>OY776288.1:17178297-19881009 GCA_963675345.1 Trididemnum clinides
ACTGGGTGTTTTTTGCAGACTGAAAACCATTACAAAAGCATTATAGAAGATCTGAGTAACCGCTTAAAAGCTGAGCAAGAGATACGAACAAACACTGAAATGAAACTAGAAAAAATGACTTCATTGAAAGATTCTTGCGTGGCAAAGCTAAATAATTTGAAAGAAGGCTTTATCGCATTTGTTGAAAAAAGCAGGCCTGACTTTTCCCAAGGCCAAGCTGACTTTTTAATTCCACAAATTGATATAGAGCTAGAGAAAGAATAAAGTCAATTAATTTGCAATGAACAGTATTTGAGAATTCTGTCATGTTCTTTCATCAAATTTCAGGTGTTTTAGATCCTCATTTTAGCTTTATCTTGGTCTTCCAATCTATTATTCCAGAAGTGTTTATTTTTACTGTGTTATATTTTACCTATCTTGCCTATAACTTTTTGTAAAGCCTTTTGTTAACGCGACGTAGAATTGCTTTTGTCATATTTACTACTGCAAAGTATATGAGCATTGAATATTAAATAAAGTGATTAAGGAGCTTGCTTTGTATTATCCAAGAGCACATTACTTGCAAGACCGCTTCAACATCAACTTCAAATTCTGCTGTGCTTTTAGCCGGCTAGCATTTTGTTTTCTTGAAAGACTTGGCCACACCTAAAACTTGCTGTATTTTTTATGTTCTTTGATCAAAATTTCTTGGTTGGATATTTTTTCTTCATGAACTACCATAGGGGTCAATTGACCCTAGCACTAAATATTGCTTGAAAACAAATTCGTGGACACTTTGCTGTTGAAATAATTCTAGTTTAATTGTATCTGAAATCGGTTGACAACAAAGGATTTCAATTATGTGATCAAACTATATTTAATCAACACTTTAGACAGAACTGCTGCGTGATATCTTATTGAAAGGTGTAAAGGGCTGTTATTAAAGTTATTGAAAGGAGGATTAAAAGCTATGGTTCTAGCTATAGGTCGTGTACAGCATTAGCTCAAAAAATTCCGATGGTATGGAAATCAGAAAGCCTTTATAGCTATTTATCGGTCGCTAGTAGAGAAGACTGATTCTCAGATAAGACAGGAAGGATAATATTTAGGGTTGTCACAAAGTTGTAAGCATGCATTGACCAGATCAAAAGCTATTGTGTGGCATACTAGCAGTTTTCAGTCGCTTTAAGATAGAGATGGTGGTGGTAGGTCTATGAACAGTGGTGCTATTCAAATCCACCAAGAAACGATTCCATCAGAAAGGTAGGGAATCACACCAAAAATGTTTAGCAGGTGAACCGTTTTCACTACTTTTGCTCCCGAAGCAAATGGCAAGACCTTTTTTTTGGTCTTCACTATTTCTACTGTTATCTATTATGAGTTTTGCTCCCTAATTCAACAGTAAGACCTTTTTCTATTGTCTGTTCTGCGCAATTTATGGTCAGCCCAGTTCACAAATGCTGCTTCGCTCTTTCCAGCAACCGGTTTTCTACGATGCAGTAGCACTAAACAGGAATAGTACGGTATTGGCTTTAAGCAGGTTTCTTCACGCACAGATTCCTAGAAACAATTTTATTTTGCTGCTGTTGGAATTGATGGCAAGTAACACTTTTTCCAGGATCACTGACAACAATCTAAACCAATGCTTGCAGTATGCCATGCTATTACTATGTCTATTATGCCTGTACTATCTCTACTATATGTATTTATAACCACCCCTCTAAGAACCAGTTCGCGCGAACCGGCTGAAAAGCGCCAATGCCTATAAGCTAAACAATAGCCTTTGTAAAAATGGGCATAAACATTCACCTAGCTCAATTTGAAGAAAAATTGATTTTCTTTTAGCTTTTAGAGACTGTTATAGCACAACCTAGGCCAGCATGTCAAATATATTTTAAGCTGGCAAAACTATGAACTGCAAAATAAAGGTAAAATAAAAATAGGCAAAATAAAGTTTTGACGTGGCTTGCAGCAGATGTTGATTCTAACAAAGATTTTGATGAAAGCAATCCTATTATAGTAGAACAGGAGAACACTCCTCAAGATGATGAAGATGAGTGTGCTCAAGATGAATCTCTGGAAAACGAAAATCTTCACCCACCTAGCAGTAACAGCGAAAGCAAATGGAGCAGGGACGGAACTGTTTGGCAAAAATTGACCGACGAATTCCGATGGAAGAACAAGCAGGCGTAAAATCATTCGAACCATACTAGGAGCAAAACAGTTTATTCTTGCTCGAGTTGACACGGCATTGGATATTTTCAAAGAGCTGTGAGGTCACCAAAACTTGGAATGCATTTTACGGTGCACAAAGGCTGAAACTTTTGGCAGGAAAATAATAAGTTTATCATCACAAAGCAAGAATTAGATTATTTTTTGGGCTTTATTTTCTTCGTGGAGAAAGTATTCAAAGGAAGAAACGAGCCACTACAAAGCTTTTGGAAATCAGAACATGAACAAACCATCTTTTGTGAAACAATATCAAGAAATTAGTTTTAATCTTTTCTTATATATTTTCGATTTGACGATAAAAATTCCAGACCGATTTGCCAAGGTACAGACAAGTTTGCTGCAATTCGAGAATTATAGGACTCAGCAATGGATAATTGCCAGAAGTTGTATTTTCCTCATGCTGTTGTGACAGTAGGTGACACTGTTCCCTCTTAAGATTTTAGTAAGTGCGTAATCGCCGGCCTGAGTGCGAAATCGCTAGCAAATGTACGAAAACCGCCGGACAAGTTTTGGCGGACATTGCTCAACAAATGGTCATACGCCAGTCTTAGTAACATATTTTGAAGGAGCAAAACAGATGCTTGCAGTAGCCTACTGCTGTTTAGTCAGTGTTTACGCTAAGCTAACTTTGCATAGCTTACAGTTTGCCGATAACGTTGGTTGGCGCACAACAACATCCTTCATTTTTCCCTCACACGTACTGTACTTCGATCATGAAACTTTTTATTTAGTTCAGTGCTTTTCAACCGTTTTTGGCAATCGGCCTATTTTCGAAATGCACAGAGGCATGTGGCCTGGTTATACATTTTTCTCGTTTCCATGAGCGTTTTTGGCATTTGGCCTATTTTCCAAATACACAGAGGCATGTTTTCCGATTATATTTTTTCTCGTTTTTATGAGCGTTTTTTGCATTTGTTGGTTTCAAATCATTTTTGGCATTTTGCCTATTTTCGAAATGCACAAAAGCATGCGATCCAGTTATACATTTTTCTCGTTTTCATGAGCGTTTTTGGCATTTGGCCCATTTTCGAAATGCACAAAAGCATGCGATCCGGCTATACATTTTTCTCGTTTTCATGAACGTTTTTGGCATTTTACCCATTTTTGAAATGCACGGAGGCAGGTGGTCCGGTCATATTTTTTCTCGTTTTCATGCGCAAACTCAAAAAAGTTATCAAAGTAAATTTCAGAAATGTTGACCAATTAAAATAAAAAACAAGTCAAGAAAAAGTTTTCCTTTCCAGAAATTGAAAAAGGCTAGACTTCAACAAAAAACGTGTTTAAAGAAATTGAAACTGCACTTTATATTTTTTCTTCTCGTTTCAAGTCTTATTTCAATCATGGCTGGTAAATTATCACAGCGCATGGCTGTCAGCTGCATTTTATTTAAAAAAAAATTTTGGAGGGGATTTAAAATTAAAATTGGTCAGAAATTGTACTCTTTTTTTCTTTTAGTTTTTATAGATAAATGAGAGGTTGTTTATTTCTGATTTACAAAATGGCGTTTTGTACGCTAAAGTAAAACCGAGAGCTATGCGCTTTTTAATCTTAACAAGCACGATTGAAATTAGCGTTGAAACGTAGAGAAAGCGTAAGTTAAGCAATTCCAGTTTCAAACTTCCCTCGAAAACTAGTGTCTTGAGTTAAAGTGAAGTTTGAGAGCTACTTGCTATTTCTGCTCTTTAGCTACGATAGAAATTGTCCGGTTTACTTTATGTTACTTGCTTTGGGATTGATTTGTGATACAAAAGAAGTTTGGTTACGGCATGTGCGATATTTTTAGTCGCCATCACTCGTTGTTGGGTCATAGCCGGCGATGTTTACGCTAGACGTTGCATTGCCATAAAATAGCGACTGTCCAACCTTTCATTCCCATTCACTGTCTCTCCCACGCATTTCAAAATTGCGAAAAATTTAACAAACGGAAAAAGTTACCAAAAACCGCCGGACTTTTCTACGCTCTGTTGAATTTTAACTGCGAATCCGCCGGACATAATTTCGCAAATTCGCAATTTTTTCGCGTTAAAAGGGAACAATGGTAGGTGAGCAACTTTTCCATGTGGATCGAGGTAAGTAGGCCTATATATTTACGACAAACGATATATTATCGTCTTGCGCGTTAGTCTAGTTTACTTTGAATTTTTGCGAAAACGAATTAAAATATCCAGAGTCAGTCTTTACACAAATGACTGCTTTTATGTGAAAACAATTTTTCTAATGCTGCTTTTGATTTTTAGGTGTTCGTTTATTTAATATATGCCCCAAAAACCAGCAAAATTTGGGATAAAATTTTGGATGCTAGGTGATACGTACAACGTTTTAGGAGCTTTTCCTCAAGTCGGCAAAGAAGATCGAGCCTTGACTGGGATTGGTAAATTCGTAACATGGTCGTTATTGGAGCCTTATCGAAATGCAGGTCTAAATGTGACTTGTGACAATTTTTTTTACATGTTTGTCTCTTGCCAAAAACTTGCAAAAAAGTACATTAGTGTGAATCATCACAGGATATCGAAAAGAAATTCCGAAGGAAATCTGATTTGAAAACGTTGCAGCTCTTTATTGATCTAAGTTTTTCTTTACATTGCCACCATAGAGCATCATGATGCTCAGCTTCAAAGCAAAGAAAAACAAAGTACGGCAGTGTTCTTGCTTTCCTCTCAACATAAAACAGTAGAAGTTCATCAGGGGGAGAAGACAAAGCCAAAATCAGTTTTGGGCTACACAATTACAAAAGCGGAGTTGACACTGCAGATGAAATGTTTCGGTCATATTCTGCTAAAGCTTCGTCTAGAAGATGGCTGTTGCAATCTGCTGGATATTGTATCTCTGAGTACGTAGTCTACATTATATATAAGGATATTTCCTTGTCTGGTTAAAACCGATGTCAATTTCCAATCAAACTGGCAGAAGAGCTTAATTGGAAAAATCTGCATATCAGAACGGAGTTGCCAGCATGAAATGCTCTATTTGCTTCGATTAAAACGAGTTCCCCATGGAGCTGATGAAGATTTACCGCCGAATATAAGAAGCAAGCGCAGGATTAGCAATTCTAATAAAACTCGCACTAAGTGTGGAAATTGCTCTCGCTATGTTTGTGGTATATGCTCAACACCAATGTATTAATACATAGAATGAATCAATTTGGAACAGAACCATCTTCTCGGGAGTTTTTATGCAAGGAAGTAGCTGTGGAGGTCAATTAGCCTCTTTGGTAGTTGGCGTAAAATTAGACAAAAACGCACAAATTTTTTATCGAATTTTTGCGTTACTCAATTGGAGTGTGTAATAACCAAAATATGTAAGTCAAAAAATGTCAACCTGCTATGTTATGTACGTTTCGTTTGTTTTAGAAAAAACAAAGCAGGATGGGTTGATTGAACACTTTGGGAGTTCTAGGGTTACTATGCTTTTAAGTTTGAAGATTTAGGTTTTTGTCATTTATTTTATCCTCCGATCACAGGAAAACTTTTTGCTGATTTTTGGTTCAGAGTTGGCGGTACTTCAGGCAGGGAGTATAATTACAAGCGTAGCAACAAAGCTGGGAAAATTGCAGTCAAGTGCCTCGCCTAATGCACAACAACTTAGCAATGGTGAGATTCCAACTTACTATAATTGTCATCATATGCTGCTCTCCAACACTTTCCACGACGTTGCCAGTTCTGGAAAGCCACTAATTTTTTTTTATCAGATCTCAGGAATGCATTCCTTTGTAGGGGTACATAGTTTTTGCCATCACTTCAATGCTGTTCGTTACCCAAAGTTTTTGGACTCCAAAACTAAACCCGAATCTCCCACGTTCTTCCGTTAGACGTGCCAAGAGCTTTTTTTGTTGCAAATTATCTGGGTAGATTACCGTTTCTACAGAGCGAGCAGTCACATTGACGTATAATATTTTAATAAATTTAAGTTATAAAAACATACGAAGCGAAAAAGTTCCCAAAATCTACATAATGCTTCTTACCAAAACGATATGCGCGTGCCAGAAATGAAAAAATGAGGTCGCGTAAGAGTTTGATTTGTTGTCAGACTCCTTTCCTCGAGGTGGAGGCATGGCGGAAGACAGTGGAGACGAGCCAACTTCCTTCAGCCTGGACCAGACGTCGTATTTAAAGAAAGAGCTTCCAAACCAGGTGGGCGTAGAGTCTAGAACTAAATGAAGAGAATTGGAATCGGGCGACCACAGAGTACACGTACGCTAAATCCTGCCGATTAGGAAAGATATACATTTGGAAAGGCTGTGTTTATCTGAGCAATAAAGCAGCAAACCTTCCTGACAGCCATATTTTTTCATAGTTAACGCGATCGAAAAGTGGCTACGGTGGCATGGTTACACGTTCAAACATTTAAATGATCACGCTGCTTTGTAAAAGGCAACTTCCTCTGCTGTGATGGAAAATCGCTGTCAACTCCGATACTGGTTTGAACTCTCTATATCAACACTTTGTGTAGCAAGCAATTACCGACAAAATGTTTTTGTTACGAATAATTGATTTTATTTCCATCCAAAATTATAGCCTACGTCATAACTAGAGTTAGGCGGGAGCGCACTCCTCTTGAAGCAGAAGCGCCCCCACGTTCTTTTCTGTGAAGGGAGAAGATTGTTCTTTCTTGCCAAAAAGCGTCAGTGGTAGCGCCGCTACTTTTATGAAATTCGTTCATCGCTACTTTGCTTTGCTAATATAATTTTTTTTTACATGAAATTTTTTTTATTTAATCTCCCGTTAACCCAATCGTTAGGCTATTGTTTCAACCCTATGAATTGGCAAAACTGAGCACATTAAAGCTTTTGCTGATTAAAAGTAGCGTATGGTTTCGCTCACACACATTTCGCATTTTATTAGTGTTTCACGTTACGACGCTTGAATTAAGTGTGTATTCTTGCGTTTTTCGCAGACAAAGCATTGCAAAAATGTAGAGTGAATTTTGAAAAATTTTTTTGCCTCATGTTGTGAGAAGTAATAGATTGCGTCATGTTGCTTACCAAATTTATTTTAACATCTGTTCTATTATCTTAAAAGTTATTTCAACATCTGTTCCGGCTACTTTCAACATCTATTCCGGCTACTTTCAACATCTATTCCGGCTACTTTCAACATCTGTTGCGGCTACTTTCAACATCTGTTCCGACTACTCTCAACATCTGTTGCGGCTACTTTCAACATCTGTTCTTTGCAGAAGAGTCGCCTCAAAAACAGTTGGTTATATCAAGAAGATTCAAGCAACAAAGTCTAAACGCAGTCAAAATAGATCAAAATGTTCGATTGCAGTAATTAAATTTTAAAATACTATTTGCAGTTGCACTGTTTATTTCAACACAGCCTGCAAATAGCTGATTGGGGTAGAGTGAAATTAATAGCGGCCTGTCTTGTCAACGCTGGTGGTAATTCAGGTTTTACTTCAATCAGCAGCATTGACAGGTCTAGGAAGTACTAACTAGCTGACCTAAAACCAAAATTTTTTAAAGAGCCGGGATCGATCAAGGACCGAGTCTGCAAATGTGCTCATTTCAAAACAAAGAGTATCAAATTCGATTCCATAAACTTGACCCTCAAAAAACGGCTTATGCAAAAGATGAATTATGAAAATTTCCTTTAACAAAAGTAAACCTTTGAAAAAACAAGGTCTTCAATTTACAAATTAAGGATATTTTAGATTTTAAAATGAAAAATGAACACAAATCGTGCCCAACAAGCCTCCCGAATTCGGTACCGCGGCTGGGCAACAGCCCTGACTCTTAAAAAAATCGGATATCCAACAAAAATTTAATGCCGGAAAACGGATGGTTTCCGTCATGTATATCTTCCATAACAATTTGATCAAACATCATGCTCTGCACGCGCTTAGATCTTTAACAAATATTTTGCTTTAAACTTCGGTGGTTGAGGCCGGGATCAGAGAAAATTTTGAATTTAACGATTCTGCAAGTTTTTAAGTGCGACTTTGGAATCTTAGTCATTTACGTATAACACCCAAACCATTCCCACGATTGAGGAACATATCGCTGATTTATGGCAAGAACGTATTTGGGGAGAGTTTTTTCTTTTAATTTGTAGTTGTTGTTGTGATTACCCCTCCTATTCCTCGGAATGAAGGTATGGCACGAACGGCAATCCAGGTTCATGCCATCAACCTAATTGAAATTAGGCTAAGGGAAAGATGGCAGCCCATTTCGAACCAGTCATGAATGACTGGAAGCCCCACCAACAAGGCGGACTGCCACTGGTGGGTACCCAAGAATCGCCTTTTGCGACCTGCTGGATTAGCAACTTCACTATTGTAATGCGGTGAAGTACGGGTAGGCCACCTGTCTGCCACAAAAAGATGGAGGCGTCCCGTTAAGTGCCTTGCCCAAGGACACAAGCAAGCAAGCTTGCCGGCTTGTTCTCCACACCATCCCTTTGTTGTGCTGAGCGCCAAGCAGGGAAGCTGCGAATACCATTTTTTTAAAGTCTTTTGGTATGAATCGACATAGGGAACGAACCCCAGGTCTACCGACTATGAAACAGACGCTCTAACCTCTACGCCATCGTGCCGGTGCTTCTTTTAATTTCGCTTGTTCATGTTGCATTGAAACACAACAAAAATGTGGGCATTTGTGTGTTAAAGCAACGCAAGCACAAGTAAGCGTTTACTGCCTTGTTAAATTCACTACAATGCTGAACATAATTAAACGTACTTACTCGAAATACTTGATACTAGCATTCTCAAAGCAGTTCTGAAAGGTGAAACTCGGCTATTTCCAACGATTTATAATTAACGGAAGAACTTTATGCCAAAATATAAAATTCCCGTCAAAATAAACAGGCTACATTAGCTGAATATTATCCGGGTATTCGGCACAGACCAACTAAAACGTTTCGTTAGAGCATCATTCATTATTTTAAAAGTTGTTACCTACATAGGTTAAATCTAAAGTAAAAAAGTGAGATCATTTGGGCTAAAATATTTACCACCATGTCGTACTCTTTTCACAAAACGCGCAGTCAGTTTATATCCTACATGTCGTGTAAAGCCATCACAAAAACGCGCAGTCAGTTTATATCCTACATGTCGTGTAAAGCCATCACAAAAACGCGCAGTCAGTTTATATCCTACATGTCGTGTAAAGCCATCACAAAAAAGTTGAAATGCACCTCATAGCAGCGCTTCTCCACTAAAAGCAACTGCTTCGTGACGTTACAACCAGTTCCAGCATATGCTACATTTGAATTATCCGGGGTAATCTTTTTGTAATTTCACGATCTTGATGTCTTTTTAGCACAGGAAATCCTTTTTGCAATTAGGACAAGAATTTTTTTTTACAATTTTGTGATCTTGACGTCATTTAGAATGTAGCTGATGCATCTGCTTTTTAAGTTTTAAGTTACATTGAACAAGTAAAATTGAAATTTTGCAACACCAAGAGGTGCAACTTGAATTTGATTATATCGGCCGTAAAATAGCAACAAACGTGAAAAAGTAAACATTTAACAAGATCTTTCACGTGATTGATAGTCTAATATAGGTCAAACTTTTTTATTCTAAGCCCCAATAAACAATTAGAAAGGATTTCGATATAGTGCAAGACGTAGAATTCGCTCACATTCAACTTCAGCCTGTAATACGCATTAAGCTGGTAGAACACATTTCCAAAGCAGCGCGTTTCTAACTTCTTACTGTACGATTGTGGAGTAGTAAATGTGTTGTATGTGTCACTAGAATCCTTGAAACCCGGAAGCATAATGGTGCTACGTTGAACGGCTGTTTTCAAAAATAAACGCGGTAAGTAAACATCAGACGCCTTACAAGAAATGCCAGTATCACAGTAATGCAGTGTGGTAGAAATTTTACGAGCTTAACAACAACGAATTCAAGCAAACAAACGTTAAACTCCGGCTACACCACGAAAATGATCACAAGGTTCACACCGGCTTTCCAAAGTGAGATCGTGTCAATGGCATGGTTTCAATTTCAAAACTTGATCGAAGCCATAAGTGAAATGACACGTAGAGCTAAATGAATTACTCTGCAGGTCTGCAACATCTAAGCTCGCAGAACAATTTGTTCTATTTTTCATTATTAGTGGTAGGTGTGCGTTTTAAGAAATAGCGTGAGCTATATTTTGGCCTAATATTTTTTCTGCTTACATAACGACTAAAAACACGCTAGCTTGTATTCACGTAAGCAAGTTAGAATAAGATGCGTGTCTAATAAAGGCGGCCGCCACGTGTACATAATCGAGGTGGACGAACCTCGCAATACTGCAAGCACAAGCAGTCGGAAATACAAATTAAAATTAAATTAAGAATTAAAACCGTGTATTAAATGTGCCGTATTTAAACCTACGAGCTTGATTCACAACAAAAAGTAATTACGAGTTCAGACTTTTAAATACGGTATAAAGAGCCTACTTGATTTTAAACACTGCCCCAGCCAAAGGTTTTGCAACGGTTAACGAGATCTGTATCCTATATGCGTATATATTTCGAAAATTCTCAGGTTTTTAATTTGTTTTAAATTATTCAAGAGCAAAATAAGATAACAAGATAAAGTACGAACATGAAAAAATAGGTTTTAACGTAAAAATGTCGGATTACAAGACATCTTGAAAGCAAAAAAAAAACACAAGAATGATCAGTTGCACTCAGGACATTGATAAATTAGTCTGCTAACCTTGCACAGATTCAAGATGGATCGAAAAGCGTAGCTCATCTTTGTAATGGCACAATCCTTCATTCAAATCGACAATTGATACCATAATTATGACGACATTAGAACAGTTTCATAAGATTGCTAAACATTTCAATTACAAGAAATTCAAGGCAGTAGCTATCAGAAAGAAATCGACAGGTCCTTTAATCACAAAATAAAATCGTCGTCAATAATAAAATTAAGTGTATTTCACGCAAAAACAACGCGAAGGACTGTAGCTGTTCTTGCAGCCTAACAAAGCTTCAGAGCTCATTCATGCTTTTTAATCAAAGAAATGTACTAAAATATAACTAGATTAGTCGTCATGAATGATTTATGCATTTAGGATTAACTCTCACCTTAGGGCCGATTTGACTGCGTTGACAAGTACATCGATTTCCAAAATAGATTCTTTTTCGCGTCAAACATTGTCAATTCTCAACGGCAAAGGTCAATGTAAAAGGTAACGGCTGCACAGAGGTATTCAAAGTATCTGATACTCCATCGTACAAAAACATGCAAGCCTCAATATCATGGGGTTCAAAAAAACTAATTGTGCAAAAAACATAAATGTAGTGAGACAGCTATTCTCTACAAACTTTTGTTCGCCCTGTGCAAATAAAATATCAGTAACTTTTTGACGCATCGCCACTTACGCAAACTACACGATAAGATATAATCCTTAAAAATCGCAAAAAAACGTAAGAAACATTAATTATAAGATATTATAAACGCATCAATGCAACAAATTGTAGCAAAGCCAGCAGCAAATAAAACCCTGAAGATACACTTGAACATTGATGGCTGCTATTACAAACTCCATTAGTGACTTGAATTTACCAAGTTAACCAAAAGCTGTACACAGCGTGCTCCCACAAAAAATTAAAAAGGAAGCGATCCTTTTTTAATTTGTAAACGCAAAAATACGACACTCTCTTAAAGAATAAAGCTAGACGCAATGTCCATTGAGGATGTGATGCATCAATTATCAAGCATCAAGCATTTTTTCATTAATATTGCATTAAAAATTTCAAATACTGTTTTAATTTAGTTATTTTAAAATTTTCTACATTACAATTTAGTTTATATTGTAACAAACTGTTCAGTTAGTTCATTCACGTATGTAGTAACAGTACTGCATAACAAAATATAAAATATTTGTAAAGAACATCGTTTTTTTAAAAAGATGTTGAAAGTTAAGATACATACAAAGATAAGCCACAAAAAATAATAAATGAAACAAGTAGCAGATAACCATAAGAAAAAAATTTCAATTTCAACAAAAATATCCGCCAGGTGCATTAAGGATTTTGTAATAAGTCACTGTGGGCAAGCTGCAATGTTTACACGGACAAATAATTACGGAAGACAAAATAATGCCACACTGCTAGTGGCTTATTCATACAGAGGAATATAAAAGCAATCGTTGAAATTAGGCCTGTCGCAATGTTGAAATGGTCAAGCGCTAAGGGACGTTTATAGCCTTGGAATATTACGCGCATTTTAAAAATTACACTACAGTACTTAAGAACAGCATGTCAAACTCAGACACGCAGTGCTATTTATGCTGATGCAAAACGCATCAAACAACAAACACACATTACAATAAAATCTATAATACCTTTACTTTGCTGTTTGTTCAAAATTGCTCTTGCAATATATATCATACACTGTAAAATACACCAATTTTGCAAGAATAGCTTGGTTACAGGGTTAACAATCAAAACAGCTTTTCAAATAATCGTTACTTAGTAATTGCTACAACTGCAGTGATGACAACAAATGGCTTAGTGTATATGTATTTCCTAGACTTCAACTACATAAAATACTAAATATTCCGGAACATTATGTCGACACATGGCAAGAATAGTATTTATCACATACTCAATTCACATCTTTGTCTGCTAAATTACATAATATGATGCTGTTTGTCAAACCATATCTAGCTACAAATATGGCGAAAAAATCGTTTTTATAAACATGTACAAAACCAAATTAAACAGGCTTGTTTATAGACTTATACTATTTAAAACATTCTGAGATGCTAAACCTTCGGCATGAAATTTACACAAAACTAGGAAAAAAACTCACACAAAACATCTTAAATAAATAAAGCTTTGAAAATAAACTTAATCGGTGATAGATAAGTTAATATAAACACAACAAGCTTGGAAGCATTGCATCAATAATAAAAAGCAATGGCATGACACACGGTTGACTTCTAAATCCAATCAAAGGTGGCTTTAAGCATGTGACTACTCATGTAATTTGTTGTTTTAAGCTACCGGTAGTTCAACGGGAGGGACCTTACCTTGCTTCTTCATCATTAAGCAACACATGTAAGATCATGTGAGTAAAAGGCAACGAATTTATTGCTTGTAAGTTTACATGTGCTACATCTTTGCTTGGACAATTAAAGACAATTTACTAAAGTCGCAACCACATAAAAATAACTAATCAATAGATTTTGTACAATAAATACAAGCACAATATAAAAACATTCATAAAATAACTATGCATGAAATGATATTGCTACATATGGAACATCAAAACACATAATATTTCCATTAAAATAAAGAAAAATCTTTAAGATCGACCTATTATAGCCATTAATCAAATGTTACAGCATGACGTATTTGATGCTTTATTTAGTTCTTTTTCTAGCGCAATACTGCTAAGCACAGTTTCATCAGCTTCACTAAGTTCATCATCAGCAGATTGAATGTGGTTAAGAATTTCATCTTTGTGAACTTCTGCAACCTTGCGACCTATCTCAACAAACAGCTCAGTAACATTACTATCTGTGTAGGCACTAGACTCAAAAAAAGGCATTCCGTAATCTTTAGCCAATGATTCACCATCTTCATAGGCCACAACACGGCTATCTTCCCTGTCACTTTTGTTTCCAACCAATATTGCTTGAACATGTTCATCAGCATATTCTGAAACATCATTCACCCACTTTCGAATATTTAAAAAAGACTTTTCATCAGTAATATCATAGGCAAGAATCATGCCCTGAGCTTTTCTATAATATTGCCTTGTAATTGTTCGGTAACGCTCTTGGCCAGCAGTATCCCATATTTGTATTCGAACTTTTAAATCACCAATCAAAATGGTCTTCATTTTGAAGTCAATGCCTATTGTATAAACATGGCTATGCCGAAACTCTTCATCACAAAATCTTTGAAGCAAACAAGTTTTTCCAACACCAGTGTCTCCCAATACCATAACTCGAAACAACACATCATAATCTTTATCCATGATTTGCAGCAAGTACCAACACTGCGAAGTACCAGATTATCATATAAAATTACAATTTCGAGCAAATTTCATAAGCTATGATGGCAATCTGCATAACTTAAAAATCTTTTGAAAAGAAGATTTTTAAGCTAGCCTCAAGCAATTAAGACAGCTGATTTCTAAAATTAACAAATTGAGATAATTTTGAAACTAAAACTAGTTAAAAACCCCTTTAACTAGACATTCAGGAATAGATCTAAGCAATAAGCATAAAAATGATTATCAAGAAACAATTTTATAATTGAAATCATTTCTGCTTTCCTTTCAAAATGCTTGCAATGCTACATTTTTGTCAAAAGCAGCAGATGGGGCATGTAATAATATTTTTAGCAAAATGTATTCCAGCCTGCTGATTTCAATGATGCCAAAATGTTCTCACAAAAGTGGTACAAAACATGCCAATTCAATAACCCAAACTAATTGATGGCCCTGGTGTCAAAAAAAGATATCTCATTAAACGTCCATTGCAGCACTGTTTTCTATGCCACGTTAATTCAGCTGCTCTGTTTAGCATACTTGATGAAACTTTTTCCATTTATTTTACAACCAGGAGTTTGAATGAACATGATTTGAAAATTATTGTAACAAATACGGTTTGGAATTATAAGAAGCAGTTGCACTTACGCCCATGGGAAACGCACTACACGACAATTTTCTCTACAGTAGAAATGCAATACTACCATATTTTGCTTGTCCCAAACTTTAGTGCAATGCTGAAATGTTTTGATAAAGGTTACTAACATCACATGACATCACTTTTAACTGCAGTCTAGTAATCATAATTCCTGAACCCTGTCTTTAAACATTTCATTTCTAGCAAACAGTAGTGAGCACCTGCTAGTGACAAACTATTGACGTCATCACTATTGCTAGTCAGTAAAAATTTTGTTAGTGCTACCACTGCCTACTAAACACGCTCAACTTTAGCATGATAAACGCTAATGATAGTTCTTTCCAAAAAACTAGCAATTGCTAACTGCTACAAGCAGTAGTTGCAAGTTTGAATATCACTCAAAATGTTGACATGGAAATGATAACAGTAATTTTTTTCTCAGGCCAGCAGAAAAAATGCTGGCATACCAGTAGATAACAAAAGCAATAGCTGTCACCAAGACGGCACAAAAATAAGCATTTATTAAAACAGCTATTTCAAAAAAAAACAAGCATTTAAAATTGTTTATTGCTGAAACCAAATCGCTTTGCTTCAGCACACTCTTCACTATGGAAAACAAAAGTTCCACTGCTGCACTGGTAGGTATTGCAATGTTGTAGTTTACAAACAACTCTCTTAATGCCATACCAGAGAGCAATGCTGCAATTACTTTGCTTTAGGACTCGTGCCCCCCTTTGTAAAAGTTATCTAACAGCTTCTCACTGCTGCTATCTCTTTACAACATCTTCACAAGCACTCTTTCTCGCAGTGGTATTATTACGAGTTTTGGAATAAAAGGTCTGGAGTTCAAAATTCTATGAGAACACCATTGGTGTTTGTCGGAAAAGGCACCTGGAATTTAAAGTGCTACATTGCTCCAGCAAGAAGTCTGGTTTGTAAGCAAGTGTGAGGTGGTAGACACACACTGAATCAACATTTCAAAGCCTGTGAATCATGGCAAAAAAAACATAAAGTCAACCTTCACTTTCAAAAAATGCATTCTGGAAGATTGTAATTTTTGAAACGTTCTGCACTTTAAAAATCATATTCTTTTTAATGAGGAGTCGATTTAGTGCTAGCAGCACCTAGCTTATGAAAAACTAGTCCAAATGAGCAAGCAAGTAAGAAAATGGCAATTTTGCTGTCTACAGCATTTCACACATGGAATCTACTTTGTCTCACACAATTAATGTGTCTTCAAATAACCACATGTTAACGTAACGATGGTGTACACTGACAATAAAATATTTGTCAGGTCATTATCTTAATTCCTCAGAGAAACTGAGTAATTACTAATGCCTCAAAGTCATGCTTTTACTATGTTATCAAAATTAACCAATCACAGACATTCAACAGCACAATAGTCTCCACAGATAAAATGCCATTAACAGCTAAATAGCCACTGCCAAAAAATAATGCCTGCTACTGTTTCCACTAGCTCTTGACGACAATAGTACTGCTAAAGAAAATGCTAATACAACACCAGTGGCACTAATACCAGTAACAGCTGCTATTTTGAGCACTGCTAGTGCCAATCACTGCTAACACCACCCACTGTACAAGCAATTGCATGCTTGCACTGCACATTGCTGAGGCTAAAAATCGTGCAACAACTGTTTATACACACAATGAGAACAAATACATGCCACAGCAAATCAAGTCACTTGGTCTGTTACTGCACATTGCTTAGGCTAAAAATTCTTCAAAAACTATTAATACACAGAATGAGCACAAAAACGTGCCACAGCAAATCAAGTCACCTAGTCTGGTGATACTGGCTGATCTCAGTTCTAATCATATGAAGGGTATCAACTGATCAAGCAATTTTCGGGAAAAAACTGTTGATGTTTCGAAACTTTATGGTTCCCCCTAGTGAGCTAATTGCCAATGGTTAATAGGTCAAACTTATATGAATGATGGCACAATTCCTTTCCACATTGATAAAAATTATATGTAATCCAGGCATAGAACTATGCAACCTAATTATATAGCTTGCAGTCTAGTTTGTAGTTACAGGGCTAGATCAATTTGAAATAGTAACTTTTACTGATAGAATGCTAAATTCTTTTAAAGCATAAATTACAGTTAACTGAGTCAAATAATTGATAAAATTAGTGCAGATAGTGCTAGTAGCTCATAGCTAGCAAGCAAATTTTATGCCATATCCCATTTAAGAGGGATCTACCTTAAGCATCACACCAAGATAATAATGATCCCACACCCATACCAGTACTAGGGCTTACCAAAGTAACTTTTTGTCTATATCATGTGAGTGCAGGCCCTTGTATGAGAAACCCTTGATATAAGTATTGCTGTATTGTACTGCTTTGTATTGCATCATTATTTTGTTTGCAAAGGCAAATTTTCTATGATTTAGACTTAGCGTTTTTATAAGAGGCCATTTTACCATTGATGAAATTTTACCCTTGGAGGCTATTTTGCCATAACTATTCATGTGTGCTTAAAAAGCTGTAATTCTGACAGTCATGCTGTGGTGCTTGGATAATGCACCTGCCTGGAAATGCAATGGTTATGGGTTGGAATCTTCGCTTGCAAGGCACTTAGACCAAGGCAGGGTGCACTGAAGGGGGGGCCTGGGTGAATGTACAGGTTAGTGCACACTGGAAGTGTACTGGTACAGTACCAGTATAGTGTAGGAAAGAGTAGACTGCGGGTTCAAATTTTTTTATGTAAGTATTAAAATTGACCAATTAGAAACGACCAAAAGTCACATGTTTAATATGTTATTAAAACTGACCAATCACAAATGTCTCAAGAGCAAAAAAGCCTTCAAGGGTAAAATGTCGCTGTCACCAAAATAGCATCCATCTTTTTATTATTGTATGTCTTCTACATCTTCTGAATGAGACCTAATATAGTAGAAACCGATCACAGGTTGTTGGCATTCAATAGATTATTGTATTGTACAGTATGATGTTGGTACTTATTTTCAAGCAATTTTTCTTTTTACCTTGATAAAATTAGCGTACACCTGGACTTTACCGATTAATACTGATAGTTTCTCTTCGCTCTCTTATCATTGCGCCATCAACGCGCTATTATTTAGCCTAACTGCTACAACAGAATTGGTCTCCTCTTCTGTCATCAAGACAAAACACATCACACTTGAAATCAGAGTCTCCACAGTCCACTTACAGCCAAACGCAACATGAAACCGTGACCGTGAGCAAATTCTTAGGCTACTCACTTTTGGAAGTAGGAACCTTGAAAAGAGATACTACGAAACAAGGGTTTGGAGCAGGTCTAGCTTTGAATTTGCTTTACATCCGGCTCCGAACCTCTTTTTTTATAACTATATAATTTGTAAAAAAATTTATAAAATCTATAAAAAGATTTTTTTGTGCCAATCTACAATGGCCATAACGTGGTCGTGCGGTCCTAGACTCTAGTCTTTGGTCGAAATGACTGTTGGCCTTTCCGAGAGCCACAGTTACCCCAGGCACTCCCCTCTCATAAACCATTTTTTCGCAGTACTGCCCTCTTAATGACCAAAAAAGGGCAGCGCGCAACCGCTTTGAAATCGGTCGGCTGTTTTCTCTCTTCTCCTGCCTCTTTCTTACCCTTCTTCTTCTCATAATAAGCGCAACATTCGTCTTAACCCGGCCTCGTTTCCCTGTTCAGTGTGCTCTAGAAATGTGACGTGGAGGGCAGTGTCGGTGCAATACTGCACTTGCACCAAATGAGTTTGTTGTGCAACGGCAGGCATCCGACTGTATTCGAAGATAAAATGTGTGCACTCCATACGGCGACTAGTCACTTCTATCATGATAGCTGCTTTTTGTAGATTCCGTTCGATTTATAACTTAACATTGCTGTTGGTGACTTTCTTTTTGTGGTTTGTAGTAGTTGAGGTTGCTACAGGTTCATTTAAGGTGCTCACTTCTCTCCTTTGCTAGATTCAAAACTCTAGGCAGCTCTCACTCCTGTAGCTGTCCTCCCTACTGCGTCTCTGTTTCTTCTGAAAATCCCACACCTATCAACACTGTGTCTTCCTCTACGGGCTCCTCCAGCTTGTATACTTGCACTGTGCTACCTGGCCCATTTGGCCCCCACTCCCACCCTTAAACCTCCTATCCTCCTTTTGCCATCTGCGTATCTTCTCACTCTGCACCCTTCCCACCACCTCAAGTTTCTGGCTGTTTTTCTATGCCTACGGCTTATGGAATTTTTCTTTAAACTATACTTTGAACTTCTCTGAATTTTCTAGCTCCTCTCTTTCATTGCTTGAACCCTACTCTGATTATGTAAAGGTCAACATCTCACTGAGCAAATTCTTCTCCCTCTCTTTCCTAAATGCTTATGCTCCCCTTATTCTTATTCGCTTTACTTGGAGGAATAGCAAAACCTACTCGTTTGCTCCCTCCATTCATTCATTTATCCCTCCTCAAAAAATTCTTCTTCAGAGAGACTTCGACCGCCATCACCCCCTCTTGGACTCATGGGGTAAGTATTCGAAGTCATCCCCTCTGACCTCCTTGACCTCAATGACCCTGACATTCCTACTCTTCTCCATTGTTCCTCTGGTAGTCGCTCCTCCCCGGACATCTCCTTTGCTCCCTCCTCTCTTGGCCTTTCTTGCTTTAGAGCTTGGGATCTCATCACCTACCAATTCTACTCACTGTCTCTCTTTCTCCACTCTTTCGCTCCATCGAACATTCTCCTTCCTTCAATTTTCAGAAAGCTCGTTGGAATGACTTTGCCTTTTACTTGGACTCTCACTGTCTATCTGCAGAGGAATACTCGTCTCTTTCCTCTGCTGCTCTCTTTACTTCTCTGGCACTAAATGCAGCCAAATCTTCCAATCCTTTTGGCCGCATCAAATGCTCTCCCAAAGCCTGTTGGTCCGCTAAAGTGGAAGATGCGGTTAGTAAAAGACAAGAGCTTTTCGCTGCCGCTCATAGAAGCAATGTAGATAGCTGGGAGTACATCTCTGCTTCCCGTCATGCCTCGTTTGTCATCGCCAAGGCTAAGGTCGAAGCATGGCAGGCGACATGCTCTTCACTCTCATCTGAATATGTGCACTCTCTCCTTCGTTCTGTCGCTGGCTCATCTTCCTCAACTCCAAACTGTCTCAGCTGTTACTCCCTCAAGGAGTCGCTTCGGTCTACGCCGATTACCTGAGATTCCACTTTTTTGTTTCCCAGCCAAAAGCATTGCATAGAAGAACCAGAGCCTATCTTTCCGAGTTTCGTCGAGCCACGTGCCGTAAGAAGTCTCATTCGTCTTTCTGCTCCCTCTTCTCTCCCACTGAATTTCTTGCGTCTGCCACAAACTTCTCCTCGTCCACTGCCTCTGGCCCACACAAAGTTGGCTATCCCATGCCCAAGCACCTTCCTCGCCGTGGCATGGATTTTCTCCTGCACATCTTCAGTCTTTCCTTTGTCTTTGCATTCCTTTCCTTTCATGTGGAAGACATCTTCCATTATTTCCATCCATAAGATGGGAAAGCCTCTCGACTCTCCTGCTTCTTTCCGGCCTATCTTTCTCACTTCCTACGTCTCAAAGTTTTTTGAATGCATAATTCTATTCTGTCTTCTCTTCTTTCTGAAGTTCAATTCCATTCTGTCTCCCACCAGATCGGTTTCCGTCCTGGACGGTCCAATCCAGATCACATTCTTTATGTTTCCCAATCCCTTTCAGATGGGTTTAATAAATCCGAGCCGGGCTCTATGACAATTCGAGCTGCAATCGACTTCTCCAAAGCTTTTGACTCTGTCTGGCATTCCGCCTTTTTTCACAAACTTATCTCAGTTGGTCTCTCTCTCCTTGCTTTGCTCGTTGGACTCAATGTTTCCTTTCTGATAGACGCGCTTGGGTGGTTGTTCAAAATCATAAAGTTTGTTCGTTTCAAGCCCGTCGAGGTGTTCCGCGAGGATCCGTTCTTGGTCCTGTACTTTTTTCTCTTTTTATCAATAATCTTTCTGCTTCTATGCCTTCTTCCCCAGCACTTCTTTTTGTGCTCACCATCTGGCTATTTGGTTCTCCTCCCCCTCGGACCTTACTGCAATGGAGGCCACACAAGGAGCTCTGATTTACTTGAAGCGCTGGTCTGAGTACTGCTGTCTTCTTTTCAATCCGAGAGTCGATCCCGGCCAAGCTAACCTCCAGCCCAACCTCCTTTCATCCAACTCCCGCCTCCGTTTCAATCCCACTCCAATATCTCTTCGGGTCAACTTCGACCGCACTTTTTCCGTTTCTAAACATGTATCTTCGCTAATGGCCAAGCTCTTTCCTCGTCTCAAGGCCATACGCTGTACTTCTGCTTGCTTAAGGGGCCCCTCTAACGAATCCCTCTCACTTCTCTATAAAACTTTTATTCGGCCTCTTCTCATTTATGCTTTACCCGAATGATTTCTTTTTTTTTAGTGTTACCATCATTACCCAATTGGAACATCTCCACCGACCCGCTAGTTGCGCTATCTCCGGCTGTCTTTCGTCTTCCCTTACCCATTCTCCTCTTTGAGGCTTCTCTGTCTTCCCTACGAGTCACCCTGACTCATTTCACTCCGTTATCTTATGAGGGGTCCTTCGTCTCCCAACTTCCTTTCTCATTTCAAGTTTAGCCAGACTTGGAGTGAAACCAAGACTCTGCAGATCCTCCTGGAGAGCTTTTGCATTTACTCACCCGCTCATGTTTTCTCTTAATTCTCCCAGGAAGGTTCGATTTGCTTGCCCTACTTCCTCTTCCTTGAACCTGTGTTTCTTCATTTGTGGAGTCCCTCATGCTTCCGCTCTGATCCCCCCTCCCTGTTGCCGAGGTGCGGCTCTCGCCTACTTTGATTCTCTCCTACCTCTCGATCTGGTGATCTGGACAGACCGCTTTGTTCCTTTTCCTTTTAGCAAAGGCGGCACTGGCGTACATGCCAACTGCTCTCTCTGTGTGGCACTGAGGCAACTCTTTCCTTTTCAGAAGGTCCAGTTTGTTAAAGTTTTTCCGCTAAAGCCTACTCCATTCTGCAAGTGCTCCGCTGGTCTCGGCAGCATCAACAAGTCTACAACTTTACTTCTCTTCTCATCCTCTCGCTCTGTCATTGTCACCTCTTCGGTTTTCCTTTTATCTCCATCTCTCTGGCAGGAACTGTCTTCTCTTTCCTCCTGCAGTATTAGGTGACAGCAGGTCCCCGGACATTCGTTTCTTCCGGGAAACGACGCGGTTGATGAGCTGGCTTGACAGGGAGCGGCACTCGTGCCCTCTGCAATCCCTTGCAGTCTCTATCCTCTTAACTCTCCTATGCGCCCCAATTCTGGGGATCAATGGTCTTCCGCCATCTTCCCATTCCTTGGATGGGGTCGGGTAACAACAGCATGTAGCAGCTTTAGTTGGAAATTTAGCGTCGTCATTATCTAATAAAAGCATTTTTATTGTTTCTGAAAAACATCTTTGAGCAAATTTATCACGCCAGTTATGATGACTGTCACAAGATAGAGCAAAGCAACAAAGGGTTGCAGTTGACCTACTTGTTACAGGGCTTCCCTGACTTTGTTTACATGACTTTAGCGTTAGATATACAGCAGAGATAAAACTTTTCACGTTTTTACGCTTTGTTGACTTAGACGCGCAGGTTCAGTGTGTATCCCCTACTATCCCATCGCTTTCTAACCTGACTTCTACTGGAGCAACACAATACTTTCATCTTGATGCGATAGTTGATGAATACCGACGGTGTTATGAAGAAGTTTTGAACTTTGCGTCGTTCGTACCGAAGCCAAGAGAAATTCCACTGCATCGCGGTGGCTGCTTGCAACATGGACAAGTAAAAACATTGTGAAAAAACATTCTTTAATTTTCTCGTAAAATAACATATGTACTACATAACCAAAAATATAGAGCAATTTTTAATCGTTAGAAACAATTAAAAAGTTTCGTTGAAACAATTAAAATAGGTTTCAATTTCAGTGCTTACTGCTTATGAAAATTCAACCCATAAGCAGTTGAGTGATGTAAGTCACCATAGAGATAAAAATTTCAGTTGAGTCGTTTTATTCCTACAAAACAGCTACATTTGTATCACTGTTTACACCCAAATAACATTAAAAAAAAACATATACCGGTACTAGGTTAATTTTGTTGCGCTCAAAGCAACAAAACGTGTTGTCGTACATAGATATATTCACAGTAGATGTAGGGGAATTTAAAAATATAAAATACTAGTCATAAAACTAGACGACATTAATGTAATGCTGTATCCGGAGATATTTTTTCCATTAGGTCGAGAAGAAAAAGAATTTACGCAAAGTTTAAAGGCTTTCCTAACGCAAAGAAATTTGCAATTATGATGTATAAATGTAACTTACAACTTCTGTGGTTAGGCATAAACAATTATATAAACATAAGCACTTGCAAAAAAGTCAATTAACTTGTGATTTCTTCAAAACACAACAGTGCCTATTACGAAGTTTCTCAGCTTACTGAAATGCAAAAAAAAGGAATAAAAATAAAAAATCTATGAGCATTTCCACACAAGAATAGCTAAGTTTCCACCAAAAAACATATACAAGATGTTTTTTGTTTCATGAGTTATTTCAAAACCCAAACCTTCTCCTACCACAGCATGCCAGGAAGCACCAAACTTTTTGTCCATGCTTTCTTTGATCATTTTTGCAGCATTTTCATTACTTGCACTGAATTTTTCACATGCTGTTACACATAACTCCATTGCCTCAACTCTCATTTCTTCAGGCATGTCAGTGTGACGAATTAAAGGATAACTGTGCAATCGTCGAAAATCATGAGCATCTTCTTTTTTTCCTTCAGCAGCCATTTTTCAATGATAAAAAATGCAGTTGCAATAAATCTATAAAGCTTTTCTGTGAAACCAAGGAGCACTGTTACAATAGTAGAATGACCTAATCACATTACTGTAACCTACTATAATAGAATGAAAAACTTTAGATGGATCTACACAATTCCATACTGTAAAAAAGAACCAAAAAAACTCATAACAGATTTATTCCTCAATAGTGATGATAGCCTTACACCATTTTAAAAGTCCCAGCTATTTAACAGCATATATAAAAACTGATTTTGGGGTGTGAGGTGGAGGAAGGCAAATTAGAACCCGGAAACCTCACTAAATACATGAACCAAGGCTTTTGAAAACACACCATTTTAATTCAAAAATACCAAACCGCCAATAAAGCATGTCCATTAAACGCTCAGTGGGAAAATTTTGGTAGGTGAATGATAAAGCCACGGGTCATTGTAGCCAAGTAATATTAATTGACTTGTCAACAAATTTCTTCAAAGAAATCTTCTTGTAACCACATCCTATAGTACAGCTGATTTCAAAAATGCAATCTAAATGCATCCTGCAGGAATGGAGCTACAGTTGAAGATGTATTATAAATAGATAAACATCCTAGTATCAAAATTCAAAAATACTTTACATCCAACCACTGCTTCTTAGTATTGAAAGATCCTAGTAGCTTCATGTTGAGAGGTCTTGGTCTCATTTATTTGCTAAATTTTGTAGAATGACCCCCCAACAACCCAACTTGTCAAATCCTTTTTGCAACTCCAGCTGGATCACTGGGTAGATCACTCTTGGCACCCAATAACCAGGTGGATGAATTACATCAGTGATTTGGTTAGGTGAAAGCTAGCAATTAAACCAGTCAAATTTGCAGTCGAATCAGAGATTGTCAGGTTAATGGGAAACTCCTATGGTTAATGACTTTAGAATTTTCCCAAGAGAAATGCAGGTTATGAAGATATAAGTATGTAGGACTACCATACGTCCTCCCTCCATTAATAGAATAAAATAATTGACTTTAAGGTCACAAAAAATGAGTGAATATCATCCATTTTGCAATTGATAGCATATTTTATGAAAAACGATCATTAAATGGTTGCAAAAACAAGATTATCGACAAAAATAGACAAAAACAAAACCTTATATATTACTAAAGAATGCATAATTAATCCAAATAAAACCCACACAGTTTTTGAATCAAAGGCATGGCTAGATCGCACCTAGATAAACACTAACAGGAAAAAGAACAAAATACAAACAGTACAAAAAAGCATATACCAGTATTTGACAGTAGTGTTCAAAGAAATAGCACTAAATAATTGCTGATGGGAGCAATGTGAAAATATGAAGTAGATTTTTCTCAGCCATGATTAAAAGAGTCAAAGTAGGCCTCAAGGTCTTGTGCATGTAGTCACTGTTGGTGTCTACAACTGCCATATATACTAGTCAAGCTGCTTCTAAATTAGGAATACTAAATCAAGTTACAAAATTAATTACAACTTTTTGAAAAAATCAGAAATTATTTATAAATACCAATAACTTTCAGCAGCGGGGTAGTTAAATACCAACACTTCTTTCATATTTTACAGCTACAATTTATACTGCTTTTTTGGTTCTGATTAGTATAAGTGCACAATGCCCACATTATACAAAGTTAGAGTTAGGTTTTGGTTTAGAGTAAGGGTTAGGGCTAGTTCACATCACAAGCGATTTGATGGACATCGTGGACAAGTACTAATTCGTAGGACTCAAGCTTTTACATTTTTGAGACTTTAGAAAACTTTTGCTGTAGATGAGGATAATGCTGCTACGCGGCTCAGTTCATTCCTCAGAAAAGGGAGAGAACAGCACTTTTTAAAAGGAAAGTGACTTATTTATCTCTAGTACTATCCAATTTTAAATGCCACGTCCAGCCTATGCCATGCTGCAATAAACTTTTCAAATAAACTGAATTTTTTTTGCATAATTGCCTAGCCCACACGAGCGTTACGCTTTCCTAGCGTGCGGTTGTCAAGAAACGAAATAGCTGAGTGCTTTCGTTTAAAAATGAAAATAAATGATTATCACGTGATCAAATTAATGGTCATTTTGGAATTTTTTAATCAAGAAAAAGAACTAATCGAGGCTGTTCATATTTGCTCAATTCAAAGTTCCACCAAAGTCTTCGTATATAACTGACCAGCTTTTAAAAACTCTTATTATAGCACAGGCGTAGATACTGATTACTATTCATTTCTCTCCCAATTAATTACTATTTTTCGCAAGTCTTAGCGTTGTTTCGTTTGGCTAACCGGGGTTAAATCAAAATTACTGCACTGCACCGGTGAGGAGCAAATTTTCATTCTATCCCTGTTGGTGTGGTTGGTGCGATTTTTTTTGCACTAGTGCGGTGCAAATTTTCATTCCACCCCTGTTGAGTTAACTTGCCTTATTTTAATTAAATTTTCGCGGGGGTTTGTTGGTCTGCGATCGATGATGCCAAATACAGCATTACACATAGCGTTTCTACAGAGCCTTTGATTCATGCATGTTTTGCGGTCCCAGTTAGGCTCAATTAACTCCATACTATAACATCATCAGCCCAGACTCGTTGTAATTAAAGCTACCTTAATGGCGACTCTACAAGATACGAACTTTGGATCATCGATGTTTTGCTGAAATCAAACAAGGAGGGTGACTCAAAACATTTTCAATCTGATCGCACGCTTGCTATTGTATAAAATCATTCGTTGATCACAAACTTGTCATAAAAGAATAAACATATCCACGTATTATAAATAATGTTCGCTCTCTTGTTTTAATGAAATAATACTATGTGACTAAGTCGTACGGCCAGGCGTAGTTCCGTCTGACGCACGGCAAAGTGACCTCGTAAATAAGGGTTAACGCTAAAAAGGCATTCACAAATTTCATTGCAATTCATCATTCATGCATTCGACCTTGTGTTCATGATTTGAAAGTACTCGTATATTCGTTCTAGGAGGCAGATGTGCTGTGGGAATAACTCAATTACAACAACACCAAAACACAAAATCCCGACGTGATCATCCCCTACAATTTGGTGACCCCAACGTGATCATCCCCACAATTTGGTAACCCCGACTTGATCATTTCCAGATCTTGTTTTCTTTATTCACAATGGGCAACGTCATGACAATTTTCACTACACAAAGGCCAGATATTTGTCAGATATGACCAAACAGGATCAAAAGAGAAATATTTTTGCAATAAGCCAACAAACGAAAATTTATTGCAGGAAAATATTGCTCCCCTATACAAAATATCAAAAAATCATCAACTTTCACATGTAAGTTTAAAAGAACTTAATGATCATAAAAATAACAACATTATCCTATTTATATACCATCCTATAAGCCTTTTAAAACTGCCCTAGGACAGGGGTGTCAAACTGGTAGACCGCGCAAGGATTTTGAAGAGTTGATTTGTGGTACAGAATTTGAAACTTGCAGAAAGTAGAGAATTCATTCTCGAAGCTTTTCGTCTGACACTTGTGACACTTTAGTCCGACAAGTGTCAGATGAAAAGCTTCGAGAATGAATACTCTACTTTCCGTAAAGATTTTGTGGCGCAATACCTGGTGTTTCGACGTTACCGAAAACAAACCGGCCAAGAGGTGCTATGAGAATAGGCCGATCAATAAGACTTACCATTGCGTTTTTGTGATCAATTTGCATAAAATCGGAAATGCGCAATCGTTGTTTATCCCAACCTAACCCTACCATTTTGCCGTTTGTTTACATCATCGCCACCGCCAGTATTGCCGTTTGTCGCTTTTATTCGCTTATCTTCTCACTTTGCTTAACTTTGTTGTATATAACTGCACTTCATGTTTGTGATCCGCCTTTGCTGTTTAGCGATGATTGGGAATTAGTTGGAAACATTACCTTTGTTTATATCAGTAACCCGGATTTAGTGCGGTACAATTATCAGCAAGCTCTAGTTGTTTAAGTTGTAATTGGGTAATTTGGTTTAACTAGTCTTTTTAAGCCGAATTAGGTATTTAGCTGTACAGCTGATGCATCAGTTAGTCTTTCCTCTGTGTGATTGCTAGCTTTAACTAAATTTTTGGATAGTTTTTACTACTTACAGCCTGTTATTTGTATTGCATGCTACCGTATTATTCTATTTGAATAAGATTGTGATAATGTAATGGTGTTGTAATGTAAGGCTGTAGTGAAGTTGGAAAGGACAAATACAGCTAAAGGTTTCTGTGCCAAGAGAAGTCAGCGCATTCCTGAGCTGCACAGAAATATCTGGCCTACGAATCTGGTCTTCGAAAAATTGTTCTCCAAAAAGAAAAAAAATCTTTGAAGTTGAAATCACGTGAAAATAGCGATTATCGCCATGATGAGAACATTTAATTTGAAAAAAGTTCAAGTAGCTACTGAGTGAAAAATGCGAAAAATCCCTATTGAAAGGATAATCTCCAAAAAGGAAATATATGCAGCAATGTTTCTCAAACTGTGTGCCGCGAATATTTTTGAAGTGCTTTCTACTGATACAAATTTTCTAACAAAATTGAGAAAATGCAGCGATGAAGCAATGGTCGACAACTGCTATAAATCGCGGGTGGCATCACAGGTTACGGCGAGAGTGGCCTGAAAAAAGTAGTGACCTTTTTTTTGGAGATCAGCTCCCTTTCGGGCTACATCACACGATTTCCGGAGATTGTGGCCTGAAAAAATGGTGATCTCCAAATAATGTCACTCGCCATCAGTAGGAATAGATTTGCATGACTGGGGTGCCGAAAATCAATACTTTTTGTCTCCCGGCACAACTGGTTTTCTGTGCCGGCATAGTCTGGCACGTATAAAATCCAGGTATGTGAATGTTTCCAGCAGCTCTGAATGAGTTTGACACAGAGACGTAGCAGCCGCCCCCCAAACCCCCCAATTGGGGGGGCCCAGGCCAACTTTGGGGGCCCAAGTTAGTCTGAAATTGCTTTTTGGCTACGTGACTATTTTCAGTTCAGCAGACTTGTTTACAACCGATTTAAACTGTAGGAAGAAATTGGCTTGTGCCATCATAAGTGAATGCAACGTCATTTTATCTCGCAGAATCGAGAATATTTCGATTGATTTTCTGGTAGAATCTTGAATATTCGATTGACGTAACAATGCCGTTGTTACGCAACAATCATAGAATGGTCTGGAATTCTGTTTGGCTATAAATACCGGGACAATATATATACACTGCAGAGTGCAGATAAAGTATTTTATTGACATTGTATAGAATGAAACGTTCAAAAAGTGGTGCTCAAAAGAGAAAAGAAGCAGCCACTGCTCGAGATGCTGTAGCGAAATTGCCCAAGATGACAGATTTTTTCAAGATTACTGAGCAGAGTAGACCTGGCACTAGTACCGAGAGGGATGAAGAAAACTATAGTGTACAAGAAAAAGAAGACTATGACGATCAGCATCAAAGTGATTGTGAATTTCCAGAAAATGTAAGTTGTGATTTACCTGCCAATACGCAACTTTCAATATCAAAAATAACTGAATCTCAATTTACCCCTATCCCTGATGACCCATGTAAATGGCCTGAAAGTATTTCTGATGCTCAACGATGTGATATAGTAAAGCGTGGACCACATCAACTAATAATGAATTTTCCATATAATAACACAACTCCAAGGCGAGGTTTTTCTCCAACCATTATAAACGTGTGTTACCTAATGGTGAAAGTGTTTCACGGTCGTGGCTAGTTTATTCTGGGGAATCAGATCAAGTTTTTTGCTTTTGTTGTAAGCTATTTGGAAAAACACTAAGCCCCTTTTGTAGTGGTATAAATACATGGGAGGGTTTTTCGAAAAAACTGAAAGACCATGAAAACGGCATTCCCCACCAAGAATGCTGCAGTCAATGGATGTTGCTAGCTGAAGGGATAAGAAATTCATCCACTATCGACAAACGCAAGATGAATATTTTTTTCAATGAAAGACGTTTTTGGAGAAATGTTTTAGAGAGACTTATTGACATTGCCTTGTTTCTATCGGAAAGGAATCTTGCTTTTAGAGGATCTGAAGAAGTCTTAGGATCTCCTCACAATGGAAATTTTCTGGGTATATTTGAGCTTTTGGCAAGAAGAGATCCGATCCTAAAAGAGCTTCAAGACAGAATCAAGAATAAAAACACTAAAGATCACTATTTGAGTCCTACCATACAAAATGAACTAATTGAATTGCTAGCGACAGAAGTTGAAAAAGAAAATTTACAGCAATTGAAATTGGCAAAATATTTTTCTATAATTTTGGACTGCACTCCAGATATGTCACATCATGAACAAATGTCTGTCATTCCCCGTTATGTACTATGTAATGAAGAAGCTGCTGTTGTTAAAGAAACATTTTTTGGCTACTTGAGAATAAGTGACAGTACTGGGAAAGGCTTGTTGGACGCTTTCTTAGAAAAAGCGACCGAACTGCAACTCGAATTGTCTGATTGTCGAGGTCAGTCATATGATAATGGTGCTAACATGAAAGGAAAACATTCTGGGGTCCAAGCAAGAATGCTAGACATCAATCCCAAAGCTGTTTACGTGCCCTGTGCAAACCATACCCTTAACTTAGTTGTTGTTGACAGTGCTAATTCATCGACGGAAGCATTGACATTTTTTGGAGTACTTACAAGGTTGTATGTGCTGTTTTCTTCCTCTGCTCAGCGTTGGGAAATTTTGAAGAAACATGTGGAGCTGTCCATAAAGTCACAATCTGATACTCGTTGGGAAAGCAGAATTAAATGCATCAAACCTCTTCGATGCAATTTAAAAGAGGTGTTGCTGGCACTGAAAGACTTGGAAGCCATTTCCATAGAAAGAAAAGATGGAAGAGCTGCCTCAGAAACAAAATCGTTGATAGCTCATTTATCAAAATGGAGTTTTCTTTTGTCGGTGTTTATTTGGTATGATATCCTATTCCAAGTCAATAAAGCAAGCAAGATTCTTCAATCGTATGGAGTCTCCCTTCATACAATGGAAACGGAAATCCAGGCAACTGAAAAGTTTTTGCAAAACTATCGCACAACGGGTTATGACAGTGCCGCAACATCTGCTGTTGAAATAGCACAGGAATTGGATATTGATCCTTCTTTTCCTCCGTCAAGAAGTGGAAAGAAAAGAAGATTGTTTGATTACCAAGGTGAAGAGGAACAACGAGCTACTCCTGAACTGAAATTTAAAAGCAACTTTTTCTATCCATTAGTAGACCAGGCTATTATGTCAATAAAGGAGCGCTTTAATTTGTTACGTGAGGCTTCTTCCGCCTTTTCGTTTTTGTACACACGAGACAAACTTTTGCTTGTGCAACAAGAAAATGCTCTTCTTACTTGCTGTAAAGAGTTCCAAAAAAAGTTCGGTGACATTGATTCTGATGAAATGAGCGCTGAGCTACAGCGGTTTGTTTTAATTTTACAAAAAAAACGCAATCTCAATACGGCTCAAGACTTTCTGAACTATCTTCTAAAGACTCATTTATTTGAATTGTATCCGAATGTGTACATCGCACTTCGAATCTTACTAACTTGCCCCGTGACTGTTGCCAGCGCTGAAAGAAGCTTCAGCAAATTGAAACTGATCAAAACTTTTAATAGAACGTCTATGACAGACAGTAGACTATCTTCATTAGCCATGTTGTCAATCGAAAATGACTGCGCCCGATCTCTTGATTATGACAATGTCATAACAGCATTTGCGAACAAAAAGGTTCGCTCTAGACTATTTAAATGATACTGTGTTTTTATAACTTTTTCATGTTTTTCAGTGTCATTGCTTTCGTTTCGCAGTGTCTGCATAAATGTCCTACTGAACTCTGGCATCGGTGCCGAATTTTTTATGACTTGCACCTTCGGTATCGGCATGCTTTATTCTGACATTAGCCTGTTTACTTATGTACAAATTGTGGTGTATTTTCTTAATGCAGCTTTTCAATTTTACACCTCTAAAGTGATATGACCTGTGCGCAGGGGCTCTTGCGCTTACTTTGGGGGGGGCCCGAAGTTGGAGTGCTACGGGACTGGTTTGACATCCCTGACCTAAAGTTTCAGAGCGGTTAACCTGTAGGGCAAAATATTCCAAACTACACACATTTGTTGCCAGACAGATTTGACCCAGTGATAATTTTCCTGGAATGCTACCGCTGATATCAAATCATTAAACTTTGATCTAAGGTTTTGAAGTTGAGGACAGTAAATATGAGCATCGGTGGAAACTTTTTAGTGGGGAGCGGGTATAAAATTGTAGGCTAGCTAAAAATTTTGTCGGCCAATCCAAGTTTTTATGCCTAACTTTTTGTGCGCAGAAGTGAGCTTTGAAGGATTAGGTGGTTGCATTTTTATCAAAAAAGAAGATGAAAACCTTTTAGGGGGATGAGGATCAGCACTCTTCAAGCGAGATTTTCGGAGATCAATTTTTCAAAGATCGCATTGATACTTTTGACATTTACTTTACATTGCTGGTCGCAAATTGCATACCCCAGTTTCAAATTCTAGGAAGCGCGGCTACCCTTTCCACTGCCGACGCCCTTGACACTAGATGCGAATCATGCTTTGCAAATATAAAGGAGCCGTATTGCTTAAAATGCTGCACACTCGGTGATGAAACATTAAATAAATGTTGATGGCATTACGTTCGGGACGTCTGGATCAGCACCAGTAATTTTTCACGCACGCTTTGTTGTTTTCGCTGTATTAAAGTTAAGCTTCATTTCTTATGAACATGCTCAGCTTGGTAAAAGACGTGTTGTGAGTCACAGGACTTATCTTTAGTAATCGAAGCAAAGTCAGGGGGACTCGTAGGTGATGTAGACCGTGCTAGTGATTTTAAAGCCTGGCTTGAAGAATGGTCGGCCTATACTGCAGTGTCAGGATTAAGCGAAGAGAATGGCCATAAGAAATTGCGCATGGGATTCTCTCTCGAAACCACCAGCGTTGCCGATAATCTAGGCCTACCTGAAGAACATAAAAAGAAAATTAATAAAATTATACAGGCACTAAAAGTCCATGTAGAAGGTGCCGTCAATGAAACAGACGAAAAGCGAAATTTCCAAAAGCGGTGTCAACATACCCAAGAATCATTCGACAATTTTCTTGTTGCATTACGGGATTTAATTAAAACTTGTAATTACTGCGCAGCAGATAACTGTATAAATAGAGCCTGTAAGATTAGATTGCTGAAGGTTTTCCAAGTGACGACACCATTTAAGAGCTCTTACGTCAGAAAGATTTGATGTTAGATAGATTTGATTGATTTAACGTTACTATCCAAATGTGCAGAGCACTGGAGTCTGCAAAGCATCAGAGCGATCAGATCAAAGGCAACAGTCTCACTATCAGCGCCACGTCCGCGTACAAGTCAAAACAGCATGAGGGTCGCGGTCGTCAAAACCAGAGACAATCCCGAGTGACCAAACTCGATGCCTGCACGTGCACCAAGTGCGGCTCACCGCCGAACAAAAAACCCATTTAATGCTCAGCTATTACTAAGTTTTGCAGTAAATGCAACCAGCTTGGACATTTTGCATGTCTGCGTCGGACAAAGTCGACTAGAATTAATGAGGTGCAACAACCGCAGGATGATGGATCTGAGAAGGGTCAATTGTTTTCAATGCTGAATATGAAAGGTTTGAGCAACGCACTTACCGTTCAAGTATTTGTGCGAGGATCAAATGATGATGCAGCATTGAATGTTCTGCCAGATTCAGGAGCGGATATCACCGCTGCCAGTGTGGACATTTAGCGCATCCGGCAATCTATTTGCCCTCAACGCGCAAATCTGCTTATTCCCTTGATAGATTCAGCCTCAGTCGCTATACAGCTCATTTTGACTATACAGCTCACCTTGGGAGAGATCACAGTTGCGGACATGCTTCAAGCGTTTCCTTCCATTTCCGGCGGCATGTTGATCTCGTAGAAAACCGATAAAAAATTAAACATCTTAACACCAGACTTCTTCTTCTTTTGGCTTATTCCCGATTAGGGGTCGCCACAGCAGAAATCTGCATTTTTATAACATGGCATTTGTTTTACGGTCGGATGCCCTTCCTGCCACCAACCCTCTCTTCAGAGGGAAAACTGGGCCACCTGTCTTCCACATAAAGGTGGGGGCATCCTGTTAAGTGTCTTGCCCAAGGACACAACAAGCGAACTTGCCGGCTGGTTCTTCACAACCTCTACTGATTGCTGAGCGCCAAGCAGGGAAGCTGCGAATACCATTTTTTAAAAGTCTTTTGATATGACTCGACAAGGAGAATGAACCCTAAGTCTACCGACTGCGAAGCGGACGATCCGGCACAAATTCGTTTTACATCTGCAGTAGATAAGTTGACAGCTGAGGACTTTATCAGCAAATTTCCTTCGCTATCAATCGGCAAGTACGAGTGATGGCTGGAGAAACGTTTCGTATCCACTTGAAAGACAATGCCAAACTATTTTGCGTGAGCGCAACACGCATGATACTTTGTGTAATTACTTGTCGCTATACTTAGCTGTATGATATCTGACTTTTTCCTCAATTGACTGTCACACGTTTTGGCAGAAATAAACACATAAAGCCTCTGTAAACTTTTTACTCCGAAGCACTGCAGAGAAAGAAAACAATGAACTCAAAAAGCGCGCGAAAATACAGTTGCAATGTTATTACATCACGACAGGGTTGCCACAGTTCCCTCCACCGCCAGCAAAGCGTAGCTAATTGCTATGCTGTGCGGTACAAAAGTTCTTGAGATGACCTGGAGGTCGGGTGATGCGTCCGCTTCTTGTGGTGGCTTGCTGTATCGGTGTTGTGACTTCGGGTGCGATGTTTGTGAGGAAGGACAATTCTGTTTGGCCAAAGGTGCCAACATAGGCTGGTTTCAATCTATCCCCAGAGACATTTTCTGGGCCACCGTTGATGTTCAAGGTGAAGTACTTGTCTGATGTAGAGATAATCCGAAAAGGCCCATTGCATGGTCGTTGAAGAGGGTTTCGGTGTCCATTAATGCGAACATAGACAAATCCAGTAGAAGAGAGAGAGGGAGGGAGGTAAGGTTTATGTGTGGAATGGTATTTGACAGATGGGGGAAGAGTATTTTGCATTGACTTTTGAAGATGTCGAAGAAAAGCAGAAGAAGGTTGTAATTCTTGAAGTGGTGTAGGTTCCACGAATTCTCCCGGGAGGCAAAGAGTAGAGCCGTACACCAAATCAGTGGGAGAGCAATCGGGATATTCGCGCCAAGCTGTACGTATCCCAAGAAGCACCATGGGCAGATGATCCATGCAATAAGGATCAGTAGTCCTTGCTCTGAGGGAACCTTTGTGCTGGCGGTGTAGTCCTTTAATCATCCCGTTGGCTTGGGGGTGATATGTGGTAGTCTGTTGCATTCGAACCCCAAGAGTGCGACCCAGTTCACTCCACAGGGAGGATGTAAACTGCGCGCCGCAATCTGAAGTGATGTCTTGATGTACTCCAAAACTTGCAATCCAGTGACGGGTGAGTGCTTTGGCACATGTTGAAACCTTAGCATTCGGGATGGGAATAGCATCCAGCCATCGGGTGAAACGATCAATTATGGTGAATAGATAAGTCATCCCTTAGCTTGGCGGTAATGGTCCAACCAGATTCACGTGAAGACTGAGGAAACGACCGGCCGGGGGTGTCCTGGAGGAAATGGGTGCTCTAGTATGGCGTTGAATCTTCGAAGTTTGACTGGCGTAACATACTTTGCACTATCTTCTGATGTCTTTTTAAGGCCATGCCAAACAAATCGGTCTGCTACAGCTCGTTGGGTAGGACGTGGTCCTGGGTGTACTAAAGAATGTACGGCTTCGAAAACTCAGTAAGTCCAGCTGCGTGGAACGACTGGGCGGGGTTTGCCAAGAGAAACGTCACATAGAAGCGAGACATCCTGAAAAGGTACATCCTGCGATACGAGACCAGTGATGGAGGTACGGTATGCCTCAATTTCCTCGGAATTACTTTGATCCAGAGCCAATTGATAAAGATCAATCGGAGGCGTCGTCATTGCCTGAATACGCGGCAGTGCATCTGCGACCACGTTGTGTTTACCGCGGATGTACTGGATGTCAGAGGTAAATTCAGCAATAAATGAAAGGTGTCGAGCTTGACGTGGAGAACGTTCAGATGCACTAGGCAAGGCATACGTAAAGGGTTTGTGGTCCGTGTACAAGGTAAACGGCCTAGCTTCGACAAAATGACGGAAATACTTAATGGATTAATATGAACCCAGTAACTCACGGTCAAATGCACTGTAGTTTTTCTCGGTGGAAGACAGCTTCCTGCAGAAGAAAACAATTGGTACCCAACAAACCCTTTGTAGTTGTTCAAGTTGGGTTCCAATGGGGGAATCAGATGCGTCCACAGTAATGCTGGTCTTTGCATTGGGCCGTGGGTGATAAAGTAGTGTACAGTCAGATAATGCACTCTTGGCTTCCTCAAATGCTTTTTTACACTGTGGTGTCCAGGAAATGTTTTTCCCGCGTCCAGCAGAAGCTGCGTGCAGAGGAGAAAGCTTGGGAACGATTCCAGGAAGGAAACGGTGATAATATTTAATCATAGAGATAATAGATAATAGTTAACCGTTGGAGTTCACCGAGAGTTTGAGGAATAGGGAATTCCTTAATTGCTTGAATATGACAAAAAAGAGGACGAATGTCATAAGAAGTCACCGTGTGTCCCAAGTAGTCCAAGTCCGAGACGCCAAAAACGCATTGGACTTGTTGATTATAAGGCCATTGGAAGAGAGCAGTTCGAAAATGCGTCGCAGGTCCTCAAGGTGTTGGAGTTTGGACGTGCTTGCTATTAAAATATCGTCCAGGTACACAAATGCGAAATCCAAGTCTTGTAGAATTCCATCCATAAGTCTTTGAAAGAGGGAGGAGGACCAAATAGCCAGATCGTCAGCTTGAAAAAAGTAGCTGACGGAAGAAGGTAGAGAAACCGGCAAATCATTGATGAACAAAGAGAAAAGTACAGGGCCAAGAACGGATCCTTGCGGAACACTTTGACGGACTCGAAAGGAGCGGCTTTTGTGATTTTGATAAGCCACGCAAGCAGGCCTACCAGAAAGAAAAGATTGAGTCCAACAAGCAAAGCAAGAAGGGAGACCAGCCGAAAGGAGATTGTGGAAAAGAGCGGGGTGCCAGACAGAGTCAAAAGCTTTCGAGAAATCAATAGTAGACAGGATCGTCCGAGAGCCTGGCCTGGGTTTGTTGAATCCATCCGAAATGGACTGAAAAAGGAACAGAATTTGATCTACAGTAGACCGTCCAGGGCGGAAACCGACCTCGTGGGAAAGAGAATGGAATTGGACTCAAGAAAGAAGAGCAGACGAGATAGTATGATGCGTTCAAAAAACTTTGAGACGCAGGAGGTGAGAGAGATAAAGCAGGAGAGTTGAGAGGCTTTCCCATCTTATGGATGGGAATAATGGAAGATGTCTTCCAGATAGAAGAAAAGGAATGCAAAGACCAGGAGAGAATAAAAATGTGAAGAAGAGAATCCATGCTAGAGCGAGGAAGGTGCTTTAGTATGGAATAGGCAACTTTATCTGGCCCAGTGGCAGTGGACGAGGAGAGGTTAGAAGCAGCCGCAAGAACTTCAGGGAGGGAGAAGAGTGAGCAAAAGGACGAGTGAGACTTCTTAGAGCACGTGGCTCGGCGAAGCTCGGAAAGGTAGCCTCTGATTCTGCTAGGCAAGACCTTTGGCTAAGAAACAGAAAAGTGGGATATCAGGTAGTCGTAGAAGACCGAAGCCGACTCCCAGGGGGAGGAACAGTTGGGGAAGTTAGGGGAAGATGAGCCAGCGACAAAGCGAAGGAGAGAATACACATATTTAGGGTTAGATTTGGGTGAAAGAGAAGAGCATGTCGCTTGTCATGCCCCAGCCTTGGCCTTGGCGACGACAGACGAGGCATGACGGGAAGCAGAGATGTAAGCCTGACGATCTTCATCGCTTCTATGAGCGGCAGTGAAAGCGCTACGTCTTTTACTAACCGCATCTTCCACTTTAGTGGACCACCAGGCTTTAGGATGGCGTTTGATGCGGCCAAAAGGAATGGAAAATTTAGCCGCATTCAGTGTCAGAGAAGTAAAGAGAGTAGCAGCAGAGGAAAGAGACGTGTATTCCTCTGCAGAGAAGCAGTGAGAGTCCAAGTAAAAGGCATAGTCATTCCAACGAGCTTTCTAAAAATTGAAAAAAAGGGGACGCTCGTTGAGGCCAAAGATCGAGGAAAGAGGGATGGTTAGTAGAATTGGTAGGTGATCAGAACCCAGGTCCTGAAGCACTTCCCAAAAGCAAGAGAGGAGGGAGCAAAGGCGATGTCAGGGGAGGAGCGACTACCAGAGGAGCGATTTCTTTGTAAAAGTAGTTGGGAGGCAGTATTTGCAAAAGCAGACATGTGCAAATATTTGATCGCTCATGCTTCGGCAGCAAGCATTGCGTAGCACGTATTCATAAACAGTTAAAATAACAGCAGACAATGCATTTTTCCTTGTGCAAAATAACATGGCTTGATAAAATTTTTCGCTAGGTCTAGTTATGATGACAAAATTTTACACTCTTATATTTGAATAAGATAAATTAAGTTTATATTTGAACTTACGCTAGTTCTAAGAAACAATAGGTTTATTTTCAGTGACATATTTAGGATTGGAATAAAGAGCAATGCCCCACCAAACGATCTGAAAGAAGCAAAAAATTGCAAAGCAAAGTTTATATAAAGACGAAATTATTAGGTTTAAAAAGTTGATCTCCAAAACAGAGGTCTCTAAGTTGTTTTGAAGAGTAATTGGCAACATCTCACTTTCAAAAACTTGATCTCCAAAAAGTAAAAACAGATCATAATGTTTTCGAGTCCGATTGAAAAAAAATTCGTGTTTATTCGTTTTCAATGTTGTGTCCTTCCTTTTCCCCCTCCCGCGAAGAAATTTGAGTGCACTTACTTCACAAAAATCGCTCACATCAAGCATAGGCTAATGAATGCTCTCCCCCCAAAAAATTTGCTTCTAAATACGCCTCTGCTTAATGCTCATGATAAACTAAAATAAAAAGCTGCTACAAGAGTGGAGAGTAAGAAAGCTACGTCAGCCCAAGAGTCAGTGGCAAAGTCGACAAAATAAACGCGTTTTCTTTCTGTTAGCCAACTCCGCTCGATGCAGAAGATCGTGCGCATGCACTCTGACCAAGACTGACTTTCGAGAGATAAAAGTTTAAGGCAATTCGATTCAGCTGCTTTCACAAATTTTTCCGTTGAAACTGTTGGACAAAATCAGCTTTCTAGCTTTTATGTCAAAAACATTTTTAGATCACAATCTTGTCACTGTTGAAAAAGCGCCCGAAAATTGCAACCGCTTCCAGAGTCGTCGTGCGATTCTTTCTCCAGTGATCCAGCTCTCTGGCCGGTTGTCATAGCTACAATTTCTAAACCAAATTTTGTTGCAAGACAGTTTAGAAAGGGCCCCACATAAAGTTCTGGGGCGCCTCAATTTGGGTTGCCACGCCACTGCCACTTTGTCCACCCTGGCTACGCCCTTGTTTGAAGGCCACGAACACAGAACAGAGCAGCAGAAATCACGCGGCAGGCCTATTAAATTTAAAAATCCCAACAATATTAATGATGATAATAGAGAAACGTTTGTAGTAATTTTATGCTTCAAGAAGGAAACACTTTTTTGTTTACTTTTAGGATTGTGTCAGAAGCAACAGCTGGCCAGGTATTGAAGGGACACTTACTTTCCGAGTTCTTACGTACTTCAACACAAAGCGCGTCATATTTGAAGAAAGAAAATGCCCTTTGAAAACAAACGCTTTTGAAATTGAACACCGCATAGGCAACCTTCAATTTTTATTGTGGTCAATAGCTAATTAAAGTTTTCTTGATTGTGGTAAACATGGCTTTAGGTACGTAGAAAGTGCGAGTGATGTAGTTGCTGTTTTGAAGTTTTAGAAAAATTAGATAGGCACTTGAGCAACGTTCTAAGTTTGGAATAAAAAAAGTAATAAAGAAATAGAAGACCAAGTATAAGTGTAATGCACCACGTTTGTTCGTGCGTTAGGATTTACGAAAGAGCTTTGAACTTGAAGGTGATTGTTTCGCTTAACTTTAACATCAATCTCTTTTGGATTTAAAGAAACTGGGAAGTTTGAACTGAAATTTGTTGTTACAGAGAAGTTTTTCGCATAACTGACACAAAAACTAGTTTGAAAATTAATTAATTAGGAACAAGCAATTATCAGTTATAGTTGGTAACAATATCATAGGCCTAGACGTGCTCTTGCCGTTACGATCCCAAACGATTGAAGAATCTACGAATCAAATATGGACCAAACAATGCGGCTTGAACCGCCTAGCGAAAGGTCAACGAGTCCTACCCAGAGCACAAGTTCTCGTCTCACTCAGCAGTGGCCTGAAAGTCTAGCGTCCATCCCTGAAACCCACACCGACTCGTCGCCAGATGTTCAAGATTCTGTTGCTGCAGTGCTACCAAAATTTGCTCCAATTCAAGAAAAGTTCAGTCGCAAACACCTTGTCGATGACGACGACGACGAAGACGACTTGCTGGTGACGTCAGGTGACGTAGACGATCCAAACGGTAAAGTGGGGTTGTTTGACGTGGTGAAACGAGAATTCCGATGTAAAACGGCAGTGATCACAAACAAAGCTGCTTACGAAGATCCGAAACTCACGCAATCACCAAGAAAACCAAAAGTCAATTTTATTCAGGTGCGCTGTTGCTCAGAGTTCACCAAAATTCGATTTCAAATTGACTGCAAATTCGTTTGATCAATATGGTAGGTAGGTTTCCCGCTGTAGGGAGCTTTTCCCTCTATCCAGTAAAATTTGCAAGCAAACGACGCAAGTTTCTTCTCTTCCTCATGCCAGGTCCAATCGCTTTGCTTTGCTATTAGTTTCGAAATTAAACTGCGACTGAAAACAAGAAATGATGAATTGATAAGATAAAAGTCTTGCATTCTGATTGCAGTTGCTTTGGCTACTTTTCCCAAATTTCTGTTTTTTAACATTTGTATTTTTTTAATTATCCACGACATAATTTGCGTCACACCATAATTTCTTCTCCACGCTAAGAGATAACACCAACCCAACACAAATGGAGATAGATGAAAAGTATTACTACATGAAGTGACTTTAAAGATCCCCATCCTAAGGGGTGTGACCAAAAGTCGCCCTTCAGTCGGGCACAAGGCAGGGAAAAACAAAGGTTTTTTCTCTTAAAAAAAATTGTGAAAGTTTACGAAAAGAAAATACAGGATTGATGTATCACGATTTGTCTTCAAGGTATTTGTCATTAAAAATTGATATTGAAAACAGGAAGTTAATGTATTGATTAAAAACCTGGAAGATTAAACATTACAAGCGATCTTAATCTATGCTCTTTTACACTTTATAGCCAGTCTCACTGTGTCGAGCAGTGACCGCACTTTTTTCGCATTTTCAAAACGAATGTTTGTGATCACAAAATCGGTCCTCATGAGCAATAGTGGATTTAGGATGAGGCAAGTGAGGCAGCTGCCCTAGACCCCCCTTTTTGTCGCTTTCCCCCTTTGAAAAATACCCTTCTCTTATGTTAGACAAGTCATATAAACTGCTTTTTGGCCCTGCAAAATAGTGTTAATCTCCAAAAAATGGTCTTCACCGGTTACTTTTGAGTCGAAATTCTAATTTTTTGCTCGTGTGTGTATTTCAACCCAACAAAACAGTGATGATCTGCAAAAAAAAGGTCTTCACTTGAAAGTTTAGGGCTGAAATCCTGGTTTGCAGCAATTTTTCTTAATCCTGATCTTCGAAATAAAAGTAATCCCTGATTGAATAAAAAGAACAAAGGTTTTCAATCTGTACTAGGTCAATAGGAGCCCCTCATGAAATTTCTCCGCAGTGTCCAAAAATGCTCGATTTATCACTGCTGAGGAGCAGCGAAAGAGCAAAGCTATCTCGTCCTGCCGTGTCATCTCTATCTTGTCTTTTCCTATAAATGACCAAAATCATATATTTTTCAAGTTTTCTGAAACTTTAAATCGGATCCTTTATTCCTGTTGTTATTTCTTACTAGGATATGAAGGCAAAAGTTACAATAGCTAAAGAATTGAAAAACAAAGGAATTGAAGAATTAGATCGAAAAGATTATCGGGAAGCAACAAAACTATTTCATAAAGCTCTTCTTTATGTCAAAGGTAAGAGCTACCTAAGAAATATCTGTCAGACACAACTTCGTCAATTGGTTATCAAAACGCCCGTTCAAGCGAGTACAATTGGCAGTGGAAAAACTGTTCAATTTGCGAGATACCATCACTAAAACTGTAGGTTTTAGCAAAACAAATTTTTCTGGCAATCTTACTTGCAAGCAAGCCGACTATAGGTATCTTGGAGGCCGGTTTCCGTCTGCTGCACGCAATCAGCGTGATGTTCCAGAATGTGCGTGCTTCGTCAAATCAAAATTAAACTTGTTTTGTGAATTCGCTCGAACATCGTGACGATAGAATCAGGTTTTGCATTGAAAATGAATCCAATAAGATTTCAAGGGTTTTTGCTATTTGAATTAGGTCTCGATCCTGATGAAGGAGTAGTCTGGAACGCTGAGTTTCAATCAATGGATAAAGACAAGCTACCGTTGCGCGTGATGCCAAATGAAATTAGAGAAATCAAAGAAAATGTTGAAATCGATTGCTTTTTAAGTCTTGCAGGTAATAGATTATATTTTTTAGGTACGCAAAGAACTGAATCGCACAAATGCGCTCTTTCGTAAACAACGAAAAGCAATCTTTAAGGCAGACTACTTTAAAGAGAAAATTTTGTTGAAAAGCAAAACAGGACTACAGCTTCTTTCCCAAAAAGCGGTTCTGACATCTGAAAATCTTTTCTTAAAGAAGATTTCAACAATTGTTTTCAAGACGTAAAATCTTCAAAGCACCCAATTACCTCTGTAAAGGCTGGTTTCCATTAAACGTAGATTGCAGGCGTAGCGTGAAACATTCATTTTTTTCTTTCTCTATTTAGTTTATCCTCGCTCCGCGCATAAAACTAATTAGAGAAACAAAGAATTTTTCGCACCATGCCTGCGCTCTACGCCTGATGGAAACCAGTCTTTAACCCTTTGAGGGATAATGTAACACATGTTACATGATTGTTAATTGTTATAGCATTATGACGTAATAATCATTCTCTAAAATTTATTGTAATTTTGTTGTTACCAAACAATCAGGGAATTGTTTCAAATTTTATGAATTAGAATCTTATGATCCTTAAAGGGTTAAAGTACACGTACTTCTATCAATTCAATTATTTCTCAAGTCGATTTTATCCATGTGCTCTACTTTTATCCAGGGGCGCGCAGTAGCCAGAAAGTTGGGACCACTGGAGCAGCGAGGGATTTGCGGCCCGCACAGGGTGGCCAGTTGAAAAAGATGGCCATTTTTTGATTTGCTCTTACGAATTATAATTTGCTTGATCGCAAATGAGGGCATTTTTTGCTTCGGCGGCTAAACCTGCGCCACGCCACTAGTGGAGACAAAGATGAGATGTGCAGTGGCGTAATCAGTGAAGATAAAGGGCGATCGCTCCGTTTAAAAGCTTGAGAAAAGTAAAAAAATGTAAAAGTAAACTTTTTTTAGGGAGGCAAAATTTTCAGTTTCAAAAAGATGATCTCAAAAACAGTTTTTATATTGATTAGAAAAAAAATGGATGTCCACCCCTCTCGCTCTAGCGCCAATATTTCCCAGCTTCATAACTTGAAATCATTAAATGACAAAGCAGGAAAATTTCTACAGGAGAAAGGGACCCATGTCCCTTTTCTACACCCCTGGCCTTAGTCTACTAGGCAGTTGTCCGAAACCATACTGCAAATTGGTTGAGGAGAGGTCGAAATCAACACTTGAAATCTCAATCTTGAAGTGCTACGAGTGTGCAGTATTCATCAAGACGAATGTAAGGTTTATATTTGTTTAGTTTTTTGGAGGGAAAAGATGGTAGGAAGGATTTGCCCTTGCCCTTTGCTTAGCCACTGCATTACAGTTGCCAATACAAAAGATGAGATCACGCTGGTAGTCAAAACAGTTCCACAAATAGCATAATTTGAGTTTATTCTTACGTGTCTGAGGTCATACGAAATACTGTTGGTAGTGTTTCACCTTCGTTTCTTTCTAGCGGTATTGTTTATTGGAGTGTTGATGGTAAAAACAAAGTCAGACGACCTCTAACGTTTATAAAATAGAGAACAATTAAATGAGCCTGTGAAAAATATGTTTTAACAGAACATGCCACGAGACTTCTTCAAAAGCGCAGTGGTATCACCAACGTGTTGTTATTCATTCATTTTTTCTTCACACTACTGACATTTGAGTATCGCCATGACAAAGCATCTACTGTAGTAGATACAAAAATTTACGAAAAGTTAGCAAAGTTTATTTCCTGAAACAGGCTTTAAAAAGTGCGAAGTTTCTTTTGGCTTGAAAACCATCCTTTTTAAATATCGTATTGTAAGCTATATAAAGCCGCCTGTCGATACCGATAAACATTTTTTGCAATTGTTCCTACGCGTGTGCAATAAGTGAGGTCAAAAGGTTAAATTGACTTATAATTGGAAGAAACAATTGTTCTAAGGTATTGACCACTGGTACCCAACGTTTTACGGTTCGGACCACATTTCACTAGCGTGGAGTCTTAACGGGCCGCGAAAGTGCTGTTTTTTGGGATCATCTGGCACAAGTTAGGTTTACCACATCTGAAAAGGCACCAGCTGCGTTCTCCACTCGAATTTTGTTGCAGGCAATTCTTATGTCCACGCGCCGCATATCTTCTTGCATGGGACGCTCATTGCGCACCCCTTGGAGTAGATTTATTGTGAGCAAAGTGAGAGGGCTTTTTAAGATAGCACCTTTATTTACGAAGTCAAATCCTGTGTCATCTAAACATGGTTGCAAGCAGGGCGTTTAACGTTCAGACGTTTTTAGTAAAATCCAAAACCAACTTCACAATTGTTTAAGTCCGAAACAAAATTTTTTACATAAACCAGCGATTCCTTGAAAACGATAACACAAATCAGAGATGCTGAAAATGAACCTCATCACTCAGAAAACCGCAATATCTCTATTTAGTATAGTACATTAAATATGACCAAGGCCGTTGAAAGATGGAGACTGAAGACTGTCCGTGCTCGAGTTTCAGCTCCCCTGAACGCAGTTGATTAACTAAATTTATAGAAAATGCACCCAGTTTAAGCTAAAGTTCGACCTGTGGTAATTCTAAATTGTCACCACAGTTATCACTAACTTTCAGTGATAACTTCTATAATTCACGTAGGTGGAGCAGGTTGGTGGTACCAGTAACAATTTCATAATTACCACCAGATATGAAAAAATTCTCACGAAAATTTGTTCCTGAGAAAGTTTATCACCGAAAAATTATTCAAATTGTCAGTGGTGAGCAGTCAGTGATAATTTCTTGCTGTCTAGTTGAATGATAATTGTGGTTATAATTTCAGTGAATTTATCAAAAAAATATTGATTAATTACCTGCAAAATTATTGCTGAAATTGTCACTAGAAAATATCCGGCAAAAATGTAAACTTTTTTTAATGACTTGGCAAAGACAGAAATAGTGAAGCGCTCCGGCAGACATTTTAAGCAAGTTCGTTGTGCTGGTTTCCATTACTATGAAACGTCACTAAATTGTTATTTTTCAAATATTATGTTCAACAGTAATTTCGTTTTGCATCAAGACAAAAAATTATCGGAGGAAGTAGGAAAATGCTCCGGCTTGAAAGATCAGAGAGTTGAGACTTATAAAGTATGCAAAGTCAGTGGTAAATTAAGCAAGTTAGGAATCTGACACAAGAATTCATGAGTGGCCCCTAATTTCCAAAGTTTTCAGTGAAGAATTTTTTTCGAGATTACCTCTATTTCAAACGGCTGAAACAGCTTATCGGAAATGTATGGAAGAGGAGAACCCTTATTCTCCAAAAATGGTGGAGCCGAAGCAGCTGCCTCACTCTAAATCTACCACTGCGAATGGACCATGCGTGAGCAAAAGTAGATGATACTCTGCAGAGGCAACCAGAGAGCGCCACTGATGACTGGCAAATATTGCTAAACAGATACAGATAAAGGAATGATCCTTACAATAGCTCTAAATTGTCTAAAGCAAATATATTGTCAATAGAAAAGTCTCTTCATTCAAAAACATCAATTTTCTAGGAGTAGTAAATAGCATGCTCCACCATTGGTAATTTAAAAAAAAATAAATTATCACCGAAGAAACAATCGCCGTCGGCGAGAATTTAGAATTACCAATGTTGTAGCCCTAGCTTAAGTAGTTAATAACTGAGAGTTGTCAGGAAAGATTGCTGGTACAAGTGCAAGTCCGAGAGCAACAAGTCCACAAATCTATGATCAAGTCCGATGCTCCGGTTGTGACAAAAGAAAAACACTCCCCTAAATATTGATAACGAAAGTTTTCAGTTTGTAAGTTGTTTTTAACAGGGAGTAGAAAAAATTCATAGATTAAGGGGTAGAAGCACTGGAGCACCTTAAAATGTTTAAGAACCACTGATATAAGGCTGGGATGCGAACTGGAATTCTAAAAAACTCGATAATTTTGAAGAACTCAAAAAATAAAAACTGCTAAACATGAACCCGAAAAAAATTAATCGGTTCAAATTCTTGTTATGTACATTTGAAAAAGAATAAAAGTATCTTGGAATTTTATCTAGTAGAAACATTTTAGGCGCGAGCCAATGGAAAAAGATTAAAATGGAAATTAAGTTTTAAAAAGCCCTTGGTTCTTACTTCTAGTCCGATTAGGTCAATTTCGCTCGGGCGCGACTTCATTTCAAAAATCAAACCATCTGTGTCGTGCAAACAATTTATGCAAAAAATGTAACAGCCTTGTGACGTGTGAAAAGTTAACCTTGGCTTTGCGATTTATCCGTGAACTCTATCTTAAAATGTTTCGCAAAATCTTAATTCGAAAAACTTAAAATGTAGATTTCTAACTTGCCTTGCCCTCGCAAAATCATTTTGAACTTGAATTAGACTAAATTGAAATCACAGCCGTGATCTTAGGAATCGTGCTTTATTAAAAACTAATTTTTAAATTTAACCTTTAACAAAGAGTGCGAAAGGTCAGATGTAGCTTGACTATATTTACTTTGTTTTGTTTAACTGAGTTAAAGTGCCTATTGGAGAGGGACACGATTTCCTTTGTCATCTTGGAGTTGGTATTTCGGAGTGTAGATGTCTCTCAGTTTCCACTAATAATTCATATTTTTTAGTGTGTTTAATGCACAAAGAACGAGTGCCATACAGAAGAATTAAGGAGTATTGCTTGAAAGTGTTGGCCATACAAGAAGATCACGTCAAGGCATTAACCAGAGCAGGAATGGCATGCTATTATTTGAGAGAATATGAACTGGCTCGATTTTACTTACAAAATGCGAAAGATGCTTCGCATGAACCAGTAGGTAGGTTTTAACATATGATCTATCTTTTTCACCGTCATTTCGGCTTATATCCAGTACGGTATACATCATACCACCCTCCGTGCCAAAGGGCAAAATCAGCAGATCGACAACTATTATTATAAATTGTAAGGCGTTCATCAAATTATTTCAACACAAGAACTCTCAACTTCTAGCTTCAATACAGACAAAATAACTGTGGTTATACAAAGTGTGTCTAAAAATAAGGTTTTGAACTCCCAATCTACTGATAGCATAATTCCTAAGGAATGGGCAATTTTTGCAAGACATATAAAGCTCAAGATCACTCTATATTTTACCTCAAGTAGAGTATATCTGCACAACTCGACCACCGTGGGCGTGACTCTCAAAATGTTCGTCAAATCGATTATGAATTGGTAAACAGCCCGGTTTTTAAGCGATCTCTAAAAAAGGTGATCATTTCACATTTGTCTCTAAAATTTTTCATATTTGTGCAATCCACAATTCAGAGGACAAAGCGCAACTTTCGCAATCGTGGGCCTTTGGCAGCGTTTCATGAAATTACTTTCTGTCTTTGTGAAAGTTGCAACGTGCACTACAAAGAAAAAATACCACCTGCGCTTTTTGCACTTTGCTATAAAGTGTCTTTTATTTAAAAAATTTTGATTTGAAAGTAGCCTTGTAATTCATATTCTCATTAATCAAAAAATAAAGATGTTGGTTGTTCTTGCGTTAACTGCCAATTGGTGAGCTGATTAAGAGACCATGTTCAAATAAAATCACTTTCATTATTTGTTCGTCGAGCATGGCTTGAGCAGCAATAATAGCGTTCCGAGTTCAGCTCAAGTGGATCAGGTGCTCCCGATGGAGTCTGAAATTTAGGCACCAAAGGTCAATGCAATTAACCTCACAAAATTTTGAGCGTTTTGTAAATGAATGATAAGTAGTGCTAAAATAAACTTTCACTCGTAAATAGAGATATTTGAAAACTATAGCAAACTTTGTTATTGTGCGCTGTAAGGGAGATTTTCTTGCAGTCATTAGCTTTAGATTTTTGTTTTCAAACAAAGGCAATTGGTGGTGAAAATACTAAGCATGTAAATTCCTTCGCATAATCTTCTCTACAATTGCGCTTTACCAGATCAAAAAAGCGTCCTGTTGGGCCGCTCTTCACCAAGACCACCAAGAAACTAAGTGGTCTTGGCTTTTCTGGATAAAAGGAGCGTAATCGCGCATAATGCATAATTGCGTTGTATTAGAGTCACCAAAAAATATCTGCCCGCGAAAGTTACGCTGAGAAAAAATTTGCGCCTTATTGCGTTGCGCTTCTAGGAATTACAATAAAATGCTCAGCTCTAAATTGTGACAAATATTACTTATTAATGTCCCCGAAATCTAGTGGGAGCTTTACTGAAAGGTCCTCACCAAAAATGTACCAAGTTCTTTCCCCCACGAAGTTTCTAGCAAGTTATTTATCTTTAACAAAATTTGCAAACACATTATGGTTATTTAAATAATTCACTACTGATCTAACAAAGCTTGTCTCTGATATAATTTTATTCACCAAACCGATGTTGCTTTTATAAAAATATATTTTCAGATTTGAACATACGAAAATACCTGCAAATGGTTGAAAATCAACTGCTCAAGGCAAAGCAAAAGTAATGGCAGCGAAAAAGAGCAAATTTAAATGTGGAAAAATATGGCCAACGTGTAACCTCTCATGTTTGCAAAAATAAAACTAGCAAATTGAAGGCCCATCACCCAACTTACGTTTGCAGTAACAAGCCTTCCATTTGAACTTTTGTACGGTTTGCTGGCTAAGTATTAATACTAAAGCATAATGTGGATACTGGAATACTACCCACAGGTAATCGGACCACGATCGGCAACATCACTTCATAATTCTTCTATTAATTCACAATTTGCGTAATTAGCTATACGCCGTCATCTAATTAATGCTTGACTGTAAAATGCAGTTTTAGAATTTAATGTTGTAAAGTGTTATTAAATTGATTCCAACCATAAGACGTATTTTCAATTTCAGAAAAGAGTAGAACGCATAACATTGAGAGTATATATCAGCATGCATCCTGGATTGGTAACCTTTAGTATAGATAAATAGAGCAAAAGCCATAAAAAAACATAACAAATATAAATAAACACCAACAAAAAATGAACAGTAATAGAAAAAGGCTATGAGTGCCAGGCAAACTCGATTTTCCTCAGAATAAAGACCTCAGATTTTATCTTGGTCAACTAGCAGTAATCAGCTGATGCATTTATGCACGTTTAACTTTTAGTACATCTCTTCTATAAATCCAATAAGAAAAGACAAGCAGTAATAGAGTTGATATAGCGAATCCCCAAAGTATATTTGACCCCCACGGGTCATAGTCGCTATAAAATATTAAAGCTCAGTTAATTCTTTGAATAAATAGCTTACTAATATTTTCGTTTTAACAAAATATTTTTTTGCTGTCAGATATTGTTCTGCTTCTTCGTCGTTTGAGCTATTTGTTGTGAGCATTATGCAGGAAGATGTATATATAGGTCACACTGCGTTAGCGCTCACGCTCGGTTTGCAAGTCTTCAGTTAGACTGGGGCCACTACGACGGGTAGATTGCTTGGCCCCACCACCTGTCTGCCACATAAAGACGGAGGCATCCTGTTAAGTGTCTTGCCCAAGGACACAACAAGCAAGCTTGCCGGCTTGTTCTCCACACTATCCCTATTTGCTGAGCGCCAAGCATGGAAGCTGTGAATATCATTTTTAAAGTCTTTTGGTAGAAATCGACTTGGGAAATGAACCCCAGGTCTACCGACTGCGAAGCGGACGCTCTAACCACTACACCATCGCGACGGTGAGATATGGTTGAATTTTAGTTAGAGTAAGCCAGTGCTGTAAATGAAAGTTATTTAAGATTCAGCAAAAAATCACTAATCGTTAATTTTCATTTCAGTTTGACTGCAACTTATTGCTGCAGCAACCTGAATTTTATCCAGAAATTAAACATTGCCCTGAGTAACAAAAAATGGCCTTGAATACGTCATAAATGCGGTTTAATTGTGTTTGCTGTTCAAAATATCATCTTCCCAACGTTCAATTGTCGCAGCAACATGGGAGTTTGATATTATTACACGATAATTATGCTTTTGGATTATGGAACCATTTTTGAGGCAAACTGCGAGTTTAAGTAAACAGGACCGCTGTGAATGGTAGCAATAGTCATACGTTCATGTTCAGTAATGTATTTAGAATCGTCTTTTTTTAGGGGGGGGGGGAGATGAAGCGTTTTGAAAAAGACGTTTTTCTTTTTCTTTCGAGATCAACTTTTTGAAGCAAGAATTCCACCTAATTTGGTTGCCACACAGGCAATGAAGACCTTTTTTTATTTCAAAGCAAGAATCTTACCCTTTTTCGTCATACATTTTTTTCTCTATTGTCACATTCTTCTAATGGGGCATTGCTCTCTCCCTTCACCCTCCCTAAATACGCCACTGATAATTCCTTGCGATGACTATGTTGTTTTGTTCTAACAAGCTTTTTACTGCAATTTCTCCTGCGTGGATGCACTGCTTGTGCGAGAAATTCGCTGTGGCAGCAGTAATGGCAACATCGAAAACGCTCTGCACAAAAGATGCTTCATGCTTTACCGACAAAAGGTTTCCCCTTAACCGAAAGATGAAAATTATGCTGTCCAACTCATCTCAAAGATTTCACTAGAAAGGCAGATACAATATAAAGGGAATTTGAACGCTTGAGATGGGTTGGCATTTTGTAAAGCTAACAAAATAAACTTCCTTGCATTATTATCAACTACTAAACTTACAGTTCCCTCAAAGGCAGCACCAGAATTCTCATCAAAGCAGTGAGGTTGCAGTAGCTATAAAAAAAATATTGTTACGTCAGTTGCAAATTCAGGGGCGCTGCACTGGACTGAAGAAAACAGAAGCTCAGTAAATTACAAAAACATCGTCTTCATGTTACTTTCCCCCGAAAAATTTACGTTAATTATCGCCGGTCACCAACATCATGTTATAAATTGGTAAAAACTTGAGCGAATCGATAGCAGCCATAACAACGTTCAGATAACAACTAGGAAAACAACGAAGAAAAAACCAAAAAAATGTAAACACCACAATCACAGTACTTTACAGCTATATAATACACGGAACGTTGGAGGTCAGACACGTTCGAATTAACCAGTAATGCTGGCAAAGTGCTCTTCTATTTTTCCTCGTTTCATAGGCGCCTTTCCCAGCAGCACGACGACGAAAAATCAACGTGGGCAGTGACATCACAACTTCTATATGCAAGATCTCAACATCAGGGTCTTGTTGAGCTTGAAAACTGTTATAAAGAAACATTATCAATAGTCTACCTGGGGCCTAATACAGTCAGACGAAAAATCACTATGTTCGGTCCTCTCCGGTCCGTCGGCTCTCCAACTGAACGAAGTGAAATGTTACCAATCCAGCGATTCGCTGCAAATTTATCCAGACGGCAAGGACAAACTCTAAAAAACAATACAACCACTGAAGGATATTAAACAAAAGCCGCCATAAAGCCAGAGGTAATCGTTCCTTATTTCGGAACTAGTGGTCTGTAGCTCGAAACTCTACAAAAGCAATAACGGTTTTTGTTAAAACAAATATCCAAAATTTAAAGTGCTGTGATGCTCTAGCAAAAACTATGGTTCGAAAGCCAGGGAGCAATGACAGACATACACTGAATTAGCACGTCTAATCTCGCGAACAAGCGGGAAAAAACTAAAATCGAGCACAACGAATTCCTTAAAATGGCCCAGAGCGGCAAAATTGATCATCGCGGTAAATCGCTAAAAGCAATTGAGAGTTTAATGCCCGCGTGCTTAGTGGTTGTGCCTTTGCAAAAAACACTTCAAAGTAATTTTTTTGTTTGGTCGCAGTGCTAGTTAAAAACTTCAAAATATTATTTTAAGAATGCCACTTACCACCCACAGTAATGGTTCTTAAGTGAAAATGCGCAGTATGTCACACTGCAGTTAGAAACTGCGGGGCAGCTCTCGGCAGTACTTACAAATGCGAAAAGAATTAAACTTGTTTCATAACACAAGCATAGTTTCGCTAACCGAAGAAGTTAAAATCAAGAAACTTTAACTTATTAATCACTGTTCACATAGGGTAACTTACTTTTTAGCAATCTCAAGAAGCAAAACCGAAGATGAATTTTGAGCTCGAAAAGCAGAACACAGGTAACATTCCTGCAGAAGTAACTAAAATTAAAGCAAACGGAATAAAAGTTACGTAGAAATTTAACAGATAGCTTGATTGCATTTAATAGGTTGTCCCAAAAGGTGTTTTGTAAAATGTCATTTATTTCTACATCAAGTTTTCTCTTTTGCCGATTTCCTGAAAAGTATTAAACAGTAACCTTTGAGACCATAACATTAAATGCAAGTTACGAAGCTTAAAGTTCAAGCAATCAGGCAGATTTCAGCGGTCAGCAAAGCGACAATATTAAGTACCAGCTGCAACTTTTTGATCTTAGCATATGGAAACAGAGTGTACCGCAGAGGTTAAGACAAAATCAAGGGATTCTGGCTTTAGTATCACTTATGTTTGTGATTCCATTACCAACGTCAAACTTTTATACCATGGTTTGGACCTTTCTTAGCGCTTTCACACTCCAGATAAACGATCGTCCTCTCGATAATAGCTCGGGGAAGAGCAAGATATGCCATAGATTTAATCAGGAGCTAAATATTATATTGTTTCCGCATGCTTTTCAACTGCAATGTTTTATAACGCAAAGAAATATTTCAATTGCGACTGGTTCACGTTTTATTCTTCACATTATCACTATTGCTTGAGCGCCATACAGATCTGCACACATCATTTTCAAAGTTTTTGGTATCCTTCGCCAAAAGAAAACTAAGTCTGCCACCTGCAAGCCGGATAGGGGTTTCTTGACACGAGATAAAACCATTATTCCTCGTCCTTCAACAACGCTCTGGGCAATTATTCAGATCACAAAGCGCTAGATATGTTTAAGTAAAAAAATCACATATCATGTCAACCGGCCAGATGGTTAAGCGGTTTGAGCGCTTGCTTCGCGATCGGACGACATGGGTGAATTGCGAGTTCAACTCCAAGTCGGACCAGACCAAAAACCTAACAAACTTCGATTTTACAACAAAAAGTAACAGCAAAGAACTTTTGAATGATGTGGTTATCTCCTGAAGATGGAGAGCGAAGTTGTGTTGAGAAGAGAGTTAAATTTTGCTGTGATTGCAAGCGTTGGCGACTGAAGATGACATAGAGACAATTGAAAGAAGAGGTCAAAAATAAATGAAGGGAGAAGCCATCGACAGAGAGAAGTGGCGTAGTACTTACTGTTTATGGCATTACGAAAAATATGAGGAGAATCAGCCGACCTCCAAAAACGGAAACAAAACCGGACTCCAAAAAACTGATTTCTCTTAAATGCCGCTTAATATCAAACATTTTGCGTTGCACCTCTCAATTTTGACACAGGTACTCTTTGTGCTGCTACTGCCAAGAAATGATCGATGCAATATGTATTGACTGATCGTTTAATATCTGCCCTTTTTTAGGATAAGACATCCATAATTCTATCTGCTGCTGTTTCTTTTTGTCTGCTGTTTTGGTTTTTGTACTTCTACCTCCGTGGATGACAGTAAAATTTCTTACCACTACATTATTTCCAACAAGTCTAATAACATTGAAAACTACTCTCTATTTTACTTTCATCGTACCTTTAATATTAAATTATAATTAACAAAGCCGAAACCAGTTCTTCCGTTCACTTCTGTCATCTCGACACTTTCCTCAATAACTCTGACAAACCTTTCGTTATGGTACAGCTCAACAATAGGATAAAATATATACGGGTAATCAAGGGTGTAGGAGCAAACTGAAAAAGATTATTTTTTATTGTTGTATTGCATTTGTTGTGTTTACCCTCTCTCTTCTTTTGGAGAAGACACTGTCATGAAACGGTTATCCAAGGCCACACTGCAAACTTAATGAAAATAAGAATAGGGGAAAGCGGCAATCTATTTCAAACCAGCTTGAACACAAGTTATAAATTGGCAGTTCCACCAAGACCTACCGCCAGCAATAGCTACCGGAACTCCTTCAGATCTACAAGACGACAAAGCGCTAGAGATAGAACAAAAAATTGTCTAGACCTGCTTCAGAGCTTCGCTTGATTGCCTAATATTGGTTCATATAAATTTACTGCTAGTTAAAGTTAGCCACATAGAAATTAGAAGTTACAGCCAAGTGTTTTCCCAACAGAAGAATATTCCCGTTTTCTTTTAACGACCTGCACGCGATATCAATATCAAGCCATAAACATAAAAACTCACTTGATGACCTCGACGTGGCACCACTACCTGAAGGAAAAAAAATGAAGATTTTAAAATTAACATACAACAGGTTTTAGATCTACTTGAAAGTTTCCGGTGCAGCCAACCGGGCATATTTCCACCTCAGCACTACAGCCAGCAAAGGAAATTGCCATAAAATGCCTATGCTGGAATCACAACGCACAATACACTTTTTTTCCCATTCAAACCAACAAGCATGTTATACTAAAGAATAAACTGGAGAAATTACCTTCATAGTCATAAGCACACCCGGCTTTGCCACCTGGCCAACTCGAAGCATTTAAAGAACTAACGAAAAATGAAATTAATTCACATTGCCAATTACAATTTACACTATGCACGCTGCTGTCAAAGTTGTAGATGGTGCTTTAGTAATACAGTAGTCTTAACAGTCGGAACATACCAACGATATTAAAAAAAGGTGTTGACTATCACATACCTCCCGTTTGGCCCTCAGCCATAGGGGTAATACTTGAAATGAAATAATCTATATTTAATTAGTAATCATTAAAAATACTCCGGTGTTAAAAAACGGTGCAGTAACCAAGCGCCAAAAACCACGTAGTAATTAACTTTTAACAATCAATGAGAAGTAGAATTCTATCAAGTCATCATATGCTTTATTTTAACTGAGATACCACAAGACTAACCAAGCAACTTGATTTACCAAGCCATACCATGCCTTCATTCCAAAAAATAGTAAGAACACAACAACATGATATAAATCACTGTAACAGACTGGTGACCACGACCAAAGAATCGCGGATTTAACTTCCGTACCGCTGTGCACTAAAGCAAATCCTTTGAACTTTTTCTACTTGACATTTTAACAGCAAATGCATCCTATAGAAGAGATAAGGTGGCACTGTGCTCGTAAGAAAGCAGCTTCATATGACGAGCTTGCTGATGACAGAAAGTTCCTCGACGTTCCCTGACAAAATCTTACCCCTTCGTTGGTTGGTTGGTTTACCCCTCCTTTTCCTCGGCGTGGTGGTACGACGCGAACGGCAATCCAGGTTCACGCCGTAAACTTAATTGAACTAGGCTAGAGAGAAAGTGGCAGTCCATTTTGAGCCAGACATGAATGTAAATTACTGACTGGTAGCCCCACCACCAACAAAGCGGACTGCCATTGGTGGGTACCCAAAAGTCGCCTTTTACGACATGCTGGGTGAGCCGCTTCACAATTTTAACCTGGTGAAACACGGGAAAGAATCGTGGTTTTATAGGTCTGATAGTCGCAGTACTAAAACCGCTTGCTTTTATTACCAATCAATTGGGCTATTTAAATGTTCGGATATATGACCCAACACACAACACATGAAAAATGAAGCAAATAGAACGTAACTAATCATGAAAGATTGAACTTTCACAGGACTCTAAACTTCTTGCTCTATAACTACAGCTTTCGCTGATGTTCTGCGAGCTAGAATGCAACGAAACGTCATGGTCGACTTACCTCGTTTCAACAAAAGCATTGGCTCTAACTTTAATATGCATTCCTTCTTGGCAAGTAACATTGACGAATAATAACTACAAAAAGATATATCGCATTTTTAGCAAGGCCATTCTGGTCTAAAAGCTAGCTTGCTATTCGCATTTCGATGTATAAGCAAGTGATCAGTGGTAGACATAGACCGCAGCAGCTACAGCCAATACATAATGACAAAAAAAACATCGATTTTTGTTGTTACATCGGGCTAGAACATTTTACTATAATAAATCTTATTGTTTTATCACAGTAGTAAATCTGGCTTCCCACTGATTCTGAATATGTGAATAATATCAGGAGAAAGCCTTACTGAGCATCGAACTTTTTACCTGCAAATGAAAACAATAGCTAAGTCGGTTGGAGTACATAATAAACCACTATTACCTCAGAGTTAAATTTTGAACACACAGGCAATCCGTTCTGACCTACTAAACTCAATTCAAACATAGCAAGTCCACGATTACATGAAGATCCATTTTCCATGCAAGTGCCAGTCAAAGAAGTTTCATACGTCTACACAACTACAATTAAGCCCATAATAATGTTTCAATGATCAATAGACATACTACGCAACCAAAAATTAAAAAATAGCCGGTGATTTTCAATCGTAACAACTTCGCCCCAACAAAACCCGGTGAGACAAAAAACTTCAGCGTTATGTTTGTTTCTTTCAGATTTCATCTGTACAAAAAAGAGCAATTCTATCTGTGTCAACTTCTCCGGAGCTACTCGGCATAGAAGCATAAAACAAGATATGATTGGTCACCACCCCGAGGTGAGTGTTGTAAGGGTGTTGGTGACGTCATGATGAGGTCAAAAATGAAGATAATTGTTTTTTGAATAATATTTTCTAAAAATATATTGGTTTTACGCACGAGCTTATGAACCAATAAAACGAAAAAGTTCTAGAAAATTCAGGAAGTAAAAGTTTCAATATTTAAAAAGTTTTACTTATTTTTTATCAAACCTTATAGAAACACCGCTGTGGTGTTTCGCTTACCTGTCTTCGCAACATTACATTGTTTGGTTGCCGTATTGTTTTGACCGATGACGAGGTATTTGTCAACATTGCAAGGTCGAGAAAGTTTGTTCGTATGCGAAACCGTATTTCTTTTTCAGATGAAGTAATTAATTCATATTTTATCTGCACAGGCAACGAAAATGTTTTCAGGTAATTCTATCACTACCACCTTAACCATTTAAGAGGTGCTGTAAACCGCCTTTCTCAATTGGGCTTTGAACCTACGAACTTGCAATTGCAGGTCAGCACTTAATCAATCGAACAGTGTCGCCGAATTGCATGCATGCACGACTTTCATGCATTAATACGATCAATTACTTCACTTCTCAATACTAAGGCACGGTGTAAAACAGAACGACTTTTAAGTGGTCGGTGAGCAGCTTCATTGCTTTAACTCAGTCAACAAGAGAAAATTTTCAGATTTCGGAGACAAGTTCAAGCAGGCTAGTTACTCCACAATATCCTGCTAAATTCACGCTTGGAATTTATTTAAACACGACAGGAATTGCAAGTTAACTTTCCATTGTGCATTGTTTACATTTCTTCTCTTGCTGAACGACAAATAGGACATTTGTGAACACCAAGAGTTGGTCATGACACGTAAAAATTCTCTTGTCATACTGAGTTGGAAAGGAGGGGTTGGTTCGTGCACTTGAACTTTTCTCCAATTAAATATTGTATTTAGATTAAACACAATTTCACATTTCTGGAGGGGTAACCTTGCTTTTTCTTCTACATGTGGCAATTATTTTTTAGTGACTGAAAAGCAGACTTCGCATCGACGCCATCAAGTTGTTAAAAGCTGCATCTGTAGGTGAAAACATAAAACGCACCGCAACTTTTTCTCCAATTGCATCCAGCACGACAACGTTTCCGGTTTTACTCCCAGTGCTAGATCTAAAATTGACGAAACCGCAATTTTCAGCTTCGGACAGCAAGCTGAACGCGTTATAAAGCTCTTCATACAGCGGATAGATCTAAATTAAAAACAAAACATCTTTGTAAGCAGTATTTCATCACATTAAAGATAGCTGTTCGTGCTTCACCGGATTATAATAGTGAAGTTGCTTGTTCAAGATGTTGAAAGGAGACAATTGATAAATAATCCACCAACAGCAGTCAGACTTCTTGCTGGTGGCTTATCTATGGCTTGAAATAGTTACCATTTTCCTGTGGCCCAAACAATCTTTAGTTTTAAGAAATGCATTTGGAACAGTTTTCAGCGAAATCTTGAAGAAATAAAGCATTTTGACTATCGAGCCACAAGCAACTCCACCACTAAAATCATCTAAATCTTCCTTATCATTTAATGCTCGGATCGCCAGACTTCAGTTTATATTGGATCAGCGCGACGGGTCAACTGCTCGACTCGTCACCTGTTTGCCAAACAAAGTCTCTAGTCAAATAAACGTTTTGGCTGGTTTCCAAGGTTAAAAGCAGAAGGCATAGTACTAGGCCCTTTCTCTCCCCCCCCTCCCCGAACATGCTAGCTCGGCCGATGAGAAGCTGACCCAAACTCGATGTCAAAATGGGGAGATTTTTGTCCCCCTTTTACCTTGGTCATTCTTTTTGAAGATCAATTTCTAAAATTGACTTGTCGCACTGCCCATTTCTATGTCATGAGCTTTTTTCCGGAGAACTTCTTTAAATCAATGTCATCGCCTTTTGTCAAGTTAAAGATATTTTTTAAATAGAATTCTGTATCCTTTGTTTTTAGTGCGGCAGCATAGCAACAGATTCCCAAACCCTCTACACATTTTCCGGTTTCTTAGGTGCCACCTAGAACCCTTGTCAACGCTAGTGTTCGCCAGTGCTGAAAGCTTACGTGCATTACTCAAGAACTGAAAGTCTCTCAGCAAAATAAAACGAAGGTGGCAGAAAAGATTATGTTTTAGAAACGTAGCTTTTTAAGTAGGTTTCTGTTTGATACTTTCGCTGTCGCGTGGCTATATATTCAGATAGCGGTAAAATTTACATAAAAACGAGTGATTTCTTAAAGGAATTAATTACCCTATTTTTGTCAATTAAATACGTTTAGGACTTTTTGATATCATGTCGATCATTTCACATCTGTGAAAACAAATTTTATAGAGTACTAGAACATACTGACCTCCACAATATAATTTTTTGTGTATGAATAAGATTTCCGCAAATTAACACTCCCTTTTGGGCGATACTTATATTCGATATAAAAGTACTTAAGCTTTATTTTAATGATTGTTGGCTTGGTTCTATTTTTTTGAAAATTGCCGCTAGATAATGTAAAGAACCTATAGTTTACTTTCAAGGAAAAATTATCACAAGTTTTATAATGGTGTATTTTTTACAATTTGTAATTTTTTAAAGCCCAGAAAACAAACTTAAAACTGTTTTGGGCCAGTACTAGAAAAATGTGTGTTCAAACAGTGTTTAATTAATCAATGTAAAACAAAGTTTGATCAAACTGTGTATCAATATAAATCATTGAAAAGGCAATTTTTTTGAGATTTAGAAAATGCCTTGCTCAAAAAATATTTTTTGCTAAAAAGACGACAGAAGCATCTTTACCTCCTACTTTGCGAAAGGATCATACTTTCAACGCAATATAACCAAAAATTTCCATAGGTGCAGAGTTTTTGTAGGTCAGCAGCCAAATTTTGAACGTTCTTGGCTGTTACGAGAAAATTATTTCGGCCAATTGCATTTGCCTTTCTGATTAGTCATTATAAACCAAAGATTAGATGAAACTATCCAACATCACATATCTTCAGAAAATGAATGTCTTCAAGATTTAGACGATACTTGTTGTCCAGTTTAAAGCAAATATTTTCTGGCAAAAAATAAAATAAAAGCGACTTCACTATCAGCTCTTTTCTCGAGAGGGTAGCAACTTTTCATTTGAAGTAGCCTACCTTTAGCGATTCTAAAAAATTTGTAGTGGTTTCTTTGAAAACTTGAAACATATCCAGTCCATAAACTGTTTAATCACGAAAAAATGTGCTTAAATTTTGAAAGAATGTAATTTGCCTAATATTTGCAATTTTTTGTGGCCCAGTAATTAACTGTAAACCCTTTTGACCGGTTGTGAGAATAATGCAGGCCCGTTGCACCTACCCTTTTCACCTGTTAGTATGATCATTAGATCAAACCATCTAACATAATATATGCTTTGGAAAGAGAATTTCAAGAATTAGACGTCTAGTGTAAAACGAATACTTTGTTGCTAAAAATAAAACAGATGCGAAGCGACTTTATACCATACTGGAGGCTGGGAATACCAGTTTTTGATTTGGATCTGCTCAAATTTAGCTGTTTCAAAACTGATAGTTTAGTTTCATCTCCTTTGAAATTTGTTTCCTTCTGACCCAATAAACAGCTCAATTATGGAAAAATGTTTTAACATTAGTAAAAGTGTAGTTACTCTAAAATTTACAATTTTCTGTTATGAAACTATTTGATCTGAAAATGATGTATGACAACTACTTTTTGATAACCTAGGACCTAAGAAACACCTTCTCGCACTAAACCAAGAAGCGAAAAACAAGTTAGCTCATTCTGAAGTGTTCAATGACAGCGCAATTTAATGAAAAAAAAGAACGGCCGTTCTCGCAGCAAAAGACATTGTGATTTTGAAGTCAAAAATGCCATTGTAAAAAATAGTAAAACAGAGTGAAACGGTCTAAGCTATGGTTTATTAAAAGCCTCTAGCTTCTTGTTGGTCAACAACTGCACTGGAGACCTGATAGGTCAAAACAGTGTTATTGTCTGCAGTTTGCTATGAGTGAAATTCTTGTAACACCAGAGCTTCCAATTGAAGAATCCAAAAATTAGTTTTTAAACACCGTTTTCTTTATCAAAATCACCATTAGAGGCGAGTGGAACACTCGCTGATTAACAGATACGATACCATATCTCTTTGCCATGAAAGCAAGAGTGGAAGAATGATTAAAAAGCCGAATGCGTCTCTGTAGGCAAGGATTGCCGCTGACCTCTGGCCTTTCCTGATTAGGTTAATTCTACCTGCTGATGAGACTTACTGCAACAGTTAGATGCAACATCCTGATCAATAACCATAGCATTGTAGAAAACAGAAAAACACCACAATTCATTTACCTCATAAGTTATCGTGTCCCCTTGCCACAGAATCCGAATTACTTTATCATCGATTTCTCGAAACTTGTAAGTGAAGCTTGTACTGCCAACCAGATCAACCCGCCTCAGTTGAACAAGCCTTGTGCTTTTACCACTTCCAAAATACAAAAGATTTTCCTCATCTTGCACAATCCATTTCGTATGCTCTAAAAACGTATCATATCGAAAACGTTTATGCTACCACAATCAGCACATCCTAGTACTATGCTGCTGTAACAATCCGGTTTACTGTTGTGTATTCAATATTTCATACTTTGCCTCGTTTTCATCTACAGCTACAATATTTTACTTGTATTCACATCGCTTTGTTTCTGCAGCTATTTAGAAAGTAGTTGACGTTCTACCAAATGCAAAGCAAACACTCTAACCACTAGAGCACCGCACCGACAAGCTCATTGATATTGCACACATGCAGCAAATAGATAAAAATGAAAATCAATTAAGAGGCGCACCCTTATCCAGTTCTTTCATCGCATTAATTTGTCCGCTTTGCAGTCGTTGGCCTTTGTTCGATTCCCTTTTCGGGTCGCACCAAAGATTTTAAAATCGGGATTTCGAGCTTATCGTGCTTTGGTCCTCAGCACGAAAGAAATTGTGGAGAAAAACTCAGTAAGATCTATCGCTGAACTTTTGAAAACCAGATTCAACAAAATCTCTACTACATGATACGAATCATGAGTGGAAGTTAATTGCCACCTAACACGACAGCGGTGTGGCAGACTGGTGGTGGGGCCGAGCAGTCTGCCAGCAGTGATGGCTGAATCTGATCGAAGACTTTCAAACAGAGAACGTGCTCATGCGCATGAATACATCACATCTTGTCTTTGAGACATGATAATGTCTTTCGTTTCGCATTGTTTCCTTTCATATGTTATCATTGTTACATAATGAAACGATTTAACAACCAACATGCTCTCTCTCTAGCTCAATAAATTAGTAGTGCAAGGCCTGAAATTTCAAACGGTGTATTATCCAAAACTACAAATTCTGCAATTAAACAACGCTTACTGACTGAAAAAAACACTCTTTTAATCGATGATACTTCAGAATAAAACCCCCTAAGCTCATCTTGATCGAAACTGTATCTTAACGATCTTCTTGACCAGATCAACGCACTGGGATAAGCAGAACTGACAAAACTCCAATCAACTACATCTGAACAAAAAATAACTTTCGTGCATGCAGAAGTCATATAAACTCCCACACAATTTTTCAAAAAAATACCTACAGTAATTGCAATACATTTTTATGAATAAAACTACTCTATTTTACGGGTCCTACTAAATAACACATGCTTGCGATGAGCACAATGTTTATTGCGATTTCTTGGGATATCAACTATAACCCTAACTTTAATCCTAGCTCTAACCCAAAACCAAACCTTAAAGATGTTTAATGAAGACACCGTGGGCAACGCAGACACGCAATTAAAGCTACCGCATTTTTCTCAAGTGAATTTCCTGCAGAACTAAGAACGTATAAGAACTGGTACTATACAACTTATCCGAAAATGTATGTATATTACAAAAAAGGTCTTCAAGCAAGATCAGACTTTTAGTGGGATTAGAACCGACAAATAAGCCACAGTTGACCAGGAGTTGTTGATAGTCTTTTGGTAAATGAGATGAACGAATAGTAATGGAGAAAATAATCAAAGGGAGGCAAGCTGAATGTTAAGAAAATCTAGGATACCTTAATCTCAGACCTACGAGAATTTAAACAGATGATACTGTAATAATTAATCTATGGGCTTCAATCAATCTACAATAGATAAATCAGAAAACTGATTTTGAATGCTTGAAAGCAGCCATGATTGTGTTATTTTTTAATTTATTTCCGATTGAAATTCGAATGAAACAATTGCGGCGAATTTTTTTCGGCTATTGAATTGATTAATATAGATGCAGTGATAAAACATAGCAGGAAAAAATAAAAATATTAACACCCCCACTGATACATGCAACCTTATACCTGTACATTGATTTTGTATATGCAGGGTCATCTACCACAAGGCATTAGCATAGACAAAATTAATTTCAGCGCATTGGGTTGACTTAAATTCTCTTTTAGGTCCAGCAGTCACTGTCACAACAGAAGTCGTTTCCTATAATTATCTTTTTTCATGTGCTGTGTCACTTTGGTTTCCCTCCAACGCTTTTTCGAAAAAAATTAAAATTTTTTACACTCATGCTTGGAATAGGCATGGAGCACCACAGCCCCAATCATACCATAAAACGTTCCATGATCAGGATAGGGAAATGCGGCAGTATATTTCAAACCGATCATGTCACTGGTAACTCCACAAAAAGCGCCTCTAGTAAAATGCTAACTAGGCAGCATCACTACTCTCTAACCTGGTAAAGCACAAGGGATTTTAGTAAACTCATAACGGACAAACCACTTTTGGCCAAGGACCGCAGTACACAACTCATACAAAACAAATACAGCAGATAGCCATTCGCACTATACTTGCCATTTAAGAACTGCTGCATCACAGTAAGCTCTGAACATGACAACACTCGTTGCAAAATAGAACATTCCAACAAGTTTGAAGTGGATTGGCTTCGCGCTAGTATCCACAATAACTCGGGATCGGTGGGTAACCGCACTTCTACTATGCTGTACTCTACAATTGAACAAACAATTGAATATAAAGGCAATTACTATAAATCTCGTACTCGTGCAGGGCCTTAATTCTAACGCTTTCGACAAAAATGTCTCAACATCGTTTCAAGGACGATCAGTAACAAGGATTAATGTCACGTTGGCATTTTGGCAAAAAAAAGCGGCGACAGCATTAAAAATCGTGATAACATAGAAGAATAGACGGAACAAACTTTTGTTTTGGGGAACATCAAACTGTTGGCTTCTCAGGATGACGTTATTATTTCACGACAAAGCATTGGAAGAAAAAACGAAAATTAAACTAATGTGGCTATTAGTTTGTAGAATTCAAACGAGATCTCAGATCTGCAAAACCTTTGTGTTCATGGACTCGAATAAAAATCACGTTTGCGGCCCTGAATATTAACTATACCATTGAATTCTCGGGGCAATTTGAAGACATCCCACGATTTTGCTTGCTGCGAATCAAAGATTCTTTCCTTAGCACGGAAAATCTTTTTCGAAGACCACGCCACAACCAAGCTGCTTTCCCATGCATTAGTGTTACGCTCTTGATTTTTGCAAATACAAACGGGACTAGATTCGATACCCAGCAGCGGTTCCTCGACATCAACTTCAACAATCTAAATTAACATACGTAGGTACATGGTGTAATTAGAAAGAAACTAATAACTTTATTCCAAAAATGGTAACGTTCGCCATATGTTTTTGCTAAACTGACATATTACCTAGCGGCAAATTCGGTATTATTGGGAAGAAGGAATTTATATTCAACCCAACACTTTTTGTTTTTGCCTTGTTTTTGTTCATACCACATAGCTTTAGACCACAAGAAGGTCAATTGTTGTTTAGTCAACTACGGTATATATCGTATATTATTTTGTGCTGAAAATATCAAGCCACCAACTTCTAAAGTCTTTAGTCTGTGACTTTTTTTGAAGATAGCTATGCATGCAGCAGCCGCTCCCTAGCCTGTTCTACAAAGCTGTTAAGAATAGTCGCTAAAATGTGTAAGCCTAAACCAGCAATTACGTTGTAAATCACAGACAAACTCCCTGTGGGTCGCCGCCCACTTTCTGGAAACTTGAATTCGAGACAAGTCAAGAAAGTTGATAAAGGCTTCGACAAAATATGTATTTTTGATAGAAAAATATTACACTAAGCTGAAACACAATAAATAAACTCAAGAGAAAGCATGAAGCCACAGTTTGGATGCATTCGTTGACAAGATCCTTTTGTTTATTCGTCAGATTTTTTAATGTTCTATTGAAGCACCGTTAAGCAGCTGCTTGTCTTTTAGTGCAGTATATTCATGTTGGGCTAATAACTAAAATCATGCTCACTGTATCATAAAATTAAACGTTACCATAATCCAGCTTTTTTCAAAAAATTAAACTTATGGTGAAGTTACACTTCACACTTACTTTGAACAGCAGGTCGTCACAGGTTGCAACAAACATAGTCCCATTTAAAATAATATACACTGAGCAGAGTCCAACATTAATATCAGTCACTTCGCTGCCTGCAAAGATTAGCAGTTGAAGCATTGGTATGTATTAAATGTATTAAAAAATAACCGATAGCATCTAAAGGGTCTCCTAAATCTAAAACGCGCAAGGTCTTATTTAAGGTATGATGTTGGAGTAGAAGTTAACACAATAGATTGTTGTGCAAGTGATAGGTAGACAAATCTCACAAAATAAAAATTTTACTGACTTTGACTGTGAGGAGAAGTGAGCCCCCGTCTCAGCCGATAACAATACCCTTGATTGTTTAAAGAAAGCCAATTTGAAGCAAAACTTTTGGGAAGCCGTGCCGATTATTTGAGTCGTTATGGTGCGGCAAAGTGGCAACTGCTCTACACATCTAAACGAAAGATCGTTTCAAATTCCTAAAAACACCACTGGAATTTTGTCAGAAAAAGCATACGTAGCAAAAAGTGCGGAACTGTTACAATATAACGTCAACTTCCAAAGTAAGTGGTATACACACTGTAACACCAAATTATTTCAGCCTGCAAAATGAGGTCAAACGAACCTAGTTAATTGCTTACGCTTCATACAAAACATACCAAACTCGTTCATTTCTGCTTTCGTATGTTGTATTGTAAGTTTCAATGTATTTTCAAAATCATCTACAGTGTAAAACAATCCATTTTCTGTCACAAGCAATCCTCTAGAAGGAAAGCAAGGATGATAACGAAGTTTTCCATGAATAACATTAACTCCACGCAGAAAAGTGCGAGAATCTGTTCGAATATTATACGCTGCTTACAAGCACTTTCCATCATAGACTTAACAAAGTCTACACTGGACTAAATTATATTCGTGCACTCAGGCCCTGCTAAAATAGCCGGCAGGGCCAAAAAAGGCAATGTTGAATAAGGAATATCCGTTTGGCCGGTTACACAAGCTGCATTTCTCAATAAAGTGTTCTTTACACGGGAATGGGGTCAAATCATTTATGGAGAAAATGGGCTCGGTGCCGCGTCCCCTGGTACGCTCACGTGATGTTCCTCTTTCCTTTACTAAAGAAAGACAACGCAAGAACATTTCGTATCAGTTATTGTCAACAGGTTGACTGGTAAAGTACAGTAAAAAATTGGCTGAATTCGCTTAACTTTCGTCTAATCTGCCCAGATACTCAGACCTAGCTACTTATCTATAGCTCTTTCGTTCAAACATGAAAGGGCATCACTTCCAACATGTGGTCGCGCTCTTGATTCATGTAGGTCTATTTAGCCATTTTCAAGCAAAAACTCTTCCCTGTCTACTATGCAATTTCACGCTAGGTATGAGTTTTTGTTTGATTTCCGCTCAAACTTTGGATTTCTTTAACTCTCTTCCTAATTCAATTCTCTTTACTCACAAATCAACATTGGTCTTATTTATTTACAACCCATCACTTTACCAGCTTTTATCCGTTTATTTCTTTCGCAGTGTAGTGGCCAAAGGAAAAGTTGTAGATCGGCCTCACATTAGTAATCGCTTGTGCGATTACAGAAATAATCTATTATAAGGTGAGCCGATCGGTGCGATCTATTTACTAATGATAAATCGTGACCTTAACTCCGGCGATTTGCATATTAGTCCCGGCATTAACGCAGTCAAAGAAAAGCGAAAGAGGCCATATGCTTTCCCTCAAATTTTGTGACTTGTAAGAATTAACGGACGGCGGTTAAATTACTATGACACAATTTACACGTAATAATAGGTTAATGTTCTCAAGAAGGACCAATTTCTGTCTTACTTTGGGGCTAGCTAAGATTAATATGTAATTGCACTACAAATGTATTCAGGCAAGAAAAAAAATGAAACACAGAATGCATGAAAATCAACATAGTATCAAAGTAAAAACAACGCAATTAAATTGTTTGATTGCTTCAAGAATAGTGGCAAAGTTTTTTCATTACAACAGACCGTACAAGAACTGCACAAGCTTTTCCTTGCCAGACATTGGTGTCATCTACCCTGCGTAAGTAGGTTTAACTGATATTTTGAGTAAAACTCACTATCAACACCTTCACTGATGATTCTAAAAAAATTAGCATCACTTGTCGTCGCATATTTTGAAAAAACTGTTGTGGAAGCTATTGTGCATCCAAAAAGAACATCATTTTGTAATGCAGAAACCACGAAAAAGGGCGATTGCTTTACGATTTGTTTAGATATAATCACATCCCACTGGCTTGAACTTGAATTATATGAAGAGATAACTGAATCAAAAATATTACACAAAAGATTAAAGCCAATCGAAAACATTTGTTAGCAACGATAGTGCACTGCAATAAAGCACCAAAAGGTTGCAAGTTCAATGCCTGTGTAGGTTCAGGTCTTAAATGCGTTCTTTCCAGCGATATTCCAAGAGTGATTTTATAAAAATGAGCTGCGCAACACGTATTAAGACAGCTATAAAACAGGTATGGATACAAGTTGTTCTATGTAAAATTACAAGTCTCTCTGAGACCGAAAGAATAAAAATACCATACATATTATTAAAGTAATGTTTTAAACGCTAATACTCACTCATGTACACGAGTCTATACTCAATTTGCTAAAGTGTGATCAGAATGAGCCAGCACTACAAATTGATTGCTTGGTCTTCATCTTCAGCGTTAAATAATGGCTGTAAAGAAGCCTAGAGTGGAACTTATTCGAGGTTTCAACAGGCAATCTACCCGCAATCGAGGCAGATGCTTTAAGCGCAATAGCATCAAGTCAGTCGACATCAATACCATACCGTAAAGCAGTGGTTGGCAGACTACGAGTCACGGCTCAATTTTGGGCCTATTGATATTTTTTAGTGAGACGTCCACAATTTGCTTTTGTGGTATGCCTGGTGGGTAGCAACTAAGACCATCAACCATAAAAATTAAACAATTCATTACAGTTGAAGTAAAAAAAAACACCATTGAAATATCAATTTGAATAAAAATTTTCCTTATCATAATGAAAATTAGCTTCCCTAAATTGATGTGGTAAATTTGTGAAGTTTGTCTCAATCAGGTTCCTTCAATGCTGAATGAGCTTTTAGCATTCAGCGATGATTGAAAGCTGGATTTGGGCCATTTTGACAAAGGCATGCCGACCACTGCCGCATGCAACCAAAATGTAGCGATAATAACCGTTTAAACGAATTCCTTCTAAGTCACTAAATATAGGTTGTTCTTCATTCGATGCAAACTGATTCGTGAGTATTTTCATATAACGTTGGTTGCCAGTCGCCATCAAATATTTAGAAGATACATACACCTATACCACAAAATAGAGAAGCAACTTGATCATCTTGAAGGTTATACTTATGATAATAATTCGGTCTGTGCGACCGACTAGCAAACAACGAAGTGTAAAAACATAAAACTTGGCACGGTTAATCACCACTCAGGGACATGATCAGGGTAAAATTTCTATTCTGAGCATAAGTGTAGCTAAAGAGCCCAAAACCACCCCCAAATTTTTTGAATTTGATCAAGGAATGAAGGTATTTGGTTCGACAAGAGTCACGTTCAGAAACAGATCTCTAACAAAAAACGTCTTCAGCGTTTTGGAGCGAAGGCTGTGACACGAATAATAATTCGTAGTAGCTACAAAAATTATTTTGAAGTTAGGTACGGATTATTCCGTCATACTTGTTTACAACATGGTCAATGTAAGATAGTGATTGTGACGTAACATTAGCCCGGTAACGAGTTGCGAAAATTTGTACTTATGATATCAGTCACTGCCATACTTAATTTTCTAGAACATCTACAATGTTCTTTGCTTAGTATATACTCGTAAATCACCAAAAATCTTTGGAGTAAAAAACTAAATAGGTCGTGTTGATGTGTGCCTGCGTTTGTTTGTTTGGCATATATACGATTGCTGCAAGAAGCAGTTAAGCCAAGTAGAATTGATAATTGTTGTAGTTGGTAGTGCAGTTAAATTAAATTTATTTGTAAATATATTTCTGGTTATTTCTAGCAAGACGTGATATGCATCTGCAGCTGGCAGATAAGACATTTGGCACTGAATTATCAAGGTCTCAGTAAAATTGCAGTCAGGTCATATAAGTGATGTATTACGTCGCCTTAATTATTAAACACTATTGTTCAGATAGAAGCAAAATTCTATTGCGCAACAGTAGGAAAACGACCGCACTAAAAAATCTGATCTTCAAAAAATAAAGGTAATCCAAATAACTTTATCTTTTTGCCCCCTTACCCCCTAAATTTGCATTTGGCTACTCCACTGACCCTACACATTGTTTTTTTTTAATAAAACTTAGCGCATCGGCCAAGAAACACAGCAACAAAAAACTTTACATTGCTTGATCTGTTTACTATTTTACTCCGAAAAAATACTTTCTTACTTTAAAAATATGTTGAATGCTATTAAAGAAAACTTTAGCTTGAGCTAAACAACCTAACCCCTTAGTGCAATTAGAGATATTGAGATATACCCTTAGAGATATTGAGATTGGATTTAAGGGGTATTGCATACTATCATTTCAAAATAAGAAATACATTGTATTACACAGTAATTGTGAAGTACGGGGTATTCAAATTTACCCAAATCCAATAGTTAGACGTATTGAGGGTTAAAAACTTGAAGGATCACTGCCAGAGAACAAGGGAATTCCAAGAACGGAAAGCACAGAGTGTTGTTTAAAAACGGCCATCACCGATAATGGCAAAAACACAACTTCTCACTAGCCAATTGGGAAAAGACAGTAACAACAAAAGCAATACATGATTACCAAAACAAAAAAAGAGCGTATGCAAACGCTGTCACTATACCGCACATGATTCAAAGGGCCGTCAACGTGATGTTGGACTGCACCCAGACTTTGAAACGTACCAAAATTAAAGCAATTATAGTTGTTTTTGTTAAGTACAGCTATTTTGCTTTTATTTGCATTTTTTAATAAATGTTATGAAAAAGAAATATGCTTTTATTTGCAAAAGTAATACTTGAGATTAGATATGTATTTCACCTTCTGTCTACCAGAAAAAAATGTACATTTTGTAACAGTGGGGTCAAATTGACCCCAGTCAAGAATTCTTATTTTAGAGATGTTTTTACTGTACTTTTTTTAAACTTTTGCTTACTTAGCACTTAATAAATAAAGAAATTGTTTATTGTAGTAATAATGAAACTTTCAAAACCAAAAAAATGAAACTATAGTTGTAGAAGTGGCTGCTGCACCAAGCGAACATAGGTTTTGCAGTTTATTGCAAGGTTGATTTGTATGGTAATATTGTTTAATTCATACGTTTGATGGAGTATGATCTCACCATTCTGTCTCAAGTGCCAACACCACCTTTTGTTTTGTTGTGGAACAGAATAACGCTTGGTTTCTGATCCGAAGTGCTTTCAACTTCTGGCTGACTATGCATCGTTGGAAGTATATTGACAACACGGTTTGTTTTAGGACAGTACGACGCAATTATTGCATCTAGTTGAAAGCTGAAGAGTGTGCTCTTCACATTCCGTCCTTTGGCCACAGTAAATTCCGTTGGGAGTTCCGGCTTGCTCATCCTCATTGTTCCTACCAGTATGAGATTCTTGTGAAGAAGTTTTCGTACAAGCGATAGATTAGTGAAGAAATTATCACAAGTGATGTTTTGGCAAGAATTATCAATATCTTCTGCCAAATCAAGAACAATCCTTGTTACTTGATTAGTTTCTGAGGCCGATCCAGCATCTTTTCTAATGTACACTTGCATTTTCCATATGCAAGAGCAAGTGAAGTCGCAAACTGTCTAGAGTTTTATTCCGTATTTGCCTGGCTTTGAAGAAATGTATTGCTTGAAAGGGCACCAGTTCCCTAAAGCATACCAACTGCTCGTGCACTGTCAGGCTTGGTCGGCAGGTGTAGGAATCACGCAAATAAGAGTCCTAAGTTTCAAACACTTCTCTGATTGGTTGCAGCTTTTCAGGGGACCAACGATGTCGTCTTGACTGTGCATTGTCAAATCGGATAAAGCGTAAAATTTGTTGATACATTCCTCTACTCATAGTGCGATTGAAAATGGGCCGACCCTCAAGTGTACTCCATAGTTGGTCAACACTTTCATTATTGGAGTTACATAATACGCCAATCAAAATAACTACACCAAGAAAAACTTTGAATTCTTCATCATACGCGGGTTTCCACGAGCCACCATATACTATGGTTCTTTGTGATTAGTTAGTTCACTGACATATGGTTTTTTGAAGAAAAGACCGCAAATATAAAGTGAAAGTATCACTTGTTTCTGAGTACTGAGATTTTGAAAACTTTGTTGGTCCTGAACTTTATCGAATGACATGCGCAGATGCTCTACCAGCATTATTTGCAAAAGATGTTTTTTGCCACGTTTCGGTTTTGGAAACGAAATAATTTGCAGAACCAGATGAATAAGATTAGTCACCATTTCTTCTTCAGAAGATAAATCAAATAAAGATATTTCTTTCTTGTCTTCTTCGCCACCTTCAGTAGAAATTCAATTCGAGTCGCTTGTTTTGTCTTTACCGACGCGATGGCGTAGTGGTTAGAGCGTCCGCTTTGCAGTCGGTAGACCTGGGGTTCATTCCCCTTGTCGAGTCATACCAAAAGACTTTAAAAAATGGTATCTATAGCTTCCCTGCTTGGCGCTCGGCATTTAGGGGAGGTCGTGGAGAACAAGCCGGCAAGTTCGCTTGTTGTGTCTTTGGGCAAGGCACTTAACGGGACGCCCCACCTTTATGTGGAAGACAGGTGACCCGGAAATGGCAACTCCCAAGCGAGTGCGGACTTACCGTCCAAAACATAGTGATACAATTCGCTTTCTCGTGAATGGAGGATAAAAATGGCAAATCATATAAAAAGTCTTCTTTGCTGTCATCATTTGCCAGAAAACTCAACTTCTTCAGAGAGATAACTTGACAAGTTGCTACTTTGCATTTACCTCTTTTTGTATTTGCTTTCAAATTTATTCTCTTTTTGCTTTTATTTTATAATAAAAAATATCAATTTTGTATATGTGGTACGTAAGCAATGCAATAATGAGTTTTTTTAAAATTTATTTGGATGTTTCATTGGGTCACTTATTGGTAAAACTGCTTGGGGTCAATTTGACCCCACTGGTATATGATGCTGCTTTTTTTTTTATTAGCGCATGATAAAGATGTCCAACAATGAAAATTTTTTCGTCAGCAAACCTCTTCAATATAAAATAAAAGTCATGAAGTTTCATAGCGCTGCTGCCAACGGTTTAGCAACAGGAGCTTTTCAAAAATCTAATTGGGGTCAAATTGACCCCATGATAGACAGAGGGTTAATTGTGTTTACCGGTTCTTACGCACTTTCCAGTTGACGCAAGATGGCCATTGGTATGTCATTAAAAGCTTATAACCAAACCGCTGCTTTTGAAGCTGTTTAGTAATATAATTAAGATTGTATTTTTTGATGCACCTTTACCAGTATTATTTTATTTTCGTATATTTAAAATTTCATAAAGCTAATTTTTTTTAGTCACAACAAACGTCATGTGAGTGCCCAACCATCCCTACAGGGAGGCACTATTTTCTGCTTTCTGGGACAGATATTAAACATATTTCATTTGACCGTCAACACTAAACCTACGAAAACCTATTCTTTGAATTTTCTTAATCATTTTTCCATTAAATTGATGACCGGAAAGCAATGCGTTGGTACTTGGGTCAGTTCCAAGAAATTTGGAGAAAGGGCATACAAATGTAGCCAGGTATTGAGCAGTGATTCTCAACCACTGTGCCGCGGCACTTTTGTGTGCTGCCAAATTCTAGATATATAATTTTAGATATATTTTGCATTAAAAGTATTCTTATTTTTAACTTGTAATTAATCCTTTAATAAACGTACTGTTATTTTTGAAGTACATATTATTTTATTTTGCATATTTAAAATTATTATCATAAACTATTTTAAGCAGTGTGTTGTAGGTAAGTAAATAATTTTCAAACTTATCTTTTCCTATGTGTGCCGCCAAATTTTGAAATCGCTAAAAGTGTGCCGCAACAAAAAAGGTTGAGAATCACTGGTCTTGAGAATACAAATATACACTACTTACAAAAGAACGCTTAACAAGTTGTGAAATAGGCCTACCACTTAACAATCAGTTAGCTACACTACAAAACGATTACTATTTTGGCCCCTATACTGCACTTTTGACTATCTCCTGTACTTCATGAAAAAAAGTTTGTGAGTCAATAGCCTGCTGTAAGGCCAGTCATAAATCTAGGAGATGGGAAACAGAACACAAGGACCACAGCACATAGTATAGCCAGGGTCTTGGGTTTAAACAGAAGCTATACTTCAAATGTTATTAAACCGTTCCCAGTTTTAAATAAACTTTTCATTGCAATTCTTACAACTGTTCCTTGGGTGAAGCCACCACAGCTATCTGAACCAACAATTTGTTCTTAAACGTCGCTAATGGGCATGAAAGCAGCTGAGGCAGCTAGTATCATACAATTACAGGTTTTAAGATCTTTATGAAGTAAAATAAGTCAATATGCAATAAAAAAACTTTCTACCAGTAAACCAAACCTTAAAGTGAATATGGAAATTTTCTAAAACCTCTTCTGTTTGCCAAAAGAAACAATCAGAAAGTTTTACCACTCTCACTAATAGCTCATTATCAGTTCCTGAACTGCAAGTGGTGCAGCTGCTCTAAAATTAACAAATAAAAATATTGCTTTAAATGAAGCTAAAAATGAGTAGGCAACATACTGCTTCACTACATGAAATGCGATTACATGTTTGAGAAAGTTTTTACCCAACATCCCATTCTTTTTGCAATAGTTACAAAACCTTTTTTAAGCCTTCTAATGACACATAAAAGTTTATATCACTTGTTTCCTGAAAGTTTGGGAAGAAAAAAAAGAAAGACCCCAAGTTACAGGAACTTATTGCTAAGATTAACACAAAACTTTGCTTCCAATTATCCAACTGTTAAATTGGAATTCTTTCAAAGTGCTTCCAATTATTTTCATCTAATGACATCATTAAAAGACTCAAAACAGAAACTTAAAATCAAAATACACCAAAACAATCCCAAAAAACATGTAACTGCCTCTAGTAACATGTGATACAGTTATCATCTTGAATCAAAAATCTTTTCAAATTTACAGAAACTATTCTCATGCGAAAATGCAAGCATCTAAACCTTTTACAATAACTTTTATCTCGATGAAGAAATGGAAAAGAGTAATCAATTTGCACCCTTTTTTTCCTTAATAAGATAGAGATTCTTATAGGGTGCAAACTACACAACAAACAGTAAAACATTTAAAAACAGCATTTTTTCCTACCACATCAGATAGTACAAAAATATTTTAATCAAAATTAATGAACTACCCAAAAGAAAAAAAACTGCCGTAAACTCATAAAATGATTAATTATTCCTTCACTCTTTATCATATGTAATCATATTTTCAAAAAATTAATACATTTTTTTGTAAATATAGTAATATCGACTAACTTAAAATGAATTTAACCCAGCTTCTAAACAACAGTTCTTTCTACTTTACATCAGCAACAGTACAATACTAACCAAATCAGTCGAAATTTCACACTCTGTAACATCAAAGAAATGTAACAATAAAGAGTTTCCATCTGATCTAAACCGATGGTGATCACAGGAAACTATCCATTTCACTTGATTGCCATTAATATGCTTTAATATAGACACATTATCAGTGCCAAAAAAACCTGATTTCTGACCATAACGCTCATGACGATAGTGATGCTGAGGCAACTTTGTTGGAGTAAATCTAGAAAAAGTTAAATGGTGACAAAGCAATCATGGAGCTTTTAAATCTATAGGAGTAATTTCATCAATGCACAAAGTGCAAATTTTTACCATCTGACAAGATAAACATAACATTTTTGCAAATACATCAGAGTGTAGACTTGTTGGACGTACTAGTACTGCAAATTATCAATCCCTCTATCAACAGGCCTTATGGTCATTGTACTGACAAAACAAACATCCAAGTATTGCCATTGCTAAATCCACTAAGATCAATGTACAGGAACTATAAAGTTATGCACTGTTGCCAATATACTGTCAAAATATACTTGAATATAGTAAACACATAAATAACAGTAGTCTATAATGCAGTACTCACCTCCATTCACTAGAAACTGGTAGAAAAGTGAAACACAAAAAATACAAATGATCAGTGGAAAACATTTTTAAATAAGCAGGTCTGACCAACACAAACATATAAATTTTAAGGTCCTGATAATAATGTCCGCTGGTACCTGTATCATGAAAAGCCTCAATACTATGCTATGTTTTCTACAAGATACTGATTGGAGTAGACCTGGCCTGACTCAAAATCTATACTGCCGATATAGTCTTGTTACACCCATTTTGATGACAGTGTACTGTTCCTTATTCTAGTAGCTTAATCTTTTGTTGGATGGCTGATTTGCTCAATAACAGTGTAGTTCTATTCCCATCTTCTTCTACAGACAAAAAACGCATGTATTTAGTTACTTGTTCCACGCTAGTTTTTTTATGTATGTTGGATGAAGTCCAAAATTGTATTTACAGAAAATGTTATAAAATGGTACTACCTTAATTAAGAATGACTACACAAACTTGTATGGGGCTCATACATCATTAGCACTGCAATACCTGTAGGCCTAAGCAATTAAGCAAATCATACAACCAAATTGGCTAACTGCTAGAGCCATATTTTTAAAACCCAAATGTAAATAGAAAACCCAAAGAAGGATATTATGCAAAGTCAATTTTTCTGCTACTTGAGCATCATTTTGCCACAAATCAGCAAAATGTGCTCCATACACATGCAAAAAGCCAGTCACTTCTATAACACCTTATCTCTTTTTTGAAATTAGACCTAACTTTACACACAATTGTAATAATTTGTGATTAGTTACCAGACAAAAATCATAAAAATAGAACATATCACACACAATTCATAACCAGCTCTGATCTTGCTTTAGTTACCCACAAACAGCACATAAAAATCTGTGATCAACAAAGCTGATAAAGCATTCGATTAAGATTTGTCAGAGAGCACACCAAAAATTACATGCATCATTTATAAAAAAAAAACACATATAACAAATGGGAACTAATATAACTCAGTAAAAATTAGAGGTGGTCAGTAACAAAGTAGTTCTACCTATGTAGGTTTTTCAGTAACAAGCTACTTGCTTGAGTAGTTCCATTTATTGCTACTTGTACTTTTACTTGAGTAGATTAAGTCGGAAGTAAAACTACTTGAGTAGTTATAACTTTTACTTAAGAAGATACTAGAAGATTTGATGTTTGTTAAGTGGAAATGTGGTGTATTAGCAAAAAAAGATTTCAATTCAAGATTTACTCTTCTGAAAATCCTTCATTGAAGTAGTTAATGTTTAATTTATATTTGGAAACCAGCTACTACTGTTTCACACTAACTAGTCAACACTCAATGAGCTACTATTAGTAGGGCATGTTGTCACAAAGCTCCTTGATTTTGGTTTTTAGTGCCAATACTGCTCTTGTCAAGGTAGTAGCTATGGGGGAGATAAAGGGGGCTATTACACTCTCTTAAAAGACTTTAAAGATGTTGTTTTTGGCTGCTTTCTAGTACCCTTTGAAGTAAGGTATTATAGAAGCTTCATCTCTGCAAATATCTTTGCTTCTTTGCTTACTTAGTATTGAACAAATTCTCACTAAAATTCTGTGGGATTTTCAAAAGTAATGAAAAAAATTATCACCAAAAATCCGATCCAAGAGATTAAGACTTTTGCCTTCCTGAAAATTTTTGCAATGTCATTTGACTCAAATTTTCTTAAACTAGATCTTAAATATCATTAAGACTTAGGTCTTTCTATTTAAAAGGTAATAGACATTGATCTCATCCAGTCACCCCACACTGAACAATTTACAACTGTTCACAAACCTTCTACTAACAACACAAACCTTCTATTAACAACCAAAAAATATAATCAAATAGACAAACAAGTAGTAGACTAGCCTAATAATGAGAATAATTGGCAAACGTGCTTCTGCTATGCTGTACAATTCAAATCTGGATCAGCAAAGATCAATTTAAATCTTGCACCGTGCTGCTGTGCGCAAGAAAAAGATTCATTTCTTTTTATCACAATCTGTGACAACTGGAAGGATTCAAAAAGTAAAATCCCCTTATCACATGTATCATAGTGGCAGAGACGTTTGCACAGAAATTTCATCTTTCATTTTATGTACTGCAAGCATCCCTTATAAAGTACAATTGCAAAACACGATATGTGAATAGAAAAGAATAAATTTACATTTTACTTTTGCATTTTTAAGTAGTTTAATTCTCGACTACCTTTTACTTATATTCAAGTCAAAACATGTGTCATTACTTTCTACTTTTTTACTTAGTTGAGTAGCCATTTTTTCGAGCATTTGACAATACTTTTTTAGTAGACTTTGACAATACTTGACAAAGTAGATTTTTTAGCTTACTTTGACAATACTTGACAAAGTAGATTTTTTAGCTTACTTTGACCACCTCTGGTAAAAATAAACATTTTTTATTATTTCTGGACGTAGGCTCTTTTAAATTTTGGTAAACTAGAGGATACTGGCAATTCCTTTGGATACCTGGTAAGTAACCCACATAATATGATTTTTCCACAAAATCCTCTTTGATCCCTGTCTCTGCAAGCACAGGCTCCTGGGAAATGCATATTTTTACTTAATCAATCATAATGTTCTCACTAAAATCAGTGCTGCGCAGCTTAATCTTAAAAAACCCTGATGATTGCTAGAATAATCCAGAATGCCTGTAACTCAGTAACTCTTAACCAAGAGGCACTTAATGTCATTGTTCTAGTTCAGTAAAATAACTGATCTCTGAAAAAAAACGAAACAAACAAAAAAGAAAAAGGTCTTCACCAACTAATGACTGGTAGAGAAAAAAACACTTGGTCTGATGATTATAAGGAAGTAATGCCAAAAACATTGTGAACCACTATTTTAGACTCTAATCTCTGCCGTTGTCTGTCTGTCCAGCAACAGCAACCAGAGTTGCCACCTTAAAATTTTCAGAAAGCCCAAACTGAGAGGGATGCATTTTTTTTGCTGTTATCGGATGTTTTTATACAGGAAAAAATTTTACAATTTCGGTTGATGGCTTTTTTGGTTTCTTTTTTTTCAATTGTTGTGCTTAATGTTTTTGTCAGGTGCGATGACCAAGCCCTTTTCTTAAATCTATTTAAAGTATCTTTAAAAAATTTGGTTATGTTTAAGATCAATTCGTTTTGTCATCTGCATCGGTGATGCCAGATGGGGAAATTCATGCCCAATTTTTTGAAAATAGGGGAATTTTGAATGTCTGTGGGGAAAAAATTTTTTGAAGATTTTCCCTAAAGAAAATTGGTGAAATTTGGGGAAACATAAAGGTTTCAGAAGTACGTTGGAAACAGAAAAACTAGGTGAACTCCCACTGTCAGAGCAGCTGCGAAGGTGGTGAAAAATGGGTATTTTGACTTGGAAAGAAAATTTTCCATCGATGTGCAGACCAAAGTCAGCGAGTGCTTCAGTTTGATCTTCAAGAAAAAGATCATTGCTTTTTCATCGCCGCAGCTATGGATGTTTTGCCTCACAATTCAGGTAATTTCGGCCATGATCCTCCTTGGGGAAATTTGATTAGCATTGGGGGAAATTTTTGACTTTTGGGGAAAATTACCAGCATCCATCTGGCAACACTGACCTGTATTCCTTTTACTCTTGTTGTTTTTATCCGATTGTTAAGGTTTTTGGGTATAGAAAACAGAAGCGAAATAAATTGTCAAAAAAAAATTAGAATTACAGTTGATCTTGATTTAACGGACTTCGGATTTAATGGACTGTGAAAAGCAGTCAAAATTTAATAAAACCAGAGACTTTTCATTTATGTCAAAATTGTAATTGCAGTTAAAATGTTTTTTTTTTTTTATTTGCCATATTTATCCTCCATTCATGAGAAAGCGATGTATCGCTATGTTTTGGACGGTAAGTCCGCACAGACTTTTTGTAAAAAGCACAGCGTTGAATTGTTTCTCTTGTGCATTGCTTGTAAACAAGGTATTGTTCGCTATCGTGCTGATACGTAACAATGCATGTAATACTCTTAAACAATGGATGGTCTATATCTAGTACTGGGGGATCATAGCAGAAGCGTTCACGTCGCGATCCCTGTCAGCTTTGCTGCGAATTCTGCTACCACTTCAAGCTACAAATTTTTGTTGTACTCAAATCAATGTCGTGCCGAAACCGGAAGAAATGTCATCGTCAAGGCGATATTCAAAGCTGGCTTTTTTCAAAGCCGTCGATGACAGTTATATCCCTGAACATTGAAGGACTATCAGCTGCCAAAGAAGATCTTATTGCAAAAATGTGTTTCAAGCATAAATGCATTGTTCTTTGCTTACAAAAAAACCATTGCGGACCACAAAGCTACCGGTCCAGAGTAAATGAAATGACTTGTATTGCTGAACTTCCACACGATAAGTATGGAAGTGTTATTTTTGTAAAAGAAGGAACAACCGTGGAATCAATACATACAGTTAACCAAAATAACATTGAAATCTTCTCAGTAGATCTTGGAAGCATTGTTATCACATCAGTGTACAAACCACCAGCAACACCCTTCAAGCTCCCACCTCTATTTAAACCACACAAGAACAGGATTGTCGTTGGAGATTTTAACAGCCATAACACCCAATGGAGATACAATTCAACAAACGAAGATTGCAATGCCGTTGAGCAATAGTCAGACAGTAATCAACTCTCTCTGGTGCATGATGCTAAGCATCCACCTTCCTTTAATAGTGCAAGGTGGAAAGCTGGATATAATCCAGACATTGCGTTTGTAAACCAAACAATTGGCAGTTTATGCAAAAAAAGAGTTCTGGACCCTATTCCCAGAACGCAACATCGTCCTATTAGTGTCAGTGTCCATGCAGCAGTCACACCTACAATTGTGCCTTATCAATGCCGTTTCAATTTCCAAAAAGCAGACTGGATAAGTTTTACAACCGACCTCAAAAACCAAATCTACAATATCAAACCAAATCCAAAAAGTTACAAACTTTTCACCAACCTGGTTCAAAATATTGCATGGAAACATATTCTCCCCCCGTGGCTGCCGAACTAGGTATGTGCCATGTCTCAACGAAGAAAGTCTGAACATGCTGGATAAGTACAAAATGCTATACAGGGAAGATCCTTGTGCTGAAGATACCATTACTGCAGGAGAACAACTCATGGCCTCCATGACTCAAGAGCGCCAACGGAAATAGCTAGATACAATTAAAACAACGGACATGTCTAGAAACAGGAAGAAGGCATGGAATCTGATTCGAAAACTAAACAACGATCCTGCCATTCCAAAACACCAACACTACCCAGTCACCGCTAATCAATTTGCACATCAGCTCTTAGTTAATGGGCAAACAAAAGTAAAGAAAGCCCCAAGGGTGAAATTTAGAAAAAAACGAAAAACAAAACATAGAACCAAATCTGACATCACCATTTACAGCTCAAGAGTTCTCTAATGGCATTGCTGCTCTCAAGAATGGTAAAGCGATTGGCTTGGATGGCATCTTTACGGAAGAGCTAAAACACTTCGGCCAGCAAGCTAAAAAATGGTTGCTTGAACTGTTTAATCGATGTGTGGAAACCAATCACATTCCCAAGATCTGGCGGAAATCACGCGTTATTGCTCTCCCAACACCAGGCAAAGACCTATCATTGCCTAAGAGCTTCAGACCGATCTCCCTACTATGCCACCCATATAAACTGTTCTAAAAGCTATTGCTTGGAAGGCTTACCCCAGTTGTGGAACCAAATATCATTCCATAACTGCTGTTTTCGTCGACCTATCTGCTGCTTACGATATAGTGAATCATCGTATCTTGATGACTAAAATCTACCAGATGACCGATGATAAAGCAATGACAACACTTCTTGATACTCTTCTAAAGAACAGGATGTTTTACGTGGCTCTGAATCAGAAGAAAAGTCGCTGGCGGCAACAGCGAAATGGCCTCCCTCAAGGCAGTGTCTTAGCCCCATTGTTGTATAACATCTACACCAATGATCAACCCACGGACGAAAGAACATCTCGTTTTATTTATGCAGACGATCTGTGCATTACATCCCAAGAAAGTTCCTTTGAAGCTGTTGAACGAAATCTAACAGACTCTCTTACTCTGCTGACTGAGTACTATGCAAAGAACCATCTGAAACCAAATGCATCAAAGACTCAGGTGTGTGCATTCCATCTCAGAAATAGAGAAGCAAACCGACCACTCAGAGTTACTTGGTTCGGAACACCGCTGGAATACCACCCAAACCCTTTATATCTGGGAGTCAAACTCGATCGCACACTCAGCTATAGAAGTCATATTGTGAGCACTAAGGCCAAGGTCAACACCAGGAACAACATTTTGAGGAAATTGATCAACTCAAAATGGGGATGCACGCCTCATACCCTCAGAACATCAACCCTGGCCTTGTGCTATACAGCTGGTGAATATGCATGTCCTGTATAGTCAAGATCCGTACATGCCAGCAAATTAGATCCAGCCCTAAACAATGCTTGTCGGACCATTACAAGCTGTCTCAAACCTCCCAACACCAGCAGCCTACACCTACTTGCTGGTATCGCACCACCCGAAATTAGAAGAGAGACAGCCAGCAGAGCGGAAAGACTACGCCAATCTACTGACCCAAAGCACCCACTATTTGGATCTGAGCCAGCACCGACGAGGTTAAAATCAAGAAGATCTTTTCTGAGCCATGTCCAGCCCCTTGTCCAGCCCAAAGCAGAGACAAACATGGAACGATGGATCAATAGGTTAAAATCCAACCCACCCTCTGTCAATATGGGAATTCAACCATCTGAGAGTCTTCCCCCAGGAAGCAATGCATCCTGGTCAACATGGAAAACACTCAATCGGCTTAGATCTGGCGTAGGCCGTACCAGGGCAAATTCAATCAAATGGGGATACCATGCTTGCGACCCCTCGTGTAATTGTGGCACAGAGACACAAACAATGGAACACCTACTGCAATGCCCACTGCTCAAAACACCTTGCTCTCGTGACGATTTGAGCACTTTTAACGACACCGCAAAGAAATGCATGGAATTGTGGCAATCAACCATCTGAAGATACGATACAGACACAAATCTAGTACGGGACTCCACCTTACATCTCTCTGCTTTTGTGCAAGCATCAATATACGTTACTCAGAACATAATCAAGATGCCAAAGCAATTAGTAAAACGTAAACGTCTGAATTTGCCCATAACAAAAGAAGCAGTCTTTTTAGTGAAGATGAAGAAAAGCAGCAATGATCACGAAGCAGTCTTTGGAGTGGCAGATTTTGTTTTTCAAATTTGAAGGTGTCAACTTTGCGAACTTACGGTGACACTTTAATTGATTACTTCTCATACAACCAGTTACTGACCCATCACTTCGGAATTCTGAGAATGGTCATCAAAGAACAGCATATGGGTGGTCGCCAGACCAAAATTAGCGATGTTTTTCCTCCTTGCCCTTCTACTAGTTTTGCTGGTCCCGGTAACAATGCTCCGCGTGTCAGTAGAAGTCCCGCCATCCCTGAAATTGAATATGAAGATGACCATCAGACAATGATACCCCCTGACTCAAATCTGCCAATAATCCCCTCTGACTCTGACTAACTATATTTGAATTAGTGTAAGATACACATTTATACCACATATTATTGCGGTTTTAGCAGCAACCAAAAACACAAAAAGCTAAATAGCTGTGTGTTTTGTTTATATTCTCAACGCAATTTACCAATTACCATGTGCAGATATGTTTACAAAATATGCCACGCTGTAACTGTATAGAGCATTTTTTTTACTGGACATTTTTGGGCTGATCTGTGGCATATAGGAAGGTTGGGCGCACGTCATCAAAATGCGCTTTCGAAATAAGTGGCTGATCAGATCCAGTGATTTTGCACTGAATTGAATAGGAGTGATATCGTTTTTTGCAAATCAAATGAAGAAACGTGACAGTTGTTTAATGAACGTTAAATATGTTGTTTTACTGATGTTAAAGAATGAATCTGAAGTCAAAGTAAGGTAAGAGGTGCTAAGGTTTGCTTGTTATTGCTAATAGTTGGGCTAATTTTATGGGCTAAACATGCAGGCGTATTTGTAGACAGCTTCTGTGAGAGTTTCATATTTGATTAATCAGCGTGTTTGGGAATGTTGAGCTTAAATTAATTGTAGTGAGTAAGCTATACAGTATATTTAGTGGCATAATCATACTGAAAAGTTGAAAACCTAAGTTTTACTGTAGCCTAAATGACAAGGCAGACTTCTGTACCGTTTGTCATATGCTGGGTGAGTTATTGTTGGATAAAATCAGTAAGTTTTTGAAATTTTTTGTCAATAGTGATTGCAGACCAGTCATATTGATATATCAGATGTAATTTTGTGACCTTAACCACTCCTTAAACAATTTTTTTGGGCTATTACCTAGGCTGTTGGACCAAGGGTAATTTAAAAACTTACGGTACCGATTTATTATTCATGCGCATTAGCTCATGCTCTGTTTGCAGGTCTTTTGTCACACTGGGCCACTACGACAGGTAGACTGCTTGGCCCCACCGCCTGCTTGTCACATAAAGATGGAGGCATGTTGTTAAGTGTTTTGCCCAAGGACACAACAAGCAAGCTTACGGTACCGGTAGTAATGATCAGGTAATGGTTGTTTTTGCTAATGTACCGACTATTATCTAGTTGGTATGGAGTTTATTTTTACCTGAGGAGCAAATGGTATTTAGATGGCACTTCTCTTAGGGGCATTTTTTTAATTGGCTCACAGTTCTTAATTTAGACTAGCCTAAGAAAGACCTAATCTCAACCAATAAAACAATAAAATTGTTTTGGTCAAATTTATTTGTTTTCGAGGGTCCAACTAGCAATAATTTATTCCAATTTTTAATTAATTTCTCATTAGTTTTCAAAATAACCCCAAAAGTTGGTGTTCGCCCTATATCTTTCCAGCATAAGTTACAGCTTTTGGTCAGCCACTTTTTTTTGGCGCGAAATGTGCGACGTCATATGCAACCTTCCTATTTCTTAGCAACGGACATTTTCAATCAGACTCCGGTCCGCTTTAGTTCGATAAATGGAGAAAGGTAGAACAGTGTTTTCCAACCAGTGGGCCATAGCGTGGTTTCCATGTAAACCACAGAACAAGGATAAAAAGTGTTTACAACCATTGTGTTTTAAAAACTCAAAAAAGTGATCCGTGAAGATGACTACTAATTGTACCAACAATTTCCTTTTCTAACGTTAATAAACAAAATCCTTTTCCTGCTTGTGCAATACACACAAACAAATACCCATTTAGCAAAACTGCAGACAGTGACACTATTTCGACCTATCAGGTCTCTTCAGTGCAGTCGGTGACCGACAAGAAGCTAGAGGCTTTAAATAAAGCATAGCTTAGACCGCCACTCATTCACGAGTGATACGACTTCGCAGAGTACTGACAGACCTTCCACCAAGTGGATCTAGTATAGATCCCGCAAGTCTGGCGGTCTAAGCTATGCTTTATTAAAAGCCTCTAGCTTCTTGTCGGTCACCAACTGCACTGAAGAGACCTGATAGGTCGAAACAGTGTCACTGTCTGCAGTTTTGCTAAGTGCATCGCTAGCCTCTTGCATTACTATAAAATACCCATTGTTTTGCAATCATAATGTTTCTATGTCTGATTGTCTACTCCATTTCTAAAGCAGCGTTGGTATTTGCAAGTCTAAAACCTAAAATCAGCCTCTTGACAGTACAAAAGTTTTAGCGAAAATTCTTGCAGAAAGTGTTATTTTTCACCGATAGAAAATGGCTAAAAGGAAGTTTAGTGATGATAACGTTTAGTTATGATTATCAAATATGGATTTGCGTTAATTCTTGATAGAGGAGAAGAAAAGAACTAGTGTGTTTTGTGTTATAAAATTCTTGGTAATCATTCTGTGAGGCCGTCGAAGTTAATGCTTTAACTTGAGAAGGTGCATCCTTAACACAAACATGAAAATGCAGACTTTTTCAAAAGTAAAAAAGCTTGTATGTGAAGCGTTAGTGCTTGGTTGCAAGTGGAGCATTTGACAACAAACCCAAACACTTGTTGAGGCTTCTTATGCCGCCAGTCTGATCATGGTAAAGCAAATTAAACTATATACTATTGGTGAGACCTTGGTCAAGCCTTGCACTTTAGAAATGGCTAGAGTTGTTCTAGGGCAGGAAAGTGAAAAGAAACCAAGGCAAATATCCCTTTCTAATAATACAGTGCAAAGACAGATTAGTGATTTGGCCGACGACATAAAACAGCAGATGATTTTCGTTATAAAAAATGCTCAATTTGGTCTTCTCTATTCAACTTCTTGAAAGTACAGATGTTTCTGTTTGCTCCTAGCTTATGGTGTTTTGCAATACCGGTACTTTACAAATGCTAACATAAAAGAAGAGTTCTTATTTTGTTCTGCATTAGAGACAAATATCAAGACAGTCGATGTTATGGAAAAGATATCAGAGTTTTTTAAATGCAAAAACCTCAAGTGGGAAAATCTCTTTGGTGTGTATTTTGATGGTGCACCTTCAATGTTAGGAGCAAAAAGTAGTTTTTCAAACACTAGTTCGAAATATTTCACCTAAAGTGTTCACTGTTTACTGCGTGATACACAAGCAAGCTCTTGCTTTGAACACTTTTCCAGAACCTTTTCATAATGTTCTTAAAGAAGTTATCAAAACAGTAAACTACCTAAAGAGCAGTGTCTTGAACACTTTAATGCTTAGAAAGCTGTGCGCTCATATGGGGTCAGAACCAGAGGTGGGCACTTCCGCAAATCGGTCCGCAAATTGCGGACTACCATTTCTATTTGCGGATTTGCGAACCTAATTTCCTACCGCAAATATTTGCGGATTTGCGGTGAAAAACTGAAATTTACCGCAAGTCCGCAAACCAATGGGCAGTGTTGCATGTTTCGCTGTAAAATCCGTTTGAGAATTGGATGACCGTATTTCCTAGGTTGGAAGTTAACGTCCCAGTGTTGATGACCTTTTTTTTTTTTTCGGAGGTCAACGTCTGGTCGACGGCAAAATTTGACCTCCAAAACAAAAAGATCATCACGCGAAGACAAAAAAAACAGTAAATATTGCGGTCTAAGTTTGCGGAAGTGCAATGTGCATTTGCGGTTGCGGAAGTACGAAAAGTTACCGCAAACTTATCGCAAACTTGCGGATTTGCGGTTGCGGAACACCTCTTGCAGTTTTGCGGAATTTGCGGTTGCGGAATTGAGTTTGAATTTGCGGTGCCCAGCTCTGGTCAGAACATTTGAACGTACTATATTATTCAAAATACGTTGGTTGTCGAAGGGAAATGTGGCCAGAGTTTTTGAACTAGATGAAGAATTAAAGGAATTTTTAATCATGCAAATATAACACAAATTGGGATCAAACTTTAAGGATAATGATTTCATATCTAGACTATCCTATCACGTTGATATTTTTGACCAGCTGAACCGCTTAAATCTCAAGCTGCAAGGAAAGAGAATGACTATCATCGCCTTCATTGATGCTTTGAATGTCTGTGCAAAAACTTGAAAACTGGACAAGAAAAGTTGAAAAGAAAAATTTTTCAATGTTTTACATGTTGAATGCCGCGTGACATGCCGGCACGTCATGCTGCATTTGTAACATGGTGTCGCGTGATGCGCCGGCTTGTCACAGTGCATTCATTTATATACCGTACTGCTTTTGAAACATCTGCGCTTTAAGATAAGACTGTGCTCTTGTGTATTCGGCACCTCGATTAAGCAAATTAACTTTCAAACACACTTTGTATTAAAAAAAATTTAGAATAACTGAAAAAGCAAGAAAGGAATAAACATGTGAAATTCAATGGCACATTGGTTATGTGCGTGAAAACAAAAAAATTGTACATCGGCAGTCAACATGTTAAGGCCCTTTCAACTGAGAGTTCTGATGATGTGGGCAATGTTTTATCATCTGAATCTTGGTACACCTGACAAGTCTTCGAAAACAATTTTTGAGGTATTTTTCTGAAATATTGGAGTCACATCTGAAGCTGGTTAGGAAACCTTTTGCAGTTCTAGTAGAAGAAGTCAATGATGATCTACATGATGAACTCATTGACCTTAAAAATGATTCTACTTGTAGATATATGTTTGATACGTTGTCAATCCGTAAGTTTTGGGAAAAGATCTGCACTTCTTACCTGCAGGTCACTAAAGAATGCATCACAGAGCTGTTACCCTTCAGTTGTACATATTTATGCAAATCAGGGTTTCCCCCCTTAATGCAGATGAAAAACTAGACTCGAAACTGATTAGATGTGGAAAATGGTCTCCGATGTGCACTTTCTTCAATGCATCCAAGAATCAAGAAACTGTTTCATTGAGTTCAGCAGCAAGTCTATCACTGAAGTGTATTTTGAAATAAATTGCTGCTTTAGAATAATGTGTGTTTGCTTTTATAACTAAGTACAGTGGTTCCCAATCATTTTTGATACATTCCTCCTTTCACGTTTTAGAAACCTTTAATTCCTCCCTTTTCAAAGTAAAATAAAAAATGTGGGGCTTTTTGCCTTCATGTTATACTTTTTTCATGCTTTTCCAATCCAACATATGTTAGTGTAACACTGGACCACTGCCTTTTATTTGAAATGACAGTTGTCAATGCCATTGCAAAGGTTGGTGCAAGGAATCACCTGTTGAGAAAACTTACCTTGATGAGGTTAGATGCTTAGCCATATCTATTGAAATCGACAGCTCTTGCCCAGTGGCTGAGCCTATTTTGGGTAGACTAAAAATGGAAGTTTGGTGGGTGATTTTTTGTTGGAGACCAACTTTTTGAAAGCGTTTATTTTCCTATCTTTGGCCATTATGAAGATGAAATTCTATTGTTTTGGAAATCAACTTTTTGAACCAATTTGTTTTCCTATTTTTGGCCAAAAGTGCCTACATTTCATGATCAAAGTCAAAAACTTTGAGGGATCTTTGGCCTCTGTAGCCAACCACTAGCAATACCTATGCACCCACCTTGTGGTACTCAGCAGCAGAATATATCTGACTAGTATGGTAAACATCTTGCCACGCCACAAAACTCTAATTAGCCCTTAACAACACTTGTGACTCATAACTGATAACCTCAACTCTACCAATACCAAAAATCAATTGTTAGCCAGCATTACCGTAATCAAGATCAAAAAGAAAGTTGTTAGCCCAGTGGAATGTTGGAGGCAAAGCAGTGATGACAAATTGTATAGACTATGAACGACATGCAGTGAGACAACCACTTAAATCGAGGAAGAGTTTTCTCAATCACACCACCGTCTTGTGTATATTGTCTCTCAAGAATGGCATGCTTTAGAGAGAGACACTTGAGTACGATTCTTGTAGCCATGACACGAGAATCCCTCCATCTTAATTTTTTCCACCACCCCATAATGCAATCTGGGCCAAATAGAAATGCTTGAATTGCTTTCTCAGCAGGGCTGGCTGCGCCAACAGTAGCCATGGAATAGTGGGGCTTTTCCACAACTTTAATCACCTGCGAGTGTGATTCTGCATTCAAGGATATCCCTTGCTTTCCTTAAATTGCTAACATCATACTCAACTAAAAATATAGCACTGTACAGTCTACAATACACTTGCAGGACATTGAATAAAAACAGTGGGCAAACATCATGTGACGTCTCAATGGAGAAATAATAAAATTGTTTGCTTCTTGATAAGCAACTGACCAAAATAAAACAAGTACTATAAAACGTTTGATTTTTGAGTGATCATGATGTGTGTGCAAGGATTTCAAAACAAAGGGGGCAGAAGTGCACTTGTAAAAATGATAGGCTTTTAAAGTGATTTCTTTAAAATTTTGTGAATTACAGAAAATCTTTAAAATTTTTGTGGGATCGGTTTTGTTTATAATAGGATAGAGACCTTTCTTCTCAAGGTTACCTTGCATGGAAGGTTCATTTGGAATAACGATCTATTTTTTTAGAGGTATACTTGTAGTGCAGCCTATTACATAGTTTCTGAAAATGGTTTTGATATAAAGTAAAAATGCCAGTGAAAAAATCAAAAGTGTTTCTTTCAGCAAAGTTTGTCCACTGCCCTTGGAATTTTTCAACACTGCTGTGAGAATTCATTTTTAAAATTCAAATACATTTTTTTTTTATACAATACATTTTCAGAATTCACTTTTCAACACTCGTGTGAGAATACATTCATGGCATCACATTGCAAAACAACTGAGTTAAGAAAATTAATGGAATAATCCTGAAACACAAATGGTGTACTAAGTGCAGCAAAATTGAAATCTTATGAACTTTAAAATTAGGAAATTCTTTTCCTAAATGGGTAGAAATCCTTCTGGGAAGGAGTACCTCCCTAGTTGGGACAACTGAGCTAATTTAATAAAATGCATGGAATAATTCTGAAACACGAATATTGACCTAAGTGCAACAAAATTTAAATCTTTGAAAGTCCAAAACGTGGAAATTCTTCCCTGATTGGGAACCATTGACTAAGTAGATACTAGCTATGATAACATAGTCTACTCTATCGAGATAGTGCTAGTGGGCCATGTTGCTTTCATCCAAATTCATTACAGACCATGTAAGAAAAAAGGTTGGGAAACACTGGGGTAGGTCATGGCTCAGAGTAAATACTGTAATATTACAAGGTGCTGTGGGTTAGGTGAATTGCTAGAAAATTTATTGAACTTAGTGAATTAGAAGTGGCTATTTTGCCATAACCATTCGTGTGTGTTTATATAGCCATAAATGCTATAATTCTGGCACTGATGATGTGGTGTGAGGATAGCGCAGCTGGCTTGAAAAGGCAATAGATATGGGTTGGAATCTTTGCTGGAAGTGTACTTAGGCAAATGCAGTTTACACTGAAGGGGGCCTGGTATGTGAATGTACGTAGTAGTGTATACTAAGGGTGTAGATTTTATAATTTATTAAAATTGACCAATTAGAAACGACCAAAAGTCACATGTTGATTAAAATTGACCAATCACAAATTTCTCATGGGAAAATAGCCAAAGGTGAAATGCAATCAAGAGCAAAATAGCTACTGCCAATTAAAAAATCATTTAGTTAAGTTAAAACAGATAACCTGGTTGTTGAGCCTAAATTTTATTTTTAGGGTGGTTGTGTGAGTTAGGATTGTGTGGTTGCTGCTAGGCCAATTTAATCTCTGTTTTGAATTTCCGTAAGATATGGCCTGCTGTGTAGCCAATGAATTTTTAATCACATTAGCTTTTAAAATGTGAGGAAGTTGCTATTTTGCCATTGATGGCATTTTACTTTTGGAATTTTGCTGTCGTACATTTCTGTCTTTAAATAAGCACATTTACTTCAATACATAGAATAGTGTTGTGGCATAGTAAATAGTGTTGCTGCCTTTGAATGCCATGGTTATGGGTTTGAGTCTTTGCTGGCTGGGTGCTTCAACTGAGTCAGAGTACACTAAAAGACGACTGGATGTGCAAATGTAAGTGGAGTATACACTGGAGAAAACAGAAATTGTCAAATCACATGTTTATGACTTCATAGAAATTGGATCAATCAGAAATGACTAAAGATCAAATTTGTAATACATCATGGAAATTGACCAAGCACTAATGTTCAACACCAAGATTTCTAGTATAAAATGCGGTCAATGGCAAAATAGCCACTACCAAAATGTTTAACCTTGGACTTAAAATTATTTTAAAAATCTGCCGGCTATTAAAACATTATACAGCAGATTACTTTTATGAGTCGTTGGTTGGTTAAGTAAAGATGAAAGAAGATTGACTTCTGTATGTGAAAAAACTGAGGCAATTCTGCTCACATATTCAAGACAGTTTGGTGTGTTATGATTAGATAATGCAAAGATATTAAGTAAGCAGCTTGATTTTCTTCTTGAATGCTTAACCTTTCAATTATAAAAACCATAATTAGCCATATTGTGGTAGGTCAAAACAGGCTTGAGAAATTTATTTTGAAATACCTGGTAAAACTTCTGGTTTGAAACTTGGGATTCTATAAAAAATGGCTTTTGTGTGATAATTTTGATCAAATGCAATTGCCAGTATGTCTAATATTTTAAAGTTGCAACTTGAAAAATGAATCGTTGGAGCTGTCAATCTAGCAAGTTTCAAATTATGTATGATATGTATCGAAACAATCCATTTGCTGAAAAGCATGCAGCATGGTGCAATGCAAAGTATGATGTGGCTAAAATTTTGCAGATGTTGTGCAGTGTAGTATAGCGTATTTGTGTGCAGGCAGCACACAAAGTTTTGCATCTGGAACATTACTGTATTATTTGTCCTGAGTGTGAAACTTTGTGATACGGCAATATCTACAAGCTCGTGGTTTTGCCACCAGTCTTTGAAAGTTTGTTTACCTTTGTGCACTGTGTGGTATTTGCCTGGTGGTGGTGTGCTGGGGCCATCTTGAATCAGGTTGTTGATAGTTTGTTAATTGTCGTTGCACATTGGATGATTATGTAGTTTGTTGGCTCCATTTGTGAAGGAAGCTCTTTTTGCACGATGTGATAATACAGTTGACGCCGCTCATTACGCCCACGATTTATGAGCCCACCTGCATGTTATACCCAAATTCGTCTGACCCGAAGTTCTTCCATTTGACTGTGTATCAACAAAACTTGCTTTATGCGCCTAAAAACTCGTTTATAAGCCCAAATTTTCTACGCAATTCTTTTAAATTTGTTTAAAAAGCTTCATAACTAACAAATTTCATTACGTAATTCTTGATTTTTTTCTCTGTATGGATAAACATCAAGAATTTTGGTTACTATCTAAAATTCTTCTGATTTGTCACAAACGTTTCATGTCTAAAAACTGATTATGTTTTACATGGAGCAGGCTGCACCTGCACGATAATGCGAAAAAAAGGGAACTCAATGAAATAATGAAACAACGTCACAATACACAAATTACGGTCGATCAGTAAAATTTTGGTGATAATAAATACTGTTTTGTATTAAACGCCGTTCTTGTGATAAATTAATTCTGTTCTTTATCCAAAAAGATAAAAACTTTGCTATTGTAGTTGTGTTTTTGAAATGCGTCAAGTTTTAAGGAACCATTAGTAACAGCGCATGTAGTGCAGTAGTTGTAGTGCATTAATTGCGTGCGAGAGTACATACGCGGTCTCTTTGATTTTAAATATCAAAATTTTTATAATACGAATATGTATTTTCTTTACAAACTTCTGTGTACAATGTAATTAGCTTTAAACATTTTACCTTTATTACAGTGAGCCACAAATATTTTAGCTTAAAATATTTAGAAAAAGTCGTCCGTCGGTTAACAAGCCCAAAATGGTCCGCTCACGAGGCGGGCTTAATAAGCGGTGTCTACTGTATTAACTTAGAGCTAGTACGTTTTTCTGTTTGTTCTACAAAGCGAGGAAGAACAGATGGTAAATCTGGAGTGACTTCTTTGCCGTTGGAAAGTTGCTGATCCCATATTTTTTCCAGTTTTATTTTATGTTGTAATATTCCGTATTTTTATTGAAGAAAGAATGTCTTGATTTAATTCTGTAACTTTCTGGTTTTTGTTTTATTTTGTTTTCTGACGATGTGTGTGACAGATATTTGTATTCTTTGAGCTGTTGTTTTTGTGCTGTTGCTGCTTCTCACGCGTGTTGGAGGTATTGCACTCGTTGTTAGGAGCCATTGCACGGGGGTTGAATTGAGTGCACTGGTGATCGTGTGCATTGATGCTCAGAGCTGCTCATTTATTTTCACAGCATGTGTACATCGTCACCATAGAGCAAAGGACAAACTTTTTAGCTTTAGCGTCAAATTGACCACTTAAGAGTTTGCCGAGAGCCACTGCCAGGGAGGCAATCTTATACTTCGTGGAGATTACACTTCACAAGCCTGAAGTTGCTAGATTTATCATCTCAGCTGTGAGTGAATAACTTTTTTTTCGGAGATCATCATTTTCAAAGACGAAATTTTGCATGTGCTGCCCTGTCAGCGTCCACAAACCTTAATAAGCTGTTTCACAGTTTACAAACCCCGACACTTCAAAGGCGGGCCACACAAAATGCTCTGGCAGGCTGTAGTTTGCCAACCCCTGCCATAAAGGTCAGCTACTGAGAAGCATACTGCCACTGTTGAAGTGCGCAGGACAGATTGACATGCACCTCATTTTGTTCCTACAAGTTTACTTATTAATGAGTTTCTGCATTTGAGTTTTCCTGTAACGTTTTCCTCCTTGTACGGGGTCAATAATTTTTTTGTTTTATTAGTAGATTACAGTATACTTTTTATGATTAGCAATATTTGTCAAAGGCATGGTGCCAGAATGTTGACTTCCATCGTTGGCGTCTGTCAGATGACTGTAAATGATTCTAAGGAAGAAAACTTTAACCAGGCTCAAGAACTGGTAAAAGAATGCAGACGACGTGGTGCATTGATGGCGTTTTTGCCTGAAGCATGTGATTATATTGCCTCAAATTCAGATAGTACTGTGGCAATGGCGGATTCTTGCTCAGAAAATGCTAACTCAATACTATCTAAATATTGCACTTTAGCTAAAGAAACTGATCTATGGTTGTCATTGGGTGGGATGCATAGGATATGTGTTGGTGATCCAAAAGAAAAGATTAGAAATTCTCATATTATTGTCGACAATAATGGAAATATTCAAGGAATATATGACAAATGTCATTTGTATGATGTAGATATCCCTTCAAAAGTAACTTTAAAAGAAACAGATAGAACAGTTCCAGGTAACAAAATTCTTGAACCTGTGAGAACCCCAATCGGAAATATAGGAGCAATGGTCTGCTATGACGTAAGATTTCCTCAGATATCAACAAAATTGAGAGAACAAGGAGCAGATATTTTAACTTACCCGTCTGCTTTTACCGTCCCAACAGGTCTTGCTCATTGGGAAGTTTTGATGAGAGCAAGAGCAATTGAAAATCAGTGTTACGTTATCTCAGCAGCTCAAATCGGAAAACATAACTCAAAAAGAACATCATTTGGTCATAGTTTGGTGGTCAATCCCTGGGGAATAGTGGTTGCACGTGCTAGTGACAAAATTGGTGTTATTACTGCCGAAATTGATTTGCAGTATTTGCAGAAAATAAGGGCAGAAATGCCGGTTATTAATCATGCACGTAAAGACTTGTATTAAATGTGTTGCAGTTGCCAACTTATGTTTTCATTTCTGTCATCCGGAGTGGTCCACCAGGCACGATGAATTCACTTGGTCGCATTAGCCTACTTTTAATTCAATGAAATTAGCAGCTTTGGATAGTGTGATATTGTGCCCTTACACACTTCTTAAATTTCCTTCGCGTGAGACTGCTGTCCATTGCTGTATTAACAAATGATCGCTTTGACGCCATTGCTATGTGCTGGTTGCGTATGAGTAGGTAGATTTAAGTGAAATGGTCAAGGGGTTGAGCGTCGTAATATCTGTTTCATTTGCCATTTTGCCTTTGATCCTTCCGTGATATGCAACAAATTTAAGCATGTTGCACAACAAGATTTTTTTGGACGTATTGCTCTTAGGAATTGCACAATAACCGAATTAATGCCTTTGAGCAAGTAGTTATGTGAATTTACTGGTATTCGCGTGGTGACTAATGACATCTTTGTTTTATGCCAACTTATAACAGATTTGTTTGCTTATATACAGGGTTTTTGAAAAAAACGCCACCGCAAAAAGTTTAATAATTTTTTTCATTTTTATACTATAGTTCTTGCAATTAAAAAAAAAACAAAACAGTTCACAGGCAACGCAAAACAAAGTTTAAATGTTTCATCCTAAAATTTGGGTTAGGATTGTGTCAGGCTCAAATTACAACACACGCTTCATATGTCGTCCAGCCATTGGAAGGCAAACTTCCACTCGGCATGAAAAATTGTCAATAACTCGGCTACATTCCTCTTGGAATTTCGTTTATTTTTTTAGCGATTTTCTTGTTTAAATCAGTAATTGACCGGGAGTTATTTTGGTATACATTGTCTTTTAAAAATCTCCATAAATAAAAATCAGGTGGACTCATGTCGGGACAGTGAGGAGCCTATTCATTATCAATTCTGCTAGTAATGATGCGTCCTGGAAAATGTTGCTGTAACCATTGTAAGCTTGCATTGGAGGTGTAGGGTGTTGCACCATCCTGTTGAAACCACTGTGAGTCCCTATCAACACCTCTCATTTTTTCCGTAGCTCTGTAAAATTTTAAAAGGATAGCACTGCATCGTTCACTCTTGATTGTGACCGCTTTTTCCGCGTCATCTTCGAATCAGTAAGGCCCAACAATGCTATGACGGCTAAAGGCGAACTAGGCTGTACATTTCACGCAACGGAGTGGCCTCTCTAGTACTTTATCAAGAACTTCACTGCCCCTGAGCACATAGTTGTTGAAGTTTATTTGACCACTTAAATAAAAGTGAGCCTCGTCGGAAAACCACACTTCAAGAAAATTTTCATTTTTTCCCAGAAAATGACCAGTTGATTTGCAAACCATCAGGCCATTTTCACCCGACTTTCATGTTTCATCTGTCAGTGCTTGTTTGATTTGAATCTTTTAGGGGTAAAGGTTTATATCTTCTTTCGGTATGGTTCTATGTGACCCATTCCTGATTCTTAACTATTGACGTCTTTTGCAAGACTTTTGGACGCCCCCCGACTGACTTGCTCACTTGGTCGACTTTCTCCTGGATTCGTACTGATTTTGGCGTACCTGAATGAGTTGATCTGTTTGTGCTTTTTGAGTTTAATTTACAAACTGTTTCATTTTCTCTAAATTTCTTTACCCACAAATAAATAGTCTTTTTTCCTGGGGCATTTCTGCATCCAGAATAGGTTTTAAACTCCCGTCTTAAAAATGACTGATATTTGAAATATTTTTCCGCTGCGATATTTTTAATTCACCTGACCAAGCCATATTTTCAAAGTCTATATTATTTTCTCTATCTTCTTTATTTCAGCTATACTTCCTAAAAAATATAACTAATCAAATCAGTATTTTAAAAAATTACGCAAACCTGCGCCGTTGTTTTTTTTAAACACCCTAGAAAAAATTGGGTATTTGCGCTGTTATGAACATACGTCCCGTTTTTGATGATGTACTGTACGGGGAGATGATTTGAGAAACTTTTTTACATTTTTGTCCATCAATTCCAAACGATTTGTGATAGATATTTGGTTGGTGGCACAAATAAAACTGCTTTTGCTCGCTTTTTGGGAAAAACCACGATGTTCTATCGTAATTACTGTATACTCAACTACTAGTTAAAAAGTGATACGCCAAGAATGTGATTTGATACAGGGGAAAGAGAGTTGATACAGCATACTTAAGAAAGCTCATATTTTGAGGTTTCACAGCTTCAATGTGCTTTTTCACTTTTATATAGTTAATACTTTTGCAATATTGTTTTAATTACCACTTTGAGTGAATCATCAAATCTTGGTTCGATTCTAAACCTAGTTGGCCAAGTTTCTACAGCAAGAATTTTGTGGTAGACTAAATGCATCTACACTAAAGCATATGGAAGTCGAATTATACTGTATTTTACTTTCTAATGCGTACATTAAAAATGAAACATGTCAAAAAGAATGAACAAGTTCAATCGACGACGTTAAAAAATTCAAACAAATTTTAAAAGATTTACACAATAGCTGTTTTGTGTGGTATTAGAAAATGTTTGCTCTTCTAGTTTTACTCATAAATTCTGCTTATATTAAAAATAATTGACAGACTTATCAAACTTATCAAGCTATGTCTAATTTGCTAAAGTCGTAAACCGTAATTGTTACTTCTTTCTGACCCACCAACCGCAACTGGAGCTGGAAGTATTAGCACAATGTCATCAGAAGAAAATAAAGCAGCATCCTTTTTATTTACAGCAAAAATTCGTCCCTTATCTCCCATCCCAGAGCCGATTTCGCTGTTGACTTTTTGGAGAAACCCTCGCGCTATAAATTATAGTGACCTTGATTTTCCAGTCACCCAGATAACTGCGTAGTCACCTAACTTATTTGTAATTTTCTCCTCCGATTCGCAGCCACTATCGTCATCGTATATTAGTTTAATGTCTTCCTCGTCAAAGGAGGATGAGCTGATTACTAATGGTGCTTTCTTTTTTTTTTAGGAAAACTATTTTCTTGTGTTTTTGCCACAGTCGGCTGACTTTTTAGGTTGTTCTGTGCTTGCCTTTTTTTTTATTTCACCACGAACAGGAGTATCGTTATAGATCATTGTTTTACCTCTTCTATTAGAATTTTTCTTGATGCCGCTTTAGGAAGAGGAAAACATCTTGAGTAGATACGGAATTAGAAGACCTGGTCAAATGGAAGTTGCTTTTTCGGGGAAACTAGTTGACTGATCAACACCACGTGAAGTATCGTGGCGGTGACTAGTATCCAAAGGAGAACCGCAGGCTTGTTTATTGCGCAATTGAATTTGAAAAATTTAAGGAACTGCAGAAATGCTGCCGAAATCTTGAATAATATCACGATCAACAAAAGCAAGGGCAAAATCGGTTTTAGCAAAAATTTGAGGATGATGTGGCCAGTTGCGTGTCGAACAAAATCCTGACACAATTTCGTGGAGTCGTTGTAACCATTTGGGCTTCCGTAACTGTTAACGTGATTTATCTGCCCTGTCATTGGTTTAGTTGTTTTATCCTTTAGCAAAGTAACTGTTAATGTTCTTGATATCATAATTGTTGGGAAGCTTTTGCCTTTTAAGCTCTTGTGTTTGCCGCCTCATTTAATAGATCGTCATTTGTAATAAGTGAGGAATAGGGATGTTTTGAAATATGTGATGATTGATGAAATCGTTTTTATATTTCACAAATTGTTTTCAATTACATTCAACCCTTGATGGAAAGAAACAATAAATTTAGTACAGTGAATCATTTATAAATTAATGCGGCGAATAATTTTCTCTTTACTTTGATCGTTTGCTTGTCATTCTGGTTTCTTGTTGATGGCTATGTGACAATTTCGCTGATTGATCTTATATCTATTTGTTGTTTTAAATAGGCCTGACGGCCGTTTATGAGCTCACTCTACTTTGGCAGTGTTTTTAGTATGGGGTGGTGGCGAATAGAAAACCTAATGTTTTATCACCAACTAATCCGAGTGGCAAGTTGTTGATGTATTTCTAACAGCGCTTGTCTGTGTCTTAGATCAACCGGGAAACAATGAGCAGCTTGTATTGTCAGCTAATGCCAGCCTTAATTCGACAATAAACGCTTGGTTCGCATTCGCCTAATATCTTTATTTGCGTGGATTGTATTTTAGGAGATTTTTCATTAGTCTTTAATATCTTGTAATAACTAGAGCCAGATACGCCTAGCGTGTCGCAATTGGTGCATGTGGTACAGCTAATTTGTGAGCAAAATTTCTGTCTTGAATACAGTCTTCATGTTCTGCAAGTTGGTGTGTGCTCGTGCGTCGAAGGCTTCTGGTGAGCAAGACATTTAGAGACAGGATCTCCCAAATAGAAGCGGCGATGAAACGGCCAGTATGGCTGTTCCTCACTGCAATAGTAACTAAACTGTCACATATATTCTGGGGTTAGTCTTCATCCAGTTGTCCATTGCTTGTATCCAGTTTTAAATGGCCGATAAACATATACATTCTACGGCTGTAATTTATGGGACGTTTTTAAAGGTATTGTTAGAAGAAGAAGTTAAAAGAACAATACTTAAATCTCTTGTTTCGTCAGTTGTAGCAGTAGTCAAATGCTTACTTGATATATAAAACAATTTGGCATTATTTTGAAGGCATAGTACTTGAGAAGGTGTTTACATTGTTTTCACCACCTTTTCTTTTGATACCGCATGTCAGAGCAGCCTTATTATCCAAACCATCGACATCGCGATTGCGCGTTAAGACCTGCTAGAACATATTTTGGCTAATTTGCAACATTGCTTTAAGTTCTTTTTGATATATGAATTTCTCAATAAGGGAAGAACATAATTGTCCTAGAAAAAATTAAATTGATCCGATAATGCAACACAAAGTGTTAATAGCTGGTAAATGCACATTCACGCCTTTTTTTCAAAGCAAATCGCAGCGTATTGTAATTAAAGAAAAAGGAAAACCCGAGCTTGCTTCTCAGCTGTAGAAATCCGCTCGTGTACACGAGCATTTGGCTTTGTCAAATAGGCCAATTATACTTCGCGTTTTGAAGAAATATCTTGAAGTCTCTTCGTACCACCCTGATCAATTTTTTTGGAAAACCGATAAAAACAATGAAGACACTGTATATGTTACTTGTTTCGGAAAGAAATCTGTGAGGATGATAACTATGCAGCCGTCAATTGAAGAAAAGGTTGCATTTACATTTCACCAATTGTTTTTTGAATTTGAGCAAGCATTAAAGTTTTTGAAGGCATATCATGACAAACTTGGAGCATCTTTGGTAGAAAGTAGACCAGTTTTTAAATTTTTGGAGTTTTGTCAAGCTTATTTTTGTAATAATTTTATTTAATTACACACGAAGCGCTTGGCATACTAACTCATTGATTACAACAACAAGCATATTCGTCGAATTAATTACGAACTACGGTAGTATGCTTTTTTAGCACTTACTGTAGTCTCAAAGCAAGAAGAATGTGGTCGTCAGTAATGCCATTTGTGTAAAGGTATGCTGGTGCACAACTGAATTCAGAATCTTTTTATCAATTGAATTAATTTACTTATTTTACAAATAAATTCAAAACTAAACACTTTTATTTAAATTAACCTTGAAATTAGGTTACTCATTATATTCACAGAGCACTCAAGCATATATGAAACTAGCCGGTATCGCCTGGCTGGGGCTCTCTTGAGTAACGTTGGGATTTATTAGCCTATTTTGGTTTAACCGGCTGCTCCGGTTTCACCCACCGAGCTCTTGTGTGAGCAGTAGGGAAAAGTTAATAAACTTCATGCAGTTCCACGATTCCTGTGCACAAAATTGTGATCGTCCTGCTCTCTTGATAAAGACTGGTAATGCTCACAAAGAATCTTGCCACATGTCATTAATACTTGTGAGGGTGGAGGGATTGAAACACAGACAAAAATGTTGGTTGTTTTCACAATTACAAAAATAAATTATTTTATGGCAAACATATTTTGCAATTTGCTGCTGCCGCTTTGATATTTATATTTGTGGTATTTAATTCTTTGGCTGTGCTCTTGGTCTTGTTTCCGGCATAGCGACATAAGTGGCTGTGGCTTTCCCAAAATCTTTTACCATATTTTAGTAGGCGCACATCAGGCCGAGTTATTTTCAAGCTAATGTTCTCTGTAAATTCAATTTTACAAATTGTTAGGATTATGGTTTTACTCTTTATTTTTTCTTAAACTTGGGATTTTTTGTAGACTATTTTTCGATGAATCTTTTTAAATATTTTGATAGATAATGCCAATGATCCATGCTATCGACAATGAATAGACAAAATGTACTAAAGGACTTAGTTTTTCTAGAAATTGCAGTTTTCTCAAGTGTAGGCACCACAATTTTGTGTGTTTTTAACCGGTAGACCACATTTTATAAACGTACAGATACTTCATTTTTTGATGGATGCTTTTTATAACCTATAATGCCAAAGAACAATGCTTATGAGGAAAAGCAGTCAAAATGTACCAAAAATTTAACTTTGTCAAACAATTGCAAGTTTTTTTGGTCTAGTAAGATAATTGTTTAACTAACAATGGAACTTAATGTATGGCAACCAATTTTTGATCAGTCATTATAAACCAGTCCTTAGCCCTAAGTAATTGGAATCACATATCGCTGGAAAGCAAATTTCTTGAGCTTTTGAAGGACAGTAATTGTTGGTACCGTACCTTGTTTTAAAACATTTTGTGTATTAAAATTACCTGTTTTTACTCAGCTTACCACTTTTGGGGAGGGGTAAAATTTTACTTTACAGGTCTTAGGGTTTAAGTTTTTTCAGTATAAAAATAAACAGTGAACGTACATATTATGCACTATCGGAATTGCCTTGAAATAACCTTTAATTTGTTGAGAAAATTTTGAAAATCGGTTGAGAAATGAGATCACAAATTAGTTTTTGAAAAAACTAATTTTGCAAAAAGGGTGCAATTTTTGGAAATATCTCCATATTATGATCGCTGGTAGCGAAACATTTGTGTTAATCCTAGGAGACATTTTATGACATCATACCGCGAGTTTTAAGCGTGAAGCGACAAAGAAAAAAATGCATAGAGGACTTAATATGCTTAAATAAAGAATTGCTCGTTGCATTGTGAAATAAGCTTGAATTATTGTAGAGTTGTTTTTATTGAAAGCACCTTATTATGATCTTCTGAAACAGCGTTTAATCGCGTTTCTGCGGTCAGTACTTTTTAAGAACGCACAAAAAACAAATTGTGCGATGAAGCGTTGATTGTTACGGTATTTCAGACCCCAAACAAATAAACTTTTTTGTAATGTAGTAAGTTGGAAGCTGGCTTTTGTTTGAGCAAAAAGTGGGTGTTTTCTGTCAAGTAATGCAAATTTTTATAAAAATATTTTTAATTATGACTTTACAATGACGTCACCATTACCCTTATAATACCACATGGTTGTGATTAATGGTGCCAAGTTTGATGCTTGTACTTTAAGCAATTTCAGAAGAGATAAAACAGACAGATATGGACTTTATATGTTAGATCACCACGACTGCACTACGTTTAGACTGTACTGCTGCTGAATTAGAGACGTGTTTAATTAGATTAGAGGTTGTTGGTGCAAAAACCAGAAGGCTTTCTCGTTGTTTTTTAGTTATTCTTCATACGTGGTATGATATCTCCAAAATGTTATTTTTAATCTACAAAGCCAGCAAAAACAAAATTTTTGGTTTTCAAATTTAGTTTCGTGCTTTTGTGTTGATGGTAAACGCTGCCATTTCATGAAAAAGTTGTTTTAGGTTCGCTATAGATTTTAGATTGAATGGTGCTGGTATATTGGCAATGGCTAAAACGTGGATGTCTGTAAGCATCCAAACTAAGTACTAGCATAAGTTGTTGCTTTCCTTAAAATAAACACTTTGCTAATAACCCCTAGCAGTTTTTACATCGTTGTGGCCCAGGCCAGCCGGAAACTTTAAAAAACCAAGAGTATCCAGTATTTGTGAATTGGCATTCTAAATGCTTTGCTCATTGTAATGATTACGGCTCAAATTTCTTTTGCACTCATGTCACCGGAAGTAGTCGGAACTTCAATCAAAATGACATCACTGTTGCACTCGCGTTACTGAAAGCAGTGTGTGCGAAAGTCACAACCGCAATCAACATAACATCAAAGATATTGCCGTCCAAATGGCATCGCTGTTGCGCTCCAGTCATTGGAAGCTGTGCGTGTGAAAGTCATAACCACAATCAAAACGACATCAATGGCTTAGCCTTTCAAATAAAATCGCAAACCTCAAACATATTTTACTGTCGAACATGTGGTGTAACTAAGCGTTTTTAGTAGCCTCATGGCTTCTGTAAAAAGTCAATCTATGGCAATGTAGTGAGCACCAACAAATTTATGTTATTGTTGTTACCCGACCCTTTCCGAGCATGGCGGAAGACCATAGAGCCCCAGAAGCCAGGCAACCGACGCGATGGCGTAGTGGTTAGAGCGTCCGCTTCGCAGTCGGTAGACTTGGGGTTCATTCCCCTTGTCGAGTCATACCAAAAGACTTAAAAAAATGGTATCCGCAGCTTCCCTGCTTGGCGCTCGGCGTTTAGGGGAGGTTGTAGAGAACAAGCCGGCAAGTTCGCTTGTTGTGTCCTTGGGCAAGGCACTTAACGGGACGCCCCACCTTTATGTGGAAGACAGGTGGCCCATAAATCTCGAAAAAAACAACTCCCAAGCGAGTGCGGACTTCCAGTCCAAAGCATAGCGATACAATTCGCTTTCTCGTGAATGGAGGATAATTATGGCTAATAAAACAACTCCCCAGGGGTAGAGAGATGAGAGTCGCCAAAGAGCAAGGGGCACAGAGATCGTAGCTGGACAGTACAGAATGAGATAAGAGGTGTCCTGGAACGGGTGTTAGCATGCGCTGTATGAAGGATTCTCGATTCTGCCAATTCTAGTGAGATAAAAGCTTAGAAAGCAGGCTGTGTCCGTTGATGCGAAAACGAGAGAGTGACAAGAGAGCATAAGTTTCTCATTGGAAACTGAGGGTACCTGTGGGTCAAAGAATTTACATGAGACAGTTTGCCTCCGGTGGGGACGAGTAGCGGCTCCCTTCTGATCAACTCAACAGCCGCGTCCTTTCTTGAGAGAAACGAGTGTCCGGGTACCCATTGTTGCCTGGTAGAAAAGGAAGAGAGAGAAAACAGTTCCTACCAGAGAGTTTGAGGTAAAGGAACGAAAGACGGCGGAGAGTACAGAGTGCTGAGGACAGAGCGTGAGTCAGATAGGAGAAGAGAAGTGGCAGACTTGTTGGTGTCGCCGAGACCAGCGGAGCGCTCGCCAAATGGTGAAGGCTTCAGCGGAAAAACTTTAACAAACTGGGCCTTCCGAAAAGGAAAGAGTGGCCTCATTGCCACAAAGCAATTGGCAAGGACGCCAGAGCCACCTTTGCCAAAAGGAACAGAGCTATGTGTCCAGATCACCAAACTGTGAGGTGGAAAGAGTCAAGGTGAGCGAGAGCCGCACCTTGGCGAGAGAGAGAGAGAAGGTCGGAGCGGGAGCATGGAGAGGAAAAGGTGGACTCCACAGTGAAGGAACACGGGTTTTAAGGAGAATAGGGAGGGCAAACAAGAAGAGCCTCTACAGGAGAAATAGAAGGAAACATGAGTGGGTGAGTGGACGCAAAAGCTCTCCAGGACGATCTGCTGAGTCTTGGTTTCACACAAAGTTTAGCCAACCCTGAAATGGGAAAGGAGGTTGGGAGACGAAGGGCCCGGTCATAAGTTGAAAGAGCGAAATGAGTCAGGGTGGATCGTAGGAGAGGTAGAGACACTTAGAGAGAAGAAGTGTAGGGGAAGAAGAGAGGCAGCTGGAGATGACACAACCAGCCGCTCGATGAAGGAGTTCCAATTTGAAAAAGTTAGTAACGCTAAGAAAGGGAAACCATCCGGGAGAGGCATGTGTGCGAAGGGGTCGGAGAAAAGCTTTATACGCAAGAGAGAGGGCTCCTTAGAGGGGCCCCATGATGAAGCGGAGATACAGCGTAGAGCCTAGAGAAGAGAGAAGAGGTTGGCCTTCAACCAAGAAACAAGTTTAGGAGAAGGAAAGAGTGCGGTTGAAGGTGACCCCAAGAAAAGTTGGAGTGGGATTGAAACGGTGGGGGAGTTGAATAAGAAGATATTGGACAGGAGGTTAGCGTGGTGGGGATCCAATGAGAAGAAGGAGGCCTCACATTTGCTCGGATTGATAGGAAGACACCAGTACTCAGACCAGCGCTACAGTTAAATCAGAGCTCTTTATGTAGCCTCCACCGCAGTAGGGTCCGAGGGGGAAAGCGACCAAATAGCCAGGTCATCAGCATAAAGAGAACAACAGACGTAAAAAGCAGAGAAGCAGAAAGATTATTGATAAAGAGAGAAAAGTACACAGCCAAAAACGGATCCTTGCGGAAAACCTCGATGGACTCAAAAGGAACAACTTTCGTGATTTTGAAAAACCACGCAAGCTCATCTGTCAGAAAGGAAAGGTTGAGTCCAACGAGCAAAGAAAGGGAAGGCCAGCTGAAATAAGTTGTGGAAAAGGGCGGGATGCCAGACAGAGTTGAAACCTTTCGAAAAGTCGATCGCATCGAGAATCATCCGAGAGCCAGGCTTGGGTTTGTTAAGCCCATCCGAAATGGACTAAGAAAGGTACAGAATTTGATGGAAAGAGACGGTCCAGGGCGGAAACCGGCTTGGCGAGGAGAGAATGGAATCAGATTCCGGAAAGAAGAGAAAACGCGATAAAATGATGCGTTTAAAAAGCTTTGAGACGCAGGAGGTGAGAAAGATGAGAGAATCAAGAGTTTTCCTATCTTATAGATGGGAATAGTAGAAGATGTCTTCCAAATGGAAGAAAGAGCCAGCGACAGAACGGGGAAGAGAATACACAGATTTAAGATAGAGATGTCGCTTGCCATATCAAGGTTTTTCATGATTCTTCAATCCAGGGAATAAATGCCAAGCGTTCTTCTTTTTCGTATGAAGGGGCATCAAACAAAAAAACCGATGGGATCAGATGCTGGCTGTGGTGGTATTGAACCAGCATCGAGCATTGTCATCCAAAATCGTCAGACCAGCCACTCCTTGGGGTGCCCGATATATAAGGCACGTTGAGGTAACGTGGTCTACGGTTTGATCGGTGGAGCCACACTCGCAATTCGTTGAGGGAGCGAGACCCATCTGTACATGGACGAGTAGAAACACTCAACGCCAGTCCGCAGGCGATTGAGCTTAACCCAAAATGTTCTGGGCAAGCCCATTCCAAGTGGCCTAGAACTGGCTCTGAGGATGAAAACATGGTGTATGGACGTGCATTTAGAATACTCTGCGCTCCATCTAAAGTTTGTCCACTGAGCCCCGCGGATGCCCAGTTTAGATAGGTCATTTAATAGTTTCCCAGAAGCAGGCACACATGGGCGTCTAGACTTTAGTCTCTCCTGGGCACATCCGGTAACCCAGCTAATTGACCGTGTAAAATATGGTCTGGGTCCAGGGTGCCACGCATGGCCAAGGAGAGTGTCGCTCCCAAGCGGCGAAGCTCAGCTGGCTGGATGCCTCAAAGGATTGGCGGGTGGCCGTTGGCGTAGGACGCAGGCATCTAGTGATAATACGCAAGGCGTCATTTAAAACATTGTCGATGAGAGGGCACCAAGCTGGGACGTAGCACTCAACTGTAGAGTAAACCAAGGATAGGGCAGCTGTGCGCAGTGTTTTAGCGCCAGAGCTCCATTCCGAGCCCGCAAGTCGCCTCAGAAGCGTTGCGCAGGTTGCTAGTTTTTTGCACAATGTCTCGAGATGGTGGCGGAACATGAGTGATCTGTTCAGTTTTATTCCAAGGTAGATTGGAACTGGGAAAAATGGCAAAAGTTTACCATTAGCGTAGACTTTAAGCTCACGTTTGGCCTCTCGATTGTGCAAATGAAAGGCCGCCGTCACCGTTTTAGCATGACTGAGTTTTAACCTCCGAGTCTTGAGATATGTTGAGAGTGTAGTCATGTCTTGGCTAAAGGTTTCCTCTAACTTCTTCCAGTCCCTGATAAATACAGCAAAGGCAGATCATCGGCATAAGCATACTTTTTAAAGGTTGTGGAGGGCAGATCGTATATATAGATATTAAAAAGGAGGAGGCCAAGACTAATTCCTGGGGAAAGCCGTTTCTCAAACGTCAAAGCATGATATCACCAGCGGTGAAAGTGAAGCTTCTATCTCGGATAAGCTCCAAGATCATCCAAATTATGTGCTTATCCGGCAGAAGTCTAAGCAGCTTGCCGGTAAGGCCGCAATGCCAGACAATGTCATAAGCAGCTGTCAGGTCGACAAACACGGCACCGGCCTTTTTCTTAGCCTCAAACGAGTCCTCGATATTTTGCGTGGGCGAAACGGTTTATCTCCCGTGTCAAAATCCAGCCTGTTTTCTAGGGAGCTGTGGATCGATAATTGGTTCCACACGGGTATGAATAAGTCTCTCGTGGATTTTGTAGGGGACACAGAGCAGAGATGTTGGGCGATGGCTATTAGGGTCCTCCTCAGGCTTTGGGCACGCGACTACCAGCGCTCTTCTCCAGATTTTCGAAAATTCGAGTCGGCGCAAGCAGGAAGAAGTGCCAAGGGCTGGGAGATTCAGGGAATGATTAAAAGTTGACATCTGATGGGAGGCCAGATTAGAGCTCGTTTGTTTTCATTTTCTTGAACACGTAGAGGAAATTGCACGTCTTTCGTTGCATTCTAGTTTGATGCTAAAATGTTTTGCCTGTTAGACTTAGCTAACATTCAGCATTTCTAGCAATAAACTTAGCCACAATGTAGATTTTATACATTTTGGGTAGAAAGGCTCTTGCCAGGGATGTGAAAGCGGTTATTTTTCAAACGCTTCCGCTTCCACACCTATCGCTTCCGCTTCCACAAACAAAAAGTGAGAAAACAACCGTTGACAATTTTTTTAAACTTTTGTGAGTCTGTAGCCTGTCTTCTCCTACACTTTATCATTTTGAGGAGACAAAAACCTTTATATATTGCCATTACTTTACCTACTTCGCTTGAGCTTATTGTTTTGAACTACTCTGTGTTTCTCTTATTTAGATATTAAAACTCGTGTTGAATGTAGACCAGTGCTTTTCAACCTTTTTGTCATCGCGGAACTCCTGATGTACTCACGCGTTTGTCACGCAACCCCCACTAACAAAATTTAGAAATCACGAATTGCTTGCAAGAAAATCAAATATTTTGTTACTACAATTCAAAAAATAATTAAACACTTTAACAAATAGACAGCCATTACAAGTTTCTTCACTACTTACAACTACTTTTACAACAGTTAACCTAATGCTTCTCAGATCTAACCGTATGACCACATGTTACAGCTTTCGACAATAACCTGTCGTCACAACAACAAATTACACTGTATAGCGCTGATTTTTCCTCTCTATCCTCAACTAACTCTGATTTTGATTTAACTTTAACTCTAATCATCATTACGGACTTTCTGTCCGTCCCCAAACACGTATTGACTTCGATCTTTTTAGATAGTGAAATGCAAAATTTCTGTCGTATATATAGTATATACATGTAAAGCGAGCAAAATTGAACTGCACCAATCAACAACCGCCTCAACGTGGTGGTGCGGTCCCCAATTCTGTTTGGGTTGGGTTAAAATTGCTGTTGGTCTTTCCGAAAGTCCCAGTTACCCCGGGTACTCCCCTCACACAAAGCATTTTTTCGCAGAGCAGCCCTCTGAACTATCGCAGAAGGGTAGCACGCAGTCTCTTTAAAATCGGCCTGTCTTCTCTCTTCTCTTCCTTTCTCTTGCCCGTCTTCTTATTCTTCTCCTGATGAGCGGCAACGTTCATCCTAACCCTTGTCCCGTCTTTCCCTGTGTGAGCTGGAAATGTAACCTGGCGAGGTAGGTCAGTGCAATGCTCTAATTGGGTCTATTTAAAGTGCTCATTACTCTCCTTTTCTAAATTCAGAATTCTTGGCAGCTCTCACTCCTGGATCTTCCCTCCCTGCCTTTTTTGGAGATCCCACACTTACCAGCACTGTGACTTCCTCCTCGGACTCCTCCAGCTGATATACCTCTACTGCTCAATCTGGCTCCCTTCTGCTAATGCATCACCCGCACCCCATCCTCGCCTTCAAACTTCTTATCCTTTTTCCGCCCACTTGCCCTCTGCACCCGCACCACCGCCTCATGATCCTGGCTGTTTTTCTCACCTCCTGCTTCTTCTTCCCCTCTCGACTCCCTCAGGGCTCTTTAATGGAATGCTGGGGGTCTCCGAGCCAGGAGCACTGAACTGCTACACTTTCTTTCGTCTGATCCCGTTGACCTTGTTTGTATCCAGGAATCCTAAAGGTGTAAACAGAATTACATCACAATCTGCAACAAGATTCCATTACTATTTATACTGCATACTCGGAACACCACTACATATAAGAAGTCAATATACTGAAATAAGAATAATCACTAGTAATAAACGAAGAACTCTCGCTGTCCCCTTAAAACTCACGGAACATAACTGCATGTTTTGCGAAACCCCTGTTGAAGAGCACTGATGTGGAATGATCAAGTTGTTTCCGTCGTAATTTTTTTTTTGAACGTTTTTAACTCCCTAACCAAGTTTAATCAAATCATTATTTTATTAGCTACGTTTCATTGTCCAAACTACCTTTTTCTTGCCCGTAATCTATATAAAACGTGAAGCTAGTTATACTTTTTCTCGTTCTCTCGCGCTACTTATATCGCACGTTCATTCATACTTATAGTGCAACTTCACCGTTCAATCCACATTGGGAAATGGACAAAACTTTTTCGCCAAGTTACTCTTCAAGTCAAATAACCTATGTGGAAGCGGTAGGTTTTTCGCGCTTTTGCTTCCGCATCCCTGGCTCTGGCCGAAATTTATAGAACCCTGGGTTCTGGGCTATGCCGATTCTTTGTTGTACCTGTACTAAATATATCAATTCGAACTTTGGCCACCAATTGCTGGACAGCTTGCTTCAATCATTGACTCATTTAATAAAACAAAGAAAAGCATTTCCTTTATTGACAAAGCGAGAGGTATTGCTGGCAGTATCAGCAAATGCGCTTAATGCTCATTTACAAAATATTAATTACACAATGGAAAGTCTTTATTAATCAGCAAATGATGGTTGTATTTCCAGAACAAGTAGTGATAGTTTAAAAACAATTTCTCCATTCCCAATACTCAAGCTTCAGTAGGATAAAAAGTGTTCTTTGTTCTTGAAACATTTTTATCGTCGATAAGGATGATAACCCGAATTTCCACTTTGCTGTTTAGCACCGCCAGGAGGCCCGTATCCCCCCCCACCACCAGCACTTCCACCTCCCATTTGATTCATGTTGCCACCATAATCATTTTTCATCCCCATTCCTCCACTTCCCATGTTATTGTAATCTGTACAAAAAAAAAAAAAAAAAAGTGAGAGCAGACGCCAAACTGAGAGTTCGTTAGGTAGCAAAACACTAAGCTTTGATCAAACCAAATGTTGTCACTGCAACAATCTCATTTTTTAAAACCATGGCTAGAAATCACATCGGGCTTGATTAACGTTAAATATAAGTAAGGACGCCTATGACAACTTTCAAGAGACAACAGTGTTGGCGGTTGGCAGGCATAAAATAGTGCCTAAACAGAAAATGATTTGAAACCATTGTTATTAAGTTATTAACAAACTAATATCACGTAAAACATCAAAGTATGGGTAATGGCGAGGTATCTAGATCTCGCCCTATAGTAGTGACGTAATAACTGGTCTGTACCCACATCAACAACCTATTGTAATTCAAGGCTAGATCTCCATTTTGGTTGGATCCCTTGTTAGCAGTTTACATATGAAAGATATATCAGTATGAATAAAAAGACTGCAATCCATTATTACAGCTTGGCTATTGTATGCGCTTATCAGGCGTGTACGTAATCGCATAATTCTATCGCTAATTTAAAATCAACCGTTTTTACATGCATCCAATGACGTACGCAGAAATTTGTCATGAGGACGGCTTTGGTTTCTCTCATTAAGAATGCTAATGCACAATCAACCTAGGGGGTCCAGGGGGGGATGTTTCCCGGAAAAAATGTTAGGAAATTACGCTAAAAAATTAGCAATTTCTTGCTTTTTAGAACAAGTTTTAGGCAAATGGCTGCATAATTTTTTTCTATTAAGTTAAAAAATGGTATACCTACGGTATCAATGGGTGGGTTTGACACCCAAACTTTCCCCCCCGTGCGTATGCCACAGCATGCATCACAAGGTTCTTTTCCACTTATATCTCGCCCCGTTATTTAATTTGCTGCACATGCGTAGAAATATGCTGCCAAAGCAATCCATTGCCTACCAAAACAGACTCGAAGCATCCCGATATACCTCGACAAAATGTCATTCATACCAAAGAATAGCTGATAGGACTTCACAGCAGACGACTGATTTGTTGAAAACTTTCAAGAATGGAGTTCCAAAGGCATTTGACGAAGTGTGAAGAAAGAAAAAGTCTAGGAGATCGCGAAGACATGCGGTAGTAAAATGAAAAGGATACAATAGCAAGGCAACAATTGCAGAGTCGTGCAAATTCCAATTAGAAGATAATAAGACTCAATACAAACGTATAAGAAGTCAAACACGAAAGTTGTTGCTGAAGGTGTGAGAAAGGAGCCCGAACAAGAGTTGAATAATAATAATAATATGCGGTATGCCAGAATTTCAACAGTATTTTTACCTATCTTAAGAGAGTGAAAATAGAAAAGATCTTGGAGGAAGAGAGAGGCGGTTGGATTTTATTGAAGGCAGGACCAAAATTTGGAAGGAACACATGGAAAAGATCATGAATAAAGAGAACGAATGGGACCAAATGGTGGAAACTGGGGTAGTAGCAAGATCGGTGGAAAAAGTTACCGGCAAAAAAACTGTGAAAGCAACGCAAAAGATGAAGTCAGGAAAAGCAAATAAACCATCGAAGTAAATGTGGAGATGACAGTTGCTCGTGGCCGAAATTGGAGTTAAAAATGATGACGATGGAGCTGTATCAGCGCGTAGTGGATGGTTATGGAGTCCCTGATAAGCGAAAAACTAGGCTGATTGGGCTCACTTTTAAAGGAAAAGGTTGATGAGCTGTCGATTAAAGAGGACCAAAGCGGCAAGAACATTCCATGAATATTGTTAAGAGTCTTAGAGGCGGATACGAGCACTGATCAGTTTGCCTAGAATGCAGTTCGCATTTATGCCAGAAAAAAAAGATGCAGTATTCATTAAGAGTCAGAAGGAATATCAAAAGAAGTTGTATACGTGTTTTGTTGACATGGAAAAGCCAGAGTTTCACGAAAAATGATAGAATGGGCCATAAGAAAAAATTTTTAAATTGGTTCGTGCAAGTTACGCAGCTTGTATTGAGTGGCAAAGAGTGAGAGTGAAATCTACGTATTTAGAAAAGTATCAGGTAAAGTTTGGTGTACATCAAGGATCTGAGCTGTCGCCACTGCTGTCTAAAATAGTTGTGGATGTTACTACAGTAAATGCAAGAAAGGGGAGTGAATAATGAGGTAGTAAATGCAGATGACCTTGTACTCATAAGCGAAATCATTGAAGATTTTAAAAAATTTGAAATTAGAAGGAAGTACTTAACACGGTTAAAAGGTCAACATCAGAAAAATGAAAGTGAAGGTGTGCGGTACGGAAGGAGAATTGTTCAGCAGCAAAATATATCCAAGTGGAGTTTGTGGGAGAAGAGTAATAACCAATACAGTGTTGTGCACAAAATGTGGAAACTGGGTTCACGGCACAAAACAAAGAAAGTTACCACTAGCTCGGCAACGCGCTTTATTTGTTCAAGATCTAGGAGAATGATGGATTCAATTGAGAAATTGTGCGATACAGACAGAGAGAGAGAGAGAGAGATCCACTTTTTAAAATCTGGTTTTGTATGCGTTAACGCATGTGGCCGGATTCACCTTATGTTTCACAAAAGTTTGTACTACGCCACTACTTTCTGTCGATGGCATCTTCCTTTTTCAGTCCAATCTGATCAATATATTCCTTAACTTGTCTTTTCCACATCATATTTTGTCGCCCATGCCCTCTTCTTCCCGCCACTTCAAAATCCAACGCTCTTCTCAAAGCATGCCCATACCATCGTACTCCACTCGCCCTGGCTGGTCCATTCAAAGTATCCTTTCTCATAAGTTCTTGGTTCCTTCTTTTCTCAATCAACTTTACTCCACACATTGCTCTCATCATTGCTTTTTCAGTTCTTCTCAAAATTGCCATCTCATTCTCCCTCAGACACCATGTCTCGCTCCCATATAGCATTGCTGATCTTAAGCAACTCTGATAAACCACTGGCGTTCAACCTGTCCCCCAAATAACAAAAACTCTTCACAAAGTCAGCCTGGTCATAAAATGATATTTCTTCACCTGGTTCCACAATTCCTTCCTTTGTATCGACACATACTTTACAAACAAAACTTTTTGCCAGAGTTGAAGTCACCCTCTTCATTTTCGCGTACCTACCATGCATTCATTTACCACAATGACAATGAATAATTCTGATATTTGGGAGACAAGCTAAATGCTAGTGGTGGTTGTGAAGCGACAGTCACAGAAAGAGTAGGAATCGGTTGGGTGAGATTGAGAGAATATGAAGAGTTGCTACTTGGAAATAGATTTCCGCTAAAAATGAAAGAAAAAGTATATCGTTGTTACTAAGATAAGCAACACTACATGGATGCGAAACATATTCTTTAAAAGAAAAAACAAAAGCAGTTTTAAGGAACACAGAAAGAGCTATGGTGAGAGCCGTGTGTGGTCGTAATGCTGTAGACCAAGACTACTGAACAACAAATAAACATGCTGGTGCTAAAAGAAATTGTAAACAGATCGGCAAAAGCAAATGAAGTTAGATGGTACGGACAGGTGTTGAGAAGAGATGACGATAGTGTTTTAAGAGTTGCTCTAAATCTTAATATGGCAACAGAAAGTGAGGACGTTTATCAAAGAAGATCTGGAAGAACTAAGTGGAAGAGGAGACAGAGGATGCCCTGAAGCCAGCAATGTGGCGGGATGGAGTGCGAAGAATTTCAAAAGGAATGGGGTGAACCGGGCCAACTCCACAAAGAGGACAAAACAGGATAAAATCTGAATAACTATCAATGTATCCTGACCCTTCGCTTCCATGGCGCATAGTCTTTACATGATTGTGTTCGGGGAAAGGCACTGCATCGCACTTTCCCGTGCTTAGTTGCAGTACTTGTGGTAGAAATGAATCGGGCCAGACTGCCAGCAGTGATGGCATCATGGCAACTCCCAAGTGGATCTGATCGCAAGTTGTTCGTATGCTCTAAACACAAAGGTTTTCCCATGGCGGAAAATAAAATAATTACTTTCCGGTGTACCAGTGAACTTGTCTGAAGAAGGCGTTAGCTGAACCAATAAAACTAAAAATTTTCCAAAGTGATCGCAAGACACAATAAGGGTAATCGACAGTTTGGCAAGCAGACAGCAACAAACTAAGGATAAGGAGAGATTTGATTTTAGGTTCGTAGTGATGATGTCATATCCATACATTAGTAGAGCTGCAACTGCACATTAGAGGGTAAAGAAAACGCTTTTGCCATTGCCAAACAGTTGTAATCTCCGAACAATTTAAGGTTTTTATATATTGTGGAGTGGAGAAAACTACTTTTCACAATATAGTCTAATTTAACATTTTAAATTTCTAAGGGGGCTAAAAAGAAGATATCAAATGCTTTGCAAAAATATAAGCAATAGACTTGAATTAATAAGTAAATAGCAAGTGGCTTTAGTTTCAAATTGCCTGAACGCAAGCGTAACAATTTACTTAACATTAGGACTAGCACATGAAAAGCCAAGCAAATGAGAAATGATGTTTAAAACTTGTTAAGGCCTGCTTTTGTTAAAAACTTGTCTGAAGAATATTGTCAAATATCAGTTTAAAAGTTTTTAACATCTTTTCTCAGTGATTTCTAAGCAAGCAAAAACACCTCTTCTTAAAGCGTGACTTGTTCTTGCGAATGTGGTCATTGTCATTACCATGTTTAATTATCTAAAAGTTGTTCTTGTAAATTTACGACTGAGTTTTATCCACCAAGTTATCTGTGCATTGGTTGACCATGCATACTGCTTACCTGTAGGTTTCGCAGGACCGTAACTTGATGGATTTTGTTGGTAATTCCCCATGTCACCTAAAATAAATTAGTTTGATGCAACATCGGTTCCATAATGCTATTCTACGCAGCTATTACCCGATAAAGAATGACGTGACAAGTCACTACGTCACATAGTAGTGCAATCGCAGCAAAATCAACTCAAGTTTGATACAAACAACAACAACCAGTACCAAAAAAACTCCTGACTTACACGTCCCGGCTACAATATGTCCTTGCAAAATTGAAAGCACTCTTCTGGCAGTGGGTTCGAGTCAGTTGTGCGACAAGTTAACAATCATGCTCTCGAATTATACGCATCAACATACCTTGTCCACGCATGTTTCCATTGTTACTAGGAGGATTATTAGGCATATTATTCTGAGGCATGCCAGATGCTGCTCCCATCATTCCTGGGTTGGGAGGCATATTACCATATCCAGACATGTTTCCCATATTGGTTGCCATACCCTGTTGAGGCTGTTGCATGTTGCCATAACCTTGTGGAGCTCCATAGCCATAACCTTAAAAAAGTTTTAATGCAGTGGCTTTAGTGCCTACATTTCTTGCAAGTTTTTAATTCTTCTCGGCTCTGCTAAAAGAACGGCCATTTTTTCATAGCTTATGCTTTTTGCATCAAACAAAAACAAAACTACGGTACGTCTGGGACATGTAAAACAGCAAAAAAAATGTAATGATGCGCGTAAAAGCAAATTGACGATTTCACCATGACAGACAACAAGGGTACACTACACTAGTAGCACATGTACAAATTAATCCCTAAAAATTTAGTGACGTACCGTATTCCACGCAATGAAATTCGAAAAACCTTAACATGTAAACCTCACCACGTGGGAATTTCTCCCCTAAAACTTAAAATTCCTTCTCTGCGATTGCTACGTGACAATTCACCAGATCAGCCAGTAGATTATCATCCAAGAGTAGTAAATCTCCATGTACTGTCAAAGATTATTTTAATCATGGGTTGATGGGATAGAAATCCAATTGAGAAACGAGTCCTAACCGTCGATTGAGATGTTGGCTTCAGGAAATCAGCTTATACGTTATCATTTACCATGAGGCAGCATTTGCAAAAGCAGTTTACACTGATGCAGTCTCACGATGGTGACGTTTTAACTAATTTTCCTTGACGCCAACATCTCAATCGAGAGATGGAACTCGGCTCTCGAGAAATCATTCTCCCATCAACCCACACTTCATCTCTTAGGGAAAAAATTTATAGAGTTGAAAACCACTGTTTCAAGAAATTGAAAACAAAAATGGTATAGCAATGCTAGCAGTAGCACACAGAACTAACCATAACCTTGATTGGCATATGGCTGTGGATAAGCAGTAGGAAAATTTTGATTATATCCATAATTTCCCATCATTTGTCCACCCATCCAACCCTGAGCTTGATTCATGCCTTGCGGATAACCCATGTTAGGCATTGCTCCTCCTTGCATATTGGGCCCTCCAAAATTCATATTTCCGTAATTTTGATTTTGCTGTTGTTCATTCTACGTAGAACAAACATAAAATTGTTAAACACAGTATGTGCAAGTGACACACTCCAACATTTGAAATTTTAAAATACTACAAAAAAATCTTTTTAAATGTAACCCGGCAAGCAAGAACATGCTATGGTGATCCATGAGTAAAAACATTAGTGAATTTAAAAATTAATATAATTATAAAAGATTTCACTGCAGTTCAGCTTGTATTTTCGTCCAGTTTTGACAGAATCAAAGAACGAATCATCACGTGAAAACAAAGTTATGTAAACGATATAATTGCTATTACCAATTTATCCATTTTTTCTCTGGACTCCGCCTTTTTAGCTTCGACCTATAAAACAACACAATCTAAATAGGTGTACGAATTAATTTCTAACTCCATTTTATTGCATTATATTTCGAGGTTATGCAGAAAGCTTTTTGCACTACATTGTTCATTAAAAGTACAGTTGGCTTCGCTTAACTGGCTCACGGATAACTGGATCATTTTTCTAAGTCCCAAATTACATAAGCATTTTGAACGTAAAAGTATGCCGCTTTTCTGGATCAATTTTTTCGTTTAACTAAATCACTTTTGCGTGAAAACTCACAGTAAAATTCCACATTTCGCACGACACGTGTTTCCACGTTTCACACGACACGTGCTCAAACACTAATCATGTGCTCAAAACACGTAACGCTTTGAATGCTCTCAAACGGAGTCTGCTGGAACGAGGTTTCGCAAACCACGACAATATGTTGGCAAAGTTGGAAAAAGCATCAAGTCAAGTACTTACAGCTGACTTAAAACAGACGACTATATTACGTTTTTTTCAGCAGAACTAAAAATACTGTTATATTGTTTTGATTAATAAATACAGTTGTATTATTGATTCTCATTTCATTATTTGTTTCAAGATGGGTTTCTTCGTTGACTAAAAAACTTGATCTTTTTTTTAATACAGTTCTGTATCTTTTCGGCTAACTGGATCAAAAGCCATCGGCCCAAAGTGATCCAGTTAAGCGGAGCCAACTGTATTACATTAAATAAGAGCACGGTACCATGTCTATGTACAGATCATTTAGTCAAAACAATGCAAATTTATATAACATATTAATTAAAATCATACTTACACACTTGTAGATAGATAGCATAGATTACTTGATAATACAATTGATAATGGTATGTTTATGACGTTATGTAAATATGTTATACATATATGTTATGTTAAACGTAACTACTATGTTATGAGCAAGGTCAAACAATCAAATCAAAGAGCAAATTCAATTAGGTAACATTTTCTAAAAACTCTAGGCAATTTTATTTTCTGCTCTTTTCAAACAGACGACATTTGCAAGACAATCAGACTCAAAACATTCTTTCCGAAAAAGATTATTAAGAATTCTGCCAATAAAGGATTTCACAAATTTAACTGCCTTACCTTGCTTTTAGAATGCAATAGGATTATTACATAAATTACTTAGTGTATTATGAATTAATACTATAATACCAGTGTATCAATATATTATATGTCAATCATAATTATATTTAATTGCATATTGGATTGGGTATAAAGGTTTCGTGGATTCAACATGAATATTATTTAAAAACAAACACTGTCCTTTAGAATAGTTTAAAACTATATAGGTAAAACTTAGGCATTTAATTATGTTATTGCCAATAAGTTATATATAATACTTAAATATAATTTATTGTAAGTATTTTACACTAAATTTTACTACTATTTAACTTAACTAAACTAGGATAATGTTAAAATATTCTTATTGATCATCAGCTGATTACTACTTTTAAATAGTAAGCTAGTGCAATATTTAATTCTACACTATAATAGCCTGTTAGAGAGCAGTATTTTTGGTGCCTAAAAAAGCGTGGTCAAGGACATTGGTGTGTGCATATTACCTACTTAAGCCTGTGCCATTTACTTAATATGTGTGTGCTTTGCTATTGCCTAGAACCTATAAGAGTCTTGCGATTCTATGCGTCTGTGAGTGTCTGCAGTGAATGTCGTGTTCTGTTTGTGATAGTGTTTTGTGTGGATGTCAAGAATTTGTTGCAAATGAAAAATAACCAACTCTTTTGTCTTTGATCATGTGGAAATGTTTTGCACAAGCTTGATCTACAGAAGACTCATCCTCAAAAGTGACGAAACCAAATCCTGTTATGGAGCAAAATTAAGTATATACAATACAATCTTAGGCTAAACATAATTAGCAAATGTTGAACGGTATTATCAGATCAATTTCCATTTGCATTCTACAAACATAACACGGGGACATTATCTACCTCTTTTTTGAAAAAAATTGACACGGAATTTCAATTATTTGATGCCATACAAGTAAGAATTCAAGTGGAAACAGATCAACTATATTACAAATAGTACTTCTTACTACAACATTAAGATACAGTAGCATATCTCACAAATTTTCATCTATAGCAACAAAAATAGTATTACAAATAGTACTAGTTTAACTAGATGATTACCATTATAATAAATAACATTTATACCAACAAAGATATTGTTCAATAAAAATGTATATTAGGAAGTAATCACTTTAACATACCTTTATGAGGTCTTGTGGTATCACTTTTGTTGACAACGAAAACGACCTCTAGTACCTGTAAAAAAAATTTACTTAAATGAAAGTTATAGTAAACTTAAAAAGAAAAATTAGTCTTATGTCATCAGGTGAAAAAAGCAAAATAAGTGCATACCACGCCATAACGTTCAAAGTACGACTTTACATCATCTTCAGATGCTTCCATTGATATTCCACCAATAAAAATTTTATGACCTTTAAGAAATTGATTTTGTGTTATTTTTTTCTGTTGTTGTATGTGTCTTGGAGTGCAGGGCTTAGGATCAACCTATAAAATTGAAAGTTTGTAAAAATTCATACTTACTAATGATCAATCAATTGTAAAATTAGCAGCAAAATAAAGAGAAATGCGCATAAAAAATCATCAGCCTTAAAAAATTAAAAGTTTACAATTGGAAGGTAATATACTAGTACATCTTACCTCGAACAAAAAACAAGCTTCTCCAACAAATAAATTTTAGAACAAAACACTAACATTTTGAATAGTTCTAAAATGCATTTTAAATATAAATAATAATAATTCATTGTGGTTCTAATCTGCATACTAATAATTGACATACAGGGTGGCCGAAAAGTCCCAGGACACTCTATTTTTAATATTTTAATGCTGTCAAAGTTTTAATGGATCTTAATTTTTATGGATGGATTTTAATGGATGTAATATTTTAATGGATCATATGAAAAAGGACTTGGATGTCAAAGCTTATAAGCCCATGTCATGTCGGCCACCCAAAATACATGTATAGTGTCCTGAGACTTAGAGTTCTACAATGGCTTTTGATGAAATTCGTGTTCATGTCTCGTTTATTTGTAGCTCATTACTGCCCTGATTAAAAACATGCAGCAATTTACTGAAAACTCAGTGTTTTTGTTTTGTTTAAGTAGCAAGGCTGTTGGTTGTTCATCTTGCGATTTCCAACAATCGACTTTCATATTCATACTACATATATAGGTGTTTTCCTCACATGCTTATCAATCAATCTTTTTCTTATCAATTTGTATAAATATTTCGTGCTTCACCGGTTAAAGAATAGTGAAGCTGTTTACCCAGCATGTCGTAAGAGGCGACTATTGGGTACCTAGCAATTGCAGTCTGACTGTTAATGGTGGGGTTGCCAGCTTAATTGCTTGGCTGGACCACTCATGTCAGAAAACTGAGGTTGGGGGTAAGCAAGGGCATGCTCCCTGTAGAAGAATTTTGCTCCAACAAATCCCCATGACCAGAAAAAATATACAAGTGGCCCCCAGTCCCCGGTAGCTCTTAAATGGGCAGGGGGTGCGAAGAATCTCAGGGTTTAAATCTGAATGCCATGGGATAAGATGTGGTACACTAAATGTGGGAAGTCTTTGTGGAAGGAAAACGGAAGTGTGTGAAGAACTGAGAAAGAGAAAAGTTGATGTGTGCTGCATCCAGGAAGTAAGATGGAAAGGCCAAGAAGCTCGTTTTGTGGGTACTTTGGGACGAAGGTATAAACTGTGGTGGTCAGGAAATGATGCAGGATTCGGAAGGGTTGGAATTTTGGTGAAAGAGGAAATATCTGGGAACGTTGTGGAAGTTAGAAGAAAAAGTGACAGAGTAATGGCGATTGTGCTAACTTTAGGTAGAGAAGTGATGCGTGTAATATGTGCGTATGGGCCACAAAGTGGAAGACCAGATGCAGAGAAAGTTCGTTTTTATGATGAAATGGGAAGCGAGTGGGACTTGGAAAGTTCTAGTGAAATCATTGTTTCTTTAGAGGATTTTAATGGACATGTGGGGAAATATGCTGAGGGTTTTGAAGGTGTACGCGAGGGAAATGGTGTTGGGAAAAGAAATGCAGAAGGAAGAAGATTGCTGGAGTTTTGTGATGGGAGAGAGTTGTGCGTGGCAAATACTTGGTTTAAAGACAGACAAAAGGAAAATCATTTATAGTGCCGGTGGATGTGGAACAGAAATTGATTTTGTGCTTGTGGGGGAAAAATACAGAAAGTATATCAGGGATGCAAAGGTGATTCCATGGGAACTTCAGCACAGGATGGTGGTCGTAGGTCTAGATAAAAAGGTTCTAAAAAAGGTTGTGAGAAAGGAACGGATCATAAGAAAGATTTGGAAATTGAATGAAAACCAAACAAGAGATTTGAAAAAAGAGTAAAAAAACTTGTGAGCACAGATGCGCCTGATTTGTGGAAAACTTTTAGGGATAGTGTTTTAAAAGGCATGTGACGAACTAGGTGGGAAGAAGTCTAGGAGAGATCAAGGAGACATGTGGTGGTGGAATGAAGAGGTCAAGGATACCATAACAAGAAAGAAGGCGGCATTTAAAGAGCTGTGCAGATTCCCATCAGAACAAAATAAAACTCAATACAAACGTATAAGAAATCAAACGAGAAAAATTGTGGCTAGAGCTATGAGAATGGAAGCTAATCAGGAATTGAATAATTTATATCACAATTCTAATAGTGTTTTCTACTTCCTTAGAAGAATGAAAAAGGAAGGGAAGGATGTGGAAGGAGGAAGGTGCTTGAGAGGAGGAGACAGACGGTTGGGTTTTAGTGAAGAAGATAGGGCAAAAATTTGGAAGGAACACATGAAAAAGATCATGAATGAAGAGAACGAATGGGACCGCATGGTGGAAACTGATTTAGTAGAAGGACCAGTGGAAAAAGTGGTTCGTGATGAAATTGTGGAAGCAATGCAAAGTATGAAATCAGGAAAGGCAACTGGAACATCTGAAGTAAGTGTGGAGATGATAGTTGCAAGTGGTGAAATCGGGGTTAAAGTGATGATGGAACTATGCCAGCATGTATTGGATGGTAGAGGAATGCATGATGAGTGGAAAACAAGTGTGATTGTACCTATCTTTAAAGGAAAAGGTGATGTGATGAGCTGTGGATCATACAGAGGAGTGAAACTGCTAGAACATGCCATGAAAATTGTTGAAAGGGTACTAGAAAGGCAAATACGAACACTAGTCGATTTGAATGAAATGCAGTTTGGATTTATGCCAGGAAAAGGAACAGTGGATGCGATATTCATTGTGAGAAGAATGCAGGAGGAATATCAAAAGAAGGACAAGAAGTTGTATATGTGTTTTGTTGACATGGAAAAAGCTTTTGATAGAGTGCCAAGAAAAGTGATTGAGTGGGCCATGAGAAAGAAGGGTTTATCAGAAGTAATAGTTTGGGCAGTTATGAGCCTGTATCATGGTGCAAAGACAAGAGTGAGGGTGGGATCTGCATATTCAGAGGAATTTGAAATAAAAGTTGGTGTACATCAAGGATCTGTGCTGTCACCACTATTGTTTGCAATAGTGGTGGACGTTATTACAGAAAATGCAAGAAGGGGTATGGTTAATGAATTGCTATATGCAGATGATCTTGTTATCATGAGTGAAGACATGGAAGACTTGAAGAAAATGTTTTGAAATTGGAAGAATGCACTGAAAAGTAAAGGTTTGAAGGTCAACACCAGAAAAACAAAATTGATGGTAAGTGGGTCAGAAGGTGAACTATACAAAAGCAAGATAGATCCATGTGGAGTTTGTAGGAAGAGAGTCATGGCGAATTTAGTGTTGTGCACAAAATGTGGAAGCTGGGTTCATAGCAAATGTGCAAAAATAACAAGAGCTACCGCTAGGTTGGCAATGCATTTTGTTTGCTGAAAATGTAAAGGAATAATGGAAGGGATGATGGATTCGATTGAGAATTTGCGCAATGAAGTGGAGACAGTGAATGGATTTTGTTATTTGGGAGACAGACTAAATGCTAGAGGTGGTTGTGAAGCGGCAGTTACAGCAAGAGTAAGAATCGGTTGGGTAAGATTCAGAGAATGTGGAGAATTGTTGCTTGGAAATAGGTTTCCTCTGAAGATGAAAGTAAAAGTCTATCGTTGTTGTGTAAGATCCGCAATACTGTAGGGAAGCGAGACATGGTGTCTAAAAGAAAATGAAAAAGCAATTTCGAGAAGAACGAAGAGAGCTATGGTGAGAGCCATGTGCGGTCAGAAAGTGGTAGACAGGAAGACGACTGAAGAACAGATGGATATGTTGGGGTTGAAGGAAACTATAGACTGGTTAGCAACAGCAAATGGAGTTAGATGGTATGGACATGTGCTGAAGAGGGATGACGATAATGTTTTGAGGGTTGCTCTGAATCTTGAGGTGAGTGGCAAGAGAAAGCAAGGACGACCGAAGAAGACCTGGAAGAAGCAAGTGGAAGAGGAGACAGAGAAGATTGGTTTGAAGAAGGAGGATGCCCTGAGACGAGACAAGTGGAGGGACAAAGTGCGAGCCATTGCAGAAGGGATGGGGTAAATCCGGCCATCTCTGTTAAAAGGACAACACCGGATAAAAACTGAATCACTACTTGTAGCAACAGCAAGATAGTGGATTTGTTATTGCTGATACAAATTACAGCCACAGACTATTTTCCATAAATGGTTAGTAAGTCTTTAAATAAGAACATTTGCTATCTCGCACTCAGCATTGCAGTGGCATAATAGTTAGTATTGCTCTGTTTGAATGCCGCAGTTAGGGGGCTCAATTCTTTACAGTATTTTTTTTAAAATTAGAGTTGAATTTTCTGAAGGCTGTATAGCAGTAGAGTCATTTCATGTCAAGTGATCCAGACTGTATAACCCACCCCTTTAGATTTTGTTCAAATTTGGCGTGATAATAAATCTTAAGCTCGGCTTATCACTGGGCAACAACAGGTCGGGTGCTACTTAATTTTTGTATGTTTTTGCCAAAAATAAAGGTAGCTTCTGGTGGTAGGAGAAGTTTAAACAGTTATACAATGATAATTTTTTAACCTCACGTATCTGGCCTTACTCTAGACAAAATTGTAATGGAAAAATTAGTTATCTCATAAATAAAAGATATCAACAAATTGACATCCATAATTCAAAAGTTTGCTAATAGAAATGTATCAATACATTACATTGCTTAAAGTCTATCACAACTGTGAAATAATTCAACATGTAATTGAATTACAATTTTTGTGTCTATTACTGTATAATTGTCATATGTTCTTGGATAAATATTAAAACATCTTTATGCAAACTGACTTGTAACATATGGTACTGGTACCATGGTAAGTTGCTGCAAGATCTTTTAAAATTTTGACATGTAATTCAAGGCAAACTTTGCTCAAATCAAACAAAAATATCAAATTATTTTAACCAGCTAAAGTCTGCAGACAATGCACTGATGATGTAACCCATGCAACATGGGTGTTAAGACCGAAAGTCCCAGTGGTTCCAAGAAATGTACCACCACAAGATAAAGATCACAAATTTCTCTGGTCAATAGAATTTGTCTAATCAAAGTTGATGACTATTCAAAGAAAAAGGTGAAATCAAATACAAATTCCAATTAGAATCTCGGTTGGCAAGGATCAATTTTTCATAGTCTTGATTTTTTCCTATTGAATTATGGATAGCAAACTTTTGAATTATGGATGTCAATTTGTTGATATCTTTTATTTATGAGATAACTAATTTTTCCATTACAATTTTGTCTAGAGTAAGGCCAGATACGTGAGGTTAAAAAATTATCATTGTATAACTGTTTAAACTTCTGCTACTACCAGAAGCTACCTTTATTTTTGGCAAAAACATACAAAAATTAAGTAGCACCCGACCTGTTGTTGCCCAGTGATAAGCCAAGCTTAAAGTGAGTAAAGCAATGATATTAACGCAATCAATTCTTACTGGTAAAGTAAAACTATAGACATATTAAAATGCGCTCTATTTGTAGATGTTGCATTGATACAGTTGTTGAAATTGACCACTAGTTGACCATTGAAGTAACTAGGCTAGTCTGTGTTGAGTTGCAAAAAGATGTGTCTGGTTATAGTTGACCATAAAGCACTTCTCAACTCATCCATTATCATATTATGCAATTTTCAATTATTCCTAACTTGGGCCATGGTTTTCCAATTTTCGAAAAAAAAAGTATTTTGGAATCAGCATCATAGGTCTATTATGATGCCAAATTTGAATAAAGTCCAAAGGAGCGGGTTACATAGTCTGGATTACTTGACATGGAATGACCCAACAGTGAAAATTAGGGGTAGGGTAGAAATATAAAACAGAGGGGTGCACACTACAAACTAAATTTTTGTGAAGTCACATTTTTAATACATCATGGAAATTAAACGATCATACACAATTAAAAATCGATTCTTTTAAAACCTCCACAATTTGTCCAATCAGTAATATTCCATAGCAAAATAGGTTCCAAGCCAAAAATGCTGGCTACAGCAAAATATCAGTGCTTTTTTTGTAAAGTGAAGTAAAATACAACAAATTTTGGTGGAAATAACTATGAGTGAGAAGCAAATAAGTTTGAATTAAAATAACAATATCATGAAGTACAAAAGTGAAAATTAAAATTTGTGGCAAAAGATCTGGTTTGAACAGACCTTTTACTAACCACATGTATTATTGGCTTTAAACAACAAAACTTGATATAAGCCTTTCTTAGACCTAACAAAAATAATTATTTAGCTAGGATGTTATCATTATCATGCATTATTTACTATTTTGTTGTCAATTGTATGAGGGCGAGCCTTTAGGACTTCTGCAACACATTGAGGATTAGCATAAGTGACGAATCCAAAACCTCTCGATTGGCCAGAATCCTTGTCTTTCATCAAAATACAATCACTAACTGCACCAAACTTTTCAAAATATTGCCGTAGACCATCTTCAGTTGTTTGTCGATTGATTCCACCAACAAAAAGTTTTCTAAAGTTTACGTCTTGCAATTAGATTTTTTGTTAGCTGATATTTAATGAAGAGATGGTAAATACACAAACTTATTTCATCCACAATATTAACAAACAAATAACATGCAGAAGCTTGTAATATCAAATTTTATCAACGCAGTGTACACTGTAGGGCCAGGCCCAGTATGTAAATGTTCGGGGCAGTGTACACTGGAAGGGAGTGTACAGGGTGGGTTCCAGTGTACACTGCCCCGTACATTTACATACTGGGCCTGGCCCTACAGTGTACACTGCCTTTTCAGCTTAAATAATTTAATGCGCTAAAGTACAGGATTACCAAGAAAGTCTTCTACCCAAGCTGCTGGCTGCTCTGCATGACAATGTAACAAATTGGTACAGCATAAACCAACCTAAAAGCACTAAGAAATTTGCATAATTTTAAGCTTGCTAATTATAGGTCACTAGGTCATCTGCTGCTATTCTAGGCTAAACAAAGTATTGATATGTGAGGCTATAAATAAACAGCCAGACTTTAAACAATAAATACACACCCAACTTCATCTGCATTTCCTTGTGACATTTTTCGACTTTTTTCAAATACCGTATGTATTTTTGTAAAACCAAAACAACCCGATTGTTTATCAATCTTTTCACATACAGAACTTGCTCACAATTCTACTTTTTTGGTTATGAACAAAAATCGTCACATGTTACCATTGGTGGCGCTAACGATTAACATGTTAGTACGAGATCAGGGATAGGGAATACATTATGAAAATAAATATAGATAGAAAAAAATATGATCAGTCATTATTTGCCAAAGGTTAGCCTAAACCATGTAACATTATGTAGTTTTGAACAGGGAATTTCTTCAAGATTCAGAAAATATCAAGTTTAAATAGAATATGCTGTCACTGGCAATGATACAGAAACTTTTTTACACCTTCCCATTTGTTCAGAAACAAGGGAATACAGCAAACTTTGATTTAGAGAAGCCAAATTTCTGCCAGCTTTTAATCTTGTATTTTAGCTTCTATATCCTTGCAAACTTGATACAAAACAATGACATTAGTGGTAAAATATTTGCATCTTATCTTTTGCTTTTAAAGGATGTAGTTTTTCTAAAAATTACAATTTAGTGAAGGTATGTCAAAATTTTTTTGGAGGTTTTAACTGATATAATGTGCAGTACTCATTTTTGATCAGTAAATAATAAATATCATATACCGCTTAGCCTGAACTATTTAAAGTTATATATTGCTCAAAAGCCAATTTCTTAAGCTTTCAATTGAGACCGGTATTCAGCAACACATCATACTTTTTACGCATCAAATTTACTTCTTTCCACTTACCATGCATATTTGTTTGGGGGGTTTTGACACTCCTAAAAAATTTGAAAATTTTAATAGATAAATTTTATCTTTATTGCTTGAAATTTTGTCAAATGATGCCATAAAAGAGTAGTTTTCAGACTGTATTGATGTTAAAAGGTTTGGTTTCCTGGAAAACATGTAATTCTAATTTGAATTTAAGGTAAGTGGCTCTTGGTAAATAATTTGGTTATTTTGTCGTCTGCAACTGAGCTCTTGGTCTTTTTAACCCTTTTTGGATAAAAAAAAACTAAGAATTAAGGCACAAAGTTTAAATCTTCCAATGCGTCAAGAATTTAGCGTAATCATTTGAAAATTTTATGAAAATTGATGAGAAATAAAGTCACAAATTCATTTTTTAGTAAAATGTCTTTGTAACTCGGCGGAAAAAAACTTGAGGGAAACAGTGACAACACGAGATCATCATATGATGATCTTGGTAGCGAAAGAGTTAAAAATCTTAAAACACTTTTAAAAAATTGGCTACTCTCTTCTCGTGTTATATCAAGTCATCAAAGAGACTGTAGATAAGTTGCTCGAGGATCTTGTAGGGGACGCAGAGCAGAGAGATGGATCGGTAGGTGTTGAAAAGAACTTTGAGCGAAGACATGCCTACACTTCTTACATATCTACAGACTTGGTGGCTAAAGCTCAGCCATGCAAAAACCGTGACGGCAGCCTTTCATCCCCACAATCGAGAGGCTAAGCGTGAGCTAAAAGTTAAGAACAATGATAAAATCTTACCATTTTGCCCAGTGCCTACCTATCTTGGTGTGAAATTGGACAGAGCGCTAGCGCACCAGCGCTCACCTACTGTCATCATCTTGAGGCATTGCGCAAAAAACTATCCACGCCCGCTTCGCTGCTGAGGCGACTTGCGGGTTCAGGATGGGGCGCTGGTGCCAAGACTTTATGCACAACTGCTTTGTCCCTGAGCTACTTGACTGCTGAGTACTGTGCACCAGCTTGGTGTCACAACGCGCATACTCGCTTCATTGACAGCGTTCTTAATGACGCTTTACGCTTTGTCACTAGATGCCTACGTCCCACTCCAACGGACAACCTTCCACTTCGCTCAGGCATCCAGCCAGCTTAGCTTTGCAGCCAAGGAGCGACATTCTCCTAGGCTAACTGCAGTTCTTTGGACCGTGGCCACATTCTACAGGACTGGCCGACCGATTCACAGGCTGCTAGTAAGGAGAGATTGAAATCTATACGCCCGTTTGTTTCTGCCACGCGAAAATTATTGCACAATTTATCTGAGTTGGGCATCCGTGCTGCCCAATGGACAAACTTTACATGGGACACTGAGTACATTAGCGCTCGGTGTCTACATTTCTAAGGTCAGCAAAAAGACTATTGGAATGAGTTTGACCAGAACAGTCTGGGTCAAACTCAATCAACTGCCTACTGGCGTTGGGCGTTTCGGTTCGTCCATGGTCAAATGGGGTCTCGTTTCTTCAACAATTTACGAGTGTGGCGCTAGTAACAAACTGCAGACCACATTATTTTAACATGTTTCATACATTGAGCACCTGGAGGAAAAATGGGTCTGACGGTTTTTGATGACAAAACAAGGTGCTGGCTCAACTCCATCACTGCCAGCATCTGATTTGAGTAATTCAGCTGGCTGGGATGGTAAAAGGATAAATCCTCGGCCCCAATCCTTTCCTTGTGTCTGACCTGGATTATGGATACCCTACCATACGACGAAGAAGACAAAGGAACAATGCAAACAAAGCACTTTTTGTTGACTTTGACAGGCTGGCTATAATCAATCAAAATTGGCTCTTTTCCAACAAAAAGGTAGTTTTTGTTTTTTTATTTGTTTTGTTTTATTTGCCATTTTTATCCTCCATTCACGAGAAAGCGAATTGTATCGCTATACTTTGGACGGGAAGTCCGCACTCGCTTGGGAGTTGCCTGTTTCGAGGTTTATGGGCCACCTGTCTTTCACATAAAGGCGGAGGCGTCCCGTTAAGTGCCTTGCCCAAGGACACAACAAGCGAACTTGCCGGCTTGTTCTCCACAACCTCCCATAAATGCCGAGCGCCAAGCAGGGAAGCTATAGATACCATTTTTTAAAGTCTTTTGGTATGACTCGACAAGGGGAATGAACCCCAGGTCTACCGACTGCGAAGCGGACGCTCTAACCACTACGCCATCGCGTCGGTAGTAGGAAAAGTAGCTTATGTTTCACCTTAAGAAACAAAATAATCAATTTAAGCTGCATATCATTTGAATCAGAAAGAGCCAGCATTTTCAAAGAGAGGCATCAGAGACATACATGTATGAAAGAGATCGTATTTTAAATCTGGTTTTGTAAGCGTTAACGCAGGTGGCTTAGGATTTACCTCGTGCTTCTCGATAGTTCGTAAACACCATTACGCCATTTCACTCTGTCAATGGCATTCTCTCTTTTCAGTCCAATCTGATAGTTATGCCTCCTCCACTTGTATCTTCCACGTCATGTTCGGTCCCCCACCCCCTCTTCTTCCTGCCACTTCAAAATCCAACGCTCTTCTCACAACGTTGAGAAAAAAATGAGCGTATATAATTTTATCAATGTACATTTACATGAATAAAATCAGTGCAACTACAGAATAAACATTAAAACACAACAGTCTGTTTTACCTTGAGGCTCATCAGGTGATGAGTCTGCAAAATGCATATAAAACGCTATGATAACGGCATAAAATTGTTTAACCCATAATTAGTGCAATACATTTGAAAATCTAGCTACTAATGCTGCTCGTCTCAAAAATGAAGAATGATAATAATTAAGCCGCCGGTGGTGCTGAATGATGAAGCGCCTGGCAAAGGTTGATTACTAAACTCAGAACTCCCGAGTGAACCGGGATCCAGAACAGTAAGTTATGGTGTTTCGAAGTTATTTGATTTGAATGTATTAGTATGACGACATTTTCTCATCAGTTTGGTCGAAACTTGCAGCTCTGGCAAGTTTACTGTCAAGCACTGTAAAGCTATGGGATTCTTCTATACATGAATAAAATTAGTTATATTTTATTCATGGTAGCGAAAAATGAAATCACAAACTTGATATTTTTGTCAGGGATAATTTTTGTTATTAACGCAAAGTGACAAGATATAGAACAATTCAATGCAGTACATGTATGTTCAATACGTAATAACAGGCGTCGTTACTTCTTCTTCTTTGGAAGAGATCCACATTTTCAGGTGCTGGCAGTGATGGTACTCAGCCAGCATCGTGTGTCGACATCCAAAACCGTCAGTCCACGTATTCCTGTGGGTGCCCGATGTACGGGGTATGTCAGAATAGTGTGTTCTGCGGTTTGTTCTGCAGCGCCACACTCGCAATTCGATGTAGGAGCAAGGCCCCATTTGTGCATGAACGACTGAAAACACCCAACACCTGCCCACAAGCGGTTGAGCCTGACCCATGATGATCTGGGCAGGCTCATCCCCATTGGCCTAGTGTTGTCCTAGGAATGAAAGCACGGAGATCAGATGGACACTCCGAGTATTCCGTGCTCCATTTAAAGTCAGCCCATTGAGCTGCACCAATATCCAATTCGGTTAGATCTTGCAGTAACTTCCGTGCAGCGGGCACAAAGGGGCGTCTAGATTTTAGTCTCTCTCTGTGGCCGTCTGGGGACTCAACCAATAATTCATAGAGAATATGGCCAGGGTCCAAACTGCCGCGATATACCAGGGAGAGCGTTGCTCCTAATCGGCGAAGCTCAGCCGGCTGGATACCTGCGATAGTCTGTTGGAGTTGGACGCAGGCATCCAGTGACAATGCGCAATGCGTCGTTGAGAACACTATCGATGAGGCGAGTGTGTGTACTGCGACACCAAACTGGTGCACAGTACTCCGCAGTAGAGTAGACCAGAGATAGGGCGGCTGTACGCAGTGTTTTAGCTCCAGCGCCCCAACCTGAGCCTGCAAGTCGTCTCATCAGTGCAACACGCGTTGTTAGTTTTTTGCGCAATGCCTCAAGATGGTGACGAAACGTGAGTGATCTGTCCAGTTTAACTCCAAGACAGGTAGGGACTGGACAGAATGGCAGGCGTTTGCCATTGTTGTAGACATTAAGCTCACGTTTGGCCTCTCTGTTGTTCAGGTGGAAGGCCGTCGTCACCGTTTTAGTGTGGCTGAGCTGTAGCCTCCAAGTCTGGAGATATGTTGAGATTGTAGTCATGTCTTGACTTAAGACCCCCTCCAGGTCCTTCCAGTCATCAGAGAAATATAACAGTGCTAGATCATTGGCATAAGCATACCTTCCGGAGACCGTTGAAGGAAGATCGTACACACAGATATTGAAAAGAAGGGGTTCCAAGACCGATCCCTGAGGGACGCCGTTTTTAGGACGTCGCAACCTGCTTCGCTTGCTGTCACCGGTAGTAAGGGTGAAACTTCTATTCCGGACAAGCTCCATGATCATACGAACCATGTGTTTATCCGGGAAAAGTCTCAGCAGCTTACAGGTGAGGCCACGATGCCAGACAGTGTCATACGCAGCTGTCAGATTTACAAACACAGCACCGGGCTTCTTTTTTGCCTCCAAAGAATCCTCGATGTTTTGTGTTAGAAAAAACAACTTGATCCACTGTCGATTTACCATGTCGAAACCCAGCCTGCTCGCCTGGGAGCAGGAAGTTGACAATAGGTTCAATACGAGCGTAGATCAGTCGTTCGAGAATCTTGTAGGGGACACAGAGCAAGGAGATGCGACGATAGCTCTTTGTTTCCTCTACAGGTTTCTTTGGCTTTGGGATCGCAACTACAAGTGCTCTTCTCCAGACTTTGGGAATTTTGAGTTGGCGCAAGCAGAAAGAGAGAAAGCTTCGTAACCAGGACTTCAAAGCAGTTCCAGCATGGATTATAAGCTCCGGGCAAATAGAGTCAGGGCCCGGAGCTTTCCCGGGCTTAACGTGTTGGAGAGCAGCAGCGAATTCTCTGGACGAGAAGTCGCCAGAGAGATTCACTGGAGATGGTATCAAAGCCCTCCAACGGTCAGACACTTCTTGAGAAATGAGTCGAGACGACTCACGATCAACATCCTCGTATTTCCCGTTTCTTACCAGCTGAGCAGCAATGGCGTTAGCTGAAACGAGACAGTTACGGGGGCTGTGTCGCGACCTGCCAGTAAGGTTGTTAATTGTGCTCCATGCCTTTCTGCTTGAGTGTGAGAAGTCGATGTTTCGGATTACCTCAGACCATCGGTCTCTGCGTTTCTTGTCAAGCCAAGTTATTAGGGCTGTAGCAGCCCTGCTTGACTGGTCTCCAGCAGGAGACTGCAGAAACGTTTGGTAGAGGGCCTCACACTTAACGTCCCAACACGGTATGTAGGTGTTACGACGACCGCGTGGGATAGCTTTCTTGGCTGCTTTGCTGATGGTATTGCAAAAATCCTGGTAGGCCTGATCCATATTTGTTGAATCAGGTGATGGCAAATTCCTTGCAAGCTTGTTTGTCAAGGAGTTATAGTGGCTCCAGTTGGCCTTGCGGAAGTTCCATCGCTTTACAGGCCTTCCCGGTACTGGGAGGGAAAGCCTTGGTGGTGTTATAAGCGAAGGTCGATGTTGTGACTTAGGAAACTTCTCCAAGACGCGTCTATAAGGCAAGCGACTATCAGGACCGACGGTGGTAAAGGCAAGATCCGGGTTAGTGCCAGTGTTCCAGCGCCCAGAATGAAAGCTAGGTTCATCCTTGGGATCGTGAAGAAGGGCAAGGTTATTGGAGCTTGCCCAGGCCAGTAGGCAGTCTCCATCCGCGCTGTTGGTGTTATAACCCCAGTCGACATGGGGGCAGTTGAAATCACCCGCATACAGACAAGGGTGAGTGAATACTGGAAGGTAGGAAACTTGCAACCGTGTTGGTGGAGGTTTGTAGATGTTGATGATTTTATAACCGTCAACATCCACGCACAACCACTCAGTCTCCGATGTCGTGGGAGATTGATCGTGTAAGGTCCATTTTAGCCGCTCATGGACAAACGTGGCAAGGCCATGCTTTCTGCTTAGGGAAAACCCAGCTAGTTGATAGTTTGATAGCACTAGCTTTTCTGCAGATATGCAGTGGGTCTCCTGTAGAAGGATGACGAACGCCTCAAGCTGAATAACAAGGTGATGAAGAACGTTCATCTTGCTAGCTGTGAGGCCTTCGATGTTCAGTTATAGTATTGAGGGCCCACGGAACTTTTTCATGATGTGCCCTGAAAAGGGCAGTTTGTGTGCAACGCACCCATCACCCCGTCTTGAAAAGGACGTTTGCTGATTAGCAGGCCCTTGAACATCGGAATAAGTGGATACCCTTCCGGGTGGGCACATTCGGTTTCCACAGAGCATTAGAGAGACTTTCCAATTGCTAGGTGTACTCACGACCCGCGCTACGTGAAAGCATGTGCCATGCGGGCGTCGTTACTGAAGAGTAGTCGCTAAACGAGATCGTTAACGAGGACTGGCTGTATTGCAACTTGCCATTCCATTACCCGATTATATTATTATCTGATATTAACTTACTCGTAGACTACTGGTCTAGGCATTATTCCAATTTCCAAGCAACTGTTAGTCGTTTATAGGCTTCTGTTATATACAGCAAGTTAAAAGTAAGAAAATCTTTTCTTTTTTCTACAATATTATTTCTTGTACCGCCATCCTTACCAGGAATGCATTCATTGTGCAAGGTCTATTCTAGTCTCCGCCGTCTGGTTGACTGAGCTAAGGCTGTCAGGTTGACGACGTTTATCCAATGCATAAGTATTTTAAGAATGTACTTCGAGGACAGTTGTGATTGAAAGTAGTTTTACAATTAACATGGGCAAGACATCATAATGGTATGCAAAACAAGTACGCTAAACACTTTACATAGGTCAACGAAAGTGGCGATTGCTGTTCAGCCAAATCCACTCAAACTTCTATTGGCCTTCCCGAAGGTATCAGATACATCTGAAACTTTCCATACCAATCAGTTTTTTATGGTGCTGCCTTATGAATACCAGCAAAACCAGCCCGCACTCTCACAAAAATCGGTTAACCCCTTTTCTTATTTTGCCCTCCTGCATCTCTAGCCATCTTATCTTTTTCTTCTTCTGGTGAGTGACAACGTTTTTCTTAAGCCTGGCGCTGCCTTTTTTGTTGTGTGCGCCAGCAATGTGACCTGGGGTAGGTTAGTCTGTTTCCCTCAAATGAGTACTTCTAAGATGCACTTTCCTCTTTTTCTAGAATTCCATCTCTCGCCAACTCCTGGGGTTTCCATTTTACTAGTAAGTGTATTCTGTTTCGGAGCCCACCAGCAGGTAACTTGTAACTCCAACGTGAATTCATCCAACTCTCTCTCTACATGGACCGCTTCTTCCTCTCAACCTCGTTTGACTTCTAATCCTCCTACTACCCTGTCTCAAATCTCTTCTTCGAAATTCTCTTTTTTTTACTTCTGGCGCTCTTCACTTCCTGCTTTTCCCCTTCATGTAACACATTAAAAAATGGTCCAATGGAATACCGGGGTGTTTAACTCTTTCGCTCCCGCTATCATCGATTGATGATCTCGTGTTTTCAGTGTTTATCTCAAATTTTTTTAAATTGAGTTACAAAATTAGTTTACTAAAAAATTGATTTGTGACTTTATTTTTTATCCGATTTTCATAAAATTTTCAAAAGATCACGCTTATTTCCTCACGCATCGGAAGATGTATAATTTGTGCCCTAATTCTTGGATTTTTATACCCAAAAACGGTTAAAAACACCAACAACCCAGTTGCAGACGACAAAATCGGCCAAATTCTCAGCACGTGCCAACTACACTAAAATCAAATTCAGATTACATCTTTACCACAACACCAAACTCTTTATCATTAACACAGTCTGAAAACTACTCTTTTGGGGCATCATTTCACAAAATTTCAAGCGATAATGATAAATTTTACTTATTTAAATTTCCAAATTTTTTAGGGGTCTCAAAATCCCCCAAACAAATTTGAATGGTAAGTAGATAAAAGTAAATTTAGTGCGTAAAGTATATGATATGTTGCTAAATACCGGTTACATTTGAAAGCTTAGAAAGTTTGCTTTCCAGCAATATATAACTTTAAATAGTTTAGACTAAGTGGTATATGATATTTACTGATCAAAAATGAGTACTGTACATCATGTCAGTTCAAAACCCCAAAAATTTTTTGACTTACCTTCACTAAATTATAATTTTTACAAAAACTACACCCGTTGAAAAGATAAAATAAATTGCAAATGTTTCACCAATAAAGTTGTTATTTTGTATCAAATTTCCAAGGAGACAAAAACTGAAATACAAGTTTAAAAGCTAGCAGAAGTTTGTCTTCTCTAAATCAAAGTTTGCTGTATCCCCCTTGTTTCTCAAGAAATGGGAAGGGTGTAAACAAGCGGCTGCTTTATTGTCAGTGACAGCATATTCTATTTAAACTTGATATTTTCTGAATCTTGAAGAAATTCCCTGTTCAAAAATACATAATGTTACATGGTTTAGGCTAACCTCTAGCAGATAATGACTGATCATATTTTAGGTACTGAATTTAACTACCAAAATTTGGTACCGGTCAAAAAAAGGTCATGTGCCTCAGAAAGTAGCAAGTTGTAGAAAACCTAGGCTCTTAGGTAAGTTTTGATTGATGTACCTTGAAAGCTTATTTCCTTAGCATTATCTTGCGACCATTTCTAAAAAAATTGATTGAAAATTAAATCTGTAGTGATCTTTGAGGTGAGGGTACTACTTTAATTTTGAAGACAACTACCCCCAGTTGCGGGGGTTAATTTGCATAAAATTTGCATATTCAAAAAAAATGTTTTTTTTTTTATTTGAAATCCTCAAGAAATGTAGGTTTCAACGATATATCACACTTAATGTAGAAGTAAACAGCTGAATAATGATTTACAAACAAACTTGAGGTACATAATTATGATTGATTATGACAGTTTTTCGCACTGCCACCTTACATTCGCTATTTTCGCGGGAGCAAAGAAGTTAAGGCAGAAATGTAGAATTTTAGCTTACCACTTATTCCTGTTGACCTCAACTGCTTTTAGGACCTCTGGCTACTCGTCTCTGGAATTTGATCGCACTCACTTCCGTTCCGTACTGACCTCTTTCCTCTGATGACTAGCACGCTGCTGGTGGAGTAATCAACTTCGTCATACAAACCTCTGACACGAAGAATTTTACTAAATTATGCACTATCTTTCTTTTCGCTTAACCCTTGCCCTGACTACGTGGTAGACAAAATTTCTCTCAATAACTCCCCTTTCCTCTACTTTCTAATGGTCTATCCTCCTGCTCTTTAAACACTAGATTTAGTTTTCCTTTTTCCGTGGTTTCTCCTTCCAGAAATCTTGTCATTTTGGAGCAATTTACCTGTCACCATCTTCTCTGGGATTCAAGAGGTACTCCGAACCCTTGCATCGGCAAAGTATTCGCTTAAAACATTTTTTCAAGTAAACCTGATCCCTCTTTCCTTATAGCTCCTCTGGCAGCCGCTCTTCTGCTTAGTCCCCTTTCTTTCGTGCTCTTCTGACCTTAGGGGGTGATTTTAAGACTTGGAATCTGACCTCTTTTATATCCTTCTCACTGTACCTCTTTCTTGAATCTTCCTACTCATTAAGTGTTCTCTTTTTAATTTCGAGAAAAGTCGTTGGGATGACTTTGCTTTCCACCTCAACTATCACTGTCCTCCTACAGAGGATTACCTTTTTCTTTATGCTCTGCAGTTGGTCACTTTACTTTTTTTGGCGCGGAATGCAGCAATATCTTGTTTCTTTTGGTCGCATCAAACGCCAACCTTAGGCATCATGGTTTTCCGAAATGAAATAAGCGATAAGGGATAGATTTCCCTGCTTTTGCTTCCGCTCACGGATGATAAAAAATGCGATGCTTGCATCCCAACCTCTCGGTATGTTTCATCTTTCCTAGCCAATTCCAATGCTAATGCGTGGCAAGAAACATGCTGCTCCCTCTCTTTTCTAAATCAGTCATTCTTTACTTCGATCAGTGGCTGGTTCAAACAGATAAAACAAACATAAAATATTAAATGAAAGGACATTTGAAAACAGATAAAATACCAACTTAAAGACTATAGCTGAACGCTATGACGCAAAGACCACCAACTCGGAATTCATATCAAGTGCTTTCCACAGTGAACTGAATATGACATTTGACAAATAAGTTGATTTTAGTGCTTCAGGCAAACATTTAAACTGCAAGCAGAGCAACGCGCATTTATTACCGAACTCTTCCTAAATCTCACGCTAAAGTAGGCTAAGCGACATGAACCAGTACAACGGCGTCGAAAAACAACATCAAAGAGTATGCGACAATAGGCACTATGAAATGGGTATGGAGCAATCAGAAACCGACCTGAAGGAAAAATAGAATAGAGTTGGGTCAAAAGATGCGTAAAAGGGGAAAAATAGGTCGGAAGAAAGCAGAGTCGAGCGGTATTTCTTTCTTAATGGAAACAAGATTTTAAAAGAAAACTTCTAGATGGAAGGAAAAGAATCCAAACAAAAACAATCAAAAATATGAACACGTTTCACTCCAGAGCAAAAGAATGCCACAATACAGGGTATGTGACTCAGTCGAAACCGGTAGCAGAAGAGAAAAAACCGGCGACAACCGCAAGAAATTTTGTGGGAGAGAAGCAAGAATAAGAGTCAATCCAGAAAACGGAAGGCCAAGCGGAGCTTAGGTAAGTAACCTCCAGTTCTGCCGCGTAAAGTTGAAGCGCTGCAATGATCTGCTCCACATCACTCTGCCAGGGGAACACAAGGCAAAAAAGATAAAGCCAGAATTGGGATAAACGATACCCCTTATCAAAAAGATGTGCAAAAAGTAAGCCAAGAGAAGAGATAGCAAGATGAAGAGGCAAGTAATGTGCAAGTAAAAAAAAAAGCAATTTTAGAGTGTGTGTGGGCTGCCCTTTAGTCTTTATGTTGTTGTTTACCCGGCCCCTTCCGAGGGATGGGGGCATGGCGGAAGACCATGGAGCACCAGCAGGCGGGCAACTCCCCAGGGTCTGGACCAGAGGTCGTAGAGATAGAGAGTCGCCAAAGAGTGAGCGGCGCATAGAGTCCGTAGCTGGACAGTGCAGAATGAGATGAGAGGTGTCCTGGGACGAGTGTCCACAGACGCTGCAGGAAGGATTCTCAACTCTGCCAATCCTAGAGAGATAAGAACCTAAAAGAAGGCTGTGTCCGTTGCAGCGTAGGCGAGAGAGGACACAGCGAGCATGACGAGGGAGCACAAGTTCCTCAGTGGAAATCGAGGGAACCTGTGTGTCAAAAAATTTAGATGAGACAGTACGCCTCCAGTCCGAGAAAAGACAAGAGTGGATACGAGAGATAAGAGGAGAGAGACTACAAGGGATTGCGGAAGGCGCAAGCAGCGCTCCCCGTCTGGCAAGCTCGTCAGCCGCGTCGTTCCCCGGGAGAAATGAGTGTGCAGGGACCCATTGTAGCCTGATAGAACAGGGAAAGAGAAGACAGTTCCTGCCAGATCTGCCACAGAGTTTGAGATAAAAGGAAAGATGGAGGAGAGGACAGGGTGGCGAGAACAGAACGAGAGTCAGATAATAGGAGAAGAGAAAAGAAGAGAAAGGGCAGACTTCATGGTGCTGCCGAGACCAGCAATAAGCGTGCAGAATGGCGCAGGCTTCAGCGGAAAAATTGAGCATACTGGGCCTGCGGAAAAGGAAAGAGTGGCCTCAGTGCCACAGAGAGAGCAGTTGGCAAGGACGCCGGAGCCGCCCTTGCCAAAAGGAAAAGAAACAGAGCCGTCTGCCCAAAGTACCAGATCATGAGGGGGGAGAGAGTCAAGATGGGCGAGAGCCGCGCCTTGGCGAGAGTGAGGGGGATCAGAGCGAGAGCATGGAGTGGAAAGGGTGGACTCCATCGTGAAGGAAGGCAGATTCCAAGGAGGAAAGGGAGGGCAAGCAAGAAGAGCCTCCCTAGAACAAGTTGAAGGAAGCATGAGCGGGTGAGTGGACGCAAAAGCTCTCCAAGACGATCTGCAGAGTCTTGGTTTCACTCCTAGTCTAGCCAAACCTGAAATAGGAAAGGAGGTTGGGAGACGAAGAGCCCGCTCATAAGATAAAAGAGTGAAATCAGTCAGGGTGACTCGTAGGGGAGGTAGAGAATCCTCGGAGAGAAGAAGTGGGATAGGGGAGGACGAGAGGCAGCCGGTGATGGCGCGACTGGCCGCTCGGTGGAAGCGTTCAAATTTGGTAAGATTGGTAGCGCTTAGGAAAGGAAACCATCCGGGTGAAGCGTAAGTGAGAAGGGACCGAAAAAAAGATTTATACAGAACAGAGAGGGACTCCTTAGAGAGGCCCCATGAGGAAGCAGAGATACAGCGTAAGGCCTTGAGACGTGGGAAAAACTTGGCCTTCAGCGAAGATACATGCTTAGAAAAGGAAAGAGTGCGGTCGAAGGTGACCCCGAGAAAAGTTGGAGTTGGATTAAAGCGGAGGCGGGAGCCGAGTAGGAAGAGGTTGGGCTGGAGGTTAGCTTGGTGGGGATCCACTGAGAAGAAGGAGGCCTCACATTTGCTCGGATTGAGAGGAAGACACCAGTACTCAGACCAGCGCTCCAATCGAAACAGAGCTCCTTGTGTGGCTTCCACCGCAGTGGGGACCGAGGGGGAGGAGGACCAAATGGTCAGATCGTCAGCGTAAAGAGAGCAGCTGACGGAAGAAGGCAGAGATGCCGGAAGATCATTAATGAAGAGAAAGAAAAGTACAGGGCCAAGAACCGATCCTTGCGGAACACCTCGACGGACTCGAAAGCAACGACTTTTGTGATTTTGAAAAACCACACAAGCGCGCCTATCAGAAAGGAAAGATTGAGTCTAACGAGCAAAGCAAAGCAGGAGGCCAGCCGAAATAAGTTTGTGGAAAAGGGCGGGATGCCAGACAGAGTCAAAAGCTTTTGAGAAATCGATAGTAGACAGGATCGTCCGAGAGCCAGGCCTAGGTTTGTTACACCCATCCGAAATGAACTGAGAAAGGTACAGAATTTGATCAAGTGTAGGCCGACCAGGGCGAAAACCGGCCTGGCGGGGAGAAAGAATGGAATTAGATTCCAGAAAGAGTAAACGGGATAGAATGATGCGTTCAAACAGCTTTGATACGCAGGAGGTGAGAGAGATAGGCCGGAAGGAAGCAGGAGAGTCGAGAGGCTTTCCCATCTTATGTATGGGAATAATAGAAGATGTCTTCCAGATGGAAGGAAAGGAATGCGAAGACCAGGAGAGATTGAAGAAGTGAAGAAGAAAATCCATGCCAGAGCGAGGAAGGTGCTTTAGTCTTTACGCGGCAGACAATTGACGGGGCTTATTACTTCACCCGCAGCTGTGGCCCAGTCCCACCAAAGACAAGTAAAAACAAGCATAAGAAATGGTCATACAAAAAAATATTTCAAAACAAAACAACATCTCGCAATCCATGGCTCAGCCACTGACAAACAAAATCGAGACAATTACAAATTGAAAAATACGTGTTGATTTTTCGTAACAGTGATTGAATAACTCAGACAAGCTATTATTGCACTTTAAATATGCTTACATCAGGATAAACAATTAACCTAGATATTTATGATTTATTAACCAGCTTGATTAGCTTCCAAATAATCTTCATAAAATTTACGGTCAGGCTCATAGGTGTGATACACGGTTTGTTGGTACAATTTGATTGATTCCGAATCAACCACAGGCTCATCTGTGTAAAACCGACAATAAAACTCTTTAGATTCAGCTGAAGGAGAACTGAAAAAAAAAACATAATTGCGTGAAGCTGCGTACTCACAATTTGTACTTTCACCATAGGCGATTAGTATATTAGCGTGATATATTCTCACATTGGTGCAGAAGCGGTCAAAGAAGCCAAAAAATCTACTTAGATATAAGTGTTATCACTTGCTCGCAAATATACTCAGGTAGAAGCAAAAAGTGGCAGAGTATTAACTATATACTTAGGTAGCAAAGGTAGAAAAATTTTATTTTTTTAGCGGCTTTGCAAGTTGTAGCTCTATATGATACGATAGACATGTAGAGCGGCGTATCTAGTGAAATGGAGCATTCGATTAGCCAGTTGCTACATTTGGTCGGACCAAAATTACACTTTTCTGATTTTTTGTCGCTCAATTTGGCCTTTTTTTTTGAAGAACGTTATGTTTCCCTTTATCCAGAGTGTTTAGACTACTTATTAAGACATCAACGCATGAGCCATTGGTCAAAAAACTTAGACTCATGGTCCTTTTGCCGCCCCCCCTGGCTTCGCTTATAGAGGAGCCATTCTTCCACGCCCATCGCCACTGGTACGATGAAGACCCCCTCTAGGCCAAACAAAATCATCAACTTTAACTATGAATCAAATAAGCCTTCACCAAAAGTTAATCAATAACAAATTTTAAAGAGATCATCATCCTTCAACCAAACAAAAAATCCAACGCTGTTCCCTACCCCTTCACAAACCCTCGGTTGTTGTTACACGAACCCTTTCTACGGATGAGGGCATGGCAGAAGACAGGGGAGCTTCAGAAGCTGGGCAATTACAGAAAGGCCTGGACCAGCGGTCAAACTTTAAAAAGGGTGTCGCTAAATAGCAAACTGTGCAAAGAGTCCGTAACTGGACAGAATGAAATAAGGAGTGTTCTGAGTCAGATAACTGCGGGCTCCACATGAAGAATTGCCATTTTTAAAGAGTTTAACAGAACCCTATGTCTGTCGCAGCGAATACGAAAGGGGACACAGCGATCGTGACGAAAAAGCATAAGTTTCTCAGCGGATACTAAGAATTTTGAGACAGTACACCTCCAGTCCGAGAAAAGAATTGAGCGGATACAAGAGGTAAGAAAGAGCCTACGTGGAGCTGTAGACGGCTGAAGCAGCAAACCTCGTCAGGCCAACTCATCGATTTCCAAAAGATATAATTAACCGGTAGCCCATCACAGCCGGACAGAAAAAGAAAAGAGAACGGATAATTGGTGCTAGATGCACTAGAGAGTGTGAGAGAGAAGTGGCAGACTTGCTGGTGCTGCCGAGACCAGCGGAGAGCTTGCACAACGGCATAAGCTTCAGCAGAAAAACTTGAACTCTCTGGGCCTGCCGAATAGAAAACGATGGCCTCAGCGCCATGAAGTGAGCAGTGGACAACGATCCCAGATCCTTATTTGCCAAGAACATAGGAACAGAGCCATCAGTCTCAATCACAAGATCGTGGGATAAGAGAGAGTCAAGGAGGGCAAGAGCCGCATCTTAGTCAGAAAAAGAAGGAGCAAAGCGAGAGCATGGAGTAGAAAAAGTAAGCAACACACTGAAGGAAGATGGGTACCAAGGAGGAGAGGAAGAGCAAGCCAGAACCTCCTTGGTGGAATAAGAAGAAAGCATGAGCATACCCCTCAATTCGCCGTTGGACACGTCATTACTTAAATAACTGCAGGTCCATAAGTATCCAATAAACCTCCTTATCAACGCTTCTGAACTTAATAAAATTCAACCAAAAACGAATATGCTATAAATCTTTCGGCAGGGAAGTAGAACTTTGCGGCCTGGCCTCGTAAAGCTAATCAATACATGTTTGGCAAGATAAGCACACCGCGTAAAATTAAACAGTGACCATTTAATTCGAATTCTGGAGAATCTTACGATCCATGGCTAAAGTCTACGAACAACACATTTGAATAGTAATACCTGATAATATCTCGCTTAGTTAGTTAGCATTGAACAATTGCACCAGTTGATTTTAAAAATTCGAACCAAATGCAACCCACTTCAACCAAGGATTTACAAAACATAAAAACTTGCATCAAAAGCTTGTTTTTTGTGCTAGCATTCCGTATTCCAATGAAACAGGCATTGCGTTTTTAGCATCTACTTACGTTATAACGTTACTTCTCAAATGCAAGTGCTAATGAATCAGCAAAAACCAGAAAAAACGAACATGAATGCAACCATGACCCTCACTCTCTATTCAATACTGATCCCTATAAAAAGTTCACAACTACAGGGTCATCAATATTTAGCGTTACAATCTATATTAAATCGAATTTTTAATACGTTTTCCTATTTTTTTAGATTTTAAAACTATATACGTAACCCTTAAACTTTTAGAAATTAAAATATAGTCATGACCAGTTTTTTGGACAAACGTACAGCAATTGTTGAGCTATTTAAAGCAGAAAACTCTAAAAGGAAAATTTGTAAAGACCTGAAGTGCCCAGAGTGTAATTCGTGACACGTGTAGGTCGTTTCCTAAACATCTTCAGTTGGTTATCGACGCAAAGGGTGGACATAATGAATTATACTTTTTTTCCTTTTTTTTCTATTAATTTTTCTTTAACATTACATTTGTATTACTTGTAAATTTTGTTTACTTTCGTAAATATAACCTGTTTAAGTGGTAACGATAAATATTGATGACCCTGTACATGTAAAAGTCAAAATTTACAACAGGCTTATTGTCCTAATCATCGAGAAGTTCGCACACCGATCTTTAATCAAGTCCAGCATTTAAGATCCGGATGAAATTTACTTTCAATCTTGTCCCCACTCCTTTTCGTACGATTGAAAACTGGACAAAATACTCACCAGTGCCCACTTGTTTCAGAGCAGCTCAGATAATTTCGATACACCTCGTAATCCTCATCGGTAACACAACTATCAAGGTCAATGCCATAAACATGTTGCGGAGAAAACTCCTAAATAGAAGTTCGTTCAAACACTTTTCAACAGCACTGGTAATAATAAAGCATGCCCCAGCAACTTACTAAACTCTATTACGTTGGTGAAGTAGTTAAAGCGTCCACCTCAAAATAGCAGTGCAGAACCTTTCTCGTTCAAACCTTGGTCAAATCATGCCAAAAACTTCTCAAAAGTATCACTAAAAGCTTCATTAATTGGCTGGCGTTCAGCAAAGGTGCATTGTGAAAAAAAGGCGGATAAGTTCGCTTGCTATGCCCTTAAAAAAGACACTTGAGGGAATTCCTTCATCTTTACTCGGCAGACCGGTGATAGGTAGGGCAGAGCATTCAAGTAGTGGTGTCTAGTTTGAGTAAAAGCGAGCACACAGAATATGATCTATGAACATGAATAAACCGAATTCCAAGTTGAGTCGCGATTAAACTCAAGTTTGAAACAAGACCACTTTGAATTATTGTGTCTAAACAGAATGCAACTTTGCACATAGCTTCGCTCAAAAAACGATATGCATTCAATGCAGATAGACAACGCGCAAACAAACGCCGATTCGATTGCAACGTTACACCATCAAGCAAGGTACTGCGCAATAATTTCTATTTCTTGGTTGTCGTGCTTGAGTAAGAAATGAACTCTTCCAGCTACACTGCGCCTGACCCGCTGAAGCGAGTCCAAACACGTTGGTCTGCATCAAACAGTTCGGATTTCACGTGAACGAATAATAAAAACTAAGTCAACAACAACTACAGGAGTAATTTTGATACAAACAGCTCCGTCGACCTAAGCTAAGCCAACATTTCAATCGGCCAAGCGGTCGGGTAGAATCAGGCACCCGCTTTGTTGTGACAATGGCCGCGCGTCAAAGCGTCACAATGGTTGCATTGTTGTGTCCTTGCGAGGGCATTTTACGATGACTTCTTTTGCTTGGTGATCCCAACAACCGGTAAAAAGATTGAAAGCGATTCAAGGGTGAAATTGAAATTTAATAACTCCGGAGAAGGTCTGAACAATTGTTTGAGATTTCTGTGATTGTAATACCGCTCTCACCGCCCTGAAGACCAGGAAACGTCATATTGCAGTGTTTAGTTGAGTTGACTTTAACTACTGTTCAACACCACACATGAAAATCCAAGACAAAGCGTTTAAAATATCAATTACTTCAAATGATGGTGGATTGAGCCACGGAGCAAGGGCGTATGGCTTGCTTGTATGAAACGATATTTCTGACATGCGTTTTCCAGTAACTTCCGTCTCGTCGCTGTCACTCGTTTCATTTGAAGACAGATCGAGAGATGTTTGTGACGCCGAAGAATGAATATTCCGCTGCTCTTGCCTGCAAACAAAGCGCGTGGTAAGGCGCTTATCGCTTACACAGTTTACACGCGTATAATGGGCTTTTCTCCACTACAGCTTACTACATCTTTTGCCGGAAGAAACAGCAAAACACTGATGTTTGCACGTAACGTAGGCGTTCAGAGAGGAATCCAGCCTTAATACTGGCAAGTGTTTGCAGTAGCACATTCCAAATCCTTTTCGTTCGACTACTCTTCAAGAAAGATGAAGTCTTAAGAATATGCTACTTAAAGCTATAATTATATTTTGCACCACCAATCAACTTTTCAAGGATGTTTGTGACTTTTGTCCCTCAAAGCAAAAGCTTCAAATCTGCTTCAACAAATCACTCAATAAATTTTGATTGGTTCAATGAATGTCACCAAAACAGTGGCTAATGCTACACAAATAAACATGAATGCAATCGCGTAATAAAAAAAGCAGCAGAATTATGGCAACCAAGCTTCTGCCTTCTTACAAAGATTAGCTTAACCAATTCCTACTGTTAGACCTAACTTACTTTGTAGCTTCCAAGCTTTCATCACGAACAACAAATGGACTTCTATTCGTGTAGCCCTCAGCTAAACAACTGAAAAGAGAACGTGAAAGTAGACTGTACGTGCTTTTTTCTTGCGTTTTCACAGGCTCAGACATGCTGATTCAGAGTAAGTCTACCACTACAAGCTCGCTTTCAAACCCGACTTTTTGCTGAACCAATGCAGCACTTTACATTCCGGCTGACCTTCTTCACGAATAGTGATGTTGTTTCACTGACCAGACCTTTCGTTCCGAAATCCGGAACGATTGCCACTACACCACGGCGGTTGCCACTACACCACGGCGGTTGCCACCACACTACGGCGGCTGCCACTACACCACGGCGGCTGAGAACAGACGAGTGAAGGGCAACTACGGTTAAGTCAAACTTTTCGTAAGTTGATGAAGCGCGCAGTTTTTACTTTTGCTTTCTTTTGTTCGTCTCATGAAAGAAAATTACAATATGCAGCAAAACTTACACAACAAATCAAAATCTTTAAGAAAGAGTAAGAACTCGGTTGGGGGAGAGAACTTTGCATTAAACGTTCACAAAAAAAATTAAAAATATCAGTTCCTTGAACTCTTTTAGTATGCCATACGGTAATAACCGCAGTGAAAGGCGTACGTATCTACATTATCCAGGCGCAAAAAGACCATAATCGGCGATACAAAGCACTGCTAGTTCTCAGGTTCGCTTTGGACTTGCCACTATTGTGTTTCTATCACATTTAGTGCAACGGAGAGAGAAAATTACGACGAAGGGCACTAGTCGCCGTGAACGAATGATCACGCAATCATTTCCACCTTCAAACGGCGTTCCAGCCCAATCGCCCACGATGCGACTCGCGAGAAGTCGATTCTACGCCTTTTTTCCTCGCTTCGCACATTGAGACATGCTGATTCAGTGTGGATCTACCACTACACAGCCATTCTTGAACCAGACTTTTCGCTGAAGCAACGCACCACTTTAAACTTCGGATGCTAGTCCAGACAATTGCCAATGATGCTCTTAATAGAATTTTGAACTGCAGACCTTTCGTTCCGAAAACCCAAGAATTACCTCTACACCACGGCGACTAATAACAAAAGAAATGATCATAAAGCAGGGCTAAGCTTTACCGCGCCGTAGACACATCTCTAGCTACAGCGTACTGGCAAACGTCATACCTAGAAAGGGAGTTGTTTAGGTTGATTGCAAAAAGATCGTCGAATAGAGTCAACTCGGAAGTATTATGAAGATTATCAAACCAATCTGTGGCTTCAGTTTTAGCTGCATCAGATAAAACTTCAACAGCTTCTTCCTGATTGTTGACGTCATCATCTGTGTTTCTTAAAGACTTCACTGCAATAGAAAATGAATAACAGTATTCAACGAAATTTCGTTGTAGCTTAGTTGTTGTTGTTACCCCTCCTCTTCCTCGGGATGGAGGTACGGCACGAATGGCAATTCAGGTTCACGCCGTCAACCTAATTGAAATTAGGCTAAGGGAAAGATGGCTGTCCATTTCGAACCAGTCAAGAATGACTGGTAGCCCCACCACCAACAAGGCGGACTGCCATTGGTGGGTACCCAAGAGTCGCCTCTTACGACATGCTGGGTGAGCAACTTCACAATTGTAATCTGGTGAAGTACGGGTATGCCACCAGTCTGTCAAATAAAGATGGAGGCGTCCCGTTAAGTGCCTTGCCCAAGGACACAACAAGCAAGCTTGTCGGCTTGTTCTCGATACTATCCCTTTTTTATGCTGAGCGCCACGCAGCAAAGCTGTGAATACCATTTTGTAAAGTCTTTTGGTATAACTCGACTGAGAGAATGAACCCCAGGTCTACCGACTGCAAAGCGGACGCTCTAACCACTACTCCATCGCGCCGGTATGTAGCTTAGTTCTTAGTGGTAGCTTAGTTCGCAGAGAAAGGTTTGTGAATAAATTTTAGATGGAGATACATCCAGTTTCAAGTTTAAAGTAGTGATTCAGTTTTTATCCGGTGTTGTCCCTTTAACAGAGATGGCCGGATTTACCCCCATGGTCATGGGGATTTGTTGGAGCAAAATTCTTCTACAGGGAGCATGCCCTTGCTTACCCCCAACCTCAGTTTTCTGACATGAGTGGTCCAACCAAGCAATTAAGCTGGCAACCCCACCATTAACAGTCAGACTGCAATTGGTAGGTACCCAATAGTCGCCTCTTACGACATGCTGGGTAAACAGCTTCACTATTCTTTAACCGGAGAAGCACGGAGTAACAAATGTTGATTAAAACGACTAATTGATTAAACAAATTGATTAAACTGATTGATTAAACAAATGTTGATTAAAACGACTACAAACCATTACACTCTATTACACACAAAACACTGCACTCTTAATGGAATGTCATAAGAGATACATAAGAGCAGTTTTTGAGTGACAAATTTTCAACTTGATAGCAACTTTTTCAAGAATTTTGTGAATAACGAAGTTGTAATTTTTCGCAATACTTAAAGAAGCGTAATATGGCTTTAAAAAACCTAGTTTCATAGAGGCTTTTCGTTATGCTCTCATATAAATTTGCATTACAAAAATCTTCAGGCAAAACAGTTCCTTTCAAAATTACATCAAATTCTGTACTATCAAACAAGTTATTTATCGAAAACAAGATGATTCAAGATTGTGACGATGAAGGGCTACGTTATTGTTTGAGGAAACTTTTATGGGCCGCAAAAGGAGAAACTAGATAGTGATCAAAGAATTGAGTTTGCTATTCTATTCCATGCGATGCTCTACTGCCCCCCTAACGCACTGTTTGTTCGCCAATCAAAAATGTGATTCTCTGCTTTTCAAGAAACTACATGTAACATCAACAAATTAGCAAAACTATCTAACGTTTCTTGTGTTTGGAGTATTTTATCAATGTCTGCTCTACATGCAACTTTTTTGGTTCACAGAAGTAGTAACGTAACGTTTTGCCAGCCATGCTGTTCTGCGGGTCGCTTTTCAACGCATGATAATTGAGAAGCTCTTTCCCAACAATACCCCTTACCAAAAACGAAACGCATCTTGAGAGCAAAGACACCAAGAAGTGAAACCGCTCCTTGCTTACGAGTCCACTTCAACCATGGGCACCTGCCACCTTCCAAGTGAATTAGATGATCTGTGCTAGCCACCATGAGCAAAAGTTAACTCATATCTGCGTCGTCGCAAAACGTGATAACGCATTGTGACGCCATAATGATTCATATCGACCTGCACTTTGATGATGTGCCACTTATCTAGTGCTATTGTTAACGCGACGCATCTTTGTAAAATGTAGATAGGTGTATTTTAACACCTAAGCAACGAGTATTTCACACTAAAAAAATAAAACATTTTTTTAGTGTGAAAAAAAAATGTGAAAAAAAATCTTTGTCCCGCCTGTCTTGATCTACGAATTTCAATGAGGAATTGAAAAGCATAAATGAAAATTAGCTAATTTTCATGTTGCTTATTCCTCTCACGTATATCTAATTCATATTTACCCAATTCATAAGGCAAAGGGAGAAGTTTGAAAACGTCAATATCCCACCATCGAGTGTAGTTTTGATTGAAGAAGAGCGACAACACGTCAGCATCGAGATTGTGTAAATGGTGATCAGTTGTTACGTCCCACAAGCTTTCACGTGATGCCGAAGGTCGAAACACGCCCAGAAATAAATTAATAGCTGCCTGCAATCACTTAATTGTTAAAGGTTAAAATCACAAAATTACTTATTCTCGCCATACAGCGTCCAAAGCATAAGATACAAGCAGATTCTGAGCCGTGTTGTCTGGACACAAGCTGAAGTTATGTAGAGAGGGAATAACAGAGGCATTTAGAGAAAGATATGTCGCTGAATTGCGATCTTATAACGTAAAGTTATGGAGCGTCATTTAGAAAATAATTTTTCGGCATTTTGCTCAGACAAATTACCTGTGTGAACATTATATCAGCGAAAATTTTCGGTTGCTAAGCAATCTGGGGAATTGTAAAAAACCAGATATTTTTTGCTTTGATGAATCAATCGGACATACAATATGTACGCGCAATAATAAGCAATCTATCCGAGAAAATGCCGAAGGTATATTCTAAACGGCGCACCATGGTTGGTCTCGATAAAGACCAAACCATAACGTATTTCAGATACCAGCCTCGCGTTTGCTTGTTCTGATAGTTTGATAAAGCTATAGATCACTAAATTGTTTATGTGAATCTAAATGATATGATCAATCCCTATCAGTTATTAATGCGCCAAAAAAATTTACGAAATCTACATCAAGCAGTTAAAACTGTCAATCTGTTAACATGATCCTCATGTTACTGGAAAACCTTTTCGGTTGTAATGCACCTATAACACACAGTTATTCGGAGTTACCTGTACACAATTTGTTAACACAATGGCTTTGAACCGCTTACACTAGAAGGCAACATCATGTTAAAACTACCTGCTTATCTGAATCTGAAAAAGTGTTCGTGTAATAGCGCGAAATGGTGGTTACAATGTCACGAGAGTGCGACGTCCACGGTGCTACAGTGCGACGATACGATTGGATGGTGTGGACCAGCTGTGAGCCGCCATATTGCAGAGCTACAATATCGCCATGAGCCTCGAACATTTCTTCGTAAAGCCTAAAATGTAAAGACTCATCAACAGAATATTGGAAAATCTCAAAATTACAGTGACGTGTATCTAAGTTTTTGACGTGATTTCAAACGTAGGAAATCAAAATAAATAGATGTGACAGAATCTGAAATGATGTTAGAGGCATGTAAATCAGAATTTGGCTGCTATTTTATTTTCTACAATGCGCAGGCGGCTCCATTTCAATACCACACGGTTACCAATTTATCTTTCACAAACACTTGTATATTATCGTCTCGTAACTAAGCAAATACCTCAGCGCATCTGTGTCAAAACTGATGTCGGGTTCAGAAAGAACACCCAAGGAATATAGCTGGTATGCAAGAGCGCATTTGCCAACGATAAACTGAGCAGAGTTGGTTCGATCAAGACAGTCAACGCAGTTTGTTCTTAAAACGCCAGCCTGGACACGGTAGCCGCATATCTTCTTACCTTTAAGCTTATTCCATCTGCAAAAAAGCGGCTTCACTTACCAAGCGCATCAATAATCAGAAGCCAAGCAATAAACAGAGGCCATGAATAAATAAACAAATAAGCAAGAGTATAGACTAGAGAACATGCCAGTTAAAAGGAACAAACCCCCAGCCAAGAAAGAGCGAAAACGATGCGACTCGTACGTTGCTACCTAAATTGTACGTCCGCTTTGGCTAGCTTTGACATGCTGGTTCAACGTGCGTCTGCCACTATCCACTCGCTTTCGAACCACACTTTTCACTGGAGAGTGGAGCAACACAACACTTCAAATTCTTAATGCCCTTTCTCACAATTACCAATGGTGTTTTAATGGAGTTTCGAGCTTTGGGTCTTTTACTACGAAGTCGGAAGCAGTTGCTACTACACTAGGACGGATGCCCAGATTGATTAATTTTCGTAGACAAGAGCCAATGTAAGAAAAAGTTTTGCGTAACATCTTTTAAAGTAAGGCTTCAAAGTATTAGGATACGGTTGCAGCCAGACTTAAACCTAATTTCTGGTCTCGTCACCAACCCCATATACCTTGAATTTTGAGAAAGAGTTTCTTGATACAAATCAGGTTTTGACTGGAAAAATCCGGTCGAATGCAAGCACTGCTCTGCGATGCTAGCCAACTTTGATAATACAGTGGGTTTTCTGCCGCGAGATAGATGAGCCATGTCGATCGCAAAATACTGAAAATAATCACAAAGTAAGCATGAGGTTCATATGCAGCTCGATCGCTAGCTCGTCCTGTCTTGCAAAATCAATTTACGCCGAACTCCCTTCAGCAACTCCTTATTTACATACGATCTGTGGTTCAGGTCGTGAAAGGTGGCCGTATTCTGATGCTGCTCTGACTCCCACCATATCATTTCCCCGAGGAAGAGGCCTGGTGATAGCAACTAGTTAATATGTATCTCCAAGCTTAGTAAAAGCAAAATATTTTTGTGTATAACGCAATTACTAGGTGCTCTTAACAAAATCATCACAAATGATATAGTACCAAAACTGGTAACGAAACTTGTCAATAAACATTGAATATTTAAGCAAGAAAATAACAAGCATACCTTTATCTGTTGTGATGACTTGAGAAACTGATTCAAGTAATCCACAGCACCCTTGAAATTATTTCCCAGAATCGACTCGCGAAAGCGCTTTTCACGTTTCTAAAATTTAACACAACTGAAGTCAAAAAACATGTTTAAACTTGAACCCAGAAATATACTGGTGTTCCCTCGCTTATCGCGGTTAATGCGTTCCAGACCCCACCGCGAAGTGGCGGTACTATAGAATTCCCGGCGCCTTTGGGCTAATACAGGTTTACAGTACATGAACGCCTACTTTTCGACACATATTCATGCACATCAGTATTCATGAACGCTTACTCATGTGACAACTGAAGGATAAAGAACACGGAAAATTAGAAATATTTTTTGTTTTGTTTATCCTGAACACAATCCGATACTGTCATTGTAAAGGTTAACAGTACGGTACTGCAATCACAAATAATGTACTGTACAACACTTACAACCCTAAGGTACACGAGACACAGCTAACAAGGTGAACGAGAATGGCGTGATTATGCGCAGACAATCAGCGATGTGATACGCAGCCAATCCAAATAATTTTTTTTTAAATACCGCGATGCACTGAAGCCGCGAACTTTGAACCGCGAAGTAGCGAGGGAACACTGTATCGAAGAAGTGTGCAACTTTTAACATCTATCTGGATTGCATTTTGATTGTTTTTGAAGTAAATGATGGTGAAAGTTTTGGTCACTGAGCACTTTGCTAAAAATGGTCCTTCAAGGCCGCGAAAACTGTACTTAAAAGGTTCCAAAACTGCTTTCCATACTTGTAATACTAAATTGAATGGCCAAACCTGGACTACCTAGTTTCATGCAAGGCATCAGCGAGGAATCCTAAGCTAGAAAAAATAGTTGAGTAGAAAACAAGTTGGTGACTTGACGTAAAAAAACAGTTTATTTACTCTGACAAGATTGAGAACGATGAGCGGTGAGCCAAATCTTCGAAAGAGCTGACGAAAATGACACGCAGTTGTTTGTGCGTATGGGTTGTCGTTCGTTACTGCAATTCATGAATAAGATTTGTGAATGTACCAACGCACTTCAACATTAACAAGTTAGCGACATGCATCTTTTCCTTTTACCACGGTAGTGTTTAGTGGCAATACAATACATACAACTGGTATTGATAGACCCTTCAAAGCTAGCACTACCACCGCCACTTCCGTTTTTCTACCACAAGCTTTCATGCAGGAGATATTATTGCAAAAGACATTATCTGAAGACACATCAAGGAATAGCTACAAAATGGTGCAACCAGCTTTTCGGCCGGCGTAGCGGAAATATTCTTTGTTTATTTATGTTTCAAATTATTGCAAAGGACAAAAACGATCCACGCATACAAGTTAATAGACATCAAAGGAATATCTAGATTACGCTGGTATTTTACCCCTAATGGAAATCAAACCTGCGAGCTCAAAATGAAAATGCAGCCAAACAAAAATCTCGTATTAAAACAGCATAGAACTAAACCTTACTTGTAATAGGTGGCTTAGACGGAACAACATTTGCAGTTATATCCTGCTGCCAGTGCAGTGGAACACTTCCTCTGTGTTGAACGAATGAAGTAAAAGGAACATGATCGATCGAAGAAACCGAAGCGCAGTGAACGATTTGCTCGGTTTCGACTTCATTGGCAACTTCACCCTTAAGTACAGATTTGCAACGTTAACAGTAGAGCGGTACTGATCAATTTAATTTACATCAAAAAACCAAATTTTTAACTTGAAAACCAAAAAGTCAAGACGGATAACTTCCCTGATCACTTGCCCAGTAAACGATGCGCTACCGTTGCTGATAATCTCTCGTGAGATTTAAAGCTAAATTCAATGCAATTAACGATAAATAATAAAAAAACAGCTATAAACATTCTATCCTTCTACAAACTGTCGCACGCATAAACACAATCATCAGGAGTCAAAAAAACGTAATCATAATAAATAGGTACTTACTAAACTAGCCTGGTAATAACCCTCGATAAATAGATATTGGCAACTCAAAACTAAAAACCTGCTATTTTTACAAAATGCTGCTCAAATTATTAATTTATTGACAGCACTGTGATATAGAAGGTGGTTTTAAATAAACGCATGAGTTTGAAAATTTAAAAACTTTGCGTATTACAAAAATTAACAAGTCGAAGTAGTATTAAACAAAAGATACTCGTATTTGCAAGCCATTTTCAAATTTATTCTTAGCAACACCGCAAGAATCCACAACAGCTAAACCAAAGACCTCTTCTCATCTTAAAGGCTACGGTGTGGTGCGGTGTCTCCATTGCAGAAAACGCTGGCCATTACCTTTCTGAAGAAGATGAAATCGCGGTTATTGTGACGTCACAGCGCTAAGTTAGCACGTTGAGCAACTTCCTTTGTCCAAAAGTGCAAAGGCATCATGTCAACATGAGCGAAATGTGGTTCTATTAAGGTGGTACCACAGCACACACACCAAGAGTTTGAAAGGAGTTGTTCACCGAATGTTCTCAGGTCATGTCATCCCCCAATTTGGCGATGTCTCTTGGCCTCCATGCTGCCAGGATCTATCGACTTATAACCTATATTTGAGGGGAAATCTCAAGTCCAGAATTTACAAGAACAAGCGACGTACAATTCAACAACTAAAATGGTCGATCACTCGGGAGATAAAAGCTGTGACGATTGAAGTGTTAAAGAAAGAGTGGAGGAAGGCTCCAAATTTGTGTTTGGAAGAGTACGTCATCTGACTGATGCCATTTTAAAAACCCAATTAAATGTTTAAGTTTGAAAATGGCAAGCAAATATCATTCGTTTAAAACTAAATTCGACTTCTTTATCTACATACTATGCGAAGTCATTAAATTTTGAAAATCATGCGTTTATTTTGCAACAACCTGTCTATATAAAAGCAAACTTATTATGATTGTTGGTTATGACGTTAGACAAAAATAATTAAGGTTTAGCACATATAAATTAAGGCAAAAGTACTAAAGCTTGAAACTAAGTAATTTGAATTTAGCTTGATGTCTACAATTCGAAAGAATTTCCGATTATTTGTTGAAAGCGTCATCTTCGTTAACTTTTAGGATGGCTAAAAATTTTTGACAGACGTAAGCAAAAACGCAACCACTAAAAGCTATTACGGCAGCTGCGAAGCTGAATAATTCAAAAACAGAATCAACCACCGCAAAGACGCTATCCGATTCGCCGCCTTATCGAAATTAACAGAACTTCCAAATTTTACTAGAAATCAATGAATACCGGTAATCGACTCATACTGTCCAGGTCTATCCCAAAAAAATCCTTTTTGTATCAGCGCAGCAGTAAAAAATGTGCCTGCGCCTGTTAACAATTTTTAGCCATCCTAAAAGCTAGCAAAGATACCGCTCTCAACAAACAATCGGAGATTCTTTTGAAATGTAGACACCAAGCCAAAATTACATCACATGGTTTCAAACTTTAATACGGTCGTCTTAATTTATGTGCTAAACCCCAACCATTTCTGTCTATAACGCCGTAACCAACAGTCATAACATGTTTATTGTTATGTATATATCAACAGTGCAGTTCCCATATTAATAAATTGTGCAGCATTTTGTGAAAATACCAGGTTTTTAATTACGAGTTGCCATTTTTTATTTGTTGAGCTATATTATCAGGTTATTTTAGTGAGTACTTGTTTGTTGTCGTTACGTTGCGTTTTAACTTTCTGTTTTTGACACTTAATTATGCGTGAAACATCACATAATTATCACTTAAACTTCCATGATCAATCATGCGTGTCTGCAGAGGAACAGTGTTTATAATTATTGAGTGATAATTATAGTTTATACTCTGCTGCTGTAATTGAACATCACATTTTGATTCACTGGCGTAGGTTACTCAAGTGGTTAAAAAATGAAAAAAATTTTGGCTAACCTGGTACAAAAGAACAAGTTGTTTGCAGATATGCATACCAGCATTTCACTATCCACTATGGATAATTACAATACTAATTTAAGTGACTTAAAAAAAATTAAATACTACAGATCGTACTTTGACGTTAGTACCACGTTTAATAAACCGAGTACCAGCATAACTACTTGCTCTTCTCGCAATTAAAGTGATGTAGATCTGCTGCCCATATACATTGATATCTTTTAACACTTTCAGTTAAGCATAACAAACATTAGTGAATAGCATATCATTCAACAATTTAGCAAATACATTATTTGATTTAGTTGTCACCTGACCCCCTTCCTTCAAATGGAAGCATGGGGTACCTCGGAGCCCCATGTGTGGGGCAACTCTTTAAATTGTGGGATTACAAAGACTGCGTACAGAAAGAGGTACCAAAACGAGTAGACATATAAGAGTTTGAGTGCTGTCCTTTACCATAATGGCCTAAGAAAGCGGATCACCCAGCATATCGTCAAAAGCCACTTTTGGACACCAGCTAAGGCAGTTTGCTTTGTTGATGGTGGGGCTCCTAGTCTGCAATTCGTATCCGAGACTGATTAGAATATATTGCTGCTCTTCTCAAGCCTAATCTTGATTCTTGAGTTTGCAATGTGGCCATAAACATAACCATTCCATACCTTGTCTCCATTTCCTCGGACGAAACGGGGTACACCCAGCCCAACATAAAGAGTTCGTAACACCACATGACAGATTAAGATCAAAAGTTTCATGGATCAAATGACCTACATGTCGCATTAAATAGCCAAATTTCATATTTATCTACCAAACAGGCAGAACTACCAGCACATTTTGTTGATCGAGAAAAACTGTGCAGTCTATATTTAAAAACATTTGCTCTAAATCAAAATCAAAATAAAGAGCAATTAGTATAATATCAAAGGATACAACTTTGTGTTACATGCCCATGTATAATATTAACAAGCCATAATGATTCAACAGATAAAACAGCTGGCTTAGTCAAAAAGTTATTCCACACGAAACGCTGGCAAGGAAGAAAAGAGTTTGACATGCTGCAAAGATTAATACATCATTACACACAATCAGGCTGAAGCAAAAATATTTTAGATTATCAATTATATGTACTGGTATCAATAGCCAACAATTCACCAGTTGGTGTGTTTAGATTATCTTTTGACCTCATTTTCACGTAATTATGCATTTTTAACTCATTAAATCTGTAAAGTTGCACACATCAACCAATAAAAAACAACAAAAACTAACCAGGGAGTAAAAGGTCCTGTTCCATAACAGCTATGCTGACTGCACTTGGAAGTAATCAGATTGTACTGCAAGCTGTTAGTTAGATCATAGCTGTAACTGAAGTAAAAGTCACTGGACAGGTCAACAGTTAAAAAAATCTTCAAGTATCTGAAAATTGGAATTTGTAAAAACATTACAACAAACCACCGGTAAACACGAGTGGGCGTGCAGCTATGCTTTTCACTATACAATTAAGCAAAAATTTGCCTCTTATGAGACGACTATGTTCTATGGTGTCTATCGCAACTTCACTCTTTTCTAAAGTCAAGGACTTGGCCCCTGTTGTTGTTATGTGCTTGCGGTGAGACACCACATAGAATGGTATGTTTTTACAAACTTTTCTCCTTTTCTCGCTCTCCCATTCACAATTGCTACTAAGTGGCATTTGATCAAGTGCTGACTGGTGATGAAAGCTTGGTCTATGAAAACTAACAACGGGACACATACCCATTTATTCACGCTCTTTTCATAAAAAAGTTTTGTATAATTGTCGATGAATAGAGACAGGACTTAGTAAATCGAGTGATATAATATGCTGCTGACTGTAGCATATCGCTTGAAACCAAAATATTGCACTATAAACGAACATTCTATCAAATTAAGTCTTTATTTCAGGTGATACAAGTCTAGGACTTGAATCACCACATAATGCTTTGGAGCATCAAAACAAAGAGATGGCTAGCGCATTCAAATTGTGATAGCACGGCAACTATTTCGATGGCCCAATTGGGTATAACTTGATGATCTTTACGAAAGAGACAATTAAGTCATGACATGTTTCAAAGAAAATATTTCCAAGTTACAATTAAATACAAAAGTCAACTTGAAAGTCACCAATAGCGGCCCTGCTAAGTAACAGTACCTATAAATGCGGTCCAGTATACAGATAAAGGGTGACCTATAATTACCATTACTATCATTGTCCCATGATTTAACAGAATGACTACAGTAGTACTGACATCACGTGAATCTAGGTTGGGTAGTTTTGGGCTTGGGTACTAATCTGTTGAGAGTGCATTCCTGTGAAAACCTAAAAATTTTCATGAATACAAAATCTCAGAAATAATTTTTAAAAATTATGTTGGATTTTTAAAGGGTGCGCAATGTTCACAAAGACATTTGGATGCATTCCAGGGCATTATATAATACATGCAAGGCTCTCTAACTCTGCATAAAACTGAGTGATGTCGACATGCTTCATTTCAAACCTTGTTACCAACTTATCAATATTATATATAGCTTAATATATCTTTTCACAATTACCAGATAGCTGAAACAAGGTATTCGTAACATTATGTAACAAAACCCAAACAAATGTTATAGTTTTTGACAACTCTTTGTTGCCAAGCCAAAGAGTCAAGCATTTTTGTTTACAACACTATATATTCCCTCATCCCAAGACCAGTTGCTTTGCAAACGACAAAGCAATATCGAAAGTAATAAAAATAATTTTCTCAAAAAAATGTTTTAGACTTGGCCCCTTTCCATATTCAGGTGTCCAATCACTAACAGACAATTACTAAATTCTTTCAAATACTATAAATTAACACCTTGTGGTCATTCAAGAGTCAAAACAAGCAAATGCACCTGGCTTCGTCAGGATGTGCTTCCCTGACATTTTCGTTTGGCAAGTACATCATTGTTGTATCTTCTATCTTATAAATGCAGTGGCTTCCAATTTCAGCAACTTTTTTTCGTTTTGTAATAAATATGGCATAATAACCTTCCAAAAAGCGAACAAACCCTGAGTTAAAAATCAACAACTACGATAAAACTGTTAAAAGCATTCAATGATCTTTTCAATAAACTGGTAATTTTAGCACTTAGTAACAATCAAGTAACCAAAAACCTAGAAAAAGTGGCACAAAACTGGCTATAAATTGCAACAAGTTAATTTTAGATCACAACGTACATATTGTAAACCACTAAATAGGTAAAAAATATTAACATACTTACCTACAATTCCACTTGCACTAAAAGAATCAAAAGTTGATTTTTTCCATTTGGCTGAGCCACTGTTTCCAATGAAAAGTCGTTGTAAAATGTCATCTATTTCATCCTTACTATATTCAACCTAATGCAAAAAAAAGCTGTTTGTCAAGATGTCTCTAGGTCAGGGATTCTTGAATCCTTAATAACTTCACAGTTCAAATGTCTCTCCTTAATAATAAAGTGTCCAATCAGATATATAAAGTGCCTAAGCATATGTGGCATTGTTTTAGTATCACTACACACTTAAACAATTCTAAACAAGAATGAAAAATACCTCAACTGTTGAAAACAATCTGCTCAAGCAATTGGTTTTTTGTATAACAAACCAAACCACTTTTGTAGCAAATCTAATGCCTGTTCTGACAAACTTTTATCCAGATATATCTTTATAACTGTTCAACAACTATTTGTATGCATTTAAATACTTTTATACTCATCCAAACACCTTTTGTTTTTGTTCAAAAATTTAGTATTTCCATTTTGGACAACCAATGCACAGTTTACCAAAATCAATGCACAGTTTCAACAACACTTGAATATCATAATATTGAAAATGGACTTAATAGTGCACAGTTAAACCTGCGTTCTGACTACATTACATAGTTTCTTTTTTGGTAATAACTTTATTTTGTTCACTACTATTTATCCCTCTTAAAAGTGATAAGTGTGACTCTTGAAATGCATCTTAAATTGATCCCAATTCATGATACCCTTTAGCATGTTAATTTGATATCAATAGATCCATTATTGCTAACTAATCAGATACCAATATGGATACAGTATTGTGGATACAAGTATCTAGACACTTTTCAAGTTTTTTGTAAAAGTGACTGAAACAGTCATATATACTTGTTGGCTGCTCCAGGCTACTTGCATGACAGTAAATTTGTAATCTTATCACTGAACTCTGCAGCAGTCAAAGTTAACACAATAACAAATATCAAGTTTTACATGATTTAAGAGCTATTTGGAAGAAGATGGCACATTAAGTTGACAATGTAATACAGCAGGAAAAATCAATTTTACTACCAGTTTCCTTTTCATTGCGCCTCATTAGATGGACCCACTTTTGTACCCATGCTTGGCTCAGCTTATTTCCTACAAACTGCTGCACCATCAGGTTCCCATCTGTCAAAGGGAAAATTTCCACTTATTATGAGAGCTTTGCCTGAAAGTTGGTTATAACTGTATGAATAGTTGTAAATAATTTAAACCCTTTTATTAAATTGCTTTAATAAAAAAAGAACTTAGTGTTGTTTACCAATGATAAAAATGTTTTTGCCAAAGTGCAGGTATACTGCCTGACATCCATGTCCCAGATAGGCCTATTAGTTCAGCTGCTGTACAATTTGTCAGTTTACCCGCGTCATTGATGTTTAGTGCAGAAAATAACTGTTCAAAGGTAATGTTGCCAAATACTTAACATATCTTCAGCAAATTGATTGAAGTCTAAGAGGCATTTAAGGCCTGTAACAGTTTTGAGATCAAATTCTGATACCATCCACCATGGAAAAAAAGGTAGAATTAACTTCGTTTTGATTATAATGTGTAAAGCTTCACTAAATGCAATGAATCTCTGCAGGCTAAATGCCAACCTAAAGAGTAACAAATATATTCAGCACATTTGACTAAAGATCAAAGCCATCATGCAGTAACAACAATCAAACGGTGGTAAATGCAAGATAGAGAAAAATGTGTTTGCATGCAGTTTCCATTACGTTTTCCTAATTGGCAGCCAACTTAATAAACATTAAATATATTAGAACTAATGCATAGTATGGTAATCCTGTACTTTAGCGCGGTAAATTATTTAAGCTGAAAGGGCAGTGTGGTGTACACTGTAGGGCCAGGCCCGGTATGTAAATGTACGGGGCAGTGTACACTGGGAGTGTACAGGGTGGGTTTCAGTGTACACTGCCCCGTACATTTACATACTGGGCCTGGCCCTACAGTGTACACTGCCCTTTTAGCTTAAATAATTTACCGCGCTAAAGTAAAGGATTACCCATAGTATCAGCAATCCAGAAAAACAGAGTAAATCGTTACCAATACTGGACACTTGTAAGCAGTAATAACAATGATAAACAATTTTAATTACTTTTTTGTGAATCAATGAATATATGTGCAATTTGAAAGCATTAAGAGTACATCATTATTGAACCAATGCTTAACAACTTACCTCATCCCCTGAAATGATCAATTCCGAAGGTTCATTTCTATCAATCCGCAATATCTTGAACTTTGTTTCAGCATTGTTTGAACCAATGACAAATACCCTCTACAATAATTTGAAATATAAATGAACAGTAAATGCAGTACAATAGATGATTACTACCTCAAGTTTACTTGAAAAACACGAATAAGCAAAAAAAACAACTTACTGAATGTGTTTTGTAAACATTAAGTTTCTGTATCCAGGTGGATTTGTAGAAATCCATCTTGATAGAATAATTACCGTCTACCTAACCTCACAAACCATACTGCACACAGCATTAAGCTAAATTAAAAGTCACCCTAAATTCTCATTCTTTGCAAACTATACCGCATCTTTTCTGGCTTGATCAAAAATGGAGCTTTTATTTTGCAACCAACTCAATGAACCATAACTTAAGGTTCCTCACTGATGAAAAATCTAAAATTTGAGCACTGCTATGCAGGGAAATGGTTCTATTAGTGTCGGAACACCCTTGAAGTGTTATTTTAATTTTTTGAAAAATTTGCATAAATTATGCTAATTAGCATTCAAAATGGCCGACTTTGTCCAAAAAATAGAGCAAATACAGATTTTTGATAACTTTGTCATATACAAGTAGTGTTCGACTTACGACCTGCTCGACTTACGACTGCTCGACTTTACGACCGCTTCCCTGGCAAGGCTAGGCAGCTGTATCGATAGGCTGGCAGCTCAATATTTAATTCGTAATACATACGATAATTTTTGCCCTCATATACACATACATGTATATATGAGATTTGACTTACGACCACTCCGACTTACGACCGGATGGTCGGAACCGAACGCGGTCGTAAGTCGAACACTATCTGTAACAACGGAATTTATTGAAATTTACAGAATCGATAGACAACAGACTAATGAATATTTCCTAGTCAGAGAATCTGAAAAGATTTTACAGAAAAAAAATAGTGGCACTTTTTCGAAAAATCACGGTTTAAGCGCCTAATTAATTATGCAAATCTTCAATAACTTTGTAATTATCAAATATTTTCCAAATTCGTGACTAGCGTTTCAAGATATTCATTGGAGAATATACAGCCAAAATTTCATGAAGCACCTACCAATACTAAGAAAGTTATCAGCATTTTAGTATAGAAATTTCGTGAAAATCCTAAAATTGAGAAAAATGGCAAAAAGGGAGAAACTGTCATTCCTCAATCACCAAAAATCTATAAATAATGGCTGCGAAAAATCGAAATTATTTCACGAAAACTCAACATTTCTTTTTTTCTGGTCGCTTAGGTGATATCCTGGTCAGGTACAAAACGTGAAATTTTATAGAAATGACAGCAGACTTGGTCCTGAGACTGTGAGAGGTTGTGAAAGGCGTTGCTAAGGCCCGTTGCTATGGAACTCATAATAGTACATGGCAACTTTCACCTCTCATTTTGGGCAGTTATAGGCTATTTTCACAAATTCTGTATACTCAGCCGAATTGGCATTATCTCAAAATACCTAAAACCGTGGTTAGTGAAAAAAATAAAAAAATAAGATCATTCCATTTTTTCATCAGTGAGGAACCTTAAGAAGTGCGTTTAGACGGCAAAGTTTTCAAAAAAAATTTCACTAGTTTACCAGCTATCATATACCTACTTTGAGTGGAAATATGATAGCCAGTAAACTGGTGAACATTTTATTTCAAAACATTTCGATTTATACTGAAAGCATCATCAGTTGTAACTAAAATTTTACCTACTAGGCTAATTATGGAACGTATGACGCGAAAGGTTTTGAAATAAAATGTTCACTAGTTTACAAGCTATCATATTTCTACTCAGATTAGTAAAGAAAGCTCATTTTCATGCTCTTAATTTTTATGCTCATTTTGTATTTTTTCAAATTTGGTCCCTAGATTTTCCATTTTTCTGAACGAATTGACTGTGTTTCTGTATTATTGCAGAAGTGAAAAAGGAGATAGGCTAATAAATTTCTTAAATTTCTCGTGAATGGAGGATAAACATGGACAATGGAACAACTCAACTCATCAAACATAAGAGGAATGGGAATGTCGGAGAGCGCGAAATTACTTTATAATCTTTGAATCAGCTAAACGGTATTTTATCATAATCGTTAATAGATATTATATCATCTCAACAAACTATTTCTAAGGCTCAACAACTTTCAGAAACGATATTTCAAAAAGCGGAGCAGAAAGTCCAAATCAGTACCTTCTACTATTTGTAAGTAGACTATATGTAGCCTATGTAGGCTACGTATTAGGTCTACTTTTCAAGAAACTAATATAATATTTCAGATCTATACACCTGCAGCAGTGGTTTGTCATCTTTTTCTTATGCAGCTACCTACCCGCCTGCTTTGAAGCTGTTCTTTTCTCTTATATTCACAATATTGGGAAGATAACATAGATAATAAAAAATAAAGTTACAGTGCCAGTATTGTATTAAAAGGTATAAGGGAAACACTGCATTTTTAAGGTATAATGGAAACACGTATAATGGAAACACTATACTTGAAAGTTAAGAATTTTTGGTACGGTAAGATTTTTGATAATAAAGCCGCTTATGATATTTTACATTAAGTCTATTTTTCTCCTTTGTTTCAATTGAAACCATAATTGAAAATGAGCCTACGCACATTTTTCCTAAAGGCTGGTGCTACCTCCCCAAGGTTTTCTTGTGTCTACCACATCATTGAACAGTTCTAAAAGAAACGCAATGAAAATTCCCCATCATCCTTGTTATCTCTTTCAGGTCTGCAATTACTCATTGGTCTACACAGATGTGCAAGTAGAATTTTGGTTTGGCTGTTTGGGTTTAGATAGTGATGGATCGAGTACTCGGAATCGAATATATCGGAACTTTTTCTGGTACCGTAATCGGAGAATTTTAATCGAATTTCCGATTTTGGAAATGATTCTTTGGAATTCGTATTTTTGCAACTTAAATTACAATCCAAGAATATTGGGACTTAAATGTGAATAAATACCTTCAAGGAATTTACTTGAATATTTTTTTTTCTGAACAGTTACCCTTTTCATTTCATTTCATTATATAAGAAACTTTTTTCTTTTTTGCTGTAACAAAACCATTTATTAGTAGAAAGAATAAAGCCAAAATGCTGGTAAACATTTTATTAAAACGTTTTGCTTTTACACTAAAAGCATCATCAGTTAAATAAATGATCACCTTAGGCTAGGCTAAGATAGATACTGCATTGATTGCTAACCGCTGTACAACTTGTATAGGTAACGCTGTAAAACTTGTACAGTTGTACAGCGGTTAGCTGTCAATGCAGCATCTATCTTAGCCTAGCCTTAGGTGACCATTTATTTAACTAATGATGCTTTTAGTGTAAAAGCGAAATGTTTTAATAAAATGTTTACCAACTTTGGGTTTATTCTTTTTAGTAAGAACTGGGAATAAATCCCATTTTAAAAATCCATTTATATTCGTTCTGAATGCATAATTAGTAAAAGTAATTTGTCCAAAAAATATTTGTTTCTTCAACCAGCTTCGGCATCTGAAAATTATCATGAATTTATTGCATGTATCGGAATCAGGACTCGTATCAAAATCGGAATCGGAATTTTAATGTAGTATTGGGACTCGTATCGAAATCGTTATAAAATTTGTTATCATCCCATCACTCGGTTTAAGTAAACCTACCAATCTTTCCAGAATCTGGCACGTAAAAAGAGATTCATTTGGATTTAAAAAAATAATTAAAGTTTTCCCTGTAAGATTAGAAAACAAATCGGTGATTTAGTGACCGGCCCTCGTTGTGCTGCAATGGTGTTCAACGATTACTTTTGATTGGTGAGCAAAAGATAAAATCCTCAATGCAATTATTAGCTGCCAATTTTTAACTTGAAAAAACATTGCTGATCAACTCGATTTGTCCAACTACTTCTGCACCTAATCAAATATGTGCTTTAATAAGTGGTTCTAACTATAAGAGCAAGCCTTGAAAATGACCCTGAGACTAAATTTATTAAATATGCAAAACTTGAGGGGTCGATATTTTTAGTAATCTCATCTATGAATGTCTGAGTGAAGAAGTTTTTCTTAACCGCTTCAAAATTGCAGAAGTAGGCCTAGAACCTACATTTAAAACAGATGATATTTTAAATTATAGTAAAAATAGGAAAGTCGTTCCCAACCTTTCATTCCTCCTACTTACGTTTTTAAAACTTTTCTTTTTTTTCTTCCCAAAATAAAATGAAAAACACAAGCTTTTTTTACACGTTATGATTCTTAAATGTCGTGTTTCAATAGAATTTTCGTTCTATTTTAATCTGAATTTACTTCTTAATTGAGGCGACGTATAATATCACTTGAACAATTAAGTCTGGTTGCGGCTTAATAGCTAGGAAGAGACTAGCTTCTACTAAGATTACTTTAACCCACGCACATCTCGATCAAAAACAGAAATAAGATATTCACAAACTACTTTTAAAACTTCGAATTCCTTTGCTTGACAAATACAGAAACTAAAGCACTTAAATATATAAATATCAAAGACTAACCGAAACCAAAATAATCGCTTGATTCCTGTCACAACTATCATTACAGAACAACGCCTTTCTACTACACTCTACTATTTCTCTCTAAACTACACACTCTCTCTGTCCCTCTCTGAATCGTAAAAAATCTCGCCACATTTTATACAAAAAAAAAGCGAGCTTCTAGAAAATGCTAGAGCATCACGTGACAAAAAAAACACTGTTAATAAATTATGTAATTGGCAATCAAAATAAATCTTCGAAAAGAAACAAGTATCACTAGAATACTCTGGGACTTAGTCACGTCAGAAAAGGCGTGTGAGTTACAAATCTATAAATAAATGCAAAAAAAGGTCTTTTTTCGAAAACAGTTTAGCAAGTTTAGGGCTCCAGACAATTCAGATTTACAAATAAAACGATCACTTCAAAATAAAACAACAGATTGCAACAACTATACATACATAAAAATTATTCTTTCAACGCAAATTTACTTATTTGTGCCATTGAGCAATCCAGCAAAATGTATTAAGTTTATATCTAAAAGTATCAATAATATAATAAATAAAATGTTTGTTAAAATGAATAAAAGATTTGAATAAAATGTTTGGTTACAGCGTGTGCAAGGCGATTTTGTGTGTGTGTGTGTGATGTGTGTATGTGCAATGGAGTATTTAGGAAGAAATAAAGAGCATTTCTCCTTCAAAAGATTAGACAAAAACAAAAGATCTAAAAAACGGTCTTTATCTGTGTTTGGAGATCAAAATAGGCAAAATTTTTATTTTCTAGAAGTTGTTGAACAAAAAAAGTCACGAAGTTCAAAAAGGAAAAACATTGATTTCAACTCGCGGTCTGTAAAAGAATTTTCCAAAGTCGGTCACTTGCCTATGAGATTGACCTCAGTCGATGCTACGGCCCAAACCCTAAAACTAATTTCTAAATACGCCAGAGCAAGTGTGTGTGTGTGTGTGTGTGTGTGTGTGTGTGTGTGTGCGTAAGTGTTTGCGAGTGTGAAAAGAAGTCAAAACGAAGTGGGCCAGAAGTGCCCTTTGTTGAAAATTTTGCAATTTTTTGAGGTAAATTTGCGGTGGGATCACTTTTGTTCCATGATTAAGAAGAAAACTGTTTTTCTTTTGGAAACCATCTAATGGCGAGAAATTGTTTGCCTCTGGTTTTTCTATGAAAATCTTTTCTCGAAGTTTTACTTGTAATGGGGGCTTTTAAGTGTCTCCAAAGAAATTATCTCTAGGAGTAGTAAACGGTAGCCTATAGCTTACTGTACTTAGCCCATGCTAAGAGCATATCAGCCCTGTTTTGTGGTATATCTTATTACATAAAAGAGATCACAATTTTATGTAAAATGAAAGCGCTCTTTCAAGAATTAAAAATTACTTTTTTAAAATCTCACCCTTTGCCCTCAAAGCCTTTTCGTATCCATATGCGTGTATAAATGCGGTAGCTTATTTATCATACCACATTGCCAGGCAACTGAGCTAAGCAAAGGAATAAACTTGAAACACAAGTGTGATTGTTACTGCAGCTTTTTGCGCGAATTTTGTATTGATTTGGTTTATAGACGCTTTTTGTTAATTGCACGCTTGCATTCGGCCTGAGAATGCAAGCATTTATTTTAAATGTGAACGAGATTTTTGTGTTTAGTTTGGCGATTACTGTAGAGCGCTAGGCTTGGAAACGAGTGGATGGTTCAAGAACTAATTGAATATATTTGTTTAACGTGTTAATTATTAATATATGTATTTTAGTATACTGTTTGATATATGGAGACTGTTGTTGGCTGCGCTTTCTGCAACAGTTGGTAAGTGATATGATGTTTAATTTCAATTTGCATTTTTCCTGATTTACTGTAATTAAATTTAATGTTGATTTGGGCAGTGCCAAAGGAATTTGTGTCTGTGACCACCGCTTGTTACTATTGCTTTATTTACTTAATGTTACTTTAACCATATTTGCTTATTGTTTTATTTCGTATCAATTTAATTGCACGTTTTATTAATAGAAAACCACTACACTTCAGGAGTGCGTTTTAACAAACCAGCCAGCATCAACAGTGATATCAGATACTATAAAGTCAAATGATAAGAAACTCGTTGACTAGTAAACTTTGAGTGGTAGAAATTCGTCACCCAAAAGTTAAAAATTCCTTCCTGGCAGGATTTACTCCCTGGTTGGAAACCATTGTCTTGGTCCAACTCCTGTTGTTGCAGTTTTGCAAAGTCTTTGAAAAACTATTACATTAACGCTAGTTAACTTAAATGGAAAAAGTAATCTAACAAACTGTCAATTGGGCTTTCGCCAAAGTTATTCAGCTACTATGGCAATTAATTACAATTTGTGTCCGCAATCATCGATTAAAAAATACATTCAACCAAAATATAATCGTTGTGTACATCTAGATGCTAGCAAAGCATTTGATAGAGTCGATTACAAAACTATTTTGTGAAAACTAAAACACTACACTGGCATTCGATCGGCAAAATTAACATTTTTGAAGGCTGTATCAAGAACTGATCTCAATGCAATAGGGCAGTAGTTCCCAACCTTTGTAAGGGCCCGCACTCCTAATTATTATAATATGTTCTCGCACCCCTAAAATATCGTAATGTGTTTTTGCACCCCTATAGTGTTTTAACATGTGAAGAATTCATACGTTGTTTCGAACCAAGATGTGGGGAAGTCACGGCTGAAATACTGAAATTGCATGTGTTGGCCTTCTTTTTTTTTGGAGATCAGCCTCATCTCGGGCTGAATTAAAGGCCGTGCAATAGGCACGCTTTAATTAGACACAGATAGTCCGGAACAATTAGCACAGGATAAACTGAGCATGACAGTACAGTAATGCAACACAAAAATCTGAATGACCATCTCGCACCCCCCTGGATGTTAACCCCTGCATTAGGGTGTATGAGAGTTTTTAAACCTAAATGAATCAACATGCAGGGTTCCTCAAGGATCTCTTCTAGGATCATTCTTATCCCAACTCTTCAAAAATAATCTTATCATATAAATTTTGTTGCCATATTATTTGCTAATGATTCTTTTTTTCTTAGTAATTTCCTTACGGTGAAGAATTGCAGTTTATGGCACTAATTTCTCTTCTTTAAATCGTTCTATTCTTCACTAATTTTTGATGGTATTTTTCTACATTTATTCGACAAAACTATGATATCCCGAAAAATTCGAATAAAGAGAGAGACAAAGAGAGAGCAAAAAAAATAATTTATGGTTTAGGAAAAAGACATTACCACACATTTATTCCAAAACAAAATTCTTAGTAATTAAATTAATGAGCAATGGAACAATATTTTAACAATAAAGAATATCTTTTACCGTAAGTACCACCTAATCTACTTACCAGCCGGCTCTGCCGGCGTCTCCTGCAGGGTCCTCATCAGTAATGTCCAGATTTACAACACTGGTTTAGTTGGCTTCACCCAGTGGATAGTAATAAAAAGACTTATGTAATGTTTAGATGCTTTCACATAACAAAATCTCCTTCCAAAAAAAAACATTTCTTTTTGAAAGGCGATCGATTACAAAAACATTATTGGGGGTAGCGCATAGTCATTACAGATCTCCCCAGTTTTTGGAGTCCCTGGTGACTTCTTATTTGCCCTGTTTTTCTCATAGGCGCTTTGAACTTAACTATTCTTTATTCATTAAATTCAGCAAGTGCTTGAAAGCACATGAAAGTTGTGGAAGGGCGCTAAGGTGATTCTTTTTTTTCTTCGTCGTATGGCAGGGTATCCATACTCTAGGTCAGACACAAAAAAAGAATGGGAACCGAAGGTTTATCCTTTTACCACCCCAACCTACTATGTTGTCCAAATCAGATGCTGGAAGTGATGGAGTTGAGCCAGCACCTTGTTTCGTCATCCAAAACTATCAGTCCAATTATTCTTCGAGATGCCCGAAGTACGGGACATGTTAATAAAATGTGGTCTGCAGTTTGTTCTCTAGCGCCACACTCTCAATTCGCTGAAGAAGTGAGACCTCATTCGCCCATGGACGAACCGAAATACTCAACGCCAGTGAGCAGGCGATTGAGTTTGATCCAAGCTGTTTTGGTCAAACTCATTCCTATAGATCTTGTGCTGAGCCAAGGAATGTAGACACCGGGCGCTGAAATACTCTTGGAGTACTCTGTGTCTCATGTCAAGTTCGTCCATTGGGCAGCACGGATGCCCAACTCAGATAATTTAAGTTGTGCAATAATTTCCGCGCTGCAGGAGCAAAAGGGTGTCTAGATAATAGTCTCTTCTTGCTAGCAGCCTGCGGCTTAGTTACCTGGCCATGTAGAATGTGACCAGGGTCAAAAAGCTGCAGTTAGCCAAGGAGAGTGTTGCTCCTTGGCGGCGAAGCTCAGCTGGCTGGATGCCTGAGAAAACTGGAAAGTTATCCGTGGGAGTGGGACGTAGGCATCCAGTGACAAATGCGCAAAGCGTCATTAAGAACGTTGTCAATGAGGCATGTATGCGCGTTGCGACACCAAGCTGGTGCACAGTACTCAGCAGTCGAGTAGATCAGGGACAAGGCAGCCGTGCGCAATGTCTTGGCACCAGCGCCCCATCCTGAACCCGCAAGTCGCCTCAGCAGCAAAACGCGCGTGGATAGTTTTTTTGCGCAATGTCTCAAGATGATGACAGTACGTGAGCGCTCTCTCCAATTTCACACCAAGATAGGTTGGCGCTGGGAAAAATGGTAAGATTTTACCATTGTTCTAAACTTTTAGCTCATGCTTAGCCACTCGATTGTGGAGATGAAAGGCTGCCGTTACCGTTTTAGCATGGCTGAACTTTAGCCACCAAGTCCGGAGATGTGCAGAAAGTGCAGGCATGTCTTCGCTCAAACTTCTTTCCAACACCTTCTAATCTTCACATGAGTAAAGTGTCGCCAAGTCAAGGTCAAGGTGAAACTTCTGTTCCGAATAAGTTCCATGACAATCCGGATCAAGTGTTTGTCCGGCAGAAGTATCAGTAGCTTGCAGGTGAGGCCACGGTGCCAGACAGTATCATAAGCAGTCGTCAGATCGACAAACATGGTACCAGCCTTCTTTTTTGCTTCAAAAGAATCTTCAATGTTTTGCGTGAGCAAAACGACCTGATCTACGGTAGACTTTCTGTATCGAAATCCAGCCTGTTCCTTTGGAAGCAAGGAGTCGACTATTGGTTTGACACCATTGTAGATCAGTCGTTCGAAGATCTTGTACAAGACACAGAGCAGAGAGATAGGACGGTAGCTCTTTGGGTCCTCTAAAGATTTTGAGGGTGTAGGGATCGCGACTACCAGCGTCCCACTCCAGACTTTTGGAATTTTGAGTTGGCTTAAGCAGGAAGAAAGGAAGCCACGTATCCAGGACTTCAAGCCGGGACCAGCATGGAATAAAAGCTTTGGACAAATAAAATCAGGGCCCGGAGCTGTACCTGATTTTAAGTGATAGAACGAAGCAGCAAATTCTCGTGGAGAAAAATCTATGGAAATATTCACTGCATCTGGAGAGTAGTCCTCTCAAGGTCAGGCAATTCCTGCATAACGGATTGAGAAATCTTTTGATTAGCACCATCGTACTTTCCGTTTTTTACCAGCTGACTAGCAATAGCATTTTCTGAAACGGGACATTGACAAGGGGATTGTCGTGACCTAGCAGTAAGATTGTTTAACGTACTCCATGCTACCAGGATAGATTGTGAAAGTCGATGCTCTGGACAGCCTCAGGCTGTTGATCTTTCCGTTTCCTGTCAAGCCTGGCAAGCAAAGCTGTTGCAGTTCTGCTAGATTCATATTTTTCAGGGTATTGCAAGAATGTTTGGTAGGGATTTTCACACTCGGCATCCCAACATGGTATACGATTATTTCGTTGGCCACGCGGGATACACTTTTTCGTCGCAGCGCTGGTGGCGTTACAGAAACACTAATATGCCTGATCCATATCAGGTAAATCATGTGGCGGAAAAGTCCTGGCAAGTTTGTTTGTGAGAGTAATACAATGACTCCACTTGGCCTAGCGGAAGTTCCATCGCTTTACAGGCTTGCTTGATACAGGACGAGCAAACCTGGGTGGAGTAATAAGTGAGATCGATGTTGAGACCTTGGGAACTTTTCAAAGACATGTCTGTCAGGTAAACTACTGTCCGAATCGATACTGACGAATGCAAGATCCGGGTTGGTACTTGTATTCTAGCGGCCAGAGTGGAAGCTGGCGGCATCCTTGTAGTTATGGAGTAGGGCAAGATTGCTGGTATTTGCCCAGCCAACCAGGCATTCTCCATCTGCACTGTTAGCATCATGATCCCCGTCAATATGCTGGCAATTAAAGTCGCCAGCATAGAGACAGGGATGTGGGAATACCGGGAGATCGGATACTTGGAAACGAATTGGTGGAGGTTTGTAAACGTTGACTATCTTATATCAATCAACGTCAACGCACAACCACTCAGTCTCCAATATAGGTCGAGATTAGTCGAAAAGGGTCCACTTAAGTCGTTCATGGACAAACGTAGCAAGACCATGCTTCCTGCTTAAGGAGAACCCAGGTAGTTGTTGGTCCTGTAGAACTAACCTCTGTGCAGACGTGCAGTGGGTCTCCTGGAGTAGGATGATGAGTGTCTCACGCTGTGCAGCAAGATGGTAAAGAATGCTCATCTTGCTTGCAGTGAGGCCTTCGAAGGATGGCAGGCCTTTGGAACTTGTTGACGATGCGTTTTGATGCATCACCCCGCCCTGAAAAGAGCGTTTGCCACTTACAAGGCCTTGTCAGAACATCGATAACAGTAGATGCCCTACCGTTTGGGCAGATTTGGTTTCGGTCTGTCATGCGAGTTCGGAGGACAGGCGTACTCACGGACCAAGTTACGAGAAAGCATTTGCCGTCCAGTCCGCTAAGGTGATTGATATGTATTTTCAGGTACAATCTTTTAAATATTAGGATTGCTACTTACAAAGTTTTGAAAGATGTATGCCTATTTGTACAAATGAAAGTCCTTGGCTGGGTGCATGTTGCTTGGTGCTGTCATAAACGTTGCTAGGGAAAGAACAAGCTATCCCAAAGAGATGCAATTACAGTTGCAGCGCCCCCATCAGTAATGTTGACACTAAGAATATGGGTAATTATGAGAAAAATAACGAAAAGTTAATGCTTTTTGACAAAGCTAATTCTCGTTGCAAAATTAACAGTGGCCTATTGCTTTTGTAAAGAAACTCGATTAAGTTTAAAAACAAGTTTTATAAAGGCTTATGCACAATTGCTTTATTTCTCCCGGAGTTTCTGGCTAAGTCCTGCTTGCCCTGTTCGGTACTTAGGAAGTGTATTTGCTCATAATTAAAACAGCAAACGTTTTAAAAAAATTTTGTTGGTTCATTTTGTAAAGTGCGAGTAAGCATAATTCCAAAGTTGTAAAGTAGAGAGCGATTTAGATAAATCTCTTTGAAAACTTTGATAGACAATGCCAAAGAAACATAGTTTTGAAAAATAATAGTCAAAATGCACCAAAGGACTTAGTTTTTCTACAAATTGTAACTGTTTGAAGCGCAGACACCAAACTTTGAGAGTTTTTGACCGGCAGAATGCATTTCAAATTTTAAAAAACTTCATTTTTTGAAAAATTTTTTTAAAATTTAGACAAAAAATACCAAAGAAATATGCTTTCGATCTAAAATATTCAAAATGTCCCAAAGAACAAACTATTTATAACAATTGCTAATTAGTACTTAGGTCTAGTTGGGAACTATTTTACTGAAAATGGAAAATTATGTATGGCGAGCAAATTTTGATCAACCATCATAAACCAATCTTTAGCCCTAACCTATTAGAGTTACATATTTTTGGAAAGCAAATATCCAGAGCTTTTAAACGACAATAATTGTTAGTACTTTATCACAACTTTACACGTTAAACTTACTTGTTTTTACCTAGCTTCCGATTTTTAGGAAGGGGGTAAAAACGTAGACTACAGGTGTCAATGTTCAATTGTTTTAGCATGAATACAAATAGTAAAGATACATGTCACATGTTATCGGAATTGCCTTGAAATAACCTTCAATTTGTTAATAAATTTTAAAGTTCGGTTGAGAAATGAGGTTACAAATCAGTTTTGATGAAAATTGTGAATGCTTCGAAAAAATCATCAAATGATGATCTATAGAAGCAAAAGACTGCGTTGATCGTACCAGATGTATTATGACATCATAGAGCGAGTTTGAAGCGAGCAGAAAAAATGCAAGAAGCATATTTGGAAGGGTTAAAATGCTTAAAAAAGGAATCTGTTGCTGGGTGGCCAATTCAGCTTTAGTTGTTGTAGATTTGTTTTTATTAGAAGCGCCTTGTTAATATCTCCCGAAAAAGCGTTTAATCGCGTTTCTACGATCAGTTCTTTTTGAGTGAATTAAGAAATCATATTTTACAATTAATCGTTAAGTATGACGTCATGAGAAACCTCATCAAAGTGAAATGCTTTGAAGTAAGTACGTCGGGTACTGGGTTTCGTTTAACTTTTCAGGAAATAAAACTTTTCAGAGTGACTGTTTTACAATTTTTTGCAGCAAATTAAGTGAAGGCTTTTTTTCAAGATCAGGTTTTACGAGACTAGTTGCGTCCTCACTAGGGGCACCTTGCACTAACTCAGTAAACTACTATCTAAAGCTTTACGAAATTATCTGGATTTTTCTTTTTTGACTTTTACTCTCCATATAACATATTGATCAAACTGAAATGCGTATTTTGGTCTTGTTGAAGGGAGTTTTCTTAGTTAGTTTTTAGTAAATTTTATTGTTTCTTGCACATATTTTTTCACTCCTTCAAATTTTATGTTTAACTTTTTTATTTCTTTATTCGGTTGCGCACTCTGTGTTCACTAGTTTAGTTATGTTGAATACCAGAAAGTATCTTGACTTGATAACTGTTTAGTTTTTTGATGCTTTCTGACCTTCGGTCTTACAGTATATTTTCTATTCTATTGTAAATTAGCAAAATTTTGTTTTTGCGTCTGAAGATAGAAAATGAGTTCACTATTGCTGTAACGATTGTTTTTTTGTGGAACAGTTCTCCATAAAAAAAGATTTTTACTTCTTTTGTTTTAGAGAAAGTGAAACGGCTAAGAGAGTTTTATTTTTGTGACCATTTCAAGGGAAAACTCACAATGATGCGGTTAGTTGCTCTTCAAAAAATCACTTTAGTCGACAGTATTGCTGACAAAAGCCTTCTAATCTAATTCGTGAATTGATTCCCTCCGCAAAAACTTTCTAGCTTATCACGGGTCAGCAGCATAGCTAAAAGCGCTGGCTTATAATCGTGAGATTACGATAGCAAATGCCTGTACTAGATTGTTCTCTGGAAAGAAACTTCACTGCAAGAATATAATCTTTCTTCACGAGTTTTACCATAAGCAGATTAGCGCAACTTGAGAGGTATAATTGTGCTGCCCGAAAAACGATATGCTTGTGGCCCGAGCCCACAGATAGACTTCCAAAAAATATAGAAAAGGTTTTAAAGTGTGATTACCGTGCTTTTCGGACCATAAGGCGCACTTACAATTCTTTAATTTTCTCAAAAATGTAACGTGCGCCTTATAATTCGGTGCGTCTGATGTGTGGATCAAGTTCCGCTTTGTCACAAATTTTATGTTGTAATTGTTGAAAAGGTGCTAGAGAGGCGAATACGAACACTAGTCGATTTGAATGAAATGCAGTTTGGATTTATGCGAGGAAAAGGAACAGTGGATGCAATATTCATTGTGAGAAGAATGCAGGAGGAATATCAAAAGAAGGACAAGAAGTTGTATATGTGTTTTGTTGACATGGAAAAAGCTTTTGATAGAGTGCCAAGAAAAGTGATAAAGTGGGCCATGAGAAAGAAAGGTCTATCAGAAGTACGGTGATAGTTCGGACAGTTATGAACCTGTATCATGGTGCGAAGACAAGAGTGAGGTGGGATCTGCATATTCAGAGGAACTTGAAGTAAATATTGGTGTATATCAAGGATCTGTGCTGTCGCCACTATTGTTTGCAATAGTGATAGACATTTATTACAGAAAATGCAAGAAGGGGTGTGGTTAATAAATTACTATATGCAGATGACCTTGTTATCATGAACGAAGACATGGAAGACTTGAAGGAAAGATTTTGGAATTGGAAGGATGCACTGAAAAGTAAAGGTTTAAAGGTCAACATCAGAAAAACAAAATTGATGGTAAGCGGGTCAGAAGAACTATTTAAAAGCAAGATAGATCCATGTAAAGTTTGTGGGAGGAGAGTCATGGCGAATTCAGTGTTGTGCACAAAATGTGGAAACTAGGTTCATAGCAAATGTGCAAAAATAACAAGAGCTACCGCTAGGTTGGCAATGCATTTTGTTTGCATGAAATGTAAAGGAATAATGGAAGGGACGATGGATTCGATCGAGAATTTGTGCGATGAAGTGAAGACAGTGAATGGATTTTGTTATTTGGGAGACAGACTAAATGCTAGTGGTGGTTGTGAAGCGGCAGTTACAGCAGGAGTAATAATCGGTTGGGTAAGATTCAGGGAATGTGGAGAATTGTTGCTTGGAAATAGGTTTCCTCTGAAGACGAAAGGTAAAGTCTATTGTTGTTGTGTAAGATCAGCAATACTGTATGGAAGCGAGACATGGTGTCTAAAAGAAAATAAAAAAGCAATTTTAAGGAGAACGGAGAGAGCTATGGTGAGAGCCATGTGCGGTCAGAAAGTGGTTGACAGGAAGACGACTAAAGATCAGAGAGACATGTTGGGGTTGAAGGGAACTATAGACCAGTTAGCAACAGCGAATGGAGTTAGATGGTACGGACATGTGCTGAGGAGGGATGACGATAGTGTTTTGAGGGTTGTTCTGAATGCTGAGGTGAGTGGCAAGAGAAAGCGAAGACGACCGAAGAAGACTAGGAAGAAGCAAATGGAAGAGGAAACAGAGAAGATTGGTTTGAAGAAAAAGGATGCCCTGAGGCGAAACAAGTGGAGGGATGGAGTGCGAGCAATTGCAGAAGGAATGGGGTAAATCCAACCATCACTGCTAAGGGGACAACACCGGATAAAAACTGAATCACTACTACCAATAAATGCTACCAACGTAATAGCATCTATCTCAACCCATTCTTTCTTGAGAGAAAACTTCTTTTTTTCTTGCGATCAAACTAACTACTCTCATTCCCTTTACGAGTGTGTTTTCTCTCTTCACTTACTCTAGTTTCCTTCACGAGAGTATTTTTCTTTTCACTTCATGTGTGTATTGATTGCAACACATACCTAGCAACTACGCGTTTTCGTTACCGATAAAATGCGTTGAGTTTTTGTTTCATTAATTGCGCCCTATGTATGAAAATAAACGCGTCAGAAGAAGTTTATTGATACTGCGCCTTATAGTCCGAAAAATGCGGTACTTTTCCAGTACCAAACAAAGAAAAAACATTTTCACCTTGGAAAGATTACGCACCCGGCCTGCGGTCTCATCCAGTGGAGAGCTATTGAATAATTTGGCCGGTCTGCAAAAAGGTTGCACATTCCACAGGTAAATAAAAAAAGGTAGAATATAAAACCAATGGTTTTTAAATCAACCACAAGGAGGCCTTCAAAGGATTTTTTTTGCAGAGCCTAAAGTGGGGCTGCTATGGCACTTGCTCGTCGTTATGCACACTAGATAAGGAAAACGCAATTTATTTATAAACATATAAAAAAACAACTGCGGTGGCATGATTGACCGTAATGAAGAGCAGCAGAATTTGCACATAACTTTTTGCAAATGAAATGACCAACTTCCATTTTAAGCTTCTCCATCAAATCATCTGAAACGCCGATACCAAGTGTCTCACCGAAGACTGTAGCAGCTTGAATACAGGAACTAAAAACTGCTCATAATTCTCCACACTCGGTTACCACAACAGGGAGCTTTGGCCGGTTGTTTGGTCCAACAGGAACATTTTCAATTTTTCTTACCACAAGTAAACTGTCTCCTAAAACCTTTCCTGCACAAACAAACGCGTCATTACACACGGAAACAATAGCAAGGCCATGTGGGAGGGCTTGCAGTGTCATAAAAGCCTCCAACAATGACAGTGAGAATATAAAAAAGGGTTTTTAGGATTGTCAGGCGCAGCAGCTGTTTATCTGCATCGGTTTTCTCATTCAAATAGTAAGACCCCTAGAAGCAGCAAGTCCGGTACCTAATCTTCTTCCAAGACCCTCTACCCTAGGATTTAAGAGAACATAGGTTTTGAATTTTTGCAATTGACCCAGCTGGGACATCAACAAAACATGTTCCATGATGTAGCGGTAAACATTCCGGACTTTGAAACAAAAGCTCTGAAGCAGGGGCGACGCCATTGCAAAATAAGTTGAGGGAGAGAGACACATAATAGGCGAGATAACTTCAGAAAAAACCTCAATGGAATAGAGTCCAAGTCACATCTTACATTTTGAAGATTTTCTTAGCACGACACACTGTATAGCTTAAGTTAATTCATTTATTTGTAGGGGCTACAGGTTGCTTTGAGTGTAGCAGTCAAGGATCGCGGCGATTGGAATTTTTTTAAAACGCTTGGTGGCGAAGCCTGTAAAGCAGTAGTTCCCAAGCTGTGATACGCGAGAGCTTTCTAGGTGGTACGTGAGCAAGTCTATCCTCAGTCGTTTTTTGTATATTTTTGAAATTTTCTGGATATAGGCGGTACGCAGACACTGCATGATACCTCCAAATAGTACGCGAGTAAATAGAGTTTGGGAATCACTGCTGTAAGGCAACAGTCTACAACGAGGGTTTGGAGTTTTCCTTCGAGAAATTTTTGAATTAAAATTGATTTGGTGCAATCTCGCGAATATTATGTGGGAAAGTTTCTGCAAAACGGAAAAAAATTTATATACAAATGTAGGACAATTGAGCCTATTATTTAGAAATCGACTTTCACATGAAATTTAGATGGTGATGTGACAAATTCAGATAGTTTTGCTAGTGGTTAAATCTGGCCCGGTTGAGCCTAGAATACACTGGAAAATCTATTACAGCTCCAACCAGGCCTGACTTAAACCGTAACTCTCTACTTCCACTATGCACCACTCCAAATGACGAATTCCTGCTTTCGAACATATTCTTTTGACAGCATAAGATAACGTACAAAAATTAGTCGCTGAATCTGCTCTACGTCAAATCGCACTGGCTGAACTACTGTAAAACTGCTATAATTACTTATATGGATATGTATTGGTGACAAAACAACGTAATAAACATTCGGAAATTTCAAATGATTTATTCACGAAAAGTAGTACCGGCAGTGTACTTTTATTACAAACCGCAAGTCCACAAACTCGTGTATCTTGCTCGGATCATCCCAGCCGCATAAAACTTTAAGCTATAAAGCTTTCTCAAAATATCTTTCAAGCCTCAAAAAATAGGAGATTAGAGCCTTGAGGTCCACCCCATTCCCCATAAACAACTCAACGGGCCTTTACGAATTACAAAAATAGTCCTAAACAGAAGTGGTAGAGACAAGTCCATCCTATTCCACCCTCTCCGTGATCTGGAGTTTGAAACTCCGTAACAGCACCAGTGGTATTCGTCAGAAAAGGCATCTGGCTACGTTATTTCGGCAAAAAAATCTGGTTTGAAAGCAAGTGTGAAGTGGTAGACATAAACTGAATCAGCGCGTACTTGTGGTCGAAAGCCGATTGGTTGAATGCTTGGAGTGTTACGCTGCATGTAGGATCATCGAGCGAAACCATCAACTGCTCTAAAGTTCATGCTTCGGGTTCACGCTTTAGTTTGCGCCGCCCACAATAACATCCATGGGTGGCTGGTGACTGCAAGACCGCAAGACATAAAATCAATTCGCTAACTCCAAGATTTTCCGATCACATCCCGTTCAAGAGGTTGATCACAGCTTCCAATCTGCATTACAGGTGCATTCTATTTTCCCACAAAACTTAGGGAGAGACTTTGTAAAATTTCTTTCCCATTCAAGAAAAACTAAAAACTTTAATAGTAGCCATTTTATACATCACAAAACATTAAGTGGTTTAACTCACCAAACACAACATGCTTTCCGTCCAAAAAATCGCATTTGGCACAAGTAACAAAAAATTGACAACCATTTGTATGAGGACCACTGTTGGCCTTAAAAATAAAATACATGATTAGTCCAACTAAAGATAAACTATTATACTTGTATGTTCCCGGTCACAAAAAACTGCTACGGCTACAAAACAAATTATTTTCAAACCTAATGCAGAGCTGTCAGGAATATCATTGCACAAACAAAACATCTCAAGTACAGCAATTTTATCTGTAGTACAAAGTGCTAAAACTAAAAATGCCAAAAAAAGAAAAGAGCCAAAACAAACGTAAAGCATCACCAACTACTGTTACGGCAGAAAACGGTTGCTTTTTAACTGCCTTACCATGGACAAGAGCCCTGCTCCAGTATGACGCATTTTGAAGTTTTCATCCGCAAATTTTCCCCCATAAATGCTGGTAAGACCAGTTCCGTTTCCCTGGTAATGCAAGCAATGTTAAAACAACAACAGGTGAGTGCAATACAACAATACAGCCAACAAGCTACCTGAACAAAATCTCCACCTTGTACCATAAAATCTTTAATGACTCTATGAAACGAACAGCCTTTGTATCCGACAGGCAAACCGTCTCGTCTGGAAACAAAATAATTGAAAAAACATTCCATGTAAAATCCTTTTGAACCTAATAAATAGGTTTAATTACGTATGGCACAGATTACACTATTCACCATTAAAGTATTGAGCAAGTGGCAATGACTAAAACAAATAAACTTCACTGTATGGTTGGTTTGATTAAAAAGTTTGAAAAAACCAAATTTTTCACCTGTGTTCACCAGTGCAAAACTGTCGAAAATTTTCAGCAGTTCTTGGAACAATATCAGCAAATAACTCCATTTTTATTCGTCCAACTTCCTAGAAAACCATACCTTGATGAAAAACTAAATCTGGTTTTAATGCACAAAGGAGTAGCCAAGTAACTCAAAGTCACAAATATCATTACAAGAAAATGGTATCAACTCGTGAAATAAACCTATCACTAACACCTTATTTCTGTAATTGTAAAACAATAACTTTTATAGTGCCAACCCCTAACATTGACTACATGTCCCTAAAATTTATTGGATGGAACAGATAGAATATGTGAAATAATAGCAAGTTTGTGAGTAAGACCTGTCTTACTTTATATTACGCTAATCAAGATTAGTGGCAATGATTTGGGTGAAACTGCTAAAGATGGCTCAATTGATGTTTCTAATTCAATATAACTGACTAGTTAATGTTAAAGCATCTGCTTTGCAGTCGGTAGACCTGGGGTTCAATCTCCTTGTTGAGACACACCGAAAGACTTTGAAAAATGGTACCCACAGATTCCCTGCTTGACGTTTGGCATTTAGGGCAGATAGTGGAGAACAAGCCAGCAAGCTCGCTTGTTGTGTCTTTGGGCAAGGCACTTAACAGAAAGTCCCACCTTTATGTGGAAGAAGGTGGCCCAGACACCTCAGAAATGGGAACTTCAAAGCAAGTGCAAATATCCCATCCAAAATATAGTGATACTATTTGCTTTCTCATGAACGAAGGATAAATATAGCAAATAAAAGAAAGGTAATTGCTATTCTGCTGTCAAACATTAATGATTAGTTAATTTTAATGATGCATAAAAATGTGACTTTTGGTCATTTGTGATTGGTCAATTTTGATGACAAACTACAAAAAAATGTACCTTTTGTGTACCTGGTCCCGTCCTGTGTACACCCCCTTATACATTCACATACCACCCCCCAGGAAACACTGTCTTTGACTAAATATTTTGCCAGTAAAGAATCGAATCTGTAATCATCGCATTTGAAGGCAGCAGCACTATTGACAAACACCACAGCACCACCACTGGAATTTTAGCAAAGATGTCAATTCAAAGACACATGAATGGTGATGGCAAAATAGCCAATTCTTAGTATATAATACCATGCTTGTGCTAGAGCAATAACAAAGAAGATACTTAAATATCAAGTCATAACTTGACAGTTTTAAAATGCTGTGTCCTCAACATTTACTATGTAAATTATATATACTTAAAACTTTGTGATGCTGAGATCAGGTAAGAGAGCATTTACAACACACTTGTATTTAACTGCTTTTGCACACAAAACTTTAAAGATTCACAAATATTAAAACATATTAAAGAAGTTGCAAAGTCGAGATACTGTTGGACTTTAGCAGATGCCAAAACAAATGAAATCAAACTGGTTGTTCCTGTAGTAACAGTGAGTTAGCTTAAATATGTAAGTCAGGTTGACTTGAAATTGCCAAAATCAACAACTGCCAAATGCAGACAGACATATACTGTTCAAGCAATCAAAATTTTCTAACTAAACCTAGTGTAGAGCTATGCATGCAGAAACATGAAATACAAACACGCAAAAACTGCACCAACATCCAATTAAAAAATATGCAAAACAAACGAGGTTTTAGCATTTTGAAAGCAACTGAGTACTTTATATTCTTAACATGAAACTGAAATTTCATGCCTACTCATTAGACTATTCCAGTATCAAACTGACAACATAATCAGATAATTTGCTTTCTTTTGCAGAGCAATTGGCTATGGCAATATTCTTAACATGAAACTGTGAAATTATATGCCTACCCATTAGGCTATTCCAGTATGAAGTTGACAAGATATTATTCAGAAAATTTGCTTTTTTTTGTAGAGCAATTGGCAAAGGCAAATCACTTATTTGTTTGACAATACAGGGGATAAAAAATAAGATCAAATCTACTAGTGTGAAATAACATTACATTTAAAATTATTGAATTAAATCATAAAAACTTTGGGGGTTTTATTGACATGGGCTTTTCACAAAAACACAGCATCTTTACCTGACCACCAATACTGATATCCATAAATACAATTGGATTTCTTGGATCAACCATTGTCAGAATGTTATTCAGATTTTTTTTAAAAAAACCTAACAAATCATATGGTGATGGCTAAGTGGGTTGCCTCTCCAAGTCTACAAATCAATAAAATATCGTCAACTTCAGCTTAAGTTTAATTTATGATCAATAGGCTAAATAAAACGAAAGAGAATATAAAAGCTAGGTCAATATTTTTATCAATACAAACTATTAATAATTTTTCTATTAAATTTATCTACACTTTTACTTTCTATTTACTTAAGCCAGGGGTGTGCAGCCTGCAGCTTACCACATAAAATTTTAGGCGGAGATTTTTTGCTGTCAACTGCATATTATCCTTGGACAGTAGAGAGCACTAGATCAACTAGTGGAAATTACCCTTATCGGAGGTAATGACCCCGATCGGACACATTGATCACGTGTTCATGACGTTAACTCAGCATTGTTCCCCGATCGGGGCATTTTACATCATATCTTCACTACTATTTATTATTGGGATAGATTGCGTTATGCATTTGGGCATTTCTCTATGAGCGGACTTGGGGAGGTGAATTAGTAGTCATGACAACAAAGATCAAAGCCAAAGAAACCGCTATCTTTTATACTTTGAAACTAGAGTGTTGGACATTCTGTAACAGTAAAATCAACTTTATTTGATTGTATAATTAGCATAAATTATTTTAAAAAATTTATAGCTAGAGTTTAATTTTTTTAACAAATCCTGGTTACCGCTGGCTGGTAAGTCAATCTAACATGAAGACTGGATGAAATAAGTTTCGAAGAAAGAAGAGCTCCGGAAAGTTCGCATAAGCATGTGTTTGCGTCACACACGCGAACAACAAATCTCTCTTGCTGATTATGAAAAAAAGTAAAAAAACTTAAAATTACAGCTTGTCAATGACATGCAAGCACAAAATCTGCTACCATGCTCAAACAACAGGAAAAAATAGTTAATGAAAGTATTTGTTTGGATTGGGTAAACTATGCTGAAAAGTTGCGTTTGACTTCTGATAGGAGTTTCACTTTCATCGAAGGCAGACAAACATTTTAATGCAAGCCCACTAGTTCTAAAGATAATACGCTCAGTAAGTTAGACAAAGAAATTCCAGTTTTCGACATTGAAAGGCTAAATTCAATAATTGATAGGGATATTGAAGAACTAGTAAAGAGAAGCGGTGCTCAGAGCTTAATTGTACTTCATCATTTAACCAGTCTGTACTTCATCATTAACCTGTCCAGTCCCAACGTAACTTGGGGTAAAGCTGAATAGGTCGCTCACTTTCTGTTACCTCCTTGAGGCTTTTCGCAAAAGGCTCTCCACCCAAGTTGCACTGTTGAGGCGACTTGCGGGATCCGGATGGGGTGCAGGTGGCAAGACGTTGCTCATCTCTGCTCTTTCCTTGGTCTACCTTACAGCTGAGTACTACGCACCAGTTTGGTGTCGTAGTATGCATACTCACCTTATTGACAGCATTCTCAATGATGCTTTGTGCATTGTCGCTAGATGCTTGCGTCCCACACCAACGGAGGACTTGCCTGTCCTCGCAGGCATCCAGCCAGCTGAACTCTGCTGATTAGGAGCGACATTCTCTTTGGAGAATTGTGCTACGCATGATCCCGACCATGTACTGCATGGACAGTTGGTTGGGCAGCAGGATGCGCACCTGGGGAGACTTAGATCAAGACGCTCATTTGTACCTGCTGTGTGAACTATGAGGTAGTCTGTCTAAACTGGACATCCGCGTGAAACAGTTGACAAAACATAAATAGAACGCGGACTACTTGAAGAGTACTTCAGGTAGTCCATGTTTTCATTCCCAGGGTCAGTAATAGGCCACTTCGAATGAGTCTGCCCAGAACATCTTGGGTAACGCTCAATTTGCCGGCGGACTGGTGTAGGACGTTTTCAAAATGGGATCTCACTCCATCACCAAATTGCGTATGTAGCCCCACTGAGCAAACTTTGGTATTCGATGGTCTACTTCACCTGATCTATATGGCTATTAGGAACATCAATGATCTCCCTGCTTCTATGCCTTCTTCCGTTAGCTGCTCTCTTTATTGCTGACGATCTGTCCATTTGGTTCTTCCTTTTGGTCCCTACTGCGTTGGAGGCCACGCAAGGAGCTCTGATTCGATTGGAGCGCTGGTTTGAGTACTGGTGTCTTCCTCTCAGTCCGAGCAAATGTGAGGCCTCCTTCTCAGCAAATCCCCACCAAGCTAACCTTCAGCTCAACCTCCTCTTATTCAGCTCCCTCCTTCATTTCAATCCCACTTCAACTTTTCTTGGGGTCATCTTCGACTGCACACTTTTCTTTTCTAAACATGTATCTTCGCTGAATGCCAAGTTTTTTGCCGGTCTCACAGCTTTATGCTGTATCTCTACTTCCTCATGGGGCTCCTCTAAGGAGGCCCCCTCTCTCTCTCTTCTGTATAAAGCTTTTATTTGGCCCCTTCTCACTTATGTTTTACCCGGATGGTTTCCTTTCGTATGCGTTACCAATATCACCAAATTGGAATGCCTTCACCGGATGGCTAGTCGCGCCATCACCGGCTGCCTCTCGTCTTCCCCTATCCCATTTCTCCTCTTTAAGGATTCTCTTCCTCTCCTATGAGTCACACTGACTCATTTCGCTTGGTCATTTTATGAGCGAGCTCTTCGTCTCCCAACCTCCTTTCCTATTTCAGGTTTGGCCAGACATGGAGTGAAACCAAGGCTCTGCAGATCGTCCTGGAGAGCTTTTACGTCCACTCATTCTCTCATGCTTCCTTCTACTTCTCCTAGGGAGGCTCTTCTTGCTTGCCCTCCCTGTCCTCCTTGAAACCTGCTTTCCTTCACTGTGAAGGCCACTCTTTCTTTCCTATGCTTCAGCTCCGATCCACTCTTTCTCGCCAAGGTGGGGCTCTCGCCCACCTTGACTCTATCCCACCTTACGACCTGGTACTCTGGACAGACAGCTATGTTCCTTTTCCTTTTGACAATGGCGGCTCTGGCGTACTTGCCAACTGCTCTCTCTCTGGCACTGAGGCCACTCTTTTTTTTCAGCAGGTCCAGTATGCTCAAGTTTTTCTGCTGAAGCTTGCGCCATTCTGCACGCTCTTTGCTGGTCTCGGCAGCATCAACAAGTCTGCCATTTTTCTTCTGTTCTCCTCCTATCTGATTCTCGTTCTGTCCTCATCATCATGTTCTCTCCTCCGCCTTTCCTGTTACCTCAATCTTTCTGGCAGGAACTGTCTTCTCTCTCCTCCTGTTTTATCAGGATACAATGGGTCCCCGGACACTTGTTTCTTCTGGGAAACAGCGCAGCTGATGAGCTGGCCAGACGGGGAGCGCCACTCGTGTCCTCTGCAATTCCTTGTAGTCTTTTACCTTTTGGATCTACCCATCATTTTTCTCAGACTGGAGGCATATTGTCTCATCAAAATTCTTTGCCACACAGGTTCCCTCGATTTCCACCAAGGAACTTGTGCTCCCTCATCACGCTTGCTGTGTGTTTTTTCGCCTTTGCTTCAACAGCCAACTGTTAAGCTCTTATCTCTCTAAGATTGGCAGAATCGAGAATCCTTCCTGCAGCACCTGCGGACACTTGTCCCAGGATACCACTCATGTCGTTCTGCACTGTCCAGCTACGGACTCTTTGCGCCGCTCGCTTTTTGGCGACTCTCTGTTTCTCTACAACCTCTGGAGAGTTTCGCGGTTTCTAGTGCTTTATGATCTTCCGCCAAGCCCCCATCCCTCGGAAGGGATCAGGTATCGACACTATCGAACAAAAACAGGATTAACAAACGCCCCATTTGCCCTTTGTCTTGCGTAATGTGGATTGTTATCAATCTGAAATTCTGCCTGAACATACTCTAAGTTTTCATTTAAATTAAACGATAGATCTTCTGACATTACAGCTCCAGTTCTTGCAAATTCTTCATAATTATCTAAATCATAAATAAAATAAGTCATTTTAAAACAAAATGCCTGGAAAGGTTTTTGAAAATGTTTCTCTACCATGAAAACCGTATTACAAAGGGCAGATGACAACCTTTGCCAAAAATAAGTGAAGAAAAAACTTAGGGGTACTTGAATTACCTTTCATCCTTAGCTGGTGTAGGCCAGTGAAATTATTTACCAAACTGAAAATTTAACCAATTAATCAGCTAAAAGCGTAGCTAATAAAATATAGATTAGCTTGCATGTGAAAAAATAAAAGACAAATAATAAGCTATTTAATCAATATCCTAGGTTGCTACACATTTAAACTTGAAACTTTTAGTGTTTTTGAAAAATCACAACGGTAAATTTTTTTTCCTCTTCGGTAACTTAATGTTTTTTTGGGTGAGCAACACGATGGAAGTGTTAAAACATCCCGATTTTGCTCCGTTTTTTGCGCATTTTAATTTTGTTAAATTCTTGGGTCCTAAGTAGGGTAAATGACCCCGATCGGGGAGCAGATTTTCCCTGATCAGGGTCATTTCCCTGATGTGAGTATTTTCCACCAGTTGCTCTAGTGCTCTCTACTGTTGGAGACTATTTTGCCGTGAGATCTTTGTGATTGGTCAATTCTAATGATGTAACCTACGGTATCAAACATGTGACTTTTGGTTGCTTCTGATTGGTCAATTGAAATAAATAAAAAAATTTGCACCCTCAGTCTCAGTCTACACTCTCCACACTGTACATTCACATACTTCCTCCCTCTCCAGTGTACACTACCTTTCTCTAAGTGCCCTATCAACCAAGAGTCCAACTCGTAACCACTGCATTTTAAGACAGTTAGACGATCCACAGGGCACAACGCCACTGAGAGAAAGGTAGCACTTATAGCTATTTAAGCACACATTGATGGAACGACAAAATAACTTCCTAGGATAAAACGCTTTTGACATCAAAATAGCCACTTCCAAAATTTTATCATTGCCTACTCAAGAGCTTTGCGGCATGAAGCGGAAATTAAATCCATCAGATTGAACTTTGAAAAATCGATCTTCAGAAAAGGTCTTAATGTTGAATTTGGATGAATAAGTCATGAAGCCTCGCTCTTAGAGTACTGACCTCTAAAAAAAAAGTCTCCACCTTCTACGACAAAAAATGCAACTAACTATTGCATCAAAGATTATTTATGACTACAAACAGATTGTAATAAGAAATCTCACTGGCCGCAAAATTTTCGTCAACTTTCAAATTGGCCATGCGGCAAAAAAGTTGCTCACTCCACATAAAAGCTACAAACTGTTCAAATCTCACTTCTGCAAGCTGCAGTGACGCCGGTGCACTACTGACATTTTGCCAGAAAAAAAGATCCGTTTTTACTCTCAGGCAATTTCGCGATAAAAATTGAGCGACAACAAACAGAAGAAAAGAGTTTTCTCGTTTGCACGCATCTAACCTATGATTGAGGCTTTGCAAAAGTAGTTTTTGAAACACTGCAAGCGAAAAATTGCTTACGTTTTCAAAGTTTGATGGTGGTAATAAACCGTTGATCAGAATAACTACAAACTCGTGTGATAATGAGTAACCATGCGAGAATATATAGTTATTCTGATTAGAGATTTATGGAGATCTCACCATGAAACATTGCAATAGGAAGGTTGTATATGACGTCACACATTTGACGCCAAAAAAAGTGGTTGACCAAAAGCTGTGATTTATGCTGGAAAAGTATAGGGCGAACACTAACTTTTGAGGTTATTTTGAAAACTAATGAAAAATTAATTAAAAATTGGAATGAATTATTGTTAGTTGGATCCTCGTAAACAAATAAATTTAATCAAATGCTATTTGGTTGAGATTTGATCTTTCAGTTGGCTAGTCTAAGCTTAGTACTGTGTGCCAATTAAAAAAAAATTGCCCCTAAGAGAAGTGCCATCTAAATACCATTTGCTCCTCAGTTAAGTATAACTCTATACCAATTAGATACTCGTCGGTACATTAGCAAAAACAGCCATTATCTGATCATTACTACCGGTACCGTAAGATTGCCGGCAAGCTTGCTTGTTGTGTCCTTGGGCAAGGCATTTAACGGCATGCCTCCATCTTTATGTGGCAGACAGGTGTTGGGGCCAAGCAGTATACCCGTCATGGTGGCCCATTTTGACAAAAGACATGCAAACCGAGCATGAGCTCATACGCATGAATAAATGAATCGGTACAGTACTACGTACTAGCACCTCTTTGACTTCACATTCATTCCTTAACATCAGTTAAAAAACATATTTCACTTTTTTTTAACAACTATCACGTTTATCCATTTGATTTGCAAAAAACGATATCATTCCTATTCGATTCAATGCAAAAATACGGAAAATGGTCAGCCACTTTTTTCGAAAGCGCATTTTGATGAATTATAGTCACGAGCGTGCAACCTTCCTACATGTTAGCAATATCATATTGCTGTCAAATGCCAAAATTATATTGAAATCTCTTAATTGAGGAGGTGTTTAATTTGGCTTAGACTGACCACAAATTTTTCATGGTTGGCTGCCGTTCTGTTTAGCGAGCAATAACCCCCCCCCCCCCAGGCCATTATCACACGAGTTTGTAGTTATTCTGATGAGCGGTTTATGGCTGTCCCACCATGAGACTTTGCAATACGTCAGCAATTTTTACTTGCGCTATTCCAAAAACTACTTTTGCAAAGCCTCAGTAATAGGTTAGATCAGGGGTTCCAAAGCTTTTTGCTTCGAGGACCCCTTTTTGCCTATGTGTACCACTTAAAACTACAACCGGCGACGGGGTTTATTTACCTTGAGACGTAAAGGAGCTGTCTCTTAGCTGTTGTCGCTTCCAGGTCACCCTTGGGAAAGGTGTAACACCCATGATAGCCGCCCCTGTCAAGGTTACAACTTGACAGTTTTTTTATTTATAATGTTTGCGGCACCTTGTACACACTGTATATGCTTTTCTTCATGTGTGTTTATATTTATCTGATACCTTGCAGGTGCGATGGCAATGCCACTACCTTTAAATTTAAACTAAATTCTTTTCATGTGCATGTATTGACATATGTCATTTTTCCATCGTCTTCTTTTTTTGTCCACTGCTGTCAAATTTATTGTCTATGTATGCTGATTTGGGCAAAAATAAAATGATCGATTGATTTGATTGATTGAATCCGCTGCTTTCGCGGACACCTTTTTGCGAGTCCGCTTTTTTGCAGACCCAAATTATTCATGATATGTCTTTTGTCAGCCGACTCATAAACAATAATAATAATAATATAATATTTACAGGGAGAGCGTGGACCCCAGTTTAAGAATCTCTGGGTTAGATGCATTCAAACGAAAGGGCTTTTTTTCTATTGCTTATTGTCGCTCAATTTTTATCACGAATTTGTTTGAGAGTGGATCTTTCTTCTGGAAGAATGACAGTGGTGCGGTGACAGCTTCGAACTCAGGAAAAAGGTTGCTGGAAAAACTTTGATATCACGTTTCTGGATCAAGACAAAATATTTTGTTGGTGGTGGTCATAGATCTTACTGTTAAGTCTGAAATTTAATTGTTGCTCCATGCCCATTGCTCCTCATCTTTGCTTCATATCTACTATCGCACGCCCAATGCTTCGTGTCCATCTGTCGTAAATTTAGTTTTCATCGCTTCCTTGTCGCTTACAATGACGTTTATAACGTTTACTCGTCCATGTACAGATGTGGTCTCGCTCCATCATCGAATTGCGAATGTGGCGCCACCAAGCAAACGGCAGATCACGTTATATCTTCATGTCTCATACATCATGTACCAAGAGGAACAGGAGGTCTGCAGGTTTTGGATGATGCAACTTAATGCTGGCTTAGCACCACCACTGCCAGCATCTAATCTAGGCAATGCAGCAGCCCGGGGTGGTAAAAGGATAAACCCTTGGCCCTGGCCTTGATTTGTGCTGGCCCGGAATGAGTTTGGGTGCCTGACCAAACAACGACGACGACATTTGTAACAAATATTGACCAATTTACCGAAAAAATTGACACTAACGATACAGTGAGCAATAACTAGATTTACATATTTTATGGTTTATTGAGAAAACAGGTTTTGTACACTGTATTTCTTCTATTGCTAATTCCTTTTTCAGCGAAATATTTGTCTCTAATGCATTTGTGCAATGTGTATTTTACGACGATATTACTCGTCCACATAGACCTACTTGGTGCGGCAGCACCAGGTTTCAACTCTTTGATTCCGGCGCCAAGCGTACCGTCGTTGATTAGCACTGAACCAGTGGAGTTGCTTTGTAGAACTAGTAATATTAGCTTTAAGGAGCCTTTTTTGCTTCGTCAAACAAAAAACAGGAAGCGGTTGAATCTTTCTTGCAGTGTTTTATTTACAAATATGCGCAGCTCCTCCCAGCGTGCGCAGAACGAAAATTCACGGCGATAAAGGCTGCCACACAGCCTTAATAATAACCAAGCAGGTGGACCAACACTCAGGCCCAAACAGAAATCCGAAGAATAATCAGATCGAAACGAAAGTCTACTACATGTTTCTCCACGTTGACGTTTTGACAAGAATAGTGAAAATACACGTGGTCACTATATACATGTATATATATGATGCACAGATGCAGATGCACCTGTTATATATATGAGTCAAACATGTGGTCTTGTTTAATCACAGGGCAAACACCAAAGAAAGACAATACAACAAAGGAAGGCTTTTAGAAGTAGTCCGTATGAAGCCTGGTTATAACGTCTACTACTTCCCAGGAGGGGCTAATTGTTCGGTTCGCTGTAGGGGTCTAATTTGAAGCTATATTTACTTAAACTTCTAACAAAACAATAGGAGATCACTTAATTTACCACAATATCAATCAATTTTGTGGGAAATTGCTTATGAAGTCTTTGCGTCTCATTCTCAAGAGACTACGCTGTATGAAGTCAAATCGCTGTAAAAAACTACATGGCGATTCGTGGAACACTACTAGTTAAGTGTGATATTTGTTTTTGAATGTACCAAGGTCAGCTTTGACCTATATTTTGCTTTTATATTCATATTTTTAATTCTCGTGTTTTTCTGTTTCTGTTCTTTTGTTTTCTTCACTTGAAGTGTGAATTAAACAAATAAATAAATAATCCAGTAATCCTTCAGTGGCCAAGCAGCTAAGACGGTGTTCCCGGATAGAACAACCCCTTACCAAAAACGTGGGTTCACATCCCAAGATAGTTGGTGCGGATTGTAGGTTCAAATCCTAATCGAATCACTTTTTGATGTTTCTGCCTTATAGTGGTGACGTATTAATACGCTGATTTTCACTGAACCTATCATCATTATCGAATGCTAGATCTTAGTTTTCGAAAGACTTTCTCCCCAGAAGTTTTTGATAGTACACCAGATACCGCGCTGCAACTATAGAATTTTCGTCTTGTATCCAAGTTGACAACTTTTTTTGAAGATGAATTTTTTAAGAGTGACTGTTTTCGATAGCCTATTTACAGCTTCAAATACAAGTGAAGACTTTTTTCGAAGTATTTTAGAAATTTTTGGAGGTCAGTTGGGATGAAGATCGTCTTCTGAGGGGGATTTAGCCCGTCTATCTCTGTACTTATGCCCTTTGCCCTATGCTCTCACGTCTACACTGCATGCCCATTGCCTCATGATCACAACCCTCTTGCATAAAGGCTCGACGTTACGTTTGTATTGAAAAACATCATGGCCTAGAGTAGCAGGGCCGTTGAGAGAACACTCCGGGGCCCGGTACCAACCAGGGATGTGGAAGCGGTTATTTTCCCAACGCTTCCGCTTCCGCTTCCACACCTATCGCTTCCGCTTCCACCAATAAAAAACGAAAAAACGACCGTTGACAATTTTTTTTAACTTTTGTGGGTCTGTAGCCTGCCTTCTCCTACACTTTATCATTTTGAGAAGACAAAAACCTTCATTTATTGCTATTACTTCACCTACTTCGCTTGAGCTTATTGTTTTGAACTACTCTGTGTTTGTTTTTCTTAGATATCAGAACTCGTGTTGAATGTAGAACAGTACTTTTCAATCTTTTTGTCATCGCGGAGCCCCTAATGTACTTTCGAGTTTGTCACGGAACTCCCACTAACAAAACTTTAGAAATCACAAATTGCTTGCAAGAAAATCAAATATTTCGTTACTACAGTTCGAAAAATAATTAAACACTTCAACAAATAGACAGTTATTACAAGTTCGTTCACTATTTACAACTACTTTTACAACAGTTAACCTAATGCTTCTCAGATCTAAATCGTATGACCACATATCACAGCTCTCGACAATAACCTGTCGTCACAACAACAAATTACACCGTATAGCATTGATTTTCCCTCTCTATCCTCAACTAACTCTGACTTTGAGTTAACTTTAATCATCATTACCTTTTGTCCGTCCTCTAAACACGTATTGACTCCGATCTTTTTGGATAATGAAGTGCGAAATTTCTGTCGCATATATAGTATGTACATGTAAAGCGAGCAAAATTGAACTGCACCAATCAACAGCCGCCTCAACGTGGTGGTGCGGTTCCCGACCCGTTTGGATTAGGTCAAAATAGCTGTTGGCCTTCCCGAGGGTTCCAGTTACCCCGGGCACTCCCCTCACACAAACCATTTTTTGCCGTGTAGCCCCCTGAACGACCGCAGAAGGGTAGCATGCATCCTCTTTAAAATTGGCCTGTCTTCTCCTACCTTTCTCTTGAATGTCTTCTCATTCTTCTCATTCTCCTGATGAGTGGCAACGTTCATCCAAACCCTTGTCCTGTCTTTCCCTGTTTAGTGTTCGCTGGAAATGTGACCTGACGGGGTAGGTCAGTGCAATGCTGCACATGCTCTAATTAAGTTCATTTAAAATGCTCACTACTCTCTTTTTCTAGATTCAGAACTCTTGGCAGCTCTCACTTCTGGAGCTGCCCTCCCTGCTTTTTTTGGAGATTCTACACCTACGAGCAGTGTGACTTCCTCCTCGGACTCCTCCATCTGGTATACCTTCACTGCTCAATCTGGCCCTCTTCTGCAAATGCAGCACTCGCACCCCACCCTCACCTTCAAACTTCTTATCCTTTTTCCGCCCACTTTGTATCTTTTCCCTCTGCACCCTCACCATCGCTTCACGCTCCTGGCTGTTTCTCTTTACCTCCTGCTTTCTCTTCCCCTCCATAACTCTCTCAGGGTTCTTCAATGGAATGCTGGGGGTCTCCGAGCCAGGAGCACTAAACTACTACACTTTATTTCGTCTCATTCCGTTGGCCTTATTTATATCCAGGAATCTAACCTCAATTTATCTTCCTCTTTCCGGATCCCTGGATTCTCTGCTCTGCAATCCCACGGCACCCAATCCCGATCTGGTATTTTTTCTACTGATGTCGCAGACGCTAGTGGCGGCGTCATCATTTTCGTCAAGCAGGGCTTATTCTTCTCTGAGCTTTCTACCTCCTCTCTTTTTTTGCTTGGCCCCTACTCTGATTATGTAGAGGTCAACATCTTCTCTATTAACGACTCCTCCTCGCTCTCATTTCTTAATGTTTATGCTCCCCCTATTCGTTCTTCTACGAAGGATAGCAGAACCAATTTCTTTTCTTTCTCCATTCTTCCCTCCTATGAGGAAGCGGAAGCGGTGGATTTTTCGCGCTTCCGCTTCCGCTTCCACAGAAAAAGTACCGCTTCCACCGCTTCCGCTTCCATCTTCCGCTTCCGCATCCCTGGTACCAACACAGTGTTGCCTAATGGTTCAACGAGTGCTTCAGTTTGATCTCCAAAAAAAATGTCATCGCTGCTCTTATGGATGTCTTGTCCTACGGTTTAGGTAAATTCGGCATGTGCTTGAGACCGGTCTCCAAAAAAGAGGTCATTGCTGATTCATCGCGACTCCTGTGAATATCTTGTCTTGCCTCACGGTTTAGGTTGATTCGAGCATGCGCTTAAAGTTGATCTCCTAAAATAAAAAAGGTCATCGCTTGCTAATCGCTGCGTCTGTGGATGTTTTGCCTCGCTGTTTCAAGTAATTTCGGCCACGATCCTTCTTTGGGGAGATTTGATGTCGATTGGCCATGTTTTCGGACTTTGTTTGGGAAAAGTACCGGCAACAATCTGGCAACACTACGTATACCAACATTAATTCCGGGCCGGGTACCAAAGGTACCCCCTGGAGTCCCTAGTCAACACTGTAGTGTATTGAATCAATGAAACAACATTATACTGTATAAGCTACATATCACAATATTTCATACGAATTTTGTATTCGTAGTTAGAACCAAAATATTTGTTTGGTAACGTGAGTCACATCCCTTGGGACTGAATAATGATGAATAAGTTTTTCTCGCACGTGAAACTTGTTGCGCCGTATTATGCTTGTGAGTGGAACGGAAAACTTGTAAATAAATTGTACACAGTATCAATAAGATATAGTGTTCTTGCGGTGAGACCTAAGTTAAGGTCAAGTACAACAGAAGACACTACAAATGGCGACGAGGATTACGGACATTGATATGAATATTTTAAATACGTTTGGTGTTGACGGCGAAGCTCGTAGTTTAGCCCAGCGCTGAAAAACGTGAGCAGCAGCGTTTTTGCTTTATGTAGTTGGAAAAGGCGTTACGCAGGATGCACAAAAGAAGGCATTGTTGCTCCATACCGTAGGATTGGGGGTGAAACAAATTTGCTACACGTTAGTTGACAAATCTAATGATAAAAATAACTTCAATGCCACTGTAGCAATTTTAAACAATTATTTTGTACCGAAAGCAAACGTTCACTTTGAAAGGTACAAATTTCATCAGCTAATGCAGACGAGAGAGGAAATCATCGACGATTTGGTATGCAGTTTGAGACAAGGGGCTGCGACTTGTGAGTTTGGTGATTCCGTTCATAAACACATTCGTGATTAGATCATAAGCAAATGTTACTCGCACGACGTGAGGAAAAAATTGTTGGAGAAAGACGCTCCAACGCTTGACGCCGTGATCAACACTGCAAGAGCTTATGAGAAAGTACATACCGGCGCGATGGTGTAGTGGTTAGAGCGTCCGCTTCGCAGTCGGTAGACCTGGGTTCATTTCCCAAGTCGAGTCATACCAAAAGACTTTAAAAAATGGTATTAACAGCTTTCCTGCTTGGCGCTCAGCACAATAAAGATAGTGTGGAGAACAAGCCGGCAAGCTTGCTTGTTGTGTCCTTGGGCAAAGCACTTAACGGGACGCCTTCGCCTTTATGTGGCAGATAGATGATGGGGCCAAGCAGTCTATCCACCGTGGTGGCCCAGTCTGACGAAAGATATGCAAACCGAGCATGAGCTCATACGCGTGAATGAATGAAGAAAGTACACCATCAATTTTAAGCAATGAAAAGCTTAACCCCACCGGTAGAGCTAAATGTTATGCGTAAGGGGGTAAAGTTAATAAAACAATGCTACGCTCTCCACAACAGGCAGTGGAGTGTTATGCGTGTGGCTATAAGGACCATGTCAAAAATTCACCAGAATATTCTGTCATGGACAAAAAATGAAACGGCTGTGGAAGAAAAAGACACTTCAAAGCGAAATGTAGAAGTGGAATGCAAGGGAATAACCGATCGGCACAATCGAGCAGTTTTCGAAGAACTCCCTCCAACACCAATGTACTAGTTGCAGATCGAGGAAAAAGTGATGATCCGTCCAAAGACTACGTATTTATTTTGGGTTCCTTATCGCAAGGTAACCTTAACAATTCAATAACGATAAATGTTGGTGGTATTGAACTCCATGACTTCCTTATTCACGCGGGTGCTGCATGTGATGTGGTGGATAAAAGCACATGGGAGTGACTTAAAAGTAAACAAATTGACGTAAGTACCCGAAAGTCAGCGAAAACACTATATGCCTATGGCAGCACTAATCTTTTACACACATTGGGAACGTTTACAGCTAATGTTGTTGTACGAGATACTGATAAATCATGAGTGGCTGATTTTATTGTTTTTGATGTTGAGGGCCATAATTTGTTGGGCAGAGACACTGCTCGAGATTTGGGGTTGTTGCACATTGGGCCGTTAGCCGTGAACTCTGTCGCTTCGGACATTTATAATAGTCACCCAAATTTATTCAAGGGAGTAGGTACACTTAAAAACTAAGAATTAAAATTGGGTGTGAACACGTCCGTACAACCAACTGCGCAATCAGTGTGCAGGGTACCTTTTCAACTGCGGGAAAAAGTAGACAAGAAGTTAGACGAACTTCTCGTCGCTGATATAATTGTAGAAGTACTTGAAGGGCCGACGTCCTGGATATCGCCATTAGTCGTTATACCAAATTCCGATTGCGATATTGCAATTTGTCTTGACATGCGAGGAGCAAATGTAGCCGTAGTTAGAAAGAGGCACCCAATACCTTTAGTTGAAGAATTGCTGCATCGATTAACTGGGAGTACTGTGTTTAGTAAACTGGACCTTAAATGGGGCTTTTATCAAATCAACTTAGATAGGAAAAGTCTCAATATTACGACGTTTGTTACTCACCGTGGTTTGTACCGATATAAACGCTTGATGTTTGGCATCAGAAAAATATTAAAAAGTAATCAGTAGATGGCGTAAGTGGAAACGTTAAACCAAAGTCTTTGCTTAATGAAATTGAACTTCGTATTTAGTATTGCAAGAACTTGCGAGCTTTTTGTCTCATTTTTAGGCTGTGAAAAGCCAGAAAAAGCCAAGCAGAGATGAGATTCAAATGTTTTAACAACAGATTCTCTCACTAATAGCATGCCATGTTGGCCGAAATATAGACCTACGCCAAAAGGTTGATTTTTGGGTTTCCAGCCAAAGTTATACTATTTTAATCAAGTCTATAGTATTTTATTTGATGATGGTAATACGAGGCTATTAAATGCTGAACTCTTTGCGGTCCAATTAAATTTACTATTTCGGTTAAACTATGTCCAAATTCTTTTTCTTGATTTTTTTGAAAAATGTTTATGGGTATGTTGATTTTCTGAAAAAGTATTTTCAAGCGTTGCTGAAATTCTCCCAAGTCATTTATACTAATCAATTTAAGTCCAAATCGATAAAAAATCTTTCCTTGCATTTGTTACATACGGTTTGGACTTCTTAGAAAGGTAATAAACCAAATGCATGTGTGGCATGAATTCGGACCAAAGAAAATAAGTTGTTTTCGCATCCCAGACGGTTAATTGGACCGCAAAAGGTTTAATGATCATATACAGTAGTTGGCAACGTGGTTTAGAGGGTGAAATATACTGAGCCAACAACACCAGTAACTCCAAAGAGGATCTAAAGATGTTCTATGCATTAAATGCGAAGATATTCCCATGACCGTAGGATACAAATACAGGGCAAAAAAGATATCAAATTATGGTGGAGGCTATTAAGACTAGCACTAGCCAATTTCTAATAACCGGTTCGCCGAATTTATGAGATTTCAAAAATAGACTGGCACGAACCGGCTTAATCCCACTACAGTCTCCTGGGGCCGTGGCACAATGCTCCCCTTAATACTGTACAACGTGCGGTCCAAAATTATGGCCCTAATGTTTCAGGTCTTCATCAAATTATAAAATGCTGCAATGTTTATCAAGGGCTAATTATACTGGTCTTCCAAGCAATGCTTTTTTCAAAGTTAATCAAATAAACAGAAAAAAATTATAGGTGCTGCGGGCTTGCTTTGAGGGATATCAAATGCATAAAGTTTAAATTTAAAAGTAATTTTCCTCCATCAGATAAAGTTTTTTTGGGCTAAATGCACGTGATAATGCAAAATCGCTCACAATGTTTTCTTTGGTATCAATGCAACTTGTGTAACGCAGGTATGACAGAGCTTTTTCAATTTATTAGGTCTCTTCAAGGCATCTCTGTCAACGAGAATAGAGATCAGCAACCAAGGTTCTTATTTCATTTCTTTGTAGAAGACTACTAATATGACAAAAGTTTTGGAAGCTCTTGTCGATAGCCCTTCTGGCTACCTGTGAGCACAAGGAGACGTTATCTCCTACCCTACCACTAGTCGGCTAGGCAGGACAAGTTATATTAACTATTTGTGTAACGCACCTTGTTTAAGCTATAGTTTAAATTCACAAGGTCGACACATGCTTTTTAGCTTTCCAGGGTTTTCAACTTAAACTTTTTCTAGCAACAGAGAAAAAGAAAAGAAAGTATTACGTGTTTTTAAATTTAGATCACAAAAGTGGATGCTATTGACAAAGCTAGCGATTTTAATTCTAATTAAAATGATTTTGAGGTGTGGCCAGTCCCGTAGCACTCCAACTTCGGGCCCCCCCCCAAAGTAAGCGCAAGAGCCCCTGCGCACAGGTCATATCACTTTAGAGGTGTAAAATTAAAAAGCTGCATTAAGAAAATACACCACAATTTGTACACAAGTAAACAGGCTAATGTCAGAATAAAGCATGCCGATACCGAAGGTGCAAGTCATAAAAAATTCGGCACCGATGCCAGAGTTCAGTAGGACATTTATGCAGACACTGCGAAACGAAAGCAATGACACTGAACAACATGAAAAAGTTATAAAAACACAGTATCATTTAAATAGTCTGGAGCGAACCTTTTTGTTCGCAAATGCTGTTATGACATTGTCATAATCAAGAGATCGGGCGCAGTCATTTTCGATTGACAACATGGCTAATGAAGATAGTCTACTGTCTGTCATAGACGTTCTATTAAAAGTTTTGATCAGTTTCAATTTGCTGAAGCTTCTTTCAGCGCTGGCAACAGTCACGGGGCAAGTTAGTAAGATTCGAAGTGCGATGTACACATTCGGATACAATTCAAATAAATGAGTCTTTAGAAGATAGTTCAGAAAGTCTTGAGCCGTATTGAGATTGCGTTTTTTTTGTAAAATTAAAACAAACCACTGTAGCTCAGCGCTCATTTCATCAGAATCAATGTCACCGAACTTTTTTTGGAACTCTTTACAGCAAGTAAGAAGAGCATTTTCTTGTTGCACAAGCAAAAGTTTGTCTCGTGTGTACAAAAACGAAAAGGCGGAAGAAACCTCACGTAACAAATTAAAGCGCTCCTTTATTGACATAATAGCCTGGTCTACTAATGGATAGAAAAAGTTGCTTTTAAATTTCAGTTCAGGAGTAGCTCGTTGTTCCTCTTCACCTTGGTAATCAAACAATCTTCTTTTCTTTCCACTTCTTGACGGAGGAAAAGAAGGATCAATATCCAATTCCTGTGCTATTTCAACAGCAGATGTTGCGGCACTGTCATAACCCGTTGTGCGATAGTTTTGCAAAAACTTTTCAGTTGCCTGGATTTCCGTTTCCATTGTATGAAGGGAGACTCCATACGATTGAAGAATCTTGCTTGCTTTATTGACTTGGAATAGGATATCATACCAAATAAACACCGACAAAAGAAAACTCCATTTTGATAAATGAGCTATCAACGATTTTGTTTCTGAGGCAGCTCTTCCATCTTTTCTTTCTATGGAAATGGCTTCCAAGTCTTTCAGTGCCAGCAACACCTCTTTTAAATTGTATCGAAGAGGTTTGATGCATTTAATTCTGCTTTCCCAACGAGTATCAGATTGTGACTTTATGGACAGCTCCACATGTTTCTTCAAAATTTCCCAACGCTGAGCAGAGGAAGAAAACAGCACATACAACCTTGTAAGTACTCCAAAAAATGTCAATGCTTCCGTCGATCAATTAGCACTGTCAACAACAACTAAGTTAAGGGTATGGTTTGCACAGGGCACGTAAACAGTTTTGGGATTGATGTCTAGCATTCTTGCTTGGACCCCAGAATGTTTTCCTTTCATGTTAGCACCATTATCATATGACTGACCTCGACAATCAGACAATTCGAGTTGCAGTTCGATCGCTTTTTCTAAGAAAGCGTCCAACAAGCCTTTCCCAGTACTGTCACTTATTCTCAAGTAGCCAAAAAATGTTTCTTTAACAACAGCAGCTTCTTCATTACATAGTACATAACGGAGAATGACAGACATTTGTTCATGATGTGACATATCTGGAGTGCAGTCCAAAATTATAGAAAAATATTTTGCCAATTTCAATTGCTGTAAATTTTCTTTTTCAACTTCTGTCGCTAGCAATTCAATTAGTTCATTTTGTATGGTAGGACTCAAATAGTGATCTTTAGTGTTTTTATTCTTGATTCTGTCTTGAAGCTCTTTTAGGATCGGATCTCTTCTTGCCAAAAGCTCAAATATACCCAGAAAATTTCCATTGTGAGGAGATCCTAAGACTTCTTCAGATCCTCTAAAAGCAAGATTCCTTTCCGATAGAAACAAGGCAATGTCGATAAGTCTCTCTAAAACATTTCTCCAAAAACGTCTTTCATTGAAAAAATATTCATCTCGCGTTTGTCGATAGTGGATGAATTTCTTATCCCTTCAGCTAGCAACATCCATTGACTGCAGCATTCTTGGTGGGAAAGGCCGTTTTCATGGTCTTTCAGTTTTTTCGAAAAACCCTCCCATGTATTTATACCACTACAAAAGGGGCTTAGTGTTTTTCCAAATAGCTTACAACAAAAGCAAAAAACTTGATCTGATTCCCCAGAATAAACTAGCCACGACCGTGAAACACTTTCACCATTAGGTAACACACGTTTATAATTGTTGGAGGAAAAACGTCGCCTTGGAGTTGTGTTATTATATGGAAAATTGATTATTAGTTGATGTGGTCCACGCTTTACTATATCACATCGTTGAGCATCAGAAATACTTTTAGGCCATTTACATGGGTCATCAGGGATAGGGGTAAATTGAGATTCAGTTATTTTTGATATTGAAGGTTGCGTATTGGCAGGTAAATCACAACTTACATTTTCTGGAAATTCACAATCACTTTGATGCTGATCGTCATAGCCTTCTTTTTCTTGTACACTATAGTTTTCTTCATCCCTCTCGGTACTAGTGCCAGGTCTACTCTGCTCAGTAATCTTGAAAAAATCTGTCATCTTGGGCAATTTCGCTACAGCATCTCGAGCAGTGGCTGCTTCTTTTCTCTTTTGAGCACCACTTTTTGAACGTTTCATTCTATACAATGTCAATAAAATACTTTATCTGCACTCTGCAGTGTATATATATTGTCCCGGTATTTATAGCCAAACAGAATTCCAGACCATTCTATGATTGTTGCGTAACAACGGCATTGTTACGTCAATCGAATATTCAAGATTCTACCAGAAAATCAATCGAAATATTTTAGATTCTGCGAGATAAAATGACGTTGCATTCACTTATGATGTCACAAGCCAATTTCTTCCTACAGTTTAAATCGGTTGTAAACAAGTCTGCTGAACTGAAAATAGTCACGTAGCCAAAAAGCAATTTCAGACTAACTTGGGCCCCCAAAGTTGGCCTGGGCCCCCCCCAATTGGGGGGTTTGGGGGGCGGCTGCTACGTCTCTGGGTGTGGCAAGAGCAAGACAGAGTGAAGGTCTTACTAACGGGCACCAAAATTAAAAGGAATTTTGCATTTGCGGGAGGCGAAACATAACGTCGATGAAATAATGCAGAAGCAGCGTATAACGCAAGTTTCACAACCTGTGATTAAGTTATGATGATATGGCATGTTTTTACCAAATTGACCAATTAATCAAGTTTGGGAAAAGAAAGCAAGATGGCTGATATTCTACGTCACTTGTCAATAAGTAACGTAAAACACTTGCAGATAAAACAATAAAATGCCCAAACAAACAGCTAATTGACTTCACATTGCACATACTAATAAGTTTTTTAGCATCCGTTTAATCTTTAGTTTTGCGGACTGCGCCACCTCTATCAACGGGGACAAAACTGAATTTTAAAAATCTGTTTGAAGGAATTTTGTTACCTTACAAATGGTTATACGTGTTATCAAGTGAACTTGTAAGGTTCGTGAAAACTAATGAACATCAGTTCAGTGGTACGATGTCAAAAAAGAAAAAATGATGATTGGCCGCATGGTCGTTTGCTGCTCCAGCGTGCATGATGTGCGATAGATAGCAAAAATAAAATTACCGAAAATCAACTTAGGGTGTTGTCAATTTAATGGATGTAGGTAGGCACTTTAAACGCTAACGCAATCTGTTGAGAAATGCCATTCATAAAAATGAATTATAACGATATAAAAGACTTTTCCTTACCTAGACTAGTTAGTATATCTTGCATTAAACTTATAGATGTAAGCATGCGTTGATATAGCTTAAATTAATATGTATCAGTTTGGTGGACCAATGGTCGACTGGATCAAGGCGCTCGATGCTTGACGAATAATTGATCGATGAGGTCGGATTGTTCAATACCCGAATTTATCTGATGAGTTCCAACAGGAACAATCGGAAAATATATTTGAACTATCTAATTAGTCATTATCAGTTCGTTATTCGAATGGAATACGGCCACTGCTGATCTTCAGCTAAGGTTATTCCATTTTCGGGTGCGTCAAAGTATTTGACTAGATCCTTTAGACTTTACCCATCTTGGTATTTTGCAATGACCGGTTGAGAATCGTTAGCCTTTAAAGGGCTTACCTACACCCATTAAACTAACTAAAAAAAGTACGCTAACACCAGCTTCTTAAAAACGAATTATTGTGCTATGGTTATCAGCAAGTTTCGCTTGGTTACTTAAACCAATCAACGATAGCGTTAAAACGCTAAGACAAATTCGCTGTAAAAGTGAGTACATAGAACTTAATTGCATAATGGGCTACCAGGAACAAAGTTCACTAAAAAAAAAGCATTACAACGTAATAGGAAACGTTTTTATGCATTTTTTAAGGGGAAGGAACCTTGGTCGCCATATAGAAACGACATCAACTACAACAATAAGGCAACTGTACGCCCACTTTATCAAATTGAAACCAGTAATTAACATAATTAATCAATTCGATAAGTATAAGCACGGACAGCACAAATCTCTTTATTCACGTATAAGGCGATAAAAGCAGTACATGACACACATTTTTCATCATTACTGGATACAAACAGAATATTTCCAGATAAATAAGCTAATTTCAAGCACAAGTTTCTCAACGGCAAATAATAGTGGTAGAATGTTTGTGAAACTGCTGGAAGTCGTGAGAAAATTAAACCTCGTTAGGTAATAAAGCTCACGTTAATAATATGATTATCAGTTCGAGTATCAAACGCTGTAAACATGATTTGAATTCATATTGTTTCAAAGTTTCAAAGCACTAATAGCACCAGGCCTATTAAAGTATTTTTTCCGAATAAATAAACAGCCATTAAATGCCATTTGGTCGATACCAGCTGCCCAGCTGTTCATCAAATTTCGCGCTACGCTGGACAAAAATACATGAAATCGTTAAAACCACAAAACAACGCCGCTGATTCAACGAAAAACAACCTATCTGTTGGTAAACTTCTTTAGTTAGGCAAATTACGTCACGACTAAACTCAAATCAGTCAGCGGAGAGATGCCGTTTACTTCAGACATCAAGACAGGGCTACCGTCTTCTGAAGAATTCACTGAAATTCTACGCTCCGTTCATACGATTAAGAACAGATGCAAAAAGTTACCAATTTCATATCTAACTACTATTTTTTAAGTAACTACGTTTAAAAGTATGATTGAGCGAATACTATTGCAAGTTCTTGTGAGGTTAACACGGAAAAATGCAATTTTTTAGTGCAAAAAATAAAAAAACCACTAACTGTGAAAGAGTGATGCAAAAAATTCGCCAATAATTTTTAGAAACTATTCTTTGAAAATTGGAATAACAAACACTCATATGAAGAATTGATAAATCACAATGTTGTTTAAGCCGTCGAAACATGAAATAGACTTTTCAGATAAAGAAATAACATTTAAGAGATTTTTCACAACAAAAATTATATAACAGGTAGACAAGGCAAGTAACAAAAGCAAAAAAAATTAACATGATTTTCTTTAAACTGCAGTATAACTCCACAGCAAGGTTTTGATAAGATTAGATCGTCCCTTCAGTTTTTCTTTAACTGTTCTTTCATTTTTACAAATTCAGGAACGGCAGCATCGGCAATTTGCTTTTCTTCACTCTATAAATGATAAAACTTTGACAAATAGATACATAATTTATGTCTTCATAAAACGATACTGCATAGCAACACTAAACCACTTTTTATCTTTGATAATTCATATACGTATTTACACACATTCCAAGTTGTTTTCGGCTTACAGTGCGAGTAAATATGCAAATAAATTATGAAAAATAAATAGTGGTTTAGTGTAGCTATGTACTATCGCTTTATGGATTCAAGTTACAATTCTTCCGAAACTATATTTCATGTCTATACAGTGCACATGAAATTCATGTCACAAACAAAAAAAGAATAGGAAAAGGCAATTAGTGAAAAGCGACTGCAGTCCTAGAAGTAGCAAAGAATCGCTGAATTGTACGAAAATTGAACATTGCATTAAAAACATGTTTCAAATCTTTCCTTCTGGCTCTGAGGGGAATCGTCAGCAAGTTAAGCAACAAACGCCTGACCCTTCTAGAGCAGGAAACGACGACTGTGATTGGACCAAAGATAACCTGGTTTCAGTTATTCTTTGCTGAGGTCGTTGTTTATTTCTCATTTCCTTCTTGACAATATACTTTAAAGTGCTATGACTGTGGGAATCAGCAGGCAAAACTTTCTTTCTGAACATTATAGTATTTTTCCGGTTTCAAAAAATCAATCGTTTAGTCAGGAGAGTTTGCTCAAAGTCGGATACAAAATCAGGTAACTTGTGTTGGACATATGCACGGCCCAATTAAGACCAGTCGTGACTACATGCTCCATCTTAATTGCAATTTTTCTACCTACTCGTGAGACGTTTTCTAATGTAATGGTTTTTACCTCTATGCCAGGCGCGCCCCTACTTTACCACGGGACTGATGAAGATGTACTCTGTGACCAACTTTACACTTAATCTAGCACTGGACACATCACATAAAGATGTGCTGTTCAACCTTTTTGGCGTCTAGGAACTCCATACCTGGTCTTGCAAGTGTCGCAAAACTCCATTCATTAAAAATTACAAAACGACGGGAACCAGAAAGAAAAAACAATGCATTTTGATATCACATGAACTCGATTTAAGCAAAATATACTTGGCTAAACGGTTTATGCACATATGCAAAAACCATCAGTCTGAGTATTTAAGTCAAAACTCAACGAGCCTCTGCCAAACCCCTAAAGCTCACGGAATTCTAGGGTTCAGCAAAAACCCCGGTTGAAGAGTTCTAACTTAAGCAACATGTAGCACGGCAAAATAGCAAAAAATAACACGATTCCTCTAAACTTAACCTTGCAGTTCACTGAAAATTATTGTATAGAAACGGTTTAAAACGGATGATCATACAGATCAAGAATTTAACCATGCCAAAGTATGACTGTGTAATGGATATAATCGCTTAGTCAGCCTATTGAGCACAAGAGAAACGGAGAATTTGGGAGAGTCAACTGCAACGACATGAACAGTGACTGCTGACTCGAAGACCGCTCGCATAACGCAAGAAAAACGGAGAGCTTGCAAACTCTCTTCGCTCTTCTTGTGTTATTGGAACGGTCTTCGAATCAGCAGCTACTTGTACATGTCGTTGCAGTCGGCATAAGTTGCAGTTTGAATCCAAAACGCGAGCTTTAAGACAGACAGATTAACCAGAATACAGAGAACTGAATACATTAAACCAGGGCTGAACAACCTGCGGCCCACAATGTGAAATTTTGTGGCCGCGTAGAAATGAAGAACATGACTTGTTGCCAGCGTCCACCAACTGAGTTTTTGTGTGTATCCATTCCATTAAAATTCAGACTTTTAAGGCCGACCTTGAGGTTGATCTTTTACATAAAGAAAAGGTCTTCAAGTTTGTTTGTAGTTGTTTGTTGCTCGACCCCTTCTTCGAGATACGGTCAGAGCAGAAGACCAATGAGACCCAGAACTTGGGAAACTCCTCAAGACCTAAATCAGAAATTAAAATAGATTAAGAGTCCCCAAAAAGCGACGGCGTAGAGTTTGTTGCACGACAGGACAGAATGAAATAAGTACCTTGAATTGAATGACAGAAGGCGCTGCATGACGGAATCTCAATCCAGCCGATTCAGAGAAATAACGAGTTTAAAATAAAACTGTGTCTGTTTTACTAAACATGAGAGAACTCAGCGTGCGTGATCAAACAAGTACGAGTTCTTAAGTTCTATAGGGATTTGTATGTTTAAAAATTTTGAGGAGGTAGTACACCTCCAGTCCGAAAGAAGAGATGAGTGGATACGAGAGGTAAGAGAGATAAACCCCAAGGGACGACAGATGGCTAAAGCAGCGCACCCCCTTCTTCATCGTTTGAGCTATTTGTTGTGAGCATTATGCAGGAAGATGTACATACACTGCGTGTGCGTTCACACTCAGTTTGCGAGTCTTCAGTTAGACTGGGCCACCACGACGGATAGACTGCTTGGCCCCATCACCTGTCTGTCTCATGAAGATGGAGGCATCCCGTTAAGTGCTTTGCCCAAGGACACAACAAGCAAGCTTGCCGGCTTGTTCTCCACACTATCTTTATTGTGCTGAGCGCCAAGCAGGAAAGCTGTTAATACCATTTTTTAAAGTCTTTTGGTTTGACTCCACTTGGGAGGTAAACCATGGGTCTACCGACTGCGAAGCGGATGCTTTAATCACTATACCATCGCGCCGGCCAGCGCACCTCATCTGGTTAGCTTATCGGGTATGTCATTGCCCAGAAGAAATGAGTGACCGGATACCCACTGCAGCCTGACAGCAAAGAAGAGAAAATAGATAGTTCCTGCCAGATGTTCCAGAGAATGTGAAAAAGAAGGAAAGACAGCGAAAACAGATGTGTAGGAAGAACAGAGTGAAAGTCTGAAAAGTAGTAAAGAAGAGAAGTGGTAGACTTGTTGCTGACACCAGGAAAAAGCCTACAAACTGGTGCAGGTTTCAGCAGAAAAATTTGAACAAAGTGGGCCTGCCGAAGAGAAAATGGTGGTCTCAGCACCGGAAAGTGAGTTGTCAAGGACGTTGAAGCATCCATTGCCGAAAGGAAAAGGAACAGAGCCATCAACCCGAATCACGAGATCGTGATCTGGAAGCAAGTCAACGTGGGCTAGAGTAGCACTTTGGCGAGAAAGTAGAGAGACAGAGCGAAAGCACTGATTAGAAAGAGTCAGTTCCACGCTAGGGGAAGACGGGGTTCACAGAAAAGAGAGAGAACAGGCAAAAAGAGTTTCTCTTGGGTAGGAGAGAGAATGAGCAAGCGAGTAGACAAAATATTTTTCGAAGAGGATCAGAGAAGCCTTGGTTGGCTTGTATCTAGCCTATTCTGAAGTAAGGAAACAATTAAAAAGACGAAGGATCCACTTGTAGATGACAGGGCTAAACGAGTCAGGGCGTCTCGTAAGGAGATAGAGTAACCTCAAAGAGGTAGGGGAGGTGCAACTGGATAAAGCAATTGGCCGCTCAGTAAAGGCGTTCCCAATAGGTAATGTTAGTAACACTGACAAATGGAAACCATTTGGGTGAAGCACAGGTGAGGAAGGGCTAAAGAAAATCTTTGTACAAAAGTAATTGGAACTTTTTGAAAGCTATCAGAAATCCTATCAATCTCCTATCAGAAAGTAGAAATTCAACGTTAGACCTTATACGGGGAAATATTTGGCTTTCAGCAAAGATATACATGTTTAAAAATACTAAGAGTGCCGTCAAAGGTGACCCCAAAAAAAGTGGAAGTAGAATTGAAGTGCAAAGGGAAGTTGAACAGGATAGACAGAGATAGTTTAGCATTGGGGGGACCCACTAAAAAGAAGGAAGCAGCAAATTTTCCTAGATTGAAAGGAAGACACTAGCGCTCAAAATAGCGCTCCAGTCCCACTAGGGTTCTTTGTATGGCCTCCGCAGCAGTAGATACAAAGCAGAAGGAAGACCACACGGCCAGGTTGTTAGCATAAAAATAGCAGCGATTGGAGGAAGGTACAGATGTAAGAAGAGCATTTGTGAAGTGAGAAAAGAACAGGGCCGGAAAAAATCGTTGAACACCTTGGCAAACTCAAAAGGAGCGACTTTTGTGATTTTGAAAACCACACAAGCGCACCGATCAGAAAATTGAAATTGACTGCACTAAACAAAGCGAGGATAGAGACCAGGAGAATTAAGCTCATGAAATAGATCGGGGCGCCCGACAGATTCAAATGTCTTAGAAAAGTTTAAAAGTAACACGAATCAAGTTTGTTTCAAAACGGAAATTGGCAAAAGAATTACTGTCAGAACGTTGATTTTGCACCAAAAAATAGGTTTTCTGTTTGTCAGCCTCATACATTACACCATCTTTACTTTAAAAGCTCTTGACTGGCCTGCGGAATCTTCCGCTACAATGAAATTGGCACGTCTGCAAAAAAGGTCGCACACCCCAGCGTTAAACATTATATCGTGTTTTTGTCATAGATACAAGTAGTTTAGTTTAGACGTAGAAGACGCTCTACACCACTTTCAAAGTAAACCACTCTGTACATACGATACGGAATTGACCGGTCGCTACTGTACACAAAACAATCAAGTGACAAGTTTCTAGTCAGCCAAATAAAATGGCTAGATATGCAAGGCAGAATGCGACAAAAACGACGTTGGCACTATGTTGACCCTAAGAGACAAAAATAATTCTCTCAACGAACCATAGACCTGAGCGATACAAGAGACACTGCGAAAGAAAAGCTCAACTAGCTTGTACTATTTAAGCCATCCGTTCATCGAGAGCCGAAAAAATTACAATGCCTTATAAGGTCAAACTATGAGAGGAATATACTTGGCAGCAAACGAGTAAAAACGTTTTTACAAGACATTCGTGTGAACATGCATATAAAGCGCGTAGATTACCTTTATAACTCAATAAATCGATGTATGATACGGTTGTGGTGATCGCGTACTACATTCATAGAGATAAAGGCTCTAAATAGATCTCGCTTACTATTAACTCTTCGAGTAGTACTTTGCATCTTCGATACAGATGGGATTCTCGTACCAAAGTGATAGCATGCGCCGCGCGTGTGATGTATGCGAAGGAATTTGTTATAGAAAGACACTACGTTTTTCATATTATTGCAAATATGGAGTTTTGTTTTTTTGGTGATGACGAGACAGGCCCTGCTGATGAGTCCAAAAGAACGAAACGCGTCCAGGGACGGTCTCGTCAAATTATGGGAGGGAGCTTCTATTATTTGCAATACTATTACTTTGTGAAATAACCACGCCATTCGTGTGAACATGAATATAAAGCGCGTATATTACCTTTATAACTCAATAAATTGATACAAGACTATCAGAGTTCTATTTTAGTCAATCAACAACAATATTCAACTGAGTCAGAAAAGTGCTCAATTAAAAACATATTGAAAAGAAAAAACAATTTTATCTGACAGTGAGTTCTTATATAAACTGGGGGCAGAATTTTCCTTGAAAAAGGCCATGATACACTCCTTCCTCTCCGCTCTAAAACCCTTTTCCTCTCTACCCGCGACAGTGAAATCAAGCGACCTCATCAATAAAAAAATACTTTTTATAAAAAAAAGTTGTTATCGTAGCACGAAAAAACGAAACTATTATAGGAGTCTTTAGATTTTACAAAACTCAAGTGACCCTATCCTCCCTATAGTTTTTTCTTCAGTCCCAACGTTGTATCGAATCGATACACACTTAGTTTTATCACTATTACTTGAAAACCACTGGACGAAAGTTAGCAAATTTCGAATATGTTGCAAAAAAATGATTTTTCTGTCCAATAAACCAAAAATATTTATTACAAATTTTTTGTTTAATTTAGAAACTGAAAAAGTTTGGCAGTTTGCACATGTCTTTTTGAAATGATTGAGTATTTATACCGCAATTCTTAAGCAACACCGCTACATTTCATGCTTGACTGATCGCGACCTCAGACTCGCGACATGAGGTTGTCAACGTTTGGCCAAAAATAAAGATTGATTTCTTTTACAAATATCATAATCACTTCGTAGTCACTCACATTCATTGAAAAATCAATAACTTGATAAAAATTGCTTGCAGGCGTATAGATGGGCCTAAACTAAACAAGAAATTCTTGTCATTTTTTTAAAAGATCTATCTATGTCTTCAAGCACACATAAAATTAAGTAAAAAAAATTAAAAACGATAGTTTTGCAAACTTTACCAAAAATATTTACAATCTGAATAAAAAACTTCAAATTTTGAAAAACAGTATTGAATTATACCCACTGAATGCCTTTATTTTTGCATATCCAACCCAATATCTCCTTATAAACATCTCCTCTAGAAATTTCTTATTAAAAGTTGCTGTTATCATCGTAAAGCCAGTTAAATAGCTATATCTTATAACTACTAAAATCATCAGTAAAAAGTCTGATGACCAGTGGCATACGCAAAATTTGTCATGAAGGGGTTGGTTCCTTTCATTAAGAGCATCGAAGACACGATTATTCTAGAGATTTGAGAGGCATGTCCCACGGAAAAATATTAGAAAATTTCACTAAAAGCAGGCATTTTCAGGCTTTCTAAAAGTACAAGGATAAGGCTTGAATGGATTTTTTTTGCCTAACCGTAGGAAATGTTGAAAAATTGCATACCATTAATTTTCATGGGGGATTGACCTCCAAAACTCCTTCTATGCGAACGTCACTGCTGATGACGTGGTCCCAAAAATATGTTGATTTTGTTTCTATAGGTTTACGGGCAAATTTTTAATCTAAAGAAGAGTGAAAACCATTGACCTACAAAATTTTACTTGGCGCAAGGAATAGATTTCAAAATTTAAGCTCAGGACCTATATAGCGCCCAGTAATTCTCAATCGCGAACCTCAACATCACAAACCGCCCTCAACTATTTTTGTAAATTTTAATGGTAACTTTGATCAAACTACCAAAATTACAAGATATCCTTGTTGCATGCCAGAAAAATGCTACATAGGAGGGGTGTCCAAAATTATCACCGTTTGGGCCTCATTTTACAAGGGTAAAATTTTGACGTACTTCGTAAAGGCTATTTTTGGGAGTTCAACTAGTTTAAGTAAATGTTTATTGACCGCTGCCAAGATGAAGATCTTTTTCTTGGACATCAACTGTTGGAAGCAAATGTTGACAGCTTGAATGAGGCACACCATTACCTACAAAACATTATCATTTCCAACAATTTACTTTTCTACTTTTATGGTCAGGATGAAATAACATAGGCTGCAAACCCAGTAATTTTTCGAGGCATATTTTATCAGGGTTCTAAGAATAAACGTTTTTAAGTATTCTAGGAAAAATTGTTAGGTGTTTGGTTGACATGGCTAAAGTGGTAGAGTTTTTCTCTCTCCCATATGGTTGCGGATTTGATGGTACGTAGCGACAACAATGTTCTTGGTGGTACGCAAGTATAAAAGGATTGAGAGCCACTGCAATAGCTAACACTACTGCAGCTACTGATTCAGACTGTCTAGCAATACGCCCACTTGTATGGAAGTATCCCAATTTATCCGCATTATCTTTTACTAGAACAAGAGAATTAATATTTGGATCTTCATCTACATTTTATAACTCTCGACATGTAAAAAACAATTTATTTATTTATTTGCGTGTATGAGCTCATGATCTGATTGCCAGTCTTTTGTCAGACTGGACCACTATGGCTGATAGACTGTTTAGTATCATTTTATCTGTCTACCACATAAAGATTAAGGTATTATATTAATTGCCTTAGCGAAGAACATAACAAGCGAACTTGGCGTTTTTTTTTCTACACTTTTCTTTCATGCTGAGCGTCAATAAGGAAGCTAAGAATACAATTTTTTAAGTTGTTGGTGTGACTCGACGAGAGAATTGCACACAAGTCTACCGATTGCGAAGCGGACAGTCCAATCACTACACTATCATGCCGATTCTCACGGTCTTCCTGCAGTAAGCGAGCGCGAAAAACCAATCTCTGGAAGTTGGTTAACTTTCTCAGCAGCCAAACTCTTGCTTATTTGGGTGATTAAAAATTGGAACGTACGTACACTCGTTTACGCATTCTTTTCGCAAAGTATTTAGTAATTATAAGCCATTATGACTTGCAAAATAGAAAAAATTTCAGAATGCAGAAATTACGAAGAAATCAACTGAAAATAGTTAACATTGTTTATTTACACAGTACTAAATGTATATATCAATCTCTCAATGTTTGAAAAGCTTGCGTCAATATTTATGAATTTATTCATAGCAAAGATTTAGATTTAAATATGTAGCAGAAACATCCTTTTGTCGTGTCGATCGTATGTCTTGAGCTTAGGTGGTGGTAAATGCTACATAAAACCCAAGCATGATTCGAAAAAAAAAGATAATTTATTGCCAGCGGTAGTGAACTAAATGAAAAAACTTATTCCAGCCAGCTCTTCCGAAATGTCCACAAACTACTGCTTTTTGTAATCAGAAAGAATGTAGAACAGTTAATACTTTTGATCAAATCAAAAGCATTTGGCAGGGCTATAGCCATATTCAACCACAACCATAGGCGTACATAAAGGAGGAAGTACAGCGGTCATTTTCCCCAAATTTCTAAAATCTGATTAACGAAACAAGGTGTTTTCAGATATCATGGCTACAAAACGTCGATTGCCAAAAAAAGGTTCATCTAACAAATTTGAGAAACACCAAGACCAACAAATATATCTTTTACCCTCTCAAAAATTTGCTTGTGGCCAGGCTAATGGCTATAGCAGAAAGCTTTTCGTGTGGCAACCTCTGCTTTTATGACTGCCGGCATGTTGTTAGCCAGTGGAGGTTTAGCGAGTAAAATCAACTATGCCAAGGGGTGTAGTGCAAAAAAAAAAGAAGTGTGGAAACGCATAATTTTTGCCTGGTGCGGAAGTCTCCCCCAAAATAGTCATTTTTACCAGTATTTCATATTATGACGCCACTGCAATAATTACACAAACATGTTGTTAAATTGCTATGGAAGAAATAATTTACAATCTATTTATGCTACGTCAGGAACTTTACATCGGAATTCACAGTAAAAATATACATCTTCAAGTCAGGTTTGAGCGAAACAGAGCGGGAACGCCGTTCTCACACTACTACAACCCTGACAATACTACAATATCAATTTAGTGCCATTGTACACCACACAATAAAACCTTTTTATTTTTTTGTCAAACTTCAGTCTTGGAATTTTGTTTCTAACGATGACAAACGATTCATACCAGCAAAATTGTATTCAGCTGCCGTGCTTACACAGCCGATCCTCGTAACCAGAATTCATGCCGATGCAATACGACTCATACAACGACGCACATTCAAAAACTAGCACTTTTAATCAAAACGTTTTTGCAAAATCGTTGATTTTCGAAAAACTATTTAATATTCCAACATCATTTTTTCACAAAGTTACGACAAATTTTTCACCGAGAAAAGTCAAGAAATCTGAAAACCCTGACGCTTGCAGTTTTTGTGATAACAAGTCTTGTGATGGGGCGTGTATCGAATCAACACATCCTTGGGGAGAATAGATTAAACAAGAGAAGTGCTTAACAACAGCGCGATGCGTGTGAATTTCTCTGACGATGTGGCACAGTTATGCGTGCATGACGTCACTAGTCACAATTCCACACAAGACAACGCCAATCAAGACGAAAAGACGTCATCAATAAATCATAAGGTAGCTGTGTTGACAAAGCAGAAAAGAGCTAATACATCAAGTGTTTGAACTGAGAGGAAAAGATTTTTAAATTAAAACGAAGATTGAAAGTCGTATCGCCAATAATTTAAGACCAGTCGAAATGCCGACTTCTTATTTCCAAAAACAAGGTCAGTTTTTGGCGACAAAACGATTCGAAAATAACATTACAATGGTGAAACAACATTGCTGCAGACAAGACTCTGCTGATTTAATTACCATTATGTGATAAGTAACGAATATTTTTACCTCACAGTCTTACTATTACATCAGAAACGCACAATTGAAATCACCCAACAAATTTACAAATTATCTACACCCAAAATACAGAATTTTTTAAATGATCAGACATTCTGCGCCTTAGGCCTACGCCTGAGCCCAATAGATCTACACTCAAAACTTATCACATAAAAAACTAGACTTATAAAAGTTTTTTTACCAGGCAGCAAAGAAGCAGAAAAAAAACAAACAGCGTTTTTGCAAACCATACCATTTTTGTGACGGCAACTACTGTATGGAGCAACTAGTGATGTCATTTCGTGGCCCCTTAAGTAAAAAGTTCCTCAAAACGGTAAATGTTTGAGGCCACGATGAGTAACTGACCTAACCCCCAATTAGACACTAATAAAAGAAAGCATCATAACATTACTTTTTCATTTTCTTGTCGCCGCTTCTCTAGCATGGCTTCAAATTCCGATTTTTTCGGAGTGTTTTCTTTTTGGTTTTGTTCTCTTTGTTTGTCCCGAAACACCCGAGAAAGCTCAGATTTTTGATTGAGGACGTTTATACCGCTGAAAAACAAACAATAACATGTGGTATATACGCACAACAACCATATGGGGTATTTAATGACATGACGAAGACCTATGTATATATGTGCGCAAGAATATCAACGTGTTCAAGGCAAACCATAAGCGTGATGTTCAAACAGTTGCGCTATTGTGAGCCATACATACAGGAAATTGAAAGCAATGGCGTAACGCTAGCTGCGTAAACGATCGGTCTCACCTATTTCCGTGTTGGCCGAACTTCTACCTTAAAGGGAAGAAGTAAGTAGGATTACAGTACATAAGGGGCGGCAGCGCATTCGGAAATTAGCCTTTTAAAGCTATTTAAATCGCATTTTTAGGCACGAAACGTTTTTAATAGGGCAACATCCCTATTTTCCTATACAATACTTTTGATATCAAAGTAGTAGTACCCGACAATATCATCAATACCATTGCTTTAAAAGCACCGGGTAGCCTGCTATCAACTGTTTTAATTGCGAGGTTGTATGTAACAACATTGCTATTGTTAACGCGCTTTTTCACAGCCCGACTGACCACGTTAAAACTAAAGGCTAAGATATTAAATTTTTCTTCGACTTTTAAGACGATCTTAACAAAAATAAATAATTTATTCAACTTGCAACTTGACACTTTAAAAAATACAATTTTTTACGAAAGATAATATACACCAAACCCCTAAACCTATTTCCTTACAAGACAATACCTAGATTGCCTTTTCACATGTAAAATGCAATTTCGCATCGCTCTAATTGGTTGATAAAAAAATCAGTATCGCGTACTAATAAGGGAACGTGTTCTCAGAAACATGACTAAATTTAAGGGTAGTTTGAATTTAGATGAACGAATTAAGCAATATAACACGTATAACAACATATATATACTGTATAAAAGTGGCCTTCAAATACGGGTAAACATAGATTAATTTCAAGCTTTAATCTTTAAATTGCGGAGCAAAGAATTATCAACTGAGCCTAACAATGACATAAAGTACAAGATTGATGCTATATTGCGGTTTAACATTTCTAACTCCGATGAAAATATGAGTCTCATTCTATGGTTCGATACGTCATAGAATCTAACTAGACGAGGTGCGCTGCTTCCATTTTCCACACTTTCTTGCAGCTTCTCTCCTTTTGCACTCACTGTTCTCTACCTAGGAGTGCATGGTGCCATCACCTCTAAATTTTTCGACACCCAAGCCCCCCTCTGTTTATACCGAGAAACTCGCCCTTTCTCGTTATAATTCCTGTGTCCTCTCTTGCCTTAGCGGCAGTGCACGCAGCTTTCATCTGAATGGTTATCTCTGCAGACACAAAATTCTGATGCAGCGCCCGTAGCCACCAGCTGAACACCCCTATATCTCATTCTGTCTTATCCTGCTACAGACTCTGTACGCCACTAACTCCTCGGCAACCCTTTCCTTTTACACAACCTACGGTCCCGGCTGTAGAGAGCTGCCAAGCTCCAGAATTCCATGATTACCAAGCATGCTCTCGTCGCGAGGAAAAGCTTGGGTAATAACGCATCAATAACGAATTAAAAAATTGCATTTCCATCAAACTAATGTTTGTTGATGTAACAACGAGAGAAATCAAAAAATAGAAAATATCAATGTGATAATGTCAGGTGAAAACTTCCTTAGTTTTACGGATTCATCTTGCATTTCGCCTGCTAACGTTCATTTGTGATCGGTATAAATGGTCTTAATTACACAATGTGAAAATACCCTGTTTCGAACAAATGACATATAATGAAATAAACAAAACACATATTGCCTTTGAGAATTTTTCTCACTATTTAATAAAGCAAATGTAAATCCAAACTCTCAATGTCCCTTCAGTTTTAATATTTTTTTTGGCCTGCCTTTTTCAATTATGAATTCATGCTCAGGCAAAAAAGATTGAAGCATAGGATTCTTGTTTGCATTCATTCTAAGAAGGACTGCAGTTCGCTTGCCTTGTGCTCAAGAAAATGAAACCAACAAGATAATTGTTTAACAAAACTATTCCACTGCGACATTATAACGTAATCATCACGCAATTATCTTCAGATATTTAAAACCACATGTATTTTGAGTTACAACTGCCCAAAAAGTTTGGAAAATTTTCATTGCGTTTGGTAATGACATAGGGAAAACAACTACAGTCGACAACACTTAAGACTAATTTAGGCCAGTGGTCGGCAAATTATGGACCCAGAAATACTTTTCGTTGGGCCGTACAAAACTTGGAATTGTGGGTCGCGCGGTGTGGAGAAACAAAGATCGTGAGCTTGAAGTTAAACGATGAACATGAACTTGATCATGGAGTTGATTTCCAAAACAAGGTCGTTACCTTCCGAAAGCAGTAAAAACATCGACTTGAACTAAAATTTTGCCCCAAATCAAGAAAATTCACTATGAAAAAGCTGATTTCAAAAAATAAAAAGAAGGCTTGGTCAAATTTAGAAGTTTATCTCAGACCTTTGTCTCAGTTGCATTTCCTCAATGCAAGACGGACCTTCAGCCATGACTGAAAGGTGAATTTGGGCAACGACAACAAAAGTTTCCCGACCACTGCCTTCAACAAAACTCATTACCACATCTTACAGTTTGCTGTTTAGCTTCAATTCATTTTGCATTGTGACGTGGTTTTTAGATGCCAACACTGGATTGACTAATTTTTTTGGTTGAATCAACAAATGGTCATCCTCAGCTGGTTGTAAAGCACTGCTGGGAGGCAAAGTTCGGTTTCCATAACCTTAAAAACAAGTTATGATAAAAACCTGTAATAATCACAAAACTATATCTCGTGGAAATACAATCTTTTCTGACTCAGCAACAGCATTTTAGTTTAAACCAATCGGCTCTGTCAGAGTCAAAAATATCACTGTAGACGGCTGCGCCGGCTTCACCCAATAGGCAATGTTTTCTTGACATAGATACTTCTCGCCACAAAATTAAAAGTGCGTTTTGTGAAAGGGAATCGATTAAAGAAAACATCATGGGAAGTAGCGGAGAGCTGCTGCATTTCTCCCAAAGCTACTACAGTCCCTTGAAACTTCTAGTATAAACTGTTTGTAGCATAGGCGTGCTTTGAAACTGAACTTCTCACAATTGAAACAGCCAACGATTTCACAAACGTTTATTTGATAAAGTGCTTGAAATATATAAATTAAAAGTTGAGGGAGCCCGTCAAAGTGATTTCTATGTATTTTCAGAAACAAGCTATTAAAAAAAAAAATTGGGCCCTTTACTTAGGACTTTTTCGAAACTGTTGGCTTATTTGTATGACCTAATGCCAGTGTTCGCGGGTATCTTGGTTTGCCTTCGCGTAAGTGCAGTCAGAGAAAAAGCAAACTAACCAGACGTCAAGTACTTAAAGTTAAGTTATTACAGTAGCAACGCCCCATCTGTAATGTCGAGGTTAAGAACATCATAGTTCAATCGGTCGGATGCGCTAGCTTCACTCCATGGGTAGTAGTGAGAACCGTAATGAAAAGTAAATGCTTTTTCACACAGCCAATTCTTGTTCCAAAATCAAAAGTACTCTTAATGAAAATTTTTAACGTCACAAACCCCCTAATGACGCTCACCATGGGCAGATGATCAATAGTACCAAATTTGATGTTTATACGCCCGGTAGTCTTGGAGAAGTAGAAATACACAAACAGAATTGGGCTTTATAGTACAGATCAATGTGATTCTCAACCTTTTTGTTGTCATGAACCCTTTTTAATACTTGGCTGACATACTGTACACCTCTAACTTAAGTATAAGACCCTGTTTTATGGAGATCAACTTTTTACCAGCAGTTAATATCCTATTTTCTTCATGCCAAAATAAAGTCGAATACCTTTACATTTTGAAGAGTAATTATTTCCCTATTTTCGTCTCCAAACAAAACTTAAAGCCATTTTTTGGAAATCAATTTTTTCACAAATCTTTTGTAGACCCCAAAAAGTTTTCTGTGGACCCCTGGGGGTTCATGGGCCTCCGGTTAGGAACAACTGGTATATATAAAGCAAAGTTTGGTCATAACTTCAATTGGCTTCACAAAATAAGTTCAAAAAATTGTTTAAAAAGCTGTTTTGCCAGGAGCTAAAAAATAACAAAGTGAAATTAGCATCGTTGCATGCACTATGAGCTAACGGTACCGCTTGCTATAGCCTAAGCTACAAGCATTTACTGAATTATCCTGTCCAGCGATATGCTTTTTTCTATAGAAGTGATCACAAATAATCTGCAGCACATGTTTAGGTATCGACAATTAATAATTAAGTCTACCTCTAGATTTTCTAACTCCATTGACTTAATCAGAGTCTACGTTTTAACCAATTACGGATGACTCTGGTTTAGTCTACGCTCTACACAAATAAACCTATGGCCGTAGTTTGACAAGGTGATGCAGTTGTGAGATCGAATCCCACTCGCAACATTGTTTTTAACATGCTAAGAGTTGTAAGATCTACGAGATAGATCCAATTATCAATTTTTTTGATAAATCAACAATATCAGCATAAAAGCTTAACAACGGCTGAATCTTGTTCACGCTAACATAGATGATTTGGAACTTTGATGCCTTAACAGTGCCTATTGACATCCGCGACAAGCAAGCGTAGTGAAGAAGAACAAACAAAATTTACTTCACATCCCATTTTTCTCAATCCACCTGGGATGATCAGTCAGACAGAGGCAGGCAAGAAAACGTTTATGTGGCTGCTCAAAGTGTGCTTAGGTACTCGAATGAACAAGAACAAAAGCTCTTCTAATCGTCACTGATAATGACAATTTCATCAGTCGTCACATATAGAGTGTGTTTTTTGAAAAACAAAAAGTTTTGGCAAAACAACTTCTTTACAGCTATACATACCAAAATAGCATGCTATCAACAAATTAAAGCTGGGATGTCCGGTCTCATTTACACACTGCCGAGTAAAACCGCGCAATCACACACTAATTCCATCAATGAAGAAACAATCGTTTGCATGCAATGAATGCTGAGCACAATAAAATGTCTTGTAATTACTGGGTCAATGTTTGCATCGCTGCATGAATTCTGCAATGTGGCTTTCTTTGAAAAAGCGCTTTACAGAAATCATCTCAACTTCAACACATAGTGAAATGCAACCACTGTACAATTAGTACTGTTGGCAACTCTGACATTGATCAAATTACAAGTCTTTCATCTTAAAATCGTTAAGCTATTTCTGTAACCAAACAACTAGACAAAAATAAACTACTACCGGTAAGCTAAAATTAAATCACGCATAGTTTCCCAACAGAAATTCCCAACTTTCCATAGACAGCAATGAGACTAAGCAAACTTCTGTAGTGTATATTATACTATTTACCTGCTAAAACCGTTTCTGCTTGAATTTTACTTTCTGGATCCATTCACTGTAAAACAGCTAAATTAAGCATGCTTATTATGACAGTAGGTCTCATACTTCATTTTTACTAAAATGCTTGGTTTGAGCAAGAATAAAGAAAGAACATTTAAATGATTTTTAAGACTAACTGCAAATAATTTGCATTTCACGATATGAACATGAATTTCTCTTTAAAAAATGAAAACGAGTCATAAATTTGTACACTTAATTTCCGGTCACAGGACGATCTGTGCTGCATTAAACAAAGCAGCTTGTGTTCTAACCTGCATTTAAATTGTCAATCCTGTCCACACAGTGCATTTTTATCATAAGCATTGCAAGCAACCAGGTGAAATTGCTATTAAGTACCTTTCATTATTAAAGCACAACAACAAAAACCTGCGTCGTGGAGTAGTGGCTGAAATGCCGACTTCACAGTCGGTAGACTTGGGTTCAATTGCTTTGTTGAGTCACATCATAAACTTTGAAAATGGTATTCCAGTTTCATAATTGGCACTCAGCAATGTCAACAAAACAGGGATAACTTGAAGAGAAAGCTGGCAAGTTCGCTGGTTGTGTCCAAGGTAAGGCACTTTAACTAGATTCCTCCATCTTTATGCAATAGAGAGGTGGTGGGGCCGACCAGCCTAAATGCCGTGGTGACCCAGCCTGAGTAAAGACGTGAAACAAAGCATTACCCCAAACGCACAAATGAATAATACGAAGATTACACAAGCATTCAATTCACTTTCTACTGATTAAATATTTTTCTACTAAGCCACATAAGTAGAGCCATTATAAATATAGAGCGTATCATAAGGGGTCACTTCCCAAAAAATCATACCTTGAAAAATATAAAGCAAAGCAAGGCAAAAGCATGTGCTATTTAAAATGCAATATATTAAAATATTGTGATGTGATTTTGTTGGGCTATTGCAACAGCAATATGAATGTTTCAATATTTCATGTAAAATGAGGTTTGTACTAATTTCATTGCTATTTAATGATATTTTATTTTGTATCATAAGAGTTTGATTTGAATGAGTCGAAGGCATGAGCTCAATAGAGGCTTTGGATAAAGTTTCCAGTAATAAGCAGACACTCGTAGCGCACAGAACCGGAATGCAACATTTTAAGCAGGGTGTTTTCCATCCAAACAAGAAATAGAGGCCCTTAAACTTCAACTAAACAAGTTTCAAGTGTGGTGACGTCACGAACTAAACCCAGTGCAGAAGGGCATTGGTCTATGTCATGCTTGTAGATTTGTGACGTGACCTTAGCAATACCAAGATATTGCTGCATGCTTTATTGTACAAGCTTTGCTTTTGATAGAGGAGTTAAGTTGGATTTGGACATGTTCTAAATCATTCTTACTTTGACCATGGTGAAATAAAGACTTCATTTGCAGTCTTAATTTTTTGGAGTTACATTTCTGGTAAAAAATGCGCTCACGTGCACAACACTGCTGACATTGGACTTTTTGAAATGTGCAACTTGAACCCTTATGATATTAACCACATTTCCAACTTCAATTTAACTCAATTAACAAAAGCAAAACCGGTCCAGTAAAGGGCACAGCTGCAGGCGTTGATGTGGCACTGTATTGAAATTGCTTTATGTCATGTCATCAGACCAATGGCCATAAGGTTGAGGTTGCACCTCAACCAGGTTTAGTTCAAAAGGTTGCTACACAAGCACTCAACAGAATAGCCCCCAAAGTCAATCAGGAAAGCCTATCAAAAACTTCAGGTATCACCATCTACCATTTGGCACATTGTAAAAAAGCATTCACATAGGATTCCTTATATAATGCATCAGGCCAAATATTTGTGCCAAGTAACCAAGAGCTTGCATAACAAACATTGGTAAAAAGCTAATAAAAATTAATTCCTTAGATTAGTTTGTTCAAATTTTCATGAATAGATCTTAAGATCATTCGCTTTCAAGAAATTAAAATCGTGCTTTTCTAATTTCAACAATCATTGACATAGAAGGAGTAGTAGTGTGACACAGGCTTCTAAAAAACAGTGTATACTCTATTACATAACTTAATTGATAATGGAGATAATAATTTTTTAAGCCTATTGTTGTTTACATTAGTAAGATGATAGTGGTAGACGCAACAGTCACAAACTATAAAATACACACAGGTTATACTGGCACCTGGACAGTTACGGACTCTTGACAAATTGAAGAATAAAATCACACCCCAGAACCGAATTCTTAATATAAATAATAGCCTAAGCACTTCTTAATATTCCAGAAAACTGGTACCTGCATTGCAAACAAATGTTTAAGCAGATATACCTGTACTTTTCTAATACAGATAAATACAGAATAGTATGATAATTAATAATTTATTTTGATAGGTATGCTGAAAAACTTGTGCATTTATAAAAATAATGCAACATTTCTGAGCCCATGATGATATCATGCATTTAAAGTTTAGAAATGAAAATTCATAAGCTGTGACTGGTGTATTAATTCAATTAGAAACGCAAACGTAAGACAGTCTTAACATGAGGATGAAAGAATGATTAAGAACTAATCCGCTAATTTAACTCGTTGATTATATGAGAATAATTGAGTTTGGAATTGACTACAAAAAGACTTTATGTCTTTGAGCCATCAGCCACTCATATAAGTCAATGTGGTCGGCACAAGCCTTAGTTTAAACTAAAAAAATGAGCTTATATGAAAAAGTAGATTTTTCTCAGCCCTTCACACACAATGCAATGCTTGATCAACCTGCAGTCTTTTGATGACATGTTTCTTACTCGTTTTATTGGACCATGTTGCTGAGTTGAAAACTTAAAATCTAGAGAATTTTTTGTTCTCATTTTTCAAAAAATGCTGGTTTTGATGCCTATTTGGAAACCGCTCACCAAAATATGGCAGTGATAGCCTATCCTGCATTCTTGATTTCATAAGTTTTTAAAAACGTTTTGACTATTTGCTATTTTTTTTTCAAAAACAAATTTCTCTTTTTTTCTCCTGGCATTGATAAAATTTGGTAAAGCTTCAATCATTTACCTTGGCTAAAGCTTCATAAGGTGTTCCTCATGGTCTATGATGTATGAGACATAAAGATATGATGTGATTTGCAGTTTGCTCAGTGGCACCACATTTGCAATTTGGTGATGGAGCGAGACCCCATTTGTACATGGACGAGTGAAAACGTCCTATACCAGTTTGCAGGTGATTGAGCCTTACCCAAGATGTTCTGGGCAGACTCATTCCAAGAGATCTTGAACAAACCCTGGGAATGAAAGCAAGGACCCTTGAAGTACTCTCCAAGTCGTCTGCATTCCATTTATGTTTCGTCCACTGCTTTACATGTATGTCCAGTTTAGACAAACTACCTAATAGTAACCATGCAGCAGGTACAAATGGGCGTCTTGATATAAGTCTCCCCAGATGCGCATCCTGCTGCCCAACCAACTGTCTGTGCAGTACATAGTCGGGATCATAAATAGCACAATTCACCACGAAAAGTGTTACTCATAATCAGCAGAGCTCAGCTGGCTGGATACCTGCGAGGACAAGCAAGTCCTCTGTTGGTGCGAGACAAAAGCATCCAGTGACAATGTTCAAAGCATCATCGAGAATGCTGTCAATGAGGCGAGTAGGCGTACTACGACACTAAACTGGTGCACAGTACTCAGCGGGAGAGTAGACCAAGGAAAGAGCAGAGATGCACAATGTCTTGGCAACTGCACCACATCCAGATCCTGCAAGTTGCCTCAACAGTGCAACTCTGGTAAGGAGTTTCTTGCACAAAGCCTCAAGGTGGTGACGGAAAGTAAGCGACCTATCCAGCTTTACCCCAAGATACGTTGGGACTAGACAGGGTGGCAATAGGTTGCCATTGTTGTAAACATTAAGCACACATTTGGCCTCTTTGTTGTTAAGATAAAAAGCTGCCGTTGCCGTTTTAGTATTGCTAAGCTTTAGCCTCCAAGTATGGAGATAAGCTGAAAGTGTAGTCATGTCTTGGCTTAGAGTGTCCTTCACTGCCTTCCAATCTCGACAAGCATACAGCAATGCTAAGTCACCAGCATGTGCATACTTCGATGCTGATTAGGTTTTAAATATACCTTAATGCTTCTTTCAAAAATTCTGCAGTCCCCTTAAAGCATGTAAACAACCTGTTTTGTTGCACTTACAACTTGCAAAGAAAAATATTTTCAGATTTTCTAGAGAACTTATTTCAGTTTGCTACCTCACCAATCTGATAACAGTATCCTATGCTAAATATTGGTCTGGTAGCTTAGTAAATTGGCTTGCCGGCTATATGTTTGATTGCTAGCAGCTAAGTTATAGCTTCTAGCCTAAGCTGACGGTTATACAGTAGCTTAAGCCCTCTGTACCTTCTACTAAAGTTCCTGTGATAAACTACTTGTCTGAAGTCCGTTTTGGAACAACTAGCTTGAACTATCACCTAATTATTCCATGTTAGTGCTGCTGGGTTGTACGCTAAGTTTTTATATCAACTTCGGTAAAACGGTACCAAGACTGCAAATTTGCAACTGTGACCGGTTTGTTTATTTATTTCTCTCCCAGCATACTTGTTTTCGTTAGTTACGTCAAAGTCTAAATTTGAGTACATAAATCTCACAAAATATTGAAGTTAACAACAAATCGTGAGTTATAAAAAGTTTAAAAGTTCTTCACAAAGAAATTTATTATACACTTACTCAGCGGGAGGGAGGGTGGTCCCAGCGGCGCCCCCTGGACACGCTCCTGACCTAAGTTAAAAATCTGCATTCAATAAGCTAAACGGATAGACTCATGATGAAAGCCTGGTCTCTACCTTGCGTAGCCCATGCACTTTTTGGTTGGCTTCCTCTCGGCTCCCCTTTCACAAACTACCACCAACCTCAACCTATCTAAAATTACTAACTAGCCCTGGAAGCTACTTTGTAATAGCCACTAACATGCTTTGCCCCATTGTGAACTTTGTTTCCTACTGAAAGAAAATAAAGATGTATTCCCAAACAGTGGCGGGTTATATCTAGGATCTGCAGCCCCACCACGCGTTTTAACGATCTATTTTTTCGAATTTTTTGTAATGGCAAAATGTCCTAGTTCACAACTTATTTACTAATGCACTAGTCTGTGTCGCTGAAAAGGCAAATTTGTGTATACCACTAACACAAAACTAAGTGAGCGTGCGACATAGGGCTTCTCTATTCTTTCAGGTGCAGCAACCGCTCACTAATTTGATTGGTTATACGTCTTACAAGTAAAAGTTATGCGTCTTAACGTATACCGTTTGTTGCTGTTTCCTATTTTTGGCTGTTGCTTTGATGTGTTCTTTTGCGTTGCGCGTGTTTTACCAGCCAAAAACAAATGTAATACCGTAAAACGAGGTGAATAGGAACATGGAGGTGAATAGGAACAAGTTTTTGGAATGAAATTTTTTTTAAATATATATTTTCGTTTGCATTGTTTTACATTAATTATACAATATTTTGTTTAGATACAGTATAGGGTGTTAACAAGTAGTAACATTGGATTTGTAATTGCTTTGGTCTAGTTAAAAATCAGGGGTGTTTGAAGAGCTTGTGAGGGGGCAATTTTACAAACAGGAACAAACTTGTCTTTCCCACAAGTGGCCACGTGACTTAGAACATCGGCTTATTACTAAAGACTTCCAGTGTGGTAAGTAGTTTGCTTTCTTACGTTTTGTTTTGACAAGATTCAAACATGCATTGTGTGAGCATAAAAAATTGGAATCTCACTCCAGGTTTGAATTTTTAGGGGTGAAAAGGAACACAATGGCTTGGACCTACAAATCAGATCCCAGAGGAAAGAAATATGTAAAACACACTCCAGAGGCCATTAACAGCGCTTTGGCGGATCATCGACGTGGTATGTCTTTTCGGGCATGCTCTAGAAAGCATGGAATTGCAATAGCAGTCCTATGTAGAAGGGCACGTAATCCACATATTAAACCCCAAGGGGGCCAAACCGTTTTAAGTAAAGATACAGAGAAATTTATGGCCAAAAGAGTCGCAAGTTGTGCTACTTTGGGCTTTCCACTGGATAGTACTGATATTCGTTATTTATATAAAGGATACCTTGATAAACGTGGCTTGGTCATGTCTTGGCTTTGTTAAAGGATCTTGGTTAAAGAGTTAAAGGATCTATGTCTTGACTTAGTTAAAGGATACCTTGATAAAAGTGGCTTGGTCATGTTTGAGACTATTACTTTGCCATATTTCTTGAGACTTCAAGGGAAAAAAGTTTTGATCGGCGACAATCTCAGCTCCCATTTATCTGTGGAGGTTATCAGAAAATGTGAGCAGAACAACATCTTGTTTGTATTTTTGCCGCCATCTTCGACTCACATCTTGCAACCGCTGGATGTCTCTTTTTTTCGTCCCTTGAAATGATCTTGGCGCAAAATACTTGAAGACAAGAAAAGAAGCTGCCACGGGAAGCCTTGCAATCTTGCCAAAGACACATTTCCTCTCATCCTTAATCGTTTATACAAAGAAGTGTACTCCAACGCCGCATCCAACATTAAAGCAGGCTTTGAAAAATGTAGTTTGTTTCCCCTAAATATGGAGAAACCTCTTGCAATGCTTCCTCAGATTGCTGCTGGAGACAACACACCTGAAAGCGATTTCAGTTCTACATCAGCAATGGATGACAGCTTAATTTCAGTCTTGCAAGGAATGCGTTACGGTGATGCCTCAAAATCAAAAGTTTCAAAACGGAAAAAGCTAAACGTTGAGCCAGGAAAGAGCGTTGGATTGGCTGACTTTCCATCTACCTCTGCTGATAAGAACCTTGAAGAAGAAAGCGAAGCCAACAGCAAAGAAGATCATGATGATAATGAATTAGATGATTCCAGATATTTTGTTGGAAACTTTGTGAAATTTGTGTATGAAGGTGAATGTTTTCCAGGCCAAATAATATCTACAAATGAAAGTGGTTGTGTGATAAAGTCCATGACTAAAAGTGGTTTCAATTGGAGGTGGCCCCAACATGAAGACGTCATGCATTACCCATTTTCAGATATTAAGACCAAAATTGCTCCTCCAGTGCCAAAGAAACGAGGAGTTTTTTCTGTTCCAGAACTGGATGACGAGTGGGGATTCAAGTTGTGATAAAAAAATTTTTGTTTGGGATTTGAACGCTGTTTATTGACTTTGATTTGTTACTGGAGTGTTTTCTTCTTTGGCACTTATTTAAAAAATAAATATTTCGTTTCGTACAAACAAACTTTTACTTGCTACTTTCCAGCCTGTTATGCTATTAGCATTACTGTGTTGATCAGCCGTAGTTTAGACTCGTTCCTGTTTGTTTATATATCGGGTAGATTAGAAATAGCCACTGGTTGAACAGAGCTGTTCCTATTGACCCCAAAATTGGGAGTGAAAAAAACATGACATTTTTGCAAATAGCATCAAAAGTACACAAGGAAAACAAAAGTTTTTTTGTCATCTCTCCAAATCAGCATTCCAAACAATATTAAACACTAACTTTATAAATTTTATCAATATCTTGAAAATGCCACTAAAAATTGTGTTGAAAATGCTCCTATTCACCCCGTTTTACGGTACTACTTCTACTACTATCTGACAATATCATAATGGTATGTAAGACGGGCTGTGGCCGCACCGCCTGAGACTGGTTTTTATAAGTGATTTAATTGCTTCATAAATGTCTTAAAGTTATAGTTTGTGTGTGATGTAGCAAAATTTTTTGCCGCTGCGAGTCTTCTCAACATAACTAACCCAAACTTTTCGGTATGACTGAATATCTCTAGTTTTTGGACACCATTCGTTAAGCTGCAGGAAGGGTAAAATCAGTAGCGCCCAGGCAATAGACGTAATGCGTTGCTTTCACCGTCGTTTGATTCTTCTTCCTTTTCTAGTGACGTAACAATTCCTGCTGAGGTTGCAAATGTTGTGGCTTCAAAACAGGGCTATTCTTCGTAGTTGGTAACTTTGTTTATAGGTAGATTCAAAGTTGCTGGTCAGTTGTATCATTTAAAAATTAGACAAAATAAACAGGGAGTAAGAAAACTTATTTAAAGGCGAGGAAGGTGTTTAACTTAAATTTTCTCTTCTACCGGTCAATTAGTAAAACTATCGCTTTGTCATTTAGACATCTGACTACTGCAATGATTATACAGTATATTGGAAGTTGCCACACTTGTCGTAATAAAGAACCAAAAGCGATAGAGGCCACCATTGAAAGAACCGCAGCCGGCACGCAATCCTTTGTATGAAGTGACGCATCTTCCATCCAAATAGAAGGTGTTGATCTTTTTTTTCGGAGGCCATTATTGTCAGAGCACGAAATTAAAGATTCACCGTTCCCAAAAGTTAATGTACACAACTATGTACAGAGGGTGATGACCTTTTTCTTTTTTTTGAATAAACCATCAGTTTTAAGCACGAAATAAAGCATGAACCCTTTCACCGGCCCTGAAACTTAACAAGGTGCACAGCCGATTGCACAACCCTACTTTAACATCAATTTACTCAAATACAATATAAGTCAAAAGAGCTGGAGTCAAGGACTTAAATAGCAGCATGTGGCTTGCGAGACGCAGTTTAGCCACCCCTGGTATATATTCTTCAGGGGTGTACCCAAAAATTTCAAAGGGGGAGGGGGCACAATCCAAAACCTAGACAGTTGAAACTTTTTGGTGGGACAAGTTTTTTCGCTTGTATCAACTTGTGCAGGGTTTCGCTTACCAGCCTGTGCGTTTCGTTACATTCCAGCATTCAATACTTTAATTTTCTTAACTCTTTCGATCCCGCGTGCATTGTGAGAAAAATGTTTGCGAGGTGGCAGTGCGAAAAATTGTCATAATTTGTCATAATCAATCATAATTGATCATCATAAAATACCCAAGTTTGTTTGTAAATCATTACTCATCTGTTTACTTCTACATCAAGTGTGATATATCGTTGAAATCTCTATTTCTTGAGGATTTCAAATATAATAAAAACAAAAAAATTTTTTTTTTGAATATGCAAATTTTATGCAAATTAGCCCCCCCCCCCCCCGCCCAAACAGGTGCTGAGTTGTCTTCGAAGTTAAAGTACCCTCACCTCAAAGATCACTACAGATTTTATTTTTCTACCAATTTCTTTAAAAATGGTCGCAAGATGATGCTAAGGAAATAAGCTTTCAAGGTACATCAGTTAAAACTTACCATAAAGCCTAGGTTTTCTACAGTTTGCTACTTTCTGAGGCACATGACCTTTTTGTTAACCGGTACCGACCGGTACCAAATTTTGTTAGTTAAATTTAGTACCTAAAATATGATCAGTCATTATCTGCTACAAGTTAGCCTAAACCATGTAACATTATGTATTTTTGAACAGGGAATTTCTTCAAGATTCAGAAAATATCAAGTTTAAATAGAATATGCTGTCACTAACAATGAAACAGCAACTTATTTACACCCTTCCCATGTGTTGAGAAACAAGGGGGATACAGCAAACTTTAATTTAGAGAAGCCAAACTTCTGCTAGCTTTTAAACTTGTATTTCAGTTTTTGTCTCCTTGGAAACTTGATACAAAATGACGACTTTATTGGTGAAATATTTGCAATTCATTTTATCTTTTTATAGGGTGTAGTTTTTCTAAAAATTATAATTTAGTGAAGATAAGACAAAAAATTTTGGGGGTTTTGAACTAACATGATGTACAGTACCCATTTTTGATCAGTAAATATCATATATCGCTTAGCCTAAACTATTTAAAGTTATATATTGCTAGAAAGCAAATTTGCTAAGCTTTCAAATGAGACCGGTATTTAGCAACATATCATATTTTTTACGCACTAAATTTACTTTTATCTACTAACCATACAAATTTGTTTGAGGGGGTTTTGAGACCCCTAAAAAATTTGAATAGGTAAATTTTATCATTATCGCTTGAAATTTTGTCAAATGATGCCCCAAAAGAGTAGTTTTCAGACTGTGTTAATGATAAAGGGTTTGGTGTTGTGGTAAATATGGTATCTTGATTTGAAATCAAGGTAATTGGCTCTTGCCCGTGTCTGCTAAGAATTTTGCAATTTTTGTCATCTGCAAATGGGTTGTTGGTCCTTTTAACTCTTTTTCGGTATAAAAATCCAAGAATTAAGGCACAAATTAAACATCTTCCGCTGCGTGAGGAATTAAGCGTGATCTTTTGAAAATTTTATGAAAATCGGAGGAGAAATAAAGTCACAAATCAATTTTTCAGTAAACTAATTTTGTAACTCAATTTAAAAAAATTTGAGGGAAACTCTTATTTTATTTTGCCTGTAATATTACCGTCGCGGGATCGAAAGAGGCGTGGCTAGGCTTTCGCCGTGGCTGGTGAAAAACTTTTTAATCTCAGTGGCACTTGCTCTGTAGAAGTGTGGTCACTAACATCATTTTTTAACTTAAAAGCAACCTAAAAGCACGTTATTTTTGTGCTAAAAAATTATGTTGTCTTACATTATACCGGTACGGTACATTAAGCTTGTTCAAATGCTGTTTAATTCACGCAATATGAATTATGAAAGTAAAATATGAACTAAAATTGCTAGGCTAAACCTACAACTTTACATTTTCGTAACCTTTCAATACGCCTGTGCTAATAGTGTAATCAACTATAGGTTGCTAAAACAACACTATCTTGAGAGTAAAGTTTGCGTATGAATTATGATGTTGCATGTTCGAAACAGGGTTGTGGAGTCGCAGCCAAAATCGCACGACTCCAATTCCGCCCTTTGTAAAAAATGGTTAACCAAACAGCCCATAACAGTACGGCATTACCATTAAGTTTATTTACTCAAGAAAGAAAATGTTTTTCGTATGCCATTCAACGCTGATTAAGTTTTAAATATGCCTTAATGCTTCTTTTAAAAATTCTGCCGCTCCCTTAAAACATGTGAACAACCTGTTTTCTTGCGCTTACAACTTGCAAAGAAAAGTAGTTTTAAAGTTTTGTAAGAAACTTATTTCAGTTTGCTATGCCACCTATCAGATACCAGTAGCCTATGCTAAATATTGATCCAGTAGCCTAACAAACCGGCTTGCCGGCTATATGTTTGATCGCTAGCAGCTAGGCTATAGCGTCTAGCCTAGGCAAACTCCCGTCTATGCAATAGGTTAGGCCCTTTGTACCTTCCACAAAAGTTCCTGTGATAAACTACTTGTCTGAAGTCCCTTTTTGAAAGACTTGCTTGAACTATCATCTAATTTCTAATCATTGCATCTCAACGGTGCTGAACCTGTGCGCCAAGTTTTTACACTATCTTCGGTAAATCGGTGCCAACATTACAGAAGTTGCAACTGTGACTGGTTTATTTATTTATTTTCTAGCATGTCTATTTTCGTTTGTTACGTCATAGACATAAATTTGAGTAAACAAATCTCACAAAATATTGAAGTTAACGGCTAATCGTGCAACAAAGGTAGAACGAAAATATGCACCGCACCGGTGCGATTTCGCAAATCGCACCGACCGCACCGATCGCACCGGTGCGAAAAAAATCGCACCGACCACACTGGTGCGATGTGCGCAACTGCAAGCGCACTGGTGCGATGGAAGGCGCACTGTAGCAGAATTACTGTATATGGCTTTATAATTATAATTATATACTTTGTATTATAATTTATTATTAATGAAGTGGATGATTCAATTGGGTCTTAAGTGCAATTATTCAAAAAGTGAAGGAAATTTTACGTATGGATAAATACATTACTTACTGCTGACGTAAAAGTGATTAATCAAGCAATAGTACCATAACCTATGCAAAAAGCATTGGCATCCTAAAGCAAAATTTACCAATGAAAACCTACGTGATGTAATTTGGCTTACAAGACCACAAACGATTTTGAGAAACGTTCTGAAAAAATGCTTAGCCCATCTTTGTCTGTAACAACATCTTGTTCCGGTAAAAGAGTGTCGGTGATTATAAATAGGCATAGTACACAGGTACAGGCATAGTAGGCGGTAGTTATAAATAGGCATAATACAAGCATAGTAGGCATAGTAATGATAACTAGAGCTTTTAATATGAAATCTCATTGCACCCTCTCAACGCTTAAATGTAAACTCATAAAATTAATTTTTTTTAAAGGAAAGAGGTAAGGCTTCTATATATTGATCAGACTGGTTTTCGGTCGCACACCTCCCCTACTATCTTTGTACTGGTACTATGTCTACTATGCCTGTACTATGCCCAATATGCCTATTTATAATCACCCCGTAGTAGGCATAGTACAAGCATGGTAGGCATAGTAGAAATAGTACAGGCATAGTATGGCGACCTTGCGAGATACGGACTTTGGATCATTGATGTTTTGCTGAAATCATCTGGGTGACTCTTAACATTCTCGTTCTGTTCGTACGCTTGTTGTTGTATTGTGTATCGTTGCTGCAAATCATTCGTTGGCCTAAAACAGGTCATAAAAGAATAACCATAGTTACATATCATGCTGCAACAATACTGGGTGACTAAGCCGTATGGCCAGGCGTGGTTCCGTCTGACGTGCGGCGGAGTGACCTAGTAAACAAGCATATAAAGAGAGGTATTGTTTATTTCATTCATTCAAAAAAATTCAAATTTAATTTCAATTTTAAATTCAATTCAGTCAAATTTGCTTCAAGACTCATCGCAATTTCATTCGTGCTTCGACATTGCGTTTATGATTTGAAATATATTTGTTCTTGGAGTCGGACGTGATCGACGTTTCATTTCCCCATAATAGTACAAGCGTAGTAGGCATAGTAGACATAGTACAAGCATAGTGGGCATAGTACAGAAATAGTAGACAGAGTACAGACATAGTAAACATAGTACAGGCATAGTACAAGCATAATAGGCATAGTACAGGCGTAGTAGACATAGTACAAGTACAGTAGACATAATACAGGCATAGTACAAGCATAGTGCAGGCATAGCACAGGAGTAGTAGACACATACGCACCAAAAAAATTAAACAAAAGTAATTTTATCGCACAAACAAACTATATGGTCTAGACTCTAGAGTAACATCAATTTTGCATGCATGTAATGCATAATAGTTGATTCAAAAATATAAAAAAATCGTTACCTTGATACAATCTCCAAGGATACCGTGACTACGGCGTTTGTGTTTCAAAGCAGCTGTTGCCCAAGGAAAAGAAAATTCTGTGTTCATCCGTTTGAAAGTTTTTACAAACAACTGTTTAATCGTTTTGTGAATATTTTATAAAAAAAAATAAGAAGTTTTCATGTGAATTATAAAAAAACAAAAATTTTCATGTGAACTTTAAGATTTGTTCAATTGATAGAAAAAAACAAATAATTTTTATGTATTTATGAATATTAATTAGCGCTTTTGAATCATGTTTACATATGCGTATCGCACCGGTGCGGTGTGGTGCCAAAAAAATTTGCCCCTACCACACCGGTGTGATAAAAAATCGCACCGGTGCGACAAAAAATTGCACCGGTGTGGTGCAGTAATTTTGATTAAGCTGGACCTCAAGCTCCAGGATGAGTAACAGTAAGTGCAGCCACGGATTGCGAAAAAACCCATGCCCTTTTTACCAAACTTTGTTGACTTATTTTCAATACTAAGTTATTTTCAAACAAAACAACAAAATTTTTTCGCGCCTTTGGCGTAACTGCACATTCTTAGCATTGACTAACGGCACCTTTAAAAGGACTAACAAGCAACATGATAATGCATGAAAAACAGGAGAAAACCTATTTCCCAGTGCTGAAGGTTTAATATTCATGCCTGTCTCGTCCACCAAATTTGCCTTTGCAATTTTACTGATCAAGTGTGGCAAAGCACAAAACCCAGACAATATTCTGCCACCTATATTCTGAAGCACTGCAGCCCCAAATGTGTTACATGGCTTCAAAAATTCTACACAGCCTGCGTGACCTACCGAACAATCCCCACTGGCCACTGTTCTCTCGGTATCAAAACCTGGCAATGCAGCTGATGAATGAAAGAGTTTTCAGCCCATATCGCTGTTGAGCGTTTCTTATAAGCTTTTTGAGCGGTTACTGTTGAGGCATCTAGAACTTGTTTTTGATCTTCAAAATTGGCTTTAGGCTTGCTGAATGCAAAACCGATCAAGTGTTTAAACTAACCTATGACATTAATCACCACTTTGAAGAAAATAAATCAGGTATTATGTTGGCAAATCTTACGGCCGCACAAATTTGCCTAATGTATGGTAACAGGGCCAAACATACCACCACCGCCTTTGATTTGGTGTTACTTCTCTGGACCAAAAATTTAAGAACTCGCAAAAAATAAGAAATGCGCTTTTTTCACAAAATTGGTAGAATAGAGCACAATAAGCAGAGCTGGGCACCGCAAATTTAAACTCAATTCCGCAACCGCAAATTCCGCAAAACTGCAAGAGGTGTTCCGCAACCGCAAATCCGCAAGTTTGCGATAGGTTTGCGGTGACTTTTGCACTTCCGCAACCGCAAATGCACATAGCACTTCCGCAAACTTAGACCGCAATATTTACTGTTATTTTGTCTTCGTGATGACCTTTTTTATTTTTGAAGATCAAATTTTGTCATCGACCAGACGTTGACCTCCAAAAAAAAAAAAGAAAAGGTCATCAACTCCCGGTCGTTCCCCTCCAACCCAGAAAATAAGAGCGTCCACTTTTTCCGAGCGGTTTTACCGCGGATCAGGCAACACTGCCTATAGGTTTGCGGATTTGCGGTAAATTTCGATTTTTCACCGCAAATCCGCAAATATTTGCGGTAGGAAATTAGGTTCGCAAATCCGCAAATAAAAACTTGAATCCGCAATTTGCGGATTTGCAGATTTGCGGACCTATTTGCGGAAGTGCCCACCTCTGACAATAAGGGCATATTATTTTCAGTTTTGATGATTAGTGTAGACTATGAGAAAATCCAGGTATTTTTCTGTATTCACTGATAATGATAGTTTCATTTGTATCATTGCAAATCAAAAATTCTACTGGACCTCTGGAAATACTCCAACTGGACCTTTGCTAAAATCAGTTAAGTAGCTCTGAGCTAGACCTTAGCTTGGTGATCTATACTATATGTCTGTATTTCTGTTTTAACTCCTCTGAAACTGCTAGAGGTACAAGCATCAAACTTGGGACGATTGATTACCACCCCATGGTAAGTGTTACAAGGGAGTTGGTGACCTCACGATGACATCATAATCAAAAATATTTTTTTAGAATTTGCATTACTTGACACAAAACAACCGCTTTTTGCTAAAACGAAAATCAGCTTCCGACTTACCACATCACAACAACTTATATTTTTTGTGGTGTAAAATGACAGCACAATCAGTGATTCATTCCTCAATCTGTTTTTTGTTCTTTCTCAAAAACTACTGATCGCAGAAACGCGATTAAACGCTCTTTCTGGAGGTATTAATAAGGTGCTTTCAATAAAACAACTTTACAACAATTAAAGTCTATTCGGCAATGCTACAAGCAATTCTTTGTTTGAGCACTTTAAGCCCTATAAGCATTTTTCTTTTCATTTTTGCATGCACGCTTCAAACTGGCTCTCTGATGTCATAATATGTCTCGTACGATTAACACAAGTCTCGCTACCGCACATCACTTGCAACCTTTTTGCAAAATCAGTTTAGTTAAAAACTGATTTGTGACCTCATTTCTCAAATGATTTTCAAACTTTTTTCAACAAATTAACGGTTATTTCAAAGCGATTCCGATAGTGTATAATATGTACAATTAATATTAGTTTTTGTAATGAAAAAAGTAAATTTAAGACCTGTGATATAACTTCCAACTCCTCGCAAAAAGTAGTAAGCTCAGTAAAAAAAGGTAACTTCAATAGAAAAACGCTATAATAACGTGCCAGCAATTGCTGTCTTTTGAAAGCTTAGGAAATTTCCTTTCCAGCATTATATGACTCCAATTACTTAAGGCTAACAATTAGTTTATAATGACTGATCAAAAATTGGTTGCCATACATTACGGTCCATTTTTAGTTGAACAATTATCCTACTTGACCAATCAACTAGCAATTGCTAAAAACAAAGTTTGTTTTTTGGTACATTTTGACTACTTTTCCTCACAAGCATGGTTCTTTTGCATTATCTGTTGACGTTTTTAAATAGATCCATCAAAAACTGAAGTCTCCAAATGTTTATGAAATAAATTCTACCGGTTAGAAACACACAAAATTTTGGTGCCTACAGTTCACAAAATTGCAGTTTCTAGAAAAACTAAATCCTTTAGTACATTTTGTCTATTCTTTCTTGATAGCATGGATCTTTGGCATTATATATCAAAATATTTAAAAAGATTCATCGAAAACTGAAGTCTGCAAATTTCAATATGTAGTCTACTCCAAACAAAATATTTGGTGATCACCAAAGAAAAGACGAGAGAGTAAAGATGATCCTTTCTTATCGTTTGCAACAAAATGTAAGTGTCGAGCTACATATGATGAAAATGTTGAAGCAATTTCCTTTGCAATTGGGCGAGGCTGGCGCATCAGCCAGCTAATTTGATGATCTTAATCTTGACATTATTAATGAAGGCTCCCGCTATTGCTATAACTGAACTGTGAGTGCTTCATTTTGGGTTTGTTTGCTCTTTGCTTGGCAGCGTTTATGCCAGGGCCAAGGAACAAGCACGCAGTCAGAGATGTTAGTTGATGTTAATTTGCCTACAGTAACGAAAAAGTGGAAAGTAGCGATCTTCATTTTTAATGGCTTAAAACGCAATGTGAGGTCATAATGTTAAATGACATCACAATGCTTGCCACTATATAATGAGAACAGCAGCTGGCAGCAAAATTTTCCACTATCATTTTGATAGCAATCATAAATAGTAAAGCCCATTACTGATATTTGTAATTGCAAGGATATCGGTAAAAAACACTAATCTTTATTTAAAAGTAGGGAGGTCTAGATTAGGAGCAAAGTTAAATGTAATAAAATCCCAAACTTAAGAAAAGAACAAAATTAAACAATAATAGCATCAATTCGTAACATTGGATTAAGAGGGAATATTTTTGTTTGAAAAGAGCTTAATAGGCGTCTATTGCAATAGGTTATATGACTTAGGGAAAAGACATAGCCTCTTTTCATGCCATGGCCGAATTAAAGGTAAAAACAGCTCAGGTAAAAACCTTAAATGCCACAAATATAAATATGAAAGTGCGGCCACCAAATCCTCAAATAGGCCAACCGCTAAATAGCTGATTTTTTATGAGTCAAAACGACCATCATTTGGGCGACGCCATCATTTTTGATTATGTTTCACCCCCTCCCTCCTTACACTTTTAAGAATTACGAATGGTTGTTTGCGTCATTATTCTTTCTTTTTGAATACTTACAGTCTTGATTAATAGACCAACATGATCACCATTATATGCACAGGAACTATGGCTTATATTTACTAAAACATTTCGTTGTTGCTCTCACAAATGTTTGTACGATGAAGCTGGCGCAGCTGCATTAATCGATATGTTTTAAATTGGCACGGGGTGATAGTATGCCCTGCCGGGGTAAAATCGCACCATACTTAGAAGAAACATTTTTTCTATTTTGCTTGATTATAGCATTATAGATTAATCGAAATCAAACCTGAAAATTTGGGAAAAGCAAGAACTCATTTAACTTCTATGAGCATATCTAAGCAAAGGAAATTGAAAATAAATCACAATGCGTTGCAAACAGAGACTTGACAAAGTTTGAGGGGAAATCAAAATTAACAACGTCACTGTGATAAATCGCACCACATGGAAGCTATTATTGGTATTTTGCTTTATAATAGCTTTATACAGCTACCGAGATCAAACCAAACATTTGGGGAAAACCAAGGCTTCTTTTAACTTTACAGGGCACGTCAGCAGGAAGAAAAGAACATGGCACATAATGCGTAGCCAGCGAGGACTTCAGAAAGTTTAAAAGAAAATCAAAAGAAAACAGCATCACTGTGTCAAATCGCACCACACGAAAGACGTATTTGCTATTTTGCTCTAGAATAGCTTAATATCAGAAATGTGTTTCTTACTTTCAAACTACGGGAAACGCAAAGCTCCGTTGGATTCGTGTCAGCAATGAGCAGAGCACATAGACCTAAGGCACAGCCAGAATCTTGAAACGAGATACTCTATTGGGAAAAGGAGCACAAAAAGTCGTGAACATCATATTTACAGAAAACACATAAACCTTTGGTAACTCTTCACACAAGAACCAGATAGGTGAAGTCGGCTTGACTGGCTGAGCCGCCCTTCTCAATCCCGATGTTACTGATGGGGGCTCTTTGTCATATATACTATAAAGCAGCGTGGTCCAACTGCAGGCCCGCGGGCAAATTTTGGCCCACAAACTAATATTTTGGCCCGCGAATAATTACGGTGATTAGCGTGATTACGATAGGGTTGCCGTGCGTCCCCAAAATTCCGGACATGTCCGGAATTCAGGTGTTCTGCCCGGAGATAATATGCCTGTCTGAAAATTTGCTCAAATGTAAGTGAAGACCTTTTTTTTTGGAGAACACCTTTATTTGGGGTAACACATCCCTAGTTTAAACTGCAGCCCGCGGAATAAATTTTCAGATTCTGATGACCCGCTATATAATTAAGTGGGACCACACTGTTATAAACCAAAGATATTTTCTTATGCTGATATGCTGCCTGTTAAGGTATTTATGTCTATACTCTAGTCTAAAGCATTGTAATAAAATCCCCAGTTTAAGAAAATATCAACAAAAACCATTACTATAACAATTTGTAAAACTGAATATAGAGAGAACAATAGCCGCTTTTGTCGCTATGCTGAAAACAAGACCAATAGTGCAGCAAAATTAGGAACTTAATACCACAATTATATATAGGAAAAAGGGCAAGCAACACATCGCAAAGTAGGCTCACCGTTAAGTAGTAATTTCTGTGATTGTGAAAGCAACCACTTTTTCGCCGCCACAATCAGTTTTGATTATGTTTTAATCCCTGCTCCCTCACAAGTATTAACAATAATTTGTGGCAAGATTCTTTGTGAGCATTGCCAGTCATGATCAAGAGAATATGTCGATCACAATTTTGTGTACAAGAATTGTGAAAGTGAATAAAATTTATTAACTTTTCGCTACTGCTCAACCAAGAGCCCGATGGTGAAGCTGGGGCAGCCGGTTAAACCGAAATTCTAAACCCCGACATTAATGATGGAAAGCCCCTGCCGGGCGACGCCTGCAAAGCCGGCTAGTACATACATATGCGAGATTACCATTTAGTGGTTTGTGTATGCTTTGTAAATCTCAAAATACTCTAACAAATTAGAGTTACTACACTGCATACTAAATTAGCCAACCGATGTCCGTTACTGTTGTTTTACTGCGCAAAGTGTTGCACTGTGTCATATTTAACACGTTGGCTACCATGGGACTTATCGGTGAGTCCCAAACCATCATTGAGTATGTACAATGGGACTCACCGGTGAATCCCTGATACTTCAATTTTTAGTGCTGGTACGTTGTGTGCACTTAAAACTCGTAGGTTTGGTACAGAATGAATGTCTTTAGTTGTCTGTCACGTGGTTTTTAATTCCAATCTACTTTGGCAAAAATACCACTGCGGAATATGCGACTGCATATCCATACTGCTGCAAATAAATTGAAGAAAGGTAGAGCCGTTTGTAGGATACTATTTACAAGAGGGTTCGAAATCCCAAGTACATGCTCTCAAAAAAGTTGTTTTGCTCATAAATAAGACTTAAATTGAGTCAAAATCACCAAAAAATATGTGGTTTGAAAAAAAATGCGCCCATCTTTGTCTAATTGCTTCCATTTATTGAGGAGCTGGTTATTTTGATACTTCTCAGAATTCATTTTAAACCACCTCCCCACACATTCCTAGCCCTAAATATGGCAATAACACAGCATTTTCAAGGTCTTAACAAATACATCTTCAAATAGCAATTACAATGACCGTATTTTGTATATTCTTACAATAAAGCAACATTGTTTCTTAGAAATGTAGTTTTCATCAATGATCACCCAGCTAATTACAGTATCAAAATTTGTGCAGTTATTGCTAACTCTTGGCATGGGCATCATAACCTTTTAAGCACAAATATGGCTTGTCGTCACATCCCGAACAATAAGTGCAAATTTGTTTGCACTTAGCTTTTGCTTCTTTTAATGGCATTGTTCCGAAGTATTTTGTATAGCACCCCGAGCAGCGCTTTCTTTTTTTGTTGTTGCCAAGAATTTCTAGGCTCTCCTCAAGTTTATGCTTACATCTTGATGCAGTTGCTTGCTGCAGCTGACCATCAAGGAGTAAGTTCAACATCGTATTCACTAAACTTTTGCTAAATTCTGAAACTTGCTCCTTTTGTTCGGAAAGTTTATTTTAAACTAGCGAAGCATTGACAACAGATGTTCCTAGCAACTATTCCATTGCAACTTTGATGTAACAAAAAATACTTTTCTCAGAGGAGAAGAGTAGCTTGACATCTGGTCAGATAAATCAACTCCATGTTTGCATTCATTGTAATGTAATATTGCATCTGGTTTTCCTATGATTTTGTTTGGTCTGTTTTTCTTTCCAGTGCTGATAATTTCTCCTTTATGCTTTGTTGATAAAAATCTAACTATTCTTGTCCTTCCAGCAACAAGCGACAATTCCATCTCGTTCTTGACATTCATCTCCCGTTTTCAAAGGAGAGCTAGGCTTCAGCACCTTTTTTGGAATGTCTTTCGAGTTTTTCTTAGCCTTTCAACAAGATGAGTTTTTTATGAAGCAATTTTGTAGCAATCGCTGCATTTGTGTAATAATTGTCGACCACCAAAGTTCTTTCTTCATCGAGGTATTCATCAATGAGGCTCAAAACAACCCTACCAGAAGCTCGCACATCATTTCTGGAAACACCTTTTTCTTTTCCTATGTAAACCATCACTTTGTATGTATAACCACCAGGATCACAGATTTTGAATAGTTTTCGGCCATACTTGGAACTTTTTTCAGGGGTGCATTGCCTGAATAGAAGCCTTCTTCCAAACTTGATCATTGTCTTATCAATTGCTAGCATTTCATTAGAAATTCGAAGACCGCTAAAGTTCTTACATAATTTATCCACGAGAGGCATTAGTTTTTAAAATCTGTCTTGTTGATCAGGAGTTTCATTATCCATAAAATGGATAAACCTCACCAGTTGCTGGAATCTGTTTCGTGCCATTACTTATAGAATAACTGCGTTTTTGTAAATCTTTTTTTCGACCAATAGTCAGATATTTAGGGGTACGTGACGAGTACCACATAACATGCTATCCCCAAAAATTTTATGAGTTTATTGCCTGTCGTTGCTTTCCATTTACGACGTCCGAGTTTCTGTTTTTTAAGTCTATTGGTCTCCATCACTATCAAACCCGCCACCCCTTGATCAACGATTGCATTATTACATCCGCTTGGTGTTGGTTTTCTTGTAAAGTTGATTGCAGGTTCACCAGTAAAAGAAAAAGATCTTAGGGTAGTTCCACTTATATCAATCCAGTTTCATACCGGTAAAGCATTAGTTCATGGTATACAATCATTGTCTCCATCAGAATCAACAGCATTCTTGTTTTCATTATCATTATTGTCCGATCACAATTTGATGTTTGAATGGTTGCAATTTCTCATTGCTATGTGGCCCTACTTTACAAAATGGTAAATTCCATCGGAAACAAGAAAGCTTAGCCGAAATTGTTTACTGTATTAGGGATCACCGGTGAGTCCCATGGTACTCAACGAATAAATTATTCATTCTGTACTATGGGGATCACCGGTGATCCCATGTAAAACAAAAGTAAAAACATGTCGCAGATAAATAATCAATGCCAAAACGCATAAAAAAACAAATTTTAAACGTAACTGAAGCAAAATATTGGTTGGTATATAATTGATGATGTAGCGAAATAGCCTTAGGTAGCCAACGTGTTAAGCTCCATCACGTTTTCTTGTCTCTTTCTCAATCAAAAGCTTTCTATTAAAGAGGCCAGAAGACCAACTCCAGATATGTTTATTCAGCAAAAATGTTACACCAGAAAAAGATGTATACCCGTACATTTAGCCGTTCTCTTTACGACAAAACTCCTTGGCTTTGCGAGTGGGATGCTGCAAATGCTTTGTTTTGCTATCCTTGCCTACTGTTTGGTGAAGACACCGCTTGGACACGTCATGGTCTCAGAGACCTCAAGCATATCACTGAAAAAATTACAAAACACGAGAAATTTATATAGCATACGAGCAAAGCTATAGATTTGACCGTGGTCGGAAACGTAAACACCGACGAAAAATTAGACAGAGGATACAAGTTGTCCATTACGAACGAGTGATTACGAACAGAGATGCAGCGCCTAAAATTATTAGTTGTTTGAAATAATTCGGAAAGTTTGAGTTGCCTCTGAGAAGTCACGACGAAAGCGCAGAATCTGAAAACCGGGGATTTTTCTGGGACCAGTCAATTTTTTCTACTCATTGGCTCAAACTTGGATGCGCATTTGAGATCAGCTACTGTATTCAAAGGCACTTCAAAAACAATTCAAAATCAGCTGCCAAATAACATTCTACGAGTATGCGAAGATCAAATCCAAGATGAGGTTAAAATTTCAGGTATTTAGCGACAATAAGTGATGAAATCACCGATACCTTTTGTAAAACTCAGCAGGTCATTACTCTGCGATATCTTGTTAATATAAAGCTCGTTAAACGCTTGTGCGGATTTTCAAATTTCACTGAACAAACTGCGAAAAGCCTTGCCAACGTTATTTTAAAGGAAATTTTACCATTGATTGGTGATCATCCGCAATGCCTGATCTTTCATAGGTATCACAGGGTGGCCGTGATGAGTAGTTCTCATAGAGGTGTGCCAGTGCTCGTCAAAGAAGTATACAATAACGCGCACCTTGTTCACTGTTACGGCCATCAGTTTAATTTAATCCTACAGCGAGCTACATCGCAAAATGCTCAGGGGCGAATTTTCTGTAGTACTTCATCGGGAATGTTGTTTAAAGAATGTCTGCATTAGGACGTGTTTGTGATAGAAGAATTCCAACACCGTCAACAACGAGATGAAATTGAAAAAAAGCAGAACTGTTGCAATTGTCCACAAAAATCAAGACAAAAGTATTGAATGGAAACTTGCGCTGGCGCTGTCGGGATCAAAAAACTCAACAACACCCAGAGTTTCAGTTTTGGCTGCAATTCTTCGCAAAAACAATGCCTCACGTCGACATTCTTTACGAGTAACTGCAGTGAAAAGAAATAACCCCGAGCTCTGCACATACCGTAGTGAGTTTGTTTCTTTCAAATGGTCAAAAAATATGAATTTAAGTTGAAGAATCCGATTATGCTCTAGCTGAATCTCGACGCTATGTCAGCAAGCTCACGGCTGATGCACGTTAATTATGCGACCTTACAGTATCATCGTGTAATGTAGGAAGCGGTTTTCTTTTACGTATCACCTTGCAGCAGTCCAACTTTTTGCTGCGCCAAATTTTCCAAGTTACCAGAACACTTTCCCAACCGCTATGCTGACAGAAACGATTAGAGCAGGGGTCGGCAAACTTTTTTGGTGGAGGGCCAAATTGCTGATATTTTAAAGAGCTGTGGGTCAAGGTTAACTCAAATTAAGTTGGAAGTAACGGTTAATCGTGTTATCTTGCACGAAAAATGGGTGAGCTCCAAAAAAACGTTATCAACCCTCTTGCTGTCTTTGCAATCATGAAAAGGGCTCCGAGGGCTAGATAAGAACCTTCGCGGGCCGCAGTTTACCGACTCCTGGATTAGAGCGCATCCCTTCCTTGACAGTGAGCGTTTGCGCAATGAGCTTTCTGTTTTGTTCGTGAGAGAAAAACTGTGGATCGAAAATTTTTAGATTTTCACGAGTTTATTTTGAAACAAAATCTTCAATGTACATTTTCTAACATCATGAAATTGCTCCACATTTTAATCACAACCCCACTTACAACGTCAGAGGCAGAAAGGTGCTTTTCGACTCTAAACGTTTCTATGAAGCTCATTGACTAATTAGCGGCATACTGCATTGGCCATGCTTGCCATTGAAAAAAGATGATTAAAAAAATGAAAGATCTTAATGATAGCGTCATTAATAATTTTGCGAGCCAAAGGAGTCGGCGGACTGACTTTTTGTATAAATAAGCTTTGAATGTTTCTGCTTTATTGCTCAATTATGGTTAAAGGGTCATTTATTACCGGTACTACTTCAGCGTTGTCACTTAACATGCTCCTTATTTTGCTTTGAATAAATTTGGGTACTGCGACCAGAAATTTTTCATAATGCGCAGAAAGAATTTTACTCAAAGTACAAGGAAGCTCTTTGCTTTGATTATACACACGAAGAAAAGATAAAGGCTAGACCTACTTACAACAAAATAAGCGATATCTTTGTTTGTAAAATTTTCGGTTAGCTCCTAAGAGTAACTACAAATTTAAAGTAGGCACTCAGCCAGAGCAGGCCGAAAATGCAAGTTTTTCAAACGCCGCCGCAGTCAAGTTCTGTTAGACACTACTTGGTTCTAGCAATAGTAATTGGCATCATAAGCAGCGGGCATTGCTAAAAGCACAGCCTATTGTCTATAACATCAGTGACTATAAAATTCTAGAAATCAAGCAACATCCGGTTGAATACAACCAATATAGAGCAGAGTTTTTGAAAATTTGCACACTTATGGACTAAGGTATTGATATTAAACGTTAATCGCTAAACAACAACAATAAACTGTTTACCAAAAGTGCAAAAAAATTTTTAAAATGACTTGCAGCCCCACCAGGAAATTCAAACACAAGCCGCCACTGTTTCCAGATGTTTTTAAAAAATTTCATGAATTAAGGAGGATCACCCAATAACCATCTAAAATTTTTACGTTTTGGAGTGCATTTTCAAAGAAAAAAGTTTTTTGCAAGATGTCAACAATAAAAAATCCCAAGATTAGACTAAATATCCCAAGGTTTTTCCCAACATATTTTCCGAATAATGAATTCCCATTTCTCCTTAAAAAATCCCAAGGACTTTGGATAAATTAAAATAATTGGCAAATATGGTTGTCGGCTACAACTTTTTCTTTTGTCTATAAAATTGTGAGGACGCTAAATACTTGGAACTTTTTCTTTTCCAGAATTCCTGTGGACTATTTTTACGTAACAAGCTGGAATTTTTGTACGTGTTTAATTACTCTTTTCGCATTTTCTTATTTCTTCATGATTCCCTCATCTAGATTCTTCCCAGAGTTCCTTTTTCATAAATTTTAGCGTCAAATTTTCCCCAAAAATGGAAGCACTAGAGCAACCCTATGAAGTAAATCTTGATTCCAAACACTGCTTCTGGCATAAGTAGAAGCATGCCAGTGGCGTGTTTAGAAACAAATTTGGGGGGTGGCAGAGCATCCTATATAGTTAAAAACCTTTTTTCTTCTTCCTATTTTTTTATGATTTGATGAGCCAAACGAATATAAAGAGCAGTACTTTATCAAACATGTTAAATAAAACTTAGCAAAAATCAACATAGACAAAAAACGCCAAAGCCTACGTTGGTAACTATCAACGTTCCAGTCGACCTTGTGAAAGATGATGTTGCTAATAAATCATTTTCAAGTAATGTCACTGAGTTACCTTTTCTATATTCCGAAAAAAACAATTACGCAGAACATCTTTGAAAACTTTTGAAACCCAGTACCGAAGGTGTGTTTATTTATAACTGTAAACTATTTTTACAAATTGACGGTGTAGCTATGGCTAATGCTTTAGGCCCTGCGTTGGCTAATTGGTTTCTTGAAATGATTAAAAAGAAAATTTTCAATTAAAATCTTTCGTTTTTATCCATCATTTTATGTGCGTTATGCTGACAATATTTTTACTCTCTTCAATTAATCAGCTCATGCTCAATTGTTCCAAAATGTGCATAATATTTAGCATCCAATCTCCGTTTCACATGTGGGGGACCCTACCGTTTCTTGCTGTTGAAGTACTGATTTGCGACGGAGAATTTCATATCAGTGTGAACTGCAAACCAACTTTTATCGGTGTACTCTTACATTTCAACGGCAAAGTGCCTTTGTCCTGGAAACAAGGCCTTATCACTTGTTTATTGCATCGTATTTGTATTCATCAAATGACTCGTTACTGAAAACCAAATATCGCTGTATTGCACTGCTTTTTTATTGGGTCATTATTTGCACACAATGGCAAATTTGTTATGATTCAAGCTTAGCATTTTTATTATTGTGTGTCTTTTGCACCCGCATGATGAGTCCCAATAAGGTCGAACCGGTCGCGGGTTGCTGACATGTAATGCAAGTAGATTATTGTATTGTACAGTATGATATCCGCTTCTCTCTATCTGCTCTTGAAGCCAATTAAATTTATAATTGTATTCTGCATTCGTGATAAATGAATTGATTGCTTGCTTATAGTTTGGCCATTAATTACCAAGGGGTTTAAGTTTTGGTTATCTTACCTTTACAAATGCAAAGAATCAATTAATATTGCACATTTATATTGTTAGTGCTAAGTCTACTCATTCACTTAGAACACAAGTAGTTAAGTTTAATGCGACTGCATGAGTTTCTAGCAAGTGCTTGCTTTTACATTTGTGCAGCAGTGTTACTCCGAGTCTAATCATCATTTATAATGATTTCCGGTGGTTTCTATGAATTGAAGAAAGAAACAATCAAGTTGATTCTGCTGATAATCAATAAACTAAAAATGGTATCTGGTCCTCAACTGCATCAATTATTTTTTTTGTCAGCACTAGGACCAAATAGTCATGCATACAGCTCTTATGGCGATTTAGTGGTTGTGCTCTTGTGAAAGGTATTTTTCGTTGATTTTCTCCAAGGCTGCGAAAAGAAAATCTAAAAGAACTCAGCAATTTTGGCCAACTCAAACTTGTACTCGAAAAATAAAATCGATGAACTCGAACTTGAACTCGAAATAATCGTTCGTTACTTAGTTATGTTTTAAAGTTCATTAGTTTTACAATTTTGACAAAGAATAAAATTATTTTGAAGTTTTAAGCGATAGAAATTCCAAAAGCGAGATCCAAGGGAAGAAGAATAAAACGGAAAATAAATTTTTACAGGTCTTTTTTGTTCACACTATTCCTGTTATGGCTATTTCACGCGGGCATCATTTAGCGGTCAGATTATTTTTTGGTTTATTTTTGGAAACGCGATCGTGTTTAGACATGCGCACGCCAGTTATCGTAGTCTGCGTGTACACACCGTCACCTTTCATTTTTAAGTCGGTAATTTTTTGTCCAACTCGAACGTGAACTTAAAATACTTAGCATGCAGAACTCAATCTTGACCTTGAAAAACTGGAAATGCAGAACTAGATCTTGAACTTGAATTCGAATAAAAATCTATTAAGTTCGCAGCTCTGATTTTATTTTCTTATCTAATTCTAACATGCAGTAATTTCATTGAAAGTAATGCTCAGCAATTTAAGTAGAATATGGAGACTTAAGAAACTTAGAAGCAGGTCTGTACAATAGTCCTATGATCAGTGCTTCGGTGGCTGTTCCTCAAGTCTGGAGAATATAAATGCTCTCAACAAAATAAAAAATGATTCCACTGTTGTTTTTAGCCAACAAATCGTTTAATTTAAGGAAGAAGAAAACGGAAGAAGAAAAGACGTTAAATGCTTTTAGAAAGAGAGTAGGAGAGCAGGAGAAGAAAAAAGAGGAGAAGGATATTAAAATTGAGTTGTGTGAGATCATAATGAACTGTATCAAAGATTTTAAGGCGAGCAATTTCATAAATAAAAACTTTTAGTTTCAGACTCCATTGGAATACGGTGGCCAATGAAAGATACAAGTTTCATTGAATTGCTTAATTTTGTTGTGATGATGCGTTAAGTGTCCTTGTACTGCAAAATGTTAACTGTTGAGTAATGGTTGCTAATGAAGCCTGTCATAGTTTTTTATCGAGTGTATCGAAAAAATTCTATCAATTTATACCTAATTTTTGATTATTTTTGGGTATGTAAAAAAAAACGTTTAGCAGTTAATAGCTAAGGAAAGGCGACTAAAAACCCGCAGACTCATTAACCTATTTAGATGCTAGTTGCTATTTTGTACAGATAGCTTTTGGCAACGATAAGTTGCGTATTTAGCTTGCTATCGGTACTTTACTGTCGTCAAAACTGGAGAGAAAAACGTTTTAAGGCTATTTTGATGAAGCCTAGAATAACAGTCTTGCTATCAAGAATAACACTTTCTTTCCAATTTTTTAGGAATACATTCCTCTCATTTCCACCTTGTGCAATCAGGCATCTGGAAGAAGCACTGGATCCAAATGTCCCAGATTTACGGGAATGATTTATTTCCGGATGCCAGAACAATGCTTGGGAAGATGTTGAAAAAGAACCTGGAGAAACACATTACATGACCGAATTTGAAGCCATTAGTGGAGCAGCTAGCAAAGTTACTCTTCAATAGCTTCTGCAGTTGCTTTCGTTCTCAGACGCGATAAATACAACTTGTACCCTATTCTGCATCATAATTGTTGATTCTGGTGGTACCATGTCTATCTGCAGCAAACGCTTTAACCGAGCTGGAAAAATGAACAAAAAGCGATTTCACTAAAGGCCCAACAAAATAAGAACAACGTTAACGATAATTTTTGACGTTCGTCTTTTTTTCTGCGCGACCCTCGCCCTAAGTTGTTGCTGTTCCCCGACTTCTTTTTTGAGATGGGGCATGGCGGGAGAACTATAAAGTTTTAAAAACCGAGAAAATCTCCGTAGTCTGGATTTGCGATGGAAAGTTAAAAAAAGCTGTTAAGGGAGGTTGTGGACAACAAGCCGGAAAGTTCGCTTGTTGTGTCCTTGAGAAAAAGCACTTAACGAGACGCCCCCACCTTTACGTGGAAGTCAGATGGCCCAGACACCTCAGAAATGGCAACTTCCAAGCGACTGCGGATATCCCGTCCAAAAGACAGCGATTTTTGATGCATGTGGGTATTGTGAAGGCGATTGCAACAAACGCTTGTTGGCGGAATCGACCAGCAAAGAATGCTGAGACAGAAAATCCGCGCCTAGTATCGGTTGGCGTAAAGACTTACAAACCGCAAATTTCCAAGAAAATTGTTTGGAGAAACCAAGATCCAAAGCTAAATGTACGTGACCTACACACGAAATATTATTAATATTTGCATTTGATGTTGATCCTTTAAATGTTTTGCACATTTTGATCTCTGGTTTAGCCAAATCGATTGGTAAAGTACTTATATCAGAGCCAGAGTCCACCAAGACACCAAGAATAAATATTTTGTCAAAAGGTCGTAAATTGAAAAAGAATGACGGGCTAAGGATGTTTTGTTCTCCCCAAGCACATTTATTGTGGGGAAGACCCACGAGTTTTTTGGATTACTCATCGAACAGAGTGAGTTACATTTCCGAGCTCTCCCCAAAACGTAGTGTGGTAAAAGCACAAATTACTTGTATTTTGCTGCCGAATTGTGGGTTCAAATCGTGTTGAAAAACTAAAAAGATGGCCTTGTTGTTTTCATGGCTATTGAACCGCCGCTGTCGAAAGGCTTGGTTTGGAGCATTACCTTGCTGCTGGGGGCGGGGTATTTAGGGTCTGTGCATTCTTGCTGGTGAAAAAGACACACGAGTTGTTTGATGTTTCTGATGTTTTTAAGTATGTGCACTCCTGCAGTTTATTTATATTAAGGCTTTCAGACAACTTGTTTAATTTATCATCAAAGTTTTGATTTATTAACATTTGCGTTGAGTAATAGTTTTGGGGTTTCTGTGACGAAGAAGGTTGTGCCGTAATCTGAGAATTAATAAAGCCCTGTTCCAGCCTTGGTTTTGAAACCTGCATGATGTCTTCCGCTTTGCTAGCTAATTCCTCTAAGGAGGAGTTGGACGTGGCAGCCAAAATCACCTTAATTTGAGAGGGAAGTTTGTTCAAAAACAATTGTTTTAATAAACTTTCAGCCACTGGACCGAGGGGCAATGGCTGTCCCAGTAGACCTCGCATTTCTAAAAAGAGTTCTGTCGGGCGTTTTAAATTGTGGCCGAGGTCGATAGCGGAAAGTAATAAGATTATTTAGTTTAAAATTTTCACTCGCTTCAAAAGTCTTCAATAGGGCTTGTTTGAGGGATTGATAAGGTGCTACGACGCTGTTACCAATTAATAAGTGGCTTATTTTTTTGATGTGCTTAGCTTCTAATGCATTTATTATGCAATTAAATTTTACATCCTCTGATAAAATATTTTGGCAGGCAAATAAATTTTTAGCTACAGCGAACCATGCCATGAGTGAGGTTTCCCAAAACTTTGGAAGTGACAAGGCATTTGTAGCCTTCCTAGGGGAAGTATGAGGAAGCATGAGCATGTGAGTGGACGCAAAAGCTCTCCAGGACGATCTGAAGAATCTTGGTTTCACTCCATGTCTGGCCAAACCTGAAATGGAAAAGGAGGTTGGGAGTCGAAGAGCCCCTTCATAATATGACAGTGCGAAATGAGTCAGGGTGACTCGTAGGGGAGGTAGAGACGCCTCAGAGAAGAGAAGATGGATAGGGAAGGACGAGAGGCAGCCGGTGATGACGCGACTAGCCCCTCGGTGAAGGCCTTTCAATTTGGTAATATTGGTAACGCTTAGAAAAGGAAATTATCCGGGTGAAGTGTAAGTGAAAAGGAACCAAAGAAAAGCTTTATACAGAGAGAGAGAGAGAGGTACTCCTTTGAGTGGCACTATGAGGAAGCAGAGATACACGTAAGGCCATTAAACGAGGGAAGAACTTGGCCTTCAGCGAAGATACATGTTTAGAAAAGGAAAGAGTGCGGTCGAAGGTGACCCCAGGAAAAGCTAGAATGAGATTGAAATGGAGAAGAGTGTTGAATAAGAGTAGGTGATAAGATTATTTAGTTTAAAATTTTCACTCGCTTCAAAAGTCTTCAATAGGGCTTTAGAAAGAAGTGAGGCTGGAGGTTAGCTTGGTGAGGATCCACTGAGAAAAAGAAGGCCTCACATATGCTCGGATTGAGAGGAAGACACCAGTATTTAGACCAACGCTCCAGTCAAATCAGAGTTTCTTGTGTGAACTCGAGCGCAGCAGGGACCGAGGGGGAGGAGGATCAAATGGCGAGATAGTCAGCATAAAGAGAACAGCTGACGGAAGAAGTCAGAGAAGCAGGGAGATCATTGATAAAAAGAGAGAAAAATAAGTACAGGTCCGTGAACCGATCCTTGCGCAACACCTCGACGGACTTGAAAGGAGCAACTTTTGTGATTTTGAAAAACCCCGCAAGCGTGCCTATCAGAAAGGAAAGATTGAGTCTAACGAGCAAAGCAAGGAGGGAGGCCGGCCGAAATAAGTTTGTAAAAAAAAGGGCGAGGCGCCCGACAGAGTCGAAAGCTTTGGAAAAGTCGATAGTAGCGAGAATTGTCCCACAGCCCGGCCTGGGCGGGCGGAAACCGGCCTGACGGGAAGAGAGAATGGAATTAGACTTTAGAAAGAAGAGTAGACACGATGAAATGATGCGACGCAGGAGGTGAGATAGATAGGCCGGAAGAAAGTAAGTGAGTTGAGAAGATTTCCCACCTTGTTGATGAGAATAATAGAATATGTCTTCCAGATGAAACAAAACATTGAAAATGTGTAAAAGAAAATCATGCCAGAGCGAGAAATTTGCTTTAGCCTGGTATAGTCAATTTTGTCTGGGCCAGTGGCAGTGAACGAGAAAAGGTTTGTGGCAGCCGCAAGAAATTCAGTGGGGGAAAAGATAGAGAGCAGAAAGAAGAGTGAGACTCCTCAGGGCACGTCGCTCCGCGGAGCTCGGACAGGTAGCTTCTGGCTCTGTTACGCAGGATCTTTGGCTGGGAGAACGAAAAGTGGGATCTCAGGTAGTCGGCGAAGACCGAAGCCGACTCCCTTGGAGAGGTGCAGTTGGGAAAGTTAGGAGATGAAGAAGATGAGGAAGAAGAGCCAGCAACAGAACGAAGGAGGAAAAGCTCCAGATTCAGGGTCAGATTTAGGAGAGAGAGAAGAGCAAGTTACCTGCTATGCCTCAGCCTTGCTTTTGACGATGACAGACGAGGCATGTCGGGAAGTAGAGATGTAAGCGTGACGATGTTCACCACTTCTATTAGCGGCAGCGAAGGCCTTACCTCTTTTACTAACCGCTTTTTACACTTCAGCGAACCACCAGGCTTTTGGATGGCGTTTAATGCGGCCAAAAGGAATGGAAAATTTGGCAGCATTCAGTGTAAGAGAAGTGAAAAAAGTAGCAGCAGAAGAAGAAGGAAGAGACTAGTATTTCTCTGCAGAAGGACGCTGAAAGTCGAAGTAAAAAGCAAAGCCATCACAACAAATTTTCTGAAAATTGAAGGAACGGGGACATTCGTTGAGATGAAAGGCCGGAGAAAGAGGGACGGTGAGTATAATTGATAGATGATCAGAACTCAAGTTCTCAAGCACCTCCCAGGAGTAAGAGAGGGCGAGAGAGGAGAAACAAAAGAAGAGCAAAGTCAGGAGAGGAGCGACTGCCTGAGGAGCGATGGAGAAGAGTAGGTATGTCAAGATCATTGAGCGGAAGAAGATCAGAAGAGATGAACCAATCGAATAATTCCTCCTTACGGGATTCAACAGTACCTTTTGAGTCCAAAAGGGGGTAAAGGCAGTTGAAGTTCCCTAAAATGAAGAGATTTTCGGAGGAGGAAAGAATGAAGGGAGCAAAGAAGTCGATTCTGCTATCCGTCAAGCAAGAGCAAATAGGGAGAGCATAAACATTAAGGAATGAGAGCGAGGAGAAGTTGTAGAAAGATGTTGACCCCCACATAATCAGAATAGGGGTCAAGCGAAGAAAAAGAGGAGATAGAAAGTTTAGAAAAGAATAAACCCCGCCTTGACAAAAATGATGACGCCGCCGCTAGCGTGCGTGTCATCGGGAGAAAAAATGCCATACCAGGAGCGGGTGTGATCAGATCGCGGAGCAGGAATCCAGGAATTTGGAAAGCGGAAGATGAGTTGAGGTTGAATTCCTGGATACAGGCAAGATCAACAGTATGCTTCGAGATAATCTGTAGTTGCTCAGTGCTCCTGGCTCGAAGACCTCCAGCATTCCATTTAGGAACCCTGAGCGAGTAAAAAGGCAAAGGGAAGAGGAAGCAGGGGGTTTAGAAAAACAGCTAGAAACATGAGGGGTAGAGGAGGATGCAGAGGGAGAAGATACGAAGTGGGCGGAAGAAGGATGAGAGTTTTGGAGGCGAGAGTGGGGTGGGAGTGCTGTATTAGCAAACGGGGAGTCAGATGGGCCAGGTCGAGCAATGGAGGTATACAAGCTGGAGGGGTGCGGAAAGGAAAGCACAGTGTTGGTGGGCACGGTATCTCCAAAGGTAGCAGGAATGCGGCAGGGGGGACAGCTCCAGGAGTGACAGCTGCCTAGAGTTTTGAATTTAGAAAAGGAGAGTAGCAAACATTTTAAATGGACTCATTTGGAGCAGGTGCAGCATTGCACCGACCTAGCCCTCCAGGTTACATTTCCAGCGCAAACTAAACAAGAAAAGAAGGAATCAGGGTTAGAATGAATGTTGTCGCTCATCAAGAAAAGGAGAAGAATAAAAAGACGGCAGGAAAAAGGCAGAAGAGAGACAAAAGCGATTGATTTCAAAAAAGCTGTGTTCTGCTCTTCTGCAGTCGTTTAGAGGGCAGCACGGCGAAAAAATGGTTTGTGTAAAGGGAGTGCCCGGGGTAACTGGGACCCTCGGGAAGACCATCAGCCATTTCGACCCAACCCAAACGGGGTCGGAGACTGCCACTACCATGTTAAGGCGGCTGCTGATTGGTGCACGTGCACCAAACTTCCTCTTTGATTTCGACAAATTTTTTTGTCGTAGGCCTGCTGTCAATTTTTTTGTCATGTTATGTTTAAAATTTCCTGTCACTTTAACCTGCTTTGAGCATACGTGAATGTAATGAATAAACTTGTTTTTTCGTGAAGGCTGTAATTATCACAATATCATATTTTACTAAATCATGATTTTTTTCTCAAATTGAAACAGTACCCTGCACTCTGAATATCTTATGTAAAGACTTGAAACAAAAGATTTAATAAATTTTCTTTACTGTCAAGTTTACAGAACTATGTTTTTGGTGGTTTCAAATAAAATGAAACTTGCTTGAGTTTCATTAGGTAAACCTACTACAGAAAAACTGCTAATTACTTTAGGACTCACTATCACAGCGGCTAGTTAACCAGCCGCTGTTTTGAAATAAATTACTAAATATCAAGTGGTACGCAAGCAAGCAATAAAGTTGTCTGTGATGGGGAAGTGGAGATTAGAAAATTTTTTGATCGCTAAGAAAATTTGCATGATTTAAGAAGCATACTTTAACGAGTGTTTCCAAAAACAGATGTTTACTCAGTTTTCTAGGGAGAATTGTGGAGCGTATCGCTATAAAAATATGTCTTCAGGGCTTTAAGTTTAAATACGCTAATGACTGAAGTACTAGCAACTCACTACAATAAGCAGTTGCCTTCCTCGACGACAGTACGCCAATGCAGCCAAAGTAGAATAATTATTGATTTGTTTTTATCTAGTGAGATCCATTTTTTAAAGTCTTGTTGTCGAGTTGACTAAATTTTTAAGAAAATATGATATAGCCGAGGAAGATTTTTTTCATGATGTGCTGGTCGGCTCCAACCGGTAGATCTATTTATCTGTTAGATGGGGTTAAAAAATGTTGGCTCAGCCAGCTGTGCCTGCTTTGTCCTAATAGGCCTAATATTTTTTGGAGCCGTCAACAAAAGTTGTTGTATGAAGCCATAGTCCCTTCAGATGTACTTTTAATGGTAATCATTTTACACTTTACTCAAGACAACCGCTATCCTTTCACAAACTTTTTTTTGTTCTTCTCACATCCAACTTGGCATTGGGCGCCAAAATGGTTGATAAATCGTTTTGACAATTACGTAAATAGACCATTTTGTGGTTGGTCTATTTCATGACTTTATGCTCTCCTTTTTGTACCGTAGTTGCATTTGTAAGGTAAAGTTCGTTTGCTGCGCCTATTTAAATTGGCAATAGCAAGAAGAGACATAGACATAGCAAGCAAGAAGAGCAACGCCTCCCTCTAAATGTTTTGTTTCCAATCCCACTATGCTTATTAAGTTATTGTTATGGCATTAACTTTCCTCAATGTACAACTATGCACATTGGTAGGCCTATTGTTTTATTTTGATTTTCGCTTAGATTATTGGAGTGGCTAGAACGGTAGGGCGTCCCTCCAAATTTCTTGAACCCATTCAAGAACAAAAGATATTTTCAAATATAACAACAAAACGTCAATCTGCAAAAACAAATTGAGGGAAAGAATATGAATCTTCATAACATACGGTCATCAAAGAAGGGCCCATGCTTCCTGACAATCAGTATGTCCAGGATATCTTCCGATTAGTAAACTGAATCCTAAGTCAAGCACTTAAGACTAACTACAGTTATGGCTTAAATGGATAACCCACTGACCAAATATTTGTGGTAAAGAGGCAAATATTCTTTTCTAAAAACTGCAAGAGTTCACACATCAATACTCTACGTGTTCCACTATAATCAATATGTTTCGGAGGTTTAATATTGGTGAGGCGTGCGATACGCCCATACAAATGCAACAACCCAGAATTTACCTACAGTTCATTTGCTATCAAAAAACCAAAATTATTTTTTACTTAATAGCTCATTCTGCATCAATTGGGAACGTACATTTATCAGTAATAAACTTTACTATTCGCCTTTGGTTGTCAAAGTAGCTGTTTATAGTGACTGCCGATGGTGCAAATTTTTCTAAACTGGTATTAGAGTGCGTAACGGCAAAACAGCTATTTATTTAAAGAGTTCAAGAAAAATTTGAAAAAGCATCCTTATTTGAAATACTTGAGAAAAAGAATTGTTTGTTGTATTGCTCAAGAAAATGAAGTCGGAAAATTTTATCAATCGAAAGCACTTCGTTAAGTCCGGTGCTGGCTGTCGTTTACGCAAAAACCGCTTTCCTACTTCAAGAAATGCAAATTCAAAAAATAACTTTCCTTGTGACGCCATGGAACCCCTTATGATACGAACCGTGGGATGGTAATCAATAGTGCACAGTTTTATGTTAGTACACACAGTAGTTTTGGTGTTACAAAAATAGACAAATACACAGCTAGAATTGCGCTTTATAGTATAAAGTTAATAAACCAAAATAGATTTCTCACCAGATCTGCGTACTTAACAGCTAAACTCAATTCAATCATTTTATTCAACACTTTCACAAAAACGAACTGACACAAAGAAGTTTCATAAAACCACAAAAGGAAGCGCACTGTAGGCAACAAATTTTGCTAAAACCACCAAATGAAAGATTACAGTTGTAGTGTTTCACTCTCTGTATCGCTCAATATTTCCATGCATTTGTACCAAAGTTTATACGAATTTTAGAGCAGTTTAACCCAAATTTTATTTTTCTCCAAACCAGTTATTTCCTGCTTTCCAATGCGAGGTTCCGATAGTAATTGATGTTGAATATTTACTGTCTAAATCTGTATGAAGCCATGACAAATAAAATCTTTTAAAAGTGGCTAATGAAAGTATTAACTTATGCTACTAATTGATTTCTTTTTTCTTATGTTTATGTATATTCTATTTGAATAAGCTTATCTATTGTTAATAAAGTTTAAAAAAGTATTTTGATTCCTTAACCTTCGAACACGCAAAAAACCTATCCATGCAAGTTGCAATAGAGGTAAATAGGCATAAACTTAGCTTAGTTTACACAGTAGCATTTGTGCAACGACATTTCTGTAGTAACAATACTCGCTTACCTTGAAAAAATTAGTCTAATATTATTTATGTACCATGGCTATTACCCCTCGGATTTCAAACACGTGATGTCCGAAGTGTAGCCGTGAGCATTTGGAATCCTACACTACCTTGACATCATGAACAACTTTTTCTGTCATTTGTGAACAAATACCATAAATTAAACCAATGGTTTATCCATTCCGAACTCCCTTTCTGCTCTTTTCTCTATATGCAAGCACCAAAAAGTATGACCTCCAAACAGACAATACTTGCCGGCAACCGTCTAAAAAACGCAGATCTAAACTTTATATAATACGCAATCACTCTTGGGTTGCGAGGATGTTACCAAAAATTTGCTGCGGTCAGCAGTTTCATGATGAGTGATATGCGAGCTGCACGCGAAATACTCAAAAGACATCGGTGTTAAACCTCACTGTTAACAGCCACGAGGAGAGTAGGCAGAAAAATTAAGGGGCAGGGGGATTTATTTTCCGCCTACCGTGGCAGTATTTAGTGTCATTTGCAGTCCAAGATATTTTTGAGGGGGAGGGGGCAAAGGCGATTCTCTTTTCTACTCTTTACCTTGCTACGGCGCCGAAAGACACCAATCTAATACGCGCATTCAAGAGTACATCCTGCGGTAATGTTCACTTGACATGACAAGACAAAGTACAAAACAAGCTTGCAAACGTTTATGCAGCCTCGCACTTTCAGTTACAATGACCTAAACAGCACTGCATTTACCAACAGTTTAACAGCTAACAGGTAATTCACAAAATAGAAAAAACTCAGGGGCATGTGCAGGGCGTTGACTAAAATTTATGCTCACGAAAACGCAATGCTTGGAAAAAAATACCATCATCATAACTTCTCTTGAATAAAAACAGTATCCATCGCAACTACACCAGCTTCTGCTAAGGTTTGCGTGTGCGGTAACCGCGATATTGTTTTTCTTGGAAAATTCTTCACGACTTCAAAACTTCTCATATCGTAGCTCTTTGAAACGACTGATATCAAATCCTAAAAGATAAAAAAAAACACATCTATTAGCACACTGCAGAAGCCTTTAGCCGACAGCCTGGTAAGAAAGCAATAAACTGTAAATACAGTACCCAACGGTTCATTACGTTGACAAAACATACGGAAACAACATAAGTCGCTTATCATGCTTAACCGCGTTACAGTGATGAAGTTGCCCACTCAACAAGTCCTCAGAGGCGACCTATGAACATCAACCAATGGCAGTTCGCTTTGCAAGCGGCGGGACCATCAGTCTGCATTTTGTATAATTGTTGTTCGAAAGAAACTGACGCTTTTTCAAGTTTGATCGTGGCTAGGTTTGCAATGTAAAGCCAATAATAACTATGCCATCACAAAAGAAAGGTAACCACAACAGGAAATAAGTGGAGAACAGCAACGATCTAATTCCTCCCCCCTCCTCAATCACAATGAGATAAATACTTCAAACGACAAAGAAGTCTACTTACTTTTACAGTACTATTTGTGCGCAGTTTAATTTCTTCTCTCTTCCCATCAGCATGTCTTAACAGTAAACGTAAGTCACCTGCTGGTGAACTGTTAGAAGCATATGGTGATGAAGGCGTGTTGTTTGGAACGTCAGAAGCAACGACAAATTCGCCATCGTCAGTTTCGTCGCATTTGGACATTTTTGAAGGCGAATCGGCTACAAACGGCATACTGTTCGACTTTCTTTTCTTCGCTGGAAAGATTTTACGAAGAACCTTTTTCGTTTTTGAATTTTCACTTACATCATTATGCTTGGAAGCAGATTCGTTGATATTTTGGCTCGATGATGAGCTCTTAGGCTTAATGGAGTTATCGTCTCCAATCGTATCATCAGCACCGGCTCCAGAGCTGTTGTTCCCAACAGTCTCTGTCTCCCGTAATGAAGCAGCAATAGCAGCAGCTAATTGTTCCTCTTCGTTCAAGCTTAAAACACCACAATCCTACAAAAATAAAAACGAATATTTATGTGAAATCATGTTTGCGTTTGTTTGGTCTCGCACTGATTTAGCGCATTGCTGCACATGCAACCACAATTACTGAAAATTAACAATTAGATCTACCACCGATTTAGTCCTATAATTTTCAGCACGTTAGAAACAATGCTGTCAGCGGGAATCGAATCCACAGCTGCACCAATTGTCGAAAAATGTTCATGGGTTCATACAGTAAGCGTAGAGCATGACTCATTATAAATGTGAAGCATGATTAAAGTCGAACAAAAGTCATGCTCTACACCAGTGGTTCTCAACCCTTTTTACCCACGGACCTTATTTCCTTCCTTTTTTTCGGTGGACCCCTTCATACCTGTTCAACAAAACACAACTCTATTTCATTTTTCACGAATTTAAAAGTAAAGGATCTATTAATAACCACACAAATAGTATACAATTAAGCTGAATTCTTAAATGAAAAGTAAAACACGATGGCTGCCGCGTGACCCACGGGTGGGCCACGTGGCATTTTCAGATGAGTCCCGCGTGACCCATTCGTGGGTCACGCGGCATTGTTTTTCGAATCTTTTTTTTCTAACTTGGGCGCTTTAACACAGGGCTTTGTATTGTGGTTTTCGGCACCTCAGTTACCTAAAAACTTTAAACACACTTGGTTTCAAAAAAATTGAGTATTTTAATCAAATTGACATTGTTCAAGAAAACTGTCCTAAACGCAATAATGTCTCCATGATGGTGACAAAAATTTTAAAAATGTACGTCGGCAGCCAAAGTGGTAATGTAAATAAATTGTTCTACAATTGAGTTCAGTGGAGCATTTATTTATACATACCGGTTTAAAATTTTTATAAACCATTTTAAGATAAATGTGTGATTGAAAAAAAGATGCAGATTTATTCAATGAGATGGTGATCAGCGAGTTTCTATATTATTAGTAATCAAAACCTTTTTATGTTGGTTTTCTTCATGGACCACCAAAATATAACTGCGGCTTCCCAATGTTATATTTTACCTGTGGATCCCCATAAATATTACATGGACCCCCAGAGTTCACGTAAATCCCAGTTGAAAATCCATGGTCTACACCTATAAACCAGGACCATTGTTCGACGATTGGTGTAGTTGTGGGTTAGAATTCCACTCCCAGCATTGTTCTTAACATCCTGAGAGCTATGTGACATAGTGATAGATCCAATAATTTATACTCTTAATAGGTTAATATGTGATACGGATTAATTGTGATCACTTCTAATAATACAACGCATGGGCAGGGTGATTCAGCAACTGCTCATAGCCGAGGCTACACAAGCTGTACCGCCAACTAAAAAACTTCATAAACAATCTGACGCATGCAAACCGGAATGCTCAAAGCGCTTAAGATTTCTGTCAAGTTTCAGTGTTAGATCACCGACAAGCCGTTTTCGCTTTTTACAAACATTTTTGTTACTTTCCCAATTTTCTTTCGCACGACAAACAACTTAAATTATGCAATAAACACTTTTTTCAGCTGCCAAATCTTTTAAAAAATCAAGAACATCTACAGTGGACAAAAATTTCCTGATAGCTGAAATAAGCTGAATATCTTTTGTTACGTTTAAATCAATCTTGGCGCTGTTGGCAAACTGGAGTCGCTGTAACAAAAGTATCGACTTGACTCGAGATTTTAACACCAAATGACACGACTTGACTGTTGACACTCAAACTTGAGTAAAGACTCGACTGACCTGCTAATAATAAAATCACTGGCATTAAAATGTTTTCTTTCTTGCGATTCTATGTGATAGGAAATAAGGGAAATTATCCAAAGCGCATTCCTTTACCACACAAGAAAGTTAACAATTAACGATCTTATGTGATATAGAACATAAAAAGTGGTTGCTATTTATAGGGTTCCGACACGATTTTCAAAACTGATGCTAATCATTTCAGTGAGCTTTCTTTTACCCCTAGACTGAAACGAAATGTTCAGGCAGCAAGAATGCGATATCAGTTGTATTTGGAAGAGCAAAGGAAACTTCAAGCTAAAAGTGATAAAGCTTAAAAAAGTAAAGCTGTAGAAGATGGAATTCGTGAAGTTGACTGTAAAAGAAAGTTATTAAATAAAAGCATCCAAGCTATGAGCCTAGAAGACAAATTAGCTACAGAGGCGAAAGTGAAGCACAATTTTACTTGTTTGTTTGTGATTACCCCTCCTCTTCCTCGGGATGGAGGTACGGCATGAACGGCAATTCAGGTTCATGCCGTCAACCTAATTGAAATTAGGCTAGGGGAAAGATGGCAGCTCATTTCGAACCAGTCTTGAGTGACTGGTAGCCCCACCATTAACAAGGCGGACTGCCGCTGGTGGGTACCCAAGAGTCGTCTGACATGCTGGGTTAACAACTTCACAATTGTAATCCGGTGAAGTACGGGGGGGCACCTGTCTTCCATATAAAGGTGGAGGCGTCCCGTTAAGTGCCTTGCCCAAGGACACAACAAGCAAGCTTGCCGGCTTGTTCTCCACATTATCCCCTTTATATGCTGAGCGCCAAGCAGGGAAGCTGTGGATACCATTTTTTAAAGTCTTTTGGTATGACTCGACATAGGGAATGAACCCCAGGTCTACCGACTACGAGGCGGACGCTCTAACCACTACACCATCGCGCCGGAACAATTTTACTTTGCTCGCAAAGTCGAATGCTTTTAGACTAAAGATTCGTGAAAGTGAAGAAAATGAGAAAAGGTTTTGTGACCAAGTACGTGTTTTGAAAAATAGTCAAAAGTTTATGGAATGACATTTATCTTTGTATGCGTAAGAAGTATGACATTGGTTCAGTATTTAAATTGCCTATGCTCTATTATGACTTATTTTGAACTTTGATGGTTGATGTGGTTCTTTTCCTGGGGGAGTTGCTGATAAACCATATTTCTTAGTATGCTTTCTGCTCAATGCAACTACAGCACCACGTCATTTCCACGTCTAGGAAAAAAGAAGTTATGTGAACTTTTTACACCAGATTTACTGGGAGATGTTTTTCTATCAGATTGTGCAATCATTTTCTTGAGCCCTAAAATTTTCTGAGTATATGTTTCTTGTTAATTTTTAATGTGGCATTTCATCTTGTTATAACTAACTTATTCATTCGTGTTGTACCTAGATTGCATAAAGTCATAATTAACATCAAACAAACTCTGATTGCATAAAGTATGACTTTGCATAAAGTCATAATTAACAAAACTCTGAACCAAAGAATACTTTAAAGGACATCTTTCCAACAGTTTGATTACAATAGCAGACAAAAACTTAATGCAATCATTTTTGAAAGATAAGATACATAGTTCACTTGCAGCTTTTTTTTTCTGTAACTTTTTTTAAAGTACCTCGAGCAGCAAAGCCAATGTCAACACGCTTTGAATTTTTTTGGTTCTTTTTGTCAGCAGGGTCAATAGTAGCTAACTTCTTCAACGTATCAGCTTTTTCCAAATCTTCTTTTTTTAAAAAACGATCCATGATGGCAATAACAAACCTTTCAAAGACAAAGCCAAAAAAGGAGTCATTAAAGCTTCGGTTTGAAACTTCAACAAAAACTCTTGCAGCGATTTTACCACAGCAACAAAAAATTCCAGCTCAGCTTCAATTAGAGTATCGTCGCATGCAGATGCGACAGAAACAAAAGAAACAGAAGCTGTAGCTCTTCTTTTACTCTTCACAGTTTTGACGTATTTGTTGACATGAGGCCAAATTTTTAAAGCTTGTTCAGCAACCTTGATATCTCCTACTCATCTATGCTGACAAAACTGAAAGGGAAACAAATCACTGCCTGTAATTTGAATAAAATCTTCCCTTCTGGCAGGAGTATCATAAAAAATTTGCGACAGAGAACGCAGAGTATTGCCAAGATTCCATCCACATTCTTTTGCTCCCTTTTCAAAACTTGCATGGACAACATGCAAACTACAACTTCCAATATTTAACAAGTCTGGGAGTACTTCACCTTTGCATTCTTGAAAAAGATTGTGATAGAACTTCCAGTTTACATTGGGACCATCCATAGATATCTGCACCAAACTGCTGCGGTTAAGTAAAGCCATTCCATTTTTTAAATGAGTCAACATATCTGCTGCTGTAGCATGACCCATACACTCTGAATTAAAGTATCTTTCAATTACTTTATTGCTTTCGCTGCCCCAGAATCAACTATCATATCCATTTGCTTTTTTTGGTTGATTTGATTCAAGCTTTCATCAAACGATAAAGTATAGTACTTGACTGCACGAATTTTCTCTATAAGCAGCTCATGAAAATATGGATAAATGCCAAAACACGCTAAATAACCACACTTTGTACCTCCACATGAAAATGAATGTGCAATCTGACTATCTGGAAACATTTTAAAAAGTAAACGGCTAATACCTTTGCAAGAGCTAAATAAGTAGTGACTGGTTATTACTTTAATAACCCAAAGAACTTCTGCATGGAACACTTCCTCTGATATGATCAAAAATGTGCTTGGTGATGATATCGGCACTGTTGACACATCACTGGTTTGATCAGGAATAACCACAGTGGATGAAACATGTTCACCAGATTGGTTGGTGGTAGACGCAGACTTATATGTCCAGTCAAAGAAGTCAGTAACTGATTGTGTGTAAGGACTTTGCTTGTGCTTCATAATTTGATCGGATGTTTGCTTTTGATGTGGCTTTTAACAGCACCGATCCTAATGTTTGATATATTAAACAATTTTCTACACAATTTGCAATACTCTTTACTGTCATCTTGTGTCTGCTGCAGCTAAGCAGCAAACTCTGGTTCTTGCAACCAAATTTCATGAAAGTGACATCGCTTGGATGTCATACCAAACACTGATTACAAACAAATTAATTCTTACTACTTACTAATACTTGTCTGTAACTATTTTCTATAACTTGCCTGTAAAATAAAAGTTTTGATCCATCAAGTTGTTTGGTAGATTTTTATTTATAAGAAAAAAAAGATTTGGTAATTGTCCTTCTTGTACAGTTGTAAAATTGCGCACTTTTCAGAAGCAAGATTGGTTTCGGTTTTAGGTTAAGGCTCATTTGTTAGCAGTAGTTTGAGATTAGGCTTTGGTTAATGATTATATTTTAAATTTTCAGCTAATAAAATCACAAAATTGCATCAACAACGCAGTGCTGTTGATGCAAAGTAGGCAAAAAAATATAATGTAACTACTGTAGGCAAAAAAATAATCATGAGATGAAGAAAAAATATTTTTTTGCCTACAGTAGTTACATTATATCACAAAGATAATTGCCTTTAATAGAAATATCTAACGTATTAAAGAATGCAAATATATTTGATTTTTTGGTGATAGGTAACCGACAGATCTTGATACTATAAAGTAGGTTTATAACTATAACTTTGGAAATATAAGTGTTGAGTAGAGTATGATTCAGTGTACTGAACTTTTATAATCTTCCCACCTGAGTTGGCGCATCACACTGACACACCACTTTCACTTGTCATACAAATAAATATCATACATTATCCTACTGAAATTCAAAATATCTATGAAGTAAGGTATTAAAACTGATTATATTTGCTAAGTCACTGCTACTGCTGGTATTACTAATAACTTAAAAAAAAATTTTTTTTCAGCTCTCAGCAAAATTTCATGACTTTCAATTTTTAACAAATTTTCCATGAATTTCCAGGAAAGTTTTTTTCAGGATTTTCCATGACCGTGGGAACCCAGTATTTAAAGCAAAGCGAACGATTAGGATTCTTACGTGATACAGCCTACCGTGGCATTAAAAATTAAAAAAAACGCATTAAAATAGGCCACAGCACTTAGTAAACATTAATGAAAACATTCTTACATAATTAGTTATTTTAAAGCATTCATTTCCACGCGTTTCAGAATATAACTTTGTTAGTGAACTTAAAAAGGTTGTCTTTTACAAATGGCACCCCATAACTTGCTAACTTTGACCAAATTGATAAAAGTGTGCTTAGGTAACATTACTGAAGTATTTGTCCATCAAATATCGAGTTTTAGACTTAATGAACAATGTATACTGAAAATATAAAACCTCAACCAAGCTGCTGTTTTTACTGAAATTGCTAATGTTGTTGCACTTAGCAGTAGCATAGTATTTTCATCAGTGAGACAATCTTCCTGAAAGATTTTTTTACAGGTGCTGAATATTGAGACGGACAATTAATTTTTGAAAAGTTTGTTTGTGGTACAAAACTTAAAACTGTTTTTAGAAGCTCTTTTTCAAAGCTTTTCGTCTGTGTACGTTAAAGAAAAATTGTCAAGAAGAAAGCTACTTAAGTGAACGACGCCTTTAGAGATAACTGCCTCTTCGACTGAAAAAATCACAGAGGATTCATGTCTCAAAACCGCTTCCACTTAAAAAGCAGTTACACACAAAAAGCTTTGGAAATTTTTGATTAAAGTTAATTTCTAATTAAAGTCATAAAATTTTACAGTACAAAACTTCGATTTCATTTATATTTATTTTTTAGTTAAAGATTAAAACCTAATAAAAACAACAATAATCTAGATCTACTCTGCTATTTGCATACGTAAATAGTCCTGCAAGGTGATCTTTTACAGAATTTTAAAACAGGATTCTCGAACTGATGAAATGATGACAAACAACTATGTTTTTTATTTCGCAGTAGCGTCCCACAAGCGCTTACAAAATAACAGCTTTGTGTAACGCAGATGTTCGCAAATGGAGTATTGCAATGCACAGATGCACCTTGTTGAAATTACAAAGGCATCACAAGCTTGCATCCTCCATGATACTTCTTGGAATTCAACCTACGTTACGTTGATGAACATTTTTTGAAAGACAACTAGTGCTGAGAACTTTTTTCCCTGCTTTTGACTCGATAAAGGTCAACTTTTGCAGCGAGCAGTTTGATTTTATAGATGGGAATAGAGACTCTGTGGTTTATACAGGTTGGGTGTCTCTGAAGTAACGTAATGATCTTGCAGTAATCAGCTGGGAGGCCAAGGTATTTAACAGGAGCGATAGTGGAATGTGACAAGGCTTTGGCTCTAATTGATTAAGTTGAGAGTTTTAAAGCCTCCTGCGTGTTGCGTGGTTGTGCTTGAATAAGACACTTACAAGCCGCAATACTGTTCGTTTAGAACAGTGCTTGCGGCAGAAATACACTGCTCCTTACCGTGAACCACCACTATTACAAAAAATCACACGAAACTAAACACAGGCAACTACCGTTAAAAGACTACAGTTATAAAAAATAGACTAGACTTGACTAGAGTCAGTTGCACGAAATGACTTGTGATATGACTCCACTGCAGGCGACTCGTTTGCTGCACTGCAATCTGGACACCACAACGATCTAGTTTACCCGAAATGAATTTTAGTCATTGTAAAAGCATTTAAAAACGTGAAAAAAGGGGGTTGCACAATGTTAGAATTTAAAACAGAAATTGCCAATATGAAATGCACAATTTTTTCACCGTTGAGAATCGAAGACTAATTTAGAAGCACCACGCTTAGAGAATTTCACACCAATGACTAGATAAGCTTTTCTGAAGGCTGTTTTCAAAGGAATTCGTCGAATGGAATAAAAAATAAAAGCAATAACTTAGGGAGTTTTTGACTCAAAAAAGTTGGTAACAATTTCTAGTTGAATAAATGAAATTATTTTGATCAAAGCTCTTCTCACAAGCAATTTCACTTATATTATACAATACTAACTTTAGTGTTCTTCCCATTTGTTTCACTGTTTAAATCCGTGCCGTGAACTTCGAGAAAATCGTTTACTGTAAAAATAGTTGCACAACATAAGTCAAAGAAAATCTACTTAATCATCAGAATCGAAGTTAGCTCTATCGTTTAGCAGGATGATCAACATAAAATCGTGCAAAATCATGATTTTAACATCATGTAATCGTTTATCCTTTAAATTCGCATCTCAAGACAAATTTACCAGCAATCAGTGCCTGAGATAAATCACTAATTTTCATCCAAAAATAATCACTGAAGAATTTTTCAAGATATCAAATTAGGAAGCTCACCAATAACACAGCAGGAGAAAACGAAAATAACATGCAATACTCGGTACAAGTTGATAACTAAAATACCTTCATCAATTTAATAATGCCAATGCACTTACTTTGCTCCACAATAATTTCTTTTGTAACAGTAGTCACGTTTGACAATGTTGTGAGACGGCCACCTGTGCGAGGATCAAGAATTGAAATATGAGGCCATTGCGTAACATTATAAAACGTCATAAATCTATCGCCATCGTGACTGTCATTGGTCTCCTGGTATAAAATAAGTTAAGCTTAATTTGCAGTAGCAACGCCTTACGCAAGCCAACCAGGGCTGATTATCTGGCAGCAAAGCCTCTGTATTTTTTTTTGTCTGTCCATCTTTAACGTCGAGGGCTCTCAATACGTATCATATAAAAAACACAATTATGTGCATATGCCAGCACCATATGGAATTGACTGGATATGTTTAATCACATAAAACACTATGTAAAGTAATTCGGTAATCTTCTGGGCTGTTCGAGGTTTACAAAGCACTGTAAAATCATTGTAGTACATACGAAAACTAATAATGCCGCTGAGTAAGCGGTATCGTGGGCAAAGTTGTCGGTGAAAAGTAGAAATTAAGAAAAGTGAACCAAGTAAGGTGCCGTCAGCAGAGCAAAATGGAAAACCGCTGTTTCCATGAGTGAAACGAAAATGAAGGGAATCCGGTCACCTAGAACTGAAGACAAAAATGAATTTAAATCATGGATCTCTTTCTTCTCTTCCCTTTCTCTCTCTTTCTGCATCCCCCGATTTCCTTTTTCTCTCGATATAAATACGCAAACAGTATTCGGTCAGAAAGACAGTCAGTTCTAAAAGCTCATTTGCAAGAAGAGATGGCAAGTAACGCGACACATCAACAACGTATAATTACTAACTTACAAAAAATAACAATATTTAACTAACTAAAGGAAGCCAATATTTCAAGATATGAGCTATATTTCTCTATAATTGACCCTTGTTGAGCATAGTAAATATTTAGCAATAGCCTCTTTCTCCGCAAGTGCAGATAGTAATTTGGATGGTTCAGTTCAGCGCTTCTCAACTTCGAAGATGCAGATTTTGATGAACATGCGTTTCAAAGCTTACCCTTTATCTGAAAGCAGTAGAAAAATGGCAGGGAAACGGTTAGAGAACGTACAAACCGATCGGTGTATTTCAGTTGTTTTGCTCTATGCCATAAATGGCAAATAAATTCTATTACATCAACCAGACCAGCTGAGAGTCACGGAATCTCAAGCCGTAGCATTTTGGCCAACTTCGCTTTTAAGATATTTCAATAAAGCTCAACAGTTTCTAAAACCACTTAAGATGCAAAGATGCAACGTAACAAAAAATACAAGTGCATACGTCACAAAAATGGTCACTATTTACCTGCCAAAACAAGAAATTCTTTTTGACAAGATTCTTTACTTTTTTGTCACTCCAAACATCTCTGTTGAGAACTTGGCAGGAAAACTCGCCAATATTTTGTATGTTTACCATGAGCCATTTATTTTCTTTTATAGCTTCGTCACGAGCCTTCAAATAAAAACGGAGAAGAAAAAAAAAAGAAATTGGATAGACAAACGAATCAATCTCTAACTTAAAACAGATATGATTGATATAAACTAAATCAGCTTAGCTTAAATCAATCATATCTTACTGAGTCCTTAGAAACAGCAACGAAGTCTCTTAAAACATGTTGGAGTTGAATCAACTGAATACTTCTTACCAAACTCAACTAAAAGAAACTAAAATAGTGTTTAACTTTGGCAAAAGCAATATCATCGAACAAATTTTACTTCACACATAGTCCTTTCTGTTCTACTTTTTGTTATTTTTTGTCCGTTGCACTTTATAGCCACCAAAAAATTGTTCTGCACTTCGGAAAGAAAAGTTTGGGAGTTCAAAACTCAATGTAAGCACCATTGGAAATTCAAGAGCTACCTTGCTCCAACAAAAAGTTTAGTTCAAAAACAAATGCGTTGAGATAGCTATGCACCGAATCAGCACGTCTAAGTCGGCAAAAGCGCAGGTAAAAAGGACGTAAAATTTGGATTTGTAAACTTTAGACGTGCAGGCCAGCGACAGTGATGCTAAGCATAGAAAAAGTCTTGACTGAAATCGGAATTTTTAAGTTTTAACCTTTTACTTGAATTGCTTGGTAGTATTTTCAATATATCAACTAATTGTTGGAATCCACAAAGCAGAGAATATCATTTTAAAACATCTTTCGAAAAGGGACAACAACGCACTAATTGCGGGATTTCGAGACATGGCCATTCGATCGATGTCCATATAAAACGGTGCTTTAGCCCATTAGCCCATGTTGCCGATTATACACATGACAGCAAAAAATGCAAGTTTTTGATCTTTGTTTTTTTTAGGGTGGGCTTGACTGTAATCTGTGACTTACATTATTTCCTACAAAAATCCTTAGCTGCCCAGGACGACATGTAACTAGAAATTATAAACATTAGTTGGCCATAAGTAAATATATAAAACAACAAGAACTATTGCGTATAAATAATTTCAAATAGTCGGGATTTATGGTCGATAAAATAGGTAGCCAATCAAGATAATTACGTTCTTTCAAAGCTCAACGCAAGGTGATGGCCTACCAACCACCAAATTTTCAAATACTTTTCTTCTGTAATCTGTTTTAATAAGAAACATGACCAACCAGGTTGCCAGATTGCGACCTTCACTTCACTGGTCTCCAAGCGCAAATTTGGCCAACACTTTCACCCGCTGTGCTAAAGCAAAGCTAAACATCTTACTAGGTTTTCACTGTTTTATGTTGTAATCACCTCTGATTTTCTGATCCGGCCATGATGTAAATCAAACATCTAAAAGTGGCTGTACACAGCATACATTTTCACACGACTTTGTCCGGTATTTGGGCGATTTTTCTCTTACGCATTTTTGTATGGAAATTATTATCCGCATAATTATTTATATGGTATTACACAGGAAACGTTGTTGCCCGAACATCCGGCTTCGTCTGCAAATTAAGTACCAAAAGCATTTTGTACGTTTATATTCGCAAAAACGCAAAGCCTTTGCTAAGCACTTGCGGACAAAACCGATTGTATGTTTAAACAACAACGTTTTCTGAGTAACTGCATATGAATGGCCAAGCGGTTGAAAATTCCCGTAGACATATGCGTAAGGGGGAAGAACTCTTAAAAACCGTGCAATAACGTATACTGTGTAAAGCTACCTTAAGGTTGCCGGTGCAATGAATAATTACTGCCACGCAACAAAAGCAATCCGAGACGATTTAAATACTTATGATTCATTTCAGTTGGAAATTGAATTCCATCTCGCCTTTTATTAGTATATTGTGCAAACAAAAACACCATGGAATCATGTAGAAAACTGTGCTTGGAGAGGCTTGATAAACAAGCCTTGCAAGAGTGATCGTCCAGCTATTATGGCGGGCCATTTGAATGTTTTACCTTTTGATATCTTTACACTGCAGAAACCAAATCAAACTCACTGATTGAAATGTTCCTTCATACATCATATCAATTGGCGGACGAAACAACTCTTCCAGCTTTTTTAACTTTTTACTGGTTTGTTTTCCATCTGTAAAAAGTATAATTTTTAAGTCAACAGGACTACAAAAAAGAACAATGAGATATTAACACCAGAGAACAACAGAACTTTTGGTGCAAAGTTTGGAAAAACTGCATGTGCAACCAAATGTCATTCTTGAACTATGGGATGAAATACAACTTTCAACTGCCATAATTTATGAGAATTTCCATTACTTTTACTACTTTAAAAAAATCTCAGCATTGCTGCAGACAACGAGTAGCACAAACAAGTTAACTTTAACGGTGACACTCATAAAAGACCTAACAAACAACAACATCTAGGAAAATGAGGCTGAAGTAGAAGTGCAAGCTGGAAGAAGCTCACCTCATCAGCACCAACACGGATGGAAGTAAGCTTGCGGTAAATAAAAGACCTGCGTTTCTGCTAAGTTAAGTTGAATAGTGTTTTTATTTTTGCCAAAGACTTTGACTTGATGGATACTTGGTCAGAGGCCAGTTAAAATGCTCAAAGCTTTGCCAAATACTGCATGGCTGTATTTTTGTTCGGAAAATGGCTGTCCAGACAAAGCAAAACAGTGGCCAAGAGTAAGAAGCACTTTAAGTCCGAATACACCTGCTTCATATTTGGACGCGCACATCAGAATAAAACAGTTTTTTAACAGAACACTAGGACAACAGAAACACTCCTCGATTGCAAAGAGTTGTAATATCAAAAACTATGCGAACATTTTTGCAATACTGATGGCTACAGTTGGTTAAGTTAAAAAGTTTTATGTGGTGATGGTTGATATTTTAGAGTCTAAGAGTGAGCTCCCTTGTCACTTGCCAAATATCAACGTGATAACCTCAGTCCAGACTCTTTGCAGCATATCCAGCGTGACTGCATGTAATGCTTCAGTGATGTTTTGCTACAGATCATGTAGTCACGGATAGTAGATGTCTATTAACTCTGTTCTTTACACATCCAAGTAAAAAGTCACAAACAGGTCTGGTAACCTTGAAAGCCACTTGCAAATCACGTGGTGATGTTGCCCAGCCTGATCAATCGATATGTTTGGCAGAACATGATACAAATGCACAAACAGCAAAGAACCAGTGCAGGAGTGGGGCCATCCTACCCAAAACGGTGGCTACTATCTTCAGCAGCTGGTGTTGGAATCAACCAGTGTGTTGATATTCATTATGTTCACATAAATTTCCTCAGTAATAGATGGCCTTTCCACATATAAAGGTCCAAAAACCTCTTGCTCTGACAGAGCGCAAAAGGCATTACTGTTTTGGAGAGTTGAGTTCTACTCTGACCACATCAACAACTTCCTCCAATACCAGGATATCGGCTTAAATGTCTTTTTCTTTGGTCAGAGATGCATCCTTTCTTATTGAAATCAATGTAACACTTTAAAATGAACTAGTTAGTAGATGATTTGACAGGATGAGTTTATCTTAGAGCAAGCAGCACAGTTGTGACCCTATTTGTTTTGGAAAACTCCAACATGCATCAGCAACGTTGCTGTGGAATTATCGCCATCTTAAATTACACTGCTATTCATTGCCATCTTAAATTACACTGCTATTTATTGACATCTTAAGTTACACTGTTATTCTTTGCCATTTAAAAATCGTGAATTACACTGCTATCTACTGAAAGAAGCAGATTCTGTAAGAGAAGCAAAAAATTTACAAGTTAATGCAAATGCAGTCGCCAATACTCAAATATTCATACAAATTTATATATCACTACTACTTGAAATCAAGAAGTGTTTTTCTGGTTGCCGAGTACAATATCCACAAAATTTAAATTTTCATACATTTGGCAATGACCAACAGTTACTAACTTTCATTGCTTTCAAAGCTGTTGAAACCTTCAAAAATGGAACGACCACGACGAGAAGAGTACCTTGCAAGAGGAGGAAAATCTTCAACCAAAACGCCTTGAGTCTGAGGAATGGGAGCCCTAACATTGTCTTCTGACTTCTTGCCATTGACTGTATCTAGACAATAATTTTAATTATCAACTCAAAAACAAATTTGTGATTTATCAAATTCAAATAAAAGTTTGTGTCAAGGGTACACAACTAAAAGCTTAAATTAAAACTACATCTGATTTCATTCCTACAAAACTCAAATTGCTTGCTCTGGCAAAAAATAGATAATGGCTTCTACACTACTCGCGATATAGTTGTTTTTACCACAAATAGTATTAATAGAATAATGAAAGTATTGCATACAAGTTTTCGGAAGTGAAATCCCCTTTGGAAAACATTTTTTGTGTCTACATTTTACTAGCAGCGTGGTACAATTGAGCATATGTTACACTTATGAGTTAAATCATATATTTTTATCTTTAGGTCATAGGAAAACCTTTTGACAGTCGCACCAGAACATCTTTGTGTTTAGACAAACTTCAAAATTGCCAATACTACTTCACAGTTCACGTCTATCATCAACAATACAGCCAAGCAGGAAAAATTTCCATAAGTACTTTTCACAAGTCTGATCAGCAAAGCCAAAGTAAAATTGACATGAATAAACCAGCCTTCAAAAGCGATGTGGTACAATGCAAAGAGTGTTATATTGCGTGGAGCATGACTAAGCACAACAGTTTTTTAGCTTCCATTTATTTACTTGCTTCAGCAGTACCATAACACAAAAAAATAAATATTTGTTTTTAAAGTAGTAGTTTTATTTACGTCAGCTTTTTGGCACAGCGGCAATTTTCTTGGGCTTAAGCCAAGCTTAAGCAACTAGTTTCAAAACAATGGCAGATTCACTTTTCAAACAATATTGAAATATTTCCTGATTTCTTTACTAAAAAGGCACAAAGTTTTGCATGTGGCAAAAGTAATGGTTTTCAAATTCCGTATTTATCGTGTGTTTAATAAGTTGGATAAATTTAACTTTGGCAACGAGGTAAAACATCTGAAAATTCATACTGTTGTCATAGCAACCAACTTTAGTAAATTGAAAATAATTGTAATTAGTAAAACATCATAAATTTTAAACGTTTTCAATTTTCATAAAGTTCTTTTCGGGAATCAAGATCTGTAAATATGACAAAAAAAAATTAAAGCAATCGCCAATAATTTTGAATAATGCACTATATGAAGATATATTACTTATTTTATAGTTGGCTCTGTTTTTACAGTCTTTAGAAATACATCTTCATAATGTGACTTACTTGAAATTATCGTTGACTTTTTTAATTTATTATGTCACATTTAAAGATCTTAATTCTTCAAAAAGCCATTATGAAAGCCAAAAGTATTTGAAATTTAAAATGTTTTGCTAATCAAAATGGCTAGTAATTTGTCAAGGTTGCTTGCTATAACAACAGTGTGTGCAAGCTTAATAATTAAAACCGCATATAAAGACAAAAATTACTTCTAGACGATGTTGATACCCCATTGTCAAGAAATGTTGCCACAGCATGATCAAGGTTATTTGAACAAGCTTCTAATATGTGTGAAGCAGTGTCTTTATCAGATCCTAAAAAAATAAACAGTTAATTAGAAGTTTATTACATTAGTACATGAAAATCATCAAAACTAACCCGAGCATATATGTAGAGAAGAGGGATGTCCAACCTTTCTTCCTAATGGGCCAAATCACAAATTTAAGTACTTTATCGGGCCACAAAAGCACTTAAATACAAACTTTTTTGTGCCAGTATTTTGTATAAGCATTTAGAACTAAAGGCATTGACAAAAAAGTGATGATCCAAAAAAAGGTCATCCTCTTTTTTTCAGTTTAACAACACATTGGGCCACATATAAATATTAAGTGGACTTTAGGCTGGAGATTACTGGCATAACCAACAATAACACAAGATTAAACATCTGGAAAAACTTGAAGCTAACATAAAATGAATTCATCAAAACGTTGTTTCATGTCTAAACCCATCAAAATAATTACAAAAACTTTGCATGACAGCAACTGGAAAAGATAAAAACTTTACTATATGGAAGTGACTGTTTTGTTGGCAACAACACTTTACCTTTGGAGGCTGCTTTGCTATGGAACACTGCTGATTGGTCAACTTTTGTAGCAACAATAGTAGTCATACAGATTGCAGGACTAGCTCCATGAAAAATGCAAAAAGCACAGTATACTGGTAATCCTTAAGTTTAGGGTCAGAAACTCAAGTAAAAAAAAATAGAGGTAACCCTTAAGTTTAGGGTTAGGGTTAGCGTTGTTATAACAAATTTAACAATATTTAAACACTACTTACAATATTTATAATTGATCTTAATAAAGTAAGTGTTTTGATTATGATAAATTTTTACTTGAGTTTTCGACGCTAAACTTAAGGATTACCCAGTATACCAATGGTGACTTTTGATCAGGGCCAGGGAGTCAAAGACAAATGTATGCTTAAGGGTCAAGAATTGGCAATGTCAGTTAAGATGAATTAGAGATGGAAACTGGAAAATTAAAGAGCTTGGAGTTCTTCACTTGATATTCCCCTATTTATTCTTGAGCCACATCATTAATACTTTGTTTGCAGCACTTAACACTTTTAATTGCCATAGCAGTAATAAAAACTGGATTTATTTCATGATTAATTGACATGATGAACTTTTGTTATATAGTACTACCTAAACATGTACCAGAGTGATGGTATAGTGGTTAGATCATCTGCTTTGCAGTCATCAGTAAAAAAGGGTTTATTTTCCTAGTTGAGTCACCCCAAAAGACTCTAAAAATGATATTTGCAGCTTTCCTGCTCAGCACTCAGCACAAAAGAGATTGTGTGGATAATAAACCAGCAAGCTCACTTGTAATGTTTTTGGGAAAGACTGTAAATTGAAGGCCCCCATTTTTTATAAAATAGGCAGATGGTGGGCCAAGCAGTCTACTCCTTGCAGTGGCCCAGTGTAACTGAAGACCACAAAAAATGGTTCATAAAAAGCTTCTTCAAAAAGTAAGTTCTTGCCAGATGAAGCTAGACCTGTAGGCCAACTAAGCAGTCAAGAGTTGGACTTGTAAGTTATTATAATAAGATTTGATGCACTGTCTGCAAGTACAAATTTATCATTATGAGAAAATTGGAACGAGTTTTATTGGGAATTACAGTTTTTCCAATTAGTTAACAAAAAAGGTAATCTTAAATATAGAAAAAAAAAATTTACTAAAAGCAAACACAAAATTTGACACGTGCTGAGCTGGTAACATTTGCAATAATTTTGGACTAGAATCTTCATTTGCCTCTAACCTGGGCCAACAATTTGTCCATTATTAGCAGCTAGGTAACAATCTCAAAATCTAGCTATATATAAGCTAGTGGTAATTACTGTCATTTGACATTTTTGACTTTTCTTTTTTGAGTAGGCCTAATGAAGTCATAGTGCAAAAAGCTAGTTGAATGATCTGCCAAATTTGTAACAGTGCAAACCACTAACCATGACCAATTAATTGAATAGGAGTGTTTAACAGCAGAATATTCCTTAAGAGTAAAAAGCCACTGAAGGCACGTTAGCTACTTTTAACATATATAGACTCCCAAAAGTAGTAAACTCTGTTTGCCTACCAGTAATTAACAGGCTTAACACAGAAATTAAAGAACTTTACAATAGCTTATATCAAACATAGCCTACATCTTACCCGTAACAGCTACAAATTGATCGACTAACTCGTCTTTAGAAACCATTGAATTAATCGTGATGTAAATAGCTTCTTTAATGGAGATGCTTACGTTAAGAGAACTTGATCTTTAAACAGTTTGATTTGTAACAAAATTAGTTTTTATCACAGACAGTGTTAAAGAATTAGCTAGGCCTAAGCAGCCAATGGTAATTTTTAAATCTAAAACCAAAATCAATGTCAGTAACGTCATTCCCAAACAGTACTACTCTAGCCTAAAAAAGAGGCATAGTAGTACTGCATTAATTGCATAACCAGAAACAGGAAAAAACTCACTCTACACTATTAGATAGAAAGTAAGGTACCAACCAGCCGGTGCAAAGGCCTACATTTATTGGTTTACTTCGTATTTTTAAGCCGTGCAATAAATGAACAACTGTATTTATATGTAGCTTTGAACTACCGTACCACGAATTCAAAGTTGTCTTTAGTGTCATCAAGCACTTAAACATGCAAAAATAACAAAAACCAAGTACTGGCACTGTCAACAATCAAAAGCAGTCCTGAAAGGCACTTGGTAGAAAACGGAACTCTAATGGAATGACGGCACTGTGGATACGAAAACATAAAAAAATCAAAGTAAAAACCGTACCAAATCGATCATCAATAAATGCCAAATAACTGTTCATACCCTAAATTGAAATAAATAACTACGTCTGCATTGAAAATTTTATCAAAACTGAACAAGAAATAATTCAAAATTTACTTCAAATTTGTGATATCCGTTGGTCTATAGCAGTGGTTCTGAACCCTTTTTCGGCTTTTCACACCCTGCAAAAGATATTCAAATTTTGCGGCACCCACCAGCAAACCAATAAGTATCCGCATTGAAGGAAGCAAGTTTTGGTTCAAACCATCCCCCAATTGTCAGATTGAAATCAAAAGTTACCCTGAAAACTATTTTGAAAAATAAAAAATAGACTACATTGCACTATTTACTGCATTTTAAGTTAGTGCGAAATCTGACGCGATGGCGTAGTGGTTAGAGCGTACGCTTCGCAATCGGTAGACCTGGGGTTCATTCCCTTTGTCGAGTCATACCAAAAGACTTTAAAAAATGGTATCTGTAGCTTCCCTGCTTGGCGCTCGGCATTTAGGGGAGGTTGTGGAGAACAAGCCGGCAAGTTCGCTTGTTGTGTCCTTGGGCAAGGCACTTAACGGGACGCCTCCGCCTTTATGTGGAAGACAGGTGGCCCATAAACCTCGAAAAAAAGGCAACTACCAAGCGAGTGCGGACTTCCCGTCCAAAACATAGCGATACAATTCGCTTTCTCGTGAATGGAGGATAAATATGGCAAATAAAACAAAAAACAAAAAAAGTGCGAAATTTGTGCTAGGTTTCTCGCAAAAACCCTCTCTATATCTGATTACACAGTCAATAAAGCTACTCTCTTATTTCTTCAATAACAAGTTGATTTCCTTTTTGTTTTATGTTCGTTAAAAAGGAAAATTAAGTCTCCGGTAGATATGACGTGAAAAATTGAAGAAAACACCAATGCCTTTTTTTCAATGCAAAAACATTCATATTTAATTTTATCCAGAACTCATTGAGATTGAGAGGCATCTTATTGTGTAATAATTTCATCTTTACGTCTTCGCGATTGTCAATAAGTTATTCCTCCTCTTTAATGTTTAAAGTACAATGAAACTCATGTCGCAAAAATGGATTTCTTGTCCATGTATAATTTTCTGTGAACAGCGTTGGACAATCATTCTCCACTTTTTCTTGCAAAGAATCAAGATGGTGAATGACTAATGGGACTATTTGTTTCAGAGAAACGATAAAACATGCCATGGGTTTTGTTCTTCACTTTCAGTGACCACAGTTTTAATTTTTCTTTTAGTGCTATTGTGTAATTGTCTCTTTAAGATAAGTCATTTTCACTTTTGTTTTGCATTTAAAATTTATCTTATTTAAATAGTCAAAGATACCTACCAAATACGCCAATTTGGATACCCAATAGGAAAGTTGCACGAATGTGATCAAACGTCATCAAAATGCCCTTTCAGAAAAAGTGGCTGACCACTTTCAGTGTTTTTGCATCGAATTGAATGCGAATGGTATCGCTTTTTGCCAATCAAATGGATAAACGTGACAGTTGTTAAATGAACGTTAAATATATTGTTTTGCTGATGTTATGGAATAAATCTGAAGTCAAAATGAGGTAAAAGGTGGTGAGGTTTGCTTATTATTGCTAATAATTGGGCTAATTTTATGGACTAAACATGCCGGCTAGTTTGTAGCCAGCTTCTGTTAAGGTTTCATATTGGATTATTTTGCGTGTTTGGGAATGCTGAGTTTAAGTTAATTATAATGTGCAACTTATGCAGCATATTTAGTTGCATAAGCATGCTGAAAAGTTGAAAACTTAAATTATACTATAGCCTAAATGACACGGCAGACTTCTGTACTGTTTGTCATATGTTTGATTGTATATTGACGGACAAAATCAGTAATTTTTGAAATTTTTTGTCAATAGTGCTTGCAGACCAGTTATATGATATACCAAATGTAATTTTGTGACCTTAACTACTCCTTAAACAATTTTTGGGCTATTGCCTAGGCTGCTGAACGAATGGTAAATTAAATATTTAAGGTACCGGTACCGATTCATTTATTCGTGGAGCTCATGTTCTGTTTGAATGTCTTTCGTCAGACTGGGCCACCACGACGGGTAGACTGCTCGAGTTACTGTGAATGAGATATTTGGCAACAAATAGACATATTTTCTTCGACTTAGTTATGAATGTGCATGGATTTAATTCGCAAGAAAAATTTTCAGGAGAAAATCTTTGTGTAAAACTCATTTTAGCCTACTTCATCGGCGTCGTTTCGAGGCTACCAGTTAGTTATCGTTGGTTAAAAAGGTCAGTTTAGTATGTTTCCTCTTCCGTTGTCTTGCTATTACAATAGTTTGTAACTCAATGAAACCCAATGGGGTTTAAAAGAGAATTATGTGCATTATTGTTGGTAGTGTTGGTTTTGTGAAACAAGCCGTTTGAAACGGTGAAAACGCCCTTGAATTGAAGACAACACACGTTTTTTGTGATAAAACGTTACATTTCGGTAATTTTTATGCAACATTGCAATTTTGCCATTCCATCAATTTGAATCAATTGGAAACATAGTGTGGCAGGTAGGTGATTCATGTAGTGTTGTTGAAGAATATTTGTTTGGAGCCACTTCTCGTTATAGATGACTAAAAAGTCCACAAATTAACTAAAATTCACAAATTTGTAGTATATTCTCAACTATTTTATACATGATTTTTAAGGCAATAGCATGGCAACTACCACTTTCTATTTTAATTTAGGGCATGAAAAGATGTTTAGCATTTATTGATGATTGATTTGGTATAAATATCAAGTTGATTTTTCAACATTTTGTTTGGTAAGTCTCATTACTCCGTCCGTTTTTTTGTAGTGTTCCATTGATTCCATGTACAAACTGAAGGTGGTGTCTTGAGTTTGTACATCATCGATGTTGTTTTATGGGACATTGTATTAGTATTCCATAAGTTTGTGGCCATTTGGTGGCCATAGCAACGGTTTGTGCCGCAATGAATGTTTATGGGGTGTGCATGGGAATGTTAGAATAGAATAAAGTAGAATATGTTAGAATAGAGTCAAATCTTTGCTGCGAGCTCTTTGAAAAAGCGAAATTAAAAGCGCTCCTTAAGGTTTTTGTTAATTTGTGTGTTGGGTAACGTTTGTTGTCATTTAATTGCCATAGCGACGGTTTGTGCCGCAATAAATATTTATGGAATGTGTATTGGAATACTTTGGTCATGTTAAGGTAAGGTCAAATATGTGGTACAAACCGTCTGAGATGACCAAAAAGCTCGTAGATCTAAAGACATCCCTTTGGTTTTTGTTTAATTTATGCGTTGGTCAACGTTAGTATTCGTTTACTTGCCATAGTGACAACTTGTGCCACATTTACTGTGGATGGGCCATCTGGGAAAATGCATTGGCCATGTTAGGGTAGGATCGAATATGTGCCACAAGTCGTATAAGGGGTCCAAAGTGCTCATGAACCGAAGGTACCCCAGATTATTTTTATTACTTTGTGTGTTGGGTAACGTTTGTGTTGTTTGGTTACCATGACGGTTTGTGTCACAATAAGTGTTTGTGAGGCGTGTATGGGAATGCATTGGCCGTTTTATGGTAGGGTTGAATATGTGCCACAAGTTGTCAGAGATGGCCCACTTGACCATGGAACGATAGGCACTCCTCGATATTTAACGTTAAAGTGGCGTGCTGCGTAGAATTTGTCGTCATTTGGTTGCCATAGGAACGATTTGTGCCACAACAAATATTTGTGGGACTGGTAGAGGAATGCATTTGCCAGGTTGAGATAGGTTCGATTATGCATAACAAGCCTGAAACTGCAAATATCCATGGAACCGCTCACACTCCCTCAAGTTGTTTGTTTAATTTGCGTATTGGGCAATATTTGTCGTAGTTTGATTGCCATGGCGACGGTTTGTGCCATAATCAAACTTGATGGATTGTGTAGCGAAATGCATGTACTGTTTCGTCATGAGATGGAATTGGTGGAACAAGCCATCTGAAACAACCAAAATGCCCAGGAAACCGCAGGCACCCCCAATTTTTTGGAATGATTTTTGAGATAGTTGAAGTATGTCGCCCGTTTTGTTGCCATAACGACAATCTCTGCGTCAACACAAGCTAATGAAGGAAGAAAGAGATTGCATAGGTTATTTTGCTACTGGAATAGGTTGTTGTTGTTGTTGTTGATTACCCGACCCCTTCCGAGGGTGGGGGCATGGCGGAAGACCATGGAGCCCTAAAAGACGGGCAACTCCCCAGGTTCTGGACCAGAGGTCGTAAAGATACAGAGAGTCGCCAAAAAGTGAGCGCCGCAAAGAGTCCGTAGCTGGACAGTGCAGAATGAGATGAGAGGTATCCTGGGACGAGTGTCCACAGGCGCTGTAGGAAGGATTCTCCATTCTGCCAATCCTAGAGAGATAAGAATCTAAAAGAAGGCTGTGTCCGTTGCAGCGAAAACGAGAAAGGACACAGCGAGCATGACGAGGGAGCACAAGTTCCTCGGTGGAAATCGAGGGAACCTGTGTGTCAAAGAATTTTAATAAGAAAATACGCCTCCAGTCCGAGAAAAGACAAGAGTGGATACGAGAGATAACAGGAGAGAGACTACAAGGGATTGCGGAAGGCGCAAGTAGCGCTCCCATCTGGCCAGCTTATCAGCCGCGTCGTTCCCCGGGAGAAACGAATGTCCGGGGACCCATTGTAGCCTGATAGAATAGGAGGACAGAGAAGACAGTTCCTGCCTGATCTGCCACAGAGTTTGAGATAAGAGGAAAGATGGAGGAGAGGACAGGGTGGCGAGGACAGAACGAGAGTCAGATAGGAGGAGAAGAGAAGAAAAATGGCAGACTTGTTGGTGCTGCTGAGACCAGCAAAGAGCGCGCAGAATGGCGCAGGCTTCAGCGGAAAAACTTGAACAAACTGGGCCTGCCGAAAAGGAAAGATTGGCCTTAGTGCCACAGAGAAAGCAGTTGGCAAGAACGCGGGAGCCGCCCTTGCCAAAAGGAAAAGAAACAGAGCCGTCTCCCAGAGTACCAGTTCATGAGGGGAGAGAGAGTCAAGATGAGTGAGAGCCTCACCTTGGCGAGAGAGAGGAGGATCAAAGCAAGGGCATGGAGTGGAAAGGGAGGACTCGACCGTGAAGGAAGGCAGATTCCAAGGAGGACAGGGAGGGCACGCAGGAGGAGCCTCCCTAGAACAAGTAGAAGGAAGCATGAGCGGGTGAGTGGACGCAAGAGCTCTCCAGGACGATCTGCAGAGTCTTGGTTTCACTCCAAGTCTGGCCAAATCTGAAATGGGAAAGGAGGTTGGGAGAGAAAGAGCCCGCTCATAAGGCAAAAGAGTGAAATCAGTCGTCAGGGTGACTCGTAGGGGAGATAGAGAAGCCTCAGAGAGAATAAGTAGGATAGGGAAGGACGAGAGGTAGCCGGTGATGGTGCGACTAGCCGCTCGGTGGAGGCGTTCCAATTCGGTGATATTGGTGACGTTTAGAAAAGGAAACCATCCGGGTGAAGCGTAAGTGAGAAGGGGCCGAAGAAAAGCTTTATACACCAGAGAGAAAGACTACTTAGAGGGGTTCCATGAGAAAGCAGAGATACAGCGCAAGACCTTGAGACGTGGGAAAAACTTGGCCTTCAACGAAGATACATGTTTAGAAAAGGAAAGAGTGCGGTCGAAGGTGACCCCAAGAAAAGTTGGAGTTGGATTGAAACGGAGGCGGTAGCCGAGAAGGAGGAGTTTGGGTTGGAGTTGAGCTTGGTGGGGATCCACTGAAAAAAAGGAGGCCTCACATTTGCTCGGATTGAGAGGAAGACACCAGTACTCAGACCAGCGCTCCAATCGAAACAGAGCTCCTTGTGTGACCTACACCGCAGTGCGGACCGAGGGGGAGGAGGACCAAATGGCCAGATCGTCAGCGTAAAGAGAGCAGCTGAAGGAAGAAGGCAGAGAAGCCGGAAGATCATTGATGAAAAAAATGAAAAGTACAGGGCTAAGGACACGTCCTTGCGGAACACTTTGACGGACTCAAAAGGAGCAACTTTTGTGATTTTGATAGGACTTTTGTGATTTTTGATAGGTGCAAGCGCGCCTATCAGAAAGGAAAGATTGAGTCCAACGAGCAAAACAAGGAGGGAGGCCAGCCGAAATGAGTTTATGAAAAAGGGCGGGATGCCAGACAAAGTCGAAAGCTTTAGAGAAATCAATAGTAGACAGGATCGTCTGAGAGCCAGGCCTGGGTTTGTTAAATCCATCCGAAATGGACTGAGAAAGGAACAGAATTTGATCAAGTGCAGACCGTTCAGGGCGGAAACCGGCCTGGCGGGGAGAAAGAATGGATTTAGATTCCAGAAAGAAAAGTAGACGGGATAGAATGATGTGTTCAAAAAATTTTGAGACGCAGGAGGTGAGAGAGATAGGCCGGAAAGAAGCAGGAGAGTCGAAAGGCTTTCCCATCTTGTGGATGGGATCAATAGAAGATGTCTTCCAGATAGAAGGAAAGGAATGTGAAGACCAGGAAGATATAAAGAAATGAAGATATGAAGAAGAAAATCTATGCCAGAGCGAGGAAGATGCTTTAGCATGGGATGAGCGACTTTGTCTGGGCCAGTGGCAGTGGAGGAGAAAAGAGAGCAGAAGGACGAATGAGACTCTTCTGGTCACATGGAGCTCACAGAGGTAGCCTCTGGCTCTGCTACGCTGGGTTTTTGCCTGAGAAACAGAAAAGTGAGATCTGCATTCAGTGCCAGAGAAGTAAAGAGAGCAGCAGCAGAGGAAAGAGACGAGTATTTCTCTGCAGAAGGACAGTGAGAGTCAAGGTAGGAGGCAAAGTCATCCCAGCGAACTTTCTGAAAGTTGAAGGAAGGAGGACGCTCGTTGGGGCAAAAAATCGGAGAAAGAGGGTCAGATAGAGGAATTGGTTGGAGGTCAGAACCCAGGTTTTGAAGCACCTCGCAGGAGCAAGAAAGACAAGAGAGGAGGGAGCAAAGGAGATATTAGGAGAGGAGCGACTGCCACAGGAGCGATGGAGAAGAGTGGGTGTGTCAGGTTCATTGAGGGGTGCGGAGGTCAGAGGAGATGACCCAGTTGAAAACTTTCTCACCGCGGGGGTCGGAAGTACCTCTTGAGCCCCAGAGGGAGTGATGGCAATTGAAGCCCCCTAGAATGAAGAGATTTCTGGAGGAGGGAAGAATGGAGGGAGAAGAGGAACTGGTTATGACATTCGTTGGGGAGGAGCGAATAGGGACCGGGGGCGTACACATTAAGAAATGAGAGCGAGAAGAAGTTGTTAGGAGAGATGGTGACCCCTTCATAATCAGAGTAGGGATCGAGCGAAGAAAGAGAGGAGGTAGAGAGTTCAGAGAAAAATAAGCCCTGCTTGATGAAAATGATGACACCTCCGCTAGCGTGCGTGGCATCAGTAGAGAGAATGCCTGACAGGGAGTGGGTGCGATGAGAATGCAGAGCTGAGAATCCAGGAATCCTGAAAGAGAAAAATGGGTTAAAATTGGATTCCTGTTACAGATAAGGTCAACAGGATGGGACAAAAGAAAGTGAAGTAGTTCAGTCCTCCTGGCTCGAAGACCTCCAGCACTGAGAGAACCTTGAGAGAGTCAGGGGGGTAGAGGAGGCAGGAGGCGTAGAAGGACAGGCAAGAGCAAGAAACGGTGGTGAGGGGGCAGAGATAGAAGATGCAGAATGGGCCGAAGGGCAGGAGAAAAGAGAAAGAGAAAACATGCGACTGATTTTAAGAAAGTTGTGTGCTGTCCTTCTGCGGTCGCTCAGGGGGCAGCATAGCGAAAAAACGAAGGGGAGTGCCCGGGGTAACTGGGACCCTCGGGAAGTCCAACAGCCATTTCGATCCAACCCAAACGGGGTCGGGGACCGCACCACCACGTTGAAGCGGCTGTTGATTGGTGAAGATTGGAATATGTTGGTGGCACAGATCGTGGGAAATGACCAAAATATACCTGAAATAACAAGTTGTTTGTTCTTTAAAGAAAAAAGTTTGCATTTTTTGAAGCTATTTTATTTGTGTTGTCGTAGTGACGGTTTGTGCCTCGACGAAACCCAATGGGGTTTGTAAGAAAATATATGCGCTATCGTTGGGTAGTGATGATTTTGCGACACTAGCCGTTTGAGATGGCGATAAATGCCCATGGATTTGCCTTCAAGGCTGGAGAACGACACGTTTTTGTGATGCAACGTGGCAATGCTGTACTTTTTGATGTCGTTATGTTGCCAGTGAAACTTGGAAACTTAGTGTGTATTAGGGCGCGCATGCAATTTTGCTGAATGATGTTTGCTTGGAGCCACATCCAGTTCCAGATCACTAAACGCCCATAGACCAACAAAAATTCATTAATTTGAGGTAAACTCTGAATTTATTTTTTGTTGAATTTTGATTTGATGGCAACCGCCATTTGTTATTTCAATTTAGGGCATAGATTGCTGTCCAGCTTTTACTGATGATTGATTTAGTATGATTTTAATTTGATTTTTTTCGATTTTATACGTGAGTTCCATTTTATCCACACCAGTGAAATTGTTGTTTAAATCTTAAATTTATCGCATACAATGTCCGCTCCTGCACGTCACAAAAACGGAATAGGCTTTACACACATATCTTGGGAGTTGGCCAATTACTATATGACTAAAATTTAGTATTCCCGCATTATTAGTGATACAACCTTTGCTCTAAGCATTGCTTGCTCCACAGGGAAGCCAACCCAGGTCGTCGATTATAATGTTGAAGTGCGACGAAATTTTGTTTGGGAGTAGCTACTGATGTCTTGTTGTAATCCTTCGTTGACCATTCTTCTTTCACAAGTCAATTTATCTATATATATAAAAGTGAATGTCTGTGTGTATGTGTGTGTGTGTGTGTGTTCCCTATAGGAAGAAAGGTTAGAAAGTTTACATAAATACTAAAAGTGTATTCTTATGTAAAATTCTCCGAGGAAGACAACGGAAGTAGTTTCGAACCTCTAAGTGCCCCCCTAAGGGAGCTATGGGGGGCAGAACCCCCCTTTGAAAATTCAAATATATTCAATTTAGATGAAATTTAAACCATATGTATAAGACACTAAATTAGAAAGCTTTCCAAAATTTCAGCCTTTTTCAACTATATTAGGGGGCAGAAAGCCCCCTTGAAAATTTAAAGTTTTTGTTAGGTACCACAAACACAAAAAAATTTATGACAAATAAAAATCCAAATTTGAAGATTATGAGTAGGACTGTACTTTTAAAAATCCTTAGCAGATTGACCCGTCGTAGATCGGGTAAATATGACTTTTTCCAGAGAAGCCAAGTACGGTGTTTTGATTTCGATCAGATTCGTTTATGGGGGGCTACGAGCCTCTGGGGCTCTACTAGAGGTCTTTACGTACTGTTGTACGATGAAATAAAAATCATGAAAACACATTACAATATGGTTATTCAATGTAAAAATTTAATCAGTCTTTACATTTTACCCGATCAACGACGGGTAAATCTGCCAAGTACGGTATTTTGATTTCGATCAGATTCGTCTATGGGGGGCTACGAGCCTATGGGACTCTACTAGAGGCCTTTTTGTACTGTTGCACGATGAAATAAAAATCATGAAAACACATTAAAATATGGTTATTCAATGTAAAAATTTAATCAGTCTTTACATTTTACCCGATCAACGACGGGTAAATCTGCCAAGTACGGTATTTTGATTTCGATCAGATTCGTCTATGGGGGGCTACGAGCCTATGGGACTCTACTAGAGGCCTTTTTGTACTGTTGCACGATGAAATAAAAATCATGAAAACACATTAAATAATGGTTATTCAATGTAAAAATTTAATCAGTCTTTACATTTTACCCGATCAACGACGGGTAAATCTGTCAAGTACCGTATTTTGATTTCGATCAGATTCGTCTATGGGGGGCTACGAGCCTATGGGGCTCTACTAGAGGCCTTTTTGTACTGTTGTACGATGAAATAAAAATCATAAAAACACATTAGATTATGGTTATTCAATGTAAAAATTTAATCAGTCTTTACATTTTACCTGATCAACGACGGGCAAATCTGCCATTTTACCCGATCAAGGACGGGTAAATCTGCTAGTTAACGTATAAAATGTCCATGAAGCCTTTTAATATGTAGCCTACATCTCAAAAGCCATTTGAGGTAGAATCTCAAAATCTTTGATGATGTGCACACTAGAATAAATTGTTCATACTTATGTTGTTATTACAAGCTATGCCATGGATGGACTTGCAAGAAGAAGCCAGTCGAATTTTTCAAAAATGGCAAAAATTTGTTTAAAATGAAAAAAATGTAGGCAATTAAGCAAAAAACTTGACGTCTTTCATAGCATTAACATCACAAAACAACATCACCAACTGCAGTGCTGGAACATATGTTGCTCCTAGTTTGAAAGATTTCAGAACGTGGGTTCTCTTAAAGCAACGTGACGCCCCTCCACAATGAGGTTTAAATTAGTGATATCTATATATATATAAAACTCAATGTGTGTCTGTCTGTCTGTCCGCTATAGAAATAAAACTGGAGACATTTAGATACAAACAAACATATGAATCTTATATAACTTTTTCCAGGGAAGCCAAGTACGATATTTTGATTTCGATCAGAATCGTCTATGGGGGGATACGAGCCTATATTTATTCAACCTATATTAAAATACTAGAGTTGTCTAAAGTTTTTGTTAGGTACCACAAACAGAAAAAAATGTGTGACAAATAAAAATCCAAATTTGATGGTTATGACCAAGACTGTACTTTTAGGAATCACTAGCAGATTTACCCGTCGTTGATCGGGTAAAATGTAAAGACTGATTAAATTCTTATATGAATAACCATAATTTAATGTGTTTTCATGATTTTAGTTTACGGTATTTTGACTTCGATCAGAATCGTCTATGGGGGGCTACGAGCCTATGGCGCTCTACTAGAGACCTATTCGTACTGTTGTACGATGACATAAAAATCATGAAAACACATTAAAATATGGTTATTCAATGTAAAAATTTAATCAGTCTTTACATACGTCTATGGGGGGCTACGAGCCTATGGTGCTCTACTAGAGGCCTATTTGTACTGTTGTACGATGAAATAAAAATCATGAAAACACATTAAAATATGGTTATTCAATGTAAAAATTTAATCAGTCTTTACATACCTCTATGGGGGGCTACGAGCCTATATTTATTCAACCTATATTAAAATATGGTTATTCAATGTAAAAATTCAATTACAAACCACAAACAGAATGTTAGAAAGGTTTATATATAAACGTTTTTGCTTGAACGAGATGTACGCAAACAATTGCGCGCATGTCCACCAATTCTGTTATTGCCCCGGTATATATATACTGTCGCGGGAGCGCACGCATTAAGATCGCTTGCCGGTAATTATACCCGCGCGGGATCGAAAGAGTTAACTCTTTCGATCCCGCGCGGGTGTAGCCTAATTACCGGCAAGCGATCTTTATGCGTTCGCTCCCGCGACGGTATATATACCGGCAATAACAGAATTGGTGGACATGCGCGCAATTGTTTGCGTATATCTCGTTCAAGCAAAAACGTTTATATATAAACCTTTCTAACATTCTGTTTGTGGTTTGTGATTAAATTTTTTTGAATTTTGTTGTGTGAGTTAATATAGGTTGAATAAATATAGGCTCGTATCCCCCCATAGACGATTCTGATCGAAATCAAAATACCGTACTTGGCTTCCCTGGAAAAAGTTATATAAGATTCATATGTTTGTTTGTATCTAAATGTCTCCAGTTTTATTTCTATAGCGGACATACAGACAGACACACATTGAGTTATATATATATATATAGATTACTAGCAGATTTCCCCGTCGTTGATCGGGTAAAATGTAAAGACTGATTAAATTTTTACATTGAATAACCATATTTTAAAATAAATTTTTACATTGAATAACCATATTTTAAAATATGGTTATTCAATGTAAAAATTTAATCAGTCTTTACATTTTACCCGATCAACGACGGGTAAGAATCGTCTATGGGGGGCTACGGGCTACTAGCAGATTTACTCGTCGTTGATTGGGTCTTTACATTTTACCCGATCAACGACGGGTTAATCTGCTAGTGATCTTTTAAAGATCAAACTTTTTCAAATCGCTGAATTGGAAGAAGTGGGCCAACATTATTGCCACCAAGATTGCCAGATATCACTTCTTTAGACTTTTACTCTCAAGTTTTGAGAGCGACACAGTGTAGGCCTATTGAATACCAGTAGATGCCCAGCCATCATAACTTCACAATCATGAATAATTAATCAACGGTTTAATTTCACAATCGTGAATAATTGACTGGAAATACCTGACTGGTAGCCCTGCTGGGCGACGCCGGCTAGTAACCATCTAAACCATTACTAAGGTAGACTAAATCTAGACAAGTAGACGTTATTACATTGCACAATTTTGATTCTTCTTTAAGTTCCAAAACTAAAAATATCTCTATGTATTTAGAACAGAGATTCTAATACTTGTGGGAGAGGGGAGAGATGGCGCCATGGCTCCATATTCCTGAAATAATGAAAAAAATGGAGAAAACGGCCCCCTAACGTAGTGGATCTCCAAAAAGGAAAAAAAATAATTTCATACTGATTTTGTTAGTACATAAGCGATACTAACCAGAAATCTGGCCGACTTTCCAAAAAATGGAAAATTGCTACAAATCAAGGGGGTGCGAGTTTTGTTAATCTTACCAAAGGTGGAGAATTTTTGGTGATCTCGTCATAGGGGGCGCATCTCAAAAAGATTAAGAACCCCTGATCTAGAAGCAAATTTGACTAAAAAATAGTAATAACGATAATCTTTTGATTCACGTGTGGGCCATGGCTGCGACGGCATAATCATAAATCTCTTTGTTAATAACTATGCGCAACTGACTGCTCTACATTTTCATGCTTTATACTATTTATTCATTTCTTACCAGTGCTCCATTCACTAACATTAGTTTTTCTTTCTCTTAGTCTTTTAATTATGCAATTATGCTTTGCAATTGAAAAAGCAAACTTAGTGAACTATTTTCTGAGAAACACTAAATTGATGTCAATTAAAATGATTTGTACTAATTTCAATATCAAATAGGCTACTTTCCTCTGCCTCAGACAAATAGACAATGTCGGCTGGTCACAACAAACGCTGGTTTATAATTAGGCCTTGGCTACCAACTGGTCTATAACCAACCACATTTAATTGATTAAAAAAAGCACATCTTAATTTTTCCCCGAACCTCTTATTTTATTGTGACGGCTTGCACCTAAGAATCATCAATTTTGTTAAAGCATAGTGCTCCAAAGTTACAAACCATGGCCTCAATTGCTGTAAAATAGAATTTGCTCTTCGATTTTTTATTTGCCCCTTGTAAAAGCCGTTTATTTCGCCCAGACGTTGTCGAACGTCTAGATCAGGGGTCACGAACCTTTCTTGGGCCACGGGCTACTTTTTGGATATTAATTAAAGTGGGGGCGCACTTATTCTAAAGTTTGCAACATCCCGGACTTCATGTTCGATCTATCATGTATTGGCAGGCGGTGTCATTACATATCTGTTGCCATTACTTCGGTGACCGATGTCTCGCAACCCTAGGCTACCTTTTTTTTTGGAGCCACCATCGACTTTAGAAAAATTTTGAGAATATTTTAAAACAGGCTGGCGGGCACCTCATATTGCCTTCACGGGCGACATGGTGCCCGCGGGCACACGGTTGGTGACCCCTGGTCTAGATAGTCGATAAGCTGACTAGAAAAAATCTATGTTCTTTCAATCTCACTCAAAAGAAACTTTTAAGTTATCGCTTATTTCGGAATCGCACAGTCGAACCAGCAAATTGCCAAGAAAATTCTATCTTTTTCTTTTTTCTCACGATGTCACTCAATAGAATTTCTTAACTACTTTTGTATTTCGCGGTCGCACTGTAACACTTGCGAATAGCAAAACTTTTCCTATGTCAAACGAAGATTTAGATTCGCTGCTAATCTGACTTACGTCTCCAGTTTGGTTAACGTAAAATTTTTAAAAAGGTTTTAGTCTGCAGTGACTCAGCACAATCACCATAGAAATGAGCGCGGTCTTTTAAGACGTTTCGAATTATAACGGTGGCATAAAAAACCTTTTGATCTAAAGACCAAAAAATCTTCAAGTCCACAAGACCTTTAAGGGTTAAGACCACAACACACTGCTTATAATTTACGTACATAGCCTACGACCGAAAATTCTTTAAGTGAGAGAAATACATAGGTTGTATTGATGAGTATCTGCGTTAGTTCATTCGGCGAACAATAGTGTGTTTTTGTAAGCCGCAGCTTGAAGCCCAAGTGGATCTGACTGTTGTTAGAACAGTTAGATTAGCCTAGGCTAACTACCGGAAGAACTATCAGCCTACGCTAACCTACTGTAGATGAATTTCAGGATGCACGGTAGACAAAACGATCGTTTTTATTCTGTACTAGCCGGCGTCACCCGGCAGGGGCCCTCTATCAGTAATGAGGTGGTTTATCATTTCGGTTCAACCGGATGCGCCGGCTTCACGCATGGGGCTTCTGTGTGAGCAGTAACGAAAAGTGAAATGGTTTTTATGGACTTTCTAAATTCTTGCACACAAAATTGCGATCATCATATTCTCTTAATCATGACTGGCAATGCTCACAAAGAATCTTGCCTTAAATTGTTGTCAATATTAATACTTGTGAGAGAAAAGGGATTGTACATAGTAAAACTGATTGTAGAGACAAAATGGTGGTTGCTTTCACAATTAAAGAAAAAGCTATTCATTGATAAGCCTATTTTCCGATGTGGTGCTGCCGCTTTCCTATTTATATTTGTGGTATTAAGTTCCTAATTTCGCTGCGCTATTTGTCTTATTTCCGGCATAGCGACAAAAGCGGCTCTTGCTCTCTCTATATTCAGCTTTACAAATTGTTATGGTTATGGTTTTATGTTGACTTTTTCCTAAACTTGGGATTTTATTACAATGCTGTAGAGTAAGGACAAAAATGACATAAATACCTTAACAGGTAGCATATCAGCAAAAGAAAAATCCTTGCTTTATGCTATATACTTCGGCGTCGCCCGAAGAGCCCCCATCAGTAACGTCGAGATTGAGAGTGTCGGTTCAGCCGGCCAAGCCGGCTCCTCCTATCAGGCTCTTGAGTGAAGGGTTACCAAAAGTTTATGTGTTTTTTGCACATCAGATTTTTACGACTTTTTGTGCTCCTTTTCCTCACAGATTATCTCGTTTCAAGATCCTGACTATGGCTTTGGTCTATGAGCTCTGATCATTGCTGACACGAACCCAAGGAAACCTTGCGTTTTCCGTAGGTTGGAAGTAGGGATCACATTTCTGATGCTAAGCTATTCTAAAGCAAAATAAAAAATTTCTTTTGCGTGGTGCGATTTTACACAGTCGCTGGCTACGCGTTATGTAACATGTTCTTTTCTCCCTGCTTGACGTGTCCTGGGGGGTTAAAAGAGTCCTTGATTTTCCCCAAATGTTTGGTTTGACCCCGGTAGCTCTATAAAGCTATAATAAAACAAAATACCAATAATATCTTCCATGTGATGCGATTTAACGCAGAAACGTTGTTAATTTTAATTTCGCCTCAAACTTTTTCAAGCCCCTGCTAGCTACGCATTATGATTCATATTTGTTTTTCCTTGCTTAGTTATGCTCATAGAAGTGAAATAAGTCCTTGCTTTTCCCAAATTTTCAGGTTTGATTCCGGTAGCTCCATAAAGCTGTTACCAAGCAAAATAGAAAACATTTTTCTTCTGTAAGTATGGTGCGATTTTACTTCGGCAGGACACATTATCACCCGTGCCGATTTAAAAGGTATCAATTACTGCAGCTGCGCCAGCTTTGCAGTACAAACATTTATGAGAGCAACAACGAAATGATTTAGTAACATTCTCTTTTTTGAATTAATGTTGGTGACATTAAGATTTTTGCCAGCGCTATTTGCTTTAATTTGGCCATGGCATGAAAAGAGGCTATGGCTTTCCTTTAAGTCATATACCCTATTGCAATAGGTGCCTATCACGCTCTTTTCCAACAAAAACATTTCCTCTTAATCCAGAGTTACAGATTGATAATATTATTGTTTAATTTTGATCTTTTCTAAACCCATTACTGCATAATGGTAGGTTTTCCTACCAGGGACCTTTTTGAAGTGTCAGTTATACAGAAAATGTGAATTTTATTGTTACCAACGCATGGTGGTAGGAATTCCTATTACCAAATATCTCCTATTTTCACTGACCAAATCAAATTTCAATGGCAAGATCATATTATACACATACAAATGTCTTAAATACAGTATATAAAATTCATAAAATTTTTCTGTAATAAAAAATCATGCAGCAATGGGTTAAATTTGGGACTTTATTACATTTAACTTTTCCCCTAATCCAGACCTCCCTACTTCTAAATGAAGATTAGTGTTTTGTACCGATATCCTTGCAATTACAAATATCAGTAATGGGCTTTACCATTTATCTTTTCTATCAAAAGGATGGTAGATAATTTTGCTGCCTACTGCTGTTGTCACTATATAGTGGCAAGCATTGCGATGGCATATAACATTATGACCTCACAATGCGTTTTGAGCCATTATTATTAGGATCGCTACTAAGCACTTTTTCGTCACTCTAGACAAATTAATATGAAGTAACGTCTCTGACTGCGTGCATGTTCCTTGGCCCTGGCATAAGTGCCGCCATGCAAAGAGCAAACTAATTCGAAATGAAGCGCTCACAGTTGAGTTGTAGTAGTAGTGGGGGCCCCCATTAATAATGTCGAGGTTAAGAACATGAAATCAGCTGGCTGCTGTGGCAGCCTCGCCCAATTGCAAAGGAAATTGCTTCAACATTTAGATCATATGTTGCTCGTCACTTACATTTTGTTGCAAACCATAAGAAAGGACCATCTTTACTCTCTCGTCTTTTTCTTAGGTGATCACCAGTGTTTCCTCTAAGGTGTGCAACGGCGCAATTGCGCAGTGCCATCATACCATTTGCGCAGTGAAATCTCTCCTTAGCACACTGAAAACATTCCAAATTTAAAAGTAAACGATCATCAACATTTCCTTGGGATAGATCGATCTAACAGAGAGCGCAATTTGTGCATTCTTTAAATTACCGTGACCTGAATTATTGTTTATCTGCGTTGCGTTAAATCCAGAAAAACCCACTTCTGATATTCTAAATTACTGCGATCTGCATTGCTCTGTCTCGAATGGAATTGAATTAGGTTAATCTGTTTACTTCTTCGCAACTCGGTTCTCAGTCGTAACCTAGAGAGCCGATTAGAAGTGCAGTCGACTTGTAGCCTTGAATGGCTATGTAGTAGCAATATGACATTTACAATTGAGGATTTTGTCGCAACAACAATTGTTGTGACTAGTGACTAGTGACTATTTATCATAAAACTGCATTTACGTATGACAAAGTAATTCAGGCTTTAAGGTAGTTGTTATCAGCATTAACTCAAAAAGTAAAATATGTATACAGAGCACGGGCAGCTTCACTAAGTTATTTAATGGCATTTATTGTAATATCATAACAATATTCACCAAGGAAAAAAAGCTCCTTTATAATAACTTATCTTAAGAAAGTAGGAGTTTAAAATTAAAGAGAAGATCATCAAGTCTCACCTACAATTAGTCGTTTTGTGTTAAGATAGTCAGTCTATTTATACTGCAATTGACACAAAATAGATTGTGATTTAAAATGCTGTCTGAAAAACTGTTTAATGATTTGTAATGATTACTCTTCAACAAATTTTTAGCTTGAAAATGATTCGTAAGCGCTCTCATATTTTGTAGGCGACGTCAGAATAATTTTTTCACCCACAAGCAATATAATAAAGCTTTTTATCTGACGTTCAAGTAAATGTCTATTGAAAGAAACAAAGCTAAAAGAAAAAAAACGGAATTCAGAGTGGAATGGCTTAATACAGCTAAGGAGTGTGAGATTGTAGTGATTGCGTGCATATTTGCTTTTAATTTAATTTGGCTTCATTTTTAATCTCACCATCAGTATTTCCCATACCTAGTGTTAAATATCAACGTTAACATTTGGTATAGGAAATCGCATTGCTTTCCCATCAACTTTATCAAAACTCCCAGTGCTTTATCGTGTCACGTGATTCGTGTTCGCACTTATATATGTTCGCATTGGTTATGATTATTATTGCTGGTCAATCATCCGCTTTGCTCATGCATTGAATTAAGTTACTGCTGCTTTACTTGCTTTGCCCTCATGGCTCACATTCCGTTAATACGAGTATATTTATTGACCGTCATACCGAATGAGGAATTGATAGAGGAATAATAATGTATAATAAACTAACGCAATCACGACATTTGAAGAAATTACCCAATAGCAATAACGAACTCACGACAAGATAATAATTCGCGATATGCTACCGGTATACACAAGGTGAAAAAACAAACTGCTAAACTATCTAAAATCTACAACAATTCCGCGTCAAGGAATGTGATAATCTGCAAAGTTTGTAATGAAGCTGCACCTGTTAGTGATTTTGGAAAAGGCAAATATTGGAGTGAATGGAAGGTGGATTACCTAAAACGCCATTTGAATCATAAACATCACCGTGAAGCACTGAGTATATTGACTCAGAAGCGAAATCTTGAGACAAGAATTGTGGTAGCTCCAGCTATTTCACCGCAATGCCAACTGCAGAAGAGAGCAAAGCTTTGAAAACTCCGTCAAGAGAAGTAAAGACTCTCATAGATAGTGTTCTGCTTAGTGTTAAGGTGAATTCATCAATATTGTCCTGCCAAGTGATAAATGATCATATGCCAAAATACACTAAATTGCCACGCTCATGGCGGAGCAAAAACTACGGCTTTGAATTTTTGAAAAGTATCGACTTTGTCGCCAGGGAAGAAGTCATGCAAAGCATAAGACAAGCAACATGTCATACCCTAATTATTGATGAAAGCAATGATATTTCATCAAACAAAATGCTGATATTGTACATAAAGTACTGTACTGCAGATGATTGCCGCTTAATGACTAAGACAGTGTTTGCAGGGATTATACCTCTTGCTCGCTGTCACAGTCATTCTATTCTAGAAGAAATCAAGAAATTTTACACTACTGATAATATTGATATTCAGAAAATGGTTATGTTTACAAGTGATGGCGCTGCTGTTATGCTTGGTAAACGAAATGGTGTAGCAAAATTATTGAAGAATTTTGTACCGCATGTAATTGAACAGCACTGCGTAGCTCACCGAGAAGACCTGGGAATCGACGATGCGTGGTCAAAAGTATCCCTTATGCAAGATATTGAAACATTAGTAAGAATCGTCTATACTATGTTTAGAAGATCGTCAGTTAAGAAGTAAGGATTGCAGGCTATTGCTAAGGCATCTGGTCACAACCTAATTTCTTTCAAAGCCATGCATGATGTGAGGTGGCTGTCTCATTTTGCTATACAAGCACTAGTACGAAACTATGATGTACTTCTTGATTATTGCAAAGAACAAGGAGCACGTGATCCGGTGGCAGTTTTTTGCGTTGCCAAACTGGAATCAATGCAAATTAAAGCTGCATTGTTTGTCCTAAATGATATCATAACAGAACTTTCAGATTTATCAAGGACATTTCAAAAGAGCGATATCACTCCTATGGAAGCACAAGCAGTTGCTCGCAGCAAGATTGCCAAGCTCCAGGTGCAGTACTTGGGTGAACAGAAACACCGGAGTGTAACTGTTCAAAATTTGAATAATAAAGCAGCATTAACTATGGACAAAATGGCTCCAGTAGTCAAGTTTATTGAAAGACTCTGTACTCATTTGCAAGACCGATTTCCAGAAGACAGCAAACTATGTAATTGGTGTATATTTGACTACAGCCGCATAAAACAAGCCAATTTCAATTTTGGCTTAAACAAGTTACAACAACTCTTAAAGCAGTTCTGCTACTTCTTTCACTGCTATGGCCCTGGACATGAAAGAGATACCGGTACTCTAAATGCTTATAATGATTTCAAGTTTTTGGCAAAGGAAACTTTTAAAGCAGGTGGCATCGTAGGCTTAAGTGATTTGGCTGGGATCTGCTTTAGGCATGAAAAGTTTTCCATTATCCTTTGCCTCCTTCAAATATGTTCTTCTTTTCAAGCCTCCAGCGCTGACTGTGAAAGAGGCTTCAGCACAATGAGCAGAATTAAAACCAAAAACAGATGCAGGCTAGAGCCATATCATCTGGAACAACTGATGATGGTCAAATCGGTCTTGACTACAACATCAAAAACAACACAGGATGACAGTGATGATGAATCAGCTACCTATCACGATTCAGCAATAAACCTGAACAAAGTGTGCAAACACTGGAAAAACACAAAAACAAGAAGAAGCAATTTGAATTAAATGTGTTCATTACATTGTTTCTGTTTTGACAAAATTTTAACCTTATTCTAATAATTTACAAAGTTTGTCGTTCATTTAGGACTCCGCTAACTCAGCTACAAAATATTCATGCTCACTAAAAAAATATTTGCTCAGTGCAAAATTTTCTGAGAGGGATTACTGGTGATCACCAAGTGTTTTGCTTGGAGTAGGCTACATATTAAAGTTTGTAGACTTCATTTTTCGATGAATCTTTTTGAAAGTTTTGATGGATAATGCCAAAGATCCATTCTATCAAGAAAGAAGAGCCAAAATGTACTAAAGAACTTAGTTTTTCTAGGAATTGGAATTTTGTGAAATGTAGGCAACAAAATTCTGCGGTTTTTCAACCGGTAGACTACATTTACAGACTTCAGTTTTTGATGAATATTTCAGAAAATGTCAACAGATAATAATGCAAAAGAACCATGCTTGTGAGGAAAAGTAGTCAAAATGTACCACAGAACGAACTTTGGTTTTACAATTGGAGTTTGTTAGGTCAAGTAGGATAATTGTTCAACTAAAAATGAAACATGGTGTATGGCAACCAATTTTTGATCACACATTGTAAACTAATCCTTAACTTTAAGTAATTGGAGTCATACATGTATATTGCTGGAAAGAAAATTACCTAGAATTTCAAAAGACAGTAATTGTTAGTACTTTACTATAACGTTGTATTAAAGTTACCTGTTTTTACTGAGCTTACCACTTTTTGGGAAGGGTAAAAAGTTAAACCAAACGTCTTAAAGTTAAGTTTATTCAGTGTAACAACAAATATCAATCGCCCATGTTATACACTATCGGAATCACATTGCAATAACCGTTAATTTGTTGAAAAAGTTTGAAAATCAGTAAAGAAATGAGGTCACAAATCAGTTTTTTATTAAATTAATTTTGCAAAAAGATTGCAATTTTTAACAACATCTTGATATTATGATCTGCAGTAGCCAAAAAATTTGTGTTAATCGTACGGGATATATTATGACATCGTGGAGCGGGTTTTAAGCGTGCAAGCGAAATAGAGAAGAAAAATGCTTATATGGCTTAAAGTTCCTAAATAAAGAAGTGCTCGTAGCATTGTCAAATAAGCAATAATTGTTGTAGAATTGTTTTAGTCCAAAGAACCATATGAATATCCCCTGAAAAAACGTTTAATCGCGTTTCTGCGATGAGTACTTTTTGAGAAATAACAAAAAGATTTTAATATAGCTTTGAAAAAAGCTGTTTGAGCCATAAGCTTTTCGTGACGCTCTCATCAGTGGCGGTATCGTGTCAAAAGGGAAGATCTAGAGTGAATAAGTCTTTTATGTGAATAATTTGGATGTTACGTAATCAAGACAAGCCAATGATAGCGTTTGTATTGCAAAGCGCGCGAAAGAAAGATTTCGCAATTGCGAGTTGGAGAAGGCGCAGCAGGAGGCCAAATGCCACGATTATCGAAAGAGTTTGAGAGTGTAAACAAACTCTTTCTGTCTGCATAACACCGGGCGTCGGGTCTTGATATAAGTAGCCTCTAAAAGCTTAAGATGGAAAGAGCTGCGCGCTGCGGCGAGGATTGAAAACCGCTTATCATCATAGTTTAATGCGCATCGATCATTATCTAAAAGATGCTGACCAATGGCGGAGTCACAATCCGGTTTGGTGTCGGTTCGTTTGCACGATCTGTGTGGTTGAGATCGGCGTGGACGAGTCAATTGCTGTCTTAACCATTGCGGAACATGTTGCTTGATGCGATCCTGTAGTCGTTGAGATGTTCGCCCTACGTACCGACTATCACAGTGGCACTTGTATTCATATATGACAAAACTTTTCTGAATGGCAGGTAGAACATCCTTGCGGGCCACAGGCAGCATGCGCTTAGACGTAAAGACCAAGCGGGTGCTGACGGAACCATAGCAGCTTTCCACGGCGGTTTTGACTTCTTTTTCTGCGTAGGGCGAACATCTCAACGACTACAGGATCGCATCAAGCAACATGTTCCGCAATGGTTAAGACAGCAATTGACTCGTCCACGCCGATCTCAACCACACAGATCGTGCAAACGAACCGACACCAAACCGGATTGTGACTCCGCCATTAGTCAGCATCTTTTAGATAATGATCGATGCGCATTAAACTATGATGATAAGCGGTTTTCAATCCTCGCCGCAGCGCGCAGCTCTTTCCATCTTAAGCTTTTAGAGGCTACTTATATCAAGACCCGACGCCCGGTGTTATGCAGACAGAAAGAGTTTGTTTACACTCTCAAACTCTTTCGATAATCGTGGCATTTGGCCTCCTGCTGCGCCTTCTCCAACTCGCAATTGCGAAATCTTTCTTTCGCGCGCTTTGCAATACAAACGCTATCATTGGCTTGTCTTGATTACGTAACATCCAAATTATTCACATAAAAGACTTATTCACTCTAGATCTTCCCTTTTGACACGATACCGCCACTGATGAGAGCGTCACGAAAAGCTTATGGCTCAAACAGCTTTTTTCAAAGCTATATTAAAATTCTGTACCACCAACAAAAAACAGATTGTTCAATGAATCGTTGATCGTGAGGCCGTTTTAGACCCCAAACAAAAGAAAGTGTTTGTAATGTGGTAAGTCGGAAGCTGGTTTTCATTTGAGCAAAAAGCGATTCTTCTCAGTCAAGTAATGCAAATTAAAAAATTTTTTGATTAGGACGACATCATGACGTCACGAACATCTCTCATGACACTCACCACGGGGTGGTAATCAATCATGCCAAATTTGATGCTTGTACCTATAGCAGTTTTAGAGGAGTTAAAACAGACAGACAGAATTGCGCTTTATATACATATATTAGATGTTTTGAAGTAGTGGGAACCTACAGCTCATAGATTTGATATTTGGTACTGAATTAGCAAGGTCGCAGTAAAGTTGCAGTCTGATAGTACCTAATTGTTTAAGCAATACATCACGTCGCCTCAACTTCAACATACTTGGCCTATTGCGCGACAATAATTTTTGGTCAGTTTCATTAACGCATTAGTCAATGGACTTTTTTTGTGGCAATTTTGCTGCACATAGAGCACCTCAATTTACTAAATATCCATCATGATACTGTACAAATCAAGTCATATTCAGAAAAAAGTGATTTTTTCAAGCAAGCTCGAAGCCCCAGACGTCCCAATTGTTAATCCGGCACGGATCCCTACGCACCAGTGGCATACGCAGGGGGGTCCTATGCGCGCGTCTCCCTCAAAAACAATATAATATTTATTTTAGCAATTATTTGCCCAAAATCGTCCTCTCGCCCCCCTTAGGAAATTGTGGAAGGTGATTGTCGGCTGTCATGATTGTAATAGAAACGGGAATATGGCGAAATTTTGCGCAATGGACGATCGATCTCTGAAAAATGAAAGGTCATCCATCTATATGTACGCAAAATTTTGACAACCGCCGGCATTGATCTTCAAAAGCATTTTTTTATTTTGCCATATTTATCCTCCATTTAGGAGAAAGCAAATTGTATCGCTATGTTTTGGACGGGAAGTCCGCACTCGCTTGGGAGTTGCTATTTCCGAGGTGTCTGGGCCATCTGTCACCCACATAAAGGTGGAGGTATCCCGATAAGTGCCTTGCCCAAGGACAAAACAAGCGAACTTGCCTGCTTGTTCTCCACAACATCCCATAAATGCCGAGCGCCAAGCAGGGAAGCTATGGATACCATTTTTTAAAGTCTTTTGGTATGACTCGACAAGGGGATTAAACCCCAGGTCTACCGACTGAGAAGCGGACGCTCTAAACACTATGCCATCGCGTCGCTACCTCAACATTAGAAGTCAGCACTGACTCATTGCGCACAATTTTGAGCACTGCGTTTATCGTGTGTCGATTTCCACAAATAAATGTCACGCGCGCTTCTCATCAAATATCTGCGTACACCCGTGCTGGTCACACATTTTTTTGGGCAGTCGCGTGGCAAACAAATATACTGAGCTACATAAGCTGCTTTGGCTATTTCACAGTTCCTTGCCGAACCTATGGAGCTGGAATTGTAGACTACCGTCACCGCCACGAACTAAACTTTCTTGTAAGTTGTTTTTGTCTGTGTGAAAACTTGGAAGTACTCTCCCAATTTCTTGTCTCTCTTGGGAAGTACTCTCCCGCTCTTTTGCTGCAGCTGAGGCTGAACACTCATTTTACCAGAACTCGCGTAGTGCTTGCGATCACCTGTCTCAGATTATCTCTAATCGAATCCCTTCATACTGCAATTTTTTTACGCTAGGCCTTGGGAGAGTTTCCAGCAACTGGAGCTTCCGCCATACCCTAACAAAGTGTCTGCCGGTGGCAAACAATCAAAAAATTGGTGTTATTGCGATTAACTTTTTTTACATCAATCACGTAAAACCTTTGTGGTCACGCACAGAACTTGTTCAGATTCGATGCGGAGTTACCGGTTGGCTACTGCCGCAAAAGTACTTCTAAGTCTACACATACGTTACTTCGAAAGCTCATATCTCACAACTACCAAACAACTCTATTCATTACACAATCAAGATTTATTAACAACATAACAGCAATTTAAAAAATGAACACTACTAGGTTGCATAACGGTGGGTTGAAACCGTAATCTTGAAAAACAGAAAATCACAATATTGACAAACAAACATGACTAGATAAGGGATTGCACCTTGCCCGCAAACTCTGTTAGTAAGGGGCGTTGAGAGGCTGACTAAGGCCCAGTACCAAACGTTTTTGCAGTTAAAACCGATGGCGGCAAAAAATATAACTGACGAAAAAGCTTGCTGTGTCCTTTTTATGGTTGATGGCATTTGCCTTCTTTTTTGTTTCGGAAATCAGTTCTTGAAAACGAATTTTGTGGGAGGGGAAAGAAAGCACAACAAAAAGCCCTCCAGACCCCTAAGCTGACCCTGCGCCTCCCAAAAAAAAACAACTTAGGACCGTAGGAGCCTCCATGGATCTACTCTTTACTCTAGTGCCAATATTTGAGAAGCATTTTACAAAATTAATGAAATGTACCAATACATCGTTGGCATTGGTAACAAGCACATCAGCAGGATAAACGCACACACTGAACAAACCTCGATTAAATGCAATACAGTGAAAAACGTAAGAACCCAACGAGTCAGCAGCGAAACAAAAGTAGTTGTTTAGTCTTGCACGTGCTAGCGGATCCAGGTATGATGTGGCTGTACTCCCCCATCAAATACTTAGGCAAAAAACATCAAACATTTTTTAAACGAGATCAAAATAGTGCGAACGAACTTTTTCGAAACGCGCTGAAAAGCCGCATTCTTCGTTAAAAAATTCCTGGACCACCAATGCTAGCACGCACTCGTCAAGCAGACATTGTATTTAACATGCAAGGTTACGGTAGCAACGATCAAACTGAATACAATCTAAATCAAACTTCACAGCTTTTTGTCAAAATGATTTGAATAGAAAAGCAAAGATTTAAAAAATTGCTTCAGAAACTAAGTAAGCAACGTTCAACGAAATCTCAGACAAAAAAACAGCTGCACTGCAGTTTTCGACTTTAATCAAAGAAAAACAACATTATCAACTTTACAATGATATTTCACAAAAATTTTACATTAACTTTTTGTAATCAACGGGGGTTGAAAAGTAGCAGCGGAGCCTTGTTCATTACCGTCCTCTCCAACCTGGTCATAAGTGGTGCTGTTTCCTAAAAAAAAGTATATTCATATAAAACTAAAACGCAGTTGTTTGCATTTCTCCATTTTTCAGTCATAGAAAAAATTTGATAGTTGCAGACCTTGTGTTTACACTCTATTCAGAATTGCACAACTCGCTGCAGCACAACAGGTGAACGATCAAAACGTCGCAAGTTTGTTGACGTTACTGCAGAAATTAAGTGGCTACATGCTTTCTATCCATTTTGCAAAAAACTGCTTCTGTCTGCAAACCACTTTGGTCACCAGGTTGCGGTAATGATAACTGGAGTTTCTCGGATTTGTTTAGGGAGCATTTTGACTCAATTTACTAAAAATTCTTTTCCTATTTTCTGCACTGGCGCTGACAAAAATGTTTAATCACTTCCAACAGCAACATTACCTCCACAGATATAGCGATCAAACTACACTATATGTTGGTTTCCGGGTACAACAGAACCTTAACGGTTACAAAATAATTATAACTCAGAGTTGCTTTGGACTTGCGCATTGTTCGACATAGTGCATTTTGTCACGAAGACGATAACCCAACACAGAGGTCGGGAAATTGAAATATATTAGCCCAAATGGGGAAAATTGAAAAAGTTGAAGGTAAAAGTATAATGGCGCAAAATCTGATTCAATCAAATTTCATCGTTCGAAGATTTCCAGAGGAAGCAGTACAAAAACGATCTGCAATTGATAGCTCTTTGCCTTGAATTTGGATGGAAGTAAGATCACTGATATCAAAAAAGCCAGTCAAAAAAAAAAGATCTCTGCATTCAATTTATATTGAATATATGGATTAGGCATGACTTTTTCGATGCCTAAATACTTTAGGGGACATTCACCTAGTTCTTAAAATTTTGGATTAACTTTAAAAAAGTTCCCCGACCCCTGGACCCTAGTGAAGAAATAGCTATAGTATCATTGGCAAAAAGATTGAAACTCGGAAACTCGAAACCAGGTCTGAACAATTGTCCTAAACCTATTGCTTTGCACTCTATCACTGTTCTGCGAGCTTAAAGGATGAAAATCTATTGCATAAAAGAAAGCAAAAAACCAAAAAAGTAAGAAATGTAGAGTACAAGGTCTGAATTGCTGAAGAGTCAGTTGCGTTGAGTTATCATTGACAGCTAACACATATCACATTTAATTTATATCAACAAATATTCCATGATCAAAAACTTGTTTGTATTAACAGGTTTGCAAAATCGAACTCCTCTTGGTGGTATTTCAACTGCCAATATTTTAATGAACATATCAGTCAAAATGTGGTCAGTGTAAAAAGATGTGGAAATTTTGCAATTGCTGTCAACAAATTTTTCCTAAATACAGTAGTTGAGCTTTTATTTCTGCCACCAACTCCATGCCAGGGTAATACTTGTGAGCCTGCAAATACGTTTTTACAAACCCAATTCTTTAAAATCAATTGTAATAACCCACTCAGCAAAATGGCAGTTTATTGCTTTGTCATTTTAGCTTTCAAAACTACCTAACTCTGATGAAAAATTCTGGAAAATCAACTGTATGGCTTTACATAGGTAAACGGTGGAACTAATAATCTCCAAACAGTTTTGCAGTGTTTAGAACTTTAAACAGCGCTGGGCATACGGCTGGTGCTATTACGTATATCCAACATTACACGTCACACAAATAGACAGCACACAACAACCAAATAATATACATTATTACCAAAATTAATGTTGTATTCTCCTCCTCTGTCTTTGTACATTTGATAAAGCAGCAAAATGACAAAAGGCTTCAAAATCAAATTTACGATAGCCATACCTTAAAAAATGATAACGTGAATAAAAACACTGCAATTTAAACAAAACTAGTCGTTGGAAGTAGGTTAAGAACTGCAACAGCAAGTTTTGAGTATAGGTTGCATTTTTTAGCTTTTTGTATACTTGCCGGGCTGGGGCAAAGGCCACGGGTTGTGTAGTGGTTAAAGCGTTCACTATGCAGTCACTAAGCTTTGGCTTCATTCTTCTACAGAGTCGTACCAAAAATTTTTTTTAAAATGTCGTATATACAGCTTCCTAGCCTGGCCATTCAGCATGTTAGCATGAAAAAGATAGCAAAAAAAGCCAGCGAGTTCGCTCGGTGTGATCTTAAGAAGGGCACTTAACGGTATTCTTCTACCTTCAGAAGGTAGAAGGGGTGGTAGAACCGAGCAAACCACTCGCCACTATGACCCAGTCTTACCGCAGACTTGCAAAAAGGACTCGAACTTGAATGAGAACATATTATTGGGATTTGGGAACACAAGCACTTTTGATAGTTCAACCCAGGAATTCTTACACTGGTGGCAACGAATATCTCACTAAATAAGTAATAAGAAAAAAAAAAAAACGGTAAGGGAGTCATAACCGCAAACAAAGTTATATCAACCAAAGACCACAAAACCCTTTACACAAGCCACTTGCATTGGAAAATTGCCACTACCATTGCACACAGATAAATCAAATATGATACCTGCCTATAACAGAGTGGAACGGATAATTACTTGACTGCAAGATATTTTTATTGTTTTTTCAAGTACTAAAAAAAATTAGCAAAAACCAAATGCACAATTTCTTACCTACGCTAAACTTCGCAAACCCTGAATGTTGACTGTATTGAAAAGTAAGAGATAAACCGACTATATCAATGATAATGGAAATGAAGAGCATCACAAGATACTGTTAACACAAAGAAGGTACCTTAAACTGTGCAACCTCGTATTCCTAAGCTATAACAGTGGTGGTGGTGGTACACACCGCGTGATAACAGGCAAGTTTAAGGCACCCATTGATGACAGTCTGCCTAGTTGGTGTTGGGCTACCATGCGACAAATTCATGATTGGTTTGAAGTATGCCATTACTTTTTTGTAGCTTCATTGCTGTCTATTTTTGTCTAAAGGATCAGTTTGATGCCAAGCCCCAATATCAAGTCAGGTAATGGGTAAAAAGCTACACCTCGTATTTCTTAACATAAATAGAAGGCCAACATTGCTCTCAATACCACACAGATTTAGATAACCCTTCTCGCATATGATTCACGTTACATTCACATTTTATCTTTGACCTAGCTTTTTGCACACGCGCAGAAAAGTGAGAAAATTACTTCGTCCGCTCACCTTTGGAAGATTTATTTGGGGCAGGTTTCTGCTTATGTATAATCAAGTAAAAATGAAATAGGCTGCAGCACGCTCAACCGTTGATGGATTCTGCAATCACCTGGGTGGCGCAGTCCGCAGCTAGACAAACCACACCTAAAGTTAATTTCCTGGCCGCCCTCGAGGTGAATTTCTTGTTTGTTAAATGTTTAGACATATTTAGACATTTGAAGTTTTGGCATTCTATTAAATTGCATGTATTACAAATATGCTCTTTGATCCTTAATTGAACCAAAGAGGGGTGGTGGGAGTGTTTTGTACAGGGTATTACAGAAAATAAGCATACGGCTGATGAGGGTCAGTAACCCGAAATAACGTTGTCCCGTGTTGTTATTTTGTGTTAAACTGACTGTAATAGGCTGACATTATACTCAAATGCTATCCCTGCATGTTGATTCTAGCGCAATGCGGTTGAAACATGTGAAGCGCCTATGTGATATAGATCAAAACCGTTGCCCTTGTATGAGGTCTATGCAGTAATGCAGCAATGGATCAATGGCATGATCTGAAATCGCCCAGAGGGGCATATTTGAATTTTATGCCGGAAACCCTGTTGGATGGACTAGCCTACAATAGGCTAGTACAGATTTAATTTTGTGTGAAAGATCATGAATAGCTGGCATGTGAGATGCTGGTGTGGATTAAGGAAAATTGAGAATGCTGGTGAGGCATCACCATATTTAGACATTTGAAGTTTTGGCATTCTATTAAATTGCATAAATAGAAGATTAATTATTAGCAGATATATTTAACTTCATTACATGCGTGAGCTGCAAGCTAGCAAGCGTTTCACACTACGGCAACAAGATTACAACAGATATGTCACCCGAATTGGACTTATTTGCTCCTGAAAAAACAAATTTATTGCAATTTACTAGTGTTGAGATAAATGCTGGCTGTTAGCATTTTGAAATCTTTTTTCAACAGTTTAATTGCAGCAAGAAAGATCAGCAGAGCTGTTTAGAAATCACAAAAACTAATCGTGATCATTAATTTGATGCAAGTCAATATTGGATTTGATTTTAGGTGGTAAAAAGCAATAAAATCTACGAAAGTAGATGCTTGTGCTACAACTACTTAACTACAAAAAAAAATAAAACAAAACTATTCAGAAGCATAGTAATCAATTACGTACTTACCATAAAAATTGCATCAACAGATTGCTTGTCAGCAATGGCCCAAATACCAACAGCCAGCACAGTGATGTTTGCCCACAGATAAGGACTAGAGGACACCCCCCATTCAGTGGCCCTAATTAGTAAAAAGTTATTAAGCTTTTCACAACTTTAAAAATTCAACTCTTGAAATTTTCCAATTACAGCTCCTCATATATTCGTTTGTCTCAGAAATACGATTGAGATCGATGCGGCTACTACTAAATGATGGCATTGGTTTTGTCATTAAGTTGATACATGTCCAAATAAGACGCACACCCAATTTGACATGTAATAATTTTGGGCTGCTAATTTGCAAAAAAAAAATAGAAGGAAAATTCACCCACAGTTTTCTTGAGCTACAAATATACGAGGAATTCCACTTTTGAAAACGCTTCACGACAACTGCAGTATCCTACAAAAACATGGTGCAACTGCGGGCATTAGCAGGCTTATACTACATGCTATCTTTTGAGTCAACAACAGGTGACAGTTACAGAGAAATCATGGGAAAGATACTAGTTACCCAAATTATATCTAATATTTCACAAATATTACAAAATCAAAGACAACATCAACGTTACCACATCACCAACATCCACTGTATTCCGACAATCAACTGAAAAAATGATTTGTAGTATAAATGGAACAAGTGCGAAATTTTCCCCAAGACAATAAGTGCAAAATTTTCCCCATACCATGGTTGTGGGTTCGAATCTCAGCTGACAGGGCATTAAAAGAAAGGCAGTGTACACTGAAGGGGCAGGCCCGGTATATAAATGTATGGGGCAGTGTACACTGGAAGGGAGTGTACAAGGTGAGGGATAAAGACCTGGGGGATCAAGTGCATACATTTCCCCATGTGGGGAAATGTATAAATTATAAATTTCCCATCTCGGGAAATTTCCACGTATAAATTATAAATTGCAAAGTTAACTCGTTTTCACAGACTCACTAAATATTAAACAAACGCTTTTTGTGATTAACCGAAGTCTTGAACTTCCACCCAAGAAAAATTCTTTATCAAAATTTATCTTCAATCTACTTCAGTAAAAACTTAACCTGGCAACCAAATCAAGAACATACCTTTAATGATACGGAAGGCATCTTTTGTCTTAAGCCAAATCAAATTATAACACAAACCAAAAGGTGTTTTTGTGGCTAAATAAAAATCTAAATTGCAAGTACTCATAAATTTCAAACAACGTACGTGATGGCTTGACACATTTTGTTAAAAATATAATACAGTTATTAATTGCAATATCATGTGGTGACAAGCCACAATCAGACCAGACAGTACATAAAATTTACTGTAGATAAACTAAGAACATTTACATTCAGTAATTAGTTGAGTGGCCAAGCACGTTTAAAATAAGCAGTCATTTCTATTTCATCGGTTTATTGCATGTCGTACCAGTCAAACACGAAACCAAAATCAATTGATTGAATTGAACTTTAACATCCTTTTTTCCATTTCATACTCTGCTAATGCAAGTGAAGACAACAACGTTTTTAATGGAGAGCAAAAATAAATAAGCACAGCACTGCTATCAACAGTATGAGTTGAAAATGTTAAAACGAAAAAATTTATTGGACAAAAACGAAAAAAATACTTTGCAAGTTGATAATTTAATAAACTGGTGTCACCTGCAGGTTAAAATTTATTTGACATGGCTGCCAACTTTGATTAAACCTGAACAGTCAACAGATGTTGCAAAGGCTATCTTTTATCACATGACATACATAAATTACAACTACAATTATACGTATATAAAAATTTTGAATCAGCGGAAATCAAATTTACTTTAGGCTTTCAAAAAACTTCTTAGCCAACCGCCATGCTTAATTTAATATAATTCATTCCTCACACACGTTCTCCCACTTATTCATTGACACTAATTTTATAGCCATATATTCAATACTAAATGTTATTTGGACGTAAAATTAAGTTACCAACCATGGTCTACAATCCAAAGACAGAATATCTTGTGCAAAACGTTAATATCATCTTTTTTTTGTTATCATAAGTCATAACTCCCACGAAAAATGCTATTTAGTGAAGTTGTATATTTATACAGTTATCGTTTTTTCTCTTTTACATAGACAAACCACCACCAGTGAACTCAACTCTGTGCAGTGGGTCTGCAAACGCCAGCCAATCAGATGCGTGAGTGGGCAATAAACCCATACTGTTGCACTTGTACACAGCCAATGCAAGAGCCAAGCAGTTTCCTACTAAATATACAAAAGTCTGCAAAACATATTGATCAGATAATGAGAGCATCTTCATTGTGGCTCTTATACCCATGAAAGCTTGTATAGGACGGAAAAACATCATACCAACCATCATAATTGGAAATATTGAAATCGTATTACCTGCCATGTACATAATAAAAACATTCATTGGCAAACTCTTTAATGGGCCAAGAGCTGTGTCCCAGGATCGCTTATCAACAACATTGACGTGACCTTCATCAGTTTGTTGATTATCGTTGCTAACAGCTGCAACTCTATCAGTCACGTAACCAGGGGGAGATGGAAGTTCGGCTCTTTCTCGTTTTACAGAGACATCCAAAGCCCATTTATGATGCTTAAACTTGTTTGGCTGGACATGCATGGCAATATAACCTTATTTGTAGCTCTGAAGAAGTTTAATAGCCTACAAACAAATCAATTCTCCCATAATATTCCACCTACGATCAATCCGATAGCCAACAACCTAAAAATTGTTTTGATAAATAGGTAAATAATAATACATCTCAAATACGCAAATGATAGTGTAGAAAGCAAGAAAATTTACATTTTTTATTAAGAAATTTATGCTTTTCAAGTATTGTGCTTCTAAACCACCAAAAACTACCAGAAAATGAGAGTTATAAAAGATTTTTAGGGGTGTTTTGTCTGCAGTCTGTTTCTGTCAGTTATATTTTTTAGAAGGAAAAATCTTTTTTTGTTCTTTATACCATTGGTATCAATAAATGTGAAGCGGTTTATTAAATTGTTACCTTAAGATGTACTTTTTTTGGAAAATTGGCAATTTATTTAAGCACACTCCAATTTGTGTCTAAGCTCATTTTTTTATTGCAGCAGCAGAAGCACTTTCTAAAAACATGGCAACATTTTAGTCGCAACTGTTATCAAAGCTACTGAGTTTTGAACTCTGGCAAGTATGATAATCTTCTTTCTCTGTCTTGGTAAGTTTAAAAATTGGGTGCATCCAGCAAGTTATAATAAACTTAGAGGGAACAGTAGTCTATTGCACTGTTCACCCCAAGATTTTAGTAAGTGCACAACCGCCGGCGTGAGTGCGAAATCGCTAGCAAATGTACGAAAATCGCCGGACAAGTTTTGGCGGACATTGCTGAACAAACGGTTAAACCAGTCCTAGTAACATCTTTTGAAGGAGTAAAAACAGACGCTTGCAGTAGCCTACTGCTGTTCAGTCAGTGTATACGCTAAGCTAACTTTGCATTGCTTACAGTTTGCCGATAATGTTGGTTGGCGTGCAACAACTTCCTTGATTTTCCACTCAGACGTACTTCGATTATGAAATTTTTATTTAGTTCAGTGCTTTTCAACCATTTTTGGCATTTGGCCCATTTTCGAAATGCACAGAGGCATGTGGCCCGGTTATACATTTTTCTCGTTTTCATGAGGGTTTTTTGGCATTTGGCCAATTTTCGAAATACACCAGGCATGTTGCCCGGTTATATTTTTTCTCGTTTTCATGAGCATGTTTTTGCATTTGTTGGTTTCAAACGTTTTCGGCATTTTGTCCATTTTCGAAATGCACAAAAGCATGCTATCCGGTTATACATTTTTCTTGTTTTCATGAGCATTTTTGGCATTTTACCCATTTTTGAAATGCACGGAGGCAGGTGGTCTGGTCATATTTTTTCTCGTTTTCATGCGCGACCTCAAAAAAGTTATCAAAGTAAATTTCAGAAGTGTTGTCCAACTAAAATAAAAAAACAAGTCAAGAAAAAGTTTTCCCTTCCAGCAATTGAAAAAAGGCTAGACTTCAACAAAAAACGTGTTTAAAGAAATTGAAACTGCACTATTATTTTTTCTTCTCGTTTCAAGGTTTATTTCAATCATCGCTGGCAAACTATCACAGCGCATGGCTGTCAGCTGCATTTTATGTAAAAAAATTTTTGGACGGGATTTAAAACTAAAATTGGTTAGAAATCGTACTCTTTTTTTACTTTAACTTTTTATAAATAGCAAGTGAGAGGTTATTTACATTGTATTTCTGATTTAAAAACTGGCGTTTTGCACGCTAAAGTGAAACAGAGAGCTATGCGCCTTCTATCTTAACAAGCACGATTGAAATTAGCGTTGAAACGTAAAGAAGACATAAACTAAGCAATTTCAGTTTCAAACTGCCCTCGAAAACTAATGTTTTCAGTTAAAGTGAAGTTTGAGAGCTACTTGCTATTACTGCTCTTTAGCTACGATAGAAATTGGCCGGTTTACTTTGTTACTTGCTTTGGGGTTGATTTGTGATACAAAAGAAGTTTGGTAATGGCATGCACGATATTTTAAATCGCCATCACTCATTATTGCGTAATACCGGGCGATGTTTACGCGAGACGTTGCTTTGCCATAAAAAAGCAGCTGTCCAACGTTTTATTCCCGTTCACTGTCTCCAACGCATTCAAAAATTGCAAAAATTTTAACAAACGGAAAAAGTTACCTAAAACCGCCAGACTTTCATACGCACTGTTGAATTTTAACTGCGAATCCGCCGGACATAATTTTGCAAATTCGCACTTTTTTCGCGTTTAAAGGGAACAATGGATGGATTACTAGTCTATTTTTCTATTAATCTATTGATTACTAGTCTATATATTTGTTGCAAAAGGCAAAATGTTGATAAAAGTGTTAAGCACATTTTGAAACAACTTTAAAAATGCAGATTAGGCAACCTTTGCTGATGTGGCTTATACAGCCAGTAAAAGGCAGCCTAAAACAACCAATTAAAATTGATGCAGGTGTCGGGTGGTTGGCACAAACGATAGTTCTACGTAGATAACACAGCTCAGCGGTTCAAGAAACTTTGTGATTTGTGATCCATATACTCTGTTTAGGCCACTTCCAACAGCAATGAGCCACATCATGCCGAGGGTGTATGGCTAACTATTCACTTTAAGACTATGATATCACTAGTAAGCTACATCAATAGGCCTATGGGCATTTACGTAATTATAATTTTTAAGACAATGAAGAGATTGATTAACCCCATAGGCCTACTTCACTAACTCAAAGCTGAATATACTTTACCAGTTTAACAGATAAATTTAGGTGTGTTTATTTGAAATTACTGAAGTAGCAAGCTTTACTGATGATCCTCTAGCCCAGAGGTCGGCAAGCTTTTGCTAACTGTGTGCCGACTTAAGTTTTGAAATCGTTCAGTGTGCCAAGCGCATACATTTTAATACATTAATATACAATAAACCAGACATAGTCCATATATAGGGTTACCATATTTAGAAAAGCAAAATGCCGGACAATGGATGGCAACCTTGCACGAGGCCAAATTTATGGGCTTTTCAACTATTGTCAATACAAAATCGGCACGCCCAAAGGGGTGGTCTCCAAAAAAAAAAGGTCATCTCTCAATTCGCAGCGGGTTTGGTGTGATTCATAGGCCCCAACATGCAAAAATTTCTGCAATCACACAGGTGCTGACCTTTTTTTTTTTTTTTTTGGAGACCACCCCTTTGGGTTTGCCGGATTTTCAATCAAAAAAGTCGGGACAAGCCCTGAAAAAGCGGGACGTATGGTAACCCTATCCATAGGTGGCATTAGTATCCAATATTGTGTACGAATTCAATCAGAACTACTGGGCTATTTTTTATAGACCGAGTAGCTCCGATTGGTGCAACTTCCGTGTGAATAAAAACATTTTGTGCAACTTGGGAAGGCTCTGCGTGCCATTGGAAATTGCTTGGCGTGCCAAGTGTGGCACGCGTGCCGTAGGTTGCCGACCCCTGCTCTAGCCATATCTAATAATTGGTAATTGCTCAGCTACACTAGCGGTCAATCAGTTAATTTTATCAAATGCATTTCAGCTTTACACCATCGTTAGTTCATCTAAAGCAGCGTTTCCCAAACTATGGGTCGCGACCCACTGGTGGGTCGTGAACGCAATTTCAATGGGTCGCGAAAGTCCTTCAAAATTTAGATTAATGCACGCTTGGTCTGAAATAATTTAAATGAAAATTATCATCTTAATTATATGTTTTATTTTCACTGTACTTTTTTCCAAGTACTTCGAAGTACATGTAGAATTATGCGGGACTCGAAAATTTATGTTTTGAAAAGTGGGTCGTGACTTGAAAAAGTTTGGGAACCACTGATCTAAAGTATTATAAATATATAAACAGCTCCACGCTTTTCAAAAAAAAGGGCTTACATGAAAATTAAACCTACTATTACTTGTTCAAAACTTATACTAGTGTAAACAGTTGTAAATAATTTAAAGGATAATATTTTCTACAGTGTATGCTATTATTTGTATATGGTTACATAATAAATATTGATTTACATCTTTAATAGTATCTGTCGTTTTGGCTGGATTCCTATTTTGGTTTATCATAAAATATGATTCTGATATTTCATACTTAATTTTGTTGAATTCGTACAAAGGAATTATGTGTGAAAAACTCGTGATCTAATAATAACACTAGCACTAATTTTTTCTGAGTTTTAAACGTATTTAATAAATATCTAGCCAACAAAAATTCATTGTTCAATATCCATGTTATTTTGCGAAATTACAACTGAACAAAGGATCAACATCAAATTGTGTGGTAAACTTGAAAAAACAGCAACAGAGACTTTGAAGTGGCTGTATGATGTTAATAGTGATTCTTTCATGTGGAGAATAAGAGTTTTTAAATGGTACAAGCAGTGTGTGTTAAGGAAAGGGAGGATGTGGAAGATGACCTAAAGTTGAAACGGCCTTCCTCTTCCAAGACTGATGCCAACATTACAAGAGTGCCAGAGTTGATTTACACTAACAATCGACTAACCATTAGCATCATGGCAGACGAACTTGGGATGGACAAAGAATCAGTCAGATCCACTTTGGTGAAAAATTTTGAGCATGCAAAAAGTGTGTACCAAAACAGGTCCAAGGCTCTTGACTCAAGAGCAGAAAGCTCATTGACTGAATAAGTACCTTGACATCCTTCAGCAGCTGAAAACCAATGACAAAATCTTGCAAAAGGCCATGGAATTTTCAATGCAATCATGACACAAAGTGACAAAGCCATCAATAAAAAACTGGGAGTTTGCCAAGATCAAAAAAGGCTTGCATGCAACGGTCTCAAGCGAAAATGATGTTCATTAGCTTCTTTGACCACCAAGGATTGGTGCATTACGTGTTTATACTGCAAGGACAAATGATTAATTAATTCATAAAACGATACTACAAAGCAACACTAAACCACTTTTCACTTTTGATCATTTAATGACATATTTACATACACTCTGTGCTGAACGTGCTTAACTTACATCAAACCCTTGTCAAAGCATCTACATGTATAATATCTAGTATTAGAATCTATTCATGATATGGAACCATAACTTCAAAACATTAATATGAGCATAGGCTTTACAGCATTTAAACCTTAACAAGAACAGAAAAAGTGCCATTAAGGATGATTTGCAACAGTGTGAATCTTGTTCTAAACCAAAAATAATTTTTACTTGCCATTTACAGTTTTAAAGAAATGTTTATCTGAATATAACACAAAAATTCATGAAGCTCTAAATTAAACAAATCACCCCTTAATAAACGGCTGTATGCAAATGGATGCTCCTTTATGCTAGAAATATTTTATTTATCTGGTGAAATAAATTGTCATTCATCAACACTAGTCTTATTTGCCACAATCCATAATATTTGGTTACTGGTATATGTTGCGATGACCTCAAATTTCTACTCATAATCTGACCTGCTGAGGTAGTGTAAGGCCAAAGGCAGAGATGTCCAACCTGTGGCCCACTATCGACTCATTAAAAAAATTTTTTTAGCAAATTTATCGAGTAATGAGCACAAGGGTCTTCATGCAATTTAATCAAAATACTTTATATTTAATAAATAAAATAATTAACAAAAACAATTTAAAAAACAATATAATCAAGATGAAATTTACCACTGAGCATGCATACTACATTTATAATATTGTCAATTTCTTAGTTCTGTGATTACGGTCCCCAAAATATAATACACACTATATGGATAAATATCACTCACGGTCATCTTGTTAAAACCAAATTAACATTATTGGATTAATTATTAGATTAATTAATTATACTAATGGATTTTTAAATTTTCTTTGTTGTTGAAATAAATGCATTTTCAGTAAACTACGGCTCAGTATACCTATTAATGATTAATTTCTTTTTCAGAGAACTATAATTTTAAATATTGAAAATTTTGTATTCATATGGCCATAAAATCTATTACTAAAAAAAAGAAGGGTAATTCTGTACTTTAGCACGGTAAATTATTTAAGCTGAAAGGGCAGTGTACACTGTAGGGCCAAGCCCGGTCTGTAAATGTACAGGGCAGTGTACAACATTGGGGGTGCAAAATTACACTCCCTTCCAGTGTACACTGCCCCGTACATTTACATACCAGGCCTGGCCCTACAGTGTACACTGCCCTTTCAGCTTAAATAATTTACCGCGCTAAAGTACAGGATTACCAAAAGAAGATAGCACAAGAAAAGAGGAAATTTAATATCCAATGGACGGAAAAATATTTTGTGTCTGAGTTATTTGGCAATATAATTTGTCTTATATGTAATGATAAGATTAGCGTATGCAAGGAATACAATATCAAATGTCATTATGCTTAGAAACATGAGTCAGAATATCAGACGTTTAATGAAGAAAGAAAAACAAAAATTGAGGAATTGACAAAGGCAATTAGGTAACAACAAGCTAGTCTTCAAAAACATGTTGTTAAAACTGGAACATGTACAAAAGTTATTTACCTTGTAGCTGAGAAATTAGCTAAGAAAGAATACCACTAGTTGATGGAGAATTGATAAAAGAATGCATTGTTAGTGCTTTTAATGAGTAGGCCCTACTGTCCAGACAAGGTGAATTTAGTAGAGGAAACATGTCTATCACATCAGACAATTGGTAGTACAATTGATGACTTGGGTGATAATATTGAAGGCACACTGAAGGACAAATTATCTGCATGCGTTCTTTACAGTTTAGTGTCGGGTGAAGTACTGATCAAAGTGAAACTGCACAATTAGTTATTTTCATTAGAAAAATTGATAAAAATTTCAATATTATTGAAGAAATGTTGGACTTGTGTCACAAAAAGGGACAAAACAAAACAGCTTGCAAAATTTGTTCACTATCACTTAATAGCGTTTAAATATTTTTCAGTCATGTTGACTGAAACAGCTCAAAAACTTTAGGCCATTGCGCAAAAAAATCAGTCTATGTCCAAAAAAAAACCCTGGACATAAATATGTTAACTTGAAACCTGCTTTATTCTTTACTACAGTAGAGGATATTTGAGTTTATAACATTTCATTTTCTTCAATGCATGAGGAACTGCTCCTGATACATATTTATACAAAACAATGATCAGAAGAGATGATATTATGTGAGCAATAATATAAAACAAAAAGTGGCTATTTTGCCATGGAGGCTATTTTGCAATCACCATTCATGTGTGTTAGATAGCCATATTTGGTATAGTTTAGGCAGTGACGCTGTGGTGTAGTGGATAGTGTAGCTGCCTTCAAATGCAATGGTTACAGATTTAAATCTTTGCTGGCAGGGTACTATGTAAAAGACAGCCTACACTGGAGAAGGCAGAGCACAAGAATGTGAATGTATGTGTACAGTGTGGGGGAGTGTACACTGATGGTGCAATTTTTTTAATTTGTCACTGAAATTGACCAACTACAAACGACCACAACTTATACGTTTAATACACTACTAAAATTGACCAATTACAAATGACTGACGGCAAAATGGCTTCCAAGGTAAAATGCAGTTGATGGCAAAATAGTCATTGCCAAACAAAAAACATAGCTACATGACAAAAATACAAGACTTAAGTCTTTTAACATTAAACTGACATGTATACTCTAGAAACGGCAAAATTGATGCATAGACCAATCAATAAGAAACTTCTCTACCTTTCAATAATAGTTCATTAAATCTATGATTATAGCTCAAGATAATCACATATTGGTTAATTCAATTACATTTAATTGAAAGTTTCTGAAAGAAGGCCTCAACATCAAGTCATCTACAGTGACAAATTTTGACAGAAAATAGATGAAGAATTTCAAGGCACTTAGTGGTTTTTTTATCTGGTGCATTATGCATTAATGTGCATGCATGATATCTTTGTCCACACAGTTGCTCTTTTTAGTGCATAATTGTGTGTGGTACAGTTTCGGCTATTTTATCCACTTTAGTATTTTGCTTTCTGTTTAGGCAGTGGCTATTTTGCCGTCGACGGCAATTTGCCCTTGGAATCTATTTTGCTGTGATCATTCACGTGTGTTTATATAGCCAAATTTGCTATGATAACACTAGTGACACTGTGGTGTAGTGGATAGAGCCCTGGTCTTGAGATACTATGGTTGTGGGTTCGAATCTCAGCTGGCCAGGGCTTTAAAAGAAGGCAGTGGCTATTTTGCCATCGACGGCAATTTACCCTCAGAGACTATTTTGCCGTGAGTTATTTGTGATTGGTCAATCTTAATGACGTACTAAACATGTGACTTTTGGTTGTCTCTGATTGGTCAATTTTAAAAACCAAAAAAAAAATTTTGCACCCCCAGGTCTTTATCCCCCACCCTGCACACTCCCTTGCGGTGTACACTGCCCCATACATTTACATACCGGGCCTGCCCCTTCAGTGTACACTGCCTTTCTTTTAAAGCCCTGGCCAGCTGAGATTCGAACCTGATACCTTGGTTTCTCAAGACCAGCGCTCTATCCACTACACCACAGAGTCACTGGTGCGATAATAGCAAATTTGGCTATATAAACACACGTAAATGATCACGGCAAAATAGATTCCGAGGGCAAATTGCCGTCGACGGTGAAATAGCCACTGCCTTAAAAGAAAGGCAGTGTACACTGGAGGGGCAGGCCCGGTATGTAAATGTACGGGGCAGTGTACACTGCAAGGGAGTGTACAGGGTGGGGGATAGAGACATGGGGGGTGCAAAATTTTTTTGGGGGGTTTTTAAAATTGACCAATCAGAGACGACCAAAAGTCACATGTTTAGTACGTCATTAAGATTGACCAATCGCAAATAACTCACGGCAAAATAGTCTCTGAGGGCAAATTGCCGTCGACGGCAAAATAGCCACTGCCTTCTGTTTACACTGTTACAAAATTTGAAATTTTGACTGGAAGTAATTTTTCTGTCTTTCAACTACTGCAGTAGTGTGCGTCAGCTATGTCTGTATCTGCATCTGCACAGACACTCTCTCTAAAGCACCATTGCATCAGTAGTTCTAATTAGTACATTTTCACAGTGTCCCACAAATCTGCTTCATACAAGGTTAGGGTTTGGGGTAGGTTTTGGATTAGTTGACATTGTCAAGAATACGGTAGACATGTACTATTTAGCAGGACCCTAATTGCGTGTGTGGAGTAACTTCAATCGTTTCAGTCACTTCAGTTGTTTACTCTCTGCATACTGCTTACTTTACAAATATACTGATATGCATTATGCCCACATTACCATAGAGCACGACTTGCCATGTGTGCACCCGTTTGTTATTGCCTTATTTGTAACAACCATCAAAACGATTACCTGTCTAGTTGTGATCAACTGACACATTGGATGGATTTTGTGTTTGGGTACCCTCGTTTTTACTTTTTTATCTTTATATTTATGCATGAGTTTCACATTGCACTTGCACCAAATCTCTGTACCATCACCAAGAAACTTTAGTCTAGAATTGTTTTGAGTTTTACGTGGGTTCTTCTGAAACAGCTAAGCCCTGGTGCGGGCAATGTAAACAGTTCTAATCCTGAATTGCCTGCACTGTTTTGGTATCATCAGTAGCTAGGAAAGAAGCAATTGTGTCATGCTTCCTGCCACCCTTTTAGTTTTAAAAACAAAGCAAACAACGTTGGCCTCATTGGTGTTCACTCAAAAAATCAGCTTAAATTGCCATTCAAAAATCATGGTTGGTCAAATGCTTCGAATTACAGATGCCATTATTAGCTGAAGAGTCAGTAAGTGATGAGCACACAATAAAAACATTATTCTTCTTGAGCCACTCACACTACACTCTCTGCTTGCTCGCGATTATACCGTGACCTGTGAAAAAGATTTGCAGCCATTAACGCAAACAATGACGGTTTTATCCTCGTGACTATCACTTCGAATCTCGTGACATACAACTTTGCCTGAGGCAATGTGGAAAACCAAGATGTCGTTGTAGGATCTATGCTTAGCAGCAGGACCTTGGATTCGGAACCGGCATAACCAAAGTACATTTATAACAAGTGACTTTGGGCAGAACATCGGATTTTACTTGGCCAAAAGCATATCAAAAGTGCAATTTTAACGGAATCAAGTCTGGTCAGCAGACAAAACTTTTGCTAGTTTTTTGCGTTGAAAAATTGAAACTGTGAAGAGTGAAGCATGTTTTAAAATGCTAAGTATCAACTAACTGTCTTAACTGGGCCAAAATTTAGAATAAATCAGACTATGAATTGCTTATTCTGATTTAGGTACCACGTTGCACTTCCTTTTGGTTTTAGTTCCATTCTTACTGTATATTTTAGATTAAAATTGAGAGTTAGCAAGTTAGATGTGGCAAGCAATATTAGTCATGAATAGTGCTACATACTATATATATATAAGCCATAATGCCAATTCGTCCAAAAATCAACTGCTTGATAAATAAGCTTGACTTCTTCTTCTTCTTCTTTCTGTGTCATGGATGTTTCAGCCCGCGATGTACTACGATGGATTGCCATAAAGTTCGGTTTCATGCAGTTTCCCATAATTCAGTACGGTGTTTGAAAATTTTCTTAAAGTTTTTTGTAAATGTATATCGTTGTGACCCCCTTGCACGTTTTCCCAGAAGTCTTCCACTTAGTGCAAGGTTCTCTATTTTTTTTTGCGGATTATGTGTCACAATTCCTGGCCTATTTATGTCGGTCACTTTGATATTTTTAAACATTATTGGGCCTAGAAATTTTAGTCAAGAATTGCAGACTTTGACCGACAGATTTTTACCGATTTAAGCTTGTCTACTCTCCACCATGTCCGCAATGTTTTGCAACGTCATCGATATCTACAAGGTTTTCAATAACCGCATTATCACGCGATATCTGCAACGTCCACAATGCTCATGAATAAATCCTCTGAGCATTCGCAAAACACGTATGCGTAGGTCTACGCCCGTTTGTAAATTTTGAGTGATGCAGCGATAGAAAGCCGCAGGCAGACACATCATCACAAAAGTAAAAGCGGAGGTGCATACGCTAAGCATTAGTCAATTTGAATCACCTTTCACCAGGCTGTTAAAGACCATTTTGTTGCATCTAAAATCAATAAACAAAGTTACAATTAATTAGCTAGTAGCCATCTTAATTAGCCAAAGAAAGTCACAACTTAAAAATCACTCAGATGTTTTAAACATGCATTCTATTTCTCCACTGTCCGTTTTATGCATAAAGGCAATCATCCGGAGATCTTATTCAAATAGAATCCATTAGATAAGATTATTAAAAAATTGTATTTGAATAAGGTCTTCTAATGATTGCCTTTAGGCGTGAAACAGACTGTAGAAAAATAAAATAAATCTTTTTTGCCATTAAACACTCTATCTCAATACTCTGTCTTACACTACAATGGCGCAACGGCAGGCACTACAATGGTGACCCCGACAAAAAAGCTACATCTCCCCCGATGTTGTTGGACGGCAGGGCCTTCAGTCAAGCAACAGAAGCCATCGTTGAATTGCCGAGCCCAAACCTCAAGACCGCCTTCCAAATGAAGTCTTGACGGAAATTTCATTCACTTCGGCCGGCAAGCTTATCTCTCTCTCATCGATGGCGGGAAAGGCATGTTGCAGCCACTGCAACTTCGATGCATACATGCGCAGCTATCGCGACAATGAGATCTAGCTACTAAGAGTCGTATGAGCACGAAGAGTTTACAAACCACAAACCGAAAGTTACCAACAACAATGCTAATATATAAACCGAAAGAAATCTACGTTCGGTAGCTATCATGATAGAAGTGACTAGTCGCCATATTGAGTGCACTCTTTTGATGCCGGACTTCAGCCAGATGCCTGCCGTTGCGCTACAAACTGGAAGCGCAAATATGTGTGCAGTAAACAAATGCTTGCTTCTGTAAAGACTTTCGCTTTGTTAAAAAAGGGAAATTTCCGCATCCGTGAATGCATGCGATCACTCCTACTAGTCACTAACTTAGTTAGGATTGCAGTGACAGATGGTGTTAAATTAATTTTAAATTAGAATATTTACAGAGAATTTGTGCCTTTGTGCAGAATTTGTGCATTTTGGACGAGTAACAACAATGATAATAACCTTTACTATACTGTACTGCACCATTACATGTAGTGCTGCAACCTGCTATCATCATGCATCTATCTTATTGTAATTATAGCGGCAACTGTAACTCATAGAATGTAAACTAAACAATATCCTAGCTGATGTAACCTGGCTGTTCTGTTATTTATATTTGGCTGACTTGTATTGGTTCTATTTGCATAACTTGATCTTCTTCAATAAACCGTTCTCGCTTCAGAGCAGAACTATATTTATGTGATCTAAATTCTATTAAGTGTAAAGTGAGAAGTGGAGCAAAATGATCATTCTGCGACAATTTGCATATCTTGATCTTCTTTAATAAACAGTTCTCGCTTCAGAGCAGAACTATATTTATGTGATCTAAATTCTACTAAGTGTAAAGTGAGAAGTGGAGCAAAATGATCATTCTGTGACAAGTGTTGTTAGGTTTGATTAGAGTTTTTGACATGGCAAGATCTTTGCGAGCCTATTTGTCAGATACATTCTGCTGTTCAGTGGCAAAGAGCGAGGTCATAGGGGTTGCTAAAGTTTGGTTACAGGACCCATTGCCCCAAATTTTTTGACTTAAATCTTGAAATGTAGCATTTTGAGCCACAAAAAGGAAATTAGTCCGGTTCAAAAAGTTGATTTCCAAATTAAGAGAATTTCATCTTGATAATGGGCCAAAGATATAACTGCTTTCAAAAAGTTTGTCTGCTATTGAGAAAGATCATCACATAAATTTCTATTTTTGGTTTACCCAAAATTGGCTTCCCCACTGGGCGGGGACTATGGATTTGAGTAGAGCGGGCTACGCATCCAACTTCGTTGAAGTAAATTTTCTCAAAATGTGATTCCTTGTACCAACCTTTGCTGTGGTGTTTACAACTGCCATTTCAAATAAAAGGCTGCGATCCAATGTTACACCAATGTGACTGCTGCTATCCCAGTCATACGGTTTGGGGAAAGGTCTTAGCGTACAGCGCAAACTCAATCGCGGTATCAAAACGCACCATGATGATAGAATCAAATTTAATTCAGACGCGAAAAATTTGATCGATCATGTAGGAATGGCGTCGATACTGCAACAGTTTCTCTAGAATAATTAAACAATTACAAACAAATAGTTAAAACTCACACTTAATTTGGAAGCAAAATATGGACAAATAGAAAGATCCAAATAGCAAATAGCCATGGCATTAAGCCTTAACAGTAAGAAAATAATTAATTATGAGAGAAGTATCAGAACCACTTTATTTTACCCTCACTTAAGCTTCGAGCCTTTTAACTGAGATTTAGCGAGATTTGCCGCAATAGATGTATGGTATTATTACCGATACCTTTATAGCTTTGATTTCATCACAAATTAATCAACAAGAATTACATGATAAGACAACAATAAGCACTCGTTGTTAACGATAAATTCGGTGGCTTATAATATATACATTTACTGACTGTATGCGACTTCCCGAAAACTTTAATAGCAGAGATTTACACTTCGATCATACTTTGATTTTGAGAAAACGTCAAAATGACTTAAATGCCGCAGTTTTAGAGTGCTGCAAATCTACAAGATTCTCACGTGAGCATGTTGAAATAGACAATGAAAACTTTATAGAGATGGCTATCGTAGATAATATTTCTTAGAATTGCTAACAGTACAAAGACACGAATTATAATTGTACGTCTCCAGCAGCTACACGTGATTGACATAGAAAGAGGTTCTGCAGTTTTACTAGGGTGAGAATCAGTTTTAATTAAAATGGATTTTGCCTGTAACAACTAAGGTATATTGGATATGAAAAAATATAAAAGCAAACCATGAAAACAAAAAGTTCGGTGTTTTTTATATAATTTATTTTTAAAAAAAAGGGAATTAAAGATTTCATAAATGTGAAAAAGAGGAATGCATAAAAAAGGGTGGAAAGAATAAAACAATACTGCCTTGAAGTATTGTTTTATTTTGCGGCAATAAAAAGTGATGAGCAATATTGAGGCGGGATCCTTCCACGTGGCTGAGTATACACTGGGCGGGGTTATGGAGGCGGTTGCCATGGCGCTGCCTGCTTGGTGCTCAATAGGAAAAGAATAGGGTGGAGAAAAGCTGACAGATTTTTTTCTGTGTCCTTGGGTTCGTTGCTTTACAGGATTCCTCATCTTTATGCTAGGACCGAGCACTCTTCCAGTTGCTGTGGCCCAGTTTAACTAAAAACTGGCAAGCAGAGCATCAGTTTATATACCAGAGCCAAAAAAAAAACAGTTCACATAAAGACGTCTATTATAGATACGAAGGAGAAAAAATAGATTCGAAGATCAAAAGTGCGATCTACTTAGACAGCTTTTTTTCTTGAAAATAAGCGTTGCACCTGAAGCTTTACTGCACTCGCTCCATTTAGCGTGAAGTTCTTGAGCACAAGAAACTGACAGCACAGTATCGCAGAAGCTACACAGGGTACTATCTCATCACGTTGATGCGCAAATTTTGATTACAGTGCCAGCATGAATCCTTATTGTTGTGCTCTTTAAACGCTTTCCATCAAAGGTTCGACTAAAAAAGGAACCGAAGCCTCTCACGAAAATTCTTCTTTTTTTGTGGAGAATACAGCAAAAAAGCAAAACCTCTGCAATAATGCTCTTGAATTAAAATTGATAACATCTTGGTCTCGAGCGATTAGAAAAAGTATCAGTTCATTTCGATTGGGTAGGCCTAGCCTATATTGTAAAAAAATGCAGTAAAACATTTGTTGGAGAAATGTATTTCAAAAACCGTCTGCAGGAAGACAATTAAGATTGAGATGCCATCATTCGACCTTAAAGAGATTGAAAAAACTGGTTAAAATCAGCGTTTTGAAAAATTTATCTCAAAAAAATAGCTTTCAATTTGTTTTGGAAAAAATATAAGAAAAATGGCGGCCGCTGGTAACAGAATCATTTTGTTGACAATATCCTGCGGGACACGTTTCAAAAAGTTTTAGAAACCCTGATTTATAATTTTTATTACTCCCTTTCATTATAATGAGACCTGGGTGAAAGACATATTTGATTGAGTGGATTTTTTCAAATTTATGTAGCCCTTGCCCTAACTTAGTAGGTTTTGGCATTTTTGGTCATTGTCGCCACCAAATGGTAAGGGAGGTTTTTTAGACCAGCTCTTTTTAAATGACATTTGTAAATAATGCCAAGCCCCAGAGAAATTTAGGGGAATCTGATGAAGGGTTTGGGATGCACGCATGTTATCTGAGTAAAACTACTTATTTAGATGATTGTATAGGTACAAGTTTATTGCACTGCTTTACCTACTTATTTGGAACTAATATTAGATTCGGCTTACAGCTGTAAGTTACGCTATTTGAAGATAACACAATGTTGAAACCTGTAATAAAAAAATAACATTTTTTAAAAATAACACTGGTCAACACGATTTTTCTTGCATAAAGTATTTCAACTGATTTTGGGTAATTTGGGGGCGCTGAATCCGAATCTGGTATTAGTTTTTGCCTATCACGTCACGTTTTTGAGATATGAAGTAATAATTTTTTAAAAAATTGCTAATTTTTGCCAAAAGTTGAAAAATTCATGTTGCGTTTAAGTGCTCTTCTGTGGAATAATGTCTACAATGGAAGGCAGCATCTCCCTTTGAAATACCTTTCCAATGCTATTTGTAACCTTGAACCGCGTTTGTGCATTATTGACCACATTATATATAAACAGTAGATAGGTGAAATACATTGAAAATATACAATCAGGAGCATTATGCTCATCACAGGTACGGCATCAATGAAAGCTAAGTTTTTTCGTTTTGTGTCATTCTCGGAGAATTAAATTAGCAGGTTCAATAAAAAACAAGCAAAAACTGCATGATAAAGTAACAATATCACATCACAACAATCAGTACGAATGTACAAATCTAAAGCATAGTTTGGCACAAAAGAATTCACGTTATGGCATCAAAAACTTTCTTTTTGTTGCTAATCTTTTATGAACTGCATAAGGGACATCTCTCATCAAACTCCAGCAGTAATCTGCCATCATGTTGCTGTTCCATCGACCTTGATAACGTTCTTCCATCACTTTGACATCCTGATGGAAACGCTCTCCTTGCTCCTCACTAACATCGCCAAGATTTTCCGGAAATTCGCTGAGGTGGCTGTGCAAGTAGTGCACTTTAATGCTCATTCTGCACCCAAGGTCTTGTAGGCTGAGGAGAAGTTCCTCCACTAACTCTGTATAATTATCAGCTCTCTTATTGCCGAGGAAGTTATGGACCACTTTGGAAAATGCTTTTCATGCTCGAGCCTCAACGGCGGTCATTGTAGTCACGAACTGGTGGTCCCTGAGCAACGTTCTGATCTGAGGTCCATCAAATATCCCTGCTTTTTTCTTCTCATAGCTAAGGCCAGGACAGTTTGAGCAAATGTATCCAAAACAGTCTCCAGAACGATCAAGTGCTTTGACAAACTGCTTCATTAGTCCAAGTTTGATGTGCAGTGGCGGTAAAATGATGTTTTTCCGATCAAACAAGGGGTCGTTGATGGTATTCTTTTCTCCAGGTTTCATTGTATTCCTTGGTGGCCATTCTTTTCTTACCCAATGCTCTTCATTGGCTCTACTATCCCAGTAGCATAAAAAGCAGGGATACTTGGTATGACCGCCTTGTGGTTCTAATAGGAAATTCACCATTTTTAAATCCACACATATCAACCACTGGTGATCAGCGTACTTCAGTCTTTCAAGCACAACCTTGATGTTTTCGTAGTTTTACTTTAGAGTGACAGAGTGTCCTATAGGGATAGATCCATACTGGTTACCATTATCGAGTAGGACACACTTAAGGCTTCTTTTCGAGCTATCAATAAAAAGTCTCCAGTCATTTGAACGGTATGCAGGCAAACCCATAGCAAGAAGAAGCCCCTTAACATCTGTGCAGTAAACAAGCTGGCCATCAGAGTGAAAGTACTTTCTTAATTTCTCCTCCCTGTTACGATAAAATGAAACACTTGTACCAGTTTTGAGAAGATGTTTTTCCTGTAGTCTGGAAGCCAGCAGTTCAGCGGATTGCTTTGGCAAATTTAAATCTCGTACCAAATCATTCAATTCAGACTGATTGTAGAAAGAAACTCGGTCAGCATTCCATGCCTCGTGCGCTATATCCTCTTCTTCATCATCATCAGAATTGGATGAAGATGTGGAAGACCTAAGTTGGTCCTCATCAATGTCTGGAAGCTTGGTGAAAATGGGTACAGGTACTTCATCACTATAGGGAATCGGTCGCATAGCAGAATGTATGTTTGGGTATTGCAAGTGTTGTTTGTTTTTCTTGTTAAATCCCTTGACATTTACGAGACAGAAGTAGCAGTCATCTACATGGTTTTTCGGTTCTCTCCATACCATTGGTACACCAAATTTGAGCTTTGCATTCTTTCCTTGAGACCAGGATCTCAATGTTTCGACACACGTTGTGCAAACTTGGTGAGGCGCCCTACTTTTGTCTTGGTCACCAAGCGGTACTCCGAAATAAGCAAGGTGCACTCTTTTGATAAAACTATTGATATTACGTCTTTGAGGTGGTAAAGTAAAGCAACCGCAAATATAACAGAAAATATCTGGGTCATTGCAACACTTTCTTCGCTTGGAAGTCGTAGACATGCTAATACCTTAGCGTAAGATGAAACAGAGCAAAAGCTTTAAAAACACTGAACTGTAAATAATTGCTGAACCTGTAACATAATAGCAAACACTCCTGTTTAGAAACTATTGCTGTTACATACAAATATATACTTTAGAATGACAACATTTCTTAACCTTACTACTTTGTCTGCAAAGTGCAATTTTCGTAACTCCATGGCTACATCTCGCATCAAACATTGAAGCAAGAACATGAGTTTCTCACGCCTTTCCGGCGCCATAAACAATATTATGGCCCTTTGTTTCCATTTCGCGAAGCTGGTTTTAAAACTACGCTTTTGAAGTTGCGTTTCTGCATGATTAATGGCATCAAACATGCGAGAGAATGGGCAACTTTTACAGAATGCAGCATTACATAACATGCAAATTGCGCAAAAACGTGATGTGATAGAGAAAATTTGAGCTCAGATTCGGATTCAGCACCCCAAAATTACCCTAAATCAGTTCTCAAAGTCCATGCAAGAAAAAAAAAATTTTTTGTTGACCAGTGTAATGAATCTCTTGCAACAACAAGACTCGCAAAAAGCAAAGCATCAGACATTATTAAAATGTTGGTGTACTTGATTAAAACCTATCCACAAATCACCAACACGTGCTTGAATAGTGGTATATAACAGGGGTTTGATAATAGTGGGTAGCAATGCCTTGCACACTTGATGGTGAGAAAAATTTAAATTCATTGGAATTATTCTATATAACGACTTATTTTTGTTAGGTTAGCTAGTTCGTGCAATCGCTTGAAGTGATTTCATTACATTAGAGGCCATCATGTTGTCAATCGTTAAAAATCCAACGTTGGCAATGAGTTGGTTCAATGTTGGTAAATGTAACATTTTCCAACTTTGTTTCTCAAAGCCAGAATCAATTTTTAAATAAAAAAAAAAGGGGGAATAGGTTTTACTGCTTTTAGCAAATAATTTTGTTAGTAGATTTTCTGGACAAAGATAGGTTTGTCAAATGTAATGTTGGCAAAGGATGGCAAAATGATTGGAGATTTTCCTGCGCATTACCAACAAATCACACTTTGTACCAGCGTTGGCTCGATGTTGAATGTTTACTGGGAAGATTTCAGCAAATCGTTTTTTTATTTAGCAACAGATTAAACACCCCTGAAAAATTAACATTATATGCTAGTTTTCAATTAAACAATGTCATACATTTAGAAACCATTAAATGTGTAATATGAATATCAAAAAAAACATTTTGATTAAAAACCAGCATAATTTTATTTGGCTTTGGTATTTTAGTAAAGTAGGCCTACAAAATATCAAAAACCCCTTTATTTTTAAATAGTAAAAAAATTGGACAATAAAAATACATTCGAAGTACTGTAAGTATAATTCACACAAACGAAATGATGTAAAATTGAGAAAAAAGTTTAACAATTAAGAAGCAATAATAGGGTTTCGGAAAATCATCTTTTGGTTATTAAACGATTTACTAAAACCCTTTCAAAATTACAAAAAAAGGAATATTTGCCCAATCATAACCATTTATTTTACATTATTTCGTAAATATTCCATAAATGAAGTGAATATTATGGTACTATTAATTGTTGACAGTGGCGTACACAGATAGGACTGCTATGCGCTCCCACCTCAGAAACATTAAAATGTTTATTTTATAAAATATTTACGAAAAATTATCATGGTGCTCTCCACCAAGAAATTATAAAACATGATTGTCGGCTGCAATGATTGTAACTGCAGCATACATTTGTCCAAATTTAGGGCTGTGGACGCTCAATCTCCAAAAAAATGGTCATCACTGTCTGCTCAGGCACAATTCAAACCACGGTTAACATCGATCTCCCAAAAAAAGGTAAACAATACCTATTCCTGCACAATATTGAGCGCTGTGTTCATCGTTCGCCAATCTCCAATAACAAATGGAGATGTCTTGCGTCCCCTTTAAGAAATTTCTGCGTACGCCCTTACAAAAAAAAATCCCGTTAAATCCATGTAAATCCAGGTAAAATGTAGGGTATTATGGCCAATTCGTGGTAAAATTCAAGTTTATACCATTAATTGTATAATTTATACCGGTATGGACTGCAACTACATCCCCATAAAATCCTGGTATTGCCTGGAGTATTTTACATCATCCATTTCAGTCTCGATAAAATCTAAGTTTTTACCAAAAATTTCAAGTTTGCCCTGATGTTTTACAATCAAATATCAATAAAATTCTTGTATTTTCCAGTATATATAAAATTACAGGCATCAATCGCCGTAAAATCCAAGTTTGTACCGGTAATTTCCGGTAATTATACAATTACTGATATAAACTTGGATTGAATGGAAATCGGCCATAATACCCTACATTTTACCTGGATTTACCGGGATTTTTTTTGTAAGGGCGCCCTTGATTGCTGATATTTTTACTTGAGTGTGAACGGTTTCAGCAATTCAACCTATCCTTCAAATTGCTTTTTTCTTTGTCTGTTCCAAGTATTGTTAATTAATCTTTGTTTCTTGGGATTTTTTGGGAAATCTGGGATTTGTGTGGATCTTTACCTTGGATCATTACAAAAATGTCGTGCTGCGCGGATCTATGATTAGCAAAGGTATCCGGAGTCATCAATTTTAGAGTCCGAACACAATTCTGATCTGAACAAACCAAAGTCTCTTGAATAAATGTACTTTGGAACAAACAACTCCTAAATCCTGATCTAATTCTTGTTATGCACTAAAAACTGATTTCTGCAGATGGTGAAACAATGCCGCCCTATCGGTATTGATGAACTAAAAGCTTGAAGATCATGGTTACGTTTGGTGAGAGGCTAAACCACACTTGCAGCAAGTAAATGTGATCTCTAAAAAAATACACCTAATGTCTTCTGATTGCTAAAAATTTTATTAACTTAGCAAAAATTGTCATAGTTTTAGACGTATTTGCAATTTCAAGTCTAGCAACCTTACCGTATAATTTTAGGAGTGCAGTCCTAGGCTTCCACTGTTCCAGGGTGATGGGTTAGGTCAAATGTGAACTTTAAGTTTTGATAATCAATTGAAGTGGGCTATGATACAACTACTCAGAACCAGATCAAATGAAATTATAATAACTTGCTCAACTTATCAAACATCAAAGAAACTGAGTTTGAGAAAATGCTGTAAAATAACCTCACTGTCTTTAATTGGTCATCCATCAGTCCATATAGTTTAGGCAGTGGCTATTTCGCCGTCGACGGCAATTTGCCTTTGGAATCTATTTTGCCGTGATCATTCACGTGTGTTTATGTAGCCAAATTTGCTATAATCGCATCAGTGACTCTGTGGTGTAGTGGATAGAGCGCTGGTCTTGAGATACCATAGAAGTGGGTTCGAATCTCAGCTGGCCAGGGCTTTAAAAGGAAGGCAGTGTACACTGAAGGGGCAGGCCCAGTATGTAAATGTACGGGGCAGTGTACACTGTAAGGGAGTGTACAGGGTGGAGGATAGAGACCTGGGGGTGCAAAATTTTTTTTAATTGGTTTTCAAAATTGACCAATCAGAGACGACCAAAAGTCACATGTTTAGAACGTCATTAAGATTGACCAATCACAAATAACTCACGGCAAAATAGTCTCTGAGGGCAAATTGCCGTCGACGGCAAAATAGCCACTGCCTATAGTTTAATGCAGTCCTAGCAAGCTGTAGTTTAAACTCTAACCATGAGCCTTCATGTAGACATTAGTTTTCCTTGATCTGTTGCGTGCATCATAGTACTCTGAGCTTTTTGATAAGTTTAGAACTCAGTGTACTGTAACATATTGCAGATTAATAACCACATGAACCATGACGTCAACTGGGCTCATGTGCTGTTTGCAGTGACAGTAATTGTAAGTTCATCCTTTACATAGGCTGTGTTTTGTCCTTACACTGTTGAAAAAAGGCATTCGTAGCAGTTCCCCCAATGTGGTAGAAATGCACTACACCAGCAGTATCAGTACGATACAGTAACTTCTAAGCAGGTTTCAGCATGAGGGATTATGTGTATGATCGTAAAGGTTTTTCCATGACTGAAAGACAAAATTTTCCATAAAGAAATAAACTTAGCCATTGGCAGGTAAGGAGACTCTAACCAAGCTGGTATGTGCTTTGCTGATTTTGGAAATGATTGTAAATCATTTTGTTAAACAGATTTTTTTAGTGACCAATAATTTTATTATCGTAGTGTAGAAAAAACTAAGTAGAAAGGTGTTAAATAAGCTTGATAGGTATTAAAACCTTTTCAGCATATAGCTTAACAGTTGCAATATATAAATGGATACAAGCCTGAGTAAATCTTCATCAGTATCTTTAAATGTAAAATTATCTAGAAGATTCCAAGTTATTCTGGACAAAACTGTTCCTTTTATTGTTCCTCGATGGATCGGAACACTAATTTTGTATATTCTCTATTTTGTGAGAGTCTTTTTCTTAAAGGTAATCAATATTATTTACTGTTCAATTTCAACGTTTTTTGATAGGCTTACTCACTGATGCAGCCAGAAGCAAATTTTAAGTGGGGGAGGGGGGAATATTTAGGCAGTGGCTATTTTGCCATTAACAGCATTTGGAAGCTATTTTACTATCAGACGTTTGTGAGTGATCAATCTTTATGACATATTACACAGATGACTGAAGGTTGGTTCTGATTGGTCAATTTTAATGACGTATTAAACTTGTGACTTAAAATTGGTTCTGATTGGACAATTTCTTTGACAAATTAAAAAGAATTGTGCCCCCAGTGTATGCTGCCCCATATATTTACATAGCAGGTTCCCCTCCAATGTGCACTGTTTTTGTCTAAGTAACCTGCCAGCAAAAATTTGAACCATTGCATTTGAAGGCAGCTGCACTATCCACAACACCACAGTATCCAGGGGTAAAATACCATTGATGGTAAAATAGCCATTTCCTTTTTTTCAAGACCAACTTTTGAATATGACTTATCCTATTTTTGGTCCAAAATGCCTTCATTTATGATCAAATTAAAAAATTTAAGGGCATGACCCCTGTGCCCTTAGCTGCATTTATGGACCAAATGATAAGTCAGTTTGTGGAAAAAAAGGCTAATATTTAGAAATGACTTTGTATTGGTTAATTATATTGCAAATGTAGCATAAGCTATTATGAGTCTTATTGTTAATAAATCTCTTAAATTGTATAATTTTAAGACAAACAACATTTTTTAGAGCCCTTTTTGATAAGGACTGCTTGTTGTGAGGCAATGCCTTTAGATAGTGCCTTGTTAGTTTGAGATGATAATGCTGGTAATTGTTCTTTATGGATGGAAACTTGATTTATCCATATTATCATAACTTATTGTGATCGTTTTCAATTAGCCATTTTTTTTTGGCAACTTTTTTCATTTGCAAAGTTACCAGGATTTCAATTAATACTCCAAATAATTTTTTAGGGTTGGTATATTGTGACTTATGCATTAGCAATCTACCATCTCAATCTTTTCATTGCCTTTTTATCTCCAAAAGTCACTCCAGCTGTGTTTGAAGAGGACTCAGATGGTAAGAACTGAAAATTTAGACTGACAAAGTTTGCCCATGACGTAGTCAATGTTTTAACATGTAGAATTAATATATGTGTTTATCTGTAATTTGTACTTATGATTGGGCTACTTATTGCTGCCAGAAGGTTTTTGATGGTAAATATTTTATGCATTTACCATACAATTAACCACTTTTGTCTGACTTTGGATTGTTGTAAGTCAAATTTGAAGGCAATCATCATTGAGACTTTTTCTGCATTTTAGGTTGGGGTTTAGGTTGTAACTATTTAAAATTGTGGTATCATTACTTGTTGTCAAAATCCCATTGATCAGCCAGTTAAAGCACCAAGCAAATGACAAAAGGTCTTGGTCCCTGACATAGAATGTACCAGTGTACCACTACGCTTCCTTTATTCTTCAGTGGATATATAAAAGTGATTGTTGTCGTTTAACAAGTACACTTCAATTTTTAACAAAGTCCTGTAGTGGTTTTACTCACAAAACTTTTGCAAAAGCTTCTAACGGTCTGTTTTGCTGATATTTCTTTAAATTTTTTTTTAGTAAATTTGTTTTTGAGAAACACGTTGTAAAACTAGCCATTTTGTTTTGAATCTAACATGTACATATTATTTGTGATAGATGATGCTCCTAAGTTGCCAACCAGCAATTCTGAAGAGTTTCGACCATTTATCAGAAGGTTGCCTGAGTTTAAGTTTTGGTACTCAGGCACAAAAGCGATTTTGATTGCCATGATGTGCACATTTATCAATGCTCTCAATGTTCCAGTCTTTTGGCCAATACTCGTAATGTATTTCTTCATTCTTTTTGCTTTAACCATGAAAAGACAAATTAAGGTAAATATCACACCAATAAAGATAACATTGACTTGTGAAAGTTACTAGCTATTGTACAATTAACTTTTTATTTTCAGAAACATGTTGCTTAGTTATTTTGATGTCATTAACAGCATTGCAGTTGGTTCAAATTCTACCAATGTACAGTTGTTATATCTACATGCATATTTCCTAAGAGTCTTTCGTAATACTTCACCAGTGTAACAAACCAGTGGTATTTTTGTGGTCTGATTAAATGAAACAAATATTTGTTCTTGACTTACTGTTAGCTGTATGATTCATCTCTCCTGCTGCTCAAGTAAAAAACACTTACGCAGGGATAAAAGAAGGACTGTGTGGTACTGCATGGTGCATACCAGCAACAGAATAATAAAACATATTTGTAAGAGTGTTATTGTTTAGAGATCAAAGTAGAACAGGGGCTGCAGGTTCATCATTTCATCTTCCATTTGTCTCTTCAATTGTAGAGACTCAGTGTTTGTCTGTGCTAGCAGTGGTCTACTGGTTTCTACTGCCTTTTGCCACGTGCATCTGTTTGGGGGGTCAACTTCCTCTAGTTTCCTTTTCCTGATGTCATTTTTTATCAGCTCTACCTGCCTCTTCTTTGGTTTTCCAATCTTTTTTTCATCAACAAGACATTTTCTTGCAATGATTAGTGCTTTATCTTCCTTCATTCCTGCCACATGCCCGTACCATCTCAGTCATTGGCTTCTCGTAATTTTCGTAATACTTTAAACTCCAATTATCTCTCAGAGATAGTCATTTCTAATTTGATCTTTTGGCTAACTCTTCCACTTCTATCACTTGCTTCATCAATTCTTTTTTTTATCATTATTCCATCACCACTGCAACCAGTTTCTTCTATCCAGTACGATTTATGTTCAAAATATCCATCATTCAAGTCTTGCTCCTTTTTTCCTCGATCTTACTTCGTGGGAAGCTTCGTTATCAACTTTTCTTCTTGCAATTGTTTCCACCACTTGTGCTGGTCTTCCAATCAATGTTCCTATGTTTAGTGTTGCGATTCTAAGATTCACCTGGTGGTGGTCCTGATAGTCTCCTGTTGGCTTTTCCTGAAAGTATCATTATGCTAAATCTACTCTTCACTCGGTCTCATCTTCATTGTAGTGACTGTATTTGCCCTCATTGCTAGGGCCTAACGATGAGGAACTTTTGTTCGAGATTGCATGATTTGACTGCATAAATTAATTAATTGTCTGTACAGATGCATAAGTTAACAGTGGTGGTAGGTTGAAGACGAAAATTGAATGGAAATCTTTTTTGGAAGACCCAATTCAAAATACAGTGAAATAACTTCTCTTTTTGTGGGTAGCACTAACCATCTATTATTAATTTGTTTTTACCATTGCTCCTTTGTATGATAAAGCAGTTTGCTAAAGGGCGATATTTTATTGACCAATAAAATTTAGTTCTACTAAACTATAAAATTTAATAATTTGAATCAGCAAACTAAAAAGTTTCAAAGTTACTCTTACTCTTTCTTAAACTGTGATGTAAAGAAATATAATAGATTACATATTGTTGTGAGAGAGGTTTTGTTAATAAAAGTCGTTATTGCTTTACTGTCTTATGCTTTTTGACGAAATAAACACATAAAACATGCGAAGGAATGGTAAAAAAAGCGTTTTTGCAAAAAAACAGTATTTTAAACAAATAGTTATCTGTACACCAGCTAGAACATAAAGGTTAGAATTGAGTTCATTATGTTGCTAAAGTTGAGTTTTTGATTGACAAATTTTGTTACTACGTTTTTCTTAATATTTTGTAAACCGAAGTAGCTGCAAGTTGCCTCAGATCATTGAAAATGTGTTTCTGTTGAGCAACTTTATAGTACAATTTAAAAAAATTTTTCATCTCAAAAAAACCTCAAACGATGCTGAAATTTCTGATGAAGGTTATTGCAAAAGGTCAAAAATAATTGTTGAATTGTGTCGGCCACACAAGTGTAACAACTACACTTTACTCTTTCCTTTCTCTCACACTCCTATTGGCACATCTGGCGCGAACTATCTATTCTCATCTTTTTCTATTTGGATACAAGGGCCACGCGATCACTCTCATTCTCCGTAACAACACGGCTAATGGGTGGAGCAGACCACGTGCACTTCTTTAGCCATCTACAGTTACTTAGCCTATCTGCGGAATTGAGAATCATTCATGCAGCGCCTGCGATCATCCCACTCAAAACACGTCTTCTGTGTTGTCCAGCTACGCTCTCTTTGCGCTGCTAGCGCTTTGGCGACTTCTTTTCTATACGACGTTTGGTTCCGGCGTTGGAGAGTTGCCTGGCTTTTAGGGCTCCATGATCTTAGGCTATACCCCCATTCCTATGAAGGGCTCGGAAAACAAGAATAGTGGGTTGGAGCAGGGTTTGTGTGGACAGAGATCGGCGCGTTCGAATCTTTTGATGGTTACGCTATTGTCCGCTTAGGACTTTTCCACAATTTCCTTACATGGTTGCACTGCTCGCGAATGAGCTTTTCAGCAAAACTTGGCGGGTCTGAACACAACGATGTCATTACACAAAAGATTTTATCTTAACTGGAAGTAAAAATATACCATTGCTATCTTGTTTGCAACACAGTAAATTTAACATGCCCTGCCTTGTCGACTTGCAGTCGGAGACGAGTAATCGTGTTGTAGCTAATGCTATTTTCGTGATCGGGGTGCCCTGAAGAGATCTTACAGAACTGACCGAAACAGGTATCTGTCAGACCATCAACCTTCCTTTGGTTGAGACAACCTTATAAAGGTTTGTATTACGTTTAGGTAATAACTGCGGTCACTTAACATGGAGCAGTTCGAAAAGCTAGAAGCCTATTTTAATTCACGTTGTGAACCTGGGCTGTTTTCATGCCGCACTCTCAACCCAAAATGTTTTATTTTTTGATACTATTTTTAATTTGACTTAAAGTTTACGGGAAGGCCATGGCCCCTTGGCTCTCCCCCCCTGGCTACGCCTATGCCAATGTAAATTATCTAGTGTTGTTTGGGTTACTGTTGTCCCAATCTTGAAAAAATCTTACAATGGTACATGAGCACCGTTTTTATCTTGGAATAGAAAAAGTCATTAGTCGGAATCAATTCAACATCGACTTCCATCGTTACTGATTCTTGCTTTCTCCTTGCAGCATATGATCAAATACCGGTATTTGCCTTTTACACACGGAAAGACGAAGTACAAGGGAAAAGAAGACACTGGAAAAGTTATTTCATCTTCGTAATACATTTTGGGTGAAGTAAAATGTTATTGAGCGGTAGGAAATCTCTCAACTGTTTTGATCTCGTAGCTGCATTGCATTGCATTTTTGTAAACTTGCGACTATCAATTTCACGCCGTTAAAAATATTTTCTATTTCCACCAGTAGATCATGATGCATATTATCCATACTTTCTTGCAATAAAGGCGGGGTGGTGTTTGATATCGTTTTGTGGTAATTTAAGTATTACTTTTGGTAGCAATTTTCGAAGCTTTCACGTCACATTTTTCGGTAGGGATTGTTTTTTCAGTGAAAAAGGTATTGCAAAGATTCGGAAATTTGTTACGAAAAGTAATCTTCATGTTTGTACCTCAAATCATCTATTTTTGGACCTATAAAAGGCAAGGTCACTAGATGAGCTAAAAAGTGTCATTGCCGTGGGACTTGCTTTTTTTTTTACGAGCTTCTCCAAAAAGACCTGAGCATTTATGCAAGAACCCGGACCTTAGAGAAGTACGATACAAAGAGTAAGCATCCCGAGCTCAATTTTTGGCATATAGTCCTACACAGCAACCCTCCGTGACCTCGATTTGTATTGCAAGAATGAATTAATTTGGTATGCCTATCTGTGCAATCTTATATGCAATTGCGACGCGTGCAGACTGATAACTGGTTGCTATTTTTTTTATGTGCTTTCGAGTCAATAGTGATGAAGCGGAGAGAAACTATACATTGTTCCAATAAACGTTTGTTATAGATAGATATTGTATTTTCAAATCTGTGTTGTTGCTTTATATGGCTGAGCTTAAATTCGTGGTAGTGTAGAATATTTTTTATCAGCATGTTATAATTGCACGATCAAGCTACAAGGATCGAGAAAGGACTTGATAGATACTTGATTTAATTATTTTATCGTGCTTTTTTATAAATGCAACTTTCCTACGCATGCTTCTGTTGCCATTAGCTTACATTTGAATTTTAAAGCTTTTGATTATCTCGATATTGGATGTAAGTTGTTAACTGTTTTCTATCCGTAATATCTTCAACTAACTTCCCCAACCGTCTCGTTGTACTTTACGTATAACGTAATTCGAACTGACAAGCATTAAAAATACGTATAACGTAATTCGAACTGACAAGCATTAAAAATCAATGGCTTTGTACTTTCCCTGTAATGAAAGTACAGTCTTGATGATTGTCGGTTCTCTTATGTATAGTGATGTCGATTATGAAAAAATCGTTTTTCACGGTTATTGAACAATCTCATGTAATATGGCCTCAGATTGATCTTTGCAATGAGTGTAGTAGTATGCTGATGTACACCTAATTAAACGAATTATTAACAGACTTAAAATGAAGTCACTCTTATTGATTGAGTCAGAAAGTATTGACGAACTCTCAGATTTTGTTTCAACTTGCTTGGATGTTAACATCTCTTCCTTCAGACGAATGCACGTCGTGAAAAGTAATTGCTGTAGAATGCCTCTTCAAAGAGCACTGCAACGCAAACCCCGTCCGAGCGTTAAACTCGCGATTGCGAACCAGAGCTAGGTCGCTTTAAGTTACGCAAGGCCTACTACATTTTTCGTCAGTAGGCTGCAATTTGAGCTTGCGCAAAATGATGACGCTGCTGGGATTGTCCATTTTCCTCTGGTGTTGACTTGAAGGAAAAACCTAATAGACCTTGCGTATTTACAGGGGCGTTGTGTTATGCCCTCCGTACCTCCCTGGCAACGAAACGAAGAAGTTTAATTTGGTTTTATGGCCTGTTCATTTTGCCTATGCTTACTCAATGGGCAAAAAATAGGAACACCTAAGAAAACACAGCATTGTAAGAACTTGTTTACAACAAATGTAAAAAATGCTTTTATAATGCTTTTATAATAACATTAAAATTGCTTTTATAATGTTATAGCAGATCACTTTTATGGTTGCAGAAAAAACTTTCTAGCATTGCATTGCAAGGACACTTAGCGACTGAATTTGTATATTTTCAAGGTCTGTTAGTACCTCTGAAATGGAAAGAAAACTCGTTTGACGAAAACACAGCAGCTTTTAGTCGTTGCATTGCAGCAAGGTCATTTGGAATGTCAGATAAATGTTAAGAATAGGTTGCAGTAGAAATTGACAGTGTTACGTGAACTGACAGATAACATAAATAAGAGAAAATCCTGAAATTTAGCGAAGTGAAAAGAAGCAGTTCACCATTCTGACTGACACAAATCATAAATACCATAACGGACACAGACCTAAACGCCTAATTAACATTCGTGTTTTTATGTGGCTATAATGTTAGGAATCATCTTAGTGAGCTTGCAGTTCTGATGGAAAACAACAGAATGGAAAGAGCTTGATATTTTTAGTTTCATTTAATATGAGTCCTACGTGGAAAACAAACCATAGACGCTGCCTTTTCCTAAGACTACAGTCTGCTCGTACTCGGAAAACAAATTATTCATGCCACTTTTTGCAATTCTTAGAAACTACCCCAAAATCAAACTTTTTAATTTCTTTACCCAGCGGCTAATTTGGAATTGACCAGGACAGTTACTGAAATTAAAGTTTAGCGGTACTGTGCCCCTGCCAATTTGAACGATTTTGTCTCCAGATAGAATGCAACGCAAAATATTTTTCTTCCATTGACCGTGACATTTTTTTATCGATTTCAAAATGTTAAGTTATTATCTATGAACCCTGAAAAATATAGAGTAATATCTGTAATATTGGCTGAGATATTAACCCTCAAATGAGTTACGTTTATACTGACCCTGTATAAGGTAAATTTTTTCATAGAAAATTTTCTAGTAACAATGAAAGCTTTTTTTATGTATATGTATTAGATATAAACTTCAAGTAATTTGTATTCTGATAGCTTATTGATTTGCCTTTGATTTTTCAATTTTACAAAATGAATAATTAGCGAATTTGCTCAAGGATTGAACAAAAATCAGCAATCAAAGTTTTGGTAGCGGAACTGTGCAAACCATTGTGAAATATGAAACCAAGCCGGCAATGAACAAATACAAATACCATGTGAAATATTCAGAAAAATACTTGCTGTGTACGAAAAAGTATGTTTCAGACAAAAAATTGTTTACGAACCGGCTAAATTACTTAAGAAAAAACGGAAAAATGTTTTCGATGAAGGCAGCCCTGGAAGACCTATAGAGTTACAATTTTTACCAGTAATGAAGAGATAAAAAACACTGTGAGCGACTACGGTCAATCTAAAAAATTCTACGAAGAAAGCACATAAAAACACCTATGGCAGAAATGTGTGTCAGAGCAGGGAGATTACGTCAAAAGATAGAAAAAGTGAGCTTTTATCTTCACTAGAAAAATTTTAATGGAAAAATTCACAATATTCATTGGATGGTCCTAGTATCATTATTTTACCAACATCATGATAAAATCTTTTTCTGTAAATAGTAAACGAACATCTTGCCAAACTATTTACGTTTGCAAAATACGGGAGTAAATTATTGTAAGGTTTCATATCTGGTAGCGTGAAAACAAATAACATTGCTGTGATAATTTTAATTAAAAGTTGGCTTCAAACGAAGCATTTCCAAAGCTCGTTGTTAGTGAGCACCAGGAAGTTGAACGGTTGAAAACCGAAGCGATGGTGTAGTGATTAGAGCGTCCGCTTCGCAGTCGGTAGACCTGGGGTTCATTTTCCTTGTCGAGTCATACCAAAAGACTTTAAAAAATGGTATCCATAGCTTCCCTGCTTGGCGCTCGGCATTTATGGGAGGTTGCGGAGAACAAGCCGGCAAGTTCACTTGTTGTGTCCTTGGGCAAAGCACTTAACGGGACGCCCCACCTTTATGTGGAAGACAGGTGACCCGGAAATGTCAACTCCCAAGCGAGTGCGGACTCGCCGTCCAAAACATAGCAATACAATTTGCTTTCTCGTAAATGGAGGATAAATATGGCGAATAAAAAAAATATCGCCCCGATTCGGGTTCAGCAAAATATATTTTCATCAGATTTAACGCTTAATAGAAATTCTGATTTGGGTTTACTGGAGTAAACTTTTGAAGATTCGGATTCAAATCCTAAAGGTTCGGGTTGAAGAATAATATTCTAAAACTGGCTTTTGGGATCGTTTTTGCTTGTTTTTATGGCAAGTTTAAACGGTTTTTGTTTTGCTTCCTTTCATTTTTTCGTAATCAAGGCTTATAAAAGAATTTACGCAATGAAATTGGTCGGCCGTAAAAATCAAAATAAACCGAAATCAATTGAAGTTTGACTGAGAAAACAGCCGTCAAAAGTAGGTCAATAATGTGTTGACTTGCAGTGAAATAATTTCAAAAATATTACAGTAATTCTTGAAAGTTTTATGCAAATCATAGAAAAACTCGTTAACACAAAATTAATTTGACCTACGAACCAAAAATTTGTTATACAGACTTATGTAGAACTTCATAATTTTGCAAACATTTGCAACTTACGTCTTATAGATAGCAACGCAAAAACACAAGGGGAAAAAGTTGGATAAAGTGAATGGACTCGCTCCGGTTTCTATGATAACTTAAAGAAAACAAGGGAAGATTTTAAAGAAAATCTTGAGAGCAAATTTATTTATTTTTTTGCTTTTTTGCATTCACCCAAAATAACATTTCTGTCACCCATTATACTAATGAGAAATGTTGATCAAAAAACTGTTGGATGTACGCTGTTAACAAAAAAATGGGATGTACTCCGTGTTGTGAAGAAAATAATTTGGGAGTAAAGAGCATCACATAAAGTCATTAATTCTATGTGTTTGACAGCGCGTAGCGTCACTTCTTATGATTATACAAGAAAGATTCAGTTTTCGTCTAAACGCAAAAAGATCTGTGAGCACAAAGATTCCCAAGCTCATAAAGAAGCAATCACTATTTTTGAAATGGCGAAGAAAAACGTACTGCTTAGTTTGAATACCCAAAGTGAACAAACTGCTCGAGTTTTTGATAAGCTTATTTTGTGACAAAAAATAGCAAACTTTTCACTGACTTCGAAAATTTATTTGACCTTCAGTAAGCTAGCTTCTCTGACCTGAGACCTGTCTTGCGCAGTAAAATCGCTCCGTTGATATAACTAATCTTATATCTTCGCTGATTGAGAAAAAACTTTAAAATCGAAAGAAGAGGCAAGATAAATGCTCTAGCTGACAAATCTACTCGCGTTGGTGACATACAGGGTGTTCATAAAGTCCTGATACAATTTCAAAATTTTTTTATGAAGTCAATTCTCAAAATATCTTAACCAAGTTGGTTTTATTTGAATCAGTGCTGCTTAAAGATTTTTTACCTCATTTGAATCAGTGCTGCTTAAAGTTTTTTTACCTCATTTAATACATTTCTATATGGACACCATTAGTTAAGCGAAGCACATCAAGACGGTATTCCTGCCAAGTTCGTTGCAGCATATCCTCATCAATGGTGGCAATAGCATCAGAAATTCTTTGCCTCAAGTCAGTTATATCCCGCACCTTTGTTCGATACACGATATCCTTCACATAAAGCCATAGAAAGAAGTCCAGAGGAGTAATGTCTGGTGAACGAGGTGGCCATGAAATCGGTTCATCTCTTCCAATCCATCGGTCTGAAAATGTTTCATTGAGGAACTGACGAACACGTAGCCCCCAATGCGGTGGTGCACCATCTTGCTGGAATATGATAGTTGATTGAGAATCAATTAGTTGTAGTGCCACATATTCAGTTAGAAGGTCTAAGTAAACGTCTGCAGTAATTGTTCTCTCGTGGAAGAAAAATGGCCCAATTACAGGATACACATTGTGCTTTCTCTTGAAGAGTAACCGTTTTATAAGGGTTATTTTAACACATTTATAAAACACATAAAAATCATATCTGAAACACAAAATTTTATTTTAAATAAAAACTTTAAGCAGCACTGATTCAAATAAAACCAACTTGGTTAAGATATTTTGAGAATTGACTTCATAAAAAAATTTTGAAATTGTATCAGGACTTTATGAACACCCTGTATTTGCTTTAATCGTGTTTCTAAAGCTAGTGTTGAAGGCGAAGCGACATCTGTTAGCTTTCTGCATGATTTGCTTGACAAGGAAACTGTGTGCTTCCATATTAATCTTTTATAGCGGTAGCAGCATTAGGCATTCGCACAACATTTTCTCTTGGATTTCATTGGATTTCAAACATAAAGCGAGACAAGGTACAGAAGAAGTCAGATTTCTCGGATTACCGTCCAAACTATGTAGGACTGCTTTTGTTAGCAATTTATCGTTAATGTTTGATGTCATGAACGAACAAAATATTAAACAATTTATCAGAAATACTACAAAACGAGAATGCCACATTTCCAAAAGCGCATAACTTACTTACTATATATATAGCTGCCATGTAGTTATAACACACACACCACACTTAGTTTATAATCTTTGGAAGGTTTTCCTATACCTAATCACCTTTTGTTTAATCGGTGTTATGTAAGGATAGCAACCGGCGCGATGGCGTAGTGGTTAGAGCGGCAGACAGATGGTGGGGCCAAGCAGTCTACCCGTCGTGGAGGCCCCAGTCTAACTGAAGACTTGCAAACCGAGCGTGAGCGCTAACGCAGTGTGGCCTATATGTACATCTTTCTGCATAATGCTCACTACAAATAGCTCAAACGACGAAGAAGAAGCCCGTGTCTCAGCCAAAGGCCCTGCGCAGCAGAGCCAGAGGCTACCTCACTGAGCTCCGCCGAGCTACGTGCTCTGTGGAGTCTCACTCGTCCTTTTGCTCTCCCTTCTCTCCCGCCGAATTTCTTGCGGCTGCCTCCAACCTCTCCTCATCCACTGCCACTGGCCCAGACAAAGTTGCCTATCCCATGCTAAAGCATCTTCCTCGCTCTGGCATGGATTTTCTTCTTCACATCTTCAATCTTTCTTGGTCTTCACATTCCTTTCCTTCCATCTGGAAGACATCTTCTATTATTCCCATACATAAGATGGGAAAACCTCTCGACTCTCCTGCTTCCTTCCGGCCTATCTCTCTCACCTCCTGCGTATCAAAGCTTTTTGAACGCATCATACTATCCCGTCTTCTCTTTTTTCTGGAATCTAATTCCATTCTTTCTCCCCGCCAGGCCGGTTTCCGCCCTGGACGGTCTACACTTGATCAAATTCTGTACCTTTCTCAGTCCATTTCGGATGGGTTTAACAAACCCAGGCCGGGCTCTCGGACGATCCTGTCTACTATCGATTTCTCTAAAGCTTTTGACTCTGTCTGGCACCCCGCCCTTTTCCACAAACTTATTTCGGCTGGCCTCCCTCCTTGCTTTGCTCGTTGGACTCAATCTTTCCTTTCTGACAGGCGCGCTTCTGTGGTTTTTCAAAATCACAAAAGCCGCTCCTTTCGAGTCCGTCGAGGTGTTCCGCAAGGATCCGTTCTTGGCCCTGTACTTTTCTCCCTCTTCATCAATGATCTTCCGGCTTCTCTGCCTTCTTCCGTCAGCTGCTCTCTTTACGCTGACGATCTGGCCATTTGGTCCTCCTCCCCCTCGGTCCCCACTGCGGTGGAGGCCACACAAGGAGCTCTGTTTCGATTGGAGCGCTGGTCTGAGTACTGGTGTCTTCCTCTCAATCCGAGCAAATGTGAGGCCTCCTTCTTTTCAGTGGATCCCCACCAGGCTAACCTCCAGCCCAACCTCCTCCTACTCGGCTCCCGCCTCCGTTTTAATCCCACTCCAACTTTTCTTGGGGTCACCTTCGACCGCACTCTTTCCTTTTCTAGGCATGTATCTTCGCTGAAGGCCAAATTTTTCCCACGTCTCAAGGCCTTACGCTGTATCTCTGCTTCCTCTTGGGGCCCCTCTAAGGAGTCCCTCTCTGTTCTGTATAAATCTTTTCTTCGGTCCCTTCTCACTTACGCTTCACCCGGATGGTTTCCTTTCCTAAGCGCTACCAATATCACCAAATTGGAACGCCTCCACCGAGTGGCCAGTCGCGCCATCACCGGCTGCCTCTCGTCGTCCCCTATCCCTCTACTACTCACCGAGGCTTCTCTACCTCCCCTACGAGTCACTCTGACTCACTTCACTCTTTTTTCTCATGAGCGGGCTTTTCGTCTCCCAACCTCCTTTCCCATCTCAGGTTTGGCCAGACTAGGAGTGAAACCAAGACTCTGCAGATCGTCCTGGAGAGCTCTTGCGTCCACTCACCCGCTCATGCTTTCTTCTACTTGTTCTAGGGAGGCTCTTGTTGCTTGCCCTCCCTGTCCTCCTTGGAATCTTCCCTCGTTCACGGTGGAGTCCACCCTTTCCACTCCATGCTCTCGCTCTGATCCCCCTCACTCTCGCCAAGGTGCGGCTCTCGCCCACCTCGACTCTCTTCCTCCTCATGATCTGGTACTCTGGACAGACGGCTCTGTTCCTTTTCCTTTTGGCAAGGGCGGCTCCGGCGTACTTGCCAACTGCTCTCTCTGTGGCACTGAGGCCACTCTTTCCTTTTCGGCAGGCCCAGTTTGTTCCAGTTTTTCCGCTGAAGCCTGCGCCATTCTGCACGCTCTTTGCTGGTCTCGGCAACACCATAAAGTCTGCCATTTTTCTTCTCTTCTTCTCCTGTCTGACTCTCGTTCTGTCCTCGCCACCCTGTCCTCTCCTCCACCTTTCCTGTTATCTCAAACTCTGTGGCAGATCTGGCAGGAACTGTCCTTCTTCTCCTCCTGTTCTATCAGGCTACAATGGGTCCCCGGACACTCGTTTCTCCCATGGAACGACACAGCTGATGAGCTTGCCAGACGGGGAGCGCTGCTTGCGCCTTCCGCAATCCCTTGTAGTCTCTCTCCTCTTATCTCTCGTATCCACTCTCGTCTTATCTCGGACTGGAGGCGTACTGTCTCCTCAAAGTATTTTGACACACAGGTTCCCTCGATTTCCACTGAGGAACTTGTGCTCCCTCGTCATGCTCGCTGTGTCCTCTCTCGTCTTCGCTGCAATGGACACAGCCTTCTTTTAGGTTCCTATCTCTCCAGGATTGGCAGAATCGAGAATCCTTCTTGCAGCGCCTGTGGACACCCGTCCCAGGACATCTCTCATCTCATTCTGCACTGTCCAGCTACGGACTCTTTGCGCCGCTCACTCTTTGGCGACTCTCTGTCTCTTTATGACCTCTGGTCCAGACCCTGGGGAGTTGCCCGGCTTCTGGGCTCCATGGTCTTCCGCCATGCCCCCATCCCTCGGAAGGGGTCGGGTAAACAACAACAACAACAACGAAGAAGAAGCAGTTTTGTTCATACTTGCACGGTTAGCAGTAACGTCAAAATGAACCTGGTTCAAAAGTAAACGGTACGTAAGTCTTGTGCTTTGTGTTAGATTGTTTGAGTTAGTTTCGTGTACAGTCTTATGCAGGATATTGGACTAGCCAGGAGCCACGTAAAGTGTCTTACACTCGGCATGAGTCCCAGGGCCGTTGAGAGAACAGTCCGGGCCCGGTACCAACATTAATACCGGGCCCCCCTTTAACAAGTGTCTGGTAAACTGTAGTGGCCGGGTTTTATCCATTTACAAATGGATGAGTGTTTGGTATAATTGCTCAGAAATTGCCTTTCTTTCCGCGTTTTTTTCTTTTTTTAGCTCCACTGTGATACAAATAAGACATTGCTGTCGGACTACTTTACTATTTAAATAATTTAATCTCTATATGTCGGGTAATAAATCAAGCCCAGTTATAATATTATGTCTATGGAATAATTTAAGGCTAAAAGTAAGTCAAAAACCAAAATGTGAATATCATGCAATGTATCATTATCAGTCACCAGTAATCGGTAAGTAAAATGCAATCTTCCTGTTTAACGGACACAACAAAACACAACAGAATTGATGTGAAATGATTTTGCAAGATTTGACTTTAAACAAATTGATTGATCCATATGGAATATATGAATTTAAAATTTAGGGGTTTGGTTTGGGGCTTAAAATAATGATACGTTTAGGAAGTGATCTACTTTAAGAGTTACAGGAACCCATGTGATATGTTTCTGGCCACAGGGCGAGGAAGTATTTTGGAGGCCTGAATTTTTTTTAAAAAGAGTATTTAACCAAATTTTCTGTGGCCAAGATGAAGAAAACATTAGTCATCATGTCACAAAAAATATTATATTGATGATGCATTTGTTAACAGGAAAAATAGGAAACTTAGGCCTAATATATTGTTAGCAATGCGCGCGACGTTTTCAACTATCGGGGTCCGAAACCAAAGGTACTCTGGACCCCCTCATCGACGCTCCTGAAAATTCCATTAGGAAAAGAAGCACAAAAAGTCGTAAAAATTTTGTGTGCAGAAAACACATAAACTTTTGGTCACTCTTCATACAAGAGCCTGATAGGTGAAGCCGGCTTGACCGGCTGAACCGACGTTCTCTATCCCGATGGGGGCCCTGCGGGTGACGCCGTCGTATATATTAAAAAGCAAGGATTTTTTCTTTTGCTGATATGCTGCCTGTAAAGGTATTTATGACTATACAGCATTGTAATAAAATCCCAAGTTTAAGAAAAAATCAACATAAAACCATAACCACAACAATTTGTAAAACTAAAGTTACAGAGAACATTTCTTTGAAAATAACTCGGCCTGATGTGCACCTACTGAAATATGGTGAATGATTTTGGGGAAGCCATAACCGCTTTTGTCGCTCTGCCGGAAACAAGACAAATAGCGCAGCCAAAGAACTAAATATCAGAAATATAAATTGGAAAGGGGCAGCATCACATCTCAAAATGAGCTTACCACTAAATAGTTTATTTCTGTAATTGTAAAAGTAACCACCATTTGGTCGCTACCATCAATTTTGATTGTGTTTCAATCCTTTCTCCCCGACAAGCATAACGACAATTTGTGGCAAGATTCTTTGTGAGCATTACCAATCATGATTAAGAGAATATGATAATCACAATTTTGTGTGTATGAATTGTGAAAGTGCATAAAATTCATTAAGTTTTGGCTACTGTTCACACCAGAGCCCGATGCGTGAAGCCGGCGCAGGCTGTTGAAACGAAATACTAAACCCCGACGTCACTGATGGAGGGCCCCTGCCGGGCGACGCCGGCAAAGCCGGCTTGTCACCCAGTAGCCGATGCAGTTAGCGTAATATATTGAGAGCAGTTTGTTGCTAGAGAAGATTAAACTCTCGTACAAAAAATTAAAGTTATTAAAATTTTACTGCACATACGATATCAAAAAACTAAAATTTTTCTTAAATTCACAGAAGCAAAGCCGAAACCAAGTGACGTTGCTGAAACCTTTTTTAAAAGAGGGACATGCAAACTGAGTCTACTCACACTTTAGGGAAGCCTTTTGCCTTCCACAGTCTTTTAATGGAAAGCGCATTGTATTTATTAAGTTGTTGCGCCACTGTTTTTTTCAAATCGATATCATTTTCAAATATTTCAGGAACAGATTAATTTCACAACCACGTAGCCCACTATTTGTATGCACGATTGCTGGGCTATAGTTATTTTTAATAAATAAATATATCAACAAAAAACAAGCTACAATAATTTGTCAAGGCACTTTAAAGTTTTGCGACAAATGCGGTGGAATAGTGAATGGCGATCTCTGCGATTAAATCATGGGATCCGTCAGCATAGCCCAGTATCAGATGTTTCTCAGGCTATTTGTCTACATTATGTTCTGTTTCGATGAAACGATCAATGCCATTCTTACACAATCGCTTTTAACGGCGCGGCGGTGTAGGGGTTTGAGCGGCCGCATCGCAGTCCACAGACCTTAATATCATTTCTTTATCCTATTTTCCACATACCAAGTTTCGATGCACTGCTGTGATTCCTTGATCTTATTTTTTGTTTATCCTACCCTACTACTACCAAATCAAACGGCTACACTCGAATATTGTACTCCTTTCATTTATTGTTTTGTGACAGTGATTTTGAAAACGTTTTCAAGTTTGACATCTGGTTAGACATTAGAACTTGGATTTCCTGTATAAATGCTTTCTTCTCAACATTTCTGCGAAATTTGTTCATGACAGTGCACATGGAAATTCCTTACCAGCTTCAAAGCAACAATAAAAAATATATGCATTGTTGCCCATTACAATTTTGAACTTTGATTTTCACGGGCCCCCAGACTCTTACGGGCCCTGGTGCGGCGCACCGGCTGCACCCCCTCTCGTGGGGCCTGATGAGTCCTAGTGGTGACAATGCGTCTCTATTACCCGCATTTTATGGACGATTCTGCCTATTTTGCCATAATGTGATCGTGACTCTTTGCAAAAACTAAAAGAAATATATATACGAAACAAATAGAATGCCATCTTGTTTTCTTCAGAGAGCATTCTATTTGCCTCAGCGTGAAGAAGAGGCAATGTCGTTCCAGGGAGTGAAATTGAGAGAAGATAGAAGCACAGCCATCAATCAGTCTCGGATCATTCGGGCTGGAGCTGACACCATGAAACAACAGCGTTTTACTGCGGCAGCAAACAGAACACAGGCTAGCGTTGTTTCAACTCCACAGGATACAAAAAATCTTTATCAAACGGCTGTGTTAAATCCAGAAAGCTGCGTACACGAAAATCCTCAATTTGGTGAAAAGGCGTTAAAAAGTGCCCTTCGTCTCAACAACCAAGAAACTAATCATGGGTTTACTAAATACCAGGCAAGTAGTGGAAAAAGCATTTTTAACGAATTCAACTCGTTGCTTGTGGCAGTTGACTCTACAAGAACAAGAAATGTCAACTGTGAGCGAGGGTGTAACGCAATGAAGAATATTATAACCGATAACCGCAATATGATAACTACAAACGACGCCGCCAACCTGCTCTTTATCAGTAGGTTACTGTGGGGCCTTCAAGCAAAAGATGGAATCCAGAGCCATTTGTAAAATATGGCTTGAAAAAGAAAGAAGAGCAGCTGACTCAACAAGTTGCAAGTCTCGTCAAAACTTGGAAAGATGATTACCTTGAATCTTTGTGGAAAGTTTTTGAATAAATTTTTTTAAATGTTTTTGGTTGTTTTCAAATTGTAGAGTTTAGGGTAGGGCAGAAGTAAACTTATTTTTGATTACTATGATTGATTGATGCTTCATCTATATCCTTTGCCTCGAGAAACCAACGGTGGCGCCATGCATAGGACAAATCCAGACTCTCAAAGTAGCAGACGATATTCATAATTTTTCGATTGAGTTTCTGGCTACTTTTTTGTTCTATTTCTTCTTCTGAAAAACCCCAAAGCAAAGGTAATTATCGCAAAACATCTTATCCAAGGACGCAACAACGTAGCTTGGTTGTCAGTTAAACCAGGATTTTGTGCTCAAAATAGCCCTGAGACCACTCGGTTTCGCAGCTGACAATTAAGACTGAGATGTCGGTACTGGAGTTACAAATCGTGGAATCGTACCGGTAAGAAAATCAAAACACTTTCACCACTGCTCTGCATTCAAATCGACTAGCTTATTAACATTTGGTGTTATTGCTAAAACACGAGGTATAAAAATCGGATCTACACTAGACAAGAGCACCGTTTTTACGGTAGTTCTGTTTCAGATACTAGATTTAGCAGACAAAAGACAAGCTCTCAAACAAAATCCGCAAGTGTTGCACGATGCATTGAGTTTTATGCAAAAGCAGTTGCTACTTTATCTGTGAGTTGATTTGTAATGCTATGGTTTATAAAAACAAACTCTTTGCCGGAGCCTTGATGCAATTATGCAGAAAAAAAACAGAATTTTTGGGAGAGCATTTTTTGTACTAACTAATGTGTGGTTGTTTTTATTTGGTAAAATTTTAGCTTTAGTAAACTAAACATAGTAAATCCATCTTTTTCTCTAGTTACCCAGCGGTTCCGGAGAGAAATATATGCAGCAGGGCAGGTAAAAAATTGTGAATTGGTGCTCTTCGAGAATCTGTTATAGGAATGTTTTCTATCTGATCTCAGAAAACAATTCGGACTCAACAGATATTCTTGGCTAAACCTTAATTCAAATCCGTTTTTTTCTACCCCGAAGAAAAAGGTTTTTAGGCCATACACTAAGACAGGTTTTTACTGGGTCAATTAAAACTTTTTAAAATTTCCCAAATGGCTTACCTAGGAGCAAAAGTGTAGTGGAGCAACTTATTTTTAAAATTGTTAACAATTTTTTTACAGATGACTACGGAAAAAGATTCTTATTGTTTTCCGGTGGTAATTGCTGATCACCACTCCTGCATGCTAGCTTTTTAGAAATTAGGGAGCCTTGCTCTCCGGTTACGCTCATGCATTCGCCATCACGTTCATCCGGCTCTGCAACAAACCTATCTCGGAGGACAGTCATTACAATTCACATGTGCCAAGCAAAGACTATAATATATCGCTTGCTACACGACTGCAGACATTTCTTCATTGACTTCACAGCTACTGCTGTTAGTTGTCCTTAACTCGTAGTCGTTGAACAGATAAGCCAACAGGTTGACCAGTCAAGCACAACTGTTGTCGAATGATAAGCGAATCGACGGTTGGTTAGATACTTTACTAAGAGCGTTGTTAGCCACGCGGGCAACCTATCTGGTATTTAAAAGAAAATTTTTAAAACTTGTTGCATCAAACCGCTGAACTGGTTCAAAGTGACAAACTGCTTGCTAGCACCGGCACGATGAAGAAGCAAAATGAATGATGAAGAAGCCATAAACATGAATACAGTCTGGTTGCAAATTTTGCTCTGGGTGCAATGACATAACCAGGACGAATGGAAGAGAGCGGCTGAGTCCCTTTCGTCCAATTTCATATTTTCATTGTTGTAAGTAACTTTAATAGAACATGCATTACCAAGACCAGCCAAACATCAAGTTCGAACTCTTAATTTTTTTCCTAGCTACGGCCTACTTGTGTTAAAAGGGATGAAAAAGAAAGGAAGCAAAGGGCGATTAGGCTACAAGCTAACAGTTCTGAAAAATGGCACCAATATAGTGATAAGAAAAAATATCGCTACCAAATATTTAAACTTATTTCCAATCATGCTAGCTCGTTTAAATTTTAAAAGCACACCCAACAATTTAAATCTCAATCATATATTTAAGAGAGCATTTTAGCTACAATTTTGTCCTTGACTATCAAATGGTTCACAAGTTTCAAGTAAAATTCCAAACACTGCCATGAAAAACTATCAATTCATAAACTGTAAACTTTTCTAAACAGTGATTACGCGAGTATAGGATTGGCAATACATATAAAATACCATTATGCAACCGTAGAAACTTATTTTCAAACTTACAACGAGCTTTTATTATAACGACAACGTAAGGAAACATTACAATTTTTTTTTACGTATTGTGTCAGCACAGCATAATATAAGTAGCTAGTTTTCACAATTTATTCTTTTGAAGCCATGTAAAGTAGAAGATCAACGACACGGTTACTGTAACCAAACTCATTATCATACCAAGAAACAAGCTTGACGAAGTTATCATTCAGAGCAATGCCAGCGCCAGCGTCAAAAATGCTGCTTCGTAGGTCGCCGTTGAAATCAGTAGAAACAACTTTATCTTCAGTGTAGCCCAATATTCCCTTCAATGCTCCATCAGCTGCATTCTTCACAGTTGCTTTGATGGTATCGTAAGTAGCTGCTTTGCCCAGACGAACAGTAAGGTCAACTACAGAAACGTTAGGAGTCGGCACACGGAATGCCATTCCTGTGAGCTTTCCGTTGAGCTCAGGAATAACCTTTCCAACAGCCTTGGCAGCACCAGTAGAAGCTGGAATGATGTTTTGGGCAGCACCACGCCCATCTCGCCAGGACTTGCCACTAGGACCGTCGACCGTTTTTTGGGTTGCAGTATAAGAGTGTACGGTGGTCATCAAACCTTCAACGATACCGAAATTGTCATTAATGACTTTGGCCAGGGGGGCAAGGCAGTTGGTCGTACAAGAAGCATTACTAACGACACTCATGGATTTGTTGTATTTATCCTCGTTGACTCCCATAACAAACATGGGAGCATCGGCAGACGGAGCAGAGATCACAACGTGTTTTGCTCCTCCCTTCAAATGTGCGGATGCCTTTTCAATGGTGGTGAAGACACCAGTTGATTCGACAACAAATTCAGCCCCATCTTTCGCCCAAGGAATTTGACTTGGATCTCGCTCTCCGTGCACTGTAATGGCATTGCCATTAATGTACAGCTTGCCGTCTCTTGCTTCTACATCACCATTAAATCTGCCATGAGTTGAATCATATTTGAACATGTAGACCATGTACGCCAAATCAATAAAAGGGTCGTTAATGGCTACTACCTGAATGCCTTCTTTTGCAACTGCTGCTCGAGTAACTAGGCGACCAATGCGGCCAAATCCATTAATTCCGATTTTCAAAACCATTTTTAGAGCAACTTTAAAACTATACCACTTAACAGTTTAAACAGTTGAACTGCAACAAACACACTGTCAACACCAAGTATTCTTGCAATCCTGGCTGGAACTAAGCCGACCGTTTTGAGTAAGCTGTTTTGTACGAAACGTAATCAGGCAGCTGCCAATCGCGTAGAAGGACATTTAAAGATATTATGTAATTAATTTTTTGCAATGATAAACAGCTCACTGGGTCAATTTCACAAAAGAAAAAAAGACGAAAGGTAAATACATTATTTACAGCAGTACTGACTTAAAATATGTGGTTGACTACATAAAAACTGCGCTTTTTGAATTCTGTTTCAACGAATTCCTTTAAATGCTTATTGAAGCGTGAAATGAGGACGTGACTTCTCTATCGTGCAAAAGCGCGCCGCCGCCATGAAACAGTGTACTGTCACTTTGTCAGGTAAATGCGCTTTAACTATTTACAAAGCTCACGTAATTCGTTTTAACGATCGCGAAGTTTGCTTCTCCAAAAGATTTCTCTGACTTACAAAGACAGCTTGTTACCATTTTATTACTGTCTTTACCTTATACAATTAAGCTGGCGTGAGTGAATCACAGCACTTCAAACCGAATGAACAGGAAATAGTTTCCGGGTATTGCAGTTTAAAGATGCCACGTTGGCTCAATGAATATCAGCACAAAACGTGAGGTCTATTTTTGCAGTAAGTCTTTTTGGCAAAATCTTACTAAGAGGCAAATAAGTTATTTGTTGCAATAATTTGAGTTAATTTGATACCACATGGGGGTGCGGGAACAACTTTTGGTCAGAAAACGCTGGTACTCATTAGATCAACATACACATGTAAACAAACGTTCTCAGTGATGAAGTTCAAATCAACATGCAGATCCAGTTTCACTGATAATCACCTGCTAGCTATCCTTTTTATATCAACTTTCGACATTCAGTCTGATCTTAATGCACTGGTCCAAGCCCAGAGTGGACTAACTTTATCGCACTTCAAACGGCTTACGAGAAAATAAATTATTTGGACATCATGACTATAGTTATTCAAATTACTTGGACATCATGACTGCCACTAAATGTAAATTGACACGGTAATAATTCCTCGAGTATAAGTGCGTGCACGTTTTCAAAACTACTGTTTGGTGATGCATACAGAGTTGGCCGTAAGTCGCGCACCAAGAAATTACGTGGAGTGTGATGTGAAACAATGTAAAATTAATGGGGTAGAATATCTTTTCCTTTCTTTTGATGTATAATAAAGGTTCTTTCATAGAGTAATTTACCATCGTTTGAATGTATCAGTCATTATATCTGTCAAATCAAATTATAATCAAAGTTTTTTTAGATATGATTAGCATTTAAAATTTTTTTTCTTTAATTTTCAGATATGCCTTTAACAATAAACGAGGGAGTTGAGTTAGTATTTATGATCATTTTGAGCATTTGTGATTGTATCAGCGTGTGTAACGTGCCATCAGTTCCTTAGATAAGCTTGTTTTAAATAAAATAACGTTTATATAATCAAAATTGTCTTAAATATTTTGGTGCGCGACTTACGGCCCACCCTGTACTATACAATTGGTGCTGCGTACGTGGTGTGCAGAGGCGGCTCGTAGCTAAAATTAATGGGAGCTGCTTCAGAAAATCACCCTATAGGCCTAATTTTTGTCATTATCTATTAGCTTTACACCCACACGCACACGCACGCGCGCGCACGCGCACACACACACACACACACACACACACACACACACACACACACACACACACACACACACAGCTCGTCAGTTGTCCGTCAAAAAGAAACCCTTTATTACACCAGCACACAAGGGTCGCTACTGCATGAGCGACAGTTCTCTTTCTACAGCTGCATTGCAACCTACTGCCAATTTCAAACACCATATCACAGGAGCTTTGAAGCAAAAAGATTTATATATTTTTTTCATAATCTTAGGATGGTTGTTGAGATTAACCTTATGTATTATATAATGTACTACAAGTATAAGAAAAAAAAAGATTAATTATTTATATCGAATGTCATCGATAAGATGGAGTGGGGACTGGGGGTGCTGCAGTTCCACAGTACCATACACGAGCCGCCCCTGGTGGTGTGCTATTGCGGCATAATCATTGTCCAATCAAGCCATACTCTTTTTGAAGTCTTACTTTGAAGTCTTTTAAAAACAAAAGCCAAATTATGTTTTTTGGCAGTTCTTTTACAAACCTCACTTTGCAAAAGTTAATCAGTGTCTAGTCTGGCCCGCCACTACAGACGAAATATGTGATGTGGCCGCCTAACAAAATTAGTTGCCCAGGTTTGATCTATACGATACATTGTTTCATGTTATTCGTAATTCTTTTTGATTAGCAACGCAACGTTTACTGATAAAAATAGAATTCTACTTCAGTAATTGTTTGTGTACTAAGTTAAGTGAGATAAAAGATAATGTGTGAATATTACGGGGTGAAACAATATGAATTACAAGTAGGATCTTTTTAGGTTACAAAATTTAATTGATTAGCTCTTTGAAAAGTTTGTTGCTCAACTGCAGCGTATCCGTTGAACCTATAAAAATACAAGCAGTTAGTGTCTTCTTAGGTGTAGCAGTGACAAAGACTAACAAACTTCAAACAAAAATTACCTTAAAAGTGATTCCAGAAAGCACAAAAATCGCGTATATTAGAGTGTAATGTGGCAAGATTTTTTTGTGGGACATGCCCCAGTACCCCTAGGATAATCGTGCCTTCGGCACTCACAAAGCGAAATTTGCACTCCCTCTCAAAAAAATCTGTGCACGTTCCTGCTGGCATCTGTGGTCATGCGTCACAATCTTGCAGATCATTTCTATTATTTTGTACTGCAAGGCTGTAATGCTTTTGTTGCAGGAGATTTTGTATCTAGCACGTGGTTTGCGTAGGCTCATAAATGCGTTCCTAATTTTTTTGGAATTCATTTTTAAACTACAAAATCGCAAGCTCGACTTCCAAGTCAGCTAAAGTTAGTAAAGCAGTAGACTTGTTGTTACTAATACTGGTATAGCATTAAGAGCTAGTTAAAGACATAGTACAAAGTGACGTGATAGCTGTGTGGAAAAGGGCTAATTTGCCTTTTGCAGTCTCACCTTAAAATCTTTAATCTACGTAAATGAAATTCACGTCTCACGTCATCGCCAAAATAGAAAGAAAGGACCTGGCACGATGAAAGAAGAATCGTTGATGAGGTGCTTTAAGAATATTAAGAAGCCGGACGTGGCCAAAGCCGTTTCTAGAGAAGAATTGAAGGTCCCAATTTCTAAAATGGCAGCTCTCCACTAAGTAGTAAGGCGGAATGGTTCTTCAGTCAAAAAGACCAGCGAAACAGGGATAACTCTTTTGGAAACGATCATATGTGTTTGCTTGTTTTGCCCTGCTATTTGGCGATCGAGGTTTCGGATAACTTAAAGTATCTTTTGGCTTGCAAGCAAGAACTGGCATGCCACGCAAGGTGGCTCACTACCGCCAGTGCATGCCTGCGCTTGTTGATATGTAATGCATGTCAGCTGGATGATAATTAGAGATCCATGCCGGCAAAGCTTGCTTCAAACGTAGTGCCAGTGTACGTTCCTTCTTTTTTTATCCATTTGAAACCATCTGTAGATGACGGAGCAGGAATTATGTTGTTTCAACAGAATCTTTTATTTGCTCCTCGTCAAGTAGAACCAGAAATTGCAGAAGTGGCTGAAAAATGTTTCTACGAGCAAGCACTGAAACCGATAAACGTTGCTTCAAGTGTATTCGATGAAGCATCTCCATACTCAGTAGAAGCTGTTAAAACACTGATTTGTGCATTTCTTATTAACACTGAATAAACTTTAATTTGACATAAAATTGCACGTAACGATTCAAAATTGCACGCAAGTTGAATGAGTGAAAGTATTACTCAGTTCTAACTCTCAGCGTTTTGAGTACAGTAGATTCCGCTTAATTGGGTTGCCGGTTAATCGGGTCAGCCGTTTAATTGGGCCAAATTGTTAAGAACAAAATCCAATCAAAGATAATGCACTACGTTAAATGCGCATAATCGGGCCACAACTGTAGTCAGACATACACTAGTTTAATTGCAAAACCGCCTTTGTAATGTAATAGAACTCAATATCACTAAGCCAACTATATTATGTAACAATTGAAAAATACAGGCGCAAATTATTTTGTCATTTCACGCCCTTGGACATGGTAATTGTTGTGTTTTGTTGCAAATTTTGTGAAGTCCCAAGCAGAGATGCCACAAAAAGAATTAACAATTTCTAAAAGAGTTGTTGCCTAAGAAAAATTAGAGAGCAACCTCCAAACATTAGTCATCGCCAGCTAGCTGAGATAACTGGTGTACCAAGGACAACCCTGGCACAGATACTGCAAGACTGCGGATAATCGGGTCAGCCGTTAAATCGGGCCAAACGGTGCTTATCCCGATGTGACCCAATTAAGCGGAATCTACTGTATATAAATTTGATAAAAATCATTAGGCAACACATAAAATGGCGATCTTATGTTTACATAGGCAAAGTAAAAGCTTGTAAATTAAGCATAGAAACTATTTGGTGGTTGCGAGATGACTTCACCACAAAAATCGGGTGCTACCTGAACCAAACTGTGCTTTGTATCCTCAAGTGCTTTTGTCTTAACTTATTTGGGGGAGCAATTAGGACTTAATTTCCTGTGGAACGCACATAGAAAATTGTATATTCTGAACCGTCTGATGTAAATTTCGTGCACCTACGATATGCAGTTCCCGAGATATCAAAAAAACGCGGTGCAGCAAGATGACGTCATAATGAACAAAAAAGATCAAATTTGTCATCAGCGGTCATATCAAATAAAGGTAGTCGTTTTTAAATTTGAAAATGGTGAAAACATGAAACACCCTAGTGAATAAGGTGGAATAATACTTTTTAACATACTACTAGAACACAGTGGTGGATAGTAGCTAGTAACTATTTTAGTAACTGTAACTTCGTTGCTGTAGCAAAATTTGTCGCTAGTCACCTATTAGACGCTATAAAAATTGCAAGTTACAGTTACCTTATGGTTTCTATTTTCACATCAAAAGAACGAATATTTCAGTAATTTGTCATCAAATGATGAAAAAATAGTTTAAGTTTTTAGTCAAAAAAACTTGATTTCATTGGGTGTCTTCCACAGAGACCGACCAACTTTTAACTGATCAAGCATTAAGCGATCATCGGACAACCCTTTAACCGGCGCGATGGCGTAGTGGTTAGAGCGTCCGCTTCGCAGTCGGTAGACCTGGGGTTCATTTCCCACGTCGAGTCGTACCAAAAGACTTTAAAAAATGGTATTCATAGCTTTCCTTCTTGGCGCTCAGCAAATAGGGATAGTGTGGTGAACAAGCCGGCAAGCTTGTTTGTTGTGTCCTTGGGCAGGATACTTAACTTGACGCCTCATCTTTATGTAGCAGACAAGTGGTGGGGCCAAGCAGTCTACCTGTCGTGGTGGCCCCAGTCTAACTGAAGACTTGCAAACCGAGCGTGAGCGCTGACGCAGAGTGGCCTATATATACATCTTCCTGTATAATGCTCACTACAAATAGGTCATACGACGAAGAAGACCACCCTTTAACCTTGACCGATTAATTTGAATTAGTCAGAAATTATGTAGGAATAAATCATATTCATATTCATTATCAGGAAGTATGAAACTGAAATCTTTAGTTGTTTTTAAGTAATTTTATAATGACGGACAATGGGTAAAGCTTATTTACTCCCCCACTGCCAAAGTAGGGTTCAGTTGGTCTCGCTCATTCAATCGAAAATCGATATGAAACTCTAGTCCCGGTCGTGTTGGTGAGCATATAAGAGAATGAAACGAAGGAGGTACGAACACATTGGCTAATCAGTTTACATATGCTTACGCCCAACGTACATGCAATAACAGTTCAACACTGTGTAACAATAGTGTAGTGGCCTTACCCCTGTCCAATGTTGAGGGGCTGTCGCAAACTCGAAACCAGTGCAGGTCACTGGTTGGTGGGGGCATGGGCTCGAATCCCATTTGCCGTAATTTTTACAAACTATCCTTTGAGACTGATTTTCAAAATCACGCATTTTTGCAATTAAGATGAACCATAGAACTCTGGCAAAAATTGTAGTGCTCGGAAAGATTGACACATCTATTCGAAAATTTCAAAAACATAGCTATCGTAGAAGGTTGAAAAGGTTAAAAGATATTGTAGAAGAGTGCCCATTTGAAAAAATTTTTTTTCCATTTGGTGGCTTCCACCTCCTTTTGGCAATGGTGCAGGTAGGTTTTGAAAATTGAAGGAGAACAGCATAGTACTTGGAATTCAAGCTTTCGCTTTCTAATCAAACTAATCCGCGTTTTTAATTGGCGATTTGGCTGTTCGCCTAGCATCGAAAATAGGCCACTCTTGCCTTTTGCATGGAAAATTTTGGCCACTAAACGTAACTGCAACTATAACTAGTAACTTTTAAAAATTTTAAAATCCACACTGTTGATATAGCAAGTAACTTTGATAAATTAAAAGTCATTTTAATTCGTATAACATCTTAAACATCTTTTTAAAATTTGTAACTGAAACTGCAATTAAGCTGCTTTTTTTCACTAGGTACTCTAATTCAGTTACTTTTGAAAATATGACTAGTCCGCCACTACTGATACATAACAAAAAGTTTTTACGGACATGCATTTTTCGGTATTCAGAAAATCAATACACATCTAGAAGTGATTTCTCCGGGCTCCATTAAAATATGGTGTGCTTTGGGTCAATACAGTCATTATTTGGTCTGCTCATTTTTATGGTCAGTAACGCTGCCAATGTCTTTAAATTAGTCATGCCAGTTTTTAATACATTTAAAACCCTGGGAGAGGGATCGCCGACATTCTTTCCGGAAATTGCGTTGAACTGCAATTGCCGATGTCATTTCGTGGGACCACAAAATGCATTGGGCTTTTTCTTTCATCAATGTCATATTCATATCACAATCATATTCATAGCATATTTATAGCAAGTTCATGACATGTTTGCAGCACTTCCTGATTACCAAAAATGCATGTTGACAAAAACGTCTCGTCATATACGTGTAGATGCCAAAAGCTATTGTTCGACCTCGTTCACCCTAAGTGCAAAAAAGTTTATAATCAGGTCAAAACTTCAAAACTGCACAATCACACAGAAATCAAAACTCTGAAATAAAATAACATTGTTGCACAATAGTTGAGTGCTGGTAGCAGCGAAGCTGTAGAGATGTAAATTTATAATGTAATAGTTCATTCTTAAATCAGAAAGTAAAATTAAAGTTGATAGTCAGAGCAAGTGACTACGTAGTACCACTAATCACTATGTAAAATTTCTGAAAGCAGTATAGAAAATTTGGTAAAAATAGGGTCATTACCCCTATACCCTTAATCCCCATCATCGTATTAACCTGGTCTTATTCACAAGCCACCATTTTCAAGAATTCTATTCATTTTTTGCAGTAAGTATAGAGGCACCAACTTAAACTCGGAGGTTTGCACCATATTGAGTTTTGTTCATAGATTTTGTTTACGATTACAGAAATATGCTATTTGGTGGTAGACTTATTTCTTCACTTGGTGGAACTCCCAGTAATTATTGTTTAGATACCAAATTTCTTCGCTACACTTATGTGCCTTGGGCCCAGGATAGAGCAAAGAGACTATATGCAATGGTAGATTTAGGGCGAGGCAGCTGCCCCGGGTCCTCCTTTTTGGGGAATAAGGAGCACCCTTTCCAGACATGCCGGAAATTTTGGGGAAAAAATCTTTGATCTCCAAAAAATTGGTCTGCACCCTAATTTTGAATAACGATACGCTATTTCAGCAATTTAAAATAGCGGTAATCTTGAAACAAAAGTCTTCTTCGAGAACTTGGGTAATACCTATAAACTCTTACCTCAGACCCCTAAAATCCTTAGCCCACCACTAGGTATAGCTCCCCCAAATGCCTTGTATCCGATCACTTGGTTGGCCTAACAACTCATTTTCAATAAAAAAATTTCTTCCATTGGAACCATTAGGCCTACTTATTTCGTGATTGCAATTTGAGACAATATCGTATTCATTAGAATACTAACCTATTTTTTCAATTGATTTTTCCTCAAACTTTAGTTTTCATACGCTGTGTCCATAATATCGACCTCCCTGCTAATATATCAAGACCATGTTTACTTACAAACAGCACATAACTGTACAAACTTTTATGCGTTCATTTGACCAAGTGCATAGGGGCATAAATTTAAAGATACGTAAGGACGCTGAAGTGATTGATTCATTTACAGAAATTAAGCGATGATGTAATTGGCCTATTATTTTCAGCTTTTTTGTAATTACTGGCCTAGTCTCAAAACGTGAAGCACCTGGCTGGGCATATGTAACTTGCTTTCAGTATAAACGCAGCTCGGGAAGGGCGAAGTGATCCAGAGCCTAAAATCCAGCATCTGCAGTTGAGATATTGCAATCAGCTAAGTTATGGCGTACGTGGTAATCTACAGACCAGCTTGTTGTGGAAAAGAAGATAATTTTTTTCTAAATTCTGCAAGTTTCATATCAAAACTCGACGTTTTGTTCCACTTCGCTATATGGGATGAAAATATTTCGGGGATTAAAAATAGGCTGCTGGAGCGCGCAATATTTCTGTACTACAAAGGATTCTGACATGGAGTCTATCAACAGTTATTGTAATTTTCGTACTTGCCGTTACATTATCGAAAAATCGCAGCAAAATCGGTATGTTTGGGCTGAAATCAGAGTTGCCGAGTTGAAATGTTCAAAAAAACCAAAAAAGGGTTCAAAAAAATCTCCAAAATGGTAATTTTAAAGTAAAAAATTACGAGATTCAAAGAAAGTTTGGGTGAGTGATATGTTGGAGTACAGTTACACGACAGATTTTCCAAAAATTTAGAAATACTGGTTATTGGGGTGTTCGCCTGCAAAAAATAAAAAATAAATAAAGTCTTCATTTTTCATTCAACGCTACGTCCCAATTGTTCTTGCCAGGTCACTAACGATAAAAAGATCCCCAAATTTTTTCAAAACTCCTGAAATTTCGGGTTTCCGTACCAAAACCAAGCGGTTTTGCCGAATATCTCGATTAAAAAAATCTCCAAATTCACAAAATCTGTTTCAAAAATCCCAAGATTTTTTCCAATACATTTTGCGAAAAAATTTTATGAAAATGCCAAATGGCCTAGAAAGTATCCAAGATTTAGGGATAAATCGCAAGATGGACAACTATGGTTGTAATACACTATTCTACTACAACAGGCAGCTTGTCAGAAATAAGCTTTACATTTCCGTTTGCTTCCAAAAAGGATAACGGATAATAAACAGCGTTGCCAAATCATAAACACATAAATCTGCTAAATGCTCACTATGAAATTCTGTAAGATTTTGATAAAATTGAAAATGTGTAAAGTCTGTTCAATTCCAACAAATAAAAGTATAATTCTGGCAAAAAAAACAAATAGGCTACACGCGTGCTCTAGCAGATCGTCGGTGAGGGATATTTGATTTAGACTATACTAAAACCTGTCGTCACAAGCTCACTCATGTCGCTCGCGGCACAACAGACTGAATGTGACTTTTCGTCATTAAAAGACTGGGTTGAGCCCTCAGCGCGTTACGTTGCATGTGGCATGGTGAAGTAAAAACGTATCCAAAAAATCACAGTTTCGATTAAAACTATTGCTTGCACTGACTGCAACAAATATCTATGAGTGAATCCATACTAGAACATCATAAGTCCCTTCGCAATCAAATTCTTCTCTTGTTTGATGAAGTAAATAAGTTCTTCGTGATTTTATTTTATTTCCTTTGGCATATTCTTAACCACGGCCGAGAACTCGATCGATTTTTATTTGGTACGAAATGATTTTGCAAGTCCGAGTTATGCATTTTATGTTTTTCAAGTTTGAGTCCGGCAAAAATTGCTGATATAAAAATGAAAGTACGAGCTGTATATACAGGTTGTGATAACCGAGTTTGCATGTCCGAAAACGTTGGTCTTTTGCAAAAAGAAACCAAAAAATCATCAGAACGTTGTCCTAAATTTTTTGTTTTACTATTGAAAAGGATCACTAATCAGAAGAATAAAAGTATTAAGAAACCTGATACATGTAATTGAATTTATCTCTCGGTCTTGCTACCCCCAGCTGGTTAAAAACAATGCAAACGGACTGATTCAGTATACCTGCTAGTAGCTAAAGCTGCAACAAACTCTTTGATCCGGAAGATTACAACATGCGGCCACGTAAACCGGCATAAAAAAAAGGTAAACAAAGAACGAATAAAATACCGACGAAAACGAACGAATGAAAGAGAAACCAAAAGTTAAATTGTCATTTATGCAAACACGGCTCTCCAAGTTTAGGTCACTTCGCTATATCTTGGGTCTCGCCTTTAATCTTTCTACTGCATGAAACTCTACAATTTTTTTTTTCAAATTAATATAACTGATGAACTTGAACCAACTGATTATTTGGGGTTTGAGTTTATCCACCCGTTTTTGTTTTTCGAGTTTAATTAAGAGCTCGGCAAAATAAAAATTTCTTTAGAGATGGAGTTTGCAGCCCTGCTCCCAACACTAGAATAAAATTGAGAGGCTAATTACCATTCATCTGTAAATTGCGAAATCAGAAAAAATTATCATGCTGTTTTTTAAATAGCTCAACTTATTTTAGCTTTCTTTTCCAGAATTACCATCAAGCTTTATCAATATTTATTCTGTTGATAAAGGCTGATATATCCTGAAAGCAAAACCACATTTGATCTACTTAGCAAACGAAATTTTGATAAATCTAGCTCATTCTGGCCACTGCTGAACTAAAAACTCTTGCCTAACTGTTCGAAAATTTGCAATACTGCGCTATAAAGCAGCAACGCTGATGCAGGTACAGATGGTACCTACTGCTGTTTGATTAGAGTGGTAACAGAATTATGACAAAACAAAGCTTTATCGAAGGGGTCAAGAAGAAAAGTAAAAAAGCATGTGTCTAATTAATGCTGAAATGCCTAATTCAATAATTCTCAATATTTTTTATCCCATGGACTACCAAAGAGTAATCTACAGCGCTTAAGATCACTCTCTCCAATTTTTCTCATACACACCTGAAAAAAAAATCCATGACATTATGAGTAGGGTTACCATACGTCCCGCTTTTTGAGGCCTTGTCCCGCTTTTTTGATCGCAAATCCCGCTTTTTGCTTCGGTGAAACACGACGGATTTAACTAAATGTATGGACATTTCAATTAATCCTCCAACAAAAACGGGACGGTGAGATGCGGTTGCAGGGTCGTTTGTGGAGGCAAGTGTACAGATGCGAAAACGGAGACGAAAATTGGGGTGATCTCCAAAAAAAAAAAAAAAAGGTCAACGCCTGTACGATTGCAAAAATTTTCCACTTTTCGGGTTGAAAATGACACAAATCTTGGAATTAACAGGCGATGACCTTTTTTGTTTTGGAGATCACCCCAAATTTCGTCTTTGGTTTCAAAGCTGCACCGTTACCTCGACAATCAAACCTGCGACCGCATCTCACCGTCCCGCTTTTGATAAAAAAAAACGTTGCGGGGACCATAAATTTCGTCTCGTGAAAATTCGTCATCCAATGTCCCGATTTTTGCTTCTCAAATTATGGTAACCCTAATTATGAGGTACTAATAGCTCAGGCTGGATTACCGACATTTCATCACCAGACATTTAATCACTTGACTGTCAATCACGGACACTTAATCACTAGACATCTAATAACGTAAACTTTATAACACGACGATATTGCAAGTGGACTAGAATCGATCACCCTAATCCTAATCCTAATCTTAACGTGATTAATTGTCTCGTTCCTAACCCTAGCCCTAACCCTAACCCTAACCCTAACCCTAGCCCTAACCCTAACCCTAGCCCTATCGTGATTAAGTGTCGGGTGATTAAATGTCTGGTGATAAAATGTCTGAACACCGCTCAGGCTATATGTCTACAAGACGTTGAGGTTAAGCAAGAATTATACACTATATTTATAAAGCTAGAAAGCAAGAGGTATCAGAATTCTAATTTGATCGCTGACGACTGCAACAAATAGCATAATTCATAAATTCTGAGCCTAACTACCGGCTAGACTTGACTGTTCAACAGCATTGCACCGAAAACAAACGCAATATGCCTATTGCTAAAAATTGACAGAAATTCTTTACAATATATTTACAATATATAGCATTTTGTGGTAAATAAATCGTTTTAATTAAAGGACCTCTCGGTGGACCACTTCTGTAGCCGCGTGGATCAGTTGGTGGTTCATGGATCACCGGTTGGAAACCACTGGCTTAATCGCTGTTGCGTCATAGGTAAATCTATATGGTTGCATCGACAATAAATTTCGGGATAACTGTAAAATAAAAAATGCCTTAAGAGGAGATTGGCGCTCTTTCAAAAGCTTGTCCTTTTGCTCTCCGGAACTTACGGGGCCCATGAATTTATTCATCGTACGATTGTTCATTATACCAAAGAGTGCACTTTATTTTGTTCGAGAAAGGAGCTACTGGAAGGATGACCTTTTATGAGAGGATCATATTTTTAAAAAAACAGTCTTTTTATTATCGTCTGAAAACAAATTTGAAAGCCTTTTTCTAGAGATCAACTTTTTGAAAGTGACATTCCACTTCCTTTCCAAAACAAGGTGGGAGAACTTTTTTAAGATTTATAATTAGAAAGTATCAAATTTCCTACTTTCGTACCAAAATAAACGTAAAAACTTCGTTCTTTTTTTTGAGATCAACGTTTGAATGATTTTCCGATTTTTCTCAAATAACAAATTAAAAAATATTCTGTAGGTACCAAGGTAGCTCTTCTTAACTTTTTTGAATTTGTGGAGGGCACTTAGGGGAGAGCTACCTTGGGGTGCCTACAAAATGGAATTCATGAAAGGGGGAGCAGAAATGCCATTTCAAGCAAATTAAATTCCAAATTTCTTTCAAAATTTTGTGCATTTTCGGTGAATGTGTAAAGAATATCATATTTACTCTAGTGGCCCTGGGAAATGTGGATGACCCGTCAGCTTTATATTGTGAGTACTACAACACTTTCTCATTTTCAGTTTTTGTCCTTATCAGTGGTGAAAGTAAAATAATTTTCTTACCGGAACTGTATCAGAACAGTGGTGAAAATAAAATAATTTTTCCGTAATTGTTGATCAAAAGAGGCAAATTAGTCTCAACTCTATGCAGTCACAAAAACCCTGAACACCCATATCCAATACTCTAAATTTTAGCCAACTATATTATATGATCCAAGAATGGCTAAAACCCAAATGACTAATTTGCCTATGGATGATAGGATGAATCGCTAATCTGAGACTCGAACCAATTACCTGCAGTCGCCTGCGAGTTGGTGAGTAAAGTTTTACCACAGAACTATGTTGACACGAAATTTGAAAAAGCTATTTGGGGAGATAAATTCGAAAGATCCGCAAAATCTACTTTTGGCACATTATTGTTACCACAAGCATAAACGACACTTTTTCAACCAAGCACATAAACACCATAACCCAAATCAAACACTCTATTATTTAAAAACTTTCCATAAAGGTTCATAGTAATTATCCTTTTTCAAGTTTTGCTGAACCATGCCACTTGTTGAATGAGCTGCTCTTCTTCCCTTTCCAAGCCAAGTTCTTACGTATATCTCTGGATTCCATTTCTCGCACGGAAGCCCCACAGTGCTGACAAAAAGATGCTTCTCGGCATTGTTTGTTGTGATCACATTTCTGATTTCAGTAATAATATTGTTCATGGCGCTGAACCCACGCTTACAGTCGGCGTTACTTGGTGAAAGATTGTCAACGGCCACCAGCAACTTATTTAGTTGGTCAGGAATGCTTCTTCACCATCTTGCCTTAAATTCAAGGTACGCAAGATGAGTTTGTTGCTTAATGAGACGAAGGGTATCACATAAACTTTTCACTTCATTTTCTCCAAAACGAGGATTTTCATGTTCAATTTTTTTTGGATCTAACACATCCATTTGACCAACAAGGGTTTTGTAGTTCTCTTTTCGAAATGCATGAACGCTAGGCTGTGCTCTGTTTGATGCCGTAGTGAAGAGCCTTTTTTTCATGTCGTCAGCTACAGCCCGAATAAACTGAGCCTGATTGATTACTGGGCTTCTCTCAATTCTACTTCCTGGAATGACATTGCTTTTTCTGCCCGTTGGGCTAAAATGGAATGCTCCCCCGGGGAAGCAATAATGCTTTCTATACGTTTTGTATACGCAGTGAGTGAAGTGTGAGCTTTTGGTAGCGTGATATTTCGGTTTTACAATGTTTCTGATAAATTGTTGAATTCATTCAAGATATCCGCCATCAGGGCCAAGTTTTCAACAAAACTTGTTGTAGAAAATTTAGATAATATTTCTTGAAATCTGGCCTTTTCTGTACTTTGTCTCGTTTCGTCATTTGAAGCTTTGTGAAAATGTTGCGCCAAAGCTGGGAAAGAATGCCAGATTGCTGATACTGTTCTGAAAAATGAAACGACTCAGCGAACAGTGTATAGCTTTCCGATTCTTTTGAGGGTCATTTACAAATCACGAGAACATTGAATAAGTTCCCGCTGGTTCTTTGCTGACTGGCTATACAGTGAATATAAATGTTTAAGAAATGGCTGAAAATCACTTGTACCACTGATAATTTCTAGTGCATTTCCTACAGCAAGCTCAAGTCTATGATTAAGACAATGCCACAATATTATATCAGGAAATTTGTCTTTGAGCAACTTTCCGACTCCTGACTTTATTCCCATCATCACGCTAGCTCCATCACTGCAATATCCAATGAATACTTCTTGGAGCAACTTGATGGTGCAACCATTTTTTAGCAAACAATCCACAATTTTGTCAGCAATATGAGAAGCGCAGAGACTTTCCAATTCTACTAAATCTAGCGGAAAGTTAATAGGCGCCGCTTTGCCATCAATACCAGCTCTTAAAAACACGATTAAAGTTGATTTGTCACCCATGCGAGTTGATTCACCCGCTAGAACATTTATCTTACTTCTACTCTCAATAACTTTGGTTAAAAGTTTTTTCTTCATCTGTGAAGATACATGTTCAAGTATGCCAACAGCTGCAGTCTTGCTGCGTAAGACACGTCCCATGTTTATGGAATTAGCTTAGTGAAGGCTAATTAATTTTTCAAAGTCTATAAAAGATTTGCTATTTTTTGCCACATGATAAGCCGTCCTGAACACTCGAGCAGTGGAGTGAAATGTAGTTTGCTCACTCTGTGCATTCGAATCAGGGATGTGGAAGCGGAAGCGGAAGCTGGAAGCGGAAGCGGTACTTTTTCTGTGGAAGCGGAAGCGCGAAAAATCCACCTCTTCCGCTTCCATATAGGAGGGAAGAATGAAGAGAGAAAAGAAATTGGTTCTGCTATCCTTCGTAGAAGAACGAATGGAGAGAGCATAAACATTAAGAAATGAGAGCGAGGAGGAGCCGTTTAGGGAGATGTTGACCTCTACGTAATCAGAGTAGGGGCCAAGCAAAAAAAGAGAGGAGGTAGAAAGCTCAGAGAAGAATGAGCCCTGCTTGACGAAAATGATGACGCCGTCGCTAGCATCTGCGACATCAGTAGAAAAAATATCAAATCGGGAGTGGGTGCCATGGGATTGCAAAGCAGAGAATCCTGGGATCCAGAAAGAAGAAGATAAATTGAGGTTAGATTCCTGGATATAAATAAGGTCAACGGGATGAGACGAAATAAAGTGTAGTAGTTTAGTTCTTCTGACTCGGAGACCCCCAGCATTCCATTCAAGAACCCTAACAGAGTAATGGAGGGAAAGAGAAAGCAGGAGGTAAAGAGAAACAGCCAGGAGCATGAGACGGTGGTGAGGGTGCAGAGGGAGAAGATACAAAGTGGGCGGAAAAAGGATAAGAAGTCTGAAAGTGAGGGTGGGGTGCGAGTGCTGCATTAGCAGATGGGGGCCAGATTGAGCAGTGAAGGTATACCAGATGGAGGAGTCCTAGGAGGAAAGCACAGTGCTGGTAGGTGGAGAATCTCCAAAAAAAGCAGGGAGGGCAGCTCCAGAAGTGAGAGCTGCCAAGAGTTCTAAATCTAGAAAAGGAGAGTAGTGAGCACTTTAAATGAACTTAATTAGAGCATGTGCAGCATTGCACTGACCTACCCCTCCAGGTCACATTTCCAGCGCACACTAAACAGGGAAAGCAGGACAAGGGTTTGGATGAACGTTGCCACTCATCAGGAGAAGAATGAGAAGACATTCAAGAGAAAAGTAGGAGAAGACAGGCCAATTTTAAAGAGGCTAAGTGCTACCCTTCTGCGGTCGTTCAGGGGGCTGCACGGCGAAAAAATGGTTTGTGTGAGGGGAGTGCCCGGGGTAACTGGAACCCTCGGGAAGGCCAACAGCCATTTTGACCCAACCCAAACGGGTCGGGGACCGCACCACTACGTTGAGGCGGCTGTTGATTGGTGCAGTTCAATTTTGCTCGCTTTACATGTACATACTATATATACGACAGAAATTTCACACTTCACTATCCAAAAAGATCGGAGTCAATACGTGTCTTGAGAACGGACAGAAGGTAATGATGATTAGAGTTAAAGTTAACTCAAAGTCAGAGTTAGTTGAGAATAGAGAGGGAAAATCAACGCTATACGGTGTAATTTGTTGTTGTGACGACAGGTTATTGTCGAAAGCTGTGATATGTGGTTATACGATTTAGATCTGAGAAGCATTAAGTTAACTGTTGTAAAAGTAGTTGTAAGTAGTGAAGGAGCTTGTAATAACTGTCTATTTGTTGAAGTGTTTAATTATTTTTTGAATTGTAGTAACGAAATATTGATTTTCTTGCAAGCAATTCGTGATTTCTGAAGTTTTGTTAGTGGGAGTTCCGTGACAAACGCGAAGGTACATTAGGGGCTCCGCGATGACAAAAAGATTGAAAAGCACTGTTCTACATTCAACACGAGTTCTGATATCTAAGAAAAACAAACACAGAGTAGTTCGAAATAATAAGCTCAAGCGAAGTAGGTAAAGTAATAGCAATAAATGAAGGTTTTTGTCTTCTCAAAATGATGAAGTGTAGGAGAAGGCAGGCTACAGACCCACAAAAGTTAAAAAAATTGTCAACGGTCGTTTTTTCGTTTTTTGTTGGTGGAAGCGGAAGCGGAAGCGATAGATGTGGAAGCGGAAGCGTTGGAAAAATAACCGCTTCCACATCCCTGATTTGAATTAAGGAGTACCTCTTTCTTTGCCGTCTCAAGAATATTACTAGCTTCTTTGTGCGCTTTTGAGTTTCTGTGCTCATGAATCTCTTTTCGAAGTGATGAGACCTTTCTTGTGCTACCATAGGAAGTGATATTGCCGTGTGCCCGTTAAGTGGAAATATTGACACTACCAGATGCTCTTACTTCCAAAGTATTGTCTTCACGACACGGAGTATATCCTGCTTTTCCATCACTAGCGTACATCCAACTGTTTTTTTTTGCTTAAATTCCTCATACTGTTGTTCAGTCCATATTAAAGATAAACAGTGGGACTTTTTTCCTGAGGTTGATCTTGATGCATAGGTAGAGAATCGGTGATTGCACTATTTTAGGCACTAACATTGCTCAACGTTTTTAACTTTAGTTGAACTCAAAGTCTCATCACTGGTCTCCTTTCTCTTCCAATTTTGATTAATCTTTCTTTGTATTTAATAAACGTTTATTATGTTGTCCAGAAATATTCCTAAAAATTTTACTTTTAAATGATAACACTCGCTACTTTTTATCGGTTATTTTGTATTCTTTTTGCAGGAGTCGATAACTTCAAATCTACGATTAAAACCTAAAACGAATAGAGAAAAATGCAGCCGCGAACGAATTGTTACCTTCTTTTCGTCTGCTGTTGTTTTCCGGGGAATAATAGCTATTAACCTACGGGTACTTTAAGCAAAAGACTGTGCAAATTAAAGAATTTTGAAAAAGAGAAAAAGTTAGTCTGGAAAGCGCTACCGAATATAAATTGGAATTGGTATTTTCTCGAAACCAATTTGTTACTATCTGCTACTTGTAGATACTTTTTAATTGAGATAACTGAAGATAAACTTTAGTCAAAATCTAATTTAAGCAAAAATAAAATTTATTTAATAAATATGAGACCCATTCTTGAGTTTTTTTTGATGATTTGACTTGTTGAATGTGCTACAGGCTAAATTTAGCTTTAACTCTTTTGCTCCCGCGTGAAAAGCGAAAAAAAATGTCCGTAAGGTGGCAGAGCGAAAAACTGTCATAATTTGTCATAATCAATCATAATTATTCATTATAAAATACCCTAAGTTTGTTTGTAAATCATTACTCAGCTGTTTACTTCTACATCAAGTGTGATATATCGTTGAAATCTACATTTCTTGAGGATTTCATATATAATAAAAACAAAAAAATTTTTTTTTGAATATGCAAATTTTATGCAAATTAACCCCCCAACTGGGGCTGAGTTGTCTTCGAAATTAAAGAGGTACCCTCACCTCAAAGATCACTACAGATTTAATTTTCTGCCAATTTCTTTAGAAATTATCGCAAAAGGATGCTAAGGAAATAAGTTTTCAAGGTACATCACTCAAAACTTACCTAAAAGCCTAGGTTTTCTACAATTTGCAATTTTCTGAGGCACATGACCTTTTTTTTGACCGGTACCGACCGGTACCAAATTTTGGTAGTTAAATTTAGTACCTAAAATATGATCAGTTATTATCTGCTAGAGGTTAGCCTAAACCATGTAACATTAAGTATTTTTGAACAGGGAATTTCTTCAAGATTCAGAAAATATCAAGTTTAAATAGAATATGCTATCACTGACAATGAAACAGCAGCTTGTTTACACCCTTCCCATGTGTTGAGAAACAAGGGGGATACAGCAAACTTTGATTTAGAGAAGCCAAACTTCTGCTAGCTTTTAAACTTGTATTTCAGTTCTTGTCTCCTTGGAACTGGATGCGAAATGACAACTTTAGTGATAAAATATTTGCAGTTTATTTTATCTTTTTATAGGGTGTAGTTTTTGTAAAAATTATAATTTAGTGAAGGTAAGTCAAAAAATGTTTGGGGGGTTTGAACTGATATGATGTACAGTACTCATTTTTGATCAGTAAATATCATATACCACTTAGTCTAAACTATTTAAAGTTATATATTGCTGGAAAGCAAATTTTCTAAGCTTTCAAATGAGACCGGTATTTAGCAACATATCATATTTTTTACGTACTAAATTTACTTTTATCTACTTAGCATTCAAATTTGTTTGGGGGGGTTTTGAGACCCCTAAAAAATTTGGAAATTCAAATAAGTAAAATTTATTATTATCGCTTGAAATTTTGTCAAATGATGCCCCAAAAGAGTAGTTTTCAGACTGTGTTGATGATAAAGGGTTTGGTATTGTGGTAAAGATGTAATCTCAATTTGATTGTAGCGTAGTTGGCTATTGCTGATAACTTTGGCCGATTTTGTCGTCTGCAACTGGGTTGTTGGTCATTTTAACCGTTTTTGTGTATAAAAATCCAAGAATTAGGGCACAAACTATACATCTTTTGATGCGTGAGTAAATAAGCGTGATCTTTTGAAAATTTTATAAAAAATAAAGTCACAAATCGATTATTTAGTAAACTAGTTTTGTAACTCAATTAAAAAAAATTTGAGGTAAACACTGAAAACACGAGATCATCAATCGATGATCGCGGGAGCGAAAGAGTTAAAACCTTTCTCCGGTACGCCGTTCCGGCAGCAAATCTTCTACCGGAACGGCGTTCCGGATCGTTGCGGCTAACTTTCACCAGTGGTCCTTATCTAATTGTTTACAGTCGTGGCCAAAAGTGTAGGACCACCTAGTAAAAAAGTAGATTTTTTAAATTTTTTAACTATGGCTTGATATATTCATTTGCCAGTTTGTTGCAGTCACTTTTATTAGTCAATCAAGATATTACTCAAACATTATTAATAGTTTTTTTGTGTTTTAGAGTTTATTTCAGTAAAATTTTTTGATAATTGTCAAATTGTTATAGAGGTAAAATTGAAGAAAATGGGTAAAAATGTGCCATTTTCGGAAGTTGAGCGGGCTCAAATTCAAAAAATTTGCAAAAAATGAAAAAAAGCAAGACTGCTGTCCACAACGCAATGGCAAAATTTCGGAATACAAAAACTTATAGAACAGCTAAAAAATCTGGTAGACCTCGAAAAACCACCCCAAGAGATGACCATGCCATTCAGAGAATAGCAGTTCGTTCTCCAATGAGTTCTGCAAGCAAGATTCGATCATCACTGCTTGCAAAAGGTACCGACATTAGTCAAAGAACCGTAAGTCGGCGTTTGGTTGATGATTTTGATCTAAAAGCTCATAAACCGAGGCTAACGCAGGCTATGAAAAGCAAGCGTCTGGCGTTTGCCAAGAAACACGTGAAATGGACAATTCAGCAGTGGCAACAAGTGCTGTTTTCTGACGAATCTACCGTGCAGCAGTTCACCAATCGAAAGCGCTACGTCCGGAAACCATCAGGAAAAAGATTCAGTGAAAGATATACCATTCAAACCATGAAACACCCCCAGTGTCATGATTTGAGGGGGAATGTCAATAAATGGAACGGCAGGACTCTTTTTATTGCCACCTGGAACGACCATGAATGGTCAAAAATACCTAGATTTATTGAAAAACAAGCTGGAATTGCATATGGCTGTTCATAAATGCAGTGTATTTATGCAGGATGGTGCTCCATGCCATCGTGCCAAAATCGTCACCCAATTCCTGAAGGCCCAAAAAATCAACATCTTGGACTGGCCTGGAAACAGCCCAGATCTGAATCCGATTGAGAATCTTTGGACCATTTTGAAAAACAAAGTTTCCGAAAGGCAACCAACTAATGCTAAGATGTTGGAACAAGTCATAAAAGAAGTGTGGGTGCGTGATATATCACCGGCATATTGCCGAAATCTGGTGGAGAGCATGCCAAGACGTTTGGAGGCTGTAATCAAAGCCAAGGGTAGTCTAACAAAATATTGACTTTTTTGAAAACTTTTAATTGAACTATTGATTTGTGCGTCTAGGAATTGTTGATTTACCGTAACATGCCAATATCTTTCTTTATCAGCGAATGAATAAGTGTTATGGTGTTTTCATCAGAATTTGAAAGGGTGGTCCTACACTTTTGGCCACGACTGTACATGTATACACCCATACTTGCATGCATATTTTTCATTGTCCCATATCTATATAGGCTATCCTTACGTGTTTCGTCCATTGCCCCAAATGTCTTGCCACTTGAGCTATGGCTCTACATAAAAGAAAAATTGCGATTTTGATAATTTATAAAGATTTTCCTTCAATAGTTAATGCCTTTCTTGCACTCCGAGTCTTCCTGCATCCTTGCCTTTAAACCTCTACCCTGAAGAGTTTAGAGAGTCTGGGATTAATTTATGAGCCGCGTTTATCAACTTTTTAATCAAGGTGTCCATTTTCAAATTAATCTGAGGTTTGTAGCTCAGTGATTGTTAACGTGATTTATGAGCCCTGTCATTGGTTTAGTTGTTTTTGTGCCCTTAGTAAAGTGACTGTTAATGTTCTTGATGTCATAGTTGTTCGGAAGCTCTCGCCTTCTAAGCTGTTGTGTTTGCCGCCTCATTTAATAGATTGACATTTGTAATAAGTGAGGAATAGCGATGTTTTGTAGTATGTGATGACTAATGAATTGTTTTTTATATTTCCCAAATTGTTTTCTATTACGTTCGACCCTTAATGGAAAACCGTAAGTTTGGCACAGTGAATCATTTATAAATTAATACGGCAAGTTGTTTTCTCTTTACTTAACGCCTGTTATTCTCGTTTCTTGTTAATGGTTATGTGACAATTTCGTTGATTGATCTCATATTTATTTGTGGATACAAATAGGCCTATTGACTGTTTATGAGCTCACTCTACTTTGGCAGTGTTTAGTATGGGGTGGTAGCGAATAGAAACCTAATATTTCATCACCAACTAATGCTAGTGGCAAGTTGTCTATGTATTTTGAAAGCGCTTGTCTGTGTCTTAAATCAATTGGGAAACAATAATCTGCTTGTATTGTCAGCTAATGCTAGCTTTAATTGATAATAGACCCTTATTTCGCATTCGCTTATATCTTTATTTGCATGAATTGTATTTAGGAGATCTCTCAGTAGTCTTTAATATCTTGTAACAACTAGAGCCAGATACGTCTAGCGTGTCGCAATTGATGCGTGTGGTGCAGCTAATTTGTGAGCAAAATTTTCTGTTCTCCTTTAATACAGTCTTCATGTTCTGCAAGTTGGTGTGTGCTCGTGCGTCGAGGATCTCTGGTGAGCAAGACAATTAGAGACAGGATCTCCCAAATAGAAGCAGCAGTGAAACGGCTGGTATAGCGGTTCCTCACTGCAACAGTGATATTGCTTTTTTTTCTCTTCACTGACGATCTTATGAGTTGATATTGGAATAACAAGTCGTGGCCCACCTGGCCTATGTTCTATGATCACTCGCGGACCATTGCTTACGGCTAAAAAACATTGACTAAACTACCCGGATTTGTTAAAAATTTGGTTTTCACTCCAAATTTTTTTCAAAAACACCAATTTATGGCGAACATCTTATTGACTTCTAAAACTATCGTACATCATTTTGACCCTTCAATATTTAAATAATTTGGTATAGTATACTGTTGGTGATCATTTTTGAGCAAAGTTTTTTATTTTACCATTTTCTATATTATGAAACTCAATTCTCTCTCTGAGTGTGTGTGTATGTGTTTTAATTCCTCTCATTTTTAACAGACTCACCTGTGAAATTGCGAAATTAGGAAGAGAAAGAAGAAAAAACAAATTAAAAATAAAGGCCAGAAATCGAAACAACAACCAAAAACAAAAGTATCAATCAAATAAATCAAGACGTCAGAAAAGAAAATCAGTTGTGGAAATATTAAGTTCTTCAGATGAAATACCAACAATTTACACTGATTCTGACTATGAATTTAGTGAGGACTTCTCAGAGACTAAATGGTTCTTCGAGATTTGTGGTAATTCTTTGGCGAATAGCCAGCCTAAAGAGAAATGGGATCAATGCACTTGACCAGAACGAAACAATGGCAGATTGGTGAGGGAGGGGCCGTCGCCGTGGCCCAGTGGGACTAAACAAGCGCACAGAGCAAAAGCTCATATGCGTACATATATTTAGCGGTTTCACCCATATTCTACCACTGTAAACAGCAAGTATGAGGTAGTTTATTAGCTGCGCCAACCACTATATACAAGTGCGTCAGTTTACCTTCATATGTACGTTGATTGGCGCATTTTTTCATAAATTTTCAAACGCATAAATCAACTATCCTTTTTGATCAGAAATCTTCTAAATTGTCTCCCAAAGCAGCGATATGAAACGAATTTTGATTGGAAAAATTTGACAGCGATTGATAAAACAACAAGCACATCTCCGAAGAACAACTAAAAAATGTGCCAACCATGCTAGCTTTCCCCCACCAAAAGTTCGTAAAATAGTGGGCCAAATTTTTAATGGCTTATTCCTGAAAATGCATGGATTATAAATCACTCTGACATCTTCCCACAATTTTGAATCTATGGATTTTATGCACTTTGTCAAATGAATACATAAACGTTCGTGAAATTGTTGGCTTTTAAATTTGTGAGCTGTTCCGGATTCAAAGCAGGCTTCTGCGGCAAACAGCTCAAACAAGACGTTTTCAGAGACTTCAGAAAATTTTAGAAAAATATGGAAGCTTTTCGCAACCCCCCGCAAAGTTTTGTTTCATCAACCCTCTTTAAAAAAATAGCACTTTTGATTCTGTAACGATAATTGGCTCTGCTAAAAATCTTTGTCTATTGGGTAAAGCCGGAGAAGCCGGGTGATCCAATATTTTAAACCTGACATTAGTTATGGGGCCCTGCAGCAAAGCTGGCAGAGCTGTTAGTAACTCTTGAAAATGATTTAATGTTTTTTACTAAAATTTTGACAAATTTTTAGGTTAGCTGCTTACTTAAGAAAAAATTGTCTTTATTTCTATTTCGAGACCAAAATAGGCAAAAAAATCTTTATGAAAATTTGATCTCAAAAAAATCTTGGTCTTGATTCAACATAAAAAGTAGACCAATGTCAAATGATCCGCTAGAGGCCAAAAGGGAGAATGTAATGACCATAAATATATTAGTAATAGCGGCTCTTTAGATATGGCAACTCTAGATTACATTATCAATTTTTATCAAAAAATTTATTTAAATCAAATCTTTTCGGTATCACGGTATTGGGCTTGCATTTGCCCTTCTATAGTTTAAAATTAATGTCAACGGAAACTTATACTAATAATACTAAGCAGCATATACGTAATAGTGTGGTGAAGGGGAATGGGAGTAAAAAAATTTTCCCTACATGAGTTTTTTTGGCTTTCCTGATATTGTTTTCACCACCCACCAAAAAAATGTAAAGAATAAGACAAGTATTACTTTCTGAGAAGTGATCTCGAAAAAAATCTTACTTTTCTATGAAGCTAGAAAGTCACTTTAAAAAAATGTATCACCGAAACAAGATTTTTACTTTTGATGCCTTCAAATCCCGCGATCCGGCTTTCAAAAAATTTAAAACGGTGAAAATTTTTACTTTAAAAAAGTTGATTTCAAAAATGCATTTCTATCTTTGTTTTTAAACAAAAATATTTTTAGGTTCCTATTTAGGATAACAAAGTGTCGTGCTAATGATTAGAAAAAGTAACTACGTTGATATTAATATCAGGTTTCCAACTGAATCGTGAAACCCTTGTAATTTTAAAATAAAATTTTGATTTGCTTTTGACTTTTGGTTATGCTTCATTAAATTATTTGAAAGATGTGCCGCGCTAGAAATAAAGAAGATGATTTATCAAGAGAGGATTAGACTGTGCTTGGAATAGCCGGACATCATTTTGTATACGGTAGACAGGGTTCAATTCTTTTGTCGAACATACCAAAGCCTTTGAAATGGTGTTTAAATGTCCCCTGCTATGCGCTCAAGAAATAAAGAGTGGTATGGTGATGTCCTGTAGGATCAGATATAAAACAGAATTAACGATTCTCAGACGTGATGTAGAAGATGTTGCTCTTAAAAACCATTGCAATCAAAAAGCGCCGAAACACTGCAAGTCATATTCGCAGCAATTGATGCAAATTTGTCCTTGATTATGCGGAATTGAGGAACCTATGGGAACATAGTTTTAATTTCAGACAGGTTACATACCAGTATGAAAGTAATAAAATTGAGTAAATTACTTTCAATCTAATTATTTAAACTCAGCCTGAATTTTCAAGTTAATACCTGAAGAAAATAATGTTTAGTAAAAAACTTGGAAATAGTTTTAGCTGGTTGATGCCTACTAAGTGCACCAGTACACTGGTACAGTTGGCCAACACAGTGTAACCTGGTATCACATGTATCACACCTTATTTGTTTTGCAGTGCTCTCAGCAACAGACTAAAACTGTAATAGTTTGTTTAGTTTTTGGAAATTTTTATGTTTACATTTTGGCTTGTTTGGTCTGGGTTACTTTTGTGAAACTGTTTCAACAATAATTTCTAATTTGTATGGTAACTTTTTTGGCTATTGTTGCCGTAAGCAGATAAAGGTTACTTTTCATAAACTTTATTTTGCTTAAGATCAGCAGTGCATTCAGGAGGGAAACCATTTGACCAATGATATATACAGACGAGATGACACCTCCCACAAGTTAGCCATGAAAAGATTGTTACAGTGTTAGTGGCAACTTAAAAAAAGATGTTAGGTACCGGTATTTTGTTGCAGATAGCATTTTATCTTTGGAGATTCGGTTCAAGTGCATATTAGGTGTGTAAATTATTAGATTCAATGTTCAACAATTATATGTTATTACTTGCTTTTGTGGCACACACATTATTACACCCAATGTACAATAATAACATGTTAATACTTGCATTTGTAGCACTTGGGTTCATAGTTCATTTATTGAGGATAATTGTCAACTATAATCCTTATCATAACAAGAAACAAGTCCTCGTCACAAAACCTATAGTGAAAAACAAATTTGTGGAGATAAGATGGGAAGAGATCTTGAGATGTGCTGAACTGTCTGTGCAATTTTTATTTAGCGTGCATCCACATGTTCTTGATGTGTTTTGTGTGGGTGTCATTTAGATAATATTGTGATAGAGAACATTTAGATAATATTGTGATAGAGGATAAGGTAATTCTAATGAGAATGTCACACCTTGTCAACGAATAGGCTCCGTGCAGCAACCCCAATGCTTCTATTTGCTAATGGGTCTGCAGTGTCTAAATACAGCTCTGGTGGTGTATCCTAGGCAAGTGGTCCAAAACTTGTTTGTGATTTTTTTTCCAATATCATTTGTGACAAAATCTATTTGTTGTGAAGCCACAGTGACGACAGCGCCATATAATAAGGTTGCTGCATACTGTTAAAATCCACCTAGCAAATAAAACCTTTTAAAGTGCCTGTCTCAAGAGCACAACACAGTGATGTAGTGGTAGTGAAGTTGAATTCATGATTATATAATAGTGTATCTAGCTTATTGACTGATAGTCTATTACAACTTGTTTGCATATTTATTATCAAAATAACAGTTAGTGAGCTTGAAACAAACATCTAATCATAGCCTTGATCATTTCTCATGCTAAATTGAATGTAGAAAGTGTAATCATTTGTAATTCATTTGAAATCAACAAATCAAAACAAAAATGTTTAAACGTTTTTTCTTTCCATAAAATAATTTTCAATGTGCTGGCACTTCTGTTTTTTTAATTAGACTTGGTGAAAAATTATCTGGTGATGCAAAATTGATTTACCTTTGCAACTAGAAAAAGCAAGCCAGATAGACTGAAGTTATTTTAGGAAGAGGAAATGCAAAAACTTACTTGCACAGTAAATGGAGAATGGTTGTGTTAAAGATAGGATGACTTCTGTTGTGTTCCTTTTTTGAAATGCATACTTGAGATAAAGCGAATTTGTCACAGTCAAGTTTAAACATTTTTTTTTGTGAAATGTGAAGACTTTTTTATGATGAATCTTAGCATTTAATAGGGGTGTTCAAAAGAAAAATATTTTTGAAATTTTGTTTTGTTTCAACTCAAAATTCCTTTGTTTTGGTTTTGTTTTCTTTTGTTTCATTTTGAATCAATCTTTTTTAGTGATGAATTTTGTTTTGTTTCAAAATTCAAGCAATTTCGTTTTGTTATGCACTTGACACCGAACCGTGAAAGGTTGGACTCATCCCATGTGACAAACATGCTTTACATGCAAGCTGCATTGAACACATTGTCACATGAATTTTTAAGGAGGACAATGACACAGTGAGTGATGACGAAAAAACTTCAAAATATTTTGAAATAAAATTTTGTTTTGTTTTGTTTCTTACTGTTTTTTTCTGTAGTAAAATTTTGTTTTATTTAGAACTGTTTTTTACTAGCAAAATTTTGTTTTGTTTTGTTTTGCCCCAGTAAAATGCACTCCAAACACCCCTAATGATTATTTCTTTAATTTTTTAGACTTGTAATGTCGATCTAGCATCAACTACTAACAAGCAAATCCCTTTATTAAATATGCAATATGTAATTATTTGTTTATAAACCCTACGCACTACATGAAAGCTATCATCTTATAATAGAAATAATAATATGCTGAAATCAGCAAAAAAGTCAAAGTTAAGTATGCCAATTCTAACATCATCTGAAACGACTGTAAATGAAGACGATGGCCAAATTAAAAGGTAAAAAATTTATGTTGAAACGCATTTGTGTTTTGTGACTTTATAATTGGTAAGCACAAAAAGTTTGTTATCTGCAGCTTGGCGATACTGACAAAAAATCAAACTTTTCGTTGAAGGAATTAGTTGACAGCTCAAGAGAGTTATATAGTTGAGCAAAAGTATTGTTTGCTTTTACCACTATGCTTTGACCTTAAACTATTTCTTGTATTGACTGCTATAACACGAGTGGGCGTCCAACTAACTTCAGGGCTGTGCAGAGCAATTTTAACATCTTCCAAACTCCTTATTCTTCTTGAGTTTATTTAATGGGTTACATTCTTTCTCTTATTAGTGTCAGCCATACTTAGTAGTGTATGCCGGCTTTGGTAGACTTTAAAATGTGATCTCAGAGGGATCTCATCGGTTTTGTTTTTATTGGATACGTGTTAAACGTTACCATTGCTAGTGCAATTAGTTACCCTGACCTGAACAGTCCTTAGTGTTTTTAGTAAATATACATTCTAGATTTGATCTAAACATGTTACATTTTTCAGACCGGCAAGACGGCTCTCTCGGGCTTCTTCATTTCTTAGTCCGTTGACCAATTTTGGAAATGACATATTTGTACCCGTAAGAAAATTTTTTTGGCCAATTGATAATTTATTTAGACCCAAAGCTATCACGATGCACCTGCGATGACCTTAAAATCTGCAGTTAGTGAAGGATTAACAAAGCATATTTGGTTTAAATATCATGGACAAAGTTTTGGGTAAATACCTAACGACTTAATGAAATCGTGGTACCAACACTTTTATTTATCTTGTTCAAAGCAAGTCAAAATCAATTTGGTAAAATAATTGGCTGATTAGTTGTGAAACAATCATTTTAAAATTAAGTATGAGATAAATTTGTTATTTATCTACCTTAAGTTTCGGGTTGGCTGCATTTCTATACTTGTGTAGCTGGATAGCTGTAGCAACTATGAACACAAATTGCTGAGTAAAATTTAAACATTCGAGCAGAAATAAGATGTTGGTGGATTTTTCTACTTGGTATTTTCCTAGTTGAGGGATTTGACATAATATGGTATACACTTTGGCGCTTATTTTTGTTTAGAAATGGGAAAGTTAGGAAAGTTGTCATCACTTAACATGTGTAATAGAGTCATTTAGAGGAATCAATAATGTAGAAAAGTAAAAAGCGTTGGTTCAAATCATTGTGTTCATTTTAAAATAAATAGTAAAGAAATTGGGACAAGGACTGTGAAACTGTTCCTGTATTCAGAAATCTTCTGTTGTATACCTTAACCTTCATTGTCTAGATTATTGTTGTTTTGTTTATTTTATTCATACGATTCAGTCTTTAAATTACTTTAGATGAAGTATAAAAATTATTTCAGTTTCTCTGCTTATTTCACATTTAAATCTTCATCAGTTATTTTGCGCAGACAAAACATGTTATCTCTTATGCAACCAATGGTAAACTGCTTTTCAGGTAATGACCACAAAATGTTGTCAACTAATCAAGACAGGGCACCTTTCGCTACTCCTAAGGAAGAGATGAACAAAGCTAAAATTTTTCTAAAAATCTAACAGTTTAATTAGTTTTTGATCATTTTTTTAAAAGCATGATTTTTATGAACTGGTTTGATTTCTTCCGTTGCGGGAAAGTGTTCGTGATTCACGAACGGCTGCTTTTTGAATGGCCTAATTAACGCCATCGTGATCAATCCTTGACAGCAAGAATCGGATAACTCTTTCAGGAATAGCAAACGATTGACCCGTGGGTCACAATATGACCCACCACTGGTATTTGTGACCCACTTGTAGATTTGTTATCATGGTGTTAATCTCTAAAAATTTTCATGTTGAGGACTTTTTTTGGAGATTTGGCTGCAAAATTTGGCCGAGACAGAAGTGAACACCTTTTCCTTTGTAGAAATAAACTGCACTAGTCGGGAGAAGTGGGCGTAGTAAGAAATGAAGACATTTTTCAGAGAATCAACCACAAAATTGTTGGATCCATGTCCCACTTTCCCTTTTCTACAGATTTAAATCTCAGTTTTGATCCATTCAATGAACAAGGTTTGCCATCCCTGCTCTATTTAAACATGCTGGTCAGCTATAGCGAACCTGGCCTGTTCTACATAAGGACAGAACAAAGCCAGCTCGGCCGAAGAAGCAAGTAATTTGTATTATGCAAAAATAGCTTTACAGAAAACGATTAGCAACTTTTGTTAACTGGTGTTTGAAGCCTTTAATTCAGTATCTAAAAGACATAGCAAAAGTCCAACTAATTCAGCATCTAAAAAATGTAGCAAAAGTCCAAGCAACCCACAACTACACAAGAGTCAAAATTTGACAAAAAAAAAAACTAGAAATGCGGTTTCCTGTACAAAGCACAACCGAGTAAGCCTCAACAGCGGAACTGATAATTTGATTTACAAGCTAGGCTAGCATTGGTACGGGTGAGAAATCTAAGCGAAATATGACGGTACGAGCACTATAGTAAGGTTGAGAGAAAAACGTTACTAAACTAACCCAAAAATATTACCAGCTAAACTAACTTCCGTCTTGCCGCAACAAAAATACGAAAACTTAAAAAAACGATTAGCTTTGACCGAAATTGAGAATTACAAAATCTCTGAGACTAAGGATGTTGACATGTCCGTCACGATAGTGATTATGATTCATAATACAACACTTGAAAAAGAAAAACGAGTGAAAGTGGCCAGGGGCGCCAGTGATTATAGGTTAACTGGACACCACAAAAGCTTATTATCATTTAATGGGCAAGTGCAGTTAATACTGTTTTTGTGCAGTCATTTTGTTAAGCAGTAGCAGGTAATGCGGTTACACAAGGTAAAGTGTTTGTCATTTTCAGTTGACAAGAAGCCGCAAGCGAAAGAAGTTGGAGCTCGATAATGGGAAGGATGATGTCAGTGTATGTAGTCTAAAACTTCCAGAAACTTTTAAGGTATTTATGTTAAAGTGCGTAAAAAGTCTTAATTACATATTTTATTCTACATGCGAAGAAGTATACTATAGGTCAGGGTTTCCCAAACTTTCAGGTCATCGGTACCCTCTGGACAATTTATAGATTTGCTCGTGTACCCCCGCACTTCCGCTAACATAGACCGCAATATATACTGTTCTGCACCAATCAACAGCCGCCTCAACGTGGTGGTGCGGTCCCCGGCCCCGTTTGGGTTGGGTCAAAATGGCTGTTGGCCTTCCCGAGGGTCCCAGTTACCCCGGGCACTCCCCATTCATTTTTTCGCTATGCTGCCCCCTGAACGACCGCAGAAGGGCAGCACACAGCATCTTTAAAATCGGTCGCCTGTTCTTACTTTTTCTTCTCTCCTGCCCTACTCTTGCCCTCCTTCGTCTCCTCATTCTTCTTCTTCTCCTGATGAGCGGTAACGTTCATCCTAACCCTGGCCCCATCTTTCCTTGCTCTGTGTGCGCTGGAAATGTGACCTGGCGGGGCAAGTCGGTGCAATGCTGCGCTTGCTCCAAATGGGTCCATCTAAGGTGCTCACAACTTTCTTTATCTAACTTCAGAGCTCTTGGCAGCTCTCACTCTTGGAGCTGCCCCCCCTGCCGTAACACTGTGACTCCCCCCTCCTCGGACTCCTCCGGCACGTATACCTCCACTGTGGAATCTGGCCCCCCCTCTGCTAATGCTGCACTCTTGCCCCACCCTCGTCTCCAAACTTCTTATCCCCCATCTGCCCATCTTATATCTCCTTCCCCTACCCTTCCACCACCGTCCCTTGCTCCTGGCTATACTTCTGCACCTCCTGCCTCCTCTCCTCCCCCTGACTCTCTCAGGGTTCTTCAATGGAATGCTGGAGGTCTTCGAGCCAGGAGCACTGAACTACTTCACTTTCTTTCATCCCATCCTGTCGATCTTATCTGCATTCAGGAATCCAATCTTAACTCCTCTTCCTCTTTCCGGATTCCTGGATTCTCTGTTCTGCGTTCTGATCGTACTCACTCCCGGTCTGGCATTCTCTCTTGTGATGCCTCGCATGCCAGTGGCGGCGTTGTCATTTTCGTCAGACAGGGCCTATCCTTTTCTGAACTTTCTACCACCTCTCTTTCTTCGCTCGATCCCTACTCTGATTATGTAGGGGTCAACATCTCTCTAAACAAATCCTCCTCGGTGTCATTTCTTAATGTGTATGCCCCCCCTATTCGCTCCTCCCCAACGGATGGCAGAACCGATTCCTTCTCTCCCTCAATTCTTCCCTCCTCCAGAAATCTCTTCATTCTGGGGGACTTCAATTGCCATCACCCGCTTTGGGACTCAAGAGGTACTTCCGACCCCCGTGGGGAGGAAGTATTCGACTGGGTCATCTCCTCAGACCTCCTCCCCCTCAATGACCCTGACACACCCACCCTTCTCCATCGCTCCTCTGGCAGTCGCTCCTCTCCTGACATCTCCTTTGCTCCTTCTACTCTTGCTTTTTCGTGCTCCTGGGAGGTGCTTCAGGACCTGGGTTCTGACCACCTACCAATTCTTCTATCTATCCCTCTCTCTCCGGTCTTTCACCCCAACGAGCGCCCCCCTTCCTTCAATTTTCAGAAAGCTCGCTGGGATGACTTTGTTTCCTACTTTGACTCTCACTGTCCTACTGCAGAGGAATACTCGTCTCTTTCTCTTTCCTCTGCAGCTGCTCTCTTTACCTCTCTGGCAATGAATGCGGCCAAATCTTCCATTCCTTTCGGCCGCATCAAACGCCCTCCTAAAGCCTGGTGGTCTGCTGAGGTGGAAGAAGCGGTTGGTGAAAGACGCAAGACTTTCGCTACTGCTCACAGAAGTGATGAAGATCGCCAGGCTTACATCTCCGCCTCTCGACGTGCCTCGTCGGTCATTGCCAAGGCCAAGGCTGAGGCATGGCAGACGACCTGCACTTCTCTTTCACCTAAATCTAATCCTAAATCTGTGCACTCTCTTCTTCGCTCTATTGCTGGCTCTCCTTCCTCGTCTTCTTCCTCTCCTAACTTTCCTAACTGTTCCTCTCCCAGGGAATCGGCTTTGGTCTATGCCGCTTACCTGAGGTCTCACTTTTCCGTGTCTCAGCCAAAGGCCCTGCGCAGCAGAGCCAGAGGCTACCTCACTGAGCTCCGCCGAGCTACGTGCTCTGTGGAGTCTCACTCGTCCTTTTGCTCTCCCTTCTCTCCCACTGAATTTCTTGCGGCTGCCTCCAACCTCTCCTCATTCACTGCCACTGGCCCAGACAAAGTTGCCTATCCCATGCTAAAGCATCTTCCTCGCTCTGGCATGGATTTACTTCTTCACATCTTCAATCTTTCTTGGTCTTCACATTCCTTTCCTTCCATCTGGAAGACATCTTCTATTATTCCCATACATAAGATGGGATAACCTCTCGACTCTCCTGCTTCCTTCCGGCCTATCTCTCTCACCTCCTGCGTATCAAAGCTTTTTGAACGCATCATACTATCCCGTCTTCTCTTTTTTCTGGAATCTAATTCCATTCTTTCTCCCCGCCAGGCCGGTTTCCGCCCTGGACGGTCTACACTTGATCAAATTCTGTACCTTTCTCAGTCCATTTCGGATGGGTTTAACAAACCCAGGCCGGGCTCTCGGACGATCCTGTCTACTATCGATTTCTCTAAAGCTTTTGACTCTGTCTGGCACCCCGCCCTTTTCCACAAACTTATTTCGGCTGGCCTCCCTCCTTGCTTTGCTCGTTGGACTCAATCTTTCCTTTCTGATAGGCGCGCTTCTGTGGTTTTTCAAAATCACAAAAGCCGCTCCTTTCGAGTCCGTCGAGGTGTTCCGCAAGGATCCGTTCTTGGCCCTGTACTTTTCTCCCTCTTCATCAATGATCTTCCGGCTTCTCTGCCTTCTTCCGTCAGCTGCTCTCTTTACGCTGACGATCTGGCCATTTGGTCCTCCTCCCCCTCGGTCCCCACTGCGGTGGAGGCCACACAAGGAGCTCTGTTTCGATTGGAGCGCTGGTCTGAGTACTGGTGTCTTCCTCTCAATCCGAGCAAATGTGAGGCCTCCTTCTTTTCAGTGGATCCCCACCAGGCTAACCTCCAGCCCAACCTCCTCCTACTCGGCTCCCGCCTCCGTTTTAATCCCACTCCAACTTTTCTTGGGGTCACCTTCGACCGCACTCTTTCCTTTTCTAGGCATGTATCTTCACTGAAGGCCAAATTCTTCCCACGTCTCAAGGCCTTACGCTGTATCTCTGCTTCCTCATGGGGCCCCTCTGAGGAGTCCCTCTCTGTTCTGTATAAATCTTTTCTTCGGTCCCTTCTCACTTACGCTTCACCCGGATGGTTTCCTTTCCTAAGCGATACCAATATCACCAAATTGGAACGCCTTCACCGAGCGGCCAGTCGCGCCATCACCGGCTGCCTCTCGTCGTCCCCTATCCCTCTACTACTCACCGAGGCTTCTCTACCTCCCCTACGAGTCACTCTGACTCACTTCACTCTTTTTTCTCATGAGCGGGCTCTTCGTCTCCCAACCTCCTTTCCCATCTCAGGTTTGGCCAGACTAGGAGTGAAACCAAGACTCTGCAGATCGTCCTGGAGAGCTTTTGCGTCCACTCACCCGCTCATGCTTTCTTCCACTTGTTCTAGGGAGGCTCTTGTTGCTTGCCCTCCCTGTCCTCCTTGGAATCTTCCCTCGTTCACGGTGGAGTCCACCCTTTCCACTCCATGCTCTCGCTCTGATCCCCCTCACTCTCGCCAAGGTGCGGCTCTCGCCCACCTTGACTCTCTTCCTCCTCATGATCTGGTACTCTGGACAGACGGCTCTGTTCCTTTTCCTTTTGGCAAGGGCGGCTCCGGCGTTCTTGCCAACTGCTCTCTCTGTGGCACTGAGGCCACTCTTTCCTTTTCGGCAGGCCCAGTTTGTTCCAGTTTTTCCGCTGAAGCCTGCGCCATTCTGCACGCTCTTTGCTGGTCTCGGCAACACCATAAAGTCTGCCATTTTTCTTCTCTTCTTCTCCTGTCTGACTCTCGTTCTGTCCTCGCCACTCTGTCCTCTCCTCCACCTTTCCTGTTATCTCAAACTCTGTGGCAGATCTGGCAGGAACTGTCCTTCTTCTCCTCCTGTTCTATCAGGCTACAATGGGTCCCCGGACACTCGTTTCTCCCGGGGAACGACACAGCTGATGAGCTTGCCAGACGCGGAGCGCTGCTTGCGCCCTCCGCAATCCCTTGTAGTCTCTCTCCTCTTATCTCTCGTATCCACTCTCGTCTTATCTCGGACTGGATGCGTACTGTCTCCTCAAAGTATTTTGACACACAGGTTCCCTCAATTTCCACTGAGGAACTTGTGCTCCCTCGTCATGCTCGCTGTGTCCTCTCTCGTCTTCGCTGCAATGGACACAGCCTTCTTTTAGGTTCCTATCTCTCCAGGATTGGCAGAATCGAGAATCCTTCTTGCAGCGCCTGTGGACACTCGTCCCAGGACATCTCTCATCTCATTCTGCACTGTCCAGCTACGGACTCTTTGCGCCGCTCACTCTTTGGCGACTCTCTGTCTCTTTATGACCTCTGGTCCAGACCCTGGGGAGTTGCCCGGCTTCTGGGGCTCCATGGTCTTCCGCCATGCCCCCATCCCTCGGAAGGGGTCGGGTAAACAACAACAACAACATATATACTGTTATGTTGCCTTCGTGATGACTTCTTATTTTTGGTGGTGAAATTCTGCCGTCGACCAGACGTTGATCTCCAAAAAAAAAAAAAGGTCAACACCTCCCAGACGTTCACCTTCCACACAGAAAATCAGAGCGTCCACTTTTTCCAAGCGGTTTTACCGTCCTAAGGAGCTCTTAAACTCAGGTCTTCAAATTATTAACATCAGGTGATCAAAAATATTTTAAGGCAGAGTAGAAGTTCTGGAAAGAACATCCTTTTACTTTATCTAATGTACCACTGGGGGTACATGCACCCCAGTTTGGGAACCCCTGCTATAGGTAGAAAAAGGCTATATTTTTGTTTAATATTTGTTTCATGTATAGAATACCGTTATCTGGTATTAGTTTTTGTCCATTTTCTACGACTGTCTTTAACTAGGCTCCGTACGTTTAAAAGGCGATTTTGAAAATATGTAAAACCAAGCCAAAAATTTCATTTTCAAAGTGTATTAAACGTTTTCCGACGCTCAACGGTCTATGCAATTCTCTTAGGATTGCAAATTTAACCAACTGCCATTCGTCTTGCAGTTGCAACAGTTCAAGAGCAACTTCCAGTGATAATAATTTTCAGTTGGAACTGCCACAAGGTGGTGCTGTATATTTGAGATTGTTGTTTGATACTAATGCGACTTAGGCAAAGAGTTTCAATAGAAATAAAGAGGCTGCTTGATATGATCTCTAGTTTGCTCTAGATACCATTTTGATTACTGAGGTCCCGAGTGTTTGACCAGCTTCTGCCAACTCGCTTGATTAATAACCAAATGCTTGATTTTTAGTTACGTTTTGCGATTAAAACTAATTAACTTTTGCATATAGAAGATTCCATGCAGCGTTTTGCTGTGCTGATTGTTTTTCTGCATGTCGAATATTTCGCCGCACTCGTCTAGACTGATTCCCCTTTCAAAAACTTGGTTCTACATGGGCTTTTTTTGGGTTAAGGCGTCGTTACATGGAAATTGATGCAGTTGCACGTCAGCCGCTTTCATCACTGTACGAACTCTCCCTGACATGTTTCATATTTGTTTTATTTTGTTTAAAATACGCTTGCTATCGCTTTCTGTTTGTCGCAGAAAGAGAAGAGGAATAATTCCATCCTGCACTTGTTATTGTAGAGTATGCGAATGTGAAATGGTCTTTGGTACATCCTAGCGTATCTTCTACATTTAGCTATTTTGTCTTACTATACTAAGAACACTACGCCAGCAGTTACGCCAATCTTTCGCGATAACTTCCTGCCTTGATGTAACTGTAAACGCCGAACAGGTACAGCTTTTTTTGTTTGTAGAATGCTTTCCTTTTCAATAGGTTGGTGCTTGTGAAGAACTCCTTGCAACTCTAGTAACTACCACTACAATGCAACGTGCAATGATATCTTCTTGCTTTAATTAGCCGAAGATAAGCCGTGTGGGACGGTTAATTCCATTTGATTAGGCTAGTGAAGTTGTGTGTTAGTGTGTTAAATGTATTAAAGATTTATCATATTTTATTGTTATGTTTGCTTTTAATGCACAGGCACTTCAAATGCGTTTGATTTATTTGAGAAAGATTAATGTTTTAATCATTTCCTATTAAGAGAGTGAGTAATCAGGCCCAGTTTCCGCAGAATTAGTTGCTTAAGTCAGAACGAAGTGAAAACTCACTCGGCCAGCTTAGCTGATTGAGATTGGGTGAAGAAATGTGGAGATGTGGAAGTAAATTGTAGTAGAGTAGGTCGAAAAAGCGATGTAAGGAGGTGATGAAATGGGATGTGGCGGAAGGTGATACGATGAAGGAAGATGCAGTTGATTGTGAGACATGAGGATGTTGGCAAGGAAGCCTGCTGGCCCTGATTAATCGGGTAACACCGACGTTAAAATGTTTGTTGTTTTTTCGTTTTTCTGCACTCACCTCGGCAGTGAACAAGAAATCCCGGTCCCAATACAAAATAAAGGAGGTGCGAGGGAATGTGCTAAACTTGCTTGTTTTTGGTTCAAGACGCGATGAAGCTCAGTGATGCATGTCACATGTAAAGCTTATGTGAGTAAAAACCGGCTTCTGGTTGGATGCAAGCCCCAGGCTTGCAAGTGCGTTTCGTGGTGTACGACCCCCAATCGAAGACCGTTTTACTGATGCCGCCTTACTGTGATGGAGTGCATGACTGGCTATTCGAGACCCGCATCCAAAAATTTTATTCGAGTACTACGACACAACTTTTATAAATGGAAAATTTTTTAGAACTAAGGAAGCCGATGCACGACTTTCATTTTCATCGTGCCATGCAGAAATGATTTGTGTTTCGTTTTAGTTTCAAAGCAGCACTGCTTCATAGCGGTAGCAGAGTAATCGAGATCAACATCGCCGATTCAGAATCGATTTTGTTTCTGCATATGTCATGGCGCTTTTATAGATTTACGGAGCAGTCTTGATATTAAATTAAATCAGTCACATTCACTTATCACTTAAGGCTGATACAGCATTTATTTAATTGAAGTGTCAAGTTATGGCGAGGAAAAGTACGAAGCTTTGAACCATTCGTGATAGGCATTAATTTGCATGGTTATTTATATGTGTGGTGAGCGACTTTGATTTGAGATTCCGTAGCACCAGGCACTACACGCTTTCTGTTTTTCTAATCGGCTTAGCTCAGTGAGTCTCGTAGCATTGTTGCTTAGTGATATAGCTAAGGTTGCGATTGCGTGAGTTTGAGGATATGGTAATGTAGCAATACTGTAGCTGTGTGGCTGCACTTACTGACATTTCGACACTTGGCAAGTTGGGTCGGTGGTTTCTGCGAAATGAATTATTTTTCATAACAAGCACAGTTTAAACATGATCTGCGTTTCCTGCATAAAGCTGGAAGCAAATCGCCGAGTTTTAATTGCGGCGCAGCGTGCGAAGTTTCCAAAGTGCATTGGCGTGAATTTTGTATAGTTTGCAGTGTTACATCATGTCGTTTTTATTCGCGAGCTAGCAGTGCCAGTGCAGTGACATTGAAATCATTTCCTTTTTATTTTTTGGACATCATTGTTGAGTTTTTTACTGCTTCCCAAATTGGTATCATTATGCATTGTATAGGCAGAATGGCGATCCCGGTAATTTGTCCGTGGTAATGGCCTATGCATTGCATTTAGATGCCGAAAAGTAGCCTAATAATTACAAGTTAAATCAACCAGGTGTGGATATAAAAGGCTACATTTTTCTAAAAGTAAGTCGGTGATTAGTTGAAAGAGGTCATGTCGCGCCTCGCGAAGTTATTAAAGTATTTGCTTTGAAGCAAGTTGTTTTAAAATCGTTAGATTAGGAGTCTAGTGCTTACAGGCTTTATGTTGCTGTGCCCTAGGGAAAAGCATTTCACGGTAATTTCCTCTCGGTTACAGTTCTTGTAGTAGAAATTCACGATTTCGGCGATACTGACACTTTCAAGTCGCGCTTATCGCAAATTGTTCTACCTCACGTGGAAATTTTGCTGTGACTGAGGATGAAATTGTGTAGATAAAATGCCGGTAAAAACTCAGTTTTCGTAATGATCGATATTTGGTTAAAATTTTCGATTGCGTGACAAATTTCATTTGCGCGGCGATTTATGGTTATGCAGTTGCGAAACTGATTTATGATAACGTTATGATTGCTTGCAGGCTTGTAGCCTTTTTGGCACAAGGTCACTTGCTCTTAATATAGTTACGCATGTTATTAGTGAGATTGTTAGTTATTATTGCAAATAATTAGCCTGAAGGAAAGTGCATATGGCACTGTGAAATAGATTTACGACCAGCTATCTTATTTAATTGAATTTAACGAAAATTTAAACCAGGCTCAATATATTTGCGACAATTTACTTGTCGTAACTAAATCATTGAAATATGACTATTTTACACAAAAAAAGGTTGGGCTTCTTGCTTTTGGATTTCACGCGGTTATATTTTATACTGAGGAAGGAAATAGACGTACAGAGATCTTGTTTCGAAGTAGGTTCATATGTTGTATGCAGTTAGCAACTGTAGAGTTAATTAAATCACTCTTTTGAGACCGTTCGGCCAAATTAACATGTGCTGATAGAAGTGGATCGTGTTGATGTTGTTTTAGAGAAACGTGCTTTTACGTGGAGTAGTAGAACGTTTTAGCGAAAAAACATTGTTCATTTGTAGTTATAGTACGTTAGTGTGGACCCTGTTGTGTATCTACAGAGTATTCTATTGCTTAGAATCGAGGAGAGGACTAAAATTCGAATTCCAACAGTAAAGCGAATATTTTTGTCACATGATTTGTTTTTGTAAGTCTGACACATTTAACGAAATTCTAAAGTACCCAAACGACAATTATTTGGCGACTAGACCATGACGTAAGACCTTCTGTTTAGTGTTTGGTTTTCTTTTGATGCAGTGACGTAGCAGGAAGTGCCTTGCTAAGTTTCATAGAAAAGTTATCGACAGTTTTTTAACTCTAATCGTTCTTGTTAGTCATTGATTGTAATAATTATGTAGCAATCCTATAGTCGGATTACCCAGGAAATTAATATATGTGAGACGAATTATCATTTAGTCTTACATTAGTGTGTTTAGGTTTAGTAAACCATCTAAACTGATTCGTTGGCATAACGAATAGCTTCACTCAGCAATGTGTCTACATTTATATGGAAAATGTTGTTTATATCTTATGTGTAGTAGAGTTTTAAATAATAGCTTGGTTAGGTTCAATTCATAATAATTATAGACACGTTTTGCATTTTATGCAAAATTGTATGAGTGGGAATATATAAAGATTTTGAAGCGTTTTGGCTTCCAATTCGTGATTTTCTCCGCCTTTTTTTATTATGGAATTAAAAAAGGTTTTGTTCTATTATGGTAATTCAATGCCTCTTATGATCGCTTATTGAATATGCTGTCAACCGTAATTGAAGCAACTGGTCCAGGTGTTGCTCAGCCCAGAGATATAACTGCAAACGCTTAGCACACTTGGCCAAACGTTGAATTTCGAATGAGATACGCCTTCACCTTGTTGTCGCTTGTTGAAATGGCTCTGATAACGTCATAGAAGGATACTTGACTACCAATCAAGCCCTTTTCAACGATCAAAATAATAATGAACAGCATTGCTAAAGCTAGAATCTGTTGCAAAGTGTTGGTTTAAAGATCATGTTTCCGACCGAGCTCCTCAGTGCAATGCAACGATTTGAAGCAGAGTTGAAAACCTAATTAAAGTTGAACTTTGAATTCGGACAGATTTAGCTAATCACCATTCGAGTGCAAAATTTTCGTGGCCATTGGCAATTAAATTTTTTTTTTCTTAAAAAGACCAAAAGTATCTGGAATGTTGCTGTTATGGATGAGATGCAGTAGATCGAAGTAAAAGCTCGGTTAGCATGAACATTATCATAGCAGCCTAAAAAGTTTTGTCTCAGCTGAGTTGATGAATGTAATTTGCATGAAAAACAACTAGGTCATCGTTCATATGAGCGTGCGATTGCTTCAATGATGTCATCACCACGTGGATTTTCCAGGGCTTTTGGATCGCACTACCAGCAATTGATTGTGGGATTTTTTGTCGCTGAATAATTGTTAATGAGGTAGTTGGAATTAAAAACGCGATGGCAGCATATGATAAAGTCATAATTTTGCTGACATTTTTCGCTGAAAAATATCCTTTATAACTGTACAATAGCAATAAACTGCTTTAGTTATTTGGCAATTTATTTAATTATTTACTTGACAAAACTTATCAGCTTCACGGTTGGTAGTATTTCCACTGCCTTGAAACCAAGCAGCAAAGTCGCGATAAAGTGCATTATCTAAGGACACGGTGATGCGGAACTATAAGGCTCTGTTGTTCTTGTGCTTATCCCTCCTCTTCCTTGGAATGGAAGCACGAAATGAAACGGTGTTTCAATTTCAACCGGCAAATCTAATCAAGGTCAGCGTAGGGAAAAAGCGGCTGTTCGTTTCGAACCAGTTGTGAATGCGCATTGTGGCTTGATAGTAGTAGATGGATTGCCGTTGGTGAGACTCATAGTCGTTTACGAAATGTTGGATTAGCTGCTCCACTCTTGCAACGGCCACGGTCGCCACAAAGCGGCTCTTGATGCTTCGCTTTGATTGTAAGTTGTCAACCCAGTTTACCTCAATTAGTAATGAACGTAATGCATCAGCTAATTTACGTTTGGCGTTTATCTAGATTGGAAGCTTGTGTTAAAGAAATATTTTTGAAAATAGCCTTTCAGAAACGGCGTTCAAACATACAGTGTGGAGCAACCAACCTGTTTTGGCATTTAAAAGTAATGTGTTTAAACAGCGTGAATGTAGGCCGAAGTCCGCTTCGCATCTGTTTTCAGTTTGCAATGCAGAAGGTGGAGTTTTCTATTACATTTTCTTTTGCAAAGAATGTTTCTTGCAATAGCATATTGATCAGTCTCAATATGCTAACCATTTGTCGCTGTCGATTCTAATTCACTTAAAATGTTAAATGTCCGAAACCTTTTTTCAACTTGCTGTAGTAAAGGGCAAAAAGCGAAAGATAACCGCAGTACCGATATGTTATGCGGTAGTCGGTAGTTGTTGTAGAAATTATGCAACTTGGTTTAATGATATTTAATTTGGCTTTCTAAACAGGAATGTGTGTGCAGTTCTCAATCATCGAAGAAGTTGGCGCTTGATGCCAAATTGTGATCACCACGTAGAAGTTGAAACCGCACAAATTGAAGATTTTGTATCTTTGCAATAGTAGTAGCAGGCATACGCTCAACTGAAGAAGAGTTGAGATTGCTTTTGTTGTGGTAGTTGCTGAAAGGTAACAAAATACAACTACTGTTGAAAACTCCTATGCGCAGTCTGCTGTATCCGGTGTTGTGGTGCCTGAAGAAAAACTTTATTAATTTTGACGAGATTTACAGCGCATTTTTCATATACCTCCAGATTTTTATAGGTTCTATTAAATTTGATATTTGTAATATTGCTTTCTATTGCTTGTATTACACGACGCTGACTTTTTCGTATTAATCGTTTCATTTTGTCGACTGGTTTGCGCAACTGGTGTTGGCATAAACCGCATGGCTTGTTTGCCGAAGTGTTAGTTGTCAGTGACAGGGTATTTGACATTGAAGGCTTTGAAATTACGTAAATCTTTTTGTTTCTCAGCATAGGGCAACACTACAGTCTTGTTGCTTCTTAGCATTTGTCAAGCTAAGGCCGAAAAGTTTAGCACTGTGATTTTTACACCATAATCGTTAAGTGTTGCTGCATTTTGCCATCTTGTGCATTTGTGTTAAAAAGTCCTGCATAGTTTCTGGCAATACTTTTTGTGCTGTGCTAATGCTGGCAATGGCTTAAACAAGCTCACGTCATAATCGAAATGTCGATCTTTAGTTAGATGGTACGCAGCAGCCATTTGCTTATAAACTGTTCATTAAGAATTTCCCACTGAGTTTAATCATGAATTGAAAGGTTTATGAGAAAGTCCTGCTGTTTAACTATTTGTTAAAATGGCTTAAGTTTAGTATCTTCCAACCAAAAAGGGCAGATTTAAAATTTTTTTCTTGTTTATATGTCGGTAATCAATTTGTACATAAGATGGTTGGTGTTTTGTTGTTGTTCATTTTCGGCGATTTCGCTACTTCGTAAAATTCTTCAGTGCTGACGTAAATGGCTAGAGGCAAAACGAATTTTTAGGTAATCTAATTTTTTCGTGGTACTGTTTTGGTATAAACCATCAGAACTTGGTGTAAACGTCAAAATAAACTTGAGACTTATTTAGATGAGTTTCTTTGTTTTAAAAGCCAGCAGAAACTTGACAAAATCTATAACTGCAGTTTAAACATAGATTTGCTTCATTGCTCTTTGTTGCAAATTTTTACAAGTTGAACCTATTTTGTTGTAGGTGTTAATACGAAAAGATTTCGATTGTAATTAGTTCAGGTGTCCGCAAACGACGTACTGAGCATTGCGAAGTTTGTCGGTACGCAAAATATTGGTTTAAGGTCGTTGTATACAGTGTAAGCTTTCGTCCAGTTTCGTACGGTTTTTGCTTTTATGCATTTTCGTACGAAAATTTTCATCTGCTTGGATATTCATATGATGCTTTACAGTATATGTTGTTGTTCAAATATCCGATTTTGTTCGTAAAGTATGTACAGGTACCTAAAGCGTATACGTTTTTAAGGACAGAAACGTACAAAACGATATGTTGAGAAAACCGCATGTTCACTCAACGACGTGTGCTGAGTAACGTCGTATAAATATCCAAGCGCATTAAAATTTCCCTGCAAAAATGCTCGAGAGCAAAAAACGTGCGAAGCGGAAAAAACGAATGATGTATACAGCTAGCCGCCTTCAGAGGTTAACAAATTGCGTAAGTAATGTTTCAGAAGTTGCGCTGCATAGATCAGTGGCCTTCAACCGTTTTTGTAAAGGTACAACCTATCTATATAAGTTCAAAAAATATGTACCCCTTGAAAATACATTTCCCTAAATTTTAGAAAAATTTTTCCCAGCGGTTTACTTGTTTGCCAATGAATTCAGGGGCAAGTTTTTTTGGGTGGGAGGTAGCTACTTTGAAAAGCTCAAGTGAAAAGACTCCGTCCTTTCAAAATTATTTTGTAGAAAAAGGTCTTCTTTTGAAAAACTAGTTTACCCCATTACGTTTGTGCATTCCGGAGCGCACTACAACACCCTGTTGAAGAGCTCTGGCGTAGATCATAATTATGCTGTAGTTCAAATTCTGTTTGTTAATCGCCTGCGTACCGCTTTCAAGGTTCGCATTACCCTAGCAGGCAAACTGCCACATTCTGTCACATGTCATAGGCGATGCATTAGTTTATACGAGAATTGTTTCGTATTGTAGATGCCTTTATATGGTCATCAGTTTCGTCTTGTTTCATTGCGAGCCAGAAGCCAATACTGGGCATAACGGTTGCTGCTACGTGTGAGTAAGAACGTACACTGCAAGCAATACAAACAAACTGATCGAAAAATGCAATCACTTTCATTAGCGAGCTGTTGCACTCACAGACCTTTATTTCAATGTTGACTAGTCGTAACCTGGTGCAAGTGTTGTGAGCTCCAGAATATTTGAGGTTGTTTTCAGGCAGGTCTCTTGATAGATCGGCAGTTTAGTTACAGAAATCGAAACGAGAGTGATTGATTTTTACCGAAATCGCTGATGGTGTCAAGTAGTAACACTGTCAATTCGCACTGTGGAGTGGGCGCCGCCTCCTCCCCCGTAGTTACGTCACTGTTTCTAAGATATTTGCTGCGAAGTAGATCGTGACAAAAAATATAAGCCTACTGTAAATCGTTGATTTATAACGTAAATCCGTGGTGTTGCCCCATTTCCCTTACAGCCTTCAGTAAAAATTGTATTTAAAAAATGTTTTAGTCGTTTGTCTTTGTCAAAGATGTGCTACAGGAAAAGGTCAATTTCTATTTGTCGGTTGAATTTTCTCATAGTTGTCATAATTGGCTAGGCTGCATGTGAATACGTTTTTCAAAGTTTTTTGAACATTTGCCAAACGTGAAAGGTTTTTGTATTTGCTTTATAGAAGTATTTAAGATATCAAGCTATAATTGAATTGCTCACCATGAATTTTCCAAAGACTACTCTTCCTCGAATATCATTAACCATTTAAAAACGTGATACCATTTTTGTGGAAGTCGAGCAAACGTCGCACAATAGTTTTATATTTTGTTGATCCATTGTAAAGCGTCACTTGAAACTGTAGCAAAGCGTTTGAACCGTACCTATCGACTTATGTACTTATCGACTTATGTACCTATCGACTTATGTACCTATCGACTTCTTTTTGTTGCCATAGTTAGGGTCGGATATTGTACTGCAGCAGCTGTTTTGCGAGGAAAGGACGTCAAAGGATGGTTTCACCAAGCGCGACGGAAAGCAAAGAACATTTATTTTCCCGCATTTTTTTTTGAAGTACACAAAAGCTGTTGAAATTGCGGACTGGTGTATGCAAACAGTACAAAAATTGCTTTGAAGCGATGAGTTTTGTGGATTAAAAACTAAAAACAGAATCGGTCATATACTTTTTAAGCCCATAGGAATTGCTAAAAGTTTTGTTTTAATGATTGGGCGGTGTAATTAGTTATAAAATCGATTGTTTATAAAACCGTGAGATTTTGTATTGCATTTTTCAAAAAATCTGATGTAATTGGCGTAGTTATTCAGTCTATAGCTTCTTATAGCAGCTGTTTTGCAAAGAACAAGGTTGGAACCTGTTTACACCAACCACAAAGGAAAGCAAAGCGGGATACTTTTTTGCCATACATTTTTTTACAGCGTTCAAAAGCCGTTGCTATTGGTGTATGCAAACAGTGGCGTGTTTAGGGAGCATATGTAGCGATGCCCCTTTTAACGGTATGACGGTAGCAGAAATGTGAAAGGAGAGAAAGGTCATTATGCTTGTAAAGCGACTTAACGGACCGAAATTTTCCGTTTCAAAAAGTTGATCTCCAAAAAAAAAAGTCTTTTGCAATATGCACCATTCCCACCCCCTACGTTTATTTCAAAATACACTACTGCATGCAAATATAGAAATTAGAACTATAAATTTGTGACTTTTCTGAGCTAAAAGCTGAAACCATGATAGCTTTGCTTCTCAAACAGCCGACAGAAGTTGCTAAAATATTTTTTTTGTTGTGACGAAAAACTGCAGTGTAGCAATAAACATTGATTTTTATGCTGGAGATGTAGTATTTATGATCAAATCAAAAGGCCCTAAAGCTTTAAAATTTTTGATTAATAAATGCGTTTATAATTAGGCACATTTTCAAAAGATCTCAATGTGCTGTTGGCGTGGTATTCGCAGAGTGTATAGCTCCATCGTCTGATAAGAAGTGATAGATCTTTGCCTGGTCGCCAGCGCTAGCAAGCCGAAAATAGTTAAGCTGCAAAAAATAAAATTGTAATGCTAATTTGGTAGAAGCATTGACTTGATTCACACAAAGCCAATTTCTGAACAAATATCGTTGCTTTCACTGAGGGAGGTAGTTGAACGGGGAACAAAAGTCGTAAAAACAAGTCTGCTGATGTGTGTAAAGACGCAATTCAGTTAAAATTATGATCTGCACGTTTTGCTTTCCTCGTATTGGCTCTCCTGTTTGGTGCGTGGGCTGGTGTAACTTTCGCACCATTTCTTATACAAGGCAGTCTTTGTTGTGATTTCTGTTGTTGTGCGTAGTGTAATGTTGTAAGAATTCGTGATCTTACCACGTTGTTTGGTTGAATGAGTAAACGGGACGTGTTACCTGATTTGATTTGCTCATTTTTTTACCGGAACCCCTCTTTTTCCATAAAAGAAATCCAACAGACGTGACCAGGAAATCGATTTCGATCATTTTCTACGTTGTCACAGCAAATGTTCGTGGTGCGGTGTGATGAGTTCGCGCAATACGACGTGCGCTTACGTTCCCTTCCGGTTTTTCGTTGTAACTTTTCGAAGTCACGTGATTGTACGTGCCGTTGCAACGTTAAGCTCGATTCCCTCATGAGCACCGTGCAAAGTAGTGAAGCTTGCATATGGTGGCGGCAAGACGCTCAATCGTTCGCGGCTGCTTTTGTTTCAAGAAAAGCACTGCGAACGCTTTTATGGTGTACGCTGTGGTAAGTGCAATAGAATTGACCTTTGCAAGGATGAAATCGAAGAAGACCTATCGGTACCTGGCTTTTCAAAGACACTTCGTCACGTGCGATTTGAACTTCGCCGAGAAAACGTCTTGCTTGCAGCAAAGAGAGAAGTTAGAGAACAATTCCTGAAGCTGGATCTAGCTTTGAGATAAGATACGAAAAGCTACGGCTTCAGATAACGTAAGCAGCACGAGCAGTTGTTAGAAAGAAACAGCGATGCAGTCTACAAGTTAGCTAACGAAGTGATGTCTGGTTAACGGTAATTACGAGCAAACTTTTTTAATTGATGCTGGCTGCAGTGGTTATTTTTTCATTTGTAAATTGCGTTACCCAACACGAAATTGCATCTTTTTCACACTCGTTTTTTCACATCGCAGCAGGTGAGGTCAAAAGGCTTAGGAACCATCAAGGTAAAAGAAAGTTAGAAGCACTAGTTCATTATTTGTTCACCGGTATATTTGAAACAGTTTTCATGCTAGCTTTTTGATATGAAGAGGATTTGCCAAATATTTTTCGTTAGCAAAAAATAGATTCATCAGTCGTTGTGTACTTTCATCGTTACAGTAAAGGAGCGTTTATGTGCAAGTAGATTCAATGATGTTGTCAAGGTCAAATGTTTACCTGGTGCATAACTTCCTTAAGTTGCTTTCTAAGCAGAATTCATGAGCTCAGCCTACCTACTTTTGCACACAACACTACGAGCAAACAGTCTTATTTTCCGAGCATTTTTGATGTTTTTACTCCTAAAGGTAACTTAGCGTTTTGATCTAACTTACTGCTCACATGCAGAAGGTGAAAAAAGTCTACTGTATTGTGGTTCATTTTCACTGGCACACTGTTTATACGAGCCCTGGAGTAGTTTTTGTTCAGAAATCGCCCACTCCAAATTGCACTTTTTAATGCACAAATACTCCAACTAAACTGTTTATTTACAGTTTTCTAATGTACAGACACGAATTTCAAAATCCATCACACAAGATTTATTGACAATATCTATTTTGTCTCATTGAAACAACTTCTTTTGTCTTTAAGTAGTCTTATCCTGAGCATTGTGAAATTGGAATTTATACTTTCGATTCTTGATATTTGATCAAAATTAGATTGATTGTTGAAGGAAAAACATATCGTATTATTAGTTTTCTGAAAATTACAATGCATGTTACCGCTGATTAGAATGAATATGACTCTTAAACATTTGTGTATTTTTCCACCAATTGAAACAATTGGATAAGGTTACGTATGTTCACAAGGTTTAATATGAGTAGGCTTTCTTTCTTTGGTTATGAGGTCACTTCCGTTTTTGTCATATATTTTAATCACCGCTAGAAGCGTCACCTGTTCTGACAAAGTGCATTTGTTTTAACGGATGTGTTGTCATAGAGTGCTAAACAAGAGGCATGACCGATAGCTCTGTGGTGTAAGCGACCAGTGAATCAAGCCCCTGTGAATTTTTAGTTAGTAAAATATAATTTGTGTAAACAGAGATAGAATCTATTACATTGAAAAGCCTTGCTTTCTGACCTGGGGACTGCGGTTTTCTAAAGGAGCCACAAAGAATCTTTCTGAAGGTTTCAATAATCGATTGAGTTGACCAGTGTTTTTTTAGCGTATTTATGATATTAGATGAGAGGACATCATGTGCTAATAGTTACATTGTTCCCAACTCATATAAGATTGGGAACACTATTTTTTATTGAAAAAGTTTACATGAAGACTAACTGACAAAATAGCGGAGTAAAATGACCTGACAATACCTACTTAAGTTTTTTTTTTGATCTTGTTGAACAACTGTACAGTTTTTTTACTCTTTAGCTGTAATTGTGTAGATAAAATGTTTTTAAGTATTCTAAGCAATATAAACCTTGCTGATCAAATTTAAACTGACATGAAGATGAAACGGCTCTTTCCTGCTAAGAATAAGAAAAAGAAGAGCACCACAAGAGATGCAGTTATAAATGAATCCATTTCTATCAACCCTGTTCAAAAAGAAACTATACCATCTCCTACTGAGGAGCATGACACCAAGCTCGCTTCAAAAAAGCGACTGCGGTTTCTAAAACACAAGAATAAGAGTAAAAAACTTTCAGATGCGAAGACACCTCCTGCTCCATCTGAGTCAAATTCAAGCCAACCTCACTATGCCCCAGGATGCCCTAGTGTTGTGATGCGACGAAATCTTCACGATGAATCTGAAGGTAATCAAAAGTGCACAGAAAAGCGAATACCAGGATCTGTGTCCAGCTCCAGGACTGTTTCCTCTGTCTCATCTTCCTCGTCATCAAGGTGGTCATCGCGACGACCTTGGTCTCTTGTTGAATGGATGCAAGCTTCTACTCTTACGGAATTCGCTGAGCAGACAGAGTTTTCCAATCGAATGGAATGTGAAAGAGTTCCTGCTTCTCGACCAAAAACAGTTGTTGTTTTGCAGAAAAGTGCGAGTGAAAAAGAAGCAGCTTCTCATCAAGAGACAAATAACTACGGACGACAGTTGTACATCGATTTAGGTTTCTTGCGACGACTAAAACGATCTTCTTATAGTGTTGGCATCCACGCCAATGAGTCGACTGCGTCTTCACCTACATCGTCTGTCGGAGATGAGCGCCTGTCATTTCGCATTAAGAACTCAAAGCGACATAAAATATCGAAAAAGAATCGTAGCAGCTGGCACGAGGCGAGTTTATCTCATTCAAGCAACGGCTCGTTGACACCATCTCTGGCAATGCCAGGAAGTAAAGTAGATCTGAAGTCTTGGAGATCAGGTTCAGAAGAATCAGGATTTAGATCAGTAGAAGATATTATCACTGAAGAAAAGGCTTGCCTGCAAGGTTCCGCTCCTACTTCAGCTCCACGAAGCACTACTGACAGTTCTGGAAGCCGTTCTAGCGTTAGCACTGTGATTAGCGCTGCAGAACGCGCTTCAAAATGTTCTTCGGTGATCTTTGGCCATCATGGAAAATTCTCTAATTCATCTCCACCTCTTGCAGATGAATTAGAAAATTCTCACGTCGCTGCACAATTCCACATCAGCCCGAAGCATTCTGCTGAGCGAAAGAATGAAACTGGTGACAGTAGGTTAATAAAGGCTGCCTCAAAGTACGGTGGCTCACTAATGAATTTATCGTCAACATGCTCTTCCAAGTGGGATGCTGATGATGAAAGTACTTTAACGAGGCACAGCGTTCATAAAAGTAACAAATTCCGTCTTCAATCCGCTCACAGCAGCGCAATTTACGCTTCGTCCCCACAGCTGTGTGATGAGAGCTGCCGTTATAATGGCAAGTTGAAAGAGCATTCTAAATCGTCTATAGCCCATCGCAAATCTCCATTAGTTTCAAATCATCACAATCCGGTTGTAGACTCTCCAATAAAACGAGCAATCGGTTTCCCTGGCGTTGTACTGCGACGCCGGCATCTCTTCAAACAATCGAGCGGCTATGAAGTGACCAAATCTGCAAGTAGTGATCTGTTGAGCAGAAAAAAGCGCTCGAAACAGGTCATGTCTTTAAACATGGAAGACTTGCCAACGTATGTAATGCGAGAAGATAGCTTAAGCGGCTCTGAAGCTGGCAGTAGAATGTCAACAGAGGAGTATGGTAGAGAGATATCTAGAGCCGCCATTCTCTACCAGCGGTACCTCTCACACTCAACCAGTTTCGATGATGTGGCCGATTTAAATTTGGACGAAGACAGCTTTCTCAATTTTTTGCTCTCCGAATCCGAGGCAGGTTCAACGTTGGATCGCAACGGCAATAAAACGAATCAAATGCAGGTTAGTATTAAAAGTAAAACGAGCCAGTATATTCAAAAACGCTTCACGGTGGAGTGACGGAAGGAGCTTGGTATTGAAATTACGATGTCGAGTGCTAGTTTGATGCTTCGCGTTGCTTTCTATATTATTCGAAAATGGAGCCGAGGTCTCCGTTCTTTGACTTATTTGGGCCTGCGACTATGTTAAAAAAAAACGTATGTGGTCACATTACACTCTGATTTGCAAACGATTGAATAGTGACACACACCGAACCGTCATCGAAACCTGCGAAAAACGCAGAAAAAGGTTCTAAAATCATCTTCAAGTTATAGAGGTTGCTAGTTGCTAGGTAGCAATTTTCAAGGCGATCTCCTGTTAATAGGGATTGCCACCAGCAGGTGGGCTGGATCTCTAAATACCTTAAAATCATCTTCTTTCAAGTTTAAAATACCAAAAAATCATCTATTTCCGATTTTTAATTGATGTGCAAGGCATTATTATTGTTTCACAATGCGCTTGTAATCTTGCTAAAGTGTTCAAGTTGATTTATTGAGTTGCTTTTGGCTACCCAGGTACAGGATTGGAAGCATAAATGAGCATACAGTATTTTTGAAAGTGATTTAGAGATCTTTCTGCAATTGTAAGTGGACATAGCAATGCGGCTAAATAGTTTGTTGCTTCGTATGCAATGCTACAATTACACATCGGTGGAATGTACCTAAATTCGTGAGCTGTAAATGTCATGCTTTTTATTCGCTGACATCGCAATCTTGTGCTGCGTGGACCTAAAATTAATTGTTTTGTCAGCTTAGTCTTTTTTGCAGTTGCAGCGCTTTTTGCATTATTCAGAACATGTTACCAAGTTCCTCAACCTTTGACGCGAAACGTTAAGCTGACAAGAACATGAAAAGACTCTGGTCGACCTCGCTTTTGTTTACTTCAACTAGTTTGCTGTACATTATTTGTCATGGTTTATCCGCATCATTGTCTATAACGCGCATGTGGATTTTCCATACCTGCAGCTTTATATAACTTCTGTTTTTTCTCCAGCCACCAATAGTATCCGCCTACCAGCCCTTCCAAATGGTAACTGGGTGGCTGTAGCTAAAGATGCATGAATACAGGCGACTTGTGCGCCGTACAGCAACAAGGCAGAGCCCAGAAGTCGCTTTTTCGACTGGTTCCTGCATGTGCGAGATAAATAGCACCACTGCAGGTTTGACGTGGATATTTTCGGAATGCGTTTGAAAGTGACATTTGAAACGTAAACAGCCGGTTTTGTTTGCATTTTGCGTTCGCGTTGGTCTTGTCTATGACAACTATATTCAATTGACTGACATTAATCAAACGTTACACAACAGTTAAAAGCTGTAAATGAAAGCAAAGTTCGTGGTGTCATTGCAAGATACAGCGTTTGTAGTTACAAATCCTTTGGGTCTTCGTAAAAGTGGATCATACTAAAATAGAGTAGGGGTGTTGTCTGGAGATGAGATGGGCGAGAGGTTTAGTCGCCCCTCGTTCATCTACATTTTGGAAATGCAACAACAATAGCGTGTGTTGATTCATCATGAGGGGCAAAACGCCAAATCTCGTTCTTCCAAATCTGTTTTCTGGCAATACGCTTGTAAGGAAGCATTAATTTAGTCCTACGCTTTGTGCACTCTTTGAACCTTTGATGTTTTCGATTTTCCATTCATTCTGTACTGTGGAGACGTCGTTATACGTTTGTAATGCCATTTTTTGGCTGCAATGCGGCAAGATTATCGAATGATCAAGTTGGAACGCCTCTGCAGCGTTATAAAGTGCTGTCGTAAATTGTTGGCAAATTTTCAGTTCATTTCAGTGCAGCAATGAATTAGAATGACCGACATTGCTGTGTCCATCGTCTTGTGAGTGATTCACCGTATTCTGTTTGCCCAATTACATTTGCTAACATGCGTGCAATCGTTCGCTATTCGTCATGCAGCACATGTGCGACAAGCCACTGCATCTTGCGAAAGCGTAGTTTTAACCCAGACAATTTGCAGTGTCAACCACGTTCTAACTTAGAACCTCGTGTCGCTAGACTTTATCGAGACGGCAAAAAGTTATCCTATTTGAAAGCATTAAGAACACGTTGATACTGTGGGCTGTCTGCATTGTAATTTTTTGACATTTGAGCATGTAAGATCCCTTTCTCTACGTTAGCATTCTACAGTTGTAACCCAGTATTAGCGATCGCTAGTGAAAAATCTGATCAGGGTATAAATGTCTGAAAAATATTGAAATTATTGTAATGTCTTTATTGCATTTAGAATTTCAACAAAAATAACTGTTTGAAATATGTAGACCTGCAATTTCTGCTTAATAGATCACTGAAGTGGCAGCCCTCGAAATTCTATCTTAAAACGATTTGAATGAAGTTGTATCACTTTGCATATTCTAAAATGTGCATTACGAAATACTACAACATCTTTACCATTCTGATATGGTGGCTTTACGTCATCTTTTAGAAAGTAAACCATTTGTGGATATGTTACAACAAATGTCTGCTGACCTTTTTTTAGCCAGACGTAAGTTATTTCCCAATGTAAATTTAGTTGGCAAGAACCAAGATATTGATCTTTAAAACTGCTTTAAATTGGTTACAGAACTGGCTGCACAGAACAGCTACAATTAAAATTAGATCTGCTGTTACAGCTTTCAAGCCTGACGCAAATCCAGAAAGTCAAGTTCTCACTTGATTGATGTGCTCGCGTTGCATTCATGAACCTGACCAAGCGCTTGGGCAGCTTTTCGTCGCTGCACTAGTTAATAGACCGAAGCTCGCCTGGTCCCCTCTAATGTTTTTGTGATTTCGTTATCTCGCAAACTGTCCGACTTAGTGCATTGATTTAAAAACGCAGGGTCAAATCTCAGCTAATCCACTACATGATTGCATTGAATTATTGCGTAACTACTTTAATAGTTTTACCCTTTTCAATGTTACAAAAGCTGACTTATGCAATGCCTGTCAGATCATTATCGCATATGAGTGATGGCGCTTTTAAAGCATAGGAGCTCTTTAAGGCGTAGGAAGCACAATTTAAGAACCCAGTCGAAGATGACATATGCTTCAACACATATTAACTTAGATAGTCTCTCGTGAGTACACATGTGTGGCATTTTTGACAAGTTTTATCTTCGTATTTACATAATATTCTTGAGTTTGCGCTTTAAGGAATTAATTGTTCTCCCTTTGGGCTCTCTGAAACCAGAAATAACAGAAGGCGCAAGTTATCATCAATGCCGCGCAACATATGCTTTGTAAACTTTAGAGTTGTTTGTTTGAAGTTCCATAAAAGTATTATTCAGTTTTGTAGAAATTGCCTGTTTGCGTGTGTAATAGCCATTAAACCAATTAGGAAAATTTTTGTGAAAAAAATTTTGGAATGTGTTAAAAGGCTTCTAAAAAATATTTTTTTGCACAAGATACGCATTTTTAAAAATTTAAAATCTCCCTTTTTAGCCAAACGCTTTGGGCATGCCAACAACCTTTATACGTGTGATCTTTTGCTTCGGTGCCGTTGGTAATTCTATTTCAATTTTCAGGAGCCTAGTTCGAAGCGCGTCAAAACCTTGAGAAAGTCGGTTGTTTCCTTTGCAAGCCTGATCTCCCCGGGGAAGCAGAGTCGAGGAAAGCTTCAGGTTGGTTTCTGACTTCGGTGATTAGTCTATTGCCAATTTATGATCCTCATCAGCATTTGGAAATCGTTTGTGTTTTAATCTGGAGGCGTGCTATTTGTACAGTATTCATTAGCTTGTTGCAGCAAAGGATTTAGCTGTTTGCATTGTGTTAAGGTGTGATACTAAGATCCGTTTTGATTAATTTGATGTTCCATGGCTATCGGAAGCAAACTTTTCGTGTTATACAGTATAGCGTCAAAACATACGATCCCACACTTCAACATTGTGCCAAGGCTTTTCGGCCTTGACTGAGCGCTTGCATACTGAATGCAACTAGCAAAACTTTCAATTTGTTCGAACAGCTTATCAAAAGGGGTCTTTACCACCGGTAGTAACTTTCGAAAAATAAAAGAATGGTCACGTTTTACAATGCTGCCAAAGAGCGTTTTTTTATGCTCGTGTCACTTAGGGTTAGCCTCGGTTAAAAACTGCTATTGTCATGTCATTATGCTACTTTCCCGCAGGCCGCTTTTTAACGATTGATTTATTTTGATTTTTTTTAAATGCAATACTCTGCGGGCCGTCTAACAATCATTCAATCAAAAAAGATTCAATGCAAATCACGTGAAGGTCTTGGATCGCGCTAAACTTCTGATTGGCTGAACTATAATTAACCAAGCACGGTTATGCCTGTTGCACTACAAGAAACTGCCTTTAGCCTTACACAGACAACTTAGTGCAGTGTCCAGCGAACATGATAAAGAACGTGCTAGGCAGTCTCAGGTTTATATAAATTAATTGCGTACTGCGCGCCGTAGTGAGTTTGTAAGTTTGGTTTGTTTCAGTGTTGAGCGTTTGCTAATGCAAATCTAGTAATCTTTCAGCTTACTGCGTTAGTGGTAGCACTTTGATCGTTCCTCATAATCAAGATAGATCTACCGCGTACTCAACGTTGTTGACTTTGTACCATCATGCACATCGGTCTTACGTAATTTTTTGTTAGTGATTACTTCTGTTTTCCTCTTAAATTCATTGAGCCTGGACCAGGAGTGGTCAAACTTTTTAGCCGGAGGGCTGCATTGGCCATTCAAGAGTTGGCCGAGGGCCGGTGCTTAAAATCTTGCAAAGGTTGTATACAATGCAACCGCTTAAAATCTCGCAATAGCTTCTTGTAGTGTTAAATTATATTGAATATATAGAAGTTTTCACAAGTGTTGGCGGTCCTTAGTTGGCCCACCCCTGGCATAGATTATGTAGAAATTATTTTTCCGAAATCAACACGTAAACTTTTTTGAAAATAATCATATTTTAAAAGATATATGCATATGTATTCGGTGTTTGATTCCTTGGATTTCTGGACGTAAAGTTCTCGATAATTTTCGTAACGAGTAGTTTCTGTAAAGATATATTTAGCATTTCAAAGGTGACAAAATTTTAGTTTGTCAGTTAAGGTTACTCGTTCTTGCCCTTCAAGCCTTGAAGACTAATTGATATTTCCAGACTTGGGGCCTATTTGTTATCAGGACTTTTATATAACGATTGGATATTTTAGCTAGCTTATTATCAGGACTTTTATATAACGATTGGATGTTTTAGCAAGCTTATAATCCGGTTCAAACCGTCTTTCAATTATTGCTTGCTTTGAATTCGCGACTGCACGCTAATTACGTACTTACCTTCTTTGCCTTTCATGGTCTTCAATCAAGATTGGCTTGTCAAAATAAAATGCACTTTCCGCGATATTAGCGACAGTGCGCTTGCAGAGAGAAAGAAAAGCATGTCAGTATTTATTTTCTAAGTTGTAGCGCCGTTTTTCAATATGTTCGACTACTTAACGCTGAAGCCTTTTGAGCTATTAGAGCCAACATTAGAGACTGAATTGTGAGTACAGGTTAGATGAAAATATTCCATCTTTTAACGACAATATTTTATGCCAGAAATAAGCTGTCATTAAAAATTGCTTCTTTATCAACCAGTGAGGGCTTTTTTGTGATGCCCGCTAGACACTCTCAGATTTCGATGAAGACGGCTAGCATTATGCCACTTAATGCTATGGAAGATGTTTTGCCCTTCTCCGAGGTTCGATTTTGGCCGTTTGTTACATTTTGTAAAGTTTTATGCACTTGTGTTTTCTTAAAGCTTTAACATGCAAAACTGTTGCGTTAGGGTTGTATAAGGTCAGCTATTGCTCAGTTAATGATAGACCTAAGAGATGAAACCTAATGAAGTTTTAAAAGTAAACCCCATAAACTTGTGCTACTTTTGCTTACTTGATTTTTTGCTGAATTCTGTAGTGTGACTTGTCATAGCATCAGCGAGTAGTTATAGTTGTGTTAATTAATATATACTAGCACTAAGTTTTAAAATTTTTGATTAAAGGTTGAAGCACTAAAAACAACTTTTGTTCCGGATATTTATTTTTTGTTTTTTTGCAGCGCTCATCAAGTTACAAGGAGTTTACTGCTCCTCCTTGCAAGCCTTACCGGCCTCCTGGAAGCAACTCTACTGGAGGAGGCACTGGTTCCGGAGGATCAAACCATAATTCTGGCAAAAGATCGAGCGGGAACTCAGCAAAGAATAGAGGCAGTAAACTTTGGTGTGAGACGTTTGACTACTCTGGATTAGATGGCTTGGAGTTAAAAAGACAAGAAGCTATATACGAATTGTACCAGGGAGAAAGAGTTATGGTGCAGGATTTAAAGATGGCGAAACAGGTAACTTTTGTTTAAAAGTGCAGTAAAATTGTTACTAAATTGTAAAATGAATGTCATTTGAGCTTGTTTTCGTTTTGTGAGTCACCAATTCCAATTTTGTTTTAACTTCAACAAACAAACAAACCAGCCAATTCCGATTTAATCTGCACCACTAGCAACGCTGCTTCTTTACTTGAACTTTTTAAAGACGTACCGCGACTCAATGATGACATTGAAGATGCTCTCAGAAGAGGAAGTGACTCGCATTTTCGGAACACTTGACTGCCTCCTTCCTCTTCATGAGGATCTACTTGCTCTTCTCGAAGCAGCAAGATTAGAAGATGGAAGAACAGAAGGAGTTGGAGACGTTTTTAATAAATGGGTAGGTAGCTTTTCGTAGTCATTCGACATTGCTCTTTGCTATTGCCTTGCACAAGCGAGCGCTAAAGCTTTTTTTGCTTTTGTTTCGCTAGAAAGCGTGAGAAAGGTACAGTGAGCAAACTTTCGATACCTTGCAAAGTGGCTTTAGACATTGTTGGTTTGCGCAAGTTTACCCTAACCATACCTGTTTTTGCATCATACTTTGAAGTATAATTCTGAACTCTTTAATCTTGAAGATTGGACTGATTGATTGCATGATTTAATGTCTGGGTTTTGAAGTATGCAAAAAAGCGTAGATGCGCCAAGTATAAGAAGCTATTGCAATGATGGGATGGAATACGGCTGCGCATGTTACGCAGTAGGCATTCAGCAAAAAAATGATTTTTCATCCGTGCCGTTTTCAAGTGAAATTATGAGCGTAATGAGCTCCTCGTGTTTTTTTCAGTTGCCAACACTTACGCCTTACAACGAGTATTGCGCGAATCAAGCTGACGCCAAGGAAGCGCTCGACGCTGTTGTGAGCAGGGAAGCCCGCGTGCGCGACTTCCTTCAGCGTTGCTTGGAGTCGCCATTCAGTCGCAAGCTTGACCTCTGGTCCTACCTCGACCTCCCCAGGTCCCGTTTGGTCAAGTACCCACTGCTGCTGAAAGCAATTCACAAAGTAACTCCCCAAGACCATCGCGACGCTGCTACGCTGGAAGACTCGGTGAGTTATCACAAACTTCCATTACCGGCGTAGAACTAATAATAATTGGCCTTATACGCTCTAACCCTGGTCTACACTTAGGCTAACTGCGGTTCAACTCTTGTTTTGTTGTATTTTGACTGCGGGTTGCGACTGAGTCAAAATAAAGCAAAGAGTTGAGTGGCAGTTACCCTCAGTGTAGAAACTGTGAACTGTATTGGGTGCGATTTGGTGCTGCTACTTGATTAGTATGTACAGTTTTAAATCACCCTTTTTTTTGTACTGATGTAATGTGAGGTTTTTGTTTACAGCATGCTCTCAATATTGTTGCCAGACTCTGATCGTGTGTCAAAATCGAAAACTTGACAATTTTACATCGTTTTGGATGGTCGCCTTGTTTAATTTTCTCCAGACAAATTTTAACTGCAAAGTTAAATGAAAACGCTAGGTTTTCCTTGAAGCACTGACTGGTTTCAAAAACTCTAGCTTTAGACTTCGCATTGGGTAGCCTGGCCCTTGTTCTAAACTATTGTGTCATTGGTATTTAATTGTTGGTTAAGTTTATGAGAATTTAGCACTTCATTAGTTTAGCGGCTCCTGTTTATATTCTCTCGATTTGGCATGATATGTAGCGCGGAGGATTGAGTCAAATTGGTTTTTATATTTTTTCTGATCGCCATTTAAACAAGAGATTGTTAAATGCTCGTAAATGCCATAAATCAGATATATATTACCCCTTGTAAAATGCTAAGCAGTCTTTCTAATTGTCAATAAAAATAAAGCGCTGACATCAGTCATTCAATGCACACCATATTGAAGTTGAGTAGCTCGATTGACAACATATCTGAAATTGTTATATTGTCAACCTTAGCACAGTAATAAAATCATACACACCTGGTTAGATTTGTAATCTTAAGTTTCTGTGTTACTGGCCGAAATGGCGGTAAAATATTATGGGCTATTTTTCTGTTGTTAGCCATTTGCAGCTATGTTCCATGCTTGGCCGTAGTGTGTAGGATAGAAGTGCGATATGCCGCCAGCACCTGCGACTTCGGCCGTAGTGTGTAGGGTAGAAGTGCGTTATTCCGCCAGTGCCTGTGACGTCGGTTGCTGTGTGTAAGGTAGAAGTGCGTTATGCCGTCAGTACCTGCGACTTCGGCCGCAGGGTGTTGGGTAGAAGTGCGTTATTCCGCCAGTGCCTGTGACTTCGGCTGCTGTGTGTAAGGTAGAAGTGCGTTATGCCGTCAGTACCTGCGACTTCGGGTGTAGGGTGGAAGTGCGTTATGCCGCCCGTGCTTGCGACTTCGAAACGGGTGCGCACAAAGTTGTTCTGTGAATAAGCGACAAAACGATTTTCGCGCAACTCCAGGATAAAAATAACGCTGTTTCTGCTGTAATGGCAATTTTGGGTTGGCAGAAGCTTTGTCAAGTCGCCAAACAACAAACAAAGCACTTGAATCAAGTAGATCACTTCTAAATTTTAAATATATGGCACTTATCACTGTGCAAGGTATCACGTTTACTTAAAAAACACTACTAAAGAAACTACTATTAATGTCGATTGCATCACGCTTTTTACTCCATTAGCGCTGTTTGCAGTATTTGTGGAAGAACCGCACTGTGCAAGCAGTGCTACTGGCTATTCCAAATCTGGTCTGGACCTACGTTGTTCTATTTTTGTAGAACAACATCGGAAGAAGAATAGCATGCATGAATGCGCAGCACCTATTTCAATGTGTTTTAATGACGCTTTAGAACGGCGACAATCGGTTTTTAATTGTATCGGAAACTTTAATTGGCTTTGAGAAAAGCTGTTTTAATGCTACGGTATTTTCGAATGACTGATTGTTGGCTATTTTGAAATTCGTTGATTTAAAACTATTTCAAGCGGTACAGTGGACACCGCTTAATGTGATCACTTTGCGAACATCTTTTAGTGATAGCAATAACCGATTGATAACATTTAACAGAAAAAATAAAAATTACCATTTTGCTGCATCATTAGGGAAAGCTGCACGTGTATCAAGCAGTTTTGCCGCTGCCTCTCGTTGCCCCATCTCAGGCAGCTGGCCAAGTGAGTTTCGCGCCTACGAAAGACAAAAAGACGCCAAAATTTCCCTCCAGATTTGTGATGTGATTACACGATTAATTGTCTGCTTTGCCAGAAAAAAAATCAGGATTTTTAGAAGAACAAACATTGTCACTGCGTAGTTATGCTAGAAGTAGACAAAAATGCCCCCAAGTTTGGAAACTTTTTGATAACAATAACCGATGTGCTGATTACAATAAGCAGCATATTTGTAATGTATTTTGTACGTTCGGACGGGGAACAGGAATTCTGATGATATTAACCGATTGATAACATTGTCCGTGATTACATTAAGCGGTGTCCACCGTATTTCTTATAATGCTTGTAGAATTAAGTTTATGACACAAATACCGAGCAAGATTTCTTGTGATGCATTTGGAACAACATGCGATTACCTATTTGTGATGCCGTTTGATAGAATCGACTGACGCAGTACAGACTAGTGCCATTATGACGTAATGTGCAATGACAGCCAAGTACGATTGCTTTGTTGACAGAGCAATGATGGTATTTTCTCGTTGTAGCTATCAATGATCAACGATATCATTACACGAGTCGATCACCTGACGGGTGAAAGGCAGTGCAAGTTTGTTCAAAGCAAACTCGAGTACTTGGACAAGAAGAAATGTCCTGAAGTCGAGAGAAGCACGAAGATTATCTGCTCTGGACAGCTAAAAACAAGCAGAGGAACGGTAAGCTACTGCTCTGATGGTTATAAACGAATTCATCTGAAAACAGCTTATTTCATAAACACTGATTGACACATGTTAAACAACTACTCTTATGCTAAAAGTTTGCGGTATGTTACGTAGCTCTTGAAAAGAAAGGGATTTTTTTGGTTTTGAGTGGATAAAAGGAGAAAAATTTTTTGGCTTGCGACTGGCAGGTCTGCTTGTTTGCGTGTTTGGTACATAAAGTCGCTTGATTCCGAGTTTTAAGTGCGCTTATGGTAGGATTATTTTTGAACTTAAACGGATTATGTTGGCGGTTATTGTCTGTCCTCCGCAGTTGTACGAGGCCATTATCCGTGTTAGAAAAAAATTTAAAGCTTAGTTAATCTAATTTAGATTTGGTTGTTTACGTAGCATTGCATCTGAAAAGCATCTTGTTTTGCTGATAATGTCTCGCGACGTGTTTGCGCCGCTGATAAGTGCGTCACGAAAAGCTCTTTGGCAAAGCGACAACTTTTAAGCCATTCTGTACCCATCAATAGATGATGTGCAAATTTTTTTCTCGCTCAGAAAGTTCAAGTTTTTCTCTTCGACCGCGCTCTCGTCTTGACGAGGAACGCAACTCGCGGCGAGAAGCTGACGTATCAAGTTCACAGGCAACCGCTGCCGCTTAGCACGGCTTCGATCGAGACGGACGAAAGCGGAAAATTAAGCGGATCATTTCGAGGCGGGATACTAAGCAGTGACAAAACACGTAAGTTTTTTTTCTTTTTTGTACAACAAAGTATTTTCATTTACTGAAAGCATTTTTTGTGGTGTAACGTTTTGTCTTACTGATAGGTATATTACGGCTCCAACTCTGTGGCTTATACTATACTTAGCAGTTACTAAATCAGTCTTTCTAGGATTTGAATAGTCCTATACAAGTGTTGACAATAGTGCTGCATTAAGAGTTGCGCTTCAAGTAGATCTTTCAAACATTGATGCAGTATATGTCTGTGTAGTGTGCTTATCTATCACTTGCTTTTGCATCGTACGATTGCGAGCTTTTCAATTTAAATACTTCATTTGTTAATGCAGCTCGTGGTCATTAAGGCAGATATTTTTAGTATTTATCCTCACTGTCCGAGAAATAAAGTCGCAAAGTACCTAATGCCGGTTTTGTTATGCCATGTAAGACTCGCACTACAATTTTTCTTGTATAAGACACTAAAATGTATGAAGTGCTTTCTATTTTCTAATTTTTCTTTTTGATATTCAGTAAAGCACGCATTCCGAGCGAAATCTGACCAGTTGAACATTGGCTACACGCTCTGCGCTGTAGATGAACATGACAAAAAGCAGTGGATCAACTCCATCCAGGAAGCGATCGCGAACCGTCGAACCAGCAGTGCGTCCGAAAGTTCAAAGAAATCTGAAAACTTAGCTTCAACGCTCGCAGGTTCGATGACGATCGAAAAGAAAGACTATCCGGTCACGCGTTCGTCGTCCAACACCAGTGACAGCAGTCAGTCGACAGATTCGAGTGACGTTTCTCAGATAAGTAGACGTCAAAAGAATGGAAAAGGTTTGAAAATATCGCCTCTGCGGCGAAGGAGCAAGGACCAAAAACCAATAGCTGAAGTCGAAGCCGTTAAAGTTGCTGCCAAAAACGAAGAAACGGAAAGTGAAAACCAAGTTTGCCGAAGAACTAGGAGTCTATCAGCATCTCCCGTCACTTCTTCCATTCCTGATCGTAGACGTAGCACTGCTGGATTTTCTTCTGAAAGCTTTATGAAACCTCCTTCGGGGAGGCCAACTTCGTTGACCCCAACTCATCAGTACAATCTCCGGTCAAATTCTCGAACGCCACCGAGGTCACCGCGTCTTTCATCAACTCGCTCCATGTCTGATCTTTACAGTTACATAAGAAGAAGATCGCAGGAGCTGAAGCAGGACGAAGAACATTCGTCCACGGAGCTGCCCACCATCGTAGCGGAGTCGACTGAACCGTTATCTCCTCTTCAACGACACCGGTTGTCGTCTATGTCTCATTTGATCGTAGATTCCCCCGACCATCCCGCCGCATCCAACACGTCGCAGAACTTTCCGATGGTAGAAGAAGACTCTATTAAGCCTGCTTTCAAGTCGCTCACGACAATGCACGCTTCAAACGCATCTCCAACCATTTCCATCGCCTTCCCCGCCCTGTTGCCGATCGCAGCTTGGCCAGCAGCGGCACAAGTGGGCAAACGGACTGTTTCTACTTCATCAAAATCATCCGAATCGTTAAGCGACGAACCGCTCGCCGTCGACGACGTTGACGTCATTTTAGAGGGTGTTGCAAGCAGCGACAGTGACGTCACTTTTTCCCACGGTGCTATGACGTCGTCGGACGTCTGCGGTGACGTAGCGGACGTCCTAAATGAGATTCTTGAACAAATCTGCCCGTCTCGTAGTGGGGTTCTTGTTTCATGCAGTGAGCATTTTATAACAATCGCGAGTGACGATGGCACCCCCTGGAGGGGGGATGACATGGAGATCAGTGTGTAAAGCCCTCCTTATTATTATTTGAAGTGTTGGCAATCTTGCCGTGTTTATCACTGTTCATAAACCGTAGGTTACTTTGCTCGAAGACCAATAAGCATTCGTTGAAACCAAATCAAGGCCGTATTTTAGGTGTATTTGTGCGAGAAGAGGCCAAAAACCATCAAAGAAAATTTCATTGTGATGGTCCCCAGGCTTTTTGAAACGACACTTTTTAATAAAGCAAAGCATTTGCACGATTTTGGATTGTTCCCCTTTCCTGATATGAACTTAAATCCTGTCGTTTATCAAGTTGATCAAATGCAATGAAATACGTTCCAGAGTTAGTTTATGAATTTGTGTTTTTTTCGTTTTATTTATACTTCCATGCTACGTTCTGTTGACGACTTTGCTTTGTCAAGTGATTTGGACCGAAATTCCTAGGTTTCTACCACATTTTTTTCATGATGCAGTCAATAAAATATCTTACGAAATATTGGGTGGTTATTTTAAGTGACGCTAAATTTTACAGCTGTCTTTTAAACCAACCAATTAAGCAAACTGGTAAAATGTTTCAGCATTGTCCAGGTTAACGGAACTCATTTTTTAATGACCTTCGTCGTGTGTAAGGCTCAAGGTTTCTATAGTTTTAGCGAATCCAATACAAGAATGTTAACGGCAAGTCTGATCATGATTTTATGAAGGTCGTGCCCAGAAATGATGGAAGGCCATTTGAAATGAAGCTCCTATACTAGATTCAATCGATGAAACATAAAAAAATTTTTTTCGCTCAATTTTTATTTTGTTACTCCCAACACCAGATTTTTCTGCTTTACCATTTCACCAGTAATGATCTATTGCTGTTATTTAAATGTCATTTCAATTAAAGCAAGCTTTTAATTTTCGTACTTCACGCATTAAGAGCATTGGTTCTCAACTGTTTTTTTCTAACGCCTGCTCGCACAACTTGAAAGAGTTTACCACCTAAAAGAAGTTGCATCAAAAACTAGCCCCGCAATTCAATTTTGATTCTAGTCAATTAATATTGGTAGGTTGAGCTTCGTGCAGCATAGCTGTTGTTCGTTTGAAGATTACAAAGCCGAAATATCAACTACTAAGTTTTCAAGAATTTTCACGCAAAATATTTCCACAACTAAGCCATTTCCCTCCCCTCTCAAATGCATTTTCTGATTAAAAGAAAACTAAAGCGCTTACTGGCTGTTCCAGCGGTTTTGAGTTGAGTTCGCACCTCGTGTTCTCTGCAAAAGGTAGACTCATTTTTATATTCTTTCTATTTTCGTGACATTCGTGGTGGATTGGAAAAGTGTGGCCTCATATCGAACAGTTCACGAAATTTAGAGGTAGCCGGTTTCCCAAAAATGGATTTACCCCGATTTCGTTAGCTTTTTCCAAATAAAAAAGTTCTTCGATCCGAATTATTCCTTTTTCATGGCTGCTGTATTCTAGAATTTTCCAAGACGACTCCCTTCACGTCGTCAATCTAACCGGGTGTAAAAATAAAGCCGAGGTGTACGAATTGCTAAAATCTCTTCAACCCCCATGGGTATGAGCATTGCCAATTGAGAACTACTGAGCAAAGCAACAAAAAAAATGTTATGTGACGAGGACCAAGGTCTGGCCAATACAGGCCCACGAAAATCAAGCTTATTTTTGGTGTGCTGCTAAAGTATGATCTCCTAGTTGTAGTTTGCAGTGTCCGTTTTCCACCAAGACCAACAATTATTGTTCGTCAAAATCAATATATAGCATGTTGTGAAGTATTCCGAGACACAAATAGGATCAATAAATTTGTAAGAGTTTAAAAAAGCATCGCAATGTAATGTTATACGCGGGCGTCAGACTTAATTAATTTTACCATTACTTACTAACACTATTGAACTATTACTAACTAAATTTGGTAATTTAGAGAAAAACCATTAAACGAACAGCAGCATAAGCCCCTCTATTCTGAAAAGTGCCTATATCCCTCTGTGCAATTTAAAATTTTCCCCGCAGTGGAGAACGATGCCACCAGTTTGAGAAATGCAGCTTACAACAACAAAATCCGATTGGCAGTATCATGTGCGGCATCTAGCGATGAAGTTAAGTCAAAATGTTTTATCGCTTTGTGTGACGAGGGATGCGCAACAACCGCAATTCACAGACTTGTCACTTCTTATTGAAGTTTTGCTTGAAACAACCGCAGATTAGTGCCGTGAGTGTGTTCATCAAAGGCAGTTTTATGAGAAAGATTATTACTAAACCTAACAGAATGACTTATTATTTATTGATGTTCCAAAATCAGCAGCACATAAATAACGCGTTGATTAACGCCACAAAATAAGCTCTTCACAATGAAAGAGATATTTACCAACAATTTGTGGTCAAGTAAAGAAGCAAAAAAAATCTTTTCAGATGAAGCAAGTCTAGAAATTACTAAGCATCACGCGAAACAGCAAGAATGGAGAAAAATCGCCGTAATAAACCATTACATTAAATTACGATTAATAAAAAAAAAAGCGATACAATCTAATTATAAATTCACAAACCGCTGCGGGCTTCGTTATTTCACAATAATGACAAGTTTAAAAAGCCTGTCATAAAAATATTTCTCAGTAGGCTTCGTATCAAGAGTGGCTGCAGACATACAAGAATTTCTCATTTTTTTTGTTGCCCTCTTTCCTGTTCTGAAAAGCTCTAAGTGCACTGATACCAACAAAATTAATTGGTTTTAAATTGTAAACAAATAGCCGGCGGTAAATAGCTGAGCATAAATTTGTTTTAACTGTGTTTGTATAGTAAGATATGCGCTCATGCTGCCGGTCAAACCCAATAGGCAAAAACAAAGACGGCCAATTGAGATAAAGTTTGAGAAAGACGTTTTCACATTACTGAATTTAAAAAATATGTTGAGATTTGGAAGTGTCTATGTCGAGTTTTCTTTCTTTTTCGCTTGCTGTCTTTTGCGATCCAGAATTGCTCTCAGCTCTGGAGAAATTTGATCAGGATGCCGAACACTGGCTTGAGATTGTCGGCTGAAATTTGATGTTTTTATTGGTGTCCTTAATCCGAGCTGTATAAAGTAAGAAATTGGCAAAAATGAAAATAAAACCCAAGCCAATTGTTGGCTTACGAAGTTATAACGTACACAGTTATGTAGCACAAGTTGTCGCTGAAGAGTTTTTGCACTATTTTGTGCGTCGCACAATCAAGGAAAACTATTTGATTATGGTCATCGCGTTTTCCCAGCTCTTTTTGGAGATGGAGCACGGCACGAAACGGTGATTCAAATCACACTGCAAACCTAATTAACATCAAACGAGGGGAAAAGCGGCCGTTGCTTTCGAACAAGTTGTGCTCGGTCGTTGTTTTGGTCGATTAAGCAAATCACATCTTTTAGACTTCGATGCAGCCGCTGCCATGAAACACTGTACAGACTGGCCATCAAGATTTATGAGACCAAGTGGTCGGTGAGGGGCCCGAAAGACAAGGCAGTCATAAACAACGCGGCTTCCGTGTGCTTTTTTGCGCCTCACTCGCAGGCCACTGAGGAAACCAGGCCTCATTTACACACAGTCGAGCCGAAGCGGCCAGCTCTGGTTTGAAATCGATTAAGTCTGTGCCAGGCTGGTCCGTGCCTGCGAATCGAGGTTTGACATCAAGAATAAAGAAGTGAAGCCTCGAGCATTTCTTCCCCCCTCCCTGCCTCATCTCGTGCGTCAGCATCCCGGCTGGCAGCATTGACATTAGGATTTATTTTCGAAAAATCTTGTGCAGGTAGTATGACGTTAAAGGCTGGTTTCAATTAGGCGTAGATTGCAGGCGTAGAGTGAAAAATTTTTTGTTTCTCTATTAAGTTTTGCGTATAAAACTAAAGACAGAAACAAAAAATTTTTTACGCTACGCCTGCAATCTACGCTTAATGGAAACCAACCTTAAGTCTCGAGTTAAGTCGCCGAGTTGTTTTAGTTTGAGCAGACAACAGCGCTTTTAAGCTGGACAGGCGAGAGTCAATGTAGCTTTGATTTGGACAAAAACAGTTACATGTCAGCCAGCGAAGCAAAGAAAGTCGGGACACCGGCGCTGATGAAAACACCAAAAGCTTTGGGCAAAACAACTTCTTTCAAGGCCACATGAAAATTCTGTACAACAGACTAACTATTCGTGTAATATCAAACAATGGATAACGCATACTAGTACTTACATTTAGCTTCTTCATTTCATCGACAGCTGTTTCAGTTGTTTTCGGACTCTCTGCTTGTGGAACCGATTTTAAAGCCTCACGAAAGTCGACTGTTACGTTTGTAGAACGACCGCGTCCCCCCAAGGTATGTGACTTTTGGTTTGAAGGCTTCAAGCCGGTTCGAAATGTGTCGAAAAGATCTCCGTTTACTGAGCTTTCCGCTGAGCTTGAGGTTCTCCGGTCACCAATCGTGGCGTATTTATTCGTGTTTTTCAGTTTAACTTTTTCCAAATTTTCCATCAGTTGGTTTTCACTTGGCGTAGCTTGCTCCGAAAGTCTTCTATTAGCTTTCCGCAACCCAACTGTCCCATCCTTGATTCGTTTCATCATTTCAGCCATCGCATCTCCGTAACTGTCAGCTGCACTTGTTTTGCTTCTACTTAATCCTTTCTTTCCTCCAATCGGAGCATCTCCTCGCGCGGTCTTCCTCTCGTTGATCAGCTGCAGCAAATTACTGAAACAGAAATCAGTCATCACATTAGCGAGCTGTTCTGGATCGCTGCCACACACATAATCGCGTTGCTTCGCTAATAATTTGGAAGGCTTTGAACTAACCCTAAGGAAAACTTTGAGAAAACAAGAGAGGCCAAGTTTAAAAATTGATTTCTTTTTCATGTGGGAGGGATGGTTGGATGGAAAAAAGTTCTCTATGAGCGAGTTATCGGATAGCAGAAGAAAAGGGAATTTTACTTCCTCCAGGACGGTGCGTCTCCACCCGCTTATATACGGTCATGTAAATTATTTCCAAGAGTTGAAAAGACAGCGTTTTGCTTTATTTTAAAGTTTTGTGGCTCCAAAGGATTGACCATCTCCCATCGCTGAAATACAGACAATTTAGCCCTATAACTAGGAAAACTTTTTGCAACTTTTGCAAATGTTTTTTACTGTTTTTGGCAGATTTTTAAGTAAAGGAATTCTATAAATTAAGACGTTTATAGCTGTGAGCATAAATTGTATAACGCAATCTTTTGCTTTTCTAAATTCAACACTTTTTTCGCAAGCTTTACCAAACTTTGTGCAGCAATGCAGCAAGGGTGCAATTATCAAAGGACATTTTAACTTCAAGACGTTTTTAATTTTACTTTATTGGAGATTAACCATTCGAAAGCGAGAATTTTTCCCTTTTTGCTCTTCAAGCAAACACGAAGACCTTTGCTTGGAGACCAACCACGCGAATCAGATAATTTTGCTTATTTTGTTCTCAAACATAAGTGAAGGCGTTGTTTTTGGCGATTAATATTGCGAAGGAGACAATTTGATTCATTTTGCCAACACCGTACTTTAACTTTTATGTAAATCAATGCAAAATTCAACAGCAATATTCGTTAAAAACAAATGTTGCTTTCTCAATTTTTTATTGCAACAAAAAAGCTGTCCTACTCGTAATTTTTGCAACAGCCTTTGCTTGTTGTGTTCTTGGGTAAGACACATGCAGAGATACCACCTTAAAGTGGCTGGCAGGGTAATGGGTAGAGCAGCCTACTCCTCTGGGTGATGGATCAGCAGAAAGAAAAGCAAATAGATCATGAGTTCACATGCATGAGCCAAAAAGAAAAAAATTTCTCAAACGAAGACCAACAACAACTAATCCATAAAAGTTTTTGATCTTATGAAGTCTGTTACATTTTTTGTTATAAATACTGAATCCAACTTACTAAAACAAAACAACTTGGATTTACGATCGCCAAGTTTCGAGATCAGAACTTGGCTAAATCCTAGCTTTTGTGCAGCATAAATCGATGCAAATTCATGAGATGATTAAGCAAAATTAAGCTAAGGCAGATGGCGTTTTATTTTAAGCAAAATTTAAATTAAAACCTGCTTTATAAACCTATGATGTTTATAATCCAGCTATTAGTTTTTCTGTCAAAGCCTTATCGCTAAAAACAAGAAACTGCTGTTAAAGAAAAATCCTATTTGCTTTAATAGTTGCTTACTTCATTGGATCTCCAGACGAGGTATCTGCTGAAAAAATAGGGGGTGGAGGAGGAGGGGGAGGGGGAGGAGGTGGTGGGGGGGCGTCTGAGATCGAAGTGGTCGAAGAATCCGTTTCTCTTTGCTTCGCTAATTCAGCTTCTAGCTCTTTGCACCGGTTTTCTAATTCTTTTTGCTTTTGAGTCAGTTCGAGTACTTGATCTGCTGATCCATCACTGCCTTCAGCGCGTGTCGCTTCGCTGAGCTGCTCTCGGAGAAAGCTGATTGTCTGTTCCAGTTCTTCGATCTAATCAAAACAAAGTTTGATTCTGGGGCGAAGAAGTTCTCAAAGCATTGGCTTTGCAGCGGCACACCTGGGTCCCATTTCCTTGTCCTACAATACCGAACACTTCAAAAAAACAATATTTGCAGCCACTCTGCTTGACGAACAGCACAAATTGAATAGTTAGTAGAAAAATCCGACAAGCTCACTTGTCATGGCCTTGGGTAAAGCACTCAACGGAATTCTTCCATTCCTATGTGGCACAAAGGAGGTGAAGACTGCTGGGCCAATCACCAGCCGATGGAATATCAAGATTACAAAATGCAGCAAGGTTGCTCTATTCCTCAAACAAATGCAGCCGATGAACATTGATTGATTGATTACTTGATTGATAAAATACCGTTATTCAGTGTTGAGGAGTGGTACTCGAATCTGTTGAGAAACTGTGGATCCACCTAACGGTTATCATTTATTTTCTTGGATAGAGACTTAACTTTAAAAGAAATTTTTGAGTTGTACTTTTCAAACCCAATTAGGAAAATAAGAACATGCTGATCAGGACAAGAAAAAGCGGAATCCATTTTAAACCAGTAGTAGATGCCGGCAAGTAGATCCACTACCAAGTAGCATGACCACTTTTGTAATGACAACTACGAACACATTAGCAGAATTACAATGGCCTGCAAATGCGCCGGTGTTGGAAAATGAATTGCTGTATGCAGCAATAAGCAGTGGTGGGAAAGTTATATTTTTAAAGTAACTGAGCTTTAGCACAGTTACCCAGCTAAGAAAGAAACTTAGTTACAGTTACAGTAACAAATTTTAAAAAGTAACTTGTTACAGTTGCTACTTGCAGTTACTTTTCATGGCCAAAGTTTTTTATGCAACATGCAAGAGTGACTTATTTTCGATGCAAGGCGAAACAGCTAAATCGCCAATTAAAAATGCGGTTTAACTTGATTAGAAAGCGAAAGCTTGAGTTCCTAGTGCTTTGCTGTTTTTCCTTTAATATTCAAAGACTGTCTGCGCCCTTTCCAAAAGGAAGTGGGAACCAGCGAATAGAAAAAATCTTCGATGAGTACCCTTCTACAATAACTTTTGACCTTGTCGGCTATGCTTTTGAGATTTTCAAACAGACGCGTCAATCTTCCCGAGCACTATAGTTTCTGCTACAGTTCTATGGCTCATGTTAATTGCAAAAATGCGTGGCTTTAAAAATCGACTCAAAGGATAGTTCGTAAAAATTAAGTCAAATGGGATTCGAGCCCATGCCCGCTCTAACCATGCTGTCCACGGGTTTGAGTTTGCGGCAGCCATTCACCGTAGGTCAGACGTACAACTACTCCACCATCCTAGCTCAGTGTTGAACCGCTGAGGCAAGTACGTTAGGCGTTGACATATATAAACTGATAAAGCCAATGTGTTCGTACCGCTTTCGCGTCATTTTCACGGTGCTTGCCAACACCAGCTGGAGTAAGGTATCATATCGATTTTCGATTAGATGAGCGAGACCAACTGTAACCTACTTTGATAGAAAGGGGTAAGCAAATAAGCTTCACTCCTGTCAGTTATTATAGAATCACCCTAAAACGACTAAAGATTTCAGTTTGATATTTCCTGACTTTGAATATACATATCATTTTAAGTTACAATTTCAAGTTAATCAGTTAAAGTTAAGGGACCAAAATTCCCAATTTGTCGAAGGGTTCCAATGAAATCAAATTTTTTGACGAAAAACTTCACTATGATTTTATTATTTGAAGACATATTAACAAAAAAACCGTTCTTTTCGCTGTGAAAGCAGAAAACAAAGTGTTACCTTATCATGTAACTTTTACAAAGTCTAATTGATAACTAGTTTCGAATTCCGTTACTTCTGCAAAAAAGTAACAAAGCTACAGTTAATGGTAACTCAAAAAAGTAACTAGTTACAGTAGTAGCAAGTTACTGCCCACCACGGCCATATGCATCAAAAGAGCAGCAAGGGATATTAAACTCGAAATTTCTTCATTGAAAAACCAGCGCTTTTATATCAATAACTACTTGTATTTAACCAAAATTCTAACCTCTTGTCTTCTCTCAATTTTTTCCAATTCTAATTTTTTGTTTAATTCTGTGATTTCCTTCATCGCTTCTTGTAACGTTGATGAGTTTTCATTTTTCTGTGGCAGAAGCATCACGCTCTGTCGCTAAAAAACAAATCAATTAATTTAATTCCATTGTACTAGGCATAAGCAGGTAAGACTAGTCACACGAATCTCGGTATATATGCTACGCGTTTGTCAATCACTGTCTCTGAAAAGGAGAGAACAACATACAGCAAAGTAGCCGTGGCCTATCATTGTTACTAGTCGTGCAGCTCGGAAACAATCCTGATAGAAATTAGTGGCGCAAGCCGCGTTGTTGGGGGTGTGCCTGCCTGGGAGACGTTATTTTTGGTAGCTGCGCTCTAGCTCCACGTCTACATAAAAGGTTTTCCCTTTTAAAAAGCTGCAGTTTTGCAATTGTAGGTGCTCGTGTTTCATGTTTCACCCGAAGTCGTGGGCTCCAGTGCGCTACTGTTGGGAATTTTTGCGTTTGTGCAGTCGTGAGACAGTTATTTGACGATCATAAAGCGCTTCCGTTTAGCACAGTGGTTCCCAACCTTTCTCTAGTCATGGACCCCTATAACAAAATTATCAAGCCTGCGGACCCCAAGCTATAAAATTTTCCTGGAACTCGTTTAACATACCAGTTATGCTGGCGATATGCTACTAAGCTACTAAGTGAAATTTTAACGACCAGTAGTTTTTACAACAAATTTTAATCGAATGAAAGCCGAAAAGTTGCGAAAACAAAAGTTGGATGAATTATACGAGATAAACCACGATTACCATGTGCTTATATGAGTAACCTAACGCTACATTATATACAATTTAATGAGACGGCTGCTGTTGCTTTTCCTGAACCAAAAGACTGAACTGTGGCTGAGTTTTTGACAATGCAACACGCATATCATCTTTAACATCCAAACGATTTCGGTGTTTTGTTTTTATGGTCACAAGAGCCGAAAAGCCTGCCTCGCAAAGGTAAGTGGTTACAAATGGAATCAGAGCATTACATGCTTGCTTCGCCAGGGATGGGTAGGTTTGTCGTTGTGAGCACCAAAATTGTTCCCCTGTTTTAGAATTAAATTCTATGCGTAATAGCTCGTTTGCTCTCAAATCAATAAGGTCATCTTTGTTGAGATCTTCGTCGCAAATGCTGTTTAAGTCAACGAGGAAAGGATTTCGAATCCATGTTTCACCTTCTTTCAACAGGTTATCCATATTGAAATAACCTTTAAACGAGATTTGCAGTGTATCCAAGTGTGCACAAAATTGTTCCCTCATAGAGAGAAAAAGTTCACATTCTCTTTGAGTTTCATTCGTCAAGAAAAGATCTTCTAACATTGGGAAATTTGCATAATTACCCGCTTCCATTCTACGCTTCCAAAGTGGCAATTTGCCCAAAAATGCTTTCAGCTTTTCAGTTGCATCAAATATTGTAACACCTGGCCCTTTAATGGCACGATTAACGTTGTTAATGTGACCGAAAATATCGGCTAAGTAGGCCATGCCGTATGAAAAGCTTTTACAGTCAAATTTTTCAGAAAAGGGACTTCCTTTGTTTTTCAGAAAGATTGACACTTCGTGTTTAAGCTCCTGCATTCGTTTCAAAACTTCACCTCTAGAAAGCCAGCGTACCTCCGAGTGGTACAAAAGTACCTCGTTATCTGACCCTAGTTCTTGACATAACGCTTTGAAAATACGGTGGTTTACAGCTCTGCTTCTGATGAAATTAACGATTTTCACACATATTGACAGAACGTCTTTGAGACTTGCTGGTAAAGTTTTTGCTGCTAAGGCGTACCTGTGCAGGAAGCAGTGAGTGACAACCACGTGAGGAACTTCGTTTTTGACTAAAGCAGCAAACCCAGATTTGTTCCCGAGCATAGCTGGTGCTCCATCAGTACATATCGAGCCGAGTTTCTTTTTCCAATCGAAATTTTGTTTTTCAAAAAATTCTTTTACCATTCGAAATACATCGATTGCCTTTGTAGTTTCCAACAGAGGCTCACAAAATAAAAATTCCTCTTTGATTTTCTCACCGTGAGCATAGCGCACAAAAACCAAAAGCTGGCTGCATTGGGAAACATCAGTGCTTTCGTCAAGCTGCATACTAAATGCAAATGGTGATGCTGCCAACTCTTCCATGACTTGCTTAAGAATATTTTCTGCAATATCAGCTATTCGAGACTTAATAACATTGTTTGACATTGGTATAGCTTCGATTTTTTTCCTCTGTTCTGAACCACAAACTAGCTCAATCATTTCTAAGGCACAAGGTTTTATCAGTGTTTCTGCAATCGTATGTGGCTTTTTCTCCTTGGCAATTCGATAAGCCACTTTGTAAGATGCTTCAACCAAAGGCTTTTGAGTTGGAACAAAGCCGTGTTTTACCAAAGTTCCACTTTTTTCAAACCGAGCCTTTTTATTGCGAAATGCTTGGGGGCTGTCGGAAACATTTCGTGGGTGAATAGTGCTGAGGTGTTCCTTTAATTTCGCTGGCTTCATGCTACTGTTTGCAAGAACTTTACCACACAGGAAACATTGAGGGTTTTCTGTACCATCTCGTTCCGTTGTAAAAGTGAAACCATATGATATATAATCGTTATTATACTTTCGCTTTTTTGCCATTTCAGTTAGCTAAATCCTAACAATATTAAATCTTTCGCTAAATCTTAATAATAATAATAGTCTTGTAGCTGATAATATCATTCACTGCCATGTGCTGCTTCTGCAATAAAACAACATTTGGTTACTGAAACCATGCTGTGAGTTTGGACGAAGTTAACTACGGAGTAATTCTAATTGTTGATATACATTGCGATGTCATAATGGCTACTGAAGTTATCTATCGGCTATTGATTCATTAATGACTTTTCACTTTTGCATCCATGTTGACCTTGCGCAGGTAGCCTAATTGCTTACAGTTGTGCTAAAATTCATCAAGGCATTCACGGACCCCCTTAAACCATTCCACGGACCCCCAAGGGGTCCGTGGACCCCAGGTTAGGAACCACTGGTTTAGCAGGATATTTGAAAAAAAAATAGCGCACTCTGCCTCTCAAGCTTTTTGGAATTGAACGTTCGAATAAAATGATCACTAAAGTAAGTTTCAAGTCAATCTTACCTTCCACGACTTATTTTCTGCGTACATCTCGGCTGCAATTGTTTCTGCTCTCCGTCGGACGTGAGATTCAACATTTAATTTTTCTTGCAAACTGTGAAGCTCTTCGGTAGCTGCCTCTTCCACTGTAAGACAGGCAATGAAAAACGTTAAACATAAGATAAATGAAATTAAGGCACCAAGATGAGATTTTGATGTCCACCGAGCTGATGTAGCACCGACTCGGTGGTGAAGTGGTTGGAGGGGCCTCTTCGCAGTTGGTAGACCTAAATTCCATTCCCTTGTGGAATCTTACCAAAATTTTTTGGAATGGTATTCGCATCTATCACGCGTGGCGCCCAGCACGGAAGAGGTAGCAAGAAGAAAAAGGCGAAAAGTTGTTGTTGGTTTACCCCTCCTCTTCCTTGGGATGGAGGTATTGCGCGAACAGCAATCCAGGTTCACGCCATCAACCTAATTGAATTAGGCCGGGGGAAAAGTGGCAGCCCATTTCGAACCAGTCGTGGATGCAAACTGCCGACTGGTAGCCCCACCACCAACAAGGAGGACTGCCATTGGTGGGTACCAAAAGTCGCCTCTTACGACATGCTGGGTGAGCAGCTTCACTATTCTAACCCGGTGAAGCACGGGGAGGCGGAAAGTTCGCTTATTGTGTTCTCATCTTCTCGTGATAGACAGGTAGTGGAGTCGACCAGACTGCCGTTGGCCGCAGCCTCGATCTGACTAAAGATATTTGAACGAAGGTTAAACTCATTTCCATGAATGAATGAAGCTAGCGAAATAAACTCGATTAAGATTTAGCATTAAAATAACTAAACTTCAGCCGAGAGGAAAGAAGCTGAAAGTGAAGAAACTAGAAAACCTATGGATTCTATTTCGAAACATTCTAAAAATAAAAAAAGCATTTTATATAACGTATGCTATTAATATTTTTTATTTCCAGCCCACCTTCGAATCCCCGTCGATGATAAAACATGCCACTGAATGTTCTATTCTTACCTTCTATTCTTTCCTCTATTTGCTTGTTCAATTCTTCGTTTAACTGTTCTAATTCATCAATTTTCGTTTCCAGCCTCAAGCACTAAAAAATATCACATTCTTTGAAAAATGGAAGTTTTGCTTAGACGATCTGCAGTTATAAGTGTCCACAATCTAGTGCATTCCATACAAATAGCTTTGGGGCTTTACTTCTGCCCCAAACATCTATTTCTGGTTGCCTCTACAATATAATTATTTTCGTTTTTATGCGAGGTTTATGTCATAAAAGCACTTAAATAATTTAATTTTTGTTTAAAACAAAGTTTATTTTTGAACAACACACTTTTTTAAAATGTTGCTGCAAAATATCACGTCGTGAAACAAACCGAAGTCACGATTTAAGAATCGATTTTTGAATGAGTGAAATTGATTTGCATTTTGATGTCTTCACTGCGACTTTGTGCTCCTAATTTGTTTTCTCTGGCGACGGCGTTGCCGGAATCAAAATGTGTAAAAAAAGTGACTTTTTTCACCCAATCAATATTTTAAAATAATAGCCCACCGCTGAAGATCAGGGATTATTACTGAAATGGATTTGGAGAAATGTAAGACTCAATGAACAGGAAGGTTCTCCAAACAAAAGTCGCAAGTTATAGAGAAGCGCAAACCTTCACATATTTTGGGAAGACTTAATCCTCGTTCCGTTAATTTCCAAAAACTTTTTAGGAAGTGAACAATTTTTTTGATGGCTAAAGCCTCCCACCGTCTGAAAGATCTTTTAACAATAAATAAATCGTTGTTCAGCTTATGAAAAGCAAGTTTTGGGAAAAAAGCTGTGAAATTATTTGCCGTATAAACAACCACTCTGCAACCCTTCAAGACTCTGAGGAGAATGGAATTCTTCTCAATTCTCTTCTAAATTCCCGGTTGTATCACTGACCTGCCCATACAACATAACAAATTCTCTTACTTTATCTTTGAGTTCTTTGATATTGCTTTGCGCTGTCTCCAAATCCTTTGCCAAATTTGTGTCTAAAATCATTTTTTCACTTTGAAAATAAATCAACTCTTCACAAAACTTTTTATTAATTCAAGAGGCTTTTTTAGCGCTAAAGCGTTCAGCAAAATCAATTGTCAAGACAACTTTCTGTTTTCTGGCCGACGTCATTATGGAAAACTGGGTCCGTTGCTTGTGTGTCATTTTAAGCTTTGGGGCTAAGCACGTGATTTCTACTTTATAGAATAACACTTAATTTGGTGATTACGAATACTTTGGCTGAATTTTCAGACGCTTATCTACATTGATCATGCAATTTTATGGAATGCTAAAAGTGGAAATTCCTAAATATGGTGATGCCTCGCCAGCATTCTCAACTACCCTCAATGCACCCCAGCATTTCACACGCCATCCATCAACAGGTGTCCCACACAAAATTATATCAACACTAGAATATTGTAGGCTAATCCATCCACAATGTTTCCCGCATAAAATGCTGAAACGCAGTAATGCAGTAATGGATCGATGGCATAATCAAAAATTGCCCCTCGTATATTTGCATTTTATGCGGGAAACACTGTGGATGGATCAGCCAACAATATGCTAGAGTAGATTTGATTTTGTGTGGGAGACCTGTGGATGGTTGGCATGTGAGATGCTGGTGTGGATGTTTGGCATGTGAGATGCTGGTTTGGATTGAGGGTTGTTGGTAATGATGGTGTGGCGTCACCATTTTTAGAAATATCTTCACTGACATGACAACGTTACCAAGATTCAAGGACAACTTAGGCCTGTCGCTTCTGTTGTAAATATGAGTGCGTTAACGTATCTTCGGTCACCGCCAGCCTCATTTACAGAAATAATTGAAGGTGAGCAAAAGTAAACGAGGGCAAACAGAGAGAATGGTTGATGACTAGCTCTGCGTAGTGCGTTACAACAAAACGCAGACAATCACGTGTAAAACATTTTATTTGCCGTAGTGTACAAATGCACATGGAGGTGACCTTGGGGGGCAACAACTTTCGGTTTTTCTAGGTTTCCTGAGGCTCTTCAATATTGTGCTTACGCATTTTCATTTTACCCTGACATTTTTATTACATTAGCTATATGAAGATGAACTTGAAGTTGCGTAATACTCTGCAAAGCTAAACCTGGTGGTTTAAGAAATTGCAGTTTCGTAAGATTTTATCAAAAAGAATTCCGGAACAACCTACCGGTTTTTAGTAAATCTATAAATCTTTCGGGTTCTTTTTTGCTTTATTTATTTTGCGGTTTCCTTTCCAATTTTTTGATAATATTTTATCTCTTTCGTGTTACTTGGGAGTAAAAAAGTAAAAGAACCTTTGTGCACTCAGCAAAAGGCAAACAATAATTCTTAACCTAAGTCGTGTGCTTGGTAAATGTCACTGGATTGGCCGAAAGCCGATAGTAGATTCAATATAAGGCACCGTTACGAAAACAGCGCTTACAGCCACAAACGTTAATGCGAACTGTTAGCTTCGTCTGCGAGGAAATAAACGAAATTGATCATTTTATTTATCATATTGTTACGTAGCTCAGCAGTGGTTCCCACCATTTTTGCAAGTTAAGCCAGGGGTGTACAAACAGCGGTCCGCAACGTGAAATTGTACGTTCCGAGGAAAGACGTGATTTGTCACTGTTGTCCACATGTCGATCCCACACAGGCCTTTGATTTTCGCTTTTGCGGTTAATGTCCAAACAAAGGTTCTCGCTTTAAAAACAACTTCAGCTCTTTTGTGCCGGAATCCAAAAAATGTTTTCGCTTTAAAAACTCTGGCCCGCGGAATAATCCGGTTGAGTAAAATTGGCTCACCGGCAAAAAAGTTTCCACAAACCAGACTTACGCTATTGTGATCCGTTAACAACTACATCGAATCCGTTACCAAGGCTAAATGCAACTTCGCTGTAAATATTGGGTCCGAAATTGGAATGTCATAGCTTAATTCCCAACAAGAATACTTGATATGCTTGTCTGGCGTGTGCAGTCAAGTAGTAAATATTATGTGTTTTAAGAGGAAAATTGTTAGTCGTTATTAATAAAATAATGAGAATTAGAGCAGGTTTCTCTTGCTACAATTCCCGCTAACACTTTACACGCAGCTATTGCTTCTGAAACGAACTGTTATTCATAAAACGTGGCATGACCGGTTGAAATAGGTTTTCCAACATTTTTGTAAGAACTTCGTAGATAAAACTGTCACGTTAACAACTCTGTAACAAGTAGACAATTGGCGCCTATCAAAAGCTGTTGTGTAATGTCTTTAATCAGTGAGCAAAATTGTGAAAGATATTGACAAAACCAAACGATCCAAATATCAATATGCTTTTAAGTTTATGATTGATTGTACTTTTAATATTCGGGTAACGAGCAAAAGAGTTTAAACAGAAAGGCCAAATAAGTTATACACCCCTCAATATTCGATCGCACAATTTCAATTTGTATTCATTTTTGGAAGTATTTTGCGAAGCTTATTACTCTAGCAACCGGTTGTTTCTGTGCAATCGACTTGTTTCGCCTACTTGTGCTTGTTCACGGCTTTGGACCAAATCAAGGATTCGCATCTACTTCCACATTCGTTTCAAACCGCAGCCATTAGTTGCAACATCCACTTAAAGAGGAGAGATCATGACAGCACAGACTCACTTTGAACAGCACCCAAAATCTAACTTTTCACCCACAGCCGAAATCTAAATTGTTTTTTTACGGAGTAGGGGAATCCTTGTGTGAAACTTTTACAGGAATCACGGGCCAACCCTTCTCATATAAACCCATAACCCACAAAATCGGCTGCATGCACTGCGATTGGCTGAACGCTAAAGCATTTTGACTCATGGAGGCAGGCTAAAGAGTGGCAACAAGTCACATGAAACACTAGGTGGCATCTTCTCTAACTAGTTTCAAAGGCATTTAATAATATTCGACAAATATACTTTTACAACTAACTTGAAACAAGCATGAAAGCGAAAGGCATATTTTGACGGTGAATGTTTAGCGTGGCAAGAATCATTTTTTTGTTTTTCCTTTTTGTTATCACTTAGTAGAGTCAATCTTAAATTTGATGTCATATAAAAGAGAGGAACTTCATTACGTTAAAACAATAATAATTTGGAGCCACGCGAATTTCGAAGCAGTTTAAAGCCTGCCTTTTTTTTTATTGCCAGTTGCTACTACGATAGATACACGTGCACAGAAGCAAAATCAGAATTTTTGTAAGGTGTGGGAAAAGGAAACCGAAACTATATCGACATTTTTTGTGTAAAGTTCGCCTATTTAGAGCTGAGTCGACGAAGTCTCCTAAAATAGATCTTCACTGTTTAAGGCTAAGTGACCTAGCTAAGAGGTAGACTCTCTGGCGGAAACCCTGGACTTACGATATCAAAGTATTAAATTGAATATCACAACACTTGTGGAGGAAGCTTTTTTAAGTTTCCCCCCAAAACTATTTTTATAACACGGTCTAGATGTTAATGGCATTGTTGCAGATCAGTGGTTCCCTAACTTTTTAAACTGCTGTAACCCGATCGATTTCCAGATGAATGAACCCCGGCCCAGGAGAAAGACTCTTTTCAGTGAGCTACTTGTAGTGGGGATCTTAAAAGTTAACCGGCAACCCAAATATTTTAGGTTGCTGCGGATCCCTTGAAATATCGTCACGGATCCGAGTAAGATAAACACTGTTGTAGGCTCCTATGTCAGATCCGGACCGCAACAGCTTGCCTGAACTCAGTGATTCGATTTCATTTATGACATCATCATCGTCGTCTTCGTTGTCTGCATCATTGGTTTTATCCGTTCCGCCTCCACAACTCTCATTCTTTGACTTTTGCTGCAAAGTGATGATAAATGAATGAATCAAAAATCAATAAATATTTCCTAACGAGTGAAAGTACACAGTACACTATCTGAGACTGCCTAGTTACTAATGAGAATATTGAAAAGTTCCGCTTCAAAGAAGCATGACATGCTATGCGTAGAATCAAACCTAAACCAAAAACCGGTATTAACCGCTTTTTTTTCCGAACTGGAACCTCTAAAGTTTGGCAATGGTAAACCCGAACCGAGACTGAACCACAATTCTTATAAAGCACTGATCCTGAACCGAAACCGAACCCATAAAAACAAGATTTTTGTGAAGCTAAACCTAAACCGGAGCGTTATTATTTAAGCCAAAGGTGATGCTTCCAAAGTTGTGCTGACGGATCACAATCATTCCATTGTTGTTTTTATTGGAATCCTCTAGAATCTAGAACATACGGAGTATTCTGTGCCAAGTATATAAACACGATCAAGAGTCTTTGGAAAAAGAGAGAAATAAACAGATATGTTGATAAGCAACCTCGTTAGTTCATTCAGCGATTAATTGTTGTTGGAAGCTGCAGAGGTCAAATGTAGGTGATCGTTGAGTCGTTAGTAATGCAGTTGAGGTTAAGTTTATATGAAAACCTATTTCTCGTTGCGTGGAAAAAGAAGCGGTCTGGACCTATAACTGGCGGATTAGATATGAACAAGCAAGGCTCAGGAAAGTTGCCATCAGACTATCCGCTTGAGGGATTCATTTTGTTGCGCCAAGTTTAAAATACTGTTTTTGAGATAAAACCAAAATTCCATTGCGCGACATTGGGGCATGACGTAGTGGGTCGGAAAACAAAATTGTCGTGAATAAAGGCGAACGTACGCTATATAACTTTTCGTAAGGTTTTGTCTGGTCTTTGCTTTTTTTTGTCTCTTATGCATTTTTGTACGGATATTTTCATCCGCTCAGCTATTCTTAAGGGGTTACACAAGAAAAATTGTTGTTTGAACATCCGGTTTTGTCAGCGAACTAACAACCGAAAGCTTACACATTTTTGCGAATAAAAACGTACAAAACGCTTTTCGTAGGCACTTTGGAAACAAAAGCACGTATTCGAACCACAATGTATTTTGTAAAGCATCATGTAAATATCAATGCAGATAATAATTTTCGTTCAAAAATACACAAGAGAAAAACTTACAAAAACTGTACAAAAATGTGTACTGTGTACTTTCATCTCAAGAAAACATTTTTCTGGTATCACAGATAGGATACGTCGAAACCTTATACTTGCATCCCCGCTTTACGATCATTTGTAATTATGTTGGCATCACAAAAGTTTTTCTTCCCCTTCTCATGCCCAACACCAATGCTTAAATAAGGTCTTTCTTGACTTTTAGGCTACTTACACTAAAAAATTTACGTGAAATGAATTTTCATGAACTGGAAACTTACCGCTTTGTGCAGCATACGTTTGTTCAACACACAAAATCTGTTTGTGTAACACATAGTTTTTGTCCGGTTTCTCCCATGTACAGGTATAAGCACAAAAACACATGCGATAAATTAAATACCTAAGTTTTTTCAAATCGTGCGTCTGGAAAAAATGCTTTAAATAACAAAGTTGGTCTGTCCGATTTCTAAATCAGAAACTTTCAGATTTACACGTCATTCGAAAATTTCTGATTTGCAGGTCACAGATCAATTCATATGAGTCACGCTTTCGTGTCGAGTTACGTCTTTTATCTAGTGGCCATAAAAAGCCAAAATCAGTGAGATAAAATGTCCAATTTTATTTAAGATTCTCCAGTTTCAGCAGTTTTTGTGCAACTAATGCTAGGAATAGAATGTAGCATGTGGGAATGCCGTTCTCACACCAAAAAACTTGGGAATACATTTTTGTTTTGAAAAACTTGATTCAACTTTTTTATGGAGCTTTTGACAGAAACTTGCGTTTGGAAAATTTTGGTCTCCAAAAAAAAATTTTTGCTTGACATTTCAATCAATATTTTCACTAATAGAACCTGTTCCATACTTGGCTTTTATCACGTTGGCTGCCACGCTTTATTTTCGCTTTGGGCAAAAGCCTTCTTTCAGGTGCCAACATTGTATTTCGCCATTTGAAATAGAGGAATTCGCCATTTGATGTATTTCGCCATTTGAAATTGTGCGTTCCCGCACTTTTTTTAACGCAACACTCCTGCCTAAGAAGGACATTTTATTTTTATGGTTTGGAGTAGTGGATATTTTTATGGCTTATTAACCCCTTTGGTCGCTAACCTAACAAATAAACTACACAGCGTTGAGTTAGGTTCTTGATAAGGAACAATGTCTTCGGCTCAGGTTATTTTTTGTTGCAACAGTCAAAACAGTTAATGGTAGCTTGATAATTCCCATCTGAAATGTGCCACCTGCCGAAGGATAACAGAGCATGAAACGATAGGCCGAGTCAAATTCAGAAATATACAGCTTCAGCAGTTTAGGACAAAACAAAACCTTGTGGTCAACTTATCACTTTGCGTCTCGACTAGTTGACACCGAATAGTCGTAATCGTCATCATTTATAAACCATGAACAACCTGAACCACTCCAAACCGTAAATGTAACATGTCCATCCTAGCATTACTTGCACAAAAACTGCTGAAACTGGACAACCTATATTTTATCTCACTGATTTTGGCTTTTAATGGTCACTAGATAAAACACTTAACTCAGTACGAAAGCATGATTCACCTAAATTGATCTGTGACCTGTAAATCAGAAAGTTTCTGAATGACGTGTAAATCGGAAAGTTTCTGACTTAGAAATTAAAGAAACCAAATGTTACCTAAAGCATTTTTTTCCAAACGCACGATTTGCAAAAAATGATTTAACTTACTGCATGTGTTTTTGTGGTTATATATGGGAGAATCCGGACAAAAACTATGTGTTACACTAATCGATCTGTTTGGTTTGCGTAACACCCCTTTACTGTCCGATCAACATGTATAAATCGGATTGTTGTGCCGTAAATAAGATCAAAAAGCACATGCAAATCATTTTTTCCAGACGACGCCCCACACAAAGCCTTACAAAAAAAATCATAACACAGCAAGAAAGAAAAATCCTAATGCTTCAAAATTGTGATATCTGGTCTTAAAATTTTCGTATGACTGTGACATTTTACATCATCAGCTTTGAATGCAATATTCGGCTCTAGTTATCGATTGGTTTATCACTTGCTGTACCTCTGGACAAATTACTGCATAAAACGCAAGCAAAGCAAAATAGGATATTCTTGACAGTTACCATTTGGTACAAAAAAGTTAAAATATCACCAGATAGTTATCAGGTAACCAGCACAGCCCTACATGCTCAGACACCAATGTTTTTAAATTTCCTTTTGTATCTCTATAATAAGCTTTGATTATAAAAGTCAGGGGAGAAAATTTCATTAGAGCATTTTTTATTAGATCCAGCTCTAGCCCTATATATAGGTCACCAACCATCCTGGCGAGACCTAATAGAGTTAAATAGACCAAAACAGTGTCACTGTGTGCAGTTCGTTCAAAGTGTATCGCTTGCCTCTTTTATTAATATTTATAAAATTGCACAAAACCACGTTTTCAGAATTTAAAAAAGCGATATATTTTCTTAAAATTTTCAAACACGATACTTTTCGCCATTTTTATTTCAAAAAATGAATGACAACAATATAAAGTCGGATTATGACCCGGCACACAAAATCAATCACGGAAGATTTTTTCTTTGAGAGAAATCAGAAACTGCTCTATAATGCCAGTAACTTTCCTGGACGCGTCCGTGCCTCAACCAAGGTAAAAACAGTTAAAGCCGCCCATCTAAAAAGTTGCTAGAGGTAACTACTAGGGTATCAATGCGGATGAAGATGACCTTTTTTGGGCCAAATTTACAAAACATTGCTCAAGCGGATGAGGCCATGGGCAAAGCACTTAGCCTTTCCGAGGCAAAGACCTTATTTGTTTATTGAAAAATAACAGCAAGCGGGCAGAATTTTTAAACTGATCATTCTTATTTGAAATAGGCGGAGCGAACAAATCAATCTGCGAGTGCAGGCCGAAAGCCATATTGCTTTACAGCACCAACAATTTCACCTTGAGGGCCGTAGGTTACGCAGCCCTGATCTAGATTTAGAGCAAAGGTTAAAAACTTTTGCCTACGTACCATCCGGGAGTTTTATTTCTATCCCTGGGCACCGCAGGCATCCGAATAATTCAATTTGCAAAAATATACTTATGATAACAGCTGCCACAAGTTCATGAGCAGCAACGACAGTATGATTTGACGATTTTGCTTGAAACAAGATCTATTTTACTTCGTTGAACATACAGTAGCTGTTTAGCTGCTCTGAGATTCAGTACTGTTTTATTTAAAGAGACTTTCTTACCGAAAGCAAAGTGACGATTTATGAAGTCTGTTGTTTTTTAAATAAATTTGTGAGCAACAATAAACTTCATAAATTGATATGGCATTAAAATTGGAGTGAGCATGCAGTTTGAATTTTTATTTGATGACTTTACATTAGTATTACGTATTTTAAAATAGACCCATGCCATTTGAAAACTGAAACTAGCTTTTTCCCGCTTCTCAAAAAATTTTAATTAAAAGCTGAAACCAACTTTCTTCTTTCCAAAAAATACCCGTTAAAAGCTAAAATCCCTTTTTTCTTGCTTTCTTAGAGATACGAACTGAAACTTGCTGTTTCTTGTTCTTTTACTACAATCCCTATCACAATGCCTTTTGCAATAACAAGATTAAATTTTATTTTTCTGTTGTTTGGCTCAGGATCATCTAATGTAGGGGAACATGACCACAGTTGTGCTTCTACGTATGTTTTTCTAAAATTCCGAAAATGTTTGATCACCCGAAGCACCTCCGTCCACCGCAATAACGACAAGCGCGCGACACCCATTTACACAAGTCGCTGCTTCGTGCGTTTGAAATGCTGAGTTCAGTGACGTGATCACGCTGTGTCATCAAACGATGTTTCGTAGTTGTGCCAGTTGCACAACTGTGGAATCTTTAAAAATTTAGTTTTGGAGCGCGACTAATTTTGTTGTATACAGGTAAAGTAGCATTTTTATTTGAAAGCGGCTGTTGTTAAGTTTGGTGTTTGACGTACAACATTTGAAACGCTATTTCCAGAAACGTCGAAACCTTTCTACAAGTAAGCTGGCATGTTCATCCATTGGACATACGTCACTCACCCAACCCCCATGCTGGAGGACTTGAGTTTAATCAACATTTTGGAAGAAAAACAATCCGTTATTCTTACTAGTTTTTTAGTAAAATCATATTCGTCTGTAAAAGGGATGCTCAAAAAACAAAACTAAAAAGCTATACGGATTCTAATAATGCTTGTTGTACGTGGTGCTGTTCTTTTTTTTTTATTTTGCCAGATAGTTTCTGCTGTCCTGCTGTTTCGAACATTCTTCTCAGTTCCCTTCCCCAAAGAAATTTGACAAAGGAGAAAAATAAGGGCTTTCTAAATAGTGATCTCCGACAAAAAAGTACTTCCGCATCATATTTTAAAGTTCAAAATAGCAAAAAACTCATTTTGAAAAATTTGATTTCCAGATAAATGCTTTCAGCTTCCTCCTTCCCTCCGCAAAAAAAAACAAAGGGTTAAGCAAATGGGCTGTGGCTGTAAGTGTACACACGAATTAAATATACTCCTTAAGATCATAACTTTTGTGATTTTACCATTTTATTTGTGTGGTGATTTCTAATGTTTTAAGAAATTAAAGCTTTCTTTTAAAAAAATGTGAATACGCCTAAGGTGCACAATCACGGAATCAGGCCGCACATGTCGTTCTTTGACGCCACGAGTAAAAACAGCTGCGGACCAAAAAATAAAAATTGTAGTCATCTTCCCCTAGGCTGCAAATCTCATTAATATAGAAGTTCAAGCTCGCAAAATCATGTTGTTCAACCCAATTCTTTAAACTTTTACACAGTCCCTTGTTTGGCTCGGAATAGCATTTCTATTTCCCTTTACAAACTTTGGTATGTTTAAAAGTGATTTCATCTTCCCGTACAGATTTCTAAACTTTAATGAAGCCATAACACAGCCTGACTCATAGAAAGCAACGTCATTAAAGGGCCTGGACCAACCCAGCTACATATTACGAGACAGCGGCGTCGAAATAGGGCGGCAGTACAGGTGGCACTTGCAAATGACGCTTTTTTAAGCCGCCTGGGCCTGGGTGTCACAAGCTCAAGTGACAGTCTTGGTTGTCATACATGTATCTTTTAGGTTTTGCCGCAGCAATATGACGCCCACCAATTATGATGGTGACTATGGGCTTTTTCGTACAATATTAACTTTGCTCCAAACAACAAAGAGCTTTTTGTGAGCGAAAATATAAAATATAGGACAAATGCTTTGCCTGATCATTGACTTGGTGTTCTGAGAGAAAGATTTTGCAAACTACAAACTTAGTTTATAATGACGTCGAAGTTAAGGCATTTTTTTTATAGCAACAGCAAACGACCCAAACGAGCAAAATTGCAACCTGCTGTCACATTAAGTACCGCATTCTAGCAACCTAAGTTTACGCTGACAGATATAACTTGTGTTATGACGAAAATAAAAAAAATTAGCACCTACTACTAACATTTGCTTTAAAATTATAAATAGTGCAGCTCAGTCTACTGTTGGTACTTGAGGCTTCGCTTGCTTTCAACGCTCACGAATACCAACACGCACACCAAACAATAAAGCGAAAGTGACCGACAAGTGATTGCTAAGCGGGAAATACCCTGTTTTGGCAATGTTATGCAAATGAAATGTTAGACGATGTTTTCAAGAACTAATCAAAGCTTTGGTTCATAGAAACAAACATTTAAATAGGCAGTTGATTTGCTAATCCGGGTAGCTGTGATATTTCTATCTGCGTTTGTGTACGACTGATTGAAAAAGGCTTCCAAAAGCTCCAAAAAGCGATTGCTTCACATTGAAGAGGCTGCTAGTTAAGCAAACAAATCGATCAGTAAAGTTACGTAATTAAACTTTTAAACACCTGTCAGCAAACTTGAACATTGCTGGTCAGCAATCAGCCCATGATTTTTCTCCCATCATGTGCAGCCACGCAGACAGAAAAGTGTTTAATCCAACTTAGCACAAATATAAAATGCTTCCTATTAGTTTAAAATTGTGGCCAAGAAGCTACTGACAAACAGAACCTGCAAACCATAAAAGTGGGGGTGAGAATGAAGGCTGGGAAGTTTAACATCATGATGCAATGAAGTTCAGCAGATACCCTAGTCATAAATTATGATAAATTTGCTTTTGGTTGTCTCCAGCAGCCTACCCCAAAACTATGGCTCAAAACTTTTAAGTGAAACACTGAACCAGGATCAGCAAGTGAAGTATTACTGCTGGCACAATGCAGCACCGCTGAAAACACTACTGGGTAGTGGTACAATCAGTGGCGACTCCGGCACTCGGGTTGAGCCTGAGTTGCGAAATGAGGGAAGACTTTGTTTAAATTTACATTCTGCGAAACAGGTTTTAAGCTTTTTAACTTAATTCATATTAAGTCCAAAGAAGAAGCCGGACATCGTATAAACCACCAGTGTTTGTGGTGGCAGTTGCTTTTTGTGCTCAACGTTTTGTCTAGCTCGGGCTCAACGAAAATAGCCAGACACGCTGTGCAGAGAAATAAGGAGAGACAAAACAATTTTCAAGCATTTTTTCGAATCAAATCTAACTTGGGCTTGATTGCAGTTGCCCGAGCTATAACAATGCGCTGTTTCAGACACTTTGGTTAATTTTTTATTGAAATCAAGCACAGTTGATAAAAGCACTGGTTTTGTTATAACTAGGGTTACCATATCTGGAAAAGCAAAAATCGGGACAATGGACGGCCACTTTGCACGAGGCCAAATTTATGAGCTTTTCAATTATTTTTAGAACAAAATCGGGACGCTCAAACTCGGTTCTAGACTTGATTGTGGAGGGAAACGACGAGGTTCTAAAAAAAAAGGAAACAGGGGTGATCTCCAAAAAAAAATGTCAACACTTGTTCCGCAGCACATTTGGTGTCATTTTCAGGCCGTAAACTGCACAAATCCCTCAGCCAAACAAGTGGTGACCTTTTTTTTTTTGGAGAACACTCCACATGTCATGATGACCTGCCTGACCGATATTAAAGTTTGAACTCCTGTGATCAAACTGTTCTGTTTGACTAAAGCAAAAAGCGGGATTTGCGATGAAAAAAGCGGGACGTATGGTAACCCTATATAACTGTGTAAATAAAGGCGTTTTACAATAATTAAATCACTGGATAAATTGTTGCTATTTTTTGTCTTCTCGCTAGTTTTACTGCTTTATTTACTATTTTTGCAATATTTTGCGACATTGTCAGTGACGAGCCCGAGTAGCCTTTAAAAGCTGGAGTCGCCACTGGGTACAACGATCAGTGGCACCTCAGATTCCACACACTGCTGGGTAGTAGATCTGGGGGTTGCCCGGGTCCTTCTTCAAAACCAATTACAAGTTTAAACCTACCAAAGCAAAGCAATTTACAATGACACTTACTTTTAAAGCACTGTTCTTTCTGTACATGTGAGAAGCGATGGACACAGCCCGCCTGCTTTTCATTCGTTCTCTATTGATTGTATTTTCCATCACTTCAAATTCTTCTTGAACCTTTTCGCTCACTATCACATTGAAAATAGACATAGCTAATCTATCGCGAGCATATCGAACTGAACATTCGAGGGCAAGCAAGCACTTGGTTGAACGCAAGACCCCCAAACTGTGTCGCTATCAGGGTTTGGGCCTGGAGTTCACCCAGAAACTTTTTGGGTGTCTGAAAAAGGTCTCCACTGAACTTAGAGACGCTCACGAATAAACCGATCTCTATTCTACTTAAGGGTGTAAAGAAAAAAGTGGTCTTCACTCGATTTTCGAGTCGCAGTGTTTGATGAAATGCCGTTAAGTAATATTGATTAGGATGAAAGATTTATCTCCTCTCCCTGGTTTCGATCTTGTCGTGAAACAAACCACAATTGTTTGTAGGCAATCTGGAAACTATTTTTTTAGAAAACTTTCTTTCTTTAATTGGTTCAAACGTCTTTTGAAAATAATTTTTTGATAGAACGTTGATCGCCAAGTTTCCAAATGAATGAAATAGCATTTTGTGACACTGTTTCGAACTATCAAGTCTCATCAGTGCAATTAGTGACCAAAAAGTAGCTAGGGACTTTAAATAAAGCATAGCTTAAAATACTATGTCAGTCACATAAAAACTTGGAGAGAATTATCGGACCTTAGAGAGCCCATCTATTTACAAATAACTAAAAATCGCATTTAGCTCTAATCAAAAATCCAACAGCCAGTTCACTACTATTGAATTTCTTTAGTCAGTAATTTTTGAGCCTCGCATTTTCTTACAACCTGCTGACAGATGCTAGACTGAGAAAAACGATTTGAACAACGCGCTTTATATCAATTTGGACAATAAAATATAAAACGAAAGTCTTGATAAAGTGGATATGAGGAAAGTACACTTGAATCTTTTTTTGTTTGCTATAAAGATGCATTGTAAAAAATATCTTTTACGCTGTCCGAAAATAACGGCTTTCAAAAACCAACAATCAAAGGCGATGACCTTTTTCATAGGAATCTGCTACAAAGGCACTCCTTGAAATAGTGTCAATCAAAGCGGGCAGCTCTCCTTCTAACGATATTTTTGGTAGCTCCGGTTCTAGGCCACAGCAAGCGATTTTTTACCTTTTTCGTACATTTTCAGTTTTTCTTCTAATTCTTTGATCCGTTGTTGCTGCATCATATACTAAAAATAAGTGATTGTGACGTCATGAGCAATAAGCATAGCATGACTGCGATCGGCAATGCACTCGAAAGGGATCTGGAAGCCCCGCCTGTGGCGGAATCGATCGCATGGCGGTGTCTGTGTGAGTGGAAAAAACGCTGTATGGAATATTAGCGGAAGAAAAGCGCAATTACTCTGTGATTTCGGTGCAAGTCTCAAAACGAAAGTATTCAACATGCAACGATGTAGATTATCTCTGTAACCAGAGTACGAGGGTAGATTTAACATAATTTTTGCTGAGCTTTGAATCAGAAATAATTCTCCGAAAACATATGTTCGGTTGGTGTTCTGTAACAAATAAATTTACTGTATTTAAAATTTCAAGGTATAAGCTCGCCAGTGCTGGACAAAAAAGGGGAGGGCCGGGACACATCATGCACCAGAGCCAATGGTAAGAAAGAGGCTTTTGAAAACAGGATGAAGACTCAACTTCAAACAAGTCATCACGATTTGACATTACGATAAAGATGTCCCAAGAGCCCTTTTCGATAAAAGTGCACCAAGATCCCATTGGGATTTATCCAGTCCCAAACTACTCAATGAAATACATTAATATCATCGCTCTCCCCTTCCCTGACATATAGTGTAATACTTGAGTCGCATAAATTTACTCCTTGTTTTTCGAGTCAATAGGCATCTATTCGATAAAATAAATAATCTTTCTGCGAATTTCATGGAGCTTATAATTTTGTTGCCGAGATGGAACATCTACGATTCAACACCCAAAATAGTGTGTAAGCAAGCGATTAAATATCGAAAAAATGTGATACTTATCACGTTTTGCTGATAGAAACACTTTTTGATTTGTTAAACTTGCTTGCTATTTTTAAGAAATCAAGTTTTAAATTCATTTTAAGTAGCTCTTCTGGTGATGATAACGTTTATTCAAGGTAACACAAGTTTTTACCAAACATGCAAAAAACTTCAACAGCTATACAACTGTTTTTCATCAGGACTAATAATAAACAAAAGCAAGAGCGAGGCAATAAAAAATAAATAGTGTAGTACGCGATAGAAAGAAAAACTTAAAACAAAAAGTTTAAAAGCAAACAACAACTAATTGTGGATTGCGGCCAAGTTATTATAAATTTTAGAATAAAAATAATTTTTTTTGTCATTGATTGAATTTTCAGAATTATGAATAAAAATGATTCGAGAAATCGGCGTTTGGTAAAATCTGTTTCAAAGGTTAAAACTTAGCTATGATCCCAGTCAACTCGGTGATCTTTGGCGAGGTCATGTTTACGCAACGCCGTTGTTTGTGAAAATTGTTGTCATCAACTTTTGCCAAATTTGCTGGCCTTAAATGCCTTCTATGCTCAGCCATTCTTGTTTTGTAAGTCCGTCCAGTTTCCCAATGTAGATGCTAGTGCAATCCCGACAAGGAATCTGGTAAACTACACCAGTTCTGGGTGACCTTTCCACCGAGTCTTTTGCCTTTGGTAAAATATCTTTTAAAGTTGAATGCGGTTTGCTGCAAACCACAATTCCTAGGTTTCTTAAAATTTTTGGTAAAGTCTCAAAGTATCCTGCAACATAAGGCTGCAAAATACGCGTTATAATTTCCCTGTTATTAGCTAACAATAAATTTGTTTTTGTTTTCAAACTTTTAACTGTGCGTTTTAAAAACCATTTGGGATAATCATTCTTTTTTAAAGCTTCCATAATTTTTGACGTTTCTAATGTTTTATTTACCTGCTTGGAATTTAACTGTGATTGAGCTCTTTTTAAAAGACACTTTGCCAATCCTTGTTTCTGACTCATGGAATGCACTGAGTTAAAATTTAGATATAGGTTTGTGTGCGTTGGCTTTTCATAAATCCCTGTCATTAATTCCCTGTCATTGGTATTGCCATGTAACAATTGAAATGCTCCAAATATAGCATAGTATCTGAGTAATATCCGTGGCGTATTAAAAGATGGGGGGAAAGAAGTTAGGAGTGTTGGCACTCCCAACAATAAGGGCAGAAGGGAAAAAATGCATGAAAAACCTCTTACAAAAGGTTAATCTTTAACAAAAGGTTTTCATTAATGAGACAAGACAAAAGCACCAAATTGAAGACGCGATTTTCAGAAAGATGTTGAAATGTTAGACACAAATTCGCGTACATCTCTTGCTTTAAATTAATAATAAACTGAATCTGTGCTTGACCCCGGTCCCAAAAAAAGCTTTTAAATGCACCACTGAATGCGATAGAGGTCAGCAAACTCTTCGTCATTGAGCGAGGAATCAAAGCTTGTCATGATTTTTTGGGACTTGCTCTTTTCAAAGTAAACGACTTTTCATCCTTTGCTTACCTGACGTGCATCAACCCGGACCATGCTTTTGTTGGAGGAAGAATTGAAATTCATCGTTCGCTGTTATGCAATTATTTGTTGTAAGTATTTACTGATAAAACAAAATGGGCAACCTGAATATAAAACACAGACATCTTTTTGAAATTGTTGTCAGTGTTGGAAGGAAAAGAAGCGCAAAACCGTACAACAGTGCAAACAAATAATCGTGGTTTGCTCAAAATCGTCTACACTCTACAACATATTTAAAGTATGAAGACATTTAAGGAAAGGAGATTTGCACTTGCGTAAATCCCGAGAAAATGGGTATGAATCCTTGTATAATTTTGAAACGGGTTTATTTTTGTAAATGAAAAGCAATTTGCGATTTTCACAATTAAGACTTTTTTGAAGTTGAGGGTCTCTTACAGTGCTTTAGTCCCATCTTTGGCGTTTGTTTCTCTAAAACCGGATTTCCGCTGACGAAAACGCGATAAAGATTGGATAATCCCTTAATTCTAAAATTTTCTTAAGACGCTCAGACGCTGCGAGAGAAACCTCAACGATACTGCATGTCCACTGCTACGACCTCGTTTCGCGAAATTTGGCGTCGTCAAGAACAACGCTAACGCTAATCGCGTCTTAGGGTCTTCGCAAATCTTTTAGAACTAGGGAATTCCCGATCTTTACCGCGTCTTCTGTTTTGGAAATCCGGCTAAAAATTCAAGGATTTACGCCACTGCTAGTGAGGGTTGCTGGCTTACCTTTTTTTTCTAAATTACGACTAAGCCAGCTTTCTCTTTATTGGCTAACAGCTAAATAGTAAGTCCAGATGTTTAATTGAATATGCTTTTGTCAAACTTAAACTCTTTTTTAAAGAAAACACTGACCCAAGACGACTGCTCTTTCGACATTTGGGATAGTCTTTTAAACACGGGTGAAGTAGCTGGCAGCCTCAGCCGAGAAGCCGAATTTGAATTATCGATGTTACTGCCGTAAATATCTGCAAAAATCTATCAGCGCTTTTACGATATCAAACAAATATTTGCTTTACGCATTTCAAAGAATCAAAAAACTTCACACAGCAGATTGCGCAGTAACAAACGCAAAGCCTATGAAGTAATATTTATCACTTACCTATGCCTACAGCAAAAGTAATTTCCGTTACAACAATGTACTAAAAGACTCAAGCTAAAGATCCTTGGTTTATGATAAAGTTTTAAAGCCTACGCACAAATTACTATGCTTCATCAACTCTGCAAAACAAACTTTTCTTTTCAATAAGAAGCAACAAAAGTTATTGCTAATACTTTACTTCTCTTACTGCAATCACGACAGATCGTGTCTAAATCTGTTGCTGAAGCGTGCATCTATAAAATCAAAATATTGAGTCATATTAAGCTGAAAATTTCACATGTTTATTTGAGAGCTCTAGTCGAACTTATTGTACCCATCTTTTACAGCTAGGTGTCGCCAATGGTCTTTTTTTGTTTAACAGCAAAGTATATTGTTTTAACATTCGGAACATTTGTAAAATTGGTCTGCGAAATTGTTGTGTCGGGTCGGGTCTAGTTTTACTGTAATTTTACGTGTTATTTAGCAAGCTTGAAAAATTGTACCAAGTTTTTCGAAGAGAACTAATCAACAAGTTAGGCTGTGAGGTCACCAATCTAGTTATTATCTTGTATAGTTAATACATGAGTTGCTAGTTGCTAGCCAGCAATTTTCAAGGCAATCTCCTATCAAGAGGGATCTGCCTCCAGCATCAAAGTACAATAGAAAAAAAATTTTATGAGCAAATTTTTCTATTGTACTTTGATGCTGGAGGCAGATCCCTCTTGATAGGAGATCACCTTGAAAATTGCTGGCTAGCAACTAGCAACTCATGTATTAATGATAAGTCTTGACAATGATCCCGCACCCCTATTAGGGCTTACCGATGTGACTTGTTGTCCATGTCAAGTGTGTGTGTCCTTGAATGTGACCCCATGATATAGGTATTGTTGTATCATATTGTTTTGTATTGCATTTTTTTTGCACCCAATGGCAAATTTGTTTTTTTAGCATGTTTATTATTGAGTGTTTTTTACACCCGCCTGATGAGACCCAATAAGGTCGAAACCGGTCGCGGGTTATTGGCATGATGTAATGGATTGCTGTATGGTACCGTATGATGCTGGTGATCATTTTTGAGCAAATTTTTCTATTATCTTGTATAGAAATCAAACATTTTTTATGACGTCATAAAAAACTATAAATGTGTGTTTGATGATTGCAGTAAGCAATTCAAAATTGCTTTTTTGGTGAAGCTAAAAGCTGTTACACTCGGGAATTTATCCAAACATCTTGGAAATTTTCAAGGAAATTCGTAATGTTTTGTGAATTTTGTTTTTGCAAAAAGTCTTCGAAAAAATCTTGAAGTTTTTGAGATCAAACTTTGTGATTTTCTCGTTTTGGACAAAGATTTTTTATGGTTATCAACCTGAAATCAGAGAATTTGTTGCATGCATTCGGTCAAAGACTTTTTTTTGGAAAAAGGAAAGAGCAATTGATGTGAATTTTTAGGCGAAGAATTTTTTATGACCATGTATTCATACATGTTAGAATTTTTCAAATTAATTGCCTTTTTTGGGATTATTTTGTGCCTTTGTTTGGGTTTCTGCTAATTTTGAGTTGGCGAATTTGGCGTAGCTTGGGATAGAATTCAAGTAGTATTTCTTCCACAATATGAAGTGATCGAAGCTGCGTTGAAGGTTTAGTCAGGCCACAAAGTTTCCAATGCATCATATAAGTCATACATTTCAACTTTGCTGATGCCACTTTTTTAATTCAACGTTTTTGTGCATGTACAATTGTATAGTTGCAACGCAATCTATTATGACGTAATATTTCGAAAAATTGTGATAAAATTAGGGGGCGTATCCAGAGGAACAGCCAAAAACTTTATTTTTTGGTGGATCATTTTTGGTGATCACCCTATTTTTCAGAACTCCACAGAATTTTGGTTAAAGATAAAGGTATTTTGCGCAATTTTTAAAGTGTTTGCTTAAGTTAAGCTTATGTGATAACATTTTTTTAAAGAGAAATTCAATTGAAAGCAAAGATTTGACAAACCCTTTCTTGGAGACGACAATTGACTCCTTTGTCTTCAGTGGCTGTACAGTTGCCTAAAAATGTGTACAAAACTCTCTACAAGTACAATCACACTCATTTCATAATTTCTATTTCAGGAAGGTGAGAAGCAATTTTATAGTTACTACAAGTTTAAGCGAGATGCCTTTATTGGTTTTGATTGAGATGCAACCACAGCGCTAAACTCAAGACAGAAAAACGGAATCTTAGTAATTTTTACTCGTGCAGGTAGACCACAGCCTGTCAATTGTTTTCCAAATGTTTAAAGTACTGTCGAATTTTAGTTTTGCAAAGCGTTTGTCAGTATTATTAATGTAGTTTGTTGTCATAGCAGTAGAGTTCTTGAATTTCTTTGACAGAAAAACCTTTTTTGCTTGTTTCAAATATCACAAGACTTCAACAGATGATTCCTTTTTTATGATCATGATAATTTTTTTTTGAGAATGCCTTAGAGGGAAGACCTTTTTGCTTTTCTTTTTATGACCTTTTTTATAAGATTTACTTATGGCACGGCCCCCCAGAACGTCCATAACTCAAAAACTACGGTAAAAGCTGTTGGGCGTCACATCAGAATTTTTCTTGGACTCCTGTGTAAAAGCCCTGTGCTACAGCATAGTAGTGAGTATGAGAAAGACGTTACATATAGATGTCTATATTTCTAAATTTTCAGTTTGATAGAATTTTAATAAAAGTTTTAAAATGGTGGACGGGCACGCCGTGGCATAAGAAGTTTTAATGAATGTTTATGATGAAAAGCATTTACCTCTTTTATAAACTCCAGAAATAACGGAGACTGTTGTCATCGTTGGGTCCAATATTGCCTGGGGGTTTAGTGTCAGAAATAGCTGATGAATAAGATTTTTATGTGTCTTACTTGCGAAAAAAAATCAATGTTTTTTATTTTATACGGCACCAGCCGGTTCTGCTGCTATCGTCCCGCAAGCTCCCGGTCTGCTATATTAGGTTACAAATATAGGTTTAGTTGTCTTCGCCGGTTTGACCTAACTTAGGCCTACGTTACTGTGAGCAGCAACTATAGGTTGATACAAATGAGCGCGTGGCCTCTAACGCCGATCAGCCACCGGAACTTTAAATTAAGGCTGACCACATTCACAGAATCTCGATCTTTTCACAAATTTTATCCGCTTCTTCCAATAAGTACGGGGGAACAAAGTCAAATTTGGGGAAGTGCGCCGTAATCGTTTTTATTTTGGGGTAGGTTATTTGGTGGGATGTTAATATCACGAGTTGGTGCAACCCCGCTATCATGATATTTGTGACACCAAATTTCGTGGCTGAGTCTATAATGTGCCTTGCTCCCGGAACAGAGCTAGAGGGGCTACGCCTAACCGGCGAATCTTGGAGGAGGTGTGGGGTAGTATTCCTTTTACCAGCCTAGTCTTCGTTTTGTAAACTTTCCTGTATTTGTCTCGAAAAATAACTTTGAAATTTGATTATGAAAAACTTAAACACCAATAAAAAGGTTTTCATCTTTTTTAATAATGCGTGACTGTAGACTTTTCACTTTCCCCACCAAACGTTACTGGACCGCTACTGCCATGCATCTTGTATCCAATCACCCGATTGTTCAAGAAACCTAATTTTTGTGACAAAATTCTCCTGTGTAGGCGCGATTGTGCATTTGGTTGCAATGATTTCACGCAGTAGTTCTGACCTGATAAATATTTTTTTTTTATTGATCATCTCTCAGTCTTTCCATTTCATAAACTATGCCCATGATACCGACCCCCCGACTAACAAATCAAGTCTGCGCTTGCTTTACAATTTAACCTGACAAACTGCTTAAAAAATTTCACAAACTGTCATGCGTTCATTTGGCTATGTGCATAGGGACACAAATTCACAGTTGTGGAAGGACGCTGAGGTAATTGATATATTTTCAGAACTTAAGCGATGAAGTAATTGGCGTGCTACTTTCAACTTTTTTGTAATTGAAAGTTACAAATTAGTTTTTGTAGTAGAAGGTTACAAAGTTACAATGCCATTTTTAAAACTTAAGGCACCTGGCTGTGCGTGCAAACTTGCTTCCGGCATAAATGCAGCAGGGAAGGGCGAAATGACCCACAGCAGCCAACGCGTAAACTGCAGTTCCGTTTTTACAATAAGTTAGATTATGGCTTAAGCGGGCAACCTATAACCAGCTTTTTGTGCTAAAGAAGAAGTTAATTTTTCGTTAATCCAGCAAGATTTTGAATTGTAGTTCGGCATTTTTTTCGACTTTGCTTCACGTGATGAAAATATCTTTGGGGGAAAATACTGAATTGCGCAACATGATGTACTACAGAAGTGTTTTGACGTGGCCTACAGTTCAGTTATTGTGCTTTTCATACTTGCCATTATATTATTGAAAAACAGATTTGTACCGGCACGTTAGTGCTGAAATATGTCGTTGCACTTTAACAATCAGCATAGCCTATCAGTAATAGGTTTTACTAATTACTTTTGCTTTGAAAGCAACGCAAAAAGCAAGATTGCCGGATAAAAATTTTAAAAAGCGCCCAAACCGATAATAAATTGGCGATCAAAAATATTTATACTAGTCCAAAAATAGGCTCAAGAATAACTATTAGACCCCAGAAAGTAAAGCGTTTTTAATAGTCTATAACTGATTTCAAACCCACAACGAAGAAAGGATGACTGCAATCTAATTTTTGATAGGTTTTGTCGCAAAATTATTCCTTAGCAAATGCATCAACTCAACGTTATCTAAGAAGCAATGAAAAAATAATTCACATTATTGATAACTATTGCTTGAGACAGGTGCAGAGCGACAACATTTCTTATCTTTCCCTTCTTTGGCCAAAAGCGTAACCAGGAGAGAGAAGAAAATGTCTATACCCAACATATTTCTTCAATCAGATTTCCATTTCGAGTTGTTTTGGATTAAAATTGTTGGGACAAAATTGTCCGGTTTGGTACCAAATCGTACTGCTACTCTACCATTGATTAGCATCTTTCAGAAAATGATCAATATACAGGGTGTCCCAAAAAGATGTATACACATTAAAAATAATTGTAAACGTAGTGTTTTATTAGAATTTTATTGTTTTAAATGTGTAAAAATATTTACAAATAACAGTGTATTGTTTACAAATAACAGTTTATTGTTTTTTCACAGCATTTTGACTACATTTTAAATAATTGCAAACAGCCAATAACTAAACTGTTTGTGTTTTTTTGCAGATTCAACCCCTGAACAAAAGAATGACAGTCAGACTTGACTTCGAAGAAAGAAAATTTATTCTAAAACACTGGTTGTAAACAGTATCTCCTTGAAATTCGCTCCTAAATTGTCTTTGCACTTCAACTGTATTTTCACACTTCCAGTAGCATTTTAGAATAAATTTTCTTTCTTCGAAGTTAAGTCTGACTGTCAATCTTTTGTTCAGGGGTTGAATCCGCAAAAAAACACAAACAGTTTAGTTATTGGCTATCAACCCTCGCCGCAGCACGCAGCTCTTTCCATCTTAATTAGAGGCTGCTTATTCAAGACCCGGCGTCCGGTGTTATGCAGACAGAAAGAGTGTGTTTACCCTCTCAATTTCTTTCGATAATCGGGGCGTTTTTGTTTGGGCTCTTGCTGTGCTTTCTTCAGCATTTCGCTATTGCGAAATCCTTTTTTGGCACGCTTTACAACACCAGCACTACCATTGGCTTGTCTTGATTGCCTAACGTCCAAATTAACCACACAAAACACTTACTCGCTCTAGATTTTCCCTTTTGACGCGATATTGCCACGGACGGGAGCGTCACGAAAAGCTTATTTTTAAAGCTATATTAAAAAGTAAGGATGATTTTTGCTATTTTTTCTTCAACGTTGAGTAACGTTGGCTTTACTGAAATTTATTTAGCCAATACATCAATTGACATAAAATTGCAGTCGAAGCGATTTCATTTATCTAAGGAAGGGTAATTTTATTAAAAAATTTTTAAAATATAGATTACCTTAAATATTGGTATCACATTTTCGGCCAAAGTTTCTCATTTAGCATATTTTGATTCTAAAAATTTTCTTACCCCATATTGTTCTGGTCTCGAGACTTTCCCATGCAACAACACTGGCTGAAACTACGCTTTTCAAAAATTTATGGTCTTTCTAATTATCGAAATTTTTAAATCATTTAAAAAAATTGTTTTGGACGTTTCCTATTTTTTATGGTTTGCCCATTCATTCAAGAATTAGGTCAAAATTTCAAGAAAAAGCACAATGTACAGAGTTAATAGACGGGTTCCAAAGTATTTGTTGATATGTTTTCTGCAAACTGTCAAAGTCAGGGGGTATTTTCACGCGATAACCTCAAAGTTTTGCATTGTTTTCTCGCCTTTGTTTATGCTGAAGATTAATTCATTTTTCTGCTTGTTGTCGTGTTATTTAGAGCTAAAAGACTCGCAAAACCGCTTTTAACTGAAAAAGTGCAAAGCATAAACAAATAGCCACCTTACGTAGAGGTACTCCAATATTGATAAAACAAATATGACTTCTCAAAAGTGTCGTTAAAGCGGACGAAAGGTCTAAAAAATTTTGCCCATCAAAACTTGTTTTCTACAACCGGGTATTTGCGAAACAATATGACGTGACAAATGCATTTACTTTAGCACAGACCAAATGTACAACTGCATTTGCTAGCTTTCCGTCAGTTTTTCTGCAACATGATTTTTCAAATAAATGACGGGACCTGAAACGACTACAACTGAAATTATTTCACCATTGCATCATGAAAAATTCCAAAGAAAGACATGGAGCTTTGGAAGAAAGTTTAGTTTCTAGCACAGGGGTGCACAACCTGAGGCAGCAAAGGATTTTTTTGCGGCCGTGAAATCGTAAAAACATATTTAAGCCGATATTTATGCTAATTTATTTAAATTGTAAAAAAGTAAAAAATAAAAACTGTAAAATCATAAAATCTAATTGTAAAAATATATTTATGCTAAAATATATTTAGTTTTTTTAGCATATTTTTTTCGAAATTAAAATCTAGCATATTTCTTTTTAATCTAGCTTTTTTTGGTATATTTTTTAGCATTTTTTTCGGATTAAGCATTTTCTAACATATTGTTTTAATCCAGCATATTTTTTTCAGAATTAAGTTTTAAAATTTGGTTAGCATTTTAAATTTACATATTTACATTAAAACTTGCAAGTATTTCCATGTTGTTGAAACGGAAAAGAACACTAACAGAATAAAAACGAGTATTTTATTCAAAATAGGAGCAGGATTACTTTATGATTGAGACAGCAACACATTTTATGATGTGTCTAATATGCAACCAAGTTGTGAAGACTGTGAAAGGGAATAACGCAGAGCAGCACTTTCGTCGTCACGAATCGCACTCTTTCGCGAAACTGAAAGGGGATTCAAGAAAGATCTGCATTGAAAATTTGAAAAAGAGTGAGCGAAAGCAGACAGCTTGCATAACAACTTTCGCCAAGTCCACTAATAGCCGCTGTAAAGCATCATACAATGTGGCATATCGTCTTGGCGTTGCGGGAAAACCTCATTCTGATGGCGAACTCGTGAAGCGATGCTTGATAGACGTTGTTAAGTGTATTCACTCTTGGAAGGAAACTGATTGTTCTTTAATTGCTCTCTCGCGTGTTACAATGCAACGTAGGCGAGATGATATCGCTCAGCAGTTGAAACTCTCTCTGCAAGCAAAGATAAACAAGAAAGAAAATTTATTTTCACTTGCTGTTGATGAATCAACAGATACCAACGACTCCACGCAATTACTAATCTTCGTTCGTTGTCTTTCTTCAAGCTTTGAATTGTGTGAGGATTTCCTTTCCATGGAAACACTGGCTACTCGCACCCGTGGAGAAGACATATTTATTGCAGTTAAGAATGCCTGCATTCGCTCTGGATTAGATCTGAAATACCTTCGGGGCATTTGCACGGACGGTGTACCTGCCATGACAGCTAACCAACAGGGATTTGTTACAAGATATTTGGATTACGTGTCCAACGAATATGACAATAAAGAACTCATCAACCTTCACTGCATTAGCCACCAGGAAGCACTTTGTGCGAAATCCGTTGCTTTAAATACCATTCTGAAGGATGTGAATCGCATTATCTTGTTTATTCGCGCAAATGCTTTGCATCATCGACAATTTCGAGAAATTTTATGCTCAAGTGAAACATCTGCTGAGGACATACTTTATCACTCCGCAGTTGTTGTTGTTGTTGTTGTTGTTTACCCGACCCCTTCCGAGGGATGGGGGCATGGCGGAAGACCATGGAGCCCCAGAAGCCGGGCAACTCCCCAGGGTCTGGACCAGAGGTCATAAAGAGACAGAGAGTCGCCAAAGAGTGAGCGGCGCAAAGAGTCCGTAGCTGGACAGTGCAGAATGAGATGAGAGATGTCCTGGGACGAGTGTCCACAGGCGCTGCAAGAAGGATTCTCGATTCTGCCAATCCTGGAGAGATAGGAACCTAAAAGAAGGCTGTGTCCATTGCAGCGAAGACGAGAGAGGACACAGCGAGCATGACGAGGGAGCACAAGTTCCTCAGTGGAAATTGAGGGAACCTGTGTGTCAAAATACTTTGAGGAGACAGTACGCCTCCAGTCCGAGATAAGACGAAAGTGGATACGAGAGATAAGAGGAGAGAGACTACAAGGGATTGCGGAGGGCGCAAGCAGCGCTCCCCGTCTGGCAAGCTCATCAGCTGTGTCGTTCCCCGGGAGAAACGAGTGTCCGGGGACCCATTGTAGCCTGATAGAACAGGAGGAGAAGAAGGACAGTTCCTGCCAGATCTGCCACAGAGTTTGAGATAACAGGAAAGGTGGAGGAGAGGACAGGGTGGCGAGGACAGAACGAGAGTCAGACAGGAGAAGAAGAGAAGAAAAATGGCAGACTTTATGGTGTTGCCGAGACCAGCAAAGAGCGTGCAGAATGGCGCAGGCTTCAGCGGAAAAACTGGAACAAACTGGGCCTGCCGAAAAGGAAAGATTGGCCTCAGTGCCACAGAGAGAGCAGTTGGCAAGAACGCCGGAGCCGCCCTTGCCAAAAGGAAAAGGAACAGAACCGTCTGTCCAGAGTACCAGATCATGAGGAGGAAGAGAGTCAAGGTGGGCGAGAGCCGCACCTTGGCGAGAGTGAGGGGGATCAGAGCGAGAGCATGGAGTGGAAAGGGTGGACTCCACCGTGAACGAGGGAAGATTCCAAGGAGGACAGGGAGGGCAAGCAACAAGACCCTCCCTAGAACAAGTAGAAGGAAGCATGAGCGGGTGAGTGGACGCAAAAGCTCTCCAGGACGATCTGCAGAGTCTTGGTTTCACTCCTAGTCTGGCCAAACCTGAGATGGGAAAGGAGGTTGGGAGACGAAAAGCCCGCTCATGAGAAAAAAGAGTGAAGTGAGTCAGAGTGACTCGTAGGGGAGGTAGAGAAGCCTCGGTGAGTAGTAGAGGGATAGGGGACGACGAGAGGCAGCCGGTGATGGCGCGACTGGCCGCTCGGTGAAGGCGTTCCAATTTGGTGATATTGGTAGCGCTCAGGAAAGGAAACCATCCGGGTGAAGCGTAAGTGAGAAGGGACCGAAGAAAAGATTTATACAGAACAGAGAGGGACTCCTTAGAGGGGCCCCAAGAGGAAGCAGAGATACAGCGTAAGGCCTTGAGACGTGGGAAAAATTTGGCCTTCAGCGAAGATACATGCCTAGAAAAGGAAAGTGTGGGGTCGAAGGTGACCCCAAGAAAAGTTGGAGTGGGATTAAAACGGAGGCGGGAGCCGAGTAGGAGGAGGTTGGGCTGGAGGTTAGCCTGGTGGGGATCCACTGAAAAGAAGGAGGCCTCACATTTGCTCGGATTGAGAGGAAGACACCAGTACTCAGACCAGCGCTCCAATCGAAACAGAGCTCCTTGTGTGGCCTCCACCGCAGTGGGGACCGAGGGGGAGGAGGACCAAATGGCCAGATCGTCAGCGTAAAGAGAGCAGCTGACGGAAGAAGGCAGAGAAGCCGGAAGATCATTGATGAAGAGGGAGAAAAGTACAGGGCCAAGAACGGATCCTTGCGGAACACCTCGACGGACTCGAAAGGAACGGCTTTTGTGATTTTGAAAAACCACAGAAGCGCGCCTGTCAGAAAGGAAAGATTGAGTCCAACGAGCAAAGCAAGGAGGGAGGCCAGCCGAAATAAGTTTGTGGAAAAAGGCGGGGTGCCAGACAGAGTCAAAAGCTTTAGAGAAATCGATAGTAGACAGGATCGTCCGAGAGCCCGGCCTGGGTTTGTTAAACCCATCCGAAATGGACTGAGAAAGGTACAGAATTTGATCAAGTGTAGACCGTCCAGGGCGGAAACCGGCCTGGCGGGGAGAGAGAATGGAATTAGATTCCAGAAAAAAGAGAAGACGGGATAGTATGATGCGTTCAAAAAGCTTTGATACGCAGGAGGTGAGAGAGATAGGCCGGAAGGAAGCAGGAGAGTCGAGAGGTTTTCCCATCTTATGTATGGGAATAATAGAAGATGTCTTCCAGATGGAAGGAAAGGAATGTGAAGACCAAGAAAGATTGAAGATGTGAAGAAGAAAATCCATGCCAGAGCGAGGAAGATGCTTTAGCATGGGATAGGCAACTTTGTCTGGGCCAGTGGCAGTGGATGAGGAGAGGTTGGAGGCAGCCGCAAGAAATTCAGCGGGAGAGAAGGGAGAGCAAAAGGACGAGTGAGACTCCACAGAGCACGTAGCTCGGCGGAGCTCAGTGAGGTAGCCTCTGGCTCTGCTGCGCAGGGCCTTTGGCTGAGACACGGAAAAGTGAGACCTCAGGCAAGCGGCATAGACCGAAGCCGATTCCCTGGGAGAGGAACAGTTAGGAAAGTTAGGAGAGGAAGAAGACGAGGAAGGAGAGCCAGCAATAGAGCGAAGAAGAGAGAGCACAGATTTAGGATTAGATTTAGGTGAAAGAGAAGTGCAGGTCGTCTGCCATGCCTCAGCCTTGGCCTTGGCAATGACCGACGAGGCACGTCGAGAGGCGGAGATGTAAGCCTGGCGATCTTCATCACTTCTGTGAGCAGTAGCGAAAGTCTTGCGTCTTTCACCAACCGCTTCTTCCACCTCAGCAGACCACCAGGCTTTAGGAGGGCGTTTGATGCGGCCGAAAGGAATGGAAGATTTGGCCGCATTCATTGCCAGAGAGGTAAAGAGAGCAGCTGCAGAGGAAAGAGAAAGAGACGAGTATTCCTCTGCAGTAGGACAGTGAGAGTCAAAGTAGGAGGCAAAGTCATCCCAGCGAGCTTTCTGAAAATTGAAGGAAGGGGGGCGCTCGTTGGGGTGAAAGACCGGAGAGAGAGGGATAGATAGAAGAATTGGTAGGTGGTCAGAACCCAGGTCCTGAAGCACCTCCCAGAAGCAAGAAAAAGCAAGAGTAGAAGGAGCAAAGGAGATGTCAGGAGAGGAGCGACTGCCGGAGGAGCGATGGAAAAGGGTGGGTGTGTCAGGGTCATTGAGGGGGAGGAGGTCTGAGGAGATGACCCAGTCGAATACTTCCTCCCCACGGGGGTCGGAAGTACCTCTTGAGTCCCAAAGCGGGTGATGGCAATTGAAGTCCCCCAGAATGAAGAGATTTCTGGAGGAGGGAAGAATTGAGGGAGAGAAGGAATCGGTTCTGCCATCCGTTGGGGAGGAGCGAATAGGGGGGGCATACACATTAAGAAATGACACCGAGGAGGATTTGTTTAGAGAGATGTTGACCCCTACATAATCAGAGTAGGGATCGAGCGAAGAAAGAGAGGTGGTAGAAAGTTCAGAAAAGGATAGGCCCTGTCTGACGAAAATGACAACGCCGCCACTGGCATGCGAGGCATCAGAAGAGAGAATGCCAGACCGGGAGTGAGTACGATCAGAACGCAGAACAGAGAATCCAGGAATCCGGAAAGAGGAAGAGGAGTTAAGATTGGATTCCTGAATGCAGATAAGATCGACAGGATGGGATGAAAGAAAGTGAAGTAGTTCAGTGCTCCTGGCTCGAAGACCTCCAGCATTCCATTGAAGAACCCTGAGAGAGTCAGGGGGAGGAGAGGAGGCAGGAGGTGCAGAAGTATAGCCAGGAGCAAGGGACGGTGGTGGAAGGGTAGGGGAAGGAGATATAAGATGGGCAGATGGGGGATAAGAAGTTTGGAGACGAGGGTGGGGCAAGAGTGCAGCATTAGCAGAGGGGGGCCAGATTCCACAGTGGAGGTATACGTGCCGGAGGAGTCCGAGGAGGGGGGAGTCACAGTGTTACGGCAGGGGGGGCAGCTCCAAGAGTGAGAGCTGCCAAGAGCTCTGAAGTTAGATAAAGAAAGTTGTGAGCACCTTAGATGGACCCATTTCGAGCAAGCGCAGCATTGCACCGACTTGCCCCGCCAGGTCACATTTCCAGCGCACACAGAGCAAGGAAAGATGGGGCCAGGGTTAGGATGAACGTTACCGCTCATCAGGAGAAGAAGAAGAATGAGGAGACGAAGGAGGGCAAGAGTAGGGCAGGAGAGAAGAAAAAGTAAGAACAGGCGACCGATTTTAAAGATGCTGTGTGCTGCCCTTCTGCGGTCGTTCAGGGGGCAGCATAGCGAAAAAATGAATGGGGAGTGCCCGGGGTAACTGGGACCCTCGGGAAGGCCAACAGCCATTTCGACCCAACCCAAACGGGGCCGGGGACCGCACCACCACGTTGAGGCGGCTGTTGATTGGTGCAGCACTCCGCAGTTCGTTAGTTTCTATAGGAGAAACTTCCCGCCGTGTACTGCAATTGCGAAAGGAAATAGTAGAATACTATTCAACCAAAAACAAGGAGTTTCCCTTGCTCGACAAAGACTTTCTCATGTCGCTTGGTTTTCTGGTGGATTTTCTTACCCAGGTTAACTTCCTGAATCAAAGTCTGCAGGGAAAGGCAACAACAGTTTGTCTGGTGTACAAAAAAGTACAAGATTTCAGTGACAAATGTCATCTCCTCAAAAGTCATCTGCATCAGCGTAACTTTTTCCACTTTCCGCAGATGAAGGCTCTGATTGACAGCAAAGAAATTCAAGTGGATGATATTTCCATCATTCTTTTATCAAGCGTTTTTGATGGAGTTTTGCAGGAATTTTCTAATCATTTCCAAGACTTTGAGAGGATTTCCGATACAACAAGGCTAGTTGCCTATCCACATCTGGTCGAAACCGAAACTCCACCATTGAATCTTCAAATGGAACCCGTCGAGTTGAAGAACGACGAACAGTTCGTCAAAAAATTTAAAGATGAAGAAGATCTGCTAGATGCGTGGAGAAGAGCTGTTAAATATCCAAATCTACAAGAATTGGCCAGACATTAGGGTTCGGAAGCACTTACGTGTGCGAAGCAGGATTTTCAAGAATGAAATATTTGAAGAACAAGTACCGAACCCGATTGTCCAACAGCAATCTGAAATGTGGACTACGACTCATGATATCCAGCGAGCCACCTAACTTCGCAAGTTTATCTTAAGAGGTGCAAGATCAAGGAAGTCATTAAGTACAATTTTGTGATTTATGATTGAATAAATTCTCCAAACTTAAAAATTTGATTTTTTCTAATTTTAGCATGAGTAGTGAAGACATCATTTGCGGCAGTTAAATTGTAAGGCTTATAACGTAAATTCGTAAAAAATGACTTTAATTAGTGGCGGCCGTTAGTGCATTTACAGGATGTTTTGCGGCCGGCAGTAGTGAAAAGGTTGTGCACCCTTGTTCTAGCAAAAAAAAGTAAAAGCTAATCGCGATCCACCAAGTAGATAAAAGTAGCCCAATTGGGCGCTTTCTTAGTTTTAGCGCCCTTTGCGAAATTACGGCGCAAATGCCTGTAAAAAGTAGCCCAATCCTGCGACTGTAATGAAAAGTACAGCTGCTAGCTGCTGCCGTTTTCACTTAAGTGGTACCAGACAGAATTATGATCTACTTAGAATTATGACGACACAGTGCTTCTTTGAAGCGTTCAAGAAAAAAAGGAAAAAGCATGCTTAAAAAACGATTAAATACTTAATCGCATGTAGCATCGTCGATAAACCTAAAATTGTCGAAAAATTACTTTTATCTGAAGCACCTTGTTATTATCTCTCAAAAAGTTGTGAATCCCGCTTGTCTACGGTTAGCATTTTTGTTGAAAAAACAAAAAAAAAACAAATTTTACAATCAATCGTTAATTATAACGTCATCTTAGTTCTCGAACAGATAAAATTTCTTGAAGTTGGTAAGTCGGTTGTGGCTTCCGTTTAAGTAAAAACCCGCTTTTCTACGTCAAGAAATGAGAATTCAAAAAAATTTATCGTTGGTTGTGACAACTTCATTATTTCATCAACCCCTTGTGACACTTATCCCGGAGTAGATGTCAATCTTGGCAAGTTTCATATGTGTATGCCGAGTTGTTTTGAAGAAGTCAAGTACACAGACAGCCACACACAAACAGAATTTCGCTTTATGATATCGATCAGGCTGTGCAATCTTTTTTGCAGGCGAGCTAATTTCTGACTTCTTGAATATCTAGTGGGCATGTCAAAATTTATGAATTACGAACCAGTAGCAGGTGGCAGTGTTTGTCCAAAGTGGGGGTGAACACCTTTTTTATTAAACTAAAGTTTTCTAGTTTTTCGTGTGTAGACCAATTTTGTTACAGAGATCAGTTTTTCCGAGATGGAAGAGATGGGTTTGCCGTCCAAGGCCACCAATTTTATATCGTGGGCTGCAGGTTGCCCACCACTGGTATAGATCAAAGTAATCTCGTCGCAACCGTAACATCGCGGCAGCCTAAAGCCACAAAAATTTTCCATTGCTCTTGACAGTGACTTCCTAGTTCAGTGTATTGCAAAAGTTCTTCCAATTGTTTACCATAAGGTGTCCCACTATACCAAAACATGAGGAGCAGTGGGACCAAAAAATCGCTTGACCTTGATGGTGAACTATATTCTTGTGTTTATTTGCTTGTGCATAACCACTAACCACTAGTATTGAATTGTTCTTTTTTTATTTTGAGCAGCGATCTGGCGTAAAATATAGCGAAACAAAAATTGTAATGAAAGTTTAACTTCTTTTGGTTACAATGTACACTTCCTCCACACAAATAAAACTTTAACCTTGTCTTAACCTATTTCATCTATTGCGCTGCTATATTGCCAACGAGGTAAAAAATTTTGGGCGGGGTTTTTATTTCAAATTTCACTGCCATACATATATAATCATTTCTTTCAATAACTTTTATGATATCCCTTTCAGTTGGGTCACAAGTCATTTTATAGGCTAGTGCTATCTAGCTTCGTTATTATTTAGCAACTATGCAAAAAGAAATCAATGTTTTACGTTATGGTATTCAGATTTCAACTTTATTATATATTCGAATCATTTCGAAGCTAGTTAATCATTAAATACTAGGTTTTTACAGAAAACGTGGTACTTTACTGAAATATTTAAAAAGTAATATTAACGGCAATTCGAAGTCGAAATTTTGAATACTATGCCTACTGAACCATATCTCAAAAAGTTGATATCGCTTTCTGTTTAAAACAAATTCTAATCATTTATAAAAAAAGTCAGCAATTCTTTGGCAATTTAAACTACTCGATTTGCTTTCAGTAGGCTACCTCAACACGTATTCACAAACATCTCTTTTCAACATGCATTTTACTGTAATGATAATTCTAAATTGATGGCAATCTTCAATCTCAATCAGAAAAATAGACCACTGCGAAAAAGATCCATTGATATAAGGGTCCTCTAAAGTTTCATAAGACTTTATATATTTTATAAAAGTAAAAACAAACCTTTGGTATCTTTCCAAGTGATCTGTGCTGACTCTCTGGACTGAAATGCCAAAATTGTAGTTGCGCCACTGGAGTTACTGTTTGAACAACTCACTCTCCGCAAATTGCTGAATCCAATAGTAGTTAACTTGTAAGCTGGCTTAGCTACGCAGAAGTCTTTCATTAATACGGTAGCGAGATAAGTCTACGAGCATTTTCGAAGAGGAAATCTACAAAACTAAGCAATTACAAGTATTCATGACGTAAACCATAGTTCGTTTGCCTCAAGGCTACATTAACGTTAATTCTAATTTGTTTCGCTATTAATTCTCTTGTATTAATTCCAAGTGTTTTGTTATAACTTTTAAAACAGAATGAACAAATATACAGCTGAGCAGACCAAGTTGTGTTGTTCTTAGTTTGGTATCAGTGCTTGTGCGAAAGCAAATGAACTGTCTATCTCACTTTCTTTTCCGAGCGCGACAGTGCATTTTACCAAAGCCCGGAGCACAGTGGAAACTATGATGGCAAAATCTATTTCTTAAACCACGAGTGCAATCAAAGAGGGTTTTAGAGGCTGAATTCCCTCTTTGTTAGCAACTTTTTTCGCAAATAGAGCCTTGGCTTTTTTATCTTAGCACCAGAGGAGTAACTCGAGGCGGTAAACAAGTGCCTTGCACCCTCCAATTGTTGAAAACTCTCGTTTTGTATCATCAAAAACCATTTTCAAATCTTCTTCGTGTGGAAAAGATGTTTAGTTTAAGAAGTCCACTACATGGCTGGACATGTGTCTGTCAGCCGGGGCACCAAACTCTTGTTATCAGCTGAGAGAGTACGAGCTGTATTTGGATGATGGTAGATGTTGTCACGTGCACAGACGTTTGCTCCCCGCACAGACGTTGCTCCTTGGCACCCCACTCTCAAACCGCAGCAGGAGTCATATCCCTTTTGAACATTGTTGAGCGGAATAACGCAACGCCAGTTCAAAGGCGATTGCGTCTAACCAATGAGGGTTTGGCAAAAAACGAGGCCAATACTGAACTGATGTCTGCAAGTTGAATAATGTTTTCCTTCAACTCCTTGTTCTATTTGTAATCCGCTCATTGTGTTGCACTGTTGCCTGCTTCAGCTGGATCGTTTTACAGTTCTAGTGCTGCCGGCACAAATGGGTGTCTCAATTTAAGTTGCCGTAGATGTCCACGAGATGAGGACAATACCCTTTTGTGGAACAGGCTTTGGGTCCCGGGTGCAGCAAGATGAGACAATCTGTCTTTTTGGTGGCGAAGTTTATTTGATTGGACGCTCGCTAGAACAAAGAGGTTGTTTGTTGGAGGGGGGAGCTGGCATCCGGCCACTATTTGGAAAACGACATTAACTGGCTTGTCGATGAGGCAAGTGTGAGCACCGCGACATCAAACAAGTGTGCAGTACTCAGCAGGAGAGTGACCAAGGCAAGGGTGACTGCACGCAACCCTGGGCCACTCGCACCCTAGCTTCATCTCGCTAGTCGCCTCAAAAGCCTAACGCGAGTTGTTATCTTCTTGTGCAGTGACTCGAAATGTCGGCGAAACGTGAATGCTATATCCAGCTTTACACTCAGGTAAATTGGTTGGGCACAAAAAGATAGGGTCTACCCATCAACAGAGATGTTAAGCTCACGCCGTGGCTCCTTGTTGTAAAGGTGGAAGGTTACCCACGTTGTTTTTATTGTACTGAGCTTGATCGTCCATTTCCGGAGATGAGAAGACAGAGTTGTCATGTCCTAAGTAAGAGTCCCCTCTAACGCCTGCCAGTTGCTTGCAGAGTGCAAGATCGCCTGATCGTCAGTATACGAGAACTTTCTGGCACTTGTTGCTGGAAGGTCGTGTATGTCGAATTGTCGATATTAAACAAGAGTAGAGCCAGAACTGCTCCCTGTGAGACGGCGTTCGTAAGGCGTCGCAACCTGTTTTGCTTTCCAGTACCGGTGGTGAGAGTGAAGCTGCGGTTGCGGACAAGTTCCATGATCTTTGAGATCATCTGCCTGTCTGGCAGTAGACGGAGAAGCTTGCAGGTAAAGCTACAGTGCCATACAGTATCGTAGGCTCCTGTGAGATTGATAAACATGACACCAGCCTTTTTTTTAGCCAAAAATCTATTCTCAAGTTTTTGAGTTAGGAGGGTGACTTGATCTACGATCGACTTTGCAGGTAGAAATCCTGCTAGCTCTCGAGGTAGTGACGGGTCTATGATTGATTTGACGCAAGCATAGATGAGTCTCTTAAGGATCTTGTACGGGATACTCAGCAAAGAGATTGCTCTATACCTTTTTGGGTCTGCTGATGGTTCATTCGGCTTTAAGATAGAAACCACTAATGCTCTTCTCCCGACTTTTGGAAGCTTGAGTTGGCGCATGCAGAAAGACAGGAACTTGTTTGACCTGAACTTTTAGGGCAGCGCCGGCATCGAGTATTAGCGTTGGGCTTACAGAATCAAGGCCCAAAATTTTTCGGACTTTAGCAGCTGGAGGGCACTGGCGAATCCTTCTGAAGAAAATCTCCCAGAAAACAATTGCCAGATGTTGGAATCCTCCTTAGTTTAGATATCTCTTCCATCACGAGTCTGGATGACACGCAATTCCTCATCTTATAAACCACATTTTTCACCAATAACAAAGCAATGGACTTGGTAGAAACAAGGCAAGAGCAATACGGTGTTGATTGTATTCCATGCCAGCAGACTAGAGTGCATGAAATCAATGGAATTGACAGCCTCAAACCACCGATCTTTTCATTTTTTGTGAAGCCGAGAAAGCAGGGCAATTGCAACAGTGCTAGTTGTATGAACCTGTCCTGTCTGAAAAAAAACTTGGGATAAGTTCTTGCGTACCTCATCCCAGCACAGTCTGTAGCTTTCCTGCAACCGCCTATAATTGATATTTTTGCTGCTGTAAAGGTGGTATTGCAAAAGTCCTGGTATGCCCCATACACATCTGAAGTGAGGAGGAGGTGGTTTATGAGAAAGCTTGTTTGTGATAAGGCTGTGCAGTTTCTTGTTGATATTATGAAAGTTCGAACGCTTATATGGCTCATTTAAGACTATACCCAAGTTTTTTTGAGGCCATAATCAGCGATGGCCGATGTTGAGACCTATGGAACTTCTCTAGAGTACGTCTGTCCAATGGCAAGTTGTCAAGGCCAGCACTAGCGAAAGACAGGTTTGGTTTAATTCCAGTCCAACTACCAAAGAAAAGCTGTGGGTATCCGTATGACTATGCGGTAGAGTAAGGTTGCTGTAAGATATACTTGCTGGTTTACCGGCGGGCCAGGTCGATGTTCGAACCAGCTCTCACAATTTCTTAGCCCTATCAGTAACGCGCTTGCGTCTATCGATTTGTTCCGGGATTCTTCCTGCGTTTCTGATACCGTAGATTTGCCAAACAGACGATCAGGGGGAGTTTGACGTTTATTGTAAATGATTTGTATATTGCGGAATTTGAACGATGTAACAACCAATTAATAGACTCAATGTAAACGACAGCGCATGCGGTTACCAATAATTTGAGCTGCGCAGTTACCCAGATTTACTAACACTTCCTTACCAACGTCAGAGTGACAATTCTAACTGCTATGTAATGTGCATCAGAACCAACTAACAACCGTTGACAACACAAGCACGTTTGGGGCAATTTGCGCCTGTGCGACACAGTCCAACAAAGGAAAAACTCGATTGAATTACAGCGCTAAACAACGAAAACTAGGTCACGCGCCGTCGGCCCGAGCTCGACTCCAAATCGGGACGACGGAATGCAGCACACAAAATAACAATATTTTACACTCCCCCCAAATATACGACTAACAAAGAGGATATTTAATAAACTAATATTGTTATACACAAAAACTAAATGATACACTTAAACGAGCGTGAATAAGAGCAATACACAAAGCAACTAAGCGAACAAAAACAAATGAAGTTGCAAGCTCTGAATCAGAAGGAACAACAACGCATAATTTGGAAATAGGTCTAGTAAACGTGCCTTTTGAGGTCTTAACCTGGACGCTGCGAACTGAATTTTCTTTATCAGGAAAGGTTTTTACGACACGTCCAAGTGGCCACTGGGAACGAGGGGTAGCCTGATCTACTAATATGACAATGTCGTTAACACAAATATTTCGGCGTGGTTTTAACCATTTCTGACGATAGTTTAATGTGGGCAGGTATTCCTTAGACCAACGTTTCCAAAAAACATCAGCAAAATGCTGCACATGACGCCAACGGTTTACAAAATAGGCATCAGTACTCGAGGAATCAACCGGAGGAAGACCTGAATCAGAACAAATCATCAACAGGTCCTTGGGAGTTAGTGGCTTGTCTAAACCATCTACAAACGAAAGTGGAGTGAGAGGTCGAGAATTGACAATGCCTTCAACCTCCACAAATAGGGTAGCAAGACCTTCTTCACTAAAGGTCGTTTCTGTGGATATCGAACCCAAAACTTTACGAACAGAGCGGATTAATCGCTCCCAGGAACCTCCAAAATGGCTTGCAAGTGGTGCATTAAAATGCCACTCTATTTCTTTCTGCAACAAGAAACTGGATACATGGCGCTGATTCCACTGCCGAATGGCCTCATTTATGACTTCATTTCCGCCTACGAAATTAGTGCCATTATCGGAATGTAGATGGCCAATTGAGCCTCTTCTTGCTATGAATCGTCGCAAGGCAGAAATAGAGGAGTCACAGGTGAGAGAATGCAAGACCTCGAGATGAACTGCTCTGGTCGTCATGCAAGAAAAGATGCAACCATATCTTTTTACACGGCTTCTGCCTTGCTTAACAAACAAGGAACCAAAACAATCAACCCCAGTGTGAAAAAATGGAGGCTTATCAATTTGCATTCGAGCATCCGGTATATCCGCCATCATCTGTTGGCTGGTATGCGCGGACTGGCGTTTGCATACTGTGCATTTCTCAAGTACTCGTCTAATAGCAGAACTCCCCCCTTGAAGCCAATAGCGCTGCTTCAGAAGGCAAAATGTGTGCAACAATCCTCCATGTCCTGCTTGTTCGTGGAAGAATCCGATTACTAATCGGGTAAAGGCTGAATTGGCTGGAAGAAGAGCAGGGTGACGGGATTCATACTCTATAGGAGCATGCATGAGTCGCCCTCCAACACGTAATACGTCCTCCACTATGCACGGATTCAGTCTTTTAATCGACTTTGGGCAAATTGAAGATGTCAGGGTGCGTCCGTGCCGTATTCTGTCAAGCAATTGCGAAAAATGTTTGCGCTGGGTGTACTTCAACACGGCTAACTCGGCCCGCTTCATTTCCGGAACGGTGATTGTTTTCTTAATTTCTTCCCTGGCACCATCATCTTCTCTTTTGCGCTGATGACTCTTTAAAAACTCGCTAAACTTACGTAACCACGCTACGGCTCGCTTCAATCTATACAAAGATGAAAAACCCGACACGAACTTATCGGTGGGAGTATATTCTAAAGGGTCTTCGTGGGTAGAGAGTAATGCGGATATCTGTTTCCGCTCCTTCTCAAACAAAGGGAATTCATCAGGTAAGTCAGTTAACCCTTCCAATTGAATAGGCCAGCGCTCCATGGGTTCCTTTAAAAATTGTGGTCCTGTAAGCCATTTTGACGAAGTCAAAAATTTCTCAGCTTGCACTCCTCTAGAGGCTTTATCTGCCGGATTCAACTCTGTGGGAACATATCTCCAACTGCTAATGTTGCTATTTCTTTCAATCTCCGCTAAACGATTGGCAACAAATACTGGAAACCGACGATGGCTGTTGTATATACTCTGTAACACAGCTGTGGAATCCAACCAGAAGAATGTCCTAGTAATTTTCAACGAAAGTTCCCTTTTCAGCAAAAGGTCTAAGCGCAGAGCTGCAATGGCAGCAAGAAGCTCCATTCGCGGAATAGTTGTCGATGGAAGTGGAGCCAAGTAAGACTTCCCCGTTACGAACGCACAATGTATCTTCGACTTTCCATGAACTATACGAAGATAAGACACGGCACCGTATGCTTGACTCGAGGCGTCTCCAAAGTGATGCAGCTCATACTCAAAGCTAGCATCTTTTGTGTCAGGAGGCTTGAAGCACCGCGGTATCTTTAATTCGGACAAATGCCGCAGAGAGAAAAGCCAGCGTTTCCATCGCTCAACCTCAGTGTCCGAAAGATTGTCGTCCCAATCGTAATTTTTCAACTCTCGTAGCAACATTTTTACTTCAATTAGAACCGGTGCTACAAATCCCAGAGGATCAAACAATGAGTGCGACATAGATGAAATTCCTCTCTTGGTACATGGTTTCTCAGGGATGTTTACCTTTATCTGAAACTGATCTAAACTAACATTCCAACATACCCCTAACACTCGTTCTTCGATATTACCTTTTAATCTTTAAGAACTCTGAGTAGATGAACGATCTTCTTCTGGAACAGAGTGTAACACTTCTTCCTTATTGGAGAGCCACTTGGTCAAATGGAACCCACAAGACGATAGTACGTGACGCATTTCCTCCACCATGACTGCACCTTCCTCCACCGAATCGACAGAAAAGAGACAGTCGTCGACGTAAAATGCCTTATCAATGGCATTCTTTGTCGCCTCTGAGCAGCTACCGTCAAACAAATTAGCTGATTGTTTGAGACAAAAGAAAGCGCAACTGGGGGAGGAAGTCGCCCCAAACAAATGTACCGCCATTCTAAATGTTTCGGGGTCTCTAGACAAATTTCCATTGGGCCACCAAAGAAATTGCAAAAAACTTCGATCAACGGGGTCTACTCTAACTTGGTGAAACCTTTTTTCAATATCCGAGACCACGGCAATTAGTCCAATCCGAAACCTAGTCAGAGCTCCAACAAGACTGTTGAGCAAATCGGGTCCCTGCATCAGTGCTTCGTTCAAGGATACCCCTAAGTGTTTTGCTGCACAGTCGAATACAATACGTAATTTGTTGGGTTTGTTACTGTGAATCACAGGGTGGTGTGGCAAGAACCAGAAATGTCCAGGCTTGGCATTCTTCTCCTCAACTCTTTCAGCAAAACCACGCTTGATATAATCTTGCATTACTGCTGTGTATGCCGCTTGCAATTCAGCATCCCTTTTCAGTCGCCTTTTCAACGAATCTAGTCTCTTATGAACCATGAAACGGTTATCAGGTAGGCGTGTATTCTCGTGCCTCCACAATAACGGTAGTTGGAAATGCCCGTCGACTACTTTCAGAGACTGCCTCATGATTTCTAAACCTTTCCTGTCCTCTCTTGAACTACTGTTTGGAAGACCACAAGGAACAGCATATTCGTGTGGGGCCAGATCTAGATCTAAAGGATTTTCTACGTTTTCCAATACTACAACGTTCATACAAGGGGAACCGTCTGTATCTTGTTTCGTTTTGGATCGATCTAAAGAAGGACCAAACAAAACCCAACCTAAAGGTGTTTTGATAACATCTGGCGAGCCTGCTGGGCCAAATCTTGCATCCAGTGGGCGAAATAAGTAATGTGCATCCAATCCAATAAGCAAACCCACTGTTTTGTCCGGTAGATTAGTGGAACTAATACCACGCAAGTGTTTCAAATGACCAATTTGGTCGATTGTCGGGGCTGGTGTTGCCTGGAGTGGGATTTTCTCGATAGTCAGGATGTTGCGAAGCTTCACAAAGACCTCAAATTCCAAATCTATTCCACGTATTTCAAAGGTTACCAGTTCACTTGCAGTATCAACAAACTGCGAATCAGATGTCAACGTACATATTGGAACCGACGTCTTCATTCCCTTTACGCCGAGTTCTCGCGCTAATTTCTTTGCGCAAAATGTACGTTGAGAACCGCTATCCAACAGAGCGTACGTCCGTACCTCTTTATTTCCATTGCGTGCTATTATTGGAACCGTCATAAAGAAGGGTCTTCCTGTAGAGCTTTCGAATGATGTCGCTCCGCACACCGCACCATCCGCTGCTTCCTCTCTTGATTTATCAGATTTAGATTCAACGGACTTGTGTAAAAGCGTATGGTGCCGCCGATCGGAACAGCCTTCGACCTCACACTTAAGAGATGATGAGCATTCCTGCAATAAATGTCCTTCTTCCAGACACTTAAAGCATCTTCGGGTACGCATCAAAAATGCCACTCGTTTGTAACGCCCCATTCCCTTGAATTTCGCGCACTTGGACAAGTGGTGCGAACGACTGCACAAGGGGCACTTGATGCCACCGTCATCACGAGACTGTTCGGGAGCAATTGCAGCGCCAAATACTACATTCCTTCTGGAAACTGAAGATTGACTCGATGAGGCTTTGTTCATCTTGTACACGGATCTCCCGTACAAAGAGTTAGCTTCTTCCGCCTCCTCGCGTACAAAGTTTACGAACTCGGGAAACTTGGCGTGCCGACCAGTGTGTTTCTGATAGCGATAGGAATACTTAACCCATTCTGTCCTCAATTCTCCCGGCAATTTTTCCAATAATCTCTCGAGGGTTCCAAGTGAATTGAGAGTCGCGAATTCCTGTATTTCATAGAGTAACATCAAGCATTTATCAAGCATAACGCCAAAGCTCTTCAATGCGGACGGATTCTTTACCTCTAGACGTGGCATATCTAAAAGTCTTTGTTCGCAACAATAAGCGATTATGTGAGGTTGGCCAAATTCGTTGTGCAAGCTTTCACGTGCAAGACGGTAACCATCATTTAAGTTCCTTGAAAGATGCTCCAAATTTTGTCTAATATTGGGGCTGCAGTGCTGCAAAAGATATACGAGCTTTGCAGATTCCGACGGCATCTTACGTGCAATGTGCTCGTCGAAGCTACGAACAAAGGTCCAATACGTTAATGGATCTCCATCAAAACATTCAATTTGTGGCCGCGGAGGGGGATAATCTTGAACTGAAGCGACTACGGGAGCTCGAGCCATTTGGTTACTCGGACCAACTATTGGATTCTGGCTTCCTTGATACTGAGGAAACTGCTCTCTTGCTTCTCTTTTCCAGTTCAAGGGTGTGTGGTTCGACACCCAAATACTGCCACGCGGCTCTTGGAGGCTTGTCTGCTGCTGCTGATCAACCAAACTGTACCTCCATTGATTGCTACGCTGGCCCTGATCTGATTTCAAACTGGTACAATGGTCTAAATTAGGGAGAATCACTTGAGGTGGTCGATCTACTATATAAACGTCAATGTTAATCTTGTGATCGTCCGCGATGTTCCTTGACCTAATCTCTGGAAAATGACTGCGTGAATCCTCATTTTTTAAGCGAAGGGGAGCATTTGTGGATCTAACGAAATCCTGGGTATAGGTGGCACTTTGAGAAGGTAGACTAGTCATGGGAAATACATTCCTTTTAGAAGGCACGGTGGAGAATGCATCTGCACCTACATCTACTTGACCTTCTGATTTGGACACCTCGTCCCAAGCTCTTGCCTCTTCCGTAGCCATGCGAATCTTCCTCTGACTTTCCCTTATCGCATTCTCACGCTCAATCAGCTCTTTGGTTCTTTCAAGTTCAGACTCCGCAATTTCTGCCCTTCTTTTAGCTTCTCTGAGAACCTTAGCATCTATTTCTGCCTGCTGACATTTCTCCTTTTGAAGCTCACTGGCAAACCTCGCCAACTTCAATTTAACGTGCCCTTCCTTACGTCTCAAACTGGAACGAGACCCTGTCGAAGAGGAGGTTTTGGCCGAACACCCGGACAAACTATCAAGTTCAACGGCATAAGGGTCATTAGGCACCTGCAAGGGCGGGTTCGAGTCCACAATTGCGTTAGAATCAATCTTACTAAGCCAATCACACGCGCGCGCATCAAACTCATGTTTTGCCTGCTCGACTTCGAACTTTGTCGCATTAGTGCCAGGCAACGGATCACTTCCAGAGAGTGCAACACATTTTACCATAAGAGCATCAAATTCTAAGTTTATGTCGATCATTAAATTTTCAAGAGCGGCTCTATTCTCTGCTCTCGACATTAAATGTTTAGCCAAGTCATATTTGCGTTGTAGTGCCTTCAAGGCTACGTCAGACTCTAGGACGCTCATATTACCCAAGCACAAACACAAAGAACAGACGCAATAAGACACCAACAACTTAACTAAGCAAATAAACAAAGGTTTTACCTTGTTAACCAAAGGCTTTCGAAATGAAGAGTCCTTAATAAATCCGTACGATAGCAAATTGAAATTTGTACACTGCAGTTTCACGGAGGCTATCAAAGCTCAGAGAAGTTAAGATAATCCGCAACAACTTCAAAGTGAAGCGAGATGTAGTCAAATTGGACAGTCTAATCCGCAGGATCACTCTTCACTGATAAGTCGGGACTTTATCTTTACCACAAACTTCGTCAAATTTCTAGAGACTTCGTCGAACTTCCAGAAACTTCGCCAATGCACTCAAAACTTTGCCACTCGGTGTTCAGAAACCTTTCCAACTAAATATTTAGTTACTTCCAATAACAATTTGGTAACTTCTTCAAATATTGGTGACTTCCGACAACTTATTGGTAACTTCCAACATTATTGGTAACTTCCAACTCTATTGGTAACGTTTGTAAGATATACTTGCTGGTTTACCGGCGGGCCAGGTCGATGTTCGAACCAGCTCTCACAATTTCTTAGCCCTATCAGTAACGCGCTTGCGTCTATCGATTTGTTCCGGGATTCTTCCTGCGTTTCTGATACCGTAGATTTGCCAAACAGACGATCAGGGGGAGTTTGACGTTTATTGTAAATGATTTGTATATTGCGGAATTTGAACGATGTAACAACCAATTAATAGACTCAATGTAAACGACAGCGCATGCGGTTACCAATAATTTGAGCTGCGCAGTTACCCAGATTTACTAACACTTCCTTACCAACGTCAGAGTGACAATTCTAACTGCTATGTAATGTGCATCAGAACCAACTAACAACCGTTGACAACACAAGCACGTTTGGGGCAATTTGCGCCTGTGCGACACAGTCCAACAAAGGAAAAACTCGATTGAATTACAGCGCTAAACAACGAAAACTAGGTCACGCGCCGTCGGCCCGGGCTCGACTCCAAATCGGGACGACGGAATGCAGCACACAAAATAACAATATTTTACAGTTGCCCTTGGCTGCCCAGTCAACTAAGCATTTTCCATCTGGGCTAGTGGAACCATAACCCAGTCCGTGTGCTGGTAGTTAAGTCGCCATCATAGAGACAGGGGTATGGTAACATTGGAATGGCTGCTAGTATCGGTGGCAAAATTAAAGATTTGTTGACGTTGACAGTCTTGCAAACACCAACGTCCACGCACAAACATTCAATTGCTGATACTTTCGAAAATTCGCCTGCCAGTGCATAGCTTAGCTTTTCGTGAACGAATGTAGATTGGCCATGCTTCCTGCTTGAAACCAAGTCATTCGCTATAAAATGTGGTATCACTAGTAAGTCTGCATTAGTGCAACGGGTCTAGTAGGAGAATGACAAGGACCTTGTATCTGGTGACCAATTAGGCCTACTACGCAGATCTTTCTTAGACTTAGGCCCTCCATGGTTGAATGCAGTATTATGGGCACAGATGGCCCACATCTAACATCCGTGGATTTGCCAAGTCTCTTTCGGTTCAGGAGGTGAGGGTTTATCTTTTACCACCCCAGAAGTATTCCAAGTGTATCATCATTCAACTGGACATTGTAAAATACTGATTATTCACATCAACCCGAATATTTTCTTTAATTGTTTCAAGCTTCTTAAAACGGAGCTTTTGACGTCTTCGCAAAGTGTTCCTTTGGCTGAGCGCAAAAGTCTCTACACATCCTTGACTCTCTTTCAAGATAGAAGCAATGACGTCATTAAAAGCATCACTTATTATCTTGCGCCGGACTGCAGCCATTACCACAATGTTTCCAGGTACATATAGGACAATGTGTTTAGGATATTTCAGTTTTTTAGACGGAAGTTCATAAAAATTATTATCCTTTTGATCTTCAGTTGGGCCATTGTCCTCATCAGCAATCGACACCGGTACCATTGCCAATGTCTTTTTTTTCTTTTGCTCTCTTTTTGTGCCAGTCCTCTTGTTCTTGATATGTTTTTTGCTCTAAACAAACCAGAAACTGCTTGTCTCTGTTGCTGAGTGTTGAGTGCTTTCCAGTTTTTTGGTCCTGCACGAATATCTGATCCTCTTCAAGAAGCTTAAGGTCAATATCTGGTTTAGCCATGTCAAACAGAGTGTCCAGTTTTGCCTTGAATTTTGCACATTTGGATTAGGATTAGTATGTTCATTAAATCTCCTTTTCACAAACTTATGTTGCACGATATTCTTCCCCAAGGGCGGTGATTCTAGCTTTAGTTGTGTTTCAACTCACATGGCAAATGTAGCCAAGAGCTTAGCCGTCTGCCATCTTTTTTTACAAGAGAACAACTTTGTCTGAAGTCTGATTAACAGATTTTCGCTTGCTCAACTAAACACATTGGAAACAGCATAAAAACCTGTACATTACTTCCAAATTAGCTGGCCATTTTTGAGCTGATAGCTGCTCTTTTGGCTTACCAGAAAGAGGGAACTGTAGATCTTGTACCAACTTTGTACTAACTATTTTCTTTCTCCTATTAAGTTACAGATATTGTTTTTATTTGAACAGTGAATATTTCTATCAATTTTTCAATAACAATCTTTTCTATCTGTATTTTAAAATACAACTTTCATTTAGGTTGCGTCAACACAAATTAACTCACAAAATTTTATAAAAACTGTTTTGCCTGTTGCAGCTTAGTAGCCAAGGCCTTATGTAGATAGCTCTGAACTACTTTAGAAATAATCAACCTGTGGTAATTCATAAACTCGTTCATCTATTCTTTCTAGCAGTTTCTGCAGCTTTTATTTTGTTACAGTTGCTGATCGTTGAAATGAACGACCTGAGTGGCTTCACCGCCTAGCTCTTTGTATATCTGCACACCACTCATTATAATCACTGAACTCCGGAAAATGCATTGTTTGTAACAATGCACTTGCTGTTTGTTGTGTTATATTATGTGTGTGGTTATTTTATGATGGAAACCGCCTTGCGCTTTGTCTTCTTAACCCTTTGCGGTCCAAGGTCATCTCAGAGATGATTTACAAAATTATGTAATTCAGTCCAACGTCATCTCAGAGATGATCTTTTGTTTTTCTTGCTGTAGACGGTCCAAGGTTCGCTCTGGAGTAATTTTTTCACGTCATTGCGTATTCCTTTTTTCCATTGCGCATCTCGGCAGTCAGACGCTACGCTTGGATGGTTTTTTAGCACAAACTTTGCTGATAACAACGTGGTGATTGAAAACGAAGCAGTTAGGTTTTTTATGCAATAAAAGAAATTTGGACCTGGTGGGCCGGATACGGTAAAAAAAATTGGACCGCAAAGGGTTAAATTATGCAAACCCCGTAAGCGCACATGCTTCTGGCGCAATGCAACAAGTAAAGTAACTACAGGTCCAGATTAGGCAATTACAATTAGAATGGCACTATATATTAAGCAGGTGTCTGGGCGTTTTCGTTCATTCCATTACGTTCTTGTATTTCTATGAAATCATTGTGAGTTGAAAACCTTGTGTGGAAAATTGTTATCATACGAGGTGTGTCCAAAAAGTAACGAGACCGGTGTTATAAAAACTGTATTGAAAAATATTGAAATATACCAAAGTCAAATTCCTTCAAAGTAATCTCCTTCCACTTTGAAACACTTGTGCATTCGCCTTTTCGAGGATTCAACACCCCTTGGGAAGGCATTTTCTGGGATCTTTTTGAGCTCCGTCGTCGCGGCCATTTTGATGGAATCGATGTCAGAAAAATGGGTTCTCTTCAGAACAGATTTGATCTTGGGAAAGAGGAAAAAGTCACACGGGGCCAGATCGGGAGAATATGGGGGTATTCCAAAATTGCAATGTTCCTTTCTGCAATAAACTGACCAATACTCAGGGCTGCGTGATCAGGAGCGTTATCGTGATGGAGCGTCCATGCGTGGGCTTCCCAAAGGCTCCATCTCTTGTCACGCACTGTCTCATAAGGCGCCGAAGAATGTCTTTAAGACATCGTTCATTTCGAATTCCTACTCCAAGGCCAAACAGTGAACCAAACCGTCTATAAAGACATTCTTCGGCGCCTTATGAGACAGTGCGTGACAAGAGGCAGACCTTTTTGGGAAGCTCATGCATGGACGCTCCATCACGATAACACTCCTGATCACGCAGCCCTGAGTATTGGTCAGTTTATTGCAGAAAGGAACATTGCAATTTTGGAATACCCCCATATTCTGAAGAGAGCCCATTTTTCTGACATCGATTCCATCAAAATGGCCGCGACGACGGAGCTCAAAAAGATCCCAGAAAATGCCTTCCCAAGTGATGTTGAATCCTCGAAAAGGCGAATGCACAAGTGTTTCAAAGTGGAAGGAGATTACTTTGAAGGAATTTGACTTTGGTATATTTCAATATTTTTCAATACAGTTTTTATAACACCGGTCTCGTTACTTTTCGGACACACCTCGTATATATTTAAAAATACGACATTGTTAAATGCATCCATGGAACAAAATTAGCCAAATAGTTTGTTGAACTTGGCCGAACGTAATTTTTCCCTTGATTTTTGTGCGGACAACATAGCAATAATAAAGGGGCCTCTTCAGAAAAAGAAACTTTACTACCCACAACATCGAGGCTTGGTGTTCAGGCTTTTAACTGAGATTGCTCACCATTACTATATACTTTTACCAAATAGAATTACGAACGCGTAGAGTTCTAATCATTATTGAAGCAATTAGGTGAAAAGCGGGAAAAGAAAGTTTTCTGGTTAAAAGAAATTATCTACCAATTTACTATTTGGCAATGATATTGACAATACTTAACTTGGTTGATGAACACAACCAGCCAAAGAAAGCACCACTGAAGCGTAATTGATTTCCTCTCATTCAAAAATAGTAAATTTTTCACTTGTTTGATTCCCCGATTTTCAGAAAAATATTCCTCGAAAACTTAAAAATACCGTTGCAATTTGAATTCCTGATAAAACTTTTCAAATATTTGACAGAAACCTTACTTTCGACAATCTCACTGTATGGCGTGTTGATGTCCAAGTTTGTAAGTAGAAGCGGAATTTCGGCATCCTAGAGACCAATGACCTGCTGTGGTTTGAACCCACTCACACCAGAGAGAAACCAGGAGGGCGATAAGAGCTGAGGCCCCTGACCTCAAGAACGAAATTTGTTCCATCATTAAAAAAGGAAGACCTTTTTATGATACTCTCAACAAATATATCAGTAAGTATTAATATTTGAGGTTAAAAGGAAATTGTTTAACTTTTGATCAACCTTTACAACTTTTACTAGTTTTGCCACTCCAGTGACCCTGAAGTCTCCAGTTGGTGCAGACCTTCCAAAAATCTTAATTGCACACTTGTACACATTGATAACACCTGATCGACCTTGCTGCTTAAACCAACATCATGTCAAAATCGATAAAGCAAAAATATTTATTGAAAACGAAATAAAACAGTGAGCTTGCAATATTCAAACCAGCATTCGTTGAAGCCGGGACAAGCTATAGCGCTTGACAGTAAGCTGCGGTAGATGCCACAGATCGCAAAAAGCGCAGGCTGAATAAATTTAAATCGAACCTTTAAGGCTGGTTTCCATTCGGCGTAGATCGCGAGCGTGACGTGAAATATTCTTTGTTTCTCTATCTAGTTTTACGCGCGGAGCGAGCGTTTAACAAAGGATTTTTCACGCTACGCGTGCGATCTACGCCTAATGGAAACCAACCTTAAGAGTCAAGCATCTGCTTTCCGTTCAAGCCAAACGTCGCTGATGCATTTACTCTTCAGTAGAAATCTGAACTGAAGTATCATAGATTGGGAGCCAAGAAAGTCGCTTCATTCGGGAACTAAAGGCAACAAAACGTAAGGAAGGTCATTCTCGTTGAAATCAATAGACAAAACGAAACGTTCTACTTGAAGCAACACAAAGCTGCAGAAATACAGCAGGTTCGACCTTAAAATTGCAACAGGGATTTCGCCATTGGCAGTGACACATCAATCGCACGGCTAGACAAGACAAACAGTCGTTTTAATCTAACAATGCACTTTCCTCCAAGGCAAGAGTAAGACTGCAAATGGGTTGACATTCGCAGAGGTTGGTAGTTCTCGGTGAGGCGTGCAGGTGTAGCACATCAATGAAAATAGAACACTTGCACTCAAAAAAATCGACTTGTAGATGGGCTGGAAAGTTTTTTCGAATTCAAAACAAAAACAAGCGATACCAAAAAAACATAAATACTGTACAGCTTTCACTGTAATAGCACATGAAATGCAACACTAAACACGACAACCTGAAAAAGGCACACGAAAACTCCCATTTTAATTTACATTAAAATCAAGACAGTTAAGCTAGCTGTCTACATTCGATCTCGGTTCAGTGAATGCTAAGTACAAAACATTTATAAATTCCGAGGCGAGAAAACTTTATCCGTCTTGGAAAAACCTGTCAACAATGAAGGCTGGTTTTCAATTAGGCGTACATTGCAGGCGTAGCGTGAAAAATTCTTTGTTTCTCTATTTAGTTTTATGCGCGCAGCGAGAGCGCGGAGCGCATAAAGCTAAATAGAGAAACAAAGAATTTTCACGCTACGCCTGCAATCTACGCCTATAAGAAGCCAGCTTTAACTTAAATCTGAAAAGATACTGGCTGGTGAAAGTAAGCATACTAGCTGCATACTAGGAGTCGCATGTGATTTTCTGGTAAAAGGTCAACATTTAGATGAAAAACTACGCAAAAAGCTAAATGAAAATCACCATTAAGCGCGTGATTGACTTTCAAAAACTTTTCGGTACCGAATGCACCCACGATAACACTATAGTAATTAAGTTTTGGTAGCAATAGACAGTGTAAATACAGGTGAAGGTAGGGACAAGGTTGCATTCGACTGAACCTGGTTTCATCTTTTCGATACATCTAAAATAATGCGTAAAAATCTATCTTGAAGATTTGTAATCGCGCGTTTCTGCTTAGTACCACAAAATCTTTATCGTTTACAAAGTATGTCAATCAATGAAGGAAATCTTCACAAAATTAATTGCAAATATTCCCTTACCTAAATGTTCAAAAATTAAAAGCTGGCTATTTTTGTTTCAGTAAAAGCGTAAAAATATCGGTATCAATCAATACTACTTCGGGTTCAATTGTTTTAAGCGGGTTAAAATCAGTTGTTTCTGTCCCAGCTTTAATTGTTCATTTTCATTCAGTTTTTGACCTTGTGATCTTAATCGCTCAAGCTTTTCAATCTGAAAAAATAACAGAAGATATTAGTTTCTGAAGATACTTGAGCTTCGGGGGTTAACGCAAACATGAGAAGTCCAACCAACTTTATAAGAATCGCTTACAATAACAGAATTACTAAGGCTATAGCGACTCATCAAATCATAATGAAAGAATCAATATCGAAGTTTTGACAATTTTTTCAGACGCGTAGAATCGTTGACTGCAAAATTCTAAAAACATTTAAACCGAACAATTCAATGGATTTTGGACTGGGAAATCGAACCATTTTAAACACACGCTTAAGGCTACGCTTGTACTTAAAATACTCGCAAGAAAATGATGTAGCGACTGTGGCTAACCATTATTCATATTCACGATTACTGTTGGAGTAAAGCAATGGCATTTTAATTAACTTACGTCGCTCAAAAGTTGAACCAACTTTTTTGTCTCCACTTGAGCTCTACTATTTATGCCAAGTGATGATTGATTACCAGGACTTCTTCTATTCTCTGCATTGATACAAACAGAAGTTAATTTCTAAGCTAACTTTTGAAGTTCGTTCGTGCTGAAGTCGACGGTGTAGTGGTTAAGGCGCTCGCATCGCTAGGATTAGACCAGGGTTCGTAACCCAACTGTGTCGGAATTTTGAACATGAGCTCACAGTTCCTACTCAGACTCAGACTCAGAGCGCAATTACACTGGCATACAATCGTGTGGCGGAAAAGGTAGCCGAAAAAACGGAAATGACCCCTCGCTGCAGACCTGTGAACCCAGAAAAATGAGACTTATTATTATCAACCTTTCCATCTTCAAGCTCGGAATCGAGTGTGGAACTAGCTTTACCAAGTGCTAACTGCTTCGACGCAAAACAATCTTTATAACCCACCGACAAAGTTATGCGCAGTCGGCATCACATAGCTTCTAGTGATGGAAAATAGTGCATTTAAAAGCAAGCGGGAAAGTTAGACCAGCTAGTAGTCGCACAGATATTATATTGCCAGGCGTTATAAGATTTAAAGCCAATTCTTAAGAGCTAAGCTACTTATTGACAGGTGCCCGTGGTTACTCTTGCTTCAAAGAAAACCTGAGTAATGTGTGAAAATACCGACCAGCCAGAACTACTTTTTCAAATACTCCAGCAGAACACCGTGTCTAAATGACGATCAGCATACTTACTTAAAATGAGAAAAGTAATTTTTTAACTGCGAGAACTTCATGGGGCTTCAAAACTTCTAATGACTTATTTTCTGTTCTCTCTCTTGCAAAACGCAAAAAACATTCTATCGTTTGGTAAGTTACGAAAAACACATTGGGCATCATTCATTATTTGCGTGAGCAGTTTTTCCTTTTGACAAGATTCAAACAAAGCGAAGCAGTCTTGCTTGTAACTACGATAACTAGCAACTTATACTGACAGTCAACATGAATAGTGTCTCTCGTAAGCAGTCATACCGTTCTCGTTGAGAATAGATGGGCAAAAAACATCGGTGCTACAATAGCGTGAGGTCTACCGACATAAGTCACCAACCGAGATGCAGGGTGGGGTCTACCGCTTGACTCGCACCTACCGAAGTGCAAACCGCGTGAGGTTTGGGTTAGAACCACTGCCCTAAACCTAACCCTAACAGAGGGGTGAGGGATAAATAATTCAGTGGTAGACCTCACGCTATAGTAGTAACCGGAGGTAGATCTCACGCTATAGTAACATCAAAACATCAACGGGGGAGGCTAGGGAAAACGGCCACCGTTTTTACTCCTACATGCGATCTTTGCTCACACGTTCGCCAAAAACAACTGAATTGATAACCTTTTGTTTCTGTTCCCAATGATGATAATGACTGTTGGATTTCAGCATCCATTTCAGAATCAACAAACCGGCTGCTACAGTTAGAATAGGCAGGTGGATTCGCGGGTCTTCTTTGTACATTTCCCGCTAAAAACAGACCCAAAACAAGTTAGCCGCCTCAAGTTATATTTCACCGGTCTATTGTACTATAAACAAAATAAAAGTATTGCGAATGTTTCGTGCTCACAACTGCAGCTTTTCAATCACGACCGGAAAAATTACGTGAGACTTTATTGCCAAATGATGAGCGTTGTAGACCATCTCAGAATACCGGTACTATCTGAAGTTAATACTGCTACAACACAACTTGCGAGTTTTGTGTGTTTTCGTGAATTAAATGTTTGTTTTAATAAAGAAACTAAATTAAGATCAATTTATTCTGTCAAAATTTTGTTAGATCAAAAAAGTCAATTTTCTTTGTTATTAAAACCAATAAAAACTTGCCCTAGTAATGACATCTTTGACAGTAAAGTTTCAGTTTTAGTGACTACGAGTTTTGAAAGCAAAGTGCACGATCTGAACGCAAATCAAGTTTCATCTAACTACCTACATATGTTGAAACTTCTTTTTAACACTTTTACTGCTAGAGGTAAATCCATCTAAAGTGCAAAGCAGTTTTTAAAAAAAAAAGTCATTTTGAAAAAATGCCCAAAAAATACTATAAGAGCTTTTTTGAAATTCTTTTTGTGCGTTTGGGTGGGCAAGAGGTTGGGCTAAAAGGAAAATATGAAAATTTGCATAATCACCCGGTCACGTGACATTATGGCAGCCATTTTGGATTTCTAATTTTTCATAAAATCTGTGAAAAATACAACTTTTTCTCCAAGAAACACTGCTGGTTTTTTTTCTCTAGATTTTAATGAAAATCAACAAAAACATTAATAGTTTGGATTATTTTATGCTTTTATTGAAAAACAAAAATATAAAGCAATAAATGTTGCCTGAATTGCGAAAAAATATTTCTTCAACAACTTCCTTCACAGCGAATAGTCTTGCAGGCACCTCGCGCTGCTATTTTGCTGCTTTCCGCCTTGACACACATGGAAATATAATCTAGTACATAGAAAAATCAAAGATGGCACCAGCAATACAAGCGCTGATCACCAAGAAGGTTTTACTGCATACACGGTAGCACTGGGTACGCGCGGTTTACCGACATTCTATCATACAGTGTGTCCAAAAAGTCGCTACCGTTCAAAAATCTATGTATAATATATTATCCATCATTTATTTGACAAAGAATATGATGGGTTGAAATGGGTTTAATGACAACATAAATGACTAAACAACATTCTTTTATTTGTCGTAGGGATCTACCTGAAGTCCTCTCAAAGTAACACAGAGACGTATTCGGCGTGTAGCCACTTGTATCAACCATCTTTACTCAATAAACTACGAAGTATGAAATATCAATTATGTACATGGGAAATGAGAAGTTGCTGTAATTCAAAATGTTAGATATCTAGGTAATGAATTTAGAAAATCAGTGCATGCATTCATGGCACTATCTCAATAGACAGTAATGCAAATAACATTGAAATTTATTTCTACATTAAGAATTTAAAATTGAGAAAATTTGAACGGTAGTCACATTTTGGACACACTATATGCAGCGTTGTGTACCGGCCGGGTATGTGCGGGGTAAGGGTTATAAGTGACATGAGTTGAGCTTTTCGTTTAAGTAACACACTGCCACAAATTTCGAAAAACAAAAACTATGTGCATATTTGCACTCAAATCAAGTTTTACAACAAGCCAGCCAAAAGCTAAAAAATAAATTTTGTCCCACACGATAAGACACTAACCTCCACGCGGTTGATTCGCACGTCTTGGTGCCATGTTGAAATTAGCAGCAAGCGAAGCACCACTTGGACCAGGTTTGGTAACAGGCGAACTGTGAATAACAGCAACACTTACAATAACGTAATCTCCTTAAATATATTAACACTTCTTCATTCAAGCTATTTACAAATAAAAATCTGGTAACTTAAATTGCGATAACAGTAATACAGCGGCCGGCTACTACAACTAACTTTTATTAAGTTCCAATATACACCTATTAGTGCCGTTTAAATTACAAGAGGCTATCGGTTTGGGGTTCAAGGACCCTTTTGTGATTTTCACGTTTTGTAGCTAATTTTTTCACTCAAAAATACAAACAGACGTGATTGAAAGCTAGTGCGATCTTTGTGGTTCCCTTTTGGATGTGGTACGCAACAATTTGGTTTGAAATCAAGTTAGGTCAGATTGCCAAGTAGGCACTTTGATCACTACAGTGTTATTTATGTCCACACCTTGGTTTGCGCTGGCCATCTCCTTCAGGTTCACGGTTCCTGCCTCTCCCTCTTCCCATCCCAACCACTCCGGATCGAAATTGAGGATGACCCGCTGGTCGGCGATCAATTGGAAACGGCTGATGAGTTTGCAAAACTTGCCGACTGGATGAAGGACTGCTATTTCTGCAAAGAAAAAAATTATTAAAATGATGTTTAATAACACCAGTTAATCAGATGCAATCTCTTCCTTTAGATCTTTGATGACAAGCGACCAAAAACGCAAAATAAGCGTCGAAACATACTTTTGAGTTCCAAGTTTCAATTTTAAGCGAGTCGCTTGGTGCTAATTCTAACAACATATTTCGAAGAGTCTTTCAACTCTTTGACAAACCAAACCACAATCACGAAAAGTTAAATAAACATAACTACGGTCGTATAATGTAGAACACCTGAGAGCAGTTCGTTCTCTCACCGGAACTTTTTCAGGACAAAATACTAACTTAAACACGAGTCTCCAAAAGATAAAATGCTTGTAAACGGTTGTACCAGGTAAGTGGTGACAACAGTACACGTTGTAACATTGCATCTCTCAGCGGAAAATGTGATGAAGCGACTTTGCTCTGTGCGAACAGCAGAGTCGAGAAAAACCTACATCGTGATTAACAACTCTTTCCTTGCTAGGTTCTACAGTTGACAAGGCGCTTTTTTAATAATGCAAAGCTTTGTTAGGAAGGCATTGTTTCTCTGAAGATTTTGCTCCGATTGCGATGGGATTCACTGGCGAAATTAGAGGAAGTATAGGTAGTGTACAGATGGTTCTCAATTCTTGAGAATAGTACTTACTCGTCACACCGATGCAGTAGCGCATTTAGGAATACCATTGTGCCACGCCCCCTTCCACCCTCTTATGGCCTTGACACGAATTTTCAAAAACTTAAAAAAATTGGTAACATTTGTGTCAACTTTTGACATATGTGGCTTTAGGCAACACGCCAACAGTGTTATGCATTGACGGCGTCAATTGTCGCCGACAAATTTTATTTACACTGCCGCTTACGCCACAGATTTTTTTCTGTAGACAGAACGGATGTCGCCCTAACTTTCTAGCCATGTTTAAACGTTAATTTTTTTACGACTCATTAAATCAAATCCTTTAAATTAAATAAAACCTGTTTTCTAACTGGAAAGCTGGAATTTAGAAAAGTTTTATTTGAAAACAGCTTTTATTTTAAATAAAATCTCTGTAGACCTTCCTCCCGCTCATTTAACCAGCGCTAACGTTGTCAAGTGTTGGGCTGTCAACGCTAACGCTAGCGCGGTTAAATTTTTTTGTTGACGTGCACAACACTGTACGCCAATACAACTTCAGTCGGGCCATACTGCAAATCTGCAGCTCATTTGATTTGGGTCAATAGCACCGCTATTTGTGATAATAGCTGATAGCTATAGTTTTTAAGCGACATGTTAAGTGTTTTTCTTCAGGTTTTCTTATTTGTTGTGATGACATCTCATAACTTCTTGGGTTAGCCGTTTATGCTTTAACGCGTGAATATTGTCGTTCGCGTGCGTGGGACGACTGGAGAGCTAGTGAATGTTTTCAAAACGAAAACGGTTTTGGTTTCATGGTATAGTATTTTTAGTTTTGTATTTAGGAAAAACGTTAATTAATTTGAGTACGAATGCACGTTAGCGCATGATGCAGTGAAAATTACTGATATTTTTGTTTGCACCGCAACTGCCAAGAATTCTAATACATCAAAAGCAAGTCAATTATATGCGAGAGCTAATAAAAATTTCACGCGAAATCGGGAGATGCCGAGCTTTTGGATGAGTCACAAACCGAAGACCTATCGTGACACGTCATCAAAAAAGTAGCAATGTTCAAATGATGAGGAATGCTCCGAATCAAAATGGTTTCGTCCAAATCACGGCATGAGTAGAGGATCACGAAACAGTCTGTGTATTTGAACGGCTGCTGCCTGCAGTTGAAGATGGTGTTGAAAAATTAGTTTGGGGCCTGCTGGTCGAGGCTTTCGTGTAAAGGTTGAAATTTTGGCTGCAATTCTCGAAGTCACCAAACCTTCGCAGGAAGCTTAGCAAGGTCTCGATCATACGATGAAAGAAGTGCGTGATTGCATTGCAGTTCTGAATGGGATGCGTGTAACAAAATCCATTAACACAGAAAGCTTTTCAAGAGCAAGTAGTTCATACGCCATCATCGAAATGCCAAAAACAGTGTTCACCTACAAACGCAAAAAAATGCGAATTTGCGAAAACATGTCCGGCGGATTCGCAGTCAAAATTCAACGATGCGTGAGAAAGTCCGGCGGTACTCGGTAATTTTTTGCAGTTTGGCAAAATTTTCAACTAACTGTTTAATGCGTGGGAGATAGCGAATAGAAACGCAAGATTGGAGCGATGCTTTTTAGGTCTGTGCAACGTCTCGCGTGAACATCGCGTAGTTATGACGCAGCAGCGACGACGGCGATTTAAATATCTTTTGCATAACAAATTGCTCTCAAGCAATCAACATAAAGCAAATTAAAAAGTTATTTTTTACTTTTCTGGCCAATTTCAATCGTAGCTACACAGCAACTACACCAAAGAGCTCTCAAACTTTAGTTTAACATAAGACATGATATTCCGAGGGAAGTTCGAATCTTAAAGTATTTAAAAAGTATTATATATGTTTTCATTAAGCTTCAACGCCAACTTTAATCGTGCTTGATAAGATAAAAAAAGTACATTGCTATCGGCTTCAGGTTAGCACAAAAAACACCATTTTTTGAGGGAGTGGTTTAGTTTTTCTTGATTACAAATAAAAAATTTTCTCATACTTGCCAGTTTTACAAACTAAAAGTAAAAAAACAATACGACTTCTAACCAATTTTAGTTTTAAATACCCCAAAATGTAGCTGGAAGCTATATGCTGTAATAGCCTACCAGTCATAATTGAAATAATCCCTGAAACGTGAAAAAAAAGTGTGAATTCTAGTTTCGATCTCTTTGAAAACGTTTTACATGAAAATGTAGCCTTTTTTTACCTTAATTGCTTGAAAGGTAATTTGTAATACAGTAAAATTTGCTTATAACTGTAGCATGAAGGTGTATTATCTAATCACGTTTACCAGTGTAAAGAAAAATCACTAAATAGTCAAAAACTCTCAGAAAGTTGTACATTGCGCAAAAAAACCCTTCCTTTAAAGCGTAATTGTGGGCACGACCCCGCCTACTTTACCCGGCCCACTGTCTACATCTACCGGTAGTCTCCCAAAAATTTTTCTGGAAATGAGGGCAGCCCCCTTGCAAATGCAGTAAAACTATTGGTTTAAATAATGGACTATACTTTTTTTGCAGTAAGTGCCTGTAAGTGAGACCATGTAGTTTTATGCGTAGTTACATATATCAGCTTTTCAACTTTTTGCTCGATCTAAAAGCTGTGTTTACCAAACTCATGCATATCCACGTCCATGAATTTCTCTGTTTCCTTTACTTCGGTCAAGTTTCGAATGCTTTCCAACAAAGATAGATTTTCGGTCAAGTTTCGAATGCTTTTCACTAAGGTCGAATTCTTTTCACGCATTCGGTCAATGGTTAATTTAAACTTAATAAGAGCGAAAAAAATATTTAGCCAGCTATGTAACCGCGATTATGTGTCTCGAAACTACCGTTACTTTCGTCCCAATACCCAGCCAGATGGACAAAATTTTCTAAAAATTAACTCGTTTGTTATGCGTGGTTTGTGAAATCAGTTGACAAGATTTGGGTGAAATTTGTTATCGCTTATCAATAATATTGCTTTCCGACATACGTTCAAGGAAGAAAGCAGAACACACCTAGTGTGACTATTACGGTGCATCGTACAAAAATCCTAATTTTCTCCTTTTAAGTTACGCGGCTTTCGTCGCCAAATACATTCAATTTATATGGAAAGTTCGCTTACAATTGCAAAACCCTGCTGTTTAATTGATTACGATTGAGAAATGTTACTAGTTTAATTATTTTTATTCAGCAACAATTGAAGTTCGCCAGTAATTCTATGTTCTGGTGTCATAGTCGTGGTAACATACCAACATCCCATTAAGCTCAAAAAGTAATATTTTTCATCCTCACGTTGGGCGTCGGCATAGAATTGTGCTAATTTTATTTACATGCACTATTTACATGACATTCTGAATTACCGGTACGAATTACTGTTGCACAGGTTGCTGAGTTTAAAGGATCATATTTAGTTTATTAAACAGAAACAAGCAAATATTTCGCCGCGGCCGATTAGTCACCGGTGGTAGGCTACTTGTTCTTGAACCTTTTTTAGGGCTGACATAATCAAGCAATTTTGCCTCTTTTCCTCCTCCCACCCTCTCCGGAAATTTTGAAAACTCTGCGCTTACGCCCATACTATTTGCTGTTCGAACTTGTTTTTAGTTCATCTTTGAAGATCTTTGACACACAGCTAACTCCAGTTCTTGCTGCCAAAGACGCAGCAGAGTAAACAAGCTAAAACTCGCAAGCTGGCATCTTAATGAAATTAAAAAAAATCATTCGTGGTAGATGATGATGGCCTAGACCAGGGGTCTCCAAACTTTTTCCATGGAGGGCAATATTGCTGATATTTTAAAGACCCGTGGGCCCAAGTTAACTTTAACTTGGAAAAAAACGGTAAATAACGTTAGAGATCGTGCTATGTTGCCCGAAAATTAAGTTATATCCAAAAAAAAGATCATCATTTGTCTCGCTGTTACCAATAATGCTGTTTGCGATCAAATTGATTGGATCGAAATGGCTTTGTCAAGGAAGCATTGCGCTATACATTTAAAGGGCTCCGCGAGCCGCAAAAAAGCCTTCGCGGGCCGTAGTTTGGCGACCCGTGGCCTAGAACAAAGATTTTCAATCGGCGGACAACGATCTCCACGTGGCCAGTACTTTATTTACCCTTCACATCAAGTGAAATTGGAAAACAATTTTGACGAATTGCTTTTTTATTTTATTAGGACATCCCTAAAATTTACTTTTGATAACTTTTGAAATTGAGAAAAATATTTAATCAGGCAAGTGCTACTGCGCGTTTCGAAAATGGGTCACATGCCAAAATCGGTTGAAAAGCACTGAACAAGATTAAAAATGCCATAATTAAAAAAATACTTAAGAAAAAACAAAAAATGCAGTTATACGCAAACTTTAAAGGATCCGAAATATTGCAATTTTGCAGGGACTTAGGGATACGACACGTTATTATAGGCAAGTTGAAGTCGTCAATGAAGCCGTTTGAATAATTCTACTGCACAAAAAAAATGTAGAAACAGTGCACACGTAGCTTGCAAACAGCTGTTGGCTTACTGTCACGTGTGTTTACGACAGACGCTTAACTTCCTTTGAAAGACTTTTGGACGAAGGATCCGAAATCTGAATTGGGGTACCGGTAAACGATATCTTTTTCTAGCTTAGCGTATATACTGAACAGCAGTAGGCTACCAAAACCATCTTTTGTACTTAATTTAAAATACGTTACTTAGGCTGGCGTAGCGGTTTGTTCAACAATGTCCACCAAAATTTGTCTAACGGTTTTCGAATATTTGCAAGCACTTTCGTACTTAAGCCGGCGGTTACCCACATAACAAAACTTAGACAAAACATTGATCAAGAATCATTGTGAGGCCACGAAATTGTCCAAATCTTCCTTCCACAATACCATGGCAATACTATTGACTAGCAGTGCTTCTTTATATCAACGCTATCATTATACAACTTAAAAATAGATTTTCCTCTCACAATGCCAATTTCTGCTTTTAAGCCTATTGTTATCAGCTGATTGCGCAACTTTAGAAAGCAATTTTTCTCGAGTAAAATCTTTTGCCAATATGTTTGAAAATTTTTTTCAAGTGGTTCAAACTTTTTCAACTGTTTTGAGGCCCAAATGCAACGTTAGAACAGTTAACATTTACATGAAACTTCTACAAAAAGCCGAAATTGTGTCATGAATGCAACGTTACAAATTATCAAATTGATCTTCTGGTAAAAATATTAATTAACAACTTATTTTCAGAGAACTTGTGTTTAAGTTAGTATTTTGCCCTGATAAAGTCCACACGAGGTGAAGAAAAGCCCTGGTAAATAATGAGTTATCTTTTAGTTTAATATGCTAAATAAACTTCGGTTTGTTATAACGATACGGTTTGTTAGAAGTTTGTTTTAGTTTTACTATTTGTAAAGAAAATTAACATAACGAAGAGCTTTTTCCAAGAGCACAGCACAGCAATGTAACTATTGAAAGGTGTAAAAGTATGACCTCTTCATTATGGTTCCTATCAAAACAGAACTCAGCCCAACTGACTACACTACCAATGATCTTGAGTTCTTGACCATCAGTACGAAAGATATCATACAGAGTAAAATAACAAAATTTAGGATAAAGCTATAGTTCATGTGAAAACATGTGAAGGCCGACCCCGTTATTTACATGCACAGCTGTGACACTTTCACGTAAAAATTCAACACCTACTTTTCCTTGCTGGAAGCTTGATCTCCCCACACATATCTGTCGCTAGGAACAACCGTTTTATAACTGGGCACATGTGTCTCAAAGCTTGCGATCTGAACATGAACATCATTTACATCTACAGTAAACCTATGAGCATACTCTATGGTCCAATAACTGCTCGCTAAAAAACGTTACCAGTTTTTTTATTGCAAAAACGAAATAAAGCATGGTCTACTGGTGACAACGACCTGATCACAAAAAAGGTAGTTGGCCTGACCATAAAAAAGAACTGAGCAGCAACAATGGCAAGAAATCTTAAGAGCGTTTAATGTGCAACATCAGTCTCAAGATTTGAATTTGCATAGATTACTCTGAGCATGCCCAAAAAGCTGAATTATGACCTGGATTTAAGAGCTCACTTAACTTTGTCTAGCAAATTTTTCCACAAAAGTCAATGCTTTGGCCAAAGTGAACATATATGTGTGCTTGAACAGGTGCACCAGAAAATTAAAAAAAGGCCTACCTGCTGTTTATTGGAATAATTAAATTTTATCAACAACCTACAGTAGAAAACGTGCACCGGTGTAACAACTAACCTCCTGGTCCCAATCTTCACCTCCACTGAAATCATCATTATTTGTTGAGTAAGGAGGAACACTAGTGTCACCTTTTGCTTCATCATCATCAATTTGTAAACGTTCTAAAATTGGTAAGTAAAAATAGCATTGAAACTGAAGTATCATGTTGTGCATGTACTATTCTTTCAGACAAAAAATTATAAACAAAACCAATGGTCAGAGCAATAGGCAGATGAATAAACTACACATTCATTACAAGCACATTGTTCGTTTAGCACCAATTTTTGACATCTGAGGGCAGCATGGAACAAAAATGTGCCAATTTCAAAACAAACACACAACGTCAAGGGCTACTTACGACAATTTATTTCATTTTCAATCATTCTACGATCAGGGCAACTGCTTAAGTGCATTTGATATTCTGGCAGTGGAACCTTATGGCGAGCATTAAAAGGACAAGTGCTCTGTAAATATTAACACGTTATTATTTTACCTCAGTTAAAACTATGCAGTAATATACTGTTACTTTTGTAAGTTTACTTTGCGGGCCAGCAAATTCCTTATCACAAATCATAGTTCCTATTCACAACATACAATTAGGATCTACCAAATGTTTTAAATTTTACCAATGGGCTAGGGCATGTTCAATTTCAAAGCCTAGCTTATTTTTCTGGCAAAGCATTTATAGCTGTACTAACGTTTGCACATTTAAAATCTATGATGCCATACGCATCAGAAAATTTCAAACAAATAAAAGTGCATTAGTTCTGCTATGAAAACATGCAAGCTGATATGATGTTGGTGTGCACAAATAAATAGTCAATTTGACAAAATATTCAACTTATATAGTACCAGCACTGGAATATAACCACGAAGCACAATCATTTTTGAAGCCATGAGTTACTGATACCCTAGCAATCTCTAATAACTTTTCTTACCATTTCCACATTGAGGTGATTTTTCCGACATTTTATAAGATGCCTTACAAATCGATTTGCAGCCACCCTGTGTGAATCATCGTAAGGACAAACGTGCAAATCATCTTTATCAACATGTTGCATTGATTGCTGATAAACAGGAACACCCGATCGAATCATGCTTGAATTTATGTATAAAGCAATATACCTTTAGCTTTTAATTAGCACAACTAAAAGTGTATAACTTTCAGCAGACAGCAACATTTGCAGTCAAAAGCATGGCACAATGAACTAAGTGTCTAATTTGTATCTAGCAAATGGCGATTTGTATCTTCAGAGCATTGTGTTGCATGCAGCATAGCTAAAAGGAATTAGCATTTCCTTCCAAGTTCACGTTTTGGGTAAAAACTATGACAAAACTTGGTAACAGCTGACTTGAAGACTGCCAAGTCATTTACCAATTTTCCTGAACCTAATTGACTTGCAATTTTCCTTTCCTCATTTTGCAATTGTCTGTCCAGTTTCAGACAACACTAAATTAAGGAAAGTTATAATCAATTACTGAATCACAGAAACATGAAATTATTGAAATTCATTATAAAAAATGAATTATTAACTTGCAGATATATGTAAAAACTAATGCAATTAACTAAAAAAAAATCACAGAAATATGGAAGTTTACAGAAGTAGACAAAAACTAAAAGAATAACCACTTAATTAGGTAAAATTAGATAAGAGAGTTAAGTAGAACCAAGCATTTAAAAAAATTTCTTTATTTCTGCAATTTCCATAATTTAATGGATTATTTTTCCATATTTCAGTGTTGTGTTTAATTTCTTCTGTTTTTTTTATGTCAAGACATATTCATTGTTTTGAGTAGTTCCAATAAGTACATGTACACAATGCTAGCATCAAACAATATTAGGGTTACAATTTGGATCAAAGTTAAGTTTAGTTTACATCCCAAGACAATGTGGACATCATGGACATACTACTTAGTAGGGCCTTTTGTTTTCAGTCACAAACACGTTACAGCCAACTTAAACTTTTTATTTACCTACTAACAATAAGTAAAGTAAGCAAAGTAGTCATCATTTATTTTAGGCAGTGGCTATTTCGCCGTCGACGGCAATTTGCCCTTGGAATCTATTTTGCCGTGATCATTCACGTGTGTTTATATAGCCAAATTTGCTAATATCGCTCCAGTGACTCTGTGGTGTAGTGGATAGAGCGCTGGTCTTGAGATACCAAGGTATCGAGTTTGAATCTTAGCTGGCCAGGGCTTGAAAAGAAAGGCAGTGTACACTGATGGGGCCGGCCCGGTATGTAAATGTACGAGGCAGTGTACACTGTAAGGGAGTGTGCAGGGTGGGGGATAGAGACCTGGGGGTGCAAAATTTTTTTTTTGGTTTTTAAAATTGACCAATCAGAGACGACCAAAAGTCACATGTTTAGTACGTCATTAAGATTGACCAATCACAAACAACTCACGGCAAAATAGTCTCTGAGGGTAAATTGCCGTCGACGGCAAAATAGCCACTGCCTTTATTTTATAGCTTATCTATATCTGCTATTCAATAATAACTGTAGACTAATTTAAACAGAAGAAATATTTTAATGTAAAACTTCTACATCTATTGCAGTTGTTGTGTGCCTCTAGAGAGTTGTTGGTTAAGGACAAGCAAGAGAAGGATATGATAAGCCATCCAAATGTTGCATAAGAGCTTAGATTCAAATTGCTATCTCAAGTCTGGCCAGCAATCTATGCTACCAAACTGGCTTTAACTTATAGTATCGTGTAAATCCACCCCATTAAAATCAGACAAATCCTAAAGTTAACAGTAAAGAAATAGTATCAATACATGGCAGGAAGATTTAGTCATTTCTTTTGCTTTTACAAGTAAAAAACTTAGATTTTAACGCTTAGGCTTTTTAATAGGTGGAGCAGTTGCTGGTTTGTGAACGGACCAATGTATAGAAATCATTAAATGGTCAAAGTAGCAGAAAAATATCCTTTGTTGAGGTAGGTTACTGTTCCAGTACTGTCCTTACTCAAATAAATGCTATAGCACAAACGGAAAAAATTGAAATTACTCTGGTTAGTGACTTGTCCATAAAAATGTTTACTTATTGAACTGTTTCGTTGACGAGAACTACAACTGACCGCCTCAATCTACGCCATCAAACTAAATGTCCTCACTTCACACTCTCACAAAACACAAAAACAATCTAAAAATGACTCGGAAATATGTTTGTGAAAATCCCCATGAAATCATTTTGGGGATTTCCCAAAATGGTTTATTTTAATTTTCGATTTTCAAAGAGGCTAACTTGGAAAGTGAGGTGATTTGTGAAAACCACATAGTTGATGAAAACACCCACTGGCGTACCCAGGGAAGATACTATGCGCGCGCCTTCCTCAGGCACAATTAAACGTCATTTTCAGTCATTATTTGCAAAGATTTATTGCCGTGCCGCCTTCAGGACAGTTTTAAAAGTCAGTTACGGCAACTATTCTTGTTATGTTGCACGCTGATCCCCCTATTTAGCACTTTGAATATTGATCTTCAAAAAAACTTAATCACCACCACCGTCCCGTGAAATTTTGAAAAGCCATTCTCTCGCTTACCCTCAGTAAATTTCTGCATAAGCACCACAAAACAGTAACATATTTGTCTTTGCATCAATAGGAAGGTTACACGCTCGTGATCAACAAACTTTATCAAAAAATTGCGCTTTCGAAAAAAGTGGCTGAACACTTTCGGTGTTTTTGCATTGAATTGAGTAGGAGTGATACCGTGTTTTGAAAATCAAATGGATAAATGTAAAAGTTGTTAAATGTGTTGTCTTACTGAAAGGAATAAATCTGAAGTCAAAGTAAGGTAAGAGGTGCTAAAGTTTGCTTGTTATTGTTAATAGTTGGGCTAATTTTATGGGCTAAACATACAGGCTTATTTCTAGCCAGCTTCTGTGAAGGTTTTATATTCGATTATTTAGCGTGTTTGGGAATGCTAAGTTTAAGTTAATTGTAGTGTGTGTTACAGACAAAATCCATTTATAAAACTGTTTTCGCGCCCTGATTGAACTGCAGGGTCTCTTTCTATTTGAATAAGCTGCTGTTGACCTACTGTTATAATTAGCGTCTTTTGTGTTGTAAACAATACTAAGAAAAAGATCTAGGTCAGCTATTCTCTATGAAGTTTTCTTTGTCTTTTTCTACGTGCTCGCTCGAGAATTTTGTAAATTAGCAGCACCATATAACTGCGGCACTCTAGTCATTTGGCATCTTTCTCAAAATCAAAATACGGATGAAATGTTATCTTTGCTATAAAGTTGAATCGTTTCGGAAAGTCGCATACAGTCAGTAAGTGTATATATTATAAGCTTTTGTAACTTATCGTAATCTTATCAACCAGTGCTTCTCATAATTTTCTTGTAATTATAAATATTTATCGTCCTACTTTAGTCAGGGATGTGGAAGCGGTTATTTTTCAACCGCTTCCGCTTCCACTAACAAAAAACGAAAAAACGACCGTTGACAATTTTTTTGACTTTCATGAGTCTGTACCCTGCCTTCTTCTACACTTCATCATTTTGAGAAAACAAAAACCTTCATTTATTGCTATTACTTTACCTACTTCGCTTGAGCTTATTGTTCCGAATTACTTTGTGTTTGTTTTTCTTAGATATTGGAACTCGTGTTGAATGTACAACAGAGCTTTACAATCTTTTTGTCATCGCGGAGCCCCTAATGTACTTTCGCGTTTGTCACGGAACCCCCACTAACAAAAATATAGAAGTCACGATATGCTTGAAAGAAAATCAATATTTCGTTACTACAATTCAAAAAAAATTTAACTCTTCATTGAATAAACAGTTATTACAAGTTCCTTCACTACTTACAACTACTTTTACAACAGTTAACTAAATGATTCTCAGATCTGAATCGTATGACCACATATTACAGCTCTCGACAACAACTTGTCCTCACAACAACAAATTACACGGTATAGCGTTGATTTTCCCTCTCCATCCTCAACTAACTCTGACTTTGAGTTAACTTTAACTCTAACCATTATTACGAACCTTCTGTCCATTCTCAAAACACGTATTGCTCTGATCTTTTTGGATGGCAAAGTGCGAAATTTCTGTCGTAAATATAGTTTATACATTTAAAGCAAGCAATAATGAACTGCACCAATCAACAGCCGCCTCAACGTGGTGGTGCGGTCCCCATCTCCGTTTGGGTTGGGTTAAAATGGCTGTTGGCCTTCCCGAGGGTCCCAGTTACCCCGGGCACTCTCCTCACACAAACCATTTCTTCGCTGTGCAGCCCCTGAACAACCACAGAAAGGTAGCACGCATCCTCTTTAAAATTGGACTGTCTTCTCTTTACTCCTGCCTTTCTCTTGACTGTCTTCTCATTCATTTGCTTTTCCTGCTGAGCGGCAACGTTCATCGTAATCCTTGGCCCGTCTTTCCCCATTCAGTGTACGCTGGAAATGTGACCTGGCGGGGTAGGTCAGTGCAACGCTGCGTATGCTCTAATTGGGTTCATTTAAAGTGCTCACTACTCTCCTCCTCTCGATTCAGAGCCCTTGGCAGATCTCACTTCTGGAGCTGCCCTCCCTGCTGCGTTCTGTTTTTTTTTTAGATTCCACACCTACCAGCACTGTGAGTTACTCCTCGGACTCCTCCAGCTGGTATACCTCCACTGCTCAATCTGGGCCATGTAGCTTCCTTTCTGCTAATGCAGCACTCGCACCCCACCCTCGCCTTCAAACCTTTTATCCTTTTTCCACTCACTTTGCATCTTCTCTTTCTGCACCCGCATCACTGCCTCATGTTCCTGGCTGTTTCTCTTTATCTTCTGCTTCCTCTTTCCCTCCCTACCTCTCTCAGGGTTTTTCAATGGAATGCTGGGGGACTTCGAGCCAGGAGCACTGAACTGCTACAGTTTATTTCATCTCATCCCGTTGGCCTTATTTATATCCAGGAATCTAACCTTAATTTATTCTCCTCTTTCCGGATCCCTGGATTCTCTGCTCTGCGACCCGATGGCACCCACTCCCGATCAGGTATTTTTTTTCTATTAATGTCACAGACGCTAGCGGCAGCGTCATTATTTTCGTCAGGTAGTGCTTATCCTTCTCTGAGCTTTCTACCTCCTCTCTTTCTTCGCTTGACCCCTACTCTGATTACGTAGGGGTCAACATTTCTCTAAACAACTCCTCCTCACTCTCATTTCTTAATGTTTACTCTCCATCTATTCGCTTTTCTCCGAAGGATAGCAGAACCAATTTCTTTTCTCCCTTGATTCTTTCCTCCTATATGAAAGCGGAAGCGGTGGATTTTTCGCGCTTCCGCTTCCTCAGAAAAAGGACCGCTTCCACCGCTTCCAGCTTCCAGCTTTCGCTTTCGCTTTCACATCCCTGACTTTAATGCCGTCGCTTTTGCTATTTGATCTTTCTATTTTTCTATGTTTGTGCCCAATTCAGTGTGAGGTTTGGATAGTTGCTTATAATTGTTAAATTATTCTAGAAAACCTGTCGCAGTATCGACGCCATTCGTGTATGATCGATGGGATTTTTCGTCTCGGAATTATATTTGATTCAATCATCGAGAGTGTCCTTTGATACCACGATTGAGTTTGCGCTGTGCGCAAAGACCTTCCCCCAAGCCGTGTGACTGGGATAGCAGCAGTTACAGTGTGCAACTTAGGCAGTATATTTAGTTGCAAAAGCATACTGAAAAGTTGTAAACTTAAATTATACTGTAGCCTAAATGACAGAGCAGACTTCTGTATTTTTGTCATTGGATTAGATATTGATGGATAAAATCGGTAATTTTTTTCAATGATGCTTGCAGATCAATCGCATTGATATATTAGACGTAATTTTGTGACCTTAACTATTCCTAAAACAATTTTTTGGGCTATTGCCTAGGCTGCTGGACCAAGGGTAATTTAAAAACTTAAGGTACCGGTACCGATTCATTTATTCCTGGAGCTCATGTTCTGTTTGAATGTCTTTCGTCAGACTGGGCCATTACGACGGGTAGACTGCTCGGCTCCACCACCTGTTTGCCACATAAAGATGGAGGCATCCCGTTAAGTGTCTTGCCCAAGGACACAACAAGCAAGCTTAAGATACCGGTAATAATGATCTGATAATGGTTGTTTTATCTAATGTACTGATGAGTATCTAATTGGTATAGAGTTATTTTTAACTGAGGAGCAAATGATATTTAAATAGCAAATTTCTTAGGGGCAATTTTTTTTGAATCGGCACACAGTACTAAGTTTAGACTAGCCAACTGAAAGATCTAATCCCAACCAAATAGCTTTTGATTAAATTTATTTGTTTCCGAGGATCCAACTAGCAATAATTTATTCGAATTTTTTGATAGATTTCTAATTAGTTTTCAAAATAACCCCAAACGTTGGTGTTCGCCCTATACCTTTTCAGCATAAATTACAGGTTTTGGTCAGTCACTTTTTTGGCGCCAAATGTGTGACGTCATATGCAACCTTTCTACAGTATTCTTTTATTGCTTCAACAGTACATAGTGACGCAATCAAAAGTTTTTCGCAGTACGATTTGACCCCGTCAGCGTCAAGGCCATGAAAAATGGAGAAGTGCTTTTTTACCATAAGTATGGGGTAAGGTACAAAATGAAATGATGAATCGCTCTAAGCATCGAACAACTTGAGCATAAACCGGTGCGATGGTGTATTGTTTATAACGTTCGCTTCGCAGTCGGTAGACGTTGGGTTCTTTTCCCAAATCGAGTCATACCAAGAGACTTCAAAAATGGTATTCAAAGCTACCCTACTTGGCGCTCAGCACAAAAGGGATAGTATGGAGAACAAGCAGACAAGCTTGCTTGTTGTGTCCTTGGGCAATACAATAAACGGAATGCTTCCATCTTCATGTGGCAGACAAGTGGCAGGGCCAAGCAGTCTACCCGTCGCGGTGGCCCAGTTTAACTGAACACCAGCAAAAAGGACTAGGGAGAAGCTCATAATCTGAGATTTGTCCAAAAATGAAAGATCTTGTCCTTACGAAGAAGAAGAAGAACTAGACCATATGAAACTTCTAACTCCAAAGCAGCATAATGAAACAAAAAAAAACGTTTTGTGAGTGACTGTGATGACTAACAGCATTGTGTATGTATTATTTTCTCTGTTTTCTCTCTTGTTTGTCGGTGATAATTTCGCATTTTGTAGTTGCTTGACAAGTTGACAGCTGACGGTTAAATCATGAATGACCGCGTTGTCGTATCGCTGACTGCAGTATCTTTGGGTTTGAAGTCTATCACATTTTGTTTGGTCCATATTGTTAATATCTATACTAATGATTCCCGACAGTCTTCTTTCGTTTGGTAAATTAACAATCAAGTCGAAATGTTTGATTTTGTAAATGCATATCAGTGGTAGCTAGATTGAAACTTGCTGTGACAGTTTAAGTGGGAAATGGCAGACTTACAATTAAAGTTTTTGGTTAGTAAAACACATATAAAAGTCTTAAAAATAGTACAGTTGGAGCTCCGCATGTGTTGATAGGTATGACGCTTACTATTTGTGGGTTTTAGCAAATATTTACAAAAAGTGATAAAATTGAATGTTTGAATAAATTTGAATCTTCACAGGTCTTGTCAAAGAGGATTGTATGTTTACCTTATCTTTGTTTTAACATAGATGCATTAAATACACGTAGACTGAGAAATCTAAAAAATATGAATTTTGTGTTGAGTTGGTTGATTTAAAAATTTAAGTTTGCTAAATCTTAGATGAAACCTAAAGATATTTGATGATAGGATACAATTTTGTAATATTTGTTTTCTAATTGTGGTATGAAAAGTGATTAAACTTGAAGATTTTATGCTCGGTGAATAATTTTATTTAAAAGTTTAAAAATCATTGAAATAATCGAACGGTCTGAATACAATCATCCTTTTACTGTATTTAATCTCTGTAAACTTACAACACATCTGTTGGTTGTTAAAGTATTAGTAACGTTTTAAACTGTTGAGTTAAAACAAGCTTTGTGGGTTTTTCTGTTATTCTGTGAACACTACATAATATCTCAAACCAAAGAATAATTTTTGTGCTGTAAAAACTGTTTGATTTCGAAAGTATCTTTTAGATTGTTAGTTCTTGGCAAGATACTAAATTTTAAATCGTTTTTAAATATGCAACACTGCTTACATAGCTTACTAAAAAATAAATACTTATTAGACATCCTGTATAAAGATCCAGTGACATGAGAAAAGAAAAAAGCCTGTTTTGTCCAAGCATTGCATGATGCAGCGCAATTTTGATATTGCACTCGCTGCAAATATGTAGCACAGAAAAAATTCATTTGCCGTTGCATTTATTTGCGGTACCAGTAATTTACGATAGGCTGAGGAATGCAAAAAGCTTGGTTACATTTTGTCATACGTTACAATTCTACTTGATGACGAATTGCAAATAATTTTCGAATCAGGTTGAGGGCTGTAAGAGGCGTTGCTAAACTATGACAGAGTGTCAATAGTAGTATAGGATATGTATTTTCACCCTATTTTTGCGGAGCGCATTGCGGAGCGTGGTCAAAGGTCACGAATAACTTTCGTTTACATCGTACAGCTTCCGTTTGTACTTGAGTTTGTGTGTTGAACTTGACATTTGAAAGAAAATGTTTTTTGTTCGAATGGTGAAAAGAAAATAATTTATTTGTTTTTGTTTTATTTATCTTATAAAATGATTTTACTTGATATTGTAGCCCACTTCAGAACGTTCTCCAGTTAATATCAATTGCACTTTGGTTTTCAACTGGAAATAATTTTATTTGATTGGCGTTGCACCCCCATTTCACAATACTCCCACTTCATAATGCTTTCCAGTTTACATTCATTGCACTTTGGTCTTCAGCTCGTTGAACGATCTTTTTTTTGCATAGTCGTTATAAAACGAAAACACGCTTTTACGTCGCGCCTTAAAAATAGAAATCGTTAGTAATATATCATACACAAACCCATTCACACTCTTTTTTGAGCGGAAGCAGCGGACGGAGCACTACGCTGAAACTCACTCTCCAATCGCTGTCAATCTTGTGACAAATCATCCCTACATCTGTTGTTGTTAAGGAGTGCTGGAGCAAACGGAGTTGTTGGTTCGTGCCACCGCTTCTCTTTCTCCTCTCACTACAGTAGTGCCTCGCTAACTCAAGCGAGTTTGGAAAGTTCACACCACAAAGCCGACAAGCACAACAATTTAGTTTGTGCTTTTCCATTAGATCTTTGGGGCTGAATTTTGTAAAACATTTTTCGTGCTGCACATCGGCGTTTTGGTAAACAGCTGTGACCTGTCTTTTATGGTTCCTCGCTCTGGTGAAGGTCTTGGCACAGGTTTCACAAACATTTTTCTTCATTTTCGAATGAGTGCGTTGATTCCTGCTCGGGTTTTAGCAATATGAAGTCAACCCTTAAAACTGTTACGTAATGTATACAAAAATACCATTTACATGGGTTCGTAATTGGTTGAAAAAGAGGGAAGTAAGGAGGTGCGATTCTGAAGTTACGATGCAATTCTTAACGTTGAGGAAGATCTAGATTAGAGCTGTTTGTGGTAGGTTTCAATTTTTCATGTATGACGTACAATCCTCCGTACCGCTGCTTCTGCTCAGAAAAGAATATGAATGGACTTGTGTATGAAATGTTACCAACGGTTTCTATTTTTAAGGCGCGATGTCGAAGTTTATGTTTCTGTTTTATAAAGATTGCACGGACAAAAGATCGTTTAACGAGCTGAAGATCAAAGTACAATTAATATTAACTGGAGAACGTTCTGAGGTGGGGTACAACACCAAGTAAAGTCATTTTCAAAAACAAATAAATCATTTCCTTTTCACCATTCGAACAAATAAAACTATTCTCTTTCAAATGTCAAGTTCAACGCACAAACTCAGGTACAAACGGAAGCTGTACAATGTAAACGAAAGTTATTCGTGCCCTTTGACCCCGCTCCGCAAAAATACAGTCGAAATACATATCCTATACTACAGTCAACAAACAAACAAATAGTTCAATCTACAAAGTTAACGGCAATAAACACTCAAACAAATAAGCATTTGAACCGCAAGGAACAAGACGGAAACCTGAAGAGATAAGGGATAATCGCAAGGATTAACCACACGGTCAACCGCAAGGTTGACCTTTGACCTGCTCCATAATGTGCACTACAAAAAAACTGGTCGAAAGACAAACCGTATACTGCTGCTTTCTTCCTTGTTTTGTTCAGTAAACTCAATCTCATATCTTAGACAGGCTCGCTTTTCTATAATGTTTCCAACTTACAAAACCGCACTTGTTTTGCAAGGATTAGCTCTTGGTCCTGTACTTTTTTCCCTTTTCATCAATGATGTTCCCTTTGCTTCTTTTTTTTCTTAGCCGCTTCCTTTGTGCTGACGATCTGGTCAGGTGATTCTTTTCTTTCTTTACAGGCTACCTGCTGCTTCGAAAGTTAACAGGAACCTCTGTAAACAGGATTGCTAATCTCATCTCTGAAATTTGCCATCAACCCTGATAGCCTTAATGTAAGCTTCCTTCTTTTCAGTGAATACCGACCAGAATAATCTGCAACCGCGCTCCTCACTGCCCAACTTTCTTCTTTGCTTCTACCCTACTGCCATCTTTATTGTAGTCATTTTCGACCGCACTCGAAGCTTTGTGCTTCTCATTTCTTCATCGTGCCTTTTTAAAAAGTCCCTATATCTCTAGTAAAGTTTTTCTACATGGCCTGTTGTTACCTGTGGTTCACCTGGATCATTTTCTTTTTTCTGCACTAACATTTGTTATCAAGTTGGAACTCCTTCACCGAGCGACCAGTCGGTCATCACCAGCTAGCTCTTGTTTCAACCTGTTCTTCGTAATGAGATTTATTTGCCTTCTTAGCGAGTCACCCAAACTCATTTCGCCATGTCCTCCTTTGAGCGAACCTTTCACATCTACCGTCCTCTTTTCCTATTTTTAGACTTGACTAGACACAATATAAAACCAAGACTTTTCGCGTCCCCAAGCAGATAGTTTGCGACCACTCTCCCGCTCATACTCTCTTCTTTCTCCTCTTTTTTGGCCTGCTCCCTTTTCTTTTTTAAAATCGTTATTTTCTGGAGTGGAGCTTACTGTTTGTCACGAATAAGTAAATTTGGGTTGTAAGAATAGTTTTTATATAAGTATGGTTGCGGCAATCTGTTGTTTTATTTTGCATTGATAATTTTATTTGTAAATCTGAATTGTCTAAAGCCCTACTTGCTAAACTGTTTTCGAAAAAAAAGACCTTTTTTCTTTCGCAGTTATCAATAGATTAGTAACTCACACGCTTTTTCTAACGTCACAGTGGTTGACCACGTGACTAAGTTCCACTGCATTCTAGTGGATTTTGTTTCTTCTCGAAGATATATTTTGATGGCCAATTACATAATTTATTAACGGTGTTTTTTTTTCTGTATCGCGTGATGTTCTAGCATTTTCCAGAAGATCGTCTTTTTGTATATAAGGCAGCGAGATTTTTTGCGATACACACACAGAGAGAGAGAGAGAGTGTAGTTCAGTAGAGTGTAGTAAAAAGGCGTTATTCTGTGGTGATTGTTGTGACAGGAATCAAGCGATTATTTTGGTAGTTTTAGTTTTGGTTGGTCTGATATTTATATATGAAAGTGCTTTAGTTTCTGTGTTTGACAAGCGAAGGAATTCAAAGTTTTAAAGTGATTTGTGAATATATTTGTTTTGTTCTTGATCAAAAAGTGCGTAAGTTTAAGTATCTTAGTGGAAGCCAATCTTTTCCTAGCTATTGAGTTGCTACCAGACGTTTTATTTGAGCGATATTACAAGTCGCCTCAACTTTAAGAAGTAAATTAAAGATTGAGATAAAACGAAAATTCTATTGAAACGCGACACTGTTACTATTTGATGTACTCACTCTGACCCATTTCTTTCTCTTCAAGGTGGTGATCTTGACCCCTTTTGTTTTTCTACCAAGTAACAAGCTCATGATTTAGACTGATGGCTCTGTTCTGCTTCTTTTCGGCAAAGGAAACTCCGGCGTTCTTGCCAACTGCTCACATTTTGGTTCTTACTTAGTTGGCTGGTCCAGTTTGTCAAAGTTTTCCTGCTAAACTCGGTGTTTTTTAAAAAAACTCTTTGTTGGTTTCTAAACCATCAAAAAGTCTGCCAATTTTTTTCTGTTTTGCTCTCAGACTCTTGCTCTGTCCTTTTTTTCCCTCCCGTCTTTATTTCTTTTTCACACTCATTGGTACATATAAGTTTCTACCCTTTCTTCATTCGTTGTTTTCATGGTGACGTGGATCTCGGTTACTTATTTCTTTTGAGTAAAGGCACAACCGATGACCAGGCCAGACGACACTCTCTACTTCAGCAATCCACAGAATCACATAGCCTCTCTCTCACCTCTGATATCAACTCATCCCTTCTTCTGGCATAGAGTTGTTCCGTCTCGTCAAAGTTTTTCAACTCTTAAGTACCACCAGTTTCACTAAAAAACTTATTTTTTAGTGTTACACTTGTTGCCTCCTCTCCTGTCTTTGCTGAAATGGATGCAGTCTTTTGATTGCTTATCTCTCCAAAATTGTAAATCTTTCGTGTAGCAGTGTTGGTCTCCAGACTCAGAATACTTCTCAATTCATTCTGTCCTCTCCTGTCGAGGACTATTTACGAAAAATGCTCTTTTGCGACCCTTTTTTTGGTACAAACTCAGGTTCAGGCTGTGGAGAGTGTCCGAGATCCAGTGGCTATATGATGCTTCGCCATGCATCCATCCCTAAAAAAAGTCGGATAACAAAACAAGAAGTCAGATTTTTAGCTATTGTTTATTATTTTATAGCCTACAAAATTTTTTGCTTTTGTGCAGCATGTGATCAAAAATTTGCTATTAATAATGGCTTTACGATTTTGTCCCATAAGTTTTTAAAACCTAAAAATTGAACACCGTACAGAAATTAGTCGCCATACACCGCTGCAATATAAATGCATTGCTGAGGGAAGGTCGAAGCATTCCACCAGGACCGAAATTTTATTTTTCCTGGTTGGAATGGAAACGTAGTTGGTGGGATATATTCATCTACTTCGCACTCTGGTTTTCTGTGAAATTCGGACAAGCTTAAAGAAAATTGATAAACAAAGCAAGAAATGAAAAAATTTTCACTGCTATGAGGATAGCGATCTTTAATTAAAAATGGTTATCAAATATCAAGACGGCGAGAATGCGGATTCTTTATTGATAATTTATGACTAAAGACAAAATGCATGTTTAATTAGAATGTTGAACGGAACATAATGGCATAGGCAGGCGAAGAACAGTGTTTCCAGGATGATCGGACTTTAAAGCACCAATAAAAGCTTTAGGAAGATTAAGAAATCCATCAATGATTGTTTCGTAGCCTTTAATTTTACCCTGAAAATATCAAAGTCCATTAAACCAAGCATAGCTAGTATTTGAATTCGAAGGAGAGCAAGGAACAACGACAAAAACAAAGAATATGTAAATATAAATTTTTTTTTTTAAATGCTTTAAAGCCCAAAATTATTTCCAATTTTTTCCAAAACTTTGAATGATAAAGAGAGTATTTCGATAGGGAATATATACCTCTTGACCAATTATCTACGGGGCCATTGTGCCATGCCCCTCCCTCTTCTAATGTTGACGTGGACTTAAAAAAAATAAAAAGTTTTTACCTCAACTTCATCTTCAAAAAAGAAGAAAGATCATTAACTCAAAGTAAGAGAACAAAAACTTCTGATACGAATTGATCTCAAAAAATGTTATCACTCCTCCAACCAATCAGTAAATGCTTTTTACTCCCTTTCAGAAATCTTTTGCAAGCTACTCACCTTTTCTCTAAGCCACTGTCTTTCCCTAAATCACTTTTTTGAGCCACTTAATCTGTGCCAAACTAAAACAAAAAGTCAAAAGGAACTCATCGAGAATAAAGTAGTATTGTTCTTGTTACCAATATATAAAAAAAGAAATTATACCTGTTTCGCCCAAATAGCAAGTTGCCTTAATGCATCGGGAATTCTTCGCTCGTAACGAGATAAAGATAGAGAAAAGCCTTCCATTTTTAGTTGCTTTGATATTAATGAAGGCTGAACTACACCTGCTAAAAAACAAAAATATTGACGTAAATATTGTTTGTCTGCATGTGGCTTTAGGTTGATGTAAAACGTCTCTAGCACGGAGAACAGCCAAAGTTAGATAACAAACCACAGCCAATAAGCTAAGTGGCAAGTACTTCCTCCTCTCTTGAATAAGACTTGATTTAGAACTTGAAAATGGTTTGTGCCAAAATTCCGTGGAAAACTTGTTGAGACAATTGCGTCAGTAACTTTGTGGTTTCTACGATAAGCCAATATCAAAAAAATGAAAGTAGATTGCGACATAAACCACTTCATTTTTTTAGACTTACATCATTAGGCCTACATTATGATGACGTTATCATGATAGGTGAAAAATTAAACGCTGCTACTCATATTTTCTGTCTACGTAGGCTACACGCGTATGTGTATAGCAGTCAACTTTCATGTCAATCAAATCTTTGCAAGTCTTGTCCAAACATGACTACAAAACTCATACAGAAGGACAGAAAGAAAGAGAACAGCTGCACATGTTTTTTTCCACAAATTTTCGTTTTTTATTCGTGTACACAGTTATTCAAAATTTTGAAAGTTCAACAATTGAAATTTTGAAGGTCTTTTTTATTGTAAACACAATTGACATTGGAAAAAATTTCTATCTTACCTAAAATTTTTGAAAGCAATAATTTTATCCTCTCTCCCGAAATTAAAGTCATGGATACGCCCCTAGCTTTTGTTGGCTCGTTACGCCAATACAAGCCTCTCTTAGCGCTTTTAAACGAAGTGCTTTGTTTAAATTTAAAGAACAAAATCTTAAGAATTAATTCTCTACATTGACACCAAAAATTTTAGTCAAGATTGAGTTTATTCTGTAAAAGAAATTGGCCTAAAATGGTCTCGATTAATGATATCCGATTTAGTCGCTATCATTTTTCTTCAATCACTTTTTACCTTTCGCATTTTTTGTCACTTCTTTATGTCCGCAGCAAGCAATTCGTCCGCCAGGATTCATATGTTCCATGACTTCAGACGATAACTGACCGCCAAATTAAAACGCAGACGAGATGTGTCAGGAAAATGGAATTTGCAAGGCTTTAGTAAACACAGTCGTAAATCTTTTATTTTTATTTTGTCGGCATAGGCTAAAATATTATTTGCCCGCAACTTTACTTTTACGTGTACAGTAATCACCAGGGGCGTAGATTTCCAAAAATTTGAGATAGGAGCCAATTAACGTTTGTTATCAAATTTTTAGAGACCTCACAGAATTTCGTTAAAACTCGAGAAATATTTTGGTGATTATTGCTGAGATTAAGCTTATGACAACTCTCTGCAGAGCGCATTTGATTATTCAACAAAAAACAAGCTATAACAATTTGAAGTGTAGAGGCAATTATTCATTTTCCCCCAGATACATGGTAATTATTTCAAAACTTGCCTACCAACATACCAACGTACGTTGTCAAAATAACAATTAATTCCTCTCTTGGCACATTTTTTTATGTGTTCCGACCACGGTTTGTCCGTTTTGTAGTTGATAACTGCGTCGTATCCAATTGATTTTGCGTAATTAACTTTGATTTCACTTTCACAACACCCAATAACTTTGCAGCCCTGAAAAAAAGTTACTTTAAAAATGCTTGTATCATAGGCGTAGCCAGGGGGGGGGGCCAAAGGGGCCATGACCCCCCCCTGAATTTTAAGTCAAATTACAAAGCAGTATCAAAAAATCAAAAACATAAATTTTTTTGCGCCTCTGCTGGTGCATTAGAGTTTATTGTTGACTTTTAGAAAGGGGGTGAGTCGGGCGTGGCTTTTTAAGTTTTTAAACTTTCAAATTTTATAAAACAAGATGTGTACGTTTTACACACTAAATATCGCCGAAGTTTTTCTTCTATGTCGAAGTCGAGCGATAAACGGATATTCCAAGTCATGGTAATGGCAAGAAATAAGCGTCTCGCTGAGCGCTTTCTTGTTTTGCTGCGGTGCGGAATACTACAAAGACGTTGGTTAGTTGGTTGATATACCCCTCCTCTTCCTTGGAATGGAGGTACGGCACGAACGAAAATCCAGGTTCACGCAGTCAACCTAACTGAATAAGGCTAGGGGGAAAGCGGCAGCCCATTTCGAACCAGTCATGAATGCAAATTACAGACAGATAGCCCCACCACCAACAAGGCGGACTGCCAGTGGTGGGTACCCAAGAGTCAGCTCTCACGACATGCTGGGTAAGCAGCTTCACAATTCTAACCCGGTGAAGCACGGATGCTGCAAAGACGTCGCTTCTTTTATCAGAACGTTCAACCTACCAGTGGGAGTGATTTCCTTGAAATTCCTTAAATAGTGCGTTTTATGTCGCAATTGAAGTTAAAATATTAAAGCCGTTCTTGATAAAACTACATTAGATCAGTAAAATCGCATTCGCACTTTTTCAGTTTTGTACAGCAATTTTAATAGTAGCAACGAGCGTAGTTCACGTAAGGCAAAATGTCGAACCGACCCACTAAACAGGCAAAATTAGGTATTTTTTTTCTGCAAGGAAACAGGCTGATAGTGCTAGAGTTGAAGACAATGTTGAAGTTTTACAACCGCCAACTACTTCTAATACGGCTGGAGTTGTTCCCGAAAGCAATGAAGAATACGTGTTGGGGAAGACCATCGATTTAGGATATGTTCTAGAAATTCACTCACAGATCACAGATGCCGAAAGATATAGGCTTTTAACTTCAGAAGGTCCACGAAATGTTTTACTTCTTGATACCATTCGGCAAAATCGTCGCAAGTTTCTGAAGTCGTGGCTTCAAGATGATAGGTTTTCCAATTGGCTTGTTTATACGCAACTCTCTGGTAGTGGTGGTTTATGCAAAACATGCATCTTGATGCAAGCGCATCTGACACATGGTAGTCTTGCAAACACTGCTTTCCTGAAAAGACCTAGTATAGATTTCAAGAAATTTATCGAAAAGGCTCTTTCTCATAGGGATGCCGCTTACCACAGAGAAGCAACATTGGCAGCGAAGGATTTTATTAGCTCCATGGAATGTGGCAAAGATGTATACACTTGCATAGACGCTGCAAGAGACAAGCGAACAGCAGAAAATAAAAAAATTGACTTTTATTGTCAAAACTGTTCTTTTCTGTGCTTTTAACAATATTTCTTTGCGTGGGCATTCCGCAGAGAAGGGAAATTTTATGAGGCTTCTTCAATTCCGCATGGATGCTGGGGACGAAGCTTTGAAGAAACACTTTGCTCAGATGGCTGGAAAGGCTAAGTATACCAGTCCAACCATTCAAAACGAGGTTCTTGGGATTGCGAGCACCATGGTGGTCGAAGAGCTCGTTGCAGAGGCTAATGAAAGTTTTATATCTGTTGTTGCCGATGAATCCTGCGATATTTCGGGAAAAAAGCAACTTAGCATTGTCTTCAAGATATACCAAAGGTGAAAAAGTGAACGAGAGTTTTACAGGATTTGTTAAAATGTCTTCAGATTCCGGGGAATCTATTTCTGCAGCTATTCTGGCTCACCTCTCCAGAATAGGCGTTGATCTTCGAAAGCTTGTTGGACTAGGCTACGATGGTGCATCAGCTGTGACAGGTCATGTGAGTGGAGTTCAAAAACGCATTCGCAAAATGTACCCCCAGCAATATTTGTGCATTGTGCTGCACAATATTTGAACTTGGTCATTAATGACCAGAGTAGAGTTTCTATTGTTAGAAGCACCTGCGACATCATTAGGGAAACTATTCGTTTCTTTCGGGAAAGCCCTAAAAGGCGCTCAAGTTTAGGAGTCAATATTCCTTGACTCTTTCCTACCAGGTGGTCACAAAAATACAAGAGCATCCGGATATTTAAAGCTAACTACAAGTTTATACTTGACGCTCTTGCTTCATTGATGGAGGACGCGAGCGGTGAGACACGAGTGAAAGCTCTTTCCTTGAAAGCTGCTTTCGAAAAGCCTGGTGTAACATACGCCATATGTTTGATTGGGCGGTACTCAGCACTTATGAAACCACTAGCGCGAAAGCTTCAGTCTGTTGAAGTCAGTGTACCTTCTGTGAAAAGTCTTATTGCTTCTCTTCAGAGCGTTCTCGATCAAGACTTCAATACGGGTGGACTTCAATACAGTTGCATCTAGTATTTATGATAAAGCTTATGCAGCAGTTGGCACGAAACAGCTTTCAGTGCCTCGGGTTGTTGGAATCCAAGTTCATCGTGATAACGTTGAAGCAGAATCGGCCTCACAATATTATCAACGTTTAATATTCCTCCCGTGCATTGATGATCTAAGCAGCTCTCTTCGAGAACGTTTTAATGATAACCCTTCTTTTTTTGCGTTGCTCTCTATCTTGCCTCCGAACAATCCGACCAACATCAATGACATTGAGAGCTTATATTCCTTGGACAACCTCGTAAATGAAGTAAAGTTGTGGAGAAGTTCTCTCACCCCTCAAGTAAACCAGGAAAGCTTGCCCGAGCTTTTCTGAGCGCCCAAGCTTATCCAAGTGTGTGCAACGTCATACAGATTATCTTGACACTCCCCGCAACAACCGTTGAGACTGAACGATTATTTTCGTGTATGAGGCAAGTCAAAACTCGGTCACGTTCATATATGACCTCGGATCGCTTGTCTGATTTGTGCGGGCTTTACTGCCATCACGAAAGAGTAGATGAGGAGAAGACCAATTCAATATTGGCAACCATGGCTGGTGAAAAGCGACGACGAATTGATTTCTGAGCGTGATCAACTGGAAGTAAAACTTATTCAACTTTGATTTCGACATTCTTGCATGTGCTGAGCACTTACTGATCTAGTAACCTTTACTACTGTACGCATTGTATCTTATCGCTATTTAATTCTCAACAACCAGTAAAATGGCGAACGCGTTTATAAGATGACAGATGAGAGTGCCTGGCTCAACAGTGTGTTGTGTGACGATTGTCTTATCAAAAATGATCCCTAATTGGCCTTTTCAAAGAAAGCGTTAGAAATTTTGCATAATTTAGCGGCCAATTTGCAACTAGGCAGAAATTCTATAAAATTTATATTTTCATACATATTACGTGAATATGCCGTTATAAGTAAATGACGTCACATTATAAGTTGCAAAATTTGGCCCCCTCTCAATTTTTTTCTGGCTACGCCCTTGGCTTGTATTCCAAAGATACCCAACTGCAACTGATCGACAATAAGCTTACTTAAAGTATATAAAATCAAGCGTACTCAAGATGCTATAGCCTTAACTAAGCTCATGGTTTCCTAAACTTTTTGGTCAACGTAACTTTAATTTTGAATCCGTTTTTTCTGGGACCGCGATCTTATTTCACAACCATGTTTTCTCCCAAACACTGCGGAAGGATAATACAACACAAGAAAGAAATGAGACTAAATCTTGTGTTATTGTGCATTTTTTGTTAACATTGGGACATTAAATTAGCACAAGCTTGTAAATAATTAAACTCCTCATCATCTTTGACTCAAAAGAAAAAGCATTACCTTCTTTTGAGTCAAAGCATGCATTGGATCTACAATCTAAATCGTGTTCGCTGCCAAGGAATTCGTTTTTTTCAGAAAAATTTTTCGTTTTTTCATTTTGAAAATTTTTCCATAGCGCATTTAACTTTTTTCATGAGCTTAAACTTGATTCCACTGAGCTTGACTGCAATCAAGGGTGTCTCCAAAGTGAAAAAGGGGAGGGCAAAATGGTGGCACCGTTAAAATAGGCATATATCTACGTACATTACACAAAATAAAGTGATGAGCGCGACGAAAAACAGACGGAACATTTTAATGTGACTGATTAATTAATTCATTTGACATTTTAGTGAGATAATTTACGTTGTAAAGCACATAGCGATAAGAAAGAATATTTGTCGGAACTCAGTCAAATCAGTTTATACCAAAATTTCAGCAAATAACTCAATTCAGCCTATTCATAGTCATAGCAGTGTAGGCCTAATTGTGAAGAAGCGAATATTAGTGATTGTTTGCCAGCTTAACCGTAGGACGTATATATATACACAAGGCAGAATTTTTCGGTGATTTATTGGACGTATACAGGGTGGGCCAAAAGTAGGTATACAGTTATTAAAAGTAGGGTTTAGGTTTAAAAAGTAAGTTTGTAGTTCTCATTTGGGCACTTTTAAACTTCAAGAATGCTAGTTATACCTTAGACAAAACTATTTAATCTCTTTAAGTGCTCAAAATCTCCTCCGCCAACATTGCAACATTCTTCACACCTGTTCAAAACACTCTGACACCCATTTTCTTTGCTCTTCATTTAAATTATTTGCCATTAAACCTAAAATAATCAAGATTTACAAAACTGTACTACCTTCCAACCAGCTAGAAAACTAATGTAAATTCAAGTTAAAATTATTATCTAAAAAATAAACAATGTTTGTGCTACTTAACAAGTAACATAAAGTACACTGCATGTAACTTCAAAGCACATAAAAAATACTTTAATAACTGTATACCTACTTTTGTCCCACCCTGTATATACGTATGCGTATATACTCTAAGTCGCCAGTAATCCTTAAAGCATGTATTTACGTGAAAAACCCAGACGTCGCGTGATGCTTATTAGAATTGAAACCAGGGAACCCCTGTATACGATTCGTTGGTTTAGTTCTTGAAAATTACGGCAGTTGGTGGTAGGCTATGTGACGACTCCAGAAGCTGATGGGGCTGAAACAAAATGGATGCAAACTTTTGAGGAGGAAAATTGGTAGCAATTGCTTGATGCGAAGTCAGATAGTGAAGATTTGGATGAGATAGAGGATAACGATATTGATGAATATGTGAGAGGGGCTTTTGCTTTAGACTCGGATGTGCCCGAGGAAGATGCTGGATTTGATGTAGGTAGTAATAACGATATGCATCAGATTTCTGGTAGTGATGATGACCGGGATCATGGCCCAGGCTCAAGCTGCAACTGTTATTTGGAAAGTTGGGGAACAGGAACGAGATAAATTCAATTTTACTGCTACTTGTGGCATCCAAATGACTGTTGCTGACCCCCAAGATCTCTTGGAGTACTGTGATGTTATTTGATGTTTAAATAATAAATTTATTGTGCAAAAGACAAACTGGTTTGCCAAACAGTTTTTGTGGGAAAAGGTCCTAGCCTGAAACGTGGATCGGGTGCTAAGCAATGGGTCCCCTCTAACTTTGATGAGATGGCATTTTTACCACTGCTGTTCCTGCAGGGTATTGTCCACAAGCCCTCTCATAAGAGGAACTTCGGTAGGAAACATTCTGTGAAAATTCTCTTTTTTGCAAGATGACCACTTGGAATAGATTTGAGTTGCTGTGCATGTTCTTGCTTTTCTCAAACAATGATGAAAAGAAAACTGATGTGCCCAATAAACTATTCTAACTGCTATCTATTTTTAGTCATCTAAAAGAGAACCACTCAGAGCAATAAGTGAATAAGAAGAGTATAGAAGTGTGAATAAGAGCCTCATGCTGTGGAAAGGAAGGGTCTCCAGCAAACAATACATTCCCACCAAGTGTGGATGGAATGAGATGAAGCCTTTCGAGCTGTGCGAATCCAGTTCTAGTGATATTTGTGACTTCTTCATCTACATTGATAAGGAAGCGGAATATAAGGAACAGTACTGGTAGGAGGGGTTTATGGGTACCAAAACCGTCCTCACTTTAATTTACCTTCTTCTCAACGAAGGGTACAAAATGAGCATGGACAAATTTTTCAGCTCTCCCCACCTGTTTGACTTCCTCTGTTCTAAGAACACTAATGCTTTGGGCAAACTCAGAGCAAATAAAAAGGAGGCACCGAAGGACTTGTTTGGAAAGAAGCTGAAAAAAGGAAAATTTTTGCTATGTTTCGTGATAAATTGATGGCTCTCAAGTGGAAAGACAAAAAGGATGTCTACATGCTGAGTAATTATCACGATGCACAAACTATAGAGATCCCAGCCAAAATGGAAAGGTGGCTAAAGCCAAGCCCAAGGCCTGTATCGATTACAATAATACAATGGAGTAGACCTTGGTGATGCTTTACCTGGAGGTCTACCTTACCACTAGGAAGCTTCTAAAGAAATATTACAAGAAACAATTCAGACACCTGGTTCATATTGCAGCCTTCAATGCGTAGATCTTGAAGAAAAAGGGTAGAGCAACTGATGACAGACTAAAGGTTCAACTCACACTGATTGATAGGCTGCTTGAAAAGTAATGAGATTGTATCCTAGAGAAAGCAAAACCAAAGAAAATCGGAAGACGTCCTTCCAAGGAAGATGCATCACTCCGCATGATCCGGCCATCGCTTCCCTCATGTCCTGCTTTCTATTGAGAAAAAGAAGTGCCTTCAGGAAAGCCGTATTTTGTGTGCTTCCATGAAGAAGATGAAGGAGACTATCTTTTACTGCCTACATTGTGACAAGGAATTGTGTGCATCACCCAGTTTTTTGGTTTATACCACGGCAAATTATGAGTGACATTGATTATACTTTCCCACGAACGCGCACTATAAGTACATTATATAAATTATTGAGCAAAAAATACATTTCTTGGGGTAGGACAACTAGTCAAACTGTTTTGGAATCGGCTAGAAAATTGGGATTTTATAGTGAAACACCGGGAGAATAGATTTTGAAATAAAAATTATGAACAAGTAAAGGCAAAAAATTTTTTAATTTTTGGCAATTTTTCCTAAAAATAGTGAAATAGCACTTAAAAACAGCTTAATTGTGCGCTTAAGTCATTAAATTTTTCCCTTGCTTTTCTGTAAGATCAGTCCCATTTTCTCATTGTGTAGATTACGTCGTTTGACGCTAAATGAAAAACAATCAGTTGATTAAAAATAGGCCAAGGTGAGCGCTTTGCATCAGACCTTTGACCACAATTATTTCAAGATCAACTTCGGAAACGATTCTAAAATTAGCCGGTTCCTTCTCTATCGATTAATTTAACGTATTTGTAGAAATTTGAGAAATGGCTTGGAGAGATATTGAGGAGAGTCCTTGCCCTGTAAGCACCTCTGCCTACATTCAAAATCGCCAAATGCTGAGAAATCAATTTCTAACCACATCTGAGAGAAAGTAATCAATAAAATGAATGGTATTGCCGCAATCTCAAAAACTACAATTCATGCGTGCTAAGGCACAAGTCCAGTTGCACCGCGCAAGAAGAATACGATACATACTTTGCAAAGCATATGTTCGTCTTTTTTCTATTTTGCCATACCTTCACGGACCCCAGTGCAATTGTCGCAAACCACGTCAGCTGATCACCAGCTTGGGTAGTGGGCACAGTTCGAAAGCGCTGACAGAATAAACGAAAAAAGCTTGAAACGAAATCCATGCTCTACCAGCAGTAATGTCCTGTTTTGAACTGCAATACGCTCCTTCGATATTTTTTGACAACGTTGCTGCCACGTTCTAAAAAAGGCGTTTCCTTATTCACCTTATGCTGAACACGTTTAGTGGCTGGCGTTTGATGATTTGTTTCACTAAAGTTTTGCGCTACCTGCGGAGCAGCAGTTATCTTTTCCGCCATTTCCGTTAGTCCGAGGTAACATTTTCGCTCGTTACCACAAGCGCGACAAACAGCTGCGACCCTCTCTTTGTTTATTTTAGCAACCGGAAATTGCTTCTAGAAATCAACGAAGGACCGAAACAAGCTGTTGTACGAATATTATAACAGGACAAGTTTTACAACTTTCTTACAGCTATCGCCAGTTTCCTTGATACTCAGAATCTATTTAGTACAATACTTTGAGCTGTTTCCAGAAATATTAAAATACAACGTTTTGCAACTTTTTTCTTTTTGTACATGCAACTGTTTATCGCAACTTCAATCAGGTACTGGGCAAAATGTAAAAGTGTGATTCAAAAACATGCTATAAAACTATTTCAGTATAGTTCTATTTTCTTTGATTTGCATAACAAAGGGCTATGTGACAGGTTAGCTGGGTCTCAATGTTCTCTATGACGCAACAGTAAGCAAGCTTGCAAGCTAGCAGTTCTACAACCCTGGCCAAGTACGACAGTGCCCGAACTTACCGTAATTAGAAGATAAGCATGGCTTGGCTCTTGGCCAAGTTTGCACAAACGAAAATAGGTTGTGGCTGGTCTTTCGAAGTCAAGGTTTGTTGAGGTAACTGGGTTAGTTAAACTGTGAGCTTATGAAAAGGCATTAGTTATTTCGCAAGTAAGAAACGATAACCTTGATATCTGTTTATATGACAGTCTACGGAATAAAGCAGTCAATAGATGCAACTTTTTACTGCAACTTTCGTTAAAAATAAATACAAAATTTCTCACAATTTTATCGCTACATAAACTTGCCCTCTTCTTAAAATAACAAGCTGTAACAAACTGAAGATTTGTGATTTTAACTTTAACTGCGATGTCCAAAGCGCAGCTCTTTTTTTATTTTTTGCCCGAATTTATCCTCCATTCACGAGAAAGCAAATTGTATCGCTGTCTTTTGGACGGTATGTCCGCACTCGCTCGGGAGTTGCCATTTCCGAGATGTCTGGGCCGCCTGTCTTCCACATAAAGGTGGGAGCGTCCCGTTAAGTGCCTTCCCCAGAGACACAACAGGCAAACTTGCCGGCTTGTTCTCCACAACATTCCTTAAATGCCTAGCGCCAAGCAGGAAAACTGTACCATTGTTTAAAGTCTTTTGGTGTGACTCGACAAGGCCGACTTCGAAGTGGACGCTTCATCCACTACGCCATCGCGTCGGCTACTCGCCTGCGCAAAAGAGCATTGCAAAAAGATTGGAGCTAAGATGGTGTTGCAAAAAAATTATTATGAGAGTGTCCAGCAAAGCTAACAAAAGTATGGCTTGTGGTCGAGACAATAAAGCAATTAGAACTACCAACTTCTGTGAAAACTACTGAATGCACCTAGCCGTATTGTGCCACGGGCCACACTTGTATTTGTCGTGGTCCATTTTAGCCAGAAATTGTTGCTTCTGGGATGAAATCAAGGTGTAGAGCTTTTTAGGGGCCAGTCAGAAATTTCAAAATAAAATGTGCTTGTTCTCGTGTTGCAAATTATTTCTTAAAGGCGCTTTGGCGGCACCTAACTTGCGATAAACTATGGCTGTAACGGCTTGATTGCTTTATTTAATATTTCTTTAACACGTCTTATTGCGCTTTCTCTAAGTAAATCCCGATTTTGATTGAAACTATTAGGAGTAAATAATTCAGAAAAAATAACAAAATACTTGAGTTTCAAAACACGAAACTTAGAGAGATAACGGTTCAAACTGGCACGAGACAAGATGATACCTGACGGTGTCTAAAAATTGAATACACCAGAGTAGGTTGCTGCTACTTACAGTTGCAATATACTAAGAAAGAAAATCAATGTTTACCACAAATGATATCGGGCTAAACTTAACGTAAGCAAATTGCAGCAACACATTTTATTTTTATCAAATTCATCTAAATTGTAAAAGACAGTTACGTATCCGCATTATAAACTTCATCGCGTAACTACATCTTGTTAACACCGAAATCTTATTTAGATGCATCTGCTATACAGTTATGACAACCACCAGCTTTTCTGGCTTACTGCAGTTACAAAAAAAAGTGTAGTGAGACAAGGAATTTCTGCGCTGTGCTTGAAGCATAAGCAGGTCACGTGGTAAACGATTTGAACTTAAAGGCAGTTCATGGATAAAGAAGATCTAACAAGAAGTTTCGAGAGTTTTTGTGAAATTTCATGAAGCATTTTGAAATGTGCTGTTTTTATGGTTTCTTGGTCAGCAAAACGTTAGTCATCAGGCCGCAGTGTACGCCCTTGACTTACAGAGTTCATTAACTTTAAATCCGCAGCGATTACTTACGAGTTTGAATTGAGAAATATCTATTTAAGTTCGAGTTTACAGTCTTGAAAGCAATTACAGAAAATCGGAATTCATTGTGTTGACGAAGACAGCTGCGGAACAAAGTGGCGCTCGTGAATATGCTGGCTAGAAGGTTCGCTGAGAACTGCTGGCATATCGTACGTTAGAACAAAGATGTTTGGTACCACCGTGTAGATAGATCCTCTATTAGGAGCCAAAATGCGCTGTGTGCCTGAATTGCTGTTTGAATGATGTGGTCTCTCTAAAGTCCAAACGTTTATGAAATGTAGTCTAGCGGTTAAAAGCACTCAAAACTTTGCTGCCAGCACTTCACAAAAAATTTTTGCTTGGTGTCGGCTATCTATCAAAAATTCTAGAAACTTCATTTTTCAATCAATCTTTCTGAAAATTTGGTTACAAATAACTATGTTTTTCATGGTAAATAGTCAAAATTTACCAGAGGTATTAGTTTTTCTAGAAATTGCAGATTTGAAAAACTCAGAAACCCAAATTTTGAGTGGTTTTGACCGGTATTGAAAACAGGTTAGGCTTACGAAGTGTACCAATTCTATCAGTCGTTATATAATAACTATCAGCCCTAAACCATGCAACAATGTATATTTTTGAAAAGGAAATTTCTTAAACTTTCAAATGATATGGTATTTGAAAAAAATGCTGTATTTTGTCGTTAAAGATGATACAGGACTATGTTGATCGTCCCCTTTTTTGTAGAAAGTTACCAATTTTTTGCTTGGTGTCGGCTATCTATCAAAAATTCTAGAGACTTCATTTTTCAATCAATCTTTTTGAAATTATAGATACAGACAGCAAAATAACCATACTTTTCAGGAAAAACAGCCAAAAGGCATTAAAGAACTTAGTTTTGTCACAAATTACAATTTTCTGAAGTACCGTAGGAAAATTTTTCCACAAAAATTGAAAAATGGTGTATCTCTGCGAATTCTTTATCAGCCATTATAAGTAATTCTAAGCCTCAACTACTTAGAACTATATGTTGCTGGAAAGCTAATTTCCTGAGCTTTCTAAAGGTCTTAACAGTTGGTAGGTTATTGCATTGTTTATGTATCAAATTTACCTGTTTGTACTAGGTTAACAAATTTTAAAGGATAAAAAATTTGTTTACAGGAAATATGCAGTAGTTCAATTATTTTTAGTATAAAATCACATATTTAAGACACAAATAAAACATTATGGGAATTGCCTTAAAATGAATTGTTAAAATCGATTGAGAAATAAAGTCACCAATCAATTTTTAAGTAAATTGATTTTTTAAAGTTGTGGAAAAGATCATGATGGTCTCGCGGGAGCGAAAGGGTTTGAGCACGAAAATCATCATATGATGATCGCAAAAGCAAGAGTTGAAAATGTGTCTAAAAGGTTTTGAATGAAAGCAAATTTCCAAATTTGAAGTTTTGGTAAACATTATTCAAATTTATTGCTAGAAATTTTTATTTTTTGGGGAAAAAATTTTCATGTTTTCAAATTTTGAAAAAGGTATTTTCTAGGCCACTCAGAGTGTCACCAGTTACAGCGACGCCACTGCTCAAGAGTAATATTTGTAAAGTTTATATTAAACAACTTATTGACCCCCGCTTTGCGCCCCAAGACTCATGCCATGTTCCTGCAAGTGAAATGGGATAGCTTGGAAACTTTGTAACAGTGGCTGTTTTGCAAGGCTAGACAATAACTATGCGATACAAAAAGTTTTGAATATGTCAACTGACCTTTATTTTGGCAAGTTGTCCCGCTATGCTTCCCACCGATCCCGCACATTCATTTACAAAAACTGTTTCTCCTTTACTTGGTTGACAAATGTCGAAAATTCCAAAATAAGCAACCAGCCTGTTAGAATTCAGAACATAATTGAAGCTATAAACAAGTTGAATCGCTGGTTAGTGTTTCTTATTAAATAGTGACTCGCCATTGGTTTCTGTAGAAGTACACAACAAATTCCATAGTGACACCCAGTGGATATTCTAAATTGCCTCATGCCATTCAGAGTAAACAGTTTACTTCTGTATTAGCAGCATATAGGCGTGACACTTTGTTTTCTGTGGGGAGGCTAAAGGCAATATTGTCTCAAAACAGAAAAAAAATTTTTTTTTGAAGATCAATTTTTTCAAGGTAACTTTTTTGCTATTTTCATTTCCAAAATAAAGGAGGAAACTTTTTGGAAATCGTCCTTTCGGAAGAGGAGTGAAGGCATTTTTATCTCAAAAGGTTGTAAAAATGTTTGTGGATATCAACTTTTAAAGTGATTTTTTCGCTGTTTTTAACTTCAAAATGAGGTGGACCTCTCTTTTTGGAGATCACTCTTTCTAAAGTGAGCATTTGGCCCATTTTACAAAGTCTAGGAAAGGGAACTGTAATGACCTCAGCCCATCTATTTTACGCCTATACTTATTATGTTCCATCATTTATTGAGGACCTACCCAGGTATTCCAACAACACCCAAAGATTGAATGATATCGATTTTGGAAAATATGTTATCCATTCGAAACCATACCAAGTCTTCTTTTGATTTTATTACGGTGTTCCAACCAGCTTTTTGTACCACTACACTCCTTTTGGGATAATTTCCATTTCGACTTTTTAGAACTCTAAAAGTTACGTATTAAGTTGTAACCACTTGGGAAAACTGAAGTAGATCCTGGAAAATAGGAATTCAATTAAATTAGAGTCTTTTACAGAATTTTCCAATTATTTCATCAGGAAAAAAGTGAAACCGCAGTGTAAGTGATGCGGGAGCAATGCTATTCTCATAACATTTCAAAGTACTTTGAAATACCTAGGGTAATGATGTTTTTTTGACTTACAAAATATTTACTCATTACACTGTCGAAATTTGCAAGCAGCCCCATCATTTCCATCTTTTTACTGACGTTCAAAAGATTTTTAAAGGGAAAGGGCCATATCATGGGTTGGCAGTGAAATTAAGGTGAAGACGCTGTAGATGTTACCTAAACTTTTCCGATACTGGGCGTTTGGGGGAAAGTTTAGACGACGGCTTTTTGTAAAGACCATTGACATATACAATATATGCTAGTTTTTAAAAATCGCTTTATTTTAAAAGTTTAGCGCGTCAACACGTAATTTATTATTGATTAGCAATCCAGCCTGCAGAACTCAAAACAGTAAAAGGATCACAACAACGGAATGGTCTCCCCACGGGCTACATCCTGTCACTGTTGCTTATAGGGTTACCATATCTGAAGAGACCTAATTCCTGACACATTTTACGACTATCACGTTCATACTTTTAAACACTGACGGGTCATTTAGCCATTTTGGTCACGAAACACACATGAAGACTTTTTTTTGGATATCAACTTTTTCCGGACCAGTAACAGCCCTGTCAGATTATACAAAACATAGTATCCATAGGTATGAGATTTGCTTCAAGAAGCACTAATCATTTTATTGATGTTAGTTTTCGATCTGTGAGCAAACATACATACCGTTACCTGCTTTAACCAATTATGCTCCCCTCAACAGTGGGTCTGGACATGATTTTGTTTGAATTATAACATTTTTCAAATTTCTTGCTGGCCACATCAAAAGCTTGTGCGACTGCATGCGGCCCACGGGCGGTATGTTGAGCAGGCCTGAGCTTCACGCCTTAATGCTCCCTCCCAAACGTTTTGACTAGAGGATGTTAGGATACTGGAAGAGCGAGGCGCTGGTACGTAACACTGGTAGAAAAATTTTCCTCTTACCACCTTGACGCCATGATTATTCAGTTCTGTAAAAAGTTCAAAACTTGTCCCTTTCATGGCAGGACACTGGCTGGGCACTTCACGCCGTCCCTTTTTGTAACAATTGGGATGCATCCAAAAGCAGAGAAGAAAGAACTGAAATTGGATTGAAAAGATGTAAATTCAATTTCGAAATAAAGGAGTACTTCTAGTTTTTTTAGCTTTCTTGGTTGAGCTCATTCCTAACATGTAGCTTAACACCTGTTACCTTGCTGCTTGAAATTGAAACACTTGCTGGAGAAGAATAATCCCTGAAATTTTAATTGACATTGGCGGGCGGCCCGCGAATTTCTAACATTCTTCGACACAATCAGATTCTGCAGATACCTGGCACTACTTGATGAAAGAACGAAATCAAAATGGAAGAACAAAAACCAGCGATTGCTTGCTTTACTCAGACGTGACCGTTTCGGCAATGCTCTCGGTGATACTACTAGGCATGTTCTGAATCTTTCAGATTATGTCTTGTCTGACACTGAAAGTTTCGTGCTGTCGCATGGTCTTAACTTTGGGTTGCCACCCAGGTATATGTGCAAAGAACAAATCTTCGCCGAATTTGAGTCACTGTGGGCACAGCTTTTACATCACAGTGCCAGTTCTGTTGAACAACGCACTGCTTTGAAAGCCCGACTCGCCGACCTTGCTCATTTGTACAGTGACAGCACGATAGACTCACGTGACTTCACAATGCACAAAGAGTGCTTTCGTGCAATCAACCGGTTACGAAAGAATGATGATATCATTGTCACCAAACCCGACAAAGGCTCCGGCGTTGTCCTTTTAAACAAAAGCGACTACGTCGATAAAATGAACAAGATACTTGATGATCAATCGAAATTTAGAAGACTTGGTCCGGTCTCCAGCAATGACAACACAGCCATCGTTGAATCGCGCCTTCAGAAGCGGTTGCTTGACTTAGTCAAAGCCGATCACATGCCGAAGTGGATATATGACGCAATACGACCAACTGGATCGCAAAGACCTCGAATGTATGGTTTGCCGAAAACACACAAAGAAGGCACTCCACTTCGCCCAATACTGTCTATGACAGGTTCGTCCCATCATGAACTTGGCAAGTGGTTGGCTAGCCTATTACAACCTGTGTTGGAGCGGTTTTCGTCACACTGCATATCAGATTCGTTTACGTTTGCTAAGACCATGCAAAATCTTGACATCGACCCTAATGTCTTCATGTGTTCTTTTGATGTATCCAGCTTGTTCACCAACGTTCTCCTTGATGAAACCATCAAAATCTGTTCGGAAGCCCTCTACGACCAGTCTAATTCCCGACCAGTCATTCCAAAGGACGTGTTTGTTGAATTGATGAAGAGCGCTACATCCTCAGTTGAGTTCAGCTTCAATAACACCATGTACAAGCAAACAGACGGAGTAGCTATGGGATCACCACTTGGTCCGGCTTTGGCCAACATCTTCGTTGGATATTATGAAGAAAAGTTATTTTCTCAAACGCAAAAGCCTTCAACATACTTCAGATATGTTGACGACACGTTTGCCATCTTTGATCACGAAGCTGAAGCAGATGAATTTCTGACCAAACTTAACTGCCTTCATCCTTCCCTCAAGTTCACCTTTGAAAAAGAGAAAGGGAAATGTCTACCGTTCCTTGACGTCTACGTCGAAAGAACAGATGTTGGCTTGGAGACCAGTGTATACCGTAAACCCACTTTCACTGGCCAGTATTTGCGTTGGGAGTCCTTTAGTCCTCTCAAACGCAAAATAAGTCTAATATCTACATTGGTGCATCGAGCTCTAATGATTTGCACCAAGCGTAGACTCAATGAAGAAATAGAACGGATTAAGAAGATATTACTGGACAATGGCTATCCTAAAAACATCATCAACACTCAGATCACCAAGAAAATTGCTCAGTTCTCCACCCTTAAGCGATTTGGCCCTGAAAAGTGTCCTGTGTACTTGAGGGTCCCTTGGATAGGTAAGCCATCTTCAAACTTAGAAAAAGAAGTCAAAACCGCCGTGGAAAGCTGCTATGGTTCCGTCAGCACCCGCCTGGTCTTTACGTCTAAGCGCATGCTGCCTGTGGCCCGCAAGGATGTTCTACCTGCCATTCAGAAAAGCTTTGTCATATATGAATACAAGTGCCACTGTGACAGTCGGTACGTAGGGCGAACATCTCAACGACTACAGGATCGCATCAAGCAACATGTTCCGCAATGGTTAAGACAGCAATTGACTCGTCCACGCCGATCTCAACCACACAGATCGTGCAAACGAACCGACACCAAACCGGATTGTGACTCCGCCATTGGTCAGCATCTTTTAGATAATGATCGATGCGCATTAAACTATGATGATAAGCGGTTTTCAATCCTTGCCGCAGCGCGCAGCTCTTTCCATCTCAATCTTTTAGAGGCTACTTATATCAAGACCCGACGCCCGGTGTTATGCAGACAGAAAGAGTTTGTTTACACTCTCAAACTCTTTCGATAATCGTAGCATTTGGCCTCCTGCCGCGCCTTCTTTAACTTTCGCACTTGCGAAATCTTTCTTTCGCGCGCTTTGCAATACAAACGCAATCATTGGCCTGTCTTGATTACGTAACATCCAAATTATTCACATAAAAGACTCATTCACTCTAGATCTTCCCTTTTGACGCGATACCGCCACTGATGAGAGCGTCACGAAAAGCTTATGGCTAAAACAGCTTTTTTCAAAGCTATATTGAAATTTTAATTGCTCGATTAGTGAACAAAATCAGTGCAGCATTGTACATTATAGGTTGCGCAGTGTATATTAAGGTGGGTGTTATGCTGCAAGCAGTGGTGTATTTAACAGCGGATATAAAGGCGATGCTTGCCCCACCAAACCGTATGACAAAAACTAAACATGTAAATAAAATATTAAATTACTTGGGAGAGATTGATCTCGAAGACAAAGTCTTGATAATTATTGTTTGGAGACCAAAATGTGCTATATTTTCACTTCCAAAACGTTGATCTTCAAAAAAAACGCGAAAAACACAAGGTCTCTTTGCTTGTCTCCAGAACTAAATGTGCAGAATTTTGCTTTAAAAAAGTTAAATCAATCTTGAAGAAATCATCAACTTAAAAAGAGGCAAAATCATTGATTTTAACGCATAATGCACAAAAAATTTCCTCACGTGGTTTTCAAATTTATATAGAGGTCACCCTTAGAAATTTTATATGGCTCAGCTAATGCTCCTACCTCCTTCTCAAAAAAGTAGTTTGACAGCAACATTAGGCCTTCATTATGCTCTTCCTGAAACTACGCTAAATACGTGTAGACGGCAGCCCGCACATTGCATCGGAGTATCAGGCCCTAGTTTTAAAAAGTTCATACTTTCAAGTTACAGCTTACCAAACAGACACTTAAACGCGGCCCTTTTGACAAATGAAAGGACAGTATCGGGCCTCCTCGTAGTAACCACATATAGGCGGATTGACCCAAAATGGATGTTGGCTTCCACAAGGGTTCCAGATATCCTGGGCTCTCCCCACACCAAACCTTTTTACAATTCCGCCCTCTGAACGACCGCAAAAGAACATAAACTTTAAAGAGCCTGGTTTGAGGACATGTCAAATCTACAACAAAGTTAGAACAAACGGGCTGTTATTCGCCAGCTGTGCTCACCTGATCGAATCATCAAAACTAAAACACAGAGCTTCTGTCAGTATTTCTGAAATGTATCAAATTTCTTAATTAGCGAAGATAATCAGCTCTGTCCTTAATTTTATTTGGGCTGCTATTTATCTTTCATGCTTCCACCTCATAAAGGTTGTCACCTAAAAATCTGTTTCTGTTGTTACTATGTCAAAATTTAAGTTGCTTTTTTGGCCAAAGATTCATTTAATAAAGCCCAAACACAATTTTTATACTGGAGATTTGGACTTGGACCTGCTACCAGTTTTCAAGAATGGCGTAATCTGGAGAAGAGAAGCAAGAGTTGCCGTTTTCTCTCCTTCAAATTTTGGTGTTGCATCACTAATATACAATTATGATATTGTCACGACAAGCAAAAAATCAAATCTTGTTTCTCCAAATTTGTTTCCACTACCCGCCCATGACCAAGAATTCGCGCTTACCACCTTCTTTAAGATCTTCGTCTATAAATCTTTCATCAAACTGAAAATCTTCAACTTTCGGCGAGCCGCTAAAATCTTGCTTTATTGTAAAACATTCAGTTAACATTTTTTGAAAAATGGCGTTAAATCTTGTCTGATTATAGCTTTAGACACCTCAAAAAAATTGTTTGGCGTTTATACTTAAGATATGAACTGCTGTAAACGTAACTGAGCCTTTCATTTTGACGTCACATATCATAGCTATTTCTTAAAACTATTTTCAATCTCGCTAAAAGAATATTCAAGTAAATTACCAAACAGGATGTATACAAAAACCTCACTTCAATTCCAGTTGTAGCCTACGTTTCATTTATTTTACTTAACACGTTCACTTAGAACAGTGCTACTCAAACTTTTTAGCTTACGTACTAGGTGCACATTTTCCATCACAACATGCAATAGTAATTTGCTTTGAAATGACGTCATGAGTATTTTCGGAGATCAACTTGTAATGAGAGCCATGTTGTATTTATTTGTGTGAATGACCACTTTTCATTTTTTTGAGAATCAACTTTGCCGTCTCTCTCTCAAATACGTTAGTGAGTAACAGTAACTTATTGAATATTATCGCTTAGATGTGGTCTTTCCAAAGGAAGGAGGAAAACGCAGGTGGTGCAAGAATATAAAGGGGAGGCAATATTCTGAGCGTTGTTTCATACCTTAGATGGCACAATTGATGCATGGCTTTGCATTATAAGCATCAGTAAGTCTTTACAGTTTGGACAGAGATATAGCCTATCTTTAGCACAAGAACAGAAATCTAAATCGCAGTTAATTGATTATTTTTTTTGCCTGCTAAAGTATCTCAAAATATGTGTAATTCCGCATCTTTAAATGATAAACTTGCAAATCAATCCATGAAGGATACAACTTCATATCACCACACACGTATTAGGTTCTGAAGTGAAATTGGAGAACAGAAATAGCTAATCAATATTTTTGACGCGCAGTCAGTCATAGGCCTACGCCAGTTATGAATAGTTGTAGCCTATGGCTGTTTATGTTGTGACATTATGTAATGTGCTACTGTGACGTCATAGCAAGTCACAGTTTGCGCTATGAATTCCTAAGTTCATTTATTTGCGTTATGTCGAGTTTTAAATAGACTTCGTTTGTGAGACGGCGTGTCTGAATATTACAAATTATGCGTATGAGCTCATGCTCAGTTTTCTAATTTGTGGTCGATTGGGCTGTTACCAACACGATGGCGAGATGGTTTGAATGTCCGCTTTGGAAGAGGTAGACTTGGGGTTCATTTCCCTTGTCAAGTCATATAAAGACTTTAAAAAATAGTTTCCACTGCTTTCTGCTTGGCACTCAGCACGAAAGGGATAGCGTGGAAAACAAGCCGGCAAATTTGCTTGTGTCCTTGGTGGCAGGAAAGGAATCCGACCGTAAAACATTAGCCAAAAATTAGCAAGTGATGTGGACGTTAACAAATTCAAAGACTGTCGAAGAGCAATGGGATTGAAGAATGATGCAAAAGATCGAGCGCTTAAGAGAGGAAGAATCGGCGACTGGCGTGGGAATAAAGCCGGAAGAAATTAGATTGGGCTAAAAAACGGAAGGCAGACTACTTGACCCCTCCACCTCTCTGCCTCATTCAGATGGAAAAGTTCCGGTTAAGAGTCTACTCCAAAATCATGCTGAGCGAACTCCAACTCTTACGCGTTTAGCTTCAAACATGAAAGCTGTGAATACCATTTTTGACACCTTTCGGTATGACCACGTCAAAGTTTGAATCAACAACGCATTACATTCGGGGAGGGAGCTCTACACTCTACAATTTTGAGGCAGCTTTATGGATGTGGCATTAATCAAATAAACACCATTAGCTTAAGTTTGCAGCTGTGGGGGTTTTATGCCACAACTTCGTACTACAAACTGCAATCTAACAGCAATTGAGAAAAGTGCATATTTTGTTGGTAAACAAATCAGAAAAATATAAAGTTACAAAAAACAATGTCAGGTTGGTTTTTAAAGACGAATTTAATGTATGTATGCCTACTTGTAGGTTATCCAGTTAATGACGAAATCATAATAACAAAATCTAAGCTTGTTTAACTAATGAAATATATAATGCATAGAAGTCAAAAATAAGAAGCCTGGTTAAGGTTAATCTTTCATAGCTTTGAAGTCTTAGTAATCATTTCAGCAGGTTAATGTTTTGGCAGAAGTACGGTAATCAGATGTTTTGGCAGGAGTCAGGTAATAACAAAAATATAAAAGTTTTGGTGGCATTTTAATTTTACGAGATGTTTTTTGGAATCCCTTTGGCGGTAAAGATTAGTATGATCTATAGCAGTGCTTCCCAACCTTTTTTGCGTCAAGCCCCACTTTTATCTTGTAAAAAATCTCAGGCCCCACCAGAACTAGTACATGTCGTATGGATTTTTTACTCTAAAGCTAAAACGCTGGATCAATTATAAGTGAAAATACACATAGTTTCTGCAATTTATTGCTGGACGAAACCATACAATAGCATGGTTAATGGGAGCCCTGTGCTTGATGCTGGCTACAGAGCTGCTTGATTCGAGGTTTCAGTTTAGTCAGTTTCAGTCTCAAATCACCACGTTTTGTGATTTCTAGTTGATTTCTCCTAGCATGCAACAAATCCGTAACAACGCTAAACCCACATTCAACCAAATAAGATGACGGAAAACTTATCAGTTTTTGACTTGCCAAAGCAGTACATCGAGGGTATTTCTTTTTGCATTCCTGCGACAGCCACATTAGGTTTCCTTTAATCTTGAAAAGTGTTTTCATGGATTCATCTTGCTGCAGCTCACATAATTCTTGTTGGTATTGTTCTGATACTGCAGATAAATCTGACAAAAGTGCTTGAGTTAACCAAGAAGGAAACTCCATTGCTTTCAGATCATAAGATCTTTGGTTGAAATCATTCATCATCATTTCCAAGTGTTCAACAATAACTGTGTTTGTCTCTTGAGTGACGTCACATTTTTTTAACCAAGGAAATTGAGTGTAGCTTTTTGACAAAATATTGCCTCTGCACAAACTGAGAAATGTCACAAATCCAAATATTTTTGCTTTGGCGTCAACAAAGTGTTGCATTGGCTCCTTGAAGCTGCTTATTTAAAGAACAAAGCTTTTCAAAAATATCTTCCAAATAGCTAACATAAGCTTTGCCATCCGTGGTCATCAGGAGAGTCATTTCCGATTTGTCCTTCAAAAACTCACTGAGTGGTTCGAACAGTTCCATTAATCGCCTTGGGCAGTTTTCCTTTGACAACCACCTCACTTCTGTGTGGAGCAATAATCTCACATGATTTGCATGATTAACTTCACAAAACTTCTGGAACAAACGTTCTGTTTTGGCATTTGCTTTGATATAATTAATGCATTTGATCGCAGAATGTAGTATTTCGTGCAGTTTAGGAGCAAGATTTTTTGCAACTAAATGTTCTCTGTGAATCACACAATGTACAACTAACATGTTTGGATTTTCGTCCTTTAGCAATTTTAAACATCCTGTATTTTTACCCATCATGGCAGGGGCGCCATTGGCCGCACACGAAACAATGTTGGTTTTAGGAATTTCATTATCATCGAAATAATTGCTTACTTTGTCGTAGATATCAACTCCACGAGTGGTGGTTTCTAATGACTGACAAAATAGCATCTCTTCTTGAAACTTTTCCTGGTCAATATACCTCACATATGCTAATAACAATGCTTCGCTTTTCCTAACTGTGCATTCATCGATTTGCAATGAGAACGTTTGTGATTTCAACTTCTCGATAAGTTGTAGCTCAACATCTTGCCCCATTTCATCAATTCTTCTGCTGACTGTGTTGTTGCTAAGCGCCATTGCTTGCACATCCTTGTCATCGGTTTGTAAAACTTTTCTCAGAAAAACAGATATTGCTGGTTTTAGAAGATCTTCCCCTATCGTGTGATTCTTTCCGCTTTTTGCTATAAGCAAAGAAATTGCATAACTTGCTTCAAGAGTGCGATTCAGGCAGTCCCGTAGCACTCCAACTTCGGGCCCCCCCCAAAGTAAGCGCAAGAGCCCCTGCGCACAGGTCATATCACTTTAGAGGTGTAAAATTGAAAAGCTGCATTAAGAAAATACACCACAATTTGTACATAAGTAAACAGGCTAATGTCAGAATAAAGCATGCCGATACCGAAGGTGCAAGTCATAAAAAATTCGGCACCGATGCCAGAGTTCAGTAGGACATTTATGCAGACACTGCGAAACGAAAGCAATGACACTGAAAAACATGAAAAAGTTATAAAAACACAGTATCATTTAAATAGTCTGGAGCGAACCTTTTTGTTTGCAAATGCTGTTATGACATTGTCATAATCAAGAGATCGGGCGCAGTCATTTTCGATTGACAACATGGCTAATGAAGATAGTCTACTGTCTGTCATAGACGTTCTATTAAAAGTTTTGATCAGTTTCAATTTGCTGAAGCTTCTTTCAGCGCTAGCAACAGTCACGGGGCGAGTTAGTAAGATTCGAAGTGCGATGTACACATTCGGATACAATTCAAATAAATGAGTCTTTAGAAGATAGTTCAGAAAGTCTTGAGCCGTATTGAGATTGCGTTTTTTTTGTAAAATTAAAACAAACCGCTGTAGCTCAGCGCTCATTTCATCAGAATCAATGTCACCGAACTTTTTTTGGAACTCTTTACAGCAAGTAAGAAGAGCATTTTCTTGTTGCACAAGCAAAAGTTTGTCTCGTGTGTACAAAAACGAAAAGGCGGAAGAAACCTCACGTAACAAATTAAAGCGCTCCTTTATTGACATAATAGCCTGGTCTACTAATGGATAGAAAAAGTTGCTTTTAAATTTCAGTTCAGGAGTAGCTCGTTGTTCCTCTTCACCTTGGTAATCAAACAATCTCCTTTTCTTTCCACTTCTTGACGGAGGAAAAGAAGGATCAATATCCAATTCCTGTGCTATTTCAACAGCAGATGTTGCGGCACTGTCATAACCCGTTGTGCGATAGTTTTGCAAAAACTTTTCAGTTGCCTGGATTTCCGTTTCCATTGTATGAAGGGAGACTCCATACGATTGAAAAATCTTGCTTGCTTTATTGACTTGGAATAGGATATCATACCAAATAAACACCGACAAAAGAAAACTCCATTTTGATAAATGAGCTATCAACGATTTTGTTTCTGAGGCAGCTCTTCCATCTTTTCTTTCTATGGAAATGGCTTCCAAGTCTTTCAGTGCCAGCAACACCTCTTTTAAATTGTATCGAAGAGGTTTGATGCATTTAATTCTGCTTTCCCAACGAGTATCAGATTGTGACTTTATGGACAGCTCCACATGTTTCTTCAAAATTTCCCAACGCTGAGCAGAGGAAGAAAACAGCACATACAACCTTGTAAGTACTCCAAAAAATGTCAATGCTTCCGTCGATGAATTAGCACTCTCAACAACAACTAAGTTAAGGGTATGGTTTGCACAGGGTACGTAAACAGCTTTGGGATTGATGTCTAGCATTCTTGCTTGGACCCCAGAATGTTTTCCTTTCATGTTAGCACCATTATCATATGACTGACCTCGACAATCAGACAATTCGAGTTGCAGTTCGGTCGCTTTTTCTAAGAAAGCGTCCAACAAGCCTTTCCCAGTACTGTCACTTATTCTCAAGTAGCCAAAAAATGTTTCTTTAACAACAGCAGCTTCTTCATTACATAGTACATAACGGAGAATGACAGACATTTGTTCATGATGTGACATATCTGGAGTGCAGTCCAAAATTATAGAAAAATATTTTGCCAATTTCAATTGCTGTAAATTTTCTTTTTCAACTTCTGTCGCTAGCAATTCAATTAGTTCATTTTGTATGGTAGGACTCAAATAGTGATCTTTAGTGTTTTTATTCTTGATTCTGTCTTGAAGCTCTTTTAGGATCGGATCTCTTCTTGCCAAAAGCTCAAATATACCCAGAAAATTTTCATTGTGAGGAGATCCTAAGACTTCTTCAGATCCTCTAAAAGCAAGATTCCTTTCCGATAGAAACAAGGCAATGTCGATAAGTCTCTCCAAAACATTTCTCCAAAAACGTCTTTCATTGAAAAAAATATTCATCTCGCGTTTGTCGATAGTGGATGAATTTCTTATCCCTTCAGCTAGCAACATCCATTGACTGCAGCATTCTTGGTGGGAAATGCCGTTTTCATGGTCTTTCAGTTTTTTCGAAAAACCCTCCCATGTATTTATACCACTACAAAAGGGGCTTAGTGTTTTTCCAAATAGCTTACAACAAAAGCAAAAAACTTGATCTGATTCCCCAGAATAAACTAGCCACGACCGTGAAACACTTTCACCATTAGGTAACACACGTTTATAATGGTTGGAGGAAAAACGTCGCCTTGGAGTTGTGTTATTATATGGAAAATTCATTATTAGTTGATGTGGTCCACGCTTTACTATATCACATCGTTGAGCATCAGAAATACTTTCAGGCCATTTACATGGGTCATCAGGGATAGGGGTAAATTGAGATTCAGTTATTTTTGATATTGAAGGTTGCGTATTGGCAGGTAAATCACAACTTGCATTTTCTGGAAATTCACAATCACTTTGATGCTGATCGTCATAGTCTTCTTTTTCTTGTACACTATAGTTTTCTTCATACCTCTCGGTACTAGTGCCAGGTCTACTCTGCTCAGTAATCTTGAAAAAATCTGTCATCTTGGGCAATTTCGCTACAGCATCTCGAGCAGTGGCTGCTTCTTTTCTCTATTGAGCACCACTTTTTGAACGTTTCATTCTATACAATGTCAATAAAATACTTTATCTGCACTCTGCAGTGTATATATATTGTCCCGGTATTTATAGCCAAACAGAATTCCAGACCATTCTATGATTGTTGCGTAACAACGGCATTGTTACGTCAATCGAATATTCAAGATTCTACCAGAAAATCAATCGAAATATTCTAGATTGTGCGAGATAAAATGACGTTGCATTCACTTATGATGTCACAAGCCAATTTCTTCCTACAGTTTAAATCGGTTGTAAACAAGTCTGCTGAACTGAAAATAGTCACGTAGCCAAAAAGCAATTTCAGACTAACTTGGGCCCCCAAAGTTGGCCTGGGCCCCCCCCAATTGGGGGGTTTGGGGGGCGGCTGCTACGTCTCTGGATTCAGGGATGCAGTTTGATTAGCAAATAATGAAGTAATTTTTGTCCTTTTCTTAAAATTTGTTTTTAAAGTTTTAAAATATTGCAAGTTTGATTTGACATGGTTGGGATGTTTAACTTTCAAATGATTTTCTAGACGACCAGCCTTCATTGACTCATTTGTTAAAGTTTGTAGGCATAGTAGGCAAAAGGGCGAGCGTTCATCATGCGCAGCAGGTATAAAACCAAAATTTAAAAACTCGTTTGAATATTGCGAACTTTTTTTCTAGCTTATCTTGCTCATAGTTTCTAAACTTAAACCTAGTTTTAGGTTAATGTCATAAGCATCACAGATACGAGTAGCACTGAAATGACAAGTAATATAACTTTACCTGATTTTATGTACAACAAGTAAAATAGATGCTGTAGATACCAATGTCATGTTTAGCACAGATATTTCGGTATAAATGAGAAGTAAAATAGATGCTATGACAAGACAAACGATATGTCGCGTCACAAACGTTGAACTTAAACACCCATACTATCACACACACCCAACCACAATTCACAACATCATACGAGGGCAGAACAGAAAAAAAAGCCAGATGTTCGAAATCAATCCAGTGTTTTAAACCTCCACGCCCCACCAAAATTTTGTAATGCCCCACGTTGGGAATCACTGATCTATAGGATAGAGTACTAGCTCCATTTCAACTGTATAGACCACTCATGTCTATGCTTGTCGAACTATCCACCTACCGGCAATCGATTGCTTACGTACCAGTTTGAGTAGCACTGGCTTAGAACATATTTTATCAATAGCTTTTCATCTCACCAACTTAATGACAGCTTGATCTTCGACCCAATTTAAGGTTAATGGACAGAGAGGTATTAGTAAATACATTTTTGACAAACTTGCTTTGTTGTTGTTGTTACCCGACCCCTTCCGAGAGTTAAGGGCATGGTGGAAAACCACTGATCTCCAGAAGCCTCCCCAAGGCCTTAACCAGAGATTGTAAAGAGAAAAAAGTTAGTGACAGGACAAAAGGAAGGTAGGAGGGTTTTTAACCATGATGAGGGGGAAGAGCTCTACTAGCAAAGTGGGGATGATGAATTGCAGTGTACAGCAGAAGTATACGCGCTAGAGGACAAAAATAATTGTTGATGGGCTGGGTAACCCCAAGAAAAGCCAAGATGCAATATGAAGACAGCTCCAAGAGTGAGAGCTAGAAAGGGATCTGAATTCCAAGATGGGAAGAGCATCTTAAACGTACCAATTTAGAGCACGTACAGCATCGCACTGAACTCCTCTCCAGGTAACTTTGCCAGCGCACACAGAACAGGGGAAGATCGATCCAGGACTGCGATTTACGTTGCTGCTCATCAGAAATGAAAAAAAGAATGAGAAGATGAGGAAGAAAGAGGAAAAAATGCAAGACCAATTTAGAAACAGAGTCCGTGCTGCCGTTTTGCGGTTGTTCAGAGAGCAGCACAGCAAAAATATTTGGTGTGCGGAGAGTTCGGGACATCTGCAACCCTTGGGGAGGCCAACAGCCATTTCGGGCCAACCCAACAAGGTCAGAAATTGCACCACTACGTTGAGCCGACTGTTGATAGGTGTAGAACTTGCAACGTTTGAAGAGACTGTCGAACAGAGACGTAGCAGCCGCCCCCCAAACCCCCCAATTGGGGGGGGCCCAGGCCAACTTTGGGGGCCCAAGTTAGTCTGAAATTGCTTTTTGGCTACGTGACTATTTTCAGTTCAGCAGACTTGTTTACAACCGATTTAAACTGTAGGAAGAAATTGGCTTGTGACATCATAAGTGAATGCAACGTCATTTTATCTCGCACAATCTAGAATATTTCGATTGATTTTCTGGTAGAATCTTGAATATTCGATTGACGTAACAATGCCGTTGTTACGCAACAATCATAGAATGGTCTGGAATTCTGTTTGGCTATAAATACCGGGACAATATATATACACTGCAGAGTGCAGATAAAGTATTTTATTGACATTGTATAGAATGAAACGTTCAAAAAGTGGTGCTCAATAGAGAAAAGAAGCAGCCACTGCTCGAGATGCTGTAGCGAAATTGCCCAAGATGACAGATTTTTTCAAGATTACTGAGCAGAGTAGACCTGGCACTAGTACCGAGAGGTATGAAGAAAACTATAGTGTACAAGAAAAAGAAGACTATTACAATCAGCATCAAAGTGATTGTGAATTTCCAGAAAATGCAAGTTGTGATTTACCTGCCAATACGCAACCTTCAATATCAAAAATAACTGAATCTCAATTTACCCCTATCCCTGATGACCCATGTAAATGGCCTGAAAGTATTTCTGATGCTCAACGATGTGATATAGTAAAGCGTGGACCACATCAACTAATAATGAATTTTCCATATAATAACACAACTCCAAGGCGACGTTTTTCCTCCAACCATTATAAACGTGTGTTACCTAATGGTGAAAGTGTTTCACGGTCGTGGCTAGTTTATTCTGGGGAATCAGATCAAGTTTTTTGCTTTTGTTGTAAGCTATTTGGAAAAACACTAAGCCCCTTTTGTAGTGGTATAAATACATGGGAGGGTTTTTCGAAAAAACTGAAAGACCATGAAAACGGCATTTCCCACCAAGAATGCTGCAGTCAATGGATGTTGCTAGCTGAAGGGATAAGAAATTCATCCACTATCGACAAACGCGAGATGAATATTTTTTTCAATGAAAGACGTTTTTGGAGAAATGTTTTGGAGAGACTTATCGACATTGCCTTGTTTCTATCGGAAAGGAATCTTGCTTTTAGAGGATCTGAAGAAGTCTTAGGATCTCCTCACAATGAAAATTTTCTGGGTATATTTGAGCTTTTGGCAAGAAGAGATCCGATCCTAAAAGAGCTTCAAGACAGAATCAAGAATAAAAACACTAAAGATCACTATTTGAGTCCTACCATACAAAATGAACTAATTGAATTGCTAGCGACAGAAGTTGAAAAAGAAAATTTACAGCAATTGAAATTGGCAAAATATTTTTCTATAATTTTGGACTGCACTCCAGATATGTCACATCATGAACAAATGTCTGTCATTCTCCGTTATGTACTATGTAATGAAGAAGCTGCTGTTGTTAAAGAAACATTTTTTGGCTACTTGAGAATAAGTGACAGTACTGGGAAAGGCTTGTTGGACGCTTTCTTAGAAAAAGCGACCGAACTGCAACTCGAATTGTCTGATTGTCGAGGTCAGTCATATGATAATGGTGCTAACATGAAAGGAAAACATTCTGGGGTCCAAGCAAGAATGCTAGACATCAATCCCAAAGCTGTTTACGTACCCTGTGCAAACCATACCCTTAACTTAGTTGTTGTTGAGAGTGCTAATTCATCGACGGAAGCATTGACATTTTTTGGAGTACTTACAAGGTTGTATGTGCTGTTTTCTTCCTCTGCTCAGCGTTGGGAAATTTTGAAGAAACATGTGGAGCTGTCCATAAAGTCACAATCTGATACTCGTTGGGAAAGCAGAATTAAATGCATCAAACCTCTTCGATACAATTTAAAAGAGGTGTTGCTGGCACTGAAAGACTTGGAAGCCATTTCCATAGAAAGAAAAGATGGAAGAGCTGCCTCAGAAACAAAATCGTTGATAGCTCATTTATCAAAATGGAGTTTTCTTTTGTCGGTGTTTATTTGGTATGATATCCTATTCCAAGTCAATAAAGCAAGCAAGATTTTTCAATCGTATGGAGTCTCCCTTCATACAATGGAAACGGAAATCCAGGCAACTGAAAAGTTTTTGCAAAACTATCGCACAACGGGTTATGACAGTGCCGCAACATCTGCTGTTGAAATAGCACAGGAATTGGATATTGATCCTTCTTTTCCTCCGTCAAGAAGTGGAAAGAAAAGGAGATTGTTTGATTACCAAGGTGAAGAGGAACAACGAGCTACTCCTGAACTGAAATTTAAAAGCAACTTTTTCTATCCATTAGTAGACCAGGCTATTATGTCAATAAAGGAGCGCTTTAATTTGTTACGTGAGGTTTCTTCCGCCTTTTCGTTTTTGTACACACGAGACAAACTTTTGCTTGTGCAACAAGAAAATGCTCTTCTTACTTGCTGTAAAGAGTTCCAAAAAAAGTTCGGTGACATTGATTCTGATGAAATGAGCGCTGAGCTACAGCGGTTTGTTTTAATTTTACAAAAAAAAAACGCAATCTCAATACGGCTCAAGACTTTCTGAACTATCTTCTAAAGACTCATTTATTTGAATTGTATCCGAATGTGTACATCGCACTTCGAATCTTACTAACTTGCCCCGTGACTGTTGCCAGCGCTGAAAGAAGCTTCAGCAAATTGAAACTGATCAAAACTTTTAATAGAACGTCTATGACAGACAGTAGACTATCTTCATTAGCCATGTTGTCAATCGAAAATGACTGCGCCCGATCTCTTGATTATGACAATGTCATAACAGCATTTGCGAACAAAAAGGTTCGCTCCAGACTATTTAAATGATACTGTGTTTTTATAACTTTTTCATGTTTTTCAGTGTCATTGCTTTCGTTTCGCAGTGTCTGCATAAATGTCCTACTGAACTCTGGCATCGGTGCCGAATTTTTTATGACTTGCACCTTCGGTATCGGCATGCTTTATTCTGACATTAGCCTGTTTACTTATGTACAAATTGTGGTGTATTTTCTTAATGCAGCTTTTCAATTTTACAATTTTACACCTAGTGATATGACCTGTGCGCAGGGGCTCTTGCGCTTACTTTGGGGGGGGCCCGAAGTTGGAGTGCTACGGGACTGGGTTTATGAGAAAGCTTGTTTGTGATAAGGCTGTGCAGTTTCTTGTTGATATTATGAAAGTTCCAACGCTTATATGGCTCATTTAAGACTATACCCAAGTTTTTTTGAGGCCATAATCAGCGATGGCCGATGTTGAGACCTATGGAACTTCTCTAGAGTACGTCTGTCCAATGGCAAGTTGTCAAGGCCAGCACTAGCGAAAGACAGGTTTGGTTTAATTCCAGTCCAACTACCAAAGAAAAGCTGTGGGTATCCGTATGACTATGCGGTAAAGTAAGGTTGCCCTTGGCTGCCCAGTCAACTAAGCATTTTCCATCTGGGCTAGTGGAACCATAACCCAGTCCGTGTGCTGGTAGTTAAGTCGCCATCATAGAGACAGGGGTATGGTAACATTGGAATGGCTGCTAGTATCGGTGGCAAAATTAAAGATTTGTTGACGTTGACAGTCTTGCAAACACCAACGTCCACGCACAAACATTCAATTGCTGATGCTTTCGAAAATTCGCCTGCCAGTGCATAGCTTAGCTTTTCGTGAACGAATGTAGATTGGCCATGCTTCCTGCTTGAAACCAAGTCATTCACTATAAAATGTGGTATCACTAGTAAGTCTGCATTAGGGCAACGGGTCTAGTAGGAGAATGACAAGGACCTTGTATCTGGTGACCAATTAGGCCTACTACGCAGATCTTTCTTAGACTTAGGCCCTCCATGGTTGAATGCAGTATTATGGGCACAGATGGCCCACATCTAACATCCGTGGATTTGCCAAGTCTCTTTCGGTTCAGGAGGTGAGGGTTTATCTTTTACCACCCCAGAAGTATTCCAAGTGTATCATCATTCAACTGGACATTGTAAAGTACTGATTATTCACATCAACCCGAATATTTTCTTTAATTGTTTCAAGCTTCTTAAAACGGAGCTTTTGACGTCTTCGCAAAGTGTTTCTTTGGCTGAGCGCAAAAGTCTTTACACATCCTTGACTCTCTTTCAAGATAGAAGCAATGACGTCATTAAAAGCATCACTTATTATCTTGCGCCGGACTGCAGCCATTACCACAATGTTTCCAGGTACATATAGGACAATGTGTTTAGGATATTTCAGTTTTTTAGACGGAAGTTCATAAAAATTATTATCCTTTTGATCTTCAGTAGGGCCATTGTCCTCATCAGCAATCGACACCGGTACCATTGCCAATGTCTTTTTTTCTTTTGCTCTCTTTTTGTGCCAGTCCTCTTGTTCTTGATACAACGTTTTTTGCTCTAAACAAACCAGAAACTGCTTGTCTCTGTTGCTGAGTGTTGAGTGCTTTCCAGTTTTTTGGTCCTGCACGAATATCTGATCCTCTTCAAGAAGCTTAAGGTCAATATCTGGTTTAGCCATGTCAAACAGAGTGTCCAGTTTTGCCTTGAATTTTGCACATTTGGATTAGGATTAGTATGTTCATTAAATCTCCTTTTCACAAACTTATGTTGCACGATATTCTTCCCCAAGGGCGGTGATTCTAGCTTTAGTTGTGTTTCAACTCACATGGCAAATGTAGCCAAGAGCTTAGCCGTCTGCCATCTTTTTTACAAGAGAACAACTTTGTCTGAAGTCTGATTAACAGATTTTCGCTTGCTCAACTAAACACATTGGAAACAGCATAAAAACCTGTACATTACTTCCAAATTAGCTGGCCATTTTTGAGCTGATAGCTGCTCTTTTGGCTTACCAGAAAGAGGGAACTGTAGATCTTGTACCAACTTTCTACTAACTATTTTCTTTCTCCTATTAAGTTACAGATATTGTTTTTATTTGAACAGTGAATATTTCTATCAATTTTTCAATAACAATCTTTTCTATCTGTATTTTAAAATACAACTTTCATTTAGGTTGCGTCAACACAAATTAACTCACAAAATTTTATAAAAACTGTTTTGCCTGTTGCAGCTTAGTAGCCAAGGCCTTATGTAGATAGCTCTGAACTACTTTAGAAATAATCAACCTGTGGTAATTCATAAACTCGTTCATCTATTCTTTCTAGCAGTTTCTGCAGCTTTTATTTTGTTACAGTTGCTGATCGTTGAAATGAACGACCTGAGTGGCTTCACCGCCTAGCTCTTTGTATATCTGCACACCACTCATTACAATCACTGAACTCCGGAAAATGCATTGTTTGTAACAATACACTTGCTGTTTGTTGTGTTATATTACGTGTGTGGTTATTTTATGCTGGAAACCGCCTTGCGCCTTGTCTTCTTAAATTATGCAAACCCCGTAAGCGCACATGCTTCTGGCGCAATGCAACAAGTAAAGTAACTACAAGTCCAGATTAGGCAATTACAATTAGAATGGCACTATATATTAAGCAGGTGTCTGGGCGTTTTCGTTCATTCCATTACGTTCTTGTGTTTCTATGAAATCATTGTGAGTTGAAAACCTTGTGTGGAAAATTGTTATCATACGAGGTGTGTCCAAAAAGTAACGAGACCGGTGTTATAAAAACTGTATTGAAAAATATTGAAATATACCAAAGTCAAATTCCTTCAAAGTAATCTCCTTCCACTTTGAAACACTTGTGCATTCGCCTTTTCGAGGATTCAACACCCCTTGGGAAGGCATTTTCTGGGATCTTTTTGAGCTCCGTCGTCGCGGCCATTTTGATGGAATCGATGTCAGAAAAATGGGTTCTCTTCAGAACAGATTTGATCTTGGGAAAGAGGAAAAAGTCACACGGGGCCAGATCGGGAGAATATGGGGGTATTCCAAAATTGCAATGTTCCTTTCTGCAATAAACTGACCAATACTCAGGGCTGCGTGATCAGGAGCGTTATCGTGATGGAGCCTCCATGCGTGGGCTTCCCAAAGGCTCCATCTCTTGTCACGCACTGTCTCATAAGGCGCCGAAAAATGTCTTTAAAGACATCGTTCATTTCGAATTCCTACCCCAAGGCCAAACAGTGAACCAAACCGTCTATAAAGACATTCTTCGGCGCCTTATGAGACAGTGCGTGACAAGAGGCAGACCTTTTTGGGAAGCTCACGCATGGACGCTCCATCACGATAACGCTCCTGATCACGCAGCCCTGAGTATTGGTCAGTTTATTGCAGAAAGGAACATTGCAATTTTGGAATACCCCCATATTCTCCCGATCTGGCCCCGTGTGACTTTTTCCTCTTTCCCAAGATCAAATCTGTTCTGAAGAGAACCCATTTTTCTGACATCGATTCCATCAAAATGGCCGCGACGACGGAGCTCAAAAAGATCCCAGAAAATGCCTTCCCAAGGGGTGTTGAATCCTCGAAAAGGCGAATGCACAAGTGTTTCAAAGTGGAAGGAGATTACTTTGAAGGAATTTGACTTTGGTATATTTCAATATTTTTCAGTACAATTTTTATAACACCGGTCTCGTTACTTTTTGGACACACCTCGTATATATTTAAAAATACGACATTGTTAAATGCATCCATGGAACAAAATTAGCCAAATAGTTTGTTGAACTTGGCCGAACGTAATTTTTCCCTTGAGTTTTGTGCGGACAACATAGCAATAATAAAGGGGCCTCTTCAGAAAAAGAAACTTTACTACCCACAACAACGAGGCTTGGTGTTTAGGCTTTTAAATGAGATTGCTCACCATTACTATATACTTTTACCAAATAGAATTACGAACGCGTAGAGTTCTAATCATTATTGAAGCAATTAGGTGAAAAGCGGGAAAAGAAAGTTTTCTGGTTAAAAGAAATTATCTACCAATTTACTATTTGGCAATGATATTGACAATACTTAACTTGGTTGATGAGCACAACCAGCCAAAGAAAGCACCACTGAAGCGTAATTGATTTCCTCTCATTCAAAAATAGTAAATTTTTCACTTGTTTGATTCCCCGATTTTCAGAAAAATATTCCTCGAAAACTTAAAAATACCGTTGCAATTTGAATTCCTGATAAAACTTTTCAAATATTTGACAGAAACCTTACTTTCGACAATCTCACTGTATGGCGTGTTGATGTCCAAGTTTGTAAGTAGAAGCGGAATTTCGGCATCCTGGAGACCAATGACCTGCTGTGGTTTGAACTCACTCACATCAGAGAGAAACCAGGGGGGCCATAAGAGCTGAGGCCCCTGACCTCAAGAACGAAATTTGTTCCATCATTAAAAAAGGAAGACCTTTTTATGATACTCTCAACAAATATATCAGTAAGTATTGATATTTGAGGTTAAAAGGGAATTGTCTAACTTTTGATCAACCTTTACAACTTTTACTAGTTTTGCCACCCCAGTGACCCTGAAGTCTCCAGTCGGTAACTACCTTCCAAAAATCTTAATTGCACACTTGTACACATTGATAATACCTGATCGACCTTGCTGCTTAAACCAACATCATGTTAAAATCGATAAAGCAAAAATATTTATTGAAAACGAAATAAATCAATGAGCTTGCAATATTCAAACCAGCATTCGTTGAAGCCGGGTCAAGCTATAGCGCTTGGCAGTAAGCTGCGGTAGATGCCACAGATCGCAAAAAGCGCAGGCTGAATAAATTTAAATCGGACCTTTAAGGCTGGTTTCCATTCGGCGTAGATCGCGAGCGTGACGTGAAATATTCTTTGTTTCTCTATCTAGTTTTACGCGCGGAGCGAGCGTTTAACAAAGGATTTTTCACGCTACGCGTGCGATCTACGCCTAATGGAAACCAACCTTAAGAGTTAAGCATCTGCTTTCCGTTCAAGCCAAACGTCGCTGATGCATTTACTCTTCAGTAGAAATCTGAACTGAAGTATCATAGATTGGGAGCCAAGAAAGTCGCTTCATTCGGGAACCAAAGGCAACAAAACGTAAGGAAGGTCATTCTCGTTGAAATCAATAGACAAAACGAAACGTCCTACTTGAAGCAACACAAAGCTGCAGAGATACAGCAGGTTCGACATTAAAATTGCAACAGGGATTTCGCCATTGGCAGTGACACATCAATCGCACGGTTAGACAAGACAAACAGTCGTTTTAATCTAACAATGCACTTTCCTCCAAGGCAAGAGTAAGACTGCAAATGGGTTGACATTCGCAGAGGTTGGTAGTTCTCGATGAGGCGTGCAGGTCTAGCACATCAATGAAAATAGAACACTTGCACTCAAAAAAATCGACTTGTAGATGGGCTGGAAAGTTTTTTCGAATTCAAAACAAAAACAAGCGATACCAAAAAAACATAAATACTGTACAGCTTTCACTGTAATAGTACATGAAATGCAACACTAAACACGACAACCTGAAAAAGGCACACGAAAACTCCCATTTTAATTTACATTAAAATCAAGACAGTTAAGCTAGCTTTCTACATTCGATCTCGGTTCAGTGAATGCTAAGTACAAAACATTTATAAATTCCGAGGCGAAAAAACTTTTTCCGTCTTGGAAAAACCTGTCAACAATGAAGGCTGGTTTTCAATTAGGCGTACATTGCAGGCGTAGCGTGAAAAATTCTTTGTTTCTCTATTTAGTTTTATGCGCGCAGCGAGAGCGCGGAGCGCATAAAGCTAAATAGAGAAACAAAGAATTTTCACGCTACGCCTGCAATCTACGCCTATAAGAAGCCAGCTTTAACTTAAATCTGAAAAGATACTGGCTGGTGAAAGTAAGCATACTAGCTGCATACTAGGAGTCGCATGTGATTTTCTGGTAAAAGGTCAACATTTAGATGAAAAACTACGCAAAAAGCTAAATGAAAATCACCATTAAGCGCGTGATTGACTTTCAAAAACTTTTCGGTATCGAATGCACCCACGATAACACTACAGTAGTTAAGTTTTGGTAGCAATAGACAGTGTAAATACAGGTGAAGGTAGGGACAAGGTTGCATTCGACTGAACCTGGTTTCATCTTTTCGATACATCTAAAATAATGCGTAAAAATCTATCTTGAAGATTTGTAATCGCGCGTTTCTGCTTAGTAACACAAAATCTTTATCGTTTACAAAGTATATCAATCAATGAAGGAAATCTTCACAAAATTAATTGCAAATATTGCCTTACCTAAATGTTCAAAAATTGAAAGCTGGCTATTTTTGTTTCAGTAAAAGCGTAAAAAATATCGGTATCAATCAATACTACTTCGGGTTCAATTGTTTTAAGCGGGTTAAAATCAGTTGTTTCTGTCCCAGCTTTAATTGTTCATTTTCATTCAGTTTTTGACCTTGTGATCTTAATCGCTCAAGCTTTTCAATCTGAAAAAATATCAGAAGATATTAGTTTCTGAAGACACTTGAGCTTCGGGGGTTAACGCAAACATGAGAAGTCCAACCAACTTTATAAGAATCGCTTACAATAACAGAATTAGATAAAATCAAGGTACACTAGATCAGCTGAGCTACTTTATTATAAGAAATATCGATTTCGCCTTATACAGGCATTTTCAATTTCTTATTCAAATAGAATAACAGAATTACTAAGGCTATAGCGACTCATCAAATCATAATGAAAGAATCAATATCGAAGTTTTGACAATTTTTTCAGACGCGTAGAATCGTTGACTGCAAAATTCTAAAAACATTTAAACAGAACAATTCAATGGATTTTGGACTGGGAAATCGAACCATTTTAAACACACGCTTAAGGCTACGCTTGTACTTAAAATACTCGAAAGAAAATGATGTAGCGACTGTGGCTAACCATTATTCATATTCACGATTACTGTTGGAGTAAAGCAATGGCATTTTAATTAACTTACGTCGCTCAAAAGTTGAACCAACTTTTTTGTCTCCACTTGAGCTCTACTATTTATGCCAAGTGATGATTGATTACCAGGACTTCTTCTATTCTCTGCATTGATACAAACAGAAGTTAATTTCTAAGCTAACTTTTGAAGTTCGTTCGTGCTGAAGTCGACGGTGTAGTGGTTAAGGCGCTCGGATCGCTAGGATTAGACCATGGTTCGTAACCCAACTGTGTCGGAATTTTGAACATGAGCTCACAGTTCCTACTCAGACTCAGAGCGCAATTACACTGGCATACAATCGTGTGGCGGAAAAGGTGGCCGAAAAAACGGAAATGGCCCCTCGCTGCAGACCTGTGAACCCAGAAAAATGAGACTTATTATTATCAACCTTTCCATCTTTAAGCTCGGAATCGAGTGTGGAACTAGCTTTACCTAAGTGCTAACTGCTTCGACGCAAAACAATCTTTATAACCCACCGACAAAGTTATGCGCAGTCGGCATCACATAGCTTCTAGTGATGGAAAATAGTGCATTTAAAAGCAAGCGGGAAAGTTAGACCAGCCAGTAGTCGCACAGATATTATATTGCCAGGCGTTATAAGATTTAAAGCCAATTCTTAAGAGCTAAGCTACTTATTGACAGGTGGCCGTGGTTACTCTTGCTTCAAAGAAAACCTGAATAATGTGTGAAAATACCGACCAGCCAGAACTACTTTTTCAAATACTCCAGCAGAACACCGTGTCTAAATGACGACCAGCATACTTACTTAAAATGAGAAAAGTAATTTTTTAACTGCGAGAACTTCATGGGGCTTCAAAACTTCTAATGACTTATTTTCTGTTCTCTCTCTTGGAAAACGCAAAAAAACATTCTATCGTTTGGTAAGTTACGAAAAACACATTGGGCATCATTCATTATTTGCGTGAGCAGTTTTCCCTTTTGACAAGATTCAAACAAAGCGAAGCAGTCTTGCTTGTAACTACGATAACTAGCAACTTATACTGACAGTCAACATGAATAGTGTCTCTCGTAAGCAGTCATACCGTTCTCGTTGAGAATAGATGGGCAAAAAACATCGGTGCTACAATAGCGTGAGGTCTACCGACATAAGTCACCAACCGAGATGCAGGGTGAGGTCTACCGCTTGACTCGCACCTACCGAAGTGCAAACTGCGTGAGGTTTGGGTTAGAACCACTGCCCTAAACCTAACCCTAACAGAGGGGTGAGGGATAAATAATTCAGTGGTAGACCTCACGCTATAGTAGTAACCGGAGGTAGATCTCACGCTATAGTAACACCAAAACATCAACGGGGGAGGCTAGGGAAAACGGCCACCGTTTCTACTCCTACATGCGATCTTTGCTCACACGTTCGCTAAAAACAACTGAATTGATAACCTTTTGTTTCTGTTCCCAATGATGATAATGACTGTTGGATTTCAGCATCCATTTCAGAATCAACAAACCGGCTGCTACAGTTAGAATAGGCAGGTGGATTCGCGGGTCTTCTTTGTACATTTCCCGCTAAAAACAGACCCAAAACAAGTTAGCCGCCTCAAGTTATATTTCACCGGTCTATTGTACTATAAACAAAATAAAAGTATTGCGAATGTTTCGTGCTCACAACTGCAGCTTTTCAACCACGACCGGAAAAATTACGTGAGACTTTATTGCCAAATGATGAGCGTTGTAGACCATCTCAGAATATCGGTACTATCTGAAGTTAATACTGCTACAACACAACTTGCGAGTTTTGTGTGTTTTCGTGAATTAAATGTTTGTTTTAATAAAGAAACTTAATTAAGATCAATTTATTCAGTCAAAATTTTGTTAGATCAATAAAGTCAATTTTCTTTATTATTAAAACCAATAAAAACTTGCCCTAGTAATGACATCTTTGACAGTAAAGTTTCAGTTTTAGTGACTACGAGTTTTGAAAGCAAAGTGCTCGATCTGAACGCAAATCAAGTTTCATCTAACAACCTATATATGTTGAAACTTCTTTTTAACACTTTTACTGCTAGAGGTAAATCCATCTAAAGTGCAAGGCAGTTCTTAAGAAAAAAGGTCATTTTGAAAAAATGCCCAAAAAATACTATAAGAGCTTTTTTGAAATTCTTTTTGTGCGTTTGGGTGGACAAGAGGTTGGGCTAAAAGGAAAATATGAAAATTTGCATAATCCCCCGGTCACGTGACATTATGGCGGCCATTTTGGATTTCTAATTTTTCATCAAATCTGTGAAAAATACAACTTTTTCTCCAAGAAACACTGCTGGTTTTTTTTCTCTAGATTTTAATGAAAATCAACAAAAACATTAATAGTTTGGATTATTTTATGCATTTATTGAAAAAAAAAATATAAAACCATAAATGTTGCCTGAATTGCGAAAAAATATTTCTTCAACAACTTCCTTCACAGCGAATAGTCTTGCAGGCACCTCGCGCTGCTATTTTGCTGCTTTCCGCCTTAAAACACATGGAAATATAATCTAGTACATAGAAAAATCAAAGATGGCACCAGCAATACAAGCGCTGATCACCAAGAAGGTTTTACTGCATACACGGTAGCTCTGGGTACGCGCGGTGTACCGACATTCTATCATACAGTGTGTCCAAAAAGTCGCTACCGTTCAAAAATCTATGTATAATATATTATCCATCATTTATTTGACAAAGAATATGATGGGTTGAAATGGGTTTAATGACAACATAAATGACTAAACAACATTCTTTTATTTGTCGTAGGGATCTACCTGAAGTCCTCTCAAAGTAACACAGAGACGTATTCGGCGTGTAGCCACTTGTATCAACCATCTTTACTCAATAAACTACGAAGTATGAAATATCAATTATGTACATGGGAAATGAGAAGTTGCTGTAAATTCAAAATGTTAGATATCTAGGTAATGAATTTAGAAAATCAGTGCATGCATTCATAGCACTATCTCAATAGACAGTAATGCAAATAACATTGAAATTCATTTCTACTTTAAGAATTTAAAATTGAGAAAATTTGAACGGTAGTCACATTTTGGACACACTATATGCAGCGTTGTGTACCGGCCGGGTATTCGCGGGGTAAGGGTTATAAGTGACATGAGTTGAGCTTTTCGTTTAAGTAACACACTGCCACAAATTTCGAAAAACAAAAACTATGTGCATATTTGCACTCAAATCAAGTTTTACAACAAGCCAGCCAAAAGCTAAAAAATAAATTTTGTCCCACACGATAAGACACTAACCTCCACGCGGTTGATTCGCACATCTAGGTGCCATGTTGAAATTAGCAGCAAGGGAAGCACCACTTGGACCAGGTTTGGTAACAGGCGAACTGTGAATAACAGCAACACTTACAATAACGTAATCTCCTTAAATATATTAACACTTCTTCATTCAAGCTATTTACAAATAAAAATCTGGTAACTTAAATTGTGATAACAGTAATACAGCGGCCGGCTACTACAACTAACTTTCATTAAAGTTCCAATATACACCTATTAGTGCCGTTTAAACTACCAGAGGCTACCGGTTTGGGGTTCAAGGACCCTTTTGTGGTTTTCACGTTTTGTAGCTTATTTTTTCACTCAAAAAATACAAATAGACGTGATTAAAAGCTAGTGCGATCTTTGTGGTTCCCTTTTGGATGTGGTACGCAACAATTTGGTTTGAAATCAAGTTAGGTCAGATTGCCAAGTAGGCACTTTGATCGCTACAGTGTTATTTATGTCCACACCTTGGTTTGCGCTGGCCATCTCCTCCAGGTCCACGGTTCCTCCCTCTCCCTCTTCCCATCCCAACCACTCCGGATCGAAATTGAGGATGACCCGCTGGTCGGCGATCAATTGGAAACGGCTGATGAGTTTGCAAAACTTGCCGACTGGATGAAGGACTGCTATTTCTGCAAAGAAAAAAATTATTAAAATGATGTTTAATAACACCAGTTAATCAGATGCAATCTCTTCCTTTAGATCTTTGATGACAAGCGACCAAAAACGCAAAATAAGCGTCGAAACATACTTTTGAGTTCCAAGTTTCAATTTTAAGCGAGTCGCTTGGTGCTAATTCTAACAACATATTTCGAAGAGTCTTTCAACTTCTTGACAAACCAAACCACAATCACGAAAAGTTAAATAAACATAACTACGGTCGTATAATGTAGAACACCTGAGAGCAGTTCGTTCTCTCACCGGAACTTTTTCAGAACAAAATACTAACTTAAACACGAGTCTCCAAAAGATAAAATGCTTGTAAACGGTTGTACCAGGTAAGTGGTGACAACAGTACACGTTGTAACATTGCATCTCTCAGCGGAAAATGTGATGAAGCGACTTTGCTCTGTGCGAACAGCAGAGTCGAGAAAAACCTACATCGTGATTAACAACGCTTTCCTTGCTAGGTTCTACAGTTGACGAGACGCTTTTTTAATAATGCAAAGCTTTGTTAGGAAGGCATTGTTTCTCTGAAGATTTTGCTCCGATTGCGATGGGATTCACTGGCGAAATTAGAGGAAGTATAGGTAGTGTACAGATGGTTCTCAATTCTTGAGAATAGTACTTACTCGTCACACCGATGCAGTAGCGCATTTAGGAATACCATCGTGCCACGCCCCCTTCCCCCCTCTTATAGCCTTGACACGAATTTTCAAAAACTTTAAAAAATTGGTAACATTTGTGTCAACTTTTGATATATGTGGCTTTAGGCAACACGCCAACAGTGTTATGCATTGACGGCGTCAATTGTCGCCGACAAATTTTATTTACACTGCCACTTACGCCACAGATTTTTTTCTGTAGACAGAATGGATGTCGCCCTAACTTTCTAGCCATGTTTAAACGTTAATTTTTTTACGGCTCATTAAATCAAATCCTTTAAATTAAATAAAACCTGTTTTCTAACTTGAAAGCTGGAATTTTAAAAAGTTTTATTTGAAAACAGCTTTTATTTTAAATAAAATCTCTGTAGACCTTCCTCCCGCTCATTTAACCAGCGCTAACGCTGTCAAGTGTTGGGCTGTAAACGCTAACGCTAGCGCGGTTAAATTTTTTTGTTGACGTGCACAACACTGTACGCCAATACAACTTCAGTCGGGCCATATTGCAAATCTGCAGCTCATTTGATTTGGGTCAATAGCCCCGCTATTTGTGATAATAGCTGATAGCTATAGTTTTTAAGCGACATGTTAAGTGTTTTTCTTCAGGTTTTTTATTTGTTGTGATGACATCATAACTTCTTGGGTTAGCCGTTTATGCTTTAACGCGTGAATATTGTCGTTCGCGTGCGTGGGACGACTGGAGAGCTAGGGAATGTTTTCAAAACGAAAACGGTTTTGGTTTCATGGTATAGTATTTTTAGTTTTGTATTTAGGAAAAACGTTAATTAATTTGAGTACGAATGCACGTTAGCGCATGATGCAGTGAAAATTACTGATATTTTTGTTTGCACCGCAACTGCCAAGAATTCTAATACATCAAAAGCAAGTCAATTATATGCGAGAGCTAATAAAAATTTCACGCGAAATCGGGAGATGCCGAGCTTTTGGATGAGTCACAAACCGAAGACCTATCGTGACACGTCATCAAAAAAGTAGCAATGTTCAAATGATGAGGAATGCTCCGAATCAAAATGGTTTCGTCCAAATCACGGCATGAGTAGAGTATCACGAAACAGTCTGTGTATTTGAACGGCTGCTGCCTGCAGTTGAAGATGGTGTTGAAAAATTAGTTTGGGGCCTGCTGGTCGAGGCTTTCGTGTAACGGTTGAAATTTCGGCTGCAATTCTTGAAGTCACCAAACCTTCGCAGGAAGCTTAGCAAGGTCTCGATCATACGATGAAAGAAGCGCGTGATTGCATTACAGTTCTGAACGGGATGCGTGCAACAAAATCCATTAACACAGAAAGCTTTTCAAGAGCAAGTAGTTCATACGCCATCATCGAAATGCCAAAAACAGTGTTCCCCTACAAACGCAAAAAAAGTGCGAATTTGCGAAAACATGTCCGGCGGATTCGCAGTCAAAATTCAACGATGCGTGAGAAAGTCCGGCGGTACTCGGTAATTTTTTGTAGTTTGGCAAAATTTTTGCGATTTTGCTTGCAAAATTTTCAACTAACTGTTTAATGCGTGGGAGATAGCGAATAGAAATGCAAGATTGGAGCGATGCTTTTTAGGTCTGTGCAACGTCTCGCGTGAACATCGCGTAGTTATGACGCAGCAGCGACGACGGCGACTTAAATATCTTTTGCATAACAAATTGCTCTCAACCAATCAACATAAAGCAAATTAAAAAGTTATTTTTTCACTTTTCTGGCCAATTTCAATCGTAGCTACACAGCAACTACACCAAAGAGCTCTCAAACTTTAGTTTAACATAAGGCATGATTTTCCGAGGGAAGTTCGAAACTGAAAGTATTTAAAAAGTATTATACAGGGGGGTGCAAAAGTAGGTATACAGTTGTACCACATCAGTGAAATTAGTGGCATATTATATAGAAGTGAAAGCAACATTTCTTAAAATAAAAATCCATCTAGTTTTAGTCATTTCGTTTAATTAAAATGCAGGTTTTGTTTTTAGCAAGATGGAGCCCCACTTCATTTTGCTCGCACTGTGCATGCACTGCTTGACTGAATATTTTCCAACTGATGGATTATACGACGAGGTGCTATTTACTGATCCCGCGCTTGCCAGGTTTAACTTCTATGAACTTCTTTTTGGGGGAACCATATAGGATAAGGTTTTTGCACGCAAGCCCCGTACTGTTGAAGACATGATTCAGTTCATTTTGAAGGCTTGTCAGGAAATTGATGCTGGTGAAGACCTTTGTTTTAGAGCGTGCATGAGTGTTCGTTCTCAAATAGAGGAGTGTGTGATCGCTGACGGCAAGCAATTGGAGTACCTGAGGGATTAAAGCTTCTTATTACGTATGTTTCTTATTACATGTTGTGCAACATTCGTTTTTTGTATAATAAATGCTGTCAATAATGTACGTGTTAACTATTTTTATCACTGTATACCTACTTCTGCACCCCCCTGTAAATGTTTTCATTAAGCTTCAACGCCAACTTTAATCGTGCTTGATAAGATAAAAAAAGTACATTGCTATCGGCTTCAGGTTAGCACAAAAAAACACCATTTTTTGAGGGAGTGGTTTAGCTTTTGTTGATTACAAATAAAAAATCTTCTCATACTTGCCAGTTTTACAAACTAAAAGTAAAAAAACAATACGACTTCTAACCAATTTTAGTTTTAAATACCCCAAAATGTAGCTGGAAGCTATATGCTGTGATAGCCTACCAGTCATAATTGAAATAATCCCTGAAACGTGAAAAAAAGTGTGAATTCTAGTTTCGATCTCTTTGAAAACGTTTTACATGAAAATGTAGCCTTTTTTTTACCTTAATTGCTTGAAAGGTAATTTGTAATATAGTAAAATTTGCTTATAACTGTAGCATGAAGGTGCATTATCTAATCACGTTTACCAGTGTAAAGAAAAATCACTAAATAGTCAAAAACTCTCAGAAAGTTGTACATTGCGCAAAAAACCCTTCCTGTAAAGCGTAATTGTGGGCACGACCCCGCCTACTTTACCCGGCCCACTGTCTACATCTACCGGTAGTCTCCCAAAAATTTTTCTGGAAATGAGGGCAGCCCCCTTGCAAATGCAGTAAAACTATTGGTTTGAATAAAGAATGGACTATACTTTTTTTGCAGTAAGTGCCTGTAAGTGAGACCATGTAGTTTTATGCGTAGTTACATATATCAGCTTTTCAATTTTTTGCTCGATCTAAAAGCAGTGTTTACCAAACTCATGCATATCCACGTCCATGAATTTCTCTGTTTCCTTTACTTCGGTCAAGTTTCGAATGCTTTCCAACAAAGATAGATTTTCGGTCAAGTTTCGAATGCTTTTCACTAAGGTCGAATTCTTTTCACGCATTCGGTCAATGGTTAATTTAAACTTAATAAGAGCGAAAAAAATATTTAGCCAGCTATGTAACCGCGATTATGTGTCTCGAAACTACCGTTACTTTCGTCCCAATACCCAGCCAGATGGACAAAATTTTCTAAAAATTAACTCGTTTGTTATGCGTGGTTTGTGAAATCAGTTGACAAGATTTGGGTGAAATTTGTTATCGCTTATCAATAATATTGCTTTCCGACATACGTTCAAGGAAGAAAGCAGAACACACCTAGTGTGACTATTACGGTGCATCGTACAAAAATCCTAATTTTCTCCTTTTAAGTTACGCAGCTTTGGTCGCCAAATACATTCAATTTATATGGAAGGTTCGCTTACAATTGCAAAACCCTGCTGTTTAATTGATTACGATTGAGAAATGTCACTAGTTTAATTATTTTTATTCAGCAACAATTGAAGTTCGCCAGTAATTTTATGTTCTGGTGTCATAGTCGTGGTAACATACCAACATCCCATTAAGTTCAAAAAGTAATATTTTTCATCCTCACGTTGGGCGTCGGCATAGAATTGTGCTAATTTTATTTACATGCACTATTTACATGACATTCTGAATTACCGGTACGAATTACTGTTGCACAGGTTGCTGAGTTTAAAGGATCATATTTAGTTTATTACACAGAAACAAGCAAATATTTCGCCGCGGCCGATTAGTCACCGGTGGTAGGCTACTTGTTCTTGAACCTTTTTTAGTGCTGACATAATCAAGCAATTTTGCCTCTTTCCCTCCCCTCCCACCCTCTCCGGAAATTTTGAAAACTCTGCGCTTACGCCCATACTATTTGCTGTTCGAACTTGTTTTTAGTTCATCTTTGAAGATCTTTGACACACAGCTAACTCCAGTTCTTGCTGCGAAAGACGCAGCAGAGTAAACAAGCTAAAACTCGCAAGCTGGCATCTAAATGAAATTAAAAAAAATCATTCGTGGTAGATGATGATGGCCTAGACCAGGGGTCTCCAAACTTTTTCCATGGAGGGCAATATTGCTGATATTTTAAAGACCCGTGGGCCCAAGTTAACCTTAACTTGGGAGTAACGGTAAATAACGTTAGAGATCGTGCTATCTTGCCCGAAAATTAAGTTATATCCAAAAAAAAAGATCATCATTTGTCTCGCTGTCACCAATAATGCTGTTCGTGATCAAATTGATTGGATCGAAATGGCTTTGTCAAGGAAGCATTGCGCTATACATTTAAAGGGCTCCGCGAGCCGCAAAAAAGCCTTCGCGGGCCGTAGTTTGGCGACCCGTGGCCTAGAACAAAGATTTTCAATCGCCGGACAACGATCTTCACGGGGCCAGTACTTTATTTACCCTTCACATCAAGTGAAATTGGAAAACATTTCTGACGAATTGCTTTTTTATTTTATTAGGACATCCCTAAAATTTACTTTGATAACTTTTGAAATTGAGAAAAATATATAATCAGGCAAGTGCTACTGCGCGTTTCGAAAATGGGCCACATGCCAAAATCGGTTGAAAAGCACTGAACAAGATTAAAAATGCCATAATTAAAAAAATACTTAAGAAAAAACAAAAGATGCAGTTATACGCAAACTTTAAAGGATCCGAAATATTGCAATTTTGCAGGGACTTAGGGAAACGACACGTTACTATAGGCAAGTTGAAGTCGTCAATGAAGCCGTTTGAATAATTCTACTGCACAATAAAAATGTAGAAACAGTGCACACGTAGCTTGCAAACAGCTGTTGGCTTACTGTCACGTGTGTTTACGACAGACGCTTAATTTCCTTTGAAAGACTTTTGGACGAAGGATCCGAAATCTGAATTGGGGTACCGGTAAACGATATCTTTTTCTAGCTTAGCGTATATACTGAACAGCAGTAGGCTACCAAAACCATCTTTTGTACTTAATTTAAAATACGTTACTTAGGCTGGCATAGCGGTTTGTTCAACAATGTCCACCAAAATTTGTCTAACGGTTTTCGAATATTTGCAAGCAATTTCGTACTTAAGCCGGCGGTTACCCACATACCAAAACTTAGACAAAACATTGATCAAGAATCATTGTGAGGCCACGAAATTGTCCAAATCTTCCTTCCACAATACCATGGCAATACTATTGACTAGCAGTGCTTCTTTATATCAACGCTATCATTATACAACTTAAAAATAGATTTTCCTCTCACAATGCCAATTTCTGCTTTTAAGCCTATTGTTATCAGCTGATTGCGCAACTTTAGAAAGCAATTTTTCTCGAGTAAAATCTTTTGCCAATATGTTTGAAAATTTTTTTTCAAGTCGTTCAAATTTTTTCAACTGTCTTGAGGCCGAAATGCAACGTTAGAACAGTTAACATTTACATGAAACTTCTACAAAAAGCCGAAATTGTGTCATGAATGCAACGTTACAAATTATCAAATTGATCTTCTGGTAAAAATATTAATTAACAACTTATTTTCAGAGAACTTGTGTTTAAGTTAGTATTTTGCCCTGATAAAGTCCATACGAGGTGAAGAAAAGCCCTGGTAAATAATGAGTTATCTTTTACTTTAATATGTTAAATAAACTTCTGTTTGTTATAACGATACGGTTTGTTAGAAGTTTGTTTTAGTTTTACTACTTGTAAAGAAAATTACAACATAACGAAGAGCTTTTTCCAAGAGCACAGCACGGCAATGTAACTATTGAAAGGTGTAAAAGTATGACCTCTTCATTATAGTTCCTATCAAAACAGAACTCAGCCCAACTGACTACACTACCAATGATCTTGAGTTCTTGACCATCAGTACGAAAGATATCATACAGAGTAAAATAACAAAATTTAGGATAAAGCTATAGTTCATGTGAAAACATGTGAAGGTCGACCCCGTTATTTACATGCACAGCTGTGACACTTTCACGTAAAAATTCAACACCTACTTTTCCTTGCTGGAAGCTTGATCTCCCCACACATATCTGTCGCTGGGAACAACCGTTTTATAACTGGGCACATGTGTCTCAAAGCTTGCGATCTAAACATGAACATCATTTACATCTACAGTAAACCTATGAGCATACTCTATGGTCCAATAACTGCTCGCCAAAAAAACGTTACCAGTTTTTTTATTGCAAAAAGGAAATAAAGCATGGTCTACTGGTGACAACGACCTGATCACAAAAAAGGTAGTTGGCCTGACCATAAAAAAGAACTGAGCAGCAACAATGGCAAGAAATCTTAAGAGCGTTTGATGTGCAACATCAGTCTCACGATTTGAATTTGCATAGATTACTCTGAGCATGCCCAAAAAGCTGAATTGTGACCTGGATTTAAGAGCTCACTTAACTTTGTCTAGCAAATTTTTCCACAAAAGTCAATGCTTTGGCCAAAGTGAAGATATATGTGTGCTTGAACAGGTGCACCAAAAAATTAAAAAAAGGCCTACCTGCTGTTTATTCTAATAATTATGTTTTATCAACAACCTACAGTAGAAAACGTGCACCGGTGTAACAACTAACCTCCTGGTCCCAATCTTCACCTCCACTGAAGTCATCATTATTTGTTGAGTAAGGAGGAACACTAGTGTCACCTTTTGCTTCATCATCATCAATTTGTAAACGTTCTAAAATTGGTAAGTAAAAATAGCATTGAAACTGAAGTATCATGTTGTGCATGTACTATTCTTTCAGACAAAAAATTATAAACAAAACCAACGATCAGAGCAATAGGCAGATGAGTAAATTACATATTCATTACAAGCAAATTGTTCGTTTACAACCAATTTTTGACATCTGAGGGCAGAATGGAACAAAAATGTGCCAATTTCAAAACAAACACACAATGTCATGGGCTACTTACGATAATTTATTTCATTTTCAATCATTCTACGATCAGGGCAACTGCTTAAGTGCATTTGATATTCTGGCAGTGGAACCTTATGGCGAGCATTAAAAGGACAAGTGCTCTGTAAATATTAACACGTTATTTTTTACCTCAGTTAAAACTATGCAGTAATATACTGTTACTTTTGTAAGTTTACTTTGTGAGCCATCAAATTCCTTATCACAAATCATAGTTCCTATTCACAACATACAATTAGGATCTACCAAATGTTTTAAATTTTACCAATGGCTAGGGTGTGTTCAATTTCAAAGCCTAGCTTATTTTTCTGGCAAAGCATTTATAGCTGTACTGACGTTTGCACATTTAAAATCTATGATGCCATACGCATCAGAAAATTTCAAACAAATAAAAGTGCATTAGTTCTGCTATGAAAACATGCAAGCTGATATGATGTTGGTGTGCACAAATAAATAGTCAATTTGACAAAATATTCAACTTATATAGTACCACCACTGGAATATAACCACGAAGCACAATCATTTTTGAAGCCATGAGTTACTAATACCCTAGCAATCTCTAATAACTTTTCTTACCATTTCCACATTGAGGTGATTTTTCCGACATTTTATAAGATGCCTTACAAATCGATTTGCAGCCACCCTGTGTGAATCATCGTAAGGACAAACGTGCAAATCATCTTTATCAACATGCTGCATTGATTGCTGATAAACAGGAACACCCGATCGAATCATGCTTGAGTTTATGTATAAAGCAATATACCTTAAGCTTTTAATTAGCACAACTAAAAGTGTATAACTTTCAGCAGACAGCAACATTTGCAGTCAAAAGCATGGCACAATGAACTAAGTGTCTAATTTGTACCTAGCAAATGGCGATTTGTATCTTCAGAGCATTGTGTTGCATGCAGCATAGCTAAAAGGAATTAGCATTTCCTTCCAAGTTCACGTTTTGGGTAAAAACTATGACAAAACTTGGTAACAGCTGACTTGAAGACTGCCAAGTCATTTACCAATTTTCCTGAACCTAATTGACTTGCAATTTTCCTTTCCTCATTTTGCAATTGTCTGTCCAGTTTCAGACAACACTAAATTATGGAAAATTATAATCAATTACTGAATCACAGAAACATGAAATTATTGAAATTCATTATAAAAAATGAATTATTAACTTGCAGATATATGTAAAAACTAATGCAATTAACTAAAAAAAAAGGCAGTGGCTATTTTGCCGTCGACGGCAATTTACCCTCAGAGACTATTTTGCCGTGAGTTGTTTGTGATTGGTCAATATTAATGACGTACTAAACATGTGACTTTTGGTCGTCTCTGATTGGTCAATTTTAAAAACCAAAAAAAAAATTTTGCACCCCCAGGTCTCTATCCCCCACCCTGCACACTCCCTTACAGTGTACACTGCCCCGTATATTTACATACCGGGCCTGCCACTTCAGTGTACACTGCCTTTCTTTCCAAGCCCTGGCCAGCTGAGATTCAAACCCAATACCTTGGTATCTCAAGACCAGCGCTCTATCCACTACACCACAGAGTCACTGGTGCGATAATAGCAAATTTGGCTATGTAAACAGACGTGAATGCTCACGGCAAAATAAATTCCAAGGGCAAATTGCCGTCGATGGCGAAATAGCCACTGCCAAAAAAAATCACAGAAATATGGAAGTTTACAGAAGTAGACAAAAACTAAAAGAATAACCACTTAATTAGTTAAAATTAGATAAGAGAGTTAAGTAGAACCAAGCATTTAAAAAAATTTCCTTATTTCTGCAATTTCCATAATTTAATGGATTATTTTTCCATATTTCAGTGGTGTGTTTAATTTCTCCTGTTTTTTTTTATGTCAAGACATATTCATTGTTTTGGGTAGTTCCAATAAGTACATGTACACAATGCTAGCATCAAACAATATTAGGGTTACAATTTGGATCAAAGTTAAGTTTAGTTTACATCCCAAGACAATGTGGACATCATGGACATACTACTTAGTAGGGCCTTTTGTTTTCAGTCACAAAAACGTTACAGCCAACTTAAACTTTTTATTTACCTACTAACAATAAGTAAAGTAAGCAAAGTAGTCATCATTTATTTTATAGCTTATCTATATCTGCTATTCAATAATAACTGTAGACTACTTTAAACAGAAGAAATATTTTAATGTAAAACTTCTACATCTATTGCAGTTGTTGTGTGCCTCTAGAGAGTTGTTGGTTAAGGACAAGCAAGAGAAGGATATGATAAGCCATCCAAATGTTGCATAAGAGCTTAGATTCAAATTGCTATTTCAAGTGTGGCCAGCAATCTATGCTACCAAACTGGCTTCAACTTATAGTACCGTGTAAATCCACCCCATTAAAATCAGACAAATCCTAAAGTTAACAGTAAAGAAATAGTATCAATACATGGCAGGAAGATTTAGTCATTTCTTTTGCTTTTGCAAGTAAAAAACTTAGATTTTAACGCTTAGGCTTTTCATAGGTGGAGCAGTTGCTGGTTTGTGAACGGACCAATGTGTAGAAATCATTAAATGGTCAAAGTAGCAGAAAAATATCCTTTGTTGAGGTAGGTTACTGTTCCAGTACTGTCCTTACTCAAATAAATGCTATAGCACAAACGGAAAAAATTGAAATTACTCTGGTTAGTGACTTGTCCATAAAAATGTTTACTTATTGAACTGTTTCGTTGACTGAGAACTACAACTGACCGACTCAATCTACGCCATCAAACTAAATGTCCTCACTTCACACTCTCACAAAGCACAAAAACAATCTAAACATGACTCAGAAATATGTTTGTGAAAATCCCCATGAAATCATTTTGGGGATTTCCCAAAATGGTTTATTTTAATTTTCGATTTTCAAAGAGGCTAACTTGGAAAGTGAGGTGATTTGTGAAAACCACATAATTGATGAAAACACCCACTGGCGTACCCAGGGAAGATACTATGCGCGCGCCTTCCTCAGGCACAATTAAACGTCATTTTCAGTCATTATTTGCAAAGATTTATTGCCGTGCCGCCTTCAGGACAGTTTTAAAAGTCAGTTACGGCAACTATTCTTGTTATGGTGCACGCTGATCCCCCTATTTAGCACTTTGAATATTGATCTCCAAAAAGACTTAATCACCACCACCGTCCCGTGAAATTTTGAAAAGCCATTCTCTCGCTTACCCTCAATAAATTTCTGCATAAGCACGACAAAACAGTAACATATTTGTCTTTGCATCAATAGGAAGGTTACACGCACGTGATCAACAAACTTTATCAAATTGCGCTTTCGATAAAAGTGGCTGAACACTTTCGGTGTTTTTGCATTGAATTGAGTAGGAGTGATACAGTGTTTTGAAAATCAAATGGATAAATGTAAAAGTTGTTAAATGTGTTGTCTTACTGAAAGGAATAAATCTGAAGTCAAAGTAAGGTAAGAGGTGCTAAAGTTTGCTTGTTATTGTTAATAGTTGGGCTAATTTTATGGGCTAAACATGCAGGCTTATTTCTAGCCAGCTTCTGTGAAGGTTTTATATTCGATTATTTAGCGTGTTTGGGAATGCTAAGTTTAAGTTAATTGTAGTGTGTGTTACAGACAAAATCCATTTATAAAACTGTTTTCGCGCCCTGATTAAACTGCAGGGTCTCTTTCTATTTGAATAAGCTGCTGTTGACCTACTGTTATAATTAGCGTCTTTTGTGTTGTAAACAATACTAAGAAAAAGATCTAGGTCAGCTATTCTCTATGAAGTTTTCTTTGTCTTTTTCCACGTGCTCGCTCGAGAATTTTGTAAATTAGCAGCACCACATAACTGCGGCACTCTAGTAATTTGGCATCTTTCTCAAAATCAAAATACGGATGAAATGTTATCTTTGCTATAAAGTTGAATCGTTTCGGAAAGTCGCATACAGTCAGTAAGTGTATATATTATAAGCTTTTGTAACTTATCGTAATCTTATCAACCAGTGCTTCTCATAATTTTCTTGTAATTATAATTATTTATTGTCCTATTTTAGTCAGGGATGTGGAAGCGGTTATTTTTCCACCGCTTCCGCTTCCACTAACAGAAAACGAAAAAACGACCTTTGACAATTTTTTTTAACTTTCATGAGTCTGTACCCTGCCTTCTTCTACACTTCATCATTTTGAGAAAACGAAAACCTTCATTTATTGCTATTAAAAATACCGTTGCAATTTGAATTCCTGATAAAACTTTTCAAATATTTGACAGAAACCTTACTTTCGACAATCTCACTGTATGGCGTGTTGATGTCCAAGTTTGTAAGTAGAAGCGGAATTTCGGCATCCTAGAGACCAATGACCTGCTGTGGTTTGAACCCCTTCACACCAGAGAGAAACCGGGAGGGCGATAAGAGCTGAGGCCCCTGACCTCAAGAACGAAATTTGTTCCATCATTAAAAAAGGAAGACCTTTTTATGATACTCTCAACAAATATATCAGTAAGTATTAATATTTGAGGTTAAAAGGAAATTGTTTAACTTTTGATCAACCTTTACAACTTTTACTAGTTTTGCCACTCCAGTGACCCTGAAGTCTCCAGTTGGTGCAGACCTTCCAAAAATCTTAATTGCACACTTGTACACATTGATAACACCTGATCGACCTTGCTGCTTAAACCAACATCATGTCAAAATCGATAAAGCAAAAATATTTATTGAAAACGAAATAAAACAGTGAGCTTGCAATATTCAAACCAGCATTCGTTGAAGCCGGGACAAGCTATAGCGCTTGACAGTAAGCTGCGGTAGATGCCACAGATCGCAAAAAGCGCAGGCTGAATAAATTTAAATCGAACCTTTAAGGCTGGTTTCCATTCGGCGTAGATCGCGAGCGTGACGTGAAATATTCTTTGTTTCTCTATCTAGTTTTACGCGCGGAGCGAGCGTTTAACAAAGGATTTTTCACGCTACGCGTGCGATCTACGCCTAATGGAAACCAACCTTAAGAGTCAAGCATCTGCTTTCCGTTCAAGCCAAACGTCGCTGATGCATTTACTCTTCAGTAGAAATCTGAACTGAAGTATCATAGATTGGGAGCCAAGAAAGTCGCTTCATTCGGGTACTAAAGGCAACAAAAGGTAAGGAAGGTCATTCTCGTTGAAATCAATAGACAAAACGAAACGTTCTACTTGAAGCAACACAAAGCTGCAGAAATACAGCAGGTTCGACCTTAAAATTGCAACAGGGATTTTGCCATTGGCAGTGACACATCAATCGCACGGCTAGACAAGACAAACAGTCGTTTTAATCTAACAATGCACTTTCCTCCAAGGCAAGAGTAAGACTGCAAATGGGTTGACATTCGCAGAGGTTGGTAGTTCTCGGTGAGGCGTGCAGGTGTAGCACATCAATGAAAATAAAACACTTGCACTCAAAAAAATCGACTTGTAGATGGGCTGGAAAGTTTTTTCGAATTCAAAACAAAAACAAGCGATACCAAAAAAACATAAATACTGTACAGCTTTCACTGTAATAGCACATGAAATGCAACACTAAACACGACAACCTGAAAAAGGCACACGAAAACTCCCATTTTAATTTACATTAAAATCAAGACAGTTAAGCTAGCTGTCTACATTCGATCTCGGTTCAGTGAATGCTAAGTACAAAACATTTATAAATTCCGAGGCGAGAAAACTTTATCCGTCTTGGAAAAACCTGTCAACAATGAAGGCTGGTTTTCAATTAGGCGTAGCGTGAAAAATTCTTTGTTTCTCTATTTAGTTTTATGCGCGCAGCGAGAGCGCGGAGCGCATAAAGCTAAATAGAGAAACAAAGAATTTTCACGCTACGCCTGCAATCTACGCCTATAAGAAGCCAGCTTTAACTTAAATCTGAAAAGATACTGGCTGGTGAAAGTAAGCATACTAGCTGCATACTAGGAGTCGCATGTGATTTTCTGGTAAAAGGTCAACATTTAGATGAAAAACTACGCAAAAAGCTAAATGAAAATCACCATTAAGCGCGTGATTGACTTTCAAAAACTTTTCGGTACCGAATGCACCCACGATAACACTATAGTAGTTAAGTTTTGGTAGCAATAGACAGTGTAAATACAGGTGAAGGTAGGGACAAGGTTGCATTCGACTGAACCTCGTTTCATCTTTGTAAATAACAGCCGTGCTTTTGTTGCCTTTTTCTCTTTTTTGTGCTGATCAGTTACGACACTTTTCCTTTGTTACAAGTCGACTAGCTATTGGAATGTGACTTCACAATCGCTTTTATTACAGTGCCGTATAGTAATTCCCAGTTATCTTTGTAGACCGTTATTGAAATTAGTTAAGTGTTAGTGTGATAAGACAGTGCTGTAGTTTTGAGGTTATTGTGTGACCATATTAAGATCATAGGACTGGGATTGTTTTTGTGACTTTATAGCTAGAAGAGTTTATTGATTTTCTGATGATTGTTTTTTATAGCCTGTGCTTAGCTGGCAGTCTTTGGGAAAAGCGATGTAGGTATGGTAGGCGGGGCAATGTTTTTACTTTGTTTTACAGAGCACTACCTGCTAACTCGTAACGCCGGTAGTATATGTTTGTATAGTGTGTACATTTCGTTGCTGTTGGCTATTAATAGCTATTTTCTGCCTTCATTGAAGTTGTGTGATCTGGTTGTTGTATGCCAGTGGAGGACAGTCAAAGCTAGAAGTTCCGAGTACCCGGTTAGTTCAAATAGGATCCTGAACCGGTAGGCGGTGGTCTGGCCAGTTCACGACACGAGTTGCGTGTTACATTACGAGTTAGGAATTCGTGACAAACACTGGGGTTTTTGTCTTGGTGAATTAGACTGAAGATTGAATTCTGTTCAATTTTGAGATATCCTAGCATACCGGTATTGGTTTTTCGAAAGTTCGTTGGTGGCTGTTGAAATTACCATGGATGAGAAAGTTAAAGCATCGTTGCATTCAGAGGACATTTGTGAAAACGAAATGGAAAGTTCAAGCGGTAATGGCTTAAAACGTGTGTGCATTGATTTGTGCGAACCGGTATTATCGCCAGACGAGACAGCAATGATAGACGATCCGATTGAAGATATTCGTCTAGCTTGGGTTGACAAGCCTGTTTCGAGTAATTTGAAGAACTGGAGATGTTTAGTTCGCTATGCACGTGAGTTGCTCATGTTGTCAGGAGTAATGAAAGAGTACTCAAGATCTAACGAAAAAGTTGACCAGAAGATTCTAGATCAAACTCTTGAGTATAGCCTTAAAGCACATACGGTTTACAGTGGCGCTTTGCACGACTGGTTGGAGGAGAATCCATTTTCTTTTTCACGGCCGACGGTACAAAAGTTGGTCAAAGATTACAGAGGTACGGAAGATTTGAACCGATATCATGCTCATGCTTCCAAGGATCCAGAAGCCAGATCATATTGCAGTTCTGCTTCTCAAGCACCATCGCATATATCACAAAGCTCTGCGAAAATTATTCTTGAACAGCAAAACGAAATTGATCGTTTGCATCAGTTAAATATTTCCAAAGAGTTAGAAATGGAAGAAAGGGCAATAGAGATGGAAATGAAGTGTAAGAAAAGAGATTTGGAAATACGTAAAAGGGATTTACAGCTGAAGAACTTCGAGAAGTTGACCGAAGATTTGGAAATGGCTGCGGATGCACCAGCCTTTAATCGAGCAATGAGTGCAGTGCATCATCCCCACGCAGTGAAGGGCTCCGCGGGGGACAAGTAGACGTAATATTGAACACTCCAGGGGGGCCTGTAGTCGAAGAAGATACGTTTAAGCTTGCTGATGAGCGGCATCAGAACCTTTTGGCAAAGGAATCAAACTTAATGGAATCGCGCGCCCCAACACAGCATATAGGTCCAGTGCCTGTGGAACGAAACAGAAATGCTCCTTACTGTTCTGTTGAAAATGTTGGTCCAACGCTAGCTACCTGGAAGCCATCACTTAGTTATGCGGGAGATGAAGGATTGCATTTCTCTGGTCAAAATGAAGCAGATTACCCAGCATACCGTCATCGCTTCGAGCTTCATTACAACGAGTGGCGGAGATCTCGTCCAGATTTATTGCTACGCTGGTTAGAGAGCACAGTGGAGGGCCAGGCAAAACGGTATATCCGCAACGCATATGCAATTACAGACCCAGGAAAGGCGTGTGATGTTATTTGGTACACTCTAGAAGAAGTGTATGGACAAAAGCATGTGATTCTTGAAAACGCTTCCTAGCAAGTGAGGAGAGCTTTTAAGTCGATTGGACACGACAGAAAACTCTTGCTCGAATGGCGAGCTGATTTGAGGAATTTGAAAGGAGTCGCCTTCTCCATCAAGCAAGAAGCTGCACTTGAAAATCGGCAACTTTTGGGACAGCTCTATAATGCATTTGATGACAAACTGCGAATTAGATTTGATTCAAAGTATTTGTCTTACCATTGGACTTTTGATAGTTTTTTAGAATTTTTGAGTTTCGAAATTTCATATGTTGACTGGATGAGTGTAGTACAAGTTGATTTGAAAGTTGTTCCAGAACATAGCACAAAACGGTTCACCGGTACACAACGGCATGGATCAGGGAGTAGACAAACTGGCTCTAATCGGATGGCGGGAGCGGTCGAGGGGGTGAAGCAGTCCTTTAGTCAGGATCAAAATAAAGCCGAACAATGCTGCTTGCATCCACTCGGAAAAGAGCACCCTCTGCGTGAATGCCGCAATTTTTTGGATATGAATGTTAGCTCACGTTGGAAGGTTGCAACAAAGCACCATCTGTGTTTTCTATGCTTGAAAAAGCATCACTACACGCAAAATTGTAAACGCAATTTTAAGTGCCACCTGTGTGACCAGTTGCATCACGAGCTGCTGCATGGGACAATCCCAAAAGACACTTTTCGTGCACATACCAAGGCTAAAGAAGTACCCTCAGCACGTTTGACCACCCATAATGACACAAACGCCAAACCAGCTCAATCAGGAGGATGCGATGTTCTTGGATTCTTGAAGCTAGACCATGCTCCCACTGAACAAATAGGATTAATGAAACTGACTGCTATAGCACAAGACAATGAAATGAATGCTGAGCATCGCATCACATTCTATGCTGCAATTGATACAGGAGCTACTCATTCCCTGTGCTCCCGTGATCTTGCAAAGCAGCTATACGGTGAGTGGAGCTTCTCTGAATACCGCGATTACAAGATGTTCAATGGTACCATTATGCGCTCGAAGATAATGACAGGTCGCCTTAGACTCGAGAAGGTAAATGGAGACATCGTTGATGTAAAACCAATAGCATTTGTAGATCAGGCACTTCCATTTGCACAGTACTTACCTGATGGCGGCACCCTTCCGAAACGGATTGACATGATTTTTGGCAGCGATCTTGTATGGGATTATTTGTTGGTTGATCCACAGTTGCAAACACAACACAAGGCCGTACTGCAAGACTTGGGGACATTTTGGTTGGCACACTGGATGAAGATGAAGCCGGTGTATGTTGTGCGTCTGTTTGTGCTGATACTAAGACTACATGTTCAAGGGTTAGACTTACTCTTAAAGACAGTAAATACGATCAAAAGCAGTTGGAAAGTGATCCGTTTTATTGCTCTGTCAACGATAATAGAGTCGCCATGAGCATTAACGACGAAAAGGTGTTGGAACACTATCAGAACACAATCCAAGAGGTAAGGTTAAGCAATGGCGAAACTCATCTTCAATTTAAATTACCATGGGCGTGTACTCCAGAACTGATGAAGGACAATTATAAGCAGGCCAAAAGCGCGTTGCTGGGGCTAAGGCGCAAACTTGAAAACTCTCCAGATCTGCTCACGAAGTACTGCGAAAAGATTGAAGGGGCTATCAAAGAAGGTCATCTTGTTCGTTTGCCTGAGGAGGTTCGACGTCAAGAAATGCAGGACATGTCCAAGCCACGTTATTATATTCCTCATTTTCATACGAATCAATCTAAGTTTTGTGTAGTCTACGATGCTGCAAGGGAATACCGTGGCGTTTCTTTGAATAGTTTACTTGAGCGAGGACCTATTTTCATGCAATCTTTGCGATCAATATTGCTGCGATTCGGGGAGCAAAAACATGCAATTGCTGGAGATTTTACTAATATGTTTTTCCAAATTAGAATTGCCCCGGAAGATCGCCATATGTTACGCATATTGTGGTTTGAGAAACCTGGAATGCAAGGTGATATTGCTGCCTATGAATTTTGCGTGGCGCCGTACGGATTGCGCTGCATTCCCAGTGTTGCGGGATATGCTTTACTGTATACTGCAGAGAAGAACATTCCAAGTGTTTCTGAGAATGCGACAGCTAGAGTAACCCGGGATATGTTCGTAGACGATCTGTTGACTGGAGTTCAGAGTGTGGAAGAAGGACAACAAATGATCGAAGAAATTTCCAAACTGCTGGCGTCCACTGGGTTCCATTTGTCAAAATGGTGTGCGAGTGATAGTGAAATCCTACAAAATGTCGATGAAGACAACCGCTCACCAGCTCTGAGAGATATCCGGAGCAGAGAAGTTGGCGGAGATGGCAATCGAATACAAAAAACTCTTGGACTTGTATGGGACACTAGTGCAGACGAAATGCTAATGAAGGTTCCAGAGATTAATCCTGCAGACATTAAACATGTAACTAAACGGCAAGTTGTAAGCCTAAATCATCAACTTTTTGACCCTCTGGGATGGTGGGCACCTTTATATGTTAATATGAACCTCTGTTGTTCGAACATAGTCAGACAAATTTCCGAATGGGATGATGTGGTGCCACCAAGCCTTACAAAAGACTGGCAAAAGGCTATTCGCTCTGTAGACTCAATCGACTCGGTTCCATTCATTCGCCGACGTGTTCCTGCCGAAGTTACAACTAACAGTAAATTCGAATATCATGTTTTCACAGACAGTAGCAAGGATGTTGCTGCAGCTGCTGTATATCTTCGTGTTGAGACCGAAACTGAATGTGAAGTAAATTTGGTGGCAGCCAAAACTTCAACATTTTCCCAAGCTGAGTTGTTTCATGGTTCGATCCCGCGTAAGGAGCTTATTGCGCTCGATCTTGGAGCGCGACTCCTCCGAGAGTGTCTTGAAGGCACAACTCTACCGATTGACAATTTTGAATTGTGGTCAGACTCAAAAACGGTTATCCAATGGTGTAGCCAAAAGTCTTTTGAGCTGCGTGTGTTTGAAAGAAACAGAGTGGATTTGATTTTGCGAAATACACAAGGAAAAGCTCCACGTTATGTCGCAACGGATCTGAATCCAGCAGATGTTGCTACGCGGGCCTGTCGAGCAGAACAAGTAAAACGTTGGCACCTTTGGACGAGGGAACCAGCATTTCTGTGTCAACCAAACCAAGATTGGGGAGAATATATTGATGATCCTGAAACAAAACATTCATCTAAGAAAGACGCAATTGTGCAAGCGGCTGCACACCCCGTTAAATCCGATAGTAGTGATATCGCGTTTATGCAGAATGTTTTGGGCCGTACCAATGAACTTGCTAAGGCTATAACTATTATATCAAGCCTCATCAAGTGTGTCCGAAAATGGAAGACACAAACATTCAAACAAAACAAAAAACAATGTGGAGATACCAATTCTGTTGACCCTCGTTATGCACGACTGGCGCTTGTTCGAGTTGCGCAGACTGCTTGCTTCGGTGATGTAATTCACCTCATGGAACGTGGTTGCACATTTCAAGATAGTGTCAAACAATTACCTAGCGCCAAGCGAAAAGGTTGGATGCATGCACTGAAGAAGTTTGTACCATTCTTAGACTCTGACAGAATCGTTCGTGTGGGAGGAAGATTCGACTATATGACTGATCTTACTGATGATGATTCACGTGCACCAAGAAGAAGATTGTACATAGGACCACTTTTTTTGTGTGTTTTGATTCTGTTATTTTTCCACATATTTGACTTAGTGACAGAACTCCTATTATTACGTGTAAAAGACACGCTTGACTATATGTAAAATCCTTCTATAGTGTATGTGAATGATTTTAGAGGGGACTGTAAATAACAGCCGTGCTTTAGTTGCCTTTTTCTCTTTTTTGTGCTGATCAGTTACGACACTTTTCCTTTGTTAAAAGTCGACTAGCTATTGGAATGTGACTTCACAATCGCTTTTATTACAGTGCCGTATAGTAATTCCCAGTTGTTGTTTACCCGACCCCTTCCGAGGGATGGGGGCATGGCGGAAGACCATGGAGCCCCAGAAGCCGGGCAACTCCCCAGGGTCTGGACCAGAGGTCATAAAGAGACAGAGAGTCGCCAAAGAGTGAGCGGCGCAAAGAGTCCGTAGCTGGACAGTGCAGAATGAGATGAGAGATGTCCTGGGACGAGTGTCCACAGGCGCTGCAAGAAGGATTCTCGATTCTGCCAATCCTGGAGAGATAGGAACCTAAAAGAAGGCTGTGTCCATTGCAGCGAAGACGAGAGAGGACACAGCGAGCATGACGAGGGAGCACAAGTTCCTCAGTGGAAATTGAGGGAACCTGTGTGTCAAAATACTTTGAGGAGACAGTACGCCTCCAGTCCGAGATAAGACGAGAGTGGATACGAGAGATGATAAGAGGAGAGAGACTACAAGGGATTGCGGAGGGCGCAAGCAGCGCTCCCCGTCTGGCAAGCTCATCAGCTGTGTCGTTCCCCGGGAGAAACGAGTGTCCGGGGACCCATTGTAGCCTGATAGAACAGGAGGAGAAGAAGGACAGTTCCTGCCAGATCTGCCACAGAGTTTGAGATAACAGGAAAGGTGGAGGAGAGGACAGGGTGGCGAGGACAGAACGAGAGTCAGACAGGAGAAGAAGAGAAGAAAAATGGCAGACTTTATGGTGTTGCCGAGACCAGCAAAGAGCGTGCAGAATGGCGCAGGCTTCAGCGGAAAAACTGGAACAAACTGGGCCTGCCGAAAAGGAAAGAGTGGCCTCAGTGCCACAGAGAGAGCAGTTGGCAAGAACGCCGGAGCCGCCCTTGCCAAAAGGAAAAGGAACAGAGCCGTCTGTCCAGAGTACCAGATCATGAGGAGGAAGAGAGTCAAGGTGGGCGAGAGCCGCACCTTGGCGAGAGTGAGGGGGATCAGAGCGAGAGCATGGAGTGGAAAGGGTGGACTCCACCGTGAACGAGGGAAGATTCCAAGGAAGACAGGGAGGGCAAGCAACAAGAGCCTCCCTAGAACAAGTAGAAGAAAGCATGAGCGGGTGAGTGGACGCAAAAGCTCTCCAGGACGATCTGCAGAGTCTTGGTTTCCCTCCTAGTCTGGCCAAACCTGAGATGGGAAAGGAGGTTGGGAGACGAAGAGCCCGCTCATGAGAAAAAAGAGTGAAGTGAGTCAGAGTGACTCGTAGGGGAGGTAGAGAAGCCTCGGTGAGTAGTAGAGGGATAGGGGACGACGAGAGGCAGCCGGTGATGGCGCGACTGGCCGCTCGGTGAAGGCGTTCCAATTTGGTGATATTGGTAGCGCTTAGGAAAGGAAACCATCCGGGTGAAGCGTAAGTGAGAAGGGACCGAAGAAAAGATTTATACAGAACAGAGAGGGACTCCTTAGAGGGGCCCCATGAGGAAGCAGAGATACAGCGTAAGGCCTTGAGACGTGGGAAAAATTTGGCCTTCAGCGAAGATACATGCCTAGAAAAGGAAAGAGTGCGGTCGAAGGTGACCCCAAGAAAAGTTGGAGTGGGATTAAAACGGAGGCGGGAGCCGAGTAGGAGAAGGTTGGGCTAGAGGTTAGCCTGGTGGGGATCCACTGAAAAGGAGGCCTCACATTTGCTCGGATTGAGAGGAAGACACCAGTACTCAGACCAGCGCTCCAATCGAAACAGAGCTCCTTGTGTGGCCTCCACCGCAGTGGGGATCGAGGGGGAGGAGGACCAAATGGCCAGATCGTCAGCGTAAAGAGAGCAGCTGACGGAAGAAGGCAGAGAAGCCGGAAGATCATTGATGAAGAGGGAGAAAAGTACAGGGCCAAGAACGGATCCTTGCGGAACACCTCGACGGACTCGAAAGGAGCGGCTTTTGTGATTTTGAAAAACCACAGAAGCGCGCCTGTCAGAAAGGAAAGATTGAGTCCAACGAGCAAAGCAAGGAGGGAGGCCAGCCGAAATAAGTTTGTGGAAAAGGGCGGGGTGCCAGACAGAGTCAAAAGCTTTAGAGAAATCGATAGTAGACAGGATCGTCCGAGAGCCCGGCCTGGGTTTGTTAAACCCATCCGAAATGGACTGAGAAAGGTACAGAATTTGATCAAGTGTAGACCGTCCAGGGCGGAAACCGGCCTGGCGGGGAGAGAGAATGGAATTAGATTCCAGAAAAAAGAGAAGACGGGATAGTATGATGCGTTCAAAAAGCTTTGATACGCAGGAGGTGAGAGAGATAGGCCGGAAGGAAGCAGGAGAGTCGAGAGGTTTTCCCATCTTATGTATGGGAATAATAGAAGATGTCTTCCAGATGGAAGGAAAGGAATGTGAAGACCAAGAAAGATTGAAGATGTGAAGAAGAAAATCCATGCCAGAGCGAGGAAGATGCTTTAGCATGGGATAGGCAACTTTGTCTGGGCCAGTGGCAGTGGATGAGGAGAGGTTGGAGGCAGCCGCAAGAAATTCAGCGGGAGAGAAGGGAGAGCAAAAGGACGAGTGAGACTCCACAGAGCACGTAGCTCGGCGGAGCTCAGTGAGGTAGCCTCTGGCTCTGCTGCGCAGGGCCTTTGGCTGAGACACGGAAAAGTGAGACCTCAGGTAAGCGGCATAGACCGAAGCCGATTCCCTGGGAGAAGAACAGTTAGGAGAGGAAGAAGACGAGGAAGGAGAGCCAGCAATAGAGCGAAGAAGAGAGTGCACAGATTTAGGATTAGATTTAGGTGAAAGAGAAGTGCAGGTCGTCTGCCATGCCTCAGCCTTGGCCTTGGCAATGACCGACGAGGCACGTCGAGAGGCGGAGATGTAAGCCTGGCGATCTTCATCACTTCTGTGAGCAGTAGCGAAAGCCCTGCGTCTTTCACCAACCGCTTCTTCCACCTCAGCAGACCACCAGGCTTTAGGAGGGCGTTTGATGCGGCCGAAAGAAATGGAAGATTTGGCCGCATTCATTGCCAGAGAGGTAAAGAGAGCAGCTGCAGAGGAAAGAGAAAGAGACGAGTATTCCTCTGCAGTAGGACAGTGAGAGTCAAAGTAGGAGGCAAAGTCATCCCAGCGAGCTTTCTGAAAATTGAAGGAAAGGGGGCGCTCGTTGGGGTGAAAGACCGGAGAGAGAGGGATAGATAGAAGAATTGGTAGGTGGTCAGAACCCAGGTCCTGAAGCACCTCCCAGGAGCAAGAAAAAGCAAGAGTAGAAGGAGCAAAGGAGATGTCAGGAGAGGAGCGACTGCCGGAGGAGCGATGGAAAAGGGTGGGTGTGTCAGGGTCATTGAGGGGGAGGAGGTCTGAGGAGATGACCCAGTCGAATACTTCCTCCCCACGGGGGTCGGAAGTACCTCTTGAGTCCCAAAGCGGGTGATGGCAATTGAAGTCCCCCAGAATGAAGAGATTTCTGGAGGAGGGAAGAATTGAGGGAGAGAAGGAATCGGTTCTGCCATCCGTTGGGGAGGAGCGAATAGGGGGGGCATACACATTAAGAAATGACACCGAGGAGGATTTGTTTAGAGAGATGTTGACCCCTACATAATCAGAGTAGGGATCGAGCGAAGAAAGAGAGGTGGTAGAAAGTTCAGAAAAGGATAGGCCCTGTCTGACGAAAATGACAACGCCGCCACTGGCATGCGAGGCATCAGAAGAGAGAATGCCAGACCGGGAGTGAGTACGATCAGAACGCAGAACAGAGAATCCAGGAATCCGGAAAGAGGAAAATGAGTTAAGATTGGATTCCTGAATGCAGATAAGATCGACAGGATGGGATGAAAGAAAGTGAAGTAGTTCAGTGCTCCTGGCTCGAAGACCTCCAGCATTCCATTGAAGAACCCTGAGAGAGTCAGGGGGAGGAGAGGAGGCAGGAGGTGCAGAAGTATAGCCAGGAGCAAGGGACGGTGGTGGAAGGGTAGGGGAAGGAGATATAAGATGGGCAGATGGGGGATAAGAAGTTTGGAAACGAGGGTGGGGCAAGAGTGCAGCATTAGCAGAGGGGGGCCAGATTCCACAGTGGAGGTATACGTGCCGGAGGAGTCCGAGGAGGGGGGAGTCACAGTGTTACGGCAGGGGGGGCAGCTCCAAGAGTGAGAGCTGCCAAGAGCTCTGTAGTTAGATAAAGAAAGTTGTGAGCACCTTAGATGGACCCATTTGGAGCAAGCGCAGCATTGCACCGACTTGCCCCGCCAGGTCACATTTCCAGCGCACACAGAGCAAGGAAAGATGGGGCCAGGGTTAGGATGAACGTTACCGCTCATCAGGAGAAGAAGAAGAATGAGGAGACGAAGGAGGGCAAGAGTAGGGCAGGAGAGAAGAAAAAGTAAAAACAGGCGACCGATTTTAAAGATGCTGTGTGCTGCCCTTCTGCGGTCGTTCAGGGGGCAGCATAGCGAAAAAATGAATGGGGAGTGCCCGGGGTAACTGGGACCCTCGGGAAGGCCAACAGCCATTTCGACCCAACCCAAACGGGGCCGGGGACAGCACCACCACGTTGAGGCGGCTGTTGATTGGTGCAGAATTCCCAGTTATCTTTGTAGACCGTTATTGAAATTAGTTAAGTGTTAGTGTGATAAGACAGTGCTGTAGTTTTGAGGTTATTGTGTGACCATATTAAGATCATAGGACTGGGATTGCTTTTGTGACTTTATAGCTAGAAGAGTTTATTGATTTTCTGATGATTGTTTTTTATAGCCTGTGCTTAGCTGGCAGTCTTTGGGAAAAGTAATGTAGGTATGGTAGGCGGGGCAATGTTTTTACTTTGTTTTACAGAGCACTACCTGCTAACTCGTAACGCCGGTAGTATATGTTTGTATAGTGTGTACATTTCGTTGCTGTTGGCTATTAATAGCTATTTTCTGCCTTCATTGAAGTTGTGTGATCTGGTTGTTGTATGCCAGTGGAGGACAGTCAAAGCTAGAAGTTCCGAGTACCCGGTTAGTTCAAATAGGATCCTGAACCGGTAGGCGGTGGTCTGGCCAGTTCACGACACGAGTTGCGTGTTACAATCTTTTCGATACATCTAAAACAATGCGTAAAAATCTATCTTGAAGATTTGTAATCGCGCGTTTCTGCTTAGTACCACAAAATCTTTATCGTTTACAAAGTATATCAATCAATGAAGGAAATCTTCACAAAATTAATTGCAAATATTGCCTTACCTAAATGTTCAAAAATTAAAAGCTGGCTATTTTTGTTTCAGTAAAAGCGTAAAAATATCGGTATCAATCAATACTACTTCGGGTTCAATTGTTTTAAGCGGGTTAAAATCAGTTGTTTCTGTCCCAGCTTTAATTGTTCGTTTTCATTCAGTTTTTGACCTTGTGATCTTAATCGCTCAAGCTTTTCAATCTGAAAAAATATCAGAAGATATTAGTTTCTGAAGATACTTGAGCTTCGGGGGTTAACGCAAACATGAGAAGTCCAACCAACTTTATAAGAATCGCTTACAATAACAGAATTACTAAGGCTATAGCGACTCATCAAATCATAATGAAAGAATCAATATCGAAGTTTTGACAATTTTTTCAGACGCGTAGAATCGTTGACTGCAAAATTCTAAAAACATTTAAACAGAACAATTCAATGGATTTTGGACTGGGAAATCGAACCATTTTAAACACACGCTTAAGGCTACGCTTGTACTTAAAATACTCGCAAGAAAATGATGTAGCGACTGTGGCTCACCATTATTCATATTCACGATTACTGTTGGAGTAAAGCAATGGCATTTTGATTAACTTACGTCGCTCAAAAGTTGAACCAACTCTTTTGTCTCCACTTGAGCTCTGCTATTTATGACAAGTGATGATTGATTACCAGGACTTCTTCTATTCTCTGCATTGATACAAACAGAAGTTAATTTCTAAGCTAACTTTTGAAGTTCGTTCGTGCTGAAGTCGACGGCGTAGTGGTTAAGGCGCTCGCATCGCAAGGATTAGACCAGGGTTCGTAACCCAACTGTGTCGGAATTTTGAACATGAGCTCACAGTTCCTACTCAGACTCAGAGCGCAATTACACTGGCATACAATCGTGCGGCGGAAAAGGTGGCCGAAAAAACGGAAATGACCCCTCGCTGCAGACCTGTGAACCCAGAAAAATGAGACTTATTATTATCAACCTTTCCATCTTTAAGCTCGGAATCGAGTGTGGAACTAGCTTTACCTAAGTGCTAACTGCTTCGACGCAAAACAATCTTTATAACCCACCGACAAAGTTATGCGCAGTCGGCATCACATAGCTTCTAGTGATGGAAAATAGTGCATTTAAAAGCAAGCGGGAAAGTTAGACCAGCTAGTAGTCGCACAGATATTATATTGCCAGGCGTTATAAGGTTTAAAGCCAATTCTTAAGAGCTAAGCTACTTATTGACAGGTGCCCGTGGTTACTCTTGCTTCAAAGAAAACCTGAGTAATGTGTGAAAATACCGACCAGCCAGAACTACTTTTTCAAATACTCCAGCAGAACACCGTGTCTAAATGACGATCAGCATACTTACTTAAAATGAGAAAAGTAATTTTTTAACTGCGAGAACTTCATGGGGCTTCAAAACTTCTAATGACTTATTTTCTGTTCTCTCTCTTGCAAAACGCAAAAAACATTCTATCGTTTGGTAAGTTACGAAAAACACATTGGGCATCATTCATTATTTGCGTGAGCAGTTTTTCCTTTTAACAAGATTCAAACAAAGCGAAGCAGTCTTGCTTGTAACTACGATAACTACCAACTTATACTGACAGTCAACATGAATAGTGTCTCTCGTAAGCAGTCATACCGTTCTCGTTGAGAATAGATGGGCAAAAAACATCGGTGCTACAATAGCGTGAGGTCTACCGACATAAGTCACCAACCGAGATGCAGGGTGGGGTCTACCGCTTGACTCGCACCTACCGAAGTGCAAACCGCGTGAGGTTTGGGTTAGAACCACTGCCCTAAACCTAACCCTAACAGAGGGGTGAGGGATAAATAATTCAGTGGTAGACCTCACGCTATAGTAGTAACCGGAGGTAGATCTCACGCTATAGTAACACCAAAACATCAACGGGGAGGCTAGGGAAAACGGCCACCGTTTTTACTCCTACATGCGATCTTTGCTCACACGTTCGCCAAAAACAACTGAATTGATAACCTTTTGTTTCTGTTCCCAATGATGATAATGACTGTTGGATTTCAGCATCCATTTCAGAATCAACAAACCGGCTGCTACAGTTAGAATAGGCAGGTGGATTCGCGGGTCTTCTTTGTACATTTCCCGCTAAAAACAGACCCAAAACAAGTTAGCCGCCTCAAGTTATATTTCACCGGTCTATTGTACTATAAACAAAATAAAAGTATTGCGAATGTTTCGTGCTCACAACTGCAGCTTTTCAATCACGACCGGAAAAATTACGTGAGACTTTATTGCCAAATGATGAGCGTTGTAGACCATCTCAGAATACCGGTACTATCTGAAGTTAATACTGCTACAACACAACTTGCGAGTTTTGTGTGTTTTCGTGAATTAGATGTTTGTTTTAATAAAGAAACTAAATTAAGATCAATTTATTCAGTCAAAATTTTGTTAGATCAATAAAGTCAATTTTCTTTATTATTAAAACCAATAAAAACTTGCCCTAGTAATGACATCTTTGACAGTAAAGTTTCAGTTTTAGTGACTACGAGTTTTGAAAGCAAAGTGCACGATCTGAACGCAAATCAAGTTTCATCTAACTACCTATATATGTTGAAACTTCTTTTTAACACTTTTATTGCTAGAGGTAAATCCATCTAAAGTGCAAAGCAGTTTTTAAGAAAAAAGGTCATTTTGAAAAAATGCCCAAAAAATACTATAAGAGCTTTTTTGAAATTCTTTTTGTGCGTTTGGGTGGGCAAGAGGTTGGGCTAAAAGGAAAATATGAAAAATCACTCGGTCACGTGACATCATGGCGGCCATTTTGGATTTCTAATTTTTCATAAAATCTGTGAAAAATACAACTTTTTCTCCAAGAAACACTGCTGGTTTTTTTTTCTCTAGATTTTAATGAAAATCAACAAAAACATTAATAGTTTGGATTATTTTATGCTTTTATTGAAAAAAAAAATATAAAGCAATAAATGTTGCCTGAATCGCGAAAAAATATTTCTTCAACAACTTCCTTCACAGCGAATAGTCTTGCAGGCACCTCGCGCTGCTATTTTGCTGCTTTCCGCCTTGACACACATGGAAATATAATCTAGTACATAGAAAAATCAAAGATGGCACCAGCAATACAAGCGCTGATCACCAAGAAGGTTTTACTGCATACACGGTAGCACTGGGTACGCGCGGTTCACCGACATTCTATCATACAGTGTGTCCAAAAAGTCGCTACCGTTCAAAAATCTATGAACAGTCATAGCTCATTTTACGAACTCCCGCTTTACGAAACCTCGGAATTACGAAAGAGATTTTTAGAAGTAACAGCTTCAACAAAGAACCAACAAATTTTGTAATTTATCAAACAACTGAAGTATTATATTAATTACAATCGTTGTGCAATATTTTCTGCGGTCTTGTCTCACTGTCAGCAAGCTCTATCTGAAGAAAGTGTGGTTGGTTCTATTCAATCTTTTTGAATGTTAACAACAGAATACGTACGCAATTGAAAACAGAAACGCATTGACTTTGTCTTGATACGTTCTGCAACGTTTTTGAGCGCAAATAGCAGCAACCCAAACCGTAGTGTAACGATTACAAACGATTTTATTGTAACTCGGCGCTTGAAAGGGATACTGCTCAGTGCTCATTGGCTAGCTCTGCAGTAAGTTCTTGCATTCCTTCCAAGACAGAAGCTCTTGTGCATATGTACAGTAGTTGTTAACTTATTTTTATTATTGGTTACTTTACCCTTCATCATGTCATTGAAAAGTGTTCGTTTTCATTCCTTTAGAATAAAAAAGTGTTCTTTTCATTTATTAAAAGCTTGGATTAAGTAATACATGCATTTTACTGTTCCTTTTTTAAGTTTATAATGATTTTTTTTCATAAGAACGTAACCCCAATTTATGCATTACTTTCTGTGTATGAAAGAACTTCAGTTTACGAACTCTCGTTTTACGAGCTACATTGAAGAACGAATTAGTTCGTAAAGGTGAGGTATGACTGTATAATATATTATCCATCATTTATTTGACAAAGAATATGATGGGTTGAAATGGGTTTAATGACAACATAAATGACTAAACAACATTCTTTTATTTGTGGTAGAGATCTACCTGAAGTCCTCTTAAAGTAACACAGAGACATATTCGGCGTGTAGCCTTTTGTATCAACCATCTTTACTCAATAAACTACGAAGTATGAAATATCAATTATGTACATGGGAAATGAGAAGTTGCTGTAATTCAAAATGTTAGATATCTAGGTAATGAATTTAGAAAATCAGTGCATGCATTCATGGCACTATCTCAATAGACAGTAATGCAAATAACATTGAAATTTATTTCTACATTAAGAATTTAAAATTGAGAAAATTTGAACGGTAGTCACATTTTGGACACACTATATGCAGCGTTGTGTACCGGCCGGGTATGTGCGGGGTAAGGGTTATAAGTGACATGAGTTGAGCTTTTCGTTTAAGTAACACACTGCCACAAATTTCGAAAAACAAAAACTATGTGCATATTTGCACTCAAATCAAGTTTTACAACAAGCCAGCCAAAAGCTAAAAAATAAATTTTGTCCCACACGATAAGACACTAACCTCCACGCGGTTGATTCGCACATCTAGGTGCCATGTTGAAATTAGCAGCAAGCGAAGCACCACTTGGACCAGGTTTGGTAACAGGCGAACTGTGAATAACAGCAACACTTACAATAACGTAATCTCCTTAAATATATTAACACTTCTTCATTCAAGCTATTTACAAATAAAAATCTGGTAACTTAAATTGCGATAACAGTAATACAATAGCCTGCTACTACAACTAACTTTCATTAAGTTCCAATATACACCTATTAGTGCCGTTTAAATTACAAGAGGCTACCGGTTTGGGGTTCAAGGACCCTTTTGTGATTTTCACGTTTTGTAGCTTATTTTTTCACTCAAAAATACAAACAGACGTGATTGAAATCTAGTGCGATCTTTGTGGTTCCCTTTTGGATGTGGTACGCAACAATTTGGTTTGAAATCAAGTTAGGTCAGATTGCCAAGTAGGCACTTTGATCGCTACAGTGTTATTTATGTCCACACCTTGGTTTGCGCTGGCCATCTCCTCCAGGTCCACGGTTCCTCCCTCTCCCTCTTCCCATCCCAACCACTCCGGATCGAAATTGAGGATGACCCGCTGGTCGGCGATCAATTGGAAACGGCTGATGAGTTTGCAAAACTTGCCGACTGGATGAAGGACTGCTATTTCTGCAAAGAAAAAAATTATTAAAATGATGTTTAATAACACCAGTTAATCAGATGCAATCTCTTCCTTTAGATCTTTGATGACAAGCGACCAAAAACGCAAAATAAGCGTCGAAACATACTTTTGAGTTCCAAGTTTCAATTTTAAGCGAGTCGCTTGGTGCTAATTCTAACAACATATTTCGAAGAGTCTTTCAACTCTTTGACAAACCAAACCACAATCACGAAAAGTTAAATAAACATAACTACGGTCGTATAACGTAGAACACCTGAGAGCAGTTCGTTCTCTCACCGGAACTTTTTCAGGACAAAATACTAACTTAAACACGAGTCTCCAAAAGATAAAATGCTTGTAAACGGTTGTACCAGGTAAGTGGTGACAACAGTACACGTTGTAACATTGCATCTCTCAGCGGAAAATGTGATGAAGCGACTTTGCTCTGTGCGAACAGCAGAGTCGAGAAAAACCTACATCGTGATTTACAACTCTTTCCTTGCTAGGTTCTACAGTTGACAAGGCGCTTTTTTAATAATGCAAAGCTTTGTTAGGAAGGCATTGTTTCTCTGAAGATTTTGCTCCGATTGCGATGGGATTCACTGGCGAAATTAGAGGAAGTATAGGTAGTGTACAGATGGTTCTCAATTCTTGAGAATAGTACTTACTCGTCACACCGATGCAGTAGCGCATTTAGGAATACCATTGTGCCACGCCCCCTTCCCCCCTCTTATGGCCTTGACACGAATTTTCAAAAACTTAAAAAAATTGGTAACATTTGTGTCAACTTTTGATATATGTGGCTTTAGGCAACACGCCAACAGTGTTATGCACTGACGGCGTCAATTGTCGCCGACAAATTCTATTTACACTGCCGCTTACGCCACAGATTTTTTTCTGTAGACAGAACGGATGTCGCCCTAACTTTCTAGCCATGTTTAAACGTTAATTTTTTTACGACTCATTAAATCAAATCCTTTAAATTAAATAAAACCTGTTTTCTAACTTGAAAGCTGGAATTTAGAAAAGTTTTATTTGAAAACAGCTTTTATTTTAAATAAAATCTCTGTAGACCTTCCTCCCGCTCATTTAACCAGCGCTAACGTTGTCAAGTGTTGGGCTGTCAACGCTAACGCTAGCGCGGTTAAATTTTTTTGTTGACGTGCACAACACTGTACGCCAATACAACTTCAGTCGGGCCATACTGCAAATCTGCAGCTCATTTGATTTGGGTCAATAGCACCGCTATTTGTGATAATAGCTGATAGCTATAGTTTTTAAGCGACATGTTAAGTGTTTTTCTTCAGGTTTTTTTATTTGTTGTGATGACATCATAACTTCTTGGGTTAGCCGTTTATGCTTTAACGCGTGAATATTGTCGTTCGCGTGCGTGGGACGACTGGAGAGCTAGTGAATGTTTTCAAAACGAAAACGGTTTTGGTTTCATGGTATAGTGTTTTTAGTTTTGTATTTAGGAAAAACGTTAATTAATTTGAGTACGAATGCACGTTAGCGCATGATGCAGTGAAAATTACTGATATTTTTGTTTGCACCGCAACTGCCAAGAATTCTAATACATCAAAAGCAAGTCAATTATATGCGAGAGCTAATAAAAATTTCACGCGAAATCGGGAGATGCCGAGCTTTTGGATGAGTCACAAACCGAAGACCTATCGTGACACGTCATCAAAAAAGTAGCAATGTTCAAATGATGAGGAATGCTCCGAATCAAAGTGGTTTCGTCCAAATCACGGCATGACCAGGTGGGTAGAGGATCACGAAACAGTCTGTGTATTTGAACGGCTGCTGCTTGCAGTTGAAGATGGTGTTGAAAAATTAGTTTGGGGCCTGCTGGTCGAGGCTTTCGTGTAACGGTTGAAATTTTGGCTGCAATTCTCGAAGTCACCAAACCTTCGCAGGAAGCTTAGCAAGGTCTCGATCATACGATGAAAGAAGCGCGTGATTGCATTACAGTTCTGAATGGGATGCGTGCAACAAAATCCATTAACACAGAAAGCTTTTCAAGAGCAAGTAGTTCATACGCCATCATCGAAATGCCAAAAACAGTGTTCCCCTACAAACGCAAAAAAAATGCGAATTTGCGAAAACATGTTCGGCGGATTCGCAGTCAAAATTCAACGATGCGTGAGAAAACCCGGCGGTACTCGGTAATTTTTTGCAGTTTGGCAAAATTTTCAACTAACTGTTTAATGCGTGGGAGATAGCGAATAGAAATGCAAGATTGGAGCGATGCTTTTTAGGTCTGTGCAACGTCTCGCGTGAACATCGCGTAGTTATGACGCAGCAGCGACGACGGCGATTTAAATATCTTTTGCATAACAAATTGCTCTCAAGCAATCAACATAAAGCAAATTAAAAAGTTATTTTTTTACTTTTCTGGCCAATTTCAATCGTAGCTACACAGCAACTACACCAAAGAGCCCTCAAACTTTAGTTTAACATAAGACATGATTTTCCGAGGGAAGTTCGAAACTGAAAGTATTTAAAAAGTATTATATATGTTTTCATTAAGCTTCAACGCCAACTTTAATCGTGCTTGATAAGATAAAAAAAGCACATTGCTATCGGCTTCAGGTTAGCACAAAAAACACCATTTTTTGAGGGAGTGGTTTAGTTTTTCTTGATTACAAATAAAAAATCTTCTCATACTTGCCAGTTTTACAAACTAAAAGTAAAAAAACAATACGACTTCTAACCAATTTTAGTTTTAAATACCCCAAAATGTAGCTGGAAGCTATATATATGCTGTAACAGCCTACCAGTCATAATTGAAATAATCCCTGAAACGTGAAAAAAAAGTGTGAATTCTAGTTTCGATCTCTTTGAAAACGTTTTACATGAAAATGTAGCCTTTTTTTACCTTAATTGCTTGAAAGGTAATTTGTAATACAGTAAAATTTGCTTATAACTGTAGCATGAAGGTGTATTATCTAATCACGTTTACCAGTGTAAAGAAAAATCACTAAATAGTCAAAAACTCTCAGAAAGTTGTACATTGCGCAAAAAAACCCTTCCTTTAAAGCGTAATTGTGGGCACGACCCCGCCTACTTTACCCGGCCCACTGTCTACATCTACCGGTAGTCTCCCAAAAATTTTTCTGGAAATGAGGGCAGCCCCCTTGCAAATGCAGTAAAACTATTGGTTTAAATAATGGACTATACTTTTTTTGCAGTAAGTGCCTGTAAGTGAGACCATGTAGTTTTATGCGTAGTTACATATATCAGCTTTTCAACTTTTTGCTCGATCTAAAAGCTGTGTTTACCAAACTCATGCATATCCACGTCCATGAATTTCTCTGTTTCCTTTACTTCGGTCAAGTTTCGAATGCTTTCCAACAAAGATAGATTTTCGGTCAAGTTTCGAATGCTTTTCACTAAGGTCGAATTCTTTTCACGCATTCGGTCAATGGTTAATTTAAACTTAATAAGAGCGAAAAAAATATTTAGCCAGCTATGTAACCGCGATTATGTGTCTCGAAACTACCGTTACTTTCGTCCCAATACCCAGCCAGATACAACGTTTCGCTATTTTTTAAAATTTGGGACAAAATTTTCTAAAAATTAACTCGTTTGTTATGCGTGGTTTGTGAAATCAGTTGACAAGATTTGGGTGAAATTTGTTATCGCTTATCAATAATATTGCTTTCTGACATACGTTCAAGGAAGAAAGCAGAACACACCCAGTGTGACTATTACGGTGCATCGTACAAAAATCCTAATTTTCTCCTTTTAAGTTACGCGGCTTTGGTCGCCAAATACATTCAATTTATATGGAAAGTTCGCTTGCAATTGCAAAACCCTGCTGTTTAATTGATTACGATTGAGAAATGTCACTAGTTTAATTATTTTTATTCAGCAACAATTGAAGTTCGCCAGTAATTCTATGTTCTGGTGTCATAGTCGTGGTAACATACCAATATCCCAATAAGTTCAAAAAGTAATATTTTTCATCCTCACGTTGGGTGTCGGCATAGAATTGTGCTAATTTTATTTACATGCACTATTTACATGACATTCTGAATTACCGGTACGAATTACTGTTGCACAGGTTGCTGAGTTTAAAGGATCATATTTAGTTTATTACACAGAAACAACCAAATATTTCGCCGCGGCCGATTAGTCACCGGTGGTAAGCTACTTGTTCTTGAACCTTTTTTAGTGCTGACATAATCAAGCAATTTTGCCTCTTTCCCTCCCCTCCCACCCTCTCCGGAAATTTTGAAAACTCTGCGCTTACGCCCATACTATTTGCTGTTCGAACTTGTTTTTAGTTCATCTTTGAAGATCTTTGACACACAGCTAACTCCAGTTCTTGCTGCGAAAGACGCAGCAGAGTAAACAAGCTAAAACTAGCAAGCTGGCATCTAAATGAAATTAAAAAAAATCATTCGTGGTAGATGATGATGGCCTAGACCAGGGGTCTCCAAACTTTTTCCATGGAGGGCAATATTGCTGATATTTTAAAGACCCGTGGGCCCAAGTTAACCTTAACTTGGGAGTAACGGTAAATAACGTTAGAGATCGTGCTATCTTGCCCGAAAATTAAGTTATATCCAAAAAAAAAGATCATCATTTGTCTCGCTGTCACCAATAATGCTGTTCGCGATCAAATTGATTGGATCGAAATGGCTTTGTCAAGGAAGCATTGCGCTATACATTTAAAGGGCTCCGCGAGCCGCAAAAAAGCCTTCGCGGGCCGTAGTTTGGCGACCCGTGGCCTAGAACAAAGATTTTCAATCGGCGGACAACGATCTTCACGGGGCCAGTACTTTATTTACCCTTCACATCAAGTGAAATTGGAAAACATTTTTGACGAATTGCTTTTTTATTTTATTAGGACATCCCTAAAATTTACTTTGATAACTTTTGAAATTGAGAAAAATATATAATCAGGCAAGTGCTACTGCGCGTTTCGAAAATGGGCCACATGCCAAAATCGGTTGAAAAGCACTGAACAAGATTAAAAATGCCATAATTAAAAAAATACTTAAGAAAAAACAAAAGATGCAGTTATACGCAAACTTTAAAGGATCCGAAATATTGCAATTTTGCAGGGACTTAGGGAAACGACACGTTATTATAGGCAAGTTGAAGTCGTCAATGAAGCCGTTTGAATAATTCTACTGCACAATAAAAATGTAGAAACAGTGCACACGTAGCTTGCAAACAGCTGTTGGCTTACTGTCACGTGTGTTTACGACAGACGCTTAACTTCCTTTGAAAGACTTTTGGACGAAGGATCCGAAATCTGAATTGGGGTACCGGTAAACGATATCTTTTTCTAGCTTAGCGTATATACTGAACAGCAGTAGGCTACCAAAACCATCTTTTGTACTTAATTTAAAATACGTTACTTAGGCTGGCGTAGCGGTTTGTTCAACAATGTCCACCAAAATTTGTCTAACGGTTTTCGAATATTTGCAAGCAATTTCGTACTTAAGCCGGCGGTTACCCACATACCAAAACTTAGACAAAACATTAATCAAGAATCATTGTGAGGTCACGAAATTGTCCAAATCTTCCTTCCACAATACCATGGCAATACTATTGACTAGCAGTGCTTCTTTATATCAACGCTATCATTATACAACTTAAAAATAGATTTTCCTCTCACAATGCCAATTTCTGCTTTTAAGCCTATTGTTATCAGCCGATTGCGCAACTTTAGAAAGCAATTTTTCTCGAGTAAAATCTTTTGCCAATATGTTTGAAAATTTTTTTTCAAGTCGTTCAAATTTTTTCAACTGTCTTGAGGCCGAAATGCAACGTTAGAACAGTTAACATTTACATGAAACTTCTACAAAAAGCCGAAATTGTGTCATGAATGCAACGTTACAAATTATCAAATTGATCTTCTGGTAAAAATATTAATTAACAACTTATTTTCAGAGAACTTGTGTTTAAGTTAGTATTTTGCCCTGATAAAGTCCACACGAGGTGAAGAAAAGCCCTGGTAAATAATGAGTTATCTTTTACTTTAATATGTTAAATAAACTTCTGTTTGTTATAACGATACGGTTTGTTAGAAGTTTGTTTTAGTTTTACTACTTGTAAAGAAAATTACAACATAACGAAGAGCTTTTTCCAAGAGCACAGCACAGCAATGTAACTATTGAAAGGTGTAAAAGTCTGACCTCTTCATTATGGTTCCTATCAAAACAGAACTCAGCCCAACTGACTACACTACCAGTGATCTTGAGTTCTTGACCATCAGTACGAAAGATATCATACTGAGTAAAATAACAAAATTTAGGATAAAGCTATAGTTCATGTGAAAACATGTGAAGGCCGACCCCGTTATTTACATGCACAGCTGTGACACTTTCACGTAAAAATTCAACACCTACTTTTCCTTGCTGGAAGCTTGATCTCCCCACACATATCTGTCGCTGGGAACAACCGTTTTATAACTGGGCACATGTGTCTCAAAGCTTGCGATCTAAACATGAACATCATTTACATCTACAGTAAACCTATGAGCATACTCTATGGTCCAATAACTGCTCGCTAAAAAACGTTACCAGTTTTTTTATTGCAAAAACGAAATAAAGCATGGTCTACTGGTGACAACGACCTGATCACAAAAAAGGTAGTTGGCCTGACCATAAAAAAGAACTGAGCAGCAACAATGGCAAGAAATCTTAAGAGCGTTTGATGTGCAACATCAGTCTCACGATTTGAATTTGCATAGATTACTCTGAGCATGCCCAAAAAGCTGAATTGTGACCTGGATTTAAGAGCTCACTTAACTTTGTCTAGCAAATTTTTCCACAAAAGTCAATGCTTTGGCCAAAGTGAAGATATATGTGTGCTTGAACAGGTGCACCAAAAAATTAAAAAAAGGCCTACCTGCTGTTTATTCTAATAATTATGTTTTATCAACAACCTACAGTAGAAAACGTGCACCGGTGTAACAACTAACCTCCTGGTCCCAATCTTCACCTCCACTGAAATCATCATTATTTGTTGAGTAAGGAGGAACACTAGTGTCACCTTTTGCTTCATCATCATCAATTTGTAAACGTTCTAAAATTGGTAAGTAAAAATAGCATTGAAACTGAAGTATCATGTTGTGCATGTACTATTCTTTCAGACAAAAAATTATAAACAAAACCAACGATCAGAGCAATAGGCAGATGAGTAAACTACATACTCATTACAAGCAAATTGTTCGTTTACCACCAATTTTTGACATCTGAGGGCAGAATGGAACAAAAATGTGCCAATTTCAAAACAAACACACAATGTCATGGGCTACTTACGACAATGTCTTTCATTTTCAATCATTCTACGATCAGGGCAACTGCTTAAGTGCATTTGATATTCTGGCGGTGGAACCTTATGGCGAGCATTAAAAGGACAAGTGCTCTGTAAATATTAACACGTTATTTTTTACCTCAGTTAAAACTATGCAGTAATATACTGTTACTTTTGTGAGTTTACTTTGTGGGCCATCAAATTCCTTATCACAAATCATAGTTCCTATTCACAACATACAATTAGGATCTACCAAATGTTTTAAATTTTACCAATGGGCTAGGGTGTGTTCAATTTCAAAGCCTAGCTTATTTTTCTGGCAAAGCATTTATAGCTGTACTGACGTTTGCACATTTAAAATCTATGATGCCATACGCATCAGAAAATTTCAAACAAATAAAAGTGCATTAGTTCTGCTATGAAAACATGCAAGCTGATATGATGTTGGTGTGCACAAATAAATAGTCAATTTGACAAAATATTCAACTTATATAGTACCACCACTGGAATATAACCACGAAGCACAATCATTTTTGAAGCCATGAGTTACTGATACCCTAGCAATCTCTAATAACTTTTCTTACCATTTCCACATTGAGGTGATTTTTCCGACATTTTTTAAGATGCCTTACAAATCGATTTGCAGCCACCCTGTGTGAATCATCGTAAGGACAAACGTGCAAATCATCTTTATCAACATGCTGCATTGATTGCTGATAAACAGGAACACCCGATCGAATCATGCTTGAGTTTATGTATAAAGCAATATACCTTAAGCTTTTAATTAGCACAACTAAAAGTGTATAACTTTCAGCAGACAGCAACATTTGCAGTCAAAAGCATGGCACAATGAACTAAGTGTCTAATTTGTACCTAGCAAATGGCGATTTGTATCTTCAGGGCATTGTGTTGCATGCAGCATAGCTAAAAGGAATTAGCATTTCCTTCCAAGTTCACGTTTTGGGTAAAAACTATGACAAAACTTGGTAACAGCTGACTTGAAGACTGCCAAGTCATTTACCAATTTTCCTGAACCTAATTGACTTGCAATTTTCCTTTCCTCATTTTGCAATTGTCTGTCCAGTTTCAGACAACACTAAATTACGGAAAATTATAATCAATTACTGAATCACAGAAACATGAAATTATTGAAATTCATTATAAAAAATGAATTATTAACTTGCAGATATATGTAAAAACTAATGCAATTAACCAAAAAAAAATCACAGAAATATGGAAGTTTACAGAAGTAGACAAAAACTAAAAGAATAACCACTTAATTAGTTAAAATTAGATAAGAGAGTTAAGTAGAACCAAGCATTTAAAAAAATTTCCTTATTTCTGCAATTTCCATAATTTAATGGATTATTTTTCCATATTTCAGTGGTGTGTTTAATTTCTCCTGTTTTTTTTTATGTCAAGACATATTCATTGTTTTGGGTAGTTCCAATAAGTACATGTACACAATGCTAGCATCAAACAATATTAGGGTTACAATTTGGATCAAAGTTAAGTTTAGTTTACATCCCAAGACAATGTGGACATCATGGACATACTACTTAGTAGGGCCTTTTGTTTTCAGTTACAAACACGTTGCAGCCAACTTAAACTTTTTATTTACCTACTAACAATAAGTAAAGTAAGCAAAGTAGTCATCATTTATTTTATAGCTTATCTATATCTGCTATTCAATAATAACTGTAGACTAATTTAAACAGAAGAAATATTTTAATGTAAAACTTCTACATCTATTGCAGTTGTTGTGTGCCTCTAGAGAGTTGTTGGTTAAGGACAAGCAAGAGAAGGATATGATAAGCCATCCAAATGTTGCATAAGAGCTTAGATTCAAATTGCTATTTCAAGTGTGGCCAGCAATCTATGCTACCAAACTGGCTTCAACTTATAGTATCGTGTAAATCCACCCCATTAAAATCAGACAAATCCTGAAGTTAACAGTAAAGAAATAGTATCAATACATGGCAGGAAGATTTAGTCATTTCTTTTGCTTTTGCAAGTAAAAAACTTAGATTTTAACGCTTAGGCTTTTCATAGGTGGAGCAGTTGCTGGTTTGTGAACGGACCAATGTATAGAAATCATTAAATGGTCAAAGTAGCAGAAAAATATCCTTTGTTGAGGTAGGTTACTGTTCCAGTACTGTCCTTACTCAAATAAATGCTATAGCACAAACGGAAAAAATTGAAATTACTCTGGTTAGTGACTTGTCCATAAAAATGTTTACTTATTGAACTGTTTCGTTGACTGAGAACTACAACTGACCGACTCAATCTACGCCATCAAACTAAATGTCCTCACTTCACACTCTCACAAAGCACAAAAACAATCTAAACATGACTCAGAAATATGTTTGTGAAAATCCCCATGAAATCATTTTGGGGATTTCCCAAAATGGTTTATTTTAATTTTCGATTTTCAAAGAGGCTAACTTGGAAAGTGAGGTGATTTGTGAAAACCACATAATTGATGAAAACACCCACTGGCGTACCCAGGGAAGATACTATGCGCGCGCCTTCCTCAGGCACAATTAAACGTCATTTTCAGTCATTATTTGCAAAGATTTATTGCCGTGCCGCCTTCAGGACAGTTTTAAAAGTCAGTTACGGCAACTATTCTTGTTATGGTGCACGCTGATCCCCCTATTTAGCACTTTGAATATTGATCTCCAAAAAGACTTAATCACCACCACCGTCCCGTGAAATTTTGAAAAGCCATTCTCTCGCTTACCCTCAATAAATTTCTGCATAAGCACCACAAAACAGTAACATATTTGTCTTTGCATCAATAGGAAGGTTACACGCACGTGATCAACAAACTTTATCAAATTGCGCTTTCGATAAAAGTGGCTGAACATTTTCGGTGTTTTTGCATTGAATTGAGTAGGAGTGATACAGTGTTTTGAAAATCAAATAGATAAATGTAAAAGTTGTTAAATGTGTTGTCTTACTGAAAGGAATAAATCTGAAGTCAAAGTAAGGTAAGAGGTGCTAAAGTTTGCTTGTTATTGTTAATAGTTGGGCTAATTTTATGGGCTAAACATGCAGGCTTATTTCTAGCCAGCTTCTGTGAAGGTTTTATATTCGATTATTTAGCGTGTTTGGGAATGCTAAGTTTAAGTTAATTGTAGTGTGTGTTACAGACAAAATCCATTTATAAAACTGTTTTCGCGCCCTGATTAAACTGCAGGGTCTCTTTCTATTTGAATAAGCTGCTGTTGACCTACTGTTATAATTAGCGTCTTTTGTGTTGTAAACAATACTAAGAAAAAGATCTAGGTCAGCTATTCTCTATGAAGTTTTCTTTGTCTTTTTCCACGTGCTCGCTCGAGAATTTTGTAAATTAGCAGCACCATATAACTGCGGCACTCTAGTAATTTGGCACCTTTCTCAAAATCAAAATACGGATGAAATGTTATCTTTGCTATAAAGTTGAATCGTTTCGGAAAGTCGCATACAGTCAATAAGTGTATATATTATAAGCTTTTGTAACTTATCGTAATCTTATCAACCAGTGCTTCTCATAATTTTCTTGTAATTATAATTATTTATCGTCCTACTTTAGTCAGGGATGTGGAAGCGGTTATTTTTCCACCGCTTCCGCTTCCACTAACAGAAAACGAAAAAACGACCTTTGACAATTTTTTTTAACTTTCATGAGTCTGTACCCTGCCTTCTTCTACACTTCATCATTTTGAGAAAACAAAAACCTTCATTTATTGCTATTACTTTACCTACTTCGCTTGAGCTTATTGTTCCGAATTACTTTGTGTTTGTTTTTCTTAGATATTGGAACTCGTGTTGAATGTACAACAGAGCCTTACATACTTTTTGTCACCGCGGAGCCCCTAATGTACTTTAGCGTTTGTCACGGAACCCCCACTAACAAAAACACAAATCACAATATGCTTGCACGAAAATCAATATTTCGTTACTACAATTCAAAAAAAATTTAACTCTTCATTGAATAAACAGTTATTACAAGTTCCTTCACTACTTACAACTACTTTTACAACAGTTAACTAAATGATTCTCAGATCTGAATTGTATGACCACATATTACAGCTCTCGACAATAACTTGTCCTCACAACAACAAATTACACGGTATAGCGTTGATTTTCCCTCTCCATCCTCAACTAACTCTGACTTTGAGTTAACTTTAACTCTAATCATCATTACCTTCTGTTTGTTCTCAAAACACGTATTGATTCCGATCTTTTTGGATAGTGAAGTGCGAAATTTCTGTCGTATATATGGTATGTACATGTAAAGCAAGCAAAATTGAATTGCACCAATCAACAGCCGCCTCAACGTGGTGGTGCGGTCCCCGACCCGTTTGGGTTGGGTCAAAATGGCTGTTGGCCTTCCCGAGGGTTCCAGTTACCCCGGGCACTCCGCTCACACAAATCATTTTTTCGCCGTGCAGCCCCCTGAACGACCGCAGAAGGGTAGCACGTAGCCTCTTTAAAATTGGCCTGTCTTCTCCTGCCTTTCTCTTGAATGTTTTCTCATTCTTCTCCTTCTCCTGATGAGTGGCAACGTTCATCCAAACCCTTGTCCTGCTTTCCCTGTTTAGTGTGCGCTGGAAATGTGACCTGGAGGGGTAGGTCAGTGCAATGCTGCGTATGCTCTAATTGGGTTCATTTAAAGTGCTCACTACTCTCCTCCTCTCGATTCAGAACTCTTGGCAGATCTCACTCCTGGATCTTCCTTCCCTGCTGCGTTCTGTTTTTTTAGATTCCACACCTACCAGCACTGTGAGTTACTCCTCGGACTCCTCCATCTGGTATACCTCCACTGCTCAATCTGGGCCATGTAGCTTCCTTTCTGCTAATGCAGCACTCGCACCCCATCCTCGCCTTCAAACCTTTTATCTTTTTCCGCTCACTTTGCATCTTCTCTTTCTGCACCCGCATCACTGCCTCATGTTCCTGGCTGTTTCTCTTTATCTTCTGCTTCCTCTTTCCCTCCCTAACTCTTTCAGGGTTCTTCAATGGAATGCTGGGGGACTTCGAGCCAGGAGCACTGAACTGCTACAGTTTATTTCATCTCATCCCGTTGAACTTATTTATATCCAGGAATCTAACCTTAATTTATTCTCCTCTTTCCGGATCCCTGGATTCTTTGCTCTGCGACCCGATGGCACCCACTCCCGATCAGGTATTTTTTTTCTATTAATGTCACAGACGCTAGCGGTGGCGTCATTATTTTCGTCAGGTAGTGCTTATCCTTCTCTGAGCTTTCTACCTCCTCTCTTTTTTTGCTTGACCCCTACTCTGATTATGCAGGGGTCAACATTTCTCTAAACAACTCCTCCTCACTCACATTTCTTAATGTTTACTCTCCCTCTATTCGTTCTTCTCCGAAGGATAGCAGAACCAATTTCTTTTCTCCCTTGATTCTCTCCTCTTATATGAAAGCGGAAGCTGTGGATTTTTCGCGCTTCCGCTTCCTCAGAAAAAGGATCGCTTCCAGCTTCCAGCTTTCGCTTCCGCTTTCACATCCCTGACTTTAATACCGTCGCTTTTGCTATTTGATCTTTCTATTTTTCTATGTTTGTGCCCAATTCAGTGTGAGGTTTGGCTAGTTGCTTATAATTGTTAAATTATTCTAGAAAACCTGTCGCAGTATCGACGCCATTCGTGTATGATCGATGGGATTTTTTGTCTCGGAATTATATTTGATTCAATCATCGAGAGTGTCCTTTGATACCACGATTGAGTTTGCGCTGTGCGTAAAGACCTTCCCCCAAGCCGTGTGACTGGGATAGCAGCAGTTACAGTGTGCAACTTAGGCAGTATATTTAGTTGCATAAGCATACTGAAAAGTTGTAAACTTAAATTATACTGTAGCCTAAATGACAGAGCAGACTTTTGTATTTTTGTCATTGGATTAGATATTGATGGATAAAATCGGTAATTTTTTGTCAATAATGCTTGCAGATCAATCGCATTGATATATTAGACGTAATTTTGTGACCTTAACTATTCCTAAAACAATTTTTTGGGCTATTGCCAAGGCTGCTGGACCAAGGGTAATTTAAAAACTTAAGGTACCGGTACCGATTCATTTATTCCTGGAGCTCATGTTCTGTTTGAATGTCTTTCGTCAGACTGGGCCATCACGACGGGTAGATTGCTCGGCTCCACCACCTGTTTGCCACATAAAGATGGAGGCATCCCGTTAAGTGTCTTGGCCAAAAACACAACAAGCAAACTTAAGATACCGTTAATAATGATCTGATAATGGTTGTTTTTTCTAATGTACTGATGATTATCTAATTGGTATAGAGTTATTTTTAGGCAGTGGCTATTTTGCCGTCGACAGCAATTTGCCCTTAGAATCTATTTTGCCGTAATCACTCACCCGTGTTCATATAGCCAAATTTGCCATATACTAGCAGATTTTCCCGTCATTGATCGGGTAAAATGTAAAGACTGATTAAATTTTTACAGTGAATAACCATATTTTAATATAGGTTGAATAAATATAGGCTCGTAGCCTCCCATAGACGATTCTGATCAAAATCAAAATACCGTACTTGGCCTCCCTGGAAAAAGTTATATAAGATTCATATGTTTGTTTGTATCTAAATGTCTCCAGTTTTATTTCTATAGCGGACAGACAGACAAACTTTGAGTTTTATATATATAGATAGCAGATTTACCCATCGTTGATCGGGTAAAATGTAAAGACTGATCATACAGAAAAAAAACAAAACTGAACAATACAATCAGTGTCATAATTTCTTGAGGTGAAATCTACGGTCGTTAGTAACCCTATTTTACATGATTAAAAAAATTTTGCAGAGAAGGAAAATAAATATAGGCTCGTAGCCCCCCATAGACGATTCTGATTGAAATTAAAATACCGTACTTGGCTTAGAGACAAACTTTGAGTTTTATATATATAGATAATAACGTTTTTACTTGTGGTTTGTAACGAATGCAACAATGCTTCGCTTGCGGAGAAGGAAAATAAATATAGGCTCGTAGCCCCCCATAGACGATTCTGATCGAAATCAAAATACCGTACTTGGCTTCCCTGAAAAGAGTTATATAAGATTCATATGCTTGTTTGTATCTAAATGTCTCCAGTTTTATTTCTATAGCGGACAGAAAGACAGACAGATAGACAAACTTTGAGTTTTATATATATAAATTTTGCCGTAATCACTCACGCGTGTTCATATAGCCAAATTTGCCATTATTACATCAGTGACACTGTGTTGTAATGGATGGAGCGCTGGTCTTGAGATACCATGGTTGTTGGTACGAATCTCAGCTGGCAGGGTTTTAAAAGAAAGGTAGTGTACACCAAAGAGGCAGGCCCGATATGTAAATGTACGGGGCAGTGTACACTGGAAGGGAGCGTACACGGTGGGGGATGGAGACCTGGGGGTGCAAAATTTTTTAATTGGTTTTTAAAATTGACCAATTAGAAACGACCAAAAGTCACATGTTTAGTACATCATTAAGATTGACCAATCACAAATAACTCACGGCAAAATAGTCTCTGAGGGTAAATTGCTGTCGACGGCAAAATAGCCACTGCCTTATTTTTAACTGAGGAGCAAATGGTATTTAAATAGCAAATTTTTTAGGGGCAATTTTTTTAAATTGGCACATAGTACTTAGTTTGGACTAGCCAACTGAAAGATCTAATCCCAACCAAATTGCTTTTGATTAAATTTATTTGTTTTTAGAGGATCCAACTAGCAATAATTCATTCGAATTTTTTGATAGATTTCTAATTAGTTTTCAAAATAACCCCAAAAGTTGGTGTTCGCCCTATACCTTTTCAGCATAAATTACAGCTGGTTTTGGTCAGTCACTTTTTGGTGCCAAATGTGTGACGTCATATGCAACCTTTCTATTCTTTTACTGCTTCAACAGTACATAGTGACGCAATCAAAAGTTTTTCGCAGTACGTTTTGCCCCCGTCAGCGTCAAGGCCATGAAAAATGGAAAGATGCTTTTCTGATATAAGTATGGGGTAAGGTACAAAATGAAATGATGAATCGCTCTAAACATCGAACAACTTGAGCATAAGCCGGTGCGATGGTGTAGTGCAGGGGTCGGCCACCTACGGCACGCGTGCCACACTTGGCACGCCAAGAAATTTCCAATGGCACGCAGAGCCTTCCCTAGTTGCACAAAATGTTTTTTATTATTCACGCGGAAGTTGCACCAATCGGAGCTACTTGGTCTATAAAAAATAGCCCAGTAGTTCCGATTGAATTTGTACACAATATTAGATGCTAACACCATCTAGCACAAACAACCTTCTATGACGTCAAGTAGTGTTTTGAAACCTATTGTACAGTTCGTACGTGTATCTAAAATGAGTTGAATGCAATCACTGCTGGTAGAACTTTTCAAGTGCTCGTGTATCGTTATCCACAACAGAACAAGGTAGGTTTTTGGAAAAATAGCAGATAAAGTATTCGTTATACAAAATCATACTAGAAAATATTTATAGAATGTGAATATTTTTTAGGCCTAGATCTATGACTTTGAGGCCACGTGCTGCAAATATACGGATCTATAGATCTAATGCCAGTAATGGCCGCATACCGCTAGGCCTAGAATAGATCTACTTGAATCACATAGTTCCTATTGAAAAATAAAATCCCCTGTAAATTATAGTTTCTGGATCTACAAAAATTATTAAGTCCGTGTAAGTTGGGCCTATGGTTCTAAATAAGATGTGTACAGTAAAGCGATCAATATCTGCAGATCGGCATTGCAGTGTAACTACATTCATTTATGTACACAAAAATGTGATTACGATGGCTTATAGCTGCCATATAACTGACTTGCTCATATTATGCATATTTTGAAAATTACGTGTATACAAGCATATAATATCGGAAATTCAAAATTGATTTCTTTTAATCAACATTAATCATTCAAATAAATATGCAGATGATCCGAATGGTTGCACGCACGTGATCAAACGTCATCAAAATGCGCTTTCGAAAAAAGTGGATGACCAAAGTCAGTGTTTTTGCATTGAATTTGTGGTGATTACGTGCTTATTTGATTACGTGCTTATTTGATTTTGCTTTGCTTTGTGTTGACTGTAAATTATTTGGCTTCATTTTTAATCTCACCATCAGTATTTCCCATACCTAGTGTTAAACATCAACGTTAGCATTTGGTGTGGGAAATTGCATTGCTTTCACGCCAACCTTATCAAAACTCCATTGCTTTATCTTGTCACGTGATCCGTGTGCATATATATGTTCGTATCGTCATGTTTAAATCATTCCACTATAATTCTGTTAAATACTGCTATTTAAATGCTATTGATTGTTACCAGCAATAAAAAAGGAACAACTCTATATCGAGTGAGGAATAATACGGTAAAATAAACTAACGAACTCACGACAAAGTGAATAGGAGTGATATCGTTTTTTGCAAAGCAAATGAAGAAACGTGACAGTTGTTGAATGCACGTTAAATATGTTGTTTTATTGATGTTAAGGAATGAATCTAAGGCCAAAGTAAGATTAGAGGTGCTAAGGTTTGCTTGTTATTGCTAATAGTTGGGCTAATTTTATGGGCTAAACATGCAGGCTTATTTGTAGCCAGCTTCTATGAGGTTTTATATTCGATTAATCAGCGTGTTTGAGAATGATGAGTTTAAGTTAATTGTAATGTGTAACTTATACAGTATATTTAGTGGCATAAGCATTCTGAAAAGTTGAAAACTTAAGTTATACTGTAGCCTAAATGACAGGGCAGACTTCTGTACCGTTTGACATATGCTGGATTAGTTATTGTTGGATAAAATCAGTAAGTTTTTGAAATTTTTTGTCAATAGTAATTGCAGGCCAGTCATATTGATATGTCAGATGTAATTGTGTGACCTTAACCACTCTTTAAACAATTGTTTGGGCTATTACCTAGGCTGCTGGACCAAGGGTAATACAAAAATTACGGTACCGATTTATTGATTCATGCGTAGAGCTCATGCTCTGTTTGCATGTCTTTTGTCACACTGGATCACCGCGACGGGTAGACTGCTTGGCCCCACCACCTGTTTGCCACATAAAGATGGAGGCATACCGTTAAATGCCTTGCTCATGGAGACAGCAAGTAAGCTTACCGGCAAGCTTACCGTACCGGTAGTAATGATCAAATAATGGTTGTTTTTGCTAATGTACCGACTAGTATCTAATTGGTATTGTTTATTTTTAAGTGAGGAGCAAATGGTAGTTAGATGACACTTCTCTTAGGGGCATTATTTTAAAAATTAGCCCACTGTGCTAGGCTTATGCTAGCCAACAAAACGACCAAATCTCAACCAAATTGCTTTTGGTCAAATTTCTTTCTTTCCGAGAATTCAACTAGCAATAATTCATTCCAAATTTTAATTAATTTTTCATTAGTTTTCAAAATAACCCGAAAAGTTGGTGTTCGCCCTATACCTCTGCAGCATAAATTAGAGCTTTTGGTCATCCACTTTTTTTGGCGCGAAATCCGTGACGTCACATGCAACCTTCCTATTCATAAAGCATATTAATATCATTGTTAAAACTTTTGGTTTTTCTTAAAAATAATTTATATATAAATTTCAGCATTAATGTTTGCTGATTAATTTATATTTTCAGAATATAAATTTCAAAATATGGCTGCAAAGAAAAGGACACTTGATCTTCGACCATTTCAAGACAATTGGACAAAAGAATATGGATTTGTAGAGCAAAAAGATGGAGCAGTTTGTGCTTTCTGTTGTGAAAGTGTTGTGTGCCGTACATCTAGTGTACAAAGACGAGCCTGCGCCATTCTGCACGCTCTTTGCTGGTCTCGGCAGCACCAACAAGTCTGCCATTTCTCTTCTCTTCTCCTACTATCTGACTCTCGTTCTGTCCTCGCCACCCTGTCCTCTCCTCCATCTTTTCTCTTAACTCAAACTTTGTGGCAGATCTGGCAGGAACTGTCTTCTCTCTCCTCCCGTTCTATCAGACTACAATGGGTCCCCGGACACTCGTTTCTCTCGAGAAACGTCACGGCTGACGAGCTGGCCAGACGGGGAGCGCTGCTTGCGCCCTCCGCAATCCCTTGTAGTCTCTCTCCTCTTATCTCTCGTATCCAGTCCTGTCTTATCTCGGACTGGAGGCGTACTGTCTCTTCCAAATATTTTGACACACAGGTTCTCTCGATTTCCACTGAGGAACTTGTGCTCCCTCGTCATGCTCGCTGTGTCCTCTCTCGTCTTCGCTGCAATGGACACAGCCTTGTTTTATGTTCTTACTTCTCTAGGATTGGCAGAATCGAGAACCCTTCCTGCAGCGCCTGTGGACACCCGTCCCAGGACATCTCTCATCTCATTCTGCACTGTCCAGCTACGGACTCTTTGCGCCGCTCACTCTTTGGTGACTCTCTGTCTCTGTACGACCTCTGGTCCAGACCCTGGGGAGTTGCCCGGCTTCTGGGGCTCCATGGTCTTCTGCCATGCCCCCATACCTCGGAAGGGGTCGGGTAACCAACAACAACAAGAAGACACTTTCAAACTAAACACCAATATAAATTTAAAACCTCAGAAGAGATAAGTGAAGCCATTAAAAAAAGCCATTTCCATTTTTAAAAAACAAACTGGTATTTTGAGCCAAGCAGTTGGAAGTAAGAATAAAGCTACTGAATGTAGTTACAAAATAGCTCAATGTGTGGCTTTGAAAGGTAAACCTTTTACAGATGGTAAATACATCAAAGAAACTTTTTTAAAAAGTGCTGAAATTTTATTTGGTGATTTACCAAATAAGGAGATAATAGTCTCTCGAATTACAGCAATTCCAGTTTCTGCAAGATCAGTGGAGAGGCGCATAACTGATTTAGCTGAAAATGTAACAACTAAACAAATAGTTGGATTAAAGCAAGCCCAAGTATTTAGTGTTGCTCTTGACGAAAGCACAGATTTAAATGATTTGTCTCGCCTAGGCATAATTGCACGATATATCGAAAATAACCAAATTTATGAAGAGTTGTGTTGCTTATTACCCCTTTATGATACAACTAAAGCAGAAGATATTTTGAATGCATTTATTTGTTATTTTACTAAACATGACATTGACTTGAGCAAGTTATTCTGTGTGACAACCGATGGTGCTGCTGCAATGGTTGGCAACAAGAAAGGATTTGTAAAACTTCTTGAAAATCATGTCGGACGCAAACTGTTAAATTTTCATTGTAACATACATCAGGAGAGCTTGTGTGCAAAGACTTCATCTCTGAATTTAGGCGCTGTGATGACAACTGTTGTTAAGATAGTCAACTATCTTGTTTTACATTCTTCACTGGTTCATAGGCAATTCAAGTCTCTTCTTGAAGAAATTGATTGTGAATATGGAGATCTTTTGTTACACAGCAATGTTCGCTGGCTAAGTCGAGGTAAAGTGCTAACTAGATTTGTATGTTGTCTGGAAGCTATCAAGATGTTTCTTGATGAAAAACAAAAACATGTTCCTGAATTGGAAGATGAAAATTGATTATTGAAGTTAATGTTTTTGACTGACATAAACACACATTTAAATGAGCTAAATCTGAAATTACAAGGGCGGTGCCAAACAGTACTTGATCTTTTTAGCCACTGTAAAGCATTTATAATGAAACTGGATATTTTTACTCGTGATATCAACATTAAAGCATTCAAGTACTTCCCAAATCTGAAAAATCATTCAGATCAATCTGGAGTAAATGCAGATGAGCTTCAGGAGTACCTTGAAGCACTGAAAGAAGAATTTAATATTAGAACTCACGATTTTCACATTCATGGACCCACATTTGTTTATCTCATTAAGCCTGACACACTTGACCTGAAAACTGCACAGTTGGAACTTTTTAGTTGGATGGACATTGATGAGTTTGAAATGCAGCAGGTTGAATTTAGATCTTCGGTAATATGGACATCAAAATTTGTTGAGCTAAGGAAGTCTCTGGGAAACGAAAATGTAGAAATATCTGCTGCTATCCTCAACTGTTGGACATCCCTTCCAAGATCGTACACTTGTTTGAAGAAAATCGCTTTTGCTCTTCTTTCAGCTTTTGGTTCAACATATTCCTGTGAACAAATTTTTTCTCACATGAAAGCAGTGCTAAATCCACAAAGAAGTCGCCTAACACCTGCACATTCAGAAAATTGTGTGAAACTCAAAGTGACAAAGTATGTTGCTGATATTGAGCAATTGACTAAAACCATGCAAGGGCAAGGCACCTATTAATAATTAAAACTTAAAAAAAAATTGTTAACTTCATTTATTTTAAATGATTTAAAATCTTTACTTATCATTGTATCATTAGTATGTGAAATAAAATATGTTGTAGAACAAGTATATGGACCATGTCTAGTTTATTGCACATTAATGTATGAGGTTGGCACACTGAACGATTTCAAAACTTAAGTCGGCACACAGTTAGCAAAAGGTTGCCGACCCCTGGTGTAGTGTTTATAACGTTCGCTTCGCAGTCGGTAGACGTTGGGTTCTTTTCCCAAATCGAGTCATACCAAGAGACTTCAAAAATGGTATTCAAAGCTTCCCTGCTTGGCGCTCAGCACAAAAGGGATAGTATGGAGAACAAGCAGACAAGCTTGCTTGTTGTGTTCTTGGGCAATACAATAAACGGAATGCTTCCATCTTTATGTGGCAGACAAGTGGCAGGGCCAAGCAGTCTACCCGTCGCGGTGGCCCAGTTTCACTGAACACCAGCAAAAAGGACTAGGGAGAAGCTCATAATCTGAGATTTGTTCAAAAATGAAAGATCTTGTCCTTACGAAGAAGAAGAAGAGGAGAAGAACTAGACCATATGAAACTTCTAACTCCAAAGCAGCATAACGAAACAAAAAAAGAAACGTTTTGTAAGTGACTGTGATGACTAACAGCATTGTGTATGCATTATTTTCTCTGTTTTCTCTCTTGTTTGTCGGTGATAATTTCGCATTTTGTAGTTGCTTGACAAGTTGACAGCTGACGGTTAAATCATGAATGACCGCGTTGTCGAATCGCTGATTGCTGTATCTTTGGGTTTGAAGTCTATCAAATTTTGTTTGGTCCATATTGTTAATATCTATACTAATGATTCCCAACAGTCTTCTTTCGTTTGGTAAATTAACAATCAAGTCGAAATGTTTGATTTTGTAAATGCATATCAGTGGTAGCTAGATTGAAACTTGCTGTGACAGTTTAAATGGGAAATGGCAGACTTACAATTAAAGTTTTTGGTTAGTAAAACACATATAAAAGTCTTAAAAATAGTACAGTTGGAGCTTCGCATGTGTTGATAAGTATGACGCTTACTATTTGTGGGTTTTAGCAAACATTTACAAAAAGTGATAAAATTGAATGTTTGAATAAATTTGAATCTTCACAGGTGTTGTTAAAGAGGATTGTATGATCACCTTATCTTTGTTTTAACATAGATGCATTAAATACACGTAGACTGAGAAATGTAAATAAATATGAATTTTATGTTTAGTTAGTTGATTTAAAAATTAAAGTTTGCGAAATTTTAGATGAAACCTAAAGATATTTGATGATAGGATACAATTTTGTAATTTTTGTTTTCTAACTGTGGTATGAAAAGTGATTAAACTTGAAGATTTTATGCTCGGTGAATAATTTTAATTAAAAGTATAAAAATCATTGAAATAATCTAACGATCTGAATACAATCATCCTTTTACTGTATTTAATCTCTGTCGGTCCCGTCCGCCATTTTGTAAAACTGGCGTGCGCGTAAAAAGAGCGTCCATCAAAAATTTTTTTGCCGGCATATTTACCGTCGCGTGAGCGAAGCACACAACAAAATTCAAAAAATTCAATTACAAACCACAAACAGAATGTTAGAACGGTTTATATAGAAACGTTTTTGCATGAACGAGGTGAACGCAAACAATTGCTCGCATGTCCGCCATTTCTGTTATTGCCGGTATATATACCGTCGCGGGAGCGAACGCATAAAGATCGCTTGCCGGTAATGATACCGGCGCGGGATCGAAAGAGTTGAAGTATTGGTAACGTTTTAAACTGTTGAGTTAAAACAAGCTTTGTTGGATTTTCTGTTATTCTGTGAACACTACATAATATCTCAAACCAAAGAATAATTTTTATGCTGTAAAAACTGTTTGATTTCGAAAGTATCTTTTAGATTGTTAGTTCTTGGTAAGATACTAAATTTTAAATCGTTTTTAAATATGCAACACTGCCTACATGGCTTACTAAAACATAAATACTTATTAGACATCCTGTATAAAGATCCGTCATAAAGTGACATGAGAAAAGAAAAAAGCCTGTTTTGTCCAAGCATTGCATGATGCAGCGCAATTTTGATATTGCACTCGCTGCAAATATGTAGCACAGAAAAAATTCATTTGCCGTTGCATTTATTTGCGGTACCAGTAATTTACGATAGGCTGAGGAATGCAAAAAGCTTGGTTACACTTTGTCATACGTTACAATTCTACTTGATGACGAATTGCAAATAATTTTCGAATCAGGTTGAGGGCTGTAAGACGCGTTGCTAAACTATGACAGAGTGTCAATAGTAGTATAGGTTATGTTTTTTGACCCTATTTTTGCGGAGCGCTTTGCGGAGCGCTTTGCGGAGCGGGGTCAAAGGTCACGAACAACTTTCGTTTACATTGTACAGCTTCCGTTTGTACTTGAGTTTGTGTGTTGAACTTGACATTTGAAAGAAAATGTTTTTTTGTTCGAATGATTAAAAGAAAATGATTTATTTGTTTTTATTTTATTTATCTTATAAAATGATTTTACTTGATATTGTAGCCCACTTCATAACGTTCTCCAGTTAATATCAATTGCACTTTGGCTTTCAACTGGAAATAATTTTATTTGATTGGTGTTGCACCCCCACTTCACAATACTCCCACTTCATAATGTTTTCCAGTTAACATTCATTGCACTTTGGTCTTTAGTTCGTTGAACGATCTTTTTTTTGCACAGTCGTTATAAAACTAAAACACACGCTTTTACATCGGGTCTTAAAAATAGAAATCGTTAGTAATATGTCATACACAAACCCATTTACACTCTTTTCTAAGCAGAAGCAGCGGACAAAGAACTACGTTGAAACTCACTCTGCAATCGCTGTCAATCTTGTGACAAATCATCCCTACACATCTTGTTGCGAAGGAGTGCTGGAGCAAACGGAGTTGTTGGGTCGTGCCACCGCTTCTCTCTCTCCCCTCACTACAGTAGTGCCTCGCTAACTCAAGCGACTTTGGAAAATTCACACCACAAAGCCGACAAACACAACAATTTAGTTTGTGCCTTTCCATTAGATCTTTGGGGCTGAATTTTTTAAAACATTTTTTGTACTGCATCTCGGCGTTTTGGTGAACAGCTGTGACCTGTCTTTTATGGTTCCTCGCTCTGATGAAAGTCATGGCACAGGTTTCACAAACATTTTTCTTTATTTTCGAATGAGTGCGTTGATTCCTGCTCGGGTTTTAGCAATATGAAGTCAACCCTTAAAACTGTGACGTAATGTATACAAGAATACCAGTTGAATTGGTTCGTAATTGGTTGAAAAAGAGGGAAGTAAGGAGGTGCGATTCTGAAGTTACGATGCAATTCTTAACGTTGAGGAAGATCTAGATTAGAGCTGTTTGTGGTAGGTTTCAATTTTTAATGTATGACGTACAATCCTCCGTACCGCTGCTTCTGCTCAGAAAAGAACATGAATGGAACGGTTTCTATTTTTAAGACGCGATGTCGAAGTTTATGTTTCTGTTTTATAAAGATTGCACGGACAAAAGATCGTTTAACGAGCTGAAGATCAAAGTACAATTAATATTAACTGGAGAACTTCTGAGGTGGGGTACAACACCAAGTAAAGTCATTTTCAAAAACAAATAAATCATTTCCTTTTCACCATTCGAACAAATAAAACTATTCTCTTTCAAATGTCAAGTTCAACGCACAAACTCAGGTACAAACGGAAGCTGTACAATGTAAACAAAAGTTGTTCGTGACCTTTGACCCCGCTCCGCAAAGCGCTCTGCAAAAGTACAATCGAATTACATATCCTATACTACAGTCAACAAACAAACAAATAGTTCAACCTACAAAGTAAACAGTAATAAACACTCAAACAAATACGCATTTGAACCGAAAGGAACTAGAGGGAAACCTGAAGAGATAAGGGATAATCGCAAGGATTAACCACACGGTCAACCGCAAGGTTGACCTTTGACCTGCTCCATAGTGTGCACTACAAAAAAACTGGTCGAAAGACAAACCGTATACTGCTGCTTTCTTCCTTGCTTTGTTCAGTAAACTCAATCTCATATCTTGGACAGGTTCGCTTTTCTATAATGTTTCTAACTCACAAAACCGCACTTTTGAAGTCCACCGAGATGTTTTGCAAGGATTAGCTCTTAGTCCTGTACTTTTTTCCCTTTTCATCAATGATTCCTTTTGCTTCTCTTTTTTTCTTAGCCGCTTCCTTTGTGCTGATGATCTGGTCAGGTGATCCTTTTCTTTCTTTACAGGCTACCTGCTGCTTCGAAAGTTAACAGGAACCTCTGTAAACAGGGTTGCTAATCTCATCACTGAAATTTGCCATCAACCCTGATAGCCTTAATGTAAGCTTCCTTCTTTTCAGTGAATACCGACCAGGCTAATCTGCAACCGCGCCCCTCACTGCCCAACTTTCTTCTTTGCTTTTACCCTGCTGCCATCTCTATTGAAGTCATTTTCGACCGCACTCGAAGCTTTGTGCTTCTCATTTCTTCATCGTGCCCTTCTAAAAAGTCCCCATCTCTCTAGTAAAGTTTTTCTACATGGCCTGTTGTTACCTATGGTTCACCTGGATGATTTTCTTTTTTCTGCACTATTATTTGTTACCAAGTAGGAACTCCTTCACCGAGCGGCCAGTCGGTCATCACCAGCTAGCTCTTGTTTTAACCTGTTCTTCCTAATGAGATTTATTTGCCTTCTTAGCGAGTTACCCAAACTCATTTCGCCATGTCCTCCTTTGAGCGAACCTTTCACATCCACCGTCCTCTTTTCCTATTTTTAGACTTGACTAGACACAATATAAAACCAAGACTTTTCGCTTCCCCAAGCACATAGTTTGCGACCGCTCTCCCGCTCATATTCTCTCCTTTCTCTTCTTTTTTGGCCTGCTCGCTTTTTCTTTTTAAAACCTTTATTTTCTGGAGTGGAGCTTACTGTTTGTCAAGAATAAGTAAATTTGCGTTGCAAGAATAGTTTTTATATAAGTATAGTTGCGGAAATCTGTTGTTTTATTTTGCAGTGATTATTTTATTTGTAAATCTAAATTGTCTGAAGCCCTACTTGCTAAACTGTTTTCGAAAAAAAAGGCCTTTTTTCTTTCGCATTTATTAATAGATTAGTAACTCACACGCCTTTTCTGACGTCACGGTGGTTGACCACATGACTAAGTTCCACTGCATTCTAGTGGATTTTGTTTCTTCTCGAAGATATATTTTGATGGCCAATTACATAATTTATTAACAGTATTTTTTCTGTGTCGCGCGATGTTCTAGCATTTTCCAGAGAATCGTCTTTTTGTATATAAGGTACCAAGATTTTTTACGATACACAAAGAGAGAGAGAGAGAGAGAAAGAGAGAGTGTAGTTCAGTAGAGAGTAGTAAAAAGGCGTTGTTCTGTGGTGATTGTTGTGACAGGAATGAAGCGGTTATTTTGGTAGTTTTAGTTTTGATTAGTCTGATATTTATATATGAAAGTGCTTTAGTTTTTGTGGTTGACAAGCGAAGGAACTCAAAGTTTTAAAGTGATTTGTGAATATATTTGTTTTGTTTTTGATCAAAAAGTGCGTGGCTTAAAGTATCTTAGTGGGAGCCAATCTTTTGCCTAGCTATTGAGTTGCTACCAGACGATTTATTCGAGCGATACTACAAGTCGCCTCAACTTTAAGAAGTAAATTAAAGATTGAGATAGAACGAAAATTCTATTGAAACGCGACACTGTTGCTATTTCTTGTACTCACTCTGACCCATTTCTTTCTCGTCAAGGTAGTGCTCTTGACCCCTTTTGTTTTTCTACCAAGTAACAAGCTCATGATTTAGACTGATGGCTCTGTCCCGCTTCTTTTCCGCAAAGGAAACTCCGGCGTTCTTGCCAACTGCTCACATTTTGGTTCTTACTTAGTTGGCTGGTCCAGTTTGTTAAAGTTTTCCTGCCAAACTCGGCGCCATTTTAAAAACTTCTTGATGGTTTCTAAACCATCAAAAAGTCTGCCAATTTTTTCTGTTTTGCTCTCAGACTCTTGCTCTGTTCTTTTATTCCTTCCGTCTTTATTTCTTTTTCACACTCATTGGTACATATACCAAGAAGTTTCCACTCTTTCTTCATTCGTTGTTTTCATGGTGAAGTGGGTCTCGGTTACTTATTTTTTTTGAGTAAAGGCACAACCGATGACCAGGCGAGACGACACTCTCTGCTTCAGCAATCCACAGAATCACATAGCCTTTCTCTCACCTCTGATATCAACCCATTCCCTCTTCTGGCATAAAGTTGTTCCGTCTCGTCAAAATTTTTCAAGCCTTAAGTACCACCAGTCTCACTAAAAAATATGTTTGTTAGTGTTACACTTGCTGTCTCCTCTCCTGTCTTTGCTGAAATGAATGCGGTCTTTTGATTGCTTATCTCTCCAAAATTGGGATTTTTTCGTGTAGCAATGTTGGCCTCCAGACTCAGAATACTTCATTTCTTTCTGTCCTCCCCTGTCAAGCACTATTTACGCAAAATGCTCTTTTGCGACCCTTTTTTTTGGTACAAACTCATGTTCAGGCTGTGGAGAGTGTCCGAGATCCTGTGGCTATATGATGCTTTGCCATGCATCCATCCCTAAAAAGAAGTCGGAGAACAAAACAAGAAGTCAGATTTTTAGCTATTGTTTATTGTTTTGTAGCCTACAAAATTTTTTGCTTTTGTGCAGCATGTGATTATAAATTTGCAATTAATAATGGCTTTACGATTTTGTCCCATAAGTTTCTAAAAATTGAACACCGTACAGAAATTAGTCGCCATACACCGCTGCAATATAAATGCATTGCTGAGGGAAGGTCGAAGCATTCCACCAGGACCGAAATTTTATTTTTCCTGGTTGGAATGGAAACGTAGTTGGTGGGATATATTCACCTACTTCGCACTATAATTTTCTATAAAATTCGGACAAGTTTAAAGAAAATTGATAAACAAAGCAAGAAATGAAAAAATTTTCACTGTTATGAGGATAGCGATCTTTAATTAAAAATGGTTATCAAATATCAAGACGGCGAGAATGTGGATTCTTTATTGATAATTTATGACTAACGACAAAATGCGTGTTTTAATTAGAATGTTGAACGGTACATAATGGCATAGGCAGGCGAAGAACAGTGTTTCCAGGATGATCGGATTTTAAAGCACCAATAAAAGCTTTAGGAAGATTAAGAAATCCATCAATGATTGTTTCGTAGCATTTAATTTTACCCTGCAAACATCAAAGTCTATTAAACCGAGCATAGCTAGTATTTTAATTCGAAGGAGAGCAAGGAACAACGACAAAAACAAAGGATATGTAAATATATCTCAACTTAAGAAATTTTTTCTAAAAAATGCTTTAAAGCCGAAAATTGTTTCCAATTTTTTCCAAAACTTTGAATGATAAAGAGAGTATTTCGATAGGGAATATGTACCTCTTGACCAATTATCTACGGGGCCATTGTGCCATGCTTCTCCCTCTTCTAATGTTGACGTGAACTTAAAAAAAATAAAAAGTTTTTACCTCAACTTCATCTTCAAAAAAAGAAGAAAGATCATTAACTCAAAGTAAGAGAACAGAAACTTCTGATACGAATTGATCTCAAAAAATGTTATCACTCCTCCAACCAATCAGTAAATGCTTTTTACTCCCTTTCAGAAATCTTTTGCAAGCTACTCACCTTTTCCCTAAGCCATTGTCTTTCCCTAAATCACTTTTTTGAGCCACTTAATCTGTGCCAAACTAAAACAAAAAGTCAAAAGGAATTCATTTAGAATAAAGTAGTATTGTTCTTGTCACCAATATATTAAAAAAAGAAATTATACCTGTTTCGCCCAAATAGCAAGTTGCCTTAATGCATCGGGAATCCTTCGCTCGTAACGAGATAAAGATAGAGAAAAGCCTTCCATTTTTAGTTGCTTTGATATTAATGAAGGCTGAACTGCACCTGCTAAAGTACAAAAATATTGACGTAAATATTGTTTGTCAGCAAGTGGCTTCAGGATGATGTAAAACGTCTCTAGCACGGAGAACAGCCAAAGTTAGATAACAAACCACAGCCAATAAGCTAAGTAGCAAGTACTTCCTCCTCTCTTGAATAAGACTTGATTTAGAACTTGAAAATGGTTTGTGCCAAAATTCCGTGGAAAACTTGTTGAGACAATTGCGTCAGTAACTTTGTGGTTGCTACGATAAGCCAATATCAAAAAAATGAAAGTAGATTGCGACATAAACCACTTCATTTGTTTAGACTTACATCATTAGGCCTACATTATGATGACGTTATCATGATAGGTGAAAAATCAAACGTTGCTACTCATTTTTTCTGTCTACGTAGGCTACACGCGTATGCGTATAGCAGTCCAACTTTCACGTCAATCAAATCTTAGCAAGTTTTGTCCAAACATGACTATAAAACTCATACAGAAGGACAGAAAGAAAAGGGACAGCTGCACATGTTTTTTTTCCACAAATTTTCGTTTTTTATTCGTGTACACAGTTATTCAAAGTTTTGAAAGTTCCAACAATTGAAATTTTGAAGGTCTTTTTTATTGTAAACACCATTGACATTGGAAAAAATGTCTATCTTACCTAAAATTTTTGAAAGCAATAATTTTATCCTCTCTCCCCAAATTAAAGTCATGGATACGCCCCTGGCCTTTGTTGGGTCTTTACGCCAATACAAGCCTCTCTTAGTGCTTTTTAGCAAAGCGCTTTGTTTAAATTTAACGAGCAAAATCTTGAAAATTAATTCTCTACACTGACACCAAAAATTTTAGTCAAGATCAAGTTTATTCTGTAAAAGAAATTGGCCTAAAATGGTCTCGATTAATAATATCCGATTTAATCGCTATCATTTTTCGTCAATTACTTTTTACCTTTCGCATTTTTTGTCACTTCTTTATGTCCGCAGCAAGCAATTCGTCCGCCAGGATTCATATGTTCCATGACTTCAGACGATAACTGACCGCCAAACTAAAACGCAGACGAGATGTGTCAGGAAAATGGAATTTGCAAGGCTTTAGTAAACACAGTCGTAAATCTTTTATTTTTATTTTGTCGGCATAGGCTAAAATATTGTATGCCCACAACTTTACTTTTACGTGTTCAGTAATCACCAGGGGCGTAGATTTCCAAAAATTTGAGGTAGGAGCCAACGTTTGTTATCAAATTTTTAGAGAACTCACAGAATTTCGTTAAAACTCAAGAAATATTTTGGTGATTATTGCTGAGATTAAGCTTATGACAACTCTCTGCAGAGCGCATCTGATTATTCAACAAAAAACAAGCTATAACAATTTGAAGTGTAGAGGCAATTACTCATTTTCCCCCAGATACATGGTAATCATTTCAAAACTTGCCTACCAGTTACCAACGTACGTTGTCAAAATAACAATCAATTCCTCTCTTGGCACATTTTTTTATGTGTTCTGACCACGGTTTGTCCGTTTTGTAGTTGATAACTGCGTCGTATCCAATTGATTTTGCGTAATTAACTTTGATTTCACTTTCACAACACCCAATAACTTTGCAGCCCTGAAAAAAAGTTAATGCTTGTATCATAGGCGTAGCCAGGGGGGGCCAAAGGGGCCATGACCCCACCCCCTGAATTTTAAGTCAAATTACAAAACAGTATCAAAAAATCAAAAACATAAATTTTTTTGCGCCTCTGCTCGTGCATTAGAGTTTATTGTTGACTTTTAGAAAGGGGGTGAGTCGGGCGTGGCTTTTTAAGTTTTTAAACTTTCAAATTTTATAAAACAAGATGTGTACGTTTTACACACTAAATATCGCCGAAGTTTTTCTTCTATGTCGAAGTCGAGCGATGAACGGATATTCCAAGTCATGGTAATGGCAAGAAATAAGCGTCTCGCTGAGCGCTTTCTTGTTTTGCTGCGGTGCGGAATACTCCAAAGACGTTGGTTAGTTGGTCGATTTACCCCTCCTCTTCCTTGGAATGGAGGTACGGCACGAACGAAAATCCAGGTTCACGCCGTCAACCTAACTGAATAAGGCTAGGGGGAAAGCGGCAGCCCATTTCGAACCAGTCATGAATGCAAATTACAGACAGATAGCCCCACCACCAACAAGGCGGACTGCCAGTGGTGGGTACCCAAGAGTCAGCTCTCACGACATGCTGGGTAAGCAGCTTCACAATTCTAACCCGGTGAAGCACGGATGCTGCAAAGACGTCGCTTCTTTTATCAGAACGTTCAACCTACCAGTGGGAGTGGTTTCCTTGAAATTCCTTAAATAGTGCGTTATACGTCGCAATTGAAGTTAAAATATTAAAGCCGTTCTTGATAAAACTACATTAGATCAGTAAAATCGCATTCGCACTTTTTCAGTTTTGTACAGCAATTTTAATAGTAGCAACGAGCGTAGTTCACGTAAGGCAAAATGTCGAACCGACCCACTAAACAGGCAAAATTAGATATTTTTTTTCTGCAAGGAAACAGGCTGATAGTGCTAGAGTTGAAGACGATGTTGAAGTTTTACAACCGCCAACTACTTCTAATACGGCTGGAGTTGTTCCCGAAAGCCATGAAGAATACGTGTTGGGGAAGACCATCGATTTAGGATATGTTTTAGAAATTCACTCACAGATCACAGATGCCGAAAGATATAGGCTTTTAACTTCAGAAGGTCCACGAAATGTTTTACTTCTTGATACCATTCGGCAAAATCGTCGCAAGTTTCTGAAGTCGTGGCTTCAAGATGATAGGTTTTCCAATTGGCTTGTTTATACGCAACTCTCTGATAGTGGTGGTTTATGCAAAACATGCATCTTGATGCAAGCGCATCTGACACATAGCAGTCTTGCAAACACTGCTTTCCTGAAAAGACCTAGTATAGATTTCAAGAAATTTATCAAAAAGGCTCTTTCTCACAGGGATGCCGCTTACCACAGAGAAGCAACATTGGCAGCGAAGGATTTTATTAGCTCCATGGAAAGTGGCAAAGATATATACACTTGCATAGACGCTGCAAGAGACAAGCGAACAGCAGAAAATAAAAAATTGACTTTTATTGTCAAAACTGTTCTTTTCTGTGCTTTTAACAATATTTCTTTGCGTGGGCATTCCGCAGAGAAGGGAAATTTTATGAGGCTTCTTCAATTCCGCATGGATGCTGGGGACGAAGCTTTGAAGAAACACTTTGCTCAGATGGCTGGAAAGGCTAAGTATACCAGTCCAACCATTCAAAACGAGGTTCTTGGGATTGCGAGCACCATGGTGGTCGAAGAGCTCGTTGCAGAGGCTAATGAAAGTTTTATATCTGTTGTTGCCGATGAATCCTGCGATATTTCGGGAAAAAAGCAACTTAGCATTGTCTTTAAGATATACCAAAGGTGAAAAAGTGAACGAGAGTTTTACAGGATTTGTTAAAATGTCTTCAGATTCCGGGGAATTTATTTCTGCAGCTATTCTGGCTCACCTCTCCAGAATAGGCGTTGATCTTCGAAAGCTTGTTGGACTAGGCTACGATGGTGCATCAACTGTGACAGGTCATGTGAGTGGAGTTCAAAAACGCATTCGCAAAATGTACCCCCAGCAATATTTGTGCATTGTGCTGCACAATATTTGAACTTGGTCATTAATGACCAGAGTAGAGTTTCTATTGTTAGAAGCACCTGCGACATCATCAGGGAAACTATTCGTTTCTTTCGGGAAAGCCCTAAAAGGCGCTCAAGTTTAGGAGTCAATATTCCTTGACTCTTTCCTACCAGGTGGTCACAAAAATACAAGAGGCATCCGGATATTTAAAGCTAACTACAAGTTTATACTTGACGCTCTTGCTTCATTGATGGAGGACGCGAGCGGTGAGACACGAGTGAAAGCTCTTTCCTTGAAAGCTGCTTTCGAAAAGCCTGGTGTAACATACGCCATATGTTTGATTGGGCGGTACTCAGCACTTATGAAACCCCTAGCGCGAAAGCTTCAGTCTGTTGAAGTCAGTGTACCTTCTGTGAAAAGTCTTATTGCTTCTCTTCAGAGCGTTCTCGATCAAGACCGGGTGGACTTCAATACAGTTGCATCTAGTATTTATGATAAAGCTTATGCAGCAGTTGGCACAAAACAGCTTTTAGTGCCTCGGGTTGTTGGAATCCAAGTTCATCGTGATAACGTTGAAGCAGAATCGGCCTCACAATATTATCAACGTTTGATATTCCTCCCGTGCATTGATGATCTAAGCAGCTCTCTTCGAGAACGTTTTAATGATAACCCTTCTTTTTTTGCGTTGCTCTCTATCTTGCCTCCGAACAATCCGACCAACATCAATGACATTGAGAGCTTATATTCCTTGGACAACCTCGTAAATGAAGTAAAGTTGTGGAGAAGTTCTCTCACCCCTCAAGTAAACCAGGAAAGCTTGCCCGAGCTTTTCTGAGCGCCCAAGCTTATCCAAGTGTGTGCAACGTCATACAGATTATCTTGACACTCCCCGCAACAACCATTGAGACTGAACGATTATTTTCGTGTATGAGGCGAGTCAAAACTCGGTCACGTTCATATATGACCTCGGATCGCTTGTCTGATTTGTGCGGGCTTTACTGCCATCACGAAAGAGTAGATGAGGAGAAGACCAATCGAATATTGGCAACCATGGCTGGTGAAAAGCGACGACGAATTGATTTCTGAGCGTGATCAACTGGAAGTAAAACTTATTCAACTTTGATTTCGACATTCTTGCATGTGCTGAGCACTTACTGATCTAGTAACCTATACTACTGTACGCACTGTGTCTTATCGCTATTTAATTCTCAACAACCAGTAAAATGGCGAACGCGTTTATAAGATGACAGATGAGAGTGCCTGGCTCAACAGTGTGTTGTGTGACGATTGTCTTATCAAAAATTATCCCTAATTGGCCTTTTCAAAGAAAGCGTTAGAAATTTTGCATAATTTAGCGGCCAATTTGCAACTAGGCAGAAATTCTATAAAATTTATATTTTCATAGATATTACGTGAATATGCCGTTATAAGTAAATGACGTCACATTAAAAGTTGCAAAATTTGGCCCCCTCTCAATTTTTTTCTGGCTACGCCCTTGGCTTGTATTCCAACGATACCCAACTGCAACCGATCGACAATAAGTTTACTTAAAGTATATAAAATCAAGCGTACTCAAGATGCTATAGCCTTAACTAAGCTCATGGTTTCCTAAACTTTTTGGTCAACGTAACTTTAACCCTTTCGCGGTCCACCAAGCAAAACTCATTGTGCACAAACGCGATCGACGTCTATAGCCGTCCATTTCTTAGCCTGCATAAAAAGTTTACTAAAAAAACGATTTGTGACTTTATTTCTCATCCGATTTTTATAAAATTTTCAAAAGATCACGCTTATTTCCTCACGCATCGGAAGATGTATAATTTGTGCCCTAATTCTTGGATTTTTATGCCGAAAAACGGTTAAAAGGACTAAGAACCCAGTTGCAGACGACAAAAATTGCAAAATTCTCAGCAGACACGTGCAAGAGCCAACTACCTTGAATTCAAATCAAGATACCTGGTTTACCACAAAACCAAATCCTTTATCATTGACACAGTCTGAAAACTACTCTTTTGGGGCATCATTTGACAAAATTTCAAGCAATAATGATAAAATTTACCTATTCAAATTTTCAAAATTTTAGGGGTCTCAAAACCCCCCCAAACAAATTTGTAGGGTAAGTAAAAAAAGTAGATTTAGTGCGCAAAAAATATCATATGTTGCTAAATACCAGTCTCATTTAAAAGCTTAGAAAATTTGCTTTTCAGCAATATATAATTTTAAATAGTTTAGGCTAAGCAATATATGATATTTACTGATCAAAAATGGGTACTGTACATCATGTCAGTTCAAAACCCCCAAAATTTTTTGACTTACCTTCACTAAATTATAATTTTTACAAAAACTACACCCTTTGAAAAGATAAAATAAATTGCAAATACTTCACCACTAAAGTCGTCATTTCGCATCAAGTTTCCAACGAAACAAAAACTGAAATACAAGTTTAACAGCTAGCAAAAGTTTGGCTTCTCTAAATCAAAGTTTGCTGTATCCCTCTTGTTTCTCAACACATGGGAGGGGTGTAAATAAGTTGCTGTTTCATTGTTAGTGACAGCATATTCTATTTAAACTTGATATTTTCTGAATCTTGAAGAAATTCCCTGTTCAAAAATACATAATGTTACATGGTTTAGGCTAACCTGTAGCAGATAATAACTGATCTTATTTTAGATACTACATTTGACTAACAAAATTTGGTACCGGTCAACAAAAAGGTCATGGGCCTCAGAAAGTAGCAAATTGTAGAAAACCTAGGCTTTTAGATAAATTTTGATTGATGTACCTTGAAAGCTTATGTCCGTAGCATCATCTAGCGACCATTTCTAAAGAAATTGGTAGAAAAATAAAATCTGTAGTAATCTTTGAGGTAAGGGTACTCTAACTTCGAAGACAACTCAGCAACTGTTGGGGGGGACTAATTTGCATAATATTTGCATATTCAAAAAAAAAATTTTTTTTGTTTTTATTATATTTGAAATCCTCAAGAAATGCAGATTTCAACGATATATCACACTTGATGTAGAAGTAAACAGATGAGTAATGATTTACAAACAAACTTGGGTATTTTATGATGATTAATTGTCATTAATTATGATTGATTATGACACTTTGTGCAAAATGATGACGACGGCTATAGCCGTCGTGGACCGCGAAAGGGTTAATTTTGAATCCGTTTTTTCTGGGACCGCGATCTTATTTCACAACCATGTTTTCTCCCAAACACTGCGGAAGGATTATACAACACAAGAAAGAAATGAGACTAAATCTTGTGTTATTATGAATTTTTTGTTAACATTGGGACATTAAATTAGCACAAGCTTGTAAATAATTAAACTCCTCATCATCTTTGACTCAAAAGAAAAAGCATTACCTTCTTTTGAGTCAAAGCATGCATTGGATCTACAATCTGAATCGTGTTCGCTGCCAAGGAATTCGTTTTTTTCAGAAAAATTTTTCGTTTTTTCATTCGGAAATTTTTCCATAGCGCATTTAACTTTTTTCATGAGCTTAAACTTGATTCCACTGAGCTTGACTGCAATCAAGGGTGTCTCCAAAGTGAAAAAGGGGAGGGCAAAATGGTGGCACCGTTAAAATAGGCATATATCTACGTACATTACACAAAATAAAGTGATGAGCGCGACGAAAAACAGACGGAACATTTTAATGTGACTGATTAATTAATTCATTTGACATTTTAGTGAGATAATTTACGTTGTAAAGCACATAGCAATAAGAAAGAATATTTGTCGGAACTCAGTCAAATCAGTTTATACCAAAATTTCAGCAAATAACTCAAATCAGCCTATTCATAGTCATAGCAGTGTAGGCCTAACTGTGAAGAAGCGAATATTAGTGATTGTTTGCCAGCTTAACCGTAGGACGTATATATACACAAGGCAGAATTTTTCGGTGATTTATTGGACGTATACAGGGTGGGCCAAAAGTAGGTATACAGTTATTAAAAGTAGGGTTTAGGTTTAAAAAGTAAGTTTGTAGTTCTCATTTGGGCACTTTTAAACTTCAAGAATGCTAGTTATACCTTAGACAAAACTATTTAATCTCTTAAGTGCTCAAAATCTCCTCCGCCAACATTGCAACATTCTTCACACCTGTTCAAAACACTCTGACACCCATTTTCTTTGCTCTTCATTTAAATTATTTGCCATTAAACCTAAAATAATCAAGATTTACAAAACTGTACTACCTTCCAACCAGCTAGAAAACTAATGTAAATTCAAGTTAAAATTATTATCTAAAAAATAAACAATGTTTGTGCTACTTAACAAGTAACATAAAGTACACTGCATGTAACTTCAAAGCACATAAAAAATACTTTAATAACTGTATACCTACTTTTGGCCCACCCTGTATATACGTATGCGTATATACTCTAAGTCGCCAGTAATCCTTAAAGCATGTATTTACGTGAAAAACTCAGACGTCGCGTGATGCTTATTGGAATTGAAACCAGGGAATCCCTGTATACGATTCGTTGGTTTAGTTCTTGAAAATTACGGCAGTTGGGGTAGGCTATGTGACGACTGCAGAAGCTGATGAGGCTGAAGCAAAATGGATGCAAACTTTTGAGGAGGAAAGTTGGTAGCAATTGCTTGATGCGAAGTCAGATAGTGAAGATTTGGATGAATAGAGGATAACGATATTGATGAATATGTGAGAGGGGCTTTTGCTTTAGACTCGGATGTGCCCGAGGAAGATGCTGGATTTGATGTAGGTAGTAATAACGACATGCATCAGATTTCTGGTAGTGATGATGACCGGGATCATGGCCCAGGCTCAAGCTGCAACTGTTATTTGGAAAGTTGGGGAACAGGAACGAGATAAGTTCAATTTTACTGCTACTTGTGGCATACAAATGACTGTTGCTGACTCCCAAGATCTCTTGGAGTACTGTGATGCTATTTGATGTTTAAATAATAAATTTATTGTGAAAAAGGCAAACTGGTTTGCCAAACAGTTTTTGTGGAAAAAGGTCCTAGCCTGAAACGTGGATCGGGTGCTAAGCAATGGGTCCCCTCTAACTTTGATGAGATGGCATTTTTACCACTGCTGTTCCTGCAGGGTATTGTCCACAAGCCCTCTCATAAGAGGAACTTCGGTAGGAAACATTCTGTGAAAATTCTCTTTTTTGCAAGATGACCACTTGGAATAGATTTGAGTTGCTGTGCATGTTCTTGCTTTTCTCAAACAATGATGAAAAGAAAACTGATGTGCCCAATAAACTATTCTAACTGCTATCTATTTTTAGTCATCTAAAAGAGAACCACTCTGCAATAAGTGAATAAGAAGAGTATAGAAGTGTGAATAAGAGCCTCATGCTGTGGAAAGGAAGGGTCTCCAGCAAACAATACATTCCCACCAAGTGTGGATGGAATGAGATGAAGCCTTTCGAGCTGTGCGAATCCAGTTCTAGTGATATTTGTGACTTCTTCATCTACACTGATAAGGAAGCGGAATATAAGGAACAGTACTGGTAGGAGGGGTTTATGGGTACCAAAACCGTCCTCACTTTAATTTACCTTCTTCTCAACGAAGGGTACAAAATGAACATGGACAAATTTTTCAGCTCTCCCCATCTGTTTGACTTCCTCTGTTCTAAGAACACTAATGCTTTGGGCAAACTCAGAGCAAATAAAAAGGAGGCACAGAAGGACTTGTTTGGAAAGAAGCTGAAAAAAGGAAAATTTTTGCTATGTTTCGTGATAAATTGATGGCTCTCAAGTGGAAAGACAAAAAGGATGTCTACATGCTGAGTAATTATCACGATGCACAAACTATAGAGATCCCAGCCAAAATGAAAAGGTGGCTAAAGCCAAGCCCAAGGCCTGTATCGATTACAATAATACAATGGAGTAGACCTTGGTGATGCTTTACCTGGAGGTCTACCTTACCACTAGGAAGCTTCTAAAGAAATATTACAAGAAACAATTCAGACACCTGGTTCATATTGCAGCCTTCAATGCGTAGATCTTGAAGAAAAAGGGTAGAGCAACTGATGACAGACTAAAGGTTCAACTCACACTGATGGATAGGCTGCTTGAAAAGTAATGAGATTGAATCCTAGAGAAAGCAAAACCAAAGAAAATCGGAAGACGTCCTTCCAAGGAAGATGCATCACTCCGCATGATCCGGCCATGGCTTCCCTCGTGTCCTGCTTTCTATTGAGAAAAAGAAGTGCCTTCAGGAAAGCCGTATTTTGTGTGCTTCCATGAAGAAGATGAAGGAGACTATCTTTTACTGCCTACATTGTGACAAGGAATTGTGTGCATCACCCAGTTTTTTGGTTTATACCACGGCAAATTATGAGTGACATTGATTATACTTTCCCACGAACGCGCACTATAAGTACATTATATAAATTATTGAGCAAAAAATACATTTCTTGGGGTAGGACAACTAGTCAAACTGTTTTGGAATCGGCTTGAAAATCGGGATTTTATAGTGAAACGCCGGGAGAATAGATTTTGAAATAAAAATTATGAACAAGTAAAGGCAAAAAATTTTTTAATTTTTGGCAATTTTTCCTAAAAATAGTGAAATAGCACTTAAAAACAGTTTAATTGTGCGCTTAAGTCATTAAATTTTTCCCTTGCTTTTCTGTAAGATCAGTCCCATTTTCTCATTGTGTAGATTACGTCGTTTGACGCTAAATGAAAAACAATCAGTTGATTAAAAATAGGCCAAGGTGAGCGCTTTGCATCAGACCTTTGACCACAATTATTTCAAGATCAACTTCGGAAACGATTCTAAAATTAGCTGGTTCCTCCTCTATCGATTAATTTAACGTATTTGTAGAAATTTGAGAAATGGCTTGGAGAGATATTGAGGAGAGTCCTTGCCCTGTAAGCACCTCTGCCTACATTCAAAATCGCCAAATGCTGAGAAATCAATTTCTAACCACATCTGAGAAAAAGTAATCAATAAAATGAATGGTATTGCCGCAATCTCAAAAACTACAATTCATGCGTGCTAAGGCACAAGTCCAGTTGCACCGCGCAAGAAGAATACGGTACGATACATACTTTGCAAAGCATATGTTCGTCTTTTTTCTATTTTGCCATACCTTCACGGACCCCAGTGCAATTGTCGCAAACCACGTCAGCTGATCACCAGCTTGGGTAGTGGGCACAGTTCGAAAGAACTGACAGAATAAACGAAAAAGCTTGAAACGTAATCCATGCTCTACCAGCAGTAATGTCCTGTTTTGAACTGCAATACGCTCCTTCGACATTTTTTGACAACGTTGCTGCCACGTTCTAAAAAAGGCGTTTCCTTATTCACCTTATGCTGAACACGTTTAGTGGCTGGCGTTTGATGATTTGTTTCACTGAAGTTTTGCGCTACCTGCGGAGCAGCAGTTATCTTTTCCGCCATTTCCGTTAGTCCGAGGTAACATTTTCGCTCGTTACCACAAGCGCGACAAACAACTGCGACCCTCTCTTTGTTTATTTTAGCAACCGGAAATTGCTTCTAGAAATCAACGAAGGACCGAAACAAGCTGTTGTACGAATATTATAACAGGGCAAGTTTTGCAACTTTCTTACAGCTATCGCCAGTTTCCTTGATACTCAGAATCTATTTAGTACAATACTTTGAGCTGTTTCCAGAAGTATTAAAATACAACGTTTTGCAACTTTTTTCTTTTTGTACATGCAACTGTTTATCGCAACTTCAATCAGGTACTGGGCAAAATGTAAAAGTGTGATTCAAAAACATGCTATAAAACTATTTCAGTATAGTTCTATTTTCTTTGATTTGCATAGCAAAGGGCTATGTGACAGGTTAGCTGGGTCTCAATGTTCTCTATGACGCAACAGTAAGCAAGCTTGCAAGCTAGCAGTTCTACAACCCTGGCCAAGTACGACAGTACCCGAACTTACCGTAATTAGAAGATAAGCATGGCTTGGCTCTTGGCCAAGTTTGCACAAACGAAAATAGGTTGTGGCTGGTCTTTCGAAGTCAAGGTTTGTTGAGATGACTGGGTTAGTTAAACTGTGAGCTTATGAAAAGGCATTAGTTATTTCGCAAGTAAGAAACGATAACCTTGATATCTGTTAATATGACAGTCTACGGAATAAAGTAGTCAATAGATGCAACTTTTTACTGCAACTTTCGTTAAAAATAAATACAAAATTTCTCACAATTTTATCGCTACAAAAACTTGCCCTCTTCTTAAAATAACAAGCTGTAACAAACTGAAGATTTGTGATTTTAACTTTAACTGCGATGTCCAAAGCGCAGCTCTTTTTTTATTTTTTGCCCGAATTTATCCTCCATTCACGAGAAAGCAAATTGTATCGCTGTCTTTTGGACGGTATGTCCGCACTCGCTCGGGAGTTGCCATTTCCGAGATGTCTGGGCCGCCTGTCTTCCACATAAAGGTGGGAGGGTCCCGTTAAGTGCCTTCCCCAGAGACACAACAGGCAAACTTGCCGGCTTGTTCTCCACAACATTCCTTAAATGCCTAGCGCCAAGCAGGAAAACTGTACCATTGTTTAAAGTCTTTTGGTGTGACTCGACAAGGCCGACTTCGAAGCGGACGCTCCAACCACTACGCCATCGCGTCGGCTACTCGCCTGCGCAAAAGAGCATTGCAAAAAGATTGGAGCTAAGATGGTGTTGCAAAAAAATTATTATGAGAGTGTCCAGCAAAGCTAACAAAAGTATGGCTTGTGGTCGAGACAATAAAGCAATTAGAACTACCAACTTCTGTGAAAACTACTGAATGCACCTAGCCGTATTGTGCCACGGGCCACACTTGTATTTGCCGTGGTCCATTTTAGCCAAAAATTGTTGCTTCTGGGATGAAATCAAGGTGTAGAGCTTTTTAGGGACCAGTCAGAAATTTCAAAATAATATGTGCTTTTTCTCTTAAGTGTTGCAAATTATTTCTTAAAGGCGCTTTGGCGGCACCTAACTTGCGATAAACTATGGCTGTAACGGCTTGATTGCTTTATTTAATATTTCTTTAACATTTCATATTGCGCTTTCTCTAAGTAAATCCCGATTTTGATTGAAACTATTAGGAGTAAATAATCCTGAAAAAATAACAAAATACTTGAGTTTCAAAACACGAAACTTAGAGAGATAACGGTTCAAACTGGTACGAGACAAGATGATACCTGACGGTGTCTAAAAATTGAATACACCAGAGTAGGTTGCTGCTACTTACAGTTGCAATATACTAAGAAAGAAAATCAATGTTTACCACAAATGATATCGGGCTAAACTTAACGTAAGCAAATTGCAGCAACACATTTTATTTTTATCAAATTCATCTAAATTGTAAAAGACAGTTACCTATCCGCATTATAAACTTCATCGCGTAACTACATCTTGTTAACACCGAAATCTTATTTAGATGCATCTGCTATACAGTTATGACAACCACCAGCTTTTCTGGCTTACTGCAGTTACAAAGAAAAGTGCAGTGAGACAAGGAATTTCTGCGCTGTGCTTGAAGCATAAGCAGGTCACGTGGTAAACGATTTGAACTTAAAGGCAGTTCATGGATAAAGAAGATCTAACAAGAAGCTTCGAGAGTTTTTGTGAAATTTCATGAAGCATTTTGAAATGTGCTGTTTTTATGGTTTCTTGGTCAGCAAAACGTTAGTCATCAGGCCGCAGTGTACGCCCTTGACTTACCGAGTTCATTAACTTTAAATCCGCAGCGATTACTTACGAGTTTGAATTGAGGAATATCTATTTAAGTTCGAGTTTACAGTCTTGAAAGCAATTACAGAAAATCGGAATTCATTGTGTTGACGAAGACAGCTGCGGAACAAAGTGGCGCTCGTGAATATGCTGGCTAGAAGGTTCGCTGAGAACTGCTGGCATATCGTACGTTAGAACAAAGATGTTTGGTACCACCGTGTAAATAGATCCTATATTAGGAGCCAAAATGCGCTGTGTGCCTGAATTGCTGTTTGAATGATGTGGTCTCTCTAAAGTCTTAACGTTTATGAAATGTAGTCTATGGGTTAAAAGCACTCAAAACTTTGCTGCCAGCACTTCACAAAAAATTTTTGCTTGGTGTCGGCTATCTATCAAAAATTCTAGAAACTTCATTTTTCAATCAATCTTTCTGAAAATTTGGTTACAAATAACTATGTTTTTCATGGTAAATAGTCAAAATTTACCAGAGGTATTAGTTTTTATAGAAATTGCAGATTTGAAAAACTCAGAAACCCAAATTTTGAGTGGTTTTGACCGGTATTCAAAACAGGTTAAGCTTACGAAGTGTATCAATTCTATCAGTCGTTATATAATAACTCTCAGCCCTAAACCATGCAACAATGTATATTTTTGAAAAGGAAATTTCTTAAACTTTCAAATGATATGTTATTTGAAAAAAATGCTGTATTTTGTCGTTAAAGATGATACAGGACGATGTTGATCGTCCCCTTTTTTGTAGAAAGTTACCAATTTTTTGCTTGGTGTCGGCTATCTATCAAAAATTCTAGAGACTTCATTTTCCAATCAATCTTTTTGAAATTATAGATACAGACAGCAAAATAACCATACTTTTCAGGAAAAACAGCCAAAAGGCATTAAAGAACTTAGTTTTGTCACAAATTTTAATTTTCTGAAGTACCGTAGGAAAATTTTTCCACAAAAATTGAAAAATAGTGTATCTCTGCGAATTCTTTATCAGCCATTATTAAGTAATTCTAAGCCTCAACTACTTAGAACTATATGTTGCTGGAAAGCTAATTTCCTGAGCTTTCTAAAGGTCTTAACAGTTGGTAGGTTATTGCATTGTTTATGTATCAAATTTACCTGTTTGTACTAGGTTAACAAATTTTAGAGGATAAAAAATTTGTTTACAGGAAATATGCAGTAGTTCAATTATTTTTCGTATAAAATCAAATATTTAAGACACAAATAAAACATTATGGGAATTGCCTTAAAATGAATTGTTAAAATCGATTGAGAAATAAAGTCATCAATCAATTTTTAAGTAAATTGATTTTTTAAAGTTGTGAAAAAGATCATGATGATCTCGCGGGAGCGAAAGGGTTTGAGTACGAAAATCATCATATGATGATCGCAAAAGCAAAAGAGTTAAAAATGTGTCTAAAAGGTTTTGAATGAAAGCAAATTTCCAAATTTGAAGTTTTGGTAAACATTATTCAAATTTATTGCTAGAAATTTTTATTTTTTGGGGGAAAAAATTTTCATGTTTTCAAATTTTGAAAAAGGTATTTTCTAGGCCACTCAGAGTGTCACCAGTTACAGCGACGCCACTGCTCAAGAGTAATCTTTGCAAAGTTTATATCAAACAACTTATTGACCCCCGCTTTGCGCCCTAAGACTCATGCCATGTCCCTGCGAGTGAAATGGGATAGCTTGGAAACTTTGTAACAGTGGCTGTTTTGCAAGGCTAGACAATAACTATCCGATACAAAAAGTTTTGAATATGCCAACTGACCTTTATTTTGGCAAGTTGTCCCGCTATGCTGCCCACCAATCCCGCACATTCATTTACAAAGACTGTTTCTCCTTTACTTGGTTGACAAATGTCGAAAATTCCAAAATAAGCAACCAGCCTGTTAGAATTCAGAACATAATTGAAGCTATAAACAAGTTGAATCGCTGGTTAGTGTTTCTTGTTAAATAGTGACTCGCCATTGGTTTCTGTAGAAGTACACAAAAAATTCAATGGTAACACCCAGTGGACATTCTAAATTGCCTCTTGCCATTCAGAGCAAACAATTTACTTCTGTATTAGCAGCATATAGGCGTAACACTTTGTTTTCTGTGGGGAGGCTAAAAGCAATATTGCCTCAAAACAGAAAAAAAAAATTTTTTTTGAAGATCAATTTTTTCAAGGTAACTCTTTGCTATTTTCATTTCCAAAATAAAGGAGGAAACTTTTTGGAAATCGTCCTTTCGGAAGAGGAGTGAAGACATTTTTATCTCAAAAGAATGTAAAAATTTTTGTGGATATCAACTTTTAAAGTGATTTTTTCGCTGTTTTTAACTTTAAAATGAGGTGGACCTCTCTTTTTGGAGATCACTCTTTCTAAAGTGAGCATTTGGCCCATTTCACAAAGTCTAGGAAAGGGAACTGTAATGACCTCAGCTCATTTATTTTACGCCTATACTTATTATGTTCCATCATTTATTGAGGACCTACCCAGGTATTCCAACAACACCCAAAGATTGAATGATATCGGTTTTGGGAAATATGTTATCCATTCGAAACCATACCAAGTCTTCTTTTGATTTTACTACGGTGTTCCAACCAGCTTTTTGTACCACCACACTCCTTTTGGGATAATTTCCATTCCGACTTTTTAAAACTCTAAAAGTTACGTATTAAATTGTAACCACTTGCGAAAACTGAAGTAGATCCTGGAAAATAGGAATTCAATTAAATTAGAGTCTTACAGAATTTTCCAATTATTTCATCAGGAAAAAAGTGAAACCGCAGTGTAAGTGATGCGGGAGCAATGCTATTTTCATAACATTTCAAAGTACTTTGAAATACCAAGGGTAATGATGTTTTTTTGACTTACAAAATATTTACTCATTACACTGTCGGAATTTGCAAGCAGCTCGATCATTTCCATCTTTTTACTGACGTTCAAAAGATTTTTAAAGGGAAAGGGCCATAGCATGGGTTTTGGCAGTGAAATTAAGGTGAAGACGCTGTAGATGTTACCTAAACTTTTCCGATACTGGACGTTTGGAGGAAAGTTTAGACGACGGCTTTTCGTAAAGACCACTGACAAATACAATATATGCTAGTTTTTAAATATCGCTTTATTTTAAAAGTTTAGCGTGTCAACACGTAATTTATTATTGATTAGCAATCCAGCCTGCAGAACTCAAAACAGTAAAAGGGTCACAACAATGACATGGTCTCCTCACGGGCTACATCCTGTCACTTTTGCTTATAGGGTTACCATAGCTAAAGAGACCTAATTCCTGACACATTTTACGACTATCACGTTCATACTTTTAAACACTGACGGGTCATTTAGCCATTTTGGTCACGAAACACGCATGAAGACTTTTTTTTGGATATCAACTTTTTCCGGACCAGTAGCAGCCCTGTCAGATTATACAAAACATAGAATCCATAGGTATGAGATTTGCTTCAAGAAGCACTAATCATTTTATTGATGTTAGCTTTCGATCTGTGAGCAAACATACATACCGTTACCTGCTTTAACCAATTATGCTCCCCTCAACAGTGGGTCTGGACATGACTTTGTTTAAATTATAACATTTTTCAAATTTCTTGCTGGCCACATCAAAAGCTTGTGCGGCTGCATGCGGCCCACGGGCGGTATGTTGAGCAGGCCTGAGCTTCACGCCTTAATGCTCCCTCCCAAACGTTTTCACTAGAGGATGTTAGGATACTGGAAGAGCGAGGCGCTGGTACGTAACACTGGTAGAAAAATTTTCCTCTTACCACCTTGACGCCATCATTATTCAGTTCTGTAAAAAGTTCAAAACTTGTCCCTTTCATGGCAGGACACTGGCTGGGCATTTCACGCCGTCCCTTTTTGTAACAATTGGGATGCATCCAAAAGCAGAGAAGAAAGAACTGAAATTGGATTGAAAAGACGTAAATTCAATTTCGAAATAAAGAAGTACTTCTAGTTTTTTTAGCTTTCTTGGTTGAGCTCATTCCTAACATGTAGCTTAACACCTGTTACCTTGCTGCTTGAAATGCAGAAATTGAAACACTTGCTGGAGAAGAATAATCCCTGAAATTTTAATTGCTCCATTAGTGAACAAAATTAGTGCAGCATTATACATTATAGGTTGCGCAGTGTATATTAAGGTGGGTGTTATGCTGCAAGCAGTGGTGTATTTAAGAGCGGATATAAAGGCGATGCTTGCCCCACCAAACCGTATGACAAAAACTAAACATGTAAATAAAATATTAAATTATTTGGGAGAGATTGATCTCGAAGACAAAGTCTTGATAATTATTGTTTGGAGACTAAAATGTGCTATATTTTCACTTCCAAAACGTTGATCTTCAAAAAAACGCGAAAAACACAAGGTCTCTTTGCTTGTCTCCAGAACTAAATGTGCAGAATTTTGCTTCAAAAAAGTTAAATCAATCTTGAAGAAATCATCAACTTTAAAAGAGGCAAAATCATTGATTTTAACGCATAATGCACAAAAAATTTCCTGACGTGGTTTTCAAATTTATATAGAGGTCACCCTTAAAAATTTTATATGGCTCAGCTAATGCCCCTACCTCCTTCTCAAAAAAGTAGTTTGACAGCAACATTAGGCCTTCATTATGCTCTTCCTGAAACTACGCTAAATACGTGTAGACGGCAGCCCGCACATTGCATCGGAGTATCAGGCCCTAGTTTTAAAAAGTTCATACCTTCAAGTTACAGCTTACCAAACAGACACTTAAACGCGGCCCTTTTGACAAATGAAAGGACAGTATCGGGCCTCCTCGTAGTAACCACATATAGTAGCCACATATAGGCGGATTGACCCAAAATGGATGTTGGCTTCCACAAGGGCCCCAGATATCCTGGGCTCTCCCCACACCAAACCTTTTTACAATTCCGCCCTCTGAACGACCGCAAAAGAACATAAACTTTAAAGAGCCTGGTTTGAGGACATGTCAAATCTACAACAAAGTTAGAACAAACGGGCTGTTATTCGCCAGCTGTGCTCACCTGATCGAATCATCAAAACTAAAACACAGAGCTTCTGTCAGTATTTCTGAAATGTATCAAATTTCTTAATTAGCGAAGATAATCAGCTCTGTCCTTAATTTTATTTGGGCTGCTATTTATCTTTCATGCTTCCAACTCATAAAGATTGTCACCTAAAAATCTGTTTCTGTTGTTACTACGTCAAAATTTAAGTTGCTTTTTTGGCTAAAGATTCAATTAATAAGCCCAAACACAATTTTTATACTGGAGATTTGAACTTGGACTTGCTACTAGTAATCAAGAGTGGCGTGATCTGGAGAAGAGAAGCAAGTGTTGCCGTTTTCTCTCCTTCAAATTTTGGTGTTGCATCACTAATATACCATTATGATATTGTCACGACAAGCAAAAAATCAAATCTTGTTTCTCCAAATTTGTTTCCACTACCCGCCCATGACCAAGAATTCGCGCTTACCACCTTCTTTAAGATCTTCGTCTATAAATCTTTCATCAAACTGAAAATCTTCAACTTTCGGCGAGCCGCTAAAATCTTGCTTTATTGTAAAACATTCAGTTAACATTTTTTGAAAAACGGCGTTAAATCTTGTGTCTGATTATAGCTTTACACACCCTTAAAAAAAATTGTTTTGCGTTTATACTTAAGATATGAGCCGCTGTAAACGTAACTGAGCCTTTCATTTTGACGTCACATATCATAGCTACTTCTTAAAACTATTTTCAATCTCGCTAAAAGAATATTCAAGTAAATTACCAAACAGGATGTATACAAAAACCTCACTTCAATTCCAGTTGTAGCCTACGTTTCATTTATTTTACTTAACACGTTCACTTAGAACAGTGCTACTCAAACTTTTTAGCTTACGTACCAGGTGCACATTTTCCATCACAACATGCAACAGTAATTTGCTTTGAAATGACGTCATGAGTATTTTTGGATATCAACTTGTAATGAGAGCTATTTTGTATTTATTTGTGTGAATGACCACTTTTCATTTTTTTGAGAATCAACTTTGCCGTCTCTCTCTCAAATACGTTAGTGAGTAACAGTAACTTATTGAATATTATCGCTTAGATGTGGTCTTTCCAAAGGAAGGAGGACAACGCAGGTGGTGCAAGAATATAAAGGGGAGGCAATATTCTGAGCGTTGTTTCATACCTTAGATGGCACAATTGATGCATGGCTTTGCATTATAAGCATCAGTAAGTCTTTACAATTTGGACAGAGATATAGCCTATCTTTAGCACAAGAACAGAAATCTAAATCGCAGTTAATTGGTTATTTTTTTTGCCTGCTAGAGTATCTCAAAATATGTGTAACTCCGCATCTTTAAATGATAAACTTGCAAATCAATCCATGAAGGATACAACTTCATATCACCCCACACCTATTAGGTTCTGAAGTGAAATTGGAGAACAGAAACAGCTAATCAATATTTTTGATGCGCAGTCAGTCATAGGCCTACGTCAGTTATGAATAGTTGTAGCCTATGGCTGTTTATGTTGTGACATTATGTAATGTGCTACTGTGACGTCATAGCAAGTCACAGTTTGCGCTATGAATTCCTAAGTTCATTTATTTGCGTTATGTCGAGTTTTAAATAGGCTTCGTTTGTGAGACGGCGGGTCTGAATATTGCAAATTATGCGTATGAGCTCATGCTCAGTTTTCTAATTTGTGGTCGATTGGGCTATTACCAACACGATGGCGAGATGGTTTGAATGTCCGCTTTGGAAGAGGTACACTTGGGGTTCATTTCCCTTGTCAAGTCATATAAAGACTTTAAAAAATAGTTTCCACTGCTTTCTGCTTGGCACTCAGCACGAAAGGAATAGCGTGGAAAACAAGCCGGCAAATTTGCTTGTGTCCTTGGTGGCAGGAAAGGAATCCGACCGTAAAACATTAGCCAAAAATTAGCAAGTGATGTGGACGTCAACAAATTCAAAGACTGTCGAAGAGCAATGGGATTGAAGAATGATGCAAAAGATCGAGCGCTTAAGGAGAGGAAGAATCGGCGACTGGCGCGGGAATAAAGCCGGAAGAAATCAGATTGGGCTAAAAAACGGAAGGCAGACTACTTGACCCCTCTACCTCTCTGCCTCATTCAGATGGAAAAGTTCCGGTTAAGAGTCTACTCCAAAATCATGCTGAGCGAACTCCAACTCTTACGCGTTTAGCTTCAAACATGAAAGCTGTGAATACCATTTTTGACACCTTTCGGTATGACCACGTCAAAGTTTGAAGCAACAACGCATTACATTCGGGGAGGGAGCTCTACACTCTACAATTTTGAGGCAGTTTTATGGATGTGGCATTAATCAAATAAACACCATTAGCTTAAGTTTGCAGCTGTGGGGGTTTTATGCCACAACTTCGTACTACAAACTGCAATCTAACAGCAATTGAGAAAAGTGCATATTTTGTTGGTAAACAAATCAGAAAAATATAAAGTTACAAAAAACAATGTCAGGTTGGTTTTTAAAGACAAATTTAATGTATGTATGCCTACTTGTAGGTTATCCAGTTAATGACGAAATTATAATAACAAAATCTAAGCTTGTTTAACTAATGAAACATGTAATGCGTAGAAGTCAAAAATAAGAAGCCTGGTTAAGGCTAATCTTTTATAGCTTTGAAGTCTTAGTAATCATTTCAGCAGGTTGATGTTTTGGCAGAAGTCCGGTAATCAGATGTTTTGGCAGGAGTCAGGTAATAACAAAAATATAAAAGTTTTGGTGGCATTTTAATTTTACGAGATGTTTTTTGGAATCCCTTTGGCGGTAAAGATTAGTATGATCTATAGCAGTGCTTCCCAACCTTTTTTGCGTCAAGCCCCACTTTTATCTTGTAAAAAATCTCAGGCCCCACCAGAACTAGTACATGTCGTATGGATTTTTTACTCTAAAGCTAAAACGCTGAATCAATTATAAAAGAAAATACACATAGTTTCTGCAATTTATTACTGGACGAAACCATACAATAGCATGGTTAATGGGAGCCCTGTGCTTGATGCTGGCTACAGAGCTGCTTGATTCGAGGTTTCAGTTTAGTCAGTTTCAGTCTCAAATCACCACGTTTTGTGATTTCTAGTGGATTTCTCTTAGCATGCAACAAATCCGCAACAACGCTAAACCCACATTCAACCAAATAAGATGACGGAAAATTTATCAGTTTTTGACTTGCCAAAGCAGTACATCGAGGGTATTTCTTTTTGCATTCCTGCGACAGCCACATTAGGTTTCCTTTAATCTTGAAAAGTGTTTTCATGGATTCATCTTGCTGCAGCTCACATAATTCTTGTTGGTATTGTTCTGATACTGCAGATAAATCTGCCAAAAGTGCTTGAGTTAACCAAGAAGGAAACTCCATTGCTTTCAGATCATAAGATCTTTGGTTGAAATCATTCATCATCATTTCCAAGTGTTCAGCAATAACTGTGTTTGTCTCTTGAGTGACGTCACATTTTTTTAACCAAGGAAATTGAGTGTAGCTTTTTGACAAAATATTGCCTCTGCACAAACTGAGAAATGTCACAAATCTAAGTATTTTTGCTTTGGCGTCACAAAGTGTTGCATCGGCTCCTTGAAGCTGCTTATTTAAAGAACAAAGCTTTTCAAAAATATCTTCCAAATAGCTAACATAAGCTTTGCCATCCGTGGTCATCAGGAGAGTCATTTCCGATTTGTCTTTCAAAAACTCACTGAGTGGTTCGAACAGTTCCATTAATCGCCTTAGGCAGTTTCCCTTTGACAACCACCTCACTTCGGTGTGGAGCAATAATCTCACATGATTTGCATGATAAACTTCACAAAACTTCTGGAACAAACGTTCTGTTTTGGCATTTGCTTTGATATAATTAATGCATTTGATCGCAGAATGTAGTATTTCGTGCAGTTTAGGAGCAAGATTTTTTGCAACTAAATGTTCTCTGTGAATCACACAATGTACAACTAACATGTTTGGATTTTCGTCCTTTAGCAATTTTAAACATCCTGTATTTTTACCCATCATGGCAGGGGCGCCATTGGCCGCACACGAAACAATGTTGGTGAAAGCGAAAGTCAACCGTACCTCGGTCACTTTCTAATCCTATTCAAATAAGGTCTCTGTGCCTGCCCTCAAATCTGGCTTCAAATTAGCATGCAGAAATCCAGTGTATTGTGAAACTACAAACTAACATAAAGCAAGGCTTAAACAGCGGCTAATACAGTCCGCTAGCCCGATCCGAGCTAGCAGGTCGACATCCTAAAATAAAACACAAATCAACTGAAAAACAATGGCGGCTAACACTAATTCTTGCCTGGCGCGGGTAATACATTATATCCAACGTAATCTACTAGAGAGAGCTAATTACTGACCAAGTCGAAATTACAGCGCGAAAGAATGCCAACGTTACGTGCTATCATATCAAAAACTACTGTTACTATCTATGCTACTAAAAAAGACACAAGAGGTCTAAATCTAAATAAAACCAGAAAACGTGCTTGATCATCAGATCTAACCTAAATAAACGAGGTGAAGACAATGGATATGACGTAATGTATCTAGGTCACAAAAAAAGAAAATGGAGAAAAAAGATACCGCGCCGAGCGCCGCGGGAAAGGCAAGAGAAGAGAATGCGGCTATCGCTTACAGTTGGTTTTAGGAATTTCATTATCATCGAAATAATTGCTTACTTTGTCGTAGATATCAACTCCACGAGTGGTGGTTTCTAATGACTGACAAAATAGCATCTCTTCTTGAAACTTTTCCTTGTCAATATACCTCACATATGCTAATAACAATGCTTCGCATTTCCTAACTGTGCATTCATCGATTTGCAATGAGAACTTTTGTGATTTCAACTTCTCGATAAGTTGTAGCTCAACATCTTGCCCCATTTCATCAATTCTGCTGACTGTGTTGTTGCTAAATGCCATTGCTTGCACATCCTTGTCATCGGTTTGTAAAACTTTTCTCAGAAAAACAGATATTGCTGGTTTTAGAAGATCTTCCCCTATCGTGTGATTCTTTCCGCTTTTTGCTATAAGCAAAGAAATTGCATAACTTGCTTCAAGAGTGCGATTCAGGGATGCAGTTTGATTAGCAAATAATGAAGTAATTTTTGTCCTTTTCTTAAAATTTGTTTTTAAAGTTTTAAAATATTGCAAGTTTGATTTGACATGGTTGGGATGTTTAGCTTTCAAATGATTTTCTAGACGACCAGCCTTCATTGACTCATTTGTTAAAGTTTGTAGGCATAGTAGGCAAAAGGGCGAGCGTTCATCATGCGCAGCAGGTATAAAACCAAACTTTAAAAACTCGTTTGAATATTGACGAACTTTTTTCTAGCTTATCTTGCTCATAGTTTCTAAACTTAAACCTAGTTTTAGGTTAATGTCATAAGCATCACAGATACGAGTAGCACTGAAATGACAAGTAATATAACTTTACCTGATTTTATGTATAACAAGTAAAATAGATGCTGTAGATACCAATGTCATGTTTTAGCACAGATATTTCGGTATAAATGAGAAGTAAAATAGATGCTATGACAAGACAAACGATATGTCGCGTCACAAACGTTGAACTTAAACACCCATACTATCACACACACCCAACCACAATTCACAACATCATACGAGGGCAGAACAGAAAAAAAAACAGATGTTCGAAATCAATCCAGTGTTTTAAACCTCCACGCCCCACCAAAATTTTGTAATGCCCCACGTTGGGAATCACTGATCTATAGGATAGAGTACTAGCTCCATTTCAACTGTATAGACCACTCATGTCTATGCTTGTCGAACTATCCACCTACCGGCAATCGATTGCTTACGTACCAGTTTGAGTAGCACTGGCTTAGAACATATTTTATCAATAGCTTTTCATCTCACCAACTTAATGACAGCTTGATCTTCGACCCAATTTAAGGTTAATGGACAGAAAGGTATTAGTAAATACATTTTTGACAAACTTGCTTCGTTGTTGTTGTTGTTACCCGACCCCTTCCGAGAGTTGAGGGCATGGTGGAAACCACTGATCTCCAGAAGCCTCCCCAAGGCCTTAACCAGAGATTGCAAAGAGAAAAGAGTTAGTGATAAGACAAAAGGAAGGTAGGAGGGTTTTTAACCATGATGAGGGGGAAGAGCTCTACTAGCAAAGTGGGGATGATGAATTGCAGTGTACAGCAGAAGTATACGCGCTTGAGGACAAAAATAATTGTTGATGGGCTGGGGAACCCCAAGAAAAGCCAAGATGCAATATGAAGACAGCTCCAAGAGTGAGAGTTAGAAAGGGATCTAAATTCCAAGAAGGGAAGAGCACCTTAAATGTACCAATTTAGAGCACGTACAGCATTGCACTAAACTTCTCTCCAGGTCACATTGCCAGCGCACACAGAACAGGGGAAGATCGATCCAGGACTGCGATTTACGTTGCTGCTCATCAGAAATGAAAAAAAGAATGAGAAGATGAGGAAGAAAGAGGAAAACATGCAAGATCAATTTAGAAACAGAGTCCGTGCTGCCGTTTTGCGGTTGTTCAGAGAGCAGCACAGCAAAAAATATTTGGTGTGCGGAGAGTTCGGGACATCTGCAACCCTTGGGGAGGCCAACAGCCATTTCGGGCCAACCCAGCAAGGTCAGAAATTGCACCACTACGTTGAGCCGACTGTTGATAGGTGTAGAACTTGCAACGTTTGAAGAGACTGTCGAAACTAACCACAACACCGAATAAGCTATAATATAATTATATTTTGGTTCATTGTACAAGCGTATCACAGAGCAATTGATTCAGCGGTACACTAAATTAATGAAATTACAACTTGAAATAAAAATCACGGTAATCAAGCGGTAGCAAATGCAAAAATTACAAATCAGTAACTACGTAATCAACATCTTCGACCAATAATTGAGCTGCAGTAAGCAAACTGCACGCGCCAATGAAAAGTTAAACTCGTACAACAGCTTTTCCAACGTTTTTCCCACTCAACATCTCGATAAAAGCTGTTGGCAACTTGTCGAAACCATTTGAAATCGTTTCTTTGACTTTGATCTTTCCCTGCGAAAGCACAAAAATTGTATGAAACAATCCTGGTATGAGTAGATCCAAAACTGTACAAACATGACCGATTAAAATACGAGTAACTTACAGGGAGGTTTTAAAGCCCAATTCAAACTTCCAAAATGTGTGTCGAGCCCTTTTTTCAATTTGTTAGTACCACGTACAGATGGAAAAACAGGAAAACGTTTGGAGTTCAACCTCGCTGGGAGCCACAAATAAAAACGTTATGCGATCTTATATTAACTGACACGCATTCTTTTCCCATGGTGCCATCACATTAGAACGCGGATTTCCTAACGCATGAGCTCCGCAAGACTTCGTAACTGGTGGTTAGCATCCGTTATGCTTAACCCGCTGCTAGGAAAAAGACTAGTTCGGTGCAAATACCTACTTGATACTTGTGCGTTGCGTTGGTCAAATAATAGAAAAACCAAATCCCATGTCTATCTAGTGGAACTTTTAAAAATGTTACAGATATATATACCTCAGCAATCCATTGGGCCATTTGTTTAACAGCTTCCGGGTACCTCGGTAGAAAACGAGGATCGTTAATCACAAATCCTCTCAATTCAAGTTGTTTTCCAACGATGCTCCATTGTATTTGTGAAACTGAAAAAATATACAAATGTATGTATCAGCAGTGTATGCAGAAATTTGTCATGTTGAGGGCTTTGGGTTCTGTCATTAAGAATGCCAAAAACATGATCAATCTAGGGTCCAGGAGCATGCTCCCGGAAAAATTTTAGAAAGTTACATCAAAAGTAAGCATCTTTTTGCTCTCTAGAACAAGTTTTACGCAACTGGTTACAAGAATTTTTTATTACGCGAAAAAAATGGTATACCTTCAGTATTCATGAGGGGAAAAGGGGGTTGACATTCCAACCCCACCCCCCGCGCGTTCGCCATTTACATGACTTGTCTTATACCTGTTCAACAATCAGCATAAGAGCGAAGTCAAACGACACACCTCAAAAGGGCAGGCTACGTGAAGAATGTCTCGGGGTTTTCTTGTAGACATGGATCAGTGGTGAAATGTTTGTGCTCGTTTTCTTTTAGATTTTGTAATATCTTGCAGAAATCAGGCCTATACAACATTGAAGCTAGCATCACATCGTGAAAAAAACTTTGGGCATAGGAATATTTTTTGATCAGGTTTTCAACGAATAATGGTCACAATTTCCAGTAAATCTCCCACGTGTCTGCAAAATGGATATTTCTAAAAAACATGGCTACAATACACTTCCACGATGGTTTGAATTCAACTGTTTTTTCTTAAATAAATCTAGCGGTTGTTGATTGCTACTCGATCACTTCCTTGTGATGGGAAACATAACAAGCATCATGAAGCCCCAAAAAGCTAACAGGTATTGCTCGTATCCCTCGTTAAAAACCACCTTTTCACGCTCAAAAAATGACAATGTGCAATTATTTAACACCAATAGATTGACTTAAACGTTTTGTTTTGAAAGTTCCCAACACAGCTGGCACATCGCTTTTCTACCTAAAACAGTTCAACCAGACAATCGCATTTCCCACAGCGACACAGACATTGATAGAACTGGACACATGATCATGCCCACATTGAAGATGGTCCAATCTATTGGTGTTGATACTCCAGGTCTTTCTCAAGATAGAGGTGAGGCTGAAAACCATGAAGCCCCGAAATCATGGCAACTCCGACACAACCTGGAAAAAGTCCGAAGCATGACAAGACATATCGAGATAAAAAAGCCCGGTGTGGGTTGACCACAGACGCTGCAGAAAGGATATTCCTGCCGGAGAGATGAGCATTGAAAGAAGGTTGTGTACGTAGCAGCGAAAACGAGAAAGGACACAGCAAGCGCGACGAATAAGCTCAAGTTATTGAGTAAATCCTGGAAGACAAAGGGGTCGAAAAGTTCTGACAAGACAGTACGCTTCTGGACTATAATAACAGATCGGATGATACGAGAGATAAAAGGAAAGAAGCCCCAACGCCCAGTGGTATGTGAAGCATCGGATCCCATCAAGACAGCTCATCGGCAGGGTCGCTACCAGCAAGAAGTGAGAGAGAGATGGTTCACTGCAGCCAGAGAGTATAGAAAGGGGAAAAGTGACATTCTTTCCATATATGGCAGAGAGTACAAAGGAAAATCGGAGGAGGGAAGCGCGGCAAAGACAAAGTGAGAGTCCGACAGAAGAACATAGTAAAGACAGAAGGAAAAAAAAGAAGTGGAAAATTAGGTGCTTCCGAGACCAGCCAAAAACTTGCTGAATGGCGCAAGCTTCAGCAGAAAAACTTAAAACAAAGTGAGTATGCGGAGTAGGAAAGGATGGCTTTTGCGCCACAAAGTCAGTATTTAACAAGGAGGCCGAAGTCTACTTTGCCGAAATGAGAAGGTCCAGGAAGTCAAATGTGGGCAACAGTAACATACTGACAACAAAGAGGTGGGTCAGAGAGAAAACACGGAGTACAAAAAGTAAGCCAAGACTTACCCTTCACTGGTTCAGTTGAGTTGTAGACGCTGATAGCTCCGCAGCAGCTAACTCTTCCGTAAGTGTTCATCACATCTATTGTGTCTGAAGCTAGTTGACCGCCTACCTGATAAGCAAAACAACAAAAATCAACTGTCCAAATCGAGTAAAACAGGCGTTGTACAGCAGGGTTATATCAAAAATCGACTGAACGTCCTTTTTCTCGTGTTTTGCAGGCTCATATGTACTGATTCAGTGTTTGTCTACTACAACGTTGCCATTCATTGGGAAATTTACCAAGATCTCAGGAAAATATTGCCTACCTTGGGATATTGAAAAAATTCTTTTCTTTGACTAATCTTAGAAAATTATGGTGTTATTTGGTTTGGAGGCTAAATTTTAAAAATTTGAACAGTTTACACATAATTGAGACAAGGAATTTTTGATTTTCAGTTGGACCAACATTTTTTCATATTTTTGCTCATCTACCCTTAATGATTTTATATATTTTAAACATGTAGCCTACTACACAGTAATCAATGATGCATGACTGATCAAATTTGCCAAACCTAAACTACAGGCAGTCGAGATAGCGCTTGAAAGAATAAAAACAAGACGGTTGTAGCTCTGCTCACTAAGCAGCTTAGTTTTGTAAAAATTGCGATGCGAAAATAACTGCAGCTGATAAGGTTAAATATATATTATCGTTATTGGTATATATTGGCAAAACAGTGTGAACCACAACTGACACCAATGCTCTTCAAGTGTTCAGGTTATGACTAAGCTTTGGATTAAAGCATTTAGGAGTTTGAAAAAAGACTTTTTTTGGAAGTCATCATCAGGTCTTGTCGATGATCTTAAAAGTGGAGCAGACTACAGAAGATATGCCTATTTTATTGTCAATACTGATATTGCCAATAAAAGTTAAGCCCAACATATAAAATTTTATTTTTGAAAGCACTTCTGTGTTTGCAAAACTAGTGTTCACATCAGGTGTACTTTTTAATGAGTGTATTTTTTGTCTGTTGATGACAGCAATCAGAGCGTAAGTAAAAATGTGTAAAATATTTTCGTGCGTCATTTGCCTTTTTGACAGCATTCATTACTCAATGAAAGTATTCAACAATGGCGTTGATTTTGTGCATAGAATTTTGATTTTCTTTGTTGCATAATCTAAACCTGCATGTACTTAATTGAACTTGATGTTTTTCGCAAGTTGTAAATCACAAACTGCTGTTTGTAAATGATAACCCAGGTTTAGAGCATTGTGTTTACGAATCTTGGAAAATGGTGGGATTTTACATCTTGATTGCTTGTGAATTCGTAAAATCATAAGTAGCAACACTGGTTTTTCACCACACACTCGCTTTCGAACCAGACTTTTTTGCTGGAATAACATAGCATTTTAAATTCCCCACGTCTCTTCTGACAAATAACAATGCTGTTTTTAAAGAATTTCGATCACCAGACAATCATTTAATAAATGTGAAAATGCGTTGCATTCAAACCAACAGTAACACACTTCCTCCATTAGTTTCAGATGCCAAAAAAAACGCGTTAATTTCAAAATAAACGCACTCACATTATCAAAAAAGCAATCAATGCCGTTAGGAGCAAGTCTTTTAATTGCCTCAGGCCAAGATTCTTCGGTTTTGTAATTAAATGCTCCGTCATAGCCAAGTGATTCAGCAAGTTTGACTTTTTCATCCGATCCACAACTACCGATTACCCGGCAGCCCTGTAAACAAATGTACCATAAAGCAACTACCAAATATTGAGGGATTAGTATCGTTTGCGAGCAAAGACTTACAAAAACGAGTAAAAAAATCAATCTTAAACTTGATAGATAATGACGGAGGTAAGTCTTTATTTAGTTGAGACCCGGCTTCTCGTTAATTATTACTCGTAACATGATGTGATTTCTGTTTGAAGACGCCGAAGTTTGCACTGGATATAGCACTGAATTAACTGAAAACTTCAATGACACTGGTAAAAATTTGAATGGTTGAAAAAGCTGAAAAGAAAAGCTAAATTGAAGTGAACCATTTTTACATACCACAAGATTACCTGTATTTTTGCTATTTGTCCCACCATACTTCCAATTGCACCAGTGCATGAATTCACCATCACTGTTTCACCTTTCTGAGGCTTGCAAAGGTCAAGGAACCCGAAGTATGCAGTAAGGCTAAACACATTTGTCATAAACAACTTTCTTATCATTTTTAACTTCATACAATCGCATAATTAACATAACCAATTAGAATTACAAATGTAGAACAATTTATGTTAGACTCGCTTTAAAACTGAACAAGGCTAAAGCACAATTAACAAGATATTCTATAAGTTGTGCCAGGAAAAGCAACGATTAAACATTTTAGTTACAACTCGTTTACATCTCACCCAGGCATGCCCAAAACACCAACAGCATGAGTTATGTCATTTTCTGAAATTATGTCGTCCACTCGATACCAAATCTCACTTTCTTTTATTTTGTTGACAGTTTTCCATCCCCCTTGAAACAAAACAGCGCATCCCTTTGGGTATTTGTCAATTGTACTTTTGAACACTCTGTAAAACAATAAAACAATCTATTATTTCAAAATTGCAATACACACTAATTGATAAACTATAAATTGCACTGATGGCAACCGCTTTGGTGCTTTACAGTACACCCATGCAGTCACATAATGTCAAATAGACAAGGCATTATATTCCAGCTTAAGAGAAAAGGGTGGCCAGCCAAACCACCAGAGCTGAGCATTTTGTTGAAATTTTTACACGCGCAAGCTCCTTTAAAATTAAAATGAGTTCAACACAGCACAACTTTCCGCAAACACATTTTTTGAGTGAAGGAAACACACCGAAAGATGTGCACTTGCGCCCCTTTTATCTGGTAAACCGCAGCGCGACAATCGGGATCGTGCAGTATGCATTAGAAATTAACAGCATTACCGGTATTTTCATCATCGGCAGCATTTTATGGAGCGCCATTTGTTCACTGTCCGTTGCGCATGCTATGGGATAACATTTACGACGAAATTAAATGAAATCCTTTTCGTTTACAAATAGGTTTGCTTTAGTCACAAATGTTGTACAAAATAATGCGTTTGTTAGAATTTACAAATCAATTTGATTTAGTCGCAAATTCATAGATCGCTCAGCCGTATCATATTTTCAAAGCAATGTCGTCTAAATATCGCTTTTTAATAATTTGGTTGTTGGAATCATCGCATGACTCGTTTGCGATTGATTGGTTTGCACTGGGCGGCAGACGCGGCGTAGTTAACTGTTGAAACAAGTTTATCTGGGGCAAATTGAAATTGGAAGCAGCTGAGCTCTTGTGCTCTATCGATGTAGGATAACTGCAGGTAGTGAAAGTGAAACATAGGCGACAGAAGTTTATGCTGTTGACCTAAAACTCCGTCTGTCAGTTTCTTGCGGAAAACAATGGTATGGTACTAGGAAAGAAACTAAAGTTCAAGATGGCTAAGCTAGTATTCATTTGAAATATATTGATCTTATGTTTCCGATAATATTATTACCTTGATCAATAAGTCAACAACACAGCAAATATATTTTAAACCAATTTCAGCCACAAGGTAAGCGTTAATGCAAGTGCCGGTTCTGCTCAGACATGCAGCACGAAACATCACGCTTTGCATTGCTCACATTAGTAGTGCTATCCACAAAACGTGCAATGTGCAATGCAAAAAGACAGCATTACAAAAGCACGCGATATGGACCTGGAAGCAGCAAAGAACCAATTAAGTGGTTTTCCAGCGAAGCTGTTTCCAGAGGCCAGCTCGAGTGCAGTAGCCCGTAGATGAGCATTTTATCTTGCATTCTACTACCTATAGCTATTTTACAGTGATACAATATAGCTGCTTTATGTTCAAGTTGCCACAGATAACTGTGTCTAACATTGTAGCTACGCTACGTCTGCAGCTCAATTCAAACTAATCAATCAATCGCAAACGTTTGAAATGTTTCCAAAAACCGAACAGGTAAAAAAGCGATGCCTAGAAGGCCATTGCTTCCAAAGAATGATGCGGTTAAGTGACACAAAATTTGTAACTAAATCAAATCGATTTGTAAGTTTTAACAAATTCATTTATTTTATAACCATTTGTGACTAATTCACATTGATTGCGAATTTTATCACAATGCATTTATTTAGGGCAACCTTAAATCAATTTGCGAGCAAATACAAACCGAATTGATTCAGTCATAAATGCTATTCCAAAACATGGTAACGGAAAACAAATGGCGCCCCATAGCATTTTTTAAGAGCGGAAATTACAAGCTAATGAAGATAGCATGACAGCAAAAAATTATCATTATTGCAACAGCCTAAACAGAAATTTTATTATCCATCAAAACACCTTCTGCTCAATTTTAACTGAAGACTTAATTTGGCACTTACTGCTATCTTTAGTGATTACAAACGCTCAACATGTTGTGAGTCATGGTGAACGGATCTTTAGTTTTAAAATCTCAGACATGTTGTGAGTCATCGTCATCATCGCCGTTTGAGCTCTTTGTTATGAGCATTATGCAGGAAGATGTGTATACACTGCGTTAGCGCTCATGCACGGCTTGCAAGTCTTCCATTAGACTGGGGCCAACACCACTGGTAGACTGCTTGGCGCCACCACCTGTCTGCCACATTAAGTTGGAGGCATCCCGTTAAGTGTCTTGCCCAAGGACACAACAAGCAAGCTTGCCTGCTTGTTCTCCACACTATCCCATTTTGCTGAGCGCCAAGCAGGCTGACCATTAGTTTTAAAATCTCAGACTCAATCTGGAGTGCCCGAATCACTATGGTTGAACTCAAAATGCTACTACTGCTTCCCACAGTTACCTCAACTACGAACAAAAAAAAACGATTCTATTCGAAGATGGTGTAGCAACTTCAACTACAAACAGAAAATCACTAACAACACTTGGCGTTATATATGAAACGCCATTTACGTTCAGTAGCTATCGTGATAGAAGTGACTTGTCGCCGCTTGAAATGCACTCGTTTTTAACTCGGATTACAGTCAGATGCCTGCCGTTCCCCCCCAATGGTGACGCCCACGTGATCACGTCACGACGTGATCACCATTGTAGTGCAATTTGTTTCAGGTCTTCATTGCACAATCTGTTTTTTGTTCCTTCTCAAAAAGTTCTGATCGCAGAAACGCGATTAAACGTTTTTTCAGAGGATATTAATAAGATGATTTCGATAAAAACAACTTTAAAATATTGCTTGTATGACTGTGCTACGAGCAATTCTTTGTTTAAGCACTTTAAGCCCTATAAGCATTTTTTCTCTTTTTCGCTTGCATGCATAAAACTGGCTATATGATGTCGTAATATGTCTCGTACGATCAACACAAATCTTCGTTACCGAAGATCATAATATGAAGATGTTTTCAAAAATTGCAACCTTTTTGCAAAATCAGTTTATTAAAAAACTGATTGTAACCTCATTTCTCAACTGATTTTCAAACTTTCTTCAACAAATTAAAGATTATTTCAAGGCGATTGCAATAGTGCATAATTAATATTAGCTTTTATATTGAAAAAACTAAACTTTAAGACCTGTGGTGTAACTTTTTGTCCCTCCAAAAAGTGGTGAGCTTAGTAAAAACAGGTAATTTTAATACAAAAACGTTGTTGTAAGGTACTAACAATTACTATCCTTTGAAAGCTGAGGAAATTTACTTTCTAGCAGTATGTGACTGCAATTACTTAAGGCTAAGGATAGGTTTTTAATAACTGGTCAAAAATTAATTGCCATACATCATGTTTCATTTTTAGTTGAACAATTATCCTACTTGACCTAACAAACTTGCAATTGTTAAACAAAGTTTGTTCCTTGGTACATTTTCACTACTTTTCCTCGCAAGCATGGTTTTTTTGCATTGTCTGTCGACGTTTTCAACGGATCCATCAAAAACTGAAGTCTCTCATTGTTTATGAAATTTAGTCTACCGGTTAGAAACACCAAAACTTTAGTGCCTATATTTTACAAAACTGCAATTTCCAGAAAGACTAAGCCTATTCCAATAGATTATATGACTTAATGGAAAGCCATGGCCCCTTTTCATGCTATGTCCGAAATAAAGCAAATAGCGCATGCAAATATCATAATATCACATACATTAATACAAAAGCGGGCCCACCAAATCATCATGCATAGGCCTACCACTAAATACAATTAGCTCATTTTTTTATGAGTCCAAACAACAACCATTTGGGCGACGCCATCAATTTTGACTATGTTTTACCCCCTTTCACTTTTAAAAATTACAAATGGTAGTTTGTGTCATCCTTCGTTCTTTTTGAATACTTCCAGTCTTGATTAATATACCAACATGATCACCATTACATGTACAGGAACTATGGCTTACATTTACTGAAACATTTCGTTGTTGCTCTAACAAATGTTTGTACGGTAAAACTGGCGCAGCTGCATTAATTGATATGTTTTAAATTGGCACGGGTGATAGTATGCCCTGTTGGGATAAAATCGTACCATACTTGAAAGAAACATTTTTTCTATTTTGCTTGATAATAGCTTTGTTGAGCTACCGCGATCAAACCTGAAAATTTGGGAAAAGCAAGGACTCATTTAACTTCCATGAGCATACCTAAGCGAGGAAATGCGAATATTAATAGCAATGCGCAACGGGCAGGTACTTGAGAAAGTTTGTTGGGAAATCAAAATTAACAACGTCACTGTGTCAAATTGCAACACATTAAACATATTATTGGTATTTTGCTTTATAATAGTTGTATAGAGCTACCGGGAGCAAACCAAACATTTGGGGGAAACCAAGGACTCGTTTAACTTCCCAGGGCATTTCAAGCAGGGAGAAAAGAACATGCTACTGTACATAATGCGTAGCCAGCAAGGACTTGAAAAAGTTTAAAGGGAAATCGAAAGAAAACAGCGTCATTGTGTCAAATCGCACCACACGAAAGACATTTTTGCCCTTTTTTCTTTAGAATAGCCTAATATCAGAAATGCTTTTCCTACTTCCAAACTACGGGAAAAGCAAGGTTCTCTTGGGTTCGTGACAACAATGAACAGAACACATAGACCTAAGGCAGAGCCAGGATCTTGAAATGAGATATTCTATTAGGAAAAGGAGCACAAAAAGTCGTGAAAATCTTATGTGCAGAAAACTCATAAACTTTTGGTATTTCTTTACACAAGAGCCTGATAAGTGAAGCCGGCTTGGCCGGCTGAACCGAAACTCTCAATCCCAGTTTCGGTTCAGCCGGCCAAGCCGGCTTCACCTATCAGGCTCTTGTGTAAAGAAATACCAAAAGTTTATGTGTTTTCTGCACATAAGATTTTCTTTGGGTGATGGCGTCATATATACTATACAGCAAGAATTTTTCCTTATGCTGATATGCTGCATCTCAAGTATTTGTGTCTATACTCTACACCCACAGCATTGCAATAAAATCCCAAGTTTAAGAAAAAATTAACATAAAACTATGACCACAACAATTGGTAAAACTGAATATATAGAGAACAATATCCGCTTTTGTCGCTATGCCGGAAACAAGACCAATAGTGCAGTAAATTAGAAACTTAAGACCACAAATATAAATAGCGAAGGCGCAGCACCACATCGCAAAATAGGCTTATCATTAAATATCTTAATTCTGTAATTGTGAAAGCAACCACCATTTTACCGCTACAATCAGTTTTAATTATGTTTCAATCACTGCTCCCTCACAAGTATTAACAATAATTTGTGGCAAGAGTCTTTGTGAGCATTAGCAGTCATGATTAAGAGAACATGATGATCACAATTTCGTGTACAAGAATTGTGAAAGTGCATAAAATTTATTAACTTTTGGCTACTGCTCATACAAGAGCCCGATGGGTAAAACCTGCGCAACCGGTTGAACCGAAATAATAAACCCGGAAATTACTGATGGAGGGCCCCTGCCGGGCGACGTCGGTTAGTTAAATACATTAAGCGCAATTCGGTCTGTCTGGGTGTCTGTCTTAACTCGTCCGAAACTTCCAGCCGTACTAACAACAAACTTAACATTATTGATGACCTCCTCGGGGTGAGTGGCATAAAGGGGTTCGTGACCTCATCATGACGCCATGATCAAAGATAACTCTTTTAAATTGCATTTGTTTTCCAGTATTCTAATTGTTATTCTAATTAGTCAAAGCTAAGGATTGGTTTATAATGGCTGATCGAAATTGGTTGCCATAGGTCATGCTTCATTGTTAGTTAAACAATTATCCTACTACACCTAAGAAACCTGCAATTTTTGAAAAAAGTTAATCTTTGGTACATTTTAACTACGGTACTTTTTCCAAAAAAGCATGGTTCTTTGGCATTGCTTAAGAAAAATTTTAAAAAGATTCATCAAAAAATTTCCGGTACAGCCTACCGGTTAAAAGCACTCAAAATTTTGGTGCCTGCAATTCACAAAATTACAATTTCTAGAAAAACTTAGTTGCTTGGTACATTTTCACTATTTTCAAAAGCTTGCTTCTTTGACATTAGCTGTCTACATTTTCTAAAAAATTTATCTAAAAATGAAGACTCTAAACATTTTATAATGTAACCGCCTACTCCAAGCAAAGTGATAATCCCCCTACAAAAACATGGTTCCGTTTCATCTTTTGCAACAAAATATTAATTTCGAGCTGCACATCATCTAAATGTTGAAGCCATTTCCTTTGCGATTGAGTGAGGCCGACGCAGCCGTCTGATTTGATATTCTTAATCTCATCATCAGTTCATTACTAATGGCTGCTATTCTAATAACTTAACTGCAGGTGCATAACTTAACGCCGGGTTATTTTGTTCTTTCCAGCTGCGAATATACCAAGACCAAGCAACATGCGCGCAGCCAGAGGCTTTAGGTCGCATCGCAGAAATAGACATTTTGCAACGAAAAAGTCGTAAAAACTGGTCCTATTATTTAATAGGGTATTCCTGAAAATACTCAGATAAATTACTTTGGCGCCTCTCCTACCATAGCTGTAAAATTTTGCTTCGATACACTTCATAAAATTGAACAAACAAAACTTTTTGGAATCGCTGGCGGCTCCAATTGCGAGCAAGTTCAGTTCCTACGTAGAACACAAGCCAAGTAAGATGTAGCCAGAAACTCCAATAACTTTTGGAAAATAATGGCGGCTATGCGCAATCCTCGTAAAGGCTTTTTAAAGCTTAATCGATTTCCTTTAAAAAACACCCTTTTGATTTTGGAACGACAATTGGCTGCGTCAACAGCACATTAACTTTTTATTGATGTTCTCACACATATCAATTTGCTGAAGTCGGCTGAACCGATATTCTTATACTCGACAATACGGATGAGGGTGTGGCGGTTTCGAGCCTGAATTTTGTGTTAACAGTGTTTTTGATCTAAGTTTTCTTCTATCACCTTATCTTTTCAGCGCTTCTGGTTAATTTCTTTGTTTGCGCAGATTAGTTAATTAGGGCACATTTTAAGTTCCAGATTTTGCTTTAAGCATATTTTGAATTACTTAAAATCATGTTTATTTGCTTTAACTGTGTTCATTTGATTCAGTTCAGTTTAGTTGGTTCCGTTTTGTTTAGTTTTATTTAGTTCGCGGTGTGTTCTGTTCAATTCGTTAATAAATGGATCCATTCTTTTGTTAAACATTTTGGTTAATGAGAAGCTGCAGCAAAGATCATACAGTTTCACGTACAATTGCCAGTTATTCAAGCTGATGGTCGCTACAACTGGTGACCCCAAGAAGAAGCTACGTCAGCCCGACGTAGCCAAAGAAGAACTACGAATTTGGTGTTGTTGCTGTCTTCAATGTTGGACAAGTTTTTGCTTTTTGTGGTGCGCACAATCATTGTATCTTCGTCTGCCGACATTTTCTCATCTTCCCTCAATGTCTGCAGGTGAATCCCACATCCCAGAAAACAACGGAGTTCACGGCATTTTTCCGGAAGATCTTTTGTGCAAAGCCCCCTATTTCTTTCTTCGAATTTTTGGTTTGCGGTTTGATTGTTTGTTTCTTTAAATAACGTTACTCCTAACAAGTTATTCAGGAGACCTGCCAGGTTTTCTGTAATTTTGTCATGTTTTACCTTTTAATCTCTATTGGGCTGTATTTTATTCATTTCAGGCATTGGATAAACTTTTCCTGCACTAGTTTGTAGCTATATTCGACACTTGCCATGTCGCACAGTGATGTGTAGTTTTCGAATGCATTTTCTGATTAACTTCACCGCTGCTACTACCGTTACCCTCTATGGTATCCTATGGCACATCGCATGCTTTTGTGTAAGGATAACTTTCGGGGATTTTATTTTGCCCAACCTATTTGACAATAGCTATTTTGTCTAACCCATTTGACAACAGCATTGCTATTCACCGGCACTGCCAGTTTCTTGTAGTGGCCATTTTCATATGTCATGCAGAAACAGCAACCGGTCATTGCAACATTTTTTACACTGCGTTACATAAGGCTATTTGTTATCTCGCATACATGAAATGTTTTGTAGCTTACATTTTAACTGTTTGCTTTCGCATCGCTGCATCAGTGTTAAGAGGTTGGATACTCTCGTATCTCAACCTCAGGGGACTTGTATGTAGCGGTTCCGAGCCCGGATTTTGTGTTAACAGTGTTTTTGATCTAAGTTTTCTTCTATCACCTTATCTTTTCAGCGCTTCTGGTTAATTTCTTTGTTTGCGCAGATTAAGTTAATTAGGGCACATTTTAAGTTCCAGATTTTGCTTTAAGCATATTTTGAATTACTTAAAATCATGTTTATTTGCTTGAACTGTGTTCATGTGATTCAGTTCAGTTCAGTTGGTCCCGTTTTGTTTAGTTTTATTTAGTTCGCGGTGTGTTCTGTTCAATTTGTTAATAAATGGATCCATTCTTTTGTTAAACATTTTGGTCAACGAGAAGCTGCAGCAAAGATCATACAGTTTCACGTACAATCGCCAGTTATTCAAACTGATGGTCGCTACAAGGGCGCAGCTATTTTCACCACTTAAACTGCGAGTGTTTGATTACGGGTTTGTTTGCTTTTTGCCTGGCTGCATTTATGCGAGGACCACGTAACATGCACCCAGCCAAAGGGGTTAGCTCATAAATACCCAAACAGCTATGATAAAGTTGTAAGTAGTGGGCCCAATATTTAATAGCTTGATCCCAAAAGTACACATTAATTACTTTAACGCCCAACCACATTTTTGATATACTTGGAATTGAAGCACTTGCTCATTTTAACGAACGGTTTGATTTAAGGATGCTTATGGTGAAAATAGTGCAAATATGATGCTGCCTGGGGTTCCAGAAACTTAAAGACATGTAGAGGCTGTGCGCAATCCCACGCAAATGTTTTTCTACCGATTGCATTTCGTGATGATAGTTTTATTTCGGAAAGAGATTTGCCTATGTAAAAGGACACCAACTGGTTTCACTGGTTTATTACTGGTTTCACAAATATCCATTAGGTGAACCCGGCTTGGCCCGCTGAACCGATATTGTTCACCTCGACACTACTGATGTGGGGCCTGCCGGGCGACGCCGGCTAGTGAGGAAATAAATCGATAAGCCAATTTAAATTGCACTTTCTAAAATCCAAGCACTTTAAAGTAAAACGCAAAAGCTAGTTTTTTCTTTTTGTAGTGCGCAACGCAATAGGCCACAAGAGTAAATTATTTTTGTGGGTGCGCAGCGCAACTTTAACAAAAACAGAAAATAATTTAAAAAACGTATAATAGCGCAAGGTCGGCAATCACTAAAGTTGCGCTTGACGCACTTAATCGCAGGCTGCCGCTGAGCCCTGAAAATTACTTGGTGATTTCGCTAGCCATCTTATGGTATATTAGATTTATCAGTAAATTCTCAGTCCTTGACAATAGCATTACATTCAATATACAGTTCATCAGGAAAAATCACCACAGCAATTGGTCAATTCAATAAAATTGTTGTACCTGGCTGCTTGGAATGCAATGACGGTACTTCCAACAGGAAATGTATAAGCTCTAAAAATCAATGATGTAAAATACTAACATAATTTCAATGTAACTTAAGAAGATAATTTCAATGTAATTTAATTGTAATTTATTGTTCCAACTGTCCCATCAATGTTGATTCCCCAAAATATAGAAAGTTCAGTCATTCACGCACACGAGCTCACACTCTAATTGAATGCGTTTAGTCAGCCTGAGCCACAACGACACATTAACTGCTTCGCTTCATTCACAATCTGTCTACCAGACAACGATGAAGGAATCCCGTTAAGTGCCTTTCCGAAGAACACGCAAACTCATCGACTCTTTCTCCTCGCTATCTTTATCGCGCTGAGCACCAAACAAAAAAGCTGCCAACACCATTTTTTGAGTCTTTTGCATGATGTGACAAGGGGATTAAACCTAAGTCTATCGACTGTAAAGCAAATGCTCTGACCGCCATACCACTGTGGTGGAGTAAAAAAAACAAATAAAACAAGTTCTGTATTTTGGAATCATTGGGATTATACTGCACTACAGTTTGATAAAGATTACTATGGAAAATAATTAAGGTAAACCATCAACGCATGCAGAAGCAACTGCGGAAGATTTCCTTAATGTCTTCATGTAATGTGTTTTCAAACTAAAAACTTAGGATAAATACCATGCTGAAAGAAGTACATGTTGCTTTGTATCAAGAATTACAATAGCTTGTACACTTTAAAATACCTGATGAACGGATCCACACCGATGCATATTGCTTCAGTTAAGGCTTCTGAAAAATTAATAAATAACGTTTATTTCTGGCAACAGCATTTTTACTTGGCCCTTGGCCTAAATATGCTGCCAAATCACAAAATTATCGGCAGAGATATAATCCATTTGGCCGATTTATAGGCAAATTTTTTAACTATACAGACTGCAGATCACCACGGTTAATAAAATATCCCCCTATGCACATATAGTTTCATTTAGTAACACATTACCTCCTGGCTGCAAATTTTCATCAATATCTTCTTCTACCAATTTAAAATTTGCTGCAGTAGGCAATCCAACAAACTCTTTTTCTTTTATAAAATGTTTTGTTTTCATTGTGCCAATGCAACAAAATAAATAGCTTTAGAAACTCTATAAATCTGCAAAAGAATACGCAATTTCTCAAAATCGCTCTTCTGGTGTAATTAAAAGTTAAAATGATCTTTATGAGATGTAAAATCTACATAAAATTTATAAAAACTCAACGTTTCGAAAAACTAAAATCACTTTTTCTTTGTCAGGAGTGACTAAAATACAAACGCAGATAACGGTCGCATTATCAACAAAATGAAAATGAGAAAAAGAAAATTTTGGCAATGTGCAGCAGCGACAACTGGCGGTCAAAAATTTATAAATTTGTACAATTCGGGATAAAAGCTGTTAGTTTTATCGTTAAAAGCAAAATCAGTTTTGTGTATATAAAATGATTCTAAAAATTGTCTTTTCTTTTAGTCACTTTCAACAGCTAAAATTGCAGAGCTTTCCAACCAATTCCGTGTTTATTTAAGCAAACGTGTTTCACTAGTGCAGATTTCTTTTTTAAATCCTCATTTGTTAGTTGGGCAATTATATCCGGTTTGATGTCCCTTTCATGTTCTTTGCGTGGCGTTTTAAATGATCGACCAGTTTCACCAATATAAACACCTGTACAATCTAAACATGGAATTTTATATACAATACCGCGTTGATCAAATCTGTTGATTTTATCTTTTAAACTTGGTAGCATGTTTCCCACTGGGTGTAACGGTTTTGGTGCCACTTTGATTTGACGGTTTTTCAACAAAACGTTTCAATCTTTCAGTTATTCCAGGTAGGCTATAAATGGCAAAATAACCAATCCAGTATGTCTTTCTTCTTTTTTTGACTTCACTTGAGCTTGAGCTTTTTTTTTCAGTGCTTTTTGTATGAACCATCTAAGATAATTATTTTCAGTTGTCGTCATTTGGTCAGGCACTCTAACTCAATCCGTCCAGCGCAAATCAAGGCCAGGGCCGAGGATCTATCCTTTTACCACACTGGGCTGCTGCGCTGCCTAGATTAGATGCTGGCAGTGGTTATGTTAAGCCCACATCGAGTTGCATCATCCAAAACCTGCAGACCTCGTGTTCCTCTTGGTACATGATGTAGAAGACATGAAGATATGACGTGATCTGCAGTTTGCACAGTGGCGCCACATTCTCAATTCGATGATGGAGTGAGACCCCATTTGTACATGGACGAGTGAAAACGTCCTACACCAGTCCGCAGGCGATTGAGTCTTACCCAAGATGCTCTGGGCAGACTCATTTCAAGTGGCCTTAAACTGACCCTGGGAATGAAAGCACAGGCCCTTGAAGTACTCTCTAAGTAGACCACGTTCCAATTATGTTTCGTCCACTGCTTCACGCGGATGTCCAGTTTAGACAAACTATCAAGTAGTTTCAATGCAGCAGGTATAAATGGGCGACTTGATCTAAGTCTCCCCTGGTGCGCATCCTGCTGCCCAACCAACTGTCTGTGCAGTACATGGTTGGGTCATGAATAGCTCGATTCGCCAAGGAGAGTGTCGCTCCTAGTCGGCGGAGCTCAGCTGGTTGGATCCCTACGAAGACAGAAAAGTTCTCCGTTGGTGTGGGACGCAAGCATCCAGTGACAATGCGCAAAGCATCATTGAGAATGCTGTCAATGATGCGAGTAGGCGTACTACGACACCAAGCTGATGTGCAGTACTCAGCTGTGGAGTAGAACAAGGAAAGAGCAGAGATGTGCAATGTTTTGGCACCTGCACCCCATCCGGATCCCGCAAGTCGCCTCAACAGACCGATCCCTGTGGGAGGCCGTTTCACAAACGTCTTAACCTGTTTTGCTTGCTGTCACCAGTAGTCAGCGTAAAGCTTCTATTTCGGACACGTTCCATGATCATCTGGACCATGAGCTTGTCCGATAGAAGCCTAAGCAACTTGCAGGTGAGACCACGGTGCCAGACAGTGTCGCAAGCAGCTGTCAGATCGACAAACACGGCACCAGCCTTCTTCTTGGCCTCAAAGGAATCCTCGATGTTTTGAGTAAGCAAAACAATCTGATACACGGTTTACCTTCCCCGTCGGAACCCAGCCTGCTCCCTAAAGAGAAGTAGGTCAACAATCGGCTCAACACGAGCGTGTATGAGCCTCTCAAGGATCTTGTAGGGGACGCAAAGCAAGAAGATGGGACAATAGCTTTTCGGGTCCTCAACATGCTTCTTGGGTTTAGGGATCGCCACTACAGTGCTCTTCTCAAGACTTTTGGAATTTTGAGGCGGCGCAGCCAGGAAGTAAGGAAGCCACACAACCAGGACTTTAGTGCAGCTCCAGCATGGATTATTAGCTCTAGAAAAATAGAATCTGGGCCTGGAGCTTTTTCTGGTTTCAGGTGTTTGAGGGCAGCAGCGAACTCCTGAGAGTTAAAAATACCAGAGATGTTCATTGGACTTGTTGGAGTAGCCTCCAAACATCTGACACCTCTTGCCAGATGAGTCGAGATGACTCACGGTCAATACCCTTATATCTGCCGTTTCTAATCAGCTGGGACGCAATAGCGTTAGCTGAGACGGCACAGTGACTAGGGGAACGCCATGATCTACCTGTTAGGTTGTTCGATATACTCCATGCTTTTCGGCTAAAGTGCGAAAAGTCGATAGTCTGAACTGCCTCGGAATATTGATCTCTGCGTTTCTTGTTAAGCCTGAGGAGCAGGGCTGTGGCATCCCCGTTAGAGTCGCTTCCTTCAGGCGACTGCAGAAATGTCCGGTAGAGGTTCTCGCACTCAGCATCCCAACACGGTATATGGTTATTTCGACGACCGCGTGGGATAAAATTTTTGGCTGCTGTTCTGATGGCATTGCAGAAGTCCTGGTAGGCCAGATCCACATCCAGTGAATCTGGTGGCAACAAACTCTTGGCAAGTTTGTGGGTCAATGCATTGTAGTGGCTCCAGTTGACCTTGCGGAAGTTCCATCGCTTAACAGGGTTGCTCGGAACAGGCAGAGCAAGTTTTGGTGGAACAATAAGCGAGATTCGATGTTGTGACGGAGGGAACTTCTCTAAGATTCGTCTGACAGGTACACGGCTGTCTGGACCAACACTGACAAATGTCAGATCGGGGTTGGTGCCAGTGTTCCAGCGGCCAGAATGAAAAGTGGCCACGTCCTTTGGGTCGTGGAGAGGGACAAGGCCTTTAAAGTTTGCCCAAGCAACAAGGCACTCTCCATCGGCACTGCCAGTTCCATAACCCCAGTTGACATGCGGACTATTAAAATCGCCAGCATAGAAAGCGGGGTAAGGAAGCACTGGGAAATCAGACGCTTGCAGTCGCGTAGGTGGAGGTTTGTAGACATTGACGATTCTATAATCATCAACGTCCACGCACAACCACTCAGTCTCCGATGTAGTTGGAGACTGATCAACAAGGGTCCATTTTAGCCGGTCATGGACAAACGTGGCAAGGTCATCCTTCCTGCGTAAAGAAGACCCAGCTGGTGCAAAGCCTGGTATTGTTAGCTTATATGCACAAGTGCAGTGGATCTCCTGAAGGAGAATGACGAGTGCCTCATACTGCACAGCGAGATGATGTAGTACATTCATCTTGCTTGCAATGAGGCCTTTGATGTTCAGCTGCAAGACTGCTGGCCTTTGAAACTTGTTGACGGTGTGCCCTGGCAGGGGCACATTGCCTCACCCTGAAAAGGGCGGATAATCATTTAGGATAATCATTTTCAGTGAGCACATGAGATAGAAATCTTTTTTCTTTTATCCAGTCTTTTGGTTTAGTAATGACTAATGAACAATTGTGCTCGATTATATAAATTCATCACAACCCCTTGTTTTTGTCTATTGGAGCGAGCTGAATGGTAATTTAATTGTGATTGGTCGTGATCATGCAAACCAATGAAGTGAATAGATTTTTTGATCATTTGAATAACGTGGACTCGAACATAATTTTGACAATTGAACTAGAGCAAGATCACAAATTAGCATTTTTAGATGTCGTAGTCATACGAACGCAGGATGGAAAATTGGCCTTTAAAGTACACGGAAAAATAACCCACACCAATCGATGTTTGAATTACCATTCAGCTCACTCCAATGGACAAAAACAAGGTGTTGTGATGAATTTATACAATCGAGCACAATTGCTCATTAACAAATTAACAGACTGGATAAAAAAAGATTTCTATCTCACATGCTCCCTAAAAATAATTATCCTAGATGGTTCATACAAAAAGCACTGAAAAAAAAAGCTCAAGCTCAAGTGAAGTCAAAAAAAGAAGAAAGACATACTGGATTGGTTATTTGCCATTTATAGCCTACCTGGAATAACTGAAAGATTGAAACGTTTTGTTGAAAAACCATCAAATTAAAGGGGCACCAAAACCATTACACCCTGTGGGAAACATGCTACCAAGTTTAAAAGATAAAATCAACAGATTTGATCAACGCGGTATTGTATATAAAATTCCATGTTTAGATTGTACAGGTGTTTATATTGGTAAAACATTAAACCCAAGCATTGAATTCGTAAGATTTTATGGTAAAATTTTTGATGCGATCAGTTCATTTCCTTCAAAATAACAATGTTGGCGAAAAAAAGTTTGGAATTTCTTTGTTTGTTTAGCTAAAAAATCGTGTTCCCCTTTGGGAACATTGGGAGGTCGAGATTAAGTATTTCGTCAAATTTTTGTATAATAGAAACGTATTGTTTACTAGTGAATAGCGAGCAAAATAATCACCCTTTGTTGTGTTGTAATACGAAAATATCACTTGTTGAACTGTAACCGCTTGAAAAGCAAGCACAGTGTAACACAATATAATGAAAGAAACCAAAAAGAAGCAAGAATGAAAAAAAGACATACGTAGAATAACAGCAGAGTTTACCCTAATCTTGCAAAACTGTTCATAAGGCTGACATGAAGAAGTTTTCAATTAGTGTCTGCATGAAAGGCTTCAGCGTAGCCATGGTGAAGCAACACATCGCAGAGCTGACACTTGCTTCTGGCATTGCTTTTGCACTGCTGGCATCTGCCTGGTTTGCCAGCAGGAATACAAACATGCAGCGTCCCTGAAAGACGGATATAATTCACCGGCATTCGACTTGGACCTGGTCTCGCTGATTTGTCAGGAACTTTCCCCAGTAAGGTTTGCTCAATCTGTTTTCTGAACTCTAAATGGCCGAGAGTACCAACCAGAACTTTGCGTATTTACCATCCAGCCACCACACACATGTTCAGGAAATTTGCAAACAGACACTACCACTTCTTGCTGCGCAGCCGTAGCTTTGTGTTCTGTTCTGCCGAAAGGTCCCAGTGCACCTTAACTTTTTGTCAGCCAAATCTCTACAAAAAGAAGTTGAACTAAAGAAATTGTCAAAATAAACAGAGTGGCAGGAATTATCTTCTAGAATTGCAGTTAGTGTCTTCACAACTCTTTCGCCAAGTGGTCCATTTGCTGAGTTGTCTTTACCGGCGTAAACTTGAAGAGAGAACGTATACCTTTCGGAAGAAGTAAGGAACCGAATTTTCATGCCAAACTTTACAGGCTTGTTCCGCATAAACAGTTTTGTAGAAAGGTGTTCATGATGTGGAACCATCTGCTCATCGATGAAGAGATGTTGACAGAACATTCCAAACTGTATGAAGTTTCTTTTCATAAGCTGCAAGTAATCTCTGACTTTCGCTAGTTTATCATTTTGTGGTAAGTGATCGTCGTCAGCAAGATGTAAATACTTTTATATTTTTTTAAACCTGATGCGGGACATTTTCCTTTTTACCAGCACAACTCCAACATCTTCATCGTAGAACAAATACAGTGTCTTTTGTGGAAGCTTGTTATAGTAACTGAGGAGAACCGTGCTAAGAAAGACGTCCAACTATGCATAAGGCAAAGTAAAAGTGTGATCGAGTTTGTGTTTGGCACATCTTTCTGATTCGGTTACAATGAGCAAACAAACGTCTTCATCATAAAACAATTTGAATAAATCAAACGTAGAGTAGTTACATAGTTGTGGTTGTGTCTTTTCTAACGGTCATGGAATACCAGTGGGCAATGACTTAGTAAGCTTGCGATTTTTTCCCCATGAGACCTTCGCTGATTTTGTTCTTTTCGCTGGCCTTGAGTTACTTTCCGTAACTTTTTCTTGTTTGCTATTTTCTAAACTCGAATGAAATACTTGAACTTCTCTCGCTATGTCTTCTATAACTTCTATAACATGACGTTCAGTGAGATCTTCGTCACTCTTGTCTTCATCAGTAATATCCCCTTTGTTATCTGCTGGCAAAATTACAAGCTCGTCTTCTTCGTCATCGCTTACTTCATCAAGTAGACCACATGCTTCATGAATTAGTTAAGAACCGTTTAGACATATTGGATATTTTTACAGCGACCGTAGTTTCACATCACCTAGTATCAGATTTTATTGTAAAAAATTTGTTTAGTTTGTAGCCCGAGCAAACGACTATAGCCTACAGTTTATTCAAATATTTTTTTAATTTCCGTAGCTGAACTAAACTCGCGCCTTTAGTTCTCGAACGCTTTTATTTCTTTCTCTGTTTGGTATTTGGTAGCTTGAGGTTGAAATGCAACAATCGTGCGTTTTGCCTAAAACCGGGCGAGATTTGCATATGATTAGCCAGCCTCTCGCTCCAAACGATAAATAGTAACGTTCTTTCATTTCTAAAGTAGTTGCTTATAACTTGTTGTCGCACGAAGGTTCATTTTGTTATCGCATTCAATTTATTTTACGAAGGATGCCCTCGGTGAATTTTTGCTCTTTCTTTTATTTGATATTTGAATTTATTTTTATTGAGTTTTGCATTTCAATTTGTTAACTGAGTTGACCACAATAAGTTTTTTTTGCTTTGGCTCTTGTGGTGAAGAAAGAGCGAAGGCCCTCGAGTTCTTCCCGGGCACTGGTGGACAAGTTTTCGTTGTCAGAGGATTTGTAGCATAAGAAAATTTACTGCTGTCCCTTTTCTTTTTCGTTTTCGACGTTGGATCTTCTGTATACTTCGGAAGATCTCATTTTCTCGAAGCTTTCATTATTGAAGCCATCGTCAACTTCAAGTAAATTCGAAATTTATCTTGTTGAACTCTCAACACTGAAGCTTACGTTTACTTCGATCGAATTCACTTGGATTTAATATCTTCTGAAAAATCTTCATCTTTTCTCTTCGAGCACCATTGTCCGAACAATCGGAACATCAGAGCTGGACTTCGTCGGAAAAGTTAAATTGTCTTTTTATTATTATTATTATTATTACTTTCTTGTAGCTTTCATTTATTACGTCATCCGTTGGGAGTCCTAATGCCGGTAATGATAACGAAAAAATGTCTGATGGGCATACGCCCTCTTCGCGCCACGCTAATAATGCGCCTCCTTCAGATCGGGATAAGTTTTTCCGCAAGCTGTTGACTGCGAAAAGAGTACTGGTAGTTAACATAAAACACCTTAAAAATGAATTTGAATGGGCTAAAGGCGATGACCTTGACGATCTTGCGACATAGTTTCAAGAAATTAAAATATCTTTTGTGGATTATAAAGTTCGCGTTTATGATAACATATGCGATCCGGAGGTAAAAACGCAACTACTTGACGATGTGGAAGACCTGTTAAGTCGGTGTCGGAAACTGCATGATAACACTAAGAGTGATGCGTTGTGCGATCCTATCAAGAATTGTCCATTTGAAACTGAGCTGGGCCCGGAGGACAGCGTCTCTCCGGTTGCTAGTTGTCAGGGTGCCATGAGTACGACGTCTAGTAAATTGTTGGCATATCAGATTGATCTTGATCGCAGGCGCGCGGAACTTCGACCAGGTTTCAACCCTCTGATTCCCGTGCCAAGCGTACCGTCTTTGATTAGCACTAAACCAATCGAGTTGCTTTGTAGGGCTAGTAATATTAGCACTACGGATCTTTTCTGCTTCGTCAAAAAAAAAAACAGGAAAACGGTTGAAGCTTTCTTGCAATTTTCATTTACAAATATGCGCAACTCCGCCCAGCGTGCGCAGAACGAAAATTCCACAGCAACAAAGACTGCGACGCAGCCTTGATCACGATCAAGCAGGAGAACCAAGACACTGTTCCAAACAAAAATTCGAAGCGTAATCAGATTGAAACGAAAATTCACTACTCGTTTCGCCACATTCACGTTTTGACAAAAATAGTGAAATAAACGTGCTCACTATATACAGTATATATATATATATATATATATATGAGCAGATACACAACATGTGGCCTTATTTAACCGCAGGGCAAAGACCAAAGAAAGACAATACAACAAAGGAAAGGTTTTAGAAGTAACCACAGGAAGCCCGGTTGTATCGTCTACTACTTCTCAGTGGGGGCTAATTGTTCGGTTTGCCTTAGCGGTCTAATTTGAAGCTATAGTTACGTAATTTATTGACAAAATAATCATAAAACTCTAATAGAAGACAGTAAGCAACGGTAAATCAAGACGAGGAATGCTGGTCTTTAAGAAGGCAGAGTCTCCCTTAATTTTAAGCTGAAGACCAAATGCTCACAGCATTGGATTAGCGCAGGGGTCTCCAAACTACGGCCCGCGAGGTCATTTTGTCCGGCCCGCCAGTACACTTCCAGTAGCCAAAAATGATCAGAGTTCAGCAAGATGTACCCGAGGCATTTGCCCGAATCCACCGAAAATAAATCAATACTTGATAAACACGCAACCTCACATGTGTACATATGTCAATAGTAATATGGCGCTAAATGCAACTTTTATCGATCTTTCTAGTTCTACATGACGTGTAAGCGACTGTGTACAGGCTGTTATGTTAAACTAGGCAGCTTCACGTGGTTTTTACAGGTAAAAAACACACCTGAGAACTTTTGTTGTTTTAAATAACCCATAATCATGTCAGTTCAGGGAAAAAAGAGGAAAATAGATTCAGAGTGTCGAATATTCCAGGAAAAATGGAGCATGAACTACTTTGTGATTGAATCAGGAAATAAAGCACTGTGTTTAATTTGTAATGAGATTATTGCTGTTCTTAAAGAATACAACATTTGGAGACATTATCAAAGTAAGCATTCCTCAGCCTATTCTCAGTTCACTGGTAAGCTTCGTTCTGACAAATTAGAAACTTTGAAAAAGAACTTATCATCACAGCAGTTTGTATTTAAGCGGAAAAAGGCCGAGAATGAAGCTGCAACAAGAGCAAGTTTTCGAACAGTACACCTGCTAGCAAAACATGGAAAACCCTTTACTGATGGGGATTTGGTCAAATCTTGTATGATTGAAGCTGCACAGGAAATGTGCCCAGAAAAGGTTGACTTATTTAAGACTATTAGTCTTTCTGCAAACACTGTTGCTCGTAGAGTGGAAGACATTGGGAGCAACCTCATGTCTCAACTAAAATCCAAATCTAAGGAGTTTGAGCACTTTTCTATTGCACTTGATGAGTCAACTGATATAAATGACACTTCACAGTTGCTGATATTCATTCGTGGAGTTGATTCCAACTTTGAAATAACTGAGGAACTATTGTCTGTATCCAGTATGCATAGGACAACCACAGGTGAAGATATTTTTAAAGAGGTTTACAAATCTCTGACACAGCATGGCCTGGATTGGAAGGGGCTCAAGTGTGTTACAACGGATGGTGGTAGAAATATGTGTGGAACAGGAAAGGGGTTAATTGGACAAATTAACAGAGCTGTTGAAGCTGTGGGATGTTCGAAGCCCATGGTTATCCACTGCATTATTCACCAGCAAGCCCTCTGTGCCAAAAATCTAAATTTGTCCAGTGTTATGGATCCTGTTGTTTTCTACAGTAAATTACATTCGCTCTCATGGACTGAAACACAGAAAATTCCGTGACTTTTTGGAACAAATAGGAGCAACACATACTGATTTACCCTACCATACATCTGTTAGGTGGCTCAGTTGTGTGAAAGTTCTCTCACGTCTTTTTGAACTTAGAAGAGAGATTAAAATTTTCTTAAATGAAAACAACCACCCTGAACCACTATTCACCAATGTTGAGTGGCTATGGAAACTGGCATTTTGTGTAGACCTGATGACACACCTGAATGACTTTAATCTCAGACTACAAGGCAAAACTTCACTTCTCTGCAATATGTACACTGAGGTGAAAGCTTTTAGGCAAAAACTTTATCTCTTTGCGACCCAATTAAGCAGAGATAATTTTCCACACTTTCCAGTTTGTGAACAGTTCAATCAAGAAGCAAATTTGCCATTCCCAAGCAAATTTGCACATGATACCATTTCAACCCTAAAGCTGCAATTCAGACAGAGGTTTTCTGACCTTGATGCCCATGCAGCTGATGTAAGGATCCTACAAAACCCATTTGACTCTGATGTTGAACTGTTAAAACCTGAACTTCAAATGGAAGTAATTGACCTTCAATCCAATGACATGTTGAAGGACAAATATAAGGAAGTGGAACTTATAGAATTCTACAAGTGCCTTCCAAGAGCTCAATATATGCATTTAAAAAACTTTGCTCTTGGATTAATTTCTGTTTTTGGTAACACCTATCTCTGTGAGAAAACATTTTCCAAGATGAAATATGTTAAATCCTGCTACAGATCTGCCTTGTCTGATGAACATTTGGAATCATTGCTAGTGATAGGAACCACAAACTTTGAGCCACAGCTGAACAAAATTATTTCTGGAAAGAAACAAGTACATACTTCCCATTGAGGTAGGCCTAGTGACTATAACTAAATCACTTTGAACTCTACCAAGTGATTGATGTCATTTTATGACATTTATATGTAACAAAGCAAAATAAATCATTGAAGTTCTATTTATTTGTTTGTTTCGAGTCAATTATAATATCATATTTTAACTTTGTATAATCTGTCCGGCCCTCGAAGATATTGTTTCTTTGTTATCTGGCCCACCTTCAAAAAAGTTTGGAGACCCCTGGATTAGCGCATTAGTTATTGGTCAAACCGAGCAGGTCACTGTACCTAATGGCTAATTCGTTAATCCAATGCTGTCGGCACATGGCCGCTAGTTTAAAATCAAGGGAAATACAGCCTCTCCTTTGAAGACTAGCCACTTTCTAAGCAAAATGAACAGGTTGGCATCTACGTCAATCAGCCGCCGCGTCAAGATGCTTGTGCGGTCCCTACCCCATTAGGTCAAAACGACTGTTGGCTTTTTTTGCTGTGCTGCTTACTGAGTGATAGCCGATCGGTAGCACGCTCTCTCTCTCCAACATCGGCCGTCAGTCTTTGCTTTTTTTGCTCTGTTCCTGCCCTCTCCCTCTCTCTCTCTCTCACACACCTCCTCGTTTTTCTTATACTTCTGATGAGCAGCAAAGTTCATCCAAATTTTGGCCCTATTTTTCCTGTTTTGCGTGCGTTGGCAATGTGACCTGAATGGGCAGGACAATACAACGCTGCCCCTTCTCCAAATGGGTACATTTAATGTGCAGCTTTTTCTTTTCCTCGGAGTTTAGCTCAAGGGGGTGTCGTGTGGAAAGCAGAAGCTCTTTGTGCCAGAAAATTTTAATTCTTCACTCTCTTTTTCTTGTCGATATTTTTTGCGTGCAGGAGTCCAACTTCATATCTTCTTCATTTTTCAGGATCCGTGGATACTCTGCTCTGCGATCTGATTGCGCTTACTCTCAATTTGGTTTTTCTTCACCTGATGACTGACAAGCTGGCGGCAATGGGTCAGCTTTATCAGACAGGACATCTTCTTTTCTGAACTTTCAATCACTTCTCTTCTCTTGTCCTCAACTCTGACTAAGTGAAGGGTCTACATTTCGCTAAACAACTCTCCTTTCTTTCTTAAATGTTTAAGGTCCTCCTATTAGCTCTTATTCAGAAGATGTGAAATCGACTCCTTTTCTTTATCTATTTTCTCTTCCTCCAGAAATCTCTTCATTCTGGGAGACTTTAATTGTCATCATCTTCTTTGAGACTCAGGAGGTACTTCATACCCTTGTGGAGAAGAATATTTGGCTGGGTCATCTTCTATGACCTTCTTCTTCTCAATGATCCTGACATTCCTAATCTTTTTGATTGATTTTGATTGTTTCTCCAGCAGTCGCTCCTCTACCGAACTTTCGTTCGCTCCCTTGCATTTTCTTGTTCTTGGGAGGTGCGCCTCCTACCTACCTTGACTCTTTTCCACTTCACGGTCTCGTGATATAGATGGATTGCTCTGCCATTTTTTGTTTTGACAAGGAGGCTCCAGTGTTCTTATCAAGCGCTCACTTTGTGGCGTCGAGGCCACCCTTTCCTCTTCGGCAGGCCATTTATGTCTAAGCTTTTATTCTGCAGCCTGCGTTTTTCTGCAAGCTCTCCGCTAATCCCGGAAACATCAACAAGTGTCCTGGCTTTTCTCATTTCCTCCTCTTTGACTCTAGCTGTGTTCTTGCTACACTCTCCTCCTTCCCTATATCTCACACTCTGCGGCACTTCTGGCAGGAACAATTCTTTTCTTTCTCTTTTGCTTTCAGAATACAACGGGTCCCCACTCATTCATTTCATCCGGGAATGACGCAGCCGATGAGTTGGCCAGACGAGGTGCTCTGCTCCAACCATTTGCATGTCCCATGTATTCTCTCTCCTTTAACATTTTGTATCTACTCTTCGCTAGAACTGGAGACCCACCATCTCATCAAAATTCGATGCACAAGTTCCCTCAGTATCCATTGGGGAATCTGTGCTTCCTCCTCACGATCGTTGCGTCCACCATCATCTTCGCTGCAATGGATTCACCCTTTTGTAAAACTTTTGTTTCTCTAGAATTGAGAATGCTTTACGCAGCGGGTGAGATCATCCGACCCAGACAATTTTCATCTCATTCAACACTTTTGTGCTACAAACTCTTTGCATCGCTCTCTCTTTGGCAACTCCTTTCTCTCTACAACCTCTGATCCAGACCTTGGAGAGTTGTCCGGGTTTTTGGGCTCCACAATCTACCACCAACTTCCCATCACCCAATAGGAAATGCGTAACAACAACAACAGATTATTACAATTACCAGGGTCCTGTAAAATATTAGGGGAGTCTGTAAAGTTTGAATATGAAAATGTGATTTTGACTCTTCCCTGTGCTCACAATAGTTAAAGCACGCACTATTTCCTAAACGCAAACTCATTTGACGTAAAACCCATTCTTATCCACTAAGACTCTTTGCAGTTATAATTTTTTGAATGCGAATAATTTGACTTAATTTCTTTTGTTTTCAACAATGAAAACAGTTTCCTATATGCATTGTTATACAGTGCTTCAAAAACTTTCAAAAATTTTAGAAAAAGTTCTCAAATGAGCTATTAACAATATATCGCTTACGTTTCAAAAATTGGTATAGAACTTCGCCAATCACGTATTCTATAAAAATACTTTGCTTTAGAGTACATGCAGTCGTTGTTAGTTACTTGATTTTTCAAGTGTCAAAGGGAAACGCTAATATTTTGCTCAAGTTCACTGGAGTTCTATTGAAAAAAGCAACCAATCGTTCTCACGCGACATGATGAAGAAGATAGGAAATGAAATGAGTTTTTTGAAAAATGTATAACTTACAGTCTTAGACTTGAGCGAAATAAAATTTTTGTAAGTAGGGGGCTAGCTATTGTTTGAGCAAAAACCCGTATCAAGAAATGTAAATTTTGAAAATTTTCTTTGAATATGGCGTCCACTAGCGTACCGTAGGAGGAGGCCACTGTTTCATGGCCCTTCTCTTCAGATCCTAAAAATGAAAAAATGGAAAGCAAAACCAAGCGGTTTTAGCAAAAGCAAAGCTGGTTTGTGACGTCACACGATTGTTACAAAACTTTGGCCCCCCTCGGAAACTTTCTGTGTACGCCACTGATGGCGTCATAATGACGTTACAAATCCCCTTACAACACCCAACCCGGGGAGATGATCAATCGTGCAAGTTCGACGTTTGTGCACCCAGTATTTTTGGAGGAGTTAAAGCGTACGTACGTACACACGTAGCCTACAGACATATTTGTGCATTATGTATTAAATTTTTATTGGACGGTAGACCTATCCAGATTTTCATTCGCCTTATAAAAGAAACACTGGCTAGTTGCAAATTATTTGCAACTGTTTACACTACGTTATTATTTATGAGTAATTACTTGATAAATACTTATTTTCGCCTTTGATAGTATCCCTTATGAAACACATATAAACGTGGATATTCTGCAACTTTTGATGTAGGTTTCACCTTTCTACGTCGTTTGTTTCAGAAGTGATGGTAAATTTTTGAGAGTTAGAGGTTGACCTACCACTAGAGGAAGATAGCACGGCCGTTTCTGCGGGCAACCAAGCAAAATAACTTTTAAGCATGTTTTTACATTCATTGTATAGATTTCTTGTTTCGTCTTAAGTAATTTTTTCTTCGCTCCACCCCACTGTAGGCTATAATTCAAGTTTTCTGGTCATTGGCAAAAGCTGCTCCTAAAATATCGAATTAACCTGAAGTTATGTGATCATTGGTTTTGAGGTTAAAGTTCCTACGAAGGCATAGTTGAAGCAAAACTTAATAATGGGCAAAGGGAGAAGTCTTGACTTGTTGAGGAAAGCACTAAAATATGGAAAGTTACGGAAATTGACATTGTATTATGGAATTACTGAATCATGGAAATACGGAAATTTACATTAAACGTGAAATTAGCCCACTGAAATACAAAAATCTATTCAAGAAAGGGAATAACTGACTAAGAGAAAAACTATCGGTTTTAACTTAAAGAAGTAAGGAAATCGCAGAATAATGGAAATTTACGGAAATCGATAAAAACTGAAAGTAGGCTATCCACCCTGAAGGGTGAAACTAGGTAACTGAATTGATTTAAACTAAGCCTTTTTGTAAATTTTTTGTATTTTTGCGACTTCGGCAGTTTAATTGTTTTTTTATCACATTTTAGCGGAATTTCCGTATTTTTGTAATTTCGTAAATTTCCGTGTTTCAGTATTGTCCATTATTGCCACTTAAAATATAAAAGTAGCTTAAAATATACCATCGCAATTCTGGCCCTGGCAGAATAAAAAAAAACACGTAAATGCAGCTGTGGCAAACGTAATTCTGGCAAAATAGATTTCATAGCAAAAAAGTAAATAAAGTTGTTACTAGAAACATAACTTTACGACCAAATCTTTCTAAAAAAAAACTCACGAATCACAAATCATCCACTTTTGACAAACATAGTCTCATTGCCAACAAACTTTGAAATCTCAGTTACATTGCTTTGAACTTGGCACGTATTTGAAAACAACGATTCAAAAACAGCCGTGATTTTTAAGAGTGGGTCGTGCGTAACTGAATATTGTACCTCGTTCCGCAAAAGTGTCCACCTTTGGATTACGTTTATTGGAGAGTTCATAAAATTCTTTTCAACACAGGCATAGTCAATTGAACACCAAAGTTGAAGAAATTGTTCAAACATGACTGTGAAGTTGACACACACATTAGAAAACAATGACCCAAAAACAGCTGTGACTTTTAAATGAAAACGTGTATAAATGAACTTATATTTTCTACGACCGAAATTTCAATGCTGCTTAAGCTGCTATCTAAAGACCAAAGTTTTTTGTCAGAAAACATAACAAATTACATGTGTGTGTGTGCATTATAATTTAAGCACCAATTGAATAAACTTTGAAATTTTTTTAATGGACTTGCTCTGATTTTTCGTTTATTTTTCACTTCGTTGAAGAAAATCAATAAAGTTATTTTTCAAAAATAATAGAATAACTTTTCAAGTTTTTTGGGTTACCAAAAAAATTGCCCTACCGAACCCAGGTAACATCCAACTTAATTTGCAAATATCTATTGTTACCCATTTGGTCAACTTTCTTTTTGATTTATTTGGGCGCAGGCCTCATTTATGTTAAGGCACTTAATTGAACTCAGCAGGTCGCAGGTCCCCCTTTAAAGTAATTTTGAGCTATTTTTAAACATTGGTGCTCATGTTATACTACTTTATCAAAAAATACTTTATCAAAAAAATTGCTTTTTCTAAGAAGGGAGCATATTTTTGAGTTGCGTGCTTCCTTTGCCATTGAAAACGTTTTGTAAAATATATTCTTTGCAAAAATTATAAATCTCTCTAATGACTATGCCTAAGTTGTCGGGAATTTTAAGAGCTTTCAAACAAACGTAACCCTAAGGCAGGAAGGTTGCCGAACGAGGCGCAATAGGAAGGTTGCATACAACGTCACAAGCAATTTTGAGAAATGTTCTAAAGAACTGTTTTGCCGGTTTTTGACAGTAGCAACATCTTGTTCCACTAAAAGAGTACTGTAGGTTGTTAGCAGTGTTCACGATATCAATTTTCATAATTACAAAATGAAGATGCTTTAATGCGAGCAAAGTGGAAAGGTGGAGTGTGAAGAATTGCTGACAGAATGGGGCAAATCCGGCCATCTCCGGTAAGGGGAAAATACTGGACAAAAAAGTGAATTATCACCAAATATCACAGAATGCATGAAACATATTTGAACAGTTTTATTTACTGTAAGGTAATCTTAGGACTTTTAATGTTATTTTTGATCTGTGATCTATTTGTATTGTGAGTTAATTGCGTACTGTTGTGTTTTTTGTCAATGTTGAAGATGAGTGTACTGAACCTTTGTTGTTATAGATTTCTACACATTTTCACGTAAGAGCATTCACTCATTTTTTTCACATAAGTTTAAACATGCTGCCTTTTTCAAGTACTCTAAAAACAGAGAATTAAGGTGCATAGATTTATTTTGCATTCCTCACATCTGGAAAGTTTTGCTTTGAGCCTGTGTTTGTCTTCTGAGATGTTACTTTTTATAGCTCATCTTTGAGCTCTTTTTTATGTCATTTATGTGATGCAATGTTTAAAATACGGTAATTGTTATCTCCGTATAAGTGCTGCAAAAGCTTATGATAAAACATTACTTGGCATAAGCAATTATTTTTAAGTTGATTGTCCTGTTCACAGTTTGCTGGTGTTGTGGCATACTTTTTGACGGTTCTAGGACACGTTTTCCCCGGTCACATACTCCCGGTCATATACCCCTCTGGCACGTACCTCCCTAGGCAATATACTCCCTAGGATAATTACCCCCATTATGTAGTATAAAATAGAGGTAAACTAAAATGAATTATACGATGAAAAAAGCTGTTAATCATAATTACATTTATCAACCACACAACACGGAAAAAACAGACTAAAAGATCATAAAACTACAATCCAATATTATGTCCAATAGCACGTAGAAAATCAAGTATAAGTCTATTGTCATAATCAGCAACAATTGATCTCAGTCTCAGTCCCTAACTCGCAACTACTGATCTCAGTCTCTGGTTAAGGCCCGATATTTTCGTCTCTGTGGTGGAGCTGGTTCATGGTATATGACCGGGGGTAATGTCCTGGGGGTAACTGGCCTGTTACCCTTTTTGACAATGATTGGATGCTAACGATCTGCAAAAGAACACTTTTATTATCAAAAAGAAAAGAAATTGTTATTTTGTTTGATTTTTGTTTGGCATTTAAATTGAAAGATCTACTTTTTTTTACTACACTGGAGAAATACAATAATTATTCTACAAAAATGATTCAAATCAACCTTTAGTGGAAACAGAAGGTCTCTCGTTGTCGTGGCCTGTTAGTGTGATCTCCTTGAAACAAACCCATTGCATCCTTATGTTTTAATATCACGTTTTCGTTTGACAGTGTTTGTGTAGACTTGGCATTGCTTTCTGCAAGAAGTGTAAATGCTAAAAGATACAACATTGATTAGTACACTAACAAAATTTCTTCACTCATTTAAATGTTTTTGTATAACAGAATGAAGTAACGACCATTTATTTAACATATGCGGACCCGATAGCACTCGCAAATATTGTAAGCGCCAAACTTTAATATCTAACTAAAATTTCTTCAAATCTTGCTTCTTATCAAAAATGCAAGTGCAAGCAACTTTATTTGGTGTAATTAACCAATAATCCTACATAAATTCCAATTCTCAAAACGTGACAGCTTTTCTTTCTGGTTCAAAGTATCAATTTTGTGAATGCAATCATTGCTTTCACACCATAAACACGAACATACGCTTGACTTGAAATACTCTAAAATTGTAAATGATTTCTCTCTAACTAGAGTGGCCACTATTACTTTTGTGGCAACTTCAAATACAAACAGAAAATCACCAGCAACACCTTGGATTTATATATGGAACGTCATCTTCGGTTAATTGCTGTCATAATAGAAGTGGCCGGGCTACAGTCAGATGTCTACCGGAGCGCTACAACGCAAAAGATACTCTAATACTAATGCAACTAATTGGACTTTATAAAAGTGTCATGAAGACACAATCAGATAGGTCTAAAAAATTTGGTCCATCAAAACTTTTCTGCAATAGTCAGCTTTTAACAATATGAGTTTGATGTAACGAATGCATATACTTCAACACAAACTAAATGCATAATTGTATTCACAAATTTTCCATCATGTTTTCTCCAAAATTATTCATCAAAAAAATAATGGAATGTGGAACAACTATCGAGCCTGGATGAAACCCAAGCCTAAAATAAAATCAAACGTTAAAAATAAATCTAGTTTCAAAAAAAAAAATTTAATAGTGATTATTATTCACCAAGTAGACAAAAAATAGCCCAATAGGAAGGTTTCAATTTTTCAATCAATCACTTCGTTCTTTCGACAAATTTTCTATTCAAATTTAACGTTTCGCTCCCCTTAGTTACCGGGGAGCTTCTTCAGAACACGGTAGATGTTAATAATGTGACATACAAACTGTACAACATAAAATTACAAAGACTACCTGTATTACTAAACACTAAAAATTATTTATCAACAGGGCAGGCAAACACGTAATAACAAAAACATTGTTACATCACAGATACAGGAGTGGCCAAGTGAAATGTGTTGTGAGAAACATAAGACATTACTTATTGGAGACGAACACACTATAAACAGTCGGAAAATTCGCACCATCATTGCGATTAATTTTCACTTTTCACTTACGTGATTTCAGGAAGGTTTCACTTACGTGATCAGACGTCATCAAAATACGCTTTCGAAAATTTGGCTGACCACATTCAGTGTTTTTGCATTTGATTGAATAAGAGCGATACCGGTACCGTTTTTTTACAAATTAAATGGATAAGCTAGACAGTTGTTAAATGAACATTAAATATGTTGTTTAGCTAATGTTAAGGAATGAATCTGAAAACAAAATAAGGTAAGAGGTGCTAAGGTTTGCTTGTTATTGTTACTAGTTAATCTAGTTTTAGAGGCTAAGCCTGCAGGTTTATTTGTAGCCAGCTTCTGGTAGGCTTTTATATTCGATTAATCAGCGTATTTGGGAATGCTGAGTTTAAGTTGATTGTAATGTGCAACGTGATCAAACGTCATCAAAATGCGCTTTCGAAAAAAGTGGCTTACCAGTTTCAATGTTTTTGCATTAAATTGAATGGGAGCAATACCGTTTTTTGCAAATTAAATGGATGAAGTAGAAAGACGGCTGTTAAAAGAACGTTAAATATATTGTTTTACTGATGTTATGAAATGACTCTAAAGACGAAATAAGCTACGAAAGGACAAGACTTATTAGTTATTGTTTATAGTTTGGCTTATTTTATGGGCTAAGCGCACAGGCTCATTTGTAGCCAGCTTCTGGTAGGGTTTCATATTCGATTAATCAGCGTATTTGGGAATACCGGTGCTGAGTTGGTTGATTGTAATGTGCAACTTATAGAGCATATTTAGTTGCATAAGCATGCTGATAAGTTGTAAACCTAAATTATACTGTTGCCTAAATGACAGGGCGGACTTCTGTACCGTTTGTCAAATGTTGGATTAGATATTGATGAAAACAATCAGTAAATCTTTAGAATTTTTTGTCAATAGTGCTTGCAGACTAGTTATGTTGACATATCAGATATAAATTTGTAACCTTAACTATTCCTTAAACAATTTTTTTGGCTATTGTCTAGGCTGTTGGACCAAGGGTAATTAAAAAACTTACAGTGTCAGATAGTAATGATCAGATAATGGTAGCTTTTTCTAATGTACTTACAAGTATCTAATTGGCATAGAGTTATTTTTAACTGAGAAGAAAATGGCATTTATCTTAGAACCGATTTTTTTGGCAAATTAGCCCACAGTACTAAGCTTAGACTAGGCAACTGAAAGGCGTAATCTCAACCAAATCACTTTTAATTAAATTTCCTTGTTTCCGAGTAGCAAACTAGCAATAATTCATTCCAAGTCTTAATCAATTTCTTGTTAGTTTTCAAAATAACCCGAAAAGTTGTTGTTCGCTCTATACCCTTCCAGCATGAATTACAACTTTTGGTCTGCACTTTTTTCGCGCCAAACGTGTGATGTCATATGCGACCTTCCTATTTGGTGGGAAAGCTACTAATTTGGTGACCCTGTTACAAATCTGCTTAGATGATGGGGTTTCCACTGGAAATTGTTTTTGAAACAACCTCAGTTCACAGCATACAACTTAGCCTTTTTACCTTTTTTTCTAAATAGAAAATCACAGTTGTATTATTTTTGAAGAACATGCTGCGGAATAGGAAGGTTGCACGCATGTGATCAAACGTCATCAAAATGCGCTTTTGAAAAAAGTGGCTGACCACATTCAGTGTTTTGCATTAAATTGAATAGAAGTGATATCGTTTTTGCAAATCAAATCGATAAACATGACAGCTGTTAAATGAACGTTAAATATGTTGTCTTACTGATGTTATGAAATGAATGTGAAGTCAAAATAAGATAAGAGGTGCTAAGGTTTGTTTGTTATTGCTACTAGTTGGACTAATTTTATGGGCTAAACATGCAGGCTCATTTGTAGCCAGCTTCTGTGAGGGTTTCATATTCGATTAATCAGCGTGTTTGGGAAAGCTGAGTTTAAGTTAATTGCGTTGTGCAACTTGTATAGTATATTTAGTTGCATAAGCATACTGAAAAGTTGTAAACCTAAATTATACTGTTGCCTAAATGACAGGGCGGACTTCTGTACCGTTTGTCATATATTGGATTAGATGTTGGTGGATAAAATCGGTGAATCTTTGAAATTTTTGTCAATAATACTTGCAGACTAGCCGCATTGATATATCAGATGTAATTTTGTGACCTTAACTATTTCTTAAACAATTTTTTTGGCTATTGTCTATGCTGCTGGACCAAGGGTAATTCGAAAACCTACGGTATCAATTCATTTATTCATGCGTATGAGCTCATGCACTGTTTGCATGTCTTTTGTCAGACTGGGCCACCACGATGGGTGGACTACTTGGCCTCACCACCTTTTTGCCACATAGAACAGGAGGCATGCCGTTAAGTATTTGTCCATGGACACGACAAGCAAGCTTGCCGGCAAGCTTACGGTACCGATAATTATGATCAGATAATGGTTGTTTTTGCTAATGTACCGACAAGTATGGTGTTGGTATAGAGTTATTTTTAACTAAGAAGCAAAAGGTATTTAAATGGCACTTTTCTTAGGGGCAATTTTTTATTTTGGCACACAGTACTAAGCTTAGACTAGTCAACTGAAAGACCTAATCTCAACCAAAATATTTTTGATTAAGTTTATTAGTTTCCGAGGATCCAACTAGCAATAATTCATTCGAATTTTTAAATAACTTCTCTTTAGTTTTCAAAATAACCCCAAACGTTGGTGTTCGCCCTATACCTTTCCAGCATAAATTGCAGGTTTGGTGAGTCACTTTTTTGGCGCCAAATATGTGACGCCATATGCAACTTTCCTATAAGTTTTTGCATATTTTCAGAGGCATTGGCGCTATGGTCAAATGTCTTGTAAAACGAGTCGCACATATTGTTATGTGCAAATTGCACTGCAATCCTACTCATCACCCGTACCATTTCTGTTTTTAAATTATTTAGTCGAGTTAGTTACTAAATTTATGGGCAAATAAACTGAACTAAATTAAACTTTAGGTCGGCTAACTCGAAGTAAATTGATTACAGAACTAATGACAACAATTAGTGGCATTGCTAATCGACAATAGAGCATGCCATCGATCCCAAATAAATAATCAGCCACATACTTTACGCAGAAAACAACCATCTGCTTTTACATGTCGTAATGAAACTTTCTCAAACGACACCCATCGCCACTCACATAATTTTGATAATATTAATTTATCTAAGCATTTCTTTTAAACAGTTGTTGATACTAACAATACGACACCCCATCGGTTCATTTTGCATAATGACGCAAAACCGCACCAATACAATTTGCACAACCTTGCAAAACTGCACCGTTGCAATTCCGCAAAGCGCCTGTACTATTTTGCACCCCCACCAGTGCGATTCCGCTCCGCACCGGTGCGGTTTCCAACAGCATCGGAGTGATTCCGCACTGGCGCGGTGCAGAAATTCTGATTTCACCCCGCCTTCAGAATTGCGGTGGTTAAAGTTTAGAAAATGCTTGGCTGCAGCGTTAATGGATGGAGCTTGTAATATTTAGGCTGACATCTAACAGTCTGACATGTGTCAGTCTTGACTGCAGCCTGCCTTACTTTAGCTTGAACTAGATTATTCTCGTTTCTCAAGCGAAGTTGAAAAAAGAATACCACGTTTATGATTTTATTTTGCATGCTAGCATCACTGCATGTCAATATACACAGTTCAATGTAGAGAAAGTTCTGTGGAGCTACTTGGCTCTTCAGTTGTAATTAGCCAACCGGTTCTTTGCTCTGTGACAGTAGGCTATGAATAAGTGTATGTTGTGCAAAATTAGTTTTTATTACAAATATTTAGTATAAGTAGTGCTAGTTTCTAGCTAGAAAATTTCAGGTAATCTATGTAAGAGAGATATGGCTTTAGCACCACACAAAGATAAAAAGAAAAACTGCAAAAAAACATTAACGAAAGTCATACTGTTCAATACACAAATTTATTACATGCCAATAACCTGCAACTGATTATGATCTTATTTGATCTCATCTATTGCATCATTATTTTTGCACACAATGACAAGTTTGTTATAATTTAGTCTTTGCATTTTTACTATTGTGAATCTTTGAGATGGGGTGGCAAATTTTTTGGTACATTTTTTAGCACAATGTGCCAAAAAAATTTGCTACTCCTGTTGGAATCTTTTGCAATTGGCTGATGAGATCAAATAAGGTTGAAACCGAAAACAAGTTTTTGACATGTAGTAGATTGTTTTGTGGTACAGTATGACGTTTGTGATAGCTTTTTAGCAATTTTTCTTTTTATCTTAGTGCAAACATTGTGTTTATTTGTAGGCAGTGGCTATTTCGCCGTCGACAGCAATTTGCCCTTGGAATCTATTTTACCATGATCATTCACGTGTGTTTATATAGCCAAATTTGCTATAATAGCACTAGTGACACTGTGGTGTAGTGGATAGAGTGCTGGTCTTGAGATACCATGTTGTGGGTTCGAATCTCAGCTGGCCAGGGCTTCAAAAGAAAGGCAGTGTACACTGGAGGGGCAGGCCCGGTATGTAATTGTACAGGGCAGTGTACACTGGAAGGGAGTGTACAGGGTAGGGGATAGAAACCTGGGGGTGCAAAATTTTTTTTTTGGTTTTTAAAATTGACCAATCAGAGACGACCAAAAGTCACATGTTTAGTACGTCATTAAGATTGGCCAATCACAAATAACTCACGGCAAAATAGTCTCTGAGGGTAAATTGCCATTGACGCAGCCACTGCCTTATTTGTATAGATTGACTATGGTTGTAAACCTTGACAAGGTACAAAGAGTTTTTTGTTTTTATAAGCTTTTCAATTTATTTGAACACAGTAGCCTAACAACTGGTATTTTGCATTACAAAAAGAAGTTCTATTATAAAAAAGAAAGTGGCTATTTTGCCATTGAAGGCTACCAGTGCAGTATTTTGCTGCCACCATTCATATGCATTTAAATAGCTGTATATGCTACAATTCTGGTAGTGACACTGTAGTGTAATGGATAGTGAAGCTGCGTTCAAATGTGATGATAATGGGTTGGAATCTTTGTTGGCAGGGTATGTAGTCAAAGGCAGTGTACACTGGAAGGGAGGCTGCAATGTAAATGACTCCTCAGATGCAATTTTTTTTATTTTATCATTAAAATTACTTAGAATCTCATGTTTAATACACCATTAAAACCGACCCATCTTTATTGTCTCATGGCAAAATAGCCTCCAAAGAAAAAATGCCATTGACAGCAAAATAGCCCCTACCTTGGTAAAGTGTTTCAATCAAAGCTAAAATTACACCAAAAACTTTATACTTAATTACCATTAAATGGAAGATACATACCTTATGTATTTTTAGGCAAATTCTAAATCTTCAATATTAATAAAAAGTGGCTATTTTGACATTGACAACATTTTGCCCTTGGAGACTATTTTGCCATAATTATTTACTTGTGTTTATATTGCCATAATTGCGACAGTTCTGCCAGTGATCTGCCAGCAAGTTGGTACAGTTCTGCCAGTGTGGCATGTGGATAGTCCATCGTTCCTGAAATGCAATGATTGCGGGTTGGAACCTAGGGTGGCAGGGCACTTAGAGAAAGGCAGTGTACACTGAAGGAGATGGCCCAGTATGTGAATGTATGGTGTAGTGTACATTGGAAGGAAGTGTACAGGGTGGGGAAGTGGACACTGAGGGTGTAAAATTATTTTAACTAGTTTTTAAAATTGACCAATCAGAAACGTCCAACAGTCACATGTTTAATACGTCATTAAGACTGACCAATCACAAATAACTCTTGGCAAAATAGCCTCTAAGGGAAAAATGCTATTGACGGCAAAATAGCCACTGCCATACTAATAGGGAACCATTATAGTATATAGTATTTATCGTATTTAAGCATTAATAAATAATAAAGTCGTGTATGGGATAGCAATTGCATTTTCCCACAACATTAATAAAATGCACACTGGTAATGATTTTCTTCATTTATGATCCACATACATTTGTAAAAGATTACAAATTTTTTTGCATTTGAGTTTGATAACATACATATGTGTCCAGCTGGTGTGCCAAAATCTCATAGGTTACATATAAACATTGCACATTTTGTGAAGAGTTTTACTCTTTGGCTACCAAGATCATCATATGATGATCTTGTGTTTTCAGCGTTTTGCTCAATTTTTTTTGGCAAGTTACAAAATCAGTTTACTGAAAAATGGATTTGTGACTATTTCTCATCTGATTTTCATAAAATTTTCAAAAGATCATGCTTAATTCCTCACGCATCAGAAGATGTAAACTTTGTGCCCTAATTCTTGGATTTTCTTACCCAAAAGGGGTTAAAAAGACCAAGAACCGAGTTGCCGTTGACAAAAGTTGCCAGATTTTCAGCAAGAGCCAACTACCTGGAAATCAAATTTGGATTACGTGTTATCCAGGAAAGCAAACTCTTTATCATTAACACTGTCTGAAAACCACTCTTTTGGGGCATCATTTGACAAAATTTTAAGCAATAATATAAAAATTTACCTATTAAAATTTTCAAATTTTTTAGGGGTCTCAAAACCCCTCCAAAAAAATTTGTATGGTAAGTAAAAAAAAGGTAGATTTGGTGCGTAAAAAATATGATATGTTGCTAAATACCAGTCTCATTTGAAAGCTTAGGGAAATTTGCTTTCCAGCAACATATAACTTTAAATAGTATAAGCTAAACAGTATATGATATTTACTGATTAAAAATTGGTAGCATACATCATATCAGTTCAAAACCCCCAAAAATTTTTTGACCTACCTTCACTAAATTAGAATTTTTTGAAAAACTACATCATTTGAAAAGATCAAATAAATTGCAAATATTTCACCACTAAGGTCATCGTTTTGTATTAAATCTCCGAGGAGATAGAAGCTAAAAAACAAGTTTAAAAGCTGGCACAAGTTTGGTTTCTCCAAATCAAAATTTTCTGTATTCCCCTTGTTTCTCAACAAATGGGAGGTGTGTAAAAAAGCTTCTGTTTCATTGTTAGTGACTACATATTCTATTTAAACTTGGTATTTTCTGAATCTTGAAATTCCCTTTTCAAAAATACATAATGATACAGTGTTTAGGCTAATCTCTAGCAGATAATGACATCATATTTTAAGTACTAAATTCTACTAACAAAATTTGGTACCAATCGGTACTGGTAAAAAAAAAGTCATTGGCCTCAGAAAGTTGAAAATTGTAGAAAACCTAGGTTTTTGGGTAAGCTTTGACTGATATATCTTGAATGCTTATTTTCTTAGCATCATCTAGCAACCATTTCTAAAAAAGTTGGCAGAAAAATAAAATCTCTGATATATATAACAATGATATATAATAAAGATTTCAATGATATATATAACACTTGATGTAAAAGTAAACAGATTAGTAATGATTGACAAACAAACTTAAGGTATATAATTATGATTAATTATGACAGTTTTTTGCACTGCCATCTTACAGACATTTTTTTCGCTGTTCACGCGGTAGCGAAAGAGTTAAGATTATATTGGTTGCATTACTGGGTAATAATCACTGTTATTGCCTAGTTTTAACAGAAAAACAACAACTTATAGCTTAGTTGAGTTTGTAGATGCATTGCTTCATAGCTGAAAGTTCAGTTGCACTTTGATAGAACATCTTTATTCGTAATGCTGTAAATGTAAATGAGTTTATGATGGAAGGCTACAATTCTTTTCTGTTTAGAATCACACACACAGCTGATAGTAACGTTTCCTCACTAACAGATGCTGTGCAAAACATGTTTGATGTGAGCTCAGGTTCTTCAGATAATGACAGCACCAATTGCAGTTTTGTTATCTGTGGCTCTCCTGACCTGTATAAGAGCTTTGGTAGGGAAAGTAAAGGTATAGTCATACCATCCAATCAGCAGGGAAACCCAGCCCAACAAAGTAATTTTCATGGGTAGAATCAGGACTACTACCCAGTCATTTACCCTTTTGCAGGCATTCCAGGAGTAAAAGCTTACCTCAGTGGCAGTTATTCTTCAATTGATTCCTTTTAAACAAGTATTTCTCCTGAAATTGTGGATGTAATTGTTGAAGATGCCAGTAAATATACTGCTTCAAAATTATCAGCATGAAATCCTTTCAACAAGAGGCACAGTATTCCTCGGGATAATGTTTTTTCTGATGAAATATAGGCAATTTTTGGATTATGCTTACTGATGAATGTTCAAAACCAGTCATCAAGCAATATTAGAGTGCTCAAACAATGACTCAAACATCTTTTTTTCTGAAGTAATGCCCAGAGGCAGATTCCAACAAATTTTATCAAACATTCAATTTGCTGATTGTCGAAAAGATATAAAAGTGATTAATTGTTTAAAATTTGTTATGTTCTTGAAATTATTACCAATTTTCAAGAAGTGTATATGCTGAACCAAACTATTTTCGTTGATGAATCTCTTGAAGTTACATAGTCAATTAGATTTCAAACAATACAATCCTTCTAAATGAGCAAGTTGTGGTATAAAATCTTACTGAGTATGTGAAGTTCTGGTTTATCAAGCAGCTATGTGTTGTGTAGAATATCAAATATATTCCGGTCAAGATTGCACTGATATTGGATGTTCTGTTAGTACAAAAGTTGCAATGGAATTGAATAAAAAACCGAAGAAAAAAGTATATAATATACTTTGTGCTAGAATATCATTGCTGAAAGATCAACTTCACCTTTCTTAAACTGATGTTCTAGTCCAAATCTTTTTACAAAATTACTGTAAAGTAATTCCAATGCTTGTGGGACTACAAGACTGAAATGCAAAAATATGCTTGGTGATTGATTTTTCAAAATTGAAGTTTAAGAAAGGTGAAGTGGCATTTTGATCTTTCAGCAATGTTGTTCTAGCACTAAAGTAGCAATATAAAAAAGAAATAAAAATATTGTCAACAATACATACTGCCAAAATGATGAATATAGAAATGAAAAACAGAAAAGATGAACCAATTATCGAACCAGAGTGCGTGTCTGCAAATAACTGCAAAATGGGAGGAATAGATAGATTGGATCAATGAGCCAGTGCCTATCAGAATGCAAGAAAATCAGTAAAATGGTACAAAAAATCTTTTTTTTTTATTATGGAAGCATGTGTAGTCAAGTCACATCTAGTGCTTAATGCAGTAGGTGGTGCCCAGTATACATTGGTGGAGTTAAGAATGAAACTAGTGCCTGATTAAATTGAATCAGCAAATCTTGCAACCTACTGTAGAAAGGGACAACAACGCAGCCTTGACAGCCCTGCAACATTGTTGTGAAGACATTTTCAAATACTTATTCCACCAACCATCAAGAAAGAAAAACCTTGGAGGTGTTGTGTAGTGTGTTGTGCAAAAGGCTTGAAAGAGACACCAGCTTTCAGTGCAATGCTGTAACTTGAGCTATTGTATGGTTGCTTGCTTTCAAGATCACCATACAAATCCAATTGCAGTAGACGCCGCTTAGTATGACCACCTTGGGACCAGACCATTTTGGTCATAATATCTGAATGGTTATAAAAACCGAAGCCGTCATAACAGCTCCTGAATCGACATCGTAAGCCACAAGAAGTCCAAATACCGTCAAATTCATCGTTTACCCGAAGTAACAGTGTGACGTTGGCAGTAAAACAAAGTACAGTACTGTAACACTACAAGTGGCAGTAAAATTTAGTACAGTGTGTAACAATATGTTGAAAAGGCGAAGATATAAGTGCGTGGCGGGAAAAAATACTGTACTGTAACAAAAAATATGGAGAAAATGTTGGTCATATTATCTGAAATTTGGTCATATTAAACGGAGAATTTTAAATGGAGAATTTCCGGACTGTACCAAATTGGTCATAATAAACGGCTGGTCATATTATTCATAGTCATAATAAGCGGCGCCTACTGTATTCTGTATGAGTAAAAACTTTTTCTATTCAGCATGATAACTTCGTTGCTTTTTAGCTAGAAAAGAACTATGATAGTAATATATGTGAATAAAATGACGCTAATAAAACAACTGTTGTGGTGGTGTTGCGTGGTTTACATTTTTAATAAAATATACCAATCATGTGATAAACCATCTCACATTGGTTACTTCCATTGATTGTGGTAGAACTTAGCTGTGGCAGTAGTGTTGGTGGCTCTGAAGTTGGTCTAATTACAATGTTGTTGTAGTGTACAGGTAACTGATGGAAGATTTTCCAATGACTTTAGGTAAAGACATTTAATATGGCTCGACTCAAATTTACTTTGGGTTGCAAAATGATTTAGTGTACAAGAATTACACTAAAAACAACTTTCACATTGTTAATGATTATGATTTTATGTAAAAGTTATTTAACGAAATTTGATTTTAAATTGCTTTAATCAATAAATTAATTTTTTGCACTATTTTGCTTCTCACTGTAGTAGGCATATTTCTTAATACATTTGATGATGATTGTTTGATGTGGACTTTATGGAGAGGAAAAACTAAGTAACTTCTCCCAAAAATGTTGTTTATAAGCTCTTCTTAACATATTTTTCTAATCTTGAACTAAATATAGCAGTATAGAATAAATTACCTAACCAAGGCGAGAGCTATGTAATGTTAAAAACGTGTCAAAATTGCATTTTAACGACATTTGAGGTTGTAAGAAAACTTATAAGCTAAAAATTTTGGTTTGCTTCTACTACAGAAAATTGAAGAAACTAGCCTCCAGCTCTGAGCCGGAGACACATGGTGTTCATGCCTGTTGTAAAGATCGCCTTGATAGAAGTTATAAGTTTCCAACCTTTTTGAGTGAAGAGCAACATCTGCTTTTAAAACTTTCTGCATGTTAAAACTTTGTATCTAGGTGACGTTGGCCAATGATTAAAAAACAATTTAAAAACTGTCTTCTTTTTGCAGTTCAAACATAAATGCAATATCTGGCATTTCTTGTTACAAACAAGACTCATGATACTACCTTTGGTGTAGTGGTTAGAGGATCTGCTTTGCAGTTGTAGACATGAGGATCATTTTCCCAGTCTAGTCACACCACAGACTTGAAAATGAAATTTGCAGCAGTTTGCTTGATGCTTAGAACAAAGGGAGTAGTGGAAAGAAAAAGCTCACAAGTTTGTTTGTGGTCTCCTTGGGTACCTTGATTTTTATTGGGCAGATAGAATTTGGGATCAAGAAGTCTTGAAGTGATAATGCCCCAGTCTTACAAAAGTCATGCAAACAGAGCATAAGCTCATGCTCAAGTAAATAAATCATGCTTGGTTTGAATGTGATTGTTGCAATAAAATTTAAATAAAAGCATAATAGGCTGTGAAAAATCATTGTGGAAATACACAAAGGCATGTTCAGCACTTGTGTAGCAGTAAGGTACCCTAATGTTTTCCGACCTTTTCGAGTGCATGACCACATTTACTATTGTTGTTTTGGGGGAAATGCTACAAAATATTGTACCAAAACGATAATGAAAAAATTGAAATAAAAAACACAAGCAAAATATTTACAACACAAGCGAAAGAGTATTGAAAATCTACTGGTGTTTAGGAAACGTTGAGTTAATTATTAGAAATGTAACATTGTAAAATGTTTTGCAACCCTCTTAACACTTTAAGTGCTTTACGACGTAGATCTACGTCATTGGATATTTTGCATTGAGTGCTTTTTGACGTAGATCTACGTCAATTGTGAAAAACGATTACGCGTAAACGCGAAAAGCGCCCGGCACCAGCGAGCAGACGAGCGAAAAGCGCCCGGCACCAGCGAGCAGACGTTGCAAGATGCGCGCGGCACTTAAGGTGTTAAAAGACTTTGCAGCCCATCATTGGACTCTAGCTCACTGATTGGGTTGGACTCTGTTACACTGTAAGTGTTATGATGTCAAGCCAGGACGTAAGCACAGTGAACTAACTACCGCAAATAAAAATTTCTGCTGATAACTTTGTGAGTTGCTGGCAGAATTTCTGTGGTTCATAGAATTTTGAAAAATTAAAAGAAATTTTTTGATTTTGCTGCAGATTTTTTTGAAAATGCATACAGCTTAACAGACCACTTTGAATGTCACAATCTCTCATTGAAAGATTGTGAGTTTTAGTGTTACATTGTGTGGGACCGTCGAGTGGAATTTTAAGAGTGCAGTAATGGTCATTAGTGTTGCCAGGTCATGTGATGATAAATCAGCTAAATGCTTCTATGAAATTTTGCTAAATTAAAAATGTTTGAAATTTTTCCTGTATCTTTGTTAAGAGAAGCAATTCTGCTAAAAAGTTTGTCTTTAATTTTTTAAAAAAACTGCCATTTTCACGTTGGTTACTACCAGTGTATAGGTACATAGCAAAATCTTACATAGTCAACAGTGCAGTACAATGAATTAAGTGCGAGATGTGTCATCGACAAACTTCCCTTAGTACATTCAGTTACATGTGGCATGGCCAAGCAGAACTGATGTTTGAGTATGGTATAAGCTTCTTCTTCTTTTGGAAGGGATCCACATCCACATCAAAAACAGCAGCAAGACAGCAATGTTGTTGAATCATCCACTGTTTCAAAATCAGATGCTGGCAGTGATGGTACTCAGCCACCATCATGTGTCGACCTCCAAAACCATCAGTCCATGTATTCCTGTGGGTGCCCGATGTATGGGGCATGTCAGAATAATGTGTTCTGTGGTTTGTTCTGCAGTGCCACACCTGCAATTCGATGTAGGAGCAAGGCCCCATTTGTGCATGAATGACTGAAAGCACCCCACACCAGCCTGCAGGCGGTTGAGCCTGACCCACGATGATCTGGGCAGGCCCATTCCCATTGGCCTAGCGCTCACCCTAGGAATGAAAGCACAGAGATCAGGTGAGCACTCTGAGTATTTCATGTTCCATTTAGTCTGTCCATTGAGCTGCATGAATATCCAATTCAGTTAGATCTTGCAGTAACTTCCATGCAGCGGGCCCAAAGGGGCGTCTAGATTTTAGTCTCTCTCTGTGGCCGTCTGGGGACCCATCAAATAATTCATAGAGAATATGGTCAGGGTCCAAACTGCCACGATATGCCAGGGAGAGCGTTGCTCCTAATTGGCGAAGCTCAGCCGGCTGGATACCTGCGAGAATGGGTAGGTAGTCTGTTGGAGTTGGACGCAGGCATCCAGTGATGATGTGCAATGTGTCGTTGAGAACACTATCGATGAGGTGAGTGTGTGCACTGCGACACCAAACTGGTGCACAGTACTCTGCAGTGGGGTAGACCAGAGATAGGGCGGCTGTACGCAATGTTTTAGCTCCAGTGCCCCAGCCTGAGCCTGCAAGTCATTTCATCAGTGCAACACGCGTTGTTAGTTTTTTGCACAATGCCTCAAGATGGTGACAAAACGTGAGTGATCTGTACAGTTTAACCCCAAGATAGGTAGGGACTGGACCGAATGGCAAGCGTTTGTTGTTGTTGTAGACATTAAGCTCACGTTTGGTCTCTCTGTTGTTCAGGTGGAAGGTCGTTGTCACCATTTTAGTGTGGCTGAGCTGTTGCCTCCAAGTCTGTAGATATGTTGAGATTGTAGTCATGTCTTGGCTTAAGACCCCCTCCAGGTCCTTCCAGTCATCAGAAGAGTATAACAGTGCTAGATCATTGGCATAAGCATACCTTCTGGAGACCGTTGAAGGAAGATCGTACACATAGATATTGAAAAGGAGGGGTGCCAAGACCAATCCCTGTGGGACGCCGTTTTTCAGACGTCACAACCTGCTTCGCTTGCTGTCACTGGTAGTAAGGGTGAAACTTCTATTCTGGACAAGTTATCATGCGGACCATGTGCTTATCCGAGAGAAGTCTCAGCAGCTTGCAGGTGAGGCCACGATGCCAGACAGTGTCATATGCAGCTGTCAGATCTACAAACACAGCACTGGCCTTCTTTTTTGCCTCGAAAGAATCCTCGATGTTTTGTGTTAGCAAGACAACTTGATCTACTGTTGATTTACCATGTTGAAATCCAGCCTGCTCACCTGGGAGCAGGGGATCGACAATAGGTTCAATACAGGCGTAGATCAGTCGTTTGAGGATCTTGTAGGGGACACAGAGCAAAGAGATGGGGTGATAGCTCTTTGGGTCCTCTATAGGTTTCTTTGGCTTTGGGATCGCAACTACAAGTGCTCTTCTCCAGACTTCGGGAATTTTGAGTTGGCACAAGCAGGAAGAGAGGAAGCCATGTAACCAGGACTTCAAAGCAGTTTCATCATGGATTATAAGCTCCGGAGAAATAGAGTCAGGGCCCGGAGCTTTCCCTGGCTTAACGTGTTGGAGAGCGGCAGCAAATTCTCTGGGCAAGAAGTCGCCAGAGAGATTCACTGGAGATGGTATCAAGGCCCTCCAACGGTCAGACACTTCTTGAGAAATGAGTCTAGACGACTCACAATTAACACCCTCGTATTTCTTGTTTCTTACCAATTGAGCAGCAATGGCGTTAGCTGAAACGGGACAGTTACGGGAGCTGTGTTGTGACATGCCAGTAAGGTTGTTAATTGTGCTCCATGCCTTTCTGCTTGAGTGTGGTATAAGCTCACTTTTTGAAGTACGGCTTATGCTGACTGCAATAACATGTGCAGGTGACTGCTGATTAGAAGATTATTTGGTCACATCGTAGTTACCTCATCTCTGCGTTTCTCTTGCATTTCATGGGTTGAAGAAGTTCTCACCATTTCATTCACTTCATTTCCTAGAGGCTAGATGTAGTAACATCATAACAAAATGTTTGTGCAGTTGCAAATGCTGGTTGAAGGAAAGAAGTGTGGCGTCATTATAATGTTAACTCAACACTCTACTAATTAAAAACTTAACTCTTAAAATACGTCATTACATGCACGAATATTCTGTTTCCTCTACTTCTACCTATTTATGCCTTTTCTTTTAAAAGCTAACTCACTAAGTAGCGTCATTCATACTAAACCAGAAATTCCATACCCATTGCCATTTACAACCTCACTTTTTCTAGATTTAAGGAACAATGCTAATGGTCTTTTAAATTTTATTTCGAGATGGCCTCTTAACACGTTAAGTGCTTGATGACGTAATATTATGTGATTGCACTTTTTTATAGAGTGCTTTACGACGTAGTATTACCTCAATTGGTAAAAGCCATCCGTTAACTGCCAAATTGCTAAATTCGACGTAGTTTAACATTGTTTATGACTTCAAACCGTTGTTTTGCGAATGTCTGGCTTGTCTGATAAATAAGCTATGTTATAGAAAGCAATGCACAGATAAGCAGTTATTTTGGTAATTTGTGTGTTTAGAACAATATCTTGTGTGTTTAGAACAATATCTAATTCTTTTTCAAGGTTTTGAATAAGATGGTAGACAAAATATTACAAGTACACGAAGCTGCAGATCTGGCTTTACTGTCAGATTCTGATGAAAGTCTGATAGAAAATGAAAGCGATGCTGAGAATAATTTTAGTTTATCATCATCAGGCAATGATGTGGAAGCTAGAAGTGCTAATGCGTCAAATGGAATGGATATCTCTGATGAAGAGGGTAGTGACCCAGATGCCCCCAGTACATCACTGTCTGCTCAAAGTCTTCATGGACGTATATCAACACAAACGAAAGCTAGAAACAATTTAGTGTGGGGCCCGGCTACCAGGCAACCGCAGCTAGAGAGTTTTGCTGGAAACCCTGGTCCAACTACTCTGGCTAACGTAATGGATATTGAGAATTGTGTAGAATATTTTCAGCTGATAATAAAAGATGAAATTCTGAATATAGTAGTCGAAGAAACTAACCGTTATGCAGACCAATTCTTTCTATCAAAAGCTGGAACCTTGCCAACACATTCTAGAGCTAATAATTGGAAGCCTTTGACCATCCCTGAGCTGAAAATATTTCTAGGCCTAACACTCGCTACTGGACTGCTTGATAAAAGAGGGCACCTGTCGGATTACTGGAGCGAAAATCCAGTTCTTTTCACTCCATTTTTTGGTCAAACTATGTCTAGGAACAGATACCAAAACATCTTGAAGTTTTTGCATTTCAACAACAATGCAACCAGGCCATCTGACTCAACAGACAAACTGTACAAGCTGAGGCCGATTCATGATAAAGTTGTTGAAAATTGGCGTGCACTGTATAATCCAGGTGAGCAAATATCAATCGATGAGGGGATGTTGAAATGGAGGGGTCGATTGTCTTTCAGAGTTTACAACAAAAATAAATCAACAAAATACGGTATAAAAGCATACATTCTTGCTGATGCAAATTCCGGCTACTGCTGGAATATGGATATATATTATGGACAAGGAAAACGTCTGAGAGATACTGTTTTTGGCTTGCTAACTGACACCTGCCTTCACTGCTGGCATTCTCTTTACATGAATAATTTTTACAATAGTGTTGAACTAAGTGAAGAGCTGTTGGCCGTCAAAGTGCACACAGTGGGAACGCTTGGATCACACCAAGGAGAGCCTCCTAAAATTCGAAGTGCAAAAACTGGAACACCAAAAATGAAGGCAGGAGATTCCCTTTCTGTGGACAATGGCAAAGTAATGGTGGTAGCCTGGAAAGATAAAAGAGTTGTAACAGCCTTGAGTACGAAACACGATGGAAGTCTTAGTGCAATAACTAGGAGAAAAAAAAATGGTCATGGCGAAACTGAACAAATAGTGAAGCCTATTTGTGTTACTGAGTATAATCAGTATATGTCAGGAGTAGATCGCTTGGATCAGATGATCTCCTACTATCCATTTACCAGAAAAACCATGAAATGGCCAAAAAAAGTGTTTTTTTATCTTTTGGAAGTAAGCCTTTGGAATAGCTTTGTATTATACAAAGCGAAGAACATTCAGGCAAAGTTGACTTTACGCTCCTTCCATCTAAAAGTGATCGAAAAACTTTGTCAAATTTCCAATGACTCTTCTAGCTCTAGTAATGATGAGGAGCCACCTGCACGTGTTCCAAGATATGACTCCATCGAAAGACTGAAGGGTGGATTTCAACGTCATCAGCAAGCATTTTTCCCTGCAACTGATAAGAAGAAGTTTCCACAGAGACGGTGCAGAGTTTGCCAAAAAAATGGTATTAGAAAAGACACGAGAGTATTTTGTAAGAAGTGTAAAGTCCCGCTTTGCCCTAATACATGCTTCTTCATTTACCATTCACGCAAGTTATTTTAAGATACTGAAAGTGTAAATAAAAACTATTGAATGTTTATGTTTAAGTTTTTTTAGAAATAGCTGTTCCTAAATTTTGCATGCTTTACCTCGTCGAACCCGTGCTTGTGAATGTCAGATTGACCATAATGTTTTAATGTCAGACGCTTCATTCCGTAAATCTGTTTATAATTTTATTCAGCGCTGTAATTACAAATCGTTGCTTTCAGGCTTTAATGCACTCTGATGTTTTTTATCGTTCGAAGTACGTTTGCTTACAACCTTACATGATAGCCTACATCAAGTAAAACTGTTAAAAGCCGGTTATTTTTCTCGTGAATTTGTCTGTGTGTGCATTTGTTTGTGTTTCTTTTGTTGAGTTTCTATGGACCTCCAGTCTGACAAAAAAAACGAATAATTAAATTGCAAACAAAATATAAAAGTTTAGTAAGAAGAGCAAAAGAAGTGGGTTACACCTACGAAATATATACGACAGTAAAAATTGTAGAAGTACCCGTTACCAGCGAGTACACTCGTGTAATATACACGCGGCACTTAAAGTGTTAAATAATTGCTCTTCTTCCTAACTGGATATAATAGCTGTTGTATGGGGCCCCGTTTGGACACATCTTATTTTTGCGCATTTGTCGGTAAAATCAGCTGCAAATATATCGAAAATTTTTGATATATATATATCGGACAAAAATCAGCGGCAAAATACATGGGAAACTATCAACATATAAGTCAGAAATTTCCGATTTTATATATATCGGACAAAAACCAGTTGCAAAATATATCGGATAAAAAGCACCTGCAAAATAGATCGGCAATTTCTGATATACAGTTTCACCTCGTTAACACGGACCCTGTTTAGCCGGATATCGGTTAACTCGGACCATGACCGAGAAAAAAAAATGAAAAAACATTCCAAGGTTGAGAAAAAAAATGTTTGAAAATTTAAAAAATGTTTGGCCTAAAATCGGCCGTTTTCTTCAATGCGGATTGTAGCAGCAGTTTTCAGAAAATAATGTTGGTAATAGCCGATAATAACAGTCGATATCGGTATAGGTTTGTTTGCTTGGCTAGGCTAGTTCAACGTAGCCTTCGTCAGGTGATTTACTTAAATAAACAAAAATAAATAAATCTGCTTTTTTTACATGTTATGAAGGTAAATGTAGTAAAACAAAATAGCCTATATATTGACGGCATTTTTAACTAAACTTCGTTACCCTTGGGCACGTTTATAAGCTATGGCCTATAGGCCGTCAGTTAAGTCGAACAATCGGCTAACACGGACACCCTTCCCCCCCAGCTGTCCTAGTTAACGAGGTGAAACTGTATGCATGTATATCGGACAAAATCCACCTTGCACAAAACAAAAAAAGTAGCTGCAAAATATATCGCAAATTTTTTGTATACATTGTATAAGTTATATCGGAAATCTAGAAGTGATTTCACGAAATTTCGAGACCTTGGTGCAGTTATGATATCATTTCGATGCAGTAGGCATCGCGGGTTGCATTGTAAACACCAGCCGACAACTGCTAGCAATCACCCGCTTAAGCTCTACACCAGTGCTTTTGAAATTTTATTTTCGTGGCCAAAAGAAATTGTTATATGATATGTGATCAGATTTTTGGTTGAAGTGTTTCTGCCTGCTTCAAATTGGAAGTAAGATTTTTTGGGTTTAATATATCGCGTTTCCCCCAAAGCCTAGTGTAGTTTGGCAGTTATGTATTTTGTTCGTGATGTAATTGCTTATTTTGATCGACCGCAACGCCGTGCCTATCAGTTTTTTCATTGTGATGTCATGTTGCCTCTCATCAAAATTATTGCCTGCGTAGCGTGAAGTTTCAAGTATTTTCTCTTTTTCCTGTTGCACTGACGTCAGGAAATCACGTGATATTGCTGTATTTCCGATATAGCTCATACAATGTATATCCGAAATTTCCAATGCATTTTGCTGCTGTTTTTTTGTCTTATTTAAGGTGGGTTTTTGCCGATATATGTATCAAAAATTGTCGGCTTATTTTTTAGCTATTTTTTATCATATTTAAGGTGGATTTTGTCCGATATATATATCGGAAATTTCCGTAAAAAACCACTCGCAAAAATTAAATAATTTTTTTCCAAACGGCGTCCCAAACTGCTGCTTCAGCGTGCGTGGACCTGTGTGTGTTTTTCTCAATTGCTATTTTGTTTTATGTGTTGTTTCTTATTAGATTTGTTGTCAAAAAATGGCTGCAACCTGAAGGCCTCTTGTTTTCTTTGAAGGTATTCATTACACTTTTGATTTAATTGCTGCGGTACCATAGTTTATTTATGTGATAAGTGTTCTGAAAATTAACTTGAAATTTAATAGGCCAACGTACAACTTATGTCTAAATTGTGAAATCTAAAAATATTTGTTTAGTTTTTTAATAGCTCAAGTTACTTTAGTTTGCTTTCAGGAATCAACCTTTGCTACTTATTATTTTTTTTGATAAAGGTTGATATTTCCTAAGTGAAGAACCACTGGTCTGTATATGTTTAATTTGGTCAAGAAACTGTAGATTTACCGCAGTGTGCTTAGCCTGTTAGCTAGCTCAAAACTGCTGTTGCGCTAAAGGTAATATTACGAAGTTATTTATTTTAGTATAGACTGTTTGATAGCAAATTATGGCATTGTGCCTTAGACGATTGTGTGGAAAAAGTTTGTTTAATCATCGATTGCTCAATGAAGTCAAACAACAAGTAGGTTTAAAATTTTAATTTGTACAAGATAAATTAGGTGGAATTTTGTATGTGTTTTCCTTGATGTTGAACCTGTTTTAGTAAAACTTAATAGTTGTATTTTGAATGGAGTTAGCATCTGTAGCTTAGCAGTGTAAGCAAGTACCAGCCATTATGGTACTGTTATGGTTGAAATTGTATGGTACCAGTGCTGTTAAACACCTCCATATACCTAGGGATGGTCAATTTAGAATACCGAATCCGAAGGATTCGAATCCAAAATTGCAATTCAAACGGGATATTAGGATTTGGTTTATATCCTGCTTACAAGCTTTATAACGTTGCTTGGTCCTAGATTTTCTTTTTGCAAAAGTATCAATTACATGTAATGATTCAAAAACTAACTCGCACACACAGGCAAACGTGTAGAAAGCTTAAATGTATCGCACTGCAATAAACTCCTTCTCTGATTGTGCTTCTGTTGTTGTAAACTTGTAATAAATGCTTTCATATTGATTGTGCTAATAGCAAAAAAAGGATTCGGATTCTGAATTTGGTTTAAGTATTTTGGAATATTCCAGAATAGTATATTATTCTGAATTGCCTATCCCTACATATACCCTAAAGCTAGCGTCTAGAAATATTATTTTTGATACTTATAAGCGTAGTTAATCTCAAAATGTGTTTTTTTGTTTGCATTATTTATTTTTTTCTAACTTGCTTCGTTCTGTGGAAAAGGTGACGCCTTATTAGTAAATATGATGTCACAGGTATTCTGCTTAAGTGATCAGTTGCGGTTGCTACGAGTTGATATATTGTTATGAATAAAACGTGGTTGAAAATAGATGACCTGACATGTGATACTGAATTTAATTAGTTGTAAATAATGCCTAAGAAGATCAAAGAATGCAGGCAATGCGCTACATTGTTTTGCACCTCATGCTAGGTTTAGAATCGAAAGTAAATTTCAGCAAGCAAAACATCAAAGCAAGAGTATTGACTTTTCGTGCTTTGTTCTTTTTCAATCGTATATTGCATTTTTTTGAGATCGCGTTGAGAATGTCAAAACTCCCGTTTTAATTGCCTTAATTGCATGAACTGGTGACCTTCAGACTTAAAAATTTATCATGGCCATTGCATCTGTGCTGCATATGTATAATACTTGTGTTTAGGGTAAATCAAGCATTATTTTATCAAAGCGACAGCTCAATCTTCAAGAGTATCAAAGCAAGAAATTGATGAAAGATTATGATGTCAATGTACAAAGATTTCACTTAGTCAACAATGCAGAAGCCGCACAAAAAGCTGCACAAGATTTATGTAAGTAATTTGGTGTTTATACGGCTTACTATTGTGCTGAAACAGGTATTTAATCTGCTTTACTTGGTAGAACATTTGGATTTGAACTGTGATTTAGACGGAAGGCAGTCGTTTCTAACATTTATGAATGCTTTTTTACTATTGAAATAACATTTCTGGTAGTTTTTTAGATTGCCCAGTAAATACGATATTTTCTTTTATTTCTGGTAGTTTTTAGATTGTCCATTTAATACGATATTTTCTTTTTCATCCGAGCTTTAATATGTATTTGCCTTAAAAAATTTTGTTGTGTCATTGCATTTTTACTGGTATTCACGATAACTTATTTCATTTTTTCAGATATTCACATTAACTTAATTCACTCTATATTTTAAGTGGATACCAACGCTAAAGAGCTCGTTATCAAAGCTATGATACTTGCTGGAGGACGAGGCAAAGGGCATTTTACTAGTGGTCTGAAAGGAGGAGTTCACTTAACTAAAAGTCCAGATTTTGTGTCAGATTTATGCAAAGATATGTTGGGATATAATTTGATTACAAAACAAACTCCACCTGAAGGTGTTAAAGTTAATAACGTAAGTCAGCTGCTATTATGTACATCATTACGCTATCACTGGATTGTTCGTGACGTAGAACTGCGTGTAAGTCTCATACCGTGCCTTGTTTGCATTGGTGAAGGTATTATACCATGGATTGTTTATTTCAGATAGGACTAAACATAAAGCGCTTTATAAAACGTAAAAGTCAAATTTGACGGTTGATTTACATCAACAACCAACACATTTTCTTATTTGTCGCGTTAAAGTTGTAAACTTCACTCAACATGTAGTAGATACCCGTGCTTCACTGAGTTGAGAGTATTTGCAGTTGGTTAGTGAACTATGCTCATACTGCATGTCATAAATAGCCGATTGTTAAATACCTCTTAAGAGCAATGCGCTTTGATGATGATGAAGCTATTTGTCTGAATTCGTATTCAAGTCTTGTTGGAAAGTGTCACCTTTTCCTTGTCTGGTCTTGTCACTAACTTTGCAGTGTAATTCTTGATCGTTTCATGCAGTGCCCTTATCACAAGATATAGGAGGAGCAAATACCATATACGTAACAAATGATAATTAGTTAATCCACAGCTCATCAAAGCCACCTTAAATGGTGGCAAAGTTATGAGTTAGCCATCTAAGTTTATTATAAGCTAGAGTGCACTGCTTCCCTACCCGATCAGTTTGACCATAATGATATTTCCGATTTTCTGGAGACCAAGTTATTGCATTGGACGTCACAGCGCAACTCCTTCAAGCGAGTAAAAATAATGAGCATGCTAATCTTGTTTGGTAGAAACATCAGTCCGTTTAAATGAGTGTGCTTTGGTAGGTTCTCTTACTTCAAGGCGGACTGTCACTGGCTGGTACTAAATGGTTGCGTTTACTATGGTGGGTGAGCAATTTTACCGTTTTTACACGGAACACTAATTATCGTGAGTTTACTTGTTTGGTTGAGATTGCGAGATTGGTCTGAATGTTTCGTTTTGCACCATTACTCGATCCCAAGCTATTACTAAGGTAATTGTCGTTATTGGCTAGAATGCTATAATGGAGACCTAATTAGTAAATGCACAAACTATTATCGCTCGTTGATGACACTCAGCATGATTCGTTCAACTATTTTTAGATTATGGTTGCTGAGGCGTTGGATATTTCAAGGGAAACCTATTTTGCCATATTAATGGACAGAGAACACAACGGGCCAGTAATGGTGGGCAGTCCAGCTGGAGGAATGGATATTGAAGAAGTGGCAGAGAAAACCCCTCATTTGATTTTTAAAGCAAGTTTGTTGCATGTGATACAACGTGTTAGATGAATGGCTCTGTGGTTGTTTTTATGCCAAAAGTAGAACTCCTTTGCCAATTTTAAAGGTGGAATACAGAAAATCTATGGGTAAATATATGGTGTGCAACAACTACGGTTGTGGAAGTCCGACTTCAGAGCAAGATAATGGAGTTTACGACAGTTCTCGTATTCTGTCTGCGATGTACATACTGGCATCAAAACCAGAGCTGCTAGCTTGAAAGAAATTATTTTTCTGAACGTGAACTCGAAAAAAGTCAATCGAGCTGAAGTTTACTAACCGCATCATTTAGAAGAGACACTGTCGCAGTTATGCCAAAGAATTGTCGCTGTTATGCCAACGTTTGGGGAACGCTACTCTAGCAAAAATCCATCAAATTGCAGCCCTGATTAGAACTCTCTCTTTTTGCTATATCAGCAGATCGTATGCGGCATAAAATTTTGGCCAATAGCTATCGTCTAGTATTGTTTGGGGAGCGATCAAATTATGTTTTGAAAGGTGGTATTAGGTATACTATTGTAACGGTTCACGTTCTTGATGTGTCATTGATTCTACTTGGTAGAACTCTGCTTCACTGTTGGATTCGATTTTGTTTAAGTCAAAGCGTTTTGTACAATGCTTTTCAGCTGTGATGGTAGGCTAGATACATATGGCTTTTTTACCCGCTCTTCTTCGTTGTTGATGGACTGTATAAATTTCACGATCTGCTGCATCCGCTAGCTCAATTGCAATTGTTTTAATTACTTTCATTTCAAATCGTCATTTCTGGCTCAAGCCTTGACGAAGCTAAGTTAATGTAATATATCGATTTGGCTGTTGGATGGTCAAGAGGTCTTCTAGCCGCGGTGCGTGAAAAAAGCTAGTGTCACAGTTATAAAATTGTTTTTGCTTTGCAGGAAGCTATTGATATTGAAAAGGGCGTACAAGACTCGACAGCTATCAGCATGGCTAAAAATTTGCAATTTGAAGGCGATAAAATTCAAAAAGCAGCCGATCAAATTAAACGTCTTTATGAGTTGTTCATAAAAGTTGATGCTACGCAAGTTGAAATCAATCCCTTCGGAGAAACACCAAATGGTGAAGGTATGTACTATTCAAATAGTTACCTCATGAATTATGGAGTTTAAATCACATAAAAGGTTTTGGGTCTCACCCACGTAATCAAAGTAGTTCAGATGTTGCTATCAATGCTGATTGACAGTAGTTTTGCTCGTATTGTAACTTGACCGAAAACTTTTAATTCCAGTTTATTCTGCTGTGCTTGGCAATAAAAGTTAAAAAAAACCTGTCAGCACGCTTCGTCAGTCAGTTGGCACCCATTATTGTAAAATATATCAAAATCGCTTAACCCCCCCGGATCAAGTTTCATTTTGTGTAAAGTTTGTGCGGGCCGTCGTGGTGTAGTGGTATTGTTGCGGGCTTCAGAGCAAAAGGTCTGGAGTTCAAAACTCTATAGAAACACCGCTGGTATTCGTCAGGAAAGGCATCCGGAATTTAAAGTGCTACGTTGCTCCAGTAAAAAGTTTGGTTCGAAAGCGACTGGGTAGTGGTAGACATACATGGGTGGTTATAAATAGGCATAGTACAAGCATAGTAGGCATAGTGCGGGCGTAGTAGGCATAGTACCAGTACAAAGATAGTAGGGGAGGTGTGCGACCGAAAACCAGTCGCACCAATATAAAGAAGCCTTACCTCTTTACTTTCAAAAAAAATTAATTTTATGAGTTTAGATTTAAGCATTGAGGGGTGCAATGAGATTTCACCTTAAAAGCTCTAGTTATCATCACTATGCCTGTACTATGCCTACTATGCCCGTACTATACCTACTATGCCTGTACTATGCCTACTATGCCTGTACTATGCTTACTATGCCTATTTATAACTACTAGACATACATTGAATCAGCACATCTGAGCCAGCGAAACGCGAGAAAAATGACGTAAAACCGACTTCCTTCCTTCCTTATGCATTCGTCTTTAACACAATTTCAGTGTTACATACTTGAAATTTTGTTTGCAATTTTCTGCAGTTGTTTGTTTTGACGCTAAAGTAAATTTCGATGATAATGCTGAATTTCGTCAACGAGATATTTTCGCAATGGACGATAAAAGTGAAAGCGACCCAAAAGAAGTAGATGCCACAGAGAACGGACTCAGTTACATTTCGATGGACGGAAATATTGGCTGTTTAGGTATGACATTAATTAAAATGCATTTTTCCATTTCAACTACCGGTGCTTATCAAATTTTTGAACAGTTTTTAAGTCCGCAGCCATTCAGAAATGTCTTTATGGTCTGTACAAGCCTTGGTTGAAACCCTGAGTGTAAGCTTAAGTATAATCCCATGCTGCTTGAAGAGCAATTTTTTTCGGATGAAGTTGCTCAGTAGTTTCTTCGAATGACAGTCTGTTGAATTGCTTTGTAAATCTTTAGGTAAACTGCAACGTGCATTAATTGCCTTTCGTAATTTGAGACGCCAGTTACGTGATTTTGGTGCGGGCAAAATACAGCAATGGAAAGCTAAATTTTTAGTTTACGTCTTACTTAGCTTACTTTTGAGAGTTTTTGTAACCTGGAGCTTCTTTGAACCACCATCCCATTTTATATCTGCTGGCGACTGGTGGTCAATCGTTATCTAGACCTCATAAGATAATTTTTGAAGCAAAATTTTTTAAAAACAATTTGCTAGTGCACACAGGCGTTGGCGTTGAGAGGATGACGAGAGGCACGTTGGGATCGCTACCAAGTTAGAATGCTGTTTCGTGCCATTGTACTGTATGTTTGAGGACAAACTTCTTAAAATTAATCCCTTCGCTTTTCCTCAAGTTGAAGCCCTTTTTTGGAGATGTACTTTTCGAAAGTTTTGCCAAGTTTGGACCTTTTTCTCAGTATTTTCCAGATCAAATAAAATTTGTGTCTTTTACCTTTCAGAGAGGCGCACATCAGCAAATTTTAGGGCCAGGGACTGTAGGTATCCCCGTAACCTCCCATGTCAACGCTACTGCTCTTGCATACCTCCAGCATCAATTTTTGGGTATGAGTGGCCTGGATGAGCGTGTCATAATAAGTACTAACGCTAAGAATGCACATGCAGTTAACGGTGCCGGACTAGCGATGGCTACAATGGATATCATCAAACATTGTGGAGGTTCGCCGGCGAATTTTCTCGACTTGGGAGGTGGTGTGCAAGAGCATCAAGTATTTCACGCGTTTAAAATAATTACATCTGATAAAAAGGTAATGTAAAGTTGTTCAAGATATACAATGGTTTTTAATCTAACGAAATCTAGAAATAGGCTAGTTTAGTCCGTTCATTAGCTGCTGTCACTAAAAAAAAGGAACACTTCAACTAGTTGCACAAAAAATTGTCTTTGTCTTTTAATGGTTGCTGAAAGCTACTTTTTAATATTGTGGAACTACACGTTTTGAAGCTGCTCTTTATGCCAGTGACTTCATGGGTTTTTCCCGGTTATTCACCGAATTTTAATCAGAATGTCTAAAAAATAGATTGTTGTTTCGAACAAAATGTTCGAAAAAAAACCAGCTGTATTATTATCAGTTTCGCAATGCGCTTCGTTGTATTGCCTATGTTGTAAAAGCGGGGGAAACGATGTTTGAAAAATATTCATTAAGAATTACTAACATGATGTAGTAGAAGGACCAGTGGAAAAAGTAGCTCGCCATGAAATTGTAGAAGCAATGCAGAAGATGAAATGAGAAAGGTAACTGGACCATATGAAGTAAGTGTGGAGATGATAGTTGCAAGTGGCGAAATTGGGGTTAAAGTGACGATGGACCTGTTTCAGGGCGTATTGGATGGTAGATAAATGCCTGATGAGTGGAAAACAAGTGCCATTGTGCCTATCTTTAAAAGAAAGGGTGATGTGATGAGCTGTGGATCATACAGAGGAGTAAAACTGCTAGATCTTGAAAGAGTAGTAGAGAGGCGATTACGAACACTGATCAATGTGAATAAAATGCATTTTGAATTTATGCCAAGAAAAGGAACAGTGGATGCAATATTCATTGGTAGGAGAATGCAGGAGGAATATCAAAAGAAGTTGTATTTGTGTTTTGTTGACATGGAAAAGGCTTTTGATAGAATTCCAAAAAAAGTCATGGAGTTGGCCATGAGAAAGAAGGGCTTATCAGAAGTAATGGTTTGAGCAGCTATGAGCTTGTATAATGATGCAAAGACAAGGGTGAAAGTGGGATCTGCGTATTCAGAAGAACTTGAAGTAGAGGTTGGTGTACATCAAGGATCTGTGCTGTTGCCACTATTGCTTGCAATAGTTGTGGTCGTTATAACAAACAAAGCAAGAAGGGGTGTGGTTAATGAATTACAGTATTCAAATGACCTTGTTCTCGTGAGCAAAACCATGGAAGACTTAAGAAGAAAGATTTTGCAATTGCAAGGATGCACTGGAAAGTAGTGGTGTGAAGGTTGACAATAGAAAAACAAAAGTAATGGTAAGTGGGTCGGAAGGAAAACTGTTCAAAAGCAAGATAATTCCATGTGGAGTTTGTGGGGAGAGAGAAATGGTCAATTCAGTGTTGTGCACGAAATGTGGAAACTGGGTTCATGGCAGATGTGCAAAAATAGAGTAGCCTCCGGCCATGCGTTTTGTTTGCTCTAGATGTAGAGAAATAGTGGAAGAAATAGTTGATTCGACTGAGAAGTTGTATAACGAAGTAGAGACAGTAAATGAAGTTTGTTATTTGGGAGACAGACTAAATGCTAGTGGTGTTTGTGAAGCGACAGTCACAGCTAGAGTAAGAATCGGTTGGGGAGTTGTTACTTGGAAATAGTTTACCTCTGAAAATGAAAGGTAAAGTTTATCGTTGTTGTGTATAATCGGCAATGCTGTAAAGAAGCGAGACATGGTGTTTAAAAGAATATAAGAAAGCAATTTTAAGGAGAATGGAGAGAGCTATGATGAGAGCCATGTGCAGTTGGGAAGTTGTAGACAGAAAGACGACTGAAGAACAGATGGATATGCTGGGGTCGAAGGAAACTGTGGATGGGTTAGCAACAGCGAATGGCGTTAGATGATATGGACATGTACTGAGATGGGTTGGCGACAGTGTTTTGAGAGTTGCTGTAAAATTTGAAGTGAGTGGCAAGAGAAAGCGAGGACGACCGAAGAAGACCTCGAAGAAGCAAGTGGAAGAGGAGACTGAGAAGATTGGTTTGAAGGAGGATGCTTTTAATCGAGCACAATGGAGAGATGGAGTACGAACAATTGTGAAAGGAATGGGATGAATCCGACCATCTCAGCTAAGAGGAAAATATCGGGTAAAAAACTGAACTACTCCTAACAAACATTATCGTTCACTCTGCACTCGGAAGTCAAGTCGCTTGAAGTCCAGCGAGCAGAGCATCCCTTACAGTAAGGTTTTCTTACCCGATTAAACAAGATTTTTAGTAAGAAAACTTCTATTTTGCCGTATTTGGAAAGAGTGTTTAATCGCTTAAGCTTCTGGATATGTTCTTCAAGTCGCCGTTTTTTGAAGCTCCACGACACCAAGATAATTGTTGGAACTTAAGTATGAGGTGATAGCCAACTGCCAAAGTGATAATTGTTGGCGTCAAATTTTGACAGTCGATGTCAAGCGCAACAAAGATTGGCCGAATTGAGCAGGGATTCCCGACGTGTTGCTTACATTTGAGGGAGAAATGCTACTTTATGGCCCACGGTTTTTGCTCCCACAAGAAAATACTGGCATACCTTTACGATATACAAGCTAATGCGGTTACGGCTAAACGCTATGTCAAATAAAGGCTGTTAATTATGACCGAACATATTCGCACTAGCTTAAACCTAGCTTCCGGCTATAAATAAGCGGTTCTGTAAACAGCAAACAAAGTGAAGATGTTGATCTTAATGATATGATAGTAACTGATTGAGCATGAAGTTTTTGAAACCGAGAAACTGTGAAGCTGCTCACCCAGCATGTCGTAAGAGGCGACTCTTCGGTACCCACCAATGGCAGTCCGCCTTGTTGGTGGTGGGGCTACAGGTCATTCCTGACTGGTTCGAAATGGGTTGCCGTCTTATCTCTAGCCTAATTCAATTAGGCTGACGGCGTGAACCTGGATTGCCGTTCGTGCCGTACCTCCATTCCGAGGAAGAGTAATCACAACCGAAAAATGTCTCATTGTCCATCCTTTTGTCTTGATGCATATACATGATTGGTCAGAGCGTCGGTTCCACAATCGGCAGACCTGGTTTAATTTCCTTGTCGAATCTTACCAAAAGACTTTGCAGATGTTATTTACAACTTTTCTGCTTGACGCTTAGCACAAACGGGATGGTGTGGGGAAAAAGCCGGCAAGTTCGCTTGCTGTGCCCTTGGGTACAACACTCAAAACATACGTCCATTTGTATATGTCTGACTGGTGGGGGTGGGGCAGAGCAGTTTACCGGTCGTGGTGGCACAGTCTGACTAAAGATATACAACTAAGCGTGAGTTAATTTAATTAATGCAGAAATTTTGAGAAAGATTTAAAAGTTTGAATGTTGCAAGATTTTATTGAACAGGCGCAGTAATGATTGCATGAACAGTTAAGAAAGAGAAAACTGAATATATACAGGAAGTGAGATGGAGAGGACAAGGAGCTTGATTTGAGTGTTGGGGTAGGAGATATAAGCTATGGTAGTCTGATAAGGATAAATTAAGAGGTGTTGTAATTTTAGTGAAAAAAGAACTATGCTAGAAGGTTGTTGACTTTTGAAGAAAAAGTAACAGTGATGGCAAAGGTGCTGGTTTTTAAAAAGGAAGTTGTGACCGATATGTGCGTATGGACCATGGGAAGATCAGACGGCGAGAAAGATCAATCTAATGAAAAGGCATGTGACTGATGGGATTTGAAAAACCCTGGTAAAATGATTCTTGGTGTGGGAGACTTTAATGGACATGTTGAAAAGTGGATTGATGCTTTTTACGGTAGGCATGGTGAATATGAAATTGGCCAAAAAATATCGTGGGAATAAATCTGCATGAATTTTGTGGCGAAGAGTTGCGTGTGGCAAACACATGGTTTTAAATGGAGCAGAGGAAAATAGCATATCGTCTGTATGAAAATAAAACTGGGATTGATTTTGGGTTAATTGGTAAAAACAACACCAAGTTTTTAAAAGACGTAAAAGCAATCTTCTGAGAATTGCAAGATTGACTGGTGGCAACAGACGTAGACAAAGAAGTTGAAGAAAGTAGTGAAAAACGAGCAAACTGAAAAAGGGGGGTGTGGAAGTTGAAAAAAAGCGAGTTTTCAAGGAGTTGGTTAATGTTGATGCAACCAATATACGGAATGGTTGTACAAATGGTATCTTACAAAATGGTGATACAGTATGTGGAAAGAGTGCAGATGGAATCATGGCGATACGTGGTGGCGGAATGAGGAGATGAAGAAAGCACTACGCCAAAAAAGAAAGGCATATAAAGAGATGTGCGCAAATTAAGAAAGGCTGGATGTATGAATATGAAAACTCGAGCAAATATAGTCATTACTAATTCTGTGAGGAAAGAAGCAGAAAAAGAATTAACAAAATTGATTTAAAAACTGAATAACATGTTTAAGCTAACAAAGTTTATAAAAAAAAAAGATGGCAAAACTATTGAAGGAAAAAGAAACGCGAGAGGAAAGACGGAAAGTTAGGTTTTAGTAAAAATTTCGGGAAAAGAATATCGAAAAAAATCACATGGAGGAGAACCATAAATAAAAAGGATTGGGGCGACATGAGAAAGTAATATAGTGAAGGGAACCGTTGAAAAGGTTATACGGGAAGAATTGGGAATAGCAATAAAAGCAATGAAACCAGGAGAGGCAGCTGGACCTTTTGAAATATGTGCAAAAATGATATCTGGTTGTTGAGAAGTAAGGATCAGTATGATGGCGGAACTTTGTCAGCGTGTATTGGATGGAAAAGAAACGCCGAATGAATGGCAAACAAGTGTATTGGTGCCACTTTTCAAGGGAAAAGGAGACGCAAGAAATCGTAATGAACACAAGTAGTAAAGCTGTCAAGCGTGCATAAACATTGGTGAGAGTGCGGAGAAAAGATTTGAAAACTAGTAAATATTGATGCAGTGCAATTAGGTTATATGCCAGGCAGAGAAACGACAGATGCATCGTTTGCTGCGAGAAGAATGCAAGAGGAATATGGAAATAACAAGAGTTGCATATGAGTTTTGTTGATACTGAGAAGGCATGTGATAGAGTTCCAAAAAAAATGATGGGGTGGACAATGAGGAAGAAAACTTTACTAGGAGTAATTAAAAGAGAGGCGATGAGCCTTTGTTACGGGGCAAAGACGAAAGTTACAGAGGGATCAAGAGTTATTTTGAATTATTAACTCGGTGTACATCAAGAACCTGTCATGTCTCCGCTGCTTTTTGCAATTGCGGTGGATGTAATAACGGAGAACGCAAGAAAAAGCTTGATGAATGAAATTGTTGTATTCCGATGACAAGGTCTAATTGAATAAAAGTGTAGAGTTTGAGAGAGAAGTTTTTGAAGACGTTTGAGAACAAAGGGCTGAATGATCACATCAAAGTGATGGTTTAAAAGAAGAAATACTCAAGAGCAAAGTTGATTCATGTGCCAAGTGCGGCAGAGGATGATGGTAAATTCAAAGCTATGCATAAAATATGGTAAATGGGTATATGGCAAATGCACAAAAATTAAGAGAATGACTTCAACTTTGGCATAAGGTTTTTATAAAGGATGTGTTGAGGCAGGAAAAGGAATTGTGGAACCAGATGAAGAATTATTGCTTTATAACAGGTGGAGTTGGTAAAGAGTTTTTGTTACTGGATACGGCATTGGTTGAATGCCGGTGGAGGAAGTGAAGCATAGGTGACAGCAAAAATGAGAATTGGATAGATAAAATTTAGAGAATGTAGGTAGTTGCTTCATGAAAGAAAGCTTTCGTTGAAAATGAAAGGATTTATCAGTGTTGTTTAAGGTCGGCGATGCTGTACGGGAGCTGGGCATGATGATTGAGGGAAAGTGAGATGACAATTTTAAGAACTAAAAAAGCAATAAAGCAATGTGTGGAGTCAAATTAATTAAGAAAAGGAGTAAATAACTAATAAAGCTAGTTTGGAATGACTTGCCGGGGCAAATGCAATGGACTGTTGCATGCATGTTTTGAGGAGAGATGGCGATAAGGCATTGGGAAGAGCGTTTAATTTTACAGTGGATGAACGAAGAGAGCGGGGCCACCAAACCGTGGAGAAGGCAAGTGGAAAACAGATTAGACTAAAAAAAGTTGTCACCAGCAGAGTGAGGATGCGCAATGCTGTTTATGAATTTCCTGGAAACATGAGGTAAATCTGGCCACCTCCTTTAACGGAGACTAACCGGATTTTACATATTGGTTCTTCCTGAGTCAAGCTCTAAATTTTGCTTTGCCATACAATTTAAATTCTTTTGCATGCCACTGATATTTGCTATTACTTCTCAATTGCGAGAGTAAATGCGTGCTCAATTTTGGTCAAATTACGGCGGTCACGTTGAGAAACTGTTAAGGGCCTTAGAAGAAAGTTGTATTTTTATGCTACATTTTAAGCAAAATTGGTAGTAAAAATAACTTTATTATGTTGTTAAATATGCCGAATTAAATTAGAAATGTTCGAAATTTTTTGAGGTATTTTAAACGTTTGTCCGCAATACTCCATTGAAAAAAAAAACAGGTGGACTTTTGTAACGTCATTGTGTGAAGTTTGCGTCAAAGTGGACTTCATTGACTTCTAATTTTCGAAAGTGGTTTCTCCATATATAATTGGACATAAAAAAAACTACTGAAGCGCGATAATCCCCGAGATTTAGCAACAGTGCATTTGTATCAAGGTGGAAGCGATTCTGGTGAACATATTCGGAGGTATCGTAGATTGCAAAATTGTAGCAAATGGAATTGTAAAAGCAGGAAAAGAATTGGATATTACAGTTCCTTTGGTTGTACGATTAGAAGGTATTTGTTTTGATATTTTTACTAAAGTTTATCACTGTCGTGTTTAGTTAAGTTTTCAAGTGTTGCCAAGTATAAATTCGTATCACTACACCACGCTATGTTGTGGACTCTAGGTTCTTGCACGGAGACCAAACACTACACTTGGGGGCAAAAAGACTCTAAGGCTTATATATTACTCGAACCATGCGACAAACATCTGTGCCTGGAAAAACTTTTTTAGAAATCAAAAAAAATATGGGCTTGCCTTTTCATTCCTCTTACTGAAATCCTGAGGGAGCCACAGAAATGATACCCTGTTTCTACACGTGTATCTTCGCTAAAAGCTAAGTCCCTCGTCTCGAAATTTTGCCCACTTAGCTTGGACGGTTTCCTCATTGCCTTCACCGAGCGGTCAGTTGCGCCATCGCCGGCTGCCCTTCGTCCTCATCAATATTAAGGCGTCTCTATTTTCCGTACGAGTCACCCTCACACATTTCGCCCTGTCATTTTATGACTGGGCCTTCTTCCTATCCATTTCAGGTTAGGTCAGGTCCTCCTGGAGAGCCTTTGCATGAACTCACTCGCACACACTTTTTCCTTCTTTACCCAGGGGTCTCTGCTTGCCCTTTTTCTTCTCTGGGTAACCCGCCTTTGAGCGCGAAGCTCACTCTTTCTACTCCATGCTCTCGTTCTGATCCTTTTCTTTTTCGCCAAGGTGTGGTTTTTCCAATCTCACGATCTTGTGATTAGGACTGATCGCTCTGTAACTGTGCCTTTTGGCAAAGGATTTTCCGCCGTGTTTGCCAACTGCTTACTTCGTGGTGCTAAGGCCACTCTTTCTTATTCGGCAGGCTTAGTGTTTTCAAGTTTTCCTGTCAAAGCCTGCGCCATGCTGCAAGCTTGTTGGCAGTACCAACAAGTGTGCCACTTCTCTTTTCCTATTAAACTCTCGCTCTTGTCGTTAGCACATTCCTTTCTCCGGTCCATTTGGCAGAACTATCCTTTCTATCAGGCTGCAATGGGTCCACGGTTTCTGATTTTTTCCGGGCGGGCTATGGAGTTGATCTGACGAGATGCTCCGCGCTAGCAATATTAAGTCCCATGTAGTCTCACCTGTTTTCTTGGACTGGAGGTGTGCTGTCTTATTAAGGTTTTAACATACTAGTTCCCTCAGTATCCACTGAGAAACTAGTGTTACCTCGTCACACACGTTGTATCCTTTTTGCGATAGCTGTAATCATCCGACGCAGGACACTCTTCATCTCATTCTGTGTTGTCCAGCTACGGGCTCTAGTGACTCCTTTTTCCTTTGCGACCTTTTGTCCAGGCCCTATTATTTGCCCGGATTTTGGGGCTTCGTGATATTCCGCCTCGCCAATCCTCTTGAGAAGTCTGATAACTAGGGCAACCAATTTTTGACCTAAAAATCTTACAATTTTGACTTAAAAGTTTACAAATTTTGACCTTATTTTGACCAATAAGTTCATGCGCTTGCAACTGTGCAAAATGCAAAAATTTTATTAGAAATCAAACTGTTAGCATGAAAGTCTACTTGTTTCCAATCAAATAACACAAAAACGAAAAAACATGAAAGACTCAAGCAAACTACACGTAAGAAACAGGTAACGAAAGTTGCTCGAAAAAGAACAAGAGATGAGTATGCAGTATCTTTCAGTATGCTGAAGTTACTGACAGGATTATGCGGTGTTGTACTTCAGCATCAAGTAGTGACTCACGTTATCGTCTTTAAAGTTTCTGTCTCTCGCCAGAAGTTTTCCTAAAATCGAAAAGCTTCTCTCTACTGAAGCAGAGGTTGCTTGGGAGTTGCTTAGCAGGCTGTACAAATGTGGCGAAATATCACCTCGTCCCATTTTCACAGCAGTTGATGTCATTCCTTGACATTCTTTCTTGAATATATCTTCCAATTTGGCAGCCATCAATACCAAAGTCAAGGGATGTCATTTTTTGATAAGCTTCTCGAATAGTGCAACGGCTGTCTTCCATCTTCTGAATTGCGTCAACTAGTGCACTGTACTGCTCCTCTATTTCTACAAGTTGAGTAGCTAAGTTGGGAGCTTTTACAGCCTCTTGAGCACGCCGCACGAGGACACCACCATCATGGAAGCCTTGCAGAATATTTCTAACTTCTGGAAGATTTCTTGAGTAATAGAAAGCAGCTGTCAACCAACTGCCCCATCTAGTTACAACTGGCTGTGGAGGTTGGCCGATGGAAGTAAAAAAAAGCTCTTCTTGATCTGTTCTTAATGGTCACTGCTTTTACCCTGGCAACCAACTCATCAACAGCAGGGTAGTTAGCTCTCACTTTCATAGCACAATTATGCAGAAGATGAGCCATGCATGTAGCCTGGAAGAGCCTGGGATATAGTTTTTTTTAACAGGACTCCAGCAGCAGTCATGTATCTCGCTGCGTCCGTTAACAACAAGCAAAACTTTTCTCGTGCAACACCAAGAGAGGGAACTGCATCGTCAATTTCTCGAGTTACGATGTTACTGTCCACAGACTGCGAAAGAGTCTTACAGTTGAATAGCAACGTTTTTTCAGGAGCTGTCAACTTACCCACTAAGATATTCAAAAACTGTTTGCCATTTATGTCACTCTCATCTACAACCATAAACATTTCTTGGTCTTTCAAATAATCTTTCGATCGTAATGCTTCTTCTTTAGCTAACTTCTCAACTTTCGAACGACATTTTCCCTCGGAAGGTAACGGATTACCAAGCTCTTTAAACAAAGATGACAGGTGGCTATTTCTCAACTTGTGCAATGGTATGTCAGCACAAAGAAACGGCTTAGTAACTTTTTCTGCAAAATCCGGTATAGGAGTTTTAAGAAATGTTTGCGTACTTGCCTTTTCATGTAAGAAGCCTCTTTGGTGTTTTGCACTGCCACGGTGTGAATCTACCATAAACTTTTTGTCGCATTTCACTATGCAGTCACAGACTGCAAAAGAGTTCACCTTTAGGTGTTGAGGTAAACTCAGAATCGTATTCATGCAGTATATTACGAACTTTGGAAGAATATGATTGCTTAACCTTAGGCATGATAGCTAGAAGCAAACGAAAACACCAGTAAGCTAAAATTGAACACTGTATGCAAAATGACTTGAGCATTTAACTAACCTAGAAGAGAGACCACATTACCTGCCTTCCACGCCAAGTCTACTTAATATTCAATCGTCCATTAGTGGGCAATACAAAACTATTACGTCACAATTTGCACAATAGACCCACTGAAAGCTGAGACATGTGAACGCAATGGTGGTAAATCAACTAACTCAACGGCAAAATCTAGCCTAGCACAACCTACCTAATTTATTCGTGAGTCGTGGCACTGAAATAATTAATGTCGAGAAGAAAATGTGCTAAATTTTTTTTTGACCTAACGCTGAATTTTGACTTTTTCTTGACTTAATAACTTTGAAACCTCTCATCGCATCAACCTGAAATTTAGTTTGTGGACGTTTCATCACTTCTAAACAAGGCAGAAAAAATTTGACTTTTGGTTGCCCTACTGATAACAACTACATCATGTTACATTCTGCTGTGCGATAAGCATATTTTCTCTCAACTAACTGAATACTATTTTTAGGTATGAATGTCAACGAAGCAAAAGAAATATTACGTGATAGCGGTTTGCCCATAACTTCCGCAGATGAATTTGGTGACGCAGCACAAAAAGTTGTGGCCAGCATTAGTTAAATGTTTTCTTAGTATGCTATTGCGCGTGGGTGCTATTTCCAATTTCTGCGACTATGGTGACATACCAGCGCCAAAGGTCACCAACATTGTTCATTATCTCTTGTTTTTTGAAAAATTTATTATCATTGAATAAATGTGCAACATGGCAACAGGCTGATCAAAATCGAGCTACCTACCGGTACTAGTTACCATCTTTCCAAAGTTTTAGAAGCGATTCAGCTTCCGCAGTGACAACTTCCAGTTTTGATGCTCTCAACCACCAATTTTACTGAAAAAGAACCCATCAAGGAACATGATATCATTGTAGGAGCAGGAAAGGTAAGTGCTGTAGTTACCGAACAATCAACAGAAATTGCTAAGAGCTCAATTTTTGTCAAAGTAACACTCTGAAATCGACCAAAACCACACAAATAACAGCCAGATATGGAAACAGCTCAATTACTGAGGTTTCCAAATACCACGCTTCCAATAAATTGCACGTTTTTGAGCTTTATGTAATCTTTCAGTTAACGTAGGATCGACGAAGTTTTGGGGAAGATGTTTAACTTGTCCCAATCCCATGCGAAGTAATTTGAAGTTGATGCAAAGGTTGAAAAATGCCTGAACAAAAGTAACGTTTAACAAAACGTTGGTAAACATAAATTTTCAAAGCAAAGGCTATCTTATACCGAACCATTAATTCAAATAAATAGCGAACAAACCGAAACAACTGCTGGGGTGTTGTACTAAGCACGAAGTGTAATGCCAGTATTTAAGAACTTGATTGCACGGCTATGTCATTAAGGTTTACACTTACCCTCTGACTGTACAATAGACAGTGCAAGTATTTATATTGTGTACCAGCGGTAAGCTGATTTTCGAGTTCAAGATGCATCACTTTTAACCAAACTGGTCTTTTTTGCAACTTCTTCAGATATTCAACTGTTTGTGGCAGATGAGATTGAGAAAAATCCACACCAATCAATTTAACTGCAATACCTTTCGATTCCTTGTCAGCTAAACAAGAGCTTCGTTAGTAAATTTGCAATGGTGAAGGATTAAGCCTTGACCTATCGAGTAACTGTCTCTTTAAATAAACTCTCCGCTTCTATAATTTAAAGGTGATTATATTTGTCGGCAACGTGGATGAATAGGTTAAACGCTGATCAGAGCCAGCAATGATTTTGCGTTCAAACCTGATTGCAGCATATTTTGCACTCGCTTGAGGCATGGTGCGAGGATTCACTGGCTCGTAGAAGAAATGCACTGCGTTAGTCAAACTGATGTTTTATAACCCACAAAGATTCCCTGATTAAAGGAAAAAAATATGTTAACAAGATTAGAGCATTAATACAGTCTTCAACTGGTACTAAAAATAGAACCAATATTTTTTAAGCAAAAAACATTTTGCTTTTACCCAACTCTGATTACGATGACTAAAGTTTTAATTTTTAAATAGACGTGTAATCTGAAACGTCTCCCGCCACAATTGCTTGCAAATTTGACAGCCTTATTCCATTGGAAAAGCCCTTATCACCTGCTTGTTTTCTTTTCAAGTGAAATAAATTGATTGCAGGAACATGTTTAACGTTAATGTGTCCACTGTCAGAAATGTCAGTTATTTGACCACGAATAGAAATACGCTTATCAAAAAACACCTTTGGTATATCGCAAGCACTTTTAAATTCTTTGACCTGTTTGATAAACAGTATAAAGTCAATCATTACAGAATGATCTATTCGTTTATTATATAGTTAAACACACAAACACTACTAATTTTGCAATTTCTAATTTACAATTGAAAAATTTAATTTAGTTGATTATGATTTAAATTTTAAAACTTGCCAAATATGAACGCTTTACAATCCAAGCAGCAGATCCCAAAAATAAACAGTATAATGAGCCCTGTAAAAAGTAAATTACTGTTTATGCATGTTTCTTATTACAATACTTTAAATTTCAGTTCTTTACAGTAATCAAAAATTCTTCAACACAGCTCACCATGATGTGGTACTAACTTGCAATTAAGAGTCATAAGGTCAATACTGGCATTACTGATGTGTTGCTGGAAGGCTTACAGTATTGTCTACAACGGGGGGGGGGGGCTACCAGGGTTACTTGATTTTATTCTCCAATCAAAAAATTTAATGTTTTCGAACTTTATAAATTAGTACCTAGCCTACATCTTTGTATCTAGACCTCCTTTGCAGTTATCAAAGAACTTACGGGCACAATTAGCCACCACGTTGTAGTGACTGCAAGGCAATGCTCAATTAAAGCTTTATACATTTGAGCTAGTAAATTATTATAAAATTATCACCTTTACTACTCCAAAAAACAAAGTACTACATACAGAGAATGTATGGTTACAATCATTAGGCTATTCATAAATAATAAAACAGAGGTTGTATATATACATATATAATATGTATAAATATATATATCCAGTGGGCAGAAAAAAGTGATAGTCCTGTTTAATCAAGAATAACTCAAAAACTAAGCTTTGCATACAATATAAATTTGGTACCGGTACCGCACATGTCATGAGCAGCAAGTTTTGGTCATGTGAAGAAATTTTCTGCCAAAAATATTTATAAACACAGAAGTAAGAGGAAATACGAAATTCAGGTCAAAATATGTAAGGCCTGACGTTGATTAAAATTTACTCATCAGAACTTTAATCAAGAAAATAGTCAATATGGCCTCCATCCTCAGAATCAACTATTAAGTCTCTTTTTCCAGGAAGATATGGACTTATGAATTTCAGCAACAGATATTTCATCCCACCTTTCTTTTCCTTGTCCTTCAGTTCCTGTCCGGTGAAGTTTTCGATCCTCCCGGCATAAACTTTTCCGATTAACGAATCCCAAACACTGTAGTTCATTGGATTCAAGTCACGTGAGACTTCTTGGCGCTCTTGGCTCAAGTGCTAGTTGTCATGGATTTGACGCTCAGCTAGGTGACTAATTTCTTTTTTTAGTAGTGATCAAACTTTCAGCCACCATGTAAGACAGGGCAGAGGGAGAAAATAGCAAATTTAAGCTCTCTATAAAATAACGTCCGGCATTGCATATTTTGAACTGAATTTTGTATTTTCTTATTAATTCTGTGTTAATATTTTTGGCAGAAAATTTCAGCACTTGACCAAAACTCGCTGCCCATGACATGTACCAAATTTAATTTGTATACAAAACTTAGTTTTTGAGTTGTTCTTGATTAAAGAGAGCTATTACTTTTTTCTACCCACCCGATATATCCCATGTCTTATGGTCAAAAGAAATTGATTAAACTTCAAAAAACCACTTATGGTACCTGAATTATTCGTAGATTTTGATCAATAAAGTGGCTAGCTTTATCAAATATATTTTCTGATGTATCATCATCCGCTTTCTTCATTTGTCTTCTCGCAACAGGTCAGTTTTACTCTTGACTGAACCGAACTCAAGTTACGGTAACCACCGCAATCCAACCAGTTAACAGGCTAATAGGCCTACCAGTAATACGGTAGTGGTCACTCTGGCAAGCCAAGTCAACTCCACTACTGCGTCACTTTTAGAAGCAATTGCACCTGCACATGTAGTTGAAACTATGGGTAGAGTGAGAAACATCTAATAAAAATTCGCTTAGCAGCTGCACACTGCAGACTGGGGCAATGCAAACCAAAACACGTTTTATCAATATTCAGGCCATGTTACTTTCCGTTTGGAGATTTTTAAAAGCCATGGAATCTTTATATACTATTGATTCACTGCTCACCCAACCAATTGTAAGTTATTTTCACTGTGACATAACAGCACTTAGGTTATCATACTGCGTTCACACGGCTTACCATCATTGCAAAGCCGTATGGATTGGAACATTTTTTCATTGCGTTTTGGTTGAAAGTTGCTCAGCCGTAAAAATATGCTTTGTCATGGTTGAGGTTAATCTTTTTTACAGTGACTGCAAACTCACGATGAAAAAAACCCGCCTTGTATTTCGCTGGTTTTTCTAACAAATGAGATAAGTTAATGCAAAAAACTTAATATCACAGCTTTTATTGTGGAAACTGGAAAGAAACCAGAAATTAAGCAGATAAAACAACTAAGTTTATTGTAGGAAGGTGCAGGGCAGGATCTGTTGTACAAACTTGACAGGCATAGTACAGGAGTAGTAGGCATTGCACTGGCATAGTATGTGCCTACTATGCGTCGTACGCACAGTATATGCAAAAGCACTGCATTGTGCCTACTATACATTTGCCGTGCGTACAAAATAATCCACTTTGGCAACCACCTGCAAAGGGTTGCGAGAGTGGATTACTTTTTACATGTATTTACACCACTGAAGTTTTGCTTTGAGCACTAAAACTTAAAGAACGCTCATTTAGACTGCATTTTATATACTTGGTTAAAAGTAATAAGTTTTTATCATCCCCTTTGTTAAAAACTGGATTTCTTTCCAAAGTTCAATGTTATTGCAGTTTTTTTCTTTATACCTTCATCTGTCAGTGGAATAGTGTGAACAATAGTTGTTGTAGGTTCTCATATATATCTGAAATGATGATTTTGAAAAAATTTAACTGAAATTTAGTGAATGCAGTGATATATTTGGTCAATGCTGAAGTATATATTTGCTGTGTCAAGCTTTTATTCATAGCTGGGAATAGAAGACCAGTTTAAATAAGTGAAGAATTTTTAGATCAGTCTACGTGTGTCTTGATGACATTTTTATGAGGTCACATTAATGTTATCAGAACCAGTATGTAGGTAGTTGTTGATGATCTAAATTGTTTGAGTTACATCTAGCCTTTCTAATGAGAGAAATTTATGTGGTTTTGCAAATCTTTTAACCCTTGTAAGTAACAACACAATATGCAAAAAATTAATTGATATTCAATATAAGCAAATGCCAGGAATCATTAGATTGTTGTGTCAAGGTGCCCACTGACTTGGGCAGTTTGCACAAATTATACCAGTATCAATATATTGCTTAGAGCTCATATATTGTGTGTTATCATGATGTTTTGTCCTGGTTTTTCAGCAAGTGACTAAAATATGGAAAACCAACAAATGTTTTTGGAAACTTTTGACATTTTATGAAAAAATTTCAGTAAAATGCAAGATCATAAATTCTTGATATGCTTTGTCTCGACCAGTGGTGTTGCAAAGGAAAATCTTGAATCTAGAAAAATATTGGTTGAAGGAAATTTGTGAGAATCTAAATTCACTAAATGAGGAAGCTTGGCCAAAATTATGTGATTGATATTTAAGATAATCTGTGTTTTATAGTTAAATAAAATTTCTTGTTCTGGGTCGTGTAGGCTGAATGAAATGGCTTTAACTGTAATTTATTTGCTTGTTGATGCATTAGTTATATAAAGTTTTCATGAAGTCAACTGTATTCAAAGCATAAGGGAAGATAGCCAAAATCATTCTTTTTTTCTTAGCTGAGCTCAGCCACAGTTCTGTCTAAACACTTTTGCTCTAAATGGATCAATATAGGAATTGGTTTAAAGACATTTGTGGTGCAGACATTGACTTTGTCTCTTGGCTATGTTTTTGGTGGGAGGATAAGAAATGCTATTTGCTCTGCCAGGCCTCAACCAATATTTATCAATGATTTGTATTATTCTGCCATTGCTTTTTAAATATTGCTGAATTGATGCAATGGTTCAGTAATTTTGTGTTGAACTGTTAATAGTTTGTTTGCATGTATCATTTTTTATGGGTTTTAAATTAGTCGTATAAAAATACACTTTACTTGGTAAAATCTAATACCTTTTAATGAGCCTATATTTGGTTACTAATTTACTATTGAAATGGGCACTTTTTAAAATTTTATGAGGCCACTCTGGCACAAGGTGTGTCAGAAGATAAATGTAGATAGTTAATTGTGTTGGTTATACTTTGATTGGTTTATTGGTAGTTGTGTTTGGTTATTAGCGGGTTAAGCTTCGGTATGCACACTGAGTGGACCAGTGTACTATGTGCATATTCTATTTTTGTGGTATTGATTTAGGGTTTTTAATCACCTCGCTTTATGTATGCAATGCATACAATTATATCAGTCTATCATCAATGTATTGTTCTTTAAAACAACTTATCATTTTTGTTGCTCTAAAGGTTATGGCCATTTTAGCCAATGAAATGTTAACCTGACTAAAAGCACCACAAATATATGGTGTGTTATTGCTCATAGGCAAAACAAGAGGCAGGATTTATTTTCTGTCTTGATGCCTGGTGGTCAACTTCATCAAATAATAGTGCAATCTGCTGCCATTGTTTAGCTTTTCATGAGAAGTTACGTTTTGTTTGTTACAATAGGTTGCATCACTTAAAAACAGCAACTGGAAAACTAAGTGGTAGTTGATGGTCTATTACTTGCACTTTTTGATTAACACTAATTTTTTCATGAGACTACCAGATTTGGAGGTGAAGTGTAGCCTACTTGCTATTTATTCAGTGTAAACGTTAAGCTAACGTTGTATACCGTAAAGTCTACCCATAACGTTGGATTGCGCATGATGGCACCTTTTGTTTTCCCTCAAACGTATTTTGTTTTATTTCGACTCGTTATCTAGTTCAGTGCTTTTCAACCGTTTTTGGCATGTGGCCCAATTTCGAAATGCACAGAAGCATCTGACCCGGTTATATATTTTTTCTCATTTTTGCAAGCGACCTCAAAAAAGTTATAGCAGTAAATTTCAAGGGTGTTGTCTTAATATATAAAAACAAGTTGTCAAGAAAAAGTTTTCCAATTTCAGTTTCAAAAATGCCACTAATGATCTTTTTTTTTTAATCTGATCAAGACGCCACGTTACGAGATGCATCCTGTTTACTCTGCTACGTCTTTCGCAGCATGGACTCAAGTTAACTGCGCGTCTAAGACCTAAAGACAAATTCGAACAACAATGGCATGGGCGTAAGCGCCGAGTTTTCAAAATTTTCGGGAAAAGGAGAGGCAAATCTGTGACAATGCGCTTCGGTGACGTAATAATTGGCGTGGTTATGTCAGCCCCAAAATGTTTACAAACAGGTAACCTATCGGTTGTTGTAAGGCGGAGGCGAAATACCTGGCTATTTCTCTTTCATAAGTTAATAATTTAGGTTAAAATTGGTCTCTCAAACTCTGCGACCTTTGCAACAGTGATTCGTCAATACTTTGGAATGGCAGGTTAACAATGCGCGTAAATAAATAAAATTAACCGCCGACGCCCGACATGAGCATAAGAAATAGGACTTTTATGAAATATGGGATGTTAGGTAGATTGCCACGATTACGATACGAGAAGAAAAATCACTCGCGAACTTAATTGTTGCTTGATTATGGTAAATAATTTAACAACTTACCTTTCTCTACCGTTATCAGTTAAAAAACAGGGTTTCCAAATTACAAGTCAACTTTTTATCTCAAGTCGGAAAGTGTTTGATGGTCGAAGTCGTGCAACATGAAAAGATAACTACGATTTTTGTGTGATGTAGCGGTAGTAGAATGTGCGTCTTGCTTTTTTCGTAAAGCTTGTCTCAGAAAGCAATGTTATTGATGAGCGACAACAAATTTCACCGCGAGTCTTGTTAATTTCACAAACCACGCAGGAAATAAATGGGTTAAATTTTAGGAAGTTTTGTCCCAGATGCGAAAAAACCGCGAATAGTCGTTAATTGGCTAAGTATTGTGGTGAAAGTAACGGTAGGTTTGAGGCACTTTGAAGCTTGTTTACAGAATCCTCACTGAGAGTGGTGATAACATAGCTAGCTAAATATCTTTCGTTCTTATTAAGTTTTAATTAACCATTTACCGAATCCGTGAAAAGAGGTCGCAAATATTTTATAGGTAAAATTTTACCTTAGTGAAAAACATTCAAAAATTGACCAAAGGAAAAAGAAATTCGTGGCCGCAAATATTCGCGAGTTTGGTAAACGCAACTTTTAACGTCTAATAAAAAAATTGAAGGCTAATATTTGTAGCTACACATAAAACTACAGGGTTTCACTGAGAGGCGCTAACTAAAAAATATTAAGGTCTATTCATTTAAAACCACCTAGTTTTACTGCATATGCGAGGGGGGATGCACTCCCCAGAAAAAATTTTGGGGAAACCCCGCTTACTTTTCCCGGCGCTACTGTGTACAGGTAGATGCAAAAGACTGCAATAGCCACGCGTGCACAATTACCCTTCAGCAAAAGTTTTTTACGCATTGCACGAGTTTCTGTTAGTTTCGCCTATTTAACAATTTTTTTTTACACTGGTAAACCAGATTGGATAGTACACATAATGTTGAATCAAAAGCCAATTTTGGAACGTTCAATTGTGAATGGCAGCTTTTTCAAATCCCATAACGTCAGGCAAATTTTACTTTATTACAAATTACCTTTCAAGCCATTAAAATAAAAAAGATTACATTTCAACATAAAACGTTTTTAAAAAGATCGAAACTACTATTGATATTTTTTTCTTCACGTTTTAAAGGCTTATTTCAATCATGACTAGTAAGCTGTCGCAGCATATATCTGTCACCTACTTTTTTTTAGGAAAAAAAATTCTGGAGGGAATTTAAAACTAAAATTGGTTAGAAGTCATATTCTTTATTTTTTGTGTTCATAAATGGCAAGTGGAAAAAGGCTATTTGTAACGTGCAAAAACTGAACTATTCCCTCAAAAAATGGCGTTTTTTGTGCTAAACTGAAACCGAGAGTTATGGGCTTTTTTTATCTCAACAAGCACGATTGAAGTTAGCATTGCAACGTAAAGAAAACATATAGAATTCAATCAATCTTTCAAACTTCGCTCGAAAAATGATGTCTTGTGGTAAAACTGAAGTTTGAGAGCTGCTTGCTTTTACTGATCTTTAGCTACAATTGGAATCGGCTGGGAAAAAGTAAAGAAAAAATCTTATTTTAGGTTAATTGCTTGAGAGAAAATTTGTAATACAAAAAAATGTGGCGATTGCGTACGCGACATTTTAGTCGCCGTCACTTGCTGTTGCGTCACAGCCGCGTGATGTTTGCGTGAGACGTTGCACTGCTCTGAAAAGCGTCTGTCCTAGCTTGGATTTCTTTTCTCTATCTCCCACCCATTAAACAGTTGGTTGAAGATTTTGCTCGCAAAATCGCAAAAATTTTAACAAACTGAAAAAGCTAACAAAAACCGCTTGACATAATTTCGCAAATTCGCACTTTTTTTGCGTTTTAAAGGGAACACTGCTTGTAGCCTAGGCTTTGTCATTTTTGTTGTAAAAAACTCCAACAGTGCAGTTTGGCAGCACCACCGTCAAACATGTTTGCTGCTTTTTCTTCTCGTAAACTCTTTCTCCAAGTATTTTTCCACTTTATCTTTCGTACACTTTCTGACACGCACAGCAGGAGTTTACCACTCTCTCTTCTCAAGGGTGCAATCTGTTCTTCCCCACTCATTTCTTACGGTAATGGCAGGATCACGGAGCTGGCTAAGTGCTGCATCAGTCATCTATTTCCATTTTGTGTTTCTTACCCATTTGACTCATCAAAATTTTTAGCACATTTCCTCCAGTGTCCACTAAGTAATTTGTGCGTCCTCAATGTGTCCTCTCTCATCTTCACTGCTATGGACCGAACCTTTTTGAAGTTTTTTCTGCTGATTTGAGAGTCTTATGCAGTGCCTTTTGGTTACTTGACGGCGGACACTTTTGCTTACTCTATCTTGCCACAAAGTCTTTATGCCACTTGCACTTAGGTGACTCTTTGTTTACCTCTGGTCTAGGCTGTGAGAAGTCCCCCAGCTTCTGGGTCTCCGTGGTCTTTTGCTATGTCTCCATCTCGAGAATAAGGTTGTGTAACAACAACTTCGAAAAGATGCAAACTAGGTAAATATGCATCACTAGTATCTCTGCTTAGTGATTACTGCAAATCTATAAATATTCTCTGATACTGTTGGTCCATTTTTTAATTAAATGGTAGTTTTATTTCTTGGCTGCAGTAACATTGCACACACATTTTATTGGAAGACATAGTCGCATTATTACAAGAACTTTACTAAATGGAATAAAAGGGGTATAAGGGGTATATTTACATTGACTGGAATTTACCCAATATGTTCATATAATTCATACAATACATTGCACAACTAACAATAAAAGTAAAATTAAGTGTTTGGCTAGGCCAGCTATAATGTTTGGCTTAGAAGCAGTACCAGTAGAACTCAAAGTGGCCAAGCTCAAAATGCTAAGATTTTCATTAGGAGTGGCTAAATGTAATATGATACGTAATCAGTACATACAAGGAACAACTCGTGTACGAAAACTTGGTGAGAAAGGAGAAAAGTGAGGTTGCTTTAGATAGGCTATTGAAGAGAAGAGATTTGGCGTACTAAGAATAAGGAAAAAAGACTGAAGCAGAGATTTGTGGACTGTGTAAAGCAAGATATGAGGAATGGGTTGATGAAGTTGACAGGAAGACACAAGAGATAGAAGAGATGGAAAATAATTAATCTGCTGTGGTGATTCCTACTGGTAAATGCGGAAGAAATACAAATTCATATAGTCGCATGAAACGTTCAGCAGCTGTGGCCATATGGTAGTGTGTTCATAAAATGTATTCTACATTGTTTGTTCATAAAAGGTGGATAAATGGCAGATGATTTCTTGAAAGATCTGGCTGATCATGGATAAACACAACCTATCTTTAAAAAATCACTTTTATAGCGCTTCGGTTATCCACAAACAAAACCAATTTTCTATTCAGCTAACAGCATTTATTGCAACCATGTAAAAAGTTTACAGATATTTCCTCGTGGTCACTAAAAAATAGCAGACAGAAACTTTTTACAGTCGTGTAAAAATGGCGTACAGAAATTTTTTACGGTCATGTAAAAGTGGCTTTCAGAAGTTTTTCTAGTTACAATCGTGTAAAAATAGTCTGCTAGAATTTTTTGCAGAAATATAGAAGTAGCCACTGACGTAAAATACAGGCCAACCAGGAAATACCAAAGTAAAACTGCTTTTTTGTATAGAAGTACGTGTGTCAATATGTTTTATAATTGCTTTTGCTTCATCACTTACTAGTGAGCTTTTAGTCTTTTTGCTGTGTTCTTGTTAAGTTACCACATAAGCTATGTTTTGTGTGCTCTTATTTTTTATGAAGTACTTAATGAATAAATTGATATACTTTATGCTTTGTCAGCAGAAAGTCAATACTTTTGTTCCATACAAAATAACGAGTTAAGTTGTTACACTGCTTAAATAACTGCGTATTCTGTTGCAGATTCATAGAGTTTCTAAAGCTATTTATATTGTTGCATTGACACAATGAAAACAAAACATTTTATAAAAGAAAAAGAGTTCGTTGGATTACCTACCGCAGCAAATTTCAAATTGGTAGAAGAAGATATTGATGAAAATTTGCAGCCAGGAGGTAATGTATTACTAAATGAGACTATATGTGTATAGGCGGATATTTTATTGGCCGTGATGATATAGAGTCTGTATAGTTCAAAATTTTGCGTATAAATCGGTAAAATGGATTATATTTCGGCCGATAATTTTGTTGTTTCGTAGCATATTTAGGCCAAAGGCCAAGTAAAAATGCTGTTACCAGAAATAAACGTTACTTATTAATTTTTCAGAAGCCTTAACTGAAGCAATATGCATCAGTGTGGATCCGTATATCAGGTATTTTAAAGTGTACGAGTTATTGCAATTCTTGATACAAAGCTACATGTACTTCTTTGAACATTGCATTTAACCTAAGTTTTTAGTTTGAAAACACAATACATGAAGACATTGAGGAAATCTTCCGCAATTGCTTGTGCATGAGTAGACTGTTAACCTTAATTATTTTCCTTAGTTTTTGAAACTGTAGTGCAATGTAAATCCAATGATTCCAAAATAGAGAACTTGTTTTTTTACACTGCCACAGTATTGTGGTGGTCAGAGCATTTGCTTTGCAGTCGGTAAACTTAGGTTTGATTCCTTGTTGCTTCATGCCGTAAAACTCAAAAAAAGATAGTGTCAGGAGCTTCTTTGTTTGGTGCTCAGCACGATAAGGACAGTGTGGAAAAAAAAGTCGATGAGTTCGCGTGTTCTTCCGAAAGGCACTTAACGGGATTCCTTCATCGTTGGCCGGCAGACAGGTTGTGAGGCCAAGCAGCTAATATGTCGTGATGGATCAGACTGACTAAACGCATTCAATTAGAGTGTGAGCTCGTGTGCATGAATGCCTGAACTCTCTATATATCAGAGAATCTACATTGATGATACAGTTGGAAAAATAGACTACATTAAAATTATCTTCTTAAATTACATTAAAATTACGTCAGTATTTTACATCATTGATTTTTAGAGCTCATGCGTTTCCTGTTGGAAGTACCGTCATTGCATTCCAAGCAGCCAGGTACAACGATTTTATTGAACTGACCGATTGCTGTGGTGATTTTTCCTGATGAACTATCTTAAATGTAATGCTATTGTCGAGGACTGAGCATTTACTGATGGTATTAAAATACCATAAAGTGGCTAGCGAAATCACCAAGTAATTTTCATGACTGGGCGGCAGCCTGCTGTTAAGTGCGCCAAGTGCAACTTTAGTGATTGCAGACCTTGCGCTGCATTTTTTGAATTATTTTCTGTTTTTGTGAAAGTTGCGCTGCGCACCAAGAAAAATAATTTACTCTTGGGGCATATTGCGTTGCGCACTACAAAAAGAAAAAACTAGCTTTTGCGTTTTACCTCAAAGTGCTTGGATTTTAGAAAGTGCAATTTAAAATTGGCTTATCGATTTATTTCCTCATTATTTAAAAACCATCTTGAACATTTCTGAATTGGTTGCTAATAGGAGAATCGATAAAATGAAACCATCTTTGAATAGAATCACTTTTATTTGTTCGTAGTTCAGGTGACTTTGGGAAGTGCTAATAGCATTTCGAGTTCTCCCATAGTGGTGCGGGCACTCCAGATAGAGTCCGAGATTTTAAAACTAAAGGTCAGTTCATGATGACTCACAACATATTGAGCGTTTGTAATCACTAAAGATGACAGTAAGTGCCAATTAAACTTTTACTTAAAATTAAGCAGAAGGTGTGTTAATGGATAATAAAATTTCTGTTTATGCTGTTCAAATAAAGATGACTTTTTGCTGTCATGCTATCTTCGCCAGCTGCATTCCTTAGCTTGTACCGTAATTTCTGCTCTTAAAAAAAGCTGTGGTGCGCCATTTGGCCGTTACCATGTTTTAAGGTAGTATTTGTGACCGAATCAAATCGATTTGTATTTGGTCACAAATTGATTTGATTTTGTAGTCAATGTTATCCTAAGTAAATGCATTTGGTAAAATTCGCAATAAGTGGGAATTAGTTACAATTAGTGAATTAGTCACAAATGGTTACGAAATCAATAAATTTGTTAAAGCTTACTAGTCATTTTGATTTAGTTACAGATTTTTGTGTCACTAACCGTATTATCCTTAGAGGCAATGGCCTTCTAAGCGTCGCTTTTTTACCTATTCGGTTTTTGAAAACATGTCATGCAATGTTTGCGATTGATTGATTGATTGATTAGTTTGAATTGGGCTGCAGACACGGCGTACTTACAATGTTAGACACAGTTTAACTGTGGGAACTTGAACTTGAAGCAGCTATAGGCTCTGAATTGTTTCACTTTGGAATAGCTGTAGGTAGTAAAGTGCAAGATAAAATGCACGTCTACGGGCTACTGCACTCGAGCTGGTCTCTGGAAACAGCTTGACTAGAAGACCACTTACCTAATTGGTTCTTTGCTGCTTCCTGATCCATATCGCGTACATCTGTGGTATTGCCTTTTTGCATTGCACAAACGCCTTTTGTGGACCAAAAGATGGCACTACAAGTGTGAGCATGCACAGCGTGATGTGGCGTGCGGCATGGCTGAGCGTTGTGGCTGAAATTGGAATCGAGTATATTTGCTGTGTTGTTGACTTATAGAGCAAGGTAATGATATTATTGGAAACATACCGTCAATATATTTCAAATGTACACACTAGCTTAATCATCTTGAACTTCAGTTTTTTCCCAAGTACCATAACCATTGTTTTCTGCAAAAAACTGACAGACCGAGTTTTAGGTCAACAGCATAAAGTTCTGTCGCCTATGTTGCACTTTCACTACCTGCAGTTATTCTACATCGATAGAACTCAAGAGCTCAGCTGCTTCAATTTCAATTTGCGCCAGATAAACTTGTTTCAAAAGTTTTAACTACGCCGCGTCTGCCGCCCAGTGCAAACCAATCAATCGCAAGCGTGTCATGTGGTGATTTCAACAACCAAATTGGTAAAAATGCGATATTTAGACGACATTGCTTTGAAAATATGATACGGCTGAGCGATGTATGAATTTGCGGCTAAATCAAATTATGATTTGAAAATTTCAACAAACGCATTTATTGTGGACAGCGTTTGTGACAAAAGCAAACCAATTTGTACACGAAAAGGAATTAATTTAATTTCGTCGTAAATGTTATCCTAAAGCATGCGTAACGGACAGTGAACAAATGGCGCTCCATAAAATGCTGCCGATGATGAAAATGCTGTTAATTTCTAATGCATACTGCACGATCGCGATTATCGCGCTGCGATTTAGCACAGGGGTGACGAACCTATTTGCTATCGCGGGCCACTTTGTCAGTTACCGCTGAGTTAGCGGGCCGCACGACTTTTTAGTCATACTGTGAAACCTGTTAAAAACGAAAAAATCATTCATCAGCAGAAACGAACAAAAAACGAAAATAATAAAAACTCATGCGAACTATACATCTAAAGTTATTTAACGCAATATTAAAGAATGAAATAATAAAAAATAACAAAGAAGCATTTAATGGAGTTTTTTGCTCAGTGAGAAATTTGGAAACTTTTTTGCTTTACTAAGCGCTTAATATCAGGACGAACCGACGATGTGGCAACTCTCAACTGCATGCTAAGATTTTCGTCTGTTAGCCTTGACCTGTAACGACTTTTTGTGATGTTCATTTTAGAAAAAAATTGTTCGCATAGATATCTGCTTCCAAAAACAGATGACCATTTGAGAGCGCTAGCTCTCAAGTTTGGAAACTCTTCCTTTGATACATAAACATTATAAAATTCAAGCAACGGCTTGTTCAGATACATTGCTTTCAGCGTGTCATCACTTTATAGTTTTGTGAGTTCGAGTTGGAGCTCAGAGGGTGCAGAAGCAGGTGTAACATTGAAGGGGATAGAAAAGATATCAAGCTCCGCCTGCTTGCTTTTGATATTCTGAAATCCGGCATTAAACCTTTCCAAGAGACTGGAACATTCCAAAGCATATTGAGCGCAAGAAGTTGGATGGTATTTTTTCAACGTGGGAAAATGCGTGCAATCGTTTTCTTTCAACTGATTTTCTCTAAGGTTCAGCATTGACGTGAAAGATTTGATCTTGGAAAACATCGAGTGCAGTAGTTGATCTGGTCCTTGAAGTTGCACGTTCAAGTCGTTTAAATGCTTTGTGATATCTACCATATATCCTAGGTCGCACAACTAGTTTTCATCCTCCAGCTCAGTCAAAGGACATTTCTTCAAATTTCTAAACTCAATAATTTCTGGTAGAAGAGAATGAAAGCGCCCAAGCATATTCCCACAACTCGTCCAACGAACAGCACAGAAATATAGAGATCATCATAATCAGCATCAAAGTCTTTGAGAACTTGCTTAAATATGCGGTTGTTTAGGTCTCTTTTATTAATAAAGTTAATACAGTCTGTAACCACCGATACCACATGATCAGATTTCACAGATTTTGCACAAAGGCTTTGTTGGTGAACAATACAATGAAAAGATACCAATCTATCATGTCTAATATCTCTTGCATCCATTTCCTTCTTTAACAGTGATACCACACCTTTATGTTTCCCAACCATAGCTGGTGCGCCATCAGTAGCAACACCACACAGCTTATCTAACGGCAGATCGAACTTGCCTAGGGCTTGAAGGAGCTTTTGAAGCAAGTCCTCTCGGCGAGTAGTTTTGTGCATCGATTCCAGAGACAACAAGTTCTCATCAGTTTGAAAATCTGATGTGACCCCTCGAAAAAATATTGCCAGCTGCGCGGTATTCTTGATGTATGTTGTTTCATCGAGACGGAGGGAGAAGTTAACGAATTTCTCAGCTCTTTTTTTGAGATTATCTTCAATATCTTGATCCATTTCTTTTATGCGTTCACAAACAGTGGGCCTGGACAAATTCAGCTTCTGGTACAAATGAACTGACTTTGGAGCCAACTTTTCAGCTGCTTTTACAAGTACAGTCAACTCCCGTTAATCGGACCCCCTTTAATCGGACACCCTCGCCATCGGATACAAATTGTCAAGGAACGGAATTTCTGCATTGTAATGTACTATGTTTTATCTCTATAATCGGACAACCCCGCTATCCGACTATGACAGCGAAATTCTAGGAACAAAAGTGCAAAATGCATTAAAAAATTTTCCGTTAATCGGACATAGACCGCAGCAAGTTTGAGACGCCGCTACCCATAAGCTGGTTTTATGCTTAGCCCTAATTATAGTAGGCCTACAATGACAATTACAATCCCAAGACAACGCGTTATTGTTCGTTTTCTTTTTCTCCACTATATTCTCACCGTTTGAGACGTAGAAATCTGTGTAGAATAAGCTGTCATTTCAACCTACTACACCAGGAAAGTCAGTAAGATGTCAGGACCTCCAACAAAACGCGCTCGAATAGAAATTTCAGCAGCAAAGAAGCAGGACATTTGCCAATACAAGAAAGAAAATCAGAAAGCAACCCAGCAAGATATCGTACGGCATTTTAGCCTGACATGGGGGACTGCAATAGGAAGATTTACAATTTCTAGCTTTTTAAAGGAGAAAGACAAGTGGCTGTCATTCCCTATGCAAGGAAACACCGATTCAACAAGAGACCGGTCTTGCAAGGAACCTTTGCTGGAAAGCGCACTTTCCATGTGATTCAATGACGTCCGAACAAAAAATCTGCCAGTTAATAGCGACATGATCATTGAGAAGGCAAAGAAGTTTGGCGGAGAATTGGGAGTTGTAGGTTTTTCCTATTCTAATGGATGGTTGGAACGATTTACAAAGAGGTACGGAATTTTACTGCACAAGGTTCATGGAGAATCAAATGAAGTAAATCTTGCTGATTTTGAAAAGAGTAGAGAAGAATAGCGTTGCATTATTTCAGAGTATGAACTTAGTAATGTATACAACATGGATGAAACTGGTCTCTTCTATCGTTTAGAACCTGATGCAACATTGGCTACGGGACCAGTTAAAGGAAAGAAAAAAAATAAAGAACAAATTACGGTCGCACTTTGCGCTAATGCAACCGGAATGGATAAACAAAAACCGCTTTTGATCGCAAGAACAGCGAGGCCCCGTTGTTTTGGAAAAGACTTTGATCCAAATGTTTATGCCATCTACCGTTACAATAAAAAGACCTGGATGACAAGCGACCTGTTTACAGAATGGTTAGAAAATTTCGAACGAACAATGAGATCAAAAAAACGCAAAGTTCTTCTGCTTCTTGACAATGCAACAAGCCACAAGGTACCGGAGGATTTACAAAATGTACGAGTCCATTTTTTGCCACCGAATACGACTTCACACCTCCAGCCAAACGATGCCGGAATCATACGCAATTTCAAGCTTTATTACCGAAAGGGACTAACAAAACATTTTCTACGTGCAACAGAGGATGACAAACCTATGTCTATAAATCTCCGAGAAGCACTTCGTCTCATTAAGGATGCGTGAAATGACGTAAAATCTCAAACAATACAAATGCTGGAAGCACATGGGCATTATAGTGCGCCGTGATCTTTTGAATGATGACCCAACAGAAATAGGTCAGGCTGAAGAAGAAGTGTGAAGAGAAATTAGCGAGGGGCTACAAAATCTGACCGTCATACCAAATGAACATCGCATGTCAGTGAACGAATGGCTTGACATTGATCGCAATGAAGAAACGGGAGAAACTTTGTCGGATGAGGCTATCATTGAGATTGTACAACCACCTGCAATTAGAGAAAACGAGAGTGGTGAAAGTGATGAAGAGATAGAGAATCCGCCACGTACGGTAACGACAAGGGAAGCAACAGCTGCTCTTGAAACTTTGATTACATACATGGAACAGAACCCAAGGCTACAGCATGTTAGCGATCATTTACACGGTACTTGGACTTTGAAACGGGACATTGATCTTTTAAATCAACAAGCGCTTGTGCAAACCACTTTGATGAATTTTTTTAAAAAGCAATGACCTGTCGGGGACTGTGCCTTTTTGTGATTTATGCTGTAAATAAAGTTTCGTTAGATAAAACGAATTTTGTGACTTATTTTGCAGTTTCGTTGACTATAATGATTTACCTGTGCTAACCAGGGCCACGCAAGTGCAGATCGGCATTGCGTGATTGACGTACCGACATTACCAACCACAAACTAGGCTAACTCGTTAATCTGACAACCTCGCTAATCGGACATTATTCACTGGAACAAATGGTGTCCGATTAACGGGAGTTGACTGAAGTTCCTTGGCTCATGCTCCATCGTCATACGGCTTAAGCTTTTTAGCGATCAATTCCGATACTTCATAGCTCACTGTGAGCACATCGTCATTTGTACTGCAAAAAGAAGTCATGACACTTTGTTGCGCGTACAAATTTTTCTTAAATTCTTCTATCTTCATTTTTCTGAGCTCCCCATCCAACTTTTTAAACTCAGGATGGTTGGTCACGTAGTGACGTTTTAAATTTTCTTTTTTCAGAACAGCTAGCGGCCTTTTGCACTTCAAACAAAACGGTTTTCCTCTTTCCTCGATAAAGAAAAACATATCAGTCCATTCTTTTTGAAATACCCTTCTTTCATCCACAATCTTTCTTTTCTTTGCTGAAGACATCAAAAGAAAAGGCTAATTTTTGTTAAAGGAAAACAGAATAACGAATAACAACTTAGAAAAGGTGTAAAATTTTGCATAACATATATTACTACAAATCATTTATTCATTTCTGCAAGCTTACATATTCACTACTGTAAAGCAAGCTAAGCTTACACTCAAATTGTTACTGCTACCAGTACTGCAAACTCACTTATTCATTTCTGCAAGCTGACATACTCACTACCGTAAGGCAAGCTAAGCTCACACCCAAATAGTTACCACTGCATTGTACTGAAGCGCGGTTAAATTATTATTACACAGCAATGGATGCAGAGCTGAATCCCGAATTAGATGAAAGGGCTGTACTGCGTTTGTAAGATTCCTGCGTGATATGTGCGTAACTCAATCGGGCTATCAGCTCTTGATATCGCATCGCAAAGATTAGAAGCGGGTCAAAGAAAGTTCAAGAATGCTGGTCTCGCCTGAATGCTTTGCGGGCCGCACGAAATTCTTTCGCGGGCCGCATGTTCGTCACCTCTGATTTAGCAGATCTAAAGGGCGCAAGTGCACATCTGTTGGTATTTCCTTCACTCAAAAAATGTGCTTGCGGAAAGTTGTCTAGCGTTTAACTCGTTTTAAAAGACTGCGCGTGTAAGAATTACAACAAAATACTCAGCTCTGGTGGTTTTGCTCGCCACTTTGTGCTGTTTTAAGCTGGAATATAATACCTTGTCTATTTGACATTACGTGACTGCATGGGTGCACAATAAAGCACCAAAGCTGTTGCCATCAATGCAATTTATAGTTTATTATCAATTAGTATGTTTTGCAATTTTGAAATTAATAGATTATTTTATTGTTTTACAGAGTGTTGAAAAGTACAATTGACAAATATCCAAAAGGATGCGCTATTTTGTTTCATGGAGGATGGAAAACTGTCAACAAAGTAAAAGAAAGTGAGATTTGGTATCGAGTGGACGACATAATTTCGGAAAATGACATAACTCGTGCTGTTGGTGTTTTGGGCATGCCTGGGTAAGATGAAAACGAGTTGTAACTATTATAACTTCGTGCCATTATAGCCAAGATGTTAAACCGTTGCTTTTTCTGACACAACTTACAGAATATCTTGTTAGTTGTTCCTTTAGCCTTGCCAGCTTTAAAGCGAGTCGATACGTAAATTGTTCTACGTTTGTAATTCTAGTTGGTTATGTTAATTATGCGATTGCATGAAGTTAAAAATAATAAGAAAGTTGTACATAGCAAATGTGTTTAGCCTTACTGCATACATCGGGTTCCTTGACCTTTGCAAGCCTCAGAAAGGTGAAACAGTGATGGTGAATGCATGCACTGGTGCAGTTGGAAGTATGGTGGGGCAAATAGCAAAAATAAAGGTAATCTTGTGGTATGTAAAAATGGTTCACTTCAATTTAACTTTTCTTTTCAGCTTTTTCAACCATTCAAATTTTTACTAGCATGATTGAAGTTTTGTTCAGTTAATTCACTGTTATATCCGGTACAAACTTCGGCGTCTTCAAACAGAAATCACATCATGTTACGAGTAATAATTAACTAGGAGCCGGGTCTCAACTAAACAAAGACTTATCTCCGTCATTATCTATCAAGTTTATGATTAATTTTTTTGCTCGTTTTTGTAAGTCTTTGCTAACAAACGATACTAATCCCTCAATATTTGCAGTTGCTTTATGCTACACTTGTTTACAGGGCTGCCGGGTAATCGGTAGTTGTGGATCGGATGAAAAAGTCAAACTTGCTGAATCACTTGGCTATGACGGAGCATTTAATTACAAAACCGAAAAATCTTGGCGTGAGGCAATTAAAAGACTTGCTCCTAACGGCATTGATTGCTTTTTTGATAATGTGAGTGCGTTTATTTTCAAATTAACGCGTTTTTGAGGGGATCTCAAAACTAAAGGAGGAAATATGTTACTGTTGGTTTGAATGCAACGCATTTTCACATTCATTAAATGATGGTCTGGTGTTCGAAATTCCATAAAAGCACTATTGGCATTCGTCAAAAGGAGCGTGGGGAATTTAAAGTGCTATGTTATTCCAGCAAAAAAGTCTGGTTCGAAAGCGAGTGTGTGGTGGACCAGTGCTGTGATTTTACGAATTCCCAAGCATTCAAGATGTAAAATCCCACAATTTCCCAAGATTCGTAAACACAATGCTCAAAATATAGATTGGCATTTTCACACAGCAGTTTGTAATTAACAACTTGCGAAAAATATCAAGTTTAATTATGAAATTTATTCAAGTTAGAAACACCTCAACAGTCTGTTTCGCCTAAGGCGGCTTGTCAGGAAATAGTTCTTATTCAAATAGAACCTGAGTCAAGTTTAATTAAGTAGATGCGGTCTTAAATTATGTAACAAAGAAAATCAAAATTCTATACACAAAACCAAATCCATTGTTTAATACTCTCTCTAAGAAATGAATGCTGTCAAAAAGGCAAATGAAACACGAAAATGTTTTCCACATTTTTACTTACACTCTTGTTTGTTGTCATCAACAGACAAAGAAATACACTCATTAAAAAGTACACCTGGCGTGAACACTAGTTTTGTAAACACAGAAGTGCTTTCAAAAATAAAATTTTTATATGCCGGGCTTAACTTTTATTGGCAATATCAGTATTGACAATAGAATAGACATATCTTCTGTGACACGCTCCACTTTTAGGATCATCGACAAGGCCTTATGATGGCCTCCAAAGAAAAAAGTCTTCTTCCAAAGTCATAGACGCTTAAATCCAAAGCTCAGTCATAACCTGAACACTTGAAGAGCATTGGCGTCAGTTGTGGTTCACACTGTTTTGCCAATATATACCAATAACGATAATATATATTTAACCTTATCAGCTACAGTTATTTTCGAATCGCAATTTTTACAAAACTAAGCTGCTTAGTGAGCAGAGATACAATCGTTTTGTTTTTATTCTTTCAAGCGCTATCTCGACTGCCTGTAGCTTAGGTTCGGCAAATTTGATCAGTCATGCATCATTGATTACTGTGTAGTAGGCTACATGTTTAAAATATATAACATCATTAAGGGTAGATGAGCAAAAATATGAAAAAATGTTGGTCCAACTGATAATCAAAAATTCCTTGTCTCAATTATGTGTAAACCGTTCAAATTTTTAAAATTTAGCCTCCAAACCAAATAACACCATAATTTTCTAAGATTAGTCGATTTAGAAAAGAATTTTTTGAATATCCCAAGGTAGGCAGCATTTTCTCAAGATTTTGGTAAATTTCTCAATGAGTGGCAACGCTGTGGTTGGTGTACACTGAATCAGCACATATGGGCCTGCAAAATTCGAGAAAAAGGACGTTAAGTCGATTTTCGATATAACCCTGCTGTACTGCGCATGTTTTACTCGATTTGGACAATTGTTTTTTGTTGTTTTGCTTATCAGGTAGGCGGTCAACTAGCTTCAGACACAATAGATGTGATGAACACTTACGGAAGAGTTAGCTGCTGCGGAGCTATCAGCGTCTACAACTTAACTGAACCAGTGAAGGGTAAGCCTTGCTTACTTTTTGTACTACGTGTTTTCTCTCCGACCCATCTCTTTGTTGTCGGTATGTTACTGTTGCCCACATTTGACTTCCTGGACCTTCTCATTTCGGTAAAGTAGACTTCGGCCTCTTTGTTAACTATTGACTTTGTGGCGCAAAAGCCACCCTTCATTTTAGATGTTTCTACTGAAGTTTGCGCCATTCAGTAAGTTTTTGGCTGGTCTCGGAAGCACCAACCAATTTTTCACTTCTCTTTTTTTCGCTCTGTCTTTACTATGCTCTTTTGTCGGACTCTCACTTTGCCCTTGCCGCGCTTTCCTTCTCCAATTTTTTTCGTACTCTCTGCCATATATGGAAAGAATGTCACTTTTCCCCTTTTTCTGTTTTCTGGGTGCAGTCAACCATCTCTCTCTCATTTCTTGCTGGTAGCGACCCTGCTGTTGAGCTATCTAGATGGGTTCGATGCTTCGCACACCACTGGGCGTTAGGGCTTCTTTGCTTTCTCTCGTATCATCCGATCTGTTCTTTTAGTCCAGAAGCGCACCGTCTTGTCAGAATTTTTCGACACCTTTGTCTTCCAGGATTTACTCAATAACTTGAGCTTATTCTTCGCGCTTGCTGTGTCCTTTCTCGTTTTCGCTGCTACGTACACAACCTTCTTTCAATGCTCATCTCTCTGGTAGGAATATCCTTTCTGCAGCGTCTGTGGTCAATTGTTGGTCACCTCACTCCGGACTATTTCATCTCATTATGTCTTGTCATGCTTCGGACTTTTTCCAGGTCCTGGGAAGTTGCCCTGCTTCTGGGGCTTCATGGTTTTCAGCCTCACCTCTACCTTGAGAAAGACCTAGAATATTAACAGCAATGGATTGGACCTTCTTCACTGAGCGCATGATCATGTGGCCAGTTCTATCAATGACTGTGTTGTTGTGGGAAATGCGCTTGTTTGGTTGAACTGCTTTTGGTAGAAAAGCGATGTGCCAGCTGTGTTGGGAACTTTCAAACAAAGCGTTTAAGGCAATTTATTTGTGTTGAATAATTGCGCATTGTCATTTTTTGAGCGTGAAAAGGTGGTTTTTAACGAGGGATACAAGCAATACCTGTTAGGTTTCTGGGGCTTCATGATGTTTGTTATGTCTCCTATCCCGAGGAGGCGATCGAGTAGGAATCAACAACCGCTAGATTTATTTAGGAAAAAACAGTTGGATTTAAGCTCTCTCGAAAGTGTGTTACAATGATGTTTTTTAGAGATATCTATGTTGCATACACGTTGGAGACCTTGTACTGAAATATTGTGACCATTATTCGTTGAAAATCTGATCAAAAAATAATTTCTATGCCCAACGCTTTGTTCACGGCGTGATGCTGGACCCAATGCTGTATAGGCCTAATTGCAGCAAAATATTACAAAATCTGAAAGGAAACGAGCGTAGACGTTCAATCACTGCTCCATGTCTTATTTATAAAAACCCGGAGGCATTCTTCACGTAGTCTGCCCTTTTTAAGTGTGCTGTTTTACTTTGCTCATATGCTGATTGCTGATCAGGTATGTTACGATAATACCTATCAGTGGCGAATGCATGGGGGACGGGTTAAATGGTCAAACTCTTCCCCCCATAAATACTGGAGGTACACGCATCAACATAAAAAAAATTCACGTAACCAGTTCAGCAAAACTTGTTTCAGTAAGCAAGAAAATGCTTACTTCTAATGTAACTTCCTAAAATTTTTCCGGGAAGCATGCTCCCAGACCCTAGATTGATCGTGTTTTTGGCACTTTTAACGAGAGAACCCAAAACCTACCTCATGACAAATTTCTGCGTACGCCGCTAATACATATATTTATATATTTTTCCAGTTTCACCAATACAATGGAGCATCATTGGAAAACAACTTGAATTGAGAGGATTTATAATTAGCGATCCTCGTTTTCGACCGAGGTACCCTGAAGCTGTTAAACAAATGGCTCAATGGATCGCTGAGGTATATATATCTATAACATTGTTAGAAGTCCCACTAGATCGATATGGGATTTGTTTTTTCATTGTTTGACCAACGCATCAGTATCAAGTAGTTATTTGCACCGTACTAGTCTTTTTTTTCCGATGAACGAGTTATGCATGACGGATGCTAACCACCAGTCATGAGGTTTTTGCGAGGTTACCCGCAAATGTAGGGCGTTTTCACTCGTCCATGTACAAATGGGGTCTCGCTCCATCATCAAATTGCGAATGTGGCGCCACTGAGCAAACTGCAGATCACGTCATATCTTCATGTCTCCTACATCATATACCAAGAGAAACACGAGGTCTGCAGATTTTGGATGATGCAACTTAATGCTGGCTTAGCATCACCACTGCCAGCATCTAATCTGGGCAGTGCAGCAGCCCGGGGTGGTAAAAGAATAGACCCTCGGCCCTGGCCTTGATTTGTGCTGGCCCGGATTGAGTTTGAGTGCCTGACCAAACGACGACGAGGTTTTTGCGGAGCTCATTGGTTAGGAAATTTGCGTTGTTTTAATGTGGTGGCTCGTTGGGAGAAGATTGCGTGTCACTTAACACAAGATCGTAAAACATTTTTACTTGTGGTTCCCAGCGAGGTTGAACCCCAAACGTTTTCCTGTTGCTCCATGTGCAGTCTGCACGTAACTAACAAATCGGAAAAAACTGCTTCACATATATTTTGCAAGTTCAAGTTGAACTTTAAAACCTCCCTGTAAGTTACTCGTACTGTAATTGGTCATGTTTGTATAGTTTTGAATCTACTGGGCCCAGGATTGTTTCATACAATTTTTGTGCTTTCGCAGGGAAAGATTAAAGTCAAAGAAACGATTTCAAATGGTTTCGACAAGTTACCAACAGCTTTTATCGAGATGTTGAGTGGGAAAAACGTTGGAAAAGCTGTTGTACGAGTTTAACTTTTCATTGGCGCGTGCAGTTTGCTTACTGCAGCTCAATTATTGGTCCAAGATGTTGATTACGTAGTTACTAATTTGCTACCGTTTGATTACCGTGATTTTTATTTCAAGTTGTAATTTCATTAATTTAGTGTACCGCTGAATCAATTGCTTTGTAATACAGTGAGCCAAAATATAATTTTATCATAGCCTATTTGGTGTTGTCGTTAGTTTCGACAGTCTCTTCAAACGTTGCAAGTTCGACACCTATCAACAGTCGGCTCAACGAAGTGGAGCAAATTCTGACCTTGCTGGGTTGGCCAGAAATGGCTGTTGGCCTCTCTAAAGGTTGCAGATGTACAGGGCTCTCCGCACCAAATATTTTTGCTGTGCTGCTCTCTGAACACCGCAAAACGGCAGCACGGACTCTGTTTCTAAATTTGTCTTGTATTTTTTCCTCCTCCCTGATCTCCTTTTTATTTCTGATGAGCGGCAGCGTTCATCCTAATCCTGCATCCCATCTTCCCCTGTTCTGTGTGCGCTGGCAATGTGACCTGAAGGGGAGGTTAGTGCAATGCTGTATGAGGTCAAATTGGTACATTTAAGGTGCTCTTCCCCTTCTTGTAATTCAGATCCCTTTCTAACTCGCACTTTTAAAGCTGTTCTTCTTGCTGCATCTCGACTTTTCTTGGGGTTCCCCATCCCACCAACAGTGTGCCATCTCCTCGACCCTCAAGCCTTTACACTGTAATTCATGAACCCCACTTCACTAGTAGAGCTCTTTTTCCTTACCATCTGATTAATACCCTCCTTTTGCCCTGTCACTAACTACTTTTTTCTTTACAATCTCTGGTTAAGGCCTTGGGGATGCTTCTGGGGCTCAGTGGTTTTGCACCATGCCCTCAACTCTCGGAAGGGATCGACAACAACATCGTAGCAAGTTTGTCAAAATTGGGTTAAATAATACCTCTCTGTCCATTAGTCTTATATTGGATCGAAGATCAAGCTGTCATTAAGTTAGTGAGATGAAAAGTCATTAATAAAATATGTTCCAAGCCAGTGCTTCTCAAACTGGTACGTGAGCAGTCGATTGCCGGTACGTGGATAGTTCGACAAGTATATACATGAGTGGTCTATATGGTTGAAATGGAGCTAGTACTCTATCCTCCAGATCATACCAATCTTTATTGCCAATGGGGCCGCATAAAACATCTCGTAAAATTAAAATGCCACCAAAACTTACATATTTCTGTTACTACCGGACTCTCGCCAAATTATCTGATTTCCGGATCTCCTGCCAAAATTACCAAACAATCTTCTGAAATGATTACAAAGACTTCAAAGCTATAAAAGATAGGCCTTAACCAGGCCTTTTCATTTTTGACTTCGCTGCATTTCGTGTTTCATTAGTAAAATAAGCTTAGCCGTTGTTATTATAATTTCGTCATTACCTGAATAACCTACTAGTAGGCATACATACATTAAATTCGTCTCTAAAATCTATCCTGGCATTGTTTCCTATTGTAACTACATACTTTACTGATTTAATTTACCAACAAAATATGTGTTTTTCTCAATTGCTGTCAGATTGCAGTTTGTAGTACAAAGTTGTGGTACAAAACCCCTACAGCTGCAAACTTAAGCTAATGGTGTTTATTTGATTAATGTCACATCCACGAAACTGCCTCAAAATTGTAGATTGTAGAGCTTCCTCCCCGAAGGTAATGCGTTGTTGCTTTAAACTTTGACGTGATCATACCGAAAGATGTCAAAAATGGTATTCACAGTTCCGTGTTCTTCTTTTTGTGGTTTTAATGTTGATAAATACGACAATAAAATATGCTAAATGAGTCGGCACATAATTTTAAAAAACTTTTCGAATTTTCGCTGTTACATGGCTAAAAGATTGCATCATACAGAACTTTCCTTCTTGAATAATGTTATGTTTTGTCACCGTAATGATGTGCAACACTTTAGCAAAATGTCGTAAGGCAAATTGCAATCGATGTTGTACACGTGGTCGCTATCCCGTTTAGCGAGTCATACACGCTTGGCGATTATCACGCGAGTTTGTAGTTGTTCTGATGAGCGGTTTACGGCGGTCCCACCATGAAACTTTGCAATATGCTAGCAATTTATATCGAAATCTTTTAAGGTCTTTGATGAAAACATCCGCCACGGCGTTTCCTGCTCAGTAAAATGTTTTAAACTGGTCACTGATGAAAACTGAAGTTAGCCATCAAGATCGATTTTGATGCTGATCTTCAGCCTCCACCAGATGAATATCTTCCGATAAGCAAAGTGAAGAGCTACTAGAAACAGAACGATATCATCAATATCGGTAACCGTCAGTTGTAATTGCCATTATTTGCTTTTAGTTGGAGACGGCTCTGCTTTTCTCTAGAATCGGAAATCACTGGTCGTTGATTTTTTAGAAAAGCCGAGGTTTTTGCAATTTCAAATATTTGTTGGTCATGAAAAAAATCCAACAATGGCGTCGGCATGGGTGGGGGCAGGAGAGCGATGGCCACACTGGAATTCAAAAATTAAAATTATTTTCGTCAATTTTCGTAAAAAAAACAGAAGTATTCTTGTATCTCAGCTTTGTAATCAGTGAATTGCCACAAAAAAGCAAGTTTTTTGCAAATGACTTGTTTTCTGTTGGAATATGGAAAAAGTCTTCTCAAAATAGATACAAACTTGGATATTGTGCAACTTTACTGAAGGTTTGATTTTTCTGCATCGTTTATTTCAAAAGCTATGGTAAACTTCTGGCCCTAAGCGGTTTGACCGATGACGGAGAGGAATAACGCGGTCATTTCTTGGTGTAGCCAAGTAAAATCGGTTTTAAACAAGTGTTTGCACTCATTGTTGAGATTTCGGACCCCAAGCAAAGTAATTTGAAATAATTTTTACACTCCACCCAACAACTTAGTGCATGAAATAGATAAAAGCAAATTTCGCAGCATCAAAAAATTAGTCTTCAAAACGATTTTGATGCAAAGCTAGAGCCGAAAGAAAAAAGAAAGCATAATCTTCGAAACACTTACTTAAGCTGCTTGAGTTGACATGCGGGTAAAGAAGTTGTTGAGCAGTCCCGAGTCAGCATCGCAATTGTGTGAGTTGGAGCGCCGTATTGCGACAAAAACAATTGCGTGGTCTTGCCATTCCAAGGTAAAAATAATTTGTGAAAGTTTTGTTAAGAAAGACGCTTTACCGCAATTTCCTTTGCTTACGGTAGGCGGCGAGACGCAATGGACAGAGAGCAATGCTTGCCATCAGAAGACTGCAAGTGAAGCGAGCGTCACATTGAATCCGGCTACGTTACGCACGGTTTCTGATGAATGTATTGAATTAAAAAGAAAGGCTTTGCTTTTTTGGTTTAGGTTTATAGCATGACTACACAACTACTTTAAAAATGATATTCGCAGCTCTCCTGTTTATTGTTCTCCACAGGGAATGACGAGGAGGCTGAAACATAAAACAGAGTTTACACACTTTGAATGAAAATAGGGCAATGGGGTTTTGTGACCCAAGCATGTTGCGATTGTTGGTGTCCAAACCACCCAAAAAGAAAGGGTCGCACATGCCTAACACCACTACTGAGTACCACTACCTAAAAAATTGTGTGATCACTCTTCTTGTGTCATCGACACATGAATTATTGTCACTGTCGTCAGTGCTAATGCGCTTCGGAAAATAATATGCAGAAATTTTCTCAAAAATCACTCCTGAAGTTTAAAATGGTTTTAAGATTTATGGGTAACACTTTTAGTAACCGACTGGATGTTACGACTTTAAGGGAGACTCGGGCTGCTGCTATAGTGTTACGCTTTTGGGAGAGGCAATTCATAGCAATATTTTTGCTTGATTACGTGCTTGTGGTAAAAGCCGCAGGCATTGACGTGAACAGAGCAGAATAGCTTTTGGATAACCACCTGATCACAGTGGGACATGAGCGCTAGCAAAGTAGAAGTGGGAAGAAATTTGTTTGTTAAGTCGGGATTCAGAAACTACAGCACCCGTATTAGTACATTAACATTATGATTCTGTTATAAATTCAAGTTTTCGGGCAAAAGATTTGTTTTACTTAATCTTAACTTTTGTGCTACCGGTAAGTAATAATTATTACACAAATTTCTTCGATGATGCCTTTATTTGGACTAACATTTCGTTAATAACAAATATGTTTGTTTTATTACTGGTAGGTCTACTTAATTACTTAAATTTTATATTTTAAGACAACCACACTAAAATCAGGATGTTTCTGTTTCTGTTACAGAGAAAAATTCTGGTAAGAATTGCAAAGACATTATTGAACCAAATTTTCAGAGATACACGAACCTAGACATTGGCTAATTTGGCGCTGACTTAGCTTACGACCAAGAGTATCGACAACATGATTTTATATGCATGAAGCCGTTTTATTTTTACAAGCACAATAAAGACAATTTAAAAAACCATTAAAATCTGGTTAGCTAGACCTGCGGGTTCAGTAAACTCCAAAAAAGTAAAAGGTCAAGAATCTCAAAATAGGTCAACATGCATCTGGCTCTAAAAAACATTCACAGCACTGCCAACACTAAAAAAATAGTCCACCAGAAGCATTTTTTCATAAAAAAAAGCACCGTTTGTTTATTGCAGTACTGCCAGAATATTTGTAACTAAAAACAACCGTCAGAAATTTACTTGTGCTTTGTGATTTAAAATTGCAAACAGAAAAACATTTACAAAAATAACTATGAAAGTGATGTCGAGGCTTACTGAGTAAACATTCAACAACCCAATTTTTCCCCGGTGTTCAATTTATAGTGTCACGAGTATACATTTCGTAGAAAGACCAGGGATGCAATCAACCGAATAGAAGGCAAGGGAGTTCATGACGCCCTTAAGCCTCAGAGCATTATCAATATAAAATTTCTCCCCCATCAATAAAACGATGGTAAATAATTTGATCTGCCAACACAATTTTTGACAGTGATCTCGTAAAATGTCATCCCCTGATCAAACCTATTTAATTTACCCCTCCCTTCTTATTAAAATCTTGACTGGCTTTCTGAGGTAGGCTATTGGCCTATAATAGCTAGATGAATTTCCGGGTATAAAATCAACAATCAAGATACTAAAAAAGCGACAATTCATATTCACTGTTTATGACGACAAACACTTCGCTTACAAAAACAAATAAAGAAATTGGGGCTAGATAACACTTTGCCAATTTTGTGATTCTGAACAAATGTCTGACCAAGTTTCTTTTGTGCTCCGACTGGTCTTGCTGTTCTCAAACATATTCTGTTTTTTCGCCATTGGTTTTTGCCATCGAGCTGAAGAAAAAAATTATAAATTTCTGAGAGGAGTTTTCTTTCAACTTTTGAGTAACCAAACAGTAATATATGATGTTACTTGATTTGAGCGTAATAGTAAAATAATAACACTAATTTATTTTTGCAATTTCGTAGGCCTATTCATCTTTTGAATAAATAAAGAAAACTACTAATAGGCCGAACCAATAAGCTACTCAAAAGCGGCAAAAAAGTTGTGTTTTAAGGCAAAACGAGAAAGCTCTTCAAAATTCGTTGAGTATTAACATGCTAGACTTCCTATAGTCCTATGACCTGCATTTGTGCTGATTTGTTGCAGATTATCATACTTTGTTTTTTATATATATCATCTTTAGCTAAATGAGTAGAGAACAAGCTTTATACATGTATTTCAATCTAAAAGTAATTCCTAGTTCCATAAATTCAGGGATGTCAAACTCATTCAGTGCTGCGGGCCACATTTACATACCTGGATTTGATACGAGCCAGACTGTACTGAAAAAAATTTAAGCAGGCAAGACTGTATACCAATGGTCCCTAAACTTTTTTGTCTGCCGGCACAAGAAACTAGTTGATCAAATTTCGGGGTACACCAACCACGCAAATCTATTCCCAATGATGGCGAGTGGGATCATTTAAAAATCACCACTTCTCCAAACAACGATCTCGGAAATTGGGTGATGAAGCCCGAAACGGTGTTGATCTCCGAAAAAAGTATTTCCCTGCGATGTTGCGTTTGTTTACAAAAACAAAGATATGTTCGCGATTGTAAGCTGCGTGTTATCTAACGTTGCAATACTGCCGAAATTGATTAAGAATCATTTCGCGGGCAGGATCCGGCCCACGGACCGTACGTTTGACACCCCTGTATAAATGCAAAATTTTTAAGTTTCTTTTCGTCTTTTGAAAAAAGATCTACCATATACAGGCTAATAAGTTTTTCACATTTTTTCAACGATGGTTGTTAATATTGTCAGTAAGCTTGATGAAGGGAGATGGCAGATGAATCATATATGGTTTATAACTACCCTACTACCTCTTTTTTAACTGCCAGACTAGAAAATGTTATTAATCCCGCTGGAACAAGGTTTTCACAGCGTTGTGTTTGCACAGCAGATAAAGTAGAAATTTGATGGCACGATGCAGTATTTTTTCGAGGGGAAGAATGCTCGACCTATTTACCTTGTTGGTGGTTTGTAGACATAAGGCTTGTTTGGTGAATAAGCATCGTTGTCACTTGCGTTGAGACTGCGACAGGAGCCAACAGTGAGCACCAATCCAGAAACAAACGCTGTAAAACAAACGAAGTGATGAAGGAGTTATTTACACAACGCACTTATCTTTCTGAAAAGTGGAGATTGGTCTCACTCCATAGCAATCTGTCTCGATCTTTTCAAGCTGCCTGCTATGACCATTTTTGCGCCAGCAAAAATATTCGCGGAATCAAAGCGAACTGTGAAATACCTGATTGAACTAGTTATTGTTTTTGGAAATTCCAATTTTTTTCTTACAGCAAGGGATTTAGCTACTTACCATTTTATTGAACCTAAAAGAGTGGCGAAAAGAATGTTTTAATCACGTATCAACTTGAAGACCTTCTTTTTTTGAGATTTAGTTTATGCATGCAGTTGTTTTGCCTATGTTGTGTCTTAAATTCCTTTTTGTTCTCGTTGTTTTTGCTTTTTTTCAAGTTGAATATCTTTTTTTGGCGAAAAATCTTTGAAGAAACTTACTCTCGCACCCCCAAGCTTTCTCTCGAGTACCACTGGGGCTCCGCGTACCCCAATTTGAGAACCGGGGGAGTTGCAGTGTAATTGAGAACCTAGACTTTGAACTTGTTCACAAGTGCGTCAAAATTTCGAGCAATGGGAATCAATGCACATCGGAAGTTATAATTAGCCGATGGCTACCGAATGGAGAGACACACAACCTGAAATCATGTTTGTCTCATCATAAAATAGTTAGCTAGAGTCGTTTCCATTCTTATTGCTGATTGCTGCAAAACAACATGTGGTTGCGGACTCACCTAAACCCTTCTGCGGACTTAATGAATCCGTAATTTTGGGTTAAAAAACACTGCTCTACAGTCTAGTCTTTTACTGCTTTTGCACTTGAATGAAAGTTTTGCGTGAAACATGAATTTTACACGAGGCAATTGTAGCACAACAGAGACCTTGATACTGCGATTGATCTCAAGAAGTGTTATGTCCATCCCAGAACTTCAAAAATAGTTCTCAGCAGCCCCCAATTAAAGAAAAAGAACGTTTTTTAGAAAAAAACGGCAGATTGACATCTCAAATGATTTGACTAAGGGAAGTCCACCCTCGTTTTAGTGCCCTAGCACTAAATAAGAACTGTTATGTATACCAGAGGTGCCCTAAATATTTTTTACAATCACTTAATAATTAATCTTACAATTATCTAAAATCGAAGAAATCGCGGTTTACCTGCCCACTAGATCTAATTCTTTAATAATGTATCTTTAATGCGCCTATTTGAGTTTTTCTTGCCGCATGTTGTCGGAAAAAGTCAAACAAAGGGAAGTGTTCTGCAGAATTAGGGTCTATTGGCCGACTGCTTGGAAAATTGAGCCCCTGGCAATACTATTTTGTATCTTAAAGTATACGAGCATCCTGGGTAACCACCCTTAAGTTGTTTCTAAAAAATGTTTCTGGTTTTCAAAAAAAATTTTTAGAAGCTTTTGAGTGCAAAACAAACACGCAAGGTTATTTCAAAGCTGTTAAAGCAGCATTTCTTAACATGAAGTATTTTTATATTTTTGAGGGTAAATTTTTTATTGTACTCCCTTCGACGATATATGACAATAATTTATCGGCAGCTTTACAAACAAATTGCAAACATTTTGAGTGTGTTGGAGGAAAATCTAGCAAGTTGAATTACTAAAGCGGTGTAAAGTAGAAAAAAGATTATTGTGTTAAAGCGTTTGCTTTGTGGTCAGTAAACTTGGATCCAATTCAAAGCCCGGTCACGCCAAAATTTGGTGTTCACAGCTTTCTCGCTGGCGTTTAAAATTAACAGCAGTGCCAAGGATGTAGCTTTGTATTCTGTCTGTTTGCATTCTGTCTGATCTCGACCTCGCAATAGGCACCCGCACAGTGTACGCCACTTCTGGGTTATTCCGCAAAGCTTGATCTATATCTAGCGACTAAGTGGGTGAAGTTCGTTCTCTTAAACTTACTGAAAAATCCAGCCACCCAGCCTACGTATAAACATGAGCCATATTCATATTTGAAAGAATCATTTTTGTATGCTGGGTCGTAGTATCGTCGTTGAACATTAACCCCAAACCATATGGTCGTGGTTAAAACACAGGCACCTATTAGAAACAAAGTTAAGGTTTGACCTTGAAAATCTAAGGCAAAAGCGTTGTGCCACCTCAAGCTTGTGCTCTCAAAAAACAAAACAAACTCCATGTGCAATTGCTGAAAGCAGTAACGTGCAATAAAAAATCATAAATGTAGCAAAAACAATAAGTTGAATGTACAGGGTCGAACAAAATATAAAATGTAGACATAGGTCTGGACAGGTTTAGGAAATAGTGTGCCTTCTTTATGAGCCTAATATTTTAAAAAATGACGTGTAGTTATTGTAATGCGTCGGGTAAGCCCTAAAACAAAAAAGATCATGTCGTGGACCCACTAGGACTCCGAGGATTTTGAAAGCGAGAAACATAAACAACTGCCTTCGCCGAAGACCTTTTTCAGAAGCTTCTTTGCATTTTACATGAGTCTTTTTCAAATAAAATTGATGCGTAAACCTTCACAAAGGCTAATTAGACCGACTATATTGCTCGGTGATCAGGGCCACGGCACAAAGCTCCTCATAAACACGCTAGTACATTCATAGTCTTGCAGAAGTACAGTAGTAGAGCTGTAGAGCTCAAAGAAACTTATTCATTTAATAGCTTGCGTTATGACAGAGTGTAGTAGTATTTTTTTGCATGGAAGTTTGTTTTAAGCGACTGTTGAACGTATAACGGTTTTCGGCGCTGTTCGTTCAAACTCATCCAGCATGCAGGTTAGAAGCGCCAGACTTAGCCTTGCTTTAACGTAACTCAACGCCAACTTCATATACTGCATGTGCACGTGCAAGAGCAAGTTCTTGTACGACACGATACGACGCTATGACATTTTTAATACGACACTATAGGGCTATATTTATTCACAAATAATGGCTTGTCTCTATTAATATGTCAAGATTTACTTGCGCTCGTAAACGGTCGTAGAAATTTTAATAGCCATGTTGTAACCTTAACATAAGAGTTGATGTACTGCCACTGATGGGTGCCCAAAAGTCCCATTAACTGTGCAACAAACTCCAGGGGCAGTTTCACTATTTCAACCTGATGAAGCGCGAAAACGAAACAATATTCTCAACAACGACGGTGATAAGTCTAATTGAGATTTAGCATCAATAGCCTGATGTAAGACCCTTTCAGTAATTTCATCCGGTGCACCAAATTTGCTTCCATGAAAGTGTAGGCTAAACGCCTGTTGAATACGAGTTTGCTTCGTAGGCTAAGTGCTAATTTATTTCGCAAGGTTAACCTCGGCTTTCAAGTAGACAATGCAATAGTAGCTCAGCACCACCTACATAAACTGGACGTATAAGTGACCAGTAGAGGTCTTTGTAACCTAACCACATGACACTATATTTACTCACAAATAAGCTTATATGGCTTGATTCTATAAATATGTTTAGATTTACAAGGCTCGTAAACGATCATAAAAGTTTAATGGCCATGCTTTTTACCTTTGCGGTACAGTTGATTGACTGGTGCGAATTGCAACTATCACTTAAGCAAAAAGGCCGAAGCGCTTGATTGCAAAGCAACATTCAACTTTAACAGAGATGTAGTACAAAGTTTATATTTGCAGGGTACTTTTGTGTGTGTGCACTTGCCGCTTTCACGCGATGGCAGGTAAAGGGGAGAAGGCGGATGCGGCTAAAGTCCGGGACCTGCAAAATCTTGGGGTTTGCAAAATTTGTGATTGCGTTGCATTGCGCGGAGGCCTATAATGATAAATTCAATTCTGATTTTTATGAGCATATCTTCGACCCAAGAAGAATATCATTTACCATCGCGAGTTAAAGAAAGCTGCGTTTTTGCGTGTCAACATAAAACAGGCTGTGATTTAACTTTTGTTTTTCAATTCCGGTGTTATGACACCATTTTCAAAATTTAAGCCCGGAACCTACTGTAATGTCACTGGGTGTGGATGCATGAGAGGATAAAAACTTGAAAGCTTTGTGATGTAGATGTAGTTCATGCAATCACCGAGTCATAATTCATGCGTGTTCTCACGTTTCATGCGTCCCAAAACATTTGTTGTACCGACAGGGTGAGCGACTACATTTTCCCAGATCCTCACTTACCGTTATTCCGTTCAGGGTTTGTAATGAAACCGATCTACTCGGGATAACTTTCATTCAAATTTGCCATAAAGTTAGCTGCATATTCTTTGTACAAGAGCAAGCTGCACGGAGTAGCTCACCTCTTGATAACTTTTCGGCTGAAAATAACCCAGTAAAACTGAGGCTGTAGGGCAAAAGAAAAAAGGAAGAACACAACAATTTGGGCAAAATAGAAATGATAAAACTGGCCTTAGACGTTACCACGACTTCACTTATCCTCAACATACTAATGTGGAAATTGCTACTCACCCAACAAAGTGGCGACCCATCCCACATATAAGCAAGCGCCGAATTCGTATTTAAACTCCTTCTCTTTATAGAGAACGTTGTAATACTCGAAAGTGATTCGCCAAGCAAACCACGACACAGCAATTCCACACGAAAGTGCTGAGAGCAAAATTAAAGTGAAATACAGGTCGCTTTCAGTCACAAGCTCATCCTATAAGCGACCGCTGAAGCATTTCTTTGCTGAAAATCGCTTAGCGCATCTTCCGCTTGACGAAGGAATGCTACAGCGCGCGCTTTTGCAGGAAAGCGAGAGACGCACAACTGTGATCGCAACGCAAAAACACTGCACAGTAGGACTTTCAAACATCGGCGATTGTGACTAAAAATCTACGGCATTGCCAAATACCCTGCATGCTACATCGTCATCTCTTACCTGAAATCCTTATGGTAGAGTCTTTATAAAATTGATTTACAAATACATGCGAATTCAGAAAAGCAAAAAAAACATTGGAAAAGTACAGAACCTCATGCTGAAGTTAAAATTTCGATTTCTTTGTTCAATAGCATTTAATCGAAAAATCTGTCAGTGGTTTTTCAAAGATGTTTGTTTTGATGTCTGTAGGTTCTATTGTGCAGTGTGCGTTTGTAAATAAACAACATGCAGTGACATGATGATAAAAAAACAACACAGGGAGGTGAAGGTGGAAAACAAACAACACCAGCAGTTTGTGCTTCACTCAAACAAAAATCTCATGTCGTTTATCGCGCATCAAAATTGATCATTCTTGTAAAACCTAAAACAGTCTCAAGCTAAAGGATTTCACTCGGCGTACAAAATGCTAGTTGGGACACTGACGCAAAAAGGCAATTTACTTTAGGCAGGAATTCTTAACCAGGGGCTGCTACATTTTAAGGACACTACATTTTAAGGAGTACAATGCTAGCCTTTTTGACTTGTTTGCATTAGCTACTACTTTGCCAGCTGTTCTGGGTATACTGGTACAAAGAATTCTTTAACGAAACAAAAAGGTATTAGAGTCAAAAAGATGGTGTTGTCACTTGTTTCTATAAAAGTTGATCATTTATTTCTCGGCAGGGTTGGCCCTATTATATTGTAAAGTGGAATATTTTAATGTTCACCGGGAGCATTTTCTGTAAAACTTGTCAGTAAACATATGCTCCTAGTCCGAACAAATAATCCATAATCCTTCTTCCTGTAACTTATCTTGCCTCTCTTTAATGAAAACAGAATATTTCTATGTTTGCTGGGTCAAGAGCTGTTTACGCAAAACGACATGAGAGATTTGTTTTTCGTCTAACCGGCCAACAAAAAACAGATTCCAGCTGCAATTCCTATTCCAGACTTTCGTTTCAATTCATTTTCGATCATGGTCGTGCATCTAAGGCTGATCATTCCGATTGCAAGACCAATGAAGGTCAAAACAACTGCGATCACCATAAGCGCTCTCTGCGCTTGAAGTTCAGCTGTACAGGGAACCAAGGTTAGGTTCAAATTACAGGATGTATCGGTTTAAGCTGCCTTTAGACCACAAAAGTTTAACCCAGCACAAATTCATAAACTTTGTTTGTTATGTTATGTGTTATAAGTTAGGGATACTTTATATCAGTTTTACGAAAGGGTTGAACCAAAAGAGGCAATCACTGCCAGGTTGAACCAATGCAGCATAAAAGTGCTTACAACCGCTCAACAACAAGACAAGTTGGATGATGTTTGCTCTACCACCACCTACCACGCTCCCCCCGAACAAATTAAATTTATCACTGAATTTAAGATAAAAAATGCAGCAACTTGGCAAGCGTCAAAAAAGTGTGATCCAGCATCGTTTTTATTTTTCAAAAGGATCTGAATTCTCCCAACGTCATCAAGAAAGTTATTATTGCCTTTAAAATACTTTTATGAATTTGATGGACATCAAATTAATCTCCTTTTAGTAATTTAAACAACACAAGAGGTAGAGCAAACATTTCAAAATCCTCGTCAACAAAATTAAGTTTAGGCAACGTTAGTACGCTGTAGCGAATATCGCTTTGTTTCGTTCGTTGATGACGTCATTCGTAAATTGACGGGTAAACTACGTCATCAGACAAAACCATTTTTGATTTCCACCAAGTCGAACTATTGCTGTCCAGACGATTGAAAAGTAACTTTAATGCCAGTGAAAGGCGGTATGATCGGATAGTGAATTATGATTAATTTATAGCTAGGTACAGAATTCTGTCAAAAATTTTGCAACAGCATTTGAAGTTTTGAAGATTGGAAATTAATTTTTGATGAAAATTTGTTCAAAGCTGTAAAATTTAAAGTCATACCGACCTGAGCACTGACAAAAGCAATAATTTCATGAAATCAACTATTCTACTGATTTACATATACTGACCAGTAATGACAAAACAGAGGCCGGCACCCAGAGCAGAATAGTTCTTAGATTTTGATTCGGGCTCGATAAGAGTAGTGCAGTCCAGGCTGAGCAGAGCTACAAGCGTGCCAAAGAAAGAAAATATAGTGGCGATGCACATCAGGGCGCGACAGGCCTGAATGTCGGCTGAGAAAAAAATGAGTTTGACTTTAGCAAAACTCTATCTAAACATTGATGTTGACCAACTTTGACTCGGAACTTGACGCTGTATTAGCAAAAAGTTGATTTTTATGAGATCGCATTCGATGCCAACCACAAGGAACAAATTTTAATTCACAATATTTTTTAAATGTTGCAATTATATTGAGTAAAACAAAAACCAATCTACCCACGGATCACGCGCCGAATGGATTGCTTGAAAAATAGCAACATGATCTCAACGGACTTCTCGTCGACCTATATCCTACATGTCGTTGCGATTGGCTTAAGACATATAGTTTGATCCAGACTCGCAAGCTTGAAAGCAAACGACGACCTATCAAATGAATGCAAAAGGACCACAACTGCAAAACTTACTCGGGATTGCCAATAGGCTTGCGTCATAATGGTCGCATTGAAAAATGCCGACTTGAACGCTACTGCATCGCCACCAAATCCCGTGATAAATATACTGATTGCGTAGGAACTCGGCGGAAGACTGCTGAGAATTCCTAAGCCACTCTGGGTAGGCTGTTACGACCAAGCACCCAACGAACGAAAGACCTCCAAAAAAAAAGGACAAAAACTTTGCCGATTCAGACGCTGGCATTGCGTATTAGAAACAACACAAAAAGCTGACAGGAAAACAAATCACCTACAAATGTAGAAAAGGATAATATCAGACATTGCGTTCAAAATCGACCGAAAAACTGACAAAACGGCGTATTTCTATCCCTGCGTTTCTAATTATCACTTAACGGTCATAAACATTCATTTCATTTCTCTACAGGCTGTTTCACGCATAAGGCGATCATCCGCAAGCTGCATCTATACTCAGTCATTCAGAAACTGAATATGTGCTCTACTGTAGGTCTATGTTGTAAGTGGCTGAGAACCATTTGTTAAAATTTCATATCTACTGTAAATTGTACTAACTAAATCTCGTTGCGCTTATGTAATTTGTCTTCAGATTTTTGGAAATTTCAAAAGTCTATAACTATCTTTTCGACTTTAACCAAATCACTTTTTATAGCTGCTAGTCACACAATTGCGAGTATACCTTGCTGTTCTTGGTCTGCAGCGCGGTTCAAAGCTTTGCTCTCTGACTACAATTTAGCTTTCACTCTTCTTTCCTCACTCAGACGATGCAAATATTTAAGATAGAATTTGGAGGTTTCTGCCGTTAAACAATCACAATTTCTAGGCACTTACAGCGTGTTTTTTCTGTCTTGGCTCCCCCAAAAACAAACTTTAAAAATTGTTGTACCTATCTAGCGGAAACAATCTATTATTCTCCACTGAGCTATCCGCTTACTTTCTTTCCAATATACTTTGATTAATGAGCGAAAATTAATGCAGCGTTCCAAACTCCTCTTGCGCTTACAGCAGCAGTTATTATAACAGAGTATTTGGCAAGCGAAAACAGACTGGAACAAATATGTTTTTCCTCTCAAATTTCGAGCGAGATCAATAATTTACTAAAGCAAAACAAACATGACGCGGTGATATGATGAAACCCTTCTTATCATCTTGTTTTCTTTTCATCAAACGCTGTTTCGTTTTTCTCCAAATCCTCCTACCTACTGGCAGTATAGACATGACGCAACACGTTAAAAAACTCGGTCAAGAAGATCCAAACCAGAAAATAACTGGAGTTCTTTGAATCGGGAGCAGTTAGTCCTAACGCACAGCGGCAGGTAGTACAGCTCCCTCAAAAATAAGAGACAAAATGAAATGATACGCAGTTTTTTTAGCTTACATTTTCCGGCCATTACTGTCTTCAATCCCTAAATTTATTTATACTATTCCATCAGCACTAAAGTGAGATTTTAACTCTTTTTCAATTCAACTGTCAATTGCTAGATATCAATACCGTCACTAAGAGAAGGCGGTTCACTCTAGGAGACCCTATTGTAAGGGTACAGTGGCATACGCAGTGGAGCTCTACCCACGCTTCCCCCTCTGGAACAGCAAAATATCTATTTTAGCATTTATTTGCCCAAAATCAACGTCGCATCCCCTCAGGAAGTTGCCGGCTGCCATGACTGCGAAAAGCAACGTGAATTTGGCGAAATTTTTGTGATCTCCAAAGAAAAAAAGTCATCCATCTATGCTTCGTCGGCAAAATTTTCAAAAACTTTACAAGTCAACTCTACCTCGTTGCGCATATTTTGAGCATTGCGCTCATCAATCGCCGATCTCGACAAATAAATGTCTCGCACCTTCTCCGCCTCAAGAAATTTCTGCGTACACCCCTTAAAAGGTGACATTGTTTAAAAACACTTTTTAGAAAGCCCTTTCGACAAAAGCGGGTTAATTCGGGTTGAAGATTGTTAAGTTCTTTTAAAAACACTTTTGTATTTGGAAAAAAATTTTTATGGGTGATACTTTTGGATACTTGATGCGTCCGGGAACATTCTGGAGCTCCAAATATATTGAGTTAATGGACTTAGTACTTTTCAATTCGGGTCAATATTTCTTGATTTTGAGGTGATATTTTTTGAAGCCATCCCGGTTGCATGGACTTACAAAATGCCACCGCAATATGCTGCAATTCTCCTTTTCTGCAAACTTTTCATTTACTGAAAATTCAATAACATAAAATGTTTTTTATAGCAGTAGGTAGAATAACTGTCACTGGTATGTAATATAAATATAAAATATTGCTCCACGGTTCTGTAGTAGCCTACTTTCACCCACGTCAATCTCAGTAAATATTGACTGTTAAGTTGTAAAAAAATTCAAAACAAGATTTGCTGAAGACTTGTTTCACGTAACAAGATTTCCAAATGCTTCAATTCCAGTTACATAGTGTACTCAAATATTTGATTTAAGAAGAGTGATAGAAGGAGGATGACAAATGGATATAATATTTAGAAACACAAGTGAGCCTTGAAATTGTGGAATTAAAATGGTCGTTCTGATCACTTAAATTGTTAAAATCAAAAGCACTCCTTGATATAATCGGGTGGTTGTTAACAGTTTATTTTCCTGCTGTTTTAAAGCCTCTTAAACTGGTATGAGTGATGCTACTTCAAAGTGGGCATGCTATTCCCTCTTATTCATTTAGCTGGTTAATACCTAACAGTAAACAAGTCCATAACCATGGAGGCCAATGAAGAATCAACACTTTTTTGTCCTTGAAATCCAACAAGGCCCCGCAATATTTTGCCTGGGTTTATTTTTCGATTAAACAAACATTAATTACTGAAAAATAAGGGTCGTATTAGCTAATTTCTAAAACTTTCTTAAGTTGTTCTTGGCATTCTTTTCTAATTCCTTTCAAGATTTTCGGAAAAAAGAGAAAAACCAGAAGTTCAGAAGCTATTTACCCTGGGCTTGTCAACCTCTAGATTTACGTCCTAGTTTCTTCTATTTCTTCCTTCAGCAGCCTATCGCAACATTAAGTTTACATGGAAGCTGGTTGGTAAGTAAGTATTCGATAGCTTGCGTTCAAATAACATTTGCGGTAAGGGGCTACGTAGACATTCGGGCAGCTATGTTGGTATTATTATCAGTTTTGGAGTCAAGAGAACAATTTATCGGAAGCGTCATTAGTTATAAACCAAATATTAATTCAAGAAGGCGCGAGAGTAATTTTTTGTTGATCGTTTTTGTTTCTGATATTATGACGTTTTGGGCGCTCTTGAAGCAATATGTTTGTCGTAAGCTGACTGGTTGATTACACAATGACGTCCTAACTTCAAGGACCCAAAACTGGTTGAAGTCTTATTGGCCCACAGCAAGAATCAAACATTCCCCCTTTTTTTTCCTTTTTGATTTTGAGGTTATGTATTTTGCATTGTTTTGTGCTGAAACCTTACTTTTTACGGAGTCCAAAAAAGTCGTCTCTTGTTTTCCTTTCCCCCAGCATTCTCCAAAATTTCCATACTGCTGAAAGTGCAACTCAAAGTTTTAAAAAGTATTCCTTTGGTGAACAGAAAATTCTTCAAAATTTTTGCAAGTTCAACATGACGTCATTAAAAAGCATTCAAAAGATTGTAGTTACAGAATTCTAACGGTGTCCCTGCAATTCCAAGTCGCAATCGTTAGGGTTAGGGCGAGGGTTTAATTTTTTCGAATTGTCGACTTTGAATTTCCGACTTTTTGAATTTGCGACTTTGAATTGGCGCAAAACCACTTCTAAAAGAATAAAGAAAATTTTACTTTTTTTGTGGAATTGCTCATAAAACATATAAAATCTTGTTTGGAAGACTGCTTATTTATTCCATTGATTCAAACTCTCCCCAAAAGCATCTGAATCAGCTCAATACTCAATCATGACCAGTTGTTTTTCACGTTTCAAAAACATGTTTCGAAACTGCTTGCGTGACATGTACTCATGGTGGTGTCGTTAATCATTTTCCAACCTTTACTTAAGTAGGCTTTTTATATTTGCAAACACACAAACTGTCGAAAGAATCAACAGTAACATCATACTTGCCCAATACAGTTTATCTATTTAAAAATCTGCATTTCAGAAAGTGATAAAATCATAACTGTTAAAGATCAAGTGTAAAGTAAGACGAGAAACGACAAAAATCTGCTTAAAAGTACTGTGACACAAATCCATATTTGAGAGGAGAAAATCCAATTCCCTTTTCCAGATGAGTAAAAACCATGCCAGACATTACGCTACCTAGACAGCTGTACTCTATGCTTCAAATTGTTCGTTCTCCTTTCCTCTTTTTTGAAATGTAATCTGGGACTTCGGTATTACTCAGGTAACAAAGAATCAAGGAGGTTGTTAATAAAGATTTTTAAGAGGGAACACCTCTGAATGTCTTCGCCCGTGCAAACAAAAACTTTAGCGCTACCGTGAAAAAAGGGATATCCGTGGTAGCGCCATAAAAACTATTCTTTACCATATATTTAGAGGGTTTTGAAAATATTTACCGATGAAATCTTAATTTTTAACATCCCTAAAACCTTGTAAATTCGCAGTCATGTACTTATTTCCAAATTCTGTTGGGACTAGGTAGTTTGACAACAAAGGGTTGAACTAAATTTTACAGCACAATCAAATCTCCAAATAAATCGCAAAAATACTGTGTCGTGATGACTATCATCAAATAAAATGCTCCAAGCGGAAGCTAACGGCAATTAATTCTACCGCTAAACGCCAGCAGTGAACCAATGTAGGACAAAGCGAAGCGTATTTTCTGCACAGCGCTTCTTGCGCGTATGTACTGTAGAGGTCAGTAGAGTTTATGACACCCGGAGGGATTTCAAAAATTGGCACCTTAAACCAAACAGTGCTACTCCAGACATAGATTAATGCCACGCAATGAGAAAGTCTTGAACCATTTTACCGCCATTTTGTTAAAGGTATTCTTTAAAAAGTCAAATAACAAGCGTTTCTGAAATTCTCGCCCCCTAAAATAGTGTCACTCGGGGGTACCACTCCCAGCCTTAAAGACATCACTACGTTTGAACTACAACACAACTCGTTAAAATCATGTTTTTCCTTGTCTACTGAGCGATGACGAAATGATTGCATTTCGTGCAAACATCACAATAGAAATTTGTTTATATATTTTCAAAGGCAAATGCTGGAGGTGCTTTATTGAATTCAGAATTTGTACCTGGGAAGATTGAAGATCCAACAGAAACCCGAAGAATAATTTTCTACAAAAACAAAGCTTACACTTTCTCTGGATCACTGGGCGACCCTTAGTCTCTCCAACCTTTGCGATTAAAGAGTAAAATTTTAATTTGTTTCCGCCTTCTTCATGATTTGTTTCAGTCTAATATTTTACAAAAACTAAACCGAAGACAGGTAAAGCAAGTGCATTGTGATGCTAACAAAGAAGCAACAAGAGCACAAATAGACACAACAATAAAAAAAACACCGCTAAAGAATCGGGAAATGGCTTCAAACTCGGATCTATGGTCTAACACAAAACCGGTAGGCGGCGCTGGTGTTCCTCCGTTACGTAACACAAAAATTCTGACGTTAACTGAGTAACCAACAACTTACGTTTAGAGTAGACCGGCACTTGGCCGTGGTTATCGCAGACAAACAAACCCCATTTGGGAGAGAAGCAGTTCCACCAGATCCCAGAAAATGTAGCAACTCTTCCAATCAAGCCATTTGATATTTGCCAAGAGCTGTGCTTCCAGTCAGGAAAAACACAAACAAACAAAATAGCAATGTGATTTAACACAATAAACATCCACAAACCGAAAGCTGCAGGGGCTGGTGTTCCGGAAGACTTCATGATCTGATGACCTTCTTTAACAAAAGCAAAACCTATATTTGTGGGCAGGTCAAATATTACCCAATAACTGAAATGAAACTAGCTTATGGTCAGATTAGAGTAAGGAAATCGAGAATTTTGTCCAAATAGACATCCAGGAAAATCATCATAACACAAGACTTGAAAACGTTTAATGTTTAAAACTTATAAAAGTTGAAAATTCTAATATTTAACTTAGGGATTTTTGATTGAAGGAAGCCTTTCTATAGGATAGGCGATGCTTTGCCCCTGGCTAGTCCGTTACTAAAAAAGACTATTCTCAAGAATTTGTGCTAGTCAAAGAATGGTCAATATAACTAAACTACTTTTCACGCTTTATGTCTTTCTCAAAACTGCATGCTAGTCACTTCAATCGCCTACAATGCAACTAGAACTTTATTAACAATTGTCACGAATAATTCTCAGTTGGTGAGCAAATAATAGTTCTGTTGCTAGGATGGTAAGGTGTTTTCCCACGCCATCGTTTGAAGTCCTCTTCATCCAAGATAAACAATGATTTATGCTCTATTTTAGTTTGCGATATTTGCAACAAATTCTTACAACGCACCATTGCACGTCCAATCGGGTGGCCGAAAAATTTGAAGGAAGACGTGAGCTCATTTCAACTCTTTGATTTACCGACGGAATTTAGATATTGAACTGGGTTCTTTTTTGAGTAATTTTAATTGCGGCTGATCCTTCCGTTGGGTGATTCGGGGGTAGGATGAGGGTGTAGCCGCTCTCTGCGTCCCAAGCTCACAGAAAAATACAGCCCCAAACATTTTGGGTTCGAACCCCTGAAAATATGGTAAAGACCTTTTCGATTTGATTTACCGCCTCCGCACCTCCCTCACAAAATTCCGTATCTGCTGGCTCAATCAACCGTATTAGCAATTTTTTATCCCCTCAGTTAAACATCCAATAAGGCCGCAGAAAAACCAAGTACAATTTTAAAGTTCAACATGCATTCAAACCACACCAACCGTTTGATTGTGGAAAAAATTTGATAAAGAAATACCCATATACTCAGCCAACAAATAAAAGCCTATTTAACCAAATTGGTAGCTCTCTCTAAAACTACCAAGAGTTAAGTTGAATAAGGGAAAAGAATAGGCGTTGAGGCACTTCAACATTTACCACCAAAACATTTTCAACTTCAGGGCATCTCGTTAGCATTACGTCACAGCTAGTAGACAGCGGTGGAAATGTTCATTATGTTTCGTAAGTAAATGAGAGAAACAGCAAAGTGGTCAAAAAACAAAAAAGAATACTTGCTCTGTCACAATCTTTACAAAGAAGCTTTTGCTCTGTTAATGCAATTATAAGGTAGTAAGTAGCTTAGTATTTTAATGACAGCAGGATGCAAAGAGGGTTTTTACTAATAATTGCGAGTATCTTACCACTTAATACAAAGGTTGGTTTTCCGTAATTATCGCATTTAAAAGCTCCTTGTTTAGGACTAATACAGCGGAGAAATAATCCGTTGAATCTCTTCACTCTTCCCATTAAATTATCCTCCAACTGCCAGGCACTGTGAGTCCAATCGGGGAAGCAAGTCATCCAAAATAAAAAGTAAAACATAATCCACATGAAACCGAGGCAAAAGATGGCGCCCCCTCTTCCTCCATGGACCCCTTCATCTTTACCATCATCTTTTACAGCGTAAAATGACTTTGATACCATAACAAAAATATTTATAAAACTGTTTGGAACTTGTACAGCCACTAAAATAAACAGTAAAAATGTGAGTAGCGAACTAGGCAAGCAACAATACTACAAGTCTTACTGCATGATAGCTAACGAGGCTCACACTCCACGGAACGCTAATAAAAGAAAGCACGCAGGCTAATAATAGTGCAGGAAGCTCGCCTCTAAAGTCTCAATAAATTTATCTTCAGCTTGAGATCATGTAAAATCGTTTGACTGGCTAGTAATCTAATCTTCTGATCGTACAAAATAAAGGTTCATTGTGATAGCGGTAAGCGTACATGTGAAAAAACTGCATTTAACTTCCAAAGAAGGACAACATTGAAAGACTGATATCGGTTCTGATTGCACCCTCTTACTTATTTATTTGGCTAGTGATGCAATAAGACTATTGTTCAGACGTCTATTTCACGTACCTCCTATCTTGGAAAAAACTCATAAACTGCTGCGACTTTAGTTTATAACGCTAACATCATTCTAATGGCAATAATTAGCTAACAACTGACCTGCAAACTAATGATATAAATCTAAACAATGTCGCAATAATATAATTTTTTGGGTATGTACCCCGAAATCGAATTCCAAAAAGATTCTGATATTGAGAAAGGAAGACGAAAAACACTACAATTTTTTTTTGAGAAAAATTTACCCTATCTCTATCAAATTCAAACCAGTTTCGGGTCTTTTTCCATGGTCCCAAATCTTCTACCAGCGCCATTGCTTACAACAGTGACACCTGATACGACAGACACCTTTTTCTTTTGAACTGGTTTAACAGAAACGTCACTACTTTGAAGCAAGTAATCAAGACTTAGAACCCTGATCGCTCTCGTTCCTGCGTAAGATCAAATCAACAGCGAACCTACAGAGGAGTACGCAGATACCTTCAAAGCAAACGGTTGCCGAGTTGCATTGTCAAACAACAGTTCCATGACTGTGACGTCAACAATTTAGTAAACAACGTAGGTTTGTGAGACAAGCTGATCAACATCATTCATGTGAAATCAAAGCAGCGAACACCATTTCTAAATGTTATCAAATTATGAGCCTACAATGTTAAGCTACGCTCGATTGTATTACGTTCGACTACATATGTTTCTTCTTCAGCTGCCATCATAAAAAAAGGTATGCTGTTTTACAGCGCTCAAATCAACCTGCGCTCAGTCCCCATTCAGAGTTACCAGTGATGTTGGCCGAGTACATTTCTTCCACAAATACTGTGACCAAGCAGGAGAAGTTGCAGAAATACTTGGTTGTAAAGCTTTCTCGTGCAGCCAAACATGAAATTGGGTTTCACTTTACGGTTTCATATTGGGGGGTGTTGGAAATGGAATTTTACTGCGGCGATGAAAAACGAAATTTTGCTTTATGAAAGGCGGTCTGAAACGAAACGACATTTTGCCATAGAAAAAAAACAGTTCGAAACGAAACTTGGCTTCGAAATACTGTATATCCATCGTCACTCATCTGTGTCATCGTCCTCCTTTGAAAATTTATATGACGATGGTAAATGGCCGCTCGGTGTTTTCAGCGCGGCTCGTGTGTAAAGCTCGTTCGTCACACGAGATGAGCCCAACCTTTCACGGTTAAGTTTCGATTGCATATCAAACAAAATTGCTTGGATTTAGAAACAAAACGAAATCAAAACAAAGCAATTTTGCGTCGAAACGAAACGAAATTTCGAAACATTTTTGTCGAGAACACCCTTATTCTATATGCTTTTTTCACTAAGTTTGCAAAATAAGAATAACAAAGAAAAAGAAGCGATTTCTCCAAATGTTCTTGCAACACTTACTGGAGCTGTAAATTGATGGCTTTCCGTAGTTGTTACACGTGAATCCTCCATCTCTAGGGGCCATGCAATGCCACCATACTCCGTCAAAAGTTGGTATTCTACCGTATAGGCCGTCTGATGACTAAAACAATTAAAATTAAAACATATCATCAAGATGCCATGGTCGCCGAGTCAAATAAAATCAATGCCAGCAGATCGTTAGCAAGGCGTAAGATTTGAAATCCTGATGCAAAACGTTTTCGTTATCTGACAAAACCGATTAATTTTCTAACAGTCACACAATAATTCCAAAAATATTGCCCGACTCAAAGCCGCCTAAACCTATTCATAGGCGTAGCTCGGGGAGGGGATTGGGGAAAAGACCTTGCCTTCAAATTTGTTGGATCCGATAAAGGTAGAAAGTTCTTCTCAAGCAAAATGTCAATAGCACAACAATGCTCAAATCATTCTCCTTGAAAGAAGAGCAAAAGGCTTTAGCAAAAGGTCATCAACCAAAAAGGAGGGATAAATTGGCCGATAAGTGCGATTTTAAAGGTATAAGCAAGCACTAATAAAAGGAGAGCAACACAGGGAGGGCAGCCCACCTCTCAGGTCACGAAATCTGCGTTTGCAAACCTCTAAAACATTTTGACCAGTCCAGGTCGGTAAAGAACAAGTTAGCTGTACTTTACAAAAAAGCACTAGCTGTAAATCAACAGGGACCGAAATTGAAAGCGGGGGTCCGTAAATAGAAATCAAATCCGAAAATTTGCAAGCGCTGCTTATGCAATATTTTGTCAAAACGCATGAGTTGTGATGAGGGTATAGGCTACTGTATTTAACAAAGCAGAAAAATTATCCTGTCCGTGCTTGTCGAGAGATACCTGGCGTGCAGTCAGAAAAAGAGTTAACGTGGTCAGGTGAGATTGCTTTCTTTGCCAGTCACGCCAACTTCATTGTGATTTAGAGCTAGTATCAAGTCTAAAGTTTGAAAGAGTAGGAAGCGGTGGCGCTCCCTTACGCCTCCTAGCAACACATTTGTTTGATAAATATGCAAATGAAAAAAAATTCTCCGCTTACCTGCCAGTTGCTGACTTTCCAGTACGGCAAGCAGCAAATAACCACAACTATGTAATGGCACAAAAATCCCAAGGCAAACGATACGTTTTTACTCACAGAAGACAACATTATGACTTAACTATTTAATAAAAGCTGTGGAGAAACATGCATAAGTCAGCATTTAAACATAAACTGAGAAAACTTACAAGTAATGGTGCCTTAAGGGATCGGAAAGCAGGGAGACACCCTTCAAAGACTTTGCGACTTTGCACCTCTTGTGTACATATACATAATTTTATAATTTTAAACACTACACGTCAAATAAAAATATTTTCATCGGACGTGTAATGTTTAAAATTATATACGTAAAGCTCTAACCTTGGTTGTTATCGAGCATCTATACCCTCAGCATTTTTCTTTTTATTAGTTCAAAAGCAATTCCCAAAAACAAGGCAAAAGCAAAATCTAGGGTCTCAAGAAGAGCTTCTGTCTGTAAACGTGAAAAGTTTTTCTCAACCGCAGCCAAAAATATTACTATCTCACCATCTACGTCTACAGCAACGAATTTCACTGTTAAAGCATTTTTTTCTTCGTCATATTTTACACTTTTCAAAAGGGTTTCAAGCCAATTACTAAAGTTTCTCACAAAAACAGCTCATCAAGCATAGGGCGCTGAAAATTACAGCAAAAAGTAAAATTTTTTAACACCTTCAGGGCGTATAGAAGGGAGGAGGAAAAGTGGGAAGTGTCCGTGCCCCACTTAAAATATCATGCTAAATCATTTTACATTTCAAAATTTAAAATGATTTAACTTTTGCGTTTGAAGACTTTTGTAGATAAAGTTTTTTAATTGGGAAATTTCTTCGCAAGTTTTTAGTTGTTTCGCATTATGAAAAACCTCTTTTTTCGTTTTCCTCCTTCCTCAAAATCAAAAATTTTGGCAAGGCCCCTGAACCTCTTGGCCTAGGAAACGAAAGCAGAAACCATTCCTTCAAAAAATTCCTTTTCTAAAATTTATCAAAATTTCTTTACGTGTCCTTTTTTTCAAGCGACTAATTCTTCCTTTAAAAACTAAAGATTTTTTTTTAATTTAAGTATTGCTCACTACCCTTTACCAATTATTTTTATAGTATTACGCAATCTAATTCATTACCTTCAGACTTGCAAGACAAAGACAGATGCCCCGAGCATTGAGCAGTTGTCCCGACCAAAATTGGAAATTCCAAGTGTCAACGTCTGCTTAAATTACTTGGCATTACTTTCAATGGATTTGCTAGAATCCACCAAGTAGAGGAATTCGCAATGTGCTGCCTTCTTCAAAGTCGCAACAATTCAGTCATCGTAAGGTTTGAAGGCATCATCTTTCGATGATCGCCGCTGAAAAGCAGCTTTCAAACGTATCATCCGCCCGACTAACTAATAAATTAGCAAACCGGCATGCAGTTGCAAATGAATCAAGCAAATATTGATTCTAAAAACAGCCTTTCGAGTGGATGGCAAACTTGTGAGGTGGGTCTTTCTTTTGGAGTCAATTATTTATGAAAGACAAATGCGGTAGTAGCAGGGATTAATGACAGCTCAGCTCTTCGCTATGAAGAAAATTGCACAAGTGATAAGGGCTCTTTTAATTGCATTAGCAAATGTTTGCTTAGTTGAGAAGATCTCACCGATGCTTAAATTCCTCAATACTCCACATGTCAAATTAATCTTTTATTAAAAGAAACAGTAAATTGCTTGCTCATGTGAGAATGAGAGCAAAAACAAAGCACGTTTAAAGAGACTATTAAAACCGCAGGCCGATGACCTCACCCGAGAAATATGTAAAAATCTTACTCCATTTAATAAGTTTGCACTTTGTGCTTGATGGCTTTCCATAGGGTTTTTTTCAATAATTTTTACTCCCCCTTCCTCTAATAGACAAGCGTCACCTTCAAAGTGTTGCAGGCAAACTCAAATCATGAAACCCGTTGATTAAAAAACTTGTCGAAACAAGACGGCATGTGTTTTAATCTGTGCTAGGAACTTCGACGGTGGCATTACGCTATTCAGTTGCTGAATGCTACACTAAAAAGAGATGTAAAGTACGACATGTTTTGACATAAACCAAAATTGACAGGAACAGTAGATCACCTTCTGCGTAGCGAAAAATTATTCAACACCCACAATTACTCCATTTGGTTTCCACAAAACAAATAGAAAACAATAAATCAGCTTTTACTGCATACTATCTAAACACACAAAAGCAGCTACCTTTTTTCTCAAACGCAAACCACAAATAAGTTGCCATCCTTATCAATCAAGCCCGAGCACGTCGAGCACTTGATCCTTCACCGCCGTAACTCCGCCCTGCCAAGCGGATGCCACATGGTGCGTAATGCGGGCAAACTTATAAAGACTGGCTACAAAAACACGAGACTGATGTATGGACTGCTATACGATACTACTAATACCCCTTTTTCTTACTAAAATCAATTCCCAAACACGGCCTTAAAACTTGATTTCTTCTGACAAGTTTTGTCGATTTTTTGTGGTTAGTGTTGTGCGAGAAGAAGGAGTCGGAAAGGAGAAAAATTTTTATCCAATTGCATTTAGAGCAAAAAACAAGTGTTTCTGTTTTTTTTAACGTCTGTATTGTCTGGGAAGAAGGTCAAAGAAGAATGCTCTGAAACAACTCTTGTGATCACTTAGAGATGAGACCTGTAATTGTGTTCTAACCATTTGTCTTTCCTTTTTTGTTAGCTTTTCTTCTTTTTTTTGATGTTCACGTTATCATAAGTCAGAAATTTTATTTTAAATAAGGTTTAGCTAACATATTTTTCTTAATCCCTATTTTTACTTAGCTTTTATTGCATGACGCAAAAACCCCGGGTTTTGTTGCTGGTTCCATTTTCTTGCATCACTTCTATCTTCATTCAATTCATTTAATTTTCGATTCGTGTTTTTTTTTGAGAGGAGTTGCTACACAAAGATAGAAAAGAATTTATTGTTTCAGTAATTGATTATCCATCTGTTTTCAGAATTCTCATCAACTGTAGACATATCTGTATGAATCAGTTACTTGTTTTAGAGACGTAGATCTCAAGGAGGCATAGATCTTCGTCTAATTTCTTCTAGCAATTTGATAAGTAGTTCTTGGAATTGTTCTTCCATAATTTGTAAAACCGAACTAATGCTTCTAAATGAATATTTTTGGCGGTCAAATATTACTTATGACCCTGTTTTCTTTCTTTACGAATAGATTATTTGATAAAGGTCCAAGTTTGCAAATTGTCATTTTGTAAAGCAAAAGGTTTAAAAAAATAAGCTTTCTATTCTGTATGAAAAAGTGAAAACCGTTGCTTTTGGACATCAAAAACTTTTGCTAATCATATCACCTTATAAGATTGGGAAGCCTTGCCATCTTCTGATGTTTTCTGGGCTTGAAATAAACCCTGCCACAATCTACCCACAATACTCCAATGGCAAGCTAGTAATCTAGACGTACTCCAGTTTCCTGCAGTATCTACATCCTTTCTCTCTCATAAAAATGACAAAGATTCTAAGGAAACAAGGAGTCAAATCTCTCCATGCATAAATGAAACGTATTGCTAAACACTCAATGATTACTCTCTTCCAAGACTTAGGACTTGAATTTGTGAATAATGCCGTGAAAGAACGCCAAAATTTTTAAATAATTATTTTTTGTGATCAAACATTGCTGCGCAGATGACGCAACTTTATAAAATGCTAAAATCTGTTGTGCGATCATAATCCATTCTATCAAAATTTTTTTGTTTGTGCGTTACTTAATTCGTTCGTTATCTCCTCCAAAACTACTCGGCATTCAATCATGAATCTTGGCACAATTGATTGTTGCCCCAGGGCGAGTGTCATAACGAGGTAGTTGACGTCATGATTACGTCACAAATAAAGAAACATTTTCAAATCTCCATCTCTAAATCGAGAAATAAAACTTTTAGCTTAAACGAAAGCCGGTACCTGACTCATCGACACAAAACAAACTGCACTTCTTTGGGGACGAACGTGACGTTACGATTAACTCTCGATTCCAGAATTCGCTTTCTTTATTTGCTCAAGAAACCTCGATCGTCGAAATACGATTGGAAGCTTTTTTGGAAGATATCAACATGGTGCTTTCGAAAAATCTACAACAATTTGTGGTTTCTTCGCAACGCAACGAGCGATTATTTTTCAAGTGCTGTGCGTGAAGCATGCTTTTTCTATTTTCTTTTTCTTTAACGCTCTTTGTAAAAAAAAAACTGAAAGCGCTTGTCTGAAACCATTGAAGACCAGAGCGTCGAATCGAAATCGAATCTCTAAAATATGACGTTGGTAAAACCGAACTGGACCTAAAGCACAATTTTATGAAGCATTGAACCGAGACCGGAAATGAACTAATAAAAATAAACTTTGCTAAACCTAAACCGAAGCGTCATCGTCTAAACGGTTCTTCTAGTTTCGCAGATCTATTTAGAAAACTGGCAATCCTAGTTGCATATGCGATTGTGCGGACTTCGCCTGATACCTAAAAGTACGTTTTAAATAACCAAAAATTTATTTCGGGTTAATACAAGAAAACAGAAGAAAATTGAAATTTTGCTGTTAAAAGTTTTTTGCTGTTTCAAGGGTTATTATGTTTCCATATAATTTATTTCCCTTAAATCTTTTACTCATCGCAGAAACCGAACCGGGCCCAGCTGTATTACTCAAATTTTCCTTACTTTGTTCATGTGTTTCTATGCAACTTGCATAACTCTCCGTAAAAATATAGTGTTTTATACGAGTCTAATTTCTCGTTTGTAGGTCTAATTAATTTGATGTCAAATTTCTGTAATTTAAGTGAAACCATGTAAAAGTACTTCTATAACATTTAAATCCATTGCAATATGAGGCAATAGATTTTTGTAAGGAATGTTGTTATTCCGGTGTAAACTAATACATGGAACAAGCAATATCAAAATGCTCTTATTGCTTGCTCCTGAAAGAGCATTATTTTGTTGCTTGTTCCAGATATTGTTTTACGCCGGAAGGATAAGAACATCCCTTACAGTTTCTACAATGCCTGGTATACACGAATATCTTCCCAGTTATGCATACTTTAGTAAATTCGTTCAAGACGAATTTGGTTTGGAAGTACACGACGTTGTCAAAGCTATAATAGTGAAAAGACTACATTGTTACAGGTTTTTTCGAGAAAATTCACATTTTCTGTTTTAGGTTATAGAATACGATTTTTCAATTTTTCTTTAAAATGTAAAGATTTTACTCTGGTACCTACGTAGATGCAGATCAAACAGCTTCTGCAGATGTTACTATTTAATAATTTGTGAATAAGGGAGGCAGTGAGAATAATCGTGCCGCGTTCGACGAAGCATTGAAAGAAACAGTTTTATTATTTTCTGGAGCCTAAAGTTCTTGCTGTTTCAAGAGCATTTTCCGTTGTAACGTCGTTTGGACACATCGTTTGCGACCCATAATTCGGTTTCTGAATAATGTGAACCAGGATTCTTTAAACTTTTTGAGATGCACTCCCTTGATAATTCAACGAAAACCATTGATTTTCCACTTTATGGGTGAAAACCTTTTTTTGGAGACCAATTTTTTGAAGTGAACATTTTACCACATTTTGTCTGCAAAGCAACATGAAGACCTTGTCATATCGGTGACCAATTTCTGATAACAGTCATATTTCCACTTTAGGTCTCTAAAACAACATTAAGATTATTTTTTGACGTGACGGGGATCAACATTATACTTTTTCAAAGCACTAATTTTGACAAATTTTTATGCAACTGTAACCAAGTAGGGACCATGGCCCCAGACCAGCACCCCTCTTATGAAACATGCCCGTTCCCCAGTTTAAGAGTCCCTGGTATAAGTATTTGTCGTCGGTCAGCCTGTGTTGAAATATTGAAAGTTAGCAATAAGAACTTTTTGAGCTCAAAGTTTTGACTCTTGACTATTGCGGTAGCAGCTAGAAATGACTAGTGCTTCGTCCAAACAAAACTTTTGCAAAGGCAAACATTCTGCACTTTATGAAATTGCACTTGAAATGCCTACTGATAAGATGCATTGAATATTTGTAGCAATATTACGTAAAACAGAGCTCGCTTTGTTTGCAATTCAAGTGTGTTGTTGTTCAAAATATAGGTAAAATCTTACATTCGATTAAATCTTAACCTTTGTTCTATCGGTGAGTAATAATTGCCACACAAATTTCTTCGGTGGTGCCTTTATTTAGGCTGACGTTTCGTCGGTCAGAACGGCCAACATCTTCAGAACAAACTGGCAACTTATTTGTTACAGCAACATGTCAATAAAATTTCAAAATAACTGGGCGCACAAGATTTACAAGGTAGGATTGTCTGATAATTAATTATGTAAGAGATACTGTAGTAATTAAGAAAGCAAGCTCAATCTCAGTTTTTGGAGAGCAGGCTTTTGATGTATAGGGTGATATGATGTGCAGTGAAAGTATCGATCTCTGTGGGTGGGCTTTTTGAAAATATCAAAAATGTAAAAGTAACGCTTCGTTCTCAACCACAGTTTTCAAAAAGCCCACCCACTCAGATCGTTACCTTCACTTCGCTTTACATCACCCTAAACATCAAAAATTCGCTATCTCAAAAACTTTACATAACAGAATTGACACGCAAGCCACAAACAAATCTCATGAACATAAATAGCCCAAACAGGTTCAAAACATTGTATTGCACAACGCGGTTCCACGGAGTTCTTCTCGTAACTTTACTAAGAAATCTGTATCTTCGAGAAATATTCCGTTTACGTCATTCACATGCTTGCCTTATATTCGTGGAACTCCCGATAAAATTAAACATATTCTTGATGAAATTGAAGCAAAGGTAGCTGTGAAACCCCATTTAACCATAAATAAATTTCTTCCCCCCGAAAGCCCTTTAACGAAAGGGAAATATCGGGCATATTATACTGATATATGAAGGTCCTTGTCATGACTGCAAGTTTACTTATATTGGCAAAAAAAAACGATTAGGCGAACACAAGAAGGCTATTAAATTCCAAAGACCTGAGAGATCTGCTCTCAGTGAATACTTCATTACTTTGAATCACGGAGTAGATTGGAATTGAACCCCAATCTCAAAGATTAATAAAGACTACCTGAAACGCCTTTTTCCAGAAAGTTGGCTTATCAACGAAAAGTTACATGTCATGAGCAGAAACAATGGTAAAATTTTATCATCTGCATACAAGAAACTAATAAGACAATAGAATTTACTGTTGCTCCAATATCATTGTTGTTGCGACGTTTCCCACTACTTGCTATGTTTCGTATTCTATTATTATGTTATTGCTTGTCTTGATTCGAACCAGCGCATTTTTAGCTTAATTTCACCGTTCTCACCAGAAAGGTAATGCCAGGCTGCGCCCAATCCATCACAATCACCACTTCGCCACAGCGAAATTGAGCTTTTTTTTCAATTACGACAGTACTTCTTACATGATTAATTATTGGACAATCCTACCTTGTAAATCTTGTGCGCCCAGTTATTTTGAAATTTATTGACATGTTGCTGTAACAAATAAGTTGCCAGTTTGTTCTGAAGATGTTGGCCGTTCTGACCGACGAAACGTCAGCCTAAATAAAGACACCACTAAAGAAATTTGTGTTGTGATGATCACTCACGGGTAGAACAAAAAATAAGATTTAATTTTTTTTAATGCCCGATGAACAACTTCATCAAATATTTTACATACGAGTTGATTTCAAAAGACAAAATTGTATTTTTAGATTTGTTATATCCAGGGCCCGTTAAAGTAAAAAAAGTCAAAAATTTTTCAGTGCTATGTTACATCAATAAAACCTTCTTAACAGCCAGATCAACTAAACTTCAAGGAAAAATTAGTTTCTTCATTCCTAGCAGCAGATATTCCCCTGCTTGAACTGAACCATCCAGCTTTAAATCTCTGTTTGCGACGATGGGAAAAGTTTCGCTTTCTGGGACTGCAGCCCGGGCTAGCGTTGCTCAATTAGCATCTCAAAAGGAAAATCAAATTCGAGAACTACTTCACGACAAAAATTTTTTTGATTCTGGATAAAGCAGAGGTAGCTAAGATGAATTATATCAACGTGCTGGTGAGCAGCTTGGAGACTCAAACTGAGTCAGACTTGATTGAGTATCTTTTACTTGAAAGCTGCAACAGTGTAAATAGCGAATTTATTCTGCACACGATGGGTTACATAGCGACAACATGTCACCAAACGAGAAAATTTTGCATTGCTTTTAGGGATGCTACTCGTTATATATCTCTTGCTCGTAAGACGCTAAAGGAATTATACTCCTCTTTAATGCATGCCACCTGCACTGCACACTTCCAACATAATTGAGCTAAGCGAGTGCGTGCGTATTTTGAAAATATGGAGGACGTGGTAGCAACGATAAAAGCAGCAACAATCAAAAACAAGATTGAAAAAAAGATTTTCATGAAGTCATAAGCCATCATTTCCTGACCTTGTGTTTGCAAGATGGGCAACTTGGCTTGGAGCTGCTCTGTGCTACAATAGTGAATATTTTCCTGCTATTCGTACTATTGTCGACATTGAACAGGTAGCAGACTCTTAGTTAGCCGAGTAAAAGAAGCTATCAACGTGGATAATTGGGTGCCAGGCTTAGTTCGTATCAATCAATAGCGGACTTTAGCTGCTAACGTCGACTTTGTAAAAGCAAGTGACTGCACTATGAGCGAAGCATAGAAAGTATTGAAAAATATGCAGTTCGACGAGGACCCATGCTCGATTCAAGCTTACATCAAGAAACGATTATCCATCTCTAAGTTGGAAGCAATAATAAACAGTACTAACTTGTTAATAGCCCAACCACTTACGGATTACTGCAAAAAGTCAAGCCAACCTCCAATGCTGTTGAGGGATTATTTTCTGTGTTAAAAAAATACTGAGGAAAGATAGAAATTTTGAACCAGTGGAGAATGCCAAAAAATACTCGATGCTGTATCACAATAAATAATTTTGGTGATTTTACAGTGTGATTTCTTGTTGAGCACATGCTAGACTGACATTAAAATACATACAATTGTAGTAACGAAGCAGTTTTCGTTTTAGGGTCAGTTGGTATCAGAGGCATGCTTCGTGTAATCCAAAGTTTGAGGACAAATCAAAGAAAAAGAAGTTTACTAGGTTTATACTACTGCATAATGGCACCTATACAAGGGAAATTTTTACCTTAAAAAATGGTTTATTGGTCTTTAGGGATTGGGAGTAAAAGTAAAGTCCAAGGGTTTGCTCTTTTAGCGCCATTTGCGATGTCTATAAAGAGAAAATAGGGCAAGCAAGACATTTTAGGGAGATAGTAAAGGAATAAGCGCTCCGTGAAAAATCGCATTGTAGACGAGGAAGCAGTTTTGCTATTTCGCTAGAAAAGGCCTTTTATGCCTCTTTGGATCAGGAACAACACTTTGGAGGAAGCTGGGGCCCTAGGGGCCCCTTACCTACGCTAACACAGGAAGCAGACCAAACAAGACGTAGCTAGGTACTTCATAAAATTTGCAAGAAAATCAAAAGAAAACAACACCCACGTGAGAAATAGTATCGTATGCGGGAAAATATTTCTTGTTTTGCTTGAAAATTGCTTAACAGTCCTTCCGGGATCATAGGCATGGCCCTGCTTGCTTAACTGGCTACACCTGATCTAGAACGTGGCAAACAGGACGTAGCTACGGACTAGACAAATTTGAAAGAAAATCAAAAGAGCAAACAACCCCGAGTGAAATAGCACCGAATGGGGGAATGCAGTTTTGCTATTTTGTTTAAAATAGCAAAATAGGCCTACCAGGATCAGGGCTGGACATTTCGGACAAGACATGGCACCGAAAGTGGCCCTGGCTATACTTGTGCAGGAAATAGAGCAAATAAGGCGTAGCCAAAGACTTAAGAAAGTTTTCGAGAAAATCAAAAACAAGATCTCTTTATAATAAGCACCGTATGTGGGGAAGCAAGCTTTGCTATTTTGCTTTAAAATAGCTTTAATAGACCAACCGGGATCAAGGGCAAACTTTTGGAATAAGGCATGGCGCCAATCAGCGCACTTGGCTATGCCTATCCTGGGAATAAATGCGAAGCAGTTCTTGAGGTTACAGACATCATTACGAAAGGGAGCGCGACAAGTAGTGAAGCAAAACCTAACATACAATTTTTATGTGTTTGAAGACATTTATTACTTTGGCGTTACCCTCGTATTTTGATTTGTGCCCCAGTAGAAGCAATAGAGCGATTACGATGAGAAGAACACAACAGCTATGCGTACCCTCAATAATGTTTTTGACTCTTTTCTTATTAAATTACAAAGCTTTTTTGTCCAAAACATTATTTTTTTAATGCTGTTCTCACAATGGCTCGTGGGTAAAGCTTGCAAAGTCAGACAAACCAATAATCTTAACATTGATGTCACTGATGAGGATCCTGCCGGAGACCCCAGCAGAATCGGCTAGTTGTGTATTAATAGTTTGCGCAGGCATCTCGAACGCTTTTGTTTTGCTATCAAAAGTGATTTGAAACTCATTGAAGTCAAAATTTTTGTCGTTTGGCTCAATTGGAACCAGCCCCCTTTCAGATTTTTCATGGACCTCCATTCTTATTTGCTCTTTTGCCTGTTTTATGAAACCTATAAATGTCAGATGACTTTTGATACCGCTCCGCTGAGCGAAAAAATGCGTTAAAGGCTTGCCTTTGAAATCTTTGCAAGTAACAAGTAACAAGGCAAGCAACACAACGCAAGCAACAAGGCGAACAAAAAACCTGTCATTCAATGGCAAGTTTTTCTGATCTTCTCTTACTTGGCTTCCACTTCTGCTAAGCATAAATACTGTTTTATGTTGAAAATAACAAAGGACCACTGTAAGGTAGTCTTCGCTTGAGTACATTATCTGGACAAACTAAACTTTTACAGTAAAAAGCTAATTGACTAGGATTATGCAATTAGTAATACTACAGACCTCCGCTTATCATCTGGCGGTAGGAAAAATCTTTCCACTTATACGAAGAGTTACTGGTAAAGCTGCATCTTTATATGTACCACTCTTCTTTAAACTTGGAAAAAAATTTCATTTCAAAGACTCTATATCTTCAGCTTGTTTTTTGCCGTTGATTATTCATAAGTGTTAGAAAAGTTAAAAATTAAAAGTATGCAGCAATATTAACAAATATTATGGCAACAAACAACCTTCTACGTATGCTGCCCTTTATTCTGTTTGCCAAATGCATCATTCTGTGTAAGGAGAGCGGCCTCCATTTATTGAGTTTAATGGGATTTTTTAAAGAATTCGACATCAATATAGAAATGCAAACAGAATTAGAAATGTATAAAAGCTTTCATGATGTCTGTTGCAATGCGCGAACAACAGTTGAAGTAAGTAAAAAAGGATAAATCGTCAGTAAAAATAGTTCAGAAAGAACAAACCGTCCCCGCATAATTTTCGAATTTAATTTCGCTTCAAATTGGATTAAGCGTCTAATTTCATGAGGTGATGTGGAATCACGGTTTATGCCATCTTTTACTACTGCATATTGGGCAGTAAAGCAAATAAGATAACGGTTGTTATGACTGTAAACTGGTGCATCATGATGGATTTATATACACCAGCAAAAAATGTTTGGCATATGAATTGTAAAGACTTTTAAATTCTGTATTAAAATAGAATAGCCTAAGGATCAAGATTTCACTGTTTCCAGCCCTACAGTTGCCCACACTAGCGTACCGAAGGGGGGAGGCCACTGTGCCATGGCCCCCCCTCAGACCCTAAAAATGAAAAAGTGTAAAGAAAAACCAAGCAATTTTAGCAAAAGTAAAGCTGATTTCTGACGTCTCACGATTGTGACGAAACTTCGGCCTCCTCCTCGAAAACTTTCTGCGTATGCCACTGATTGCCCATCACCTGATACTATTGTTTGCGGGCGTCATGTGTAGTTAAACTGTGGTGACGCAACAATAAGGCAAAAGAAAAATGTTTGTTTGTCAGGTTGCCGAGATTTTGATTTAAAGGGAGCCGACGCTCGTTTTGATTACCACGACGGAAATGGCTTTTGTTCCCGACAAGATCTACTTGGGAATTATTATTAAGAGAACAGGGAGTTGACCCCAAGTGTGGCTTAAACATTAGATATCCCGTACGTCTTGCAACTGATAACCATTTGTATCGTGGAGCATGAAAATGAGCTTTCCAAACTAATTTGAGTAAACATACTACAGCTTGTAGACTAGTGAACATTTTATTTCAAAACGTTTCGCTTTATACTTAAAGCATCATCAGTTGCAATTAAATGTTACCTACCAGGCTAAGTTAAATTTTGTAAGCTGTTGTACAGCTTGGATAACCAAAACTACCACGATTGTTATGCAACAATGGAAGACCAATACAAAACGAAGGCAATGACTTAGCTATGAAAATTCAAATTAAGGTGATACTAAATCCTAATCACAACATTGATTTCAACTCCTCAGAAATAATTGGACACAGCAATAGCAACAGAAAACTACGCATTAAAGAAACTATAAATATAAGAGGCATTTTTTGTTTGTCGACTATATTGATATTATAAACAGATAGAGTAGTTCTTTCCACAATTTATTGTTATAACTTGACGTTTCGCTCCCCTTAATAACCGGGGAGCTTCCTTAGAAAAAGGTAGATGTTGTTACCCAGTGTAACATATAAACTGTTGAACACAGAAATATTAAGACAACATATATTACTAAGCACTAAAAATTATTACCAACCAGCCAGGCAATTACTTAAAAACAAAAACATCATGACATCTCAGAACCAGGGATGGGCACAAGTAAAAAGTGTTATAATATACATAAGACATCATTTATTGGCGGTAAACACACTACAAACAGCAGGAAAATTTGTACCATCAATGCGATTAATTACGTTAAGCCAACGTTTTCTGGTTCTAATACTACGTCCTGTTTCATCTGCGTACAGGACGTAGTGTTAGATGAAACAGGACGTAGTATTAGAACCAGAAAACGGGAACAGGTTGATGCGGTTAAGACTTTTAACATCGAAAAGTCAGCGCTAAGTCAACATGTCATGGATTTCGATCATAGAATAGATTGGGATAATGTCAAAATACTGAAGTCAGAGTCACATGCATACAGGCGTCGCGTTGCGGAAAGTCTTTTGATAAACCAAAGGGCTCGTTGGCTTAACGTAATTAATCGCATTGATGGTACAAATTTTCCTGCTGTTTGTAGTGTGTTTACCGCCAATAAATGATGTCTTATGTATATTATAACACTTTTTACTTGTGCCCATCCCTGGTTCTGAGATGTCATGATGTTTTTGTTTTTAAGTAATTGCCTGGCTGGTTGGTAATAATTTTTAGTGCTTAGTAATATATGTTGTCTTAATATTTCTGTGTTCAACAGTTTATATGTTACACTGGTAACAACATCTACCTTTTTCTAAGGAAGCTCCCCGGTTATTAAGGGGAGCGAAACGTCAAGTTATAACAATAAATTGTGGAAAGAACTACTCTATCTGTTTATAATATCAATATAGTCGACAAACAAAAAATGCCTCTTATATTTATAGTTTCTTTAATGCGTAGTTTTCTGTTGCTATTGCTGTGTCCAATTATTTCTGAGGAGTTGAAATCAATGTTGTGATTAGGATTTAGTATCACCTTAATTTGAATTTTCATAGCTAAGTCATTGCCTTCGTTTTGTATTGGTATTTTGTATCGTTTTGTATTGGTCATCCTTTGTTGCATAACAATCGTGGTAGTTTTGGTTATCCAAGCTGTACAACAGCTTACAAAATTTAACTTAGCCTGGTAGGTAACATTTAATTGCAACTGATGATGCTTTAAGTATAAAGCGAAACGTTTTGAAATAAAATGTTCACTAGTCTACAAGCTGTAATGTTTTTGCTTAAATTTGTACTTTGATTATGACTGAAGCTTTTTAATCGCTTTGGAGCCGGTTTGTAGTCAGCGCCTTGCCAGTGCGTGGAGCATTAAGCTTGCAATGAAAACATCGTCATAGCTGAGGCAAACAAAACTATCACCTACTTACAAGTTTGCACTATGAATTTAAACTGCTACATTCGTCAACCACAGTGTACTAACGGCAGCAATGTGGAAGGCAGTACGAGGTGAATCAAATTTTCCAAATCTTAGCCCACTTTGAGCTTGGTAAGAAGCATTTGCCCCAATGCCCCTAAAACTGTGGTTTTGTGAGATTTTTTGCGCACAACTTATTTGAACGAATGTTGGATACAAGTTCCGTGTCTCTGAATGCTCTAAAGCAGGATAATGCACTAGAGTTGATTTGAACATTATTTTATTGAAGATAATGCAGTGATTAAATGTTGTACCAAAATCGAAATGTACAGCGCTAAGACTAATTAAGAAAAGTAAAAATTAAATTAAGTTAAAAAATTAAGAAACGAACTGCAAAAGCATTTATTTGCTCAACGTTTCAAGATAAATTTATTTTTCATTTGAAAATGAATTACCTTTTTACGTTCAGCAAAAATATATTTGCAATTTTTATGATTGCTAATTTTTCCTAAAATTTTCAAGCCATTTCTATGTCAGTAATGATCGAAATAAAACCGTTTAAAAACGAGCTTGTCAAATATGTAAACCAATATCGGCAAGTTATTTGGCATAGACAATTGTTAGAATATACTTTTACACATTTACACAGACAAACATAACAGTACAATAAAGAGTGAAGACTTATGATATGTACACTATTTACAAAAAAGCTTGACATAAATTTAACATCAGCTTTAGCGGTTTAAGTTTTCAACGCTCTAAAGGTCCAAGTCAATTGGCGCTGGTCGCCAAACAAATGATCTCTTACCTGATCTTTGACCTTTAAGTTTTTAGATTTAATTGCAGGTTATTACTCATGCTTTCGGCTTGAAAAATTTATTTCAAGATTTTAAGCTAAAATTTTATCATTATTTCTGCGATTAAAACAAAAACACGTGATAATTGCTCTCTTGAACAAAGCCAGTACTATTTGTCCTATGCACACCGCAACTTACATGAGGTAAAAAAGGCTTAAGGATTGTTGTTGCTTTCATCGTAGGCGGGTTTCGATTTTCGGTAAAACTTTATTTATAGACTTATATAAGGGGCTAAAGGAAAATAACAGAAAAACTCTTTTGCAACCAAAGAGTTTAATATAAATGAAAAAGCAATAATCACAGCTTATACAAGTGTCAGAATGAGATCATGTTCATTCTGCAAAGATTAAATGAAGTTCTGTTGATATTAACATTTGAAAGAAGCTGAAAGTTTACATTAAGTAAAATAAAACATTCATTCTTATTTTTTTATATAATAACACAAAAAGTCAAAATAAATTAAAATTTATGGTGTTTTTAATTACTTTTGGTTTCTTGTTTCATCCCACAAAACGTAAGCTTGTTGTTCCATTTTGTTCAACTTTGCAAAATGCATCATGACTCGTGACGATAGCTGTCCAGCTAATATGATTTTTCATTACTTTAAACTCTCTTTATGAAAGTGTGCCGGTTTCGGGCAGGTGAGCTTTTCTGTTATGTTTTTTATTCATGTCTGTAGTAATAAGTATATAAAGCGCAATTAGTACTGGTTTAGCTCAGAAGAGCTGCATTAGCTTAATTAATCAATAACGTATTCCAACACAAAAAGCACGAACATAAACATGATACGTTTTGATAAATATTTGTAAAACTGGTTTTATACTTAGTAATCGTTTTATAGGAGCAATGAAAGCTTGATTGATCCTCCAGAAGTGACAGAAAAATTTAGAACCCTATTTTGAAAATCATCAAGTTTGTATAAAACTTTGGGACATTTAAATACATCTGTATGTCAAAATTCGTCGACATAATAAAGTACCGGCACCAATAACCAGAGATTAAGAAATAGAGATTGCAAATATTACTGTAAAGGGGGTTTGGGATGAGCCTCAGGTGATCTGCAAAAAGAGCAAAAAAATCTGGAAGCCAAGAAAAATTCTTATCTAGATACGGGTGCTAGAGAAAGAGAGAATAGGTTGCCAATTTAGAACCTATCATTTCTTCAAATAATAAAAACACAGTACAACATAAAACAAATATGCAAACGCTACCAACGGCAATAGCAATGGCCCGGCAGCGAAAAAAATGACAACATCTGACACAAACAGGGTGTTGGGTTTCCAGACAAAACGTTCTGTTGCCATAGGATGGCAATGTCATCTTATTCAATTTATTTTAGAGGCGAACCGCAATCGACCATTCAACTTCTACGTATCAGATTCAAAATTTGTTGATGTTGCAAGAAGACGACGATATTTACAGTAGAGCATAGCACTGAACAAACGTTGACGCAATGAACCTGGAAAAGCGTCCCAACCGATACAGCGAAAAAAGCTTTTTCGAAAGACTGTAAAATAAATTTGCGCCATTAAAGCTGCCACTATGTCTATACGCGGTTACACGGACTCACGACTTAATTTGAACTCAAAACGCGTGCCTTGTATGGATGCGCTTAAAATTTTGTTCAACAGCAGTCCATAGCTTTAACGTTACTTTTTCTTCAACATAAAGCTGAGAGAAATGCAAATAAGTTACGGAACATCAATGAAAGAAAAGTTACATAAACAAAATAAGAACTACACTTACAGTAACAGAATGCGAAAACCTGTCGCCTTGTCAATTACAAAGACTTATTTACAACGAAACTTGTCTCTCAACTACATCGGCAGCAAAAGCCTATCATCTACGCTCGTAAGCTGTTAAATTTTTTTAACTGGTTAACAGATTGGATCATGCATCAGCTATTTTGGCAGATTATAAAACACATGACATTGGACATTTTTTGCTCTTTGACAAAAACTGCTTCAGGAAAAGGGATTATTATCATCAAAAAGTGGACAAAAGATAATCCAGCGCCCAGTAATTAGTGCGTAAACGTTAAGAAACAGTTTCTTGTTTGTAGTATTTGGCAAACGTTTTACAAACGGTTTTGAAGCAGTATAAAGGTCATCGGGCACTGCAGGAAGTGTTTTGACATTAGGTTTTGGGGGGATAGTTTTTGACTTATTGAGAACCTTAAAGTTTTAAAAATATTACTCTTTCAAACCGTCCTGTCTCGCCCTTTTGCGGAACAAGTAATTAATCGCTTCAGTTTTAGCGCGACAAAGCACGGAAGGATGGCGATAGAAAAGCTTCGTTTAAACGCAAAGTTTAAAAGTGTGTTGTAAGGTGGTACAGTGTGTCAACAAATGTAAAAGTAGTAAGAACTGCATTCAGTGTTCCGGGTGTAGATCCAGTTTGTAGGGAAGCAATGGTCGTTAACGCTATCGGCAAGAAGACACAAGACAAATGTTGAAGCAGCCAGCTACCGGTTCTGGCAACTTCCCCGGGCTAATTCTAAGGGACAAAACAAAAGCATCACCTTTGTGTTATTTTGTGATTGATTTGTTAAAAAATTACAGCTGACAAGCAAGCCAGCTATCTAGCTGCCGTCCTCACACGCTTAGAAGGAAGTGAAGACGTACGCTTTCCGGAGTAATACGATACGACGCTGCAACGGTTTCAATGACAAGCAAGCGACGTAATTGATGATCTTACCGAAGCTTTAGAGATTTTTTTTCGTACACTGCGAGACAACAGAGCGTGGTGGTAAAAAATAAATCTTTAGGGGTGCAAGGATCAAGCAAATGGTATACTTTTAAGACATAGCACCTGGAAAGAGGTGTTTTAAAATGGCAAAATTACACAATCATACCAAAGTTTACAGGATCAAGCAAATATAATCTTAAATGATTTGCATGTGGCCGAGTTTTTACTGACAGCAGGTATGCATCAATTCAGCCGAAATTTCTTTTTGAGCCGGCTCTTTTTTCGGAGGCTCAACCGCTAAAGAGGCCTCTTCTGCTTTTGTTTTGTTGAGCTCTGGATTTGGTTTTATACCGGACGACACACGAGCCGCTTTCTCTTGGCTGTCAGTTTCCACGTCACTGCTTATCTTCGCAGACTCCAACCCGTTGGTAAGAGCGGTAATGGCAGCAATTTGCGGTTTATACTCCGGACGGAGCACCGGCTTTGGTGGAAGAACGGAATACATTGCAGACGGATGAACTTGTATTGCTCCGCTCATAATATGTGTTGCTGACGGATGGTAGATGTAATGTCCGTTTATGGGAGTAGATAAAACAGCGTTATGTTGAATAGCTTGATTAGTGGTCACGGAAAGCGAAGTGGATTTAGGAGCGGCTCCTACCACGGAATAAGTGAGAACCGGTTGGACTCCAGGAGCAATGGTCACGGGCGATGCAATAAAACTGATGTTTGTTGAGGCCACATTTAATGAGGCCTTGTTAGCTGATTCAGAAGCTGAAACTTGGGGCGACGGAACTGGTGATGTGCTTGTGGTGACGACTTCAATGCTGTCTTGGGGCGATGGCGGCACTTCAGGGTCAGGAGGTGACGTTGAAAGAGTTACAGTACTGGCAGGTTGCGCTGACGAAGGCAGTGGTGGGGATACAAAATTGTTGACATTAAACAACGGTTTGATTGGTCGAGCCTGTAAAAAATTAATTTTTATAAAACTAAAAGCTTAGCAATGCAAAAATCATAAGGAAATTTTGAGAAACGAACCCATGACACCGACGAAAACAGATCCAAAACGTAAAAATTCATCATTTTGTCCTGACAACACTTCTTCTAGCAGTAATCTCCGAGAAAAATGTCGCGCGCTTCAACTTGGTTGCGAAATACTCTCAAATACAGATCAATTCTGCTTTTAATTCGGGTTCAGAGCCTCTCCTTACAGCAGTTCTGCTTGCACGCCGAAACACGCCGTGGAAGACACAGCGTTGAACAGACATGGAACAAGTTTTTGCAGGAGGCTGTTTGCAGTTACTCTCGCTTTGGTAAGTAGCGCAAAACCTGATCTATACTGAAGCCAAGCGTAGCTTAACTCTTTGTTTGTTTTATTTTGCCACAGTGTCAAGCTGTAGGTTAAATTCGAGACCGCGTTTGTATGTTTAAGCCTATCAGGTTTCATTCGCGCATATAGTGACCGACAATTTGCCAGACTTTTAAAATGGCTTGGAGCTTCACACTTGAACGACTTAAACTAGGTCCTCTTTTGTTTGCAAGGCGTGATCCCAAAGAAAATTACTTACAACATTATGTTTATGAAATCCAAGATGCCTTGGAATGAAGTTCATTTCTGCATAGTGTGCTAAGCAACAGATTAGCGATATAAACTGATATCTCATCGTGGCTCGGCTTCCACTACCGGGTAGTTCTGTCAGTACGTCATAATTAGACATGTCTGACATCACATTTGCTTTAGGCAAAAATTAATCCATAAGAGTAACCACGCAAATTGAAAACGCAATAGCAAAATATAACCCAGCATGGTGGGGTTGATAGCAAAAAATCATCTCATTAACAACTTAGTTTTGATATCCTCCATACCTGATCACATTCTCCGTCCCTGCACGCTTGGCAGAGTTCTGCATTATGTTGGTTTCGCGGCCTGCCCGGTCGCCGGTCAATTCGAATTGGGGGCTGGTGAAAGCCGTAATAGGTCTGTCCCACTTTGTGATAAACGTTGCACATAACCTGAAACGTAGGTTAGATAACAGATCAAAGCACATAAAGATGATTAAAGCACTTTTAAAGTTAACAGTTTTTTTCTGCCGATTTACTAAAGATAAAATTAGTCTAAAATCGCACCCATTACGTATGTAGAAATAGTTGAAACGGATGTCTTTGATAAGAATAAGCAAAGGCTTTATAACTCCTTAGTGATTAAAATTGAAATTAGTGATGGTGTGGCGGGAGCCACTTATTTGACTGTTGTAATTAGGCAACTAGAAAACTGTTTGCGTCAAGTAGTTAAGATGAGAAGCAAAGATTTGTTTGAATCAATTTGGCCTTCAAACAGCTAGCCGAATTTTCCTTCGGTAGGCTTAGAACAATCTACGAATGTAAATTGATGTTGCGTAGTACGTTAAATCTGTTCATATTACCGCCCTCAATTACATTGGCAACAATACAGATGATACAGACAGCTTTGAAAGATTTTAAACGACGTGATTAAAATAGGTTAAAATAGGCTAGGTGTCTTAACGATTTGATGTTTTACAATAGAGGAAATATCACACAAACGGGCCTGTGAGATCACAATCGAAGTTAGTACAGCTATAATGACATGAAATCATTCGATTGTTGGGTTGTTAGAATAAAACATTGTTTGCAGACTGATTGTGTTCATCTTTCAACATCTCATCCTAAAAGCGTTGCTATGTATGCACTACTTGGTGCTGGTTATAGCGCTGAAGTAGGGTAAAATGTCAAGGGAGGCTGTTTGGGTGGAAGTGAACCTTACTGAAGACGAAGAACGTTATAATGTTACACTAAACGCAATCATGTTTCAGATGTACAGTAAAATTTTTCGCGCTAACAAAACTTTAACTTGGCTTGTGTTATACTAACTTTACAATGCTGGAAGAGGTGGGCGAGTTGTCCGTACTTTTAATGCAAAGTGATACCAGGGCTCGGTAGACTGATAGACCCACGAAAATTTTCTCAAACTTGCAAAGCTGAACTTAACAGGTAAGGTTTGCTTCCTAATTAGCGACCTACAGAGATTTTCGGTGGTGAAAAAATCGCTCAGAATTAAATTGCATTGTTACGTTATGAATTTATCAAAGGAGAGATCCTTACGCCTTAAATACATGAGTAGCAGGTGCAGCAAACAATTCACCATCATATATCGTGGATCTAAATTCTGTCCCTCTTCACTCTACTTGTGAGCAGCGACTACAACATGTGCTTAATGACGCCTGCATTTAGGCCGACATAAGGGCAACATCAACGAGTTGCCAGGAAAAGATGCAAAAAATACCGAATTGAGGCTATTAACCAAAGTAGTAAATTTCGACGAACTGAAAAAGATTCAGTTAAATTCTGTACGACAAGCAGTGGGTCAATTGATGTTGACGGTGAAATAAGTACGGGATATCTCAATAACGGGATGGTTGCATACTCATTGTCTAACTTGAATGCTGTTATGAAAAGAATACTTTCCAAAATAAATGGTTAAATGCAAATTAAGAATTACAACGAAGAGACCCGCTACAGTAGCTCCATTAGTTTTGACCACTGTAGAACAAAGTTAAGGCAAGAAATTTACTACGTTACTGTCAATGAAATGATGAAGCAAATATTTTTTACATTGGTTATACATGTTGCCTATTGCACATCATGTTTCACAAACAGATGGCATTTGCCACGACCGTTATTTGTTAAGATTTGAGATACCACTGATGTATATTGCATTTACTGAAAGAGCTTTGGCATTTCTATGGTCCAAACTTGCAGAAGGATAACAGAGCTACAGGCATAGAAAAAGTTGTCTAAATCTTTGATTGCTTTGTTGTCTAATTTCCTCCACATAAATTTTCCGCTCGTTGAAATTTGCCAAATAAAAAAATTATGGTTAAATAAATTTACCAAGGGCATACGAATTCTGCCAGCGAAATGTTTGGGCACGCGATTGGTCGATGTGATTATTTTTGTTTAATGAATCTACAACTTAGCTAACTTTTGGCCGATAATGGCAGGCTACTTCAGAATAAGAAATCTGCGCGCGCAAAAGAAAGGAACGGCACAATTGTTCCCGATACTGAGGCAGCATCGCGCTTCCGCTCATCATCACTGAATACCGGGTGCTGTAGTGGTTTGCGCCACGGTGATACTTTCTTGTGCGGTTTCGGCAGAAACTGTAACTGCGATGCGCCTAACGTCATAGGAATCTCGCTTATAGACCTAATTAAAAAAACATTACAAGATTGATATAAAAAATATACTTTCTGGTTCTCGTCAGGAGTTTCATCCCCACAGAAACGATATTAATTCATGGTAAAAAACAGTACTCGCTAGCAAGAGGAACGGCAACGAGATTGCAACCGTCACTTCTGCATCAGTCGGTTTCAGGCTTATAGTCAAGCCATCGTATCTGGCAGTTACGCTTAAAGGCTAAATTTAATCTGATAGCAGTCGTTGTTTTATAGTAATAGCAATAAATGTTCAACAACTTTTGTTTGGTAACAATTAATCACTTTTTGCTGCGCGGTAGTGAGGGTAACAGTGATGTAAAATAACGTTTATCAATAAATAACAAGGTAACACTACTTGTATAACAGAAAGTAACTCAATGGCAAATATCAACTTCTCTACACACTTTCAGAATTTAACTTGAATGATTCAAAAAAGATTTTCGTTTTTACGTCTAAGTCGTTTTGAAATTTACATAAACTGATTTCACGTCTTTAAGATGGCAGACAATCAATGCGGAAGCATTAGCGCGCCAATGCAAAATGCGCCATCACTCAATTTCAAGTCACATATGTTTAATTAAAAAGGCTGGTTTCTATTTGGCGTAACTTGCAGGCGCAGCGTGAAAAATTCTTTCTCTATATCACGCGCTTCCCCGCACAAAACTGAATAGAGAAACAAAGAATTTTTCACGCTACGCCTGCAATTTACGCCAAATGGAAACCAGCCTTTAGTCCGACTGATCAAGAGCAATCAGAAGTAGCTCTGCAGATGTATTTTACAGGCATTTGCGACGCCATTTCAAACCAGTAAGAGTGTAAAAGAATGATTACAGTAAATAATAATGGCGTCTTACTTAATACTAGCCCGCGTCGCCCGACAGAGCTACTAGTTGGCTATTATGCCGATTTAGAAAAATCAGTTCAGCCGAATATGCCAGCTTCGCGCAAAGAACATTTCTGAGTGCAGTAACCAAAAGTCGGTATAAATAGGGGTATTGCCCCTACGTCTAATTTTGATCGCGATATACTTTAGAGCTAAGACTGGTCTTACAAACTCTATTATTTTACAAATTCGATTGATTTTACTAACTATATTCAATCGTTGATCTGAAATTTAGACTAGAAACTGGCGTAAGCGCTTGCATACTGAGAATTTTTGGAAATTGGCTGGAGGGGCATTAAAAAATGTTTTTGCTTAGTTAAGGTCAAAAGGGGAAAAGGGCACAATGCCTTTCCCCACAATTACTCTGGTAACTGTAAAAATAAATATATGTAACTGGAAGAAGAAAACGATGAAATGCAAGACAAAACGTATTGGCTTTTACCGATAGCGAAGTTACCTTGGACACTTCCTCTGGATACCACATCACATATTCAAATTTTCCTGAGTTGCATTTCTTGCACTGCTGGCCATAAAGCTTGAATTGCACGAAACCCGCGTTGTGGTCATAGTCCAAATGAAACCAGAACGTTACTCTCCCTTTCATTGAGGTCCAGCCATTTCCACAATCCTGATAAAGCAATCGTAAATATGAAAGAATTAGATCTAAAGCTCGATTGTTCTCCATGCGTTTAAAATAGTATTGGAAGTAGCGACGATTCGAAAATTAGATGACGAGTAAAAAAGGTACTTCCATACTTAATTGTCAGCTTTTGGGTTGGTAAGCTTAAGAATCCTGTTTTCGTGGCTCACGGTACTGATGGGAGAAGGAGAGCCAGTTTTTTTCTCAGTCATCTTTCGTTCGACACGAATGTTTACCCGCGTTATTCACACCCTGAACATGAGCGGCAAGCTGTTTTTCAAAATTCGGGAACAGTCTGGATTCGAATTGCGCTTTCGAAGTGAATGCCTAAATCGCTACTCCATAGAACTCGCGAGGTGAGGAGCTTAGGCTTCAGAGTAGTGTCAATGTGATTATTTTAGACATCTTCGCGCACATATTCCTGTAATTACAAGACGTAAAATCTAAATCTTTAAAAGCGTAAAAAGCGCAGCAACACAAGTTTTGCTAACTTTTGACGACGCAACAAAGTATAATTTTTGAGTTTATCGAACAGAGCAGGGTCAAAGTAAGCCTAGTGTAGGTTCAGAACCAGGTGCAATTTCATTGAAAAAACTCAAACTGCAAGTTTTCAACCCCAAACCGTCGGTTTTTCTCTAAAAAAAAGGCGTCTGTCTCAGAAACAAAAGTTTCATTTTTACCACTGGTCTGATCCATCAGCACCGTGTGCCCCTCGCCGTTTAATCTAGCAATAAGCAATGCTATAGTTTAGGGTATCACCCTGATTATTGTCTTACAGTGTAGCAAAAGTTAGTAAAAAGGCTTGGCAGCTTCTATTCGTAGATTGTTTGTGAATTTTTTTGTCATTTGTTTTACTTTGTAAAGAGTACGTTTACCGCAACTCATCTTTTTCGACAAAAAAAGAAACTAAGCATTCGTGCGCTTGTGGTATGGAAAGCAACCAATTACCTAAAGAATGCTCCCGCACCTGCCAGACGTTAAATCATGAACAGCTGCCAGCCAGACTAAGCGAATTGTTTCCGCGTGGGAAACAAGCCTCAACTAAACTGTAAGAATTGAATCGCAGAATGCAGATTAATTTGAAACGGTGCAACTAACTGTAGTGTATTTACTGTAGATGAAAGGTTATAATTGCTCCTTTCAAAACGGCAAAAAACAACAATCAACATATTACCTATTTCTACCCTTTATATACTGTAGATCCCCTAAAGTAGAAACAACAAGTTTCATCATTTGACATTCACTTTTAAATTACGTTTTCAAGCGCTTTCTAAAACTCTGGCTGCGACAGCAAATATTCATTGCTTAAAGCGAACTTAAAATCAGACTCATACAAATGCAACAAAGCAAGTTATTTTGCACAAACTAAGCCTCTACATGCGAGCCCCCTAATTCGATTTGCACTCTACACCCCTCAACACAATGGCTGATCACAGGGACTAAATTAATTTTTGTCTCGGGGCCCACCTTCGCCTCCGATTATGAGGTTTTCTCTTTCAGCCGATCAAAAACTGGCTATGGTTCATCGACTTTTGAGACGATAAGATAGGTGACTGTAGGCTTTTTCTATCAATAATAATTATTGGAGCATTCCGGAAAGTTTCCGTCGTATTCCCGATCAGTTGTTCAGGTAAAATCCTAAAAATGGGATGCTTTTGGGAACTGAACGCAACATTCTCAAAAACTGCCTTCCCAAACAAAATGTTTTAGATCCAGCAACGTCAATAACGTGTCGCCAGTAGCAACCATGATGCTAAATAGCCAATTCCTTATTGGCTATGACAACAAAACTTCCGAATATAAGTTACTGCGAATATTCTTCTTTGAAGTGAACACATGAAATGCAGGTCATGAAAGGATGGTTGAAAAGTGCATTGCAACATTGCTAAGAGTTAAATAAAATGCAAACTCTTCTTGTTTTTGTTCTAAGCTGACCTTTTCAAAAAAAGCCACAATTAAGATTTTCCTTTGCAACTATAAACGATTAATTGCACGCATTCAACCTATTTTAGTATTGCCAGCTGAAAACGGATCGTCTCTTGAGGTGATGAATTAAATTTATAAATTCTCGATTCAATTGCTTAATTACTCTTTCTTCTACAATTAATTATTTTCGAATACATTTTTTATACTGTCACACAGGCGTCTTGTTTGCATTGTAGAATATCATCAAGCATAGACTTCTGATCAGTTTTTAATTGATCCCAATTTTCAAGCAAAATCCCGGATTTCAGCTGGTTAATGAATACGTGCGGGAGTTTGCTATCTGGCCAGCACCACCAAAAACCTTCCAATCTTTTTTGAAAGAAATTTTGTGATAATGAATCGGAGTGATCAATTGGTTTGGGGTGCGAATTTTTAGTATTTTTCAAAGAATTGAGTACCACACATCTTTTACCAGTCATTTGGTCCCGGGTAGACAAGACAAAGACGGTGGACTAGATATTACCCAGAGACAAACAGTTTACTTACGGATTGTTCGTCAGGGTAATCACAGTATCTAAAAATTCTTTTAGACAAAATCGTGGTTCCCATGGCTATTAATGGACCATCTCAGAAAAACAACCAATGGAGGCATAGACGTAGCTAGAGGGGAGGCCATAGCCCCCAAGTTTTTGGAATTCAATCAAGTTGTTTTCTATTATTACTGCTACAAAATGTCAATTTCCGATAAAAAACAAATTTAAGGTAACTTTTACAAAATCAGGGGTGACAAAATATCGCAATATCAATCTCAAAAAAGATCACATAAGAATTTTGTATCTTTGATCCCCTGAAATTTGTTTCTGGCTATGCCACTGAGTAGAGGCTATTCTCCCAAATCTTTCTGTGAACGATGAATGCAAAATGGGAGTACTGAGGTGTGGGAGAATCTACACAAGATTTCATTTTTATTCGTTTTTCAGGCCCACAACCATGGGCGAAGCAAGATACCCCACAACAGTTTATCTTTCCTATGGGAATTTGCAAGCACGCAATTCCCCCTGAATGACTTTTACCAGCGACGTACATGTTATAGCTGTGGTGCAGTTTCAACTCAAGCTGAGCACACCCCACTGCAGTTATACAATGCATGAAAACCAGGGGTAATTAATTGTTAAGTTAGTTTTGGAGAGGCGGCTTGGCTGCCTTGAAGGAACATTAAAGGCCGTTAGATGCTGGAAAAACGTAAATTTATCAGAAAAGGAGTTTTTACTCATTTAGAGGAGTTAAAACTCCCTTATAACACGACTTCGAGTGTGGTAGTACTGTACCTGGCAGCAAAATCGGACTTTGGCGCTGTCTCGGTGGAATTTCCACTTCTGTTGCGGAGCTTGATTTGTGATGGTCAAGTACCACACGTGAGGCGGGAAAAAGTTGCTGAAGAGTCGACTGAATTCTCCGTGCCACACTACCTCCATTCCGCTAAAATCAAGCAAAAAATTACGCCACTGATACTCAAAATAAGAATCTTGTAAATGTTTTTTTGCAAATTTGAAGAATTCTTTCAGATCAAAATTCTAATTTTGACCATCCAACTATCTTGCAACGACAACAGGAGATTCAAACGGACTTAGCCAGAGCTCCAGCTGGTATAGAATTCACAAAGTATATCTATACGCTCGCAGAACACATAGAAACAGTTGTGAACTTTATGGATATAATGATGAACCTAAATAGATAGCAAAACTGAATTTCAAGCGATCAAGTCAGAAGTAGTCGATCGACGTTTCGAAGACATAATTTTTGAATCATATATAGAAGTTATTGCTTTAATTGAAGCTTGATCGTAACCACTAAACTAATGCGAAAACGTCATTCATTGAATAGTCGTCGCACATTATACCCAGTCACGACAAACGGGTCGTTCTTAGTAAAGTGTAGTGGGCTGCCTGAATGAAATAAACAAACACGGTATACGTGAGGACGTGAAACGTGAAAGGCGAGGAAGAATAACTTAGAAAGCGCTCTTCACAAATGTTTGATTGATTACACTGTATGATTCTAAAAAGAAAGAAAGCCTTTTATATTTGACGCAGCCAGTGCAGAATTAGCGCCAAGTACGCACGTTCGGATTTAAGCAAACTGCTTAAACGTAAGACGAGGTGTACTTTAGCGAAGGCATGTTAAATGCAAAGGTGAAATCGCAACTAGATGTGCAATATTGAAATCCATAAATGCAAAGGTGGAATCGAATTTAAATATCTGAACTCTGGAGTCGACTAATGTTATATTATTTGTGTTTTAGGAAATCAAAGTCTATTAAAATAATTTGTAAAGTCGTCTAAAAATGGCTCACCAATTCAAAGATAAGCTTTCAAAATTGTGGTGAAGTTTACAAGTTCATCTAAAGGGAACAAATTCGTACAAAGCTGCTCACACAACATTGCTAAAGTTTCTTCCTAAATATTGTAGAATGACTCGGAAAAAACGTGATATTCAAAAAAGCAAGTTTCCTCAAGAACGCTTGACAAGGCAGCAAGCTAAGTTTTGGCCTGCCAGTAGATAAAGAAGTTTTAAAGTGCGGGTTGGGTTTTAGGGTGTCATCAATTTGCAAATAAAAACGATTTTTCACAGGGGATAAGTTAAAGAAGTTTGCTTACCACGATGTTCAACTATCCCACTACCACGAAAAATTCGATTCTTTCTTATACTTGCAATAGCCTTACATTTGTTTCAGTAAAACTATTTCTTTCGCCATGCTAACCCTCAGACCTATTACTGTGTACAATCTTGTGTACAATTTTCCAACTTTGGCAAACATTTGCAAATCATTGTGAACGAAAAACAACATAGTGAAAAGCAGCAAAAGAAAGTAAAATGCACAGCCGCATAACCACGCAGGTAGCATCTAGACCAGCAAATCTTTGAGTTGCTTTGTGGCTTTTCATTTTGCTGCTTTTATGCATGCGGGGCGTTACATTTATTTCAATACTGGTATCCACCACAGAAACGAACCCATATTTCCCGACCAGAGCAGTCATACGTGCCCTGTACAGCGTGCACGACAGTTGTTGTTACGCGGTTAGTTCCCACTATTCATAATACCATTTGTTTCCGCTAAATATGGGTTAGTCAAATTGAGTTTGAAATAAAATCCTTTGTTTAACTTCTCACAAAAACAAAATAGCATGTGTACCACCACAGAGAAACACAACGTTTTGGCAGGGGGCACCAGTTTTTTGCCAATACAAGCTACTTGAAGGATTCTGAGTAATGCATAAAACTATGAGTGTAATTACATACTTCTGAATTAAAAATTCACATGGTTTACTTTTAATTTTGTATTATTGTTGACAATATTCTGAGTATCTTGGCAATAAGTGCTTTTTTAGAATGATCTGCGGCAACTGAGTAGTCCCTGCAAGGGCCATGTTGGATAACCCCTACTTTAGAGGAGCCTTACTTTGCAACAATAAGGAAAGACTTCTACATCAGCATTAAAGTCCAATGCTGACTACAACCATAATTTAGATATGTAGACATTTTAACGAACACACAACAAAACCTTGTTACAGTAAGTAGCAGCCATTTTCTCATAGTCGTTTCCAAACGTTTGCTAACTTAAGTGGCCACAAAGCCAGTCCCCTAAAACCAAAAATTGTTTTCGTCATGGTCTTTGTGCCACGTTCTACTGATGGAAATCCGCGTTTCTTGACAAAAGCTGCCCTTAATTCGATCCAGCACAGCTGTACGCCTACACGTAAGATCCGTTTTTTTGTATGCTAATCAAGAGAGAAAAAAATCATGCTTCCTATGTTTTATTCTGTCCAAAAACGTCCTTGCAGTCAAAGGCAATGAGCAGGCATTTTGATGTCGTCATATTTTTACTTTTCTGTCACGGTAAAACCTTTGCGGTTCATTCACAGAGCTGCTGGCGCAGTACATTTCTACCACAACCTTGCAACCAAACAGGGAAATTTGCCGCAAAGTCACAACAGTGCAAAGCCAATGCTGGCATTGAACTCGCAATCTCATGACTCAATAAAACAAAGCAAGCTTCCGATCACGCTGGAACACAACGCTATGAAAACGAGCTTTTTACTATCAACAGACCTCGCGCAAATTATCCAAACAAGGAAGAGATTTCGAACTTTTATGACGTCATGTTACATTGTGCTGTACCGCGGAAAGTCGTGTTTTTCTCTGTACATTTGTTTAGTCTGAAGACTGAAGTGGAGTATAAAGTAATCACCGACTATTTCATAGTTGGCTTAAATCAATTACTGATTTTACATGTTTGCAACAGAAACAAGAACTCAGGGTGGGGGGCTAAGTGTACCATGAGATTCTCAAAACGATTTGCCTAAGCGCTGTTTTTGGCTGAATTCTTAAGGGCCCATCAAATGTTAGCAGCAGCACAAGAGATTAATCGTAGAAAATACCTTTAAACTTAGATTAATTTCCTTGATTCTAACCAACATCCTATGGGTCTCTGAAAAAAAGGTCAAGATCAAAAACAGTTTATCAGAAAATTTCCCACCAAGGTACGTCGCTGACCAAGTCTCTGATAGAACAATCCACAAATATTCAGTTTGCCTTTTGCGTAATGCACCTTCGATTGCATTATCAAGTTTGGCAACAGAAAGTTATCCTTGCCCAACTTTTAAGTTTAGTAATTTACAATGAACATGTAGTTAATCAAACTTTGATGATGCAATTTTAGCAAATGTGTTCCGGAAGAGTAAGCTGTGTAATCATAAATAGAACAAACTAGTTTCGTCAATTTTGTTTCGGTTGATATTGACTTATTTTTCTTTGTATGCAACAATGATAAAATTTTCAGTTTCAATTGGTGGTTCAATGGCAGCGGAGGAAGCATGGAAAAAACCGAAAGCAGTTTAATCCTTTTTCATTTTCCTGAACAGTTCTTAGAAAAAACAAGCCATCAACTTTAATTCAGCTTGCATGGCTTAAAGATGCCGAAGTACTTCACAATTGTTGATTGCTTTTGTTGACACAAAGTAAATCTAAAAGCATTCAGGAAAATTATGTATGGATGTATGCCTGTGCGTTCTCGCCGTGTTCGCAGGGAGCCATTGAAATTGAAAACCTGCCCTTGGTTATACCAAAATTCCCAAGCAAGGGTGATAACCAACCCGGTTATTACAAACAAGTCTTAGTCTTTTCCTATAATTTCTCATTACCCACCAACGCACACAAAACAGCAGTGTCAAGAGTAGGATATTTGTAGAAAATGAAGCTGCGCAAAACTATTACAGCATCGCTTGGTGGAAACCTAGAAGAAAGCTTCCGTGGCATGAGCGAAAAAGACTAAAGAAGCAACGCATGTCTTGAAGTTAAGCCCCGTGAGTGAGTAGAAGCACGATTGCCACAAACAGGAAGGAACGTGTCTTCGTAATAAATCTATAACACGACATTAACGCTGATCAATACCCTCCGCCTTTTTGCAATACAAAAAAGCGCAGCATATAGCATTATACTGGCAGTCAATGCCGAACCGAAAAATTGATTCCAGACAGAGGAAGATCAAGATTTTAAAAAGCCATAACGAGCGAATCTCAGTAAAGAGAAAGCTTCATCACATTTCGCAAAGGGAACCACTTAAAGTTACCCCTCAATCTCGCTTGATTCAGTCACAATGGAATGAACTCTCGGCCATGGTTTGGTGGCACATCGTACACTGCTTGATGCCTTCAAACACAAGGAGTTCAGAAGAGCTGAGCATCAAAACAAAACTGAATTTCGCATTTCAGTGGCTTGGTTCGAATGAACTTAAAGAAAGGCAACCTTCGGCGCACAATGAAGCTCCGGCGCAAGTGTTTAATGCCTGCAGAATGGCAGTTTGCAATGCTTGGTTAAAGTACTAGTGGCAGAAATACATTGTGGAAGCAGTACTGTAAAACTCGACTTGCACGCGTAAACCTTCTGGCTTTTCCGCTAACGGCGGTTAAAGCAATATCTTATGCGTAACCGTAGCCTATCATTTAGGAAGTAGCGCCATGTTCCCAAGAAGAAATGTCGAAATTTTTCTTGTTTTGAATGAATATCATGAAATTTTTTTTCGTCAGGAATGATACTAAGCCTGTTTCCTAGTTTTCTGCGCACTGCGTCATAGAGTTCAATTCTGAAGTCAAGTCTCTGAGACTTCAGAATCGCCGCTAAACAATCAGCTGTAGGTGTGATCGAGCACACCGCGCAAACAACTCTTGATTTAGAACAAGTCAAACCGGATATGACGACAGAGACATCTATACAGTTTTACTTAAAAAAGAGTTATCTACAAAAGTGGAATGCCAAATATTTATCTACAGTGATATTTTTTAAAGCATTCTTCCATTTAGTTTAATTAAAAGTACTAAGCATAAAATGTTTTGAAGTACTGTATTTCACAAAAATTCCTCTACAAGTAAAAGATCTTCAAGTTATGCGATAACAAAATTGTCGACATGAAGCAAAACAAAACTATTATTTTGAAAAAAATTTTTTGGGGTCAGAGTGAGCAGCAACAGGTAGAAAGGTTTGCTCTCAAAGAGGACCATTCAAAATCCCACGTAACAGCATATCTGATGGAACGAGAATAACTCATTGCGGTTAACCTGCGGAGGCACTTGGAAAAAGAACTAACTGTTATAAACAAGCTTGATGTAAAAGTTTGCTTACTCGTTATAATATCCTCCTCCAACAGGTACAACAGGAACTTGGACAGACTGCATCTGAACCGCTCCGAAATTACCACTTCCGTTGCTTGTTGAGACTGGCAAAGTGCTGTTCATTTGAGAGTTTACTGGGACGCTAACAGGAGTGACAGATGTAGGCAGTTGGCCAGGGAGAGTTCCCGGGTAGTTGATAAACTGAGGCATTGCAAGAGCAGTTGTCATTTCACAATATTCAGTAGATTTCACTTCTTTAAAATCACCTCTCTTCTTTTCTTTATCGCAAACAATGCAAAGATTTTCTGATCACTCAATTCAGATTCAATTTCAATTCAGATTTCAATATCTTTTCCAAATCAGTTTCTCTTTACAGAACTGTACAACACATAACTATATAACTAGTAGAGATAAATCAGTAACGCTGATCTACGACCATCTGAATACAATGCTGTTAGTTAACGCAAGCTGCTGAAGATCTACTACCATAGTTGAACGGAAATGCGTGGAAAAAAGGCTTGCAACTCCGATAACCATACTGCAACCATATTATCTACACTACTCTGAGTCCTGCAACATGCTGCACGTTTTTCGATCTTCGTTTTAAAATATCATTTGAAAAACAAAATCTCGAAGCTTTAAAGCAAGCAACCAATTACTTAGAGCTTGACAACGTAAGCATTATTACTAAATGGCAAAAATATTCGTGTATTTAGTCTGTTTAAGATTATTGACGTAGATCTTGGGGTAACTCGTGTGATAATAAGTTGTATGTACGTTGAAAGTCACCCCAATCTAAAAATTTACTCAAAACAGCATCGTTTGCGGAACTGACAAGCTTTTTGTTTTGCGTGTCTTTCAGCGAAAACAAAAGTAAAAATGCAGTTTAGTCCAATTTGATAAATTTTGGTTTCGGTGAATCTACTTATCCATTAATCTATACAAAAATTACTTGGCGTTAAACATGGTACTTAATCGTCAATAGGTCGACGTACTGCACCGGTAAAGCAGCAAGTAAACCAACAAACGTTTGGTGGGTTTTGACCTAAATGCATTTGCCTGCTTACAGCATTGAATTAGGTATCCCACTTGGGATACATCAACTTTAAATCTCAGATGAGTCGCATAACTGTTATTGAAAGCCTATAAATTTTTAGCTTCCGCGGAATGCTTTACAAAACGAGGAGTGGGAGTTAGGCATATTGCGTACAAAATTTTTTGTTTCTTTTTTGTTTTACAGCATTTCGTGCATTGTAATTGCTTTATTTCTACTATTTCATTATGAGGCTAGTTTTTGAAACTATTTTGTTATTTTTTTTGGATTAAAAAGTTTTAGGGATTGAAAAAATATACGCAGATTATGTTTCTTTGTCTATCTATTAGTTAAACCCAGGGGCGTCTACTGAAACTTTTTCTGGGCGGGGAACTTAAATGCAATTTTTACCCTATTTTATGAAATTTTACTCAATATTTGGTTGAATCGTGTTACAACGTAATGCCAGTAGAGAGCAAGTGCTTCGCTTGCTCCCCCAGCGGATGCCTATAGTCAAAAGCACTGATTGTGGTGCAAGGTATGGGTAACCGTTTACAGCGCAATGCTAGTTTGCAAGTTTGCTCAACAATGTCAAATGAATTCATTTGTGATCAGCGATGGACCGCGCCGCCTATACGCTCGCTATGAAAGCGCACTATTCAGAAATTCACCAGTTTTTGTCCAGCTTTCTGTTTGTGATTAGCAGCCAACGATACAAGTTCATGTTTTGACCTGTAAAACTACAAGAGGCGCTTTCGAAAAAAAAGCTCTTGAGAAGAAAAAGAAGACAAATATTTATAAAACTGTGGGGAGAAAAAATTTCATATAAATTTTGAAATAGTTTATTGGCAAAATGTTCCATGCTAATTCTACGTGATAAATATCTGTTTTCCTTTTGATCCCTATTTTGCCTTATCTGTTGTCAGCTGATGGCTGCAGCTTGAAGAACTGGCGGCAATTGAGCGCTTTACTTTTATGCATGACACTTCCATAGCTCATAAAGTTTTTGGGCCAATATTGTTTATTATTGTGATGCATTTAAGTGATAAGTGCCACGTACCTAATCTCGAAACTGGCTCCCCTCTTTAAATTGGCGTTGGCATAATTATCTGGTAGCGTATGCTGTAGTTAGAAGGCCCAAAAAATGTCTTACCGTTTTCCATAGTTTTATAAAAATAGCCGCTCGGCAGTAACACTAAGCCTAAAAAGGCCTGCAATCACGTTATTGGGACCTGCGAAGGATCCACGAAAGGGAAGCCTGCTGAAATTTCCCATTTTCCTTTCTGGACTCGAACATGGGAAATGCTGTAATCAACTAAACATAAAAAGTCAAACAACCATTTACTTTTTCTAAAAGCTACATGCTGACTGCTTTAAACAGCACCTGGTCGAGTTACATTTTAAATGGCTCGATATGTTCGCCATGAACAAAACAAAAATGAAAGTGTGCTTTTGTCATACACGGCTATGTGGGCTATTGCAGCGGTTTAAATACACTTTTTCTTTAATCAGTTTCGGGTTTGCGAGCAAATATGTTTATTTTGCGGTTCAAAATTGACCAACATGCCCAAATGATTCAATTTAGCACAAGGCCCCGTATTTAAGATCATCTACATTAGAGAAAGAAGTGATAGGCCTAATTCAGCTGACAGTAGAAAAAACGAATATATTGGAAAAAATTATTATAAGTCGCATCGAAAACAGCATATTCCAACAGAATAAAAAAAGGACTTCAATATAAAGATCATAATTTTTAAATAAAGGAGAGTTTTTGCTTAGTTCGTGTGATATTAAAGTGAGAACCACTTTCCCTCATTACATTTCGATTCGATGCTGATGTAGTGTCGCACTCTCGACAGCCTGCGATTGTTGTTCAAATGAGCTTTTCTAAACTTAATGTGCCGCGAGTAACATAGCAGTGGTAGCTGGCGCAGTAGTGAAGTGGTGAGAGCGTCCGAATCGCAGTTAGTAGTCCTGGGTTCAATTTCCTTGTTGTGCAAGCTGCTTGCCTGTCTGGCGGTTATTCCGCTGATGAAACCTTGTGTAATCCCACAAAAATTTCAATGCACCTTGGTGTTCAATACACGACTCAATTACATAAAGAAAAACATGGTCTCACGCCAGCAGTTACCATGACGTCAGAATCGGAAACAAACACACATCTACACGATATCACAAGTCACCTCCCCATTTTTCTTGTTAATTTTCAACATACGTAGTTTTTCAGGAAAATATGTTTTTCCATGCTGCCGTGCTCTTCTTCCAAGACTTTCGTGGAGAGATTTGCTCTCATCATCAAAGCGAATTTTTCTCGGATATGATAGATCAGCAGATCAGCAGTACTTAAAACAGATCAGCCGATACGACTTCAAATGGCCTTGACTCTTGATGGTGGTGGCTCAAATTTCAAAGGCTCTTGTTGCAAGCTTGGCACTAGGTACAAGGCTCTACCTAGTTTCAAATAGCGCTGTTTGTTCCTAGCCAGTACACGGTTTGGTGGAAAGAATGTACTTTTTGTAGTAATGTAAAAGGCTAGCGATGCACTAAGCAAACCGCATTTGCTAAGTGTAATTTTGTTAAGATCTTTTTTTTCTGTGTAGAAATAATAATGTGTTGACCACATAAAAAAATAAGTACGTAACCTTCAGTAAAATCATCTCTTAGTTTTTCAACCCTTACCGGAACTGCTGTTAACATTTTGTCTACACAGGTCACAAAATGTATTGCAGCTCCCAAAAAAATCATCTGATGAGGCTAGTTTTTGACTATGATGATTTATAAACTTGTTTTGCAGAAAAAATTGAAATTGAAAACAGTTTTCTATTTTTATTTTATTGGAAAAACATGTACGTTGTCACATAACTGTCAACATTTTGCAAACAAGTGATTTTGGCTTGTTTAGCGCATCAAAATTTAAACTGGCTTGCAGTTATTTCATTTTGTTGTGCGTGTACCTTGTTCTAAAATGCATTCATTTTAAAACAAGAGTAATCCTGCCATTGAAATACAGCTAGTTACTGTTTCTCTGGAAGTTTTTGACGAGCCATGTCGGTGTGAACGGAACAAACAAAAGACAGCGACACGTCTTAGTTTTTAAGTAAATAACTGCAGGGTTAGCATTTTTTTGTCAGTTTATCACTGAAGTGTAGGACTATAAAAGTAAGTTTTTATAGTAATGTTTCCAAAGACATTTGTATTCAACCTAAGTACTGTGAGCTCTTCAATACCGTAATGACTCTTTTAGAAGTTGATATAACAACTTTGACATCAAAAAGTTATAGCATCAAAATGTTTAGTTAGCTTTAATATCAAATGGTAAAGTTTGGTTATCTTGTAACTGTGAAGAGAAAAAGTGAATTTGTTAAATATTATCTTCAGATATTCTTACCAAAGAATGCTGGAAATACGATGCCAGGACCAGAATTAGTAAGTATACTTACCAGTTTTTGATGAGGTTTTCGTAAGCATTTATCAAAAAAAGTTTTTGTATCGACTTTTATTTATTTTTTGGCTGTTTGCATATAAGAGTTGAATAAATGTAATCATGAATAGGCGACTTACTTTACGTGAAGGATGCAGTCAACTTGGGTTGGCAGATGAGCTGAGCTTTGGTGACAATGATGAAGATGTGAAGGAGTTCATCCTGGTAGAAGACGGTGAGGATGACGAGGAGATTGCTGTTGATATTAAGGTAAGTGCAGAACTAGTTGAAGAGAAATATGATAATGATACAGATGGTGATGATGAAGCCTGAAGTGGTGAAGTTACAAACACTAATCAAGGTGATGGAGAAGGTCATACTTTTGACTGCATATCTAGCAGAAGCGGCATTTTACACACAACTCAAGAGATTCCTAATCGAAGACAACGTCGATACATCCTTACGCAACGACCCAGAGCTATATTACTACCCTACAAATTGAAAACAAAAGCTTTGAGCTCATGCTCACAGAAAAAATAATGAAAGCTGTTTTCAGGAGCCCTAATCGAAAATTTGGGGAGTTTCGACGCTCTCTATCTACGCCTCAAAATTCCACATCTTTTCAATGGAGAAATTCAAAGCTGCGTTAGCAACAACCCTTTTGCACTGGCAGTGACAGTGACAATTTCACTGAGTTGAAAAATTTATGGGACGTTGGAAACAGCAAATCTTTTTTACAGTCGTGTCTTCAAAATGCTTTTGATCTTTTCTTGAATTTATGAGGTTTGATAATTCGCACACACGGGAGCAGAAAAAAATAACTAACAAGTTTGCTGCTATTTTTTAACTATGGATCATATATCTTGGAAATATTCAAGCGCTTATGTTCCAGATGATTATATATCTTTAGATGAACAGTTGGTGAGGCATAGAGGTCGAATTTTAGGTAGAACATACATGCCATTCAAACCAGGTAAGTACGAACTGAAAATATTTTGGGCATGTAAAACCAGCGCTGGATACACACTGTATGCAATTACTTACAATGGAAAAGAAGGAGATCAGCTTTATAAAAATTTCGTCAAGATATTGTGTTTAGATTGCTGGAACCCTACTACCAAACAGGAAGAGATGTTTGCTCAGATAACTTTTTACCAGTTATAATGTTGCAAAACCAATGGTTGAAAAGGGTTTAACTAGATTCGCAACAATAAGAATACATCGCAGAGAAATTTCCCATGTCTTGAACAGCAGAGTGGAGTTATATTCATCTAAGTTTTTATACAATTATGATGATGGTGTGTGTTTGGTTGCATACCAGGCAAAAAAATACAAAAATCATGCTTCTGCGCTCAACACGGTAACAGGCCAGTTACCCCCCCCCCCGGATTTTTACCCCGGTTGCATACCCCCAGTCATTTGCCCCAGAGCACTTACTCCCATAAGCAACATAACCCTCTAGGACCTATACCTCCGGTCATATACCCTACGGTAACAGGGCAGTTACCTCCTGGACATTTACCTCCGGTCTCTTGGGTTAGGGTTAGGGTAAGGGTAAGAATTAAGGTTACAGTTAACGCTAGGGTTGGAGTGCCCGGGGGGTATATGACCGGATGTATGTGACCGGGGGTAAGTGTTCTGGAACCCATGTTATTAGTTTACCTCCATTTTGTACTATATCATAAGGGTAATTGTCCTAGGGATTTAAGTGACCCGGAGTACGTGTCCTAGAATCGCTCAACACATACAGATAGTTCGATTACTGCTGACGAATGCAAAAAGCATCTTATGATTTTAGATCACAATTAAAGGAAAGGCGGCGTTGACATGTTTGATAAAAATTTAGAGGAGTTTTCGTTTTTACAAATTTTTTGACAAAAATTTGGAAAGAGTTGGACGGCCGCTGTTATTCTTTGACAACATGTTTGACGCTGCAGCTGAAAATTTGTGTGTCGTGGTAAAAAAATCTGGGAGATATTTCAAATCAAAATATATTTTTGAAGATCTTAACTTTTCAACTCGCAAAACCTGCTGTTGAGGCTCATCTGAGGGTTTTAAACCCAAAGCACACTGTTAGAGAAGCAGCTTTTCTTCACCGTTTGAATCCAGCATTTTCCCAGGTCCTACATACAGCAGTCAAACAAGATGCTGAGTTTGCAAGAAACAAACGAGATGACGTTGGGAAAATTGTGGGAAAGGAGTATGACCACAATATAAAAAAATTATTAAATCAAGCAAATGTGGTTTTTGTGAATGGTTGTGTAGTTAATTAGTACACTTTTTCTTGGCCTGGTGAGCCAGTCAGAGGTGATGTTTTGTTCTTTTTGTGTTAACTCTAGTACACCACTTGCAAACATGAATCTGATGAGAATTCGCCGAGAACGACCCTTAAATAAATTGTCCACAAAATGAGGACAGTGGTGCGACAACGAATGTGATTTCAATAGATCATATAAAGGTTATATACGGTAATTGTACCTCTGCTGTGGTGGTCGCTTGTGTAAAACCACTTTGAACAGCTTGGATTAACTTCTGTGAAGCCCGGTCGGAGACAATCGCTTGTTTGATTTCGGGCAGTTGGGAATCACTCAGAGGCCTATTGTTCATCACTGAACATCAAGGAAATTTTTCTAGATAAATCATGAGTTTTGTCTTCAATTGGAGAATCTGCTTTGCGGAGGTCTTCTCATAGTGCTACGGAGAACGCGTCTGGAAAAGGGTGATCTTTTCCTTTTGTCCACACAGTCGCGAAATTGTATCCAACAAGTTTTTCCTTTAGTCGTTAAATTCTAAGATTATCTGCTATATCAAGTGTTTGCTAATTTGAGATTGATTCCAATAGCTTGTGGCCCATTATTTAATCAAAATGCGGCAGTTCTTGAAGATAAAGAGGGCATTTCTCGACAGACCAAACAACTACCAGAAGTTTCAATTTAACCACGGCATACCTTAATTTAGGGATGATATTAAATCGTGGACTGGCTTGAAAAAATTTCCGGTTGTTTGGACACTACGCAAAAGTACAAATTCTAATTGCTCTGATCTGGATGCATTCGTTTGCAGCAGTGTTGGCAGAGTGAGATCATAAAAAGAAAATATTGCTGGGAAATACAGAATGCCTTTAGTTCAAAAAAATGCTTATCATGTTAAGATGTCCATGCAAGGATTTTTTTGGTTTTAAAAAATCTCAAAAAAGTTTCGCAGTAGCGCTGAGTCGGCAGGAGAATTCACCGAGCAGATTTGTCAACCCCATGAACGAACTTAGTTTAGAGTAAGGTTGCTAGAGGTCGGAAAATTAGCAGTAGTTTTGATCTTTTCCGAATCGGCTGGGATTCCATCACTGCCGACAATTTAACTAACGATATTTATCGCTTTTGGCGTAAACGTAAACTTCTTGGGATTTAGAGTATTGTCGTGCTGGCGGTACCCGTCAAACCCTTGAATAACAGTGCTATGGTGACTTTGTGGTGTGTCACAGTAAATTAAGATATTGTCAAGATCTTTTTTGACATTAGATATGCAGTCAATTGCTTCGTCGCCCCCCGGAACAAAATTTGTCTTGTGTAGAAGTCAAACCTATTGGTGCTGGAAGAAATCTAATCGTCCGAACGGAGGAATAAACGTGGCGAGTTCATTACTTCTTTCGTCCAAAGGCACTTGCCAGCAACCTTTTGTGGCATCTGATGTGGTAAAGTATTTGGAGCTTGATGGGACATTTGACGTTGCTGCACCTGGTCTTTTTCTTGGGTAGCATGGACGAGGAACATATTCATTCAGTTTTTGTCGTTTGCCGCCATTCTGTTTTGATGCTACCACAATGCGATGCATCCAATCCGTGGGTTCTGTAACCTGTTTGACTCTTCCAGCAGTCGTCGAGGCTTGCAATTCTTGGTTAAGGTTTTAGTATACTTTTACCAAATATACCAAATATATTATCTGGTTAAGGTGGGGGGTCTAGAGTACAAAAGGAATAGCCACTTTTTGTAAAAAAAAAATGATCGTAGGTTGACCGTTTATCGCCTTTACTTCTGAATCAGCAGGAAAAGCGTTTTATATTCCGCCTGCAGTCCATGAGAGACTTTATTGATATCTTGGTGAGAAGGTTGTCTTTGTGAGCTAATTGCTTTAGAGTCCCATAATTCTGTGAACAGCAACATTTGAGGGCTGGTTCAATCTTGGAATTATATAATTAGGGTAGTTTTTTGGAAGAACGCCCATTTGTGGCAAGTGTGCCAGACGTATTAGAATTTGCCGACATCATGGGATATGTGGATAAGTTCTTACATGGAGTTACAAAAAACATTCAATATTACAGGGTAGTGTTTCAAAACGGTGCAGTTGTTTTTGATTAACAGCAATGAAATGGTCCATGGAGGATAAAGTCAGGTTATCAACATCAATCTATAACGCTGTGAGGACTTAGGCTCCAATTAGTGTGGTTTCTGCACAAGTGTTAGGTACTGCTTCTTTCGAGCTAAACGTAAGGGAAGACTGTTGGACATTTATTTTATAAACAGTGTAGGAGTGACAATGCTACATAGGAAGTTTCAAAATTGATAGTAGATTGACGCGCTGTCTTTATCTCATCAAACGATAATTATTCCAAAACCAAATTTATTAAGAGTGGTGAGAGTGAATCCAAATTTCCGGTGATTAATTTTACGATCGAAGGACAAGCGGTTATCAAACTATGACTCAACTTGGTCAATACGGGGTTGCACTTAGCAGTTACACAAATATAATCACGGGTCAATATATCTAAAAACAAACTTCCAAGTTAAATGGTTTGTTATGTCACAATAAAAAATACTATTTCCTAACTCTTAAGACTCCGATAAAATGCAAATTTACAAGCAACGGCTATTAAACACAAATTAAGTCAATCGAAATTTAGCACTTCCTAATTGTGAACCAACGCCAGCCTGAAGCGACAATTCTCGCAGGTTAGCGTGACACTGTAACCAACACAATACCAAACGATCTTGGTTCAAATCTGGAGCGGAAAATCAAAACAATATCAGAAAATAAAAAGAACTTTAGAAATTAGACTAGAAACGAACACAAAACTGTCAAAGTTTTACAAACAGTAAAATTATTCAAAATCCAGTTATTAGCGGATATCAATTTAATTTGTCCTGTAGTTTTTTAACCATCTTCCTTTCTATGGATTTTTGTACAAAAGCATGCTGAAATGGCGTAGTGGTTAGAGCGTCCGCTTCGTAGTCGGTAGACCTGCGGCTCAATTCCCTTGTACAGTCACATCTATAGACTTTAAAATATGGTATCCACAGCTTCTGTGATTGGCGCTCGGCATTTAGAGGAGGTTGGGGAGAACAAGTCGGCAAGTTCGCTTATTGTGTCCTTGGGCAAGACACTTAACCGGACGCCTTCGCCTTTGTGTGAAAGACAGGTGGCGAGGCCTAGAGAAGGATGGGCTCCGCCAGGCGTCTCAGCCTAAGATTCGCTGCATGATGAACACAACCAAAACAAATTGGTCATCTGCTGCGCCCCAACAGCAATCGCTACGGGATGAGAAAAGAAAAAAGATGCTGAAATAAAGTGTCCTTCCTGGTGGAAAAATGAGTATTCTTCGTCTTTTGCTTAACATTGATTCTGACCTAAAGAAGGGCACTTGTGTTTGCCTTATCATCGGTGGAGAGTTGATCTCTAGATTTTGATCAACCAAGACCTGATGCTAGTTTGGTATGATGAGCTGGTCTGCCTGGCTCCTTGCCATCCATTTTAGATTTGTTGTTCTTTGCGGATTTTGCAATCTGCCAAGATCTGTGACTGTTTGAAGGCTGAGAAATGGAGCAATAACTTCGCGCGTTTTTCTTTGTTACAAATGCTAGACACAATCTTTGTGACAAGTCTTCATTCCAAGCATTCGTTGCATAAGTCTGCATCTGCGGCAAGCATTTTGATAGCAATGAGAAATGAATCAAATGGTTTTTCGGGAGCTTGCATTCGTTCTTGAAACCCCACAAAATCAAAGCTTATGTATCGTTGGTTCCGAAACTATTTTTACACTTTTCCTAATACTTCATCTTGAATAACCCTTTGACGGATACTGGGTCATATATGACCCACGATTGTTAATTGTTATGACATTATGATGTAATAACCACTTTTGTAAAATCCATTATTTGCCCATTGTTACCAACAATTATGGAATTGTTTCAAATTTTATCAATTAGAATCTTATAATCCTTAAAGGGATAAGGAGTGTGTCATCTGTCACAAGCAAAACCTGTTCCCACGCTTCCTCATTACCGAAGAAGAAAAGCTTCGGAGCAAAGCAAGTTAACTTTCTCCAGCATTTGTTCGGTTTCTGCCACTATGATGTAATCCTGGTAGGATTTTTTTTCCGTTTTGCGGGTTCTGCTAAGAATATACCTGCATCCAGTGTGGAGGGCTTGTCGGCGTCTGCTTTAGTTTGTGTTATAACAGCAGTTTGTCTGATGTCCCCAGTGGTATCAGGTACATTCGGGTAGACACCATTTACTGATCCCGTCATTGTGTGACCACCGGTAATTGCATTATTTGGGTGGGCACAGACAGCTGCTTATGCCCTGCATACTCAGTTGATTCTATACTTTTAACGGTGCTGTCAAAAATTAATGGGGCTGAGCTGGCGTGCCGCTTGAGATAGAAGGCTTATTTTTTGCCATCAGTAATTCTTGTAGGTTCTGATTAGCTGCTGCTACTTCGGCCTGAAGATCGCACTTAGTTTTTGGCATGCTAATTTAGGCTTATGCAAGATATTTGAAGCTCAAATAGGACTGCAATTTTAACACTTCAACGTGTCTTCAAGCAATTTTAGGCTTCGGTATTATTTGCCGACGACGCCATTTTGATTTATGACCTCTCATTTAATGTCACATAAATTTAAATGTGCCTTGCTATGTAAAACGTTACTCAATTCCAGAAAGAAAAAAGCACCACCTTACGCCAGTAGCTAGAATGACGTCAGAAAAGTAACTAACAATCATACATAAAATCACAGAGCTCAGCACAAAAAGAATCGTGATGAAAAAAGTCAGCAGGTGTGCTTGCTGTGTCCTTAACTAAGGCACTTTAAGGAATACCTTCACCTTTATATGGGAGACAGATGGCGGGGCTACGCGCCAAGCAGTCTACCCGTTGCTTTGGCCCAGTATGACAAAGGGCTAAACTCATGAGCTCTTTCGCGAAAAGAAGGCAGCAGCAGTGATCTATAAAATGATGCTGCCTTTGGTTTATGGTGGAAATGCGCGAGTCATTAAAAAACGTTCTGATTTTCAAGACTACAGAGCCATAGCTATGATAAAGGGTATGTATGTCATAAGCAGAGAGATATTCCGGGTCATAGGGTATAATCGAAAATTTTTGCTAAGCAAAATGCATACACAGGTCGATGCAGTTTAGACCCGGCTTGTACAATAGCGTCAATGAAGTGTGTGACATTCGGAGAGAAGAATAGTTCCACTCCAAATATGAAAAAAAACTGTTACTATACCATCAATTTGACGTAAAGCTTGTGGAGAAGTGTGTGCCAAAGTGTCGTCCTTTATTGACGCCAATAGGCTAGAATCTAGATGCACATCACTGATCAAATCCAAAGACTAACTATTGATACATCCATACCGGCTAGGTCTAGCCTACTGTAAGAGCAGAATCTGCAGTTAAGGAAGAAAACAACGAGGCCTTGCTTTAGGAACGCTTTTTAGAGGCGGCCAATTCAGCAGCACCTGTTACGTTGCAAGTATATACAATCTTGCATCAGCGGAAGCGGCTTCATTAATTAATTTTAGGTGTTTGATTAACTGCTTATAGATCACGACCGGCTATTCAAAAGTGTACGTTGAAAACACCGGATATTATGGTGTAAGTTGTACTAGCTTAACAGTTTTAGATGTGTCGCTTATTGAATGACTAACACAGCATGTCTGGAAGAAAATAAGCTTGTACTTAAGGTCAGACTTGGTATGATAAGTACCGTACAGTAAACTAACAACAATGACTTGTAGAACTAGAAAAAAGAATTGCTGTACCAGCAACTTTTGTCTACCTTGCGCAATGATAATTAAATCTTAGCTTCCCGAGTTGCTCATGGCGTGGAAAATGTTTAAGACATTTGGTAAGGGGTTTCACGCAAAATTTATAATAGTAAAAACGTTCAACACTTTAAAACCTTTAGTCTTTCAAATATATTCAGGAGTGCGTACCGAAAAGTTTGGAGAATAGATTTTCGAAAGAGTGGCGCCATGAATTTGCCTCTCATGCAGAAATAAAGTACCATATGACGTGACGGTTAAATCTAAGCGTCTTTTGCAATGTGCATTATGTCTACTGGCGTCACTTGGCGGCAAAGTTGTGCGTAGAGTTGGTCGGTGGGTGTTGACTAGCTTTGGCAGTTTTTTGCATGCTGTTGGACTATTATAAACAAAATCACAATAACTTTTTGCAAAGACAAGCGCTGCATCAATAGTCTGAAAAAGAACCTATTAGCGGAACTTGCTGTTTAGTTGACAAGCTTTCAGGAAACGAATAAAGCAAAAATAAAATTTTTCTTTCAGCGCTGGAACGAAGACAAAATCAATGGGTAAAGGAGGCCAGATTTAAACTTAGCGAGCGGCGAAGATGTCATCAACATCTTGCGCCGTTTAAATCCAACATTGAGACGGGGTTAAGAGTCTCCGATACTTTTTCCTTGCCGCTGCCCCACCAACAATCTATTGCTATATGTTGTTTGTCAAAAGCGTTCTTGTGTGTGTGTTCGTTTTAATAGCGCCGACTAGTGGCAAAAATTGCAAAGTCTGCTTGCACTGCAATAGTGCGGTACGTCGATAATTATTAAACCGACAAGCACGTTGAATCACAGTTTTTTGTTGTTATTTTTTACTTCTTGCCATCATGACAAAATACATGATACCTTAAGCAATACCCTTGCAAACAATTCTTAAAATTTTGGATTTACCGAAATTATATATAAATCCCAAGAGTATGCTTGAACTCAAAATTGATTGTGTTTCTATAAAAATAACATGTTTGTTAGACAAATAAAAAAAAACCTTCTGCATCATAAAATTTTGTCTAGCGGTACCGAGATAGTACCAATAACAATCGCTGTACCATGGGTTGCGTTTGACAGATACGAAGGAAAAATCGCATCCGGAAAATAATTTTGCGAAATAAATTGAAATGTATAAAACCAATAAGAACTTGTTTAACTCATTGTGCACAAGATGAGTGAAGGTTGTAGGAGACCTCGAAATGACTTTATCCATAGATGTCATCGCGGTTGCGCGACGCAAACACTATTTCCGTTCGGTCATGCCGCCTGCAACAAACGACGAGAGCGATCAACTCACAGCTTATGATTACAAGCTGGGCCCTCAGTTCGCCGCGTTGCTTTTCAAGAACATTCATTTTAGGTGAAATAAAGCGTAGATTTTTCGCTTTTCCGAGTTTGACGGGCAGTTCTGGAGTCTGTAGCAATGCAATTTTTTGTTTCCCAAAATCCCCCTCATCGAATACCTGAGGAGTTTTGAACCCTGGCCTTTCGTTTCAAAATTGGAATTATACCCATGCTTTTTTGCATTGGAACAGGGAAGCTGCTCGCCCACTGCGTCGGAAGGGAGGTTTGGGCTCTCACCAACGACAGCCCCAATGAGAGTTGAGCAACCAAGTAATTGGCATTCACGACTGGGTTGAAATGGACTGCCGCTTTCCCCCAGCTTGATTTTGATTAAAATCGTGGTGTGAATCTAGATTAAATGTGGCAGGCATTTCTTGTTTGTCGAGTGTAATGATGTTACAACCAGATCAAGTAGTTCTTTCGACAAATTTATTTTTCAAACTTGACGTTTCGCTCCCCTTAGTTACCGGGGAGCTTCTTCAGAATACGGTAGATGTTACCAGTGTAACATATAAACTGCATAACATAAAAATATAAAGACAGCCTCACAAAATAAATCATAATGATTTTAGGAGAATCTCCACACAAGTGAAATTAATAAATGACGATTTCATTAGGAATATCAATAGACTGAAACTTTATAGAGTAAAGCTGTGACCGCAATCTGTCAATGGTAGAACTCACACTTTAATAACAAACCGATTTCACAAAAATAGCATCATCAGTGTTCTTATTAAAATAGAAAGATATTCAAATATGTATATATATATATATATGTATGTTTATATCTTTATTAGCAAAAATACTACAGCCTGTTTCGCCGTTAAGGCTCCTCAGGTATTTCTGCAAAAAAAAACGAAAAATGAACCCAAAACAAACAGAGAATGCAGTATTACTTACAGTTGTTCGGGGGGAGTAATCAGAAATAGTATGGTAGCCAGCAGAAACTATACTAAAGAATAATCTGCTGGTTCTCCTGCAAACAGTAAACTCATCTGGGTAACTAAGAACTGTGGAGGTTGGTATGAGAGTAATAGTGACGTAACAATGGGAACAGGTATATACTTAATATGGTAAACGGTAAGTTGGGAAAATGGACGGAAAAGAAAGGATAAAGAAAAACGGCAAAAGTAAAAGAACAAAACACGCAAATTACAACGAACCGTCCAATCTGATACTTTTTAATTTAAATTTTTTCCTGTGGCGGCATGTGTTCACTATTTCAGATCGTTTATTTAGCATCATTTTCCTGTCGCCGCTTAAGATGGCAAGTTTTTCAGCCAGGCACAGTTACATCTGCTCCCTCCGCATTTCTGCTGGCTACCATACTATAAAATTTCAGTTTCAGTTTCAGTTTTACAGAAATTTACAGTTTACAGTTTTTACAGAAATTTACAGTTTTAAAATTTACAGTTTCTGCTGGCTACCATACTATTTCTGATTACTCCCCCCGAACAACCGTAAGTAATACTGCATTCTCTGTTTGTTTTGGGTTCATTTTTCGTTTTTTTTTGCAGAAATACCTGAGGAGCCTTAACGGCGAAACAGGCTGTAGTATTTTTGCTAATAAAGATATATATTAATTTGCTCTAACTGTTTTTGTTATTGAGCACTCTTAAATATTTTACCGAGTCTATTTATTTATTTATATATATATGTATATATATTTATAGATATATATATATTAGATATATATAGATCTATCAAATAGATTTATAGATATCAAATAGATATTCAAATAGATTCTATATGAATAAGAACACTGATAATGCTATTTTAGTGAAATCGATTTGTTAATAAAGTGTGAGTTCTACTATTGACTGATTCCAGTCACAGCTTACCCTATAAAGTTTCAGTCTATAAAGACAACCTGTATTACTAAACACTTAAAATTATTTACCAACAGGGCAGGCAATTACGTAATAACAAAAACATTGTTACACCACAGATCCAGGAGTGGGCACAAGTAAAAAGTGTTGTAAAATACGTAAAACATATTTATTGGCGATAAACAGCAAGAAAATTTGCACCATCATTACAATTAATTCCATTATATGAACAAGCCTTTTGATTTACCAAAAACTTTCCGCAACGCGACGCCTGTATGCATGTGACTCTGACTTCAGTATTTTGACATTATCCCAATTTATTCTGTGATCGAAATCCATAACGTGTTGACTAAGCGCTGACTTTTTGATGTTAAAAGTCTTAACCGCATCAACCTGTTCCCGTTTTCTGGTTCTAACACTACGTCCTGTTTCGCCTACATACACAGCATTGCAATTCCGGCAAGAAATTTGATACATCAAACCACGCTTTTGTTCAAAATTAATAGCATCTTTAGGTTTACGAAACAACGAAGACATCGTGTGATGTGGTTTTAAAGCCTCTCCGATACCAACTTGAGTGAAAATTTGGATAATTGGTTCGGAGACACCTTGCACGTAGGGAATCGAAGTAAACCGTTTTAGTTTTTCCGTTCTTCTGATACTGTAATTTTGCAAAGTACTTCTTGAAACTGCATTTGCTACTCGGAAATCCGTTATTCTTTAGGGTTTTTATTTGATGAAACTCTTTGATCTTTTTTTCGTTATTTGATGTGATTCCATAATCTCTTCCATAACTATGTTTGCTATTATTGGTGACAAAGGAGAGCCCATCGGATAACCAAAAACCTATTTATAAATGACGTCATTGTACACAAAAAACGATGATTATAAGCAGATATCTAATGCTTCCTTAAGCTCCGGTACTGTAAGGCTGCCGCGTTGCGGAAAGTTTTTTGATAAATCAAAAGGCTCGTTCATGTAATCGAATTAATCGTAATAATAGTGCAAATTTTCCTTCTGTTTATCGCCAATAAACAATGTTTTATGTATTTTACACTTTTTACTTGTGCCCACTCCTGGATCTGTGGTGTAACAATGTTTTTGTTATTACGTAATTGCCTGCCCTGTTGGTAAACAATTTTTAGTGTTTAGTAATACAGGTTGTCTTTATATTTTTATGTTATGCAGTTTATATGTTACACTGGTAACATCTACCGTATTCTGAAGAAGCTCTCCGGTAACTAAGGGGAGCGAAACGTCAAGTTTGAAAAATAAATTTGTCGAAAGAACGACTTGATCTGGTTGTAACGTGAATCTGGATGTCGTACCATACTGTGTTTTTGTCTCAAAAAGAGTTTGGGCAATATGATAAGTCCGCAACAATTAGCAAGGTAGCTTTTAATAGAGAGCACTTAACGTTTTTTGACCATTTGATTGATACCACACAGATGCTTTGCTTAATTAGTATATTACTTAGTTACACTCTACAATATCAAACGGCATAAAAATACTTACACGATCCATAAAATAACAAAAACAGCTTACCATAAAAATTACACTTTTTTAAAACATCACACGAAAGCAAGCAATATGTTATTTGGGATAGCTGTGCTTTGCAAACGTCTCGAAAATAGTTAATTTGTGCAAAAAGCAACATTACGTAGTCCTTTTGTCAACGTCGGCCTTTCTGACCAGTATACAACTTGTTGCCCCCCTTCAATAACTCCACTAAAAAACGATAGCAATTACAGTTAATAATAAATTCAATTGATTTTCAAACTATATTGCAATCTTACTGCAATAAATAATAACTTTTAAAGTAAATAATTCAATGCAAATTGAACAGACAAATAACGAAAGTAAGCCATTCACGGAGCCGCAAACATCTTTTTTTGCAACGACTGGAAACACCCCAGTTGTTCAAGATCTCTATCAACGCTTCATTTCTTTTTAGCGACCAAAGATCTATTTTTGAAAAACAACTTCTTCCATTAGCTCGTAACCCTCCCAAAAATGATTCTCAAATAAAGTCTCGATCTTTCTGCATTGCCCGGCCAAGACGGCCGGAGCCATGCCACAATCACAACGTTCCTTTTGCCTGCTAGCACTTCGGTTGGTGTTAGTAAGAGCCGGAAGAACCGCGGGAACGGAAGAAAGTCTGTTTTACGTCATTTTTCCCGCGTTTCGCAAGCTCAAACGAGCTGATTCAATGTATGTCTACCACTACACACTCGCTTACGAAACAGACTGCACTTGTAAATACGTAATCGTTTGAAAATCCAACTCGGGCTTGAAGAGAGGCGCTTGGCGATTGAGCGCCAAAGACATAAAACAAACTGGACAGCTAGCTTACGTTCTCATCATTTATCCCCTCTTCGAATCAGTGCAAACAACGCAACAGCTTACTCCCCAAACCATTTAAAATACTCAAGAAAAAACACATACGTCCAATACGTCATTGAACTCATCCAAGAGCGGAGCGGAGTGTGATGTTAATCTCGCAACATAAATTAAAAATATTACAAAAAATCGCTTTTGTCGCATATATGAAGATACAATAGAGATAAATGTTACAAAAAACCTTGGCTATACACATCTTACAGAAAGTTAATGCCACACAGTTAAAATAATTGCATAAAACCACACTGGCGGAGTCACGTCATAGCGTAGGGGGGTCGGCTTACAATTCAAAAATATCTTGACAAAATGAAGAAAAATAAGTGAAAAAATACAACACAAAAGAGGCAAGAAGAGAGTTTAAAGTAAGTTTGGATTTATCCATTCTAGTTAAACTAAAAGCATAGTTTAGGAGCAGAAATTGGCTTGCTAAGATAGGTTTATCAATAGGTAAAAATAATTTAGTGTAATAAAGTTGTGCAGTCCATTAGGCAGGAAATTAGATTAAATTTTAACGACGAGCAATACACTAGGTCATAACAGAAGAAATAACGCAGCTACTTTAACTTGGTTCTTTTCGCCATCAATATTTCTCGCATGTGTCAATTCAAAATCTTTGGGATAAAATAAATATGATTTGTAGCAACTTCAATCAGGTAAAAGATTTCAGCACGCATAGATTTTATAAGGTACTGCATTGATCTCCAGTCAATTAAAATTCAGTTCCTAACCGGAGGAATTCAGAACAGACTAAAATAGTGTGTACGATCAAAACAAAAATTGCACGAAGTACAATCTTATTGTGCGCACTTAAACAGGCCGGTAATTAAGTAACAAACTTATAGACCAAGGCATAGGACGAGAAACCTTGACGGTAATCATTGTAACATCACATAAAGCGCGTACATTTAGGCATTTGGTTGTAAAATAACGTTAAGCAAAGATTAATCAACTGCTGCAGAGCAAAAAAGATTTTATTAATTTTAAAACTATTGAAGAAACAGAAATTTAAGCTAATTTTTAGACTAAAAGCGATTCCAGTAAGACTTGAACCCCTAACCGCCCGATCTCCAGCTACCAAACAGCAGCGAGTTCGATCAAGGAAGTCGCTCGCCACCTGGACTACATCAAACAAGGCAGTTTCTTTGGCCAATAAAAGCTAATACAAGTAAGATTCGTTACGTGTTGCTAGAATGCGGCAGATCACTGACGTTACTGGCACGGATGCTTTTGTTTCAAAGCTGAATGACGATGTGACTTTCTCACTTTGCAATATAAACCCGAATCGTGTCGTTGGACTTCCACGCTGAACGAATCTTCTAGCACCTACACAAAGTAATAACTTTAAGGCTAAATTACCAACTTAAAGGGCCGCAGCCTTCGTGAATCTTTCTTTCGAGGGAGCGGATGTACAAAAATTTTTAAAATGAGATTCCGATTAAAATGGCAGAAACAGAGCTGAAATGTTGATGATGTGTGGTTTGTCTAATTGCCAATCCTAACCAGCATTCGCATCAGAATAGGACGACGATCGATAGATCACGCTTTCAAACCTCACGAAGACCGCGTTATTGTCTCTTCGGGAAAAGCACATTGCGATGATTTCCTTTGCCTGGCGGAATTTGACAAGCAGCAAACTTATTTAAAGCAATGCCAGCAATTTAAGCAAAACGTTAAAATTCCGAAGCAAGTTCGGAATACTGCTCATTCCTGGCATCACTGTCACCGTCATGTGGATGAGCAGGACAATAATGCAATAAAATAAACGATTAGTTTTAACAGCAAATCAAACTCTAAAATCAAAGTGTTCGAAGCAAAATTGCCGGTAAGCAGTTAAACAAAATGTAAAATAAACACGTAAACAACATTTAAAAATTAGCATGCAAAATCAACTGAAAATATTAACGCTGCACTCCACTGAAATCAAGCTCCTGCTGCATCGATTTAAGACGGAAAAGCAACCAACACTACCGCTAAGTCTGTAATCTCTGTACTGGGCACATAACCAGTTGCAGCTAAGATTTCTAACAATTCAAGTCGATTTTGAAATTCCAAGGCATGCTTGCTGCCGCGGGAAACTCCAAACTTGGAAGTATTTGCAAAAAGTCTCACTGATTCCGACTTGAGAGGGACGTAGCATGGCTTTACTCTTCAGCGTCTGGCTGTGTGTCACCCGTACTGAAGCAGTAAACTTAATCAAACTTGAACCGATTTAAAAATTGAACTAAACCTTGGAAATTAAAGAGGTAAAAATAGAATAAAATCAAATAGATGCAAAAATTGTCTTGCAATGTGAGGTTTTAAATTATGATTCACATCAACAGAAAAAACAAAGATTATAAAATTTCAAATAAAGAGAAAGACTTAAGAATCCGTTCTGCTCGGTCGGCATGTTGTTGTTACCCGACCATTTTACAGGGATTGGGGCTTGACGAAAGACCAAGAAGCCCAGGTGCCGAAGATCACCCCACGACCTGGAACACAGGTCGTACACAGATAAAAATTGCTGAAGAGAGTGCGGTGAAAAGAATCAGTAGCAGGGCGGGACAGAATAAGATGTGATGTGTCCTGAAAGCCTTAAAGACACCTTCATCGAGACGGGAGCAAAGCAAAAAAGCGGCTAGAAGACATTTGAAATATTAAAAAACTAGAATCAACAGCGTTGAGCTATTTTTGTTAGTCGAACTGCAACAAATCGAAAAAAAGCTTCATGCTGGCCTCCAACGGAACGTAAACGCAAAATACCGCTAGAACTCCTTTTGAATTTTCGACAAGAGAATGACGCTAGGAGGTTCGGAAGGGCCACTGTGAGAAGGTGACATATGAGAATTCGCTGATCTCAAGCTCTGGTTTCGTCCTTCTTTCGACTGCTTGAAACTTGACGATGACGAAGTCGAGCTCTTTTTCCCAGACATCTGCGATGGCGGTTCGTTTTCTTCCGTTATGTCATCAAGACGAAAAACATCTCCTTCATCCTCAGAGTTATCATTGAGATCAGGAATGAACAAACTGAATCGGCTGTGCATCTTCTTCTTCACTCTCTCTTCATTGGCGGTAGACTCATCTTTCAAATTATTATCTAGTAGCTAAAAGGGAGAAAAATCGAGGATAAGTTTTTTCAGAGAAAAAATGCCTTTTTCAGAGAAAAAATGCCTTTTTCTTATTCTTGCAAAACCCAGCACAAAAAGCAACATCTTGTCGCAACAAAAAGCGTGTTAGTGTCACCTTCAATAAAATAAATCTAGTTATAGACTACGCTGGTGTTGTGGTCACCGATATTTTCCTGACAATAGAGCATAACAAAGAACATAACGCCTCAGAAACCAATGGCTAAAACTTTCTAGTACGGGAAGGGTCAAATGGCTTTGAGTTCAAATCTCGCAATGGCGGTATTAATAGGTTCTGTAAATGTGTCTTGCAATGTTTTAGGCTTGTTTGAAACTGATTATTTTGAGTTGGTTTTTGACCCTGTTAACGAAGGTAGCCAAATTCACAAGAAAAATTAACGGGGACAAAAGCGGATTAAAAAATGAATTATAACGCGTTGGCACAGTTTACGTTTCAAAACGTTAAGCAAAGCGCAGCTAATACAGTATCCTTTTTTCTTTTGTTTGAAGCGTTTGTTCTGCGGATCTGTACATCTGCAGGACAAGCACAACCAAACTGCACTGGCCACTTTCTTGAACATTAAATGCAGCACGAACATCGACTCATAAGCCTGGAAGATTGAATAGCTTACAATACAATACCTTCTTTCTTGGTTGCAGATTTTCTTTCCACATCTGCAGTTCTTCTTTGAATTTTTCATCCATTTTCTTCAGTTTCTCAGACTCGTGTTCCTCAAGCTGCTGTTTCTTTTCTCCCTGCAGCTGACTCAGTTCTTTCAAATTGGCTTGCGAGCGAGCCTCAAATTCTTTGACCTGCGTTTCGTGTTTCAACTGCAGCTTTAATTTCTCCCCTTTTTGACGCTTCACCTCCGCAACTGAAAACTAAAAAACACGGATACAAAAGCGGAACATAATCGGAATGAAGAAAATATCGAAAAAATATCCGCTCCTAAATGAGAGCCGTATTTAGAGGCAGGATGCGGAAGAAACTCAGTTCGTCAAAAATTCAATCATTGCCAAGAAAACCAATAGGATCTACCGATGCATATCTTAATTCCCTTCTGTTGAAAACTAGAAGCGAAATTTAAACTGGCATCCATATCAACGTGCCTAACAATGGTCATTGGTTTACACGTATGCGTACAGCCTGACTTATGAACTATTCCAGCTACACTGTTATCATCGCTAATAACAATACATGGCGATTAACAAGAATACGTAAAAGATCAATCACATTATAATAAAAGTGAAAAAAACACTTTATCCTGTCAATCTCGTCTTTCTGTCGCAGTTTCCAAAAAATGCACAGGCTTTAAGAAAGATTAGCGCTTGATAGGATGCGGATTCAAAAAACATTTCAAGCCTTGTTTCTAACATGTTGGGAGTTATAAGATCTGGACACCAGAGGTAGATCCAATTACCAACGCAGTGAAGTGCGAAATAGATAAATTGCAATCACTTCTTGAAGCTGTGCACATACTCAGGTGAGCTGACTCGGCAATCGTTTGTAGCGCAAGCTGGGCCGTGAATGCTTTTAAACACGGGAACGGAAAACATGATTTTGCAACGCGATTCAGTGCCGTTTACCCCTCTCCCGTCTTCATCAAAATCTTAGCAGCCTGCGTAGTTGACAGGGGTTAAGGGAAGTGAAAATTTTTTTCCAACGTCTCGCTACACAGATCTACCACGTCTTTTAAAAGTTGCAGATATATTATAGAGTAGCATCGTTTTGATGGTAATCATTGTTTACCTCATCTAGTTATTGGTATGCTTGACTGACTACGAATAGATGCGATCGCCGAAAACATAGTCCGCAGTCTAATCTATTGTTTATTAAAATATACATTAGAAAAGTTTTTGCTTCCTTCGAGGCCTCGTTTTTACATTTTTTACTTTTACAACAGAAAGCTGATAACTTGACTCTCAGCATCACAGCCTAAAGGTCGCATTATACGGAAAGTCGGCGGCGATCTAAACTCAGAATACAACAATCGCCTTGCGAATATTTCGCTGTTAGTACTGCAAAAAAGGTGAGCGTGAACCACATGTACAATATTCTAAACAGAGCATTGACATTCTGCGTTTTTTAAATATTGACGCGGGCAAAATATAGTTGAAATCAATCTTTGATCACTTTAACGTCTGCTCCGTTGCAATAAGCATTTACTGCGCCCTGGCATTACGATCATTGGAGTGAGTGGTTTATTAGAGCGTAACGGGATTTGTAAAACTTGTTACACTGTATTGATAGTGTAAAAATCAACTATGACAACATTGAGGTTCTGCTTCATTTTTGGATGCATTGAAATCAGTGCGAATTAAAACGATGTTTGCTGTAAAATCAGACAACGTTTTGCTTTTGAGGCATCATAGTGAGTAATAATCGCATTTAAGTTTAACCAGTGAAAAAATAGAATATGACATCATCTTAAAATTCTCGCTTGTTGTAAAATGTAATTGTATCACATTTAAGTTCAACAAAGATATAAAGCGAGCTGTGTGCGCAAAATTGCTCGATTGAGAGCTATGAAGTTGTTCTCGTCTTACCAATGGCAAACATATAGTTTTTGTTTAGATGTATTTTTGAGTGCACACCGCAGGGATCCAGCTACCAGTCAAGCAGTTTTGATAAATCAGGCTTCAACGTTCCGCTTCACCTCACATCTGCGCGGTAAGTATAAAACTTGACCATGCATGACGGTTAGTAGTGAAGCGTAAAATTGTGGTGAAAACAGCTTACTGCGGAAAAAACCATGCACAACTTAGCTTAAAGCCTACGCTGTTTTAAACAAAGCAAAGATATCTGACAAACATCCGGCTATAGAATGGTCTCGGTCAGGTGGCTTCACCCTTGCATGACTATGGCAACTAAAGAGTTCTACTCGTTCTCAAGTGTTTAACAAATCCTGCAATCTTCAAAATTGAACAAAACTAAATCAATACAAAACACTTGCGGTTTACTTGCTAACTGCAGCAAATTGCACTGTTTTCACCAATAACGTCTCATCAGTGCAGTTGGTGAACTTCCACTTCTACTATGGTGGACCTGGTTTAGGTCTCGCAACATGAAGTTCTAGATAATGCTCTAAAGCAGTGATTTTCAACCGGTGGTCCCTGCAGCATTTCAAGTGGTCCACCGAGAGGTCCTTCCGTGAAAACGGAATATTTACCATACAATGTATATTCTACTGATCTACGTGAATTTCTCTGTCATTTTCAATGATAGGCATCACTACTTTTGCTTTTAAGCTCAGGGTCTATAAATTAGGCTACCTGCAACAGCTGCTAGCATCGATGAGACGAAAACATAAGCGATGACCTTTTTTTTTGGAGATCACCATCATTTTGGGCTATGAGATCGTTGCGGTGTGCTGGGAATCGTTGTCAATTGGGTCTTGCCTGCTTAAATTGCTTTTAGCAGCTTATATGTGAGAACTTTCAAAATAGTGGTGCAAGGCGGTGCAGATTATCTTTTAGTGGACCATTGGCTTAAAAAGCTGAGAATCACCGCTCTAAAGTCTCAGGTCAATTATCGGTCACCACCGGCACTGATTGAGACCTGATACGTCAAAGCAATGTGCATTGTCTGAGGTTACGTTCAAAGTGACTCGTTGGTGCTTTGCATGAATAAACTGGTTTCTCAAATCAAAAAAGAAAACACAAGTTTGTGCTCTACCAGGAAAGAACAGCGTAGCCGCTCGCCCAGCATGTCGCAAGAACTAATCACCAATAGTAGACTGCCCAGTTGGTAGTGGGGCTACCGGTCTGCAATTATAATTTATCACTGCTTCGAAATGGACTTCCGCTTTCCTCTGACCTGATCACTATTAGGTTTGTGGTGCAAATATGTCGCGACTCAGTTTCAAAAAAATTGAAAGAATGAACAACAACAAAACAAACATCCTATGTAAGTTAAACCCATAAGGTTACAAACCAGAACTATTCTTTTTAAAACACTAATGTTACCTGTTTCACTAAATCTCTTTCGTTTCCTGGTTGCGGCTGAAGCTTCAAACTCTTCTTGTACATTGAAATTCTTGCTCTTTTTTCCGTCCGCTGGATCCGAGGTAAACGGAGCGTCTCCTGCCGCTGACGAGCCGCTAAATCCTCTGCCATCCGCTTGTTGTATCGGATCATTTGTTCTTGTTCCTAAACCGTAAAAGCGCAACGGGTAAATTGATGAATGAGTGTACGAAACAATTTCTCGTAAAGATTAGCAATCAAGGTGTAGTACGTTGTTTCGCTTTGCTTTTTCGCGTCTTCGCAGCAACAGAAACGACAGCCTCCACGACCTTCCGAAATAGAGCATTTTCCATTTCATTTTCATTTTCTCCCCTAATGTCTTTTTCGAGGCCGCTTTTAACATTTACCTTGGATTCATCGTATATTTGCCCTTAGATTCATCGCATATTTGCCAGAGTCCCAGGTCTTCAAATTCTATGCCGATGGTCTGCTAAGCCCCGATGCTAGAAAAGATTGGGCAACAACAACACAAATAATAGAAAGAAGCAGTCACTAACTTTCAGTTTACATAGGGGCCCAGGGGCTTCTTCATGGGGTTTGTTTTATTTTCGTTCAGTCGGGAGTCGAACACACGGCTTGCGAGTGGGGAAAAATAAAACCAGCAGAGTCAAGGCTGGTTTCCATAAGGCGCAAATTGCATGCGTAGCGCGCGCGCATCTCTCTAAATAGAGAAACAAAGAATTTTTCACGCTACGCCTGCAATTTATGCCTTATGGAAACCAGCCTTTAAGCCGCGGCTGTCCTCAGTGAAGACCAGGCTTGATATTGTGTTGCTTATGCCGGAATCCAGAGGACCGGCTTGCAATGACGTGGCGCATTTAGTGTCACTAACTTTTGCGTGTCGAAGGGCCACGTGTTGCCGCTGCAAGTGGCACTGATCTCGAACGTTTTGCTTGGCAGTTTGATGTCTTTCGTGCAGCTGCTTTTCTTCTAGCGCCCAAATTTCACGCTCGCGATCTGAAAAAAAGTAAGTTGACCGCAATGCCATGAGTTGTGTTTCATCACTTCCTTGAGACGTTTATGTTTCATAAAAACCAGTGACGCCAAGCACAGGTTTGCTAATAGTAGCGATAAACGTAATATCAAAGTCGCAGTTTGAACTGATTGAGATTGGAACTGTCAGATACCCTTCGTATAAAACTGTAATTGGGTGCCGTTAAATAGGGATGTATATTTCTTCTCAAATACATCTTACTTCGTTTGAGATCATGCTTTTTCAACAAACAGATCTTTTCATTCGCAGTAAATTCTTTCCGTTGTGCATCTGACATGTCTCGCACGCTCTTATGTAAATGATCTGATTGCCTTTCAAAAAACGATTTTTCCTACAAGAATAACACACCAGTCAAGCTGACAGATCTTGAAAAGCTATCTCTGTAAACTGTACCCGGTTTCCAAACGCGATTGGCACAAATAATATCAAGCAATGAGGCATGACGTAAACGATTTACGACTCCTACCACCAATGCACGAAATCATACGATGTTGGCGCGGCGCGCGCCTGCAAGCGATCAACTGCTTTTGCACTGGATTTTAATTGGGATTTCTTTCCTGACGAATACCGGTGGTGCTTGCCGCGAATGGTGTGCCTCAATCTAAGAGATCCAAAGTTTGGAAAAAATACACGCGCCCTTTCGGACAACTTTATAACAGTTAATCTGTTAACACCTCAGGGGGAAATCGAAACAAGCTACATGTCTGCTCTACACATTTTCAAAATTTTCCAACGCAATCACATGTCATGGAAACGTATTAACAAATCATGAAGTACATTAGCAAAACAACTTCTATTAATAAGAAACCATGTCACCGTTGTGGAAGTCATAATGGCAGCTATTAACAGTTCAAGACAGCATCGAATTACCGGCTTTAAATAGAATGCAACAATCCTCTGCTACAGCTGCGTAGCGAAAGGTCAAAAATCCTGCTCTGGATAAATTGATAGTTAATAGCCCTAGAGTAGTTCAGATATGAAATAGTAAGTTAGGAACTAAACTCAAAAACATTTTTAAATAACTATTGCACCGTTTGATCAGATCGGTTTCTGCTGAACCAGAAAAGATTAATAGGCAGTTTATCATAACATCATGTGTCATTTATATGGTAAACGCTATTGTTTATTTTTCATACCAAAAAACGCACGAACACTCACAGCAGCGTTTTGGTGATATTCAAGTTCAAGTTTTCGATGTTTAGTCACTTCTTTTCGCTGCTTCTTGGGCAGCTGTTCGAGTTCCAACTTCAGCATTTTTCGCTGCTGTTTAAGACCCTCGTAAAAGTGTTTTCTGAAAAAATACTTTTCTTTGCATGCACCTGCATTAAGACCATATAACACGAACTGATTTCAAAATTGTCAACCAAATGATGGGGGAATTTTTCAAAAAGTCTCCGAAGTGTACTCCGAGGAAATTTATGAACGTGAATTATTAGCTCACATCGGAACAAAATTAAAATTTACTACAGAAAATCCAATTTATGGAGATGTAGTAAAAAAAACATATTTTATTTTCACAACTTAGCTATGGTCCCACGATCCCTTCAAGCAAAATCCGGGGTTGACAAATTGCAGACTACAATCCATGAAGAAATAATACAATTTAAAATATTTACTTTTCTTTCTGTTGCTCTTTTTTCGTCGTGGAGATTAGTTCCTTTCGTTTGCTTTCTTGGCTGTTTTCCAATTTATCAAGATGTACTCGTTGGGCTTTGTCCATTTGTTCATAAGCAGCATCAAATTGGCTTTTGAGGCTCTATACATTTCGAGCGTAAGCTGTAGAATTCAAAAATTCTCGTGCCTGCTCAGCCACAGCAGGCTGGTACACAAAAAATTGTGTTTCGCAAGGGATGAAAAACTGATCTGACCCAAATTGGGCCAACGATCCGTAAGAGCCACGACTCATTCCAAGTCGCCCGCCGCTACATGAGCTTTAACCCCTCATAGTACTATAGCCGCAAAGTAGGCTACATACGAAATTGCATTGACAAAATTGACTGGAAAAAAAAGTTGCCCTTGAAAGAAAAGCACGTTCTAAAGCGTGTACAATATATCAAAACAGTGAAAGCAGATTGAGCTATCAGCTACTTCGACACCAATGAAGGCATATTTAGACAGCAATGCATTTAACTTACCACCATATCGGCGGCAAACTTGTTCATCATTTGATCCATGCTGCTCTGCTGCTTTCCGTTCAGTATTGCGAATTGACGTTGCTCCTCTCGTTGTAATTTACGAAGTTCCTGCAGCTCTTGTCGCCTGAAAAAAGCCACCATTTGATAGCTGACGATTTGAGGCAGTGCAGTCGCAATTGTAACTTTCGATAAAACCCTTCTTTTTGTAACAAACTCAAAAATTGCCTACATTTCGGCAAATCTGTCTCGCTGCTGATTTTACTCCGACAGAAAGCAACCATTACAGCGCTGCATAACTTGGTCGATTTTAGACTTCCGTGTAGAATAAATATGATTACTCTCAATAATATTCTGGTTTTGAATACAACCTTATATTATATGTTAGAAAAAAAGACTTAATTCTGCTTTACGCTTTCTTGTGATTGAAATTTATGTTAGTATGTCAAAAAAGCAAGGTAAAAACCACAAACATCAATTCATAAACATCTGTTTTCAAGTTATTTTTACTCAAATTTCCGAATCAGAAAGTCTTTTATCAAAAAGATGCTTATTTTTCTTTTTTACATTGTAACATTGTAACAAAGCATTGTAACATTTGTAACAATGTAACATTGTTACAGCATTGTAACAAAAACCATTATTTTGAAATTCGTCAATTACCCAAAGCGTGGCCGCTCGAGAGCAGCGTACAAAAGACGCTATTTAGATGTGAACTGATCTATTGACCAACTCGGTCTCGCTTATACGGAATTTCCCGACTTCAACTTTCTGGTAGCATCACGTACTCTCAAGCCGGCAAAAACAGGTAATGCTTCAAGCAAAAATCAGATTTTCTTGTGAAAACTAAGCAAGACACCAAAAACTTAATTATGACATCGTTAGCGCTCTTGCACGGTAAAAGAAGCATTTTCGCCATTGCACCAAGATTTACCTCTGCTTGCCAAGGCAAAAAAACGCTCCGAGCCACAAGTAGCCGATTATATGAATATAATATATATAATAATATATATATAATATAATAAATACATATAAAATAGTCACTTAGCTTTACAGTGCTCGACAGCAAGCTTGCCGGAGTCGTAATATATATATTTCTATTTGCACAGCTACAGAATAGACATTAAAAACCACAACAGTCTGTTTCGCCAAGTGGCTCGTCAGGTGGTGCGTCTTATTCGAATAGAATATAATATAATAATTTATATTTATAATAATAAATATATATTTATATAAGAATATATATTATATGAATATAAAGCACAATAAACATGACGTCAGAAGACAGACATAATTCTTACCGCAGCACTCTTTTCTCTTTAGCTTTGTCGTGTCCACCATCTTCTATGATCTTGGTAGTTGTTGAGGTCACCTGCACGCCGTCGATCATGTACGTTCTTGTCTTTTTCAAAGTGCGGTGCTTGGGATTGGCTCTCTGTCAAACACAATACCATTTTACCACCGTACACCAATCATCAATCCTGCTGCGATTGATACTTCCTCATAGAAATTAACTAGCTCGTAAGCTATAAGCTTTTACAGTTTTACAAATGATACACTAAACCATCAAAGAAAGCACTAGATGAGAGCGATCCAACCTTCTAAAGCGTATAAATTTAATATAAATCAAAAAAATAATAGATATAGCAATAAATAAATATTACAACTTTATTTCAAAAACATTGCCCTATCCTAAATACAATTTTGTCAGACAATTTTACTCTCGATTCTCAAAAAAAACTCATTTCTGCCTGCGATTAACGTGATCATCACAAGCAACATTTTCCGGTGAGTGACAACAAAGGAACATTTCATTGAACGAGTTTGACATTTTGATCTAGCCCGTATAAGAAACGTGCTATAAGCTTCAAGAAGCCGTTTTTTGTTGTGAACGCCCCATATGTTTGCTTTTAGAAGATAATTTCTATAAGCTATCAAGCGCAGCGTTCAAACTGTACTACCTTTTTGGCCGCAGTTACACGGTTATCACAATCATAATCGAACAGCTATGCATTTCCAACAGCAATCATGTAACACTGAATTTCAATACGAAATAAACCTAATGTATTCATGACCGATTCGAAATGGATTGCCGCTTTCCCATAATCTAATCACAATTAGATTTGCGGCATGAATTTGGATAATTTCATGCCGTGATTAGTACATAAAAACATATAAACATACAGTAGCATAACACTTCTACTTGCAAAATTATTGAAACTGAAAATAACCATGCCATGCCTTAAAATATCTCTAAAGAAAAAAATCTTCGAAAAATGCATTAAAAGGTTTTTTTTTCAGAAATACGACTCTTTGAAAGCTTTCGGATAACTTTTCTCCTAGTTCGAATACGGGAACGCTTTACGATGCATGGGTTAGTAGTTGTGTTTGCGTATATGCGAAAACTGAGAAGGCATATATTATTACAATACATCTAGATTATGTGATTAGGTTGACGTAGTAGCTCACTCTAGATCAATTTCCTATAGCCAGCTGAAGTGACGTCAAGCGTGGGTGTTTACAAAATGCAGGTGATTCATTGAAACAACCGGCTTAGAATGAACATATTAGACAACACTGATTCGCAGAGCGAATCGAAAAATAGAGCTTAATTATTTTGGTGCTCTGTGCAATCGTCGACAAGACACAATGCAAGCTTGAGTGGCTATAATTCATTTAGACTAGGTTTAGACATGATCGGCGCGAATTTCATCTGTTCTTTTGCACATCTTCGCTAAAAGAGATGTCATAAACTGTTATAAGCAGCCGGCAGCATATCTCTCGCATATCACTGTAAAGCGCAATAAGTGATACGAGCAAAGTCATAGGCTGGCTCTTGACCAACTACGACTGAAAAAAATCGACCAAATTTGATGCCGATTTTTCTTTTGGCCACTATTAACCCAATTTTTGTTTTCACTGGTGGCAAAATAAATGTAAGATCAAGTGAAGCCTAATTCGTGAAACAACGCATAAAATAAGCTTAATTACTTAACAGGAATCAAGTTTGACCTTTAAAAGTAATGCTGTACGCAGAGTTCTAACATGTAGTCGGCTATACCGTAATTCTTAACGCACATCCGACAAATTAGCATTAAAAACTGAACGTAAATGTAAAGACAACTAGATGCGGCAAAGCTTAATGTGTCTTTTCAATTTTGGCAAATTTGGTCCGTAATGGTTTCAATTTAACACAGATAACCAAAGTATAAATTCGTTTGACCTTTCTTTTATGCGACTTGAAATATTAACTTTATGAGCAAATTTGACAGTAACAACGAAGATTTCTATGGAGACGGTGATCATTATTTATAAAAAATTGGGCTGAAATGCCAGTAGTACTGTACAACACACTCCCAAGAAAAATTACACACAGATTTCACAAACTCTTTATACAACTTCGCTGACAATATACGACATACATACAATCAGTAAATGCGAACTTGCATATCACTGATTCTTTCATGTTGATCGTAATTTACATTTCGACTTAACCTTCTACGCAGATGCAAAAAAGTTGGCGTGAAAAAGGCGGATTTGGCGCGACTGCTTTCACGTCAATTAACCGCACAAGATGTTACCCGAACATCACACTGCGCAGCAAGTGTCTGGCAACAACACGATTTAACTTGCACCAAACTTTGTAATGAAGCCAAACAAGTGCACTCAGAATAACAGACACGATGAGCTTAATCGCTGGACAATCGTACAAAAATGCAAAACGCAGGCATTTAAAATTATGTTAAACTTGGCAATTTTACTCAAATAAGCTGTCAGCCTTGGGTACATAAAATCGTGTCTTGCAACCAGTTATACGGTATATAGTTACCTAGCCACAGACTTTAACCAAAAACCAAATAAACCACAATACCTGAGTGCCATTCACTTGAGAATTGCCATTTTTAGATTTGTTGTTTTTATCTTCTTTGAGAATATTGCCATTTGAAATAAAGTGTGAAGTACCATTTTCGATCGATTCTTTTTTACTTTCATTTTCATTTGACCGGATACCCAGAGGTCTGTCTTTTGGTTCTGTACTAAGACTATTTATGTGGCTAAGTAAGTACGATGAAGGTTCAGGATCAGGACTTTGCGGTCGACCGTCTTGACCGTCGACCACGTCAGACGTCAACACGTCATCTAATTCTTTGATGGCCAGAACCTCTTCGAAGCTTAACTCGTTAGAAGCCGAATGAACTTCGGCCGAATTCTTGAAGCTAGAAGGCTGATTTTTCGAATTAGAAATTTCGCTTTTATTCAAACTATGACACCAGTTTTTACCATTGGTGGACGACTCGGTTGACAAGTCGGTTCGGTTAGCAACAACTGAGGATGTTAGTGTAAACGTGTTTGCTTTAGCGTCGTCAGCGCATTGGTTAGTTAAACTTAAATGTCCCATGCGCGGTGATGCCGCGTTAGTATTGCCACTAACGTTATAAGGAGAGCGAGAAGGAAGCGGCGATAACTGGTCGGTATCTTCAGCTCCATGCTCAGGAACGCTTGATATGCTCAAAGTGTCGATATCGGGATCAATGGCAGCTGAAGGATTTTGTGCGAGAGATGATTTTACCGGGACGCCTGCCTTGCTGTGCTTCTTCGAATCAGAGTTAACGTCAACCGAAAACTCCTCGCCAACGCTTTTCTTCGATATGAGAACAATCGGAACCTCATCGTCATGTTTCGGAGATATGGTGCTGCCATTAGAGACAACATCGTCCAGTTCTTCGGCAGCCTTGTCCTCTTTCAATTCGTCCATCAGCTTTTCGTCATCAGCTACGTCGTCAATGTGCTTGCGGCTCGATTCGGATGTTTCCGACACATCCTGTGATAATTGAAAAGTATTACACGCGTTGCGATGTGGAGTACGATTTTTCTGCTCCTCAATCTTCCACAATTCAATTACATGCCAACTTGAACAGGGCTGTTCACAAATCATACGACGCTTTTTTATCGAGTTTTTAATCTCCCTCGCCACATGTGACGCATCATGACTCTTTTCTACACCGATCTCCCCGCAAGTGATGTCTCGCATGAAAAAAGTGTGCTCTAGCCAAATATTTATCCGGATTAGGTACAAAAAAATGTTTAATGAAACGATTGGAAACCTAATCGTGAGATTGTGAGTTCAATGTCAGCAACATTTCTGTTTTTATCTGCCTATGAAAAAAGGAATTGGTTCGTATTAGATGGTAGAGCTCGTGGCGGAATTTCACTGAACCCTGCAATTACAAACCGGGCTACAACAAAAGTGGTGTTTCAACGCCAAGATTGTGTTGTGACAGAACGCAACATTAATTCACGCGCATAACCTGAAACTGTATTTGCTAGACTTTTGTCTGGCGGGCCCACCACTGCAGAAAGACTACAAGACTTCACCACAGACTTGAACCATCAAAAAGCGGAAGAATCTCGTAAAAGGAAAATTGTTGGCTATTTTTTAACGCTATTCTTTTACTTCCGAGTGCAAAGTAAATATGCTGAAAATACCATTTTTTGAAGTATTTGACGTGACCCGAAATATAAACCAGCAACATACTGCATTCGAGGCAAACGCTCCAACCACTGTACACGTCATAAGATAAAAATACATAACTACAATAGAACGAAACAAAGAGCAACAAAACGCAGTTGCTTGCAGAGTTGACCGGCTTTAATCCTTTCTCATTATTACTTATATCTTGTCGTTCGCGGCAACAAGGTTTACAAACATATTTAAAACAGAAACACACTATAATGCGCTCAATTACTACCGAAAAAATCTAGTATCATGATGTGGACTACGCGAAAACTACGTCATTGCCACGTACTGAAAGTTGGAAACACACTTTAGGCAAGCCAAGAATGGAAATAACAAATTTATTCAATACCGTGGTCGACAGAGGTTTTCGATCACAAATTTTAGTTTTATTTACCGTTTTTTCATTTGCTGCTCACGTTTATATACTGTACCTTCTAGCAAACAAGATTCACTTTTAATAAAATGTTGAAAACTGAATGTTTTCAGGCAAAAATTAATAGCGTTTATGAAATAGGTAAACTAGAAGCTATCTTACATCTGGGATATCCTCTTCTTCAAACACTTCGGCTTTAGCCTCGGCAGCAAGCCTAATTAAATCCTGATTGCCTTTATCTGAAGCACTGGTAAGAAAGGGATGTTTTAGGAGCTGATTCAAAGACGCTCTTTTCTCTACGTCCTTCACCAAACAACGGCTGATGAAATCGTTGAACTCATTTGACCTGAATAAAAGCGGTTTTGCAAAAGCATTAGAATAAGACCTAATCATTTGACGAAGACCGCCATCGATTACAATAAGCACTGCTACATCAGCATCACCGGGATAGGTGGAAAAGCTGCTCACCTAGCGGGTCGCAAGTGCCACCCGACTACCATTGGCAGGCCGCCTTGGTGGTGGAGTATTGCGGTTGGGTATTAATGACTGGTTCAAAATGGGACTACCGTTTTCTCCTAGCCCAGTGGTTCTCAACCGGTAGGTATTTGGCACCCCAGGGAAGGAATTATTTTTTCGGGAAAGAAAATTTGTTTGAGGGAGGAATTATTTTTCAAGAAAATTTGTTTTAGAGCGGAAAAATCCGGGTCTTAAGAAAAAATTTTGTTGCGCGGTTTGCATTCGTACTTGAGTCAAAAACATCAATCAAAAAAAAAGTAATGCCAGGTAACAAAACAAAAAAAAGTCTTCAAGTTCGTCCGAGGACGATAAATTGGCAGTGGTTACACATCCACGTTATCTACTGTATTTCCGAAAAAAAAAGATCGTGATCTAAAAGTTGGTGAAAGCACTGAAGAATTGATCAAAGCTGATGTCTGCAAGACAGGAACGCAGAAAAAACGCTGAGAACCGCTGTCCTAACATAATCTGGAAAAGTATGCGGTATGAATAAGAATTACTGCTTTATGTCGAGACTAATCTCGAGGAAGAGGAAAGGTAAAAGCAATAAAAACGTATGGTGCTTTGATAAGCTTCGCTTCGCGGTGGGTACACGTGGTTCAATGCCGCGGTCAAGTCATTAACTTCAAAATGGTTGTCACAAATATTTTGCTCTGCAATCAGCTCGAGGCAATTTTCAAAAACGCCTTGGCGCTAAAACCACTCCTATTGCAATTTTAAGGCAAAAACGTACAGTGATTCAATTTCAAGGCTGGTTTCCATTACGCGTAAATTGCAGGCGTAGAGTGAAAAATTCTTTGTTTCTTTATTTAGTTTTATGCCTGCAGCGAAAGCATAAAACTAAGTAAAGAAACAAAGAATTTTTCACCCTACGCCTGCAATTTACGCCTGATGGAAACCAGCCTTTAGAGGTGCGCCAAGTAAAAGCTTTTCCCAGTTATTCTAAAGTACTGCAGCTCTCATCAGATGATCATTACAGGGCAGGGAACATAGTAATATGAATCCTGAACAGTCAACGAGAAAAAACCAAAGCATAAAATGCTTAGACAAAGAGGTCTTACCATTGGTCCGGTAGGTCCAGAGATGGAGGTTCTGACCGAGCGAGACGCAAAAGCACCCGTACCGGGTTCAAATCGTGGTTCGGTGGTTCAGTTTGAGCCAATTCTATTAAAGTGATGCCCAGTGACCAAATATCAGCCGCGTAACTGTACTTTGTGTCCTGTTAAAAGAACATAAAGTTGGTGCTAAAAGAATAAACAAACATTGTTTCAATCATTAAAAACAATAAAGAATAGCACCACGCGTGCAACAACAATATAGTGATACATTACTACACTGATATAAGACAAACCTTAAAAGTTTCACACATAATCACTTCGGGTGCCATCCAATAAGGCGTTCCAATAAACGTATCTCTCTTGTCATATGTCTTATCGTTTTTGGCAGAAACACCGAAATCAGCTGAAAAAAGTTATCAGTTTGTTCTAATCCGAATTTTCACATCAGCCTGTAGCAATTCGCAAGTAATACAACTAAATTGCAGGAACGAAAAGATAAAAGCCAATTGTATACGCCTTCCATAACAATGCAGTAGCTTAAACCAATCGGGCATCAAAGTGACAAAATTACACTAAAATAAATACAGCGAAACTCAAAGAACAGCAGCCAAAAGATTGTGCTATCACAGTAGTGGCCCTAACAAAACCAAAATACCATGCACTTTTATAAACAGGGAAATATTATTGGAGGAGTTGAAGTGGTCTTCACAAAAGGTAATTGCCAATCACGATTTTATTGTGAACATTTGAAGATGCACCAGCACACAGTAAAAGAAGTAGGACTGTCAGAGTGAACGTATCATAAAACACAGCATACCTAATTTAACATGCCCGCTCATAGTAAGAAGTATGTTTCCTGCTTTTAAATCCCGGTGAATGATTTTATGCTGATGCAAATATTGCAAGGCGAGGCAAGTTTCTCGACAAACGAGTTTGATTTGCTCTTCATTCAAACCTCTTTCCAGTTCTATAAACAAAAGTTGAAATTCATCCACACGTGACTGATCACATTTAAATAGTAAAGTTATTTGCAATGTCTTTTGCGCCACATGGCTGCTGCAGCAATCAGACCTCCTTATAGGAACGGGGTCATCGCGAAAGACCATAGCTCGAGTACTTCACACCAAAATCTTCGTGTTATCATCATTTATCAAAAAAAAGCTCTGTCGAAAAGTAGAGAGCAAATATTTCTTTTAAGTATGCACCTCATGTCGGTAATCTGCTTTCTCCTCTTGAAGTCGTAGAAAAAGCAACAAAACTTCCTGCTGTACTAAGCTTTTTTAGAGTTTAAACACACTTGTTAAAAAGTACTTAAATTTAAAAATATATCAAGCAATAGGCTTACCATCCATTACAGAGTCTAAAGCACCAGCATCACAAAATTCAATCAGCACCTGAAAGAATTTTATTACCGATACCAAGATATGACAATAATGCTTTGTAAAGCATGATTCCTTAACCTTTTCGAGACGTGCCCCCTTGACAACTCAAAAACAACCCGTCTCCGCCCATCTTAATACAAGATTTTGTTTAATTTTTTGGAAATGAATTTCCACCAACCAGTCATCCTGTTACATTTGCTCTCCCAAACAACATCAAAACTTTTTTTTAATAATTTCTTCAAGGTGGTCATTATGTGCTCTCCACGACAAGATGAAGATCGTTTTCTTCTCAATGCTGACTTAGGTAAATTTTCGGACTCTCTTTAAAGGAAACCATGGTATCATGGTCCGCACCACCGCATGTAAACCCACCACGCCCCCAGGGGGTATGCCCTCCAGTTTAAAAATCCCTGTTCTAAAGTGTACCTAAAAACCACTCAAATATGCCTTAGATGTAATAGCTCTATAAACCACGCTTTTTTTCCAAGATGTTTGTGGACTGGACAATTGTAGTGACGTTTTTTATATTACCCTAGATTATTCACCGCTAGAATTTCCAGCTAATCAGGTTGTTCTACATACACTCCAGCAGTAAGGTATGAAACATAATTAATGATACGTAAGAAAAATTCATAAAACTTACCCACAACGTCATTTCAAAATAATAAGCATCTAATAATTTAATGATGTTTGGATGTTGGCAAGACGCCAGAATTTCAATTTCAATCGCAAAGTCTTGAAGTTCTTCAGGAGAACTGCACTGAATAATTTTAGCAGCAGCCAGCTGCCCTGATACTTTGTGTTGTGCCTGAAATAACCAAGACTATTTAAAGCAGAGCCTAATTTTTTTGCAAATTTGGTGTGCACTCCAGAATCTAAACCTTAAGCTCCAAAAGTCAAGTTTATTCAAAAAAGCGTTTCAGAAATATTTATCCTTTTACTGAAGCTCAATTGCTGGCAACTATGATCCTACACTGCAGACGGAGCAGCAAATGATTGTATAGCCAGGCATAAAGCTGATAAATATATGGATATATTTCACCTCAACTCATTTTCTAAAACCACATAACAAACAAGCAAAATCAAATCTCAACTTTTGTTTTACCGGTGAGCCATAATTACTACACAAATTTGTTGCTGCAGAAAATAAGCAGCCAGTTTGCTCTGATGATGTTGGCCGTTCTGGCCAATGAAACGTCAGCCTAAATAAAGGCACCACCAAAGAAATTATTGTGGTGGTTAATAACTCACAGGCAGAACAAAAATTACGATTTAATTGTATTTAATGCCTGGTGAACAACTTCAGCAAACAAGGAAAATGTTCAGAACAATTGTCATGATCAGGAAACATTGAAGAGACTTTTTAAACATTAAATCAGCAGGATTCTTAATAATAAGGAGCAGCCAACATCAGAGCAAAAAAATAATATCATTACTAGATAACTAAAAAACAAAAAATAAACATCAATACTTGGGATTCCAATTGTGGATAGTACTGAAATTTTTCATCAAAGCTAACATCTGAGAAGCAACCCTTTGATAAAAATGACCTATTGTGATTTTTGTTGTCTTTGGACAAAACTGCGTCTTTAATGAATATGCACAAGTCAAAACCTACGCTGTATGAGAGATCTAGATCATATCTGGGAGGTTACCAGCCTTCAGAAATCTTGTAGCTTCACCATTGGCTAAACTAACCAACTAATAACTTAAAAAAGTAATAACTTAAATAACTAACTAATAACTTAACTAATTTCGTTTAAGAGTTTGAAAATTTTAACTACCGTAATTTTATTCAAAAGTTTGAAAATGTCACTCACTAGGTTATTACGGAAAAAAGTACTTCTGAAAAGCTTTCTTTCAATCATTTTTTTTTTACAAAGCAGTGATTAATCACAGCATATGCTAACTCTACATCACGGTCACAAATGACATGATGTTTTTACACTTACAACAGATTCCCGTTGCTTCAAAATTTTCTCATGCAGTTAAAACTAAAAGCACGAATTCTGCACTTTAACAAAAGTGATTACTTTTTTCTCAAATTTTAACCAGATTCTGAAGTTAGGGTTATTGATATGAAGCCAGCTCTATGCTCAAAGAGTTGAAGCATCGCTTTTGTGGCAACAATAATTAAATGATACTAACATGTTATAAACTTTACAATGGCTAATTAAAGGTGCCCTACTTAACGACACCTCAAGGTGATTTTTTCTGCTTTACAGATTCAAACAAGAGGTAAATGTATTGACAGTAACTCAAATAGGATGTTGAAACTTGGAAATTATGAAGCACGTTTGAATAACAAAACAGCAATGTATAAAAAAAAAATTTGGGTTAAGTTGTACAAAACGAGAAGAGAAGAATCTCTTGTTTTTATGAACCACTACAAACATAGTCTAGTAGGTACCTTATACACTGTGCCAAATGCTCCATCTCCCAGCTCTCCAATTTTCTCCCAGTGCTGTTCAGGATTTTCTCCACGTTTAATATGTGGATACAGATTGGATTTGGAACCATCTTGCCCCATAGCTGCTTTCGAATTTCTCAACAGGTAGTTACAAGATTTTTTCAAGAGATTGTATTTTTATTTTGGACACAATCTTGGATATGCAGTCACCAACATCAGCACACTGTTGATTAATCATAAAATCAAAACATCTTTTTTCTAACATCTACTGTAATAAGATCAAGCTTAACTATGCTTAGTAAATACAAACAGGTCAGTCAAATAATGTCAGTTCTGGTATAAGCTTTAATTGCACCAGCCACATGCCATTATTGACATATTCATGATCTTTTCAACTCAAAACTAATTTATTTTTAAAGCTAGTCTATGGCACTAGCACAAAACTGCACAACTTTAAGCTTACTTTAGATATACTAAAGTGAGTGAGTCAAAAAGCTGACACTGTTTTTCTTGATTTTACAGAAGCCTGCAATGATATATGGTACTGCAGTTTTATTCACAAGCTATTGTGTGCTTCCTGATAAGCACATGGTCGGCATGATTATGAAGTCTATTAACAAATGAATCTTTACATGTACTCCAGTGAAAATGAACACCAAAGAAGGTGACAATGCCATTAGAAAAGTGCCACACACGGATCATTTCTGTCTCCTCTCCTTTTAACATCTATAGCAAGAACTAGCTGAAGACTGTCTTAGCAAAAATAAATTTGGCAATTATGTACCCAAAATATTGTGGAAATTGTGGAGGGTACCCTAGATCAAGACATGACTACCTTATTCTCATATCTGAAATAATAAAAGTCAACCAAACCAAAACAAAGTTAGCAATCTTCCATCTAAACAACACTGAAGCAAAACATGAGCACATTATCATCAATGATATGTCCCACATTTCTGCTCTGAAGTTAAATATCTCGGAGCAACCTTTAAGAAGTCATTTCTGCATCACCAACACCTTGAAACACTACACAAGAAACCAATTCTGCACATGGCTTAGGTGTCTGTCAAAACCCAACTAGATCATAGGCCTTGACATTCTTATCTCTAGTCTATTCCGCAGCCAAACAATGCACAACTGATTTATGCCACACACCCACTCCTGCCCCCTGCCAAATCAACACAATTTTCATTGCAACCTTGCATACTGTGACCAAACGGTCAAACCACCAGGCGACCTTCCCATTTTTTGTACGTGTTTAAGGCATACAATCTGCTAAACTTTGCTAGTAATAAGTCACTCGGACTCTCAGCCAGAGAGCACTACAGTAGCCAAACCACCTGCTTTATCGAGACATTGATTTATGTGTGCCACACAGTAGCTGCTAAAAACTACCAGCAACTGCCATCTCTTGTGATGAAAGAAATTGTTTTATCTTTAAACCTAAGAGTTCAATCGCCAAAAGCAAATTTTGCTCTCAGCACAATCACCCATGGCAGTATGATTCAAAAGGAAAAACAGATCATCAATTAACATATTCTTTATCATATGGCACTCAAAAAACAAACAAACTAAATATAACAAACTCAACACAATAACAATAGCTATTGGCAATAGGGAAAGCAGCAAGTGGACCATTATGGTCTTCTAGTCAAGCAGTTACTCTTGTATAAACAAAATCCAATGCATTAAAAATGTGTCAAATAAAAAAAGTCACAAAATCTTTTCCCATACTACATCAGATATCTTGTACGATAAAAAAGTTGACATTTGAAGGTTGGTCACAGAGGTATATCCACAAAACACATTAAATTACATCCTCTTCCTATTATTACATTCTATTATTAGAACTCCACAAATATACTTGCTATGTGTTTGGGGAGGCATATGAAAATAGAGCATGATAAAAATACTTTGGGAACTCATTACAGCCGAATAGAAACTTTACAGTTTGATACAGCCAAATAGAAACTTGGTATTTGGCAATTGGAATGTATTTTAGTACTAAAGCGTTTTGTTGTTGCTGTGGCACCAACAATGGCTATGTGCTAAGACTATTGACACCAATTGCACTCTTTTTAATCATTCCTGAGTAAACTCAGTTTCATATTTCACCCTCCACATTACTTCTGCTGCTGAAAGCCAAGCAGGGCATCTGTTAATACCATTTTTACAATCTTTGGTATGACTTGACTAAACTACTTAAGTTTATTGAATGCAAAGAAAATCTTTTAATGGTTGTGCCATCATTGGGGGGTGGCAAAGAGATAGACTTTTGACCTACAAACTTGGAAAAACAAAACCTAATACTAGCCCAGCTCATTTATAAAAAGCTATAATACTCTGGTAGCCTACAAGGGTCTTTTTACAAAACTGGCTGCGTTGCTTGATATGTGGCTTTAGGATTTAGAAACGCAGAAAAATTTCATAATTACAGATCAGCAACAGGGTTAAAAATTGAAGTTAGGATTATAATTAGGATTGGCTAGAGCAATAAGATTAATTTTTCAGAAGACTTGCGTACTACAGGTGTAGTGCAGTTTTCATCCACTGCACAGGTGCAACAAAGGAAGGAAAGATTGGTAAAAAGCTTTTCTTAGGTATATAACAATGTAAAAATTACTCACAAACTTAACTTAAGACGTTGCAATTGCAAATTGCTCGTCAGCACTTTATCACCATGATTTCCACAAAATAGAGATGGAGTTACACTAAACTGTAGCAGTGAAGTGCCAAACGGCCTAAATCTGACAGTCATAGCTAATCTGCCAATGTCATTATCTTTGGGTCTTGGAAAGTTAGAGAAATGGTGCTACTGTGACCAACCACAATCTCATGAAAAATAAGTGGAAGGAAAAAAAGCAATATAAACTTAGCAGGATTTCATCTGACAAAAACATAGATAGATGCCATGACGAATCATCACGTCTCTGAGTCTCGTAACCAATTAACCATAATGCTCAAACTGTCAAACTAACCCAAATCTTGGTTTTAACTCCTAAACCCTATCCTTAATCCTAATTCTAACTCCAACCCTAACGCTGATTCACAACTCAGTGGAATTTTCGCATATTACCAGTTGGCAGGTTAGAGGGTAACAGGGCAGGCCTAATCTAATTTCACACATCGTTATCTAAAGATAACTCCTGGTGACTTTACAATTAATTGCCTCGCAGATGATTTAAATTAGGCTATTTTTTATCAATAGACTTCTGCAAAGCCAACATTTTAATTTTACTGCGTTCTTCACTTACTTAAATTTTGGTAATCCTACTGAATTACTGCGAATCTAACCACATGCGTTTTAACTCAAGCTTGTGAAATGGTTCATTGATTTTATTTGGCTTCTGTTTTGTCCATAACGACAGTGACCTTAGCAAATTGTCGGATCCAAGCGGAAAAGCTTTCACATACAATCCGTTAGAAGGTGCTGCTTTGTCCTCAACAATCTAGAAATTTGGGAAAAGCTGGGCTATTTAGGCTCATTAAATTTTTGTAATATCACATATGGATTGCAGATGCTTTAGATTTTGATGGTAAATTTTTGCAATATCTCATAATCAGATTGAGATCCTATCTTTTAAGGTTATAACCTGAATTTACAACTTTTAGCGCAATGTTGACTTGTTTTGACAGAAAGCTGTAAGACATTTGATGAACCTGTCGGGAAGCTGGCATAACGCTCTGGATGGCATTTGACACTGTACTAAAAAAAAACACCCGCACATATTTAAATAGAGCCCAGAAATTTGGGATTTCAGTGCTACTCTTCTATAATTTGTCCTTCCCGATGGGCATTGCCCATCAATTAATAATGAACGTATGCCGGCTTTGCAAAACTTAACGACTATGCTTTTATCCAGTCCTTGACAATTTGCTTGACTTGCTCATCAGAAGAGAAATACTGTCCCTTAATTCCTTTCCGTAATGCTCCCAAAAGATGATAAACCCGGTCAGATAGTGACAGATCTGGTAAATATTGGAGATAGATTACGGTTTTCCATTCAAAACAAGTGACCACTTTCACAAGTTTTGAGACCGGTGTGAGACCAGGTACTATCCAATAGGCATAAAATCCACCAGTATGACGCCGTCAACGTCCCAAAACACAATTACTCCAAATTTCCAGCTGAATGTTGAGCCCTGAATCACTTTTTTCATGGGGACGAAGGGTGACGCCATTCCACGGTTTTTTGTTTGACTCAGGTTTATAGTGATAAGACTCGGAAAATAAGACTCAAGTTTATAGTGATGAACCTGAATCTCATTTCCTGTCACTGCATTGCTGAGGGAAGTTTTGTCTTTTTGTGACACGCAATAAGCTCCAAACAAGCTTTGAAATTAATTTGCTTGTGGCACCGCAGGTTGTCCAGGAACTCTCAGGACACTCACCTTTCCAAATCCTGGATCCCCTCTCAATATTTTCGGCTCTTCCTCGGCTTATTTGAAGAAGTTCAGCAGTGCTATCGATGGTGACACTGCCATCTTCTCTCATCAGTTTCCCGACCTTATCCCTGTTTTAATAATTTACCGCTGAAGATGACCGTCCACGTCGTCATCTGTTCTGGAGATCACCTATTCTGGAGATTTTCTTCTTAAACCCTTGATCCTGAATACCCAGTTTTAACTGTGCTGTAACCTATTGTAGCATACCAGTAGAGCTTTTCTAATTGTTTTGAAAATATTTATAATGATTCTCCTCCGAAAACAAGGGATTCAATCTCAGATTGTTGCTTACGACTGACATATAATGATGGTGTCATTTTCAAAATGACTGACAGGGGTGGACAGATTCCAGAAAATTTTTGATCAGTTTATCTTCAAACGAGAGTTGTGCTATGCCTTGTTGAAATTTCTGAAAACAAGATAGAGTATAAGTCAAGTAAGTTCAGCAGAACTTATTACTTTGTGACTTTGATGAAAGTTATCTTTAAAAATTGGACCCTTTTTTACCTCAACAAGATTGCACGTACACGACTTTGTCATTTTTTAACAAATTGCCCCGCAATATCGAGAACAATCTTTTACATCAATAAAAAAAAAGCAAAAATGTTATATATGGCAGTGGTTCCCAAACTTTCGTAAAAGCACTCTAAATTTTTTCATAATCAATTTTTGAAAAATCTTGTCATCCAAAGATGTTCTAAAATACTTGAAACATATGACGAAAACTTTTTATGACGACAAAAAATGAATGCTACGAGTTATGTTATGATGTACTCAATCACACACTTATCGCCACGCAACAACGCGCAAGAGCGTGGCTGCAACGATATTTGATGGAAGTAATTTTTTCAGAAATTTTGATATTCAAACAAAAGCTTGACCAAACTTACAATTGTCTAATTCAGTTATTTTTAGTATTTTGTGAGTAAATTTTGCATGTCGAAGTGGGTCGAACTGCCCTTGACCGCAACTTGCATTAATTAATTTCATTCAGACGAATTTCATTGCTCGATTTTTATTTTTTAATGGTAACTAATAAGGAAAAGTTTGCAAAATTTTCTTATCATTATTTCATATTTTTTCATCATAGGAAAAGCTTTGCAATTATGCATACAACGTGGTTGTGTTCTCTAATATTATTTGGAGTTGCCAACAGACAACTGACTGCAGTGGCACAACGCATTTCCACGACAAGCCTGCAACCAACCAGCAGAAATGACATGAAAATGCGTTTCCCAATAGCACAATTACGCTAGGCCCATACGGGCATTGAAATCACACTCTCACGATTACAAGCCAGCGCTTCTATCACACCATGCTACGGTGCTGACAAAATCCGAAAGGTAAGAAAAAATTAAAAAATGATAATGCCTCTATTGAAAACTTTTGCCCATTTTGTGCTCGTACAAGACTAGCTCTAGGGAAAAGCTACGCTTCATAGTCGGTAAACTTGGATTCAATGCCGGTATTCTCATTAATTCACACGAAAAAATTTAAAAACGATACCCAAAGCTTTTCTGCTTAGCGTTCAGATCTGATTCTTGTTCTGCCTCTCCTCCATCTTTCCTTTTACCTCATTCTCTCTGGCAGATTTGGCAGGAACTGTCTTCTCTCTCCTGTTCTATCAGGCTACAATGGGTCCCCGGACACTCGTTTCTCCCAGGGAACGACGCGGCTGATGAGCTAGCCAGATGGGGAGCGCTACTTGCACCCTCTGCTATCCCTTGTAGTCTCTCTCCTCTGATCTCTCATACCCACTCTTGTCTTTTCGCGGACTGGAGGCATACTGTCTCGTCGAAATTCTTTGACACACAGGTTCCCTCGAGGAACATGTGGTCCCTCGCTGTGTTCTCTCTCGTCTACGCTGCAACGGACACAGCTTTGTGTTAAGTTCTTATCTCTCTAGGATTTGCAGAATAGAGAATCTTTCCTGCAGCGCATATGGACACCTCCCATCTCATTCTCCAATGTCCAGCTACGGACTCTTTGCGCTGCTCACTCTTTGGCAACTCTCCGTCTCTCTACGACCTCTAGTCCAGGCCCTGGGGAGTTGCCCATATTCTGGGGCTCCATGGTCTTCCGCCATACCCTCATCCCTCGGAAGGAGTCAGGTAACCACAACAACAGGTTCACTACGACGGATAGACTGCACGACGTCGCTCTCGGTCTGCCTCATCAAGTTGGAGGTATCCCGTTAAGTGCCTTTTTCAAAGACACGAGTGAACTTGTCAGTTACCTCTCGACACTCTCCTTACCATGCTAAGCGCCAGCCGGGAAAGCTGTAAATACCCTATTTTATAGTTTTTGGTAAGACTCGACAAGGGAATTGAACCCAGTTTTATCGACTGCAAAGCGGACACTCTTAATCACTACATCAACACCCCGTGCCGGTTCTTTACTACTATTTGTAAAATTTTCTGAACACCAACATAACACTTTGTGGGCGAAAATAACACATTTCGTTTTTTTCATGCAGATTTAGAAATTACTTCAATATAGGTGAAAATGAGACACTGCCCCAGCAAAGCAGAATTTTTTAAAAGTTTTTGTGAGTAAGCAATAAGCAGAATCCAGTCGAACCACTTTATTTATGTACCAATGATACTGCTTTTTTGCGGAGGATCCATAAACGAAAGGACCGCTACCCCCAACAAATAGAATTTTTTGTTAGATTTGGTTAATCACCAATAAGCATTCTGTGTATAGCGGAAATATCATACTTAAATGCGTGCACTAATGACACTATTGAAGGGGTCATAAGCAAAAAAGAGCCATTATCCCCCAATAAACCAGATAACTATGTTAGATTTTACCAATTGAAATCAAGCATACTGTGTATAGCGGAAACACCATACTGTTATTCAATTGCCCTTAACACTATTTCGGGGAAGGTCATAAGCCGAAAAGGGCCATTTCCTTCGAACATAGCAAAATTTTAGGTAGAACTTTTCTAATTAACAACAAGCAGTCTGTGTATAGCAAAAAATACCATACTTTCATTCCTGTGCTAATGGCCCTACATCAAGATCATAAGCGAAAAAGACCATTTCCCTCCATCAAACTCTTTTGTTAGGTTTTGTAAATCAGCAAGAGCTAGTTCGTTATTTATATACAAAGAACTCCTATTTCTTAGGGGTCATACCGAATCTTTTGGGGTTATCTTTCCCTTAAATCACCCTATATTTTCATCGAAACTCGTTAATTTGTGGTAAGCAATCGGTGTTGAATAGTAATAAACAAAAATTATTTGTTGTATAAATGGTGCCAGTTTTTGCATCATGCAAAAAGGGGGTCCGACTCTACTGTCCACCACATTTTCTGTGAATCTTGCTATATTGCAATTACATTATGTCCAAAAATATACTGCGTAGTTTCATTCATGTACTAGTGATCCCTTTTTAAGGAACATGCAGCATATTTTGAGAGGCTAGTGCCTTACTTTGCCTGATATTTTTGTTAGGCTTTATAAAATTGTATGAAGCTGCGTGTATTTTTACGAAGAAAGATCAAAATTTTTTATGTAAAAATGATCCAACTTTCTAGGGGTAGGGGTCAAAAGCCATCTTTAAGAGGCTTCACCCTTAACCCACCCTGTTCAACCAAACCGAAAAAACAGAAATTTTATTTAGATGGCGGTGAGCTATGGTTTCCAGCATTCAAATCTTTTGTAGCGACGAACCCACCTAAATGTCACTGGCATTCCAACTAAAACGTCAATCTCAAAAAAGGTTCTCAAACAAAATTAGGATACAGAGAGTCAATCTTCAAAAAAAGATCAAACAAACTTGAGGGACAGAAGGCAGGAAAGAACTATTTTGAGCCATTGCCAAAATTTTGTTCTGGCTCTGTTAATGGTGCCAATACTTAAACTTTGCTGAAAAAGCACAATACAGAATTCTGATGGCGCTGGAGTGATAAAACAGAGAAAGCAAAATCGGCACAAAATTTATAGCCACAGCACAAACCGACAAGTACAACTAATTCAAAAACGAACGCAAGAAAGTAATTTCAGCAGTCACAACTTTATGCTTAGGCTACACAGGGTGCAACAATTTTTTGGCAGAGGTTACTTAAGGTCGCCAATTTGCTGGCAAAATCGGTTGCATTTTGGAAAAGTTCAATGTCCTGCAACGTGTTTGATGTGAAATAAAGTTAACACTCCTCGGCTTTCAAAGCAGCTAAAATTATCACATTAAGAATTGTATGCGAGGCAGCAAACGTTGAGGAGAAATTTGCACAAAATGATTTCGATCCCGAAAAGCGATGAAAGTTTTAGCTTCATGGGCAGCGTTGAGTGTGAGCTTCTTTTCACTTTTCAAGAAAGCCGGCACAGGCCAGCTGAAGCATTGAGGTTGCGCGACGTGACATTGCCGAGACCAGCATTTGAGGTTGCGGTGGAAGTTATTATCGGAAAAGGAAGTCTCATAAAAACTGCATCAGAACCAACATGGTGCCTGCACTCAACAGCCCAGATACTGGTAGTGTCACAAACCAAGCCAATGCAATGTTGCGTACCGTGCTCCAATCCACTGCCGACCTTGACCGAAACCAACCAATAGATACAACAGCTCCAACCTTTCAAAAATCAAATAATAACAACATTGATTGCAGTAAAGGGCCGCAAGACCTAAGAACTAAGGTAGGTTGGTACCCCGCCATGGCTTCCTTGCGCCCTAAACATACATCAGTCCATACATGATGATTTGCGCTATGCGGAAGTGTAGTTGTGTATTATCATTTATCAGCCCTAGTAGCCCATGACAAATTACCTAAAGTCCGAGCGTAACCTCAAACCTGACGCCACGCTACGTCAACCCGAGGCATAGTCACTCCCAAAAGTGAGTGGCCGCGTCCCAAACGTGCTCTGAAAGCGCATTCAGCACCGTTAGCTTGTGGAAAAATTCAACAATTTTGAGTCTTGTAAACCGCTGCGCTCTAATTAAACTTTATTCTTTCCAAAACACAGCACTTTGGCATCGACTTGTACGTCATAATTTGATTTTGAGTCATTAACTATATTAGCATCAGGCTTGACGCAAACGGGAATTAGCTTGGATAATTGTACCTTCAAATGAGTGGTTGTACCTCCCAAACACAGGCAGTGTCTTAACAGAAAGATAGCGATAATCAACTGCCTTAGTAAAGCGGGAGTTCCCAACTAGGGCGCAACGACAGACTGGTGCGTCGTTTGGAGAAAGTAAGGGGGTCGCTAGTTTGCATCCTTAATGACTTTTTTGGAAATCGACCAGCGTTGAGAGGCTTTTGTCTTCGTCACTGACTTGATGACCACTGCTTTCGTGGGTCAATTTACATAGAGGGCTTTTTTGACCCTATTTTTGACTTGATGAATTCTTTCAGAGCTTATTTTTTTGGAGGTTAACTTATGGAGTGCGTCGTTTGATTTAATAGATGGGATTAGTGCGTTAAGAATTCACACAAGGTGGGAAAACTTGGCTTAAGAAAAAGCTTAAAAATTGTGAGATTTTAAAGCAATTTAGCCTTCCAATTTAATTTACTTATAATATTTGAGAAGGTAGCAAATGAGTTCACATTCCAAAATGAGAAAAGCTTAAAGGGCCTATTTTTGAAAAATTTACTACATGTAATTAATAGCAGGAACGGATGCAAGAGTGCAAGTTGCAACAATGCGCAATTCCTAAACTGGTAAAAACGTTCATAAACTGATATTGTAGGAGTCAATTATAGGTTTTATTTTCAGCAAATCGCTCTATCTTTAAATCGCTGTATTTTAAAATGTCGATACTAAAGTTATTGAGCTAACAGAAAGGCCAGAGATGTGCACGCAAAGACAATAAAGTTAAAGTAGAACTGGGGATATTTATCAGCGCAAGTGGCACGCTGTAGCGGATGCCTTAAAATTGTTTAGCTCCACAGGAGTTGGGAGCTGTGGCGCGCCTGTTGATTTAGGTATTTTTTATCTATTTGAACTGGCAATGCTAAACAAAAGCTCAAAACTATTTTCTGCACATAAAAAAAAAGTCAAAATCTCATCCCATTGAGTTTAATAGAACACATATAGACTCACTTTGCAGTGCGTAGTTGAGATGGGAATTCCAACGTTAGAAGCAAAAAGAACTGTAATGGCCGTCATTAGCTCGATGCAAAAACCTCTGAAAATTGATTATTGAATGTCATCGCTGAACAATACTTAACCAACGTATGACGCGATCGGGCAATTAAAATAAAGGCTTGGATAGATAAAAATTTGTGAAATAGGAGCATCCAATCCCAATTTCCGAAAGCTCGCCGACCTTAATATAGCCTGTTTTCATAAATATAATTGTTGCATGCCGTGTTAAGTCGCCGTGTTAAACTATTATTGCCAGTGTTTCAGCGAGTTGAAACAGTGAAGCTGCTCTCTGAGCATGTCGTAACAAATGACTTTTGGGTACCCATTAATGCTCCGTGTTGGTGATGGAGCGTTTGTTTTATATTTATATTTACTTTATATCTATATTACCTATAGTTAAGACTGGATCAAAATGGCTTCCAATTTTGCTTACCCGATCAGCATCTATTTACTTGTTTGACTGAGTTTGCAGTAAGGAGCTCAATTTTCCGTTTGATACTACTCTTTTATCCTAAGAATTAACTCGAACCCGTAAGTTGTTGCCTAACCTTGCGCAAAGCTCTACAAATTCTGTTTGAAGAACTAGTTAGGCTCAATATCAAAACGGACTTTCTGCACAGCCATACCTTGATGCAGTCATTTCAGTCAAATCTTCTCCAACTGTCTTCATCACTCTTCGTCCTAACACCCACAGTCCAAGGCTGATGCCAGCGCCGCCGTACAAAAGCAAGTACCATGGCGTAAACTCGTTTTGAAGGACCTCACCAGTCCCAAAAACGATCCACAGTGCAATCAGAGGCCCAATGGCGTTACTATATAAAAAATCATACCAATTAAGAGTGATTTCAGGCGCTTCTCAAAACCAAATAACTTTGTGGCGCAAGGCACTTACTTTTTTAAACTGATTTTTGATTGACCACAGAAACAGTACTTTTATTACTTAGCGTCAAGCAACAGATCTGTGAATACTATAGATTACTTTTGAAATGTATTGATTGAAGTATCACTAACAAAAATATTTCATAAAACACCATCATTGACATTTTAATGTCAGTAAGATGGAATTGTGTACACAGTTGGATAGTAGGCTACTTTATCTTAAAAAGTAGTTTCATAGCTTAAGCAATGATCCACTTATGCAATGATCTATTGCAATTATTTACGTGTAGGTGTTGGATTCCGGTTTATTTTTCTGACTTCACCGATCGGGGGAGATCCTGACCTTGATTGAGGTGGAGACATGGTTCTTTAAACTCTCTCCTAAATACGTATTGCCCGAGTATGAAAACAAAACGGCAGCCAGGGACTTAAGACCACAAACGCTGTTGTTTTGCCTTAGGTGATTGTAAGAAAGGAATGGGTTTAGAAGTTTATTTGCTTGGCTTTCACAATAGGAGCTTCCTTGTGCTGCTTTGCCTTTATTATTGCAAATGTGAATTAATCACTTGTATCTTTTCATTGATGACGTACTTTTACAATGCCGTGGAATGAAATTAAATTTAGAATGAATAGCGCTAAATTGATTAACACGAGTTGAATATCTAAGCGTTAAATCTGTTACGCTCAACATTAGATAAAATGAAGATACTCAGTACCATTTTGTTTACTTGTTTAGACAATTATGAGGAAATAGCTTTAGAGTGCTTGATTTTGATTGAAATCTACCGGCAATTGCTAGCCGCTTGGAAACAGCTCTGGTTGGCAAAGCATGCTCAAAATTTGTTTGCTGCATAATATAAATCAGTGTTTCCCAATTGTTTATACTCCTACTCCACTAAAAAATTTTGCTCTGTCCTCGCCCCCCTACAATTTATACTTTGTTCAAGGACAAAGGATGTGGATTCATTCTTTAATTTTGTCAATAAAAGATATCTTAATATCGACACTGTTGTTATAGCAAGCAATTTTTATCAAGTAAAAGTCATTTTAGCTGAACATCTTAAATTTCAAACGTTTTCAACTTTCATGGAGCCCTTTTCAAGAATTAATATCTGTAAATGTGATAAAATAAATTGAAACAATCAACGATATTTACAAATAATACGTATTATGAAAATATAATAATTCTAAATGCTGTAAAACCCGTAGTCAACTTTAAATTAAGAAAACAAAAATAGGTTGAAGAGATGACATGGAAAATTTTTAAAGGTCGTTAAAATCACGATTTCGGCATTACAGAACAAGCACACGCTAAAAGTTTAAATACAAAATATTGAAAATATCTATTCTCAGTGGCGCACGGGGAAAGGCTTCTTTGCACGAGGCCCCTTCTAGTCCTCCCAAGAAAAACGTTGAATGTTCTTTTCAGTCATTATGGTCGTAACGGTAACAAACAAATAGCCTGTTCTGCAATAATAGATTAGTTTAAATGTCTGAGGCCTAGGGAAGCATGATTTGTTTCATATCATTTGTAATTCTTTTTGATAAATTACTCAGCGTTTACAGATACAAACAGAACGCGTGATCGAAGAAATAATATAAACCGGGCCTGGCGTCAGTGGGGCCAGGCCTCCCATTCCGTGCGCATGGGCTCCTTAATTTGAGTGCATGGCTCCTACTCTGGACATGTCGTTTTCCTACTGCACTGCCAGTGACGTTTCCCATATCGCCTTATATTTTTTTGGAAGATTTGCGAAATAAATTTCAAAACATGAAAATAAGTATCAAACCTTTGAAATTATAAATGTCGTTTTGTCAGGTGCCCTTGTTATTGTGATGCAGTAATGAGCTCAATGAAGAAACAATCACTTTAATTAAACCTTATGTTATCAACTTTGGCCAACTTGTTCTTGCAAATCCTTTGTCTGAGCTGTAGACTTTGCCTGAGCGATTGCAAGTTTAATAAGTTGTATGAGATACACGGTGATGTAACAACAATACAGGTTAAAACAATATAAATTAGTGGAAGAATCTTTTTAGTTTATAAAATTTAATCGATGAGCTGTTAGAAAAGCTTGTTGCACAGCTGCAGCGTATCCGTTCCAGCCAACGTGTAAAAACGCAAGCAGTTAATAATTTCCTCGGTGTAGCAGTGACAAAGACTAACCAATTTCAAACATAAATACCTTAAAAGTGGTTCCCGAAAGCACTTAAGTCGCGTGTTTTGGGGTGTAATTTTGCAAAATTTTCTCACAAGGGCTTGCCCCAGGATCCCTTGGATAATCGTGCCATTAGTAATCACAAAGCAAAAATGTGCCAAAAGTATATTTTCGCGCGCCCACTCAAAAAATTTTTGCGTATGCCCCTGTCTATTCTAGAAGATATCTATTTCACTTTCAAACATAACTCGTAAACAAAAACCAGATATGTAGAAAAAAAACATAAAAAATTAATATTCAATGGTGGTAATTATCACTTCACAAGAAACAATGAAATGTTTGGCCTAAGCCATTCCAGCAAAAACTACTAGGCTACAAGCACGTAAATAACCACGAAAACAATTGCGTAACCATCGATGTCATAAAAATGGAAAATTTCAGGCACTGTTTTTAATCAACTGCTTTATAACTTTTCGATTAAATCAGCGAAAAACAATAGTAGGCAACAGCAAAACCAAGAAGCTTCCAGCGATTACGAAACAATACGCAATGTCACATGACTAATAATTAATGAGGCGTAACAAACGCTTAATTTCAGTTACAAGTCAACACCTTTTTATGTCCCGAAAACTAGATTGCAGGTGATATTTACGCGAATATTGTATCATGACACATAGGTTTGAACGAACCTCGCGTTTTCGTCTATAAACAACTGCAAAAGTAAACAAACAAGCCGCAGTAAAGTAATAAATAGATCCATTTTTTGTCATTAGTAAAGACACTTCTTGCACCCTCTGAACAACGTCTCGCAGCCCCTGGTTGGAAACTACTGATGTAAATGATTCTGAATTGTTTTGTAATACGTCATGAATGTACAGCATGATTTGATACACTGCTGCAGATATGATTTAATTGACCCAATCGAAATATTTGCTGGTAATAGCATCTGATAACCTAAAATTCAGCTTGTATTGTGATTCGTAAACTCCATTTAGCATTGCTCTTTGCTGATGCACGTTTTATTTATTGCAAATAAATTGTGTTGGTGTTCCAGTGTTCAGGTGTTGCTTTGTTACGTGTTTGTGTTTCAATTGAAGATTGGATCGCCTTATTGTTATTGGTAATGGTTATTACGTCACGATCACTCGTTTAAGACTATTGAGTGAAAATAGATTGCACCTCATGTTTCTTCTTGGATGATATAGGTCACCTATTGAAGAATAATCTACCAACGCAGGTACCCAAAAGTCGTGAGTAGATTTATTACTTCATTGGTTATTTCTCTAAACGTATCAATTACTTTGACGCCTTTGACATTGTTTTGTTTTTTGGTTTCCTCCCTCCCCCTACCCTGCTTGTAAAACGGAATTAAGCAAAAACCTGTAAAACGGTACGCTTTTTGTAAATAAGACCACTTCTGCTCTAAGAGTAGGAGGATCGGGATTGGGGTCAATTTGGTGCCAACCCACAACTTAACTTTGTTCCCCATTCGCGCACCTAAAAACAAATAAGTGTATGTGCTTATTGGTGAAATAATAGACTCTGCCTAAATAGAGCTAACCTTGATTACAAAGTAAAGAGTTCGGAATCAGGGTCAAAGTCACACGTAATAAAACTCCAAGGCTGAGGGGTAACTACCAAGTCGGCACAGCCGGCTAAACCAAGTCTTTTTTTTAACTCGGAATAACTAATAGGGCTACCATATCCGATGAGGCAAAATTTCGGACACAACCGTTCGCTCTTTTAAGTATTGGTAGCAGGGTTGGCAGGACTGTAACTTTTGTTAAAAAAGTTGTTAACTTTGCTGAAAAGTTTGAAATCTGTTAATTTTTCTGTGTCGCTAACGGTCGGAATCGTGTTTCGTCACCTCAAATAAGGGTGTTCTCCAAAAAAAAAAAAAGGTCACCGCCTCTCCCGCTACCATACGTGCCACTCGTGACGTTGAAGATCCATTACTAACAGCCTTTTCTGTTGCTTCATAATAATGGTTCCGGACTTTTGGGCTCAATTCAGGGCATTTGACTAAAATTCCGGACATTCGAGAAAATTCCGGACAGACCACCTGAATTGCGAACATGTCTGGAATTTTCCGGAGGTATGGCAACCCTGCCGGGCGACGCCGGCCCCGGCTAGTAACCTAATAAGGTAAAGTCTGGATAAGGAAAAGTAACTGGATACAAGTGAGAGATTGAATACCAATAAGTCACTAAATACAAACAAGCAAAAGAACAGAGCCAAATGACTGAAGTAACTCGATAATCGTGAATTGCTAAATGAAGTTGAGTGACTGAAAAAAGGTGACTAAAAAAAGTTACCTGTAAAAAAGTGAGAAATTGAATAAAGACAAGTAAATATTGGCTAATGGCTGGAAAAAGTGACTAAATGTAAACGATGAGCAACTGAATATAAGTAAATGACTGAATAAAAGTATTTAACTGAGAAAAGCAACCAACTAGCTTACCTGACATCGTTTCCACCGTGAGCAAAACTAGCAAAACAAGCGGTCAAGATCTGGAGAGAAGAGAAGAGACGATGCACCACTGGTGAGTCCACATCTTTCTTTTCTTCCTGCACGTTATGAGCAGCTTTTTCAGGCTTTATTTTCTTTTTTGCTTTCTGTATTTAAGAATTGCAAATTAATGCTTAATCACACGAATATACCCAAAAAAAAGGATTTCACTGAACTTTATAAAGTCAAAAGAATTGTTTTTGTTTATTGTATTTAGTACATTTGTTCTTTGATTTATGAAACCTTGGAGAAAACAAGTCTGGCCTTTCAAAAATTTAACTAATTAAAGTAGAAAATAGTAATTCTAAATTCCAATCAATTAAGATGTTCTTAAACTTAAAATGGCGGAAAAAAAATAATAGGCTAACTTGTGTTGTTACTCCAAAAGCGAAACAAAAATGTTATTCAATCTTGATTCATTACCGTTTTAGGAAAAGACAAACGAGAGCGCGGAACACTGCTTGCAGCTCCGAAAAATGAGGTGTTTATTACTGCGTGGGTTTTGAGCACCAGGGCATTGCTAATCATGACCAAGTAAATTTTGCAAGATTTAATTTAAAATAATTCGGTGGAACTGACATTAATCAATTCCAGACTACAAGAGCAACTTTTCGGGTTCTGGTCAGGTGCGTAACCAGAATTTTTGTATGGGGAAATAGTCAAAATTCTTTTCTCCCGTTTCGCGCCCTCTTACCCCCCTCTTGGTTGCGCTCCAGGTTTAGATCTCTCTGGATTCTTTTAAAATCTTACTGTTAACAAGAAATAAGCGTTGCGACATCCCTTCATGGATTTGCTGCAGGCTACAGAAATACGTGTTGCGATGCAAATTGATTCGGATCGCCGGTTTAACACGTGACCAAGCGACGTCATAAATAGTTTTTCAAACGAGCATCGTGCAAAGCTTAAAGCTTCAGCAAAAAAGCACGACCAGACCAAAGCATCTTGAAGCAAAAACTGGCCAAAAAGTTGTTGCCTGTTTACGAATTTAAGTTAAGAAATAGACGGAAATGGATCCGAAAATGAGAAGTTATTTTGCTCGCTTCACTGAAGGGTTTGAGGACCAGCGGTAACTTTGTGCTTCAAATGCGATTTAAACCCAAGTGCAAAAGCGTGGCAATAATTGGCGTGAATAACGATAACTGAAACAAAAATATGTATTTAACTTTCGATTTGCCAATTGTTTATTCAAAAGTCAGTAGGCTACACTTTACAACTTGTTTTGACTGGAGTATTTTTCTAAAAACGTAGGTGGAAGCAAAGAAAATCCATTTTTCCCGCTTTTCAAGGATTACTTTTCGTGAAAGTTTGAAACATGCATAAAGGAAATGAACAACTTTTCTATCGTTTGCTCAGGATTGCCGAATTGCTAAGCCGTAATTAAAAAGTGTACAATCGGCCACAATCGTTCGAGCATGTAGCCACCGCTAGCGCCGCAACAACTATTTGACGAATACTAACGGCGTTGTAATGCAGGTTCGAACCTCAGGTCTTTGTTTTAAAATCTGGAAAATTACCGCACTTCACTCTGCTGTGGTCATTTGTTTTGCTTCCTTTTTTACAAATACTCTCATCAAAGCCCGCACTTCTTAGCAAAATGAAGAACACAGAAATTTATAGCCTGCGACTGCAGAAGATGTGTCTGGAAAGCTGCGTTTGTCGTCGAGCAAAGTTATTTGAAAACATCAAAATCTCACTTTTTCGGGTTTCGCAAGGTCATCGTTCTGATCCAGTGACGTATCAGACGTCATTACCTTCACCACGAATCGCGGTTCGTCGTTGACAGTTTCATCAATGCTTTCGCAACTGGAAGTAGCATCCGTCTGCTCACCGTAAAAATACAATTATGGACGCTTTTTTTAAATTTCAACTGTAACTAGTTTTGCTCGAAGATCTACCATATACAAAAGGTTACGTGAAAAACTTGGCCGCCTTAATTTTATCTGGGTACGTCTCTGCAGAAATAATGTGCCAAAAACTTTTGCAAGCTTTGACACAAATTCACTTTTTGAAGCATTCTTGTGAACAGTTAGTTTTGTTAAGACGAGACCGAATCTGCAGCCGCAGATAGCCGAACACAAAAAGTTGCAGCAATCTTCACTTTAAAGTTATCTAGAAAAATTTAACAAGTTAGCAATATCGGTATTGGTTAAACAACCTCTTCCAATAGTATGACAATAGTAAAAGTAGCATATTTTAAAAGACTTAGGCTTTCACTTTTTTCTTTTTAATTCAGCAAAAGTGTTTGAGTAAATCGAAACTAAATGAAACAAAATATTCTTCACTTTTACAATCATTGCTAAGTTTTTAAAACGACAAAGCCGACGATACAGAAAGAGAGGCGTCGCCTGTTAAAATATTTGGAAAGCTAAAAGTGATCAAATATTATTTTCCGATCAAAATATTAATAATATTTAACTAGCTATCCTTCACATCGCACTGTAAGGTTAAAAAACTAACAATAACGGTTAAAATAAAACGGCAAACTAAACCAAACCGTTTCTCGAATCTTGACGAAAATTAGCTAAAGCGCTAAAACTGGGCTTCCATAAAGGTCTGCAAAAGGGCTTTAAGGCAGCGATGGGCCAGATTTAGCACAGCATGATGGAAATACTTCTCAACTGCTTCATTTAACTGGATTAGACAGCGAGCAGCGGTGCATGGTCTCGAACTTTTTTATGATGATCTTTTTATGGTAATCAACTAGATGAGGGGTGCCCATATAGGGCAAACACCTTTTTAGCGCAGTGGTGCGGGCTGTAAAATTTTAGTTTACCGCAGGTGCACACTCCACACCCTCGCTTTTAAGACGTACGTAAAAGCACTATGAAGTTTGAGGGCACGCTAGTTTGCCTGGGGTTCATGAAAATCATTCAATGTCAAGAATAATGTCGAAAAAAAATATGGTAGGTGTGGTTTGACTTTTATTAGTAAACAACAAGGGACGTTATGGATTTTCATTGCATTGATGGATGTTGAACACGTTTAGGTAAAAACAGCACAAGTCCATGGCTTGAGTAACGTTTTCATTTAAATAGCTTAGACTCATAAAACTGAAAATAAAGAAAGTAAAAAAAAACGAACAAAAACAATAAAAATAAAACATACAAGTCCGGAGTGAAAAAAATTAAAATAATTAGTTAAAAGTACAAAACTTTTATGCAGTATCTAAACCAGTCATTTTACCAGAAGCTCTCATCAGTTACGACTGATGAAAACTACAAAATATAAAACAGGTTTGAAAAATGCTGCCTTAAGCCGGTCTGAAAAAATCTCAAAAAAGCGAACAGCTCGATTTACAGTGGTGTTAAAAGCACTGCCAGACTGATTTTACGCAGCATAGCAGGCCTAACATTTAATTGCTAGCTACACACTTTCATTACTCGTTGTGTGGGTGTGTTTACCTCTCCCTTGCTTGCGGCAGAAGCACGGCATCACACGGCACACCAAATCGAGATCAGGGCGGGACAAAGCGGCAGTTTGTTTGAAGCGATGTCGTAAAGACAGGAAAAGCAAACCTCATGGCAATTACACTACCGGCAAGAACGACTGCCATTGGCTGATGCCCAAAACGAAAGTCGACTCCTACAACACGCTGAGTGAGCAGCTCCACTGTTCTAGGAGACACTTGCGATCACACGTAGAACAACTCGTGCTCAGACTCGCTTCAGAGCTACCAGCACTGCCAGCACACAGCACAATAAACCCTGCAAGTTGACAAGAAAAATGCAGAGTAAAATAACCTTTTGAATGGATACGGATGAGATCCGCGCGCCAAAGTGATAGCATGCACCACGCACGTGACGTGTGCGAAGGAATTTGTTATAGAATGATGCTACATTTTTCATATTATTGCAAATATGGGGTTTTGGTTTTTGATGACGACGGGACAGGCCCTGCTGATGAGTCCAAAAGGACGAAACCCTTCCAGGGATGGTCTCGTCAAATTATAGGAGGGAGGCTTTTATTTGCAATACTATTACTTTGTGAAATAACCGCGTCATTCCTGTGCACATGCATATAAAGCGCGTAGATTGCCTTTATAACTCAATAAATTGACAAGAAAAAGTTTCGAAAGTTACTTTCAGCCATCATAACCAAAAATTTCAAAAGTAACTCACGTCATGGAGGTCAAGATCTTGTGCAGAACTTTCTTGCAACGATTTTACAGACGTGCTTTTGAGCAGGTTTTGTTCAGCATCTGCTTTAAAGTTCAAGCATTCTTTATCAGAATTGTCTGCAAAATTTAGTAGAAGAAATTTAGCTGAAAATATAAGTAAAAGATATTTATCAGCTTTAAATCTCACGCATTTTTTATCAGGATTGTCTGCTCAATTTTGTAAAAGATATTTAACTGAAATTAAACTTACAATCTGGATATGCAATAACCAACAAAAGTTTTCTCAAAATAGCTGTTTTTCGATTTAAAATGTTCTTGTATACTGTTTGATGGTGTCCCAAAAATGCAAGGAAAATTTTTTGCAAAGAAAATGATCTTTAGTTGCAAATATTAAATAGATGTGTATTTGAATAGAAAGCCAAAAGGTTGAACGTTATGGTACAAATGTGAAAAATTGTCATAACAGATCGAATTTCCTTGTAAAACGTTATTCCTTGCAGACTCATGTTCGACGACGACTCCCCATGGTCGAATTGTTCCCTGAATATGCGCTGCCACGTTTGGTGTCGCTTTCGGATATGCTTTACAAGAAGTATTTCGAATATCTTGAGCGATTTTTTTCAGTTGATCAAGGTTACGAGTGCTAAGGTTCGTGTAGGTCCTGTTCACCCCTCTAAAAAATCTGGAGAATATGGTGGCCCTCAGCGGCATCGTACAGTTAAATGAAAGCACCTTCAAAGTGCTGTTTGAGAATGTGCCTTGTTTCTCTTGCAGTGTGGAGTGGTTGCCTTCATAGCTCAACCTTAAACCATTGGCTTCTCATTTGGACCAGGTTGTTTTTCTCCCGGACCCGAGCACGTAGTTGAGACAGACCGAAATTCGCGTTATCAGGCGATGTTTCTCTTGGTTTACTGTGCAAGTACGCCACTGTTTGCCTTCAAAAAAATATGAAGACTACCACCCGTTTCATACCATTTAACCAACCGAATTTTACGAGCTCAGTTTCTTAGAGAATTAATCTAGAAACAGTGGCAGTTGATGTATTGGCATGAATTTCACTTCACCAGTACCAAAAATTTTTGTTGTATTGCTGATTCATAAGTGTAAATAGTAACTTTTCAAAAGTGGCATATCTTTTGGGACACCATATTATACAAAATTTTGTAGAGCAGCTGGTGGAAAGACCAGCTAAAAGGCGGCGAATGATTTGATTTGGCTTTTGTTTGGCTTGGACGAAGACTGTATACAGCGTAAAACTGTTAATCAATATAACTTTGTGATTACATACAGTACAAGTGCCAAACCGGTTTTTTACGTCGATAGGTCAAAAAAGCCTGGGTCCTACATGCTGCTAATGTACCTCTCGATATCCAACCATATTGTCTACACCACGCCAAGTCTGTTGGTTGTTTCAATTAAAAGCTTACTTAGGCTTTCCCTTTTCTTTAGTCTTGGAACGCTAAAATACAGTGTGAAAATTCCAACCACCAGCGTCAGTCCAACTGATATAAAAATTGTTCCCCAAATTGGAAGATCGCTCAAACCTAACACTGAAAAACAACAGCACATTATTCATTGTCCATCAAGTCCTCTCGGGTCAGTGCGAAAAATGAAAGAAAAGTTGGTGGCGCTTGCGGTCAGACTTTTAAACAAGACAGCCTGGGTCAAATAAGATGTCGCTGGTAAACTGGTTTGACGACGAAGCGAAAAGTCTTTAACATAGCCTTGAGGTGGCTATAGACCGTAGACGTAGTTGTTCGCACATCCGGTTTTGACTGCTAGGTATGGACCAATAGTATTTTGTACGTTTTTATTCGAAAAAACGTACACGCTTTAGGTAGATGTTTTGCCGACGAAACCGAATACTCGTATACTGAGCAGCACCATGTAAGCAAGAAGGCGGATGAAAATTTCAAGCAAAAAGGGGGAAAAGAAAAAAACCAAAAGCGTATTCTGTGTAAAACCACCTTTAGATAGAAGTGGTTCTTCTTGTGATTTTCAAAAAAGCCGTTTCACGTATCACTGGATCGAAAAGCATTTTTTAACCCAGAAAAGATGAGAGCGCCACTTAATTCTTCTCCGCAAATAAATGGAAGTTCACCATTACCGTCAAATGCAAGCAATCTATTTTCCGCTGGAGAGTGGTCCAGAGCCGTCTCAACATTTTCCCGTTTTTCACGTTTTAGTTTGTTGCTTGGTACTACTTTCGCAAACGTTACTGTAGGTGACTTTCCCTAAGCATAGCTACAACGCGGTCACAGCGAGATACGAACGTACGACATCTGTCGTCCTATAAAGCGGTCTCCGAAGCATTCGATCTCATTTCCGTTCGAAATTGATCAAAAGAAAGCTACTGCAGTGTTCGGCCACTTGGAAGATTTAGCTTGCCAGATAAGCCGAGCAAATTGTTTTAGCGAATCCACAGTTCTACGGTAACTTCAAAAAAATTAATATTGCAGCATATTGGAACTTACAAGGAGCGCCTGAATAGAAGATTGAAAAAGCATTCACTCCAACAGTGATGGCATAGAAAAACGGAAGCATTTTTAAGCCGCTTTTCAATTGATTATCCTAAAAGAACAATAATAGCCATTAACGATGTATTTGAAATCGCCTTCGGACTACGCAGGTCAACAGGCAAGACCACAAAAAAACAATTTAGTGGCCTAAGAAGAATCAGCTCTTTTAAGGAAATGCGTTTTAGAAGTTGAATCCCCATCTCTTTCTTAATTGCCTAGGCAGGAGTTGTGAAGTGTTGCAAGTTCTAGGCATTCAGCAAATTTTATCTTGCGTTTGATATATAAGGCAATTAAGATGGTGCCAGTAACATGTACAGTGAACCATCCATTCGTGGATAAGCCACAACAGAACACAAAACATACCAAGTCACAAGCTCAAAAAGAAACGAGCCTAATCAATTAAGTACTGTAATTGAGAATAATCTATGCGTTGCCACTTACTGATTTTAAGATGAATCTTCGCACAACATAATACAGGGCTACTGCCATGACGCCAGATAAAGCTGGAGAAATGAACCAACTGGCCACTGACAAAAAATACGATTACCAAACACCGACCAAAGTAATTTAGATGAAAAAAGTCAAAACGATAAGCTACCTTAGGAATTTTCAAATGCAGTATTGTGCCCTACTGCCATCAAATTTTAAAACTTACAAATTTTTTCCCAAACGTTGCCAAAGAAATAGAATGAATATGTATAGTTTGGTATAATTTACTTTCAATTCATATTACGTTCTTTCAAGAAATATGTTTCGATTTAAAAATGTATGGTGCATTTTATATAGGAACATGATCAATCTCGCTGCCTATGGTCACAGAGCTATTGAAAAAGTGCTCATACATCGTAGCAGTCTAGAAGGTCAATAAAATTGCAGACTTATTAATGGTTGTAATTAATCCATCGATAATTAGTTGCCGCAATAACAAAAAATGCTGGAACATAACAGCAACCTGCATAAGCAGGGCAAAGATATTGAACTTTAACATAATTCACTTCACAGTGCCGTGTGCAATTAAATTAAGCTTGTGTTAACATTACCGTACTAAACAAATATTTTTTGCAGTGGTTGCTCCAAGGGGCTGTTTAAATTGAACAGTTTGCACATTGCAAGTCTGCGACTGCGCGCTAGATGGGTATGTTCTGTAAACTAACTCGTCTTAATTTGGCCCAAAAACACTGCTGCGAAGAGTTTTTTTCAGCAAAATATAATCTGCGAAACCTATTCAGAGTCGCGCACTCCGCGCAGTTGCAAAGTGCACGCGAAAACTCAGTTGCATAACACGTAAGAATAAAGCGTCTCTCAAGACGTTACATAAGACGTATAAATGCAGCGTTTCATGTGGCGGAAAGCAGTGGTTTCCAAATTTTTTTCTCTCAGCATCTTTTTAAAACTCACGAATGCTCGTAGCGCCCTAATCAAGTTCCCTTTTATTATGGAGATAAACTACGTGAAAATGTTTCTTTTCCCTGACTCGTGGCTCAAGCCACTTTTTGTTACTAAACTCAAATTGCTTGTTTTGAAGTTGCAGATCTTTTTTGTTGATTAGCTAAACATAATCAGTTTTGTTCACTTTAAACGGTGACTGCACCCCTGACAAAATCTCACTGCACCCAATTCGGAAACCACAGCCATACAGAATTCTTACGTATAAAATGCATTTATGAAATGTGGGATTTCCCTAGTTAAGTAAGTGCGTAAAGATAAAAAGATAACATTCCATATTTTAACCATTAACTTTACATGCCGGTGTTTCGTAATACAGATTTGACCGCAATTCAGAAAGCGATGCAAAAGATTTATACAATATCATGAAGGCTAGAAAATTATTATCGTTGTTATACACGTACAGGGTGTCCCAAAAAAAAGTTTATTTTTTAATTTTTAACTACTTTTGTTTTAGAGCATTTGACTCTTTCATTTTTTCAGGTTTTATTCTATGGTAATAGGAGTTTTATACCTGAAATTTTGAAGCCTTTATCTTAATCATGCCTTTCACAATTGAGCAGCGATCAAAAATAGTAAAGTTCTATATGGAAACTAAATCACTGGTCCAAACCCAAAGGGAATATCGCAAGCATTTTGGTGTAAAAGAAGTTCCATCTGTGACGTCAATCAAGAAAATTGTTCAAAAGTTTGAAGTGCATGGCACCTGCCACAACAGAAATGAAGGAAATTCTGGAAGGAGAGTGTCTGCTCGCACCGAATTAAACATTGATACTGTACGTGAATCGACTGTGCGTAGCCCAAAAAAATCAATACGGAGGCGTTCATCTGAACTTGGCTTGACAAAGCCACCGTTCAAAGAATAATGAAGCAAGACCTCAACTTATATCCTTACAAACTGGAAATAAAGCAAACTTTGACTGATAGGGACAAAGAACAACGTTTTCAAATGTGCACATGGTTTAATGAAATGATGGAAAATGATGAACATTAGGTTGGCAAGATATGGTTTTCAGATGAGGCACATTTTCATCTGGATGGATCAGTAAACCGTCATAACTGCCGTATTTGGGGCACTGAACCTCCAAACGTTGTTACCACCAAATCACTCCACAGCAGGAAGTGCACAGCTTGGTGTGCGCTTAGCTCTGACGGAATCATCGGGCCTTACTGGTTTGAAGACAATGCTGAGAATGCGGTGACGGTTAATCAAGAAAACTATCGCCACGTCATCAAAAAGTTTACTGCTTGTCTTCGTCGTCGTCGCTTTGACTTGAAAAAATTATGTTTTCAGCAAGATGGGGCAACACCTCACACTGCAGTGGAAACACGAAAATTATTGTCTGAAAAATTTGAAGACAGGCTGATTTCCTTGAAAGCTTCCCACATCTGGGCTCCACACTCTCCTGACCTTAGCCCACTGGACTTTTTTCTGTGGGGCTACGCAAAAGATAATGTCTATAAAAATAAGCCTACCTCTATTTCCGAACTTAAACAAGAAATAACTACGTTCATAAGAGCCATTTCCGCTGACACATGCAAAGCAGTAATTCAGAATTTTGCTGTGAAAGTAAGGGAATGCCTTCTGCGCCATGGCGATCACATTGAGCATGTTATTTAAGCAGCATCATCAAAATATATGACTATTTTTAAACTCCAGTAACACCAGCTAAGTAAAATGGATAACGACGATTTTGATGGCAAACAAATCTCCAACACATTATTTATGCACGGTGAAACTTTCATTGCTTTATCTTTACAAGTTTTTGCGTAACAAAAATTTTAAAAATAAACTTTTTTGTGGGACACCCTATATTACCAAAAGAACCTCGACGCAAGACTCAGTACAAATATCTGGCAGAACAATTTAATATCCTATATTTCAAAACCTTGATGAAATGGCACCGTCATCTCTGCCAGTGGCACAGCTACAACGTAAATCCCTCCTCTCAAGCAGCTGAGATACCCTCGTATTAAAACGCAATCTGATGCGCAAGTACTGGAACGCAGTTGCCATTCTGATTGGGTGCTGCCGAAAATTTGGGGACCCCGCGCTACCAGCGTTATGGAGACCCAATGTTCTTGATCTTGGCCGCGTAATTCCAGCTGAAAAGTTTAATGGTTCCAAGGATTAAGCTCCTAAGTTTTATTTGTGTTCACCGAACATGCAATTACATGGGTTATAGGCATGTCATAACTTAGAGCTTGAGTAAAAAATCCAATTAAACGGTCGCTTATTTGAAGGCACAGCACTCATTTTATGAATTAAAACTGCTTGTTTTGCGATGCTACCATCGCGCAAAACAAGCGAGTATTTTTAATGGAAAACAACGATACAGAATATCATGACATAAGCAAATATACGTATTCGACCGGTAGTCGCTACTAATCGCTTTTAGCAATCTCAACAGTCCTATAATCCTTCCGCCAAGCAAACAAAAACTTTGGACTCAAAGTAGCAGCATCACACTCAAATAATGGTTTCTTGCCGTTTTCATCTGTTTTCATTACCAGAAAAACTAAAACTAAAGAAAAATAATGTGCTTTCACGATAACTTTTTTGTGAATTCTTTGAAACTTCTCGCTGTGCTCCGTATATAATTTAGTCTATCATTGGACTACATTCAAAACAAGTTACTCTGGCCCCAGCGAAAGAAGAACTCGCGATTTTCAATTTTGACAGACCGCTAAAGACTGCATTCAACAGCATGTTGCCGAAGCTTTTCCTCTGAAACTGGTCGGAAGTATGGCGCAATAAATTGAGCGTCAAACGTCGAACTATGGTTTGCTTGCAAAAGTAGGTTTCAGTGACAAACAAAACTTGCACTGATAGCAACGTCACGCACGGGTGGCTGCTCACTCGAAGACAGCAAGTCTTTCAAACTCTCCTTTCCTCTTGAGCTCAATGAGTTGAGTAAGTTGTGGTCAGAACTTCTGAGGAAAAATCGTCACAAAATAACCAAAAAAAAAAACGATAGACGTCTCACAGCGTTTAACAAAACGCTACACGTATATGCTAATAAATGTGGAATAGCTGCGTGCTGTAATACCAAGGTACTTACCGATATATCCCAAATTGTGCCAGTTTACACCAGTAGATCCGACAGCGACCAAAGAAAATCCAATACAAGCCCCCACTATGCTGTGAGTGCCGGAAACAGGGACCTTGAAGATGGTAGCAATTAATTGCCAGAATGCAGAGCCTGTAAATAGAGTACGATATCAAGATGGCCAAATCCAATCTATTGGCAGTTGATGTTTTTCTTTACAGCTAACTTACGACACTAAATTAGGGTAAGCTTACACCTAGCCTTAAAGGTAAGGACAGTGAAGTTACTCAGTGACGTGACTAGAGTGCGTTGCACCAAAGCGGCCCCGAGAAGAGCCGCAAAATTCACAAAAATGTCAGGAACGGTTTCAAAAACACTCTGAACCAAACGAGCGAAGCCTTTAATAACGCCATTGGGTTTAAAACCTTCTTTCGAAAATACAGTAGTTTTACCAGCTAAGATTCACAGACAACAAAAAGTAGCTTTAACCTCTAATGCGAGGATTATTTATTTCTTCCAAAACTTGATTCAAAGCTAAGCAAAGCAGGCTTTATATTCCCCAGAAAATTGGTGGTGATAGTTTTGAGTCGACCTATATCCATGCATTGTTGTCAGTAGGCCCAGCGATGGGACCGCCCGGTCGGGCTGACACTACTTTAAGAGTGGTACTCCGGAAGCCTTGTCTCTAAAAGACAAAAACTAGTTGATATCCAAATGTTTTCAGGTCCTTTCTGGAAAGTACAGGTTGTAATGGCACCACCAAATAGATCCAGTGGTGGTATTCATCGGGTTCTTACCGGTTCGTACGAATGTGATTCCCAGATTACGTGAGCTCATGGAACCAGTTGTTTTAAATATTAATGCTTTACTTAGAAACATCAAAAAATATCAACACAAGCATTATGATAAAGTGGTTTCAGATATCTGTAAGCACTAAAATTTATGTATTTGAGTGTAGCTTTGCAAAATGTCCTGGGAGTATGCTCTGGACCACTCGGTTTCCGAGAAAAATTTCACATGCAGCCCATGCGCTTGTGCCTTCGGTGCTCTCAACTTCCATAATTTTCTGATGTAACCAGCACTTAAAACCTTTGAATCCCACCACCAAATAGATATACTATTTCAAACCACGAGCTTTGCTGACTCGGCTGTGTAACTCTTGGAATACCCGCTCCGCATTCGGTACATCTATGTTCAATTCCCTGTCGAGCCATACAGAAGACTTGAAATAACTGTTTTTACAGCTGCCCTACTTGTCGCACATCCCAAAAGAAATAGTGTGGAGAAAAGACGGAAATGTCGCTTTTTGTGTTCGGCGGAAAGGGAGTGAACAGGATTTCTCCGTCTTTGTGCGGCAGACAAGTGGTTAGGCGGACCACGGCAGCGGTCGTGGTGGCCCAATTTGACTAAAGACTTCTAGACAGTGCATCAGCTCATTAACATGAACGAATGAATCATCAACTGCGCTACGTGACAAAAATTGCAACATTTAGTAAAGTTTTTTAGTTGTTTTTCCCTGCTTTGACAAACTTAATTTTAACCATTATGATTCATGAAGTTACTATTGCATTATTCGCATTAAAAATAAAACCGCTCTCGCTGATATTAATGGGAGTAGCCTCAAGCGTTTTTGTTGATCACAACAAAATTATTCGATAGTAAAAGCAAAATTAAAAGCAATTATTTTACCTTTTTAAAACAAAAATTTGCTTTTAACCAGAATCTACTCTATGCTGACTTCAATTCTAAAATTATAATGAATGATGGTGAGAACTTCAATTCATCAAACAGAATGAAAACAGAAAGTTTTGGGAGTCAGCAATGTGACTTGACCGACTTCGAGTCAGCAGCCACCCACGCATGTCGCTACAAGTCGACACAAGCCGTAATTTGCACCCAAAACGCGAGATTTAATACAAGCGCCCGTTCCTCTTGGCCGTCCCTCGTACAGGACATCGCACTGAGCTGTCAATCCGCCCTTTCCATCACGAGTTTGAAGCTCTGTCTATCGCGTCGCGCTGTCGGCAGGTAATGTTGTGACTTTTAGTCAGCATCGTATTTTGAAATTGGATTCAAGTCAAATCAACAAAAAGAAAAAGTTTTCCTTAACTAATTTCTCCTAAACAAAGAGACGTAAATCTTTTAGCTGGATTTTATGCTAAAATAGTCAACTTTTTCAATGAACGAGCTTGCATTTAGACACCAAAATAGTTAGTTTTCTGGGTAGTACGAACACCATTAAAACAATTTCAAGCCATAGTTGTTTATGAACAAAACTGTAGTTGTTTGTGAGTACAGACCCGTTGTTTTTCTGGTAACAAAATTTTGTTTACGTATATATTTGAGCAAAATATCCTTGTTTTATCATTTTATTTGCGCTCGAGGCCTAATCATGTTTTGAAATAAACATTTTAACCATGGCCAGCACATCCTAGTTGGTACATCAAAAACTATACGAACCAAAGAAAATTTTTAAAGAATGGCAAATGCTGGCCAGTTCTCTGATGAATTTGCTTCAAGATGTTTTTGTAAGGCAAAAATCCGGATGGTATCACTGCAAGTTTCATGCAAGGGAATGTAAATCAATACTGCAAACCAAAAGCTTGCCAACTTTTTGGCTAGCTGGTCAATTTCACTCAACCGCATGAGGCCGTGAGCCAGGCGCAGACCCTTTCCCAGACCTTAAATTTTTGGAGATCAACCGCAAAAGAGTAGAAAGGATGGTGGGTGATAGGGCTGTGTACGCTTGATGCAAGCCTCGTCTTTTTTTTGCATGCACAATCTCACCTCGCGAGCCGCAGTTCGGACAACCCTGCTGCGAACAATAGGAAATCACTGTGTTAGCAATGACCTACCAAACATGGCGGAAACCTCTCCCATCATCAGCAATCGCGCCCCATCTTCAATTTTGTAGACTTCAACGTCAATGATTCCTTTCCGGATCATTTCTCCGACTTTGGCTCCCAATAAAACAGCCCCTGACGTCTCGAAAAAAGTAGCCAGTATGCAAGCCTGGAAAAATTCTATGTTCGTATCAGGGTGATTGAATAACAATGTTGAGCAGTTTGCAACTGAAGTACGCTTTCAGATAGTTTAGTAGTTTACAGATCATTTTTTTCAATGGTGATGATGTGAGCAAGTTTTAATACCAGTTAATGCCTGGTTTAATTCAACTGCAGCAAAAGTGAGTGGGCAGCGATGCCAATGATAAGAGGCTTCGTAAACGGCCTGTCTTATTCTTTTTGATATGATTCTACTTAGTTTTTAAATTACTATATTCTCCATGATGGATATTATACTCTCTAGAGCACTTCAAGCCGGCGGTCAACCCTTTTTCCTTCGAGGCGCAAAGAAAGCTCACTTTGTGTCTCTTAGCCCAAGGAACAAAAAGCAAGGCCATAAAATCAAATAGCTAATATTTCTGAGCAAATAAATGTTCGTCTGATGTCAAATAACTTTTCGAAAAAGTTGTCCAGCTCAAAGATATTTTTAGGTGGCACAGTTGCCCATAGTTTCCTCTGGGGAGGGAAGCTGAGTCTTCCTGAAACCTATCCTAAACTGAATGACTTTCAACCCCTATCTGCAGACTGCAAGGCTCTGCACATTCTAGCTCAGCTCGAAATAGGAAAATTTTTGATGGAAAAGCTTATTTTTATATTACAAGGTATTTAATACACTTCATCACATAAATCACAATGACTATGCTTTTGACTCAGAGCAAACAAGAGTTAAAAATATCACGCAAAATGCCTTAAAATTAAATTTTTTGCCTAATACTAAACAAATTAACCTGGCGAAGAGTCAAAACTTTAGCTCCAACTGTGGTTCCAAAGCTGTTGGCAACATCGTTAGCACCAACTGAGAAAGCAAGAATGAAAGCAGCCACAAAGCCGATTGATAAAAGCCAAACTACCTCGTTGGGAATCCAAGTAGCAACAGAGTTACCTACACACAGATGGAAAATTAAAGTGTTTGCCTTACAGTTAAGTCCAAAAGTACGGTTTTTGTCAGAGATAAAACTGTAATGTAAAGTCCCATGGAAATTATAAATAATCCGACCAGTAGATTTCGAGTGCAACTCAAATTTACAGCTTCACGCCGTGCCTTCATTCCCCAAAATAGGTGTAAACAAGAACAATATACATCTTAGTTACCACTAGAAGTTCTCCAATTCAAGCACCACTTGATAGAGATTTCGAGCAATACCGGTACTTACTGTAGTTTTCGCCCCTATTCAAAGCTCACCTACCACGGGTTCATTTGGTTGGAATAGGAGCCTAGTGAGTCCCTGGTTTTTTCCAATTCCGAGAATTCAAAACACTGTGCAATTCTGAGTCCATCATTTTAAAAGAACATTGATTTGGTTTATAAATAAGAAACCTAAACAAACCTACTTTTGATTTCATCATTTCATCACATCCAACAATTTGTGGGCTATAATACACCACATAAAAATTTGTGAATTTTAGGTAAGCATGCAATCAGATTTCATCACAGTACTTTAGATGAGCAAAATAGATTTATCAGGAAAGTAACGAAACTAACCACAAACCTGTCATGGCTTCTGAAAAAGTCGAAAAGGCTGCTGTGCTAGTAGCCATTGCAGATAAGTACATCTACTGTTACTAAAAAACTCTAATCAAACTGACGTCCAATTTTTGATATCACGAGCCCATAAAGAGCAAACAAATCTGCAAATTGTTAAAAATAGCGTGAGTGAACTATAGCTGCAGCTAAGCTTTTCTTCTTATTGCTCGCGGCCAATCAAGATATTTCTCCAGCATTTAGCAGTCACTTCTACGCGATTTCATTCGTTAATTGCAAATAAGAAAACAAAACAGATAGCAGTGGCGTGACACCAAATCCAGTAGAAACGCGCAGCACTTTGTTTGCCTCCTTTGTTACGATTTGAAACTCGTCGTCGCAGCGCTGCTAACGACAAACCAACACTACGTTGACTTGTTAGTCGGCCAGCACGACATAGCGCAAACAAAACTGCAAAAACTGCTCGGGTAGTGTGAGGTAATATGCGTGTTTCCATGAAACAAGGGCTACAAAGAAAAAGTAATTGAAGGTAGGGCTGCATTCCTGAAGGGCTCTGGGGCGTCAGCCCCCAAATGGAAAAACTAGATGCATGAGTAGAGGGGGCTGGTCAATACATGTGTTTCCATGAAATGATATTACCAGTATCTTACAATTTTGCGCTGAAAAATATTAAAGCTTTAACAAAATTACATGTTTCAAAGGTGCACACGATTTAACTTGCGGCTCACTTTGAACGAGTTATCTTGTTATGGTTCAGAACCACTTCACTTTTACGCAAGAATAATCTGCGTGAGCCGTGGTAAAGCCGCTCACTATTTAAGGTTATTAATAGTTTAATGCTAGGGAACATGGTAAACTGACTTAAAATTTCTCATCCATGAAAAATTTGTATTGGAATAGCAAGCCTGCTAATTGAATAGATTTTTCTTTCTTCAGTGGCTTTGAGGGTTAGGTTCTGGTTCTTCTCTTCTTCAACTACTGTGCTTTCTTTGAAAACACGAAAGGTTGGAAAGTTTTGAGTTTGAAATAAACCATAGGCTTCTGTGGCTTCCATAATTTCTTGAACTCTGTCTTTATGTTAAACATTTTTAACGTAAAACACTGCAAAAGTTCTGCGCCAATTGGGTTTTGATTATGTTGCCTTTTTTCCGCAAACTTTAAATCGCATTTACTTCAATAATTTACTTGTACAAAATAAATCTAAGTTTGCAGTCAAATGCTTTATCCCGCTGTTGCACGAGAAACTTGACAAAAGAAAATTCAATCTGCCTTAATCGTGTGGCATTGCGATCTAATAGCCACAGTATACCGTCTAGCTGAAGCAAAAATCTCCGGAGTATCTCAGCTATACTCTTCCCAACAAAGAGCTAAAGAAACACCCTTGGTTGGAGGTTTCAGATTTTACTGGTAACTTTATATGTTAATCGAGAAAGTTTCGCCAAAAGCATTGTGTTTTAATCTGCTGTTGACAGTTCACGAGACGAAACAATTTCCTTACAAATCGGTAAAAGTTATAATAACACTAGAAGCAGAAAAAGAAATTGATCTTGGCAAAGAAAATCATGAATCATCAACTTAAACGGATTCCAGTGGTAGAAATGAAACCAACTCTCTTTGAATAGTGTATCCGTGCCCTACGTATTTGAATAACGAATTTGTATTTTTTGAATAATAAGCTTGAATCTATTTAAAATAAGATTAACCTGATGAAAAAGCTCTTTCCAAAAATTTTTTGAAAATGAAAAAGAATGAAAAAAATGAAAAAGCCATTTTTTCATATGCAGTAGGCGCCGCTTATTATGACCACGGACAATATGACCAGCCGCTTATCAAGACCAATTTGGTACGGTCCGGAATTTCTCCATTTAAAATTCTCCGTTTAATATGACCAAATTTCGGATAATATGACCAACATTTTCTCCATCTTTCTTGTTACAGTACAGTATTTTTTCCCGCCACGCACTTATAACTTCGCCTTTTCAACATATTGTTACACACTGTACTAAATTTTACCGTCACTTGTAGTGCTAAAGTACTGTACTTTGTTTTACTGCCAACGTCACACTGTTACTTCGGGTAAACGATGAATTTGACGGTATTTGGACTTCTTGTGGCTTACGGCGTCGATTCAGGAGCTGTTATGGCGGCTTCGGTTTTTATAACCATTCGGATATTATGACCAAAATGGTCTGGTCCCAAGGTGGTCATATTAAGCGGCGTCTACTGTATTTTTCTATAAAATTTCATTGCTTTCCAACCGAAACCAATGATTTTATTTATAATGAAAGTCTGGTAATTGAAAGCATGTTTGAGGAACGACTAAACAAGAAGACAGCTTTATTCGACGAAATGCAAATAAGATTTGTCCGAGGAAAAGTCGCGGTGGATGCAATTTTCTCGGTGCAACAGCTGATGAAAAATGTGAGGCTGCCGGCAGAAAGTTTTACGTGTCTTTGTAGAGATGGAAAAACCCTACGACCGTGTGCCAAGAAGAGTAATATGCTGGGCTCTAAGAAGAAAAGAAGGCGTTGTGGAAAAGGAGGTAAAAAACAAATATGGAAATTTTCCATGGAGCCAAAGCAGTTTTGAGGTTGGAGTATTGAAATTCGGAATGGTTTGATGTAAATACTGGAGTTCTCCAGGGTTCAGTTCTCAGCCTTCTTTTAATTGCTGGTGTGTTGGACAGAATAACAAAGGATATTAGGAAAGGTATTCTACAAAGCTTTCTGTATGCCGGTAATTCGATGCTACTTAGTGACAGTTAGTTGGAAATAGAAGAGAGGTATCCTAAATGCAAAAAGACACTAGGCTGCGTTGGCATATAGCGGTTTTCACAACCAGGTGTCAAACTTCTTACCGATACTTAAGAGCAGATATTGAGATGAGGTTTTGGTGCTTAATACTGAGGCCAAACAGCGACGCTGTTAAGAAGTTTTACTCGCGATTGCGAAAACTGCTATGTGCGAACTCACGCAAACAAAGAAAGTTTGTAAGATAAATGTAAGCAAAGCAAACGCTATCCATAGGCCTGCTAGGCGGAGAACAGTATCTGTAACAAAGATTGACCTTTTAATCTTGTATGGAAGAAATGTGGAATGCGATTTTATCAAATGTATTGAATGCAGCAAATTGGTGTATAAAAAATGCACAGGAATGCAAGAAAGTTTGTCTGAGTAAAAAAAATTCTAGACACAAAAGTTGTCAAGTAGTTGTACAAAAAAGTCCTGACAAAATGGTAATTCTGTATGGACTACGAGCATGAATTTTCGCACGATTGATCACCACCCCCAAGTGAGTGTCATAAGGAGGTTTGTGACATCATCATGCCATCATAACCAAAGAAAACTTTTTCAAAAATCGCATTTTTTGACGGAGGAACACGGTTTTTGGCTTACACGAAAGCCAGTACCCGACTTACCAACTTCAATACATTTCACGTTTTTAGCATCTCAAATGGCGTCATAATTAACCATTCATTGCAAAATTTGTTTTTTTTAATTTAGGCATACTTAAAAAGTACTGATCGTAGAAATGCGATTAAACGGTTTTCTGGGAGATATTAACAAGGTGCTTTCGATAAAAACAACTCTACAACAATTTAAGCTCAATTGAGGATGCAACAAAAGGTTCTTTATTTAAGCATTTTAAACCTCGTAAGCACTCTTTTTTTATGTTTTCTGCAGGCTTGAAACTCGCTCTAAAATGTCATAATACTGTTGGTACGATCAGCACAGTTTTTCGCTAACAGAAATCATGATGTTATGATTTTTCGAAAGAAGCAAAAGTTTTACAAAATCAGTTTACTTAATACTGGTAGTGTAACTTTTTACTTCCCAACAAAAAGTGGTAAGCTGAGTAAAAACAGGTAAGTTTAATACGTAAAGGTTATGACAACGTACTAACAATTAGTGTCATTTGAAAGCTGAGGAAATTAGCTCTCCAGTAATATGTAACTCTAATTACGTGGAGCTAAGCATTAGTTTGTAATGGCTGATCAACAATTGGTGCGTACATTATTTTTCCTTTTTGGTTGAATAATTTTGCTACTACATCAAAAAAAACTTGCAATTTTTTGGAAAATTTAGTTTTTTAATACATTTTGACTATTCTTCCTTGTAAGTGTGGTTTTTTGGTATTATCTATCAAAATTTTCAAAAACATTTATCAAAAAAATGAAGTCTCCAAAATTTTAAAAATTAGTCTACTTCAAACAAAAAATTGTTGATCCCTATAAAAAGAGGAGGATAAAGATGGTCCTGTTTTATGTTTTGCAACAAAATATTGGTGTCGAGCTATGTATCACCTAAATCAGGGGTGGCCAAGCTTTTTATGCAAAGCGCCAACTCTTCTACCAACCCGTGTCGGATGCGCCATAAATGTAGGGCAGGGGTGGCCAACCTTTTCAGTCCATGCGCCAAAATTTTTCGCCACACAAGCATTCATTTGAAGATGCGCCACACAAACATTCATAGCTTTTCATTGCTCTCAAACGTGTAGTAATATATTTATAGTATAAATATATGACCCTTTTTTTTTTTTTTTTTTTGAGATTACCGCTGAATATGGCCTTGTTGCTTCGTTTCCGGTTAGTTTGCTTTTTGCATGGCTACGTTTATACCAAGATCAAGCAACGCGCGCGCAGCCAGAAGGTATAGGTCTTCAAAATCGCCATATAATCACGAAAAAGTCGTAAGGAGTGGTCCCAATATTAAATAGGCTATTCCTGAAAATACGCATCAGCCACTTTGGCGACCCTCTCCCTACCACACAACATGAAAATTATGTTTCCATGATCCTCATAGAACAAACGAATATATCTATTAGAAATTGCAGGCTGTTTCAGTTGCGAGCAAGTCTAATTTCTAAGTACGCCTATGCTGACAGCACGACGAGCAAGCCGTAGCCACGGAAAGCACAAACTTCGGCAAAAATATATCGGCTATGTGGAACCCCTGTAATATTTTTCATCGATTTGATTTTGAAACAAGAATTGGTCGTGTCAAAAAACATTAACTTTTGTTACTGTTCTCGCAAATATCAATTGTTTAAAGCAGGCGCAGTCAGATATACTGATATCCTCAACCTCGATATTGCTTATGGAGGGCCCTGCGCGCGACCCCGGTGGGGCCGGCTGGTTCAGAACAAGAGTAGGATAGAGCAAATTCGAAGGGATACCTGTTATTCTGTGTGGAAAGAGTATGAAAAGTACGGTATTTAAAATTTGAGTAAGAAGTGCAGTGCACTGTAGAGCAGGAAGCTGGGCTGTGAGAGTGGGTGATATAAATGGGTTTGAAACAAATGAAATGAAAACGCCTCAAAACATATGTGAAAAAACTCTAAAGGATAAAATCATATCAAAAAGATAGCTGGATTAAAAAACATATGGGAAGTTACGAGAAGTCGACGACTGAGATGGTATGGGCACCTAAAAAGATCGAGTAATGACAATGCACAACCATGGCATGAAAAATTCTTATTCATGGCAAAAAGGTTAGTAGACCGAAGAAAAGATGGATAGAACTAATAATCAATAACATCAGAAGAGGAAAATTGGTTGGAGTTAATCCCCAAATTGATAGAAGTTACAATACGTACTCGTTTTGAAGGACATATCTTGCTTTTGCAGGAAAAAAGTAGCTGTCCTCTGAAGACACAAGATATGTTTAAATGATTTCTTTTTCAGTATTTGTCACAACTTTCCGCACAAAAACTCACAAGTGATAATTGCATAATTCAGGAAATAATAGGGATTACAATTGGATATCTGTCACAAATAATAATTTGTAGCAGTTTAAAAACTGCTATTTCAATGTTATGCAACTTAAATCGATATTTTAACAACTTGCTTACAACATTTTGATTTGCAAAATTGTGATTGTGACGTGACATTCACCCAGAACTTGCGCAAGAACGTACTTGTGATGGCATTTTGGGGGGTAGCAATTTTCATTGTTTTTCCTGGCATCTTCTAAAATATTTCGAATGTTCTTCGCTGAGTGCGTGAGTTATTACGACAGAAAATTGTCAAAAAAGACCGAAAAAGAGAAATAAATAGGTCGCCTTGGCGCGAACTGCGTTAGTTTATTGGCGAATGCAGTGGCATTTCGAGATACGAGTGCCTCGACATACCAGATTTTTGAGATGCGAGCCGTCAACCGAGCAATTTTTTGCTTTGAAACACGAAAAACATTTAAGATACCAGCAACCGGGTCAGTCGGCTGCAATCTTCCTTGGACAGGTTTCTTCGAAACGACCTACAGGTGGAAGTGAGAAAAGCGAGGCGAAAAAGGCAAAGACCTGCGAAGAGAAAAGCAGTGTCGAAATTTAAGCAAAAGTAACAAAAAATTGTACAGCATCATTTAAGTTCAATTGGATTCAGTGATGTTTAGTTAAGTTTCATCATTATGTTTGTGTACAATATTAGTCCTTTATAAATACATTTTTCTTATTCAAAAACACGTAAAAAAACAACTGGGGTGGCATTTTGGGGGCTGAAACGGGTTAATGGCATTTCAATTAATTTCAATGGGAAAAATTGCTTTGAGATACGAGCAAATTGACGTACGAGCAAGGTCACGAAACAAATTAAATTTGTATCTCGAGGCACCTCTATAATTGTTGTTTGAAGCCGTAAAGCCAATTGGCAATGATAGTTATTGCAGTTGGTAGTGAAGTTGCGCTTAAGTTTAATCTTGAATATACGAGTATTTTTTTGTTTAGAACAAAAAGAGCAAGGAGTGTAGATCTACCGTTAGTAGATTATAAAATGAAATTTATTCCAGTTCAAAACACCTCAACAGTCTGTATTGCCTAAGGCGGCTCGTCAGGAGGTAGTTCTTATTCAAATAGAATCCTTGCTCTATTCAAAAGTTGAAAACTATTCAAAAGTTGGTAGATTAGATATTTGCACTGAATTAGCAAGGTTTCAGTGAAGCTGCAGTAAGACAAATTAATTACGTGAGCGACACATCTCCTCGCCTCAATATTAAATACTGCTATTGAGGTACCAAATTTCTATTGTGCGACAGTGCTAAAAGATGAATTCAACCTACGTTTAAGAACAAATGCTGCACTGCATGAGTTGATCTCAAAAAAATCCATCTTTTATATTTGGATGGCTAAGTGCCGTAGCTGGGCGTGATGAGTTGCATTTTACAAGCGCATGATTTGCTCTTTTGCGAAAGCACTTGGTGGCGGTTTTGATAGCAGTGTTTTGGTAGAAATGCGCGGCGTAAGCAACCGCCTATGGACGACTATAGGCGTGGCGTAAGACTTTGTAATTTATGGGTTATTCAGCACATTTTGGTCTCAAAACAATCTTGATAACTTTTTTCTTGAATAAACTTTTTCAAATTCATGGTTATGGGAGTTGCAGCCCTCACTCTTTTTTAACACCTGTGCTGACGACTCTGAAACGAACCTAAGCAGAGTTAAGTTGTCCTCTCTAGTTACAGCAATTTATTATTTTTCGTGACACCACAATAAAGGAACTTAGCGTACTGTTCATTTAAACACTGCAACGATTCGATCAAAGCTGATTCCTCCGAAAATTAACTTTTAGACTCAAGAGAGACAAGCACTTACTGATCGATATCTGGGAAGAAACGCGAAGTTGTTTGAATGAATATCAATTCAGATCATACAAACAAACATCGGAACCCTGCTGAGTGCTGACCTCAAAGCTTCAAATCGCGTTTTTAACCTAGACCGCTTCACCTGCTGATTTAAGTACAACAAAACGAAGCTTTCCGCATCACAAACTTTCACTTATATTTCATCAGCAAGAGAATAGCTAAATTTTTTCACCCAATTTGAAAGTAGTTGACGTCAAATGAGTTAGTTAGGTTTTCAGCGCTGGAAAACTTTGGGCGCGTGCTTGTTGCTATTACCGACACCTTCCGGAGAAAGGGAGCATGTCAGATGACAATGGAGCCACAGAAGCAACGTAACTCTCCTTGGCCTTGACCAGAAGCTTTTTTCGTAAAAGAGTCGCTAAATAGCAAGCGGCGCAAAGAGTCCGTAGCTTGACAATAGCAGACTGAATGAGAAGCGTCCGGAGTCGGATGACCACAGGCGATGCATAAAGCATTTTCTCAATTTTGCCAAGTCAAGAGATCGGTGCAGCGAAGATGAGAGAAGACACCGCGAGTATGGTGAAGACGCACAAGTTCCTCAGTGGATACTGAGGTGACCTGAAAGTCGAAGAATTTTGATGAGACAGTACGCCTCCGGTCCGAGAGAAAGGTGAGTTGATACTAGAGGTAAAAGGAAAGATACTATGACAGTGTAGATGGCTGAGGCAGTGTTCCTCGTCTAATCAATTCATCGGCTGTGTAATTTGCCGAAAGAAATGAGCGAGTGCAAAAGGGATAGGAAAGGAGAAGAAAACGGATGGTTCCTGCCAGATTGTGTGAAGGAAACGATGAAGGAAAGGAAAGTGTAGTAAGGACAGAGCAAAGCTCTAAGGAGAAGAGAAGTGGCAGGCTTGTTGGTGCTGCTGGGAATAGCGGAGAGCTTATAGAATGACGCTGGCTTCAGCAGAGAAACTTGAACAAACTGGGTCTGCTGAAAAGGAAAGGATGGTCTCAGTCCTACAATGTGAACAGTTGGCAAAAACGCCACAGCTTCTTTTGCTAAAAGAAACGAGACAAAACCATCGGTCCAAATTGCGAGGTCGTTAGGTAGAAGAAAGTTAAGGAAGGCAAGAGCCGCACCTTCGCGAGAAAAAGGAGGTCAAAGCGAGAGCATGGAATAGGTGTTAAATGTTAATTTGTTTAGCAATATTTGTCAGCGTAAGGTAGAATGAAAACTGTTATGTCTGATGTTTTTAATACAAAAGTGGCCGGTAGTGCTATTCGTAGAACAATACTGACACGTTGTGGGGGACGCACGCGATGTATGCCCCAATTGTACCCCAAGCAAGAAATTGTGTTTCCGATAAAACGGAAATTCTTCCAGCATCTGCTGGTACTACTGTCACCAAAATGGGTTTTTAACATAAACTTCTGATTTCAAATCGCATGAAATTTGTGTGTGACAGCCAATCTAAACGCACGTCTCAAGCTCAGAAGAGCTTTGTGGAACTGTCGTAGCAATTCGCCAAAGTCAGAACTCACTGCGGCAGGTAAAGCATAAAGTTACATAATATCTCTGATTCGAAATTGTTATCTAAATTCACCGAACGAAATGTTGACAAGTTTGATAAATGCTTTAATTTGTACGAGAATGCTAAACAGCATTGTTATGGTCAGTCTTTTAAAGGGGTCTCGATCGAAAGCGATTGCAACGTTGATCATGAGCCTTCAGATGGCGCTTCTTCGGTTGCCAAATGTTACGGTAAAACATTTAGTCAGGCTTTGACACCCCTAATTAAAGTAGATGGCCAGAGGACTGAACATCAGGGTAGCTATAATCTCGCGACCACAAGTGGCTCCCACAGGCCGAAACAACCGTAGCAAAAGCGAAAGGTATGAAAGTCGAAGCCGAGGCCCAACGTTGTGTCGTGGAGGCCAGAATCGATAAAGAACAAAGACTGATTGCACTTTCTGATCACGGATCTTCAGTGGCTCCCTTCTATTGGCATAGCACTGTTTTGACCTCAGAGTAGTCGAAAAGGCATTCTCCCGGCTCGAGTCTTTATGGTAGAGGCCTCTCATCTGGAGTGGGGCGTCGCGAGCCACGCGTGAGTGCTGACACTACGCAGGTTGCTTCTCGGCAAAATGAAGTACGGCCTGGTTTGCCTGTTGGAATGATATACAATCGCATACTAAACCTAAATGGGTTTGGCCGCTTCGGGTTGGTCTTGGGTTGTCATCAGTTGTCAGTTATCAGTTATCATCAGTTATCACTTAAAGTCATCAGTTGGTTTGGTGCGAGATAGTGGCAAGGCGCCACCGGCTAATCGCGAACGCCTAGCATTGAAAACCTATCTTGATCGTCAAAGCGCAAGCGAGTTCATCAATCTCGTTTCTCACATCGGATATGATGATAACAACGTGACTTTTGCATGCTAGGAAAACCAAAATCGTAAGCTTATGGGTGAAAGTTGTTTCAGCAAATGTCGACTCCAAGTGCTGAGAGCTTCATTTGTCGAACAGCCACGTAATATACTGTAGTAAAGTATTTTTTGGTACCCATGAAATACAAGTCAACTTCACAACGCATTAAAACGTCAGACAGGGCCCTTTGTAAAATGACTTGTGACAAAATACGGAAAAAAAATTGTGAATTGACCTAGAGTTCAGTTTTCAAAAACATTGTTGTGCTTTCGCATTTTTGAAAAGAGAAATTAACGACCGCCATAACTTTTGCTACGTTTGAAACGTAAGATATTAGAAATGGCTAACTAACGTGTGCGAAAAGACAGGGTGTTTTCTACGGCACTTACGCTCTAGTATTATAAAATAAATATTTGATCATACAACATCAGCGCTTTTTTAGAATTGCCACATCCTTAAACTTACCTGTATGCTATTTAGGTTGAAATAAACCTGAAAACGAAAGAAGTGAAAATAATAGGTTGTTATTGACTAATCAAGATTTAAAAGCTGAGCAATGCAAGCATTGAATCAAACTAATATAAAGCAATGTAGTGGCAAGGAAACTGCGCAAGCAAACAAATAGTTAGGTCTACGAGAGCGACCTGTTAAAATGAATGTTTGCCAGTTTTCTCGTTTGCATACTCTTTATTCGGATGTAATTAAAACCCCGCGCACCCACATCTTTAATTGATATCATCGCTCATGATGAAAGCCGGCCGCTTGTATCTTAATTCGGTGAAAAGCTTGGAATAATTTAACTACACCAAAATTTCTTCTGCAACCCCATACCTAAAGCGAAAAGCAAAAAGAAGAATACGGAGCCTTTTTCAACGCCTACTACGGAAGCAATGCATGCTAACAACATTTGCAGAGCAATAACTATGTTTGTATAAACTTCCAATAATCGTTTTTGTGCAAACATTCCTACAAAAAAATGCATTGCGGTATTGAGGCGGGTCTCCTTGACATGATTGGGTCCTACCTCCATCCAGAGGGTACGGGGGGGGGGGGGGGATTTCATAGCTCTGCAGAGAAGGTAGAAGAATTGAATGCATTTATTGGACCATGAATACTTCGAACTTGGACGATTTCCAAGTTTAGAAATAAGATGTTTGTCAAAAATTAACCAATAGTTTCCCAACAAACAAAATCATCGAGGCGTAATTATTCCTAATTTCGCACGCTTTACGCTTGGCCATAACGGCTGTTGAGTGTAGTGATTGATGTAAGAAAAATGTAGAGAGAGCTCCTTGTAGTAGGCTAATATACTTAAGGAAGGTTAAAGAACTTTAGAACAGGCCTGCGCAACTCAACACAGTAAAAGGCCACATAAACCAAATGTTTTTTCCGCTGGCCGCATGTCAAGGCTTTTAAGCATTTGTTCTCGAAACAAATGTAAAGATCTTTATTTAGTAAATCAACTTTTTTCACCACGATAATTTGCCTATATGGTATCGAAACATACATGAAAGCCTTTTTCTTGGAGCAAAAAGACCTTTTTTGAGGGGGGAGGAAGATAAACATTTTCAAATAGATTTTTGTCCTTTGTTTTGACTTGACACCCTTTTTTGACTCGCGTTGAGAGCCTGGCAGACTGCAACAAATGCTGTTGCTTGGCAAACCTGGCAGACTGCTACAAGCGCACTTGAAAAAGTATGTTACCCTGTCCTGCTTCATTGCGGGCCGTATGTTGCCCAGTCGCGCTCAAGCAAAATGGATGTATTTTTAGTTCTTTAATAGTGAATTCTCAATCACGGTCAAAAATTTGACTTACTAACGAATTGTCTTCAGAAGAAAGCAAGATTGAAGCAGTAAAACTACACCACCATTTGGAGCTTGAAAAAAGCTCTTTTTCTAAAAACATATTCTTTTTACACACACGTAGCCGAAAAAACCTTGGGAAGGCAAGATATTAATGTTCGCGTGTCACGACGCGTCGGCGTTTTGCTTCTAGTCTCCCTCCGCTAAGCTACTGCTAGTACATAACTGTAGTTTGGCGGAGGGAGTGGATCACTTAAATACAACTTTGCCTTGCATTAGCAAGTGTTCAGAACAAGAATTTCGCGAGTAGAAAATTTCTGCGAATTGTGCTCGCTATTTTTTTGTCTAAATTAGCGGAAAACTTTGAATGCAAATATAGACTTTTGTTAGGGTTAATAGTAAATTCTGGCCGCAATAGCAAGGGTATGGCTAGAAAAAATCTACTTGGATAAATTTTTCAAAAATGTTTGGCAATTTAAAACATGGTTTGACTCCACGCTTTTGTATTTTTTTCACATAGATTTTGCTGACTAAGTTGAATAAAACGACTGTACTGTGGGCCAACTGGTTAACTACAACTAACGTAATGTAAAAAAATTAAGTAATTTCGTTGTTTGATTATAACAAAAGTTAATGACATCCAAGTTTTGAGGTGTGCAAAGGAATACCAAACCGGTATCCCCTGAGTGAAATTTTACTGATGAAGCAAAAGGTTTTGTCTCTTTCCTTTAAAAATTGCAAAATACCGAGACCAAGTACAAAAAATTGTTAGGAGGGTAAGAAATGGCCTCTTCAACTGTTTTGTTGTGTTTTGCACAACAATGCGTTGGCTCTTAGTCTTATATCATTTCAGACCTCTGATGCAATGATAGAGTGGTAAGAGCTTCCAATTCGCAGACGAAGGGCTTGGCTTCAATTCCCATGTCGTGTCATACCGAAGAGTTTGAAAAAAAGACCTTCGTTGCTTACCTGCGTGACGGTCAGCAGGAAAGAAATTGTGCGGAGAAAAAGTGGGCAAGTTTACTTGATGTGTCCTTGGGAAAGATACTTAACGAAATTCCAATACCATTGTGTGGCGGACTGGTGGTAGGACCAAGCAGTCTATCTGTCGTGACGGCGCAGTCCAACAAAAGAGTGGCAAACAGACCATGGGCTCGTAAGCGACCTCAAAACTGCAGGCGATTAAAACCTTGTAAGAAAGAAGAAAAAGCTATTTCGGTGCACAGCTGACAAATTTGTCTATGTTACTCACAAAGGCACTTTTAACAGCAGCAAGACTAATCACGAAAACGCTGTTTCTGTGGGGACGAGACGAGAGTTGAACACGATAGTTAATGATGTAAATCATTATTCTTAACTGTAGAACTAACGTATGTACACAGTTGTGCTGTTTACCAGTGTTTAAACGAAAATAATTTCACAGTGACCGAACATCATCAGTTACATTAAAATTTAAAGCTGCAAGGCTTAAAGAATTTTGGTTAACTATCTATGCTCCAATTTTTATTTAATCAATAAAGCATTTTTGGTGCGTCTTGATCGCGTTTTGAACTCAGTAGTAGCAACAAACGAAACATTTTTTACAAGCTGTCGCTTTCCGAAAATAACTGTGACAACTCTAGCAGCTCACGCTGATATATCGCGTCAACGAAAAAGAAAAAAAGCAACATGGATCGCGTTTGACCGAACTGCATCGCTGCGGGCGAAGCGACCAAATGCAAAAGCCAGAGACGAACAAAAATGATTTTAATTCTTAAATTAACGAAACTTGCGAAACTGCTGTGACAAGCCAATCAGGCTGCATGAATATCAGTAAATAAAATAGACCGAAAAATCGATGTAGTTTTAAGCACTTTTAAATTGTAACAGTTTTTCGTGCCATGACTCCAAGACATTTTTACGGTGTCATTATGTATGTCATTCTTCACGAAAACTGTAGTAAGATGTTATTAAGCTCAAGCAAATCTGTGAGCGTCATTTTCAAAGCCTTGAGACTGCCTCGATGGCCCAGCGATTGCGGTGTTCGGCTCTAAAGCTGCAAATAGTCGGTTTAAATCTTGACCAAGTCATACCAAAGAGTATTCTTAAGAATCTGCGTTTACATCTTCCAAGCTCAGCATGAAAAAAATAGTAAGGAGAAAAAGCCTGCAAGTCGCTTGGTGTGCTCCTAGAAAGAGCACTGGGCGGAGTTTCTTTACCTTTATCAGGCAGACAGATGTGGAGATGAGAAGTCTATAAGTCGTAGTGGCCCAGTCGAGTAAAACACTAGCAAGCGCAGCATCATACGACAAGGAAATGAAATCATACCATAATAACATCTTTACTTTAAGGTGGTATCAAAACTATTACATTCTAAAGCATTGTTTTTCAGTTCAGCTGAGCTATATATTTTCGTCCTGTAATCTCCTCAAAGTGAGGAGATTGGCTTCGCAGTTACCAGCACAGCGTCATGTGTCCATCACAAGTAGTGCAATCAATCATTCTCAAAGAGGTGCTTTTCTCAACATCACAGCTTTTGTGAGTTTCTTAAAGGAGGAAGTTTTCTTGTAGACTTCTATTTTGTTTGCATTTTGCTCTCGCCACTGCAAAAGCTGTCGCGGGGTTTCAAACGCGACTAATGCAGCCACAAGCGACGATCCGGCCCAGTCAGAACAGCTTGCAGAGGAATTGATGAAAAAAATCGTATTTTTTTTGTTTTCTACTTTTGACAGCGCAAACGCTGCGTGCATTCCCGAACCAACAAGTCTCCAGGGCCGTTGAGAGAACAGTTCGGGCCCGGTACCAACATTAATCCCGAGCCCCCCTTAACAAGAATCTGGTAAAGTCGTGGCAGAAATTGCCCGCACCGCGAGGCAAAACATCCTTAGACGCAGCGAGTAGGAAGCGGTGACTTTTTTCTTTTTTTGGGGATCAAACTCAACCACTTGCAGACTTCGATCTCCATATCGATGGAAAATTTCCTGAGCAGGCCCAAAAATACCAAAACCGATACAAAACATGTCACAACCAAAACCAATCCGCGTTGCGTTTGACAACAACGCAGGCCCCCTAGGAGTCCGGGCCTGGGTATTCTGTACTTCCCTTTATTCCTTATATTCTCAACGGCCCTGGAAGTCTCTACTACTACTATTTCTATTTAGTAGCCCATGCAAATGGAGAACCTGAGCAACAGGTGTACCATAAACTGCAAGAAGTGCGGGAATTTTAAGACGTGAATATCATTTCATAAACCGTGTATAACATAAAGCTTTATTTTACAAACATTAAAACTATTTATAGCACCATTTCTATAACGGGAAATCCGCTTAATACTAAAAACTTTTTAATCAAAGAACGTTTTTTGCTTTTTGCTTTATCTTGATTGTAATTTTTCTGCGTGAGATTTTTGAAGTCCAAATCTAAAAATATTCGGTGGACACATTCAAGTGCACGTAGTTCTGGTACGGTGATGCACTGCAGTTTAAGCATCGATTGCTATGTACGGAAAGTTTCTCTGGTTTCCCAAGATAAAACGGGGCCTACTATCTTATTTACAAATAAGATTACGTAACCCAGAAGTCCCTGCTATTTAAACATAATTTAAGAGGACTTCAGAGCAATACTGGATGTCAATTGCTGCCTGGAATGAGGCCCCTAAAATTTGGAGTGGAACGGTCTTGCTGTGATTATCGGAGTCATTATACCTCCACTCCTGAGTAGCCTAAAGCTGTTCGATCAGTGTCGTAAACTACTACATTTGTCACCTGCCCACCGCTGTCTGTTTGCTGCTCTACCTACTTGTTCGCTTTATAACCGATTTAAATCTGCAGCTGCTTTTCTCCAGTCGGCCTGTCAGGTGTATGCAGTAGGGTGTTTAAAAACAAATTTTTTTGGGGAAGTGAAGAAGGGGTGGGTAGAATCATTAGGCTCAGTTATATAATTAAGCGATGTTACAAAATAAGTGAATTCAATCTTCTTCGAAGGGGATCAGAGGATTAAGGAAGAAAAACTTTTTGAAAGTGAGAAGCTTGCTCATTTTGGTCTCCAAGCAACATAAAGGCCTTCCTTTTAAAGATCTTTCCAAAACGGCTCTTCCTTTGCATGTCTTGCTTCAATCATATCGTTTAGGAAGGCCATCTCTTTATCCCCCTTCTAATACACCACTGGATGTAAGCATGCTTGAAATGGACTTCGGAGTGCACCCAGGTACTTTGCTTCATACCGTACCTTCACTCAAAAAAAGTGGCGAGATAGGTCATCATAGAGAATACTTGGGTGCGATTTTCAGTTGGGTCAGACAGCAGAATACAAAAAGGTTTTCACTGTAAGCATAAAAGCAAAGAAGTCAGAAATGAAATCAAATTAAAGCAGCGAACTCCTTGCTACACTACACCGTGATGTGTTGAGGTTTGGTGCTTGGTTCGATAGCAGTACTGGTACCTCGTATTTAGTAAATATTGTTGAATAATGTTGCCAAAAATGTGATCTTGTTGTTGTTGTTGTTGTGTTTAGCTCCTGGGATATAGGCTTAGCATGAAACGGTTATCCGGGGTCACAAAGCAAACCCAACTAAGACTTGACTAGGAAAAATGGCATTCCGTTTCAATCGTGCAGCAGTTACTACCAACAAGGCAGACTGCAATTGGAAAGGACTCAAAAATTGCGCAAATATTTATTGTGACGAAAGAGAAGTAATGTGGCATCACAATGCAAGAAATGATAGCTACGATGTTACAAAGAGGTTTGAATCAAGCTGACCAATAGTGTTGGGTTAAATGAAAAAAAGCAATTACCGTATTTGCCGGACTATAAACCGCACCAGAATATAAGCCGCACCTCACCAATTTTTCCCAGAAAAAAACAGTAACGTATAAGCCGCACCGGACTATAAGCCGCATTTTTAAAGCTAGAGAAATATTCAAGCATTTTATAACTTGTTATGAACATTATGACGAAACAAGACTATCTATTAGCAAATGCAAACTTAAAACATCAATTGAATGGACTGGTGTTCCTAGCCATTACTAGATTCAGGTTTTTTAAAATTTTCTGGTTTTAAAAAATTTTAAGATTTTAAACGTTAACTTATAAGCCGCACCTGACTACAAGCCGCACCCCTTAAATTAAAACACATTTCAAGTTTTTAAGTGCGGCTTATAGTCCGGCAAATACGGTACTATACAATCAATACACAAAAATTTTCACGGTTTAGTAGGCGGGTGGTGGAACGCCAAAAATAATTCAATAAACGGGCTTAGTTGTATCGCGACTGGGCAAAATTATGGACTGTTTCGCCACGGTTGCCAAAAGTAATGGAAAAAGAAGACCAGAGTATCGTTTGACCGCCCCGTTTGGTTCGAGAGCATAACTTCTAAAATGGCTGTGGCGTTTTCCCTTTCAAAAACTCTTTAGAGTAATTTCCTCGGAGTGACAGTTCGAAGCTGTGATTGGCTACCGATGTGGCCAAGCAATACCAGGTATGTTGTAGCTTGATTACAGAGCTTTCATAGTCCTGAAACTAAAAACAACGGAAAAACATATTTTTTCTACTATTTTTTTAAGGTCGTTCACAAAGTTCCCCTACCATTTTCTGGAACAAAATCGTGGTCTGTACGACGAAAACATTTCATCGCACACGCGACCACCCCCCGTTTCTTGATTGTACATTTTGATGAGAAAAGATTGGTTGACAGTGTTTTTCTGCTCAGTTTTTCCCCTCTTTCTGCCTTTTAAACAAGATTTACATCATAGTAATTACTTGCGGGAAAAACGGGGCAGTTTTGTTCCTTTTTGCACAAAAAAACCGTGCTGTCTGATCGAAAAGTGAAAGTGCCTGTGAGTTGTTTTCGCAAATCTTTCCCTAACGTCTGGGCAGCGACTTGCTCGGGTATCTCCTCACTGTATCGGATGCTCTGAAATCTTCTGCAGCAAGATCGGTGTGCAACGTTCAGCTGCTAAAAAGTTATCGAAGAAGACAAAAAGTTCACATTCGTTTGTAACACTACCTAATATATTCCTTACAACATGATTTCCTAGTGGGCTTGTTGTGCTTGAATCTTTGCCGCAATATCTTGCAAATTATATAGAAATCCATTACTGCTGCAGAGCACTCACAGTTTGTAGCAAAACTTGACAGGCTTTTATTGCGGACAAGTTTGCTTGGTCAACCAACAGAGTAGTCATGACATTAGAAAAAGAAGAGAAAAAATTTCATACATGCTCTTTTCTCCATGCCTAAAAATATCATTAGCAATTGTAGTTCTTCTGGGCTACCGTGGGTTGCTTTGTCTTTTTTACGCCAAAAACTATATGCTTATGGACTGAATCGGTCTACTCGTCTTCAAAGGCTTCCCCGTGCACTTCGCCTTTACCTGCCACGTTATTTGGCAACAGTCTTCCTTCAAAATGTAATCATTTTCTTCCTCATGACTGTCCATTCATTTATCAGCCCAATCTAGAGGAAGTAGTACTATTTTTAAATTATCAGATTCTTGGGATCCAACATTCCTTTTAGTTGATTTTAGAAATCTTATTCGAGGCCTTGGCCGCAAAGCTTTATACAAACAACTTTTATGCACTCCGCCTTCGTTTTTCCGGACTAAATGGTGCAGGAACTTGTCCGGATAATGAAAAACTCCGGATAACACAAATGTATTTATCTGATGCAAACAAAATGAAGCAACCGTCCTTAACAATGATTTTCCGCTCACTCACGTTGTGTTTTTGTACGAAACGGCAGAATTGTTCACTGATACTCGACAAAACACAATGTTTACGAGCGTCGGTAACCGCCTATCTGGCATTTCTAGGAGTACGCGGGGCTCAGGTTATTTGAATTCATTTGTCGGCCGTCAGGACTCACTGTCCGGATAAACCGAAATCCGTATTAACGGGATTCGGAAACACAAGGGTCCAGTGTACTGTATATTCAATGGTACAAAATTACTAGCCCTTTACGCAAGCTCTCTGCCTTTTGCACTGAAAACGATCGTTTGCCAGCGTGCTTTAAAAAGTTAATTGTAACATTTCCAGACTTTTAATTATAAGGCATAAAAAGTAATAGCCTATTAAAATTCAGTTAAACCAATTGTTCACATTTTTATTTTGGCTTTAAACTATAGTTTCCTGCTAGAGATATTGAACAAAACATTGGCAAATAAATCCTAGATTAGACGTAAGAGAATGTTTGCCTTTGCACTACGTATTCCAATTATGCAATTCCTTGTGCTGGTAGTTTCTCTGTTAGAAACATCATAGAAAACTACACAGCAATAAAATGTAAAAATTTCTTGTTTTAAACAATAAAGCGAGTCTTTGGGTAAAAGTAGTAAGATTATTATGTCCAAACATCAAGTTTCTGCAAAAACTGGATATACCTCCGATAACTGAAATAAAAAGCTACAAATTGGGCGAGAAATTTACAACTTCAAAAATTCCTTCTCGCACCCTGTGTGATGCGATCTCCCCCAATTGAGAACCACTGATTCAAAGAGCTACAAAATAACTGCTACAAAATTGCAACTACTTTTACTGTAGCTACTTAACCCTTAAACGCCTAAGTGGGTCGCTAGCGACCTGAGCCTTCTGTTTTTTCCTCATATCTCTTGAAATAGCCGGCTACATTCTGTGAGACTTCAAGTATTCCCAAAGCTTTTATTCTTCTTCTATTTCACATTTATAATTTTAAAAATATTACACTGATAAAATAGTTATTAAGGATTTAAAAGAAAAAACCTATAGGTTCTCTAGCGACCCATGTTAGGTAATAGTGTAACTTTTTTTTTAATTGCAACTTATGTAGTTAGTAGTTCATGGTAAAGTGCCACAAACATCAAATTAAACCGAACAATATAAGAAATAGTTAATCATCGCATTTTTCATACTGCGTAATGCAAAGTCAAAACGTTTATGACAAAAGATTAGAAGTTTTACATGAAAGAAAGCAATATCGAACAGTTGATTGCAAATCGGTATAAGATCCCAAAAGAATCTGAACAACGATCGCAAGGAGGCTACTGGATGCAGCAACAGCCGCTGGGAAAGTGGTACGAGTTGGTCTGATTTAGAAGACAACTCTGACGATGGAGAAATCATTGAGAGCGAAGATTCTGTGGATGGCCAATCATCGCCTGAGAGATGTGATGATGCTTCTTCTATTGTCAGAAACCAGACCACAAGAACAGACGATGAATTGACTGTCGGTAGTGGGGAAGAAAGTGATAGCGAAGACTCCTCTGAGCATGACAGTGATGATTTTACGGCCAGAAGCTCGTTTGCAGGAGAAAATGGCCGTGTGTGGTTTACCACGTGACCCCCACCATCAAGAACACACGCATGTATTCTTTGACACACCAACGAAAACCAATTGGTGCTGCAAAAACATCCAAAATAAAGTTGATCGTTTTTCTTACTTTATTGATGAAAATATGCTTAAGCATGTTGTCAAACACACTAACGAGCGTGCAAGAAGGGACCTGAAAAAAAGAAGCAAAAATCCAGATGAATGGATGCCATTTGACTTGTGTGAAATGAAAGACATTGCCGATGTTCTGCACCTCATTGGTGTGTATCGTTGTCAGCACGAATCCCTTCATTCGTAGTTGTTACCTGGCCCATCAGTAAGAGCTATATTTTTCACTTCTTTCGAACGTAATCGATTTGAGCAACTTTTAGCAAACCTAGGTTTTGACAGTTGTGAAGATCGTAACACGGATGATAAGTCTGCTCCATTTCGGCAAATGTAGGAACAGTTTTTTGAGAATTACAGAAAACATTATGTTGTCAGCGCTTATGTAACCGTGTATGAACAACTAAGGTCATTTCTAGGTCGTTAGTAGTTTCGTTCCAGTATATGCTCAACAAGCCAGACAAGTGCGAGTTGAAGCTCTTGGTTGTGTGACTGTCTCGCTGGCTACACATTCAATGGCATGCTGTATCTTGGATGTCAAGGAAATCAGAGAAACGTAGAATTGTCATCTGATGTTGTGAAATTCTTCTCGACGTTACTTCATTTTTCTGTAGTCAATGTAACAACTAATTATTGATTTATCAGTTCCCAGCTTGCTGCGGACTTACTCCAGAAACAAATCATTTTGCTGGGAACGATGAGAAAAACTAACAAAAACTTCCCCTTAAATTTGCAACGCGGAAGACAAAAAGGATTGAATCAAGCTGGTTAGCTTTAGTGACAGGCAAACGTTAGTATCGAATGTACCCAGGAAAAACAAAGCTGTGGTTTTGCTTTTCAACTATGCACAATGACAACAAAATTGATGAAGATTCAAGTTTGCCTATAAAAACACCAGACTACAATGCTAATAAACTAGCTGTTGACCGAGTTGACCAACTTTGTCATAATTACAATGTGCAGAAAAGGACCAAGCGCTGACCACTTGCATACTTCTTCAACTGCCTCAATATGGTAGGTATCAACAGCATGGTGATTTTCCGAGCAAAACTTCCACAGAGGGAAAAAAGTCAATTATCGACGCCAACTATTTTTTGAAAGTTTAGGCATGAATTTGCTTCATCCACGGCAACAGTGACGAGTGGGAGTTAAGCAACTTCCAAGAGATACTAAACTATCATTACAAAAATGAGAGTACAAAATTGACATTGGCACTTTTCAATCAGCTGCATATTAGGGTGGAAAGCGTAAAAGAGACAGTGCTACATCTGTCCATCTTCTCTGGATCGCAAAACAACTGACGCGTTCGAAGAATGTAATGAGCTATCTTGCATTGATCACAAACAGGTCACGGTTTTATGTTCCTATTGTGCCGCGTAATTTTTGTGCCTTGGCATTATCATGCCTATTGTGTTAGAGGCTAACAAACTGCAAGGGTTTTATTGTTTTTCATTCCTTTTGTGTTAAATTTTGATGTTACGCGTTATTTCAATAGTTGTTTGTTGTTGGTAGTATGCAGTGTTCATCTTAACTTTTGATAGGTCACTTTTTGTACAAAATGGAAAATATTACACTTGCGATTTTTGAAAATTTTGTCGGTTTTTTTGAAGCATTATACTTAGCTGTGAATAATAGTGAACTTGAAACATGTTAGTTAGTTTCATGACCATGTCTTAGGAAGATGAACAAACTGAAAGCTTGAGCAAAGATATTTCAATACGCCGGGTCGCTACGACCCACATAAGTAATAGTGGTTGGCAAAACACTTGGGCGTCTAAAGGTTAACTAGTTTAATTCACGACCACTTTTTTACTTTTACTCATGTAAAATTATCTGTCATTACTGTTTACTTTTACTTAAGTATTTTTTGAGTAGCCTAAGCAGCTATAGCCTTTTTTACTTCAGTAAATTTGTAGGTTACTTCGACCACTTCTATTATCGAGATGAACTACTATTTGATTGCGCGCTAGAACAATTCAACATGATGGGTCACCTTCAGATCTTTTTCCACTTAGAAATAGTGTAAAACAGGAATATGTCTTGAACCAAACACTCTTTGATTCAAGACTTCGCACTCCAGCTACATCATGCCTTTCGATGATCTGAAAACAGCGTCTTCCTTCACACCAGGGGTGACGGTAATCTTTTTAATTTCGCACGTCTCCGAGCTAAGGAAAATGTGTGCTATATTTTCATCAGAAAAATGCTTTTTTGCAGACGATGCTACACTTTCTGCTTACAGCGATGATGCATCACTACGGTTTGTCACCTGCTTTCCCAGTGTCTGCATAGATTTTGGACGATCCGCGTAAAAGTGATGTATATAATTCGCCAAGATGTTGCGTCCGCCTCTTGCATTTCTATTGGCAACCACGCTTTTAAAATTACCAACGGTTATAGCAAATGTTGATGCAACACAGTTTAGTATTTTGCCTGGCAAAGAAAGGACAGACGCATTGTATGTCGTGAGAAGAATGCAAGAGAAATATAGGAATAAAAAGAAAAATTTTAAGGTGTGTTTTGTCGATATTGAGAGGGCATTTGACAGAGTTTGGATAAAGGTGATGAGAAAGAAAGGTTTATCAAAAGTTATTGAAGAGCGCTGATGAGCCTCCATCACGGAGCAAAGACAAAAGTTGGAGTGGGATCTGAATTATCTGAAAAATTTTTGGTGCGAGTTAGTTTACATCAAGGATCTGCATTGCGGCTCTTTGCAATTGCAGTCAGTGTAATCACGAAGAAATCAAGAGAAGTATTGATAAATGAAATGTTTTATGCAGATGACTTGGTTTTAATGATTCAAAGTATAGAAATTTTTAAAAAGAAATTTTTGTAATGGAAAGAGGCGTTTGAAAGCAAGGGGCTGAAGGTTAACAGCAAGAAGACCAAACTGATGTGAGTAGTCGAAAGGTGAAGTACTCAAGAGTAAAGTTGATCCATGTACCAAGTATGACAAAAGGGTAATGGAAAATTCGATGATGAATATAGGTGAATGGTAGATGTGCAAAAATGAAGAGTGACTTCAACTCTGGCAACAGGTTTGTTTGAGAACAATTTGTTGAAACAATACAAAGAATTGAGGAACCGCATAATGAAATATCATTTTTTGACCAAGCATAGTTGGTGAAGTTTTTTTACTTGAAGTACAGGTTGAATAGTAATGGTGAAAGTGAAGCAGCAGTGGCAGCCAAAACAAGAATTGGACGGACAAACTTTAAGGAATGTTTGGAGTTTGCTTTATGGGAGAAAGTAATCGTTGAAGATTAAAGGACTTACCAGTATTGTGTGGCATCGGCAATGCTGTACGGCAGAGAGACATGATATCTGAAGAAGACGAAATGGCAATTTTGAGAAGAACTGAAAAAGCAATGACAATAGCAATGCATGGATTTAATTTAATTGAGAAAAGGATCCAAGAACTTATTAGTTTGCAGAGTTTGAATGACAAGCTACTTTGAATGGACTGGCCAGGGCTAGTGGAATGTGATGGTATGGGCATGGTTTTGAAAAGGGATATAATCTCCTGAAAAGGTTTTGAGAAGAGATAATAGTGTGTTAAGAGAGTTGGATCTTGAGGTGGTGGGAAGAAGAGAACGTGGATGACAGAAGATGTCGTGGCGAAAGCAAGTGGAAGAAAATGATTATCAGATTGGACTGAATAAGAAAGATGCCACTGACAGAACGAAGTGGCGTAATGGTGTTTGTAAACTTTTTAGAAACAATTGATGAATCCGACCACCTCCTTTAACGGCGTTAAATTAACGCAGACACAACCGGATTAAAGAAGTGAATTTCTAATATATCCTCTCCGACAGATTATTTCTGGAAGCCAAGCAAAACGCGCGAATTAACAAGAACACATCGGTAATGGTCCACCTTGCAAAGAGAGCTTATGGCAAGATCTTGTCAACAGTTAACGCCAAGATGAGAACCAAACCTGTGTTTTGAGCACCCTTCTTTATAGCAGCGAAGCGTGGACACTACTCTAGCCAGGGACGTGGACTGAATGCTTTCCATCTGTACTGCTTTGGAAGACTCCTTGGCATTACTTGCAAACATCGCATCACCAACAAAAGTATCTCAACCCAGACGGGGATATCGACCCGTGAAAACAAAAAGGTCTTAAGCGTCAATTTGAAGTTTTGAGAAAACAGCAAAAGAAAAAAAATGTTTTCTTTTTTATCCACTTATTTTTGACGCTAGACCGGTTTCGCAACATGTTAGTGAAGTACAACTGAATGCTTTGTCTTGCACGACAGAGAAATTAAAAAAGTTATAAACCAAGTCTTGAAATCGTTTTTAAGCTCTTACGTCTTTATTGTTTTCCAAAAATAAATAATAAAAAATGTTTTGTGGTGAATTTACGTCGTTTCTAAACTGTATAAATATTAACTTCGAGGTAAAAATCACAGTTCAACTTGCGGCCTAACATTTTTGTTAATTTGGTTTCCTGCCAAGTTATTTTGTAGCTCAACTCGTCTTAGGTCAGACCTTCTTTTGCAGACTTCAGTACTGCAAAGTTATTCACGGTTTAAATCGGCATCAGATTAATTTGATAAACCTTATCCAATGTGTGGATTGTAATCATTATTGTGGATCTTGAAGATAAACTTTCTACCACAGCTGTATTTCTACATTAACCAATGACAAAAATCACAATAAATTAACCTTATAATACATTTAGTTCCCTGCAGTTGTTTTAGCTCCTTCAGCAGTAAAGTCCCAGTCGCTGGAAAATAAAGCAAATCAAGCAACACCGACGAGTTTTCTGGTACAATCGTGTTCAAACGTTTAAGGCCAACCGCCTAAAATCGGTTGCTTACAATAAGTTGGAAATATTGTCGCAAATGTTACATTACGGTGTCCTTTAAATCACAATTAAACGGTTGCACAACAGGCGCCCCAACCATTTAGGATGATCTCTGTATTTTTGGACACAAAAAAATAGGATATTTTTGAAATACGATGCTGAAACAAAGAGCAAAGTTTGGGAAATCATTGGTTGTTGAGAAGTCAAAAAGTGAAAAGTGTTCTACTGCATGAAGAGTAGAAGTCAGAAAAAAAGTTATCGGTAAGTAAAACGTTGGCTAGATAATAATTTATCAAGCAGTACTGTAATTTAGAAAATTTAGAAGTTATCGATTTTTAACTGCCCATAACCCCTCCATTTTCCCCCGATCTTTCAGCGGCAAACTTTACAATAATTACAAGGTACAATTTATTTGTTTTCACGAGAAACAGCTCATTTTGGATGATGGTAATAGAGGCATCGGTTTCGTAACATTGTATAATACAACATCAAAGATTTTGTGATATAACATTTACAATTCTTTCAAGTTATTATATTAATCTACTTCTAGGAAGGCGGTCTTAAACTTTTGAGAGAGATTGTTGAACAGTTGTTGCAAAATAAGATTTTATCAATTTAATTTATGATTTTTGTAACATTCTTTGGTTAGCTTTTATGGAAATGAGTAAACAACCTTCTCTTATCACCACTGATATCTCTATTCACTTCTATAAAAAACTTTTGCTAACTTAATACAAACACAGCTGTTACCGCTTCTATTGTCGACAGTTGGCTCAGGATAACAGCGGTACTTAAAAACAATTTTTCGGGGAGTAGAGCTCACTCTTCTTTAGAAAGGAAGGGGAACGGAGCATTGGGAAAGAAAAACCTTTTAAAAGTCAAAATTTTGCCCATTTTGATCCCCAAAGCGGCATGAAGGCCTTCTCTTAGATCGTTTTGAAACAGAGAACCATGTCCTCAAAAACTTTTTTTACATTTTTTGCTTCCGTCATACGGATTGAGGTCATCGCCGTTGACCCCCCCCCCACCTCTTAAAAAAGCTACTGCTCAAGATGATTAATATGTTATTGTGCAATAATATTGTAGATGTTATATGCAATAATATACAATACGCAATAATATTGTAGTGAAATATGCAGTGGCAAAGCACTATTTGCCCATGCAACTTCAAATGCCAAGAGCTCCGATTTTTCAATATTGGTTGAATTTGGATAAGTAAGAGTTACTTACACATACTTGAAGTAAAAACAACTTTGCATTGTACGCTAATGCAGGTTACTCAGCATATCTTCGCACATTAAAATGCATTGATGTTAAGTCAAAAGAAGCAAAAAGTTAAGCAGTAAAGGGGATAAAAAGTTACCGTACTCGTTTTCATCATCTCTTACAACCAAATTGTTGTAGAACCTATGGAATTGAGGTGAAACCAAAAATATTTCTTACAACTTTAGCAAATCATTTTTCTTTTGAGCGTTTACGCAAACTATTTTATGATACAGTTTTTGTAAACCTGCTTTTGGAAAGAGATTTATCATTCTTTTACGATAAATAAACCTGAGCTCTGAGAAATCTGTGTTGGAATGATTTTATTTCAACAGCTTATCACTTGATTCTGTTTTTCTCTTTCCGTTGGTGCAAAATAAATCCTACTGCTAAGCAAGCTTTTGTATTAAGGAAAGTGTTCATTGAATTTACAACTAATTGTTTTAGAATAGTCGATTGCTAACAGAATTTTTATTTTGGCCACAGGAAGACTTTGAGAGCATTTCATACCAAGCTTTGCTAGTAAGTGGACTGTAAGACTTCTTGGGTGCATTTGCAAAAAATGCTTTGAATTTGTGAAGGCAATTTTAATCAGGCTTTTCTACATAATAAACTTACAGGCAAGTTCTGGAATGTCTCGACTTTTCAATTGTGCCCAGCAAAGCAATTCCTCGTTGATAACTTTGTATTTTCTTTTTCCAAGTGTGCTTTTTGGGTGCAAATGATTGACAAAAACCATTGCTTTGAGAACTTATTTTTCCACTTCTTAAAAACTTATTGTGTAGGATTTTTCTTTCAGATTCTTCATCATCACATTGGCTGATGTTTTGTCTTTTCAGTTCGTAGCGCTACTTCACCAACCACTTGTTATTCATTGCCTTCAGCTACTTCCTTTGCTGTGAAGTCATCTTGGCATTTTCGGAGTTAAAATTTTGGATAATTTCGGAGCGGAAGTAGGATCACGTACCAGGGATTACACATATCGGTTACCTCGAACAAGCAGTTCTCACAAACAAATTCAAAGCTTGATTCAGTTGAATGAATTATGAAATGGTTGTTGTCCATCAGACATAGTAGGTTAAGGGCTCGTACCGGTACCATAATTTATAGTTAAGGGTGATTGGGTATTTTTGACCTCACTGATTTTTGTTTTGAATTCATGTTCAAGGGATCACTGCTTTATGATTAAAATATACACTCGGACTTGCCTTGAAATGTCTGCAAGTTTAATTCCTTGTCACGTACACTACAGTTTAAATCTTCATCTTCACTGCTACAAGCTGTCTTCATCCCACTAATTTTTATGCTGTTCTGAGGTAAGCATAGAAAAGCCCTTTATCTGTAGTACCGGTAGTCAAAATTATATACTGTTTCTTACATAGCTGGTACCGGTATGCCTAATCCATAATAATCAAACATTTTACACAGGGCAATGGTATTGCAGACCCAACTATATCTTAATCTATTTATTATTACTTGTGCTCCAGCCAGCGTCCCCCCATAACGATATGATAGAACCAAAAATATACCAGAAAAGTGTTTTGGAGACGAAATCCTCGATTTCAAGTCGATCTCCCAAAAAAGGTCTTCATGATGCTTTGAGATCTAAACGGGCAAACTTGTCGCTTTTAAAACGTTTTTCATACCTAATGCTCCCTCCTTCCTTAAAGAAAATTGAGTACACTTATTTTAGATTGCTTAATATATTAAGTTCACGTAATGCTCCGCCATCTCCCCCCCAAAAAAATTGTTTCTAAATACGCCAGTAGGCTAATGTAAGATTAACCTACTTCATGTTGCAACCAGTAACAGCAGAATCCACTACATAATCATTAGAAAAATCACCAAGCACTTTTACAACCATTGGGATCCGTGACATTCAATTATTTCCGTTGCACAAATGCAGCTAATGCAGCAAAAGATGGGTTGTTTAAAAAAATATTTATATACACAACTGCAAAGTTCAAGTTACATGCACAAATTTGGACGCCAACATTAGGAGCAAAACCACAAATTTATTTATCAATGACACAAAAATCATTTAAGGTTGAACCAAAATTGATTTTACGCTTATCCAATCTGTGTATAAAGCACACAGCATGTTGACGTAAGCAACAATTTTGACCTAATGTAACCAACGTGCTTTTTTAATAGCAAAAAATGAGCACATAAGACTTTACAAACTTTTGCAAACAGTTTTATTGATTTCTGGAACAAAGATTGAAAACTTTGTCCAATAAAACATGGTCGCAACTTTAAAAACGTTACATACACTAGTACTGTTTTCAAAGTTACCTGAATAAAATATTTATGTCTTGGGTTCTAGACATGGCAGAAGCAAGGCGAACAGACCAGCCGAGAGCTTTAGTAAGAGGATTTCAATATAAGCAAACAGGTGAATCCTGACAGAAGGTGGCACGCGACCTTTTTGTATTTATGGGTCGATATATGCGTTGCCGCAAGTGAGACGTTTGCGCTGGTTGGAGTATGCATCTCCCACGGGCGATGCTCCCATTCTAAAAGACATGGTACATGGAGAACTGGCAACTGCTCAAAGACCCAAGGGACGACCTGCTCTACGCGACAAAAATGTATATAAGAGCCTTTAAAGGGCAGACGGCATTGATTTATCAAACCTGAAAACAGCGACTTCGGAAAGTGCCATGTAATACATGCAACAGAACCTGCCATTCACCCATAGGACTGTAGTCATAGCAATGCACAAGGCCAGATTAAAACGGCGCAAAACTCTATTGTCTCACGAGGCAAAAGTAAGCTAACCGTAATTAACTAAGAGTTACGCGCGTCAGAGGAAACAGATAACATCAAAAGCGTATAAAATATCCACTAGACCAGTGCTTCTCAACCTTTTTGATGTCATGGACCACTTTTCGCCGAGACTTTGTTTTGGGGCCCACTTCATGAAAAAATTGTTTCAGAACAATCATTTATTCCAGGAAGGAAGTTGCTACAAAACGAAAGAGTGTTAAGTTTTTAGCACATTTTTAGCTTTCGTAATTCACAATTTTTTCCGAAAAAATCTTTAATTTATGGCAGAACGTTTCGCGGCCCACCTGAAGGACATTCGCTGCACTAGACGATATTCAATCGCAAAATACTGCACATGTTGCCAGTGCGCCTTCTGACTAAGTTTATGTAATTAATTCCTGAACACTGATACGTCGCAACATAGTTAAAGTAATGATGTCAATACTTATTTGTTTTAGCTTACCGATAAGAAATCGTATATGTTTCAGAAATCATGAAAAACAAAGATAAAATTAATGAAGTAGAGATGCTGCTTACAACAAAAACATTGTGGTTGATCTCAAAAGTTAAGGCAAAGTTTGATACTTCAGCTTTCGCAATCCGCACAGCGACTATTCAAGTATAAAACCATAAATTTCGGCGTGCCGCCAGCAACACGCAAAGTAATGCAGTGGTGCCTGTAACCTGACGTTTTTGAAAATGGACGTGGTGCTGCTTTTGTAAAAAAGATCAATGAAGATAGTCTATTATTTCTAAACACGTTAGAATCCAAGAAAAAAAACATGATTTTTGAGTCTGTATAATGCGAATACGGTAGTGCAAAATGATCATTTTTAAGTATTAGAAAACAAAAATGTGTTCCAAGATGCACAATATACTTGCGCAATTTCACTATCTACTTTTACTAAGCCTGGCAAATGCGCAGCAGTTTTACAAGTCCTCGTAGTCGTGCCATTGCTCGCACAACATGCCTGTCCCAACTGGCCATATTTTCCCCAGCCCCATGATAAAGCGTCACCCGTTGATAAAACGGCCACAGTGTGACGCGATCCGCATGCGACATCTAGCACAGATAGAAAATTGTTTTCTCCAGCCGCCAAATAGCGCTCGAGTTCAAGAAGCTCAGGAGCTAACACCATGCCCACAGCTTCAGCTGTATTGTTTGCACAGTTTAAAACATTGCTAATTGGCAGTTTATCAGAATTCGGTTTTTGAAAATTGGCTGCCCACTCATTGTCAAGCTCAGTATCCTGGTTTGCTGGAGATGAGAAAGAATTTTTAGAAGGAAATCCAGTTTGTCCCGACTCATTCCAACCCCAAACGTACAAGTCATTTGTTTCTATACAAAAAAAATTAAAATAAACACAGGCAGCACTGAGCAGCAAGGTTAACAACTAATAGTGTGCAGAAATGAAATAATAATTAAGAAAAGTATTTAATACAATCTGAGTAAGAATATTACAGCCAGTAGACATTTTATTTCAAAACGTTTCGCTTTATACTTAAAGCATTATCGGTTGAAACTAAATGCTACTTACCATGCTAAGTTAACCTTTAATAAAATGTTTACTAGTTCATTGGCTGTAATATCCCTACTTAGATTAGTTAACAAAACTCATTTTCAGGCTTCTATTTTAAACAAGTTTTTAAATATAGCAAAGACCGTCAGTAGATTTGTTTTAATGCCAAATACAGTATGCAAATTTCAGAATTGAAACCTACTGCGAAGTAGAAAGCTATAATTTGGCTAGTAGCTCGTTGAGACCAACGATGCAAATAGTATTTCACGCTAGGAGGAAAACGGTTTAAACAGCTTTTCAGCAATACAAGAAATGCGAAAAATCGAAATAAAATTGTGCAAAATTTGAAATCACAATTGTTATCCTTAGCGCTGAAAGCATTGTATTGGTAAGGCACTAAAAAGGAGTAATATATTTTTCAAGGGACAAAAACCCATACCTCTGATTAAGAACTACTATAATCAGCAGGTTAAACAACACTTACCAGCTAGTGCTACTGAGTGCCAACCTCCAGTGGCTATTTTTCGAATTTGAACTCCATCTAAGGCGTCTACCAAGCTAGGATGATCGCGTGGTGTCAAATCACCATGTCCAAGTTGTCCTCGGCTATAAGGTTTGCAAAACAAAAACAACTCCAATTCACAGGAAATTTGATGGTTATTTATACAGTGATCCCTCGCTATATCGCGCTTCACCTATCGCGGCTTCGCTGCTTCGCGGAATTTTTCACAGTGCTTTTTTTACAGTGTATTCATTGCTATACAGTATAAAAAACATTGTTTTACAACATCGTTCTTTAAACTATTATAGTTATTTGTAAGAAAACGTTAATAGTTAGTTTAATTTTTTAAACACATTTTGGGCCTGAAAAGAGGTTTTGTTTTTTGTTTCATTCTGCAGTACAGTATTGCATTGTAAAATAACAGTAAAAAATAAAGCTCACTACTTCGCGGATTTCACCTATCGCGGGTTATTTTTGGAACGTATCCCCCGCGATAAACGAGGGTTCACTGTACAGCAACATATATATTCAGACCATCTTAAAGTCGTGAGAACTGCCAACACAGTGCATTGCCCATAAGCTACTAAAAAGGGCCTTTCTATAAAAGCAAGACAAAACTCGAGATAGGTTTTTCCTTCTTACCTTTCGATTAAGAACCCAGCATGATATTCTAGGTACCTTTATAACTAGCAAAAAAGTTATGTCAAATTTTTCATCATTTTACTGTTTATTCTACTCCCTATTTATTATCCTAAATCCTCAGCTTGTGACAAAAACTGCAAGGCTATGACACTAAAATTATATCATCTAACATACCTGCCAATTCCCCAAGAGAATATTCTTCCACTAAAAGTCAATGCTAAGCAATGATCATTGCCACAGTTTATCTGTTTTATCGTTTCTTTTATCTGTAATTCTGGTTGCAGTAAAACAGTAAACAACTGGGAATTACTGCGCTTTGTAAATGTAGTAGATTTGCCAAGATCTAAAATATTTATAAGAGTAAGCACTTTAGTATGGTAAACAGGCTGTTTGCACATTGCACAAACATTTATCACAATATACCTACAAAGTTATTTAGACAGCATCATGGAATATGACAATCAGAACCAAATGCTCTGGTAAATGCAACAGAGAGCAGGGGTGGCCACACTTGCCGTACTTCTAAAGAACCAAAAACGAAAGAAGCCATCATAGAAAGAGCTGGCATGCAATTCTTAGTTTAAATTGATACATTTTCTGTCAAAATCAAAGAAGATGACCTCTTTTTGGAAACCATCATTTTCAAAGCCTGAAATTACACTTTTCCTCCCTTCCACCAGCCACAAAACTTAACGGGTCGCGTTGCGGGTTGCGCAACCTTAACAACTACATCACTGTACACAAAAACAAGAGTCGAAAGAGTCGCAGTCACGGACTCTAAGAGCCGCGGTGTGGCCACTACTGATATATATGCTGCAATGTTGAAACAGATAGAATAATGACAGCCATTGGGCAGGCAAAGTAAGGCATTCAAAGGTTTCTTCCAAAATTAAAGCACTGCTACAGATTTTTTATGACTGCCTGCAGACACAGAACCAAAGGCTGCTGCATTTAACATTCGTAAAAAACTATTCATCACCCGAAAATGGCTGAGAATAGAATTGAGCAGCACATTACAAATACATGAAATTTCACACCATGCATACATTATGCATATTCTCCTGCTTCACCGGGGATAGAATAGACAGTCTGTTCACCCAGCATGTCGTACGAGTCGACTTTTGGATACCAGCCTCGGTTAACTAAGGTTGGGAAACCCTCATGTCTAAAAACTGAGGTTGGAAGTAATCAAGGACATGCTTTCAGTAAGACAAAAAGCTGCTAAAACTTACATCATGAAAGAGTTTATTAAAGGATTGACCCCCAGTCCCCGTCAGCTCTTAAAGGGCAGGGGATGTGAAGAATCTCCGAGTTACAGAAATTTGAGGTAAGATTTGGAAGTTGGAAGTTTTCGTAGAAGAGGTACGGGAGTGTGTGAACAGTTAAGAAAGAGAGAAATCGATATGTGCTGTCTACAGGAAGTAAAATGGAAAGGGTAAGAAGCTCAATTTTTTGGTTGCAGAGGTAGTATATATAAGCTGTGGTGGTCTGGAAATAATGATGGAATAGGAGGGGTTGGAATTTTAGTCAAAAAAGAACTTTGTGAAAAGGAGGTAGAAGTCAGAAGAAAAAGTGACAAAGTGATGGCAATGGTGCTGAGTTTTGAGGAGAGAGTTATACAAGTCATATGTGCATATGCTCCCCAGGTTGGAAGATCAGAGTGCAAGAAAGATCAATTTTATGACATGGCAAGTGAGTGGGATTTGCAAAGCCCTGGTGAATTGGTTCTTGGTCTGGGGGACTTCAATGGACATGTGGGGAGACGGATTGATGGCTTTGAGGGTGTGCATGGTGGATATGGAATTGGAAAAAGAAATGTTGAAGGAAGAAGACCACTCGAGTTTTGTGATGAAAAGAAGTTGTGCATGACAAATACACAGTTTGAAAAGAAGGAGCAGAGAAAATAACGTATAGTATGGGTAAAAATGAAACGGAGATTGATTTTGTATTGGTGGGTAAAAACAATACAAGGTATTTAAAAAACGTGAAAGCCATCCCCTGGAAATTGTAAGATCGGCTGGTGGTAACAGACATAGACAAAAGAAAGTTGAAGAAAGTAGTGAAGAATGAACAAACTATTAGAAGGAGGGTTTGAAAGTTGAAGGAAAACAACATGAAGGCAAGATTTCAAGAGAGTTGAGGAAAGGTTGATGTTGATGCACTGAATCTGTGGAATACATTTTAAAATAGTATGCTGCAAGCTTGTGATGAAGTGTCTGGAAAGAAGAAAGGTAGAAGAAACCACTAGAATACATGGTGGTGAAATGAAGACATGAAGGAAGCAATACAACAAAGTGGCATATAAAAAGATGTGCAAAAATTAACTGAAGGAAAACAAGGCTAAAATATGATATCAAAAATCAAACAAAGAAAGTGGTTGCTAATTCTATGAGGGGAGAAACTGAAAAAGAGTTAACAAAATTGAACAAAAAACTAATAACATTTTTACACTGGCAAAGTTCATGAAAAAAGATAGGAAAAATATTGAAGGAGGTAGATGCATGAGAGAAAAAGACAAAAGGTTAGGTTTCAGTGAAAAAACAGGAAAAGAATATGGAAAAATCACATGGAGGAGATTATGAACAAAGAAAATGCTTGGGACGTGACATCAGCTAGTATGGTACAGGGACCTACTAAAAATGATACTTGCAAAGAAATGGCAATGGCAATAAAAATGATGAAACCAGGAAAGGCAGCTGGACCCTCTGAAGTATGTGCAGAGATGATATCTGCTAGAGGAGAAGAAAGGGTTAGCGAGATGGTGGAGGTTTGCCAACGCATGTTAGATGGGAAAGGAACGCCAGATGAATGGCAAACAAGTGTACTGGTAACAATTTTCAAGGGAAAGGGAGATGTAAGAAACGGCAATACTTACTGAAGAGTAAAGCTGTTAGACAACGCCATGAAAATTGTTGAAAGAGGGCTGGAAAGAAGGATTCGAGAATTAGTAAATATTGATTTAATGCAGTTTGGTTTTATACTTGGAAGAGGAACGACAGAGGCATTGTTTGTAGTGCAAAGAATGCAAACAATTCTAGGTACAAGTGGGTATACATCAAGGATCTGTGGTGTCACCACTGCTTTTTGCAATTGCAGTGGATGTAATCTCGGAAAATGCAAGAAAAGTATTGATGAATGAAATTTTGTATGCGAAAGATTTGGTTTTAATGAGGGAAAGTATAGAAAACTTAAAAGAGAAGTTTTTTAAATGGAAAGAGGCCTTTGAAGCAAGGGGTTGAAGGTGAACTTCAAGAAAACCAAAGTAATGGTGAGCAGTTCAAAAGGTGAAGTACTCAAGAGTAAAGTTGATCCACGTGCCAAGTGCGGAAGAGGGTGATGGCAAATTTGATGATGTGCACAAAGTGTGGTAAATGGGTATATGGTAGATGTGCGAAAATGAAGAGGGTGACCTCAACTCTGGTGAAAGGTTTTGTTTGTGAACTATGTGTTGATACAAAGGAAGGAATTGTGGAAACAGGTGAAGAAATATCATTTTTTGACCAGGCAGAGCTTGCACAGGGTTTTGTTATTTGGGGGACAGGTTGAATACCAGTGGTTGAAGAGAAGCAGCAGTAACAGCCAGAATGTGAATTGGATGGATAAAATTTAGAGAATGTGGGAAGTTACTTTTATGGGAGAAAGTTTTGATTAAAAATGAAAGAAAGGATTTATCAGAGTTGCATAAGATCAGCAATGCTGTATGAGAATGAGTCGTGGTGCCTGAGAGAATGAGACGGCAATTTTGAGAAGAACTGAAAAAGCAATGATGAGAGCAATGTGTGGAGTTAAAATCATTGAGAAAAGAAGGAGCCAAGAACTTATGAGTTTGCTGGGTTTTAAGGATATTTTGGATAGACTAGCCAGGGCACATGGAGTAGGATGGTATGGGCATGTTTTCAGAAGGCATAATGGTGATGTTTTAAGAAGAGCATTGGATATTAAAGTGGCGGGAAAAAGAGGGTGTGGGTGACCGAAGAAGTGGAGGTGCATACCGATGAGATTGGACTGAAAAATGAGAATGTCATTGACAGAGCAAAGTGGCGTAATGGTGTGTAAGAACTATAAAGAAAGATTGGGTGAATCCAGCCACTTGCGTTAATGCAGACAATACTAAATCTCTCTATCTCATACCAGAATCTCATGCTTTAGCATCTATTAAGCTTACCATCAACAAGTAAAATCTTGCGGCCATTGAAATCACAAGCAGCTAATTGCACATTGCTTTCACGCACTGATACAGAGGTTAAGGTGCAAGTGCAATTGCCTTCGACGCTCTCATGTGTTTTGCAAGGAGAATCATTGTTTGATTGACAAGCAATCTTGAAAAGCGAAAATTGTCCAAAATCATTTAAGAAACCAACATGATCTCCAAGATTTAAAATGCACTTAACGTTTTCCGATAATCTTGAAATAGTTTTGATGCAAGCTATGTGCTTTAAACAATCACAACCACTAACACAGTGTCCAATAATGTGGAGCTTTTGATCTAAAAATAACATTTAGCATGGCAATAAATCATGCACAGCTTCTACATCTGTTTTTCTTGTAAGAAGTGTCACAAAAGAAACAGTTTTAAGAGTTTGCCATAAACCTTCTAACCTCTAGTTTCATGAACCTTTAGTTTACATCTTACATCAGTTTAATTCTAAGTCTTGACCAAACCAAATGCCTAATCAATCAAGTTCTTGGATGGTGGCAATAAATATTGAATCTGTAAACTTGCAACAACAGCAACAACTGCAGCACCAAAGAACCACATCAATAAAAACACAATGAAAACTTAATAACTGTTCATTTACCAAGCACAAGATGAACAGAGGGTTGGGAAGACCAAAAAACAATGTTAGTTCTAAGATCAACAGCCACTCATAAATGTCATTGTGGTTGACACTCCATAGGTTGAACCGAACCTATAGAGTGAGCTTGAAAGCAATCAGCAGTTCCACACAGTCATGAAACCTGCATTATAATTACAGCAATTTAAGGTCAATAAAGTTACTTTTTATGCTTGTGGAGAATAATAAGAGTGAAATAAAATTTCACAGTTGTAGAGTCAATATTAATGAAGTTATAAAGTTACAAAAAGTTAATTTTTCTGATTATTGATCAATTTCTTAATTATTGTCAATTTTTATGGTCAATTTATATTTTTATTGTCAAAAAGTTAATTATTGTCAATTTTTATTTACTTGATCAATTTCTATTTCCATATGTTTTTAGCATATTTCTCCAACATATATACCATTTTTCTACAAAAAATGATTATTAAAAACGTTTCATGTTTCCAAGACCAAAATTTCAATGCTGTCCAAGCTGCTAGTTACAGACCAAAATTTCTTGTCAGAAAACATAACAAATTACAAGTGGCAACATTATAATTTAAGCACCAACTAAACAAACTGTGGATTCTTTTTTAATGGATTTGCTCTGTTTTTTGTTTATTTTTCAATTTGTTGAAAAAAGTTAATAACATTACTTTTTAAAAAATAAAGTCACTTTTTTAAGCGTTTTAGGTTACAAAAAAATTGCCCAAATTATAATTCTTTAAGTATTAGTACAGTAAGTCCTCGTTATATAGTATATATGCATTCCTGAAAACCTTACTGCAAATCGAAATTACCGTATAGCAAACCCATTATAACATTTAATAACAGGGATACGTTCCAGCACATCAAAAGTCACCCCTCCAAACATGAAAATGGTCTTATAAAAAACTGTTCAATATTGCCCAAAAGAAATAAACAGAAAATGTTTTTATTTACTTTTCACTCACCACTATATTTATTACATGATGTCCCTTTCAAGGCTAAAGGACAATAGGGGTTTCAGCCCTTACTGCAGAACATTTTGAGGCCATTGTGGATGCATCACTGGGCATCATGATAATATCCACAAAAAACATGCCATAGGGATTTCCGCTGGTGTTCAATATGAAATGCAGGAAGAGACTGATTGATTGTTGTTGTGGCCACACAGCATGGTGGTGCTACACTGCGGTGTAAAAAAACCATGAAAGAATACATTGCCTGTGAATTTTTCTTACTGTAAATAAAATCAAAGGTAATAATAGCCAAACACCATAACTTTGAATTTACCAGATAATGAAGTATGATATAACAAGGACTCACTGTACTTTAAGATGCATTGTTTCATCATGCAACAAATACTATGGAATAAACATAACTAAAAAAACCTTCAAAGTTTGTTTCATAGGGTGCACAATGAGCTACTGTACTCACAAAGATTGAATATAACTATCATGGAATAAGCACAGTTTTAAACTATGGATCTATTAATCAAAACAAATAAACTCTTTTCATAATACCACAAGCCAATGCGCCAGAATCTACAACAGAATTGGTTGCATTAGTGCATGTCTGGAACTGGATACTACTGAAATCCAGAAATCTATATCAACATTTTAGAATTGTAATTAGGGCTAGGGTTAGAGTTGGGGTTGGTGAGAGTCAAGGTTAGAATTAGTTCAAGCAATATGACCAAGACCAATTGTTTAGTAGAAGTATTTGACAACTTTGCCTGTGCACAAAACACTTAGTTATCAGAAACAGATAAAAGAAGTCCAACTAGTAAATTAAGCTAATTTATCACGAAAAAACGCATTACTTTTCCCAAAGTGCAAAACTTTGTACTTTTGAGAATAGATGCATCACAAAACACTGCTATCCTGCTTCAAAATGCACCTGCTGCTGTTTTTAAAAGGTAGTGGCTATTTTGCTGTCAACGGCCTTTTACCCTTGAAATCTATTTTGCCCTAATCATTCCCGTGTGTTTATATAGCCATATTTGCTACAATTACACCAGTGACATTGTGGTGTAGTGGATAGTGTGCTGGTCTTGAGATACCATGGTTGTGGGTTCAAATCTCAGCTGGCGAGGCACTAAAAGAGAGGCAGTGTACACCAAAGGGGCAGGCCTGGTATGTGAATGCACGAAGCAGTGTACTCTGCAAGGGAGTGTACAGGGTGGGGGATAGAGACCTGGGGGTGCAAAATTTTTATAATTGACCAATCAGAAACGACCAAAAGTCACATGTTTAGTACGTCATTAAGATTGACCAATCACAAATAACTCACGGCAAAATAGTATCTGAGGGTAAATTGCCGTTGACGGCAAAATAGCCACTGCCTTTTTAAAACAGATGCCTTGGTGTGTGCAGAAATAAATGGCCATTTTCCCAAAAAGTCAGTTGAAAAGATATCATGCTGCCATTACAGTTACTTCAGTAACACCACGCTGCTTTGCAAAGTTGCAGCAATCTTTGCTCTAGAAGCAATTAAATATTATACAAAAGAGCTAGCTATTATTTTCAGCAATTAATACAAACTAAAAAAAATTTGCTTCAGCAAGAACAAACATTGAAAAAATAGGCAGCTACTAACTTTAGCAAGGACATAAAGAGGTAAAAACTCACTTTTAACCACCATTATTGAATGCCATGAACAACTAAATAAGCTGCCATCAATAGACTGATTAAGTGTTAAATCCAGTTTTTCACTCTTCCAAACATATGAAGCATCTTTGTCACTTAACTGCTTAAACCGATTATAGCCAAAGGCATACCCAATCATTTCACAGTAAAAACTTGGCTATACAGCAGGATTAGGGTGAGATAGTTTCACAGAGTACCGGTAGCATTACGTGTTGTCACCAGTGCACCAAATTATACAGATTGGTCCTCAACTCATCGTTTTGTGCTAAGCATAATTAACAATTCTTCACTCTAATGACCTGGTAACATAATCAGTTAAAAATTCAGTGCCAATGGTCAGTCACCTGCCAATACGCTACTGGTATTAATGCTACATTAATACTGCTTTGCTCTACATGCAAAAGCAATAAAAAAATGCTTAAGTCTTAAAGTTACAATTCTTAAAGTATGGGTCACATTGAGAATTGTACCAAGCAAGACAAAGTCCTGCATTAAACATTAACTGATTAAAGGCATCATAAAACAACAACTTCAATTTTACCAATAGCAGTCCAAATAAAATAAGGCACATTGTTTTATAGTAGAACACACTTAAACTGTTTGTCTGTGTATCTGCAGTATCGATATTTCAAAGAAATAGTATTGCTGACATCAAAAATACATTATTTATCATGTTAAAATACACTGTTTGAGGGTTCTAATTAGGGTTGCCAACTTTGACAAATTTCAATAAAGGACACTGTGACTAGAGTTGCCAACCGTCCTGTATTTTAAAGGACAATCCTCAATTGGAGACCCTCTGTTCTTGTCCGGGTGGGTAATCAGGTGTTGACCTTTTTTTTTTTGGAGGCCACCATGTAAAAATACTGCTCGCGGACATAGTGGCTTCCAAAAAAAAAAAAGGTCAACACCCGGTTTTCCATGGGTTGTGCTACACAATCGCGATTGGACTGTACTTTTGCAAATTTTTTCCGCTCTTGCAGTAAATTTTTTTCAGCTCTAGAAATAAAGGACAATTCTAAGTTTAATAAAGTACAAGGACGGGGGGGGGTTCAAATAAAGGACTGTCCTTTGAAATAAAGGACGGTTGGCAACCCTAGTTGTAATACGAGATGTTTACCAAAGTAAGATGTGAGTTTCACTCACAAATATTTTAGGTAAATTTATAATTTCGAAAGTATCGGTATTTTGCCTCTACAATAGCAAAACTTAGTAGGCTTCTTATCCAATTACTCACAATCTTTACACTGTAATTGGGTACCAGTTTCCAGTTCCAAGCCCCAACTCGTGATGTACCATAGTTGCCAACTTAAAATGAGCAAAAATCCGAAAAAAAGATCTACAACGTCCCAAAAAAGGCAATTGTTGCGTAAAAAATCCCAACATCCAGAAGTGTTTTGGCATGACATAGGCCAGGGGTGAGCAATTGTTTTGGCTTGCGGGCCACATCGCGGTCACGGATGTTAGCTGAGGGCCGCACTTTTTAACGAACGCATTGGGAGGGCCGCTTTGAGGATTCAAGAGTTGGTCGAAGGCCGCATTGATCATTCATAGGTGGCCAAGGGTCAGTGCTTAAAATCTTGCAATGGCTGTATGCAATGCAAGGGCTTGCGTTTGCTTCAAATTTTGCGATATCACCTGACAATGTCGTATTTCAGGATGTGAAAATGATTGTGTCCCAAAAAAAAAATAAATAAGAAAAGGTCATTACCCTTGGATTAGACGGAAGATGCGTCAGTGGGGACCAGCAATTATTCTTTTAATGGCAGCTTCTACAGTCTTTGGCTCTGTAATACGGCAAGTGTTCCTCCCCTTGTCATCTTAACTTATACACAAATTTCAAAAAGTGTTCGCAGGCCGCACAAAATGCTCTGGCGGGCCGCACTTTGCCCACCCCTGACATAGGCTATGCTAAACAGCCAATTTTCCATCAGTTTAGATAATTTTTCTTGTTGTAGTGCTGATCTTTGAAAATGAAAAAGTCTTCACTTTTCAACAATTGCAGCAGCATTCCAACGAAACAAAAAAGGTTTCACTTTTGATCAATTCCTGTATCCTATTTTTTGTACTTAGATCTCTAAAAGAAAAAAAAGGTTCTCACCCAGATTTTTTTGAATATCTCAAAAATTTTAGATTTTCACGCCAAAATCAAGTAGCTTCGCCAAATATTTTGACTAAAAAATCACAAGTTTCTACGAAACTTCTCAAGATCGCGTCAGAAAATCCAAAGATTTTTCCCAACATGTTTTGCAAAAAATTTCAGGAAAATCTCACGTGATCATGAGGTTTTCCAACATTTTTGGATGAATTTCCGAGATTGGCAGTTACGTGTGGTACGCCAGTACTTTTGTGTTTGCTTCACAAAAAAACGTACACATATCTTTCGGGTTCTGTTTATTAGTTTTTTGATTTCCGTGAACAGTATTGTAGAGCAAGATAGGCATCCAACTGTAATGCAAGTTAAAATAATTGTGGTGACTAGTTACTTCTGTCATGATAGCTACTGAGCCTCGATGTAGATTCATATATAAAGCCAAGTGTTATTGGAGACTTTCTGTTTGTGGTTTGTAGTTGAAGTTGCTACACAATTTCTCTCCTCAAGCACGCGCAGATAGCGGAGACGTGCCAAGGAACGGACAGGTTGCTGAGGTCGCAACATGCCTTTCCCGCCAACGTTGAGAGAGTAAGATTTGCGGCCCGAATTAAGTGAGATTCCCACCAAGACTTCAATTGGAAGGCAGTCGTACATTTAGCTGCATAAGCATACTAAAAAGTTGTGAACTTAAGTTATACTGCAGCCTAAATGATAGGGCAGACTTCTGTACCGTTTGTCATATGTTTGATTAGATAGTGATGGATAAAATTAGTAATTTTTTGTCAAAAGTACTTGAAGACCAGTCGTTTTGATATGTCAGATGTAATTTTGTGACCTTAACTACTCCTCAAATAATTTTTGGGCTATTTCCTAGGCTGCTGAAACAAGGGCAATTTAAAAACTTACGGTACCGATTCATTTATTCATGCGTATGAGCTCATGCTCTGTTTGCATGTATTTCGTCATACAGGGCCTCCACGACGGGTAGAGTGTTTGGCTCCACCACCTTTTTGCCACATAAAGATGGAGGCATCCCCTTAAGTGCTTCGCCCATGGACACAACAAGCAAGCTTGCCGGCAAGCTTACGGTACCGGTAGTAATGATCAGATAATAGTTGTTTTTGCAAATGTACCGACTAGTATCTAATTGGTATAGTTTATTTTTAACTGAGGAGCAAATGGTAATTGGATGGCACTTTTCTCAGGGGCAATTTTTTTTAATTGGCACACAGTACGAAGTTTAGACTAGCCAACTAAAAGAAAAATAAATTTAATCATCTTGAATAAATTTATTTGTTTCCGAGGAACCAACTGGCAATAATTCATTCCAATTTTTATATAATTTCTCATTAGTTTTTCAAAAAAACTCTAATAGTTGGTGTTCGTCCTATACCTTTCCAGCATAAATTACAGCGTTTGGTCAGCCACTTTTTTTGGCGCCAAATGGGTGACGTCATATGCAACCTTCCTATACAATAGCTGATAAAAATGTGTTTGGGAGTATCTCGATATTGGCAATTTTACTTTGAGAATGCTTCGACCAGTGAACAAATGCACATCACATTTCGTGACAGCCGAGAAATAAGTTTTTCCACGTCCTAGGCTAATGAACGTTAAACTGCTCAATATTGTTTCAGAATAGGCTAAATTCGTTCTTTTTTGATATGAATGTTGAGAATCAGACTTTTTACAGCAGGTCGCACCAAGAAAAGGGAGTTGCTTTGTAACTCTTCCAGAAACATGTGAGCAGTGACTATGGGACACTTGTCCCGAAACAAATTTTGGGGGGTACCAGAGCATTAATAAGTGAGCTCAATCTTGTTATCAATTACGAACTTGTGACCAGCATTAAAAAATTTTTTCTGTAGAACGCATGTTGAAATCATTGATTTTGCCTTTTGTAAACTTACACTTTTTTTTAGATTTACTGTTTGAAGGCCTATTTTGGTTGTGGCCAATTTAATTTTGCCTATTTTGGTCTTCAAACAGTTATGAAGACCCTTTTTTACTTCTGTCATACCATTTAAAGGAGGCCTTCGCTTTTTTGTTCCATACCACTCAATATACATCATTACCGTAAGCCAGTGGTTCTCAAACTTTTTGCGATGCGAAGCATTTAAAAAAGCTTGCGAGACTTTGCGACACACCAGACAGCATCCTACAGTTTAGTTTGCCGTATTGCGAGATAAATGTGACCCGTAATCTACATATATAATTGCCCCTATGCTCCCGAGATTTTGGATTGGTCTGTCATCTTCAATCGTAAAACTACGCTCTTCTAAGTTTGTAACTCATCTTTCCTGTTTTCGTCCAACATACAACGGAATGCTTTATTCTTTAAAATGAAATTTATTCCAGTTAAAAACACCGTATCGTTGCTCCTTGCCTTGCACGTTGAGCTCTTTCCACGATTTGCCAGCCCATACCACCAGTTCATTGAGCTCTCTACCGCCAAATCGACCGACTTCGTATGCTTTATTCTTTATATTATATTTTTCGCCAATTAAGTTAAACTTCTGCTATTTGATTCTTGAATAACAAGTCAACCGTTACAACAGCGTATTAAAAACACTATTGTGAAAATGTCAGAAGAAAGTAAGAAAGGAATCTACGATCAGAGTTTTTTTGACGCAATAAAACCTAAACTTAATGGCACAAAACCAAAATATCCGGCGACGCCTTTGGAAAATTGAAACGACGCACAGTTTGAGAACCACTGCTGTAAGCTATCCAAAGTGCTATCGCGGGAATTGTGGGGCAGTTAGAAATCTATGTCTGCCAAAAATCGGTAATATCTTTGCCAACAAGAATGAAGAAGCTGACAAAAAAAGCCAATAAGGCAAAAGCAGTCTCAAAACTTACATTTGTTGAAATTTTGTGAAGTTTGATGTTTAATGAAAGAAAAAATATTGACATTGACTGCATTTTGCTTCTTTTATCAATTATTTTGCTAAAAACTATGCTCTTACTTATCATGTGCCTAAACAGTTGCTGCAGCCATTATTTGCTGCAAAATCCAAACCAGTACTTGCTTGTACCGGTTTGCTTAATCATATTTAGCAAGCAAGTACCGGTTCGATTGTTCACGTGTTGCGATTCTGCCGTGAATAATAGCTGCAATGGCACTCGCTACGTGAAAAATTGCACGTGCTGACTTTTATGTAATTTGTATCAATCACTGAAACTTTATTCAATTTTGAACCTTGCCCAAGCGAAAATATGATCCAGGGTAAGTAAAATACGATTTCATTTCAATCGAAATGCAGCAATCGCGTAACTTATATTTGACTTTTGTTTTTGTTTCGTGATATCTTCTTCTTGTGAATAAAATGATATTTGATCGAAAGTGTTTTTTGGAGCGAGATGGTACGCGGTTTAGAAGGGAGACTCCACTGTAACGCGATTACAAAAAAGGTTAGGAATCTCTGCTCTGATTGAACGTGAAGGACATCACACTCAAAATATTAGGCCAAACAAAGTGATTTGGTGAGGCAAAATGATTCCAAGGTCTATGGATTAGCTTGTCATCGATGCATCAAAACATATCAACGCGGTCGCACCAAGCAGTAGTTTGAGTCTCAAACGTGAGCTTTAGCGATGGTTGACTTTTTGATTAAAATCGCCTGGATAAGTGGTTCTCAACCGTCCATCCAAGAACGGTATTGGTTCATGCAAAAACTTTGGCTGGTTCCCAAAACAATCTAGTTTTGTTTGTATGTCTAATTTATAAAACTTATTCCACCTTTCATGGAAGCTGGACTTTTATAATAAAACAGCGTTTTAATACAATAAAGTATGGTTGTCTCATCTTGGAAGCGCTTTACCTCTTAAAACTGCCATTAATAATGCAACAAAGCTTTGCAATAAAATTTTTGACCTGTTTTTCTTATAAAGACAAATGGTTCCAGTAGTTCGAAAGGCGTTATATCAACTTCTACTGCCGTGTAGCTTACGTTACTACTCAAGCTGCCGGATTTTTAATTCGAATGTTACCTTAATATCAATTGTTCTGTTTGAGTTTATATTTTAGAAGAATTTCTTTCTTTAAGTGATGTAGATTGATGCTAAATGAGCTTTACTCTCAATTTTCGCACCGACGGCAAGCACAAAGGCAGAATTCTTCAATTTCATTTAAAATATTTTTTATTTGTGTGAATACGGTACTGAGAAGCGTTCTCTGAAGTAGATTACACCCGGACGACTTCTAAAAGTGTCGCCCTCAAAGTTCATGAAAAGATAGCATGCAACAAAATTTCACTATATTTTCTGAAATATTCTCAAAGATAATTGAAAGAATTATTTATCTAAATTTCATCAATTTCAAGGGTGTTTTCAAAATTGCGTCATCCACGACGGATTTCTTCCCCCATGATGACGCCACCGTTGTAGTGTTAGCAATGTCTCTTTGATTAGAAGTTTCTTTTTTTCATTGAAGAAACGCGGGAAAGATGAGCCGCAGAAAGAGTTGGACAAAGACATTTATTTACTTCATTAGACGTCACAATGAAAAATGCTTGCTGGTGTTGAATTGCAGTCAAGTGCGAGTCGAATAAGCAACCGTATAAGCGTTTGAGTAAGTCTTCACAGAAAGTTGGGATTGCAATAAACGAAACCCAAAAAAAGTTAAAAAGATTAAAAACCTTTAAGGCGTCTTCTTTTCATGGTTTAATAGATTAAAGATGATAAAAATTCAATTAATGAAGACACTTATGCTACGTGAAGCATTTCGTTTTCACTATGTTTCTGGAGTTGTCACAGACTGGAACTGACAACCATTAAAAAGATGGAGCTATGAGCCAAAAGTGTCAGGGAGAAATAAGCCGTGTCTCAACTCTCCCTCTGTCATTTTATTCACATCAAAAGTATTGTTTTTTAATAACATACCATTTGGCAAACAAATAAAACTATCACATTTAGGCCTACGTTTATTTGGAATCCTAGCCGTTTCAGTATTCATGAAGTACATCAAGAGGAGCTTTTCCGAGTTCTTTGAAAGTAGCAAGATTAGCTGTTTTTCTGGTGTGTATTCGCTCTGCTGCAAGCAAGCACTTAGTCAATCAAATGAGTTTAAAACAATATATCTCAAAAAACAAAATAATCCGTGTGCAAGTTTTAGATATGTCAATTGCAAGACAAATAATATGATTTTTGTCTTTAATATTGAAGTACATTTACAGGGCGTAAAAAGACTTAGCAAATTTCTATCATGGTTTCTCTAAAAGCAAATGCATAGAAAGTTGCATTTTACAAATTTGCAAATTTGCTGTAGAAATGACGTACGAGTACCTCAAAATTAGCTTGATAAAAAATCCTGGTCAAGATTTTCAGTTGGATTTCACCTTAGCAATATAACGATCGGTGTTCTGAAGCATCGTTAGTTCGAGCATGTGCATTTAATCTTCATAACCATTTTTTAACTATCTCAATAATGCTTTAGACCGGTTCCAACTTAAAGCAAAAGATGCATTTAATGTTGATGAAACTGGCTGCAAGACCAGGCAAAGAACCAAAAAATATTATTGCAAATGTTGTTGTTAAACAACTTTGTATAGTTTCATCGGTTGGACGTGGCAAGTTAGTGACGGAGCTTAGCATCATCAATGCTGATGAGGTAGCTTTGCTATCATTGTTAGTGCTTCCAGGTGACAAATACAAAGAGTAGGCCTGTTTTTTTGAGAAGCAATTTATCAATCACGCAGAGCAGCAACAAAAACCGGATGGATTCAGGAAGAATTTTTTAATATCTTCAACAATAAGATACTCGCCAAAAAATATTGTGATACTTGTCATGAACATTGATGCATTCTTTATATTTATGACAGAACAAATGACAGAGCAAACCATATATTGTAATGCAAGAGGCTAGCGATGCACTTAGCAAAACTGCAGACAGTGACACTGTTTCGACCTATCAGGTCTCTTCAGTGCAGTTGGTGACCGACAAGAAGCTAGAGGCTTTTGATAAAGCATAGCTTAGACCGCCACACTTGCGGGATCTATACTAGATCCACTTGGTGGAAGGTCTGTCAGTACTCTGCAAAGCCGTATCACTCGTGAATGAGTGGCGGTTGTCGCAGGTGCACAAAGTCTAGCAACTGCTAGAACAATAGTGCTGTCACAGCCTAGTGGTCACAAGGTCTTACATGTATAGTAATGCAAGAGGCTAGCGATGTACTTAGCAAAACTGCAGACAGTGACACTGCTTCGACCTATCAGGTCTCTTCAATGCAGTTGGTTTACCCAAGATTTCAAAAAATTGATCTCCAAAACAAATCTTCAACTTCAAATTGGAAAAACTTTGAATTCAGCAAAAGCGCCGCAAGCAGCCGATGTTTTAAGTTTTTAAAGGGCGCTGAGAGAAAGAGTTGGTTGTGATTGGTTTGAGCCCAAGTCCGCACAACTTCGTATAAGTTAAGCGAGCAATTGGTTTCGAAGTTAAGTGGTAATGGAGAGCAAAATGTGTCCAAAAAAAACAGCTTTTTTCCTATGTAAAATTGTCAATTAATTTTACAAAAGCCGACACAACTTTTGTAATCGTCGACACATTCAACAAATTTTAACTAGATGATGAGGCCATAGATTTGCTCTTTTAAACGATATGTTAACTTCCAAATTTAAGCAATTTTTACAGATTAAATTTGACTTCGCACCTTAAGCTTGTCTCTATTTCTGCAACAAACTACAGTACATTATTTTATACCCACTTCTTATGCCATAAACTGACCATTCAAATCTGGTAAATTCTATCGTATCTCGTAGATTTCAGTACGTGTCCTCCACTTTTTCTTGGTTATGGCCTGCCTCCCCCTCTTGGTAAGCAACGGTAAGTAGTCAAGTATGTTTCAACGATTTCTCTTCTGAAACCTAGCAGAGTTATAGTGCTTCCACAGTTCTTCATCAGGATCCATGCGTTGTTGATGCTAACATCAATCAACCAAGTGAAGAGCGACCACCACCATTTTTTCCCTCGAACTCCAATTCTGTATTCAGCAATATTGCCATCCATTTGGTCAGTGACACCCATTGATTTATTGTACTCTAGAAAAACTCTTGGTATTGGTACCTGAATTCGTTTCCTTTCCTGTCTAGAGTAGCTGCCAGTTGAAGATACTGGTTCAATTTCATGGACGGTTGATGCAATGCTTACCACTTGATTATCTTTCCATTTCACCACAATCACTTCACTATTGCATGCGTGATTAGAAGTTCCTCGCGGTTTCTTTTTTACCTCATTAAAATCCATAATAGGGCAGCTTCTAGGAATTCGATTTTGCCGAATGGTTCCTGTTCCTCCGAATTGCAGTGAAGACTTTAAGTAATTCAACAAATTCCATATCAGTAAATAAATTGTCAAAGTAAAATTGAAATGGCAAATTCAGAACATGCGGCGGCAACTGTTGAATCATGCGTATCAATGGAGTAGCTGCTTTGCCCACGTTGAGTGAATCTTCATTATCCGTGTTCGCTCTTGCGCCTTGATATAATTCCAAATTTACAAGATATTCATTTGCTTGATTGAGACTCCACACTTTATATTCAAATCGAATCGGCTTTCCTCTTAGAAATTGTTTACATCCATGTTTTCCATAGTACTTGATCATGCTTTCGTCATATGAAAGATTACGAGTTGGCTTGAAGTGATTCAAGAATCGTTGCTTCAACATATTCAAAAAAGGGCAAATTTTGATAAATTTATCAATAGAATCCAATTGGGTGTTGTCAGCACAATGCAGGCTTTGCATTACTCGCACAAAACGATCTCTCCGCATTGCTTCATACACCTTATAGTTATGCATATCGTCACCTTGATCCCAATAAAGCTTTCTTTGAGGATTTGCATTATAACCTGATTTTACAAGGATTCCCAAAAAACATTTCATCTCTTCAGCTGACAATTTTAGCACTGGATAATTCTTGAAGAGAGCGTAATGGTTTGACTGCTTATCCAAAAGATTGACAACATCGTTGCCTACAAAGAGTTCAAAAAAGTCAACTGGAGTAAACTCTCGATACTCTTGAAAAGTTGGATCCGGAAACAAGGAGTCTTGTATGAGAAGATCGTCATCAGTCCATTGATCTTGATTGATGAATCGATCGGGCTTATTTATTATTGGCATAGAGTTTGCAGCTGCTCTAAGTTCTTCTTCATTGGAGATTCTCTGCCCGTCAGTTAGAACAATTTCTGCGCCAGCTTGCAGTTGTCGTCCTGTCAAGTTGTCAATCGTTCCTCCTTCATCTTCGCTGGCGGAATCCGAATCCATGTTTACTGGTGGAGGAGTAATGTATACTCCACTAACATCAAGATCTCTCTGTTCATCATCCATCAAAATATCGACAACATCCATCAGACAAAACCTAAAAATATACATTGCTGTAAAAAACATAGCAAATTACAGTTTTTTGACTCCGCCATGTACTAGCGTAACCATATGGTCACACCAAAATACATTTTATGCTCTACAATAAAGTTCAAAGGTCAAATCGAAAACCAACATATATCTAAAAAGTAGATGTAGTGTTGCACCATAGCACTATGAGGTAAAACGATTTTGACAACAACAAATGCAGGAAATGCCATAATAAAAATTAGCTCTCTTACTTACTTGGAATTTTCCGAGTTTTTTGACATTACTGTAGTTTTAGTCTTGAATTGTTGCAAACGCAGCAACAAATTACCACAATTAAAAAGTATTTTTGTTAGAGCAACTCTAACACTACCTTGTACATATAACCCTTCAAAAAACAAATGAGCATGGTTGAATCTGGAGCACTTCAAGCTAGGCCAGTAAAACGTGACCATATGGTCACGCTAGCAACAAATGGGTTAAAATAACCATTATTCTGACGCCTCATCTTGTACTCCCTGCTTTGGTGCTTCGTACCCCCGGTTAAGAACCCCTGCTCTAAGGAGTGTTTATACGTTGATACATCAGCTCAGAAGTACTAAGTTTTTTAATTTTTTTTTAAACAGGCACACACGCATTTTTTTAGAATCAGTGAAGTATATGCAACATGGAAGAAGCTGCAGCGGCTACAAGCGTCGAACTCGCGACCTTGCAATGTGGAGTCCAATGCGCTCATTACTGAGCCAATAATAAATTATCTCATAATACAAAATTAACTGCAAAACCGTTTCTACTGCGTCAAATTATTAATAAAACAAGACAAACTGTCTTAAATAAAAACTTTATTGCTATCTTAACACAATTTAGCGGTCATAAAATCTCATTTCAAAGGTACTTCATTGTTCTTTCACTACCTTACATTCTGCTAACCAATCGCCTTTTGCACAATTTTGGATTCATGGTTTCCCGCCAAATCCCGTCCGCTTAACTTATACGAAGTTGTACGGACTTTGGTTTAAGCGACATTTGCCTATTGTTTTTAACAAACCAAGGACTTATTACCGTGAGCGTTCGCTGAAATCTTTCCAAAGGGGAAAAATTTGCAAAACTTCTGCATAATTGATCATTCTAACCCACAATTAGAGGTAAAGATGGGGGGAGAAGGGGTTGACATCATGCCAAATTTTTGCGTAAATAAAATTCCAGAGAGGCTAGTTCTAATAAATGCAATTTTTCTATATTTTGCAAAATTTTGCTCAATATTGAGTTTAATTGTGTTACAATTAAAAGGCCAGAAGGGCAAGTTCCCGGTTTGTTCACCCCCAGCGGACGCCCATGCTTATTACCCTGATAAAACTCGGTAAAAGGACCAACCCTTGAGCGTTTTGTTTTCCAACTTCGATTAGTTATAAACTCAATTTGTGAGCACCTTCCTGGTCATTCAACGCTCATCTACTAAAATGCTATAGTAATTTGCTCCTGATTTTAGCCTGAAGGCACAAAATGGTTAACCAGGTTCATACCGCAAATCTAATTTTATACTAAGGAAGAGCGTCAGTACATTTCGAACCACTTGAACGCAAATTTCAGGCTGTTAAACCCACCACCAAAGAGGACCGCCATTAATGAGCACACCTAAAGTATCCTTTTGTGACATGATTAGTGAGCAGCTTGACTAAGCCAAAACCGGTGAAGCACAGATTGGCTACCTACTAATTTCGGTTGCAATGTCGCACAAAAGCACAAACTATAATTGCGTTTTAGCTGTCTTCTGCGTGAAGGATACCTTCACGTGTCACGTGTTTGCATTTATGACACTTTTTTGACACAGCCAAAAGAACTTGCAACCTGCTTAAAAATGTTGGTACTTGATTTTTTTCTAAAAGATAACGAAAGTACTGTTCAGCGGTGAAATCATTTTTGATCTGTTTTCTTCCTCTTAGTAGCGATCACCATCAAACAATTTTTCTTCAATAACAAATGAAGTAATAGGAAATGCATTGATAATCACATCTTTCCGATTAAAAAGATTGATTGAAAAACCAGTCAACGACATTTTCTCCGCAGGAAAATGATGAACATAACAATTGTCAATTAGGCCGGGCCTTCTCAAAGTTGTTGTTTTATGGCCCGTATCTGGAAAAAATTTTCAAGCGACTAGTTGACGGAATTAATTTCCAAGCAAAACAGTCCAAAAAGTTGCGAAACATATTTTTTCGTCTCCCCTCCCAAATTGGAGTTTGAAAAGCTTGAACTTAAGCTATTCACACTTTGACCATCGCGCTTGAACCTACAGTATTGATTATTGGCAATCAGTTGCTGGCTGTTATCTATGTCATACATTCTAATTCCTTTCCTCCATTAAAACTCATTACCATCGCAATGTAACCCATTCTGGAATCGATTCCAATGCTTTACTTTGATATAAAGATAATTTCATTTAGTTGAACGAGCAGTATTCTAATGTAACACTTTGGAGGAGCTGCCAACAAACAGACATCAGAAGGAAAAATATTTAAGAGGATCAGCTCATTTTTGCCAACACGTAATACTCTGAAGAATCAGTCTTCTAAAAAATAAAAGAAAGCTTGACCTTTGATCTAAGGACACGCTTTACTTTTTGTTACTGAAGGCAAAATTAGAAGTAGGAACGAATTAGCTCCAGCGACAAGTTAAGCTTGAAAACCTGTTTTTTGCATTGCAACAGGGAAGTTGGGATACTTTCGCTCGACGACAAATATAGTTTCCAGTGCTTTACCGGATTAGAAGAGCAACGCTACTCACCCACAATGTTATAATTTTTCCACTTTATTGATGGTGTGGCTGTACCAATCTGCATTTTGTATTCATGGTAGACTAGAAGCAGAATGAATTTTCTCCTTATCGTGATTTTGTACAAGTTGGTGGTGTGAATCAGGATTGTCTATTGTTCTATTCTGTCCCTCCATCCAAAGGAATAGGAAGAATAAAACCAATTATTACAGGCAAAAAATCGCTCTCGAGAGCTAACAAAGCTGAGACCAAGACTAAAAGTTTTTCGGATAATATAAACGGCGTCACTCTAAGTGCCCTATTGTACTTCCTAACTTAGTTTTTAAAACATTTTAAATGTTTATTTAAAGTTTCGAAAATCATATTCTCACTGCATGCCAGTTTATTGGATTTTTACACTTTGCTTCACTTTGTAGCTTCGACTCCTATAAGAGTAAACTTGAAGTCGGAAATTAAATTTGCGTAAAACTAACTCTGAATCGCAGATTGACTGGCGTTTCGTTGGTAATTTGTTTGTAAAATATGCGTTAACAGTCAGCGTTGAATTGATTTTCGGCGCTCTAGACCAGAATTCATGAGGAGCCCCTAGCTGCCCAAGTTCTGAATTTCTGAAGAAAGATTTCTCGAAGAGGTCAGGGACGGAGGGCCGCGAAAGCTGGTTTTCCAGTAAAAGCACAGGCAAGCCTCTTTTATTTTTATTTTTTGGAGGTCACTCCGTAATACCCAAGGTGATACTTTTAATGCTTGAAATGACCTTTTTTCTTTTTGGAGATAACTTAATGGCGACACCTGCCTCATGCAATATCCACACCTGTTAACAGTAAAAGCGATCTAAATTCAGCCACGTCGTTTAATAAAAAAATGCACTCTCTTTTGAATAGGCAACTACAAACTGAAAGAATACTTGCACTATAAAATTTGAATATACGCAAGCTCTTTGATCGGCAAGCACAGAAAAAAACAATTTTACACTAGGTTACCAATGTTAGAAATGTAAACTAAAGCCAATGCTGGGTTGTAGCTTAGAAAGCAGTTTGTTGAGTGTTGTCTTCTTTATCGATTGTTATTGGATGGTTTTGTTTCTTTTTGTCGGATCGCATTTTTTCGCGGCTGTTTCTCGATCCTTCCTTCACTTTTTCTAGTTTTCCAGCACAATCTTTATTTTTAGGTGTAGACTCACAATTTTCGAAAAAGTTAGTACAGGGATTTGCTCGCAATTTCCCTGTGTTGGTGCCTTGAACTGTCGGCTGATCATCCGCAATTTTCTTCTTGGGTTTGTCAATAATCGAAATATCTTGAAGAAACAAATGATTTAGAGAACGAGACACGTTGCTTTGTTTCGGTAAAGTTGCCGATCTGACAATCCGATCGTTCATCGGTCTGTTGTTTTCTGAAAGATGTCACCAATATTGAATATGCTAATTATTTGGAAGGGTTGAGGCAAAATTGATATCTAAGCGTCCAGAGATCACAAGCGAATAAAAGCCGTGCATCAAAAACATTCTGGGATCAACTAAACCATTAACACATAAGGGCCTACTTAGCACAAACCTGTTCCATCCGATTCTCTTGGATATTCTTTTCGCCAGTATCGACTTTGAAAATGCCTGAAAAGTACACATGTTTCAACTACGCCCGCAAGCTACAAAAATATTTTGGAAAGTCGTAAAAACTTTATAAGAAATAAGTTGGTCTTTTTTTTTTTATTGGTACGCTTAAACAATTTTGGGTGAAGCATGCCTCCAAAGCCTTTTCCTTGGTTTCGAGCACAAATTTCAACTACAGGCTATATTTTTGTTTGTTGCTATTTAATAGGCTTAGATATATACGTTTTATCAGTGCATAAGCTTTCAAAAACCTACATACCTGATCTGCTTCTTTCTACTTTTTGTTTTGGTTGCGTACAATATGCAAACTATCATAGCAAGCAGGAACACCATTGTTACAGCAAGTATACTGGCATAATGAATTGTACGATAACTTTCTAAATAACTAAGCGTGCTGTTTGAGTTTTCGCAATAGTGAGCATCCGCCACTGATGGAGTCATTCTTTGTTGCTACATATCGCTTTTAATCCTATATCAGCCTTAGAATGATATCGTTTTGTAAGGTCTGTAGGCTGCCTCGTAATTACTTCCCTGAAATCATTTTCTTTTAAACTATGTTATAGGTCTACCTGAGGCTTTTCACAGAATAAAATGCAGACAAGCTTTCTCGGAAAAAAACCATAGAACAGGTAACAAAATGATTATTCAACCGCGCGACTGTTTCTCGTTAAATTTGAATGACGTGAGCAAAACTTGTTGCGCGCTATCCTATGACAGCGAGACTGCTTCATTGTCAGTGAACCTGGGTTTAATTCCCTTTTCAAGTCATACTGATACCGAAACAGCTTACAGGCCCTACAATTCTTCGGATTCCAAAGAGTCATATGGTCTTTACAATGATTAAGAAAAATTTGTAGATTATTGAATATCTCTGGAAAAAAGCATTTGCATGATTTAGGGTTATTCTTTTGAGAATCTGTAAAATAATATAGTTGCTCAAATAAGTAAATTTGCGTCGAAAGAATAGTTTCTATGTATGTATACTTGTTGTAATCTGTTGTGTATTTAGCAGTGATTGTTTTATTTGTAAACTAGCCGGCTTTGCCGACGCCCGCAGAGCTCCTCCATCAGTAATGTCCGGGTGTAGTACTTCGGTTCAACCTGCCAAGCCGGCTTCACCCATCCGGCTCTTGTGTGAGCAGTATCGAAAAGTTAATGAATTTTATGCACTTTCACAATTCTTATACACTAAATTGTGATCATCATATGCTCTTAATCATCACTGGCAATGCTCACAAAGAATCTTGCCATAAATTATTATCGTTAATACATGTGAATAAGCAGGGATTGTACATAATCAAAACTGATTGTAACGGCAAAATGGTGGTTGCTTTCACAATTAAAGAAAAAAAAACTGAGCCTATTTTGCCAATTGGTGCTGCCGCTTTCCTATTTATATTTGTGGTATTAATTTCAAATAAAAAGATTTCATTCCTTTTAAATTCAGTTGTAATGATATTGTGCAAATAAAAATTAACTCGAACTTGCTTTAAATATTTTTGGGTTCGAGTTCGAGTTCCACAAAATTTTGACTTTCGAGTTCGGCAAAAAGATCGAGTTTTTTTAAGTTTGAATACGCACCCCTGGTTATTACTGAGCTCATAGCAGCAATAAATTTGTTTTCCATATCGGGCCTTAACTAAGGTGACCATACGTCCTCTTTTTGGAGGACAGATCCTCCTTTTTGGTAAAAAGTAATTGGTCCTCCGAGGAGGTTTAAAAATGCCTTTTGTGTCCTCCTTTTAAATAAAAACTAATTTGATCATCCAAAGTCGTTCAAAAATTCCCTTTTTACGTTTACCCTGTGATTAAAAAATTATGTCACTACATATTAGTTCAAATGATAATAAGTTTAACTGATAAGGAATGACAAAAGGGAATTTCCTACCGGTCTACCTCAGACTGACTGTTGCTTTTGGTTTGAAAGAGTAAGATTGCATGGAAAACGGTACAAATACCGGTAAGTTTCCAAACTGCATTTTTTGTATTTTACTCAGCGGAGATGCGGAAATCTTTGTTGTTTTGGTCAATTGACCAAATTTCAAAGAAACCATTTAGATACATATTTATTTTAGTTTAAAAAATCAAACAATATTTTCAGTTGAACTGTTTATAATTATTATTGGTGTAATTTTGGAAAACTAAAACAAAAAGCTAAAAAATAAATGCGGTATGCCAAAAAGAAAATCAAAGTTTACTGAAGAACTTCAACAGAAGAATCCATTTTTTAGAAAAGGACCAGATGAGTTCGAAGCAGAATGCATTACTTAAGGCTACGGAACTTTTGTTTCTGTAGCAAATAAAGGCAAACTTAGCTTAGACATGTATGTAGACAGTTCAAAGCATAAAAAAGCTGTCCGATTTACATTTTTTTGTTTATTGGCATTATAAATTAAAAAAAATTGTCGCGTTTTAATACTAATATAGAACTTTCGGTTCTATCTCAATCTTAAATTTCTTTTAAAATTGAGGCGACGTATGATAATCGCTCGGATAATTAGCTCTGACTGCAACTTAATAAAACTTGGAAAAGATTGGATTCCACTAAAAACACCTTAAACCACGATAAGAACAGAATAATGTATTCACAGAAATAATACTTCACGACTTCAAGCTTCTTCGCTCAACGATCTCAGAATTAATCACTTTACTACACAATCAGGAAACCGCCAAAACTAATTTCACCAATAACTGTTAATATTCTCCACGTCAACAGAACTCACAATAAAATTATTACTAAAAATAAATAGCCCTTCTTTACTCCGTCAATCAATCTCTCTCCCCGTTACAATGCTTCTCTATACTACTTTCTACTACTACTCTCCAAAAAATTCCAGTCGCCTTATATATAAATCGAAAAAAAAACAATCCAGAAAACGGTAGAACGAAATCACGTGAAAAAAAAAGCATTACTTGTTATGTAATAGGTCAACAAAATTCTTCGAAAAAGCTAGAATCACTAGATCAATCTGGAATTTTACTATGCCGTAATAACAATTGTGACGTAATAAAGGCGTACTTACAGCAAATCCAATTGCGAGGAAAAAAGGTGTTTTTTTTCAATCAGTAGCCGAGCGAACAAATGATGCAGCACTTTACACGTAAATAAAAACTATTCTTACAAGACAAATTTCCTTTTTCGTGACGACAATAAACTGCTGTATTTGTACTAATTGTCAAACTATAATTATCAAAAGCGGTCAGTGTCCAACAAATGTCCAGAAAAATTTTCCCAGCCTTGCAGAACAACTTGTAGGGCTGATAATAATTATTATCAAAAAATGTCCTCCTTTTTGATAATGAAAATATGGTCACCCTAGCCTTGTTTCGTTTTTTAATCTTTCGTTAGTTTTTTTCCGCTTTTTAAAATTTAGATTGAAATCCTATTTCCATGTTTTCCTGTGACAGAGATTCCCAAGCTAAATAAATTTCTGACTTACAAATCTAATCTATAAAATTAAACGACGCACTGTTGTTGACATCAAGAAAAAGCTCTTAAAAAGGTCATCAAATCAAAAATAGAGGGAAGTAAGCCCCCGACAAGTTGACCTACCAAAAACAGTGATCATCTAGTCAATGATCAGAACAAGAGGCTCTCAATGCTGGTTGATTACACAAAAAAGTCGTCAAAGATGTAAACTTCGGACACCCTTACTTTTTCCGAAGAACGCACCAGTGCATCACTACGCCCCCGTTGGAAACCTCTGCCTTATGAGGTTGTTTCAACATTGACGTGGAAGCTAATCATGGCTCTTGCGAAGAGTTGAAATTCTTAGTTGGAAAGCTGAATGTTTGCCTTAAGTAAAATAAACTCTTTTGTATCTTTTTGAAGGCCAGCGCTCGAGAGATCAAAGTAAGAGAAATGTTTCTCATTTAAAGTAGCCTTGTGAATAAGTTGCAAATTCTCAGTGGTAAATGCTTGATCTATAAACTTGTAGATTAAACGAAGTAGAAAATTCACCTCATGCTGTCAAAACTAGTCCCAGCCTAATTTGTGTAGGAAATTTAGAACATACCGTAACTCTGGAGTGTGCAAATTTTTTTTGCTGATGGGCCAGTTTCACTCTCACAAACCCTTTGTTTTTTTTGAGATCAATCTCAAAAGAGAAAAGTTTTTAAACCTTTTTTATTTAGGGTGATAAATCTGAGGACACATGCTACAAGCCACACTACAGGCCTCACAATTTGGCTGGTGCACTGCAGTTTGCTTAACCCTGATGCAATAGATCTGCAATTTATTGAATTAACTTGTTGCCAATTGAGTCTGATTCAACTATACCTCGGAAAAGCATTTTATAAAATCCAGCACAGCTATGGTTTGAAAGTATAAACCTATAAACTAATAAAGTTTAAGCTGATTGTTGACTTTTGAAGGTACAGCCATGTTGTGGTATGTGGGCAGTAGGTTTTAATTAACTGATGATAGGCTAAGCGAAGTACTGGTACTGGTAGGTCTATAACAGTTGCAGAAGTAAAAGTTAATTATTTGGCAGTGGCTATTTCGCCGTCGATGGCAATTTGCCCTTGGAATCTATTTTGCCGTGATCATTCACGTGTGTTTATATAGCCAAATTTGCTATAATCGCACCAGTGACTCTGGTGTAGTGGATAGAGTGCTGGTCTTGAGGTACCATAGTTGTGGGTTCGAATCTCAGCTGGCCAGGGCTTTAAAGGAAAGGCAGTGTACACTGAAGGGGCAGGCACAGTATGTAAATGTACGGGGCAGTGTACACTGCAAGGGAGTGTACAGGGTGGGGGATAGAGACCTGGGGGTGCAAAATTTTTTTAATTGGTTTTTAAAATTGACCAATCAGAGACGACCAAAAGTCACATGTTTAGTACGTCATTAAAATTGACCAATCACAAATAACTCAATGGCAAAATAGTCTCTGAGGGTAAATTGCCGTCGACGGCAAAATAGCCACTGCCTAATTATTTCATAGTGGCTGTTTTGCCTTACACAATTGGGTGTCTTTAAGTAAGTACGTTTGCTACGTTGCAATCAGTGTTGCAGTAGACTAATGGTTAGTACTGGTATTGCTGCATTTCATTACATAGTTATTAGTTCAATTTTTTGCAATGGCTTTTTCTTGAGTGGGGGTAGTAGTCTCTGGAAGATGAAAAGCAATATAATTTTTTGTTTGTTTCCCCAATTATGTAACAGCAGTGGAAGTAACCCCCTGGAAGGGGGGCAGGTATATATACGTCAGGAGGTGAACACTGAGGATTAAATTATTAAGTCATACTATTAACATGGTAGAAATTGACTAGTGACAAATGACTAAAAGTTTTTTTTTAACCCAAACAACTTGTCCAATTAGGAATGTTTATCAGCTAACTAGACTCTAATGGTGAAATACCATTGATGGCAAAATAGACACTGCTGAATTATTGTAGTGTAGAACTCTTTGGTTTTGCTCATTTTCAAAACTCGTTTTAGCATTCAAACTGAAAATTAGTTTATGATATAAAGCAATATTGATTTGTGTTTTATGTTGCTGTAATTTGTAATATGCACATGATAAGAAAAAAGAGGAGTGACAAGCCAACTGTTTTACCAGTTCGACCACCCCCACCTTCAATTGAAGAAATCAGTGATGATATTCAGAATGCAAATGACGATGACATTGTATTTACATCAGGCCAGTCATTTGAAGATGTAAACACTAATATGATTTTTACAAAAACAAATTCTACTGAAGAAGAATTTGAAAAAGTTAACTTCAAAGTCTATACCAAAGTCGAGGAGGAGTACAACAAAGTTCTCAAATTTGTGAAACTGCAAAAGAATTTAAAAGAAGGCCAAACAGAATTACTTGAAACGTGTAGTAAACTTGCAAAATCTAGTGAAATAGTTGAAACAGAAAGGGCTGCTTTAGAAACAAAGCTAAATCAACAACAAGAACTGTTTAATTCGTTATTACAGTAGAAATATTTTAAAGTGCAGGTTTTGCTTTTGCCATTTCAAGTCTGTTAGTCTGGTAGCTTTTGTGTGCACTTTTACATAGAGTGTTACAAATGCAGATCTTCCACGTGACATTGGCGAATATAATTGGTAACTCCATATATTAAATGAAAATTGTGGTTTAGTTTGGCAGTGTGCGATTGTTTTTGCAGGTGGGCCAATTTCCAACTTTTAAAAGTTTTGGTGGGGTCAGTTCAAGTTTGTTGTCCATGTTGATACTAGGCTCGTTTAAGCAGCAAAGCCATGCCTGGTGGTGGTCTTCATGCAAAATGGCTGTGGAGATCTTTTTTTGGAGATCAATATTTTCAAAGCTGTAATTTCACCAAAATTTCCAAATTTTTGGTGTATGTTTTTTTTAAAGATTGGTTTTTTGGATGAAAGATCAACGTGCTGGTGTAGTGGTTTGAACGTTCCCTTCGCAGTCAGTAGACCTGGTGTTCATTCCCCCTGTCAAGTTATACCAAAAGACTTTAAAAAATGGTATTCACAGCTTCCGTGCTTGGCGCTCAGCACTTAGGGGAGATTGTGGAGAACAAACCGGCAAGTTCGCTGGTTGTGTCCTTGGGCAAGGCACTTAACAGGATGCCCCCATCCTTATGTGGAAGACAGGTTGCCCAGTTTTCCCTGCGAAAAGAGGGTTGGTGGCACGAAGGGCATCCGACCGTAAAACAAATACCATGTTATAAATTGCAGATATCTGCTGTGGCGACCCCAAATTGGGAATAAGCTGAAAGACAAAGAAGAGATTTTTTGGATGAAAGTGAAAAGTGCCACATTTGGGGTTCCATCCACCGATTGTACACCCCTGGTTCATATAATTTCCCACTATTTTAATAAATTAGTATTTTTGATATCAGAGATGAATATCACTACCCATATTGGCTGTTATGTAATAGGATGTATGTAGTAGTGTTTACAGTATGGTATTGATTAGTAACTTGATGTTAGGCAGTGAAATGGTGATTTTGGTGTCAACGATGAACGTGAGCAGCAGCATATATGGTGGTAGCTGGCCATCATACTGCAGTTGGGGAATTTGACAGAAAAATGTCAACTTTGAATCAAAGCGCAAACTTTCAAAGCAACAGCAGTTGCACGTTTTCTGATGTGCCAGTTACCAACAAATCTAAATTTTGCATGTTGGCAAACGATTTTTTTCTTGATAAGTTTGTAGATTTGGAAGTTGGGTGCATTTGACCATCACCTCTCAGTCAAGATTTTTGGGAATAACACAAATTGTCAAAAATTGCAAAAAAAACTCACTTGCATTGTGCCCTTGAAAAAAGCACTTTACTAATGTTCTCGCGACTGATCGCATTTCGTTTGATAGAACTGCTTTCACGCAACTACAGTAGGTAATTTGTATGTGTTACAAGGCAAAAACCTTCAGATTGACGATTTGTCTTGTCGAAGTTACATTGCCTGCAGCCGATCTGATGATGAGAACGTAATCTTATTTGAACAAACGGGATTGACCGAAAGTTTAAATGCGTTATGTTAGTCCAGTCAGCTGTCAACGGTGACTTGAAGATTGCTAATGAAGCACTTCTAGCAGCATGCGTTTGATGTATTGACCACTATTATTTATTTTTCTTCATTTTAAATACAGCATGCATTTACGCTAAAAACTATTGAGCTTTTCTATATTTAGGAGATGTGTAGCAAACAGTTCTTTGTGTTAGTTTACCTGAAGCGCATGTTCTTTTATGAAAGAACCAAGTTTATATATCAAATTTTATATTAATAATTGCTTCCACACTTAAAAACACAGTGTTTTACATTTGAAAAAACGTCGATAAAACCGCTTTAAATTTTAGTAATCACAGCAATCAAGATGTTAGAAAGAAATAGGATCAGAGTAGATGCTTTACTCAATCCTGCTGCGAGGCTCTGGATAACTAAATGCACGGCAAACCACAGCAAACAAAACTAAAACCCAGGCCTAACCTGCAGTGTTGTCGATGTGATATTGAACAGTGGATTTGAAATTACATTAACCTACAGAACACTGCAAAAGGGAAAAGGAATTTCTACAACAAAGGGGCGGCTACAATGACAAGCTACTACCACGAAATGAACTACAATCACACCGTTCCAAGGGAACAAACTACTGAAAAATGACGCAGTATGAGAAATATGAACATATTTACAATGAAAAAAGTGAAAGGTTTGGCTACATAACTCAATGAAAACTACTATGCGAGATGAAGGTAAAAGTGAAGGCCCCAAAGTACTGAAATACCCCCAAACGTTAAAATCATCCCACTTAACACGCAGCCCCTCCCGATATAGACATGAAGACATTTAAAAGTGAACGAAATCCGTGCGTTTAATCATCTAGTGCGCAGAGGAGGGCAGTTCCTCGCTTGATCCAGTGGGATTCGACTTTATTCGAAGGCAGCTTGATGGCCAGAACGTAATTGGTCGAATGGCCGGTCGTTGACAGGGTTCCTTTTCTTTCACTGGTCTTGTACACAGGACAGTTATAATCTTTGCCTGAAAGAGATCACAAATCGGATTAGATTTGGCCTCGCAAAGGTGGACCAAAACCGATTTTATTCGAGTTCTAGCTGATTTTGCAAGTCCTGCACGATAACTTTTTCGAGTTCGGCAAACACTACCCCAAAAAAATGAAAGCTTTAAGGTGAAACACAGCCTATGGTAACCGGGTTATTGACCAAACTCACTGCCAGCGAGAAATCGGCTTTTTATAAGATTTGTACTCATTTCGTAGCATCCGCCCTATAAAGAAAACGTGTCTCAAAAGTTGATGAAGCAACGAAAAACCTATAAATTAACGCAGACGCACGCCAAATAACTAATTTCGAGTCGGTTAATCTATAACATTCTATATCATGTCAGTCCTACCTCGTTTGATGTTTTCAAGTCGATTGGGCTTAAGCCATATAATAGGAACCGTGTCAAATAAGACCTTCGGATGCTGTTCTGCAAGCACACCCCTGAAAAACAGCACTGCATTTTAAAAAATGTGACTATGGATTTGCTATTGGTAGTAGCAAGCTACAGTACGTGGTGAACATAAAGTCTTGACCTGATTATAAAACTCTTTTTGCACTTAGGGTAAACTGGAAGTTTTGATTAACATATACTTTTCGGTATTCAGAAAATGTGGACTTTCAATAAATATGTTAAGTACATGATAATGATGCGAATATGGCATCAATGAAAGAAAAAGCGCTATGTGTTTTGTGGTTCCACGAAGCAAGATCGGCAATTACAGCTGAAGGTAATTTTAAAAAAGAACATAATCAAATCCCCTTGGGTTTAAATAATCAAAAACTGGTATGACAAATTTAAACACTGGCAGCATTGGTGACCGTAAACCAATGAGCAGACCAAAATAGAGCTCATGTCGAGACATACTGAACTACTATACACACATGTATGTAAGTCAATAAAAGCTTTTTAAATACGTACTTAATTTCATGAATACCAAAAAATGCATGTAAATAAAAACTTCTTGTCTTGTCCTGGTAGTATGCCAAAAATTACTGTTTTACCTAGTTCACCAAAAGTGCAATAAAAGTTTATAAACACTTCATGCTTTCCCTGCATAATAATGTGTTCCCATTAACTGGTGTCACGCAAAATTAACTTAAAATTTCGTGGTTACAACAACTTCAGCCGTGTCGGCAGCGTTTTCGAGTAAACTAAAGCACCGTTTCAGCGTCAATTATGATCAAGCGATCATTGGTTCGACTCTGGCCAACGCCACATTATTTGCCTGGGGCAGCATTAGGGCAATTTTCTCTGCTTGGTGGACTCTAACAGGCAGTTAAATCATGAAACATTAAATCATTTAAGCACAACAAAGAAAATAAAAAACTCCATAACAAGCCTACGAGCAAACCGTCCCAAGTTTAGCGCCATTGCTACTGTGCTGCCAGCCAGAAGGATCAAGATGAAAGTAAGTATTTTCGAAAAAGTAGTTCAATCTACGCGTCAGTAAACTTCAATGACGTATAACTCTTTAAAATGGTCATAGCAGCTAGTCCTTCCGCACAACGTAGCCTTTCTACATGTAGAAAAACTTTCCTTCGCCAACGGCATGACAGCACAAAAATTATGTTGCTTTTCAGCTTGAAACTTCATCGCGCTCAGTTTGGTTCTCAACTCCAATACGAAAAATAAAACGTGGAACTCAACAAAAGAACGCAAGCAAAACCACACCAACTTCAAACACTCACTTGCGCCTGTCCCATTTGGCACCATCAAGGAACAAACCATGGACGTACACGCCGTCAGCGGGCGCACCGTCGCTGGTCTCGTCGAAGGGAAGAACCTCGAACTCGAAATCAAGTTTATCGATTGGAATGGTGTATTTGCGAGCATAATTTTGTCGAGCGCCGGTCAGGAAAGCTTGAGTGAAGAAAAAACCGGAAATCCAAAACACGTCGGGCTTTCCGAAGTCGAACCAATCCTGCAAAACAAAACTGGTGGGACTGAAGCGATTATGGCGTTTTACTATTGTTCATTCTTGAGTGTGAGTTTATGCTGTATCTGCTAACTTTTAACCTAACTGGACCACTGCGACGGGTAGACTGCTTTGCACCACCATCTGTCTGCCACGTAAAGGTGAGGAATGTTGTCGGGTGCAAGGCAGTGTCTGCCATAAACGAGATGAACCGTTTTTGGTTTCAAGCTCACGTTTGGGGCTCAAATTACGACACTCTTCTATACAATCTACGATAAATGCTCACTAAAAAGTCACATAAAGTCACTTCGCGGTCAATGATGAGAACTTGCTCCATTCACTGAAAACAAGATAAACAGATAGTGTAGTTTACTACACTCTCTGTTCATCTTTTGTTCAGCGATTTGAGAAAGTTCTCATCATCATTTTTCGCTGCAGGCTGTGATTATGGGGCGGAGCATTCCAGAAAAGTGGCTGTCCTTCCTTTCAATTTGGCTTTGCTCCAAGTTTGTCAGCAAAAATAACCTTGCGCTGCCGGCGCATTCTTTCACCGCTTATGAAGATAGTTGTGCTTCCAGAAGTTTAAACTGTAATCCTGAAAAATGATTCTTTGGCTGTGATGTAGGTGCCATTGTGCCTAATTGTTGGTAAAAAGGCAGTTTTAAAGAAACTGTTTTTCTTCAAAGTAAAGTCTACTCGTACCTGCAAAAACTTGAGCCTGGCCAGAAAGTTACTGACGTAACTTCCAAGCGGTTTCAAGTTGGGATAGGACTTCTTCATCCACAAAGCAGGAACTTTTCCTATCAGGAGGCTGTCCGCCACGCTTTCAAGCTCAGCATTCATTACAACCAATCCTCGAATGGCCTTACGAAGATTGATCAGTGTGGTACGAATTACACGGAGAAGACTGAAAAAAGCATTAATGAAAACTCTTATGCTGATTAAAAAGGACAACGAAGGTCTACGAAAACAATTTTTGAGCAGGTTTGTGGAAAGCATTCCCGGGCTATTTATAAGCACAGGGAGACGACCTGCCTCCGGCCACTGGCCAGCGGGGAAGGACAGGTTATATCTTCAAAATCATTTATTTTAGTTATAATAATGGTTAAATCCAAAGACAGAGGCGTACTATTGTCATAATAGAAGTTCAATAAAGATTTAAGTACCGGAAATCATTAGATCAGCCAGTAAGAACATCAAGCTATAGCACGAGATAAAAGGACTTAATATAGTTTATCATTTATTTATGTATCCATGGATTATGATGCTGGTATCAATGAAGACAAAAAACACTTTATAAATCCAAGGCATTTGTTAAAATCCCACCCGAAGTAAGTTTTTATCGATGCTAACTTGTGGTGACAACGCGTTTAGTAGCTTATGAATCATAGAGACCAACATCATAATTTAAAGGTAAATCTCTGTTCTGAATGTTTTTGCGTCACGTCCTATAATACAAATGTTGATTCACAAAATATAAAATAGACAACATTGTTGTTCGATCTCTAGATAATACAAATATCTTTCTTACTCAAACTTCAATTACAGTTTGTTTGTTTTTAGATAGTCACAGCAAATTTTGAATTTTGTTCATGCAACCAGTGCAGGGAGAATACAAATGTTGTGGCGGAAATAGACAAATTTTTGACTTGCAATGCAGTAATCTAATAAATGGCTTGTGCGTCGGGCTATTGAAATCATTATTCTAAAATTTTATACCAACTTTTGTATATGATCGGTTCTGATAAAAGTATTAAGTAACCGTCATAATTAACCTTTCTGACAAGACAGTACCAGTCGAAACAGCTCTTACTTGTTAAACCTCTCCATTTCCTGAACCAACACTGTGTTCATACTTTCACCATATGTAACTGGGTACTTTTCTAGGGCCATTTCGACATCGAAATCTTTCGGAAGTTTGCCGAGAATGTCTTCGGCAATTTCATTCAGTGTATCATCGGTCCTCCCTCCTCCTCCTCCTCCGGACTGGCAACAAAACAGTGATTTTACATTAAGACTCTTGCAGTTAAAAGGTAATCTACTAAAATCCTTAGACAAGTTACGTAAGGTCTCAATACAACAAGTCTTTTTAACTTTTTTTGCCTCATCTATCTCTTGAACATCAAGAAAAAAGACATTTAAGCTGCTTTTTTACATTTACCTTCAGATTTGTAATGTCGTTGACCGTTTGCTGCAATGCTACACAAAATTTTTTGGATTATAAACCCGATTTACTTTGAGAAAATCCACGAAACGCGACCACGAAACTTATTGCTGTAATCGCATATCACGTGACGCACTTTCCTGATTGAACGTCGTTTTATAAATTTTTACAGCGTAGCCTATTCATGAAACTCAGCTGAACATTGACTTTTTCACTCTTTAGTAAAAACCATTCTTAATCTAGAGTAATGCAATTGCTACATCATCAAATAACAGTTAGTCTATAGCAAAATATAAAATAAACAAAAACAATAACATTAAATTGAAAGTTTGAGAAATCTTCTAAAATCTCAAGAGAATTGTAGAACAGCCTGAGATTCACTTGCTTGATTGCAGGGCTTGTGGTAGAAATACGCTGTTCCAGCAGTATTGGCAACTTCAAAGTGGACATGAACACAAACAACCGTAGGATAAAGTTCTACATAGAAAGCCTGAGGACCAACCTGCGAGCCCATTGCTAGCAGCACTGAGTCAAACATCTGCCTCGTCTCCTGCAGTTCTTTCGAGATATCAACATTTTCATGCATTCCAAATACCTCTGGTTGTTGCACCACAGGAAAATCCTACAAAAAAGTAATGTTTGTGGTATCTATTTCTCAAAGTCCTATATCGGGAAATAGTTTACCAGATAAAGGCAGAGGAAAGCGAGAAAGCACTCTACTCTGCTATACGCAAACAATGTTGCTAAAAAATTACATGTGTTTTTAACCAGCAGAATAACAACACGTTTAAAACCTACATCAAGAAAACGCAGTTTGGTAAGCACAGATGAAAACAATTGGATAGCACTCACTTTAATAAACTCAATGTATTCTTCATAAGCCATTTGCGGTGGCACATAGTAGTTACCACTTTGCGACATTTTGTACTTGTGCTCGTGCACAAGAGAAGGACAGTAGACGTCTTTTAAGATACTTCGTAACAGACGTCGATCCCAATCGTCTGTTACCCTTCCACCGTAGTTGCATTCTCCAGTCAAGTACGTGATGGCCGTGAAAGGAATGTCTTCTGAATCGTTGATAAAAATCTAAAAAGTAATTGTTTAAACATGAACAACAAAAAGATTATCTTCAATCACTTGAATTAGCAGATTTATCTGGAAAACTCTTTGGACGGCTGGCCACCAATCTTTCAGAGGAAAAGCGGGTTTCGAAGACTCATGCTGACTGCTCGTAGGTTTTGCTATAGTGTCTTACAAGCTTCATCGTATGCTTCGTGCCATAAACTCTTACCAACAAGATTGTGGTTCAAACCTCAGCAAATGCCGTTTAAGCTCTTGACTTCGACAAAACGCACACACGGTACTTGTTTACTTAGAACATAAAACACGATAACTTTTAATGATAATGACTGATCCTATTCTTTCTTAGCAATAACGGCCTGTTGAGAAATCAAAATACAAGCTTAACAAAGTAAGGAATGCAACGTTTGCAATTGCATGCTATAGAATGCCCCCATCAACTAAATAGGCCAACACCAAACGCCCCATCACCAATAGTTTCACGGTCAGTAGCGGGTAAGCCTATTTGGAGGTCGATATTGCACAAACCCTTTTCTTCTATGAAACGAAAGCACGGCATTAAAAGGTTGTCCCGGTTCACACAGGAAACCCATTTATGCTCAAACTAGAGACAGTAGGTTTGGAACCAGTCGTGCTTGCAAACTGCAAATGGTAGCCCTCCACCGACAAAGGCAAACTACCATTGGTGGATGTTGAAAGTCTCCTTTACGACATGCTCTATGAACAGCTTCCTTATTCTACTTGGGTAAAGTACAGGCAGTCGATTATGTCCTCTAAAAAGTCTCCGTAAAAAGCAACAAATTTTTACTTGTAGCTGTCGGACACTAATTCTGAGGTCGGATTCATTGAATCCGTACGGAATATTCCATCCTAGAGGACCAAACTTTCTCCGTTCTTGTACTAAAGCATGGAAGAAACACAATCCGAAAAGAAGTTTTTCAAAAATCTGAAGAAAATTAATATTTTTAACAAAAAAATAAGTTTAAAACAGTAATTGTAGCCTATAGACAGACGTGGGAATAGCTTAAATGCCCGTGATGCAAAATAAACAACAAAATATCAAAATTGCCACAAAAAGCTGTTTGTTGAACCAAATTAGTGCTCAAAACGAAAAATAGTGTGCCACAGCTCTCTTTTAAATTAAAAAATGGGGCAAAATCCACCGTAGAATAAAAAATAATGTTCAATTCGTTTTCAAAAAAATTTGTTCACGTTTCAACTAAATCTGAGACAACATTGGGCCCACCGGGTTAAAATTATCCACTAAATATGAATTCATAAACTGATTTTACCGGTGACTTTTCTTGGCAACTTGCAAAGAATTCAGGATTTGAAATCGGATCAGTCAGATACGATTGAAGGATGTTCATGCGAAGACCGGTCGGTGGTTCGTTGGTCATTTTTACTCCGTTTTGCAGAACAGTGACTGGAAACTAAAAAAAAATTGATGCAGTTTTAAGAAAATGGTGCTAATTTTTCATATGATAAAGACCAAAATGCGAACAGCAATGTTAAGTACCTTGTCTAACCATCCAGTCAAAAAAATCTCTACAATTAAACACAAAAAGTAGATAAAAATGTAGTAGCTATCGAAAACAAGCATTGCATCCAAGTAAGCAAACCTGCTCGGGTTCCAAACCCACATCCACAAAATTTCTGCTTTGCATTGAAGCTGTCCAGCCAACCACTGTACCTCAAACATACTATTCCACAACGAGATGCAAGCTTACCGTTAAGGTCTACAGTTTGTTTTATGGTGAACAAACCAAGGGCAGTTTTGCTTGCAGTTTGCATTTAAACAAAACTCCGATTTTTCAAAGAGCTGGCCCTCAGTCAAAACAATTAGCTTCGAGCACTATAATAGCTCGTACGCTTAAGCAGTGGCATGCAAATAACACCGACATAATACTGTTCTGCAAAGTTGTAACACACATACCTTTTCAGATGGATAGCTGGTCAACCAAAGACGGAAATCGTTATGCATTGTGTCCGGATTAAACTCTTCCAGCAACTTCTCCATTGCAGGCATCCAGGATACGGCCAAGTGGCAGTTTTGCAGGGCAACCCATGTCCCATCTTCCATTGCCGAGGCAATCATACGGGCGGCAATGGGACCCTGTCCTTGGCCCAGAGAAATCGCATTGAACTTTTCACCTTCGAAACCTTTGTCCGCCGCAAACTTAAGCAGAGCTAAAAAGAGAAACACATCCTCAATGTGTGCAAGATAAAAAAGTAGCTTTTTCTTTGTTTGGTAATTTTCTCAAGTTGTACATCAAAAGCAGCTTCAAGCGGGGCGTGCTAAAAAGGCATAGACGGCGAAATGGGAATGGACAAAGTGCTCTTGATTAGTCCGCAGCTACCTGCTTACATTACTAAAGGTAGCTGCTTGTAAAACTGTGTTTCCAACATAAAACTATCTTTCATAATGTAGAGCTAATAGCAAGTAATTAGCCAGTGAATTCGGAAAATACATATTGAGATTTTAAGTCACAACCTTATTATCAGTTTTGCACCAAAAACAGAAACAAGTCATGGCGAGCATCCTGAACTAAACCAGTATTACTCAGAAAAAACCTTCCGTCATATTTTTTCATCCTTTACATGATATGTTGTAGTATATGTCAGAGCAGTAATGGTTTAGTTCAGGAGAGCAGCAAAGACTGGTTTCTGCTTTTTAGAAGCACTGCTGATGAGATTATGACTCGAAATCTCAAAATATAATTTCTGAATATACAGGCTGAGTGATTGCGATTAGCTCCAGGTTATAAAAGATCAAAAAATAAGAAAGTGATCATCGGTCAGGGTAGCTACGTCAAATATGATGGATACTTAAAAGAGACAGTTAAAACATTTAAATCGAAGCAATACGAAATTAGTTTTAACCTGCCCAAGATTTGCGCCTCAATAGTTCTTTTTTGTCATTTATCCTGCAGTCACGATAAGCTAAACCGTTGCGGTTGAACGTTGAACAAATGTTTAAGCTTTTACGAGTTACCAGTACTGCCGACTCAGCGCATTGCAAGTATCAAGCATTGCCTTACAATTAGTACAATTAGCATCAAAAGTAGAACAAGTAGAGGAAATCGTCGTTGTGCCATTTTAAACATTGTAACTACGGTCAACTTACGAAAATTTCGCTTTCTTTACCTGCCATTGGATCAGCGCCGGGCGAAAGAACAAATATCAGCGGAATCGTCTTGTTTGAATCCGCGTACGACTTTGTAAGATCGAAAGGCGGAGGCTCCACGAACTTTCGTCCGAGTTTTTCAAGAACAAATTGCCGTACCATGGGAATAACCTGAACAGAAATTGGGTGAACGAATGCGTTGGGTCATAGAACACAAAACATTGCGGTTTATCCAGACCGAAGCATAGCAAAATTATAAAAAAACCTTAATTCTAATTCGTAGGGCAAGAAAATGACTTTTAAAACAGCAGTGCAGCAAAATTACGTAAAAGCGCTGACCTTATCCGGACGAAGACACCGAATCACCGTCATACGCTGAAACTCGTTTAAAGTCCGATCCCAGGGGGCCGGAAGATGAGCGTTTTGAGGTTCTTTCAGATCGTACACTTTTCTCCACTCCGTCACTTTGTCTTGAAAATGATCTCTAAAAAATTAAGCAAGGGTTTAGTTTTAAGCAATGATGAATGGCATATAAAGTCAATTAACTGACGAGAAAACAGCATGACACAAAATAAAATCATCCTGTTTGATTACCACACAGTAAGCCTATACATTCTCGACTTAAAATAGTAATCCCAGGATGTCAAAAGAGATAGGCTAGTTCAGTGCTGCCCAATCTTTTTTGCACTACGAATTGGTTTCATGTTCGCATCATTATCATGCATTACCCTTCAAGACGCGAAGCTCTAGGTTGCCGAAAGGTATAGAAGACAAGCTGATAAAAATAAACTTTCACTTCACATGAGGACAATGGTCATGGATGTTTGCCAGTGGAAATGCTGTGATCTCAATTTCATGGCGCACGTTTCAGGTTTACTTCCACAAAAGGTTATTGACAAAAAATGCAAAATTTTCAAAACTCAAGTTGATCTCCGAAAAAATGGCGTCTCCTGAAAAACTGCAAAAAGACACCTCAACTGTCTTCCTCCAAAAAAGCGAAACTGCCCGGTAACAAATATCTTACATACCGGTGATTGCAGTGGGATCACTGAGCTAGACAACAACGGCAATCGGTCTAAGTAGTGGCAGGGGCATCACTTTTCACTAAAGCATTTCAAATGGCTGCCGCTTTCCCCACTTGATCAACATGTTTCAACTACTTCTCTGGATTGCTGCGTTGTTCAGAATGTTTCGAACCTTTTCTTAAAAAGAATCGAACCTCGCTGTACCAACGATGAATGCCACACCCGTTCGACTACGCAGCTAAAACTTACAAAAATCCTTTAAACGCTGGAAGATCTTTCATCCGGCAGATCTCGTCCCAGGATTTGTCACTAAGCCAGGAAGAATCTGGATTCGCTCTCTTGTTTTCCAAACCGACCCCTCCAGTAAGGAAGAACAGAAATTCCTCTCGACTCAGGTCACCTTTCGCCCTATGAAATAAAAAAGTAACAAGCAGTAGAAAGAGGATCATAACCTTGTTATAACTGTCTGAAGCTGAGAAAATATATAAACGTAATTATTTTATTGAGTATGGAACACATTATTGCGATTTATTTATGGCAGTTTATCGACGGTATTTGCTAGGCTAGTTCAGTTAATAGAAGAGAAACGGCATATAATACGCGGTCGTAAAGCATCCTGTATATTGAGTCTTTGACACGCTTTTTCTTGTCATAAATTTAACACACCACTTCTTGGTTTATAAAGCCCAAGAAAAAGTTCTCTATCAGAACTATAAAACTCAAAATAAACATTAAAGTATGCTTTGTAAAACATGCATCTTATTTTACAAGCAATTCTTTGTAAACTACTTGCATTGTAAGATTGGAGCACAGAATGAGAGAGAAAAGCAACTTGTCTTTTTCAAACAGCGACCGGCATACGTTGCAGTAGAGATTGTAGGTGAAGTGATCGGTCAAATAACGAAGTCGCTTCTCGAGGATCTTTGACTTGTTACTGAAAACAGTGGAAACATAAAAACTTGAAACTTTTTGTGAAAACACCAATGTGTGTGTGTGTGTGTGTGTGTGTGTGTGTGTGTGTGTGTGTGTGTGTGTGTGTGTGTGTGTGTGTGTGTGTGCGTGCGCGCGTATGTGCGTGCCTGAGTGTGTGTGTGTGTGTATGTGCGTGCCTGAGTGTGTGTGTGTGTGTGTGTGTGTGTGTGTGTGTACATACCTGTCCATAATAGAGTTGACATAAAGGTTGACAAACCAAGACAGTGAATACTGGTACATTGGATCAATATTTGGAAGATCTGTAATACTGAAGAATAGTATGGAAGAGTGTTTTGCGATTGGTCTGTAGCCTTCACGTGACTCGGCAATCTTTTGCTCCGTCGATTCTGCGATCTAAAAATGAGGCCATGAACTAAAAAGTGATGTTGTGTAAAAGACTTTACATGAAAAACTGAAACGTTGTTTTTATTAGGTAGCTCTGCTGTGCAATAAGTGTAGCTAAATATTAAATGAGTTTTGAATCAAAGTACTAAACAGAAAGGACTCATGCACCAAGAAAAAAACACGTAAGTAGTGTACTGCATAAGTTGCGACACCGTGGAGAGTTGGAAAAGTTTTAAGAAAGCTGATTTGCTAACATTTGCTTGAGATTAAATTAAAAGATTTCATAAATTGGACATTCATGGTCAAGTATATAACATAAAGAGAGTGTGATGGGTTTCGGGCTGTTCGTCTATTCTTTTCAACTTGCACAGTGATTACTCCTGATGCTGCAATGATCTAGGAAAGATTCACGCACTGTCATTACTCTACGATCGTGGCACAACTCCTGCTTCCTTAACCTTGGTGCAATGAGAAAAATGTAGTTGTTACTTTTTGTTTCTTTTGGATTTCATCTGAAAGCACTTTGGAAGAATCTAGGACTTTGATTGCAGTCTCATCTTCCAGGATGTTGCCTTCCGAAGAAGAAAGAGTGTAGAGAATTTTATCTTCAATCTCTTTTAGTTGCTTCTTATTGGAAGCACTCTGGAGAATTAGGATGTTTCGCTCCTCCTCCAGCTCCGGCCTAAAAAGGAAAATGACTTCCAGCTAAGACCGGCAAAACGTTAAGCAATTAGAACTCTAATTACGGTCATTGCTACAAGTCTTTTCTGGCGTATTTTTGTTGAATAGCCAAAAAGAGCGAACTAGCGGTAACAGTGTTCTTATTACAATGACAGTACTAACGCATACGCTTAAGCGTAAAAGTGCAAAACAAGCGTTGTGCGAATCTAATCTTTATATTTTTCTGAATTTTACCATTCCTTAGTTATGGAAATATAGAGGTATCACAGTTCAACCCTGGGGCAGATATGAGATTTTCGTTTGGAGAAAGTCAACAATGCATTAGTTATGTTTCGTTCTACAGCGAAAACCAACAGTTCAGGCAATAAAAAAGCGGCGGTGTAATTCTTACAAATTGAATACGAACTGAAAACTGAATGTGAATTGTAGCTTGACCATTAGCACGACGCTAGGTGCCCAACATTTTACGACAAACCGGGTGTGCAGCTTCACCATTGTAAACTGGTGGAGCGCTCACATTATATGACGTCATTGGTAATAATGACCTGATTTTTGCTGAACCAAACTGCATCCGGATAAATCGGGTTGAACACAAACATAAACCATATCTCATTTTCTACCTCTCTTTTGCAACCACGATACCCAGAAGCTGATCTTCCAAACCCTCTGGAGTGATCATAAAGTTGAGGAGTGAAACTTTCGTAGCAAGCTCCGGAAGATAATGAGGATTGCGAAGTTTGGTTGTGATGTAAAAGCGGAAATCATTGCTGTACTCGATCACATTCTCACCGAGACGAATACACAGCACACCGCCTGTAAGCGAGTTGCAATGAAAGTAGTTGCAAATGAGTAACAAATAAGTCACAAAACAACCTATACAAAATGTTTCGCCGGGCCTAGCATGCAGAAGCTAGGTTTTAGGTTTTTTTCGCTTCAGGATAAAACATTCTAGTTCAGCGTGTGTCAGCCACTATCTGCTGGCCTTCGAAACAGACTTTCTACTGGAGCAACACTTCACTTCAAATTCCGGATAACCTTTCTGATGAACATTACCGATTTAATCAAGGTTCGTACCAACTGTCATAGTTACGAAGTCAGAAATATTTACCACTACATTGCGATGGCTGTAAAAAAAAAAGTGGCAATAACCTTGGCAGCAAGAAAAAAGTTAATTTCAAACCTGTTATTTTTACATTCAACTACATTTTAAAACTTTTGGCCTCAGAAAAATTCCTCCAGTAAAAATCTGATTCGAATTCGCTTCAGAATTACCAATGCTGTCAACGTAGGGCATTTCTAACGTAAGCGATAAAATCAAATAAGAAAAAATAGCGAAACGCGTTCTTTGCAATCATGCCGGAGTCCAACTCAAGGACTCACAACTGTGAACAAGCATATTAACGCAATGAGCTGCTTTGCTGAACATAAAACTGCAAAAATATTTGGACAAGATAGCTTTATTTAAAACTATCCCAACGCATTTCATTACCCTGCTTGAAAGTTTGCTTCAGCAGCAGTGGTTCCAAAGACGGATCGAGCTCCTGTCCTACGTTTTCCAGAAGCACAGGAGTTCCAAACTGAATTGAGTTCTCCATCACCCTCATGTAATCAGCATCACTCAGCTTGATCACACTCAACTTGTTTTCCTTTTCAGAATTTTTTACCCATTTATTGGCCTGGCCCTGGGGGTCGATCATTAGGGGCCTGAAACACAAAACAGGAGTCAAAAAGTGTAAAAACAAGTTCTTTCAATAGCACCTTACCATCTCCTCGAGTTATCCACTATAACGCCGTTGTCAATTGAGAAATTATCATTTGGCAACCCTGCAATGTTCCACGCCCGAATTTTAATGAGATCACCCAAGGTGGTGCTCAAACTAAACGAGTCTGAGCAAGTGATGTCGTGTTTCTGAAAAGTGAAAAAACTGTTTAGGAGCAGCATTTCATTACGTTTTTAACGACAACAAAAAGGTAAAAGAGAAGTTAACTTTTTTCCAGGTTAGCACGCTAACAATGAAGTTCATACGCTGGCAACCTAAAGTTTTACTTCTATAAATAGGAGAGATGCGCGACTGTTCTGAAATCAAATTCAACCAGTATGGCAGCATTGCTCTGACAGAGGGTATGTAGTTGCGATCGCAACATTGGCAAGTTGTTTGCTAATTTTTATTTGATTAATGTACAGGAGCAGAGTTTTAAGTTTTGAAAAAAGCTGCACGACCAACAGTGTTTTAAGTTTTGAAAAAAACTGCACGACTAACAGCTTTGCTCATAACAGTTATAATTAGAACGTGTTTGTCAAGACATTTTACCAAAATATTCTACAAAAACGTTTCATCGGTGTTTATTTAGCCAAGACCAGTGTTATGAAAGCAGGAGCAGTTTGTTTCCACGCTCAGACTGTTTTATTAGCAACAGCTTGCTCTTGACTATACTATCAGCCGCAAGCTTTCATTATATCATCACGTGACTCGTTGCAACACGCTTTTGACTGTCATGTAACTCATTACGTAATCCCAGAGATCTAATATGCCCCCACATAAAACCGTGTTCGCTTTTGCTTTGTTCGGTGGATGCGGCGCAGCCACTGATGGTCAAGGAAAGATTGCCAGACGAACATACTTAAAATATCGTAGGATCAACTGCATTGTGGCACGTGTGTCAAAAAATTTCCAGAGGACCTTAAACCCTTCTTTCTGAATATTTTAAGGTTTGAAAGCAGATAGTTTAAAAAATGTGATCAAACCCAACGTAAAGAGGTACATGACGTTACCTGATTCCTGAAGTTGTCTGGCCAAACCTTAAAAATTATTCGTAGGAATTGGGTGGAATTTGTACCCTACATTTCACATCAAACAAATCGGTATCTTAAATCAACTACTTGGTGTCAACCAGATTATGCTGGTTTTCATTTGATTGTTTATGATCACATTTATTACCTTGCATGCGCTTGTCCAGTTGATCGTACAACGTTTGCGGAAAGCTGCTGTGAACGCCCCAAGGTAAGCAATCACACCAGACGAAATTAAAACGTCGCCTGAAATCACAGCACAGCTAAGATGTTTTCTCGTCAAATACGAGACAAATTGGAAATGCCAAACACAGCAAAGTGACCATGCATTCCACACGTTAGCAGTCACCCTTACATGCTGCATGTAGTTTCATCGCGAAATGTGCAATCGAAGCCACTATTTTGCTTGATCATAATAACCGTTGTCAATTTGAATAACCGTAGACTACCATGCACAATCACTCTGAAAACTTGAGAAAGTCTTTCGAAAAGTGATGGTTGGACACGTAATTCATTCTAGATGTGGCTATGGCGCATTTGGAAGCAAGTCACCGTGCTTAGCAAAGCATTGGACACAAAGCCACGTATTATTTTCCTCATCAGCATAACAACAGCTCAATAGACCAACTAACCAGTTAAGTTGTCATATTGAATCTGTAGATCATGGGCAGCTTGTGTCCATCTTGTCTTTTCACCGCCCAAACCACCAATCAATTTTTGCGCACGGTCCAGTTTCTTCGAGCACAAATCAACCTAAACAACCCAAGTTAAGCAATCAAAAAAATCATCTCAAAAAAGAAGTCAATCAAGACTTGACTCACTTGAAATTCAAGCTGTTCCTTCTTGTCAGTGGCGGCTTTAAAATTGAACTGCAGTTCAGCTAGTTTGTCTTGTACTTCCTTCAGTTCAGCTCGCTTTGCATTCAGCACACTCATGGTCTCCGCCAATGACGTTTCAGCCTCGGCCAGTTTGATTTTTTTGGGAGCAACAACCTAAAGAAGCATTAAAAACAGTCCTCACGCAAGCGTACTGCTTACTAGGAACCAATCAGCATTTTTTCGCAATCAAGCGTAATCGAATTCGAAAGTCTTCCATAGTGAAGTTTTTTAGCCTCCACATTATAAGAGGCAGATAATAAGTTGCCCGACAATAGCAGTTCGTTTTGATGGTATTTTAGCAACCAGCCTTCATTTGTGACTCGCTTAAATCGAACTGCTGCTTGCTTCTACTCTGATCAAAGCAATATATTGCTCCTATTTGCTTGTTTGCGGTGGTTACTGTAGTGAGGGATTTAACGAATTTGTCAACAACTGTAACTGTAACTCCAAGAAACAGGCAAACTGTCATCATTACCACCAAATCATAACAGAAAACCTGTCTAGTGCTCGTCCCTAGCTTACCACTCTACCACGTTTGTTTGGACCACAAATGTTTTCACTTACTTTGGCCACTCTATCATAAACCTCCATCGCGAGAATCCATTTACACAACCCTTCAGCAGCTGACGAAGCCTTGGCTACTTTGGCAGGATCGAAATCAGGGTTAGTGATGTATTCGGTTCGGATTTTTTTCATGATCGCAACCTACAAAATATCATTTTAAAACAAAAACAAAGTTTTCGCGACGCACTTATAAAGTTTTAAAACAATCATTATCAAAAAAGTAGCTTCAGTTTCCGGCTTGGCTGACACTAACCACTGCAAAAGTTAGTTTGTTTCTTTTTCCCAATAAGTGCATCAAAGCAACCGCGACAAACTTAACGTACAAGCCACGATAGAGCTCGATTGCCAAGGTTTTGTTTGATGCAAGCGACCCAACGATTATTTAGACTTACTCAGTAGAGCAAGGGCCGACATCCTGCGGCTCTTTCATCCTTCCACTGCGGTTCCGTTCGACTTGGAAAATCTATACTAAGCATAGGAAAAAAAGCAGGGGAAATGAATTTTAAAAATCACCTCTGAAAAGTTGATCTGCGAAAAAGGTCTTTAAACCTGTTTTGAGACGAAAGTAGGAAATAATCACTTTCAAAAAGTCCATCTTCAAAAAAAATTTTCACGTATTTGCAGATTACATGGTTTTCCTTTCAGTGGAACTGGGTCCAAATGGCTTTTCGGGCGTTGACTTTGCCGTTAAGTGATAATCTCCAGAGGTGACAAGCCTCCACTTTCAAGCGCGGTAAATTGCCCAGCGGATTTTAGGGCTTTATGGCCTTTCGCAACCCCACCAAGGGGCAGGCATCGGGCAGTAAAAAGTAAGATCTCTTACGAAATGCGATGCTAGCACTAATTTCGCAAGATAAACTGAAACCAGTTCTACGCAGTAACACACTTACTGGAATGTTATCCTTGTCATATGTCTGCAGCATTTGCAAGAAATTCATGTCACCCAGCAGTTTCTTGCTCGGGCCCCAGTAATCCAGTATCTTGTCGCCTTTGCCGGAAGGGTCCGCAATCTTCTCTGGCTTCACGTCGCGCATGACACAAACAGCAGACATCACCAGCTTAACGCCAGCAGGAGGCTGCTTCATGGACTTCACGATGGTGATATCAGCAGGCTGGAAAAAATCAGTTTCGAAATACGAGCAGCTATGAATCGGAAAGACTGGTTTGAAATGAACTGCCATCTTTCTCCTAGCCTAATTTCAATTAGATTGACGGCATGAACCTGAATTGCCGTTCGTGCCGTACCTCCGTCCCGAGGAAGAAGAAGGGTAATCACAACAACATGAATCGGAAAGAAACTGTGGACCGCGTGTTTGGAATAGTTATGAACTTTCATCCTTTAGCTAACAGAAACGTTTCTGCCGATTATGCTAGAACAAAGTTGTGTTCAATCCTGACTCGGAATCGTCAATATTGCTGACACAGTGAATTTCTACTATAAGCACTGCAGTTGAAACAATTGACGGTAAAGCGCTTATTACAAATCCATAACAAAGTCCGTGTTACCTTTAGAAGCACCAAAAATAGGTGGATTAGCAGTTAAAATTTAACTGGGCAAAAAAGTGCAATAATTATTTTTGAGAAAAAATTCTTATCGCTGTTTTTCTGGCAAAAATACCAACCAATTTTTTTCATAGATGGAAAATCGTAATAAAACCAAATTTGGTTCTTTTCTAGCTTCCCACACTACATATCTCGTATAGTTACATTTTATCACAAAAACGTACTTTTTCTTTACGTTTCAAGGCCTACTTAATCGCGACTACAATCTACAACAGCACCTAGCTCTAGCTTCGTTTTCACAAAAAAACGCCATTTTTGAAAGTAGGGGTCAAAACTCAAATAGGAAAATCGCAAAATCTTAATTTCTAGATACAGATGATATTTAAGTGTTGGTCAATTATAGTTATTGCAGACCCGTTTAAAAATTTTGTAAAACAAATTTCTAATCCGCTCAAGGTGTCGTGAAAGTCACTGCTTACAGTTGATGTATGGAGGCAAAACTAAAAAAAAGTTAATGTTTCCTAAAGGGAAAAGTTGATACGAAGTAAGCCACTTGCTCGTTCCCACATTATCTTACTTTGAGAGTTTTCAGCGCAGCCATTGCAGCTTCTAAAGCTGGTATAGCCTCAGCCAGGTCGCTCTCGCATTCTTCTTTCAGCAGTTTTGCTTCTGCAGCTTGCTCATTGGCCACAGCCTCATCAGCTTGGACAACTTTGGTGCGTTCTTCAACCACAACTGTTTCTTTTTCAATTACCTGTCAATTAAAACTAAGCGTTTTCACTTCCAAGCTTTACATTTCAGCTTTGCGCGAAGAGAACTTCCATAACGTAGCTTTAAATCTGATCTTTCCCTTTTCATTTCGGATTTTTTTAAAGTTTTTATGATAAAATCAATCACTGTTAAAATATTCACCACACTGTGGCCTAAATTGTTGTCTCGTTCATTGCATTGTATTCTCCAGATTGCTAAGACAGCGACAGCGCGGCTAAGCATCGGATAATGATTGTCCAGACCTGCTTCAGACTTCCAAGATTCCGCGTAATTAGCTTAGTTTCACTTTCTATTATTCATTGCATGCTAATATCTGCCCAGTTCACGTTATCGACAGTACGCCAAATACCTACCAGAAGCAGTTTACTATTTTCTTCGGCTGTTACTATCAGCTGGGGTTGAAGATCTTGAAGTTCTTTCTGCATCTCCGCAACCTAAAAAACTGATTATCAGACAAAGCGAACAGAATTTGTTTCACCGGTACAGCATGGTAAAGTTGTTCACCCAGCATGTCAAAAAAGCAATTATTGGAACCCACCAACGGCATTTCTCCTCCGCTTTCAATCAGTCTTTTGTCAAATAGAAAGCCGCTTTCTCTTAGCGTGATAATGATTAGGTGCGCAATAAAAACCGGATAACCGTTTCATTCTGTGCTTCCATCCCGAGGGAGAAGACCAGCAAACACAATAGAAAAAGTTGTTCGAATTAAACAGTCTCCTAAGAAACGTTTCAAGTTTTGGAAATAGAGGGCTTCTTTAAATTTCGCAAATGCACTTCATTTCAACTTCAGATTTACGGCTTAGCCTTTGATTAAAATAGGTATGATGCAGCAGGTACGTTTTGGTAGTATCACATCTGTTATTTAACAATTGTTTTAATCAATGATAAATACAGGAAGTTTTTTTTTGGTGATGCCATAAGTCTATTGCGATACGTCAAACAGACAAAATAACTGCTAAATATAGGCTCTGTCTTTTAATGAATCTTCTGTTACTGCTCGTAGGACTAAAAAGTATACCTGAGCAGCTGCGAATTTCAGCTTATCCAGGCCACCAGTGTATCTCTTCTTCGCTTTCTCAACAGTATCTCTCTGCTCGTTTAGCAATTTTTTAAAAGAGGCAATCAGTTCCAGATATGATGTAGGTGTGACGTAATTGTGACGTCCCATCTCTTTCAAATAGCTAAAATATTTTTTACACCTCCGTTTAGTTGCAATCATCAAATTAAACGTTGCGTGTTTTACGATAACAAACATGATAATCATTGCGAGCTTCAGAATCATCATCACCGCCATTATTACAATGATCATGGTCATCATGCTTACCATAACCATCCTCAAAACATTACCATCATCATCACCATCATCATTTTCATTACCACCGCAACCACTCCTATCACCGTGATCATCATCATTGTCTCATCACCATCACTATGATCATCATCATACTTACTCTTCCGACAGACTCCTTGCCGAAGTATGGAAATGCTGACAGAGGGGTACAATTTCTTTCCTTTCATGGTCTGTTAGTTCCAGTGTTTCCAAGAACTTATTAGCAACCAACTCCAACGCATCTGCTGGCCACGGCTGCAACAAAACAAATCTTCGACTTCACGTTATTTGCACCGAGCTTAAGTGTTAAGTGTTCAGGCAGAACCCAAGAACTAAAAGCAATCCACGCATCTTTAAATCGATGGCTCACTTTCATAACATCTTGCTTTTATACAAGGAGTGTGCCCGAGAGTAGTGATACACTGCACACAGCAAGTTAGGCCAAGAGTAATGCTGAGGTTACGGGCACAAAAAAATACTTGTAATACTTTAAGGGTTACCTCAAAAATAACCTTTTTACGGTCCGTCAAGACTTCCACGATTAGTAAAGTGAGGCCCCAACCGTAAAGACTTCAGGCACCACTGAGGAGGTCTATCTGCCTCGTGCTTCGACGGGTTAGAATCGTGAAGCTGCTAAACCCGAATGTGGCAAGAGGCGACTCTTGGCCAGGGCTTACCCACCAGCGACTGTCTGCCCAGTTAGTGGAGGGGCTACTACTTCGCAACTTGCGTTCATGTCGAGTTCGAAACGGACTGCTGCTTTCCCCTCAGCCTGATTTTAATTAAGATTGCAGTTTAAGCATGGTACAGATTCAAGCTATGTCTCTATACCAAGCAAGAGGAGAGGCAAACAAAACAACAACAAAAAACGTATAGAGTTTATGAAGAGTACTTGGAAAGCGAGTTTAAAGTGATGCGCTAAATGGAAGATCAGTTAATGAAATTTGACCATTGACCCCGTAATTTGAACTTCGGTCATTTGAATTTAGATCCCGTCAATCGACCTTTAACCTTGCCATTTAATTTTTGTCTTGTCGTTTGACCAGGTCGAACGAAGGTTAGTTGTTCATTGAAATTCCCAAAAGTACCTGAAACCAGTCAATAGTGCAGCAGTTGATGAGAGAAGGAAATTGGCGGAGTCGGTTGCGGAAAGCGTCTCCGATAGGAGAGAAAGCGATGATCAAGTGAAGGTTGTCACGGCAACGGTTGAGGAAGTAAGCAAACATTGCGAGGGGACTAAAGTCAGCGTTGGGCCCGGCTTGCTGAGTCATTGCCGGCCTGATAGCCTAAAAAAATTCGGTTATGATGATTTTTGATTAAGCACTTTTATTACAATTAAAAGCAGGTAAGGCATTAGTCTCATTTACATTCAAAACCTTGTATAGTACCTCAAATTGCGTTCATTACAACCGTAATACACGGTCACTACTGCGAAGAAGATCAGTTTCTGGCGGTCCCTTCGAAAAGCAGGACACGAGTATGATACACGTTTTATAGCACATAAATAGCTACGCAACACCGCTATTTGCTTTCATGGCCACCAAACAAGTAACAACACATTGATTGCGCTATTATTTCCTTCAATCCTACCTTACCTTTGTTGCCGACCATGGCAATGAAAGCAGTCAAATTCTATGGCTTGTTTCCGTACGAGCAGCTTAACAAATTTATATTAAGCCTAATATCCGGTTGATATCTAATAACCGCTTCCCCAACTAACCGCTAATTGGTGTCAACTATGTTGGACGTTGGTATCAAATAGACAAGAAGTCCGGCACAGCTTTGCTACAAACCAACACAAAAAAAATGTTGGTCTATCACAGATTTGATTTTTTATCTACTTACTTCAATTAATTCTTGCTTCTCATCCACAGCAAACAAATTGGCAACTTCTCCTGTGTTAAGCAAGCTGTCGACATCCTCTAAGAAGGACTCATCTTTAATTTGTGTGTCTGTGATCAGAAACACTGTCTTCTTTCCCTGACCTCCAGCCCCTTTTAACACAGTCTGAAACAGCAAACAGGTTGATTACACTTTATGAAATACAAAGGTGAACCTAAAGGAGGAGCAAAGAGGCCATGGACCCTCAATTCCTTAATCTGATTAAGGCAAGAAGGCATTTTCAAGTAAAACAACAGAACATCGATTTAAAAAACACACTCATAAAACAAAATTGAGGGGCAAAAAACCAGCAAAATAAATATTTGCTCCTCCCCCACTTTGCTTCTTGCAGCGCAAATGATGTCACATTAGAAAGATATCTCGGTGCCTCATAGCACACACAATAATTGCGTTGTTGGGAAATCAATTTTGTGGCAATTTCCCCAGCTTGGAGCGACCTAACAAGCGGTGAATTCACTAGATGTAAAATCAAAAATTTAAACGGGGGATGAAAACCGGTAACTCCGAAGTTGATGTAGAGCAGGGACGGCAACCTTTGTCTAGTGGGCCAAATTACAAATTTAAGTATTTTATTGGGACACAAAAGCATTTAAATTTTACAATACGAACTTTTTGAATAAGCGTTTGGAATCAAGGGCGTGAGAAAAAAAGGGACCAAAAAAGGTCTTTGCCTTCTTGTAGTGCTTGCTTTCTGCAGTGAGCGGTAGCTTCGACGTCTCTGATCTATGCAAGTGTCCTACACCTAGAACTACAGTCGCTATCATGCAAGCATGGAGGATGCAAAAAAATCCAACACAAAAATGTCATTTTTCCTCAAATTAATGACTATTATAACGTTTGCGGAAGATTACCATCATCTTCGTCATCGTGGTTCAGCAAGTTAAGTTACTGTCTCATGTTCCTGTGAGTTTAACGCCCGGGAAATCTCTGCATTGCTCCATCATTGAAAAACAGTCCATGGCTACTCCATGGTTTGTAAGCAGTTTTCATGGTAGAAATACACTGCAACTGCAGCTTTGCAACTCAAAGGTAAATCTAACGTTGTGCTGATCTAAGCCGATTTTGTAAGTTTCCCTGTGACTGAAAATGATAAAGCATGAGCCGTAGCATACGCTATTAACGCATTTGAAGTAAAAGCTAGCAAAAAAGTTTCAAGTTTGATCAAATAACACGTTCTACAAAACCACTATAACAGTGCGAATTCTCACTGCCTCTTCGTAAGTTGAGATCGTTAAATGCCTAGCTGTAAACGAGCACCAGCGTGAAACAAGCGACCTGCCTTCAAATCTTCTTTCCATTCTGGTATTCCATAGTTCTTTGAAATTTCGGGCTGGAACATCTGCATTCCAGCCATGGCGGCGGCGAGACGAGTCAACGACTGCCTGCCACTACCTCCCACTCCTACCAGCAGCGCGTTGCCGCCTGGCGACTTCAAAACACGCGATATACGAGACAAGTGTTCCAGTAAATATCTAAAATGAAAAAATCAGTGAACCGATTTTTTATTACAGCAATTTAGCCACGAGCAGTCATTAAACCAGTTTGCGTCAATGCCGAAGATATGGAAGCGCTTAGCTGCAAGTGCAGGAGAAAGTAACTTAATAACTAGCCAGGGAGAGCAAAAAAATAAATTTGCCTTACCCCCTAAAATATATATCAAGTCTTATGCTATAAGATAACCATTCCGTTTTTTGTCCTAAATGATTTCTTAAAAGAATAATCACTTTAAAGTCACCGCTGAAATTTGAATAATATATGGATTGCATATTTTTTGTAGATTTATTTATTTGTTCGCCCGCAACAAAACAATAAACAATAACAAAGAATATCAACCTAAAATCATGTAAAAATAGAAGCTCTGAAAGAAGCATCACCAATAATGTGATTATCTCCCGAAATTTTAGCCCTCTTCATCTACGAAAATAATAATGTAATATCCGTGGTTAAAAACACTGCTGATGATGACATCAACTGTTTTGCGCAAGTATAAACCTTGGTTTAACTAACAACAAAATCCCCCTCTGACCTGAACACCACCAGATTCATTTGTGCTTTGTGCGTTTGGTTGTACTCGTCGAGACTCGCCTGTACCACATTAGTGAAGTCATCGATCGATTGCACTTCTTCGTATAACCGGTCGTCACCTTCTGCGTCCATGTTCATGTAATCACCAAACACAAGTGAACGCATGTCGTCTTCGCATAACTGCCAGCAAGATATCAGTTACAAACACGCACGTTATCAACAGCGGCTATGCCATCATGGAAACACCACCACCTCCAAAACGGCTTAACCTTTGGTCTTGTTGCAAGAAAAACATTCAAAAAATACGTTATAGAAAAAAGGTCAATGCGCTAAACTACCGATTTACGAGTGGAGGGAAATTTGCTCCATTTCTGATCGACTAATATTAGGCATCTTTACACCATTTAATGAAAGTGCTGTTTTAGAAAGATTTATCCAAGTAAAGAATAAAATTTAAATTTTCCTATCCACTCAATCAGAAAGATAGCTTTAGAATGGATGGCTGGATAACACATGCAACTTTAAACACATGCGTTGGCACAAACGAAAAAGTACGGAAGATTGTTATCTGCCTGTCTGGCACCCGCTTTACATTTGCTAGCCGTGGCAACGTTGAAACTAGATTGAGTACAAATGTTTACCGGTTGTGCCGTCTGAGCCAAGTGTTCAAACAGGGTGTCATAGTTTTCTTTGAAATGGTCCTTAACCATCGTTCTGGTCAGTTTGTAAAGCCATTCCCTGTCTTTGTCGTCGACCAAGCGGTCGTAGAAGACCCGGAATACCTCGTGAACAAACAACCTGTGGCAAAACATAACTTTGTGAAATTAGAGAAAGTATGCTCTTTCAGACGGCAAAGCCATGCCCATAAGCCTTGATTTAATATAATGGAATTCAAAACCAAGAAAAATTCGCTTGATACAACATCGACGTGACTTAATATGAAAGACCTGTTCTGAGCGTACGCTAGCGTAAGTTACCAACAATGCACTTGGACTTTGGAAAAACAAAAACTTTACGCAGTGCACATTGTTTGACTTCTCAGATCTCATCAGTGCTGTCAGCAACTGACCACAGGCCAGCGACTTTAAAATAGAGCAGAGCCAACTCAAAGGTCGATAGCTGGCCACCAACTACATTGATGATACCTGACAGTTCGAAACAGTGTCCAATGCCTGTAGCTAACCCCTGAAGTGAATTGCGGGCATTTTGTATGAACATAAAAAAACAACGACTCAGTGAAAGTGATATTCAACTCTAATCAAAAAGTTTTAATTGCTTTCAGCTAACAAGTTAATGCAGATAAACGGTTTTGATTAAAGATCGGATAATTTTGCAATGGCTGTGTAGAATTTAGTCGGCAAATCAATTTTTCCGTCGCTGTGTGCAAGCCCTGACCTCATGAAGGTTTTTTTGTTCTCTATGCTCTGTTTTTTGATCAGGAGACATCCGAGAACAACTCTTGAGAAATCACGCAGATTGAAAGTGTAATGAGACTTGGCAGGAGTAGGAAGAAGATTCTTCATTGCTTCCTTGTATATCTGCAAGAACCAGTGATAAGAAACGTTGCAGCAGATATTTCTTTGTGCGTGATGAGATTTTTGGTTTTTCTTTAGACTGTGGTCGATTGTTTTACGTGAACAATAGAAAGCTAGTTATTACATCCTCTCTTCACCGCTTTTACAGGCTTAAATGAGCTAGTTCAGTATTTGTCTACTACTATCCACTTATCAATCCAGATTTTTATTAGAGCAACATAACAATTTGAATTCAAAAAATCTTTTCAGACAAACAACTGTCAAATTTTAACACGGTTTTGAACACCTGCACTATTATTTCGAAGTCTGGAACAATCACCACTACACCACAACCACATTTATAAAGCAACACAAAAAGTTTCATCATGTTCGTGCAGTGGTTTTAGCAAAAATGTCTTGCAATTCTACTTCCATTACTCTGAGCAAAAATCAAAAACAATTAAATGTTTATCGATGAGGCAGCCATATAGGCTTAATCATGAATTTAAAATACACAGATACAGCTATTTTTGGCTCAGAATAGTAACACTGTTGTGAAAATTGCTTCATCTGATGCAGAAAGCTACATACAAAAATTGTAGGAAAATCTTTTTGACGTTGTGAATTAAAATAGTAAGTTGACTGGCGTGCTACTCACTAAAAAAACTGATTCAAAAAATGGATCTTTTTTCCCTTACAATTAGCCGTCAGTTGCAAACTTCTGTAAACCAATCACTTATACCTACATTCATCGTTGCGTTAACGACTTGCTGAGAAACCACCAGTAGATCAGTGGGGAACTCGTGCGCCCTCATGTGGAGAGACATCAGCGTAGTAAAAATCTTCACCATCGTCTCGTCGTTGAATTCGAGCGTCGAAACGATGTTGAAATGACGCAAAAACCGTTGCGTCACCGGGTTTCGAGCGCCACCTGGAGGTCCCATGGCGGCAACGATAATAACGTCAACCAGTGCAATCTTAGTCGTGTCTTTGAGGTCGTACCTGGGTATAGACAGAACAAAATATCTTAAAGTATTAAAAGACTCGAGCTTAACTATTTTAGTTGTGTAATATAACTTGTGCTTAGACCTGCTTCGAAGATGCCAGCACTTCTGGCACAAAGGATTTCTACAAGCAGTGCAACCAAGCGGAGAGAAAAACGGTAAAACGTTGTTTCGGGAAACAATAATGCAGAGGTAACGCAGGAATCGCTTTTCGAACTCTATCACGGCAAAATCAGTAGCTTATCGCTGAGCTGTTGCTCTTTAATGAAATCATTGTTAAATGCGGCTCACTTACCAATTTCCATGATCGAAGTATTGTCTGAGCAGTTCGATTGGTGGTTGTGCCCCGTACACTTCCCTAGCAGGCATGTTCATGTCATCGACAAATATGACGCATTTCTTTCCCATAGGGGGACCGAAAACACCTGAAAATGGCATGATTACGCTATTTTTTTTGTTAGCAACGCAACACCCCACGAAATTAATGTGAAGATGATTAGAAACACAGGCGCATGAGGAATGATATCCACGTTCACACTTGATACTTTTCCAAGCAAACATCAACCACCTCTGCTTCGTTTTTGACTTTACTGTCCAGTAAGTAGAGTGCTTTTATTTGTTTCTTATTTGATGACTGCTGGTTTGCGGCATGTGTTTATATTTGTAAGTCTCTTCAATGCCAATTATTTTCTTCTTCTTATATCAGCACGTTTGAGCACAAATTTGAACAACATTATACTGTATCTTCAAATAAACATGTCAAACAGGCTAAAAGAGGGAAGCAAGTATCCTATCGAGTTACAAAGGTCAATTAGTAATCACACTACCTAGAAGGCTGTTATGAGATCCATTTATTGGCTAGTGACTAACACAACGTGTTGTTGTTGTGGTGGTTCCCCCTCCCCTTCCTCGGGATGGAGGTACGGCACGAACGGAAACCTTACAGGCGCGATGGTGTAGTAGTCAGAGCATCCGCTTTGCAGTCGGTAGATCTGGATTTCATTCCCTAAGTCAAGCCATACCAAAAGATTTCAAAAAAGGTGTTCACAGCTTTCCTGCTCGGCGTTCAGCATAAAAAAGGGATAGTGTGGAGAACAAGCCGGAAAGCTTGCTTGTTGTGTCCTTGGACAAGGTACTTAACGGGACGCCTCCATCTTTATGTGGCAGACAGATAGCCTACCCGCACTTCACCGGAATACAATTGTGAAGTTGCTCACCCAGCATGTCGTAAGAGGCGACTTTTAGGTACATGCCAATGGCAGCCCGCTTTGTTGGTGGTGAGGCTACCAATCATTCATCACTGGTTTGAAATGAACTGCCATCTTTCCCCTAGCCTAATTTCAATTAGATTGATGGCATGAACCTAAAATACCGTTCGTGTCATACCTCCGTCGCGAGAAGGAGGGGTAATCACAACAACAACAACGGCAATTCACGTTCAAGCCGTCAACCTAATTAAATTAACGTCGTTTCTTACAACCTGCTGCGCAAACAGCTTTACTAGGCCAACTCGATAAAGCAAAAAAAGGCATCTTATTGGTTCAGCAGCTGCGTGATGCTTGTTACAGAAACTTCACCTTTTCTTCGTTTATCCAGCTTCGACATGATCAGTCCTTGTGTTTGATTGGCAGTTGTTTTGGCCGAGAAGTTGACGAAGGCAGGAAGGTATTTGTCTTTCGGCAAGTTGTTCATCAATTTATCCTTTACGTACACGCTTTTGCCTGTTTTAAAAGCCAGTGAGCGGTTTAGAACAAGAGTGACATTTAATAAAGGTTTTAAATTTAAAGTCAAAGACATAGAGAACAAACTAAGATCGATCCCTGACTTGAAGTCAAGCAACAAAAAGCTAAAAGGCTACATCACTTTCAACAAGATTTGGACCCAACGCCATCTTGGAGATTGCGTACGACCGAAATCGAGTTAGCAACCGGCAAAATAAAAATTTAAAGTACTTAATTTCAATCTACAAGTACTTTAACGTTGACCATCTAAGGCTTCATCAACAAGCCAAAATTTTTCAAATTTTGAAAATAGTTTTGCCAAAGCTTTTTGTGACGCTCTCATCAGTGATAAAGGTTTTTACAAACTTTCGCAAAAGTTTGTGTTTATAAGCAGTAAACAATATCACGAATTTAAAGCCACTCACCTGTGCCGGTAGGTCCAACAAACAAGATAGGTCGGGAATTGTTGATACATAATTCAAGGAGGTAGGCAGACCTGGCAGTGTCCATGGTAGGCACGATGATGTTCTGTACATTGATGTTCTTGTCCGGGGTCAGTTCATTTCCTTTCAAAAGATCAGTCCACGGGAGCCATTTCCCTCTTCCGTTTTGCTGGAAGTAGTAATCATACACGAGACCGGGATCCGGAAAAGGACATTCAAACTTGCCGATCTGGCTCGGAAGAGGATGCTCCGCCAGTTTGTTGGTATGGAAGTCTCTCAAATATTCATTGAATTTACTTCTGCCGTCCAAATCAACTAACGCACCCACTGACCAAACAATAGAAAACAGGAATTCACTCTGCAAAAAGAGGCAAGATAACGGTTTTAAGCAGCACATGGCCGACTAAAGCAAAATAACTCTAAGCTTTCGGACTGTACCGCGCTTTATGAATGATTTCTATTTACTATATCATTGCTACGAGTTTTATGCTAGCTATAACAAAAAAACATTTAATATTTCCGCTATGCATCATTGAAAACGCAAGTTTCTGGTAGCTACTATAAAATCGATAAAAATTCTTCAATCTAAAAGCGCTCTTCTACAGTTCAATTGATCACATCTCACCGGTTAAAATACAAAAAGCATAAAAAATTTCACCTGAGCCCAAATCTTTAAGTTCTTATTGTCTTTTGCGTTTTCTGCATTAGCTGCATCAATCAGCAACATTTCGAACATGTACATCAAACTTCGGATTAGGTTCGATTCTTGACTGGGTATAACCTAAATCAAATAAAAGTGGTTAGACCCAATCATGATATATATCAGCTGTTCCACATCTACTCGCAGAACTGAATTTTACGTTCCTTTCGCTGCATGTTGCAGGTTGCAGGTTTAGGCATGCTGCTACAGTGCGTGTCTCTGCCACAATCCACTCGCTTCCAAACATCAATCCAGACATTTTACAGGAACAACACAACCTTTTATATCCCGGATACCCTTTCGACAAATATTAATGTTGTTTTAATAGAGGTTCAAACTTCAGATTTAATGGTTTTCGTTCCAAATTTGAAAGCTATTTTTAAAAAGCACGTTGATATAAAACAACAAAATCACAGAGTTACGCATTAAGCAATCTGCCATTTAGTTTTCCAATAACGGTAAGGGCTCTGTTGTCGCAGTCGGGAGACCGTAACTTTAATTTCTGCATCAAGTTCTTGATCATAGCCCCCTCTGCAAAATCTTTTCAAAGCAATTTCCTCTACGAGGAAGCGTTACTTGAGGTAGGAATGCACGGTGTCGGCAGTAGTGACAACTGCGAAGCGGATCTGAACGCAGCCACTCATGCATAACTGCACTGGTACTTAAAAATTTATGCCTACTAACTTTTACCTCTTTGCACGACTTGTGGACGAATCTAACACAGGGAGGTACGAAAGTTTCAAACATCGACTCGATAAGTTTTCCGTTTTCTTCGGACAAAGATGCAGGCAAAGTGGACAGCCAGGAATCGAACATCGGCTTCCAACCGAGCGACAGAGGCTCAAGGTAAATCATTCCACAGCGGCTTACCGTGGCAGGCTAGAACACGTAAGTATTCTCTAAATTGTTACATCTAATATCACTCTAGCCCTCAGCGAGAATAGAATGTTGCCAGTGCTTTATCAGGATAAAATTATGAAGCTGCAGGCCGAGCATGTCGGATCAGGCATTAACCTCTAGATATCAACCAACGGCAGTTCGCCTTGTTCGTGGTGGGATAACCAGTCTGCAAATTGTAGTTATAGATGTGTTGAAGTGAACTTCGGATTTTTACCACCCGGATCTTTTGTTTTTGCCGGATTTCGATAACTGCTTTATACAGTATCTCGGTCTCAAAGAAAAAAAGCAGTAAACAAACAAAAATAGAATAACAACGTATGGTTTTCAACAACGACTAAAAGGCTGTAGGATAATCGAGTGATACTAGTAATAATATTACACAGGCTGTAGGATAATCGAGTGATACCAGGTCAAAATATTGTCATGGTTCATCTTGGTAAAAAACCTTTTTCAGATAGTGCAAAAACCTAGATATATTTCAGAAAAAACAAATATTTTGTTGGTAGTACAGAATTTCAACTTCGTTGTGACAAGAGTTGTTTTGCCGTAAGGTATTTGTGACGTTTTCATTGGTGGCGGTACTTATGTCTCAAAGAGCAAATACTTATGTCTCAAAAATTCAAATTGCGGGCAGTCAATGCAAGCTAATAATAGCGTTTGGATAACAATGCGCGTCAAAGAAACAGATTTTGCAATTTGAAAATACAATGTCAGCAAGTAAATGCCGCAGGAGGCCAAACAGGAACGTCGCAATTATCTAAACCAGGAATTTTTGAAAACCTTTTAGGATGCGCTCCCCTTGACAGTGTCCACAAAAATTCGTATTCGCCCCTTAATATGTGAAGTTACTTTGGAGAAAATTTTGTTCCCAGCGGTCTTCATTTTCCCACATTTTCTCTTCAAAATAGCATGAAAACTTTTTCGGAGATCAATTTCTTCAAAACGCTGATTTTGACAAATTTTTCCAATTTTAACTGTCGCCTGGCACCCTCCCAGGTTAAGAACCCCTGATCTAAACATTTGAGTAATGCGAGCGCTAATATTGTCTGGTCTTGATTGCCTGCCGTCTGAATTATTGAGATATTAATTTGTTCACTCACTCTTTCCCTTCGACGCGATACCGCCGGAGACGAGAGAGTCACGAAAGCTTATGGCTAAAACCGCTCTTGTCAAAGCTATATCAAAAAAACAAACGTAAAGTGATTTTTATGGATAGAAACCCAGTGGGATACGCACAAAGATATTTTACATTACTTTAAGTTAGACTGTCAATGACTCAAAAAAAGTTAAATTAAAGAAAAACGTAAAACATTTTGTAGTAACAATGGCAACTTACAGACGCCTGGGATAAATCTTGGGTTTCGAAAATCAAACTCATAGGCGGAGACATCTGAATGATCTCTCCAGACATTAAGCATAGCTTCTTGTTATCATCCAACACAGTGTTCATACTCTCGATCCACAGAGTATCAATGGGACCGTCAAAAACAACCCATTTTCGGTCTGGTGTATCAGTGCTTGAAAATTCACGAAACGTGTTGGCAACATTACCATCTGTCCACTGAAAATAATATTATTTAATATAATAAAGCAATTTCGTATTAAATGCAGATTTGAGCGTTACTGATTCTAAAAAAAGCTGGGCTTTACATCCTTTCAAACGTGATGGTTCAGGGTGTGTCTGCCAGATTCCAATCGTTTCTGAACAAGGCTGTAACTTGAGCAACACAGCACCTTAAATTTCAAGTGCGCTTCCTGACGTTTGCTAATGATATTTTAATAGAATTTCAAACTACGGCTGTTCGTTCAGAAGTCGGGGCAATTACTGCAGCGTTATACGTAGATGTATGGCTTACAACTAATTGCGTGACAAAGCTTTTACAAACAATTTTTAACCAAGAAAAAGCTTCACGATTTGTAAAATTTGATTTTTAAAATCTAATCAAGGTATTACCAGCAATATACAATGCATTTGTATTTTGTAATCACCTAAACGTTTTCAAAATGTAAGAACAAGTCTGGTTTTTAAGCTTTGTTCTGTTGCTTAACTTCGAATAAACTTTCACCAATTAAGATTCAAGTCTGACTGCAGACTGCGATAAACTTCTACGTTAGTTACTTCGTGAGAGACAAGATCGAATTCGCCAAACAACTGCCCCATTGTGACTGCCTTGGGGTTGATGGTCTTGTAAATAACTTTTTCTTCCTCGTTTTGTTCTTTTTCGTTCATCAAAGTCAAGGCATCAGCTAGCACGTGGAGACACATAGTCTTGCCCGCGAACGGATCTCCAACCAACATGAATCTGCAACAAAAATGTTGTTCAAACAACGCGGACACCATGCGCTCGCCTCTAAACTCGTACGTGTAACTCTACTTAAAGTAAATTGTGCTCATACCACCTAGAACTCTAACAAGCAATTCCGCTTGCGTCACACTTCTTTACAAAATCATGCATGCTGCGTTTGCATAAAAATAATTTTGGTGCGGCACCACAAACATAAACGTTGAATTAGATTTTTCTTTGTGATAGTTAACCAATTCCTTCAGTCATACTTCACTGTAGCGTACAGCTAAGTAAGTAAGCAATGCAACACACAAGGCAACGAACCCGTGTCGAACGATCATCATTTCGTAAGTCTGAATTATTTTTTCCAGAAAAACCGGAACAGCTTGGACGTTGTGTTTTTCGCAAGCCCACTTCACTGCCTCCAGGAAGAGCTCGTAGTCTGCCTCCGGAAGAGAAACTCCGGGGAACAGATCGGATGTAATTCCCCGGAAAAGCGGAACATCGTGGGAAAGAAATTTAGGAAGGTTAACATCCTGGATAGAGCGAAGGAGCTGAAATGTAAAATAAGACCCTCAACACAAGTCGTTGCATTTGCTCAACGCTGCAAACATTTCAAATGTTTGAAGCGTCATCTGCTGCAAACCCCTGCTTTAGGGGTTAGAATAGTGAAGCTGTTCACCCAGCATGTCGTAAGAGGCGACCTTTGGGTACCCACCAATCGCAGTCCGCCTTGTTGGTGGTGGGGCTACCAGTCAGCAATTTGCATTCATGACTGGTTTGAAATTAGCTGCCACTTTTCCCCTAGCCTAATTTAATTAGGTTGATGGCATGAACCTGGATTGCTGTTTGCGCCATACCTCCATCCCAAGGAAGAGGAGGGGTAAACCAACCAACCAAATCATCTGCTGCACGGCTGCTAAAGAAGACAATTAATGTTCATGTGAGTACTATGCCCGTAGAAAGGTACTTCGTGATATTTGCTTTATGAGGTTGCAGTACAAATCCACTACGGTAACAGTGCTAGCAAGTCTGAAGCAAGCCTGAACAAAAGTTGTTTTACAAAGCCAAGTCTTTACTGAGGCCGAGCGCGGCTTAACTCTTTGCTTGTTTTACTTTGACTCAGTGGCACCTCGAAGCCTCGCTTGACTTCATTGCAGGCCAGGTTTAACTTTAAAAGTGGTCCTGCGAGAGGGGATTGAGAGAGTGACAGGACAGTAAACAATACGCATTACTTGTAGTCTATCGGTAATGCTTGACCAGTGGCAAAGAAGTGCGGCCATATATCAAAACTCTTCACTATCCTCAGGAGATAGACTTCATGAGTGCATCCACTGCTTCAACTGGTTAAATTGCCAAGATTTAACTGAATCAAAACTCTTAATCGCTTATCTTCATTTTCAAGACAAGGGAAATTTTCATTGTTTGTCAACCCATAGTAAGCTAAGCCTTTTAAGAACGGTAGACATTGTAATTCATTTTTTGTTTTCTTCGTTGTGCTCCAACAGTTTTAGCTTCGTTATAGACTGGTAACTGTTGAGCATTCATAAAATTTCTTCGTAACCCGGGTCCAAAATGATTTAAGATGGTACAGAAAATTGTAATCGCTGACAGGAAACAAAGGGCAATTGCAATAAATATGACAATATATGCGAATGTTACACTCAAAAGTAGATATAATAATGACGTCATAGTACTTCGGCAAAATTGTCAGGCCATAAACTGACGCTTAAAAAAGACTCAGAAATTCCTAGCATTTATATTTATTACAAAAAAACGTGACAAAACACAATGTGCCTTTGAACAAATCTATACAGCATTTATTTAAAAACTAATTTCCTGTCCCTTGCTTAAATGCTTTGTACTCCAAAGGGTACACGTACTTCTGGACAGAAACCAAGGACATTCACTTAAGCATTTTGTGATCATAACCAAGAACTACCCAATCATCAGTGCTGCAAGCACAAGGTATTGGTATCATATGCACTACAGCCCAGCAGTAGAAACTATAGTCACGTTTCTTTCGTAAGACCGTAGCTTGTTGAACTCATGGTCAAAACTTACTAAAATGTCTTCATTTTCGTCTGGAAATTTGAGTTTCAAGTTGCCAGCAGCGATTAGAACGGCTTTCACGGCTCGCATGCCGTAATCGTAGTGGAACTGGGAGGAGAGTTGTTCGGAGCAAAGGCGGTAGGTCATGACGATTTTGACGGAAAGATTCCGAGCGTCCAAGAATCCGCACGAATACAGGGATATTTCGGCAATGAGAGCGTAATCCGGTACCATCATTGCAACCGTACGGAACAAAACCTAAACAAACGGAAATTAAAAGGGAGATAAAGAACAAAATCAATTGCTGTTAAAAATAAAAAAAATGTAAAAACCAGTCCCGCTTGGGTTCCATGGCTTGTAGTCTTCAACAAAAAGAACGGTTTTAAAATTACTAATAAAGAAAGAAGTTACGTGGCCCGTGTTTCGAAAAAACTTAGCTGACAAACTATAGATAAAAAAATTACTTTCAATGTTTTGAAGGCGACCTGGGCTAAAATGCCACCAAGACAATTATTTGTTTGCATTAATTTTATGGCACTCAGTACCACTACGTTCACAGGCAAATAAACAGCATATATTTTGTACAATTTTACCTTTAAATTGTCAGGCAGCTCCGATCTTCCTGCGTAGCCTGGGTTCATAGTGATGGCTACGAAACAGTTTGGCTTCAGCTGCAACTCAGTCCCTTCGAACATGAACGTATCCACGTGCTGCTGAATCGCACGCTGAATGCACAGCATCTAAAACAAACCGAGCTGGAAGATACTTCGAATTTCATTTCAAAAAAGCGCATTTGGTGGCAAATACTTAAAACGTAAACAAGTAACACTGGCGTTACAACACTGCTGGCCTTCAATCAAAACGATGATTGTGAACGACTGAGAAGATGCAAATCGAATTAGGGCAAACTATATGCCGACCTAAACCGGTACTTTCCGGCCCTTTTTCATCCTACGACGCATTTGCGAGACTGTTTTCGCATTTGCGGGACATTATGACATACTGCTGCAAAACGATAATAAAAGAACAAAGACTTGAGACAGAACCAAATATTAACAATACGTGCAATTTACTGTCAATGGAAAACTTAATGTAGCCAGCCTAAAGTACAGAAAATTTGCCAATTTTCAAGAAACACTTGAGTCATACCACAACAGCGTAACATTCTAAATGATTTGCGGCCCACTAGTTGGAAGCTCTAACCTACACCACATATGATCATTGATGTTTCACTGAATTTGCGGGGAGCATGTTTGGCATGACCCTGCTCTTGAGTTCAATTAATGAAGAGAAAGGACAGTTGACCCGACACATCCTGTTCGAGAAATAAATAAAAAATATTTGTTGAAAAACTCGAGCTGATCTCCATGTCCTGTAAGAAAGGCCATTACCGAAAAAAGACAAGTATATTGAAAAGCTCACGTATATATTAAGGAGAAGGCAAGCTTTATTCCTAACTGCAGATTCATTGAGGTGTCATTTCATCATACCTGTTGTGCAATGACACTGAGCACTTCCAGCTCAATTCGGTTGAATTCATCAAAGCAAGCCCACGCGCCAGACGACGCCAATCCTTTGAAGAACTTGCCCATGGCCAAGTAATCCAGACCGTCAGAACAGTTAAACACAACACACTGTATCAAAAAAATTTATTCCGTTAGCTTTGATCCGATCGGTTGCATCTTTACCGTTGCATTTAGAACTTTTGTTTCGAGCCGCTGCGCAGCTACCAGTGCTGATGGCACAGTGGACTTTTATCATAGGTGCAGCCGGCTGGGAGAAAGTGCCTTGTTACAAAAAGTTCTTTCCAAGATGGGACACAACACAGTAACCACGCTGGAATTGAACTCGCACTCTTTCGATTGCAACCTATGCTGCCGGTATATTCTTCTGACTTTTTAGATTTTAAATTTTATTTAATATCTAAATATGCAAACGAAACAGAAAAAAATCCACATTTTGTTTTTGAAAGGATTTAAATGTAATCCAAATTTACCTGTACTGCCAACGCTTTTGCCAGATCCTTTGTTGTTTCGGTTTTACCAGTACCGGCTGGGCCTTCCGGAGCGCCTCCGAGGTTAAGATAAAATGCGCCCACCAGTGTTCGGTAGCAACGATCGGTCAGCGGCGTAATGACGAGTCTGCAGATTTGAAAGAAATGTAAAACTTGGTAAAAATGTCCTAAGCTACTTGTTTTTCTGGACGCAAAAGTCAACATATTGGATTGCTGAAACATTGGCCTTCTTGTGACTACACGAAAGATATCAACAAAGAACTCCCACCAATTTTCTTTCCAATAGGTGTATATAACGTACCTGGGAGAATTCCCCAGATATTCGTAAGCATATTTGACGTCAGCATTGATGATGTGAGCGCGCGCTTGGTCATTCTGCCAATAATAGCGCAACTGAGCTAACCAGTTGAAATCGTTTTCGGCTGACACCTCTGAAAAAAACGTGCTAATGGTGAGAAGTCTTATTGACCTAGTTTGCAAAAAGTATTAGGTTGGCAACTAAGTTCTTGCCGTTTTTTAAATATATTGTGTTTTGAAAATTTATTTGTGTGAAACAAAGATCTTCATCCGCGTAAAACGATGTTGTGTGTATGGTGGGACTGGGAGGGGATTATTCATTACGAATTGTGTGGAAAGAAATCAAACAGTCAATGAGGAACTCTATGTCCAACAGATGGAAAGACTCAAAATGGCTATTCAGGAAAAGAGACCTAATCAACAGTACAATGTTCTTTTAATGCATGGCAATGCTCGCCCTCATGTCGCAAACATGACCAAAGAAGCTATTCAAACACACGGCTGGGAGGTGCTGCCACATCCGCCATACTTACCTGATTTAGCACCAACAGATTTTCACCTTTTTCGATCACTTTCAAATGCTATGCGTGGGGTTTCGTTTTACAGTGATGCAGAATTGAGAGCTTGTTTGGATGAATTTTTCGAGTCAAAATCAAATAATTCCTACCGAAAAAGTATTGAGAATCTTGTTGAACGTTGGGAAAAAGTTGTAGGTACGAATGGAGAATATATCATTGATTAAATAGTTGTTAGTTCTTATTTTTCTTTTAAAAATGTATCAAAAGAATGTATAAAAATGCTAATAGATTAAAAAACGGCCAGAACTTAATTGCCAAGCCAATAAAATACGTAACTTAGCCGTACATACTATACAAATAATTTACAGTTTAGTATTCCCGCAAAATTGTGCAATGTCTATCATATGCAAAAATATCTTAAGTTTGGTATCATTCTCACCTATTAGCAAGAATACTGCCTCGCAAGTGACTTCACGCGCAGTGCTGAGTTTTGTGCCGCAATTTCGCCAGCCTTGGTTGGGTTATCGACGGAGCATAAATTGTTCTCGAACTCGCTACTAACCCACAGGTAAAATACTGTTGGAAATGCCGTTTCGTTTGTGGTAAGTAACGACTTCTCCATACTGCATCGCAGAGTGCTCAAACTTGCACAAGCAGTAAGCTACACACAACCGCAGCGCGACAAGACGCTGCCAGGCAAAGTGCTTGGCAGGTCCAATGCGGAAAACGTAATATTCAAATAACAAAATATCTATATAATTTGAAATTGGGCAGTGAGATTAAAAATTCGCAAGTGCAACGGAATTTAGCAATAAAATGTAAAAGTAAACAAAACTCCACCTTGTTGTATCATTTCTGAGATGACGTCACGGGCATGTACGTCAATCGTCACCAGGGCACCGAGGGTGATTCGTGTTTGCTTCGAAAGCTTTCCTCGCACCAAGTTAACAATGTGACTGAGCTGTAAAACAAGAGAAAGTCACAACCCCAAACATGAACCGCTCACAGAGAATTCGAAAGAGCAATAATTAGCGTGTCTCTCTTATACGCTTGGTCACTTTCATAAGCATTTGTGTTTGAAATTTTGCGTTGGGCATTAACAACAAAAAAGCGCCTACATGAGGGAGGGAAGGGATCACTAAGATAAAAAGATTGAGTTAGTTGTATTTTCAATGCTGCAGCAGATTTTTTACTTGCTGTCTTAGTGCCCAACAAATTTTTCGCAATGGTAGCCTCTGCAATAAACTACTTTACGTGACTAAGTTTGAGGCAATCAAAAATAATTAACTATCAAACCAAATTTTAATTTGCAAGCCACAAACTGCTACCACGACTCGGTAGCGATGACATGCCCTTCGGTTTCATAGGGATTGAGAGGCGCGTTAACTCTTTTGAAATTTGGCTTCAAAAATATGATGCAGAGTCGCACAAAAAATAGCTGTTTCCGGTAACTGCCTTTTACGACAGGCTAAACAAAGGGTAAAAAGAGCAAAAAATGTTCAAAAGATCGGTTTAGAATGGTATATACTTACAACTTAAAAACCAAGTTTCATACTCATTTCAAAAAGAAAAAGTCTGCCTTCTAGCTTTTTCTTATAACCTTTGTAAATAGACAGAAAAAATCTTATTTTTGTGCTTATAAAGGCGCGTCAAGCAATTTGGATTGCATAGCACAGACTAAAAAGAACATTGTAAAGTGTTAGAGCGAATGTAGGCAAAAAATGACTCTTTATCTTTTGGGCCTCAATGTGTTGCTTTCAACTTAATAGCAAATCAGCCTTTGAATGACTTATTGCGCATTTGTAATAAAAGTCCTTTGCTACGGAGCTACTTGTCTTATTTTCTTGGCAAGGTTACGCTAGTATTGTCGGATCGTATGCTATATCGTGATTAACACCCCTTGATCAACGAACAGCCTCGAAAACACGGTCAGCTGGTGCTAATTGTGCGATTGTCAACTAATCACAGAGTAAAATATGCTTTACATGCACAACTAGCTCGACTACATTACAATAAAATATTAAATTTCATTAACATAAGATTGCAATAATTGTTAGAGGCATACTACGATGGTCTTCAAAATAGAAAGAAAAACCGCCTTGATTTCAGAATAATATTGTCTAATAAAAGGTATTTCAGCCCTATTTTTTGCAAAAGACTCGTAAAAGCATGAGCTACCTACCTATTGAGGAAAATATTAATATCTGATGACAATAAAGTTACACTGCAATCACCAATTGCTTTTCAAAACAGCAAAAACTTCAAAATGCTGGTCGGGCAGACCGCAACGTTTTAGTTTTAAAACACCTTTTCCAGGCTTAAAGGTAGTATTCCGGTGTTTTCTCGCACACCCGATTAAGATAAAAACGCACCACTATCTAGTAACTTTAAACAGCGGCTAAATTGTTACTAGTTACCGATTTCACTGCTTTTTCAGAAAAGTAACAAAGTAACAGTTACCGTTACTGAAAAAGCAACCAGTTCCTTCCCCCTCTGCCTTGTATAGAACACCGAAAGATATACCTCCATCTTTATGTGGCAGACAATTGGCGGCAGTCTACTCGTTGCGGAACCCAATCTGATTAAAGACTGGCAAATAAAGCATGAACTCAGACGGACGAGAAAAAGAGAAAGAACCAGCTTAACTAAAGAGTCTAGATCGGGATTCCACTTACTTCTAAACAATTATAAACAAAGACCTATTGAGGAAGATATTGGCAAATTTACTTCTCTCGTCTTTAGAAAATGGTAAAACAGCTTTTCCAGATAGAGAAAAATTTTCCATACACAATACGATCAGACCCGGAAGGGAAGTAAAGAGCATTCTATGACTTTGATATGAAATAACTGAGGATTGAGTCCATGTCTATAGAACTGTAATCCATGCTTTAAGGAGCGGAAACATTACCTGCGTTTGAAGGACATCAACGTAATTTTTCAATCCTTGCAAGCCATTGTTTCGCAGAGCTTCATGTACTTCGGCAGTCCAATACATTTGAGACACATATAAGACGACCTATAATTAAAATCAAAAAACTTAATAATTTCGATCTAAATGCTGCCTCATCTGGTCAATTAGCTTCAATCGCCTCGTCGAATCATACTAAAAACCTATAAAGATGGTATTTACAGATTATTTGCTTTGCGCTCAGCAATAATAATGAGGGGTTGAAATAAAAACAGTGAAAAATTTTCTTAGTCATGATTAAAGATGACCCAGCATTTAACACTTTTGCAGTTAAAAACGCCAAAAAGCTATAAAATATAACACAGATCTTGATGAAAAGTAAGTAACTCTTCGTTTCTTCCTTCTACCGCCCAGTTGTTATTACAACTGTAAGTGATTACTGACAAGCCAAAAATTTCCACGCAAAATATTTCACTACATCGTAATAATAGTTTTTACCTGCCCTGGCCACTCCGTCACCCATACATGACGTTCCACTTGTGGATATGCTTCATTTGCTCTGATTATGACGTCACGAACTGATTTGAGCATTCCTTCTTCAACCTAAAATCAAGAAATCCCTTTTCAAACAGTTGCTTTGTGTACAGAAAGCCACAGCAACTAAAACTTTATCATGACGCATTCACCAGCGGCGGCATATTTGACGCAAACAATGATTGCGTTACAAAAATTCAGAGAAAAAGGGACTACTAAACTACTGCAACAAGCAAGGTTGGTACAAAAAAGAACTGACAAACAGTAAACCATTAACAGTAGTATAGCCTTAGCTTTTACCGTCCATGGCGACTGATTTGTTAGTGCAACATGAGGAAAGATTCAAATCGGCTATTTGAAGTATGCTTAGACAGGGTTCGGTAAGTACAGCTACCTTAGGAAAAAGTAATAAAGTTAAACTATTACCTGCAGCAGCCATTTCTCAACTTGACCCCTGGCTGCTGAGGTCGAGATGAGGTCAACGAACTCCACTTTCTCTCCTTCGCTGCTGAACATAGCTTTGATGTCGAGGTTATCAAGAAACTGCAGTTTAGCGATTCCTTCAAAGCACTTCTTCAAATGCGGCTGAACGCGAGTCGGATCCTTCGTTTCAGACAAAATCTCAAGCATTTCGTCGTTGGAGAGAAAGAAGAATCTGAAAATAAGCCATCTCTCCTAAAATAAACCATCTCTCCTAAAATAAACTTTAACAAACAACTTGCTAATGTCTTGATGCAAATTAACTACTTTGTTATTGTTGTTGTTGTTTTTAGCCCAAATGGATGGGGGCATGGCGGAAGACCATGAAGCTCCAGAAGCCTGATGATCTTCATCACTTCTGTGAGCGGCAGCAAAAGCCTTGCGTCTTTCGCTTACCGCTTCTTCCACTTCAAGAGATTACCACGCTTGAGGTTGACGTTTGACACAGACGAAAGGAATGGGAAATTCGGCCGCAATCAGTACCAGAGAAAAGAAGAGAGCAGCAGCAGAGGAGAAAGAAAGAGACAAGTATTCTTCTGCAGAAAGACAGTGAGAGTCGAAGAAAAAGGAAAGGTCATCCCAACGAGCTCTCTGAAAATTGCGGAAAGGGGGACGTTTGTTGGAGTGAAAAAGCGGAGAAAAAGGGACAGTTTGTAGAATTGGTAGTTGATCAGAATCCAAGTCCTGAAGCACCTCCCAGAAACAAGAAAAGGCAAGAAAAGAGAGAGCAAAGGAGATGTCAGGAGAGAAGCGGCTGCCAGAGGAGCGATGCGGAAAAGTTGGCAAGTCAGGGTCATTGATAGGAAGGAGGTAAGAGGAGATGACCCAATCGAATACTTCCTCCCCGTGGGGTCAGAAGTACCTTTTGAGTCTCAGAGGAAGTGAGGGCAGTTGAAACTCTCCAAAAGGGAGAATGGAGGGGCAAAAGCAGTCGGTTCTGCTACCTGTCGAAGAAGAGCGAATAGAGGGAGCATAAACATTGAGGAAAGAGAGCAAGGAGGAGTCGTTTAGAGAGATGTTGACCCCTACATAATCAGAGTAGGGGTCAAGCGAAGAAAGAGAGGTGGTAGAATGTTTAGAGAAGAATAAGCCTGACGATAATGATGATGCCGCCCCTAGAGCGCCGGTCATTAGGAGGAAAAATGCCAGAACGGAACTGAGTGCAATCACATTGCAGAATAGAGAATCCAGAAATCCGGAAAGAGGAAGATGAGTTAAGATTGGATTTCTGGATACAGATAAGATCCACAGGTTCAGACGAGATAAAGTGTAGTAGTTTAGTGCTCCTGGCTCAAAGACTTCCAGCATTCTATTGAAGAACGCTGAGCAAGTCAGGGGGGAAGAGGAAGCAGGAGGTATAGGAAAATAGCCAAGAGCATAAGGTGGTGTAAAGGGTACAGAGGGAAAACACACAAAGTGGGCGGAAGAAGGGTAGGGGGTTTAAAGTTCATGGTGGAGCAGGAGTGCTGCGTTAACAGAGAGGGTCCAGATGGACCAGGTTGAACAGTGGAGGCCTAGAAGCTGAAGGAGTTCGAGGAAGACACAGTGTTGGTAGGTGTGGGACCTCCAGAAGAAGCATGAACGCCGCAAGGAGGACAGCTTCAGGAGTGAGAGCTGCCTAGAATTTTGAATCTAGGCAAGGAGAGTAATGAGCACCTTAAATTGTTCCATTTGGAGCAGGTGCAGCATTGCACCGACCTTCCATCCAGATCACATTTCAAGCGCACACTAAACAGGAAAAGACGGGGCCAGGGTTTGGATGAACGTTGCTGCTCATCAGGATAAGAAGAATGAGAATATAAGCAAGAGAGAGGCAGGAGAAGAGAGAAAACGGTCGACCGATTTAAAAAAAGCTGCGTGCTGCCCTTCTGCGGTAGTTCAAAGGCGTTGGCGGGAGGGAAAAGTTAACGTCGCGAAGTTACATGACCGAATGCATCCACGCTGTTACTACACGGTTAGCTCTAAATGATACACAGAAATGACCAAACTCAACTGCGACATTGTCACTGCCCTTCATGCCGTACCTCCATCCCAAGGAAGAGGAGGGGTAAACACTCACACACACACACACACACACATTGTCACTGCCCGGTAATCCACTAGTGCCTGAACCAAGTACTACAATTTAGCGCACATAGTAACCTGTAAAAACGAACTGTAGTAGCTGTGTCATTGCTAAGCTGCTTGGCTTTGTTGCTGCTCAAAACTACAGTCCGAATTTATTCTTTAAAACTTTCAACGCTTAAAGGGGGTCCATGGGACCAACTAACCGCTTTGTTTATTTCTTGAACTTACCCGCCACTGCAGGGACAAAAGTGAGTTTTAATAGTGAATACAACTGCAAGAAACATAGAGAAAGGCGTAAAATTTATGAAAAGCATTTAATTACATTTTTTAATAGCTTTTCGTTTAACAATCTCCAAGTAAATTTGCCAAGAAATGACAGAAGTATCCAGAATATGTTATTTTAATGTTAAACTTTTGCATCAGCTTGTTGAAGTATAGTGAAAGAAACCTTTTTAAAATCGGTATGTTTCAAGTCTGACAGTGAAACTTAGCAAAAGACAATCTCTCATCCGAAATATAAATGGCACCTGTACATTAAAATATCATTTGGCTCTTGTACTTTATTCAGCAGTGGATCAAGCTACAGAGACTAGTGAATCATACCTTGAGAAGAACAGTCGTTTCTTCTCCAAATAGGCGTTGAGACCTTTCATAATCTTATCAAGCAGACCATTGCTGTCGATCAGTTTTTGAAGAAGGCCTTTCATGGATGTCGCTGCCAACACCTAAAGCATCACGCCGTGGTTTGGTACGTGATAGCACAATAAAATCATAACGATCAACGTTACAGCGGTCACGTAAACATACAACAATATCACAGCATTCATATTGTTTGCTTCACAAATATACTCACGTGAGGATCTCTCATTGTGAATCTCATAATTTCTTTCCAGTTTTTATCAACGGTCTGGAAGAGTCTTCCCTCTTCCGGCATCTGCTGCATGATGTCCTCCGAGCTGAAGATCGGCTCCAAGTACAGCCATTGAGCCTGGACTTTCAACCACTCATCCAAGGTATCCTGGATGTTCAGAAGCCTCTCTTCCCAATTCTAGAAACATACACGCTAGCTTGAATCTTTGATTTATATTCTTCAGTTGTTGCAATAGCTTGGTTTGAAATGAGTAAATAGTAACACGTAAACATTGACACAGCTCGTCTAAGTTCTGCATAAGCGGAGAAAAAAGAACGTACAATCAAGCTTTACAGTATACTGTAGTATCCCTATTGGTCTTTGGTACCCTTTAGGTTTCCCTGCTGCTTCTGCCAGCTTGACTGTATCACTTTTTGATTTCAATTTCATCCCCACTCTTGCAGGACAGCAGCAGTGATGCTTAGCATAACCAATTAAATCTACCGAACATGCTTCGGAGTTCTTAGGTTAGAACGTTTCGCTTCAATTAGTCGGTGTTGCTTCAGATAAATTTACTAATCGCAAATTGCCTTTCTCAGGGCACGACCACACAACCATCCTGAGAATTGAACGCACGACTACTCTATCCGTTGCACAATTTTTTGATCAACTGGTTTGATATAAAACCTTGCCAAACCAAATTGTTTATATAGCTTAATAATTTGCTTTTTGAGCGGTCTCTTGTAATTTTCAGCTTCATGTATCAATAGGTATTGACACAAAATTACCTTCGCTTCCTCTTCAAACGGTTTGATAAAAGGAGAACCCCTCATCGTCTGTGTTTTAACAATCTGGTCATCCAAGAGAGTTTGAATTTCATCTAAGGCTGACAAAATTGAGACTCCGGAGTCTCTGTACTCCAAGGTGTTAAAAACAATTTGTTCCCAGTCTTCCTTCATCCTCACCAAAGCTTTTTCCAAGGAAAATTCCTGAATTGCAACACGCATTTAATAAACCACGAAAGTCATAAACAAAAAATACCACCTGCAGGCAACAATACATCAGCACCACACTCTCTTCAACAACTTTTTTCTTCACATACCTCCTGGAGCTTTACGTTCTCCAGCTATTTCCCATTTTGAAAAAGGAGTTAGGAAACAGCAACAACATAAGGCGAAGGTCGCGCAAAGAAAACGCGAAAGTGAAAAATTATGTTCAACGTTCTTCTTGCTTTGTTGCACTACTAATAAAACCACTTTTCGACAATTTTTCCAGCTAGGTTAAAACGCACGCTGTCGATGTTCATGGTACTAGCAGTATCAACAATTATGTTGCAGACTAGGATACAAGTTGTATTTATCGCGACTGAGAGCAAAAGAAACTGGGAAGCTACTAGAGACTAACTTTGCTGGCTGCTCCACTGATGGCTTCAAATTCGGTCATGTGTTCCTCCAGGTTCTTTTTCAACGTCTTCCTAAGCGTTGTTCCGGCATCCGGAGTTAAATCGTCTCCGTAAATCTGGGACATTTGGATCCAGTGCCGCTTCCGTATGCCGGGATTGCACAAGGTTGAAATGAGAGGAATGTATTCCTGAAAAATTGGAAACAAACTGTGTCATAAAACATTGCTAGCACGACTGTTTTTATAGGCTACATCAAAATAGTGGTAAAACTTTTTTCTCTCCAGTTTTGCCGGCAGTAAAGTACCGACAACAAGCTAAAGATACAACACATCATTGCCAAAAGCTATCTTTGCAAAATAGCAAATGGCAGCTAAGTAGGTTAATGAGTCTGCGGGTTTTCAGTCGCCTTTCGTCAGCTATTAACTGCTAAACGTCTTTTTACGTGCCCAAAAATATCGGGAAATTTGGTGTATATTGATAGGATTTTTTTCGATACACCCGATAAAAAAAAGGACAGCATAAAATTTTATCTCAATGACTTATCTTGACTAGGTTGTGTAGGCACCTAGAGTTTTCGATTACGTTAGTTTAATCATGGCTCACTCTAAAACGGTGTGGCTTAGCTAAATTTTTTAGGGGAACCACAACTATGACGTTTTAATTAAGACTGCATAGTGGCATAGGCAGATTGTATTTCATAGTACGTGTCACTGCAACAGAATCTTCGCTATTACTGCTACTACTGTAATGTAATGCAAATAAACTTCGCTATTGAGATTACATTTCTTTTTGCTTTCAGTACGTGACAGGGTAAAGCATTGCGATTGTTTGTGATTTATGCTACCAAAGCATTGTGGCAACGGCCAAAAAAAAGCCTAGTTTAAGACGTGAATACATGCTATTTCATCGTGGAAAAATCCACCAATAAACCCAGTTTCTCGAGGATACATTCCAAGAATTTACATATATCAAGGAAATTTTGCGTCATTGCCACGGATATATCCCTGAATGATCTCAAGATTGCCGTGGTTATATCGCTGAAATATATCAACTTTAACCATGGGTTTATCTTCAAATTTAGGTTTGGCCGGTATTATTTCGGAGTGTATCTCGAAGAAACTTATCCTCATACTTTATCCACGGCCCCTTGGCTATTTGAGGATAACTTATCCTCGATGCTCAGATATTTTTCCGACTGGGCATTGTTAGCATCCATTACATAACAAATAGCATTTTAGAGTACAAGCACACTTAATGCATTATCAGAACAAAACTAAGCTATTCAATAAAACTTGAAATCTTTCGTCGGCCACCGTATGCCAATCGAGTCTGAAACTAAAAGCTTTTATTTCTTAAAATTGCTCGCCTTAAAATCTTTGATGTCGTGCATTATGATCTCACACAGCTCAATCATAACATCCTTCTTCTCCTCTTCTTTCTTCTCCTGCTCTCCTACTCTCTTCCTAGGGGCATTTAACTTCTTTTCTTCTTCCGCTTTCTTCTTCCTCAAATTAAACGATTTGTTGGCTAAAAACGATAGTAAAATCATTTAGTATTTCGTTGATAGCATTTCTATCCTACAAACTCGAAAAAAAGCTACAGAAGCACTAATTGCAGAACAGGTCAGTAGTCCAATCCTGGTTCGGAGTATCAAAGTTTCCATATTCCGCTTGAATTGCTGAGCAATAAGACCTGTTTCCATTAGGCGTAGATCGAAGGCGTAGCGTGAAAAATTCTTTGTTTCTCTATTTAGTATTATGGGTCGCTCCGCGCATAAAACTACATGGAAAAACAAAAAATGTTTCACACCACGCCCGCAATCGAAGCCTAATGGAAACCAGCCTTTACTTTTAAAGAATTTAGTGCGTGCTAGAATCCGCCCTGACCAGGAAATCATGGCTGCAAATTTGATCAATTTTTGTTCGAGTTCAAGTTTAAATTCAAGTTCAAACTGATTTTACAAGTCCAAGTTTAAGATCTAGTTCTACATTTCAAGTTTTTCAAGTTCAAGTTTGAATTCTGCATGTCACGTTTATGTTCAAGTTCGAGTTAGACAAAAAATTACCAACTTGAAAACCAAAAGTCACGGTGTACACGCAGACTACGATAACTGGTGTGCGCATGTCTAAACACGAACGCGTTTCCAAAAATAAACCAATAAATAATCAGGCCGCTGAATGATGCCCGCGCGAAATAGCCGTAATGGGAATAGTAGTGAACAAAAAAGCCTCCAAAAATTTATTTTCTATTTTATTCTTTTTCCCTAGGCTCTCGCTTTTAGAATTTCTATTGCTTGATACCCCAAAATAATTTTGTTGTCAAAATTGCATAACTACTGTAATGAACTTGAACCGAGGAATAGGTAGGTGTGGGACCTCCAGAACGCATGACTATTCAATCTTAGTCGCCATAAAAATAACACTTTTACCCCCCGCAACTACGTTGCTTATCAATGTCCTGCTTACTGTTCACTTTCTTTCATTTATCCAGTCGCCCTATACACACTAACAATGCTATCAGCTTTCAGCAATTTGCTTTTAGAATTTTTATACATCCTTCGCTAAAAGAACTTTCACACACTGCGAAAAATCAAAGTTGGAATAATTACAAATCAATGTTACAAAACAAGGCAAGAGCTCATATAACTCTTGGCCTAGAAATTGCTTCACTTCGGTTTTATTCTATAATCAATTTCATTTTTTTGAAACAGATTTTGTCTGAGTAGAATTAAAAATGGTGTTAGTGTATAACCGAGACATCTCCACTATTGCACAAGAGTTATATATGCTTTTGTTTTTTAAAAAAATTTTGAAACAGCTAGCAAAAGATTGGTTGCCACAAGCTTCTTATAGCCCTCTCATAGGTAGCAGTATGATCTCATACAGCAAAGGGCTAAAAAATCTCTTTTCATTATTTAACACAGCAACCACTGATATGCTCTTAGCAAATGAAGAGCTTTAAGTGGCACAGCTTCTTCTGTAGCTGTTTCCAAAATTAAAAAAAAACAATTAAGTGCTTGGACTGATTTTGATCAAAATTATCATCACGAATCCGTCATTGATCTCCGCTCTCCACACTCCATAGTACCTTTCTATTCTTTAAAAAATGTTTACCTTTATAAATTTCTCGCCAAAACTCATCCACTTCAGCTTCAATCACTTCGCTTTCCAGCTTTAAGAACTCGCCGTCCATCCATCGCTTCTCCGCACGCTGCCAGCGCAGTACGTTGCCGTACAACTTCTGGAACGGCTCCACGGAAGTCTGAATGTTTTCCACGAGTGGATATGACGTCATTTCCCACTTGAATAGCTCTTCTTCCTATTAATACACCAAAAGAATCGATTCTACTTCCTTTTTTCCACGTTTTTGCAGGCTTAACGTGCTGATTCAGTATACATCTACTACCACACGCTCGCTTTTGAACCAGAGTTTTCGCTGAAGCAACGTAGCACAGTAAATCAAAATTTGACCAGCAACATAATCAAGTGGGTAAAAGAGCCAATTTTATTGCAACCGTGATCGAAACGTCATGCGTTGAAACCTCTCGATGATTGCGTTGATGCACCGTTTGCGATGATTTACCCTGCTCTGTTGGTCATTGCTGTATCATGCGGTACGTCTAATGAAATCCAACAATTCACACGGAATGTTGTAACTTGGAAACTGCAAAGCAGGTCTGCACAATTGTCCTTTGCTGACTGCCAGCATCGCTAACCAGCGAGACTGGAGATAAACAAAAACAAAAATCGTTTATTCAGCAGGTTGACATAGTGAAGTGCGCACCCAGCATGGCACAACAGGCCACTATCGGCTACCCTCCAATAGCTACGTAAGTTGAGTCACATACTTTTATAATCTCTGGTCACGAAAAATTTTCGTTCGGTTATACGTAGAGCAACTTGAACTTCAATCCGTTCAGTGACCTGCGCTTCCAGCATATCGCGTTTTCATCAACAGTAGTCGTTTTGAAGATAGCAATGGCTTGGTGCTCAGGTCACTGCATTCTTTACAACCGTGACTGAGTAAACATAGTTTCATACTTTACCCTTTATATTATTACCATTGCTGAGCGTCAAGCAAGAGATCTGTGAATGTCATTTTAAAAGTCTCTGGTGTGACTCGAATAGGGAATAAAACCCGGGTCTACCGACTGAGAAGCAATCTTTCTAATCAGCACACCACAGCGCCAGTTATCGCTAGCGCAACCAAACAAGGGAATTTGCCCTAAATTGTCTTTTCAAAGGTCAAAGCAACGCAAGTCAACGTGAGGTTTGAACGCCGGACCACGCGAGGATTGCCGTGGTAGAACAACGCTTCAACCCACTCGACCGCGTCGCCGCATCAACTTAACGGATATAGGCAACGACTCATACTTTGTTGATGAAAGCGATTTGTTCCTGCAGGTCGGCCACCCTCTTCTGCACGTTCCTCGTGTCATTGACGTACTGCTGCATCATGTCCAATTCACCGCATTCTTCAAACTCAGCTGCGCGTCGTGCCAGCTTCTCCAGTTCAAGAGTGACTCGCTCTCTCTTCGCCAACAGCTCACGCTCTCCGGCCATTTTGGCGTCTTCAACAATCTGTGTTTTGAAACCAAAGTAAAATTCGGTAACTACATGAATAGGCTTGTGCTCCTAGATTGAGGAACGGCAGATTAAACTAAAAGCTATTCAGCTAGTCAAGATGCAGACTTTATAATACGTCGTTTTCAAATCTAAAAGCCCGCTTTCGTTCACACGGCGTTCGAGCGTAACCAAAAGCCCGCTTGAGTGAGCGAGTGAATGAATGAGTTTATCCCTCTTCTTTCTTTGAATGTAGTTACAGCATAAAAGGCAATCCAGCTTTACACAGTTAACCTAATTAAAATTAGAACGGAGGAAAGCGGCTGTCTATATCAAACCACTCATAAATGCCAACTGCAGACTGGCAACCCTACCACCAGCAAGGTGAACTGCCATTGGTGGGCACCAAAAAGTTGCCTCATACAACAAGCTGTAGCAGTTTCACTAATTTAACCCGGTAAAGTATGCCTTGTTTGCTTTAACATATGGCAGATGCTCACAGCACGGTTCCGACCTGTAAGATCTCATAGGGTGTGCACAGAGACAGTTTTTTTCTTTATCTAGTTGGCTAGGGTAAGGGTGTTGCATTTGGTGTTGTGCCAGCTCTATAATGTTTAAACACACTCCATGTTTCTGAGTGGAAGAGCGTGTTTCGATATAATAATCAAAGCAGGCTTCCAATTGCGCTCGAACGTCATGCTGAGGCAAACACATCTGGAGGGTTGGTTTCTTTAACTTGCTTTCCTTCTGTGAACGGCGGACATAGAAAATAGGTATGTACAGTTTCAATAATTAACCAGTTCAGTAGGCAAGCAGATGGAATCTGAAGGCAGAAGCAGCAAAACCCTGCTACTTAGCTTCTCTTGAAAACAGGGCCCTCCGTAACCTTACCTCATCATTACTCAAGAATATAGGAAGAATTTCTTGCGGCCAGGTTAGCACTGTGCTGTTGAGGTGAATGTCTTCGGTGATGAAGAGATGGACATCGAGCAGGTAGTTGAGGCGGTTCTGGCTTTCTTTGATTCTTTCTTTAAGCTCGTTTAAGCCTGGCCATAAACCACATAAAATTAAGTTTAAGATTCATTTGATAAATTCGCAACCATCTCAACGTTTTTTCAGTAAAATTAGACTTCTGTAGGAAATGTAGGATTGTTTACCCGAGATGGAATAATGAAGCTGCTTACTTAGCATGTCGTAAGACTCGACTATTGGGCATCCACCAATTGTAATCCGCTTTGTTGTTGGTGGGGTTTACAAGTCAGTATTTATGACTGGTTCAAAATATCTGCCGCTCTCCACTAACCTCATCAGCATGTTCCTACTTGTCTGACTTAGTTTGTGCGGAGAGGCCCGAATATTTCTTCCTATCCTCTCAAAGAAAAGAGCAATCATCATTGGAACTGCTCTTCCGCAATCTTAGTTTTACTCTTACTTTCTACAAATTTTGCACATTTTTTCTGCAAAAATATGGCCCAGAATAAAACCTACAAAATTTTCACACTTTTCGTTTTTTTATTAAAGAAAAAAAAATTTAGTTTTCTATTTTGCTAACCATAAAAGTATGCTTTGGAAGCATATCTGTGGGCTTAGCAAGCTTCAAGTTCTTTTTGACTTTAAAGTTTTTCTTTAATTCACCTGCGATAAATATGTGAAACTTTCTATCAATTACGGCATGGTGCACTAACGTAATCAAAGTCTTAAGCCGTTATTTATTTTTATTAATGTTAAGGTTTAAAAACTACTACTTCAGCTCACCAACAGTTCTTGCTTCTCGTACAAACGCAATCATCTCCATCATTTCTTCGCTGTTGTCAGGAACCTTCAGACACCTTTCTTTAATAGTTTCGAACTTCGAGCAAATCCTGAAAGATGGTTTGGATTAGTGGTGGATAGCAATTTAAATAAGCTAATACCGGGGGTTCCAAAATAGCGAGCACAAAGGGTCGCAGGAAGCTTTGAGAAAAACTTTTCGGGTGGCAAAAAAAGAAACTCTGCGGCAATCAAAAAACCGATTTTGCTGTTCTATTCGATTTAAAGTTTTTGCTGTTCTTTTTACGGGTTTTCTACTAATTTTCTACTCAAAACAGTGATTTTCTGCAATTATGAAGTCACCTTACACCTGTGGCCTTCACACAAGCAAAATTCTTAGTGGAGGGCAAAAATACGAAATTCTTTTATCTTTGGAGATCAACTTTCAAAAGGTAATTATTTTCAGCCCAAAATGCAGGTGAAGACTTTTGAAGATCTACATTTTGAACGTGACTATTTTCCTGTTTTCCGTCCAAAATACCTTCATACATTGATCAGATTCAGAATATTTGGGGAGTCATGGCCCCTGTGGCCCTCCTTGCTACGTCTATCCATCACACATTAGCAAACATTTCATTTATTTTGTTTTCGAATATCATTTTAATATTCAATGTAATTGTGGCGGTCCACAGATGTAAGTAGACAGCATCTATTCTCGGGTTTTACCGACCACTATCGTTCTGTGTTTCGCTTTATAAACGAGAAATCCTACGCATTAACACTGCTCGTAGCTTACAAGCTTACTTCCACGTTGCTACATTGGCGCGACTAATCCCGAAATTTTTAAAAATCCGATCAAAGATTGAAAGTATTTTGGAGTTTAACGGCTTCAAAACGTCAATTTCCAACAAAAAGACATTAAACAAATTTGAAGTATATATTGGACAAAATTTGGGGTTAAATATGCGATTCTCAAAAAATAGGTCATCGAACAAAGTTGATAACACAAATATCGACAAATATATTTTTGCTCTTCCTGCAAAATTTGCCTCAGCCTTCGTTAAGGCCACGCATATCTGCTAACTTGGCGTTGAATTACAGAGTCCGTTAAACTGGCGTAATTCCGTGTCGTTACAAAGCGAGAAAAAGTATTGTTTTATCACAAGAGTTGTAGATCAACCCGTGTTTTGATAATGTTCGGCTTATCTCGGACTCCTGTTAACGCAACGCATCTATGTAAAACGTAGGTGTAATTTAACACCAAAGCAAGCACTGAAAAATACCACATGCGGCACGCGTGCCAGGGTAAAACTACCTTGAGCTAAAACAAGCAATTCTATGGTAGTTGAATTTATCAAATGATTCAGGCGGGCGAGCCGCTCATGGATGGGGTGAATGTCTACCACTATGATCACTTGCTTTTACGTCACAACGTGAATTCAGGAATGAAGTCTACGAACTTAAAATGATTTTCTTGGCGAATCCAAATGGAAGTTACAGCGCGGCATGCTCAAGAACCACTAACAGCTGCGCAATGCATCTTTTCAAAATTTTTTGTTCACATTTTGAGTAAGTTGGGTAAAAAGAATAAGTTGCCTTGAAGTAAAAGAGATTCTTTAAATTGCATCAAATAAAGTCGTTTAGTGTTTACGCGAGGTATTTTGAGAGAAGTTAGTAAGATCAGTTCATGAAATCTGTTCGGCAAGCAACTCCAGGATATTAAACACCATTGCTAAGACCTGTTGGTTGACTCCGATTTAACCTAGAACATCTTCATTGAGTTAATGGGTAAAAAGCCTACATAGAAACAAACAGCAAAAATTTGGCAAGACACTTAACAACCCAACGTTCAAGACCCATTGAAAGACGAGCACAGCAGTCAGCGATTTATAAAACTACAGACAGCAACTAATGCATTTACTCTTCGTTATCCTCCCGGTGGTCACGTGTCAATCTTTCCAGCAACGTGTCTGTATGTGTGCGAGCGAAATCAATCAGCCCCCTTTTGATGTCTTCACAGTCCAGTCGAACCTGCGCGAAAATAAACAACCTGATGTATGAACACGCAAAGACGATAAATACCATTTGTAAAATATCAGAGAAATCCTGAATCAGGAAATGAATGAGAAGTTAGCGATACAAAAACAGTGAAAACAGTGAAACAGCGGTTATCATGACTCCTCTATGTAGGCCATAATTCAAAAAAATCTGCTGCAAAACAAAACTAGTGATACCAAACATGATTTTTTTGGTAAATGAGACACGATTTCAAGATCTTCCAGAGCTGAGATCGATTTCCATTTCTTGCGAGATATCCTTTCGACAAAGTACAACGTTGCATAGCGCTACATTAATGAAATATCAGAAAACATTGACTGTGGGTGGGATTCGAACCTACAATCCTAGACATTAAGCCATGATTCATGCAGGTGACTAATATATTACCTTATGTGTTGCCATCAGAAACCTACTTTGCAGATGGCAGCCTATAGAAACCTACCATTTCGAAGTGAACAATGCTATCCAAGTCGGCAATCTCTGCTGCCACCTGGCGGTACTTTTCCACTTGGTCGCAAAATTCTTGAAAGGAGTGCTCTTCGCTCATAAACTGTTGGATAGATTGCGACGCTTCACCATTTACAAGATAGCTATACTTGTCCACTGAAAAACGAGTAAACGTTAGGTTAGCCCATTTACACGTTGAAGTGGGCTGCACGGAAGGAACTTTGAATTTTGATGAGCTAGTAAGGGATAAACAGCAGTTGAAGATAGTACCACAACTAGCTTGATTTAAGTCAGAAAAATTGAAACCATAGACCTATGTATTTCACTTCAAAGTGGACTCGTAAGTAGGCAAAGTACGAAAACGGTAGTTTTGTCCACATTTTTGAAATGCAAATGCTATAACATAGCTTTGCAAAACCACTAAGAAAGTATATGCAAATGCTGTAATCCTGAAGGTATGGTGAGTTAGGGAAAAGTTGCAGCGGGTAGTTCAACAATAAGCCTACAATAAACTTTAAACAGTTTAACAAATTTCATGGCAGCAATTAAAACTGAGTTTACCAAAGAAATCCATGTGCTGTTGTACTGCTTCGAAGTTGGTCTTGACAGCTTCTTTCAGTGTTTTAACGACAAGTTCAGTCAACTCGTCAGTGACATCGGTGTCAATGTTGTTCGTCGTCGATGAGCCAGACAGCCACGACTGGACGGTCGGTACACTGTGCATGCTACCACCTAAGGTCTGGACAATGGACAATATACATTCTTCCAAATCCTAAACAGAAAAAGTTAAAACGATTAAAAAAAATCGTTACACTTTAAATTTGAACTTCATTGATGCTCGCTTGACTAACGTTAGATTTTACGTCCACTACCGCTTTTTTGCCGAACCTTGACCAGATAGCTCATTGCGTTCGAAAAAATTATTGAAAAACACAAAACAGCGTATCAAAAACAACAGACCCACGGTCATTCTTTTCTGACGCGTTTTCCTGAAGAGAGTCAGAAAAAAAACTTCAAAAATATTTTATTAAATGCAATCTTCAATTTTCGTCTGATGTAATCCGTTTTTTCGTTTAATGATAATAAAATGCTGTAGGAGTGATAGTTATTCCTACCTGGTAGTTAGGAAAGAATTCCATCTTCCCTTCGTCAAATGTCAGCTGCATTTTGAAAATTGGAAGCCTTTGTTTATCTTCCATATCAAACAGCGACATCCAATGGCACAGTGATCTTTCAACAAGAATTTTCAACTGAAAACAACATGGATAATTTCAAGTTGTTAACGCATATCGGTAGATCAATCTACTACATATTTCAATGCTTTGAATATTAAACTGAAACGTTTCAATAAGCTTAGCATCATATAATCCTTGTTTATGTAAAAAAGATTCGAAACTGTTCCATTTCTGCGCAGCTGAATATTCTTTGTACAGCCATACTTTCTCGAAAGATGAAAATATCTTATCCTTAGTTGCATTATTTGCATACCATTCTAACAAAGCGAACTTTTTTACACATATTTCTCACAATCGTTTACTAAAATAAGCCAACGTTTACAAGTATTTGTTAGCGTCCATATCGTTATTGGGTTCGTAGTGAGCAATTGTTTTTGCAGCACAATAACTTCCAGTGAGGCAATTGTATTGCGCCAGTTGAAATCAGTTTTTGAACAATGGAAACTGTAAGTACACGATGAGCTTGCTTTTTTAATTAAAAAGCTTGACTAAATAAAGAGTATCACAACTTGGTGTCAAAATATGATCAAATTTCAGCTTTCAAAACTAAAACAATAAGAAACTCACATCTTTAACAGTAGTGAAATCTTTATAATGCAGTAGCAAGCCATGCACAGCAAATCGTCTTAAAGTGCTTCAAAATTTAACGTTTGAAACGTAAAACTGTGTGCAGTTGCTGGTAAGAGCTTGTAAGAAATTGTGTGGCTCAAAATCCGTTCTATTGCCTTGATTCCACTTTCGTGAACCCAATTCGTTGCCAAACGAATAACACTTATGATCAGTCGATAAAATAATGATTGTCATAATCGTTTTGAAATCCAAAAAAAAAACGTGGACAACGCATTTTTAAGGATTTTGTATAACGGCTCATTAATTTCAGGCAAGTTTCAGAACCTTTGGCCACTTTCGTAAATCAATTTTCATCTCAAAACATATTCGTAAATCTCACCTGATTTGAAATTAGAGTCGTAACACAGGCGTAAAAGGAATCAAGTTTGTCTTTGTTGATGGCTTTGAATTTGACGTCATCACTGAACACGTTGATAATGCGAGGATACCATCTCTGCATTAAGCGATCCTCTGTTTTCTCGCACGCAATGCTTACATGATTCTTTAAACTATCAATCTCAACAGGACCTTGTGATCTGCAATACACAAACGAAAATGACTCGAACGGGTATGGCATGTGTAATTACACAATCCTTTTAGCATGATAGCCATATATGCCTTTGCGGTAAATAAAAAAATGCCTGTGTCGGACTTTACACGATAATAGAACTACATCACCTAGTAAAGAAACTGGATATCTGCCCAAGGTTTATCAGAGGGTCACGTTTGCTTTCCCTAAAAACCTTCACGCAGATGATAAAACTAGGCAAACATTCTGTTGTTCATAACCAGATCATGGAGTTCCATCACCATAAATGGTCAAATTTCGGTACTTTTCCATCTATCCTAAAGACACCTGGTTGCCACATTATTTCTAAAAATAGAGTCATGGGGAGATTATGGAGCTTTAAAAGTGGGAAAGCTCGCAACGACACTGGCTTAAACTTATAAATAAAATTAAATGAAGGTAAATAAAAAGTGTCAAGATGTACACAAAACAAGAGGACAAAAGTTACCCTTGGTCCTGTGCAGTGCTGGAGGTTGTGAGAACGCTACCACCCGTCAAAACTTGCCGCCCAAAAATTTCAAAGCTTAGCTTTCAGCAACTATTGAAAGGATATTTTTCAGAAAAAAATACCTGGAATGTCACCCTCCAATGCCATGACACTCGAAGCGGGCATATACGCACAACCTACGTGATGACCAAATTGTTTTAATCAAATCCTGAAGGCAGTTTGCCTACACCAGGCCAATATGGCTTGCAGCATCACAAACAAACTAACACCGGGCGACACTAACAGCTGAGTAAAACATTTACTTCTAATTTTCATCTAGGTGTTTGATACAGCCCGAACAAGAATCAAACATGGCTTGGCTGAAACTAAAAGTGTCCTAATTCATCTTAGTTAAATTTGAGCAAATCTACCTCAGCTTTGATAAGTCCACCAAGTACAGGTCACTCAGGTAGGAATGGCACAGTTGAAGTACAGTTTGCATCGAGAAATGTGTAATCCAAAGATTATCTTCCATTTGTTTGCGGGCAGCCACAAAAGTTTGATGCCACGGACTGGAATAATCTGCTCCCCTGAAAACAGCGTTTTTGTTATTATAGTCTAGTCTTAAAAATCATTGAAATTACAAACACATCAAATAGTTTTTGTTTGTCAAACACCATGCCAGCAAGAATAACCACAGATTAATGCATTGATAAACGGGTTTCGACCACCAAAGATTGTTTACCTCTCATATTCCTTGGGATGGAAGCACAATATAAAACCGTTTTCCAAGTTTATACCGCAAACCTACCTGAGAAAGAGAGACGAAGAGAGAACGACAATCCATTTCAATTCAGGTATTAATGCAAATTGCGCCAACAAGGTGGACCGCGATTGATGGGTTACCGTTGGTGGTCTTTTACGACATGCTGGGTGAGGACCCTTTCTATTGCAGCCCGATGAAAAGCATGCAAGCAGCAAGATCGAAAAGACACTTTACGAAAAATATTCCTGCTTGTGATAGAATTTCACTGTGCCATCAGCACCGGTAACTCTGAAGCAAGTCTGAACACAATTGTGCTCTAATCCTTGGACCCCCAAATTGTGGGTCGCGACCCCAAGTGAGGGCCGCCTGTGGTTTCAAAACACTTGATCTCCAAAAAAACTTTTCACGTTGTGCTTGAAACAGCAACTAGCAAAAAGGCCATTCTGAACAATTCATCTTAAATCAGGTTGTCAACTTTGTTTTGAGACAAAACGACAATGGACAGCCTCGCGAACGCTTGCGCACTTACATTTTTGTTTAATTTGGAGGCCTGAAATAACGTTTCGGGACCACTGTTCTAACATGGCCAATCAAACATTTTATCATGGCTATAGGATGAAAATGCATAACAAGATACTGAAAAGTTAGCTTATGATTTGTGCCTTAACAAAAGTATAATACTACATGCAAAATGTTACTTCAAATCATTTCGTTTATAGTCTTTAAATCTTAAAACATGGCCAAAATACAAATTAAAAGTAAGCATTCACTTACGTGGGCTCACATGGAGGAGGACCTGCTTCTTCTTTCTCAAGTCCCTTAACCGCTGGTTTCAGCAAAACATGTTGAACTGAAAAATAATGCGGACTTCAACAAACAACTACATTTATAGTTACACTAAACTTCTTTCAAGCACCTATGTATTGGCATAACATAGTTTAGAACCAACTACCAATAGTACTAGAGCATGGTCTATACACTAAAGCCCAGCATAACTTCTTTGTTTTATTTTGATTGAGCCAAAATGAAACCAGGAGTTAAGCCGTGCTTGGCCTCAGAGTAGACCAGGTTTAAAGATTAGTCTATGGATTTTGCTGAAACTCTTCCTAAGAAATTGTCACACTTTAACGTGTTATAACCAGCATATGCCAAACATGTAAGAAATTCAGCTTGTTCTAAAAGTTCAAAAATACGCTGCTCATAACACCTATAACTTTTGATCTAACATGTTTTCACATTTAAAATAAATCCTGCCTCACTTCATTCTACTGGTGAGTTGCAATTACCAACCAAAAAATTTCTTATGACGATCTTTACACCTAGATTAAAATTTTGTTTTCCGCAAAGTCCAACAACGTATGCTTTGTAAATAAAATGTTATTATCACGGCAGTACTGGTGTTTCCAAAGAAATGGAAAAAGTTCTGCACTTGTAAATAACATGTGCTTCGTAAATAAAATGTTATTATCACGCAGTACTGCTGTTTCCAATAAAATGGGAAAAGTTCTGTACTTGTAAAATAAATATTAATATAAGCATTGCTTGTTTTTACAAAAATACTTCATTTAGACAGTTACAGATATTTGAGAATTTTTTTTTCTACGGCTACGCTTTCCTGTCGCTGCTCAACTCCTATTTTGAATAGAGGCATATCACAACCCACGTAGTGCAAGCAGTTGACAGGATTTACCTTGAAAATAAACTTAAAATTATTTTCCTATAGCTACAAGACCCACTCACCCATGGACTTTCTGGTACTACTTTCATAGTTCGTTTTAATTTCCGTAATGATTTGATCAATCAAGAACTTTTGATCTTTGCTTGTTTTTAAGTGAGCTGGGATTTTGCTCAGTATTGATTCAAGCCAATGCATTTGCAAAGGAACAACAGGACCAGCTTCAACACATTTCTTCATGTACATATACATTTGCTGCATAAAAAAAAACACAGAGATAAAAACGTAGATTCTGTAATCACATATATATGGCTAATCTGTGATTAAGTTGAAAACTTGACTGTATGGTATTTTCATTGCCCTTCAGAGGTTCATAATTAAATTTTATACATTAAATGAAATGTTTGTACACAATGCCATATTAAAAATATCCTATTTGATTTGATCTGAATCACAAAATGAGCAGTGTTTTCTCATTGATTCTGTATTGTATGACTAGTGATGTCGCATAACAAAAGATCTTTATGCTAGCATTGCTGGTGCCTTAAAGTAAAAACAAACTGATTTTATATATAAATAAACAAACGTACTAATAAATGAATGGCATAAATATAACAAATAATAACAAAAAAACAAATAACTTACCCTTCTTTTTCTGTCTTTGCTCATCATCTGAAAACAAAAACTTTAATTAAAACTTATAGTTAGAAGGTCTACTCAAATTGGTTAAAAAACAAATAAACAAAAGATAATATAAAAAAATTGCATTTGAATATCATGTTTAAAAAGTAAAGCGCTAGGCTAAGCCAGCATGGCGCAATGAACAATAGTCCTATATGTGGACGGCATGGTGTGATGAACAAAGCATTAAACTTATCATTAGGCTGTGAGTTGAGCATCTAAAGCAGGGGTGGGCAACCTACAATCCCCGAGAGCATTTTGTGCAGCCCGTAAACACTTTTGAAACTTCAGTAAACCTGAGTGTCAATGATAGGAGGGGAAACAATTGCCGTATTAGAGCCAAAAACTTTACATGCCATGATGAAAAAGGCATTTGTCAGTTTGCACAGACGCATTTTCCGTCCATTCAGAGGATGATGACCTTTTTCTTTGGAGACCATCATGTCCACGCTCTATAACATGACAATGCAAGAAGGTGTGACCTTTTTTTTTGGACACTTTTATGAGCACTGGCCCTTGGCCAACTCTTCAGTGATCAATGCAGCCCTCCAGCTAAAAAGGTGGCCCACCCCTGATCTAAAGCGTCACAATGCATTCATTATGGCCAGATGGAAACCAGTGCTACAATTAAACTTTGCATTCAAACCAAGGCTTGTGCAAATCATCGTGGGTATACTGTCATCTCGATGATTGCTGCCTTAAAGAATCTAAGGTCATTTTACAGTCTCTCAACCTGTCTAATGTCTATTTATGTTGCATTCAATGTGCTGGATAAGTTCTTACACCATCCATTTGAGTTTCTTAAGAAATGCTTGACACTAAGTTAGTTTAATAAAGCATTTGTAGCTCAGTATCACAAGATGTTGGCTCACAATCAAGAGGTTTTGAGTTCAAACCTGCAGGGTATATTTATCGTAGCACAGCAAAAACAAATACTTTACAACAATTTCTCCTGCCTGGCCGCACTGCTTGTGATAGAAATGCACTTTTCCACAACCATGGGTAACTTTAAAGCACATTTTGAAAATTATTTTATTACATATTTATAACTGAATTTTAGATAACAACATATATAACAATGATACTCCACCACAAAAAATATATCCACCAAAGTTACTACTTACGGCAAGTGGCATTTCTGGCTCTGGTTTTTTTGGTTTAGCAAATCTCAAATAATCATCTGTTTCTTCACAAGCCTTTTCAGCATCTTTGATGCTGTAAAACAGTTGAAAATGTGCATTGAGACTACTAAAATTCCAAGTTAGACATATATATATTAAGTTTAGGGGGTAACTGCCACAAAAAGTAGTCCAAAAATGATGACAAAGTCAAAGTATACTGCTGGACAACACTACAGTTGACCTACAGACGGTTGATTTACGGTATTAAAACAATACTGAGTACTGTCAAAGCTTTTTATTCACAAAAATAATTACACTCTAATGATTACATTATATTATTTAAAACTTTTTGCAATTCTTTGCTTCTTCGATATGTCATCAATTTGCTTTTAGAAAAATCTCGAGTACCGACTCCTGAACTTCCATCTTTGCGTTGTGGAATGGGAGGCAAAACTTTACGACTGGCATGAACAATCACGTTTTCTAATGCAGCAACTCGAGGTCCTTGTTTTTCTTTAGAAGAAGATGCCATGATTATAATAAAACTTCAACTTCAGATAAAGTTATTTTGATTAGTGTTTTGGTCAACACACATGACCGAAATACACACAATTAGGCTCTCCTAAAAATACTGCAGATTTTGTTCATTCACTCACAATTTGCTAACAAATTAAAAAACACTATCAACAACAGTAACAAACATCAAAAAGAATAAGCTAAAATTTTAAGTGAATCAAAACTTTGCTAGATAAATCTGAACAAAAATTATTACATGCATATCCTACAAAAGGCTTTTTCGTTACAGAAGGTTGATGTATATTTCATATTACCTCACTCAACACTCAAAAAGTTATCTTGTATAGGAGACATGTTCCTATAGCTGAGTAGAGGTTGATAGCGTATCTTGTGTGCATAGGTAAACGTGTATATTTAGATCTTACTAAGTACTTTGACTAAGTCTAACAAATCCGACATCTTGTAAGCTTGTACTATAAACAAGCACTAAGTTCTTGCGTTGTATTTTAGCCTGTATTACCTGGAAACTAGCCTGCCTTTGCCTTAGCCATGATTTTTAAAACGTCTTGCTATGAAATTTGTGTAATCGTAACTTGGTAACAACAGATGTTTCCACTGAAAAATTTAAAAAAGCAAATGTTATCGAAAATCCATCTATCACTGGCAATCACCCCACGCAGAAAACTTTCTCGACAATACTAATTTGTTGACGCGATATGGGAATAGGGGAGTGGGCGAGCGAGCGTGCGAAGAAAAACGGCGTGGCTTGCCGGGCTTTTGATCAATGTCGCGTTTTGCAAAGGAGTTTTTGATTCTATTTCAATTTCAATTTACTTCTTAAATTGAAGCGACTTGCAGTATCGCTCGAATAATTAAGTTTGGTTGCAACTTAATAGCTAGGAAAAGATTGTCTTCCACTAAGATACTTTAGCCCGCGCACTTCTCGATCAAGAACAGAACAATGTGTTCACAAACCACTTTATAACTTCGAATTCCTTCGCTTGCCAAAACACAGAACTAAAGCATTTCAATAATTAAATATCAGAGACTGACTAAAACTAAGCCACCAAAATAATCGTTTGATTCCTGTCACAACAATCACCACACAACAACGCCTTTTCAACACCAATTCCTACTCTACTCTGATTTCTGCTCAATCCCTGAATGAATGAAAAAAATCTTTCCGCCATATATATAGGGCTGGAAAATAATCTAGAAATTGCTAGAACATTACCTAACACAGGAAAAACACCTTTAATAAACTACGTAATCGGTAATATTAATAATAAAAAGGAAAATTTTCGAGAAGCAAGAATCGCTAGAATACGCTGGAAAGTCACGTAGGCAGTCGTTGTGACGTCAGAAAGGCGTGTGAGCTACAAATCTATTTATAAATCCGAAAAAAAGGCCTTTTTTTAAAACAGTTTAGCAAGTTAGTGCTACAAACAATTCAGATTTACAAATAAAATAATAACTGCAAAACAAACAGATTAAGACTCTATACATATGCAAAACTATTCCTTAACGAAAATTTATGTATTCGTGACAGTCAATACGTTTAAACTTTAGAGCGTAGAGGATTGACGGCTTGGTTTGCGGGGCTTTGGCTCAATTTGGTTAGAGTGTAGAGGATTGACCGCGTGGTTTGCCCGGCTTTGGCTCAATTTGTTTAGAGCGTAGAGCTGTGGCGCGATTCTCCGTGCTCTAGCTCACAATGATTAGAGCGTAGAGTTGACGCGCGAAAAAAGTACAATAAACATTGATGCACAGCGCTCAATTGCGGAAAGTGGGCTGAATCGTCTAATCCCATTGTCTAACAATTTTGTGCATGCTTAACAAAATCTCCGGAGCTGGGATAACCGGCGCATGCTAAGCTAGGGATAAACAAAAACAACATGTTGCCCATAAATTATGATTAGTTATACCAACAAAAGCTACATGGTAAGCTTAAAAATACATTTAATTGAGTTTCATTTTGTATCAGCGATTGACGGTCTAACAAGTGTACACATATCAAGGATGGTTATTAATACAAACTTTTAACATTTCGTTTATTTTTATTCAAACAAAAGGTTAAAACTAGGAAGAATCAATAAATGCAGTTGTTCGAATATATCACCGGTAAATCCACCTATGTCACACACTTCATGCTGTAAAACCCTTTTATTGATTTCTATCTTGTTCATTTTTGAATTCACAAATATTTGTTTAAAACAAGAGGTTTATTTTTGTGATCGCAAGCAAAGTTGTGCCCCCAAACTGTTTTACTTTACAATGCATAGACCGAACCCTCAACTTTGTAAAATACAGCTTTTCTAAACAATAAAAATTGATAATTAGTGAATGAGGGAGACAATGACAGTTCTCACGCTACGTTCCACCACCCATAGCTAGCAATACTGCCATTATTTTCTGTAGCCAAACAGCGCAGACTGTTAGATGCCAATTTTGCATGATGACATATCGTTTTGATGCATCATCAACAATCTTTTTGTTATTTGTTTTGTTGACACAAGCAAAAAAATTTGCGTTTGTAAGTTTTAACCATAATTAAGGGAGTATTATCAACCAAGAAATTTTAAAGATAAAATGGTAAATGACAACTGAAGTGCGACCCATTTACTTATTTTTTTACCTGCCATGTTTTGCCCCAGACTGGTCTAATGCAAAATACTTATCTAGCTCACTTGATATAAAATGCACAATAAAAACAAATCATAGTATCTTAAAGTTGATTGAATATTCTAGAAGCTTAATTACTGTCAAACAAAACTGTTCGACCTTAACACATTTGCAATCCAGTGAAACTGAAACCAAAATTTTGCTAGATTAGGTTCCGAATGACTAATTAACTTACCCCCTCAAAGCTACATTTTTTTGCAAATTTTATGTTTTAAACAAGCTTGAACTTCAGTGGAAAAAAATGCCCAAGTTGATTTTTTTCTAAATCATTGCAGATATTTGACTGTCCTCGTTTTGCCCCGCCTACCTCTGCGCCGTTTGGTAGAAGTATTTGGCTTGTTGATATTAGTAAGTTGACACGGATCATTTTCAAGTGGTCAAATTTTATAGTAGACCTTTGCTATTCTGCAGTTAAAGTCGTAAAATCTGATAGAGCTCTTCTGCTGCGCATTTTACCTTGCTCTTTTTCTGTGACCTCTTCCACTTGTCAACCTTGCACAACTAGTCAGCAATGCAAGCTGGAACAGCTTTTAAATATCATTCTTAGTGGGAGATATTCGAACAGCACTCATCTAACTTTACACCAACCGACAAAACAATTTAACCTGATTTATTCACAACATACCGTAACAAAAATGCGATTGATCACAAACAATTCTCATTAAATGATTATCGCAGAGCCACAAGCTCAGCTAACAGAACTTTTTTCCTTAATCATATTCAATTCTACTATATCGTCAGCATTATAATTAATAACTTCTTCGTAATCGGAAATCAATTTTCTCCATAACTTGGTGTCCTCACGGTATGAAGCAAGTTCGTATTGATCACGAGATATCCATTCATGCGCGGTCGGACCGACAGAGGCAATCGAAGCGCCACCCAAACATTCACGACCAGAATAAAAAACAGCACTCTAGACAAATGGCAAGGAAATGAAAATAACAATGAGTAGCCTAATTTACATCCCGTTAGAAACACAAACTTTTGTCAATTCACTTGCTTAAAGAAGTTAAACAGCATCAAATAAATTTAAAATAGCCAAGAACCAAGTGGATGAGTTAGATAAGCGACTTGGCTTCATCAAGACTTGGAATTATACCAACTAAACTAACTAACTAATGTAACTGAAAACGTTGAAAATAATCGACAACTCCAAAGGCTACCGTCCTGGTATTTTTTCATTATTTTTTGAAATTAGATAGGCTTGGGGTGATATATGACGGCATTCTGGCCGTTGCTCATTGACCTGAGTCTACGAGTATGACGCCATTTTAACGCAGAGCGGCCATCAAAAAATTGAGGAAGAATTTGGGAGTGTAGCCTAATCTTAAAAATGAAACATAAAAAAAATCTAATTGACCGGAATGCTATAATGTAAACCCCTCTTAATTGCTTTAGTTGTCGGTTCACAGGGTCGAGAGTTATTTGCAAAAAAATTCACTTTCACCTCTGTAATTACGTTGCAGAGAGCAAAAACACCTTACAACCAGCGGTGGTCAAGAACAAAGAAGCTTTTTTAATAACGAACTACTTACTTGAGTTTTATTTTTTACTCCTATATTTACTTGAGTAGGTGGAGTAGGAGATAATGCTACTTAAGTAGACATAAATTTTACTTAATGCTTAAGATTTAATGTCTTTTGAACTAGAATGCGGTGGGCCAGAGTAAAAAAACACTTTTGATTTCAAGATAATATTTTTGCAAATTCTTTATTGAAGTAGGACATTTTTGGTTTGAATTTTGAAAACCAACTGGTAGCCTTACTACAATTGACTGTTAACAACGCGAGGTACGGTGAATTATGAGTGAGCCCAGTAATCATTTCTTTGACTTTGAGTTTTTAGAGGTATAAGTAGTATACTGGAGAATAACTACTTTAGAATAAGTACTGAAAAATACTTTTAAAAGTTCAAGTATTCTCCAATGCTTAATTTCTTTGCAGTTTGTTGCATCTTCCCAAGCATACATCAGTTTGTTTACAAACCAGCTGCTGCTCTAGTCAGGAAAGTATCCAGGAAAGCCAAGGGGGCAATTGCCCTCCCACAAAAGGATTATCAATGCAAGCTCAACCTTGGCAGATGTTTTTTAAATTTGCTTAGGCCACTGATTCTTAACAAAAATAATTAAAAGTCAATATAATGATGTAAAAATTTTGCTACTTTTTCACTCACTACGCCACGTGGGTCTAGTTTCTCTACGCTAAAATTTAAGTATAATGATGCAAGTTTTATATTTGGAAGTTATTGAACGTTTGTCTTAACAAGGCGCTTCACGATTTAACAACTTTTAAACATTCACTTGGTTTTGTCAAAAGCATAGAACTACCAACAGATCTAAAAGGTAAAGGATTAATTAGTATCAAAGTAATTATGTCAACGTGTCTGTACTATGTTGCACCGTTTAGGTCTGGATCTGCGGATTTTAATTCAACTGGCATCTCACACTCATTGAAATAAACAATTTATTTTCTGTCTCCTTTCTGTAACAATTTTCCTCACCCGGGACGTAATCCAAATGTGTCACCCCACAATAAAAAAACATAAGGTCGGAAATTTAAATTTACAGCCTTTTTCCCAAAACAATAATCACTAAGTTAAATGAAGGTTACCCCTTTCAAGTCTTCTAGAAATAGTGTCACCTCTCAACATAAAGTCTCCCTAGTGGACAATCTCTTATAGTGACGCTATCGCCTGCACCATACCGTAAATATTTACTTGGTCGACAATATAAATAAAGCTGCCATACTAGTTGGCACAGAGGTTTGCACCTTTACAAATCCTTTTTAGCACCCAGCGTGGTGAGAGCACCCTCAATTAAGGACCACTGGTTTAGAGAGATGCAGCACAAAACTGCTAAAAAAACTACTTTCTACTTTCACTAAGTAGTTTAATGCTCGATTACTTTCTCATTTTTACACAAGTAAAAATACCTATCAATACTTTCTACTCCTACTTGAGTATTTATTAAGCAGCAACACTTATGCCCAGTTACATTCTTTAGTTTACCCACATCACATACTGCATCAACAAAATTACTTCAATTAGACCTACCTCTAGATCATTTAACTTTCAGCATGTAAAAACCGTGCTGGAAATAAGACTCGAACCCGCAGGGGTGTCAATCTGCTGCACAACGATCATTGGTTTGCAAATATGTAAGCAAGCAAGCGCCAGGGCAGATATTCACTTAGTTATCTTTTGTTTAGGACACGTATGCTTCCAGTACACCAATGCTGTTCTCTCGTGTTACAAACTGGCATTTTAACCGTAACTGTAGTTAACTCAGTTCCAAACTTACTTGAACGCATAGTCACTTAGACCTATATAGAAGGGTAGAGAAGAGAGAGAAACGAAAGTCACAGGAAATTCTGCTTATCCTTACATAAAGAAAAAATAATGGGTTAACAATATTTGCCTAGGCGCTTGCTCACGTACTTGTATGACAAGGTGGTTAAAAAGTAACTAGGCAATAACAACGGCATGTAATTATAATTACCGTTGAATTCCAGACGAAAACAAACGTATTAGTCGAAACAACACTGGATTACGTTTTTCAGATGGTGTTAATGGTTTTTGTTATTTATGGTATGTGATATAGCATTTTTGAAAATGACCTCTTGCTTGACCATTCAGGAGCGAGCCAAAATTGTAACACCTTACGAAGTGTGGAATTCTGTTGCTAAGGTGCAGAGATGGTGGCGTGCATTCAAATATAGGCGTGCAACACTACGTACTAAGACAATAAGAACTCTCGTCTCCGTTTCAATCCAACTCCAACTTTTCTTGGGGTCACCTTCGACCGCACTCTTTCCTTTTCTAAACAAGTATCTTGGCTGAAGGCCAAATTCTTCCCACGTCATAAGGCCTTACGCTGTATCTCTGCTTCCTCATGGGGGCCCTCTAAATAGTCCCTCTCTCTTCTGTATAAAGCTTTTCTTCGGCCCCTTCTAACTTATACCTCACCCGGATGGTTTCCTTTCTTAAGCGTTACTAATATCATCAAATTGGAACGCCTCCATCGAGCGGCCAGTCGCGCCATCACCGGCTGCCTCTCGTCGTCCCCTATCCCTCTTCTTCTGTCCGAGGCTTATTTACCTCCCCTACGAGTCGCCATGAGTCATTTCACTCTTTCATCGCACGAGCGGAATCTTCGTCTCCCAACCTCCTTTCCCATTTCAGGTATGACCAGATTTGAAATGAAACCAAGACTCTGCAGATCCTCCTGGAGAGCTTTTGCGTCCACTCACCCGCTCATGCTTCCTTCTACTTCTCCTAGGGAGGCTCTTCTTGCTTGCCCTCACTCTCCTCCTTGGAATATGCCTTCCTTCACGGTAAAGTCAACCCTTTCCTCGTCATGCCCTCACTTTGATCTCCCTCTTTCTCGTCAAGGAGGGCTCTCGCTCTCCCCCCTCATGATCTGGTACTCTGGACTGACGGCTCTTTTAATTTTCATTTTGGTAAGGGCTGTTCTGGCGTACTTACCAACTGCTCTCTCTTTGTGGCATCGAGGCCACTCTTTCCTTTTCGGCAGGCCCAGTATGTTCAAGTTTCTCTGCTGAAGTCTGCGCCATTCTGCACGCTCTTTGCTGGTCTCGACAGCACCAACAAGTCTGCCACTTCTCTTCTCTTCTCCTCCTATCTGACTCTCGCTCTGTCCTTGCCACCCTGTCCTCTCCTCCATCTTTCCTTTTACCTCAATCTCTCTGGCAGATCTGGCAGGAACTGTCTTCTCTCTCCTCCTGTTCTATCAAGCTACAATGGGTCCCCGGACACTCGTTTCTCCCGGGGAACGACGCGGCTGATGAGCTGGCAAGACTGGGAGCGCTACTTGCGCCCTCTGCAATCCCTTGTAGTCTCTCTCCTCTTATCTCTCGTATCCACTCTTCACTAGCTCCCTCGTCACGCTCGCTGTGTCCTCTCTCGTCTACGCTGCAACGGACACAGCCTTCTGTTAAGTTATCTCTCTAGGATTGGCAGAATCGAAAATCCTTCCTGCAGCGCCTGCAGACACTCGCCCCAGGACACCTCTCATCTCATTCTACACTATCCAGCCTCGGACTCTTTGCCCCGCCCACTCTTTGGCGTCTCTTTGTTTCTCTACGATCTCCGGCCCAGGCCCTGGAGAGTTGCCCGGCTTCTCGGGATCCATAGTCTTCCGCCATGCCCCGATCCCTCGGAAGGGGTCGGGTAACAACAACAACACAATAAAAAATTGTCATGCAAAATTGATGACCCACAGGATCTGTAAATAATATTACGCTGTTCGGAAAATAATGGCCGATTTTAGACAAAAACTTTTAGTAATGAAATAAGTGACAATTTGATGTTTAAATTAGTCAAAGTATGAACCTTGAACAGCCATACATTTTTGTCATCTACAAAGATTTTTTATGTTCATTGAGCTCATGCGGGACCCATTTTTCGAGCTTTTTGACCTTTCCGATTTGCTTCAGATGGTTAGACACAGTTGAAATGCTGACACCAAGTTGCGTTGACATTTCCCTCACACTCTGTCGTGGGTTTTGCTCGACAATCGCTCTCAAATCTTCATTCTGAATGGGTGGCCGCCCCCTACCGTCATCATCTTTGAGACTCTCGTCTCCACCACGAAACTTTTGAATATCTTCGTACTGTTTTTTTACTTGTTGTGGTTTCCTCCATGGTTTATTGATGTTTGCAGTAGTTTGAGCAGCACTATTGCCGAGCTTGAACTCATGCAATAAAAGTAATCGCAAGTTTTCTTTTTCATATTAAAAATGCATAGTTTTATTGCTTGTGAAATGAGTTATTAAAGGATTTAGGACTTTATGAACTAATAAGGCTCATTCGCAAGAGAACCAATTTAAAAAATATCATCTAAAATCGGCCATTATTTTTCTAGCAACCTACTAAAAGAAGGAGCGGGCGTCCAGCCGCAAGTCGAACGCTAGATAAGAAGGTAAAAGTGCCAAAAACGTTTGATTCGAGACGGCAAAAATTAACTCGTCAAGCAGCTCGTGAAAGTAGACTGATAAGGCGCTGAATACTTTCAGTGTTGCACAAACAATTTGGAGTTATCGTCCATGGAAATCCCATTATGTGCAGGAGCTTAATTAAGCCTGAAGACTATGACCGAAGAATACAATACAGAGAATTAATGCTGGGTTGGCATGAAAATTGGCCTGAATTGTTTGAAAACATCCTTTTGAGTAACAAGGTATTGTTCTATGTTGGTGGTTTCGTAAACCGCCACAACTGCCATTACTGAAGAACAAATGAAACTGATCCTAAAATTACTGTTGAGATAATGCAAATTTGACCAAAGGTGATTGTATGGTGCGAAATGAGAGTGAAGAGTCCTTGTTCCATATCTTCTGCGTGATACCACGAATGCAGAGCGCTATTTTCATATGCTTGATAGTTTTGTATGGCCCACAGTGTTTGGCAGGGATAACACCGATAACCTATTATCCACGCAAAATGGTGCACCACCTCACTTTGCTCTCAATGTGCGTGAGTGGTTATATCAACACTTTTCAGGTCGATGGATGGGTCAACCAGGCCTCAAGAAGTCCAGATATTACTCCGTGTGATTTTTACCTGTTGGGCTTCACAAAGAGGATGTTTACAAGACGAAATCTCGCATACTGAAAGATTTGGATACGAATTCAACAAGTTCTGAATGCAATCCCAAATGACATTCTGCGAAAAGTAATTCGTTCTATCCCTGATCGTTTAATTAAGTTAGTTGAACTCAATGGTGCAGGCGTTGAAATATGAATATTTGGTTTTATTCACCAACTTTAAGTAATGGAACTGAGTAATTATACTTTCCCATATAATATTCAATATGTTTCATTGTGTTTCAATGAAGTCAACATTTGAAATTTATTACAAGTTTTTAAAACCTACTTACTTTTCAACCACCCTGTATATAGAGGTAATGCAGTCATTTTGACTAAACTGCCTATTTTTCTATGATGTCTTGTTTTGAACATATAAGACCAACGCAACATTAAAATAACTAAGTTGTGCTCTGATACCAAACTCTACCTCATGCAACTTCAAGCATTTTTGATGTCAAAAAATATACATGTAAGGTTACGAAGGCATGGACTAGAAAGCACAGATGGTGTTGTGTTGAAATTAGCATCTGCTCAGCCAAAACAATACATATAAATCTATATGGTTATCTTAAGAATATTGGTGAAGCCATATTGAAACTACTTCTTTTAAGGATAGGACGAACTTAAAGAAAAAATAAATCAGAAAACGAAGTATGCACAAGATACGATACAGTGGTTCTCAACAAATTCTTAACTTTGAAATAGGAGGAAACTCAACTCTACTGGTTTTCATGTTGAACGTCAATCGCACAACTTTGTGACTGGTAGGCAAATATAGCTTACTAAATAATTCCCTTTATTTTCGACTAAGAGTCTCTAAAACAATGTCGCAAAATCAAATAATAATTTGCGGCACCAAATTTGGCAAAAAAATGAAGAATTTAAAAATATCCAGTGGGTACCCTTTAAAAACCATCTCAAAACCTGAATAATTGAATATTATTAATACTACAAATCTGTGTTCTTTTGCAGTATAACCTGAGTTGCAATCTACATTTTGTTTTTTCGTTATATTTTCTAATTATGCTATTTTATTTTTCAAACTATCTGGCTGTTATACCTACTTTTCCCATTTTCTGCTCTTTATTATGTTTACAGTTACACCACATATCTTGCATATACATGCCCGAGTAGTCGCGTCTGCGTCAATCGATAATGGCTACGCATATAACCGCCGTCATAGTGGCTGCTTGACCTGTTGTAGTCGATTGACGCGTACATTGCTTTTTTCACTTTTTCATTCGTATATCTGCACGTCGTCTTCACATTGCTTTTGGGGTTGGATCTTCACCATCAGGAAGCAACTTTGACAAGAAAACTTTTAGGCTTTTCGTTGCTTCCTGGCGTATGTCCTATATGCTCACTTACACTTCTTCGTGTCACTGTGACATAAAACATTTTGTGCGTGTGTACATGGTTATAAAAGACAATCTGATCTCACTTCAACATATTCAGGGTCAAACAAAATTCAGCGTCATTCAAAGTGTTTGTTTTAACTCCACTATTCAACCACAAAGCGCTTGCTTAACTCACCTGTCCAACAGTTAAAGCTCGTAGAGGCTTGTTTAAAATGACTAAATACGAAACGTCATCCAACTTGTAAACCGTGCAACTTACTGTAAAAAAAGTTAAAATTTACGACCAATATTCACTTCAAAGATACTTAGGGTACTACTTCTGCTTAAGATTATTACTCATTATCATTGTATAAAGTCGCGTTTCAGCTTTTTGTCTCATTTTTACTTTTGGCAAAGCGTAGTCACTCTATCTTTACCATTATTATAATAACACAACACAACGAACGACAATCACCATGCTGTTTCTGCAACTAATTAATATTTATCCTTAACAACGTCATAGCAAGACGACAATAGAATAGTACCGGGTGTCTCAAAAGTAAATATACATTTTCAATTTTGATTTGCTTTTCAGGTACTCATCATAGGGCATTCATTCCTTCAGAGAACATAGTGTGGATAAGAAGTAAAATTTAGGTACTGTTTGCATTTTTCATCAACCCACAGAATGACAAGATTAACCCAAGAAATGAGGTGCAAAATTGCTGTTTGGCAAGAAGCATATGGATCAGTAAGGCAAACTCAGCGCCTCTTTAACAGGGAATTTGGAATTAATTCGGGTCCTACACGACGAACAATTTATGCAATTCATTGTAAATTTATGGAAACTGGATCTGTAGTTGATGCACAAAGATCAGGAAGACCAATGAGCAGACGTTGAATATGGGGGTCACAAAATCCTCATGAGGCCGTAGAAAAAAAAAGAGACAATGCCAAACTTAATGTTTGGTGTGGTTTATGCACAACCAGATTATTGGATCGTTCATTTTTGCTGAATCTACCATTACAGTAGACATTTATCTGGATATGCTGAAACATTAGGTTGTTCCTCAATTAGTAAATTAGAGCATCATGTGGACTAGTTACACAAGATTTATTGCAAAGTGTCGGGCAAGAATGCGTCAAAAGGTGGCTGAAATGTCTCGAAATTGGTGGTTTCCACGTTGAGGTCTATCATTCTGTCAATAAATAAATTCAACGAGATATTAAGACGGTAATCTGTTTCTAGTAGTTTATACAATATTTTTGTAAACTTTTGACAAATTTGAATAAGCCATTAGATTGTTATTCAAATTTTAAAGTGTATACTTACTTTTGAGACACCCAGTACATAGCTACAACATCACCACATACCTAAAGGTGCTTGGTGCATAAATCGAAACTGGCAGGTGAACGATTGATTATTCTCAAGACGACTAGGAATTGTACATATCCAGTGAGGATTGGTAACCACAATGCTCTTTGAATACAGGGCAGGGTGGTTTAGTCCTGGTACCTGAAAATGTTAACTTTTATTCATCACTGTGGCCGGATGGATTGGAACGACGGCAACGATTACCTACATGTAGCATTCCACCTAAGGATAATTAATTACTGTGTACATTAAAAAAAAACACTCTACAATAATTTTCCCTGCTTTGGTAATAATGCATCTAGTTGGCAGCAACGCCGTAGAGCAGAGGTTAAGAAAATAGGGAAAACTACCCCAAATGAGTCAAAATTAAAACAGCCAGGGGTAAAAGACATAATGGCACAAAATTTAATTCCATAGAGTTGATCTCCCTCAAAAAAGACCTTTCAACTGAGAAAGCAGAATAAAAACGATCTCCAAAAAAATAGGTCGTCGCCTTGAATATGAATAGAAAGCACGAGAACACTGACTTCAACAAACTTAGTCTTTAAAAAAAGAAACGACAAAAAGTCTTCGCCTTTAATTCGAATGGAAAATATGGATCGGGTATTGTGGAGTAATTACATTGTTCAAAAACGAGTTTGGGTTAACCTTTAAAAAAAACTCCACGACCCCAGCCGTAGTGGTTCTTGACGCATGTCAATCATGAATAACCACTAAATATTTTCCCGTAATAGGAGAGCAAAAGATATCCTCAACATACTATATTTTTCAGGAATGTTAAAACATGCAAAAACAAGTCAACGCTCAATCTCTTTCACGTACGTTCTGATTTAAGAAATGATTAACAGTTCATTGGATGCGATTTTTCAAAGCTCGGTTAGAGCTAGCAAGCATTTTAAACCCTTGTTTGGATTGATTCGCGTGTGAGAGATTGATTAACTTTGTGAAGTTTTGAACATTTTCTCATAGCCATTTTAGTATAGAAATACCGTATTGCTCAAATTTGTAAATGTACTCTAATGTTCACTAGGAATAAAGCCAGTGAAGTTCAATAACTACTATTAAACAACAGATTGACCAACAGCCAACACTTAAATCTTTTTTAAATGCATATTTAGCACGAAATGCAGATCAATATCTACAAAAAAGGAACGCAGAAAACATTTTTTCTAATTTAGTTGTTTAGAAATGCACAAAAGTTAAAACAACATTTCGTACCACCAACACATCTCCAGAATGAATATCTTTATGCAATACAACGTAAGATATTGATAAACCTGCAAGCTTAGATCGCTGTCCCACCGTGTAAGTGTAATAACTGCCATGCCTGCCCATTACATTACCGGTTTCGTAGCATATGAATCTGCCAGGTTTAGGAGGAAGATAGTCCTGCAAAAATGTGGATCTTAGATCATCACACTACGCACAAAATCTAGGTCGTGTTTTACATCAGGTCCTTTTTACTTTTATTTCAAAAAGAACTTACCTTAATGCTCCGTTATGTCTTTTATCACATTTGAAATACACTTAGCCACATTCCAGTTTATGAGCAGATTTTTTCAAAACTTTTCAAGTTGTAGGAATCAAAAACACCACAATTCATATTATAAATAAGGATGACCTTTTTAGAGCGTAGGCAATGGAGAGTACTTTTGTAAATTACATTTATCTATAACTTAATAATTTTACATTCAAATTAGGTAGCCTACATATAATCTTAAGCATATAGTTCAAATTAACATCAAGCAAATACCCCATAGCTAAAAAAAATCTTGTAGTTCTCAAAATAAAGACAAAAGGAATTACCATCAAATTTCTGCTTTCTACAACTCACTTTAATAAAATTGCCAAAATCTCTTTTGCCAATAAAACATATCCCCATGCTTTCTTTTCTTTCCAAGGTGAAAGCTAGGTCAGAATTTCTGGCTATTTCTTTTACTTTCGTTTTGAAATAATGTCCAAGTGGAAAATATGTTCTTCGAAGTGCTTGTTGGGTTATCTGTAAATCTACAAAGAGTTAAGCCGGTAGAACCTTTCCATAAAACAGGATTGCAATGCAAGCAAAGCTGTATACCTGGCTAAGAAAAAATGTCTGATCTTTCATTGGATCGATGCTTTGTAGTAAATGATTTTCTAACACACAGAGAGTTAGTAATAATAACACAATTGAATAAAAAATCTATCAAAATAAACAGCTAAAAATTGACAATAAACAAAAGACTATCATGATCGATGTTTTTCTAAAGTGTTCTGAAAGATCAAGATAGTCTTAAAACTTATACAAATTTATAGAACAGTAAATATTCATTTAATTTGTTCAAAACGGTTTCTGTTCTCCCTCTACAGGCAGAATACTGCTTTAAAGTATCTTTACAAGCTATCACTACTGTTTCTAAACAGGCAGCTTTCATTTTCATCACATACCATGTGCACTTACGTCATGCCATTACGATTTCACCAAGTTAGATAAATTATTTGTGATCTTTTAAAATTTCTCTGGGGTCCCCAAAGCCAACTTTAAAAAACCAACATTGGGAATATCAAAATGCAATTTCAAAAATACAAAAAAAGAGGCAAGATTTCAATACATAAAAAACTTAATACTATGTAAATATCTCAAATCTTAATGACGTACAATCAGTATATCCCTATTGTAAACAAGTATAAGTAAAACAAAAAAGTGTAGTTATTTTTTGCTGAAGCTATATAGTAATTATGAGTTTAACTTTGCAACATGTAGTCCATATCTTTCTTTGTAGCATGTACTTTTGATTAGACAGGCTCAAATCTCTTGTTATTGCTTGATATCTCATATTGTAATCAGGTGATCAATTTCACTTAATCTGTTTCAATAATGGCAGACCAGTAAGCAGTGTATATCTGTAACACTACAAGAGAAATATTACCTCTTTTTAATGTATTAAGTTCAAATATACTTGAATCCAGCGAGGTTTTTGCATAATGCCCTGTTGCAAGGACAAAATCTTCATTTTTCACCAATTTCTTACATTTATCATATAAAGCATCAAATTTGACGTGATGATTACAAAGCACATCGGGGTTAGGTGTATGCCCTTTCTCATATTCTTCAATTGTAGGCATGAAAACATGACTCCAGTACTCTTTGACCAAATTTACCTTCAAAAGCAATAATCATATTACAATCAAAACAAATATTTGGTATCTGATACTTTAATGGATTTGCCATATATTGATTTATTCTATTTCACAAAAAAAGATTGAAAGCACATTTAAATCAGAAAACTCTACTAAAAGATTATCACCTCTTGAAAAGGAATGTTCAGAGTCTGGCAAACTCTTCTTGCATAATCACAATCTTCATCATTACTGCAGTAACCTACTTCATCGCGTAAATCCCAGTTTCTCATGAACACCCCAGTCAAGTTAAAACCTTTAAAACAAATAAATGTTTAAGTGCTTTTCAACTGCAAAAAAAAATTGCTATTGCATGCAGAAAAAATATCCATTATCTTACAAGCACATTTTGTTGCAGAGTTTTGTCATCCCAAATTACTATGTACAGACATATAGAAAAGATGTACATGTTTATCCCATAAATCAAGCAATAAACTTACTACTAGTTCGAATCTGCCTAGCAGAGAAAATCGTTGTGTAGTGTTTTGCCAAGAAGACAAAAGTGCAATTACAAGTAGATTTTAATGCATGACAATTTTTAAGCTGGCTCTGTAAACAAGTGCTTTAACCACCTCGACAGTACTGCAGACAACAGTCAGATGGGCCACTCTCACCTTTTTGTTTAAGAAGAAATGCAGCAACTGCACTGTCAACTCCACCAGATATAGCACATATTACATTTGGTAGATTCATTTGTGTCGCATGCTTTCAACTCTAAGCAAAAGTGGTCAAAATAGCGTAAAAATTGACATGAAGCATTTTTACTTACTAAAAAAATACTCGAGTAAAAATTGAAAGCAGGGATAGGTATTTTTACTTAAGTAAAGGTAAAAAGAAGTTGTGAATTAAGCTACTTAAGTATCAACAGCAGTAAGTAATTTCATTTTTGAGCAGTTTTTTCATGTATTTTTCTTAACCAGTGGTTCTCAGTTGGAGGTGCTCATATCACTTAAGATTGGCAAAAGAATTTTTCAGGACATAAACTTCTGCCTAATTATAGCATAATTTACATTACTGACTAGGTTAAAGGCTCGTGTGTAAGGTACAGGCAAGGGTCTCTCCATAAAAATGAGTCCACTCTGAGAGACACAATGTTAGATAGTTAGACCATTTTAGAAAGACTCCCGAAAGAGGTTACCTTGATTAAAGTTGATGACATTTTGCTTTTGAAAAAAAATTAGTGAAGTCAAGTTAATTAACCAAGTAGTCACTACTTTCTCCTGAGGGTCAATTTGATGGGATATATTTTTGATTGTTGTCTTAATGCTTTAGATAAAACATTTAACAGTTAAAGTTCATTGGAACATTTAACTGGTATGGTGAAAGTCTATTGTAGTTGAACCCTCAGCTATATACTTACAGCCCTTAAGGCATATTTTTAGAGCCATATGCTTGACAATTTTTGCTAGAAAACCAAGTGAACACCTGTTTTTAGAAACACTCGTTAGAATATGCTTCTGAAATTATGCAAACTTTTTTTGGTGATCAAAAAAAGTTTCTTAGCTGGCCTACCCCTTGCATATGACTCTGTTGCTTGCTTCCAAACCATTTAAAGTCGATTTTACATCTTTTTTTCCATGATCAACAGACTCAGATGTGCTAATTCAGTTGTATGTCTACCACTCAGTGTTCCCTTTAAACGCAAAAAAAGTGCGAATTTGCGAAATTATGTCCGGCGGATTCGCAGTTAAAATTCAACAGTGCGTAAAAAAAGTCCGGCGGTTTTTGGTAACTTTTTCATTTTGTTAAAATTTTTGCAATTTTGTTAGGAAAATCTTAACCAACTGTTAAATGTATGGGAGACAGTGAAAAGAAATCCAAGTTAGGACAGATGCTTTTTCAGAGCAGTGCAGCGTCTCACCCAAACATCGCACGGTTGTGACGCAACAGCTAAATGACAATGACTTAAATATCGCGCACGTCTTTGCCTCACTTTTTTGTACGAGTATAACAAATTATCTCTCCAGCAATTAACCTGAAGTAAAATCAATTGTTTGTTTACTTTTTCCCAGCCGATTTCAGTCGTAGCTAAAGAGCAGTAATAGCAAGCAGCTCTCAAACTTCAGTTTTAACTCAAGACATCATTTTTCGAGGGAAGTTTGAAACTAAACTTGCTTATAATCTTTATGTTTTCTTTACGTTTCAACCCTAACTTTCAATCGTGCTTGTTAAGATAAAAAAGCACATAGTTCTCGCTTTCAGTTAAGCACAAAAAACACCATTTTTGAGGGATTGGTTCAGTTTTTGTACGTTACAAATAAATATCCTTCTTTTACTTGCCATTTATAAACACTAAAAATAAAAAAAAATACAACTTCTAACCAATTTAGTTTTGAATTCCCTTCAAATACTTTCTGAACTGAGATTGAAAGTTTGCTTGCAATTGCAAAAACCAGTTGTTTAATTGATTACGATAAAGAAATGTAAGTTGTCTAATTATTTACCGTAATCAAGCAACAGTTAAAGTTCGCAAGTATTTTTTGTTGTGTCATAGTCGTAATAACCTACCTAACATCACATTACTTCATAAAAGTTCTAGTTCTCATGCTCATGTCGGGCGTCGGCAAAGGGTTAATTTTATTTACGCACATTTTTCATCAGTCATTCCAAAGTGCTTACGAATCACTGTTGCAAAGGCTGTAAAGCTTGAGACCAAATTTCACCACAATTAACTTACTAAAGAAAAATAGCCAGGTATTTCGCCGCCGTCTTGTAACAACCGATAGGCTACCTGTTTGTGAACATTTTGGGGCTGACATAGTCACGCTAATTATTACGTCATGCAAGCGCATTGCCACAGTTTTGACTTTCCTTTACCTGCAAATTTGTCCGGCGGTTTTCGTACATTTGCTAGCAATTTCGCACTTGTGCCGGCGGTTACACACTCACTAAAATCTTAGAGGGAACACTGCTACCACTACATACTCGCTTTTGAATCAGACTTTTTGCTGGAGCAACATAGCACCATAAATTCTAAATGCCCTTCCTGATGAATACCAATGGTGCTTTCATAGAATTTTGAACTCCAGACCTTTTATTCAGAAGATTGTAACAATACCACTACACCACGGCAGCTTAGATATTTAGTTGGCAGTGGCTATTTTGCCGTCGACGGCAATTTACCCTCAGAGACTATTTTGCCGTGAGTTGTTTGTGATTGGTCAATCTTAATGTTGTTTGTGATTGGTCAATCTTAATGACGTACTAAACATGTGACTTTTGGTCGTCTCTGATTGGTCAATATTAAAAACCAAAAAAAAAAATTTTGCACCCCCAGGTCTTTATCCCCCACCCTGCACACTCCCTTACAGTGTACACTGTCCCGTACATTTACATACCGGGCCTGCCCCTTCAGTGTACACTGCCTTTCTTTTAAAGCCCTGGCCAGCTGAGATTCGAACCCGATACCTTGGTATCTCAAGACCAGCGCTCTATCCACTACACCACAGAGTCACTGGTGCGATAATAGCAAATTTGGCTATATAAACACACGTGAATGATCACGGCAAAATAGATTCCAAGGGCAAATTGCCGTCGACGGCGAAATAGCCACTGCCTATTTAGTTCAAAACAGCAGCTGGTTAACAAGCTCCCATCTAAAATGTGCTAGTAATATGGAGGCCTAAAGCAATCAGCAATTTTTTATCTGTAGTAGGTTTACTTATTGAAACTCAAGCAAGTTTTAAATGAAAATTCCCGAAAACATAATTTTGTCTACTTGACAGCAAGGACAATTTTTGAAATTGTTTGCTTTAAGTCTTTAAATTTGAATCACTTTGCATTAGATATTCAGAGTGCAGGATACTGTGTCAATTTGAGCAAAAATTCTTTATTATGCTAAATATAATTTAGTGATAATTACAGCCTTCACAAAAAATAGACAAGTTTTTTGATCACCTTCACGTATGCTCAAAGCAGATTCAAGTGGGGAAAATAAAAATATAGCATGACAAAAAAATTGGTAGCAACATTGGTCAAAATCAACAAGGGGAGTTTGGAGTTATACTGTATGGTAATTAACATAGACCTATACAAAACAGCTGAAACTTGAATTTTCCTGCTTTTTTAAGAATTACAATTAAAAAGTTTAAACTTGATATGTCTGTGTATCCTGGTCTTTTAAGTTAACCCTTTTTTTGATAATTCAAAACTGCAGTAAAACTGAAACCTACTTTTCCTGCTATTTTGCTGCAACGTCAATCACGTAAGCTACATAACATCAACGTAACTAACAATTTGTTTTTGCTGTTACACTCAAGATCAAATAATGTAAGCTGCATACTCAATAATTAGTTTAAGAGCTTCTAAAACTAGATGTTTACATAATATTCTAAGAAAAGTTCTTAGGTGGATAGCCGTAAGGTAGAGCAGGGTTTCTGCCCCTTCTCTGGTAATGGCGCCTTTGGTGGTAGGGCATAGGATAGAATGGAAAACATTATTTCCACCTTCTATCATAGCATTTTATTCCATTTCCTAGAAGAAATTGTAGCGCAACGGCAGGCACATGGCTGTGGTCCGGTGTCAAAATAGTGCACACCATATGGCGACTAGTCACTTCTATCATGATAGCTAATGTTTGTAGATTTCGTTCGGTTTATATATTGATATTGCTGTTGGTAACTTTCGGTTTGTGGTTTGTAACATCTTCGTGCTCATACGACTCTTAGTAGCTAGATCTCATTGTCGCGATAGCTGCGCATGTATGCATCGAAGTTGCAGTGGCTGCAACATGCCTTCCCCGCCATCGACGAGAGAGAGATGAGCTTGCCGGCCGAAGTGAATGAGATTTCCGTCAAGACTTCATTTGGAAGGTGTTCTTGAGGTTTGGGCTCTGCCTGCCGTTGCGCTACAATGATGACCCCGACAAAGGAACTACATCTACCCCGATGTAGTTGGACGGCAGCGCCTTCAATCAAGCAACAGAAGCCATCGTTGAGTCGCCGAGTCCAAACCTCAAGAATACCTTCCAAATGAAGTCTTGACGGAAATCTCATTCACTTCGGCCGGCAAGCTCATCTCTCTCTCGTCGATGGCGGGGAAGGCATGTTGCAGCCACTGCAACTTCGATGCATACATGCGCAGCTATCGCAGCAATGAGATCTAGCTACTAAGAGTCGTATGAGCACCAAGATGTTACAAACCACAAATCGAAAGTTACCAACAGCAATGTTAATATATAAACCGAACGGAATCTACGAAAGTAGCTATCATGATAGAAGTGACTAATCGCCGTATGGAGTGCACTCTTTTGACATCTAACTACAGCCATATGCCTGCCGTTGCGCTACAAAATCTTTCACTCCATCCCAAAATTCCTTTTCATCTTCCAACTACATATCTATATCTATCCAGAAGTACTGATCATCATAGCTTAAAATGCAGTCCCATTTTTTTCAATTTGCTAATTAGCAGCTTATTTAGGCTATCCATGTTATCTAGCACTGCTTACTTAAAGTTGACCACACGTCCCGTTTTGAACGGGACAGTCCCGTATTTTCACCTGATTTTGAGTGTCCCCACTTTTTGTCAAATGTCCCGTTTTTTAATCATTTTGTAAGACTTATCGCACGGTTTCGTGAGAACCTCTAACATAGGAGCGCTCAATTGCCGTAAAAAAGACGCATTTGAGGTCTGTTGTAGACATCAATGGTATCTTGCTCCAAGCTTTAGGCACGTATTATAATATTATGTCATAATGCTTGAATTTGCTACTTCGTAAAAATACATGCATTTTCCAGAAAATGCTCGTAAAAGCATAAAGTTTTTTCATCACACTGTAGACAAGAGTTCGCTTTGTGATCTTGGTTATTGTCATAATTTCTGTGAGTGTATTGCTTTGAGAGTCGTGCAGTTGAGTGTGGCTTATAAGCAACCTAAGCAAAGCGAGTTCTAGTTTGGTTTTCGGTAAGGCTAGCTAGTTAGCAATTAGCATAATATTATGATATGAAATCTCTAATAAGTGCAATAAAATAGTCTTTCGTTCATTGTTACAATTTCAAATGGTTTGATGAATACTTTTGTTATTTATAGCCTATTGCTCAGTGCTCATTTATTTGAGATTTAAATTTAGCTTTAGAGTATAGTTGAAGCATAAAAATGCCAAAAAAGAGCAAGTGTACATTCAATAACGATCTCCAGAAAGAATTCAAGTTTATCAAATTTGATAGGCTGGGTAAAGATGGAACTAAAGTTGTATGTCAGCAATGTAACGCCCATTTTTCTGTTTCACGTGGAGGAAGGAGCGACATCAATTAACATTTACAAAGTCAAAACCACAAGGAAGCTGAAAAAGCTATGGCTTCTGCGGGAAACATCGGCTCGTACTTCGTTACATACAGTGATGGCAGTGAAAGCCGTAAAATTGCAGCAACTGAAGCTGTCATAGTCTATCACGGTGTGCTTCATGGTCAAAGCTTTCGTGCCAATGACTGCTTGTCTAAACTAATAAAGAACACTGTTGAACCTAAATTTTCTTCAGCACGTACTAAATCGCAAGTAATAATTTGCAATGTATTGCCACCAGAGGTAATGACAGAAGTGATAGAAGATTTACGGTACCGGTACATCTTTTCTTTTTTTTTTTCTTTTTCTTTTTTATTGGCCATATTCATCCTCCATTCATGAGAAAGCGATGTATCGCTATGTTTTGGACGGTAAGTCCGCACTCGCTTGGGAGTTACCATTTCCGGGTCACCTGTCTTCCAGATAAAGGTGGGGCGTCCCGTTAGGTGCCTTGCCCAAGAACACAACAAGCGAACTTGCCGGCTTGTTCTCCACAACCTCCCATAAATGCCGAGCGCCAAGCAGGGAAGCTATAGATACCATTTTTTAAAGTCTTTTGGTATGACTCGACAAGAGGAATAAACCCCAGGTCTACCGACTGCAAAGCGGACGCTTTAACCAATACGCCATCGCGTCGGTCATGAAGCGAAGAGCGCTACACTCAGTTTAGACGCTTCTAAAAAAAAAGACATCAAACATTTTCCAATTGTTGTGAGATATTTTTTACCAAATAGGGGAATTGTAGATAAAATTATAGATTTTGTTTCCTTACCAGGTGAAACATTTGATTTGCAGTGTGATATGCTGAAAAAAGTAATTCAAAAATTCAACTTGCGCAACAAAATTGTTGCTTTGTGCACAGATAACACGAACACCAATTTTGGTGGCTGTAGAAGACTTGTCAAAAACAATGCATGGAGGAAACTTGGAGCTGAACTGGAGAGAGAAATTATTGGTATCGGTTGCGGAGCACACATAATTCACAATTGCTTGCAGTGTGTTGTTGACTGTTTGCCAATTGATATTGAATGTTTTGCTTGAAAGTGTACAAATACTTTTGTATATACAGTGTCAGAGTAGAAGTATGGCGACCTTGCGAGATACGGACTTTGGATCATTGACGTTTTGCTGAATTCATGTGGGTGACTCATAACATTCTCGTTTTGTTCGTACGCTCGTTGTTGTACTGTGTATCGTTGCTGTAAATCATTCGTTGGCCTAAAACAGGTCATAAAAGAATAACCATAGTTACATATGATGCTGCAACAATACGGGGTGACTAAGCCATATGGCCAGGCGTGGTTCCATTTGACGTGCGGCGGAGTGACCAAGTAAACAAGCATACAAAGAGAGGCATTGTTTATTTCATTCATTCGAAAAAATTCAATTTCACTTTCAAATTCAATTCAATTAAATTCGCTTCAAGACTCATCGCAATTTCATTTGTGCTTCGACGTTGCGTTTATGATTTAAAATATATTCCTTCTTGGAGTCCGACGTGATCGACGTTTCATTTCCCCATAGAAGAATTGAAAAGCTTTTGCGAATTTGCAGGAAACAATTACAATAAATTGTTGCAACATGGAAATACAAAAGGCAAGATTTTTGTCCTTGGGTCCATCAATAGAAAGAATCTTAAGCATGTTTGATGGCCTTCGTGCATATTTTCTTTCTCAAGAAAAATGCCCAGTCATGCTGAGAAACATTTTTCAAAATCCCTGTTTGAAACTGTGGTTATCTTTTGCCAGAGATCAAGTGTCTACTTTTCAAGCATGCATTGGGCAGGTTGAGAAAGGCAATATTTCAGCTACAGAAGTAGCTATAAACATTGAAAACTTGTTGAACAATTTAAAGTTAAAAAAAAAACAAGAAAGATTTGTAACTTCGGATGTCAAAAAGCGATATGAAATTTTAATGGAATCAGGATAAATTGCTGAAGAGAAGTTTTTTAAAGTAGTTGAATCTCTTTATGATACCAGCTTTCAATGTGCTGATAAATGGATATGCAGCTTGGGAAACACCAAAAAGTTCAAGTGGATTCTTTTAAATAAGATGCCTTCTTGGAAGGAGATTGGTGACAGTATTAACAACGAAATCCTTACTTGTGTACAAGCCAAAGAAACTCGTTTTCTTGATCAGTGAGTCTTAATATAACTTATAGCTGAGAGGCAGGTTGATAAATCGAATGAAGAAAACCTTCCTTTGTCTGATTGATGGTTACACATATTTCGAGAAATGCGCGAAAAACATTTAGATTTTCAAGACTTGTAATGTTGCAGGATTTATCCTTTGCCTTCCAGGAAGTACAGCTCCTGTTGAGAGAATATTTTCTGTTATGAATAGTATGTGGACAAGTGAGAAATCGAGATTAAGTGTTGCAACAATGAAACCAATGCTAATTGTGAGACAAAACAATGACATGAAATACTACAAGTTTTATCGCAAAATCTTAAAAAATGTAAACATGCTGCAAAAGATCGCTTCATCAGAAAAATATAATTGATGGTATGATCAGCAGTAGAAACTTTAAACTGAAACATTTTTGGTTTATTTTTCCTGTTTAATATGCGGTTTCTTTAGTCTCCGAGTGTGGAGACATAACGTTTTTATTCAAAATGCGAGATAAAATTGGTAAGGCAGCCCTTCGATTTTACTATATCGTTGTTGTGATGTTGTATAGTCGTACACTTTTCTGCTGAAAATTGTATTTACATAGCAGCGCTATGATTTTTCTCTTTTTATTTTTCTATGTTATGAAGATTAAGTGATTTTAGAGTTAACACTGCAATACAAGCCTTATTTATGTTTCAAACCAATTTCGAATTATCTCTTTTCACTTTTAATCGATTAGCATTATTTGGCGATGGGCTAGGACAAGGTTGTAACTTGTAATCATATACTCTTTCCGCGTTCGGCTGTTTTGTACGGTAAGGGACTGAGCTAATGAATCTCGCACTTCTCCGTTTTTTGGTTTTTTTTCTGTCAAAATGTCCCCTTTTTTGTCAGAATTTAGTCTGGTTAGCCTATGCTTACTGTACTATTGTGTTTACATCTAAGAACAAGGTAACTTCATTCGACAAATCTGAAAACAATTTTGGTTTAACCAATAAAATACAATAAAAAATCTCCAACTTTTTATGGTTAGCGGCAACTATGGCGATCTTACGAGATACAAACTCTGGATCATTGATGTTTTGCTGAAATCATTGGGGTGACTCATAAACATTCTAGTAAAGAATCGGCCGTCATACTCTGTAAAAGGCGATCACGTGACATACGTTGCATGACGTCATCAACGAGACGACTGCAATGCCCGCGAATGAAATGCTCTTGTTTCTTTAATATCGCTAGGTTTCTTATTACTGAAACTGTCAGAAACGTGTTTTGGTTCAGAAGAACAGTTCGCAGAGCCGGGTCACTAACGAAGAATATTGTCTCCAGGGATATTTTCAATATTAAATTGTTCTTTCTTCTTCTCTAAAATCGTTTTATTGTTTCACTATAAAACTCTTTTCTCTTATTGTGACCTACTGATTCTGCTAAATTTATGTTTATTTCTTGTAGTGTATGTTATGATTAGGCCTGCCGAGGGTTTGAATACTATTAACAACCTCAATTACATTTTCGTTATCATGATTACTAATTTGTTTCGCGTTGTTACTTGTTTTGCCAATAGTTGCTTATGTTATTATCATTACTGTTTAAAACCTCACTTTTGTTCTATTTCAAAGGAGTTGCTCTGCTACAGAATCGGCTTAACAGGGCCGGCCTTAACTATTGCGGTACCCTATGCAAAACGGATTTCGGGGGGCCCAATCTAGGTTGGGATAAGCATAATTATTAAAAATTAAGATTTTGTAATAGAAAATAAATTCTTCTTTACATTTTATTACCTTTTTACTAAGAACAAATTACAAAATCACGATTGAAGTAACTTTACTTTACGAGCCTTGTATTTAGCGAAGTCACACAGTATATCATCAAAATTCTGTTTTCAACACAGGTCACGCTCACTGGCAAGAATTGCCAAGTTGTTTAGTCTATCTTTGTGAATTGTTGACCTCAAGTAATGCTTGATTAGTTTGAGACGCGAGAAGCTTCTTTCACCAGATGCCGCAGTTACAGATATTGGTAAAATTATTCTGAGTGAAGCAAAGTAGCTTGGGAAAGCAGTGTATCTTTCATTAGTGGACAGATAACTCAAAATTTCTACCGGGGTTTTGACAGTATGAAGTAGAATATGTCAGATTCCACTTCATTAGCTAATTCTCGTCCATATACATCTGTCGACTGGTATGTTTATGACGTCAATGCTTGCTCGAGGCTCTCTGCAAACTTTCATGTCATCACGCTGAAGGCTCTTGAAGCTGACAAGAAACCCAAATCGATTGTGGTTTGATTTCAGCTATTCAAATCTTGGCTGCAACGACTAAATTGCAGTGTCCACAATTCTGATACAGCAATTTATCCTGTAGTCATCTTCAGCATTTCCAGTGGTAAAGTCTTCCGCAGATTCATCATACTGCCTTTTTTGTTTCCTTTGACGTTTGGCTGGAAAGATTGCAAAAACTTCCATGTCTTCAACCAATTTCTTTGCTGTAACAAGAATCTGAACAAACCCACCAACTCTCAGTTTCCTTAGCCAAGTCATCATGTTGTTGAACGAATCTATTGCAGTGCTCAAATCTACTGTTTCACCTTGCAGTTTTCTTGGTTGAGGGATGCCAAGTTCTTGGCTGGCACGGCGGGTGTATTTTCGTAGGCTTCGCGAAAAAATCTCATGAACTTTAAGACTGCCTCCTCTGAAGTCCTTCGTCGTTCTGGGCTCTTCTTTTTAGACAAGCATCCTGTTTCCTCAAATTGTTTGTTCTAACAGCGAATGTTTTTGCCACTTGGCAGAGCAATACCAAAACGCCGTTGGAACACCTGCTGCACTGAAATAAGATTCAGTTTTGCAGAACACAGAAAGATTTTTGCCGCGCGCTTATCATCATGTGCGGAACAAAAAAGATCCTGAAATAACAGTGCTGGAAAATGCAAGTTGCATAATTAAGACATCACAAAGGTTTGTTTGTCTATGACGTCACAATGATATCAATTTCCTAAATTTTTATTTCCTTCCTTTCATTTGAAGTATGCATCGTTTGTGGGAGGTTTGTGATAATGAAGATATACTAAGTTGAAATTGGGGCATTCTTCTTGAATCACGCTGTATTGTTCGTAACAGAGTGGGTGTGCCAAAGCAAAAAATACATTCTCTGGTCTCTTCTCTCTTAGTGGTAGCTTGTCTGTAGGCACTGCCTAAGTGCATCACTTCCTACAGATTTTTATTTTTTCACAAAAAAATGAAGAATAACTATGCATAAATATAAGAAATTAGGCATGATTAATAATAATTCTTAAACATACAATTACACCACTCTTCCTTTCTGCAAATGAAAAAGGAAATAAAGTGAAACGATATGTGAAACTTCGAAGGTCAGCAATTCTGATTTTACTTGCACGGCGCCGGAACGGGAATGTAATAGCCAACCAATTAGTGAAGGTGAAGATAGCTGTTATAATATCGTCTTATTTTGAAATTTATCAAAGCTCAATCAGGTGATATTGATGAAAACTGTACCGATTCAGCATCGGCACAGCCCTAATTGTCGTCATATATTGAATGAGCTTTGATGAATTTCAAAATAGGACAACAACAAAATAACTCCCGCAAACAGCTTCCACTTCACAACTACGCCGGCACTGCTCGAGACGCAGTGCTACCTTCATCTCTGCGAGTGGGCTGGCTATCACTTTGCCGTCTCGACTCTCTGCTAACAAAATCGGAACAGCTGAGCTATGCTGATCTTCATATCGTTTTTATTCATTTACTTTGTTTCGATTTATTCCGTTTCAATACAAAACACCTTGTGAAGCCACAAAACATAATAAGTTTTTCTGTGTCTAATTAATTTGACTTGTAGGCTATTATCGAACTTTTGATATGGATCAATAAATGTGAGTTTGTGCTCTGAACATTAATGCAATCAAAAACCATGTATCAGCACCCCTAGAAATGATTGCCATAAGCAAGCATTACTTTCTCTTTTTCAACAAAACGGAGTGCGAGATCTACATTCAGTTTTAAATTTTTGTAGTGCTATACTTTTTGTAATCACCTTGTTTTTTTGAGCCGTCTTTATTTTCCAGTAGTCCAGTTTCGTGTGTATTTTTTCCTGTTTGAGCACATGAGTTCATGACTTTGGACCTAAATAAATTTCTGTAAGCCTACTGCTGTTCCTCTTTTACATCCGAAAGTGGCCATTCAAGACTAATCACTTTGTCGCTTTTGCTCACAGCTTTGAAGATAACTGATAAGACTGTTTCGTACAATAAGCCCGGAAGTGTTTTTTAAAAATACGGATCCAGATCCACTCCTTACCAAATTGTAAGTTAGGATAGCCCACGGCGAAGCGCTAAAGAGAGTTGATGTGCTAGGCTCTCAGGAGGTAGCGTGACTCGTCGCTGCATGGACTTGGGTTTAAAATTTCTGAATAGAATAATACTCGTGTGTTTAGATACCGATAGGGCAAAGTACTTTTTCTGGCTAATCTGGTTTAATCTTAACTGAATTTCGCGATATTTAACTAAACCGACTAGATTTAACTAAGTGCTATAATCGATTGATTAAACTCATATTAAATTTCGGATAGGGGGGAACTTTTCTTCCAGGTTTTAAGGAACCAAACAAAAATCCAAAATAATGCTTTATTAAACATAATCAAATTAACATAACAATAATTAACATAAACAAATCCACCGAAGCTTTTCGTCCCCTCACGGGGACTTCATCAGGGCTAAATAAAAGAAAAGAGAACAAACTTTTACTCTTAAATTTAATATGGTATTAAGATACTAGTCATTGATAATTCAGTTAGTAACGTTTTAGCACTGTACCGCTCAATGGAACACCTGTAAGAGCGACTTGGCTCCTTGTGAATAGCCAAGTTTTATGTTAAGGGATGGCTTAAGGCGTTTGATTAGAAACGCTTCCATTAGTTCGGTTTCAGTGCTGAAACGGCACTTTTTCAGTAATGTAAAGTTTTGCTCTGCTGGTATTGTTTCTCTGCAGGCTTTGCACTGATCGCGATGGGATTTGATAGCGGAGTTAGATGAGCTTAAGTTATTGGAAAGATGGTTTTCAATTCTGACGAATAGTTGTCTAGTCGTCATACCGATGTATGACGTGTTCTTATCCCAAGAACAAGTATATTTATAGACGACATTCGAACAGAAAAGAGCGGGTAAAGGAAATTTAAGGTTAAAATAAGAGATTATTTTAAAAGTTTGATAAGCTACTTTTATATCAGTGCTCAGTCTGTCACGAAACAATGCAGCAAGGCGTTTACTAAATTTGATAGACGGGGTACCAATATATGGGAGGGTTAAATAAGGACTTAAGTTGGGGGTATTATTGGAAAAATCCGTAGGGGATTGTTGGTTCTGGTTTTTGAATTTAATCTTAAATTTTTCAATTACATTTAGGATGAAAGGTGTTGGGTACCCGTTCTGTTTAAATAAAGAGATGATACGGGTAATTTCGGTTTTTAATAACGAATCATTTGAAGAGTATAAATAAGCACGATGTAGTAAGCAATTAATGAGGCCTCGTTTCCAAGATAAAGGTGCTATGCTGTCGAAATGTAATAGTACACCGGTGAAAGTTGGTTTACGGTATACACAGATATTGAATTCTCTGTCGTAAATCGTTAATTGGACATCTAGAAATGGTAGTGAGGGGCCTGAAGCCTCCTCACATGTGAACTGAAGGTTAGGGTGCTGGTTATTAAGCACTTCTAAGAACATTTGAACTTCAGTTGCGGAATTGAAGATGGCAAACACATCGTCCACGTAACGTACATAAAATGATGGAAAAAACGAAAGATGTTTATCAAAAATTTTCTTTTCGATCATTCCAAGAAACCAGTTGGCTAGCGTAGGACCTAAAGGGTTTCCCATAGCTACACCATCGATTTGTGAAAATAATTTACCATTATGAATAAACATACCTTCTGTGCTAAGTTTTAAAAGTTTTTTAAAGATGTTTTGTGTAATTGGTTTCTTGGCTTGAAGAAAAGGTAATTTCGAGGCGACTTCATACGAGAATAGTTTATTGGCAATATCATCAATTACAAGATCGACTGGAACGTTAGTAAAGAGGCTAGTAACATCGAAACTCACTAATTTTGCATCATTGTTAGGTTTGAGTTCTTTAATCTTGTCAATAAAACTCGAAGTTGAAGATAGGGAATAACGATCAGGGATATAAGGTTTGATTAAGGAATCGAGCCATTTAGCTAGGTTATGTTCAGGGGTATTAATCATAGAGGTGACTGGTCTAAGGGGACATCCGGTTTTATGAATTTTTGCTTTACCATACAGGCGGCCTGGTACACTGCCTGACGGTAGCAGGTTTAAATAGGTGACGGGGTCAACAATTGGTTTAATGTATGTTGTAAGGTAATATTTAACACTGTTAGCTTTTTTAATCCAAGGGGCAGACTTACATTCTTCGAGTGAATTATTGTCAAGACTAAAGTTGATTTCTTTAAATTTAGCAGGATCATTAACTATTGAGTCTAACTTTTTAAAATAACATTCTGAATTCAATATAGCTACACCATTACCTTTATCAAATTGGCAGATTTTTATTGTTTGATTCCTGGAAAGTTTAGAAAGGCAGTTGTGTAGGGCTTTGTTGTATCTTGATCGACATCTGGTTGTGGAAGCTCTTAAAAACGCTGAAGTGGCAACTTCAGCGGAACACAGCTTCGGTGGATTTGTTTATGTTAATTATTGTTATGTTAATTTGATTATGTTTAATAAAGCATTATTTTGGATTTTTGTTTGGTTCCTTAAAACCTTAAACTCATATTGTGGAATAAATTGCTGGTTTTCAGTAAGGCAGATTGGAACTTCCTGTCGCTATTCTCTCTATTCAAGCAGAATCACCTTCCTTATCTCAGTGCTGTCACTGAGATAGGGTAAACTTTACAGTGGTCAAAGTAGCCAAAAAATCAATTTGAGTAAAGGCATTGATACTGACTCCGACAAATAACTAAGTAAAGGTAGAAAGTATTGATAAATATTTTTACCTGAGCAAAAGTATAAAGTAGTCAAGAATTAATCAACACAAGTTGTAATAGTAGAAAGTAGCTTCATTTTTTAAGCAGTTTTGCCTGTATGTTACAGAAACTTCAGGTCTGATATCGCGCCTGACGCTGTCTTCTAGAATCACTCTTACCACAGGTAGCTTACCAGTAAATCAAATAGTAATTCATTTAAATTCCAAACTGCCTACTAATGCAACAACGGTCAGCTATATTGGTGAGGTAACAATGATTATTTAAAGAACAAAGGTTGCCAGGGGAAAAAAGCTTGTTCAGAAAAGACTACGACGTTATCTAGAAATCAATTAATAAACGGCGAAGCTTGCAAGGAGCAAAGCCAAATAAGAAAACATCGGACAAAGTAAACATAAAACTAGGCGATAAACAAGAAAAGCCGGGTTCGAAACTTATTACGGCTTGAAAGGTAGTACTTGCTTTAACACTGTATCTCTTTAGACCAGTAGTTCCTAATAAGTGATGCTTAGGCCACGTAGACTGCGAGACGGGACTTCTAAAGTTGCAAACGTCGCTGCCAATTTGTAGCTTTGTTCACATTTCCGACAAGTTAAAGATTTACGAAGCAGTGGCGTCAATATAAAAAGAGGTCTGCCCTGGAGAAACTATTTTGTTGGGTAAAACTCTTCAAAGAAGTTACCTCAATTAAGATTAATGACTTATTTCTTCGTAAATTTAAGTTGAAGACATTTTGTGAAAAACTTTTTGATTAGAAGCTGACACTTTTTGAATCCTTTTCGGGTGTAACGAGTAATCATGATGAGGAGTGCGAAATGAATTGTTTTTCTAACAGGGAGAGCAGAATACCAAATATATTAATATCTGCTGATCTTGACTTAAAAATGGTACAGAATAACAGACACGTTGGCCTAATTACAGTAGGCGCCGCTTATTATGACCACGGATAATATGACCAATTTGGTACGGTCCGGAATTTCTCCATTTAAAATTCTCCGTTTAATATGACCACATTTCGGATAATATGACCCACATTTTCTCCATTTCTCTTATTACAGTACAGTATTTTTTTCCCGCCATGCACTTATAACTTCGCCTTTTGAACATGCGTGTTTTCTGTTCGCATGCTTTTCTGTACTGTTTCAGTAATGTACTTCGTTGTAGCCTACTGCCAACGTCACACTGTTACATCAGTTAAACGATGAATTTGACGGTGTTTGGATTTCTTGTGGCTTACGGCATCGATTCAGGTGCGGTTATGATGGCTTCGGTTTTTATGACCATTCGGATATTATGACCAAAATGGTCTGGTCCCAAAGTGGTCATATTAAGCGGCGTCTACTGTATTATGATAATTTCTGTTTTTCTCGTCGATTCGTTTAATTACATTCAGATAATTTTAGTAAGAATCAGCACAGTACAAAGGCATTTTAAAGATATTTGTTGAGATGTAGCTTTCGTGATAACCTTTTTTGGAGGACACTAAAGAACTCAGTCAAAAACAACACTTTATAAGTCTTTTACGAAAGTACCATACCCACCACCAGACTGGTGATGATCATACGTATAATGATGATAATCGACCACTTGCTTGGTGCTTCACGTGGACAACTTTCGACAAGTTTAAATAAAAAATGAGTCTATTACTCAATTAAACTGAACCAAACTATCACTGAACACAGTAACAAATAATTATCTAATTTAACTAATGCAAAAAATGCTTGAAACAAATAAGAAATTTGACATGAGCCCAAATTAACTTACCAGCGCAAACACACACATCAACCGAAGTTGAATAAAAAGGGCAAAAAGATAAGGTAATCGAAGATAACAAAGGTTAAAAACACTGCATCATAAAATTTGGGTTCGAAACCGCTACAACCCTAACTTGACCCGGATGCTACTTTGACAAGAGCAGTTGTTGTCTTACCCTATGTGAGCAAACTAATATGTATTTGGTAAGATAAAACAAACAACAAATAATTATACGCAAGACGAGAGATTTGAAATTATTTTTGTGTTAAAAACTTTGAAATCACAAAGCTTCATAACAACACTGCTTACCGATAATAACTCACCGCACCTTGCCTAGTTAGCGTTAAAAGTAGTCGGTTTCACAAATCTAAACCAAAAACGGCCCACTTCTATATAAGATTTGGAGAAGATACGAACTTGAACTTAATAGCTGTTTTTTATACTGACATACCACATTCCAATTCAACTGACATTTCGTCTTAGCATCTCCATGCGTAAAAGTCATAACTACTATACGTAGAGGTTACTTTCTGCATAACGTGCTCAAGTAAAAATAGGAGTAATAAAAAATGAAACTACTCAAGTAAGTAGCTCATTACCGGAAAACCTAATTAAATAGAACTACTTCGTAACTGACCAGCTCTAAGCGAGTCTATACCGCAGCATAAACACCAGTGGAAGGGTTGGGTGATGATTCACTTGCTGGAAGCTAATAGGCTTTGCATTGTGACCGCTTTTTAATTTCCGCAAGCGTTCGTTTTTTCTTTTCTGATTCTTCACCTGTGGAAAAAACATTGCAACACGCGGGCCGCTCTGCTACCACGTGCTGCAACGTCCCCCCCCCCCCCCCTGAAACAAGTGAAAATTACTCACAGTTACTGAATTCACAATCAATCGACTTAAGTTTTGAATCAATACAAAAGCAAAACATGGAAACATTGATTGTTAAGTTAAATTGGGTGTGGCAAAACCAACTGTACAGTAATCGATTTATTTGGCGGGCTTCTTACAAGTTTTATCTAAATTTTATGCTTTATTCCTCCCCGAAACTAATACTTTATTAAAAACAGAACGAAAACCTGTTCAACATTAGGGAACACCAAAAGTGCTTAGAATTTGCAAAATGACTTTTTCAGTTCTTCATCATGATATTTTTTGCACGGAGGCCCGTGAAACACTATTCATGGAGCAAATCAGACGTAAAAATGACTTGTTAATAAACCCAAATAAATCTCTTTATGATTAGCGGTTGGTCGCGTTGGATATTTGGTTGCATATTTGAATATATTTTGTCTGCTGTCACTCTAATTGTAGCATTTCAGCCAACGCTACATTGCTTTAGCAATACAATCTTTATGTTAGGAGCCAGCATGTTGGTCTACCTATCTTCTCAATTGTCGCAAACTATAGCTCGGAATTGCTTTGTAAGCTTGAGAGTGAAAAACAGCTCTGCTTGGCCATGGCATTCACATCCAAACCGGGGACTGAATGGAAACGTTCTGTGCGCTGAGTTGCATTATGGGGTGCCAACTATAAAGTACTTGCTAAAGTAAAATTTTGCTGAGTTTGGGACAAATCATATAGCAGCAAAAACACGGTGAAGTGCCGTCTGTAAAATGGTGCTGTTTGTAAAATAGTGCTTCGTGCAAAATCGGTTCGGAAATGTTTGTGGTACATGTAATTTAGAAGTGGCATGATTGGTTGACAGCAGAACAAAGCCTACGCCTACCTTTAAATAAACAGCACATGTTACTGTAAACCGAATCTCGCCGCTTCCGAATTACCACGAACATTTCAGAACATATTGTGCACGAAGTACTATTTTACAGACCGCACTTTATGGTCTTTCGCTGCTGTACGATTTATCCTTGAAAGAAAAAAAATGTTTCATTGCTGTATAATTTGTCTTTGGAAAGTAAAAACGTTTTTGTTACTGTATGATTTGTCTTTCGAAAAGAAAAATTGTTTCATTGCTGTATGATTTGTTTTTGAAAAGGAAGAACGCTTTCATTGCTGTATGATTTGTTCTAAACTCTGCAAAATTTTCTTTAGCACTTACTTGACAGTTGGCACCCCTTAGACTTTCGCCTGCAGTTTGTGACCGTAAACCGAATCAAGTTCACCACGTCAGGTTGTCAACGACGTCGAAGACGTAGCAGTAGGAATGCACTGCGCAGGCATGATTGATAACTCCGAAGCCGGTTTCAACTAGTGTCTTCTATTCCGCTTGGTATTTTAAAAGCCCGGGTTTTTTCTAAATGGTGTTTTGATCTTCAAATATTGAGAAAAAAAATTCATTACACTTTAACTTTTCACAGTTGCCTATATCTAATTTCTGTAAAATCGGCGCATGACAATCATAGCATTCAATGTGTCGTCATTAAGCCTGTTTCTAATCTTGGTTGCAAAAACGTTAAAAGCAGAAAATGTCTTCTCTAGTTCCAAAGAAGTTGATCTTATGGTGAGGAGAACACGGTAAAGACTTTCTAAATTCTTTTTTTAACATTTTACTACGGTGCCGATCCATAAAATCTTTTTTAATTTTAACTTTACACTGCACATTCAATTTCGGTTTAAATTTACACAGTGCATTCAACTCAGAGGCAGTCTCGTTCTCAAGAAATTCATTTAACAAGTCCGTTTGAAAAAAGTGACTGTGCAATCGAAGCTGATTAATTCGATAAACTTTTAACTTTTTAATTCCAAGCCTAGTGGTGATAAAATCTTTGCTGAACTTTTATAGCCTAGTGAGAAGAGCAAAATATCAAGCTTTTTTCAATGAAAAAAGTAAATGGTTTCTGCAAATGAAATCAAGTAGATAGCCTGTGGCAAAAACAGATCTACGAGTCATAAGAGAATTTGATTGCCAATATTAGTATCTACACCGCATAGTTGAGACTCAGCCTACATATAGCCCTTTTCAGCAGAACCAAAGTTTCAGCAGAACCAAAGTTTCAGCAGAAATAAAAAAAAAAAAGCGATAATCCTGTGTACTTTTGCACCAAAAACTTTTGATTGCCTATTTCATTTAAAAATACTCGTATGTCTTTACTCAGATTGGTCCAAAATTTTTTTGAGAGATTTATCGTTTGACATCCCTCCCTTCTAGGAACACCTTGAATGTACTGTAGCCTGCATACGTCATAATAGCGGTAGGCCTACAACCTTGACACTTCTTTTATCAAATTTTATTGAGCTGATTAGCAACTTTTTCATCTGTACTAATCAAAAAAATATAAAAAATGCTGAAGATAAAAAAAAAATAGTGTACATTACATGCTCATAAATGCTAAACCAAAAAATAAAAGGAAGTGCCACCAACAAGCAAAAGAACAAAAGCAGAAACAATTATTCCAACTTCACGCTTCATCTTCTTTGCTATCCATGTATCTTGTAGCATCTTATCAGTTATTTTGTGACTGCTGCTTGCTTGGTTTTCGCAAGGAAAGGGAAGATCAGGAACATCTTTTTCGAGAAATTTGCACAATGGCGCCCAACCCTAAACGCCAAAAATATAATTATAAACAACGTAAATTTTACTTTAAACTTCTGAACAGAGGTCTAATATCTTTTTTATGACATCAAACTAAAAAAAGAAATAAATAAAAGATAAAGTTTTATTTATTTCTTGTATTTTAGTTTGATGTTTATCGTTAGGTGGAGCAATTAGTTTAAATAAAAGAACTTGCTTTTAACTCATATCGATCTGATCGAAGGCGCAGAAAACCTAGTCAGGGATGGGTAGTACTTTGTCTCCGACATAGACCGGTCTCTCTTTCCCTGTTAAAATTTCATGCAAATTCGCTCTCTGCTTCTAAGCATTTGCTAATTTTGCTTTAGACCATTGGCAGATTCAGGGGGTGCAGCTCTACCTTCCGTCTGTGAAAAATTTTTTCTAGTAAGATTCTCACTGCTGGTTAAGAATTTTTTTATCCGCCTGCAGTTTTCTAGATTACATGGTATTGAGTTGATTTTTGGGCTGAAACATCGGCATTGATTCCACCAGCTAAAGATTGCTTGGGAACTAAACGAGTTAAGAGCATCAGAGGTTGGATCGCTCCGTTAAATTATATGACACAGCTGAGCGTCTAAACAAATTACTTCACGTAAAATAAATAATCTGATCTCTGCTGTGGCGGAGGCTGACTTCTAAATGTCCGTTTGTATCAGCATGATGTTTGAATGTAATTAGGAAATTTAATGTGTTTAGAAGCAAAAGCATTGAGCGGGTGCTTAGACGTACGGTAATAAAGGCAAAGCATGCTTCGGAACCAAGCATTGTGCTCATAGAAATATGCTTTGTTGTTGTCGTAGCCAATAATAGTTGGTGACACACGAAGCAGGTTATAAAAGTGACACTCAAAAATAAAAACTTTCTTGGTGAAATCAAAAAATTTTCCAAATTTTCGGCGTTGTTTAAAACAGGTTTTTCAACAAAACAAACCTTAATATAGGGTATCACCAAAATAGCATCTCCTAAAATATTTTTATCAAAAGCGAAACTGCCAACAATGCCTCTGCCAGCACCTTACACGTAAACGTTTAAGTGGGTCGAAGACTTCATTCCTCTACCAACTGGCAGAGGAGCTTGAACTCCAATAAGATGTAAACATCTCCAATTGAGTATCACTGCATAAAACAACGTACGATAATAACATTACTTTAGATCAGGGGTCACCAACCTTTCTTGGACCACGGGCTACTTTTTGGATATTGATTAAAGTGGGGGCGCACTTATCCTAAAGTTTGCAACATCCCGGACTTGATGTTCGATGTATTTTGTATTGGCAGGCGGTGTCATTACATATCTGCTGCCATTACTTCGGTGGCCGATGTCTCGCAACCCTAAGCTACCTTTTTTTTTAAAGCCACCATCGACTTTTGAAAAAATTTTGAGAATATTTTAAAACAGGCTGGCGGGCACCTCATATTGCCTTCACGGGCGACATGGTGCCCGCGGGCACACGGTTGGTGACCCCTGCTTTAGATTAACCTGACTTACATTTTCCACATTATACACCAAGAGTTGAGATGATGGAACTATAGAACGAACATAGGAGTTATGTCGTTTGTACCAAGATTTCCATAACACTTCTCTTGGTTCCACCGTGCCCTACAAAGTAGGTTATTAGCCTATTGTTTATCAATATGGAAAACACCTAAAACAGGGGTTCCCAAAGTTTTCCAAAGGAGGCCATATTGCTAAATTTTTGAAGCTTACGGGCCCATTTATTTTACTAAAATAATAAAAATAGAAAATTGATTATTAGAAAAGATTATTTATTCAGTGCATAAATACAATGTATATATCAGAAACAATTAACATGCTTTTTTAAACTTTGATCATTAGGGGAAACATCTTCTTCTTCATCTTCGAGTCCGTTTGAGCTAGATTAAGTTGCACCAAGCCGTTGCGATTTTTTTGGCATTGCTGTTACATTGTAATAAGTCATCCATGGTGCAGGTTGTTCCAGTTTTTTCGCAAGTTAACAAATGGTTCATGGTTTGATACGAGGAAACATGGGGGGGAATATGAAGTTGCTATATTTCTAAAAATATTTTGTCCAACAAAGGTTCAACACGAATGGTCCAAATAACAAGCAAAACGTTTAAATATTGATCAAATAGCTGTGATCTGGAGCAGGATTTTGTGTCTTTTATCTTTGAAAGAGTCTTCTCATTCAAATATGTGCAACCAAAAACTGAAATGAATTCACGGGCACACTTTTTCAAAGGGACAAATTGGTCAAAGGGAAGGTATTTGTAGAAATTCATCAATTTTCTTCTTCATATTTGACCTTTGGGATGTCATTACATACAAATCAATAACTTCCACGAGTAAATCAGTAGGTAAGTCTCCTACAACAAAGTCAAATGTATTTTCAAAAATTAGTAATTGCAAAGAACATGCATCAAGATCAGAGAACAGTTTTCAAACTGTTGTTTCAGAGCCAAAATGTCTTCTTGAGCAAAAAAAAATAGGAAATGGAGGAGCCTCTTCCGGTCCATATTTGTTACATCGTGGAAAATGAGGAAAACAACTTCTCGGTAACTGACTCTTACGTGCTGTTAATTTCTGACAAAAAGCTTTCACCTTTAAGGGCAAATGACAGATGAGTAAAGTTTCAACTTGTATCCGTAGGTTGAAATCGTTGAGCTACATAGTTAAATCGACTAAAAATGCTAAATTCCTGACCAATTCACTGTCTTTGAGCAACACCTATAAATGGTTTTTCTGGTTTAAAAATATTTCTATTTCAGTTTAAGGCTCAGAAAATCTAGCCAGAATTCTTCCACAACTAAGTCATCTTACAGAAGTATGGTAAGGTAGGTCTGGCTATTCAGCATTCAATTCCTACACAAAATTACAAAATTGGCGACGTTTGAGTCCATGAAATGTTACGCAGTTAACAGTGAAAATCACAGAATCTATTTCAGATGAAAAATCAAGATGCTTTCAGCATACGGACTGCTCATGAAAAATGCAATGCAATAGTAAATGTTTCAATGCACAGGAATTCTCAACTGGTTTGCTAATTCGCCCAGCTAAACTCTTTTTGGTTCAAAACAGGTTTCTGCCGCCATCATTGTTGTGCAATTTAGTTTCTTCCATTCCAAATTATATCCATCCACTGACTTTTTTACTTCTCTGAAAATATCCATGCCTGTTGTAGTTTCATGCATGCTGTGCGCAAATGCAATTTTTGTAGTAATCTCAAAATTGACATTTATTCATCTAATGAATATAACAGTTGGGATGTGTCAATCAATTAATTCATCAGGTGCAACAGAAAAGCATACAAACTTACTGACTTTGTCTTTCAGCTGTGATTTATTAAAGCACTTTTTAATAAGTTTACCATCTGTAAATGGTTTACTTTTCTTCGCCAAAAGGTGAACAACATGGAAGCTTGCTCTTGTTGCTGCTTCTTTTTCTGCAGCCTTCTTGAAAACAACCTGCATTGATGATATTTCTTCATTAATTTGCATAATATTTCTTTACGCAGCCGTCCAGGAAATTGGTAGTACTTGTTTTGACAATAGTCTCCTTACGCTTGCTTCTAAAGTAAGTTTCCGAAATAGTGTCTCAATAAAGTTGGTCTAAACGTTGAATTGTATCAAAAAGCAAGCAGAATCTAACTTTAAGGAAAACATGGTAAGGTCATACAAGTCGACTTTTGGGAATAGGTCTTGTAACTCAAAGAACAGCTGGTCTTGTAACTCAAAGAAGGATCTTGATATATCAACTTCAAGAGTATTCACAAATTCAAAATGGGACATCAAAGTCTAACCATGAACTTACACAGTTCTTTAGATAAATTCTTCTTATTTCATTCTGATCCTCTTAATCCTTTGAGGATCATAAGATTCTCATTCAAAACATTTGAAACAATCATGTAATTGTTTGGTAACAACATAAATACAATAGATTTCAAAACAGTGGTTACTGCATCATAATAACAGAACAATTGACTATGATGTAACATATGTCTTTCATTGATCCCTAAATGCTTAAACAAAGGAAGGCATTATAGTGTCAACACAATATTGAGAGGTGAACACATGACAACACCTTTGCTTTTGAACTTACTATAGTTGATTTTGACATCCCCCAGCACCAGTCTAGCAGCTTTTTTGCAGATGGTGACATGTAATAAATAATGTGAAGAAAGAAATATTTGTTCATAGCACCATCCACCATTGCTCGGTAGCTTTCGTACCAATCGTCAATATCTCGAACCATTAAGATTACCTTTAAAACAATAAAATCGGTGTTTTGATGACACAAAAACCTTTTACGCTTTAGTAACGTACATACAGCAATTATGTTTACTTTAGAACAGTGTTTTGTATTTTATTGTACTATTTCCTGCAGCGCAGGTTAGCGACAATACGCCAAAAAATGCCAAATTTCCGGACTTATTTCAGAGATTTCAAGTTTCAACATTCCTTTTTAATTATTTGCCTTTTCTGCGGAAAATTTACTACTTCTTCTGTAGCATTTTTTAACAGATAGAAAAGTGTCTTCATTCCAAAGATTACACTATTCTTTTTTTGTAAGGTTTGAATACAAAAATATTAGCCAAATTGTTGGCATTCCTCAATTGCAACTGTTTTTTGCCCCACGACATTATTTCATCAAGATAAAGTACTACAAAATTGGTTTTAGGCCTTGTAAGCAGTAAACGCCAAAAGAAAGACTTACTCATCAAATTCTTGTTGCCATATCAACTAGAAAAAGCAGCTTGCTCGCCTAAATACTAGGTGGTCGAGCTACATAAACAACTTGGTTTGGTCAAGGCCTTGAAACAAAATGATTAAAGCTAGAGGCTCTAGCGGGAAGTGGTGAGGTTTAGAGGTATAATTTAGGTACAGGTGGTCAAAGTAGCCTAAAAATCTACTTGAGAAAAAGTTTTACTACCTACTCAAAAAAAGTCAAGTAAAAGTAGAAAGTAGTGGTAAGTAATTTTACTCAAGTAAAAGTAAAATGTGTTAGCGAATTAAACCACTTAATTAGTAAAAGTAAGTAGTTTTATTTTTTGAGCAGTTTTGTCCTGGGTCTTTTAACTCTTTTGCTCCCGCGAAAATAGCGAAAAAATGTCCGTAAGGTGGCAGTGCAAAAAACTGTCATAATCAATCATAATTAATCATAATTATGTACCTAAAGTTTGTTTGTAAATCATTACTCAGCTGTCTACTTCTACATTAAGTGTGATATATCGTTAAAATCTACATTTCTTGAGGATTTCAAATAGAAAAAAAAACATTTTTTTGAATATGCAAATTTTATGCAAATGAACCCCCCCAACTGGGGGTAGTTGTCTTCACAATTAAAGAGGTACCCTCACCTCAAAGATCACTACAGATTATATTTTCTACCAATTTTTTTAGAAATGGTCGCAAGATGATGCTAAGGAAATAAGCTTTCAAGGTACATCAATCAAAACTTACCTAAAAGCCTAGGTTTTCTACAATTTGCAATTTTCTGAGGCAAATGACCTTTTTTTTGACCGGTACCGACCGGTACCAAATTTTGTTAGTTAAATTCAGTACCTAAAATATGATCAGTTATTATCTGCAAGAGGTTAGCCTAAACCATGTAACATTATGTATTTTTGAACAGGGAATTTCTTCAAGATCCAGAAAATATTAAGTTCAAATAGAATATGCTGTCACTGACAATGAAACAGCAGCTTGTTTACACCCTTCCCATGTGTTGAGAAACAAGGGGGATACAGCAAACTTTGATTTAGAGAAGCCAAACTTGTGCTAGCTATTAAACTTGTATTTCAGTCGTGTCTCCTTGGAAACAACTTTTTTCGAAATAACTCAATAGATGTCTAAATAATACTAATTTTTAAAAGTTTTCTAGAAGAGGCGGCGGGCCGCATGCGGCCCGCGGGCCAGACTTTGGACAACCCTGGCCTAAACCATGTAACATTAGATATTTTTGAACAGGGAATTTCTTCAAGATTCAGAAAATATCAAGTTTAAATAGAATATGCTGTCACTGGCAATGAAACAGCCGCTTGTTTACACCCTTCCCATGTGTTGAGAAACAAGGGGGATACAGCAAACTTTGATTTAGAGAAGCCAAATTTCTGCTAGCTTTTAAACTTGTATTTCAGTCTTGTCTCCTTGGAAATTTGATGCAAAATGACGACTTTAGTAGTGAAATATTTGCAATTTATTTTATCTTTTTAAAGGGTGTAGTTTTTCTAAAAATGATAATTTAGTGAAGGTAAGTCGAAAAATTTTGGGGGTTTTGAACTGACATGATGTACAGTACTCATTTTTGATCAGTAAATATCATATACCACTTAGTCTAAAATATTTAAAGTTATATATTGCTGAAAAGCAAATTTCCTAAGCTTTCAAATGTAACCGGTATTTAGCAACATATATTTTTTACGCACTAAATTTACTTTTATTTACTTACCATTCAAATTTATTTGGGGGAGTTTTGAGACCCCTAAAAAATTTGAAAATTCAAAAAAGTAAAATTTATTATTATCGCTTGAAATTTTGTCAAATGATGCCCCAAAAGAGTAGTTTTCAGACTGTGTCAATGATAAAGGGTTTGGTTATGTGGTAAAGATGTAATCTCAATTTGATTTTTGCGTAGTTGGCACGTGCTGAGAATTTGGCCGATTTTGTCGTCTGCAACTGGGTTCTTGGTCTTTTTAACCCTTTTTGGGTATAAAAATCCAAGAATTAGGGCACAAATTATACATGTTCCGATGCGTGAGGAAATAAGCGTGATCTTTTGAAACTTTTATGAAAATTGGCTGAAAAATAAAGTCACAAATCGATTTTTTAGTAAACTAATTTTGTAACTCAATTTAAAAAAATTTGAGGTAAACACTGAAAACACGAGATCATCAATCGATGATCGCGGGAGCGAAAGAGTTAAGCCAGTTGGTTCTCAAGTGGGGGAGCTTGCACCAAACCGGGTGCGAGAAGAGATTTTTGAAGATGCAAACTTTTCTACCACTTTGAAGCCTAATTTACATTACCGACTACATCAAAGGTTTATGTGTATGGTGCAAGCAATGGTGTCACTATTAAAAGGACTTCCACTCCGGGTGACACTATGTTTGGGGGCAAAACATTTTTGAAAGACTGTCAAAAGGAATTGCCTTGCTTTAGGTTGATAACTATTTTCTTTTTGAAGAAACTTTGCAAAGTGAGGATAATTACTCTAGTAGTTACTACTTTTTCACGAAGTTTTATTTGATCATATTTTTTGATTGTTGTTTTATGCTTTTGATTAGGGTGACCATATTTGCATTCCCAAACGGGAGGACATTTTTTGATAATAATTATTATCAGCCCTACAAGTTGTTCTGCAAGGCTGGGAAAATTTTTCTGGACACTTGTTGGACACTGAACGCTTTTGATAATTATATTTTGACAATTAGTACAAATAAAACAGTTTATTTTTTAAATTTATTATGCCAATGAACCAAAAAAATGTAAATCGGACAAATGACCGAAACAAATTTTGAAAAACAAGTTATGCTGAATGATGACTGTGTGTAATTGTGCATGGTGTAAACGAAGCTGAACAAAATTTATCTCCGTATCTTTGCTGCGTAAAATACAAGAAATGCAGTTTGGAAACTTACCGGTATTTGTACCGTTTTCCATGTAATCTTACTCTTTCAAACTTAAAGCAACCGTCAGTCTGAGGTAGACCGTTAGGAAACTCCCTTTTATCATTCCTTACCAGTTAAACTTGTTATCACTTGAACTAAAATGCAGTGACATAATTTTTTAATTACAGGGTAAACGTAAAAAGGGAATTTTTGAACGACTTTGGATGACCAAATCAGTTTTTATTAAAAACGAGGACAAAAAAGGCATTTTTAAACATCCTCGGAGGACCAATTACTCTTTACCAAAAAGGAGGACATGTCCTCCAAAAAGAGGATGTATGGTCACCCTACTTTTGATACAACGTTCGTTCACAGTTAAAAGTTGTCAAAACATGAGCGAATCAATGAGACCAATGTTTTCTTTTTTATTTGCCATATTCATCCTCCATTCATGAGAAAGAGATGTATCGCAATGTTTTGGACGGTAAGTCCGCACTCGCTTGGGAGTTACCATTTCCGGGCCACCTGTCTTCCAGATAAAGGTGGGGCGTCCCGTGAAGTGCCTTGCTCAAGGACATAGCAAGCGAACTTGCCGGCTGGTTCTCCACAACCTCCCATAAATGCCGAGCGCCAAGCAGGGAAGCTATAGATACCATTTTTTAAAGTCTTTCGGTATGACTCGACAAGAGGAATGAACCCCAGGTCTACCGACTGCCAAGCGGACGCTTTAACCAATACGCAATCGCGTCGGTTAATGTTCTGTAACTTCTAAACAAAGAACTTAGATATGATATTGAAAATTAAGTGTAAAAAACTAAAACCAAATGATGAAGACCGGTAAAAATTACTTAAGGCGTTGGGGAAAATCTTTTTTATCTTGGATCACATTTTCAGTGATGGCTTTTTTGAATATTTAATTTAGAGACCTTAAATATTACTGAGAAGAATCGATAGTATCAAGCAAATTCTAACAATATTTGCTGAGATAAAGCTTACACGATTACATTTTATTCATGGCACTAGAAAATTCACCCCAAAGAAATCTTTTATAAACACTTTAAAAGGGTATATTCCTTTGCCCCTTGGCTACTTTCTTGACAAGAGCAGTAGCTGTTAAGTGAACAAAGTAATGTTTGCTGAATGATTAAAAAAGCTGCAAATAATGGACAAAACAGCTTTTTAAATAAAGTTTCAGAGAACGGATTTATTGCACTCTTGCAATGAGTGAAAGGTGAACGTTTTCTTCTGACTCTCATCAAAGGTTATCGCCAGAATGATCGGATCTTCCCTTGATGAAGTGGCCAAATGGCTTACAAGCCTCCTTCAACCAGCCCTAGATCTCTACTCTAGCTAACTGACATTGAAAATCTCTTTACTTTTGCCAAAACTATTCAACAACTTCACTTAGATTTAGAAGCCGCCTTTTCGTGTTCCTTTGATATCACTAGCTTATTTATAAATATCCCTCACGCTGAAACCATTCAGATATGTGTTGATACTCTGCACAACAGTGATGTGGTTTCACTTACTATTCCTGAAGCATTTATCACTGAGTTGCTAACCGTAGCTACTACTTCAGTTAAATATAGTTTCAACAATACAATGTACCAACATATTGATGGTGTTACCTTGGGCTCTCACTTGGCCAACCTCTAAACATACGCATTTGTTGGATATTACGAGAAGTGTTTCGACGAACCAGCAAACCTGTTGGGATTCTTTTTGTTCTGCAAACACGGAAAACAAACTTTGTTGGAACCCTAGTGCACAGGGCTCTGTCTATTTGCTCCACACCCACATCACCACTAGAACAGGACAACATCAAAAGTATTCTTTATAAAAATGGCTACCCATACAGAATTATTTAGGTAAGCATGACCAAGGCCATTGCCAAATTTAGTGACCCTAAGAAAGAAAATTCCCAAAAATGCCCAGTCTACCTAAAACTTCCACGGTTTGGTAATTCTCCTCTCAAATTGCAGAAGCAAATAAAACTGTGATAAGTAATTGCTGCAGAGCAACTAAACTTCGGATGATATTCTCCACCAAATCTATTTTACCTGCAATGCACGAAGAAGCCGTGCCTTACCTTCAACGAAGCAAGGTCGCATACAAATACGCGTGCCGGTGGGCCTGCTGATACGTTGGCTGCACATCCCAAAAACTAAAGGACAGAATCATTCAACATGCATCCAAATCAATTACAACTGGCGTGAAGAAGAAAACCAACGACCTAGACGAAAACGTAAAACAACCCCTTTTCTCCTAACGGAGACTGGGCAAATCGACGGCAATTACCTGAAAATAGGGACAGTGCTGGCGCCTAAAACGACAGACAATTATCAATGTTGGCAACAGTTTAATGTCCTTCCATCTGGCACCCTCGAAACAAGCTTTGTCAGAAACAACTAACCTGTATACGCCGCCAAAAAGAATTTTCGAGACAATTGGTCCACTAGCAGCTTGGATTTCAAACCTTGGCGAAATGCAAATTTTCAATTGTTTCGCCAACTATAAATAGCAACGCATCTCTTCACTGCTTCATTTTGCCGATGACTTTTGATAACAGCCAGACAAAAACGTTCTGGTTTTCACTCATTGCTTTAAAAAAGTGCAATAAATCTCTCCTATAAAGCTTTAATCAAAGCTATTTTGAAATTTTGTGTCACAACAATTGCTCAAAAATTAAACCCTGGAGAATATTTCAATTTACTTCTGGCACTAAAAACCTTTTGAAATCAAACGGTAAGACAAAACGACTCACTGCTGATAACTTGGCGCATTTTGCTTGGTTGGCATTTAGCAGTAGTTGGTCTACCAGGTAGTTTTCAAAATTTGACCCAAACTGACCTATTTGAGGATTGGGAGAAAATAAAAACTTAATTTAAACTTTTTGCTTACATTCTACGTTCCCATTTGATAGAAATCAAGTTTTTAATATCAACTAAACTAAAAGTTACAACTACTCAAGTAGCGTTACTTCTTTTAATCTACTCAAGTAAAAGTAGAAGAGGTAAAAACTGAATATGCTCTAGTAATGGCTCGTTACAAAAAATATATATTTACCACTTAAATAGAAATATTTAGATACCGACCACCTCTGCTCTTCCGAGCTACTACTCCCGCAACCTTTTTTAGAAAGAAAAGCTGGTTAAGAACATGCATGCATGTACCACTACTGAATTTCATTCTCATTTTGCGTCGATTAATTAGCACCAGTCAATAGAGAACTGTGAATGCAATTATGCACGTTTTAGTATCTCGAAAAGGGAGAAGAACTACAATATTACCGACTGAAAAAGCTCTCTATTCAACATTAACAAGTGAGTTAACAACCAAGTTTTTGTTAAGTGAAAAAACTTTGATTTGTTCAGCAAGCTTGATTTCTAGAATAGAATAAGATTGAGAAAACATTCACCTATCACGCTACAGCTAAAAATCTATTCATGTTGTCGCAAGCACAGCATCAGACCGCTGTTTCGCGCTACTTTAGACCATGAAAGAACATATGATATAATCCTCAGCAATTCATCACTCATTAGTTTGTAGCCCTAGGAAAGTTTCGTAACAGTTACCAAAGTTGTCTAATTCTGTTTCCAGTCCCAGATAATAAGGACTGTAATCATAGTGATCACTCTTTATTGTAAACCTATTGTTGGTTTTCCCGCTAAAATGTTCACAAAAATCCCCCATGGAGGTGATTCATTACAGCCAGACAATTTGTTTCTATTTTTGTTACTGCCAATTTAAAAAATTTTTCTGAATAAATAAACACATTTCTGGACCTCCAAGCGGAAAGTGTCCTCAGCTTTTGGCCACATTTCTGTTGAATTATGCCTGCACCTTTCTCACCTAAAGTTTTTTGTTCCTCTCTTGTTGTAGACTGGTGCCGTCCCTCGCTGCCGGCCGTCCAGTTTCAAAGATACTCCATCTAGATAGACTCGACATGTCAAGACACTAATGACTGTCCTCAGTGTCTATCAGGAGTGTAAGTTACCAAAGAAAAAAGCTTATTTTGAAGACGATGGGCAGAATCCTTTTGCGTCTGGATGAGAATGTAGTGGGATGAAAACTTTTATTAGTTGTATTTAAAGCCAAACAGACTTTCATAAGCAGTATTTACAGCCAGATAAGCAAAAAGACCTTTTCAGAAACAAAAGCAATTTTTCGTTATATTTTTGTTGGTTGGTTCGGGTCACAAAAATTCCGACTGATTCGATCTCTGGGTTAAGCAACTTACTTTCGCTTTCGGCCATTTTTCTAAAAAATGATCGAAAAAGTAAGAGTGTGGCATATCTACCACAGCATCGACATTAGAATAAACGCTTTCAATCACATCAGAAAGATCAGTGACTCGATTGGAAAAGACGTCGCTCCATTTGTCAAATGCATATTCAATCGCCTCTTCAATGTCGAAAACTGAAAAACATGTTTCTAATGATATTGAAACAAACCACAAAATGTGAAAATCAACTTAGGCTAATACTTAAACCTTTGCTCAGGCCATTTCCTGAGCAATAACTCTAAAACAGATATTAAAGCAAAAAAGCATAGCGAGCAGTCGTCTTAGTTGATGTTAAACTTGTAACTAATAGCAGACGAACATGGGGGTAATTAGGAGGTTACGATTTAAAGTCCCATTTCCCTCATCCTTTACTGGGCTACTCAAAGTCATTAAGTCCTCTTTTTAGAGAGAACTAACTATTCTGGTTTTGAAAAGATCGTTTTTGGAGAACCCCAACAGTTTGCCTCGTGCCCTCCTTTACAAAAACTCTAATTGTGTTACGAAAAATCAAAAATAATCGATCTGAATTGACTTGACCAGGGCCGAATAGGCAAAAGTAGGACAAGTAGCAGTTGCTACGGTACTCCGCTTGCAAATGCCACTTTTAAAGTATACAGCGCCTTTACATGTTAGTCTTGTACCTTGCGTCAAGCTGCAACACACTGCCGACACTGAAAAGCAATCGTTGAACAATCTTACTCTGATCAGCATCGAAAAAAAGATTCGACGCTTGAAGCGGAATTTACCAAATAATTCACGAATTTGCTAAGAGAAAATTTTGAAGACGTTTTATTTAAGAAGTAAAACCTGAACTAAAGTTTACACTACAAAGCAAAGATTTTTTCCTGTTTTTGTCTTTGTTAATTCCTCCAAAACTGCTGGGCGTGCAAACTTGAAACTAGGCATGATTGATCATCACCCAGAGGAAAGGGTCAAAAGGGGTTGTTGACGTCATCAAAAAAACTCTCATCTAATATATAAAGCGCAATTCTGTCTGTCTGTTTTAATTTCTCTAAAACTGCTGGTGGTACAAGCATCAAACTCGGCACGATTGATCACCACCCCGTGTTGAGTTGTCATAAGGGTATTCGTGACGTCATCATGACGCCATAACCAAAAATAATTTATTAGATTTTGCATTACTTGACAGAGGACAACCCCTTCTTGCTCAAACGAAAACCAGCTTCCGACTTACCACACTTCAAGATTTCATTTGTTTCGGGTCTAAAATGACGTGACAATCAACGATTCATTCAACAATCTGTTTTTTGTTTTTTCTCAAAAAGTACTCATCGCAAAAACGAGGTTAGACGTTCTTTTAAAAGATATTGATAAGCTGGTTTTGATAAAAATAATTTTACAACAATTAATATTTATTTGACTATGACACGAGCACTTCTTTATTTAAGCACTCCCAGCCATCCAAGCATTTTTTCTTCTCTATTTCGCTTGCATGCTTAAACTGGCTCTATGGTGTCATGATATGTCTGGTACGATTAGCACAAACCTTCACTACCGCACATCGTAATATCAAAATGTTTTCAAAAATTGCAACCTTTTTGCAAAATCAGTTTATTAAAAAACTGATTTGTGACCTCGTTTCTCAACTGATTATCAAACTTTTTTCAACAAATTAAAGGTTATTTTAAGGCGAGTCAGGTAGTGTATAATATGTTCAATTAATATTAGTTTTTACACTGAAAAAACTAAACTTTGATACCTGTGGTGTAACTTTTTACCCCTCCCAAAACTGGTGAGCTCAGTAAAAACAGGTGACTTTAATACAAAAACGTTGTAATGAAGTACTAACAATTACTATCCTTTGAAAGCTTAGAAAATTTCCTTTCCAGCAATATGTGATTCCAATTACGTGAGGCTAAGGATTAGTTTTTAATGGCTGATCAAAACTTGGTTGCCTGCATGATATTTCAGTTTTAGTTGTACAATTATTCTGCTAGAGCTAACAAATTTGAAATTGTTAAACAAAGTTTGTTCATTGGCACATTTTGACTACTTTTCCTCACGAGCCTGGTTCTTTTGCATTGTCTGTCGACATTTTCAAAAAGATCCATCAAAAACTGAAGTCTCCAAATGTTTATGAAATGTAGTCTACCGGTTAGAAACACACAAAATTGCAATTTCTAGAAAAACTAAGTGCTTTGGTACATTTTGTCTATTCTTTCTCGATAGCGTGGATGTTTGGCATTATCAATCAAATTATTCAAAACACTCAAACTCTACAAATTTTAATATGTAGCCTACTTCAAGCAAAACACTTGGTGATTACCCAAGAAAAAGACGATGGGGTAAAGATGGTTCTTTCTTATCATTGGCAACAACATGTAAATGTCGAGCTACGCATGATCCAAATGTTGGAGCAATTTCCTTTGCAATTAAGCGAGGCTCCCGCAGCAGCCAGCTGATTTGATATTCTTAAGCTCGACATTATTGATGGGGGCTCCCGCTACTGCTATAACTTAACTGTGAGTGCTTCATTTTGGGTTAGTTTACTTTTTGCATGGTGGCGTTTATTCCAGGGCCAGGGAACATGCACGCAGTCAGTGACGTTAGTTCATAATAATTCGCTTACAGTGACGAAAAGTGGTACCGTGTTTCCCCGATAATAAGACAGGGGTTATATTAATTTTTACTCCAAAATATGGCACTAGGGCTTATTTTCGGGGGATGTATTATTTTGATATATCAAAAAATGAAGTTACAAAGTAAAAATTACGAGATTTTCAATAAACAGAAATTACGAAAAAAGATCTACATTTACTTGCCATTAACATGTTTTTTATTCAGAAACTCATTAACAACAATTTATTCAAGAACAAGTTTGTTAGTTTTTGTATCGTCATTACTTTTGCTTGCCAAAAAAAGATTTTTTGAAAAGGATGGCATACACCGCATTAAAGCAGTTTGAATAAATATATAAAAAGAATGTTTGACTCTTTCGTCTTTCTGCCGCTCTCAACTAGGGCTTATTTTAAGGGTAGGGCTTACATTAAAATCATCCTCAAAAATCACGCTAGGTCTTATTTTGCGGGTAGGTCTTATTATCGGGGAAACACGGTAAGTAGCAATCCTAATAATAATGGCTGAAAACGCATTGCGAAGTCATAATGTTAAGTAACATCTCAATGCTTGCCACTATTTAGTGAAAACATCAGTAGGCAGCAAAATTATCCACTATCATTTTGATAGTAAGCACAAATGGTCAAGCCCATTACTGATATTTGTAATTGCAAGGATATCGGTACAAAACACTAATCTTCATTTAAAAGTAGGGAGGTCTCGATTTGGGACAAAGTTAAATGTAATTAAATCCCAAGTTTAAGAAAAGATCAAATTTAAACAATAATTGCATCAATCTGTAACACTGGATTAAAAGGAAATGTTTTTGTTTGACAAGAGCGTAATAGGCGCCTATTGCACTAGGTTATATGACTTAAAGGAAAGGCAGGACCCCTTTTCATGCTATGGCCGAATTAAAGTAAATAGCGCAGGCAGAAATCTTAATGTCACCAATACTAATACAAAAGCGGGCTTACCATATCGTCGAACATGCCTACAACCAAACAGCTCATTTCCTTATGAGTCAAAACGACCAACATTTGGGCGACGCCATCAATTTTGACTATGTTTCATCTCCCCCCCTTACTCTAAAAATTACGAATGGTAGTTTGTGTCATTGTTGTTCTTTTTGAATAGTTCTAGTCTTCATTAGCAAACCAACATGATCGCCATTACATGTACAGAAACTATGGCTTACATTTAGTAAAACATTTCGTTGTGGCTCTAACAAATGTTTGTACGGTGAAGCTGACGCAGCTGAATCAATTGTTGCGTTCTAATGGGCACGGGTGATAGCATAGCCTGCCGGGGTAAAATCGCACCATGCTTAGAAGAAATATTTTTTTCTATTTTGCGTGATAATAGCTTTATAGAGCTACCGGAATCAAACCTGAAAATTTGGGAAAAGCAAGAACTTATTTAACTTCTAATGAGCATACCTAAGAAAGGAAAAGCGAATATGAATCATAATGCGTAGCCAGCCGGGAATTAAGAAAGTTTGATGGGAAATCAAAATTAATAACGTCACTGTCTTAAATCGCACCACATGGAAGATATTATTGGTATTTTGATTTATAATAGCTTTATAGAGGTACCGGGATCAAACCAAACATTTGAGGAAAAGCAAGGACACTTTAAACTCCCCAGGGCACGTCAAGCAGGGAAAAAAGAACATGCTACATAATGCGTAGTCAGTGACAACTTGAGAAAGTTTAAGGGGAAATCAAAAGTTAACAGCGTCACTGTATCGCACATATATTTACTTTGTTTTTATACTAAAAAGCTGAACTTTAAAACCTGTGGTGTTACTTTTTATTTTTTCGAAAAGGGATAAGCTGAGTAAAAACAGGTTCGTTTAATGTATAAAGGTTATCATAAAGGCTAACAATCAGTACAAATTGAAACCTTAAGAAATTTGCTTTCCAGCAATATGCTATTCTAATTAATTAAGGCCAAGGATTACTTTATAATGACTAATCAAAATTGGTTGCCATACTTCATGCTACATTATTAGTTGAACAATTTTCCTTCTAAACCTAAGAAACGAGCAATTTTTATGATATGATAGTTCTTTGGTACATTATGACTATTTTTCCTAGCAAGCATAGTTCTTTGGCATTATCTAACCAAATTTGCCAAAAGATTCACAAAAAAATGAAAACTTTTGAATTTTTGAAAGGTAGCCTACCACTTAAAAACACCCAAGATTTTGGTGCCTGGACCTGACAAAATCGCAATTTCTAGAAACAGTTAGTTCTTTGGTACATTTTCACCATTCTTTCTCAAAAGCTTAGCTCATTGGCATTATCTGTCAAAATTTTTTGAAAGATTGATTTAAAAATGAAGTCTCTAAACATTCTAAACAGTAACCTTTTCAAGCCAAGAAACTAGTGATCCTGCTACAAAACAATGGAGGTAAAGATGGTCCAGTTTTATTTTTCGCAACAAAATATTATTTTCAACCTATATAACATCTAAATGTTGAAGCAGTTTTCTTTGCAATTAAGCGAAGCCGACGCAGCCGTCTGATTTCATATTTTTAACTTTAACATTACTAATGGCTGCTATTGTAATGACTTAACTGTAGGTGCATAACTTCAGGTTAGTTTGTTCTTTCGCTGGCTGCGTTTATTCCAGGACCAAGCAACATGCGAGCAGCCACAGGCTTTACGTCGTACAAATAGGCACTCAGCTACAAAAAAGTTTCAAGCACTGGCCCTAATATTTAATTAGCTGTTCCTTAAATTACATATATTAGTTGCTTTGGCGCCTCTCCTGCCCGTCCGTCACTTTATGACGTTACTTTCATGCACTTCATGAAGTGAGCAAACAAAACTTTTTGAAATCGATGGTTCTTTCAACTGCGAGTAGTTCAATTCCTATGCACCGAACAAGGCAAGTAAGATGTAGCCAGGAACTCCAGAAACTTTTAAAGTGTAATGGCTGCTGTGCCCAACCCCCTTAATGTTTTTAAAGGCTTAATCTATTTTCTTTAAAAAACGGACTTTTGACTCTGGGACGACAATTGCCAATGTCAAAAACACATTAGCTTTTTGTTACTGTTCTCACAAATACCGATTCGGTGAAGTCGGCTGAACTGGTAGCCTCAAACTCGCTGATACTGATAGGGGTGCAGCTATTGTCATAACTTAACCGCGAGTGATTGATTTCGGGTTAGTTTGCTTTCTGCCTGGCTGCGTTTATGCCAGGACAAAGCAACATGCGCCCAGCCAGAGGTGTTAGCTCATACAGATACCCTCACAGTAACAAAAAAAGTTGTAAGTAGAGGGCCTAATATTTGATTCCTAATATTTTATGCCTTAATCCCAAAAATACATATCAATTACTTTGGCGCCCTTCCGCAACTTTGATATGTTTTCAACTCGACCACTAGCTCAATTTAACGGATAAAATTTTGTTAAGTTTAAGAAGACCTACGGTGAAAAAAGTGCAAATAAGACGTTGCCATGGGATCGAGAAACTTGGAGACATGCAGAGGCTATGCGCAACCCCCACAAATATTTTTTTATCAATATCGATTCAAAAGCGATAGTTTTGTTTCGGAACGAGATTTGGTGTGGGAAAAAACATAACATTTTTATTACTGTTTTCACAACTATCTATCGGGTGAAAGCGGCTTTGGCGGCTGAACCGATATTGTTGACCTCGACATTGCTAATGGGGGGCACTGTCGGGCGACGCCGGCCAGTGCGATGCAATTGAGAGCCCTGGTTCGACTGACGCAAGCTACACGCGAGCAAATACGAATATTTCATTCTGTTGAGCGATAACCGAACCTATTGCAATACGTTAACTGTAGGTGCTTGACTGTGGGTTAGTTTGCTCTTCCCGTAATTGCATTTATGCCAAGATCAAGCAACATAAGCGCAGCCACAGGCTCTAACTCATACAAACAGACTTTTCATTACAAAAAAGTCGTTTGTAATATATCTGTTTAACATCTTGTTCCAGAAAATGCACAACAATCACTTTGGCGTCTTTTAACAACTTGAATTCCTCCTCCCACGCAATTCGTGAAAAAAACGGATTGAAGTTAGTGAAATTATTGGCAGTTTTAATTGTGAGCAAATCCGGTTCCAGTGTACGGCTTATGCTAGAAACAGGGCCAACAAGGCGTTATTAAAAGGATTTTCAAAAGCTTTGAAGAAAATATAGCACCTATGTGCAAACTACTATAACGCTTTTCAATCAAATTTCCTTTAATAACAAGATACTTTTGATTTTGGAGCGAGAATTGACTCTGACGCGATGGCGTAGTGGTTAGAGCGTCCGCTTCGCAGTCGGTAGACCTGGGGTTCATTCCCCTTGTCGAGTCATACCAAAAGACTTTAAAAAATGGTATTCACAGCTTCCCTGCTTGGCGCTTGGCATTTAGGGGAGTTTGCGGAGAACAAGCCGGCAAGTTCGCTTGTTGTGTCCTTGGGCAAGGCACTTAACGGGACGCCCCACCTTCATGTGGAAGACAGGTGACCCATAAACCTCGAAAAAGGCAACTCCCAAGCGAGTGCGGACTTCCCGTCCAAAGTATAGCGATACAATTCGCTTTCTCGTGAATGGAGGATAAATATCGCAAATAAAACAAATAAAAAAAAAACAAAACAAAAACTGTCAAAAATATCTATTTTTCGCTACTGTTCTCAAAGTTATCCTTTGGGTAAAGCCGGCGCGGCCGTCTGAGCCGATATTCTAAACCCCGACATTACTGATGGAGGCCCTGCAGGACACGCCCGCTAGTTCTTCATACGTAAATTAAACAGGGTGAGGAAAAAAATTTTTGCTTTATTAAGCTAAATCAACCTAGTGATGGTTCTCAACATTTTTTAGCTTTTCACCCAATTACGAATTAAAAACTTTTAAAATTTACCCTCGAAGCATTCAATTTTCAACAAATCAGTGAGTGGAACAAAGAAATGTATCCCCAAAATAAAGAAATTTATCCTTAGGGGTAATCATTTCTTAACTTTGGGATATATGTAGCTCTGGGGGTAAATTTCTCCCAAGTTAAAAAAGGATGATCCAGCCTGTAAAAGCAATACAATGTTAATCTATCGCTAGACGGTTCTAGGACACTTACCCCAGGTCACATACTCCCCCCAGAGACTCCAACCCTAACCCTAACCCAAGATGCTGGGGGTAAATGTTCAGGGGGTAACTGCCCTGATACCCGCCAGACATTGCGTTACCGGGACCAAACCAGGAACAAAAATTCTAAATCAGAATTCACGCAAGCAAAACTGTCTTACATTTACCCATACGCTGCAGTACCTTTTGTCAAACGATTTTCCGAAAAAGAAGTGTAGTCTATAACATTTTTTCTATAGTAGTCGATAGCTGCATTATAATCCTTACTTTGTTTTTTAAGCTTGATTTCAGCCAGCCAGGTGCCCACCAGCACCTGTTTTGGTGTGTCCAAAGCAAACGCTAAACTTAATTCGCTAATATCAAGGCCTGCAAATATTATCCTGCGTTACGGGGCCCGGCAGCAGCTTAATCCAGTTCTGCATTCGACAAATCATCCAAACACATTGTTTACTCTGAACTATTAATTCATTGCCAAGCCACAACTGAAAAAAAATAAAATAGCTTCTATTATTTAGTACCCAAGTTCCTCCTATTTTCAAACAACTTTTTAGCTTTTCTGTTAGATGGTGACCTTAAGATAATCCAAATTTTTCTGGATCTAAACTGTGTAATATTACACTATTTTTAGCTAAAATTATCAAAAGCTATCACTCAGAGATAAACATATTTGTATTGTTTTCTCTTAATCTCCTTAAAAAATCAAAATTCATTAAATTTACCTAAATTTTTATATGCTTTATTGAAAGCCTCTAGCTTCTTGTCGGTCACCAATTGCACTGAAGAGATCTGATAGGTAGAACCATTGTAACTGTCCGCAGTTTGCTAAGTGCATCGTTACATAAATTTGTTTATCAAAGAAGAATATTACGTACAAAATTAATTTTGAGTTGCAGCCATTGGCGCATTTAGAGAGATTGGCATTGTGCAATGTCCTCCCCTTCGTGTGGTCTTGGTAACAAAGCAAAATTAAGTTTAATTTAGTTTGTAAGCAACTTCTCGCAAAAACATTTTGGCTTCAAATTTACCCTCGAAACGATTATTTTTGGCAAAGTTTAAAGTGACCACTAAAAACAAGGTTTTTCTCTTTTCAAAAGTTTTCCATAAGCATGTGGTTGCCACCAAAGCCTTTTTATCCGAAAAACTACAAAAAATGCGGATTAAGTTGTACTAGTTTGGTCAAACTTTTCTTTTAGAAAAAAATATTTTGATTACGCCATTGATATGGGGGTTGCCTACCATATTTCAACAGGTAAATGAAGGCAATGATGACTAAAAAAGTATCCATCTTGCCTCAGGGGTCAAAATACATGGGGAGGCAAAACAAATATTTCTGCCGTCAAACATACAGTAGGTAGTGACAAAAAACTTTTAACCTTTTTTTGACAAAAAATAGATTTACGATCTAAATTTTAAGTTGTTTTTATGAAAAAGCTGAATAGACTACAACGAACAATAGCAAAACTCATCCAGTATATTCAAGTTTAGCTGAATATTTCAAATATTCAAGTTTGGTTGATAATTGTTTGCACAGCCACAGCCTACTAAATCGTAGTAGTCTATTTCTCAAAGATATGATAACAGTCTAATCGCTGCTGATAATGAAAAACCAACTAAACCAACATGCTTTAGCTTCAGATCCACGCTTGCACTATCAGGCGGGCAGCCAGAAAAAGCCTGGGAGGAGAGCAGTGGAAGGTCCATGGGGGTTGTATCCCCTCTCCACCAGCCTTTCCAAGTTATGCTGCCGTATGCTTTAAAAATCTATGCTCATAACTTTGTTGTGGATTTGTTCTTAGGCCTTATTTTTAACATCTATCCAGGGGGATCTAGCTGATATGGAAGCCAACCTCCTGACCAGCTGTTCAAATATAAGCTTTTGTTTAACTTCAATAAAACAATTTTATGAATTAAAATGTTTTATAGTGTGTAAGTTTGGACACACCACCCCTAAAAACAGATCAGAAAGTTTGGATTCATACCTCTCCTTATATCCAGCCTTTCAAATGTTTAGAATTGTTTTATTTAAACCAAACGAATAACTGCCGGCATGCCCCCCTCCCTTCAATCCTGCTTTTCAGATGCACTTATTTCTTAAATCCGATAACTTTGCAAATAATCTAGTGTGTGTACATTTCCCATATCAAATAATCGGCCTTTCGAAAAAATTATACGTTTTCATTAATGTGTTTAGTGTATAAATCGTTAACCCCACACGTTAGCATGCACCTCCTTCTCCAGCCCCTATAATTGAACAGTAACGTAAGCAGAATCTTATCATGAGAGGGTTTGGTCGCTTTCATTGAGAGTGATAAAGGCATAATTATTCCAGGGGGTACGGGGCATGACCACCGGGAAATTTAGAAAATTGTACCAATAAGCATTTTCATGCTTTCCAAAAAAAGTTTTGGGAAAATGCTTGCTTTCGCCTATGGTAAACACAACTATCAGAAAGGCACGTAACGAGTACATAAGATTCAATGAAAATAAGACAGGAAAAATAGCCGAAAGTTACATAAGCAGCTCATGTTAATATTGAGAATTATATAATGAAACGAAACAAAAAAACAACCAGCATCGTATAATAAATGTTGTGAATTTTCTTTGCAAGCTCATAATCAAACGCCTGTTCACTTTACTTAACCTGCCCATGATGTTTTTCGGGCAAGGCGTGTAATTCCTGTAAAAGTTCAGCAACGCAAGTCTATTCATTCGGGTAGTACCAGTTGCATTCGCATGTGCATAACTTCTGCAATGTGGAAAACCACCGTTTACTGGTACACGTTGTCACCGGAAGAGTTAAAAAAATCGTTATCAATGTAAATATCTTTGTAGAAGCATCAAAACCGCATTTCTTGATGCTGCTCGACGCATTTATTGGTCTCTCCGCCGCGTCCTGCCGAGAAGGTTTTCTGTACCATGATATCAGTTTAGACACTAATTTTTCGGCGAATTTTGTTAAATCATTTTCACAAAATTTTCCCTGCACGTGATTGTTTTCAATTTGTTGGGTAGCTGGTACAACGGTTCAATCAACCAGAATTAAGCGCAGCAACCCCCCGATAATGGATTTGATTTGAGGACAGTAAACCTCGAGTCAAGAGTGACATTGAAATTATCAACAAATGGGATAAACATCCTACTTAAAATATTCTTCATTTGTTGCACCAGCAATATCGCAATCGCATCAATATCGCAGCAATATCGCAGATCAGTCTTGAGGTAGGGCGTTGCGCTTCCAAAGCAAAATTTTTGGTTTTGGCGAATTGTACGGAAATACACACCTGGTGTAATTCATGTTCGGCATTTTGTCTTAGCGACTTCTTGTGTAATATCTTGTGTAATGCTGACAGTCTCAAGAAATGCTATTAGCTTTTTTGTATGAGATTGCGCAGAACACTTTATCCAAAAATCTTTTTCGCAACCGAGAGAGCAATGCAAAATTTGTGTTGTTTGTTGTTGATAGTAAGTGCTGTGCTCACGATGAAGATTCTTTGTCTGGCCACGTTGAAATTTACGCTAAAGCTTGTTGCAAATTTGAAAAAATACTAATACTCTCGTGACAGTCAACTCAACTGGTGGCACAAGCTTGAACAAGTTTTTAAGATTCTGCAGCTGGTGTAATTGTGTTTATTGTCCTGCGTAAAAGGTTTTGCCGTGTTGAAGGATTGAAAAAGCTATAAACTGAAGCTGTTGTTTCCATGCGGTTACGAACCGGCGAGAGATCGCGTGAATGAGACAGAGCCAAATTATGGCTGTGCGCTGCCCTGTGATACATACAGAGCTGTAGGCATAACCTCTCTGATATAAGCTTGGGCACTATTTAGTTTGCCACACTTTGCTACGGTCCCATCACATCCTTGGCCCCGCATTTTTAAAACATTAACTCTGATTCGAGGTATACTTTTCAAGATGGTTGTGACCAATTTTTTCCCGATAAATTGGTTATGAGCACAAACTGGAAAAAACATTCTTCAACGGCTAAGTCATTCCCTACATATCGGGCACATATAGTTGGTTGTTCCTAACATGATATATCCGTTATACCGAAAAAAACTAGACCGAAAAAAAACTGAAAAAACCTATTCAATTCCACCAATCGTTCTTGCAGCAAGTCATTGTAAATACTGATAATCTCGTTTTATATGCTTGGGCTGACATATTGAAAATTGCGTCTGACAAAAACAAAGTCCTTCTGAAAGACAACATTATATTTTTCTGCGTCGAAGTGACGGACAAAAATTTCCGTCCTTATCATTTTTTTTATTCCTAAGTAAGTGGAGCGCTATTTTGCTGGCCTGCAAAACGAATCTCTAGTCGGCCAAAAGTATAATTGTTTCTAAAATAGGGGTAATTTTTAGGTTGTCTAAAATTTGTTGCTTCGTTTGAAGATTGAGTTGAGTTGCGATGCTATCCAACAGCATCAACATTGTAGTGTCTGCTGTTACCATGCTGTTGCGGTGATATTTTGTGGTCTCGTGGTCTACAGAACATTCAAGCGCATTGCGCCATTTCTGAAACCTCTCCGCGCACAAGGCTCCAAAAGGTTGGTTTTCAACTCCAGCACCTTCTAATTTCAAACAGCACTCAGTATCGTACTTGCGAAAGGTTTCATTTTTTGTTGGAGAGCACGCAAATCACTTGAAACGAATAAGCCAGCGGCAGGCTGCTGAAAACGTAAATATCGGTGACTGGTTGCTGTAATTAAAAAATAAAAAGATTGGAAGAAAAACTGATTGCTGTAATTGGAAAATTAAAAGACTGATATGGAATTTACATGTTTTTAGCATTTTAAGTTTTCTGCTTTGATATCAGTTTTTCCTAAACAATGTAGAATGTTCATTGACGGTAGTAAAATTTCTGTAGCTCTGTCTGCTGCAGGAGTCTGCTCTGGCTCTTTGATCAAGTTCTGCAAAACTTCACGAACGCCAATACCTTCTCCGACGTCAATGTCGGAGTTATTTCAAGGTTTTTTGGAATTAAAATCTAACAAACTTTTGCTCCTTTCTTGTGACTGAGACATGACCAAATAGCTAAATAACTACCCCCTTAATTTAAAGGCTGTTTTACAAGCAATATAAAGTGCATTCTATATTATTGCTTCTTTTTCAAACAGGATCCTATTGACCGATATGGCTAACTAGTCAACTGAATTGCCGCTCCGCTACCTTAACTATTGCATACTCAACCGGCAGAAAGCCTACGTTAGAACAGTAGGCTATAAAGCTTACGTCAAAAACACTCTCAAATTCTGCCACCTAACCAACGATAAGCAATTTCCAGAAGTTTCTGCTGGTAAACAAAATAATTATATATGTCACACTGGTACCAAGTGATCTAGACTAAAAATAACCAGATTCTAGCCTATTTGTTTTCAGAGAATTCGATGAAGTTTAACGGAACTGATTAGTACTGACATCATAACAAAAAATAGCAAAATTAACACTCAAGAAACATACAGAAGATTCTATGGTGGGTGTAATGCTCAAAGAGAAACCAAAAAGCATTTCTAATGAGGAAGCGGCTTAGTCTCAACAACAAACTTTGCTGATCTCAGAACTCGATGCATCTTTCTATTTTGTAGACTATCGTACTTACTCAGGTCAAAGTAATGTAATCTACACCAGTACTCTTCAATAATTTTGGTGTCGTAGAAATCTGCTATATTTTTACTAATGCCATGGAACTCCCATCACTTAAAATTCTTTAGAACTGCATTCACTCTGGTTGCTTTGATAAAAACGTTAGTTCAGAGATTCTCAAATTGGGGTACGCAAAATATTTTTTGGGGGTACCGAAGCAAGTTTCTGGTACGGGCACATCAAAGATTTTTGGAAACAGTTTATGCTTATTTGTTGCTTCCGCTTATTCTCAACTTGAAGACCTTTTTTGATCAACTTTATGAAATCATTTTTGCCTAGGCTATGTTCTTTTTAGGGATATGCCTTGCATTTTGCTTTTTAACTAGTATGTAGCAAACAAAATTTTGATAACTCCTGTGGTTGTTCCATATCAATTTTAAGTTTGAATGCGTGCGTCAGAACTTGTTTAAGAAGTAAACGACAGTGGTAATGTCAGGGCTTCTATACCGCCCTTATTTTGAATGACTATAGGCTTCGTCTCAAAACATAACGTTGTCCTTCTACAAAATGTTTATCTTAGTTCAATTTTACTTTTGCCTGTTTTTCTGCTCTCGCCGCACCTAGAGTTTTAGACCGTTTCTGATCTAGCCTTTTCTGGATGACACAATGATAAAATCTACCGTCAATAATTCAGACTGATTTTGGCAGGCGCAACCCAAACATTTTGTCTAAATTGTATTTGAGTGGATTTTTACAATAGTTACTTTCTCTATATAATTTTTCTGATGACTTCTGCTCCACGTGGCGAGCAGATGAGATTGGAGAAGGCGTGAAATAGCATTTCCCCAAGAACTGAAGCGTGACGCTGGCTTGCTAGTCACCGGACTTTTTTCGTGAGAACTGTGGGAAAGTTATGGATTTTACGAAGCTTTGGTGAAAATAACAGTAACATAGGGGCAGAGTATCCGCAGGGGGAAAGGGGGCATCCCCCTGGAAAATCAAAAACATGAAAAGTTACGTTCATTCAACCAGAGCACGTTTCTACTGCTGGAACAGGAATTGGAGTCGTCGGAAATTTCTTTCAAAATTGTTAATGACCATGTTCATTTGCTCGGGCTTCTGGCTGTTTACTTTTTGATAAACATTTCTCACTCATCGCTGACCTTTACCATGTCTTCACTGTGCGCACTATGAGGAAGGATCTTTTTACTGAACCCTACTGCTAACGGTAGAGAATAGGTTGTTAATGAACCCTGTTCCTAACTGGCAGCATTAGCAACGGGTTGAAAACTTTCATGAAACGTTGTTTCCTCAAGAACCTTGATTAATAGTTCAATGACAATACAATAATAATAACAATGATAATAATCAATCGTTATCTAGCAGTCTAGCTTAATGCAGTGAAAGCGTTCTAGCTCACTGCCTGCAGAAGCCGCTCGCTCCGCTCAGCATGCAGTCATATTTCTCATTTATTGTTCTTTGTTTGTATGCTTATTGCATCATAATCATGTTTCAAATGACTTAGTACACCTCTGACGTTGTTGGCAGGAATCTTAAGTTCTTAACAAAAAAATTTTTTCACACTTTACACGTCAAATTCAGAAAAACTATGTTTTCTGAATGTTTTTCAGCGGACGCCCGTGCATAGGGAGATAATTAAATTCGAACCCGCTTTCAAAATTCTTGAGCAGGATGCATTCGCTCGAGATTTATCCCTATAGAGCTGTGCTTTGCGTCACTGCAGAGCACCGCTAAGCTACGGACGAATATGAACCCTATAAAAAGCAAACATAAATATATAGAAGAAATCGCGATTGTGAATATTACCAGGTGGCAAACAATGTTAAAAAAGAAAAAAAAATACAAAAAACAGTAATAAAGCCCAAAGCAAAAGTTGAAACTCAATTGCGTACTTTAAATAAACAAGTTTGATCGTGCGTCCACAGCGGCGCCATGGCTTAGCGGCAAAGCGCCTGTCTAGTAAACAGGAGATCCCGGGTTCGAACCCCGGTGGTGCCTATGTTTTATTCTCCTTTTACCGTGAGTCATTTCACAATTGTGTGTTATTAGCGAATTTTGTTTTCGTGTGGTAAAACGTTCTAGCTGTTCTTGTTCAAAATTTTTGTGGTTCTTCAATTCCCTATGAACACAATAAAGGCTACAATCAATCTGTTATAAAGCATTCTGTTGGACAGCAGCATTGGAAACCCAGAAGTGGGTTAGTACTAAAACACGGAAAATCCAGATTTACGTAAATTCATATCAAACTACGAAGTTACTGTTTCCACAGAAATTTATTCTAAATATGGAATTATTGAATTACGCAATTACAAAGAAAATACCACTGAAGTTCGAACGTTTACGGAAGTCGATAAACAACTAAATGCAGTATACTGTATTACCCTACCCATTAAGACTGTTTAGATTTTAAAAAATTTCAAATTTTAAAAGGTCGCAGTTTATCTCATTACTTGGAATTGGACCAATAAAACGATAGCTTAAAAAAAATTTCGAAAGTCACCATTGCGATGCCTATGCCACTATCTTTAAATTTATTGAAAATTCGTTTCATGTGCATGTTCATAATGCAGCCTACTAACCGGCTTTGCCGGCGTCGCCCGGCAAGGCCTCCATCAGTAATGTCGATGTTAGCAATATCGGTTCAGACGACCAAGCCGGCTTCACCCAATTGATAGTTGTGAACACACTTATAAAAAGTTCATGTTTTTTCATACAGTAGCGAAATCTCGTTCCAAAATAAAACTATCGTTTTTGAAACGCAATTGATAAAAACACATTTGCGTGGGATTGCGCATAGCCACTACATGTCTCCAAGTTTTTGGGACTCCTGGCAACGTCTTATTTGCACTGTTTTCACCAAAGGTCTCCTAAAACTCCACAAACTTTTATCCGCTAAATTGAGCTAGTGCTTGAATAGAAAGGATATAAAAGTTGTGGAAGGGCGTCAAAGTAAGTGATATATATTTTCAATATTATGTCAATAAATATTAGGTCCACCACCTACAACTTTTTCATAGCTGTTTGGGTATTTGTATGAGCTAACGCCACTGGCTAGGCGCATGTTGCGTGGTCCTGGCATAAACGCAGCCAGGCAAAAAGCAAGCTAACCCGAAATCAAACACTCGCGGTTAAGTTGAGAAAATACTATAGCAACTTCCTCATTAGTATTGTCGAGTTTAAAAATATCGCTTCGGCCAGCTTCACCAAATTGATATTTGTTAGAACAGCAGCAAAAAGTTAGTGTGTTGTTGACGCAGCTAATTGTCGTTCCAAAATCAAAAATACAGTTTTTTTAAAGGAAATCGATAAAGCCTTAAAAAAAACATTATACGAGGGTTGCGCACAGCCGCCATTATTTTGCAAAAGTTTCTGGAATTCTTGGCTACATCTTACTTGGCTTATTTTCTACGTAAGAACAGAACTTGCTCGCAACTGGGACAGCCAGCGATTTAAAAAAGTTTTATTTGCTCATTTTATAAAGTGTACGAAAGTAAAATTTCAAAGTTATGGGTAGCAGAGGCGCCAAAGTACCGTAATTTGCATATGTATTTTCAGGATTAGTCTACTAAATATTAGGACCAGTATATATTAAAGAATTTCTCAAACCGACGCGATGGCGTAGACGTTGAGGGTAGAGCGCCAGCTTCGCAGACAGCAGATCTGGGGTTCATTCTCCTTGTTGAGTCCCACCAAGACTTTAAAAAACTGGTATTCGCAGCTTTCCTGCTGGGCGCTCGGTAATTAAAAGGAAGTCTGTGAAGAACAAGCCGGCAAGTTCGCTTGTTGTGTCCTTGGGCAAAGCACTCAACGGGACGCCCCCATCTTTATGTGAAAGACAGGTGGCCCAATTTTCACTTTAAAGCGGGTTGGTGTCAGGAAGGGCATCCTACCGTAGAAACAAAAATGCCAGAAAATGCAGATTACAGCTGTGGCGGCCCCAAATCGGGAACAGAGCCACCGGCGACCTCACATGTCAATAACAAAAAAGCATTTGTTAGCGACCATTTCATTGTACTCTTTTAAAAAGAATAAATGAAACCTCAAACGTTTTCGTCGAGCTCGCCATCTCGCCATCAACACCAGGCTTCATTCTAGCGATAACTCCTGAAGAAAGCTAGACGAAAACGAAGAGTTTTCACTTTTTCTTTTTAAAGGGGTACAACAAAATGGTCGCTAACAAAAGCTTTATCTAAATTTTGTACCACTTCTTATCTTTTCAAATGGGAATAAAGCCAGAAAGAAGAAAAAGACTAAAAAATTTTTGTAGCTGAGTACCTATTTGTGCGACCCAAAACCTCTGGCTGCGCGCATGATGCTTGGTCTCCATATAAACACAGGTAGAAAGAACAAAGTAATCCGAAGTGATGTACCTGCAGTTAAGTTACTACAATAGCAGCCATTAGTAATGATGAAGTTAAGAATATCAATTCAGACGTCTGCGTCCTTTCACCCAAATTGCAAAAAAATAGCTTCAACATTTAGATGATTTCTAGCTCGAAATTAACATTTCATTGCAAAAGATAAAACTGGACTATCTTTACCTCTATGCTTTTGTAGGTGATCACCAATTTGTTTGTTTGGAGTAGGCTATATTTTAAAATATTTAGAGCATTTTTTAAAATGTTGTGTCGTTTGTTGCATTGCCAGTTGAGCTTAAATTGTTGTAAGTTTCGTTTATCGAGGGCACTGTGCTAAGATCTCTCCAAAAAGCTTTTAATCGCGTTTCTACAATCAGCATTTTTTTAAGTTAATTAAGAAAACAAATTTTACTGTTAACTGTAAATTATGACGTCATGTGACATCCTATATAAGTAAAATTTGTTAAAGTTGGTAAGTTTAGTATCGGCTTTTGTTTAAGGCAAAAAAGGTTTTCCTCGGTCCAAAAATACGATTTAAAAAAACTATCTTTGATTATAACGTCATCGTGACGTCACAAACCCCCTTATGATTTTCACCCCGAAGAGCAGATCAATGGTGCTAAATTTGATGTTAGTATGCATGGCAATTTCGGAGAAACTGAGACAGACAGACAGAATTGCGCTATATGCATTAAATATAGTTTTGCTACCTGGATATAAATGTGCAAGCTATTTTCATTGCATTGCACATCGTTTGAATCTTGGTCTGGCAACAGCAGCAAAAGTTGATCAAAATGTAAAAAAAATTTTGACTACTTAGATTTTGTATACACTTTTTTACTGGAACCAAACGTCATGATTCTTATATTGACGAACAACGCCATCATTACCCCGATTTACAACCATCGGAACTCACTAAAGCATGCAATACAAGGTGGTCATCACGTTTTCATCGAGTGTAAAAGTTTCTTAAAAGATACTTCTGCATTTTGGAAACATTGGCACCCTTTGAGACTGATCTAAACGCTGAAACTAGGTTGTCCTTTACATCGCTCTCAACAACGATTCGAATAAAGAAGTTTGTTATACTTCTTCTTTTTTCGCTCGCTTCTACAAATATAGAGTATTTGCAACAAGATGCTGGCAAAGCTAAACTTTAGAGGTGTCGTCTTGAGTAATCTTGATAGACGAACAGAAAGATTATGTCAATAACTTTGATTACAATGAAACACAAAAGAAAAGACCTCGAAATGGAAGAGAAATATGACTTTAACGGTTTTGGCACTTGCAGTTCAAGCAGACAGCATCGCATTCCTTAGTCATCGAAGTCCGCCATCCTGAACTCGTCTGTCGGACATAACAAAATTGCTACCACAAAAGACATGCTTGAGGTCAAATTCCGGGACAGCTGTGCTGCAGATTTGATCGAAATAATTATGAGGTAATGAGACTGGCAGAATTTGCATTCCTTCAAAGAGCAATTTTGCCTTCGTTCAAGAAATTATTCAATTTTATATTCATCAACAGAAAGAAACGCTACAATGACTGGTATAGGCAAGGTATCCCAACAAGTAACCTGCAAGCTGCAGATGCTTTTTGAATGCAAACACACCCTAGAAACTCAAATTGTGGCACTATCTTTTGTTTCTGTTTCACACACTTTAAAATTCAAGCAACAAAGAAAACTCTCACATTTCTGAGAGATCTTGCATACCTGTCAACATTGAAAACTGTCTGATCGGGAAATATTTAGTGGGAGGCAAACCAGACTCTTGGGGCTATGCCCCCAGAGTCTCGCTTATTCTTAGCACCTTTTTCCTTCACCTGAATTTATGCTGCCACGCATGAATTATGCTCTTGCAGTGTAGAGTATCGCTCTTGCAATCCGAAGACTCCGACTACACAATTGTGGTTCAACCCCCACCTATGCACCTAAGCTGCGTTTTGTATCCTTGGATAAGATGTTTCACGATAGTTGTATCTGCTTGTAGATTTCAAACAGTAAATTAAACAAGAGGCCAAAAAAGCCAATTGGAAAAAAGGGTAACTTTTAAGCAAGTAGGGTATTATGAATTCGTCATATGCGATGCGTCTCAGTCACTTTTTCGTGACAGAAGGATAACGACTAAGAAACAATAACAAAATTGTGAATAACCGTCCAGACGTTTTCTTCTCAAACACATACTGTGCACATTTGGTTTCTTTAGAACCGGAAAGTGATTTCCCTTATCTTTTATGATGTCGGTAGTTTTGGTTTTTCCAGCTCCATACTTCTTGGCCAGTTCACTGTCTGGAAACATGTCGCTGGCTATTTTTGAAAATCCAAACAAAGAAATATGTGTACAAAGAAATATCTGGAGTGGAAATGACCGGTCCGGAAAATATTCATTTTTAGAAATTTAAGCGATTTGGAAGGATATTGATAAATCCAGAACATCTCAACACCGACGTTGGAGTCCAACTCCTGGTTACAGCAAAAAGCAGACAAAGTAGGTCAGGATTTTCAAAATATTTTGGCTCGTGTTAAAGAGCACGGAAACGCACTTTTGATCCGTAATGACTACAAAGAATGCGCCAAATATTCTTTTTTGGTTGTAAATGGTAGGCCTAATTCAAAAAGAAATAAGCCAACCAAGATGCGAAAACCTGATGCTACTTACGCGGCAAGACGGCAGAGCAGTGTGCAACTGTTGAATAATGTACTTATTGTCAGACGAAACAGCATACAGAAAGAAATTTTTGTGACAACTAAAACGAATAAATTTTTGCGCTGTTTTATGTTCCTACGTGGCTGCATTCGAGCTCTGGCTCAGGTGCCAGTGTAAATGATTTTCATCTTTTGGAAAACATCACCAAGTACAAACTGCTCGATGCACAAGTGGCTGGAAATGCTTTTAACAATCTGGCAACACACGGATGGTATTTCCAACAAAACTGTATTTGTCAAGTGACAACTCAACCACTCCAGACGACGAGAACCATAAAGTGGCTAGAAAACTTTAGAAATACAAGGAGTTCGAAAAGTAACAGTACAGCAAAATGTTTGTAACTTTACATAATAATTTGTATGCAGGGCAAGTTGCAACTGGGTTGCATGCTACAAAGATGAACTGAGGAGTATATTGACCAAGTTGGGCATAATATTTTTATGATGTCATCAATATGTTGTTTTGATAAAGGATTTTTCAATTTTTGCACAGCTCTCGTGGTGTGTGGCCACCGCGATCGCCAGATCTGTCACCTCCAGACTTTTATCTCTAAGGTAAGTTGAAAGGAGCAGTACTTGCCAACAATTTTCATGCCATTGAACAACTGAAGGGCAATATCACAGCAGCAATTTGGAACATTCAGCGTGAAGAGTTGGTGCGAGTGTTTACTACTATGCGGAGGCCTGTTGAACTTTGCCTTGAAGTCAACGGGGGACATTTTCAGCAACTGACGGGAACAGCTATGATTGCGAACTTGTGTAAAATTAAGTTGATAAATGTGTAACTATGCTTAAAAGGTAAAAACTTCAGGTATTTACTAAGTAGGTGGCAATAATAAAGTTTGATTTGATTCTAACAAAATTACATTTGTTTTTCCTGTGTCTTTGAGATCAGTTTTCACTGCACAGTTACTTTTCAAACACCTTGTACTTCCGCCCGAGGTTTTCTTACACTATTGCCGCTTTCAAACAAACCCTTGGATCTAAAAACAAACCTAACGGATCTTCTTGATCCAGAATCGTGGTTTATATTTTACGCGTTTGATCTGGGTTACGACTGGCTCATTGAATCACCTTCACTCTGGCCAAACTTCAAATCATTTCGAAAAGCTAAACACTTTGTTAACACGACTAAGATTGGAATGAGTGCAGCTGAAAGAAACATAAAATTGCACCCAAATTATTCAGCTATTTTAACCGATAATTCGAAAGAACATGCACGCATTTTGCAAGCGGTTAAAAAATTGAAGAGACTATTCTGATTTTCGCAAGATGTCGTTGAGAAAGTGATGTTTGCGAAATCACTATCTGCTCTAAACATATCTGTCTCGTAGCTCAGGGGTCGGCAACCTTTTGGACGCGGCGTGCCAGTTTTCGAATAATATCAAAATGTGAGCAACTTCGCGTGCCAAACTTTTTATGTGTTTGGTTTGCACAGTCAACTACCTGATTTGAATAGATAACGAATAAGACACAAATTTATTTAATTCACTTTAGTGGATAAAGTCAAATAGAGTCAAAAGAGTAGCTTTAAAAGAGGATTCTTGTTCTTGCTCAGCTCTACAACATTGGGGCTAAATTTGGACACTTTCAGTTAAACACATATGCTTCCGTATAATCTTTAGTAAGTCGGCTGCGATGGGGACTGAGAATAAACTTTATGTGTGAAAGTACTTGTTCACGCAAGCAAGTGGATCCAAATGCACACAGCAAAGCTATTGCCATCTTCTTCAGGTAGCTAAATTTCTCCGGCAAAGATTCCCAACTGTTGAAATGCTGTTTGCTTGTTTTTAATCGTTTCCAGCGATTTCCGCTAATCAACAAATTTCGATGTCAACAAAATAGATGCTTTAAAATCGATCAGCAGCATCTGGAAGTCTTCAATATCGATCCATTCAAATTCAGATAATTTCAGGTCTTTGCTGCTCTCGGGCTTGATGAGAAAAGAAAACAATGAATCAAAATGCTGAAAATCTTGAAATCTATTGCAAAATTGAAAAGTTTGATCCTTCATGTACATGTCACTTACAACTGTATTAACATAATGATCCACTGAAAAAACCTTCAGATATTAAAGATACAAAAAGTTGCAGTTTAAATGTCCCGTGTGTAGACATCTAGTTTAGATACAAATCCTTTCCATATCTCAAAAACACACATCACTGTTTGTCCTGTAATCGAAGATAAAGTTCGTTAGGATGCATGGTGGTATCCGCAAGAAACGTCAGTTTTACTAGCCACTTTTCATCCTCCAGTTCAGGGTCGACCTTTTTTTATCCTATTAAAAAGGCCCTTATCTCAACTAGACATTCGACAAACGTCAAACTCCCCTACGAGTCACCCTGACTCATTTTACTCTTTCATCTTATGAGCGGTCTCTTCGTCTTTCAACCTCCTTTCCCATTTCAGGTTTGGTCAGACTTGGAGTGAAACCAAGACTCTGCAGATCTTCCTGGATAGCCTTTGCGTCCACTCACCCGCTTACGCTTCCTTCTACTTCCCCTAGGGAGGCTTTTCTTGCTTGCACTGCCTTTCCTCCTTGGAACCCCCTTTTTTCACTGTGAAGTTCACCATCTCCTTTTTATACTCTCGCTCTGATCTCCCTCGTTCTCGCCAAGGTGCGGCTCTCACTTACCTTGGCTCTCTTCCCCCTCACGATCTGGTGCTTTGCACTGACGACTCTGTTCCTTTTCCTTTTGGCAAAGGCGACTCCGACGTGCTTGCCGGCTGCTCTCTCTTTGTGGCACCGAGGCCACTCTTTCCTTCTCAGCAGGCCCAGCATGCTCAAGCTTCTCTGATAAAACCTGCGCCATTGTGCAAGCTCTTTGCTGGTTTCGGCAGCACCAACAAGTCTACCACTTCCCTTCTCTTCTCCTCCTATCTCACTCTCGTTCTGTCTTCACCACTCTATCCTCTCCTCCATCTTTTCTTTCACCTCAATCTCTCTGGCAGATCTGGCAGGAACTGACTTTTGTAGGAACTGTCTCTCCTCCTGTTCTATCAGGCTACAGTGGGTCCCGGGACGCTCATTTCTCCCGGGAACAACGCGGCCAGACGGGGAGCGCTGATTGCGCCCTCTGCAATCCCTTGTAGTCTCTTTCCTCTTATCTCTCGTATACACTTATCTCTCTTTTCTCAGATTGGAGTGCTCCCTCGTCACTCTCGCTGTGTTCCCCCTTGTCTACGCTGCAACCAACGCAGCCTTCTGTTAAGTTTTTGTCTCTTCAGGATTAGCAGAATCGAGAATCTTTCCTGTAGCGCTTGCGGACACTCGTCCCAGGACACCTCTCATCTTATTTTGCACTGTCCAGCTACAGACTATTTGCCCCGCTCGCTCTTTGGCGACTCTCTCTCTCTCTTTACAATCTCCGGTCCAGGCCTTGGGGGAGTTTCCCGGCTTCTGGGGCTTTATGGTCTTCCGCCATGCCCCCATCCCTCGGAATGGGTCGGATAACAACAACAACAAACGTCAAGAGAACCTTGCCTCGACTTAACCACCCAACACTGCAGTGCAGAAGCACATTATGTTATGCACTTTCCATCTTTTCCAGCAAAGATCAAAACCGTCTGTGTGTGTTAGCAGAGTGTGCGACAAGGAAACTCTCTATTTTTGTTACAGTTGACATTACGTCATGAAGAGCAGAATTTTTAAATCTTTGCACAAATACTTTTTTGATGAATAATACAGTGCAACTTCATAACAGGGTGCCCAATCTTTTGCTCAGCCATAGTAACAAATCCAAGGTGTTGCCCATCATATCAGGTCCGCCGTCTGTTGTAACTGAGAATATCTCGCTTATATCAATCTCTCTTTCCTCAAATTTCTTGGTGAAAAGTCAAGTATATCTTTTCCTTTAGTAGTGCCATACATAGGTTTCAAGCAACAAAGCTCTTCATGTACTTCGCCGTTACTGCAGTATCTAGCTACAACTGCTAAACGTGGATTATTGTTTATATCTATGCTTTTGTCAAGGAGCTACGCTGAAAACGTTTGCTGCTTTTAACGCAGCAGTTTGTTGCTCAGTTACATCGGTAGCCATATCCGTGATACGTCTTTCTACTGTCCGAGGAGAAACAGGCATACCCTTGATCCTCGAAATTAGTGTGCATTTGTTTGGCGAATCATCAAACAACACTTCAGCACAACTGATAAAAGCCTCCTTCACAAACAATTCATCAACAAATGGTTTTCCATCTTTAGCAATGCCCTCTGCTATTTTGTAGCTACCTTTGATTGTTCGATTCGTGCTACAAATCACTTTCTTGAAAATGCCGCTTTGCTTTTCATAGTGTGATACTGCCTTTTTTAAAAATTCGATCTTCTCCGCATAGTCCTCGAAGGACTTCTTATGCTTCGTTTCAAAATGTCGTTTTATGCTAGATGTTTGGCAAACGACACTTTGACAAGAAAGAGCATACACAGCTTTGTCGTCTCGAGAAACAAATCTGAAATCTGTCTTGCAGAATTCTTGGAAAGATCTCACATCTAAATTAAGATTCTTAGAAAGCCTAAATCCGTAATTTTTTTAGGTAAAGTGGCTGTTTTTGAAATCAATTAAAAAAAGCAATAAGCAAGCAAATATTTTATTAAAAACTATTCAAACGCTATCGGTGAAACATTCAGCCCTCATCAGGAATATACGGTACATAACTAACACAACTGTTCAGCAACAACAGTGGATATAACGAGCATTGCTTCAATTATTGATACAACACTGTATCAAAAAAATTATGGCGTGTCTACATCACAATTTTATTCATTCTTGCGCCGTCGCTCCGCCACATTTTTGTTTATTCTAATTTGTTTGTGTTCATGGGAGCTCACATGACTACCATGTCTTGAGCCAATTTTTTTCGCTCTCACAAGGAGCTAGTTGTTGTGACTGTGACTGGCAGAGCCAGAATAGACATCTCCGACATAGAAATTGTCTCGTGAATTGCATGCTTGACTAATTTGAAGACTGTTGATCTCGTGCAGTTTAGACAGCTTAAGCTTGTAATTACGCCGCGCAATCTTAAGTGTAGATTTCAAATGCGCGTCAAATCACTTGGCGTGCCATGAAATATCCTCTCGCGTGCCACAAGTGGCACGCGTGCCAGGGGTTGCCGACCCCTGTCGTAGCTGAAAAGGGCAAAGGGGAGAAGCAGGATCGCATGGCCTTCAAATTTTTATCTTGCCGTCATATAAATTTTGAATGAAGTAAGTTTTATGCTGAATATTGAAAAATTTAGAGATTGCAATTTCCTCCGCAGCAATTTTATGATAAAAAGCCATTCGTTTTTCCATCACTAGCACATGCATCAGACGGTATAGCCCGTGGTACTTGAAGTAAAAATGCGTGCAATGTTTAATTGACTAATTGTTCATCGCCTGCAACAAAGCAGTGATCTCCAGATTCTTCATCTAAAGCAGGGATGGACAATTTGTTTTTCATGGGATTACATAAAAACCAGAAAATATTTTGAAGAGCCGGATCAAAAGGCTGAAGTATGAGTCATGAATTCTACCTAATATTAATTGTATTGTATCTTTTTTATTTCCTTATCAATGTTAATTGTATTCATATACAAATAAGAGCGATGAACTTTCAGAAAACTACAGCCCAAGCCCGCTCATTATAAAAGATAAATTAATGCAGCACCAAACGCCACAAGCAAATTATTCAAGCTTTGCCCCATAGACCCACTGCTGGAAACTTGAGATGGAGCACTGTTAGGCGTTAGCATCATAGACAAGTGAGGAAAAATGTTGTATACCGTCGTCAAAGCACATATATTAAACTGGTAATTTGGCCTAATGCATCTCTTAACAAAAACAACATCCAACATGTTTCAAAAATTTCACAAAAAGCTTAAATCATCACCGAATAAACTGCGCTGTTTTTTTCATTTTTTATTTTAAAACTAGACTTTCATTTCTATTTAAATACTGACATCCGCTCCTTGAACATTGCTGCTATTAGTGTTTTAAGTTTCGTACTCATGCTAGTGACTCAGCGGGAAGGTATAACCAAAGGCGTTGTGGGAAATTAAAGGTTGCGCACTGTATGTGCCTGGGGTAGTGTTGCGCACTCTCCCCCACTTGTACGGGCTGTAAATAAAACCTTAACTTCAAAATACAACTACTGCACGTTCAGTCCAAGAACAAGGTAAAATATAAAAATATGTTTATTTTTTTGATGACACATAAACCCTACGCGGGCCAGTCAGTCAACAAAGGGCAGTATGCGGCCCGCGGACCGTAAAATGTCTAGGTCTAGCTTAACATGATCAAATCAATCAACATTATTACTTCTAGCTCTTTGTTATACTCTGCGACTGATTGGATAAAGAATTTCATGTTCGTTGCGTATTTGTTGCAGCAGAATTTACAAAAATAATACGTAATTGAAATTGCATGCAGCATAATAGGGACTGCTTAATAAGTACGTGTACTCAATTTCGAAAATATATTTGTCAGATTATGACGTTTTTGCGTCCTAAAACAAGTTCCACAGTAAACCTGTTGAATGTAGATAACTTGACACTTCCTGCTTTTTTTAATATTTCTGGAATGTGTTTGCTAATTACAAATATTTACACAAATCTTCTGACGTCACTGGTCCCATAGTTATTTCGACAGTTTCAATGAAAACATTGCAAATGATTAACTGTTCTGAAACATGCTGACGTCATCATAAATACATAATCCTGTATTGATTCACTACTAGCGCTGAGGTATAATCCAGTTGATTTGTGCAGATATTCGATCTAATTTGCTAACAAAATGACGCTGAACTGCCAAAAATCAACGAAAATGGCTTATTAGCATAAGGGGAAATTCCCGCTTTTCTGAAATTTTAACAAAAAACTTTCAGCACCTTGCGTTTCTTGGAAAAAAGCAAATTTCCAAATTTTTTTTAAATATATCGTAGGTTAGGTCTAGTTCCAAGAGTGGGAAAACTTGGGAAAACTGCAATCTCGTAGAATGTGATATTTTTCAAAATCTGAAAAACCCTATTACCTATTCCATTATATCGAATTAGATAGCTGAATTGAGTTAAACAAAGCATCTTGGTACTTGAACTACGTTGTTTTGAAGACTAGTGATTTCTGTGTTTCTGCAAGTTTTGTAATTCTGTAAGTTTTTTGTATTTTCGTAAGTTCGCATTTCAGCATTTAGTGTTGCTCCTAAAACAGGCCCCAAGTTGATTTTTGCAAGACCGGCCAATAACTTTTGTGCGCGGAGGAAAAAAATACACCTTATAACGCAATGCACCTGCCAGTAGCGCAAGCCTACTTTTAAAGAGGAAAAATTGTGCCACACTGGCCTTAGTGCTACATTGAGGGGGTCACTGAGTGCACGTTCAACGAGGCCAGTGATAAAAAAACTTTGACATCAAATAAAGATCGATGTGTTTAGAGCAGGATTGTGAAACCTTTTTGCAGATGCATAGGCCTTCCAAAATGGAGATTTTTTTTTTGTGTTTTTTTTTGTTTTTGATAGCCTATTAACCGCAAACGAATGAAGTTTTTCACTGAAGAAATTTCTTGTGGAAATATACCACAAACCGACGAAATTTTTACGGTAACGACTTTTTTTGAAATAATCTGGCTGCACTTGTGCCTCAGGCCGTTGAACGTTCTTCCTTTAGAAAACACCACGCAATTTGACATGACTCAAAAACCGGGAAAAATATACGACTGCAGCCGTAAGTTGATCTTTAAAAAAAGATCGTCATTTTCTGGCAATCAAAGTTTGAAGCCTGCACTACTTCTTTCCTTTGAAAAATTCTCAGAGCGCCACCACCGGGGTTTGCATTTCCTACAATATACATTGCAGTAACGCTACGCGTTTGCTTGTTTTAAGAAGTATTTAGCACTGACCAGTCACAATCTTGTCAGAAGATGACCAACGTCAAGGCAATTACTTCAAGTTAGATTAGGCCTGTCACAAAGAACCTTTTCTAAGAAGACAACAACGTCAATTCAAATCGGGCTTTGAATTATACTTTTGCTAAATTACAAACCTAGGGCCGTAGCCAAAAAAATATTGAACCACTCGGGAAGAGACGACAGCAGAATTTTTGAGAGAATTTTGATTTTTTGAAAGAGTATGTTTGACCAAGATCATAACATTTTAATTGAGTTAATATAACGTGTCCTGTCTACGCGACTAGTAATAGAAAACAGACAGATAGACAAGTTGTCTGTCTGTTACCACTAGTCAAATCATATCCTCAATTTATAACTACCCCAACCACTACGTATGAGCAGTTTTTCATGTATTCTCCCTGCACACTGCGGGGAGTCCATGGAATATTATAAGTCGTTTTCTTTGTACCACTTTGTCAAGGTACCACAAGTAGAAAATGTTTTCATCTAATAAATGATCTCATATTGGTAATTTAGCCGAAGCTTAACACAATAGATATAGCTAATCTCGATTCATGTTGTCACAGAGCTGCCTTGAAGAATTCTTGTGACACGCAACTGGTCTGTTGTACATATTAATACATGTTCTCTAACAATTCAGAAAAACTAAATAAATCTTGCGTCCGAAATAATGTTGATCAAATATACGTTGCAGTTTGAACTACATCAGTTAGAAGAGAGTTGTTAAGAAACTGTTTTCCCCGCTTGCAATCTCGCCATAAAAGAAGAGATAACAACCACATTGCCCGCATGGTTGATCACCAGGATTACCCTCAAAACAACGCGGTAATGATGAGCGTGAAGCACGATTTGACTCAAATCCTTGCCTTGTACTTTCGGATCGCTAAATTCAGTTCTTAATATGATGACACTACATCAGTTCCTAAATTTTTTGTAACATTAACAACTTCAATGTTTTCCAAGTATGTGTATCGTTGGAAAGTAAATGTTTAGGCTGGTGAAAGTAAGAGGTTAAACTATCATGTGGTGCAGATTGAACGGATCTCCAAACAACAGAGTGAATACGAAGCCTTTTTAATCATGTCAAGAACAGGTACCGAATTGCTTAGTTGTACAATTGATTATTTCATAGTTGTGCAGCTTGCACAATAGACAAGTTTGATTTTTGACGCACAATATTAGAACTCCTTTTTCAGAAACATTGAAACCTTACCAAAAGTAGACTAATACGTTTCTCCATCAAACACACTTCGCTTTTCGAAATCCCCTGCCATAAACCTTAAGCTTGGTCAAAACACAAGAAAAAAATTCCATTATTCTAACAAGCACTCCAGTAAAACAACGTTTGCTTGCTTAAACGATGATAAAAAATAAAATTAATACACTAAATTTATGCCAAAAAAGGCTTGCTGTTTTTTTGTTTTTTTGCCTATTTATTTCTACTGTTTGGAACACTGAGATGCTGTAGGCTTAGGCGTAAAAGTTGGGAGACTGTTCTCAGTTTCCTCAAGAAGTTCGAAAAACGAACAAAATATTTTCTTTCCAAAACGTAATTTGAAAAAATGGTCTTCACCTCATGTTGAAACTGAAAGCAGCAAGAAACTCATTATAAAAACTTAATCTTCAAAAAATGTTTTTAGCCCTTTCCTCCCACAGGATACAAAATATTACGCCTACTGCTGTAAGTGTACATACGCTTTAAATACATGCTTCAGGTTCATAACTTTAGTGATTTTAGCGTTTTAATAGTGCAGCAGTTTCTAATGTTTTAAGAATATGAGCTTTTATTAAAAAAAATGTGGATACACTAAGCGTGCGCAGTCAAGAAATCAGCGTGTGCAACTATGGACACCCTTGCTCATGATTGCGCAAATCTATTTGACTGTGTAAAGTCAAAAAATTTTACAGCTAATGGATTAGAATACAAATATTAGCCAAGTTTAATTTCTCAATAATTCTAAAGGAAGAAACAAATAGCGTTGCTTTTTGGCGCTACAAATAAAAACAGCTGTGGACCAAACGGTAAAAAACTGCACGCTATGGCCATTTTCCCCTATCCTGCGAAATATTTTTGCTGTTTTTCTCAAAACTAATTGAAATTTTTTGAAGATTGATCCCAGTAAATAACCACGACTAGGCCTATAGCCCTACGCTTATGCCGGTGTATGCGAGACTACATGGACTTTAGTAATCGCGCTTATCTACCAGTATCGTCTGTGACGATGTTTTATCGCCATTCGCCCCCCAAAAATATAGATATAGATAGATCAGCTGATCGTGGTGTTGCAAATTCATCGCACACTTGTCATTAGTTTTACAAGTACGAAATCGTGCATATTGTGCATTTGTGGGTCGACGTCAGCACGCACGCCTGACTGGATAGATTGCGTATGTCAAGTTAAGAACAAGCTTAATCACGAAAATCCTAAAAAAGCAGCTATTAGCAATAAGTCACTTGCTGAAGCTAGACATAAAGGTAAAATGATGCGGACCAAGGAAAATGAAGCATACAGATGTTCAAAATTACTCAATCCGGATGAAAACGCGTCTTGGCGTTGATAAAAACGCTGCAGTTTGATCGCCAAGCGCCAGAAAACTGCTAATTTTTGGAGATGACCAGAGTTCAACAACTACATAAATTTTCGGCTTTAATTAGGTTCACAAATTTTTAAAAATATAAACTAAAATCTGAACTGGAAATACATTGGATTGCATTAACTTCAATGCCCAGTGAACGACCCATGGACTCGCAGGCAGAGCTACGATTGGTCCCAGAATAACAAGCCGTTTCCAAATGCTTGAGTCCACAGCTCACGCCTCAATTAAGCTGCGCTGTTGCAGATGGTTGATTCGAAGCCCAGCAGAAGGTAGTTTACACTCTTATGGTCTAATGACAGTGGCTAATAATCTTGACTAAAATATCGTCATTCAGGCATTGGTCATAGCTCTACAATGTACTTATCTCCTCATGCCCCACCTTCTTCAATTTTACATCATGATTGATCAGATGATCAGATTCTTTGCCACTAGCCTACTTAGTGTTGGACTGACTGGTTAAGCAAACTTTTTGAAGTTCATTTTATGCCAAATTGGAATTCACTCGCATAAACATAGGTAATCAAGGAAGTGCTTTAAAATATTTAATAGCCTACGATTCACCTGTTTAACAACAAGTCTCGTCATGTAGTGGAGAGGAAATGGATATCGCTGCAGTGCCGTGGCAACCGAAAGTGAGCCCCCCACTCAAAACTTTACATAGGGCTTTTTTTAATTGTCTTGTGCCAAAATTCCTTTTTACCACCAAATTCACATTGATGCGAAGATTGACATTAGCTTCGTCTGACTAAGTGTTTACCGCTTATTGTTTTCACTAGAAAACGCTGAACGACGTGACGGCCATATTTTAAGATCAAATACTTCAAAGTAAGCTTTTGTCTCGCTGAACTTGTCGATTTTTTGGGGTATAAAAAGCAGATTTTTAAATTGTTCTGGTATGTGACGTAGTCACAACAATTTAAAGTAAATGTAGGGTGGCAAGGCTAAATGTTAGGCAGGCCTTTGGAAGATATAATGAACAATGCTGACTCGAAAATTAGCGAGATTGAATCTAACAATGACGAGGACAACACAAATGTACAAGACGATCACAGTGATGCTGGTGAGGGTTCTGATGATTGGCTTGATGTGATGTGAAGGGCTCCAAACCGTCTCAACACGAAAGTAACGATGAAGGGAAAAGGAGTAGAAATTTGAAAATTATGTACTAGTCTAGTGCCCAACATATGCTAATTGGCAGGGCTCTGTGCTTCCAGATACATTCCCTGATGCTGAGCATGCTAAGCCTTATGATTGTTTCAGCCTGTTCTATGCTGATGCTTCCATTGAACTGATAGCTGACATGACAAACATGTACGCACTTCGGTTCTTTAATAATCCTGGAGACTTACCAAAAGGGTCCAGGTTTCTTGAATGGAGGAGACCAATATGAATAAGATGAAAGCAAAGGTATGCCTGAAGATAACAATGCATCTGTATTCTAAGCCCACTATTAAGAACGGCTGAAGGCTGAAAAGTGATGTCCTTAACACCCAGAGGTTCTTGGGGGTCATGGCTCGCAATCGCTGAGTTATGCTCCTTCCTTCATTTCATGGATAATAGAATTTTCCAAAAAGTCAACTAGGTTATGACCATCTGCAGAAACTCAGGTTACTGATGAACAACACTGCTCCCCTCCCCCCCCCCCCAGCCTAACCGGTACTACGAAGCTGAACGAGAGATTTTGTATTGATGAAACGATGAGAAAATTCAAGAGTAAGATTAAGGATTCACTTCCGACAGCTCGTTCCAAGTAAGCCTGCTTAGTGGCAAATACTACTATGATCACAGAGTGAAAGTAAAACTGATTATTCTATGAACTATGAAATGTACACTGGGGGGCATAAGGTACCCAGCCTGAGGAAGAATTAACGCACCGTGTTGTCATGGACCTTGTTGAGAACGATCTTGATTTTGGTCACCATTTGTTCAATGACAATTTTTACTCCAGCCTAACCCTGTTTGATGAACTCAACGATTGGGATACAGGTGCATGTGGCACAGTAAGAGTATATAGAAGGGGCTTGCAGGCATAAATTAGGCTTTCTGACCTTTGACTTAGTAGGGGAATTATCCAGAGTTTTACAGGACAGGAGACCTTCTTGCCTGAGCAAAGCATGATTCATCCCGAGTGAATTTGATCTCCAATACATACAACAATGGCTCTATCAACAAACAGATTAAGGCCAAGGACACTAAAACAGGTTTCAGGGATGTCAAAAACCTAATATTGCTGATACATATAACAAATACATAGTAGAAGTGAATCTTTTTTACCACAATGCTTGAGCCACTACTTACCCCCAAAAGGTGCAAACGTGGTACCACACCATCTTCCATTTTAGAAAAGATTCAGCTATTATCAACAGCTACTTAGTTCACAAGTTTGCGGCAGGGGACAGAGCTATGGACTTACCAAGGTTCAAGGAACAATTTTTTGACAAACTTGTGTCATTTGTTCCAAAAATGAAAGGTAAACATGCTTACCGACATTCACCTCTACAAAAGTCGGGTCTAAACAGGGTTTTTTTAAAGTCCAAAATCAAACTCATGTCGACAGGATTTTTGGTTGTCAGGGGTATGATACATTTTGAATTTTGCCACAATTTCAGACAGGCATCTAGCTGGTCTATAAAAAGATGCTGCAACGTTTGCTTCGCTCAGCAAGAAAAAAAGCGAGATTAGTAGGAAAGCAACTTATGGCTGCTTCGCCACGATAATGCGCCCGCTCACACCGCCTTGGGCATCTGGAAATTTTGGGCGGAGAAAAACTTACTGTGCTGGAGCAACCTCCCTACCCACAGATCTTGCTTCATGAGACTTTTTCCTTTTTACCAAAGATAAAAGCATCATCAAAAAAAACATTTTCCCAACATGGATACCATAAAAAATGTGGTAACGAAGGAGCTTCGGGGGATCCTCCAAGAATTGTTCCAGAAGTGCGCTGATGCGAGGCAAAGAACAATGGAAAAGTGCACTAGATTCAAGGGTGATTACGTCGAAGAGAACAACCGTGTATGACAAGTTTTTGCTTAGACTCAACATAAAGTTATTGTGACCACAGTCCAAGAACTTTTAGAACACGCCTTGTATTGTCTAAGTTTAAACATAAAATTCAGTCACCTTATTTAAATACTAAATTGTAAATTTATGTTAGTATTATTAGATGTTGCAAAAAATTATATCATGCAATATTAGTCTGCGCAAGTCCACATGCAGTGTCTTCTATTAATTTAAGCTCTTCCTAAATACGGGCTACGCTATGCTTGCTGTACAGTTATTAACAACTAAATCAGTTGCATATGCCTACTATCGCAAAGTTACTACCTCGGCAAAGCAACGGTTTCAATGCACTGACATTAAATTATATCCAATCACTCAAAGTCTATCACTCCCGCTGAGAGACATAGAAATAGATGCTCGACGCGAGGTCCAGCTTATGGCTAACACTCAGTGATGAAAATCAACAGGTTTACACCGCTTTCCACAATCAAGAGTTCATCACGGCCGCAAAAGTACCCGTTGAGACGAATCTTCAACTAAAAATGCTTGTAGTTCGAGCGTTGTGCGGTAACAAAAACTTCCAAGAAAAATAAAAAGTAGGCCATTTGATACTTTAGCAAACCGGTTTGTGTTTATAAGTACTGTTTTGATTTGCGGCATTAAAAAGTACCTACCGTTGTTGCCCCTAGACGTGACTGGGCTTCGCCGACCAGGGGATTAGGGAGAGGAGGTTTCCACGACCTTAGACTTGAATCCACCCAGACTTTCTCTTCTTACGCAAGTGACTGTACCCAGATATAGACCAGAGAAAGAGGAGTTTAGTATACTAGAGCCGAACCGTATCACTTTCCTTTAGCAATAAGTAAATTCATTTTTTTCTCTTAAAGACAATCGCCAACTCTGTCAACGACGCAATTATAATTTAGGTTGGTCCTCATTTAAACACATGTTTGCGCGCCTGACTGTTCCGTTTAAATTATTACAAGTTTACGTTTGTTATGTGAGATGCCCATGTCAACTTGCACTTAAAGGTTTCAACATTTAAGCCATTCAACTTACATTTCAATACGTTAAAGATCATTTAAATTCCATCATGACTATTCATTTTGACGGCGCGGTCTGTAATTATTGATATTAAAGTTTAATTCAACCCATTGCTTTATCATCCATTACATGTTCGCCATATGTTGCAAGAAAAAACAAATTGAAACTTGGTTACTACAATGACGTCAAAAAACATGGAATTAATGAAATCAAACGCCATCCGGTTTAGTGGTACTTTTTAACTCCGACGTTCTTTCGTTGCCAGGTGATAGTTCAAAAATGAATGACTAAATTTGGATTTATATGTAATTGCCCACATTCCCCTTAGGACTTGCAGAGCGCCAAGCAGATTGTCTCCGAGTGTCTTTTCTAAATTCTTTGGCATGACTCGACAAGCAAATTGAACCCAAGTCTGCATACTGCGATGAGGACGGGCTGGTGGTCAAACAGCAGGAGAAATATTAAAAGCGCTTCAGAACTCTCGAAAGGAGTTGTCAGTCTCACATGTAGGAAAACTAATTCACACTACTTAACTATACCAACAATGATCAGTGTTTTTCCTATGTTTCTCTCTTACACATTTCAGACACAGACATTTCCTCCCTATTGAAAATTACAAAAATATAATTACAAAAAGATCTCTTTTGTTTGGAGATCAATACTATCAAAGTTTGACTTGACACGTTTTCAATCCCAACTGAAATCAAAGATCTTTTTTTGGAATCAACCTTCAAAATAAATAGCTGAATAACTAGTGAAATTTGTCAGCCATTGTCAACAAACTTTGAAAATATTTGCTCAACTTTATCAAGGTAAGATAGATCTATATGTCACGTGCTTTAAAATTTGCGTGAAGTGCAAAACAATTGCCAATTGCAGCTCTTGGTGCTCTATAATCAAGCATTAAGATCCCAAGGAAGCATCGTGTCATTTACACTGCTTTTAAACCGCAGAGGATTTGCTACGGCGCAGCAGAACATTTTTTCATTTTTACACGCTGCATCGTTTCTCATCACGGCAGCGTTTAAGAGACAGATCAAATGTTTGACTGACCGTCAAAAGTCAATTGATTGCTCAGAGCATTAAGTAGCATGCGACATGCGACGAGCGGAATCGGCTTTTGGATCAAAACTTATGTATCAGGCTCAAACGCAACATTTGCTGACTGCGACGACAAGTAAGAGTGGCCAGTGGTGTATTGCTACATAATAAAGTAGGTGGACGGTTGGCCTCAACACTTGTCATTTTATTACCAGGTTACTGAAAGAAATTAGATCGTTCACTCTAACTCTAATGCTCTACTCGGAATGCATAGTAATGTAACATACTTGTAACTCGATACCACGTTAGTGCGTACACTCTGAATCTCAAGATATCTGGATGTACAACCGCACGACACTAGACAAATAAACAAAAGACTGTACTAGAACTAATTTCAAACCTTATGGTCTGAGAGACATGCGAAACGGCAAACTTCGCTACAGCGCAAGGCGGTAAACATAGACAACGCATAATTGAACTGTTCGCAACAAAGGGTATACTAATTAAAACTGATTTATTTTTAAAAAAAAGTACATTTGAAAACATATTGTAGAAGCAATAAAATAAAAAAAATTTTTAATATTAATAAGATGTGCCTTCAGTCAAGCGTTTTCTAAATAAAAGTAAGAGGGCGGCGAATCCCCTCCAATATACCCCTGAGTGTGACTGCTACATACTTAAGCCACGCGTTCTTAACTTTTTCATGTCCGTGGCTCAATTTTAGTCTGTAGAAAATTTCTTGTGGCCCACTTCTTTAATATTCAATCCAACTCAAAAGCGAATATCTCTTTTTTAAAGATCGACTTTTTAAAGTAGAAATTTTAGTATTTTTGATCGAAATTGGAAGCGATCGTCTCTTCTTGGAGGGAAAGGGGAGAAAAAGTGTTCGGCTTTTACGAAATTTATATTTTTCCCACATTGGAAACTTCTGGCCGAAGCAATTGAAATTGAAGTCCTGGCCTACCGGCTGAGGACTATCGGCTTTAACAAAGATCGAAACGTCACTCAACAGTCTCCCCAGGCTCTTGACACCTGTTGCGTTTGATCAGACGAATTAGTTTTCATCACAATCTTTCTCCCTATTTGCTTTGTTCAAATAGATGAGCACCGAGTAGGAAATCAGTGAAGAGCAATTTTAATACCTTTGGTAAGTCATGATAAAGAGAAACCATCATCTACCAGATTGTGGGCGAATCCAGTGGTGTAAAAAAATGAATTAATTAAGGAGGCTTGATTTAAACTATCGCCTGTAAATTTAACTTTTTATTTCAAATTCTTCAACGTTATTTGGGGGCAGATCAAAATGTGTTGGAGGAAGAAACGGAATAAAGAATATGATGGTTTAAACTACTATTTACTCGCTTCTTGCTCCAGAAAATGTACCAATTTAGTAAACCTAGACACTAATATTGTGATGGACCTGGTGGCGACGCTCGGTGTTACAGAATCGGCTTCGGAGAAAAAAAATAGTTTTTGATTTCCGTGGCTAAACTGAACTAGCGCCCTTTGTTCTCGTACGCCTTTATTTTTTCTCTATTTGGCGTTTGGTAGCTTGAGATTGAAATGCGGCTCTCGTGCGTTTTTTTTTGTCTAAAACCGGGCGAGATTTGCATTTTGGTTAGCTGGCCTCTCGCTCTAACCAGTAAATAGTAACGTTCTTGCATTTCAAAAGTAGTTGCTTAATTTTTGTGGCTCCACGAAGGTTGAATTTTGTTACTGCATCAATCTATTTTACACAGAGGCCCTCGGCGAATTTTTGCTCTTTTTTTTCATCGATTTTGAAATTTATTTCAATTGAGTTTTGGGTTTTAATTTCTTTTACTGAGTTGCATTCAAGGAAGAGCGAAGGCCCTGGAGTTCCTCCCGGGCACTTGTGGACAAGTCTTCGTTGACTGACGATTTGCGGCACTCGGTGTAAGCAATGTTACCAACTTTAAAGCGGATTAGAACCAAAGTTTTTTCACATATAATTGTATTTGTAGAATCAATAATTAAATTGGGCCTCTAAAGCAAGGGTTCTGAAATTTTTAAGACGCCCCCCTCCCCTTGAAAATCCCAACAAAAACCCGTGTCTCCTTTTAACAAGTGAAAACGTTTTTGGAGAACAGTTTTTTGAAAGCGCTTATTTTTCCACTTTAAATTTCGAAACCAACATGAAACCTTTTTTCAGAGATCAACTTCTTCAAAGTGCTAATGTTGACAAATTTTCGCGCAATTCGCACCAAAAAGGGCGCCATGACACCGCGTCTCAATAAAAACCATACACGCCCCAAACTGAAGCAAGCTCCTAGTTTAAAAACTCCTGCTCCAGAGGCGACAGCTCTTGGCAGATTGAAAACAATGCTGGGGATAGAATTCAAATCAAGTCGTAAAACGGTCATTGGTTTAAAGAAGGGGTTCTCAACCTTTATTCCTTCATTTACCCCTCGTAAAATTTCAAAAGTAAAATTTACCCCCCAAATTTTTTTATATTTTCACTTCAACAAATGCCTATTGTAATTGGTAAAAGTGTGAATTTTTTGCTAACAAAATTTACCCCCAAGGCAGGTCAAATTTACCCCCAGAGGTAAACTTACCCCCGGTTGTGAACCCCTGGTTTAAAATAATCACTTTTATGTGGAATAATTGTAATAACTTCTAGCTATACAATAAGGCATAGCGCCGAACAGATTGATTCAGTAACTGCTGTCGAGTAAGTTATGGCACACTGTACCGTTTGTTTCATGTGCCGGTATAAAACGGTGAAGCCTTCCGGTAACCTGAGCGGAAGAATAACGTACAACGTTTCTAAAATAGTTACTGACCAAACTTCAGCTTTGGCGCCGAATTACAATAACTAAGTGCTTAAGCAAGATTTAGCCAAACATGATTTTTCAAGTCACGCAGCTTTTTGATCAGCAAACAAAGCTTTTTTATTGTCCACCATTTGGGAAAATTTATGTTATTTACATTTCTTCTAATAAAAGCTCTGCTTTTTTATTGACGGAGCGTGACGGAGACGCAGTTCAGTCGTTGGTATCTCACAATCCTGCTGTTTAATGCAAAAGCTGACGCAGCATGAGGTATTTTATATAAAAATACCATTATACCAGCAGTGGTGGATTAAGAATTTTACGGGTCTGAGGCAAGAATTCACGAGGGGCCCCTCGTTGGCAAAGTTCTCAGCGGAAAACTTTTTTGGAAATCAGTTCTATTTCGAAGCTCAGAGACAGGTGAACTTTCGAACTTTTTAGTAAATAACGGCTTCTGACCTAAACTTATTAGTGAAGAGCAATAATTTTGCGGGGGTCAGCACTATTTTTAGGGGTCTAAGTGCAGCTCATAGGATTTGTCTGAAAGAAGGTCTCTATTCTCCATGAGAAGGACCTCTAAAAAAGGAGGGACTAAGACAGCTGCCTCACTTGCCTCACCCTAAATCCACCACTGCATAGTAGTCGGATACCAGGAAATTGTGTTTATAACTCCCTTACACTCATAAATGAGACCCGAGTTGTTGCCTTCAGGCCAGCTGACGCCTCTATCCAGACATCAGTGTTCAGACCAGCTTCGAAGTTTCCAGTACGCTTACCGCTGGCACAGTGCATTTCTGCTACGAGCACTGCAAACCAGCATGTACAAATGTCAACGGCACATCAATACAGAAACCACAGGGGTGCCGAACTCAAATCTTATCGGTTGCTGTCAGCGCCATACTACGCCGTACCCCTTGCAGCTAACAACGGGTACGAAAGATTATTTTTCTGCTTGATACATCTTTCGCAGATCATTCAGCAGGGCAGCAACTTTCAAGCAGTCAATGATTAACAAAATACAAGCATGACAACATGATAGCTACTGTAGAATAAATAAATCCTATTCGTTAAACACGGCTTATATTACCTTTGTCGTATCCCAGAATCCTCAATGCTGCTGCCATTGACTTTGTTCCTGTTTTGGGAGCCCCTGCACATATCACTTTCATTTTTGCGTCGCGACGTTATTGGAACCAAACTAAGCATTCACTGTCGTAACGCTTTTCGGCAATCAACTTTTGATATTGTGCGTTGCCTTTTTTCTTTTCGCTGCGTTGTGCCAATTGCGACATCGCATCTCGATTTGCCGAAGCAGCGTTTCGCAAATGACTAATCTGTTGCTTGCAAAACAATAACTATCAAGATTAAAAGGGTGTAACGTATTACCAAATCAGCTGAAATTACTGTAATTGTTTCGCAAGCATTAAATAGATTTGTCATGATGCAATTGCACGCACACTTGACGTCAGCCAAGTGAAGAAAAATCGAACTCAAGAAAAATATCAATGCCAAAGACCAGCGAGGCCAACTATCAGCCCAACAGTAAGTTTACTGTGAAATAGTCTACACCTACTCCAATATTGCATGTTTGGTAATGGCTAGTAAACGCTTTGCGCAAATGTTTATAAGTCATAATCAACCTAGTTAAAAAAACGTTGTTTGAAAAGGGAGCGTAAAGGATGTTAAAAAGTTCTGAACAGTTCAAGTTTTCTTTTACGCTAATGGCTATGATTACACAGCATCTTTTTTCATCAATCGATTTAGATTCAATTAGGTAGTTTTTTCATGCAATGCGATCGAAATGGAGCCACCTTATAAAGATGTGCTTGTGCAATTTTTAGCCAATAAAAAGCTTTGAGTGCCATTGCGAGAAGAGAAAGAAGAGTTGCTGTAAATTAATGAATAGATTCATAGAGTGCACGGACAGCGCCACAGAGGAATTAGGTAGATTTGCCTTCCCTCCACTTCTGTTTAGAGCCATTTTTGTTATTCGAGCAGATTGTTGAGTTTTTAAGGATGGAGGTGAGTGAACCCCCTTGTTTAGAAGCACAAAAATATTTTGAAAAGCCCCGTAGCTTAAAGTTGTATGCGATTGGAGCAGCATCCTAGCAAGATACATCAGTTTGTAGACTTGCGATTTGTAAGGAAAGAACAGTGCCGGTACTATTGTTGGTGAATAAATTATTCGAAATTTCCAAATGCTCATTACGTTGTTTCATCACCAATATATAACTATATACGTACTAATAACAGTTTGACAGTAGTTCACCTATTTTGACTTAGCGTGGGGCAGGCTCAGCGATTAATTTTTGCAAGTTATCACTCTGTTATGGTGTAAAGATAAGATGTTCAAAAACAGGAATCCGCCATTTGAAGTGATGCATAATGTCAATAAAGAGTTAGTGGTTGAATCGGGCCCGGTTAGACCTATAATATATTTTCCACAACCTGTTCGCGGTCTAACCGGGCCAGATTTAACCACTAACAAAACTATTTGAGTTTGTCACTTCACCAAACAAATTCCATGCGAAAGACAATTTTTGAACAATAAGCTCCATTGTCCTAATTTTTTACATATTAATTTTGTTTCCTTTTTGGCGGAAAATTTCCTACAAGATATACGCCAGATTGCACCAAATCAATTGTAGCTCTTCGAAATATTCTGGGAGAAAACTATCATTTGACCATTGTCGTAGGCTGTTGTCTTATAGGCTTCGCAGCCAAGCGGTTTGTAGAATTTTCCGATCAACTCGAGCCTTGCCCCTCACACTCAAAGCAACCGTCAGTCCAAAAAATAAATGGATGAAGTAAAGTAGTATATTATGTCGTACTGAGAAAGCCGTCACATTGTAAGAATGATCTTGACCGTGAATTGGGCCTACATCCCACATAGGTTTTCTCAAAAGTTATCTCGCCAATTGTTTGTCATTTTTCTCTTACTATAAGCTGGCGCTGTCCTTTGATGGGATGGGGCATTCGTCAGTTTTAGATTGAGGCAGACATGAAGGTATATTAGACTGAATTCTTAAGTAAAGCTCAGCAAGCTGATTTTTTTCCTTTTTCGTTAGATCAATATTGTGAAGGAACAGCACAACGCCTCGTCCTTCTCAAATAGCGTTTGGTATCGTGGTTGAGCCATCCAACATTGTTTATGACCGATTTCTTTGTACTTTATTGTGCCTGCTTTACTTAGATATTTTAGTAAACCATAAGAATATGATGAGCAACATTTCCTTGAACATAAAAAAGTTAAAAAGCATAAGAAAACCAACAACAGACACCAAAGCTTTTCGTTTTCTCTCGGCGACTTCGTCGGAGCAACTACTTAGTTTGTAACGTTTTTCAACTGCACCTCTCCGCAAAGCACGTGCTGAAGCGACTTTGCTCAATGTGAGTAGCCGAGTTTTATATTCAAAGATGGTTTAAAGCAGTGGTTCTCAAACTTTTTGCGATGCGACGCCTTTAAAAAAGCTTGCAAGACTTTGCGACGTACCAGACAGCATCCTACAGTTTAGTTTACCGTACTGCGAGATAAATGTGACCCATAATCTACATAAATAACTGCCCCTATGCTCCCGAGATTTTGGATCGGTCTATCATCTTCAATCGTAAAATTACGCTCTTCTAAGTTTGTAACTCATCTTTCCTGTTTTCGTCCAACATGCAACTGAATGCTTTATTCTTTATATATTTTTCGCCAATTAAGTCAAACTTCTGCAATTTGATTCTTGAATAACAAGTCAACCGTTACAACAGTGTATTAAAAACACTATTGTGAAAATGTCAGAAGAAAGTAAGAAAGGAATCTACGATCAGAGTTCTTTTGACGCAATAAAATCTAGACTTAATGGCTCAAAACCAAAATATCCGGCGACGCCTTTGCAAAATTGAAACAACGCACCGGGGCGTCGCGACGCACAGTTTGAGAACCACTGGTTTAAAGTGTTTGATCAGCAACGTTTCCGTCAGCTTCGTTTCGGTGTCAAAGCGGCACTTGCTTCAATAATGTAAAATTTGGCTCAGCTGGCATTGTTTCCCTGCAGGCTTTGAATTGATTGCGATGGAATTTTATGATTGAGTTAGAGAAACTTTGCTTTATAGAAAGATAGTTTCCAATACTTACGAATAGTTGTCTGGTCGTCATACCGATGTGTGACGTGTATCCGTGCTTTACCAGGTAAGAATTGTGAAACTGCTCATCCAGAAGTTGTAAGAGGTGGACTACTGGGTACCCACCAATGGCAGTCCGCCTTTTTGGTGATGGAGCTACCAGACAGTAATTTGCATTTATAACTGGTTCGAAATGGGCTGCCACTTTTCCTAATTAAATAACCCTAATTCAGTTGATTTGTCGGCGTGTACCTGGATTGCCGTTCGGCCCCTACCTCCGTCCCAAGAAACAGGAGAGGCGAACCAACCAAAAATGGTATTGCATGTTCTGGTCACAAGAACATACACGTCTTGGTAGACAACGTTATACAGGTAGCAGGAAAGGGCGGGATGAGAATATGTAAGGTCGAAGTGTGAAACTATTTTAAAAGTTTCATAGGTAAGTTAAGGCGTTTGATTGGCTGACTTTTAAAATAATTTCATACTTCAACTTTAAATCTTCTTAACCCGCTTTTTTCTGCTCCAACGTTAGTCTACCAATATACACATATTCTTGTGACAAGAACACGTCACACATCGGTATGACGACCAGACAACTATTCGTAAGTATTGGAAACTATCTTTCTGTCAACCAAAGTTGCCCTAACTCAATCATAAAATTCCATCGCAATCGATTCAGAGCCTGCAGGGAAACAATGCCAGCTGAGCCAAACTTTACATTATTAAAAAAAAGTGCCGCTTTAACACCGAGACGAAGCTGATGGAAGCGTTGCTGATCAAACACTTTAAACCATTTTTGAATATAAAACTCGGTTGGTGACATGGAGCAAAGTCACTTCAGTAGGTGTTTTATGGAGAGGTGCAGTGGTAAAACGATACAAACTAGTTATTTGTGCACAATTTTAAAATTACAATTGTTAGTTGAATTTTCAGACCTGAATTTAAGTAGTTGCTCTGACGAAGTCCCGGGGAAAAGATGAAAAGCTTTGGTGTCTTTTGTTGGTTTTTTTATGTTTTGTTAACTTTTCTGTGTTCAAGGAAATGTTGCTCATCACATTTGGTTGGTTTACTCAAATATTGAAAAAAAATTCCCCCTTTCTAAGATCTACTACTTGGGTTAGACTTTGCCATCCATAATCATGTCCGATTCAAACATTTAGCCATTGCAAAATGCCTTGAAATTAGACATGATCCAAAATTAGCGACGCCACAGAACATGGTGAGATTTTATTCATGGTCTATTCAAAGAAGGAGGTAAATAAAAAAAAAGCAACATACATATCTAGCCACGAAACTAATTTCGTGTAGTTTAAACTCAAACAAACTAGTCTAAAATCATAAGCCCAAGTCGGTGGTAAAAGCCTTCAAGGGGAATACAAAGTACCCTAGTAGTCAGGGACGTGGCAAGACGGGGTTTGAGGAAGGCTTGCAACTGCAGGTAAATTATGATGAAGTCATTGTAACAAGTGAAGAGTCAAATTTTTCTTTTACAAATCTTTTCCAGCAACCATCGATTTTTATAGAAGCATTTGTACGAATCGAAGATCTGGAGCTTTTTACTTTTACCGTAGCATTTTTTTTTGTCATATTATTTTTATCCTCCGGTTATTGAAAAACTTTTGTAGTTTATGTTAGAACATCGTTGTGTTCACGCATGCTTCAGAGGTGCCAGTAAACTTACCGATGTTACCTGTAGATCCACGGCCGGCGCAATGTATTTTTGTTAGAAGCCATGCAACGAAGCGGGAAAAAATATTGTAACGTGCCTTCTCCAAGTGCGCAACAAAGTAACCTTTGCAAGATTCAAACGATCGATCACTGTCACCACAAATGGCGCTCCGACATATTCGACTACATTACCTTCACCTTTGAAGTTATCAGCAGTTGAATTGGTCAAAAATCTTGTTACTAGGCTACGTCTGTTTCAGAACTGACAACAAATAGTTTGCTGTAATGAATGTTCCTAAATATAACATCAGTAATTAGGCTTTCAGTAATCGCTGGCCAATTGCCTTGATTGCGGAAAGAAAAGCCACTTCTCCTTCGAATCGCACATCAATTTAAACACGACAGCTATACATGTTTTATGGAAGAACGTAGTGGTGAATTGGGGAAGTATTGAGCCATGGGCACCTTTCAACCCATTCATTGACCTTCCAAAAAAGGTTATTAGCTGGAAATCCCACGCTCGCCTCTCTTTACTTTCGCTTTTTTTTCAAAGTTTCGAGGTAGCTGAGGAAGGGAGAAATTGCCGCTTACTATTCCCAAGTTACTTTAGACCAAGCATTGGCTATACAATTATCATTGTGGTATTCAAAAATTACGTATGGTGAGGAACGGGCAGAACAATTTCAAGTGTGGCATCTGATATGAAAATCTTTGTTTATTCTTATTGGAGATCAACTTTAAAAGATGCCACATCGTCCATTTTCGTCTCGAAACAGGCCTATCAAGGCTATTGAAGATAAGCTGCTTCAACGTGTGCAGCATTTTTTACTTTACATTTTTTGCTTGTCATACCGCTTGAGGGGCATCGCCTTTGATTTCCCCTCACCACTTTAATACACCATTGATACTTACCTAGCCAATAGGCCTATTGTGTTTTGATGGTTATCGCGACAAAACTTTGTAAAATGTCGTTTCGAAAACAAACGAAAGAGGTCACCCATTGTTTGAGACACAGCAATTAACACACTCAATAAAACCTCACTACACGAACTAAACTTAGACCGATAACGAGCTACCAGTATTTTGGTTTTTAGGCTATTATCGTAAAATAATCGTGGCCCTTACTGCGACAAAATTCTACAACGTAACAAGACCTGCTAGGTCGTAGATTTAATGTAGCTTATAGCTAGTTCTGCTCTCGCATAGCACTGTTGTTTTAGTTTTTCACAGTCAGTCAACAAAGGTCAAAACGATCAGATATCTTCAAATTCATTGCGAGTTTTAGCAGTTTATACAAAAACATTTTACGGCACGAATGAATAAGAAGGTAAACTTCTTCGGGGCGAAGAAAAGGAAGGAAGGGAAGCAGGAGCCATATATATTTCCTACTGTAATCATTTTACTTTATTATAAATTTAAAAAGTCAGACGCTGGAAAATTTCTTTTTTTAGCAAACACACCTGAAATTGGAAAAAAAAATGCATTTCATTGAGCATTTATGCAGGGCATAAATATCATTTTTCTCTTTCCTAATGAAATTATTGCCTCCGTCCCTGAAAATCTTCTTTGCACGCAAGTCTATTACATTTCAATTCGTTGCTGATTACTTGCGTTTGTGCTGCCTATCCGTTCATTGTCAATGTGTGTGGCAAACATGACCTACATGCCATTCGCTATATTGTGAGTAGTCCAACCAGTGCTTGGCCTATGACCTTTGAAGTTATTGAAAGCAAGCAATGATATAACAGTGACGTAACTTTCGACATGATGCGCTGACCTTTGAACTAAACAAAATTTCAAAACTAATATCATTTCACACAACCTTTCCTGTTTTGGTTATTGTTGCCATAATTACGTTTACTGTTTCCAAAAACATTATTCGCAAACATAAGTCCTACAGTAATACTCAATTTACACGGCTTCGTATTTGAGGCAGACTTGTTTTATCAATAGAACTTTTTTTGATTCGTAAGATCCTTTAGCAGCTGTGCTAAGCAGTGCCAAGGCTTTGGCTGCACTACATTGAACAAGATAATGTCTTTTTCAAATTAGATTTGAGGTAATTTGTAGAGATCTGAATTTTCAAAGTGCGATTACAAAGATCAGGATTGGTCGAATTGAAATTTTTTGTGAAAATTCAATAACCGTATATTCGCAGTAGTTGAAAAATGTTGAAAGACTAAATTTTTTAAAAGATGAAGCTTTTTCTTCGAAACATGGCTGCGGATTTTAATTTTTAATTGTTATTATAATTTGCAAATTTTTCATTCTCCGCCACACGGCGCATGTGAGCACCCACGGTTATTTGCTTAATCTGTTTGATGTTACAGATCGTCAAATAATTACTGAATAAACTGCAAACGGCATTAGCTTAGTTAGAACGAACCCGTATTGTACGTTTGACTGCACAATAAAGACAATTTTAACATTGAGCAGGTGAAGAAACTATGCAAACTCAAGCCTAGCTAGTTTTTCCTTCCGTGGATTTCCAGTCCAGCTAATACAGATATTATTCAATTCCTTGACCACAGTGTCAAAGCGTCATAGGTTTGAGAATACGAGCCTTTTGAATGAAAACTCAAACTTATTTTTGGGCCTTTGATTTTGGCAAGAATCGTCCTATGACGATTCACAAAACCATAGCAAACGCGGGATGCTTCTGTCATTAGTTTGCCCTTCTTCCTGCTCTCTCGGAGTGAAATGGAAGGTCGGTGATGTCAGGTTTGCTGCCGTTATTAATAAATGAACGCAGTTGAAAAATGTTTGGTGAGAGGCGGCTCAGTAGTGAGATCTCTTGCATAAATAAATTCACGCCTACGGTGGATTTTCCGGTAGCAGGTGAGATTTGCTTTCCAATTATCAGATTCTTTCTAAATTTGAAAAACAACGCGATCGTTACAATTTCGTGATTGATTGATGTTCGGGGCTTACTTGAAAATAACAATCGGAGAGTTTGAAAATCGCTTGCAAGTTTCTTATTGAAATGAATGTCTGAAACCCAAAGTTTCTCGAGTCCGAGTCGTATTTGCATTTTGTAACAATGCATGAAAAAAAATTTCTGATGAAAGGTAGAGTGCATTTCCGTCGAAATTCTTTTTTACTAACTACTTGACGTCCTCAAAGGGTAGCTGCTTTGCATGTGAAATTGATGAGAATATAATTAGTGTTGACCGATGAAATTTTAAAGATGATTTAATCTCAAACCAAGCCGGAGCATACACCTTGACAAGTTTTGGAAAAGTTCTGCTTTGTAGCAAGTTTTGTGAAAACAGCCTAAAAAGTTTTATTTTTAAGCTATTTTCACCAGATATGCTGCAAAAGAAAATTCCCGCCGATTTGGTTGTGTGAACAACTGGTTGAGGCTGTGGCAACACACGAACAATATCATCATGAGAGATTAAAGCAAGTTGTTTCACTTCGGGAAAGATAAATCCACATTTCACTTTCGATGACCTTTTCAGAAACTTTATTTCGTAGTCTTCCCATCAACTATTTGGGTGGCAGAATCTTTAAAGCTTTGCTAAGTGCAAAAACTTTAACAGCTACAAAAGTTTCTGTTGCAACATTGCTAAAATGTTGTTCCTTGAGTTCTGATTTTTTAGACCGTCAACAGCTAGCAGTTCTTCATTAGACAATGGTGGTCAATCTGACTCCAGATCAATTTCTTTTTCTTTTTCGCTTTCAGGTAAACTTTCTGCTAAATGTGGAAAGCTTGTTGGTTTATTAGCATCACCTATCATCACGCTAGATTTCTGCTGCCGAGTTTTGCGCAGAGCAGGATCAGGAATTGCCGTTGGGTATGAAGCAATTGCAGTCAAGATGCTGATGTCTTGTAAGCCATCATGAAATGTTGAACTGCTTGGCTCTTAAGTCGACATCAAACTAACAATTGTTGTGGGTCATTGCATCAGGGAGGAACATATTCTATGTAAAATGTCTAGGTTTCATGGATAAATCTCAGTTCTCTTTTGCATGAGGACACTGTTTTCTTGACGAAAAGCCTTGGAAAAAGTTTTCCCATTCAGTTAAGCAATATAACCGGCGCAATGGTGTAGTGGCTAGGGCGTCCGCTTTGCAGTCGGTAGATGTGAGATTCATTCGCCTTGTCGAGTCATACCAAAAAACTTTAAAAATGGTATCCACCGATTCCCTGCTTGACTCTCGGTATTTAGGGGAGGTTGTGGAGAGCAAGCCGGCAAGATCGCTGGTTTTGTCCTTGAGCAAGGCACTTAACAGGACGCCCCCATCTTTATGTGAAAGACAGGTGGCCCAAACACCACGAAAATGGCAACTTCCAAGCGAGTGCGGACATCCCGTCCAAAATATAGCGATACAATCCGCTTTCTCGTGAATGGAGGATAAATATAGACAATACAAAAAAATGATATATTGTCAACCCCTGATCAGGAAATTATGTCTTCCCACCTGCAGCAAACATCTCGTAGGTATTTTGGCCACTTGAAATGCCAGTGTCGTCCAAATTAATTACATTTTGTAGGGGAATTTGTTGACTTTTAGTTAAAGCATCTTTCAAATTTTTACAGAAAGCTGCAGCGTTGTGTTTGTTAAATGCAGTCGCCCTCGCAATGCCGGTGGCTTGCGGTTGTCGCAGACTAATATCCTTTTGCCTGTTTTGAACACTTATAGGTATTTATCCCAACGGTAGGGATTTTTGATCACCTGTAGGGAGTATACAATCCCTACGGGATATTTTTTGTACGCAAGGAGTTTTTAGAAAATTGTAAGAAAACTTTGAGATTTTCTAGTTTTGTCAAATTACATCTCTAAAGTTTACTAATCAGCCACTCCATTAGCTAATATTGGGTGATTTCTGCAGATACTCTTTTATGACGTCAGGGAAATCTCAATGTAGGCTACTGTACTGTCTCGTTTTCAAAATTTCCGGTTTCATTAATTTTGCGTTGATTAAGCTGTTTTTGAGATTATGTCTTGTTTTTAGTGCCTTTGATTTCAACCTTAAAAGTTTCAGCATGATATATATGATAGCTAGAACGTTGGTGTATATTCTTTTTCAAAGACTCATAAAGTTTTGTGACAATTTGTAAAACCATAAAGAGGGCCCCTCAAAAAGGGGAGGCCTGAGGCAAGTGTTTCACTTGCCTCACCCTATATATCCACCATTGATCTCTGAGTCCAGATTGTTTTGCTTTAGCACATCGTTCCCTAAGAAAAACTGGCGTTTCACTGTAGCACTGGAAAGTGTGACAGTGTTGTATTGCACAAATAACTCGCTGAATGTCGCATCAGAGAGCAACATAGCAATTGATTTACTTTGAGACTCGTGTCTCTCCATAAAAAAGTCTAAATAGCTTCTCATTGCTGCTGTCTTTCCGTGACTTCTCCGCAAACCCTCTTTATAAAAATTCTTTGGCAGATGCTCTGTGGCAGCCTGTGATTTTTGAACGTTTCGTAGTTTTGAGAAGATATTTGTATTTTAACAAGGGGAGGGCTTAGCGCTAGCGGCAACTACTTTTGAAAAAATTAGCGCAGCTTCTGCTAGCGCTATTGTACACAAAAAGTAACGTCTGCTGGTATTGTCGCTGGTTCACAACGACAATAGCGGCGCTAAAGCAAAGCTAGCGCTACACTAGCGGCCGCTATTTCTAGCGCCGCTAGTGCCCACCATTGGTGACGGCAGTGTTGTCAACCGATATAGCCCTAAGATATTTGCAACTGCTGCAATCTTCAGAACCTCAAAGATTTGCTGAGCAAGCACTTTACCAGTACCGTCAATCTTTGGAATAGTTTTGTGAGTTAGATGTTCACCTGTTGATTCTCTTGTTTCACATGTGAAAGTTAAATGATGCTGCGCTTTACATGTTTTTTCAAAGCGTTTTTACCCCTTGGATCAACAAAATATGTAATCGCATGTATTATCGTCTATTTTGCCTGCTATTTCTATACTAGTCAGTTCAGATATTTCCGACGCCTGAAGTCCTTCGTTAATATTTCTAACTTGAGCTTTTGCCCGACCAAATTGCATTTATCCAAGAGAGGGTAATACATGTCAATCCCTGGTTTTAGTAAATGCTTTATATCAAGCAGCACAGCGTTAGTAGGAGCTTTGCCAAAAGATGATGAACAATCTCCTCGGATAAGCTCGATTGTGAACCTGTGGAAATTTACGGTAATCATGTAAAAACTAGTTTCTGTTTCTGTTGATTGCCATGCATCTACCTCTTTAAAAAATGAATGAATAAAAGTTTTTCGTAATATTTATCTCAATTAACCCCATCTCCCCCAGGATTAATAAAATAATGAAACAATGTGTTTAGTTAAGCGGTTAAAATAGCGTTGACACTCATCTCCTCTGTGAAACATTGTGAATCACTAGCTGAAAAAAAAAGTACGGTATGTAATTACTGTTCTTGAAACAGTTCGTGGTAAACTATCAAACTCCTTGAAAAATCTTAGTTTTCAATGAAGCCGAGCTTTTTTGCAGCGGCTCTTTCGATCGACGCCATTTGGTATATGCCTTGGGAGTCTTTCTTTACTATCTGGTCTCAAAAATACCCATGATCTTCAACCGAAACCTTAAGATTTGAGGAACAAGAACCACAAATTTGTTTTTGTTGACAATTTTCTAAATTGCCGTTGATCAGTATGTCATTGAATAGCAGTGCGTTCAAATTACATGAGCAAGCAGAAATATTAAAAAGCAATTCCAATTTTGATAGAGGTTGGCTACAAATTTGATATTGCATAGTTTCAGTTGATATCTTTAACTAGTCTTAGCAAATCTTTTGATGGATAGATTTTTCAAGGATTAATGTCAAACGCGGATTGACTGCTTGCCACATAGAAACCAAATCTGTACTAATATGACGCTTTCTCCAAATTTTATTAAGATTCACTTGGTTGAGAAATTACAATACTGGTTCAGCTTACGGTTAGTTGCCTACTCTGCTCAGTTTTTAACAATTTACATGGTCCATTAGCATATTCTAACTTACTTAGTTGACCAATAACCTAATATGTGTTCTTCCACGCTCGGGCATTTTACAAGCTGAGCTGCTGGGATGTTATTGCTGTTGATGTTGCTTAATATTCCATAAAGTAGCTTTTCACAAACTGAAGAAAAGTTAGTTATCAATGAAACATTAATTCGTCAGCAAATACAGTCAAAGCTTCAAAAGCTAGCGCACTCGGAATTTTTGATCTATAAAAGCATGTGATTTTGAAATCTATAAAATGTGCATGGTAAGCAAAATATGCTATAAAAGGTAATCTATCTACTGGTAAAAAATGGTAAGAATTTACCAACCAGCATCATGATACAATGGAAAAAGAATTTTGCAAGTTAAAAATACAAATGGGAAACGAAGAATCTTTTTTTGTTTTTTTTACGACTAGTCGGCTCTGACGTCGTCGCCCGCAGAGTTTCTCATCAGTAATGTCCTAGTTAGCAATATCAATTCAACCGGCCAAGCCGGCTTCACTCAATAGATAATTGTCAAAACAGTTATAATAATAAAAATGCTTTAAGGACATTGTTTAATGCTTTGCCACATAGCCAAATCTCGATCCGAAACAAAACTATCGCTTTTTGAAACGCAATTGATTAATAAAGACATTGTGGAGGGTTGAGCCTAGCCACTATATTTTTCCCAAGTTTTTCGAGTCCTTGGCAACGTCTTGCTTGCCTTCTTTTCACCATAGATGTCCTTAAACTTGACAAAATTTTATCCGCCAAATTCAGCAAGTACTTGAACAAAAAGTATATCGAAGTTGTGGAAGAGCAGCAAGATGGTTGATATATACATGTATCTTAGGATTATGCAATTAAACATTAGGACCACTGCTGATGACTATTCGGTAATTGTACGCATATTTGTACCACCTAAAGCCTCTGACTGGGCGTATGTTGCTTGGTCCTGGAATAGACGCAGCCAAGCAAAATGGCAAACCAACCGGAAATTAAGCACTTACAGTTAGTTGTTACAGTTCCAAGGCCATCATCAGTAACTTTGAGGTTAAGAATATCAGTTCAGCCGGGTTCATGCTTTATTTGTAAAAACAATAATAAAAAGATAACATGTTGTTGGCATTGCCAATACTCGTTTAAAATCAAAAGTATCGTTTTTTAAAGGAAATTGGTTAAGCCCAAAATACATTGTAGGGGAGTTGCGCATTAAGGGTAGAGTGAAAAATAAAAATTTTCAAAAATTATGAAAATGAATTACTAAACTTTTGCCTTTGGTCACAAAACTTTACCCCACATAGATTTTAGGTGATTGATTGCAAAAATAGGAAAGTAATCTCACCCAAAGTTCATGAAGGAGGCAAATTTGTCAGAAATGCTGTAAGTGGAGGACCTCTGACAATAGAAGTCTGGTTTTAAAAGCTGCAGAACATAAATTTTTATATCTTCTCTATATCAAAATTTTTTTCTATTTATTCTGTCATGATAAAAGACAAAAAGAAAAAGGAGAAGAAAAAAAACTAAGAATGACTGAGTCGAACATTGGGTTTTATAAGACCAAAGTGGACCCCTAACTCAGAAATATAAAGGGATTGTGGAAAGTCCATCCAATATTGTTATTAACTTTTAAATAAAAATTCTCCAAAACCGCCGAGGAGATGTCGAACAGCTAGTTGAAGCAGCAGCATAAAAGCGTGACAATGACAATCTTTCAAGTAAAAGTTAATCTGTCACAGATCAAGCATCGTCAACGTCATGAGTTTGATCCTCTGCTAGAAAAGAAAAAACAACTGAACAAATTACAATTTAAACTGACAACTATTTCACAATCTTGCTCTGATATGTGGGCAACATTAAATTTGTGATAGAGCTCAAGCAGCTTTGGCCATAATCGCATTAAAAACTTGATATTACATTTGATACGAATTGATATTGGAATTTGATGCAAGTTTTGATATAGAAAAAACAAATAACGAAAGGAAAAAGAAAGGCGCAGAAAAAGAAAACTAGAAAAATAAATGTTTTTGACCCTGTCGATGCTATCTATGCGGGTGGACGTAAAAAAAACAACACTCATGATGACAAAATGAACAAAACTTTGCTCACGCGAATCTGTCAAGAAAATTACTACGTGAATGTTCGAGGGACTGGATGATTTTCATTGTCTCACGTGAGTCCTAAAGTAGGACTGGTCAACAAATTGCAGAAGCAATTTATGAAGCAATTAAAGACACAGAACCAAAATCAAAATTAATTAACATTGTTCGGACAGCAACCACAACATGTTCCAATCGAGGCTGTATAGCATTGCTGGAAGCTCTACTCCAAATATTCTTGTCATCGATGGCGGATCCAGAAAAAAATGCATTTCCCCCACTTTCTTTCGTATGCACATCTGTATATTTTTGTGTTGCAAAAGAATTTTATTTCCAAAACTGGACTTGGCAAAAGTTGATCTCCGAAAAATACTCTCTATGATTTGTAATAAACAAACGCAAACTTGCACTTGGAAAATGGTGATCCCCTCCAAAAGGAAATTTTTGACTTTAGTTTGGTTTGAAAAAAGACTTATCATCTTCCTTCCTCCCACCAAAAAGTTTTCGATCCGCTATTGCTTGCGATGGGGAATACGTTTGCTCCATTGCAATAATTTACTGCCGACGCATGTTTTGAGGGCCTTGCATGGAGTAACAAAATGTCCTGACTTTTTTATGGAATGATTGGCAGCCAATTCCTCGGTTCTGTTTCAGAATTCGAAGTTGTCAATTTCAACTCTATTCCAAATCAAAATTTTTTCGATTTACTAATAGGCATTGTTGATGATGCAAACCGAAATTAAAGCTATGCTTACCGCTTATGTGCGAATGTTATGGTGGGTAGTGTGGATGAAAGTTTGAAGACTCTAGAAGTTGGAGAACTATCTCAAGCTAGATTGTTGATATTGGTTTGCGGCATTTTTTTGATTTAATATCTCAGTACAGTAGCGATCCAAATTATTAAGGACGTTAGCATAATTTTGTGTCAAAGAGTGCTTGGACCAAAAAACTCTCATCGCATGATTGAAAGGGTTTCGAAGTTTTCAAATATCAAAAAAGGGATGTAGCATTTAATGTTCTCAGAGAAATGCTTTTTTTGCACACACAAATATGCTGTTGCAATGTTGAGAGATGATGACAATATTATTGAATTTACAATTATTTTGTGAATTCAATTATTTGAATTCAAAAGTTTTTGCAGTGCTGTCACAATAGTCCTCAAGTTGCATCGAGTCAACCGCAGTGAAACAGAGGTTTAGACATCTTTCACAGCAGCGAGAAAGTTCTTTCCTCCAATCATCAATTAAAAGACGGATGCTTATCACAAATTGAAAAGTTTTCAAGATTGCAATCAACCACTAGCTATTTGCAGCATTTCTGGTCATGACAAAAATGCAATTAAAACGCAAAAATTATGTTGCATTCTTGCCACAACCAAACTGTGAAAAGACATATCAAGACAGTAACAGAAATTTTTGCATCAGTTTCAGGATTTTAAAAAAGACTAGGACAAATTTACCAGAAAATATGGTAAACAAAGTTAATGAAAAAATCGAATGGCAACAGTCAGTTCAAGAGTATTGTCTATTGCTAAGCAATATTCAATAGTTTGTTGTCTATTGCTAACCGATATTTTGACTTTTCTTCATGAGTAACAGCCTGTGTGTTGGGTCAATGCTTTTGCTTTGTGTAGAATCTCTTTGGACTTGGGATGATTTTTTACCCAATACAGCACTCAAATCGGCTTTTTTTCTCATACCTTCACTTCTGTTAGAAATTGAAGAAAACGTTGAATTAGAAAAAATACAAAAATTAATGTTCTACCGCTTTTAAGACTAAAACCAGACTTCTAGTGTCAGCGTTTTTCCAGTTACTGCATTTCTGGAAAATTTGACATTTTCATGATCTTGGGGTGATATTACTATCCTATTTTTCTGTCAAACACCTAAAGTTTGTGTCAGGCAAAGCTTTGTGACCACCGACATGTGTTCGGTCACCTTTTTCATAATTTAAAAAAATTTTTATTTTTCACTCCATCCTATTGAGTATAGCTTTTATATTTCTCCAAAAGTTTTTTGAGTTCCTGGCTCAGTTTTGCTTGCCTTGGAATTGGACTTGCTCTTAACTGAAACAGTCAACGATTTCAAAAAGTTTTATTTGTTTATTTTTGATGAATCTTTTAGAAAACTTGGATAGATAACAACAAAAAAACATTCTTGCAAGGAGTAGTCAAAATGTACCAAAGGACCAACTTTTTTTAAAAATTGAAGATCTTTTGGTCTAGTTGGAAAACTGGTTAACTAAAAATGGAAAATGATGCAATCAGGGTTCCCACACAATTTTCAAAACTAAATTCCATGACTTTTTCTACGACTTTTCCATAACCATTATGAAAGCATTTTTACGCATTTTTAAATACATCTATCAGTTCACATTGAAATAGCTCTTTCGGTAACGAGATTAAATTCTTGTGAATTGCTCCTTGTTCCAACGTTTTCACTTGCCAATATTATTTAACTCGCATTGCTTTATCATTCGATTTTAACATCTAGAAATATAATATCTAGTTAAACACATCTTACTACCACAATGGTACTCTCACAAGGCATTGATGAAACATAAAACTTGATAAGAAGACATTCAGTTAAATTTCTCATTTCTGGCATATTCAACTCAAGCTATCTTAACTAAATTTGAATCTTTTAATGTTTCAGCTAACTTTCTAAGTCTTCTTATGTTATGCTTATGCTACTATTTGCTATAAAATGCAAACCAGCACATGCAACAATCCTGGACATTGCAATTAAATTCACAAACAATTACAGTGAGGCTATGAAAACAATACGACAATAATTATTTCTTCTTGCCTGAAAAAAGTCCTCTTTTGTGGTCTTTAACCCTGCAATCTCTGAGCTGGGCATATTACTTAAAATAGCTTGAAGTGCTATCGCGTCGAAGCGCGCAGTTTGCCTTCAGCGATGACCTTTTGCATTCTGCGCGTGCAATTGTAGCAACTGCGTTGCTGTTGAGACTTGTAGAGATTTGTTATCTAGTTTCTACAAGATTATGTTTTGTTAAGTAGCTTGTTAAGTAAAGATTTGTTAATTTATGTTTTACAGACATATACCTTATTTTTAGTTTAATAAAGCTTATATTGCGAAGTTTAGCTCAATTTATTAAACTAAATTATGGACAAAGTCTTAAAGCCAGGGCGCTTAGATGTAGAACCAGGAACAGTCAATGCGAGTGCTGAATATAAGCATTGGTACAAAACATTCACCTATCACTTATCTGCTTTAACGGCAGCAGAAATCCAGCATGATAAACTGCAAGTTTTGACAAATTTAATATCATACAAAGTTTATTGTCATATTGCCGATATCAATGAATATGACACGGCAATTCAGACGCTGCAAAATCTTTACGTCAAACCAAAAAATGTTATTGCTGCACGACATAAACTCGGCCTATGCAAGCGACAAGCAGGTGAATCCATTGACCAATTTGTGTTGCAACTTGATTTTTTAAGCAAAGAATGTGACTGCCAAAATGTGACTGCGGAACAGCATCGATTAGAATTAATGCGTGATGCTTTTATTGCTGGCATGTCTTCAATACCGATTCGGCAACGTTTGTTAGAAAATAGAACATTGACGGTCCAGCAGGCATATGATCAAGCTAGAGCTCAAGAATTAGCTTACAAAAGTTCTGAAACTTTTCAAGGTACCACTACCTGTAATATTACTGAAGGGGATCCATTGAAAAAGGAGCCACCTGAGGTAGCAGAAACCACGCAAACCAAACCAGCGATGAACAGTCTTCTGCACCAATCAACAGCCGCCTCAACGTGGTGGTGCGGTCCCCGGCCCCGTTTGGGTTTGGTCGAAATGGCTGTTGGCCTTCCCGAGGGTCCCAGTTACCCTGGGCACTCCTCTTTATTTTTTCGCTATGCTGCCCCCTGAACGACCGCAGAAGGGCAGCACACAGCTTCTTTAAAATCGGTCGCTTGTTTTCTCTTTTCTCGTGCCCCTCTCTGTCCCTTCTTCGTCTCCTCATTCTCCTCCTTCTGTTGATGAGCGGTAACGTTCATCCCAACCCTGGCCCCATCTTTCCTTGCTCTGAGTGCACTGGAAATGTGACCTGGCGGGGCAAGTCAGTGCAATGCTGCGCTTGTTCCAAATAAGTCCATCTAAAGTGCTCACAACTTTCCGTATCCCAATTCAGAGCTCTTGGCAGCTCTCGCTCTTGGAGCTTCCCCCCATGCCGAATCACTGTAACTCCCTCCTCGGACTCCTCCGACATGTATACCTCCACTGTGTAATCTAGCGCCGCCTCTGCTAACGCTGCTCTCTCGCCCCACCCTCGTCTCCAAACCTCTTATCCCCCATCTGCCCATTCTATATCTTCTCCCTCTGCCCCTCCACCACCGTCCCTTGCTCCTGAGTTTTCTTCTGCACCTCCTGCCTCCACTCCCCCCTGACTCTCTCAGGGTTCTTCAATGGAATGCTGGAGGTCTTCGAGCCAGGAGCACTGAACTACTCCACTTTCTTTCATCCCATCCTGTTGACCTTATCTGCATTCAGGAATCCAATCTTAATTCCTCTTCCTCTTTCCGGATTCCTGGATACTCTGCTCTGCGTTCTGATCGTACCCACTCCCGGTCTGGCGTTCTCTCTTCTGATACCACGCACGCTAGCGGCGGCGTTGTCATTTTCGTCAGGTAGGGCCTATCTTTTTCTGACCTTTCTACCTCCTCTCTTTCTTCGCTTGGTCCCTACTCTGATTATGTAAAGATCAATATCTTTTTAAACAACTCCTCCTCGGTGTCATCTCTTAATGTGTACGCCCCCCCTATTCGCTCCTCCCCAACGGATGGCAGAACCGATTCCTTTTCTTCCTCCATTTTTCCCTCCTCCAGAAATCTCTTCATTCTGGGGGACTTCAATTGCCATCACCCCCTTTGGGACTTAAGAGTTATTTCCGACCCCCGCGGAGAAGAAGTATTCAACTGGGTCATCTCCTCTGACCTCCTCCCCCTCAATGACCCTGACACACCCACCCTTCTCCATCGCTCCTCTGGCAGTCACTCCTCTCCTGACATCTCCTTTGCTCCCTCTTCTCTTGCCCTTTCCTGCTCCCAGAAGGTGCTACAAGACCTTAGTTCTGACCATCTACCAATTCTTCTATCTATCCCTCTCTCCGGTCTTTCGCCCCAACGAGCGCCCCCCTTCCTTCAATTTTCAGAAAGCTCGCTGGGATGGCTTTGCCTCCTACATTGACTCTCACTGTCCTTCAGCAGAGGAATACTGGTCTCTTTCCTCTGCTGCTGCTCTCTTTACATCTCTGGCACTGAATGCGGCCAAATCTTTCATTCCTTCGGCCGCATCAAACGCCCTCCCAAAGCCTGGTGGTCTGCTGAGGTGGAAGAAGCGGTTAGGGAAAGACGCAAGGCTTTCGCTGCCGCTCACAGAAGTGATGAAGACCGCCAGGCTTATATCTCCGCTTCTTGACGCGCCTCGTCAGTCATCGCCAAGGCCAAGGCTGAGGCATGGCAGACAACTTGCTCTTCTCTTTCACCTGAATCTAACCCTAAATTTGTACACTCTCTTCTTCGCTCTATTGCTGGCTCATCTTCCACATCTTCTTCCTCTCCTAACTTCCCCAACTGTTCTTCTCCCAGGGAATCGGCTTTGGTCTATGCCACTTACCTGAGATCCCACTTTTCCCTTTCTCAGCCAAAGGCACTGTGTAGCAGAGCCAGAGGCTACCTCTCTAAGCTCGGCCGAGTCGCGTGCCCTGTGGAGTCTCACTCGTTCTTTTGCTCTCCTTTCACTCTCGCTGAATTTCTTGCGGCTGCCTCCAATCTTTCATCGTCCACTGCCACTGGCCCAGACAAAGTTGCCTATCCCATGCTAAAGCATCTTCCTCGCTCTGGCATGGATTTTCTTCTTCACATCTTCAATCTGTCTTGGTCTTCACATTCCTTTCCTTCCATCTGGAAGACATCTTCCATTATTCCCATACACAAGATGGGAAAACCTCTCGACTCTCCTGCTTCCTTCCAGCCTATCTCTCTCTCCTCCTGCGTCTCAAAGCTGTTTGAACGCATCATTTTATCCCGTCTACTCTTCTTTCTGGAATCTAATTCCATTCACTCTCCCCGCCAGGCCGGTTTCCGCCCTGGACGGTCTACACTTGATCAAATTCTGTACCTTTCTCATTCTATTTCGGATGGGTTTAACAAACCCAGGCCGGGGTCTCGGACGACCCTATCTACTATCGATTTCTCTAAAGCTTTTGACTCTGTCTGGCGTCCCGCTCTTTTCCACAAACTTATTTCGGCTTCCCTCCCTCCTTGCTTTGCTCGTTGGACTCAATCTTTTCTTTCTGATAGGCGCGCTTGTGTGGTTTATCAAAATCACGAAAGTCGTTCATTTCGAATCCGTCGAGGTGTTCCGCAAGGATCCGTTCTTGGCCCTGTACTTTTGTCTCTCTCTTCATTAATGATCTTCCTGCTTCTCTGCCTTTTTCCGTCAGCTGTTCTCTTTACGCTGACGATCTGCCCATTTGGTCCTCCTCCCCTCGGTCCCCACTGCGGTGGAGGCCACACAAGGAGCTTTGTTTCGATTGGAGCGCTGGTCTGAGTACTGTTGTCTTCCTCTCAATCCGAGCAAATGTGAGGCCTCCTTCTTTTCAATGGATCCCCACCAGGCTAACCTCCAACCCAACCTCCTCCTACTCGGCTATCGCCTTCGTTTCAATTCCACTCCAACTTTTCTTGGGGTCACCTTCGACCGCACTCTTTCCTTTTCTAAGCATGTATCTTCGCTGAAGGCCAAGTTCTTCCCACGTCTCAAGGCCATACGCTGTATCTCTGCTTCATCATGGGGCCCCTCTAAGAAGTCCCTCTCTGTTCTGTATAAATCTTTTCTTCGGTCCCTTCTCACTTACGCTTCACCCGGATGGTTTCCTTTCCTAAGTGATACCAACTTCACCAAATTGGAACGCCTCCACCGAGCGGCTAGTCGCGCCATCACTGGCTGCCTCTCGTCCTCCCCTATCCCACTTCTTCTCTCCGAGGCTTCTCTACCTCCTCTACGAGTCACCCTGACTCATATCACTCTTTTATCTTATGAGCGGGCTCTTCGTCTCCCAACCTCTTTTACTATCTCAGGTTTGGCCAAACTTGGAGTGAAACCAAGACTATGCAGATCGTCCTGGGGAGCTTTTGCGTCCACTCACCCGCTCATGCTTCCTTCTACTTGTTCTAGGAAGGCTTTTCTCGCTTGCCCTCCCTCTCCTCCTTGGAATCTGCCTTCCTTCACGGTGGAGTCCACCCTTTCCATTCCATGCTCTCGCTTTGATCCCCCTCTTTCTCGCCAAGGTGCGACTCTCGCCCACCTTGACTCTCTCCTCCCTCATGATCTGTTGATTTGGACTGACGGCTCTGTTCCTTTTTCTTTTGGCAAGGGCGGCTCCGGCGTTCTTGCCAACTGCTCACTCTGTGGCACTGAGGCCACTCTTTCCTTTTTGGCAGGCCCAGTATGTTCCAGTTTTTCCGCTGAAGCCTGCGCCATTCTGCACGCTCTTTGCTGGTCTCGGCAACACCAACAAGTCTGCCACTTTTCTTCTCTTCTCCCATTATCTGACTCTCGTTCTGTCCTCGCCACCCTGTCCTCTCCTCCATCTTTCCTCTTATCTCAAACTCTGTGGCAAATCTAGCAGGAACTGTCTTCTCTCTCCTGTTCTATCAGGCTCCAATGGGTCCCCGGACATTCATTTCTACCTGAAAACGACGCGGCTGATGAGCTAGCCAGACGGGGAGCGCTACTTGCGCCCTCCGCAATCCCTTGTAGTCTCTCTCCTATCACCTCTCGTATCCACTTTCGTCTTTTCTCGAACTGGAGGCGTACTGTCTCATCGAAGTTCTTTGACACGCAGGTTCTCCCGATTTCCACCGAGGAACTTGCGCTCCCTCGTCATGCTCGCTGTGTCCTCTCTCGTCTACGCTGCAACGGACACAGCCTTCTCTTAGGTTCTTATCTCTCTAGGATTGGCAGAATTGAGAACCCTTCCTGCAGCGTCTGTGGACACTCGTCCCTGGACACCTCTCATCTCATTCTGCACTGTCCAGCTACGGACTCTTTGCGCCGCTCACTCTTTGGCAACTCTCTGTCTCTTTACGACCTCTGGTCCAGACCCTGGGGAGTTGCCCGACTACTGGGGCTCCATGGTCTTCCGCCATACCCCCATCCCTCGGAAAGGGTTGGGTAAACAACAACAACAGCATGAACAGTCTTGCTCCTTTGCAAAGTCGACATGTTTTTTTGTGGAAAATCTAATCATGTAAGAAATGTATGTCTGCTAAAGCTGCTACATGTAACTACTGTAATAGAGTTGGACATTATGCTAAAGTATGTCGAAAGAGACTGATAAAATTCCACTACAATCGTGATCATACATCAAATGCGATTAGTGGGGCCACTTTAGCTCCAATTTCTGCTTCGATTGTAGAAAATTCAAATGAAGTTTTGTTTGATCTAAAACTTAATGGCGTTAAAGCTAGATCACTTATGGATACCGGATCTTCAGACTGTTGTATCGACAAAAGATTTGCTAAAGCACACACCCTTAAAATCTACGACAAAATAGGTGAAGTGGCTCTTGCCGAAACTTCTGTCAAAATGCCGATCCAAGGACAATGCATAGCTAAGTTAAACATTGCAAACAACGAATACCCAAATGTTGTTTTCCATGTTTTAAATAACTTAGCTACTGATGTCATCATTGGGGAGAAGATTTTTCAAGAGCATTCAAAAGTCACCTTTAGCTTTCATGGCAGTCGTCCGACACTTACGCTCAATGGACTTGCGAAGATGTGTGTGCCGTATCCGAAGCTGTTTAGTCATCTACGCAAAGATTGCAAACCTATTGCTGACAAGCCCAGAAGATTTTCGAAAGATGATGCTGAATTTATTCACGAAGAAACAAAACGACTTTTAAAGGAAGACCTAATTGAAGCCAGTAATTCTCCATGGAGGGCGCAAGTTGTGGTGGTAAAGAATGAACAAAGTGGGAAACATCGAAAGGTGATGGACTACAGCAAAACTATTAACCGTTACACATCACTTGATGCTTATCCTCTTCCTCAAATAGAGGACATTTTTTCAGAACTTTCCAAGTATAAGGTCTTTACCACCGTAGATTTAAAATCTGCTTACCATCAGATTGAATTAAACCCAAGAGATCGAAAATTTATTGCTTTTCAAGCAGGTCAAGAATTGTGTCAGTGGCGCAGACTTCCTTTTGGACTTACAAATGCCGTACCCGAGTTTCAAAGAGCAATCAAAGCTTTTGTGACTGAGAAGAATTTACGTGGTTGCTTTCCTTACTTGAACGATATCACTATCGCTGGCGAAGATCAGGAAGAGTATGACTCCAACCTAAAGGCATTTAATGATGCGGCAGCAGCATGGAATCTTACTATCAATGAAAAGATAACTCAATTTTCTCAGAAAGAAATTTCGATTTTGGGATACAAGGTGGCACATCAATCAACAAAGCCGGACCCTGAAAGAGTGCGGTCACTGTTGGAAATGCGTGCGCCAATAACAAACAAAGAACTACAACGTCTGATTGGACTGTTTGCATATTACGCCAGATGGATACCGTCTTATTCCGACATATTCGACTACTGATTAAATCTACTTTACCTTTGTCGAGTGATGCCCTGTTCGCGATTGATGTTTTAAAACAAGCTTTGGCATCGGCTGCTCTACATCCTATTGACAATACTTTGCCGTTGAGTGTTGAAACCGATGATTCCGATTTCGCTATTGCAGCCACCTTAAATCAAGAAGGCCGCCCAATAGCATTTCACTCAAGAACTTTGTCCCCGGAAGAACAACGATACTCTTCAGTGGAAAAAGAAGCGTACGCTGTAGTAGAGGCGCTTAGAAAATGGAGACATCTTTTAATTGGACGACACTTTACACTCGTGACAGACAAAAGAGTGTTTCCTTTGTGTTTGATCGTCATCACGTAAGCAAAATTAAAAATGAAAAAATCATGAGATGGAGAATTGATTTATCTTCATTCCATTTTACAATCCTTCATCAACCTGGAAAGAAAATAATTGGGCCAGATACCCTTTCCCGTGCATTTTGTGGAACCATTGGCACTTCGCATTTTAAAGAGTTGCATGTTTCTCTTTGTCATCCTGGAGTTACAAGAATGGCGCTTTTCGTGCGAAGCAAGAACCTTCCTTATTCACTATCGGAGATTCGACAAAAGACATCTGAATGCAGAGAATGCCAAGAAATAAAACCTCAGTTCGTGCAATCACAAGGAAGCTGCTTGATCAAATCAACTCAGCCTTTTGAAAGACTTAATCTAGACTTTAAGGGCCCGCTGCCTAGCGCGACAAAAAACTGTTGTTTTCTAACTATTATTGATGAATACACACGATTTCCGTTCGCATTCCCATGTAGTGACATGACACCCCTTACTGTAATTAACTGGTTAACTCAATTGTTTTCTATTTTTGGTACATGTGCGTTCATTCACTCAGACCGTTGGTCATCTTTTCAATCTTATGAACTTAAATCATGGTTATTGTCGCGTGATGTGGCTACCAGCCAAACTACTAGTTATAATCCGAGGGATAACGGCTAGTGCAAAAAGTATAATGACATAATTTGGAAGGCTATTCTGGGGACATTAAAATCTCGCAAGTTGCCTGTAACGCATTGAGAGCTGGTCATGACTTATGCCTCGCAAAATATTCGATCATTGCTTTGTTCGTCTATAATTGCACACCTCACGAGCGTAGGTTTCGTCATACTCGCCGTTCTGTAAGTGGTATGTCGCTGCCAAGTTGGTTAAAACCGGGCCCCATTTATGTTAAACGACATGTTCGTAACAAAAGGGATTCCCTTGTTGACAAAGCACAACTTTTGTAGCTCAATCCTACTTGGGCTCGTGTTCGCTTTAACAATGGTCGGGAAACTTCTGTTTCTATAAGAGATTTGGCTCCGTGTTGTTGGGAACAAAATGTGGAAACTGATGTTCCTGGCTCACAGTCACTTGCTGAAAACGAACCTATGGTGCATGTTGAAAATGACCCTGAGGTAAATGATAACTCTGTTGTCGAAAACCCAGCAAATGAATCATGCGAAAGCACTACCGGTAGTGAAACTATTAATGAAAACGATGTTATATTGCCGCGCCGTTCAACAGGTGCACGGAAACCAGTAGACCGATATGGTGCCGTGCCTTATATGTGATTATATCATTTGTTGCTATTGTTTGGTGCTGGGCTGTTTTTGCTTGTGGGGGAGAATGAAGTGCTATCGCGTTGAAGTGCGCAGTTTGCCTTCAGCGATGACCTTTTGCATTCTGCGCGTGCAATTGTAGCAACTGCGTTGCTGTTGAGACTTGTAGAGATTTATTATCTAGTTTCCATAAGATTATGTTTTGTTAAGTAGCTTGTTAAGTAAAGATTTGTTAATTTATGTTTTACAGACATATGCCTTATTTTTAGTTTAATAAAGCTTATATTGCGAAGTTTAGTTCATAGCTTTGTTTCTAAGCTGAAATATTATTGCTATTAGAATAATATCAAACCAACAATGATATGAAAGACTAGATTACAAAAAGCCCCTTTACGATTCTCATTTAACTAGATCAAGAAAGTAGTGAGCACTTTGATGTTAACTATGACTTTATGCAATCTAGGTACAACATGAATGAACAAGTTGGTTATAACTAGGGCCATTTTTTTTTTACCTAAAAAAATATATTTTTGACTTTATTTTAGCAAAATTTTGACTTTATTTTGACCTAACCGCTTTCGCCTATTACTTATGTCTTGTTGCACTTTTTGATTAAAAATGTTTTATAATCCACAATTTACGTAAGTTTTTAAAGAAGAAGGTAGCCACTTTAAACATTTTCTCAATCACTCAGTCTTGAAGCTAATGCAACAAAGCGACGCATGACGTCAAAACTTAGGATAACGAGCCATTGTGTGTACCGGTATCAATTAGTGTGTAATACAAAAAATGCGTTGTTATGGCAACTGTACTGTACATTAACAGTCTGTCTATGATGTTTTTAACGAAAGCCACACAGTATAATTACCAGGACTTTTTATTGTAATACAGCATCATATATTTTTTACGTTCTTAACATCAAAATTTCTGTCTTTTCTCAGTAATTTACTGAGCATAGAAAACCCGACCTCTCAACAGCAGCAGATGTTGGCTGGGCTTTTTGCAATAGTGCGTAGCTTGTTGGGTCAATTGTCAAGTTGGTACAGTTTATTATTATTTCTAAATCAGAGTTGGGTAGTCGCTTTTTAATGTAATTTTTAATTGCGCACGGATCATAATCGAATTGCATATTCTTCAGCAGTCCGTATGCTTCGGTTATCGTGCAGGCACTTCCTTTTAAGAACTCTACGTTGGCTGCTAGAGTCCGATATTGATTTATTTTAACCAAGTGCGGCACCAAATCTTCCACATTGATAGCGTCTTTTGCTCTGCTGACTAAGAGGCCTGCACTTGTCCAATTGTTGACAATGATACGAACAGCTGGAAGGTTCTCACTGTAATATAAGGCAGCTCTAAGCCAAGTTGCCCATCTTGTAATTACAGGGTCAGGAGGAGATGGCAGACTAGCATCATGAAAATCTTTCTTGCGATCATTGTTTTTGATTGTTGCTGCCTTGATCGTTGCTATTATTTGATCAATATTTTTAAAATGAGCACGCACAGGCATGGCGCAGTTATGTAGTAAGTGCGCAACGCAGGTGACATGCATCAAAGAAGGGTGTAATTCCTTTAATGTCTTTTCAGCCAAAGACATGTACCGAGCAGCATCAGTCAAGAACAATGAAAACTTCTTGCGTTTTATTTCAAGTTGTCGCAATATGTCATCCACAGTGTGCACAATAATACTGCTATTAACATTGCTACCGCTGTCAAGTGGATGGCAATCAACAAGGAATGTCTGATTTGGGGCATCTAAGCTGCCCACAAGCACACTAATATACTTTTGTTTAGCAATCTCTGCTTCATCCACAATTTAAAAAAATTTTTTGTCACGAAGTAATTCTTGAACTTGTTCTTCTTTTTGGAATGCTAATTTAGCAACACATGCCCGGGCTGCAGTCACCGAAGGCAATACTTTTCCCATTGTAGCAAACAGAGACTTTAAAGAAGGATGGTTGAGTTTATGAAGTGGGATATCTGCAGCTAAGAATGAAGAGACAACCTGTTCCTTAAAGTTTATTTGATCGAGTTGTATAAAGGTTGGCTTACTTTGTGATTTGCTCTTCGTCTCCAATTTTCTTTGGTGTTGCTTACTTTTTCGGTGGCTTTCCACAAAAAACTTTTTGTCGCATTTGACTAACACGTCGCAAAGGTTGCATCGCAAGTCGCGGGCAGGAGTTGCCGAAAACTCATCCGGATATTCCTGGAAAACTGGCCTAACTTTCGCTGTAGAAGATTTGGCTTGTTTAGGCATTCTTTGCTTTGCAAGCTACGACTTAAAGAGGAATTGGAATAGTACTTTTCAGAAGCGGCCAGTAATGAAAGCATAACAAGTCCCTTTTCAGTTAATCCACACGACTTGGCTGTTGGAACCGGTGAGCAGGAAGAATTAATAGATTTGCAAGAGGATAATGAGGCAAAGATAAGACATAGAGATCGTCCCGCTATTGACTTCTGGCTTGACTTTGCTGCATCGTATCCTACGCTGGCCTCTCGTACTGTTTCACAGTTGTTAACATTTCCATCAACGTTGGAATGTGAGCAAGGATTTTTGACCTTTCTAAACACAGAATCAAAAAGGCGTAACTGATTAGTTGCCCCTCAGCACGATTTTCGATGTGCCGTCAGCGAATCTATTAAACCGCGTATCGATCGTTTGGTGGACTACAAACAAAGTCAAAAATCGCATCAAATTTATTTTGTGTATCTGTTTTTTATTGCTAAGTTCGTTAACATTGCTTTTTGTAGGTTTTTAGCGTTACTTTTCAAGTGGTTAGATCTAGACTTGTCAATGCTTTACAGTCTTACAGCCAAATTTGATTAAAATAAATTAGTGGTACGCGCATTCAACGCATGACGTTATTTTGGTACACGATGGCAAAAAGGTTGGGAAACACTACCCTAGGTAGACTTACTAGACTATAGCGGGATAACACCGAAATACGGAAATTTACGAAAATTTGTGTTGAATTATGAAGTAACTGAATCACAGAAATACGAAAATTCATATTTTAAATGAAATTACTGAAATACAGAAAATCATTTTATAAAAGGAATTACTGACTCACAAAAATATGAAAAAACTACCGGTAGCAACTGGTACCGGTAAGGAAATTGCAGAATATGGAAATTTATGGAAGTCAATAAACACTAAAAGTGTAACCACCCAATTGGGTAATAGTAGATAATGGAGACGAATAAAAATAAGCATTTGCATAAATTTCCGAATTTCTTCGATTTCCGTAACTTAAGTGATGCTTTCTCTGTATTTCAGGAAAAATTTCCGTATTTTTTAGTGTTGTTCCTGTAACAGGCTATTACAGTTGGCTATTAAGCTGTAACAACTGAACTAAATCAACAGAGACGTAGCAGCCGCCCCCCAAACCCCCCAATTGGGGGGGACCAGGCCAACTTTGGGGGCCCAAGTTAGTCTGAAATTGCTTTTTGGCTACATGACTATTTTCAGTTCAGCAGACTTGTTTACAACCGATTTAAACTGTAGGAAGAAATTGGCTTGTGACATCATAAGTGAATGCTCCGTCATTTTATCTCGCACAATCTAGAATATTTCGATTGATTTTCTGGTGGAATCTTGAATATTCGATTGACGTAACAATGCCGTTGTTACGCAACAATCATAGAATGGTCTGGAATTCTGTTTGGCTATAAATACCGGGACAATATATATATACACTGCAGAGTGCAGATAAAGTATTTTATTGACATTGTATAGAATGAAACGTTCAAAAAGTGATGCTCAAAAGAGAAAAGAAGCAGCCACTGCTCGAGATGCTGTAGCGAAATTGCCCAAGATGACAGATTTTTTCAAGATTACTGAGCAGAGTAGACCTGGCACTAGTACCGAGAGGGATGAAGAAAACTATAGTGTACAAGAAAAAGAAGACTATGACGATCAGCATCAAAGTGATTGTGAATTTCCAGAAAATGTAAGTTGTGATTTACCTGCCAATACGCAACCTTCAATATCAAAAATATCTGAATCTCAATTTACCCCTATCCCTGATGACCCATGTAAATGGCCTGAAAGTATTTCTGATGCTCAACGATGTGATATAGTAAAGCGTGGACCACATCAACTAATAATGAATTTTCCATATAATAACACAACTCCAAGGCGACGTTTTTCCTCCAACCATTATAAACGTGTGTTACCTAATGGTGAAAGTGTTTCACGGTCGTGGCTAGTTTATTCTGGGGAATCAGATCGAGTTTTTTGCTTTTGTTGTAAGCTATTTGGAAAAAACACTAAGCCCCTTTTGTAGTGGTATAAATACATGGGAGGGTTTTTCGAAAAAACTCAAAGACCATGAAAACGGCATTTCCCACCAAGAATGCTGCAGTCAATGGATGTTGCTAGCTGAAGGGATAAGAAATTGATCCACTATCGACAAACGCGAGATGAATATTTTTTTCAATGAAAGACGTTTTTGGAGAAATGTTTTAGAGAGACTTATCGACATTGCCTTGTTTCTATCGGAAAGGAATCTTGCTTTTAGATGATCTGAAGAAGTCTTAGGATCTCCTCACAATGGAAATTTTCTGGGTATATTTGAGCTTTTGGCAAGAAGAGATCTGATCCTAAAAGAGCTTCAAGACAGAATCAAGAATAAAAACACTAAAGATCACTATTTGAGTCCTACCATACAAAATGAACTAATTGAATTGCTAGCGACAGAAGTTGAAAAAGAAAATTTACAGCAATTGAAATTGGCAAAATATTTTTCTATAATTTTGGACTGCACTCCAGATATGTCACATCATGAACAAATGTCTGTCATTCTCCGTTATGTACTATGTAATGAAGAAGCTGCTGTTGTTAAAGAAACATTTTTTGGCTACTTGAGAATAAGTGACAGTACTGGGAAAGGCTTGTTGGACGCTTTCTTAGAAAAAGCGACCGAACTGCAACTCGAATTGTCTGATTGTCGAGGTCAGTCATATGATAATGGTGCTAACATCAGTCCCGTAGCACTCCAACTTCGGGCCCCCCCCAAAGTAAGCGCAAGAGCCCCTGCGCACAGATCATATCACTTTAGAGGTGTAAAATTGAAAAGCTGCATTAAGAAAATACACCACAATTTGTACATAAGTAAACATCCTAATGTCAGAATAAAGCATGCCGATACCGAAGGTGCAAGTCATAAAAAATTCGGCACCGATGCCAGAGTTCAGTAGGACATTTATGCAGACACTGCGAAACGAAAGCAATGACACTAAAAAACATGAAAAAGTTATAAAAACACAGTATCATTTAAATAGTCTGGAGCGAACCTTTTTGTTCGCAAATGCTGTTATGACATTGTCATAATCAAGAGATCGGGCGCAGTCATTTTCGATTGACAACATGTCTAATGAAGATAGTCTACTGTCTGTCATAGACGTTCTATTAAAAGTTTTGATCAGTTTCAATTTGCTGAAGCTTCTTTCAGCGCTGGCAACAGTCACGGGGCAAGTTAGTAAGATTCGAAGTGCGATGTACACATTCGGATACAATTCAAATAAATGAGTCTTTAGAAGATAGTTCAGAAAGTCTTGAGCCGTATTGAGATTGCGTTTTTTTGTAAAATTAAAACAAACCGCTGTAGCTCAGCGCTCATTTCATCAGAATCAATGTCACCGAACTTTTTTTGGAACTCTTTACAACAACTAAGAAGAGCATTTTCTTGTTGCACAAGCAAAAGTTTGTCTCGTGTGTACAAAAACGAAAAGGCGGAAGAAACCTCACGTAACAAATTAAAGCGCTCCTTTATTGACATAATAGCCTGGTCTACTAATGGATAGAAAAAGTTGCTTTTAAATTTCAGTTCAGGAGTAGCTCGTTGTTCCTCTTCACCTTGGTAATCAAACAATCTTCTTTTCTTTCCACTTCTTGATGGAGGAAAAGAAGGATCAATATCCAATTCCTGTGCTATTTCAACAGCAGATGTTGCGGCACTGTCACAACCCGTTGTGCGATAGTTTTGCAAAAACTTTTCAGTTGCCTGGATTTCCGTTTCCATTGTATGAAGGGAGACTCCATACGATTGAAGAATCTTGCTTGCTTTATTGACTTGGAATAGGATATCATACCAAATAAACACCGACAAAAGAAAACTCCATTTTGATAAATGAGCTATCAACGATTTTGTTTCTGAGGCAGCTCTTCCATCTTTTCTTTCTATGGAAATGGCTTCCAAGTCTTTCAGTGCCAGCAACACCTCTTTTAAATTGTATCGAAGAGGTTTGATGCATTTAATTCTGCTTTCCCAACGAGTATCAGATTGTGACTTTATGGACAGCTCCACATGTTTCTTCAAAATTTCCCAACGCTGAGCAGAGGAAGAAAACAGCACATACAACCTTGTAAGTACTCCAAAAAATGTCAATGCTTCCGTCGATCAATTAGCACTGTCAACAACAACTAAGTTAAGGGTATGGTTTGCACAGGGCACGTAAACAGCTTTGGGATTGATGTCTAGCATTCTTGCTTGGACCCCAGAATGTTTTCCTTTCATGTTAGCACCATTATCATATGACTGACCTCGACAATCAGACAATTCGAGTTGCAGTTCGGTCGCTTTTTCCAAGAAAGCGTCCAACAAGCCTTTCCCAGTACTGTCACTTATTCTCAAGTAGCCAAAAAATGTTTCTTTAACAACAGCAGCTTCTTCATTACATAGTACATAACGGAGAATGACAGACATTTGTTCATGATGTGACATATCTGGAGTGCAGTCCAAAATTATAGAAAAATATTTTGCCAATTTCAATTGCTGTAAATTTTCTTTTTCAACTTCTGTCGCTAGCAATTCAATTAGTTCATTTTGTATGGTAGGACTCAAATAGTGATCTTTAGTGTTTTTATTCTTGATTCTGTCTTGAAGCTCTTTTAGGATCAGATCTCTTCTTGCCAAAAGCTCAAATATACCCAGAAAATTTCCATTGTGAGGAGATCCTAAGACTTCTTCAGATCATCTAAAAGCAAGATTCCTTTCCGATAGAAACAAGGCAATGTCGATAAGTCTCTCTAAAACATTTCTCCAAAAACGTCTTTCATTGAAAAAAATATTCATCTCGCGTTTGTCGATAGTGGATCAATTTCTTATCCCTTCAGCTAGCAACATCCATTGACTGCAGCATTCTTGGTGGGAAATGCCGTTTTCATGGTCTTTGAGTTTTTTCGAAAAACCCTCCCATGTATTTATACCACTACAAAAGGGGCTTAGTGTTTTTTCCAAATAGCTTACAACAAAAGCAAAAAACTCGATCTGATTCCCCAGAATAAACTAGCCACGACCGTGAAACACTTTCACCATTAGGTAACACACGTTTATAATGGTTGGAGGAAAAACGTCGCCTTGGAGTTGTGTTATTATATGGAAAATTCATTATTAGTTGATGTGGTCCACGCTTTACTATATCACATCGTTGAGCATCAGAAATACTTTCAGGCCATTTACATGGGTCATCAGGGATAGGGGTAAATTGAGATTCAGATATTTTTGATATTGAAGGTTGCGTATTGGCAGGTAAATCACAACTTACATTTTCTGGAAATTCACAATCACTTTGATGCTGATCGTCATAGTCTTCTTTTTCTTGTACACTATAGTTTTCTTCATCCCTCTCGGTACTAGTGCCAGGTCTACTCTGCTCAGTAATCTTGAAAAAATCTGTCATCTTGGGCAATTTCGCTACAGCATCTCGAGCAGTGGCTGCTTCTTTTCTCTTTTGAGCATCACTTTTTGAACGTTTCATTCTATACAATGTCAATAAAATACTTTATCTGCACTCTGCAGTGTATATATATTGTCCCGGTATTTATAGCCAAACAGAATTCCAGACCATTCTATGATTGTTGCGTAACAACGGCATTGTTACGTCAATCAAATATTCAAGATTCCACCAGAAAATCAATCGAAATATTCTAGATTGTGCGAGATAAAATGACGTTGCATTCACTTATGATGTCACAAGCCAATTTCTTCCTACAGTTTAAATCGGTTGTAAACAAGTCTGCTGAACTGAAAATAGTCACGTAGCCAAAAAGCAATTTTAGACTAACTTGGGCCCCCAAAGTTGGCCTGGGGCCCCCCCCAATTGGGGGGTTTGGGGGGCGGCTGCTACGTCTCTGGCTAACATGAAAGGAAAACATTCTGGGGTCCAAGCAAGAATGCTAGACATCAATCCCAAAGCTGTTTACGTGCCCTGTGCAAACCATACCCTTAACTTAGTTGTTGTTGACAGTGCTAATTCATCGACGGAAGCATTGACATTTTTTGGAGTACTTACAAGGTTGTATGTGCTGTTTTCTTCCTCTGCTCAGCGTTGGGAAATTTTGAAGAAACATGTGGAGCTGTCCATAAAGTCACAATCTGATACTCGTTGGGAAAGCAGAATTAAATGCATCAAACCTCTTCGATACAATTTAAAAGAGGTGTTGCTGGCACTGAAAGACTTGGAAGCCATTTCCATAGAAAGAAAAGATGGAAGAGCTGCCTCAGAAACAAAATCGTTGATAGCTCATTTATCAAAATGGAGTTTTCTTTTGTCGGTGTTTATTTGGTATGATATCCTATTCCAAGTCAATAAAGCAAGCAAGATTCTTCAATCGTATGGAGTCTCCCTTCATACAATGGAAACGGAAATCCAGGCAACTGAAAAGTTTTTGCAAAACTATCGCACAACGGGTTGTGACAGTGCCGCAACATCTGCTGTTGAAATAGCACAGGAATTGGATATTGATCCTTCTTTTCCTCCGTCAAGAAGTGGAAAGAACAGAAGATTGTTTGATTACCAAGGTGAAGAGGAACAACGAGCTACTCCTGAACTAAAATTTAAAAGCAACTTTTTCTATCCATTAGTAGACCAGGCTATTATGTCAATAAAGGAGCGCTTCAATTTCTTACGTGAGGTTTCTTCCGCCTTTTCGTTTTTGTACACACGAGACAAACTTTTGCTTGTGCAACAAGAAAATGCTCTTCTTACTTGCTGTAAAGAGTTCCAAAAAAAGTTCGGTGACATTGATTCTGATGAAATGAGCGCTGAGCTACAGCGGTTTGTTTTAATTTTACAAAAAAACGCAATCTCAATACGGCTCAAGACTTTCTGAACTATCTTCTAAAGACTCATTTATTTGAATTGTATCCGAATGTGTACATCGCACTTCGAATCTTACTAACTTGCCCCGTGACTGTTGCCAGCGCTGAAAGAAGCTTCAGCAAATTGAAACTGATCAAAACTTTTAATAGAACGTCTATGACAGACAGTAGACTATCTTCATTAGACATGTTGTCAATCGAAAATGACTGCGCCCAATCTCTTGATTATGACAATGTCATAACAGCATTTGCGAACAAAAAGGTTCGCTCCAGACTATTTAAATGATACTGTGTTTTTATAACTTTTTCATGTTTTTCAGTGTCATTGCTTTCGTTTCGCAGTGTCTGCATAAATGTCCTACTGAACTCTGGCATCGGTGCCGAATTTTTTATGACTTGCACCTTCGGTATCGGCATGCTTTATTCTGACATTAGGATGTTTACTTATGTACAAATTGTGGTGTATTTTCTTAATGCAGCTTTTCAATTTTACACCTCTAAAGTGATATGATCTGTGCGCAGGGGCTCTTGCGCTTACTTTGGGGGGGGCCCGAAGTTGGAGTGCTACGGGACTGTAAATCAAGATACAAAACAACAATATAGTCACTGAAGGGAGTAAACTGGCCATAACAATTTCTTAATTGTAGTTAGCATTTATTTAAATTTTGACCTTATTGTGAGCCACTGACAACTTTCGTTGCCAGCAACAAACTCACCCTTTTTATTTCGTCATAGAAGACAGCAATTTTATTGAAACAGGTTCGGAAAAACAAGCAAGCATTTATCTTTCATAATTTGTTGAGATTTTACCATTTTAAACCTGTTTCACCTGTTTCTGTTGCTTATTTGTTACTCAACCAGACCATAAATGCAATAATTACTATTTTTTCAAGTTGCCCGTTTTCATTCAGACATTTTAGAGTTTCCACTCAATGACAATTTTTGTTAAAATACTGCAACATTTCTTGAAAAAAATAAGCTTTTTGTTGCTACGAAACGCTTGTAAAATATGATTGACAGTAGCAGAACAATTGCACTTTTTCTGGAGGTGTCTTTTTGGCAACTAAACTTGCCAATGGCGTTAAATGACCCACTTGTAAGCAAGTGGGTCAGCAGTTGGCCATCCCTGGACTAGGCCACAAAGGAGTCTGGATAAGCCAAAAACCTAATTTACTTGTCCGTGTTAAAAAGGTTTAAGAACCGTTAGTATAGATAATCACATTCTGTGATGTCACAAATCTTGGTATTATTATCAATGGCAATTTGCGTGGTGATAATGACACAGAAAAAAGAGTCACATCTGTTATTGTTCTGCAAACGTCCTGCTATCGAAATTTAATAAATACTCTAAGATTGTAAAAGTAACTGTTTCGCACTTTTATAATACATTTCTACGGTTGTAACCTTAGATGTCTGTATCGTAAATCCAGTCCCAATCGTATTTGTGTTGCCTACAATAACGCTCATCGGATGTTGCATAATTTATAGAGGAATAAATTTTTCGGCCGTATTTATTTTACTGCTAACTTCTTTTTCAGAGAAGTATTCATTTTAGGTGTATTTGAGAGATCTATATTTTATGGCAGTTTTATTCGTCTACATCAAGAGTGCACAACCTTTTCACTACTGCCGGCCGCAAAACATTCTATAAATGCACTAACGGCCGCAACTAGTTACAGTCATTTTTTACGAATTTACGTTTTAAGCCTTACAATTTAACCTTGGTAAATTCTGTCTTCACTACTCATGCTCATTCACGCGTATGAGCTACTCATGCTAAACATTAGAAAAAGTCAAATTTTTAAGTTTGGAGAATTTATTCAATCATAAATCACAAAATTGTACTTAATGACTTCCTTTATCTTGCATCTCCTCAGATAAACTTGCGAACTTAGGTGGCTCGCTGGGTGTCATGAGTCGTAGTCCACATTCCAGATTGCTGTCGGACAAACGGGTTCGGTACTTGTTCTTCAAATATTTCATTCTTGAAAATCCTGCTTCGCACACGTAAGTGCTTCCAAAAAGAATGAGAGTTTTTCTGGCCAATTATTGTAGATTCGGATATTTAAGAGCTCCTCTCCACGTATCTAGCAGATCTCCTTCGTTTTTAAACTTTTTGACGAGCTGTTTGTCGTTCTTCAACTCGACGAGTTCCATTTGAAGATTCAGCGGTACAGTTTCGGTTTCGACTAGATGTGGATAAGCAACTAGCCTTGTTGTATCGGAAATCCTCTCAAAGTCTTGAAACGGTTAGAAAATTCTTGCCAAACCTCATCAAAAACGCTTGAGAAAAGAATGATGGGAATATCATCCACTTGAATTTCTTTGCTGTCAATCAGAGCTTTCATCTGCAGAAAGTGGATAAAGTTACGCTGATGCAGATGACTTTTGAGGATACCACATTTGTCAAGGAAATCTTGTACTTTTTTGTACACGAGACAAACTGTTGTTGCCTTTCCCTGCAGACCTTGGTTTAGGAGGTTAACCTGGGTAAGAAAATCCACCAGAAAACCAATCGACATAAGAAAGTCTTTGTCGAGCAAGGGGCACTCCTTATTTTTGGTTAAATAGTATTCTACTATTTCCCTTCGCAATTGCAGTACACGGCGGGAATTTTCTCCTATAGACAACTAACGAACTGCGGAGTGATAAAGTATGTTCTCAGAAGATGTTTCACTTGAGCATAAAATTTCTCGAAATTGTCGATGATGCAAAGCATTTGCGCGAATAAACAGGATAATGCAATTCACATCCTTCAGAATGGTATTTAAAGCAACGGATTTCGCACAAAGTGCTTCCTGGTGGCTAATGCAGTGAAGGCTGCTGAGTTCTTTATTGTCGTATTCGTTGGACACGTAATCCAAAAATCTTGTAACAAATTCCTGTTGGTTACCTGTCATAGCAGGTACACCGTCCGTGCAAATGCCCCGAAGGTATTTCAGATCTAAGCCAGAGCGAATGCAGGCATTCTTGACTGCAATAAATATGTCTTCTCCTCGGGTGCGAGTAGCCACTGTTTCCATGGAAAGGAAATCCTCACACAATTCAAAGCTTGAAGAAAGACAACAAACGAAAATTAACAATTGCGCGGAGTCGTTAATATCTGTTGATTCATCAACAGCAAGTGAAAATAAACATTCTTTCCTGTTTATCTTTGCTTGCTGAGAGAGTTTTAACTGCTGAGCGGTATCATCTTGCCTATGTTGCATTGTAACACGCGAAAGAGCAATTGAAGAATAATCAGCTTCCTTCCAAGAGTGAATACACTTAACAACGTCTATCAAGCATCGCTTCACGAGTTCGCCATCAGAATGAGGTTTTCCCGCAACGCCAAGACGATATGCCACATTGTATGATGCTTCACAGCGGCTATTAGTGGACTTGGCGAAAGTTGTTATGCAAGCTGTCTGCTTTCGCTCACTCTTTTTCAAATTTTCAATGCAGATCTTTCTTGAATCCCCTTTCAGTTTCGCGAAAGAGTGCGATTCGTGACGACAAAAGTGCTGCTTTGCGTTATTCCCTTTCACAGTCTTAAAACTTGGTTGCATATTAGACACAACATAAAATGCGTTGCTGTCTCAATCATAAAGTAATCCTGCTCCTATTTTGAATTAAATACCGGTACTCGTTTTTCATCTGTTAGTGATCTTTTCCGTTTCAACAACATGGAAATACTTGCAAATTTTAATGTAATATGTAATTTAAGTGTAAATATGTAAATTAAAAATGCTACCAAACTTTAAAACTTAATTCTGAAAAAAATATGCTAGATTAAAAGAATATGCTAGAAAATGCTAGATCCAAAAAAAAATGCTAAAAAATATACTAGAAAATGCTAGATTTAAAAGAAATATGCTAGATTTTAATTTCAAAAAAAATATGCCAAAAAAACTTCTATATATATGTTAGCATAAATATATTTTTACAATTTTTACTTTTTACTTTTTTACAATTTAAATAAATTAGCCCAAATATCTGCTTAAATATATTTTTACAATTTCACGGCCGCAAAAAAAAACTTTTTACGGCCTCAGGTTGTGCACCCCTGGTCTACATGGACCTACTAGTTGAGTTTGGAGCTCAATTTTTATAAATATAGGCAATAACCATCTATGACTGTTAACTTTGGATTAACGTTGAAAACTATCTGACTTCTCCGCATGTTTTTGCAGGGTAAACAATTAGTGTTTTGTGTAATAACGCTATGGACCTTTGAGTCTGACAGAAATCAATGAATAAAAATGATAATAATGTGTTTAAACTACTGCAACCACATGCTTTTTCGTAGAAAAATTGATCTACCCTAATGTAAATCTGCGCGTTTGCATCAACCTCCAGTGAATTTGATTTTTTGGTTTTGTGTTGTCGAAATTATTGTGCTATCTTGCTCCCTGATGGTTCTTTTGCGTCGAATCAATTTCGATTAGGTGGCAGTATGGAGTTGGAACATACAGCCGATTATAAACTTGTCTGTCCACTTTGGTGATGGTGTGGCATTTGCTGCAAGAAAGGTGCTGGTGCATGAGTGGTTAAGAAGTCTGACTGTTTAGATTCGTGATGCGTTAAGTTGGAAGAGATGTTTTTCGCAAACTGCTTAGCGAAAATATCGATTGTAATTTATTTGTTTTAAAAATATGCAAATGAACTTAAATTTTTGTTAGTCTGTTGTATATCTGAAGTCGTTGCTGGCGTCAAAACTTTGCATGGAAGAAAGTGATCAAAAGCAAGATTTAGAAAAAATAGTTGATTCTAGCTCCAAGGAAGCATCATCATCATCATCAGATATGAAAAGAAAATCCTGGCTATCTTTTATAGCAGGTATGTAATCAGATGGTATTTGAGGCAGTATTGCATATATAGCGTGTTAGGATTACTAGTGGTTACAGCACTGGTTGTGCTGTGGCGTTTTGTCGTGAAAGTGGCTATTTTAACGTTGACGGCATTTTGCCCTTAAAGGCTATTTTGCCGTAATCATTCATGTCTGTTTATATTGCCATATTTGCTACTAATTTGCAAGTGACGCTGTCATGCATGGATAGAGCACCTGCCTTGAAATGCAATGGTTTTGGTTGGAATTTTGGCTGGCAGGGCACTTAGAGAAAGGAATTATGTACTGGAGGGGAAGTTCCGGTATGTGAACAAACAGGTTGGTGTACACTAGGAGGGAGTGTAAAGTGTCATGGAGTGCACACTTTGGGCAATTTTTTTTAATTGATTATTAAAAGGCAGTGGCTATTTTGCCGTTGACGGCAATTTACCCTCAGAGACTATTTTGCCGTGAGTTGTTTGTGATTGGCCAATCTTAATGACGTACTAAATATGTGACTTTTGGTTGTCTCTGATTGGTCAATTTTAAAAACCAAAAAAAAAATTTTGCACCCCCAGGTCTCTATCCCCCACCCTGCACACTCCCTTACAGTGTACACTGCCCCGTACATTTACATACAGGGCCTACCCCTTCAGTGTACACTGCCTTTCTTTTCAAGCCCTGGCCAGCTGAGATTCGAACCCGATACCTTGGTATCTCAAGACCAGCGCTCTATCCACTACACCACAGAGTCACTGGTGCGATAATAGCAAATATGGCTATATAAACACACGTGAATGATCACGGCAAAATAGATTCCAAGGGCAAATTGCCGTCGACGGCGAAATAGCCACTGCCTTATTAAAATCGATCAATTAGAAACGACCAAAAGTGACCTGTTCAATGCATCATTGAGATTGACCAACCACAAATAATGTACGGCAAAATAGCCTCCAAGGGTAAAATGCTGTTGATGGCAAAATAGCCACTGCCTAAATATTTAGATCTTCAGTATACTGATCTGATGTTATTGACAACAAATTACCGGTATGTGCTATGGGACATTAACTTTGCATATTATCTGCACCATTAGACCATAGTCAAGTAGGTTAAGTTGCTTTTTGTTGATGTGTGTTAAAGTACTTTGACATGAAAAATACTGTATTGTTTATTCCAGATAACTTAAAATACATCTCATTGGTATGTCTGGTTGTGCAAAATGCTGCTTTAATTCTGACCATGCGCTACGTAAGAACAAGACCAGGAGATAAATTTTTCAGCACCACTGCAGTAGTTGTTTGTGAAACTGTTAAGATGACTACATGCCTTTTGATTATATTGTGTGAAAAGCACTGTAAGTTGAATAATATTGCACAATGCATGAGTATAATTGTAATAAACTATTTTTTGTTGTGAAAATCTGTACTGCCATAATGGACTGTATGTGTCTGGCTTGTCATTTAAAGACTGTGAGTTGTACTTGCTCAAAGCATGATGTTCTGTGTGGCTTGAGGGACCAGAATCATTGCTTACATTGAAGCTTATATTTTAAATTTACATTACAGCTTGTGTTGATTGCAAAGACACATGTGGGCAACTGCTCACTGGTAGGTCATAAAGCCGTTTTGTAGTCTCCCAAACTCTCTTTTCCTCTGGTGTTCAATGATCTGAATAAGTTGTCATCATTTCATTTCAGCGTGACTACAGTTTTGTATCATTAAGTTTTATGGTATCCTCTTGTTAACGGATGCACAATCTGCAGCCAATGAAGCAATTTTGCTTTAAGCCTGTGCCACCAATTGATCTCCAAAGGATAAGGTATTCAGTTTGAAAATTCTGGTCATTAATGGTTGTTTCAAAAAAAGTCTTCAACGTAACAACTCTTTTATGTGTGGTTGATTTTCGAAAAATGTTGCCTTCAAAAGGATCAAGGCTGTGTACTCTGACCAGTAGTGTTACCCAGTTGAGTAAAATTTTGTGAATTTGACCCGCCTTTGGAAAAGATTGCAGACCCCTGCTCTTCACTTTTCAATCACAATTTTAGTTTTATTTTGCTTTTGTCACCAGGCATCTTTTAACTTCTCAATATACTCGGAGCTCTTCTGGTGTAACTGAAAGTTAAAATGATCTTTATTTAGATTTAAAATCTACATAAAATTCACAAAAACTCAACGTTTCGAAAAACTAAAATCAGTTTTTCTTCGTCAGGAGTGACTAAAGTTCAAACACAGACAACGGTTACATGGTAATCAACAGAACGAAAAAGAGAAAATGAAAAAAATGAAATGAAATCACTCCTGACGAAGAAAAACTGATTTTAGTTTTTCGAAACGTTGAGTTTTTGTGAATTTTATGTAGATTTTAAATCTAAATAAAGATCATTTTAACTTTCAATTTTAGTTTTGTATATAGTTTTTATAATTTGGTAAATAGATTGTTTTATTAGTAACTTGAATGTGTAAATCTATGTAAATTAAATTGTTGAATTTTTTTTAATTTTCTATCTAAAATTCATTTTGTGCTTAAGGTAACGTGCTGGAGTGGTTGAAATACCTCTACGACAATATTATCAATCAACCGAAAGACATGGCAAAGATGGCTGTTCCAGCCATCATCTATATGGTTCAAAATAATTTGCTTTTTGTCGGGGTTTCTAATCTACCTGCTGCCACATTTCAAGTAAAGAACTTGGGTTTTGTTGAAAGAAATTCTGCAATGTAGTGATCTTACAAAGTAAAATATCATAGCAAATCGGAGCTAAAATTGCTTGGTTTTAACTGTAAAGATGTGCTCAGGTCCACAAGGCAAAGATATACAACTTTTTCATTCTAAAAATATTTATTTACCTGTTTTTTTCACATCTGGTCTTTTCAAATCGCTGCTACTCGAAATTTTTTCAGTCATTTATGGCATTTACCTATTAGTCTTATTACTGATACATTTTGTTTTTATTATTGTTGGGTTTGATTGATTGCTGGCTCGACTTGTTGAATACGCACTCGGTGTGACTTGGTTTCCTATTTACGGAAAATTCAATTAATGCCGAATAAACATAATCAAATAAGGTTAACGTAACATTGGTAATAAGTAGAACAAATAGTAAAGAAGTGGTGGTCACAGACGCAAATTCGTTCGGCCTGGCCCAATCACAATAGCAATTGGAAAAAATGCAAATTTAAATTAATTAACATATTGTATACCAACTATTACAGAACTCGCAACCAGCAACAGCTTCAATACATTCAACAGTATACATATAATTAACAAGCTGAACAAATAGAGTCAATTAGGTCTTAATCATCTACAGCAGGGATCGCCAAACTACCACCCGCGGGCGAAATCTAGCCTACATAGTCCCTTTTTATTAATTCAAAAACAAATGTATAGCGCTGTGTTTCTTTGATAGAGCCACTTAGATCCAATCATTTGATTGCGAAAAGCATATTTTATGACAGAGAGGTGATGACCTTTTTTTTTTCACGCAATCAGCAATCACGCTTAAAATGACCGTGTGTTCGCCACTTAAAACTACTCATTTCCAAGACCAGTACTATGAAGTAAACAAAACTAACACAAAATCTCGTATACATACAGTTAAATGCTTGCATTCTCAGGCCCAATGCAAGCGCGTATTAATAAAAACATCTTACAGTGAGAAAGGATGCCAGCGTCCATAAATCAATATAACGAAAGGTCCGCACTAAAAGCTACAGTAACAGGTTTAATTCATAAGTGTGATGCAAGTAAACTTGAAACTTGTCAAAAATATCTGTGTTTCTCATATCTGTTTTTAATTTTTTTTTGATTAAAAAACGAAATTATTTTTATCAAGACAAAAGACGAAGACCAACATAAGCAGCCTAACCGCGTGTATGCATTTGCCCTGATAAATCAATTTTTTTACGTTTGATTTTGCTACTAGTGATGAAGGCAGCAGGATTTACAAAAAATGCATTGCACCACTTTGCTCTCTGATGGCGTAATTAAGTCTTTGTAATCTTCTCTATATTGTCTTTATTTTGGTCATAAGCTCTCCTGTCATTTGCAAAACCCCAGTAAATGGCTTTTTTCAGATTCTGAGAAAATTAACTTTTTGTTTGTTAAGCTATTCTGGCGGTGGGTGTGGTAGCTAGGTTTTGATACTTTGGCGCTCAATGAAAACTGTAGTTTTGACTACCAAACTTTCAAAAAATATACGGCTTTGTCTAAAAACAACATAAACCAAAGTACCTCATTTTTTCCTTAAGATTGCTCACTAGATTTTGCAAATGACCGAAAAGCTGCAGATAAAATTTAAAAGTGCCCTACTTTAAGGTCTAGATGATTTTTTATCCAACAGTATTCATAGTTTTTGATAAAGTGTAAGTTTTTGTGTGATGAATCCCAAATACGTCAGAATGTTTAGAATTAAAGAATTTCGACTAGATATGAACACATGCCTTCTGACACATTGGCCTTAATATGCTGCTTTGGTCGAAAACTTCCTAAAAGTTAATATGGCATACTGTGAAATGTTTTGCCTTGAGCAGAAAGTCGTGCGCTTTTGTGCTCACGGTACTTCCCCTGGACAAAGTCTTTGAGCTTCATTTCTGCTGTAGGTATCTTATCAGATGAAGATTCTTACCACCGCTTTATTTTCTGTTGTTCTTTTGAACAAATCATTAACGAGAACCCAGTGGCTTTCAATGGTGCTGCTTTTTGTTGGTGTAGCAATCGTACAGGTAAGAGGATGTTTTCATGTTTTGGTTGAGGTTGATGAGAAAGTGATCATCGAAAACCGAGATCTAACCTTTGATCATGATGTTAGTTTAAGCGAAAATTAGTAAATGTGTCACTGCCATTAGACAGCATAGTAAAAACTGGCAATTGGTGGGATTCTTACCCTTGATCCGCACACCAGTTGCTTTTGGGTGGGAACCAAGGTGACTGGTAACCAAACGTTTAATGCGGAACACACTGCCTTTATACTACACACACATTATTATGGATCTCATGCAAGTTTAGCTAAACGTATTCTTAAAACTGGTAGGTTTTATGTAACACCGTCTGGCGTTGACTGGCTAATAAGTAATGTTGAGGTAAAAACATATCGCAAGGATCAAGTTTTAATCTAATCACTAGACTGTGGCAATTTGACCTAAAATATAGTTTTAGAAATTATACAACACCAAACCAATGCTAAAGCTTTTTCTTGAATGATTTCTCCTTTTTCAGAATAAGTATAAAAGTAAATGAATTAAATTTTATATCCAACGATTTTAAGTTCTATTTATTGAGTTGTAGTGGTTATTAAGTATTTGCGCTGATGTTAAGTGAATTAAATTTTCACCGATTTTGAATTCCACCTATTAAGTTGTAACATTTATTTTTCATGCTGGCCTTTCATCTTAGAAATAGGTGCCATATATCCAATGCTTAGTTAGCACTAAAAAAAGGTTGGCAACGCGATCTCGACAAAATATAGCCTTCGCTTTTTATGCATCTCTTCTTTTGGTGACAATAAGAAACAAACTTTGTTGTCATATTAATTTAGCATTGAGTGGTGGCCTTTCTCATTGATATGTGCCGCTTGCCTGCTACCCTTGAAGGTTTTGTGCGTGGAACCAATCCAAAAAGTAATTGCATTTCAGTTAATACAATCTTTATCAAGTTTTTAGCTTTATGCACACTGCATTGTGCAGTGATTTTCTTGCTTGTTTTTATAAGTTCTTGCTCATGATGGGTTTTTAGTCTTCCAAAGGATAGTCTGTTGGAGTGGATGTGTTGAGGCATCCTACATGCCTAACCTATTTTTGGTCAGGCTCTTCACCCTTGACCTTTCTGGTTTTTTTTGCCAGTATAGATATATCTCTAGCTTTTGCCAGTATAGATTAAAAGACTCGTTTTTCCATCAAGGCAACGTGATTGTACAAGGAGAAATTGGTTTGTGTTGATGGCGAAACGTGTGCATGTCTGTTATGATAAATTGTGTAGCTGAGTTAATAGCAATACAGTTCCTTGTCTCTTGCCAGCTGTGCTTTGTGCTAAACAATCCCACCCTCCCTGTTCACTCAAGATTTTGAATTTAGGTTCAAGTTCAAGGTGGTGGCAATTCAAGTAAAAGTTCGATTGAAGTGGAGCAGAATCCTGTGGTCGGTTTTGTTGCCGTTTTATCCGCTTGCATCGCATCGGGTTTTGCTGGTGTCTATTTTGAAATGATTCTTAAAGGGTCCAGTACTTCTTTGTGGCTTCGAAACATACAATTGGGCCTGTTTGGGGCGCTTTCTGGTGTGCTTGGCGTGCTGCTTAAGGACGGTGCAGAAGTCTATAAAAAAGGCTTCTTCTTCGCTTATTCCCCTTGGGTGTGGAGCATCATCTTTATACAAGCTTGCGGTGGTTTACTAGTTGCCGTAGTGGTAAAGTATGCGGACAATATCTTGAAAGGTTTCGCAACTTCAATATCGATTATTGTTTCGACAATCGTAGCTATCTATCTGTTTAACTTCCACGTTTCATCATTGTTTGCTTTAGGGGCGGCTCTAGTAATATGGGCTGTGTACTTATACAGTTTACCAAAGAAGCCTGTATCAGAGACAGTAAAAAAGTAACTGCTTGATTTGATAGCTCAACATTCTTAGCCTTGCGTCCAGTTATTTATACACTGTTAACGTAGATGCCTTATTCAGACCACAGTTACATGTCTAATGCCGTTTCCAACATGCAGGATCTTTTGCCTGTTGCCGTGCTATTGGTCTATATTCATATATACTGTTCACATAATGGGTGCAATTACAGCTTCTATTATTTTGCACAACCTACTTGCATAGTTGCTTTCTTAATATTTTCGAATACTGGCGCTAAAAATTGAGGATAGTGCCTTTCACAGCGTACTGACGTGTTGTGAGCCGCGTTGTCCAAAAGAGGCTTTATAGACTTGCACCTTTAGGAAATTTGCTTTTTTACTTTCACTTGTTACGTAACTCACTACGTCATTTTGTAAACTACAAGCAAGCGAGATAATGCAACGCCGTCTTTTTTGCTTGTTTGCTGTTTGATAGTGTGGCAAGGCTACCAAATTGGTATGAATAGTGGGACATTGTATTGTTTCTCGAAAATTTGTTTCTCGAAAAGTCAACGGTTTTAGCGTCACGTTACATGCATTTCAAATCAACAAATTGTCGATGATTTCTGTTTTCATCACGTGATGCTCGATTAAAGTGCTACCACGTATTGTGTTTAAAATGATCGGTCCTGTCAAGATCTTTTAAATTAGCGATTTTGATCGAAAAAGGAACAAGTTTTTGATCCTTGAAATGATGCCCCTTGCATACTAAAATTTAGAACACATTTGATTCGGGCAGTCTTTCGGAATGGTCAGAGCCTCAAAGTTGTCAAAAACTGTCAAAACCATCATTTGCTCTTAATTTTACACTTGGGGCTCAAATTATGGCTTGCTCGTCAGCTACGCTTTGCTCCGACTCAGAGTCATTTTATGGGTTTAAAATTGATGAGTTGATTCAAGTTAACATTGTTTCATTTTAAATTTTGCAGTACGAGTTACTTAGGCCGCGTCATTCTGCAGAACGCTTATGCGCAATTATCTCGCACAATCTGTACATTTTTAACTCAGTCGTTGAATTAAATGCGTTTTGTTGCTAGTTGTAACAAGAAGCGTCTTAGTATTGCTTATTGTCTTTCAATCACTCTACAATCTACGGTGGAACAAAGACCATCTATTGCTCTTGCTTACTTTGGCAGTTTGGGGTAGCCAGTACTTCTGCAGCGCTTATCTTATGCAGCCGCTGCGACCGAACTAAGAAAGTTTCGTTACAGTGCTTTTCTCAAAACTAGAAGTCAAAAAAGAAGTCACTCATGCCTCAAACTTGCAACTTCAGCTTTAAAATGATATTTTTGCTGCCAATGAGATTCAAACTCGCAGCCTCCACCGGTCAGATGATTTACCATTTGAGCTGTGAAATATCAAGCTCCGGATAGCAATTACATATATTTGTTTTTGTGTGTGTTTTTAGTGTAAACTTCAGAAAATAGCTCTCTCAAAATCGTGTTTAAGTGTATGCATGACTTTTTATTATTTTTAGAAGCAGTTTAAATTTTCAATCCATTTGAACTTTTTTGTACTCAACTTGTGAATTGTGCAATTTTCTTACATTTTGATTTATGAAAGAAAAATGCCCGCTGTTGTATTATACATGATTATTAGTTATACACGTTTCGACGCATCAGTAGGAGCATTGTGCTTACATGTGATACAGTCAACATCAGATATAAGAGATTCAGATATAAGGGATTTTCGCTTATAAGGGACTACGCAAAAGGTCCCAAATGATCGGATCAAACTTTGCGGCAGTCGGTTATAAGAGAATTCGGTTATAAGAGACTGATTAAGCTGGTCCCGGCGGATCTCTTATATCCGAAGTTGACTGTATATCTGAAAGAGTATTTGCGTTCACGTTTAAGCGTAAAAGCATTGTCTCCACTCTACAAGTTTGTTTCACACAGATAAAGTTCACTTCGAGCACAGGGGTTTAGTGACATTAAAAGTTTGGCACAAGGTTATTTTGATACAAGTGTTGCTGTTGCCTGTATGATGCTTTCACAAATTACTTAGGCTTTCTATGACGATGACAATAGCAAGAATTAACTGCGCTAATTGCTATGACCTCCAATAGATAAGCATGTTTGTCTGCAACAATCAAAGTCCAAAATTTGCCAATTTTATAGGGAATGAAAGAGAGGATTTATATTATAATTAAGTAGTCATGCACGAACAATAAGACCGGTTTCGTCATTATTGGGGCTCTTCAGTGATGCGTATACCACGAGCAGGAAATCGAACCTTCAAGCTGTAGTAGACCTATCTATGATAAGTACCACTCGAACATCTGGTTGAACGCCGTTGCTGTTGTTATAGCTGCATTTTGTAAGTGAGGGATCGGATTTCCTGGCTTTGCTACTTGTGGAGTGCATAGAATCCACTATGCTGTAACTCCACAGCGGCACCTCACGACCAAGGCTTTACTTCAACAAGACGTAAGTATCCCGCTATACAAGTACATGAAAGGGCGGAAAGAAGAATCAATTGTACTTGCCATAGACAGAAGGTCTACTACATCTTGAAGGTTCGGTTTCCTGCTCGTGGTATACATATCACTGAAAAATCCCAATAATGGAAAAACCGGTCTGGTGCTTCCTTTGAGTTCATGTGTGACTACTTCATTTCATAGGGCCTCTACAGCTTGATCACTCAACTGTGCGCCGGTCTAATTCTCGTGATTAATGATGCATGTTCAATATTTAATTTTATATGTTCAACTTGTTCAATTTACATCATAAGGGTGAAACCTTTGTCACGGCTGGGCAAAATGTACCCAGCCGAATTTGGCCATAGGCTAAACTTGCATTTTCATGCCGTAATTTCGTAACGAATTTGGGCGTTGAGGTTCAAATCAACTTTTCGGAAGTCAATTAGCATTTTCAAAAATTAGAGGTGCCACTTTGATTTTTCAAAAAGCTAGCTATTTTAGAAAATTTGGCCGGTGTATTTCTCCATTAACAAAATTTTGGTCAATTGGCCGCAGGTTGTACATCCTTGCTTTAGATATTTATATTGGTGTATTTTGCTCTTCAGCATCACTGAGATTTGTTATTGAAATGGCTTTTAACATTGGCGTGCATGACTTGAGGGTGGCGTGTGTAGTACTATTAAAACTTTATAAAAGTGATTTATACCGAACATTTGCAATTTGTTCTCTGGAAGATATTAGTTGTAGGGTGAAGTATCTGGACTTACCCGTTGTTGTAGCTACTGCTCTTGGAGTAAATGCGGTGCCTAAAACGATTGTACTGTAGCTTATCCTAATCCCCACTGCATGCTGGGTCAAGATCAGCATGGGAGATAGCGACAGCCTTATTTTGAACCAATTACAGGCTGGTCGCTCCAGCACCGAAAAGTCGGACTGCAATCAATTGTTTTGCACGAAAAACGACTTTTGCGACACGCTGAGTAGGTACAAGACAGCTTCGCTGCATCTGGATTGTTCCACCGTTCTGTTCAACAAAGTTAACCGGATGGTAACAAGAAGCAGCCAATAATTCTAGACAGTATCTGTTAGATCCGCAAACTCAACCACTGGCGTGTTTAGAAAAGATTTCTGAGGGGGATCAAACATATGAAGGCAAAAAAATTTTTCAAGATTTAGCTATTTGAAACCGAAAGTTTTGCCCATTTTAGTCCCGAAGCAAACGTGATAATTTTTCTAGAGAAGCTTCAAAACGTAGATTTTATGCTCCCAACAGACATTAAAACTTTTTCTTTTTATATTTTTTGCTCCTGTTACTTTACCGTTTGGGGGAGGTATCGCCCTTTGTCTTTCTAAATACGCCGCTGAACTCAATCTAAAGCAGTGTCGCTGGTTTTCTTAGGAAGCCAGAATATCGAAAGACCATGTAGCTCCAGAGTTTGGACAATTTCTAGAGGTCGTAAATAGAGAAAATGTTGTCAAAACAAATAATGAATTGAAAAAAATCGTAACAGGATGAAATAACACTACAGTAGTTCTTCACAGGTGGACCTCGGGCCTTAGTACATGTGCCAAGTTGGCCACGGGTGGTTTTTTATTAGTAACTAAGTTAGGCTAAAAAGAACTACCCATAAAGTTAAAAATATATGGTAGTCTATAACTAGGCCACAAACTTCTGCTTGGTTTGAAAATGAACATGTTCAAAAAACATTGAAAATGCTGCAATGAGACAAAAATCAATTGTTCTAAGTTACAGTGGAACCTCGGTTGGCAACCACTTCAGTGCGGTCCCCAGTAATTTACTATGGTAATGCATTGCATTCTGTTTCAATAACGCGACCACCCCGGTTTCCAGACCAGGACCGCCATATTTTGCTCCACAACTGCAAATATAACTTCGCTAAAGCGACCACATGTACTCAATAATTTACTTTTGTGACCAAAACAATAAGAGTAGGTGAGCGCGTGCACACACAAAAAAAATGCAATTGGACAATGAATGACCAGTGTGACGTACACACAAAGATAAACCACTGACAGTGTTTCAGGTAGGTAAGCTACTGCTTAAAAATTTTAAATTCATTCTGCAGTTATTATTGACTGTACAGTATCTTACAAAAAACATATGGCACTTAGTAAAAAGAAACCGAAAGAACTTTCAACAAAAGGTTATGGTAACAAACAAAATGAAAGTGAGGGAAAATCTCAGAGGAAACTTGCTAAGATTTCGGCTTAAGCAAAACTCAAATGCAGGATACACTTTCTATTGGAAAGAGACGTAGCTTACCGTCTTGTACCTCTCTATGAAATTGAAAAAGGACTGTGTGAAATATCAACGAATGCATTAAGACGAAAATTAATTCGCGACTTTTTTAATAGTAGTGATTGAATGCATGCATATTTATGTTTTATCCTTTTAAAATAAAAACCAAATTTCGTTTTCAAATTGTGCTTACTTACCTAAACCACTGGTTTCATTTTGAAGTGCAAGTCCAACTGCTATAAACATGATGACCCAAAGCAAAATCCGCTGATACCACCACCCCGCTAACGCGACCGCTTGAATGCGGTCCCACAGGTGGTCAGGTAAGCGGGGTTCCACTGTATTTGCCCGCGTGCGCTGCGAAAAACTTTTTGATTGCCTGCCTTTGACATACTGCTGTAGATTTATTCGCTGCAGCACAGAGAGTTTAATGAGCACGAAAAGGAAGCACAACCTCTTCAGTCTAGAAAATGAAGAAATTAGAGAGTTAAAACACTTTGATTTAACACTAGAATTACCGCTTTTTCAAGCGCCCCAGATTCACCGCAAGGGAACAAAAAATCGTTTGCCCAATAGCTCAACAAATGCTGATTAATTGGAGATATTATTTTATGCTGTAAGTTTTACCCAACTTTACTGTAGACCTTTAAATCTCTTGAATCTTTACATGTGTAAGTTTGATGAGTTGGAAGTTTCACTATGTTCTGAAATAAACTTCATCGGCCCTAATCTACGAATTGCATTGTAAGCCTTCAACTCGCTTTGTAGCGGCTTTTCTGCAAGAAAGCTCTGATCTTCGATTCTGAAGAAAATTTGAAGCACTTTGATTTTGTTCCATTCGTAACAACCAATCCAAATCAGTTTCCGCTCTGTTTGGTATAAAATCGATTGCCTTGCGTTTGCGCTACGGTAGTCTACTTGCAGAGATGGTCAGTATCTAGATACGTATAGCCTACCGGCAATAGCATCACTCTACCTTTGTCTCGGTATTGAATTATCATTGCTTTAAAAGTATCGAGTATCGGTATCGATGTACTCTGTTTTCTTTTAATTATTCAATATTGATGAATTTGGCTGCAAAGAAGGCAAATGTAATGAAAATTGCAACACACTTCACGTTTTTGCAATCACACCTTTTCAGTTGTAGATACTTCATAGTGGCTTTGGTTCTCAAACGTAGTGGTTGTACTCATTCTTTTTTGCATGCTGCAAATTGCACCACTTTGATAAAAGCTTAGCAGCTGTCAATTACTATTGATATTTTTCACAGCATATATTCATCAGGTTTAACGGTTTTAAGCAGCAATTTGAAGATAACTATAGTAAAGGGCAGGTTTGGTAACAACATTTTTAAAAAATCGTGCGAGCTTTAAGCTTTCGTGATTTTGCTAAGTGCTGAACCTGCATGATTGCGTACATTAAACAGTCTTCAGATTTCGCTGCTGGTATGCTAAGCTCTTCTCGCTTTATTCTTTTCTCCAAAACATTTTCAATGAAAAAATTTGTGAAAAAAGCATGGCAATTTCAAGATGCTAAAAACGAGAAAATTTCAATTTTTTTCAAAAATGTCGCTTACCAGATTTTTGCATCTGGCGTGAAAGCAGCTTTGATTGTCTCCTACTTGATTATGGCGAAACGAGCTACATAACCTACACTGTGTAAGTCAAGTATAGGCCAAAAATGTGGTAGTCTATGCCAGGTTCCGCAAGCTTCGGCGGTTCGCAAACTGAAGTCGTACGCGCCATAAAACCTACGTCATTTAAATAAAATGCTTGCTCATCAATAGCATACGGCATCTTCCAATCAAGCTTTTTTACCTGTTTGGTGCGGGAGGCCACACTGTGGCCTTATTTTAAATTGCGGTAGACCATAACTGTGGCCTTGCAAGTTGCAACACCCTACACGACACTACTTGCATTGCTATTGCTTACAAATGAGTGTCTAGGGCAGGGGTGAGCAACCTTTTGCGGTTTGCGTACCGAAATCGGCCTAATCAATGACAATATTCTTCCGCGTGACAACCAAAATTTGTGAAAACATACTACTTGACATCCTTAAAGGTGTACGCATGTGAAGACCCTTGAAGAAATAATAAAAATTTACCCTAACTGTGAAAACACAATTGTGGTCGATCCTCGCGATCGCAGCAAGAATCGGATGATGACTCTATTTGAACTTGCTGGACAGCTATAGCTAACCTGGTCTGTCCTCATAGTTGCCATTTTAGATATTTTATATCTAGATTTAGATATTTTTGGTTGAATTTAGATTCTAAGATTATCAATCTAGATGATGGATATTTTTCTAGATGATTTTTTAAAAATTCTAGATGTTTTCTAGATGTTTGATTTATATGCTGTTTTTAGGAAGAGAATTTATTGCAAACAAAATTTTAAGTATTTGAAATACAGTCAAACCTCGTTTGTCGAACACAATTTGTTCTGGAAGGCTGTTCGAAAACCGATTTGTTCGAAAATCCAATCATTAGAAATAATAAAAAGATTAATTTGTTTTGTACACCAAAAGAATACAGTCAAACCTCGGTTTTCGAAGGTCTCGGAGTTCGAACAGTTCGGTTTTCGAACAAATTAAGGGGAAGATTAACCTGAACCAAAGAGAAACCGAGGTTTGGCTGCACACGTTGTGTTGAAAAGAGCCTTTGACAGTTTGTGCAGACGCATTTTCCACCGGCAAGAGGGTGATAACCTTTTTTTTTTGGAGACCACCTTGTCCACGCGTGGAATAAGGTCAAGTTGAGGAAGTGTCGTATAACATAAAGCTGACGCAGGCAATTGCAAGATCCTGATCACTGACCCTTGGCCACAAATAGTTGGCGAATGCGGCCGCGTGGACATGGTGGTCTCCAAAAAAACAAAACTACATGTTTTGTGAAAATACAGTATATTCCAGCAAAAACTTGATGCAAGAACCTACCACAATTTGTATTTTATTTCTTAATCCTTCAATATGCCACAATAGTCAAAAAGTAAAGCCTATGAACAGAAATTTAGAAAAGAATGGCTAAATGATCCCATTTAGATATTTTTTTTGGATGTTTTATTTTTCAATCTAGATGATTTTTGAAGTCAATCTAGATTATTTTAGTCAAGGAAATGTGGCAACCATGTCTGTCCTACGTGAGAACAGAAACAAAAACCAATTCGGGCGAAGAAGCAAGAAATCTGTATAAAGCAACTATAGCTTTACAGAAAACAATTACCGGTAGCAACTTGTCCTAATCGGCGTTAAAAGCCGCTAATTCAGCATCTAAAAATAAAGCAAAAAGACAAGCAACACACAACTACGCAAGAGTCAGAAAATGATCACAAAAACCTAAAACTACAGTTTACTGCACTAAGCATAGCCAAGTGGGCCAGATAAGTAAAACTGATAAATTTAGTTTACAAACTAGGTTGGCGTTGGTACCGGTAAGAAATTTAACTAGGATAGGACGGTACGAGCACTACAGTATGGCCAAGAGAAAAATATAACTGAACTAACCCGAAAAGTAAATTCCCAGTAAAACTAGCTTCTGCCTTGCCTCAACGAAAAAATATAAAAACTAACAAGCAACGACCACGCTGACCTAAACTGAGAATAACTCTGAGACGAAGGCATAACGCGTGCGTCACGGTAGCGACTATGATTCATAACACAAGACATAAAAGGAAAAAGCGATAAGTGACCAAGGCGCCAATGATAAATAGGTTAACTGGACACCACGAAATCTTACAATATAACCAAAATTACATTTATTCACCTTGAAAAAAAGGCCCAAACAAAAACAATGCTTTACCTCTTTCAAAACAAACCTGCACAATTAACTTTTTAAACAAAACTTAAGTTACTTTTCAAAGAAAATATCGGTCCGATAAAAAGTTTTGATTACTTTTCTTGTGCTATATTAGTTAGACTTCTGCTGCTGCATTACCGCTGACAGCGATTTTACATCGAGTTTATATTTGGTGACCTTCAGAGATATACACGAACTATTAGTTTCATCAGTCAGGTTACTCCAATTATGAGACTTAATAAAGTTCATAACTAAGAACAAAGATTCACCACAAGCATATGTAGATGGAAACATGGAGAGTACAGTAACAAGCAACTGTAACTGGCATGCGCTGTACAGCTTCATAAACCAAGCTGAATTGAATAAAAAATGGCGGCGCAGACGAACGATATTACGTATTGTGTAGCCAAATTACTAGTACGCTCGTTTCGAGAAAATACGTTAAGGTTGCGAACTCACCAAATTGTTACGTCATAATACATTACTTTGTAGCCATATGGCATTAAAAGCACGAAAAGGGTGAAATTAAATAACAGATTGTTAACCAACAAAAATGAAGAAACAGACACCGAGTTCCATACGACAACACTGCGGCTTGTAAGTTATTAACTTTTTCATTTTGAAGGGGGAAGGATCTCGTTTCCTAGGCCTCGCTCATGTGCCGGATAGAAGTGTTCGCGTGCCAAGTTTGGCACGCGTGTCAGGGGTTGCCCACCCCTGGTGTAGGGCTTCTGAGTGGGATTCCCGAAATCCTGTGTAGGGCTCCCCGAAATCCCGTGTAGGGCTCCCCGAAATCCCGTGTAGGGCTTCCCGAAACATCCAATAAACATGTTCTGTCGCCATTTGCAGGTTATTTTTTTAGATTTGACTTTATATTTGTGGGTACAATTTGTTTTAATTCAGCACTTTTTGAGTAAGCGTATTTGTATAAACAGGTACACAGCTTTACCGGCCCATTAAAAATAAACAAAGTTTTGCAGGGATATTTGTTTACATATCAGCCTCCTAACAGTAAAGTTTTGCTTGGTGATTAAGTATAAATTGCCAGACATTACCAAATAAACTTGTTAGTTGATTGATATTATTTTCGAATACTGGTTTATATTTGTGTCATTTCAATATTGGTTTGTTTTACATAGGAATATATATTAATCTGAATGGCGACACTCGTTCCACAGCTAACTCCAAAAAAACGTCTCGTGATTCTGCGAAAAAAATTGTTTAGGTTACGTTCAGCAGCGAAATAATTGAAAACTTTAAATACTGGTAGATCAGTGAGTCTACTAACCCCCTCTATCAACTTTCCCGGCTTTCCCTTCTATGATATTGCTAGCTTGAAATAACAACGATTCACATTTCTGTTTATCAACCGGTTTTGCCGATATTGCCTGCTTGAAACAGCAACGATTCACTTTTCTGTCTATTAACCGGCTTTGCCGGTGTGCATTTCACAAATTACTTTTCAGCTGGGCATCGGTTCAGACGGCTAAAATTTATCATCATTGCCTTTCATGAAGCTTTACGCCCCCCTCATCAGAACGCAGTTAATTTTAACTTTTTTTCGTTAATTTTAGGCCTTTTTTCTTTTTCGCACAATGGGGGTAGTATCAGTATTTGATTTCGAAGTTGTTACAAGCCATGAACATGTCCTACACTTCAATCAAGTTCCTATAAAGATGTTAAGCTTTATCATGGAACGTACAGGGTGTTTGATCTCAATATGTCATTGTATGACAACTTATATCTCAATAACTGTAGAAGATATGAAAACCAAACTTTTTTTTTGAAAACTAATGATCTTAAGTTTACGCAGCAAAAATTTAAACTCAAAAATCAAAGAAATAAACGTTTTATTAAACTTTTCACAAATGTTCAATATATAAGCCCTTGGTTACACGGCACACATCGAAACGGTATTCCATTTCTTGCCAAACTCGAACAAGCATATCGGGGTCGATGGTTTTCAAGGCCTCAGCTATCCGAGTCTTCAGATCATCCACTCACGTTGGAAAAGGAGGAACGTAGACCAAGCCTTTTACATAACCCCAGAGAAAAAAGTCACACGGCGTTAGGTCTGGAGATCTAGGGGGCCAATGCAGGAGCACGCAATCATCATTTCCGGCTCGTCCGATTCATTTGTTATGCAGAGTAGCGTTCAGATACTGTCTTACATTGAGGCTCCAGTGAGGTGGTTTCCCATTCTGTTGGAAAATAAAGTCTGTTCGCTCTCCCTCAAACAAAATTTCCATCATTCAATTTTGCAGCATAGCAAGGTACGCTTCACTGTTGACCGTTGTTCCTTCAAAAAAGAAAGGCCCATACACCCACTTCTTCGATATGGTGCAGAACACGTTCACCTCAGGAGAATCTCACACATGCTCCTGTATTGCATCAGGATGTTCAGTTCCCCATATGCGTGTGTTGTGTTTGTTGACTTTGCCAGTTACGTGGAAGGTTTCTTCGTCACTAAACACAACACCGTCATCAAATCCGTCTTCTTCCAACATCACCTGCATTTGGGTACAAAAGTTTTCGCGAGCTGATTTGTCGGTGTCTTTCAAATGCTGGAGCAAATGCAGTTTATAAGGTATCATATGCAGGTGTTTTCTTACCACTCGCCAAACGGTTTTTGAAGGCATTTAAAGTTCAATACTAGCTCTTCTGATTGACTTCCTGGGGCTCCGCTGAGAGATGCTTTGAACTCTTTCGATTGTTTCAGTTGAAGGTGCTGGAGCAATTCTTTTGCGGGAGCACAAACATCCCTCCTCCTTAAATTTCGCGTGCCTTTTCTGTATGGTACGTCGGTCTGGTGGCTGCTTTGAAAATCCTGTCCGAAATTTACGTTGAACACATGTCCACGAGTTGTTTTTTTTCAAATTCCAAAACACAAACGCTTTCTCCATTCCGGTAAAAGACATTTTTAGCAAAAAAGAGGCAAATCGGTAGAAACGACATTTTACCCAAAAAGCTTAAACCTTGATTGTGACGTAACAATGGTCTGGTGAAACCACCGCAGCAACGAAATTGGAGATTTTACCTTTCCAACGAAACCAATTTTATCCTGCTATTTTTGCCAGTTACTGAGATATGAGATTTTCTAAAGTGGCATTGTGAGATGAAACACCCTGTATATTTACCGCACGTAACATGTGCAATGCTGGTCAACCTGTTCACCGGTTGAACTGATATGTGGGACGTTGATGTCCGGCATTATGACTGCACTTTGGCAAAACCTTTTAATATCAAGAACAGATGACATTAATGTGACAGATCACTGCCAAAGCTGACGGTTAACCTGGTGCAACATCAATTTGATCCTGGTTATCAACATGAGTTTCTGAAATCAATTCATTGAAAAATTGTCATTTTTCATAGGTCGAACTTAGTCTGAATATCCCAACTCTTGATCTAGGTCTTCACAAGCAGGGGCGTAACATTTTGTTTCGTATGTAGCGAAGGGCTAAAAGAATTTTTATCTCAAACCAAGGCAAAATGACTGTTTTGCCACTTTCGGCTCGAAACAAAAATGAAAAAAGTTTTTAGAAATCAACTTTCTAAAAGTGAGTTTTTTGCCAAGGTTAGAAATTTCTGAGGAAAGGGACGAAAGACATTTCTGTCTCCAGACAAAGTTAAAGACTTTTTTTGCAGATCAACTTTAGAAAGTGAGTAGTTTGGGAATTTAAAGATTTCTGGGGTTGGAGGCTTCATCTAACAGTCATATGTTTGACTTACTTTATCCCTATTTTCAGAAACGTATTCATCTTTAGGACTCTGCTTTGTAATTTTACCAGTAAGTGCAGTTATAATTGCGAGATTGTGGTGAAACAATACCGCAACAAAGACTTACTTTAGTTGTTAAGACAACTTTTATGGGAAAGAAATTAGAAGTTGCTGTATGATCAAAGTGACCGCTGGCGGTAATTTAAGGTATATCGCATGCTACCAGGGGGAGCAAGGGAAGCTTGAGTCCCCAGTCGTACCTGACAAGTTATTACACTAAATTTGTATTGTAAAATATTCTTTCGTAAACAAACCAAAATGAGGTATTACACGAAATTTTAAAAATATTTACTCCCTCCAATTAAAAGTCCTGGCTACGCCTATGCTTTCAACCCTAAACTGTGCTAACTGCGCTGAAATAAAAATCAACCTGCAGTAAGCTGACCACGAGTTAGAAACTGTGAAAGTTTCAATGTCAGAACGCATAGATATAAGCAACTGAAATTCAAAAACGGTCAAAATGACGCCACCGTAAAACGGAATTGACTGAGTGTGAGATTTGTCATCGAAAAACTGCGAGTTGATCACACAGAGCGTTCCGTTGCACATGGTATAGATGAGCGGAACAGATCTTTGTAATAACAAAACTCGCGTTTCAGGATTAAAACTACTGGTTGCACCACCGCAACAACACGTATGAGTGTGGGCTAACTCGAAGAGCATAAGACCATATCACAATGTCCCAAACTCTTCGTTTTTCTTGTGTTTAATGACTTGAGTAAGTTCCAATCTCATCACTTTAATTTAGCATTCGCGCGGTCATGTTTAGGCAGGCACAGGTCTATTTTTTTTTTTATTTCTCCTTTGTTCTTAAAATTTCTCTGAACTTTTTTTAATTTGTCAGCCAACCATTAAAAAATGGAATTACCTGTACTCAATTTAGTTGCATGAAGCCAATTATTTGTAGCAGTCAAACCCAGGCTGTTTGACTAAATCTAATACACGAAGTGTACCTGAAGAACTAAGAAACGTGAATTTTAAAAAGGCCTTGGTCAAACTGTCTTTTTAGAACGCCAAAATTTTTTTCAAAAAGTTGGTCTAACCCAGCTCTTTTTTCTGGCTACGCTCTTAGGTCAAAGGAGACGACACAAAAAATACTAAAGCATTGCAATATTATTGCATGCATTAGTTTTGAATCGCGTCCATGCATTACCACTGCATTGTTTTTGAGTCCTAAAAAGATTGGTGTGAGCTAAATTCTCTTCTTAAAAAACCGTTGGGAAGGAAAGAATAAAAGGAACAAAGCAGTCAAATCTAGGGTTTTAAGAGGAGAAACCCATAGAAGAAAGAAGGCAAAGAGAAAGTACACATTACGAAAAGGGCTGCGTTTTACAGAAAAATGGTCGCACCAACGTCGACAATCAGTGTAAAAGTCGCAACATAAGAGAGAAAATACAAGAAAAGCAAATGCCTTGCCGTGCCTTGTTCTAAGAAAATGTCCTGGCTATCCTGCCATCAATGCGCGGGCCGTCAGAAAAGAATGTCAGGTCGAGAATGCGTGCGATCACGCTATAAGAAAGTAAAAGCACGGACGCAGTCTTCCGAAGGTTTTTTAAACTCGAGAGTTAGCGCGAGATTTGCTCTGTGAAGCCGCTGGGACCATGTTTGGCGGGAGCTCTTTATCTGTTGTTTTCCATCATGATGATCTTTTTTATAAACTTTATCTTGTGATGGAAGCCTTTTGGTGCTTCTTATTGGGTTGAGGACTTTTTTTTAAATCAATCGTGCTCCCCCCCCCCTGGTACATCATTTTAAAATAGCGAGACCTATCATCAACATGCATTCTTTGTCGCTACTACTAGGCCTATGACTGCAGTAAATATTTGAAATGCTGAATTTAATCAATCTTGTGAGAATTGCTCTACCAAAAAAGATACCTTAAAACAGGGACTCCCAATCTGGGGTCAATCAACCACTACGGCAGGCATGTGCAACTCAAAATAGTAAAAGGCACCATAAAGAAGTATTGCATCACCCGGTGGCGTGCCGTGGTTCTCGAACCAAACATAAAAATTTTTTTGAGAGCAGCTTTTTCCTAGAGGTTATTTTGCTCATTTTGGTCTCGAAATTAACATCAGATATTTTTGTGGACGACCATTTTTTTCAAAGAGCTTTTAGTTCCTATTTTCGACTTGGTGGATTTTTTCCTTCAAAAAACAAAGATGGAAGTCAGTTTCAGAAAGTCAGTCAGTCAATCAACTTGTGCTGAAAGTCTGGCGGACTGTATATTGCACAGCTCTGCTCTTGAAGGTTAGATAGTTTATCCCAAGGGATATGTAAAAAATTTCTATAAGTTACTCGTAGACAACTTTTCTTTCAATTAAAATACAGTATGTGGCGTACATGCTGTAAGTTAGTGCGTAGTGGTAATTGCAGTATAAATATCAACCTCATTGAGCGCGATGATTTTTTGCAGAGCTGGAGTCTCGGCCAAAATCTTCGAGACTGAGACCGAGGCGAGACATTGACGTTGGGAGATCGAGATGAGACCGAGACTTTCAGCAAAAAATCGAGACGAGAGCAAGACTTGAACGTGCCGAGATCGAGACGAGACACGAGACTTTTGAAACCAAACGTTTACAAAATGTCGCGAATACTTTTACTCTAAATTTTGGTCATTCCGATGAATTTCCGAACACGTTGCAATATACCAGGCTATGAGCTATTAAATAAGGAACAAGCTATTTAATAAGGAATACGTGAAAATAGTTATGTATCGTTACACACGCATTAACATAACGCTACTGCATGTAAAGCTATTCTTTTCAGTATAAGTTAGAATTAATGTGGGTTTAGAGCAAAACTGTCGAAAATTCTGCTTACTTTATTCAATTTTGAAACGGACCTTTAAATATGACCAAGACATGCCCATTTTCCGAGACTTCAAGGTGCTGAGACGAGACCGAGACCAAGACTTCAGACCTTCGAGACCGAGGCTTTGAAAAAGTGTCTTGAGACACTACAGCTCTGGTTATTTGCTCCGATTTACAGTTTGTGACATTTACAACACATCTGAAATCAAAATGCTGAGAAAAAATAAATATCATTTGATTGGCAATGACTTCTTGTTTTTTATGGTGAATAGAAAGAAGGGATTCATATAATGTACAACCGGTTAGAGTTTTGGGCTAGAAACTATGAAGCTTTACCCAATCTACCAGTAAAATATCCCTGATAAACGCTACCTTTTGTTTTATAAAGACTTGCCACTGCAAAACTAGGTTTTCCACTTTGTCGTTGTGAAAACAAAGATGCGGGTACGTTTTAACATCTATTTCGATATGTAGGCAGCCTTATCGCTGACACTTCTAAGGATAAATTACCCCACAGAAAAATAAAACAAGAGCATCTGTCTCACTGCGAAATAGGTCTTAGAAAAAGTGATCAGTGATACAATTTATTATTAGCCAATGAAGTTCTTTAGTACATTCAGTCTTGCTATCACGAATTTGACTTGAAAGAAGCATTGCACGTCTGAGGTTCCGTTATGCAGTGGGGGACAGGTTACTTTTAGTAACTGAGGTACAGTAGCATTTACCTTGCGAAAAAAGTAACTTAGTCTCAGTTTTAGTAACAAATTTGAAAGGTAAAGAGTTACAGTTACTAACAACAGTTACTTTCAATGACTAAAATTTACGATCCAAATTGGAGGAGTGACATATTTTTGCTGCAAAGCGAAATAGCCGAACCGCCAATTGAGAACGCATTTTATTTGCTTGGAAAGCAAAAGCTTGAATTCCTAAAGCAATATTGTTCTCCTTCAATATTCAAAAGCCATTTGCATCCTTGTTAAAAGGAAGCGGAAGCCAGCGAATGGAACACAACTTTTAACGGATACCCCACTACGATAGCCTTTAACCTCGATGGCGATGTTTAAGAGATTTTTCTATTGATGCCTCAGTCTTCCCGAGATCTACAGTTTCTGCAATAGCTCCATGGTTTGTGTTAGTTGCAGAAATGCGTGGCTTCGAAAATCGGCGTCTAAAGATGATCCATGAACATTGCGACGAATAGGATTCGAAACAATGCTCGCATCAACCAGTGAAGCACACTGGTTTGAAGTTATGAGCAGCTCTTCAGCATAGGACAGGCGTAGAAACGACTCCACTATTGTAGCACAGTGTTGAACTCTTGATGCAAGCACGTTTGGCGTTGGCATATGCAAACTGATTAGCCAAAGTGTTCATACCGCCTTCGTGACGTCCTCATATCTGCTCGCCAACATAACCGGGATTCTGGTGTCATATGAATTTTCGATTACATGAGTGAGGCCAACTATAACATTGGTTTGATCTTGAGGGGAGCAAATATGCTCAACTCCCAAGCGGTCATTATAGAACTACTCTATAACGACTGAACATTTCTCTTTCATACTTCTTGACTTTGAATATAATTTATTCCCACATAATCTCTAACAATTTCTGGTTAATCGGTCAAGGATAAAAGGTCCAAAATTTCCAGTTAGTCCAAAGACCCAATGAAATCAAATTTTTTGACCACAAACGTAAACTATTTTTTCATTATGTAACGACAAACTAATGAAACTTGTAACACCAAGTTCCTTGGTTGCACTTATGTGAGTTGGTCCCAGAATAGCGCTAAAATGGTTAAACCTCCCCCACATGCGCTGCGTCCGATCAGCTGGTTGCCCTAATAGCCCACTATTACGCAAGATTTTCTTTTCATAGTTACAAACGTATATTTGGTGACTATGATTTCTATGCGTGTGTGGCCGTTAATGCTGAACATTTTCGTATGATTTCTATACATATGTTATTCCTGTATTGCATAAGCAAGTAGACCTGCTGGCCTATTTTTCCGTAAATTTCCCCTTAAACTTTAAATGTCATAAACTATGCCATAATACTGACATTTTAACTCATGAATTAAGATTGCGCACACTTAAAAACAGCAAATAATTTTACAAACTTTCATGCATTCATTTGATTAAATGAATTGGAGCATAAATTCAAAGTTGCGAAATGCTGCTGAAGTAATTAATGTATTTTCAGAAATTAACTAATGAAGTAATACTTACGCTTTTTTTGTAATTGTTGCCCTAGCTATAAAACTTCAAGCCTCCTGCGATGCGTATGTTCCTTGCTCCCGCCACAAACGCAGCCAGGGAAGAACGAAGTGAACCGAAGCCCAGAGTCCAGCATCTACAATTAGGTTATTTCAATAAGTTACGTTATGGTTTAAGTGGATAACCTATCAACCAGCTTTTTGTACTAAAGAAGAGAATCATTTTTTTTAAATCCTGCAAGACTTCGCTTTAGAACATGGCATTTTGTTCCACTGTGCTACAAGTGATAAAAATGTTCTATGAGTTAACACTAGAATTACCATCTTTTCAACCTACCTAAAATTACCGCGAACGGTCAAAATGACCGTTTGTTCAATTACTAAAAAAGGCTTAATAGCCAGGCATTATTTTATGTCATACGTTTTTTTGACTGCTGCGTTAGACCTAGTAATATCTTGAATTATTGTAAGTGGGAGTTTAACAAATCGTAAGATCCATTTTGTCTTGGAATAAACTGCATAGGTCCTAATCTAGGAAATAAATTGTAGGCCTTTAACTTTTTTTTAGCTGCGTTTCTGTTAGTACGTTTGGAGCTGGTAATCTGCCTCTCGATTTTGAAGAAAATTTGATGCATTTCAATTTTGCTTCGTCTTTAGCAACCAATCCAAATCAAATTACGCTGTGTTAGATGTAAAATGCCTAATAACTGTCACCTAGCACTTGCGTTGTAGTAGCCTACTTGCATCATTGCAGTCACTGTCTTACTGCCAAAGTCGACAAATTTACAGGATGTTGGATCAGTTTTTTGCCCATTATCAATTGCAGTCTCTGAATTTGATTCATTTGAAAAAACCTTTACCATGTAAGTCGAATTGAGTCTGATAATGCTATCCCCTGATCAAAGCGTAAGATAAAAATGTAAGCGTAACACTTACTTTTGCATGAATAGAGGAGTGACAGCATTTCTGTCAAAAAGAAAGGTTAAAGACCTGCGTTTCTTTTGGAGATCAATATTTTCATAGCGACGTTTTTCTATCTGCTCCAAAAAAGGTGAATACCTTTTTTTCAGAAATATACATTTCAAAAGTGAGTATTTTGCCCAGTTTTGAAATTTCTATTGCGGGGCTGAAAACAATCTGGAGGCTTCAGCCATCAATCCCGGAATTGTATCCCTATGTCGACGAGTATATTTATCTTACGCACCGGTACGTAGTTTTTACCTTTTAGTGCAGTTGTTGTTGCAAGATTGTTTTGATACAATACAGTAGCCCAACAAAAGACTCTTAATTACAAAGATAATCATAATGATGAAAAAATTAGTGGTTTCTGCACGGTCAAAATGACCGTTGGCGGTAATTTAAGATAAATCCATTTTCATCCCCCCTGTGCTCGTTGCCATGCAATTAAAATTAACATGCTTAAAGTCATCCTAGATGTAGGAAAAATCAGGAAGTTAAAGTGTTAATGCACGCACCTAATCACAGATATAAACGATTAAAAATCAAAAACGGTCAAAACGACCTCTCACGTAATTCTAGTGTTAAGAGCAGGCTAGTCAGGGGCGTCATGTAATTATATGACTAGGATACTCTAATGAGGAGTCTACTAACAGCTCAGTAATAACAATTTGCCATGGCATTATCAAAAAACTAGTGTTATATTACCAATATCTTAGTGCTGTTACCACATATCATTCTAATTTATCAGGCAACTTACCAGTAAGCCTTTCTATTTGCATTTGCTTTCAAACTGACAGTCGATGATAAGTAGAGCGGCAGCTAGCCACTCTTTTTACTTTGGTGGGACCAGACAGCATTATGTCGTCACCAAAATTATGGCAAAATCAAGCTTTTTTAAAGAGTTTAAGAAAAACGGAAAATCATGCTGTAAAAAATGCTTAAATACTTAATTTCTTGCTGCATCGTCGGTGAAGCTTAAACTTTTAAATAATTATTGCTAGTAGAAGCAACTAGTTTATATCTCCCAAAAAAGCTTTCAATCGCGTTATCTTTGGTCAGTATTTCTGAAGAATATTAAGTAAACAAATTGTGCAAATAGTTTGTAAGTATGACGTCTTCTTATTTCCTAAAAAAACGAAATTTCTTAGAGTTGGTTGGTCAAGTCCTAACTTTTATTTAAGTAAAAATCCGCTTTTCTCTGTGAAAAAAATGCAAATTAAATGAGTTTTCTTCAATTATTACGTCTTGAACGCATTACGATGTTTACCTCGGAGTAATGATCAGTTGTGCCAAGTTTTATGTTTGTATGCCCAGTGGTTTTGGGAAAGTTAAAACACGCAGAAAGACAGAATTGTACTTTTTAATTTAGAGTAGCCGGTATGCTGGCGTCGCTGGCAGGTTCTTCGTCACTTAAGTCCAGGTTTAAAATATTGTTTCAGCGATATTCTGCTGCTCCGAATTCACTCAATTGATGATTTTGATAACCGCAAAAAAAATTAACGTGTTTGGCACAAATTTTTGCTCCTACAACAAGTATGATTTAAAAAGTGATCTAGTGAAAAACGTTATAGGCATAGCCTTTCTTCCCATGACACTAATCTCTTTGTTCTTCTACATGAGCAAGCAACCATGACATGCTAAACTAAACGGGGGGATGGCGGCTCCAAGGCAGCGATTGTTTTCCAAAGTACAAAAATTTTGTCTTAAGCAATAGGTCTATTTCACGACTTGTTGGTCTCCCATTTGCAATTAAATTTGTGACCTCAAGGTTCTGGCTAGGCCCTAGGTTTATGCATTTTTCATTGCTTACGCGTTGCCAGTAAGGCAAAAGTGGTCTTGCGTTTCCATCAGTTTTTAACCATGACCCCAGTAAGCATATGAAGTTATTTTTCAAAAGGTATTGAAAATGCAGCCAGTGACACTATTTCGACCTATCAGGTTTCTTTAGTGCAGTTGGTGACCGACAAGTACCTAGTGGTTTTGAACAAAGCATAGTTTAGACCCAACCGCCACTCATTCACTAGTGATACGGCTTCGCAGAGTACTGACAGACCATCCACCACAGTGGACATAGTGTAGGTCCCACATGTGTAACGGTCTAAACTATGCTTCATTTAAAACCTCTAGCTACTTGTCGGTCACCGACTGCACTGAAGAGACCTAATCGGTTGAAACAATGTCACTGTCCTGCAGTTTGCTCAAAATATTAGAAATGTTTTACATACAGTGCGATTTTACTCAGAATTTGTTTTTTCTTAGAGATGTTGAACTTTTACAAGTTCCTATGTTGGCGAGAGAGTTATCGGCAAGAGAATTTAAAAGGACCTTGCCTTTTTTCCTAATTTATAGCTTTGACCCCGGTCGCTCCAACAAGCTACAAGCAAGCAAAATAACAAAATTATTTCATTCCAATACTGTGCAACTTTTCCCAAGCAGGGCTGGCCATTAGATATGCCGCTTTAAAAAGTATTTTTTCAGGCGACTGCGCTGTTTTCGTCGTCTATACATTTGTGAATGATGTTCTTTTTCACTACAGGTAGACATTCGAAAATCCGGCCATCGAAAATCCGGTACATTCAGTTTTACGGCATGGAATTTGAATTTTTATTTTGATAGCGTTAGGCCCCAGAATCAACTGTAAGTCATGCATACAGCAATAGCATATGCTCCTCCTCATTTTATGATTTATTTGCTGCTGTTTGCTCTCCATTATGAATTCAACAAGGAAAAATGGTGGCTTAAAACGTAAACATCGTGTGTAGTCCATCGCAGAGAAGGTGGAAATGCTAAGAAAACTGGATAGTGGCATATCTGTGCGAACCATTTGTGAAACATTCAGTATAGGCCATAGGTCGGCAACCCGCGGCTCCGGAGCCGCATGTGGCTCTTTTGCTGACTACAGGTGAAGACCTTTTTTTTTTTTTTTGGAAAACACTTATGACCTATGCTCCGTAGAATTATTCTGGCTCTCATCGGTCTCCTTGCTGTGGTAAAAGGGTCCAAATGGCTCTTTGACGGTAAAAGGTTTCCGACCCTTGGTATAGGCTCTTACATAGTTATTTTTGAGGGTACCATAATGATTGCAATTTTAAGGTACGATACTTACTATTTCATTCACTTCCACTAAAATGCTAAGAATTTCATAATTAATCTTCTAAGGATTAAATACACAGTATTTAGATGAATTAAAATTCTCTAGAACCATTGCATTTAGTAAGAAAATAAAAATTTATTTGCTGTTCATTTAGTGTTTGATTTTCTTTCTGTAAAGACTGTAAAAGTAGCAGTTCTCTGTTATGCAGTATATATTGATATTTATAATCTTCGAAAATCCGGCACTCCTCAAGTCCAGAAGTTGCTAGAATTTTGAATGTCCACTTGTATTAAATAAATAAACTATTTTGCGGTAGGTTTATTTCATGACTTGCACGTAAATTTTTGTATGCATTTTTGTGATATCAAGTTCTTTGTCTGCGATATTTGCCTGGTTCCGGCATAGCAAGGAAAAGGGCTGCACCTTACTCCAGAATCGTGCTCCCTATTCCAGTAGTTCTACTATTGATACAAAAATGTTTCCTCTAAGTCCAGTTTTACACATTAGCAGGCCTACTGTTTATTTTGGTGTTTTCTTAACCTTGGGATTTCAAGGCATTCAACTTTGCCCGCCAACTTCTCCACTTTCAAATTAATATTAATCTTCCTTACAAAAAGCCTATTAATTACAAATTTTATGTGTTAACCCTTTCCGGTCCTATTTTCGGGGGCCTTAGGTTTTAGCCAGGTCCAACTTTTTTTTAATAATTTAATTTTAAAAAGCGTTTTGGCATGCATAAAAAATCGATGCTTGAAAAAAAAGAGTTGGAGAAGAGTTTTTAGAAAAAAGAATTTTTAGACCCACTGTCGAAAGCTTCTTGGTCGCTATCATCACTTGATAAATCTGAAAATTCCTCATCAATTTCAAAATCACTTTCATTCTCATCGCTTTCAAAAAGCAAGTTCATTGCCACAGCATCAGATATATTTCTTTTAGCCATGATGAACAAGAAATAATTGACAGTAAAACCACTACAAGCAACAGTGTTTGTTTTCTTATAAAGTTATTCTAGGAAAAGCAAGAGTTGTTTTTTTTATCAAGAGATTCTGGGAAATCATGTAATTCTAGGAAGAGCAAGAGTTGTTTTTTTTATCAAGAGATTCTGGGAAATCATGTAACCCATAACCACGGTATTATAATTACTAATACAGAGGTCTCTATGGTGTCGAACACCTTCTTTTTGGCGGATTAGTAAAGCTCATAACGCTTGAAAAGCAAACAGATGTCAGGAGTAGCTAAGAAGTTCAGAGACTTTTAAAATAAACCTTGTCGCCTGAGAGGCGACATAGGACCTATAGGGGAAAAAACCAATGTCGCCTCAGAGGCGACATAGGACCGGAAAGGGTTAATTTCCCAAATCGCACGGAGGGAAATAAATTCAAAATTGCAGAAGTGCGCCGAAGTGTCACAAATGCGACACACTCAGCTCATAAATTCAAAGTAGTCTTTAATTACAAAAAGTAAACACCATTAATTGGCACAACTCAGTGATTCTCAAAGTGGAATCTAGGAAGCAAGCTCAGGGCTCTGTAAAGCTACATTGAAAAGCAACATTTGGCACATTCGCTGCCAGCGCTTTATTGCCCGCCTTTGTGTGATGTTAACTTTAATAAGTATTAATTTAATTAGGGGTTCCATTATAATAAAAACAACGTAAAAGATGTCAATCGCAAAAAAAGTTTAAGAATCACTGATATAAATAAATAAGCTAAAAATATTAAAATTTAAAAGACAATAAGCAAATAAATTTCGCTAAAATCGCTTCTTCAGTGCTCTAAAAGAATTACAAGTCAAACGCGATTATCCGAATGCAATTATCCAAAATTTCGATTATCCGTAAGAAAAATTTGTTCTCCGAATTTTTGATTCAAGGATCTTACCATTGACAGCAAAAATCGATTATCCGAAAAATCAATTATCAGAACGAATTCCGTGTCCCCAGAGCATTATTGATAATCGGGTTGCACCAGTATAAACGACAAAATATAAGGAAACTGGCATTTAGTTATGCTGACGCTCTGCACTCCACCTATGTAGCAATTATTACGCATTACCGCCATTGCAATTCAATTTTGATTTTATGGTATTACCTTCAAAGCAGCAAACCGTAATAATAAAAAGTTCTTTTTACGAGGGGCATACCAAAAGCTCTGTACAATGGCTATTAAATTTTCCATTGTTTACTTTACATGCCATCTGTTACAGCTATTAGACATTAGTCATCGCACTAATTACGTATAAAATTACTTGCTTATATCTTTTAATTTTCATTGATTTTTTTTTAATTTCAGACCCTGTAATTTTAGACCAGGGGTAAGGCCTGGAAAGATACATAAGCGCTCTCCTTTTTTGCAGGACAATGCACGTGTCCACCCAACAAAAGTTTCCATGGCTAAATTACGTGAACTGAAGTGGCAATTACTTTCTCATCCAGCTTATAGCCCAGATCTTGCTCCTAGCGACTTCCACCTATTTGGACCACTCAAAGATCTTCACCGTGGCAGAAATTAGGGTGTGAAAGTGGTGAATGCGGTGGTTAAGACCATGTCAAAAGACTGGTTTGAAGCTTAAAGGGCCGGGTATGTAAGCGCCAAACAAACTTTGTCTAACTTTTGAATTTGATACACTTGGGATTTGAACCTTCGTAATTTAATCTTCAAATGCTTTAACCACAATTATTCAAATGCACTGCCTGCAAACAAAACGCGTCTTTCCTTTTTCTATAACGAAATCAGCACTGCCTTTACAATTCGCTTTGGCGTCCTTTGTTCATATAGTTTTGAGTTGATTCAGTTGAGCAACGTTGAATTTCAAGTAGTGCGAAGTCAAGTTATGTGGTTGTTAGTTGACGCTGGTGTGATGAAATAAAAGCCAATTTCCCTAAGTGACTGTCGGAATTGCCAAATACAGGTACAAGTTCGGACAAAATAAAAAACAGGACAACAAAATCCGTGTGAGGCCACCACAAGTCACACCAGAATCCTATAGCCGTTATAATAATCAAACGGCGGCTATAGAAGGAATAAAGAAGGTTGCAGAGCGTTGGAGAAACTGCAATGACTTGCTGGGAGATTATGTTGAAAAATAAACTTTGTTTCATTATTCCATGATTCTTTACCTTAAAAATATAACAGTTTGTACAGAACTTTTGGTAGGCCCCTCGTAATTCTTTACAGCTCTGAAGATACGATTTTAGAAAAATGCATTTGTTTATTGTATTTTTAACTCAATACTTCGAGCTGATTTAATTATATTAATCAATCTCAATCTTTATTTACCCAGTTCCTAGAAACAGCAACAGAATCGCTCAAAGATGTCAGAGTTGGATAAAGAGCATATTCCTTAAGAAACACAACTAAACTAATAACAAAATAGTACTATATGATTTAATAGATACAACTAGCTTGCCAATTTTATACTGCACTACACGCTATTTTATATTGAAACGACTGTAATACAGGGTGAGTCAGAAGTAACCGGGCAGTCATGATATTCGTGATCTAAGTGTACTGAAATGCATTTACATCAATCAGTCGGCTGATTTCATGGTGTAAACTCACTAACAATGAAGAAGGCCATGTGACCACATCTTACAAATTGTCTATTTAAGAAGGTCATAATCGCGTGCAATAAAATTTCGGTTCTATCTCAACTTTAATTTTTTTTCTTAAAATTGAAGCGACTTATAATATCGCTCGAATAATTAGTTCTGACTGCAACTTAGCAGCTAGGAAAAGATTGGCTTCTAATGACAACTTAACCACGATACTTGAACCACGCACTCCTCGATCAAGAACGGCACAAATATATTTACCAAACACTTTAAAACTTTAAATTCCTTTGCTCATCGATCACAGTAACTAATACACTTTAATACAACGATCAGAAACCAACCAAAACTAAAAATCCACCAATTCACCGCTTGATATTTGTCACGCTAATAATCTACAATAAATCACCACAGAACAACGCAACTTTACTACTCATTCTACTCTGCCTCTCTGACATGCGAAAAAATCTCGCCGCGTAATATATGAATGGAAAATAATCCAAAAATTGTCAGAACAACATCACGTGACATAGAAAAAAGCACCGCTAATAAATTACGTAATTGGCAATCAAAAATGCTCAAGAAGAAACAAAATTCACTCGATTACTCTGGAACTTAACTACCTGATCAACCATCATGACGTAAGAGGATGCGTGTGCGCTACAAATCTGAATGCGAAGGAACAAAGGTCTTTTTCGAAAACAGCCGCGATATAAAATCAAATTTTGACTAGAAGCAAATCAGATTTACGATAAAAATAATCATGGCAGAGCAAAAGCAACTGATTACAAAAATTATACATATACAAAAACTATTCCTACAACGCAAATTTACTTATTCGTAATAGTCATGTGAACACATCTTACAATTGCAAATTTAAGTGATGTGAATGCCACAAGCTCAACGACAACTTTCCAAACAGATGGATTGGTCGCGGTGGTTTCATCGAGTATCCTCCTGTTGTTGTTGTTGTTGTTGTTGTTGTTGTTGTTGTTGTTGTTGCTGTTACCAGACCCCTTTCGAGGGATGGAGTAATGGCGGAAAACCATGGAGCCCCAGAATCCGGGAAACTTCCCAAGGCCTGGACCAGAGGTCGTAGAGAGAGTCGCCACAGAGTGATCGGCGCAAAGAGTCCGTGGCTAAACAGTGTGAAATAAGATGAGAGGTGTCCGCTGGCGCTGCAGGAAGGATTCTCGATTCTGCCAATCCTAAAGAGATAAGAGCTTAACAGTAGACTGTGTCCGCTACAGCAAAGACGAGAGAGGACACAGCGAGCGTGACGTAGGAGCACAAGCTCCTCGGTGGAAAATGAGGCAGCTTGTGTGTCAAAGAACTTCAATGAGACAGTACGCATACCGTCCGAAAAAAAAGAGTAGATACGAGAGATAGGAGGAGAGAGAGACTACAATGGATTGCTGAGGGCACGAGTAGCGCTCCCCGTTTGGCCAGCTCATCAGCCGTGTTGTTCCCCGGGAGAAACGAGTGTCCGGGGATCCATTGTAGCCTGATAGAACAGGAGGAGAGAGAAGGCAGTTCCTGCTAGATCTGCCAGAGAGATTGAGATAAAAGAAAAGATGGAGGAGAGAACAGAGTGGCGAGGACAGAACGAGAGTCAGATAGGATAAGAAGAGAAGAGAAATGGCAGACTTGTTGGTGCTGTCGAGACCAGCAAAGAGCATGCAGAATGGCGCAGGCTTCAGCAGAGAAACTTGAACATACTGAGCCTGTTGAAAAGGAAAGAGTGGCCTCGATGCCACGGAGAGAGCAGTTGGCAAGTACGCCAGAACCGCCTTTGCCAAGAGAAGTGCAGAGCCGTCTGTCCATAGCACCAGATCATGAGGGAGGAGAGAGTCAAGGTGAGCGAGAGCCGCACCTTATCGAGAGAGAGGAAGATTAGAGCGAGAGCATGAAGAGGAAAGGGTGGACTCATAGTGAAAGAAGGCAGGTTCTAAGGAGGAGAGGAAGGGCAAGCAAGAAGAGCGTCCCAAGGAGAGGTAGAAGGAAGCATCAGCGGGTGAGTGGACGCAAAAGCTCTCCAGGAAGATCTGCGGAGTCTTGGTTCTACTGCAAGTTTGGCCAAACCTGATATGGGAAAGAGATTGGGAGACGAAAAATCTGCTCATAAGATGAAAGAGTGATATGAGTCAGGGTGGCTCATAGAGGAGGTAGAGAAGCCTCGGTGAGAAGAAAAAAAATAGGGGAGGACGAGAGGCAGCCGGTGATGACGCGACTAGCCGCTCGGTGGAGGCGTTCCAATTTAGTGATATTGGTAGCGCTTAAGAGAGAAAACCTCCCGAGTGAGGGATATGTGAGAAGGGGCCGAAGAAAAGATTTATACGGAAAAGAGAGCGACTCCTTAGAGGGACCCCATGAGGAAGCAGAGATACAGCGTAAGACCTTGAGACGTGGGAAAAACTTGCTCTTCAACAAAGATACATGTTTAGAAAAGGAAAGAGAGCGGTCGACGGTGACCCCAAGAAAGATTGGAGTGGGATTGAAATGGAGGTGGGAGCCGAGTAGGAGGAGATTGGACTGGAAATTCGCATGGTGGGGATCCACTGAGAAGAACGAGGCCTCACATTTGCTCGGATTGAGAGGAAGACAACAGTACACACACCAGCGCTCCAATCGAAACAGAGCTCCTCGTGTGGCCTCCACTGCAATGGGAGCCGAGTGGGAGGAGGACCAAATGGCCAGGCCGTCAGCGTAAAGAGAACAGCTGACGGAAGAAGGCAGAGAAGCAAGGAGATCATTGATGAAGAGAGAGAAAAGCACAGGGCCAAGAATGGATCCTTGCTGAACACCTCAACGGACTCTAAAGGAGCAACATTTGTGATTTTGATAAACCACACAAGCGCGAATATCAGAAAGAAAAGATTGAGTCCAACGAGCAAAGCAAGGAGGGAAGCCAGCAGAAATCAGTTTATGAAAAACGGCGGGATGCCAGACAGAGTCAAAAGCTTTAGAGAAATCAATAGTAGACAGGATAGTCTGAGAGCCCGTTCTGGGTTTGTTATACCCATCCGAAATGGATCGAGAAAGATAAAGAATTTGATCTGGCGTAGACCGTCCAGGGCGGATATCGGCCTGTCGGGGAAAGAGAATGGAATTAGACTCCAGAAAGAAGAGTAGATGGGATAGAATGATGCGTTCAAACAGCTTTGAGACACAGTAGGAGAGAGAGATAGGCTGGAAGGAAGCAGGAGAGTCGAGAGGCTTTCCCATCTTGTAAATGGGAATGATAGAAGATGTCTTCCAGATGGAAGGAAAGGAAGGTGAAGACCAGGAAAGATTGAAGATGTGATGAAGAAAATCCATGCCAGAGCGAGGAAGATACTTTATCATGGGATAGGCAACTTTGTCTGGGCCAGCGTCAGTGGAGGAGAAAAGGTTGGAGGCAGCCGCAAAAAGTTCAGCGAGAGAGAAGAGTGAGCAGAAGGACGAGTGAGACTCCTCAGGGCACGTGGTTCAGTGGAGTTCGGAAAGGTAGCCTCTGGCTCTGCTACGCAGGGCCTTTGACTGAAAAACAGAAAAGTGGGATCTCAGGTAAGCGGCAAACACCGAAGCCGATTCCATGGGAGAAAAACAATTAGGGAAATTAGGAGAGGAGGAAGACAACGAAGGAGAGCGAGCAACAGAGCGAAGAAGAGAGTATACAGATTTAAGGTTAGATTTGGGTGAAAGAGAAGAGCAAGTCGTCTGCCATCCCTCAGCCTTGGCCTTGGCGATGAGTGACGAGACACGTCGAGAAGCGGAGATATAAGCCTGGCGGTCTTCATCACTTCTGTGAGCGGCAGCGAAAGCCTTGCGTCTTTCCCTAACCGCACTTTCCTCCTCAGCAGACCACTAGGCTTTGGGAGGGCGTTTGATGCGGCCAAAAGGAATGGAAGATTTGGCCGCATTTAGTGCCAGAGAAGTGAGGAAAGTAGCAGCAGAGGAAAGAGACTAGAATTCCTCTGCAGAAAGAAAGTGAAAGTCAAAATAAACAACAAAGTCATTCCACCGGGTTTTCTAAAAATTGCAGAAAGTAGAGTATTCATTACCCGTACGAACGCCCCCTTCCTTTAATTTTTAGAAAAGTTGATTTGTGGTACAGAATTTGAAAATTGCAGAAAGTAGAGCATTTATTCTCGAAGCCTTTCTTCCGACACTTTTCAAGAGAATCCGTCAGAAATAGAGTGAAAAGGTGAAGTGAGTCACTTATATAGAGACACAATTGTCTCTATATAAGTGACTCACTTCACCTTTTTACAACCCTGAGGAAATCAGGGGGGAAGAAGAATCAGGAGGCGTAGAAGAGCAGCCAGGAGCAAGGGACGGTGGTGAGGAAACAAAGGGAGAAGAAAGAAAATGGGCAGAAGGGTGATAAGAGGTTTGAAGGCGAGGGTGGGGCGGGAGTGCAGCATTAGCAGAGGGAAGGCCAGATTGTACAGTGGAGGTACCGGTATACAAGCCAAAGGGGACCGAAGAGGAAGTCACAGTGTTACAGGCAAGGACGCAGCAGGAAGGGTAGCTCCAAGAGTGAGAACTGCCAAGAGTTCTGTATTTGGAGAGGGAGAGTAGTGAGCACCTTAAATGAACCCATTTGGAGCAGGTACAGCATTGCACTAACTTACCCCGTCTGGTCACATTTCCAGCGCACACTGAGCAAGGGTAGATGGGCCAAGGTTTGGATGAACGTTACCGCTCATTAGGAGAAGTAGAAAATGAGGAGGCGAAAACAGGCATGAAAAAGTCGGAAGAAGAGAGAAGACAGTCGAACAATTTTAAAGAAGCTGTGGGCTGCCTTTCTGCTGTTTGTTCAGGGAGCAGCATGGCAAAAAAATGAAGGGGAATGCCCAGGGTAACTGGGACCTTCGGGAAGGCCAACAGCCATTTCGACCCAACCCAAACAGGGTCGGGGATCGCACCACGACGTTGAGGCGACTGAGTAGCTTTCTCGCTCTTCAGACGTTACTCCTTCTGACTTTTTTCTTTGGGATGTGTTAAAAAATTCAGCGTATGCCAAAAAGCCGAGAACGAAAGATCGACTCGTGGCCATGATAGTGAATTCTTGCACAGAAATTAGTAAAGACCTTGTCGAAGTGTTTGCTATTCTGTCGTTCAAAGGACTGCAAAATGCATGGAAGAAGACGGCCAACATTTTGAGCATTTACCTCGTTAGATTATGTCCATGTAATTATAATCATGTAATCATATAATAATAAATTGGATTTTCAAAACTTGTGTAGTTTTGACTGCCCGGTTACATCTGGCTCACCCTGTATATCATTCTACAAAAGGAGGCAACATCTCAGCAATGTACGTTCGCTTTTAAAAATGTAAGTGGATGCTAAGTACAGGGGTTGTCTGTTGCTGCTGTTTTTGCTATTATCGTAACACTCAGCATTATGGCGTCACGAAGTTTTTTTGGAGCGTTCTAGAAAGAATGGAAGAAAAATGGTTGAAATTAGAAAAACCTTTAAAAAATTCCTTTTTGCAAGATTAAAAAAAGCTCCAACTGTAATTATATTTTTTGTCAGAAGCAATTTGTCTATATCTCTAAAAACACTTTTGACCCATTTTTACTGTCATTATTTTTTGACAAACTACACAAATCCTTCAATCAGGTACCAATTGTGACAAAATCTTTATCCCTAATGGGATAAAATTTTCGCAAGGTGCAGAGTTTGGACCTGAATTTTGTTTGAGCAAAACACCGTTTTCCTTTGTCAACAAACGAAAGAGAACGGAGTGAAAGAGAATGCACGCGACAACCCACACACTCACAGACAGAACTCGACTTTATTGTAGACTATAAATCTGTGTTTTCTAAACAAGAATCACTGAATTATCAAAAAAATATACAGTACCAAGTTGATATTGGCGATACAACACTTTTCCATCACTAGGCGTTTAAAGTTTAACGTTTAAAGTCACTGTGCTTTTGTCGAAAACAATTTAATAACCTTTTCAACAAACTTTATCTTATCGTAAGCACGTTTGTGGAAAGAGCGTAGTTTTCAGAGATTGTAGAGTTTTTAACAAAACTTTTCAAGTTCAAAGTTGCGTTCATACAATTTCGATATCTTTGTTCACAGATTCGCTGTGCCTATATCTAATGAAGTTTAATGGGCTTTCCAGCATACAATATTTTAAGATGGCCACGTTTGCGGTAAAGACGCAATTTTTGGTTTTAGAGGTTCCGTTCTAAAATTAGAGCTTTTTTTAAAAGAACTTAAAAACATGTGTCGAGTTTCAAAGTCGTGTTCGAATATATTCCGGTTTTTTCGCAAATGCTGTTGCTTTGCAAGAAGTTGACAGTTCACCGTTTAAAAAGTTTTTTACAATATTTTTACTGGTAGCCCGCGTCCCATTCTTTGGATTAAATTATCTTTGTTTACTAATTTGTTTTCCGAAGATTTTACTTTGCTCAAGTTTCATAAGCGCTACATTTACGTTTTATCTTTAGTATGCCACAAGACGTGGCTTCCTTACCTGCAATTTTGGAATAGACTCAAGAAAGATTGCTACACTCAAGAAAAGGTACTACATGATTACCTTTGCAAAAGTAATCGTTCCTTTTGCTTATAGTTGTAATCATTAGGCGAAAATAGCTGGTACCAAGCAGGATGATCGCAAGGTTCGTAAGCAGATGCAGAAGATCTAGATAACCTTTGTTTGGGAAATATTGCCTCTAGGTGCTGATTTTGAAGTAATTTCCAAAAATTTGTACTGAAATGCACATAAAGACTTTTTTCTTCTTGGAGATCAATGGCTTTTCAGTATTAATTTAAATGTAGAATGCGTTTCGCATTGGTGTAGTGGTTAGAGCGTCCGCTTCGCAGTCGGTAGACTAGGGGTTCATTCCCCTTGTTGAGTCATACCAAAAGACTTTAAAAAATGGTATCCACAGCCTCCCTGCTTGGCGCTCGGCATTTATGGGAGGTTGTAGAGAACAAGCCGGCAAGTTCGCTTGTTGTGTCCTTGGGCAAGGCACTTAACGGGACACCTCCGCCTTTATGTGGAAGACAGGTGGCCCAGACACCTCAAAAATGGCAACTCCCAAGTGAGTGCGGACGTCCCATCCAAAATATAGTGATACAATTCGCTTTCTCGTGAATGGAGGATAAATATGAACAAACAAACAAACAATAAAATAAATCGTAACTCTTGTGAAATAAATTTGTTACTTTTTAACAAATAGTTGCTATTTGCACATCACTAATTTGGAAAATATTCATGTACCCCAGACATTGTAGAAAGTGTAAGAAATGCTGTTGTTCTCTTTTACAGTGCTTCTATTTTTATACCTTTTTTTAGGCAATGAGCAAAGATTGGACAAGTTTTAAACAATGCAGAAGTTAGAGTAGCCTTGCGATCTATTTTGTATTATTGCTCAAGCTTTACCCTCCCCCAAAGAGTCACACATTAATGAAGAAAAGACTTGTTTTATTTATTACCGGTACATTACTTGTCCTAACAGTGAGTACATTCACAGTGGGCAGAACAAGATCTTAAATCTCGTTTAGCTGAACACAAATAAGCTATCAAAGTACACCGCCTTGTGCACGGTTTTTTGATGAAGCTGGGCATATCTGCCAAGTGAAACTTTAATAAAAGAACATTTTTATATTGTTTGTTTCATATACTATTTTACATAGGAAGAACAACATTCCTTGCAGCTTGCAGAATTTAAGGGGGTGCTAGTTTCTACAGTAGTAAGTGAGTTTCATTGGCTTTGCTGCTCGTGGTACTTTAAAAAAAGTAGCAGAAAAAAAGCTGCAAGTAAACTATGTATCTTATCTTTCAAAAATGATTGCATTAAGTTTTTGTCTGCTATTGTAATTAGACTGTTTGAAAGATGTCCTTTGAAGTATTCTTTGGTTCAGAGTTTGGTGGGTGTCATAACACAGAAGTTGGTATTTAATTCAGCAGAAGCACAGGTTAAGTTTGAGCGACTTCTGCAGATTTTGCTCAACGGAAAGTGGTGTTCGGCAGAAGCTTGTGATGAAGTTCTTACTCTGTTCAAAGGCTATGTATTGGAAATGAAACAAAACCATCAGGCTGTGTTTTTGAGTTTCAACATGAATACAGATAGATTGGATGAATTCTGTTGGAATTACATGATAGATGCAAAGATGTGGGAAATTTTTAGAATTATCTTCACACTTTCACATGGTCAAACTGCAGTCGAGAGAGGGTTTTCAGCCAACAGCAAACTTTTGGTTGAAAACTTGCAAGAAAAAACTGTAGTTGCGAGTTGCTTTGTGTATAGTAGTGTCAAGAGTGATGTTAATCATTAGGCAGTGGCTATTTTGCCGTCGACGGCAATTTACCCTCAGAGACTATTTTGCCGTGAGTTATTTGTGATTGGTCAATCTTAATGACGTACTAAACATGTGACTTTTGGTCGTTTCTGATTGGTCAATTTTAAAAACCAATTAAAAAATTTTGCATCCCCAGGTCTCTATCCCCCACCCTGTACACTCCCTTCCAGTGTACACTGCCCCATACATTTACATACTGGGCCTGCCCCTTCAGTGTACACTGCCTTTCTTTTAATGCCCTGCCAGCTGAGATTCGAACCCGCAATCATGGTATCTCAAGACCAGCACACTATCCACTACACCACAATGTCACTGGTGTAATTATAACAACTTTGGCTATATAAACACACGTGAATGATTACAGCAAAATAGATTCCAAGGGCAAATTGCCGTCGATGGCGAAATAGCCACTGCCTAATCATTTCATTAAGCTTTCTTTTACCCCTAAACTGAAATGGAATGTTCAGGCAGCAAAAATGCGATATCAGTTGTACTTGGAAGAGCAAAGGAAATTTCATGTTAAAAGTGGTAAAGCTAAAAGGAGGAAAGCTGTAGAAGATAAAATTCATGAAGTTGACTGTAAAAGAAAGTTATTAAATAAAAGCATCCAAGCTATGAGCCTAGAAGCAGACAAATTAGCCACAGAGGCAGAAGTGAAGCACAATTTTACTTTGTTTGCAAAGTCAAATGCTTTCAGACTAAAGAATCGTGAGAGTGAAGAAAATACAAAAAAGTTTTGTGACCCAAGTACATGTTTTGAAAAAAAGTTAAAGTTTATGGAATGGCATTTATCTTTGTATGCTTAAGAAATATCACATTGGTTCAGTATTTAAATTGTCTATGTTCTATCACGACTTTTTGTTAAACTTTGTTGGTTGATGTGGTTTTTTTCCTGGGAGAGTTGTTGATAAACTATATTTCTTATGCTTTCTGCTCAATGTAACTACAGTACCACATAATTTACTTGTTTAGAAACAAAAGAAGTTATGTGAACTATTTATACCAGATTTACTGAGAGATGTTTTGCTGTTAGATTGTGGATTCATTTTCTTGAGCCCTAAAATTTTCTGTGTATATGTTTTTTGTTAATTTTTATTGTGGCATTTCATCTTGTTATAGCTACTGTAACTTGTTTATTCATGTTGTACGTAGATTGCATAAAGTCATAGTTAACATCAAAGTGCTCACTACTTTCTTGATCCAGTTAAATAAGAATTGTAAAGTGGCTTTTTGTAATGTAGTCTTTCATATCATTGTTAGTTTGATATTCTGATAACTATGATATTCCAGCTTAGAAACAAAGCTGTTATAAGTAAAATGCTCAGCTCAGAGATTGCAGGGTTAAAGACCACAAAAGAGGACTTTTCTTCTGGCTAGAAGAAGTAATTATTTTCGTATTGTTTTCATAGCCTCACTGTAGTTGTTTGTGAATTTAATTGCAATGTCCAGGGTTGTTGCATGTGCTAGTTTGCATTTTATAGCAAATACTAGCATAAGTATAATTTAGGAAGACTTAGAAAGTTAGCTAAAACATTAAAAGACTCAAATTTGGTTAAGATAGTTTGAGTTAAATATGCCAGAAATGAGAAATTTAACTGAATGTCTTCTTATCAAGTATTATGTTTTATCAATGCCTTGTGAGAGTACCATTGTGGTAGTAAGGTGTGTTTAACCAGATATTATATTTCTAGATGTTAAAATTGAATGATAAAGCAATGCAAGTTAAATAATGTTGGCAAGTGAAAACATTGGCACAAGGAGCAATTCACAAGAATTTAATCTCATTACCGAAAGAGCTATTTCATTGTAAACTCACAGATGTATTTAAAAATGCCTAAAAATGGTTTGATAATGGTCATAGAAAAGTCATAAAAAAGTCATGAAAAATCATGGAAAGTCATGGAATTTAGCTTTGATAATTGTGTGGGAACCCTGTAATTAACAAATTTTAGCCTCCAGCATCACTTTAATTCCATTACTTTGCTGTATTACATAGTATAAATAAGCTTATTTTATATTGTGTGTTATCACACTAATTGTGTTAATTAGAGGTCTTTAAATTCTTTTGAATTCATTTTGAATTTAAATTCTTTTGAATTAGGCCACACCATCTCAATAAAGCAGTAGTATTTTGTGTTGAATGCAACAAGTGGTAGGGATAAAGTAGTATTGTAAAGCCAGTTTGCTTTACTCCACTGAATCAGTTCAAATCCTGGCAGTATGTCAATCCCTATACATCTGTAGAATAACAATGGGCTGGATTAAAGGATCAAATTGATGGCATATTAAAAAATTTATTGTCAGTGACATTCCTGTACTTTTTCATGTGATTGTCTGTTTGTTCTGAAGTAAATTTTGTGTTTCTCCCAGAGAAACCAGTGATTATGTGTCTTTTTAGGTATTTACATTTGAAACTTGTGGTGAAAGTGAGGTTTTGCTGACAACTGCTAAATGCTAGGTGTGCCAGCAGATTGAAATAATAATTCAAGTTGATTGGTTGATTTGCACTTGCTGTTATTTTGGAATTATGTGCTTCTCTTAACGTAAGTTTTGCAGTTTATCCAGTAGCTTCTTTTGAAATTAAACTGATTAATAGCATTTTGCTTTAGTGTTATTTTAGTCGATGTTTTTTATTTGCATGCATTTTGCAAAGCATATGCAAAAAGTATCTTGTCAAGTTAAGGAACAAAAGTGCTCACTTAAGCTAGTTTTTTGAAAACAGATGCTTTTTCAAAGAGTTGGCCGAAATGATACATTATTAAAAAAGAAATTTGTTCAACATAGGTACACAAATATGAGTGTTACTAAATTGCAAAAATTGTGCAAATTAATGGTTCTTGCAAGCATGTCAACCACTCTCAACACTAATCCCTAATGCTATCATAAAGATAATTTTCAAGTGCCTCAGTCAATTTTCTGAAACTCATTCTGTGGATTTTCATGTTTTAGTGTATTGCCACAAATACTGGAAGGGTAAACCGAGGTGATTTAGTTGAAGTTCATATAAATCCAGTCATACTTTACATGGTTTAAGCAAACACCTTCTTTGTTGCATAATTCTTGAACTATTTTTTGCTTATTTCTGAACATTGTGATGTAGATGTAACCATTAAAAATCCTTGAACTGGCTTTTTGGGTTGGAGCTAAAAAGTCTGTGCCGGCACTTTATCCTTTACCAAAAAAATCCTAAAAACTAGAAACTGTTGGATGTACTATTGAAACCTAAACTAAATCCGTATCCAAATCATTAAAGTACATTCCCATGAATTAGCCTATGGATTAGAGTTGAGTTGGATTGAATCAAGATCAAGCCACAATGCTATCTAGTATCTTCAACTATTATCAATACAATATTTTCCTCAATTTCCCTCAATGCTTTTAAGCTCTTGTTCTGAGTGATCACATTTGGGACAGATTTGCTCAATGATGAATCCATATTTTAGATTCAAATATTACTAAAACGAGGTGTTGTAAAGTGATAAATTAGCAAATACTCAAAAAAAGTGGATGGATCAAAATTTCAATTGTGAAAGCAGTAGATAAAAGTTGAACAGTGGTAAACTTGTGATGAATTGAGTGGTTATTTTGTCGTTGATGGTATTTTACCCTTGGAATCTATTCTTCCATACACGATAATTATGTCTTTCAATGAGTCGATATGCTATCTTGCTCTTGAGTAACGTTGGAGCATAGTGGTTCATATCACTGTGTTTGAATATCATGATTAAGTGCTCGATTCTCCACAAATGCAGTGTACTTTTCCAGAGGCAGTTTACACTATTATTTGGGTGGTTGGATATGTAAATGTAAGGGAGGATGTACACCAAGAGTTAACTTTTTGTTAAGTAACATGTTAATATGTCATAGCAATCGACCAATCACAAGCAACTAGAAGCAGCATTTCTATTACATCATAGAAATTGACCTATCATGTTTTGCTGCAAAATAGATTCCTAGTTTGAAATGCTGTTAATAGCAAAATAGCCACAGCCTCCTGAATTACCCCAATATACCCTATAGTAGCAGTATTTTGCATTTCAAAATCATTTTAGAAATGTGCCGTAGGAGGTTCAAGTAGGATCAGATTCCAGTTGGTAATTCAAAATTTTTTTGGATCATTTTTTTGATTTAGATAAAGCATTTCATTTTTTTATTGGTTTGGATTGCAATATTTCTCTATTTGTACTCGACTTGTGTTTATTTTAAAGAGAAATTGCTTAAAGATTATATTCTAAGTGCAACATTGGAAATCAGCAATAAGTTGGATTTTGAAAAATGCTGCTAGTAAAACCGCTGTGTGCAATTAATTTGTTTTGAATATGCTAATGAACATAAATCTTTGTTAATAAGTCGAAAATTTCCATGGAAGAAATTGATCAAAAGCAAGATTTGGAAGAAAATATTGAAATTGAACTGGAAGAAAAGTCAGTAACACATGTTAAAAGAAAATCCTGTTTTTCTGTTGTTGAAGGTAAGTGATAAGGTGGTTTGGCAGCAGTGTGTATGGAGTAGCTACTGCATTGGCTTATTGTTAACACTAGTGATAGTTTTTAAGCCCTGAGGTGTTTAGTTCAAGCCAAGTAAACAGTTTGAGTTTAACTTCTCTTTGTAAGACTATTTGTCAGAAAGTAGTTTCAACTGTCCATTGTTAATGATCATTTTCATCAAGACAATGTTTGGACAAATTTAGGTTCAATCTTTGTTTGATTTATGATGTTAAAAGTTTTTCTGCATGAATACTTGTTTCCACATAATGATAGCAACACTGCATGCTTATGTTTGTGCTCAAACATCATTTTATTGTAAATAGATCTAATTAGAAATCATTGGTTGTTTTTTTTATGCAACAGTGATTTCAATGCCTTATCTTTGTGAGGTTGCTGTGCCAGTTTGGTGCTGTTAGAAGAGGACACTGACAGTCATGCTGTTAATGTTAGTGCATATCAAAACCAATGCAGTTCAATGTCATGCAACAGTGGTTTGATTCTTGAAGTTTTTGTTAGTCTATCGGAGTACTAAACAGTTTCTATTTTGTTTTTTTGCAAACAAAAAAACAGTAAAGTTTTTGATTTTAACAAATTTTTAGAAAATGCTTTTTAATGAAAACAAATACAATTAGGTAATTTTTAAAAGCCTCAATAGCTTTCTGTGGACTGTTTTTTATGAATTGTCATAGTGGAATTTTGTGTCAAACTTTGCATGGCAGAGAAGGGGGTAGTTGACTGCTTGCAGTGTTTGTTAAGAGTTGTGTTATACTTGTTCTATGATCTTGGTTGATCAAAGAGTTTTTGACCATAGTAATATTCATGGTTTTTACGTTTTGTTTGTTTAGGCGTTTGTGTGTCGTTTTATGGTAATGACCACTTTTTGTATTTGATTATTGTTACGAGTGGTTGTTGACATATACTACATGTTTAGACTTTCCAGGTAGTGGCTGATTGCTTCGACCAAATGCAAAGTTTTGTACAGGCCAAACGCAAAGTTTTGTACCAAATGCATTGTATATTCTGTTGGGTAACTGCTCTAAATAACAAGTCTTTTCACATTCTAAAATGAAATGCTGTAATTGAAGAAACTTTTGTTTAAAATTAAATTATATATGTAGACTGCCACTCTTTCAAATGCAATAGTGACATTTGCAATCATATGTATATTCAAACCATGGTAGGTTTTTCTGATACGCAGTGGTATGCAATGACAGAAACAGCTTCAAAATTATGCATAGCCAAATAAAAATGTAGAACCACTGAAATATGCCTAATATATGATTAGCGCTTATGCAATCCCTTGACATTACCTTGACCCACATTTTTTCATTGCAGGTAATCTCAAGTATATTTCGTTAATATGTCTGGTTGTTCAATATGCAGCTTTGATTCTTGTAATGCGCTATGTGACAACAAGACCTGGAGATAAATTCTTTAGTACTACTGCAGTGGTTACTTGTGAAAGTATTAAAATGACCACATGCCTATTACTTACATTGTTTGAGAAAAAAGGTAAATTGGTATGAATATTGCACATTTAAATTATAGCTTTGCAGAAATACTAAATATTGATGATTTGATCATGACAAGAGACAGATAAATTGTTGCTCTGCCATCAGTTGTTTGCTCTGGGTATGCTGGAAACTGAACTACAAACCAGTGTTGTCACTAAAGTTAGTAGCACCTAAAGCTACCACGAAGAGTTACATGGTACAAGTTTCTACCAAACAACTGTCTGCAATGCTCAATTGGCATAAAGACCTGTTTTAGAAGATGAGTAAATAGAGTATCACTTCTCCCCAAATGAAAAAAAATATACCACAATCAGCAGTTATCAACAAAAGGCTTTTAAACTTAAGTTGCTAGAGTATCACCCCCTAACATAAGGTGGATAACGCCTATGTCCTTATATTGATGCCATTGCCACTAAACAAACAGGAAACATTGCCAAAGAGTGCTTTTCAATGGTGTAACCAGATAATGGCATATTATTGTTTTAGAGTTGGCTATTTAGAGAAAGTTTGAACATTTGTTTTTTAAGAAATTTACTGTTTAAGAAGAAAATTGTGAAAATACATTAACTCATTCACACAAAATTGTCACTTATTTTGGTGAAAATAATTCATGATGCAGTTACGGTTGTGCAGTCATGGACCTAGTGTACTCTGGCCATATCCCTATTGTACTGTTTCAATCTTGGGAGCGATAATACAGCACCTAGCACCTTGCGGTACTACAATAAAGTCAATGTGTGTTTTTTAATCAAACATCACTGGTAATGATGAAACTTTTTTAAGAACCGACACAGTTTTTATTTTTTGTGATTTATACTAGTTGCTGCAAATTGATACAAATTATCTTTATATTGCAAAATCTTTTTACTGAAATTTATTCTGTTTTTAAGGTAACGTGCACGAGTGGTTGAAATATCTGCATGAAAATACCATCGATCAGCCAAAAGGCATGGCAAACATGGCATTTTTATCTCTCATATATACGATTCAGAATAACTTGATTTTTGTTGCCGTATCAAATTTACCTGCTGCTACAATTCAGGTAAAGAAGTAAAATTCATTTGTTGTAAGGAATATCGTGAAAGATATTTTGACAAATCTCCCATTATTGTTTGCATTTTATCACTAGCATAATTGCATGTCATCAAAATTCACTGTCTTAACGATTTTATAGTTTTGGTACGGAGAAATATTCAATATTTGTAAGCCTACTGTATTGTTTTAGAAAACCTTATCTAGGCCAGCCAAAGGATGCTTGCTTGATTTTTAATGGTTGAGTACAGTGGTGCAACCAGAAATGATTTTTTTGCCGGCAAACTAATTCTATATTTTCATTTGTAATTGAGGTGATGACTTTGCTTTGGGGGGATCAACATTTTCAACATCCATTTGTTAAAACAAAGGAAAATGGCATGCCGTCCTCCTTGTTACACCCGTGGTTGAGTTAAACAACGGGCTGAGTTGTTAACTGATCACCACCTGTTATTCAGTTTACATCTCATGCCCCATTGCTATCACCAAATCACTGTTTCAAATGATTGAAGTTTGATAGGATGAAGTTGATTGCCGTGACTGGCCAGTAAGCAAGTAAAGGTTTTGCAAAGAGCATATCATCAAAGTTTCAAATTCTTGCTGCTTTTGCAAGGACGATATTGAGTTTGAGTAGCTGTTCAAAACAAAGCAGTTTTTGCTTTAGCTACTTAAGCATGTGAGAAAATTAGTGTGGCATGGCAGCAAGTAGTGAGAAAAGAATTTCTTGGTGGAACCAAAAAGTTTAAGAAGCTGTTCGATTAAGGAAAGTTGCTTTAAAGTTCTGACTGCTGAATATGTCTTCATCTTAGCAAAGCTGCAACAAAGGTGGTCAGACATGCAAAATAACAGAGTTGAAAGAAATTTGGACAAAAGCTGGAACTGAATATTAAACTGTCTAGTTTAGTATTCTGGCAAACTGAGCTATTTGTAAGAAAAAAAGACAGAGCTCTAGTCTTTAACTTTTATAAAAAAAATCCATTGGAATGATATTTTGATTAAGAAAGAAATCATTCAGTGCAAGCGGGGACAATATTTTAGATATTTGTTAAATCCTGTCATACCTACAGCAATGGTGGATACACCACACTGCATTATTTGCCAGAAAGTGATGTCATTAAAGATGAGGTTTCTCATGCCATCAAGTCATTGAAAGCATGAAAAGCTGCAGAAGGTGATGAAATCCAGCCCAAAATGTTAAGGGCTTTGAACAGAGGAGAAATTCTCTGGTTTACTCGAATGTGTGATGTGGTGTGGCTTTGTGAAAGGGCACTGAGAGATTGTCTCACTAGTTTACCAAGAAGGTTACAAAAGAGAGCAGACAAATTATTGTGGAATTACTGTTCTCAATCTACTCTGAAAAGTATATGCCAAGTTCTCTGAGAAAGATGCTGTGAAATGGCCGAAATCAAACTAAAAAGCATGCATTGCAGCTTTATCTTGACAGCAGTGTAACACACCAAATTTTCACATTGTTACAAGTTGGGAATATGCTAAAGACGTTTGTACTTGTTTTACATATTTTGAAAAAGCATGTGATGGGAACCAGGGATGCGGAAGCAGAAGCAGTCCTTTTTCTGTGGAAGCGGAAGCACAAAAAATCCACCACTTTCGCTTCTACATAGGAGGGAAGAATGAAGAGAGAAAAAAAATGTTCCTGCTATCCTTCATAGAAGAACAAATAGGGGGAGCATAAACATTAAGAAATGAGAGCGAGGAGAAGTTGTTTAGAGAGATGTTGACCTTTACATAATCAGAGTAGGGGTCAAGCAAAGAAAGAGAGGCGGTAGAAAGCTCAGAGAAGGATAAGCCCTGCCTGACGAAAATGATGATGCCGCCGCAAGCGTCTGCGACATCAGTAGAAAAAATACCAGATCAGGAGTGGGTGCCATGGGATCGCAGAGCAGAGAATCCAGGGATCTGAAAAGAGGAAGATAAATTATGGTTAGATTCCTGCATATGTATAAGGTCAACGGGATGAGACGAAATAAAGTGTAGTAGTTTAGTGCTCCTGGCTTGGAGACCCCAGCATTCCATTGAAGAACCCTCAGAGAGTTAGGGAGGGGAAGAGAAAGCAGGAGGTAAAGAGAAACAGCCAGGAGCATGATGCGGTGGTGAGGGTGCAGAGGGAGAAGATACAAAGTGGGCAGAAAAAGGATAAGAGTTTTGAAGATGAGGATGGGGTGCAAGTGCTGCATTAGCAGAAGGGGGCCAGATTGAGCAATGAAGGTATACCAGATGGAGGAGAAAGGCACAGTGCTGGTAGGTGTAGAATCTCAAAAAAAAGCAGGGAGGGCAGCTCCAGGAGTGAGAGCTGCCAAGAGTTCTGAATCTAGAATAGGAGACTAGTGAGCGCTTTAAATGAACTTAATTAGAGCATGTGCAGCACTGCACTGACCTACCCCGCCAGGTCACATTTCCAGCGCACACTAAACAGGGAAAGACAAGGCAAGGGTTAGGATGAACGTTGCCGCTCATCAGGAGAAGGAGAAGAATGAGAAGACGGGCAAGAGAAAGACAAGAGTAGACAGAAGACAGGCCAATTTTAAAGAGGCTGCGTGCTACCCTTCTGCAGTAGTTCAGGGGGCTGCATAGCGAAAAAATGGTTTGTGTGAGGGGAGTGCCTGGGGTAACTGGGACCCTCGGGAAGGCCGACAGCGATTTTGACCCAACCCAAACGGGTCGGGGACCACACCACCACGTTGAGGCAGCTGTTGATTGGTGCAGTTCAATTTTGCTCGCTTTACAATTACATACTACATATATGACAGAAATTTTGCACTTCACTATCCAAAAAGATCGGAGTCAATACGTGTTTTGAGGATGGACAGAAGGTTCGTAATGATGATTAGAGTTAAAGTTAACTCAAAGTCAGAGTTAGTTGAGGATAGAGAGGGAAAATCAACGCTATATGGTGCAATTTGTTGTTGTGACGACAGGTTATTGTCGAGAGCTGCAATAAGTGGTCATATGGTTTAGATCTGAGAAGCATTAAGTTAACTGTTGTAAAAGTAGTTGTAAGTAGTAAAGGAACTTATAATAACTGTCTATTTGTTGAAGTATTTAATTATTTTTTGAATTGTAGTAACGAAATATTTGATTTTCTTGCAAGCAATTCATGATTTCTAAATTTTTGTGGTGGGAGTTCCGTGACAAACGCAAAAGTACATTAGGGGCTCCGCGATGACAAAAAAGATTAAAAATCACTGTTCTACATTCAGCACGAGTTTTGATATCAAGAAAAACAAACACAGAGTAGTTCGAAACAATAAGCTCAAGTGAAGTAGGTAAAGTAATAGCAGTAAATGAAGGCTTTTGTTTTCTCAAAATGATAAAGTGTAGGAGAAGGCAGGCTACTAAGCCACAAAAGTTTTAAAAAATTGTCAACGGTTGTTTATCGTTTTTTGTTGGTGGAAGCGGAAGCGATAGGTGCGGAAGCGTTTGAAAAATAACCGCTTCCACATCCCTGATGGGAACGCACGAGAAAAGCTTTGTGGAATGTTTTTAACAGAATATGGCATTGATGGTCAACAGTTATTGGCTATCAAATTACATTTGTACAGGCGTTCTGATGTGTGTATCAGAATTCAAAAGAATTAAGTAAAAACTGTTTACTGTGTGTGTTGGATTTTTGGTATGGGTTTGTAGTCTCACAACTTTTCGTTTTGTAGTCTGTAAAAACAAATTTAGAAGCATAGTTTTGCTAAAAATGTTGGCCAAATATGAAGATGCGGAATCATTTGTTTGCTTTTTGTTGATAATATACTGTATATTTTGGTGCATACGGTAACCTACGAATAAGACAAGCCCCCAAAACAAAGCTAATTTTTATAATGTAGTACTTGTTTATTTTTTATACTATTGTACTTGTCTTATAAAATGACTCCCAATTTTGGAGGGTGAATTTCGGTGCTAAAAAGTTGCCTTGCACTCCAAAATATACTGTGGCAATTTGACATCTTCAAAACCTGACCTCCAACATGCTCTTGCTTGCTTTGAAGGTAGTTGTGATAGCACTGGGATTATAATAATGGTAAAACTGACATACTTAATCTTTTGGGAAAATCTGGTCAGAGAGATGTGTGAGTTTGCGAAAAAAATTTTGAAGCAGATAAAGAAGTTCTAAGAATGTTGAGTTCACATTGGCCAGTGGTAGTAGGCAGCACCAAGAGCTCGATATTCAAATCGATAAAGGAGTGAAAGTAATGTGTAAGCAAAACATTCAGTTGTTGTGAAGTCAGAGCTATTTAAGTATGCCAGCTAATGGTCTTTAAGCTGATTTTCGTTTCTATCCTCACCTGGGGTCACAAATTGTGGCCTATGATAGAGTGCAAACGATGGAATTTGTTTTTGTAGGAAAATTGAAAGTGGATATTATTAGATAAAACTTGTAGCATTGAAATCCAAAAATCTCTTAACGTCAAACTACTGTTTATGGTATATAGATGGCTCAGCTGTGTTGGTGTGGTCATGCGAGTAGAATGTCTAGAAGGAGTTAATCGTTATCTTTTTTGCCTTACCTACTGGAAAATACTGCTTGATTGCATAAGAGCTAAATGAATGAATTGCATTGACGACTTTGCTTGCTCAAGACTTGGAGTTAAACCGTTAAAGGTAGTGGATGTATCTGGAGACGGTGAGATTGGCAGAAAACTCCTTGGGCTTCATGCCCCCATGATCTTTCTAAAAACAAAACGATTTAAAAAGAAGAATGTCTGTCAAACTAAATTAACCATTGTAATTTTTAAATGAAAACAAGTAAAGGAAAAGTTGATGTAAGCAAAGTTTGAAAAGAAGTGCAAAGAAAATACTATCCCTGTGAGCAATCAGAAACTTTTTTCTGGAAATTAGTTTAATATTGTGATCATTGATAAGAAATTTAGTGGGCATGGTATGTTCTCATTCACCCTTTTTTGGGTTAATCTTATGAAACCAAGTTTTCAAAAGCTTTATGAGAGCACATGCTCGCCACTATTGCGAAGTGCATTTTGTGAAGCACAAAGCAATAAACCCACCACAAAAAAAGGCCATGGTCTGGCTCCAGCTTCGGAGCCGTCAAGTTTTACACCAGTGGCTCCAGCTTCGGAGCCGTCAGGTTCTACACCAGTGGCTCCAGCTTCAGAGCTGTCAATCTCTACACCAGTGGCTCCAGCTTCGGAACCGTCAATCTTTACACCAGTGGCTCCCGCTACGGAGCCATCAGATTTTACACCAGTGGCTCCAGCTTCGGAGCCGTCAGGTTCTACACCAGTGGTTCCAGCTTCGGAGCTGTCAATCTCTACACCAGTGGCTCCAGCTTTGGAACCATCAATCTTTACACCAGTGGCTCCAGCTTCGGAGCCATCAGGTTTCACACCAGTGGCTCCAGCTTTGGAGCTGTCAATCTTTACACCAGTGGCTCCAGCTTCGGAACCGTCAATCTTTACATCAGTGGCTCCAGCTTCGGAGCCATCAGATTTTACACCAGTGGCTCCAGCTTCGGAACCGTCAATCTTTACACCAGTGGCTCCAGCTTCGGAGCCATCAGGTTTCACACCAGTGGCTCCAACTTCGGAGCTGTCAATCTCTACACCAGTGGCTCCAGCTTTGGAACCGTCAATCTTTACACCAGTGGCTCCAGCTTCGGAGCCATCAGATTTTACACCAGTGGCTCCAGCTTTGGAACCATCAATCTTTACACCAGTGGCTCCAGCTTCGGAGCCATCAGGTTCTACACCAGTGGCTCCAGCTTTGGAACCATCAATCTTTACACCAGTGGCTCCAGCTTCGGAGCCATCAGGTTTCACACCAGTGGCTCCAGCTTCGGAGCTGTCAATCTTTACACCAGTGGCTCCAGCTTCGGAACCGTCAATCTCTACATCAGTGGCTCCAGCTTCGGAGCCATCAGATTTTACACCAGTGGCTCCAGCTTCGGAACCGTCAATCTTTACACCAGTGGCTCCCGCTACGGAGCCATCAGGTTCTACACCAGTGGCTCCAGCTTCGGAGCTGTCAATCTCTACACCAGTGGCTCCAGCTTTGGAACCGTCAATCTTTACACCAGTGGCTCCAGCTTCGGAGCCATCAGATTTTACACCAGTGGCTCCAGCTTCGGAGCCATCACGCTTTACACCAGTGGCTCCAGCTTTGGAGCCATCAGGTTCTACACCAGTGGCTCCAGCTTCGGAGCTGTCAATCTTTACACCAGTGGCTCCAGCTTTGGAACCATCAATTTGTACACCAGTGGCTCCAGCTTCGGAGCCGTCAGGTTTCACACCAGTGGCTCCAGCTTCGGAGCCATCAGGTTTTACACCAGTGGCTCCAACTTCGGAGCCGTCATTCTTTACGCCAGTGACTCCAGCTTCGGAGCTGTCAGGTTTTACACCAGTGACTCCGGCTTTGGAGCCGTCAGGTTCTACACCAGTGGCTCCAACTTCAGAGCCGTCAATCTTTACGCCAGTGGCTCCAGCTTCGAAGCCATCAGGTTTTACACCAGTGGCTCCAGCTTTGGAACCGTCAATTTTTACGCCTGTGGCTCCAGCTTCAAAGCCGTCAGGTTTTACGCCAGTGGCTCCAGCTTCAAAGCCATCAGGTTTTACACCAGTGACTCTAGCTTCGAAGTCGTCAGGTTTTACACCAGTGGCTCCAGCTTCGGAGCCGTCAGATTTTACACCAGTGGCTCCAGCTTTGGAACCATCAATCTCTACATCAGTGGCTCCAGCTTCAGAGCCGTCATGTTTTACACCAGTGGCTCCAGCTTTAGAGTCGTCAATCTTTACGCCAGTGAGTCCTGCTTCGGAGTCGTCAGGTTTTACACCAGTGGCTCCAGCTTCGAAGCCGTCAATCTTTACACCAGTGACTCCGGCTTTGGAGCCGTCAGGTTTTACCCCAGTGGCTCCAGCTTCGGAGCCGTCAATCTTTACTCCAGTGGCTCCAGCTTCGAAGCCATCAGGTTTTACACCAGTGGCTCCAGCTTTGGAGCCGTCAATGTTTACGCCAGTGACTCCAGCTTCGGAGTCGTCAGGTTTTACACCTGTGGCTCCAGCTTCGGAGCCGTCAATCTTTACACCAGTGGCTCCAGCTTCGGAGCCGTCAGGTTTTAGACCAGTGACTCTAGCTTCGAAGTCTTCAGGTTTTACACCAGTGGCTCCAGCTTCGGAGCCGTCAGGTTTTACACCAGTCGCTCCAGCTTCGGAGCCGTCAATCTCTACATCAGTGGCTCCAGCTTCAGAGCCGTCAATCTTTACACCAGTGGCTCCAGCTTCGGAACCGTCAGGTTTTACGCGAGTGGATCCAGCCTCGGAGCCATCAGGTTTTAGACCAGTGGCTCCAGCTTCGGAGCCGTCAGGTTTTACGCCAGTGGCTCCAGCTTCGGAGCCATCAGGTTTTACGCCAGTGGCTCCAGCTTCGGAGCCGTCAGGTTTTACGCCAGTGGCTCCAGCTTCGGAGCCGTCAATCTTTACACCAGTGGCTCCAAGCTTCGGAGCCGTCATGTTTTACACCAGTGGCTCCAGCTCTGGAACTGTAATTTTTTAAATTGTAGCTTCAGGTCTGGCTCCATTGCGCCATCCTCAAACGTCACAACAGGATTTAAAGGTTTGCACTAGTCTATGAACTCAACAGTAGACTACATCAACAAAGATCTAACTAAACGTTGTTAAAACAGATAAGAAATAGGTTAGTATTTTTTTTTGATTTTTGTTAACAAAAGCAAACGAAATGATGTGAACAATTAAATGATATTTACAAATGAAATGAAAAGTTAAATGCCACATCGCAGTGCCATATGAAATACTTTCTGATAAAACAAACAACAGGCGCGATGGTGTAGTGGTGAGAGCGTCCGCATCGCAGTCGGTAGACCTGGGGTTCATTCCCTAGTCGAGTCATACCAATAGACTTTTAAAAATGGTATTCACAGCTTCCTTGTTTGGCGCTCAGCATAAAAAAGGGATAGTGTGGTGAACAAGTCGGCAAGTTCGCTTGTTGTGTCCTTGGGCAAAGCACTCAACGGGACGCCTCCGCCATTGTTCCCTCTAAGATTTTAGTAAGTGCGTAACCGCCGGTGCGAGTGCGAAATCGCTAGCAAATGTACGAAAACCGCCGGACAAGTTTTGGCGGACATTGCTGAACAAACGGTTACACCAGTTTTAGTAACATATTTTGAAGGAGTAAACACAGATGCTTGCAGTAGCCTACTGTTATTTAGTCAGTTATACGCTAAGCTAACTTTGCATAGTTTAGTTTGCCGATAATGTTGGTTGGCATACAACAACATCCTTCATTTTCCGCTTAGACGTACTTCAATTATGAAACTTTTTATTTAGTTCAGTGCTTTTCAACCATTTTTGGCATTTGGACCATTTTTGAAATGCACAGAGGCATGTGGCCCGGTTATACATTTTTTCGTTTTCATGAGCGTTTTTGGCATTTTTGCCCATTTTCGAAATACACAGAGGCATGTGGCCCGGTTATACATTTTCTCGTTTTCATGAGCGTTTTTGGCATTTGGTCCAGTTTCGAAATAAGCAGAGACATATGGCCCGTTAATATTTTTCTCATTTTCATTAGAGTTTTTTGCATTTGTTGACTTCAAATCATTTTTGGCATTTTACCCATTTTCCAAATGCACAGAGGCATGTGGTCCGGTCATATTTTTTCTCGTTTTCATGCGCGACCTCAAAAAAGTTATCAAAGTAAATTTCAGAAGTGTTGTCCAACTAAAATAAAAAAACAAGTCAAGAAAAAGTTTCCTTTCCAGCAATTAAAAAAAGGCTAGACTTCAACAAAAAACGTGTTTAACCAGTTAAGCGCGTTGCGGTTTTCGGTATGTCTACTCGCTCAGTGCGTAACGATTTTTGTCAATATATGGCGGTATATATACTGTATATACCGCCATATATGTAACTATATATGTATATATACTGTAACTATATATACCGCCATATATGGCGGTCGCGGAGCGTATCATGCATTACGTAATCGACTTCTTGCTGTTGAATTTGTTGTTTGGCCTCGCTTCATCTATTTATTAGTTTATGTAATTCAATGACAGAACATCTTGATTTTGTACTTTTTACTTTTGCAGTATATATAATACAGCTACCATAACAGTATATATAATTGTAGTTTATAGTATCTTCTGGGGTTGAGTTGAACGATGTAAAGCACTCTTAAGTACTACAATGTGATAGCTAATGACGTGAAAATAAGTTTGTAAACTATAGTATAAGGATGGACAATGATGGCATAAATGTATGCCATACGCACTAGCGGAGTAAACCACCCATGTTATACGCACTCCAGTAAAGCAACTCTATGACATCATATAATGCCATACGCGATCAGCAAGTTAAAATGGCACGACATATATTAATGCCATACGCACTTAACTGGTTAAAGAAATTGAAACTGCATTTTATATTTTTTCTTTTCGTTTCAAGGCTTATTTCAATCATGACTGGTAGGCTATCACAGCACATAGCTGTCCGCTGCATTTTATTTTTAAAAAATTTTGGAGGGGATTTAAAACTAAAATTGGTTAGAAATCGTACTGTTTTTTACTTTTAGTTTTTATAAATAGCAAGTGAGAGGTTATTTATTTCTGATTTACAAAATGGCGTTTTGTACGCTAAAGTGAAACCGAGAGCTATGCGCTTTTTTATCTTAACAAGCACGATTGAAATTAGTGTTGTAACGTAAAGAAAACATAAAGAAGGTAAGCAATTCCAGTTTCCAACTTCCCTCGAAAACTAATGCCTTGAGTTAAAGTGAAGTTTGAGAGCTACTTGCTATTACTGCTCTTTAACTACGATAGAAATTAGCCGGCTTACTTTATGTTACTTGCATTGGGGTTGATTTGTGCTACAAAAGAAGTTTGGTAACGACATGCGCGATATTTTAAGTCGCCATCACTCGCTGTTGCGTCATAGCCGGGCGATGTTTACGCGAGACGTTGCATTGCCATAAAAAAGCGGCTGTCCAACGTTTTATTCCCATTCACTGTCTCCAACGCATTAAACAGTTGATTGAAAATTGCAAAAATTTGAAAAAACGGAAAAAGTTACCAAAAACCGTTAGACTTTTTTACACACTGTTGAATTTTAACTGCAAATCCGCCGGACATAATTTCGCAAATTCGCTCTTTTTTTGCGGTTAAAGGGAACAATGGCCTCCACCTTTATGTGGAAGACAGGTGGCCCTCCTGTACTTCGCCGGATTACAATTGTGAAGTTGCTAACCCAGCATGTCGTAAAAGACGACTCTTGGGTACCCATTAGTGGCAGTCCGCCTTGTTGGTGGGGCTACCAGTCACGACTGGTTCGAAATCGGGTGCCATCTTTCCCCTAGCCTAATTTCAATTAGATTGACGGAATGAACCTGAATTACCGTTCATGCCGTACCTCCATCCCGAGGAAGAGGAGGGGTAACCAACAAACAAGCAACAGCGACTGCACTCAAGAAAATGCAATGAAACAGATTACTAGCAATGTAATGTAATGACAGCTATGCATAACCATTCTAGTCAAAAAGCCATTAGCATCGGGAGCAAAATGGGACAAATCGTGCTGTATCTTTCGTAGGCCATGGTTTTTGTGAAATTAGATGATTGAGCCTCTCTCTCTGTGTGGTGTGATTGTAGATTTTTGCTTTCAATTGATTGATTAAAATCGCTTCTTTTATTCGGAAATTGTTGATATGGGGATTTTTGCAGTAATTTGATGTGGAAATTTTTGCAATAATTTATGAACTTGTAACTGTAAGGCTAGTTGTTGTAATAGAAACTGTAAGGAATGTTGTTGCTCTTCCGGTGCAAAATAATATATGGAACAAGCAATACAAAAATGCGTTTTTATATTTTTTTGTTATTTTGCACCGGAAGAACAATGTTCCTTACACTTTCTACAATGCATGGTGTACAAGAATATCTTTTTAATTATTCAACTTGTACATAATCATAAATTTTTGATTTTCCGCGATTTTGCCTTTTTACTTCATATTTAAAATGAATAGTCATTTTGGATTTAATTCTTGTCGAATTTGGAAGATTAGAAATTTAAAGCACTTCATCCAAAAACGCATGAAAATATAAAATCTGAAAAAGTCTGTGCAAGAGTCAATGAATTACATAGATTTTTTTGTGGCTCGAGCTTCATTAAAAATTGTTGGCTCTGAGCTCCAGCTCCAGCTCTAAAGCTTTGGCAGTGAGTTTATGTAACTTACATTTACTTGGCTTGGATTACAGTATTGATCTTTGGTGTCACTGTAGGTATCTTATCAGATGAAGATTTTAACTACTGCGGTGTTTTCTGTTGTTCTGTTGAAGAAATCTTTAACCAGAATGCAGTGGCTTTCGATGGTGCTGCTTTTCATTGGCATAGCGATTGTTCAGGTAACATGATTTTTGTGGTTTACGGTGTCATTTAACATGCGAGTACTAACGTTTATTTCTGCTAACGTTGGTATTGCCCACAGTGCTTCCATTTATTTATATGTATGGGTAAAGAATATCGGTTGTAGATAGTCTGCTGTGGAACCTACACCAATAGTCATATTGCTTCATAGATGCTTGTTGCATTTTAATGGCGGCAATTCTTGAAAATATTGTGACGTTAAAAAGTGGTGGCATTATTAGTGTCTGTGGCATCAAAGACACTCTCGAAGCGTTTCACCTCTGCTATCATCTCCATTTAATCACCCTTTATGATAAGTATTATGTCGTTTGCGTGATGTACAGTTTTTATATCATGTGTATTGCTTTTTTGAAATCGTAGTATTAAAACCCAATGGTGTAATTTGAGCCAATGGCTTGATTTGGACTACACTGAAACGGGAAATTACAGAAGTACTGAAATTCATTTTGCATTATGAAAGTACAGACCTAAGTTCATAGCAAAAATAAAGTTATGGAAAATTGGAAATACTGAAAGTCATTTTATAAAAAGGAATCATTAACTTGTGGGAATAAGGAAAAGATGCGAACTACAAAAGTATGAAAATTGCAGAAGACGATAAAAACTAAAAGTATGATCACCCAACAGGATAAAAATAGGTTATTGAGTTGAGCTAAATTAAGCATTTCTGTTTTTCTGCGTTTTCCCTAATTTAGATAGTGTTTTTTCCCTATTTCTGCTAGAATTTCCGTGATTCCGTAAATTTCTGTGTTTTAATAGTGTTGTCTCTTGATTTTCAGCATACCATTTTAAAAATCTCTACCTCTATTGCTAGTCACTATTTGATAATTAAGGTTGATTAACAAAAACCATGATTGAGCTCTCTCAACAATCACACTTTTGAATTTAGGTTCAAGTTCAAGGTGGTGGCCATTCAAGTACGAGTTCCGTTGAAGTGCAGCAGTATCCTATAGTAGGTTTTGCTGCCGTTTTAACTGCTTGCATCGCATCAGGTTTTTCTGGTGTCTATTTTGAAATGATCCTTAAAGGGTCTAAGGCTTCTCTGTGGCTCCGAAACATACAACTGGGCCTGTTTGGGATGATTGCCGGACTGCTGGTTGTTGTGCTTAAAGATGGCGTGGAAGTAAATGAAAAAGGCTTCTTCTTCGCATATTCTCCTTTGGTATGGACTATCATCTTCATACAGGCTGGTGGTGGTCTGCTAATTGCTGTAGTAGTGAAATATGCTGACAATATTTTGAAAGGTTTCGCAACCTCAATATCAATTATTGTTTCGACAGTCGTTTCTATCTATTTATTTAACTTTCAAGTATCGGCTATGTTTGTTGTAGGAGTAGCTTTTGTGATATTGGCGATATACTTGTATAGTTTACCAAAGAAAACTGTTTCTGGAACCAAACAGGAGAAAAATTCACTTCAGGAAAAATTACTAACAACTCAACATTCATAACCTTATGATCAGATTTTTAAATGGCACACAATTACGTATCATTGCCTAGATTCTTTCACCTTAAGATTAGCTGTGTGTTGTAGCATCTTTGTAGCAAGTACTAGCGCAACTATAATTTATGGAAAGCTAGCTGCCGCCAAATCTATATGTCTTCATCTTCAACAACAGAAGAAATGACAAGTTCGTTATCTACTGGTTTTGGCTGAAACCTAAGAGTTGCCTGGGTAGCTACGATATTTGGCTCTAGGCTCCCTATAAAACATCAGCTCCTGATTTTCTGTTTGGGTTACTTCCATTAGTTTGGACTCTAGTCAACTGTATAATATGCAGTGCAGTCACTGTGTTCTATTCAGATTATTCTTGCAGAACTGCGTGTTGCCTTGTGCCGTTTTCATCACCTCCAGAATTCTGTTCGCTCTTTATATATATATAAGCCTGCATGTGTGCACTGCAAGGACTACTACTCGGATGCAATGTATGCTAATGCTCTTTGCACCATGTGCAAATACTATACTACGTATGGGGTATAAAAATTGCTTTTAAATAAGCATCTTTAATTTGAAAAATGCTGCAAGACGTAGTCGTTTAACTGACACAAAGTATACTTTTTTGCCTGTCCACATGCAAGTTAGTGATAGCAGTAACAGACGATTGAATAATTTCAAAACAATTAAAAAGAAAATAATTTTAATTTAAAGAAAGTGACCCTTAGCGTAAGTATTATCATTTTAAATGATAGACAAATAAGTAAAACGTTCTGGACTGCTTTGAAGTAGCATACTGATCGTAATCATAATTAGCGGAAGCCACCAACTAACATTTTTATATTTTGCTATAACCTACCGCAATCTCTTCACAGTTTTTTATCTTGTTTTACAAAGCGAAGTGTGTTTATCAATTACAAGTAGCACAAAGCACCTTTTGGTTTAAGGTTTTTGTTGTGCTTATGTTAGCTAACTTATTTTTTCATGTATTTCATGTCTACAAATAAACAAGCAAACACACTTGTTGACCCTTTCAAAAAATACAATAAGAACGCGAAAAACCAATTTCTACAGTGCCGTCGCGAATACAAAAATGAAAACTACGCACTACGTATCAACTGTGGCATTATTGTAGCTAACCTTGTAAGGAAACAAAAGATGTTTAATTAGTATAAAATGCTGCTCCTGACACAATCATACTTGAAATCTGTGTTTTCTCATACTTGAAATCTTCAGCTTAGCGCCAAATTGTTGGGGTCATGCCCAATAATTTGGCGCTGAGTTGAAGATTAAGTAAGTCTATGGACAGCTCCGTTGAAAAAAGTCAATCATTTTTTCCAAAGTATAAAATGTAGTGCCTAAATAACTTAAATCGTATCTGCCAGTTGCAGCTGGTGCAATGTGCATGAAATTTCATAGTCTTTTGCTGATGTAACAATTTCCTCATTATTCGTCCCGTTCAGGTTTGTTGTCACTTGTAACAAAGACTTTTTCCCACTTGCTCTCTTACCTTGCCTACTAGTATTGGTGTTGGAATTCCATTTTTCCGCGGAACATGCTCGAATGAAGCAGTTTTTACGAAAGCAATCGTAGAGAATTAAGTCATTAGTTTTCTGATCTCTGCAAAACCAACTAGTACATCAGAAAGCGTACCTTGTTGTTCGGAAGATGCATTCACTGTTGATTGAAAAAAAAACATGTTCTCTCACATAAAGTTGGTGTGTGCTCAAAAGACCGTTAATTCGCCTATAAAAATGGCTTTAGGAAACTGGGCTTCAATACGCAGCAGATATTTGGCTGCCAGTGCAGTGAGCATCACTCATCTGATGGCAGTGAGCTGGCCAAGCGCTCAAAGGGTTACGTTGCATGCGTCGTTGTTCGAGCATTGAAGCTCGCGGTTCGGCCTGTGACTGAAGCGGCATGTGCAAATGATTGCTGACTCAAATACAAACGTGATTTTGCAGTCACGTGAACTTTCCTTTTCACGTGTGTTCAATTACTCGTCAAGTTTTCATCATTTGACTCTTCACTACACACTTTTATAGCTGACCGTTTTTGCAATCCAACGTATGACCAACATATGTCGTACATACGTTGTTATCACAGTCAGCGGCATTCAAATAGTGAACTGTAAAGTGCATGCATTATCCTTGTTATTTCCGCATAATGCAGGACTATTTACTTCCTGCTCATTTTCAAGGGTAGACTGCATCCAATGACGGTTCCTACAAGCTTTTTTCAACTGATAATTTTTGAAGATTGTTTGTTTGGCAAACGATTTAGCTTTGATTCGTTTTTTATCAATGGAATTTTATTTCGGAGTCTAGCTTCGAATTAGAAATGTTGTATTGAACGGTTGTTGTACGTCAAGGTTTTAAGTACTTCAGGTTAGCTGTGGAATAACTAGGAAGTAAAAAAGAGTCATGTACTACCGACACGTTTTTTAAGAATATTTGTGACAAGCTTTTGGTACAGTCTTGTTTTAAAAAGCGCACGTGAGTTCGGCGACTTAGTATGTACAAATGGTCTTCTTTTACATGCTGCATTGTAAGAATTCTTTAAGTGTTGTATTAATATACAATGTTTAAATGATTTTGTAGGTCTCGTATGTTTGTTGTGGTATTTAGAGCTTTTAGATCAAGATTGCTCCAGCTCAAACGACATGATCTTGTTCGTGTAATACTCTGCATTTGTGCCAATTTTGCGATAATAATAGCACTATGGCCCAAACTTCACAGTGCAAAACTACTCAGAGAGCAAGTCAATTAATTATGCTCTGCTGACATAATTAATAATAAGTCAATTAATAAGTGTGTTTGCCAAAGCTTCTGACAGGTTCTTGCATGCTCGTGAATTTGGCAACTTTTACCGTATGCATGTCTTACATTTTAAGAATTTCAAAAGACTTGTGCACGAACGAAGTTTTCATCTGGTCTTAAAGCTGAGTTTTGACGTTAATCTCACACTGATACAGTGGCCTTTAATAAAAATTAGGGGGTTTTTAGATCGAGCTTGTCCTAACGCAACAATATTTTAGATGTGTTGATACAAAATTAAGTTGTTTTGTGTAAGAGATGTCTTGTTTTTGAAACAATACTTACAGCAGTTGACAATTTTTCTAGGTTACATTGTATGCATGTTTGTCCCATTTTGACTGTTTTGTATTGAAACTCCAAGATATTTATATCTATAAATTCTTTGGTTATGCACTATCTTTACTAGATTTGTTTTACACCGAACTTAGTTGCCAACAATAAGGTATTTTGTTTTGTTCAAATTACACTATAATTTCATTGCATTGATAATTAATTCTAGTTTTAAACGGTAATTTCTTCTCGTTTTAGTTTTATCTTATCGTGTAATTTATTGATATTGCATTCCATAAAGAAATAAGCAGCCACTAATTTTTTTTGTAGACAAGGTATGAAGAACTGTAGAAATAAATTTCAAAGCAGCATGCTTTGTGAAGTACCTTTTTAATACTGAATTGGCTGCTCATTAAAACAATATATTTTGGAAAAAATGTTTGAAGTTTTTCATTCAAAAGCTAAGCTAATGGTTAAGCTTGTAGTTATACTTTTTGAACCACTCTTGTAAATCAGTATGTATAATTTTTGCTTTTATAGCAGTACGGCAACTTCGTAGTTTTCAACGATTGCTAAAAATTGTAGACAGTGATGGAATAAACTTTGTTTTCGGCGCGGAGCAGGAGTGGTCTATGCTAGGTTACCCCAAACAGTTCATTCTTTTTTTTTTTTTATTTATCACTTATAGGCCTCTACTAGGTTTATATTTTCAATTTTTCTTAGTCCAATTTCCATTTTGAAGTCAATCATAATAACTTGGCCGGAAATTTTGTGGCTGGAACTTTCAGCCTCTGGCCAAAATTTTTTGCCTTCGGTGCATAACTAATTGTAGATGTATAATCGTAGTTTGAGAGGTTATTTTTAATTATGTATTTTACAGGTAAAGTTTTAGGCTCTCAATCTTTGTTGATATCTTATCATTGAGTGATTTTTGGTACATCTTCAGGAAAGGTTGAGTTAAAGAAAAATCATTTTAAATTATTAAAAAAGTTGTTTAAGAGCTTTTTTGGTGAAAAGCTTTAGGAATTTCAAGATTTGGTTATATCTTACAGTTACAAAGAAATTTTTAGGTCCATTAGTTATGTCATAGATGTTTTAACAGTATTGCCATTAGGGTCTACAACGCACTTTAATGTTTTGTTTGATCTAGCTGTATAGAATTTCGTTAATGTTCTTCTATTTTTTACTAAATTTGATTGTACTAATGTTGGCATAACACATTATTTTATTCACTTCCATCTATATGTTTTGAATGTAGTAATCGACTGTCTTTTTTTATTTAAAACAAGTACATCTTTACTCTTACAAAATTGTATGCTTCACTTTTTGCTGTTTGAATGGTATTTTTAAGTGGATCAAGATTAAAAACTGTGTCAAAAAGGATTTTGTGTCCATTACTTTTTGGGTTTCGGGTTAATATAAGCCACTCACAAATTTGTTGACCTCTGAAACGTAATGTTTGTTTAGAAGTTTCTCCTACCTCTAAATAAAACTTCAGTGCCAACCTCTTTTGTCGCTTTTCATTTATTTCCCAACCTTAACCCTATTTCCCATATTGTCAACCAGTTTAAGCAACTTTCTGATTCTAATTCCAGTTTTCAAAATGTGCTATTGCCTAAAATAAACATTGAATTAAAGATGCTAAAAATGGAAGTAAGGAACACTATATAAAAGTTTAAATAATGTTGACAATATAGCAACAAAACCAATGCTTTGCTTGAAAGTTAAATTCGTAATTTTTTTTCCAAATCTTGGGTGCGCTACGACTCTGCAGTTTCAATGGATGAGCCCCCACTGAGATCAGTGTACGGTTATTTTCAAACCCTGTCTAGACATGACTTTTTTCTATTAAAACTACCAAAGGGCAGATTTTAAAACCGTTTTATGCCGTTTGCCAATTACTAATATACATTAAGTCCTAATGACAGACACAGCAAATCGCTGTCTAATTAAAACAATTTCATTATTACAACAATCTATTTCGCCTGTAGATTTATCAGGTGCGACGTAATCAATTTCAACTTAACTCATCAGTTTTTTGCGTCTTTTCGATTTAAAAACGTTCCTTTCCATGCGGGACGTCCATACAATCGAAGGTCCTACAATTCATGTCTATTTCTCCAAAGAGTAGTTAGTAATGTAACAAACTATAACTTATATTGGAGCTTTACTTTATTTTGAATTATTTGAAGAATTGAAACTTAATATAATTAGTTGTATTGTCAATAACTAATTGTATTTGTTTTATTAATCTATTTATACCAACCCGTATACTGTCTTGTGCCCTTACGAAACGTACTGGTTTAATTGTATTCGTAAAATACCTTTACTCATTTCTTTCGTAGTTTTTACGTAGGTTGTTATGTGACTAACATCTGTGTATGTATAATGCACATGCTAAGCGGTTTATGAATACGTGGTGATATGCGCTATTTCTTCACATCTGTGTTACTGTTAGTGATGGTTTTCGCAGCCTTTTTGATATACGAAAAAGTGTTTTTATTTATTCGCTGACTTTATGACCATGGACAACTTAGTGAATTCAACTCTTTACAAATGGCCATTATCAATATAAGCCACGCTTCAATAAAGCTAGTTCAAGATCATAAGTTTGCTCAGAAATTGGTGAGAAAATATATCGTTAACTCATGAAAAGATCCTCCAATTTATGTGATATATTTCTGCAAAGAGTAGTTAATAATTAACTAACCGTAATTTGCCTTAAATCTTTATTTCAAAATATTAATCCACTAATAACCAACCTGTATACTTCTTTCACGTGCTTTCGGAAATGTATTGCTGCAAATGTATTCGTAAATACCCATTTCTTTCATAGTTTTTACGTTGGTGATTACGTCTGTGTGTGTACAATGTACATGCTATGTCGTTCATAAATGTGTTCATACGCGCTATTTCTTCACATGCCCATCGCTGTTTTGATGGCTTTCTCAGCGCTTTCGATTTATGGGAAAGTGTATTTATTTATTTGGTTTTTGTGGCTTCATATGACTATGGCTCATTAATGAATTTCGCTTCCCACACTTTGCTGAAATATACCGGTAAGTCACGCTTCAATGAAGCTGGATTTGAGATGATTAGTTTGCTCAGAAATTAGCTAGGAAATAAGCAGTTAGCACATGAGTAGTGTCGTGTAGATTTGCAGCGTTCAGACGAGTTTTCAAGCAAAAGTATGCCTTGATAATTTCTTAACTCCACGAAGCGTTTGCACAAGCGTATTTACTTTTCATTATGTTTGTCGTAATCATAAGCGCAGCGCCCGCTCACATATGTTTAGCACGGAGAAGTTCGGACGTACATGATAGGTCTACGCCAAACATATGTTAGGAAGTATTCTTGTAGAAAGCAGGCTTACGATTTCTTTTCATTTGTAAAATGGTGAACCAGGTTTTAATTTAACCGATCACTTGCTCTTCAAAATTTGTGAATGATTTAGTGCGAAATAAATCATGCAAGCAAAGGCTGTGTGCTGTTGCTTTTCATTCTAATTTTAAAATTGATGTTGGGCCCACCAATACTGTAGATGAAAACATCATGCTGATGAACGAAGAATCACTCCCCTCTCCCCTATTTTTCTTATCTGTTAGCACTTTTGGTAAAATATAAATTTTATTTATTCATCAGAACTAAGCCGCATTTAAAGAGTACAGGGAAAAGGACTAGATGTTGTTGATGTTGGAAAAAACTGTCTTCGCACTTTCATCCGTTGTTTGAACCTAAAAACAACTTTTGCGCAATAATTGAAATTTTAATGTGACGTCATAAATAGTTAAACCTTGTAATCTATATATCAACTTTCTCTAAAGGTTATTTTTTGTTAACGGAAGTGGTCTGAGCGTCTGCTTCGTGTCGGGTAGACCTTGTTGCCTTTCCCTTCTCGAGTCTTACGAGAGCTATGCAACCGGGATTCCTCGGAACCCTAAGGCTTTATGAAACATTCATAGCGGTTACGTGAGCACTACAGATACCATCTACTGCTTTATTTGACAAAACAACGTATTTTCTTTGTTTGTCTAGAATAATTTGCGAAAACTTAACGGATCTTGTGTAAACGCGTTATGAAATCATCTTAATTGCACATTTTAGGTGACTTTTAAGCGCAAAAATTTCATTTCAATTTTTTTGCGTCACAAATAGGCCTCACAACAAAGCAAAAATAAGATTTTCTTAAAAGGTTGAAATTAGCGGTGGTAAAAAGACCAATGGTTCACAGCGCAACAAGCTATGACGCACGTATTATGACTTGTTCTGAATTAAAGAGGAGGGTTTTCAAGCATTTTCTACATACAAACTCTTTAGTTGTACAGTATTTAGACGTGTGGCTTATCCTCAAAGAAGAATATGGAACAGAATTCGATGTCATAAAATTGATAATCAAAACAAAGATCTCTTGAGATCAGTAGATCTCCAAAAAAAAGAGTAAAGAATGACGGTAGCAATTTGGCCAAGTTATTTGTCACAAATTTTAGCTGTTATCGAACACTGTGCCAGCAAGGTAAGGCCTACTCCACCTGTTATATGTATACAATAAATATACTCAATCTCCGAAAGGCTGCTGTTTACACACACACACTTTTACCAATTATTTTTTTCTTGCGTGAACTTTTGCTGGTTGGCGTCGAGTCCACGATCACGCTTATTACACAACACGTGCATCAGACGCCCGAAGTTCTGCTCGTATATCTCTTCTAACAACAAGTTCGTCTGCTCAAAAAACTTTCTTATCAACCAAAACTGACGGTGACAACTATTGTACCAAAGAGAAGAAAAGAACAGCAATGAGTAGCAAACATACACAAAATAATCATTAAAACTATTTGCATTCACATTTGTCTGTTTTAGTGGGGGAGTAGTGTAGCTGTTCACAATGCTTGAGGGCGAGGATTGGAGCAGTCCGATGAGAATGACGAACGCTTGAGTCACCGCTTTATATATTCGTGTATGAGTTACGATTGCGTTGCCTGCATCCGTTAACCAAAGCTAGATTTTGTTATGAATCACACTGGTAGGGGAAAGGAGGGTGATATGATACAGCACCCCTATGGAATTCCATGAAATAAATTTTTGTTAATTAACGCTACCACGTGAAAGAAAGTGTCGAAAAACTTCATCCGGTTTATAGGAAAAGCTGGTTTAAATGAATTTGAAAGAAATGAAGAAGAGAAGTTGTTTTTGTAAAATTTCGTTTCAAAACTTCAGCTTGACTGCAGAATTAAAGGAAGGGTTAAGAAAGCTGCCAATATGGTGGAGTAATTGTTGCTAGATTAGGTTGTTATCTAGTGCAGTTGTTTTTTCCAATTACTTTTCCTAGGATGTTAGTTGTCAAATTTCTATCCGAAGTGCTGAAAAGGAGATTTGATACAGTGCATTGAAGTTGATTTGATACGGTGTATCAAATCACCTTCCATATCACAGCAACATGGTATGATCATTTGATGAACCTTTTTGGTGTCTTGGAGCATGGAAGACAATTAGAAAAGCACAGAGCACTTCATCAGTAGTTAGGTTACCTACAAAAAGATTTATTAACCGGTTTCGTATTCTGATATAACTGCACAATAATTATTGTAGGCTATGGTGCTGGTAGCACCTACAAGCTAGCAATTACTCTTATTTCAGATATTTTGTATTTGAATAGAACTTTTATTCTATTTAAACTTGCTTTACAGTAATTGCTCGACCAAACAGTATGCCGTTTAAATATGAAAGAAAAACTAATCGATGTTTTCAAACACCGCCAGATGTGTTAAAAAGAGCAGCTAAATGTGTCACCGAAGAAGGTATGTCTTATCGAAAGGCTGCCGTCAATTTTAATGTCGACAAAATGACTCTAATGCGGTATATCAAAAAGAAGGAGGCAAATCCCACTTGTACTATTGGTTATCAAGCTACCATTCTAAACAATCAAATTTTTTCGCCGGAGATGGAACAACAGTTATCGTCTCACATTGTGCACTTGGCTGATAAGTTTTTTGGACTGTCAGTTGAAAAATGCAAAGAACTTGCTTTTCAATTTGCTGCTGCAAACAAATTATCTATTCCACATTCTTGGGAAGTAAATAAGAAAGCTGGAAAAAAGTGGTGGAAAGGGTTCAAAGAGAGGCACCAACATTCAATAAGGACTCCTGAAGCCACATCGATTGGCCGCGCGTCAGCTTTCAATCATCACAATGTAAAAGAATATTTGGACAATCTTGGCATTGTGTTAGGTAAGCATCAGCTTACTCCGGATCGAATTTTAAATTTAGATGAAACTGGTGTAACTACCGTTCAAAATCCAAAAAAGGTTGTAACTGCGACTGGAACAAAAAGTGTGGGTTCTGTAACATCTGGAGAAAGAGGCGAGCTTGTCACTGTTCTTTATGCATTGTGTGCTGCAGGGCATGCTTTGGCTCCTATGCTGATCTTCCCACGAGTGCGATACAGGGAACACTTTATTCGTGGCGGTCCACCTGGATGTATTAGAAGAGCAACCAGATCTGGTTGGATCAACGCAGATCTTTTTGTTGATTTTTTGATGCACATTAGTGAGTATACTGGCTGCTCACCAGATCGCAAGATTTTAGTGCTCATGGACAATCATAAATCACATTTGTCTATTGCTGCAATTGACAAGGCAAGAGATTTAGATACTGTTCTTTTAGCAATACTTCCAAAAACATCCCATAAATTAAGCCTTTGGATGTATCTGTTTATGGGCCATTTAAAACTGGATATAACATAGCAATGGACAATTGGATGAGGACTAACCCAGAAAAGAATGTGACAATTTATGAGGTTTCGTCGTTAGTTAAGGAAGCCCAAATGGTTGCAATGACTCCACGAAATATAATGTCAGGATTTTGTTCGACAGGTAACTGGCCACATAACCATCAAATTTTTGACGAAACTGATTTTGCCCCTGCTTTTGTTACTGATCGTGACACTATTCAAGATTCTGGGAGCAGTTCTGCAGATCCTCAAGCTTTTCGAAGTAAATTGGGCAATGAACAAGCCTGCAATTCTTCTTTGGATACTAGTCACCGCGACAATGCTTCAGGTGAGGTTGATCAGTTAGCTAATTTTCTCAAAAAAGCAACTCCCACTTCATCAAGTCTTGACACGGCTTCTAATTTCATATCTCCTGAAGATGTTTTGCCTCTTCCCAAAGCGGCATCACAAAAAATTCCAATAGTAGAAGAGGTAAAACAAGAATACTCGTATATACCGACACTCCTGTTTGTGGTGAAGTAGAAATAAGGCAAACACAGAAACGACCTAAAAAGTCACCTAATCGTGGAAAAAAGTACTAAAAGAAAATTGTTTTCCAAAAAAAAGCACCATTAGTGATCAGGTCATCTTTTACTGATGAGGAAGACATGTAACTTATATACAATAATGATAGTAACTGCGAGTTGGAGGAGAAAATTGAAGTTAAGTTGGGTGATTATGAAGTGTATTGGTGGCTGGAAAATCAAGTTCATTAAAATTTATAGCTCGGATCGACAACTATGATGGAGATGATTGTAAATATGAAGGAGTGTTTCTCCAAAAAATCAATAGCAAAATTGACTCCAAGATGGGAGATAAAAGACAATCTTTTATTGTAAATGAAAAAGATGCTGCTTCATTTGCCCCTGATGACATTGTGCCTATACTTCCTGCTCCAGTTGCTGTTGGTGGGTCAGAAAGAAGAAGTAATCAATTGCGGTTTAATTTTGACTTTAGCAAATTAGACCTAGTTTGAAGTTTCACAAGCCTGTGCCAGTAATTTCTAATATGAGCAGAATCTATTTGTAAAGACTAGAAGAGCAAACATTTTCCTAATACCACACAAAACTGCTATTATGCTAATTCTTTGAAATTTGTTTGGATTTTTCAACTTAGTCGCTTGCACTTAATTATTTTTTTGACATGTTTTATTTTTAGTGTACGTGTTAGAATCGAAATACAATATGATTCGACTTTCACATGCATTAGTGTTGATGCTTTTAGTCTACCATACAATTCTTGTTGTAAAAACTTCACTAACTAAGGCTGAAATTGAGCCACTATTTGATGATTCACTCAAAATAATAATTAATACAATATTGAAAAATTATTCAACTATAGCTTATAAAAGTGTAAAACCACATTGAAGCAGTGAAACCTCAAACAATAAAGCTTTCTCAAGTATATCGTATCAACTCACCTCATCCTGCATCAAATCACATTCTTGGCGTATCAACTCACCCTCCCAGGAAGGAGAGTTGATACATTTGGGTATTACTTTTTAACTAGTAGTTGAGTAAAAAATACTCAGGATAAAACAACGTAGTTTTTCCCGAAAAGTGAGCAAAAAAGCCTTGTTTTATTTGTGCCATCAACCAAATATCTATCACAAGCCGTTTGGAATTGAACGACAAAAATGTAAAAAGTGTTTCAAATCACCTTCCCCTAGCTTGTAAGTAGACATATGAAGGAGAATTGTTGTCTTGTACAATGCATGTTGATCTGTATTTGATTCCGGCATAACAAAGCCGTAAAAACAAGTTAGATCGGCAGATCGTATGCTGACTTTATTCTGCGTTTTTATAGGCTATCATCCAAGTAACACGCGATAACACGAGTCGATTGTTTTTGTTTTATTTTGTTTTATTTGCCATTTTTATCCTCCATTCACGAGAAAGCGAATTGTATCGCTATACTTTGGACGGGAAGTCCGCACTCGCTTGGGAGTTGCCTTTTTCGAGGTTTATGGGCCACCTGTCTTCCACATAAAGGCGGGGGCTTCCCGTTAAGTGCCTTGCCCAAGGACACAACAAGCGAACTTGCCGGCTTGTTCTCCACAACCTCCCATAAATGCCGAGCGCCAAGCAGGGAAGCTATAGATACCATTTTTTAAAGTCTTTTGGTATGACTCGACAAGGGGAATGAACCCCAGGTCTACCGACTGCGAAGCGGACGCTCTAACCACTACGCCATCGCGTCGATGATGGATAACGAATTTCTATCCACTCTATTGATGACAACATTATCAAATCGAAATCTCTTGCCAACTTATAGCCAAAGTACACCATGATAGCAAGCATAGTAAGGACTCGTTGGAGCAAATTTGCTGTTTCTGGAACAGTCTGAATTTGTTTTGCTACAAAAAATAGAAGTTGTGCAGTAGTTTTCACCGTCATTTCTTAATGTTTGTGAGCTCCAATAAGATTAGATTTTTACAAAATCGACGAATACAACTAACTTTTTTGACAGGCTTTGCAATTGGGTGTCATGAAACTTCATAGCCATATAGGAAATATTTGAACTATTTATTGAATCCACGATGGCCAGCTCATAAAGATTATCTAAATTCGATTTTTGTTAAACAACTAGCCGGTTCTGCCTTGTCACTCGGCAGGGCTGCCAATCAATTGTGTTGGGTTAAAAATAGTGGTTCAGCCACTATGCCGACTTTACTAAAAGAACATCTGTAAGAGCAGTACCTGGCGAAAATCTATGGTAATAGGAGGGGTAGCTGACATGTCCCTATGCCAAATTGTCGCACTTTGGATTATTTAAGCTGGTCTTACTCACAGACTGGCTATTATTTCATAAATTCTATCCGTTCCTTTCTATAAGTTTTGGGGCACGAAGTTAAATTTGGGAGTAGGAGTCGTAATAGTTTTGCTTTACGATTACATAAGTAAGTTCATTCGTGCTAGGCTATTTTGCGATCTCTCTCGTAATGACATCTGTGACGGGAAGTTTCTTGGCTACTTTGATGCGACTTGGCCCCGGCATACAAAAAAAGGGACCATACTTTCCCCAAACGTAATTGTATTGCATCAGATCACATTGTTGGGCTGTTAATTCATTTTCAAGCAAAATTTTTTCTCTGTTGGTGCGGTTTTACCCAAAAAGGTGAATCTATTTAATTGATTTCCCTGCAAACTTTGAAATTTAAGAACTATGCTCCTAACACTACTATCCTCCTACTATGAAATTAAGACCGCGCTTGTTCACACACAGCCAACATTTTTTGTAGTTTGCTTTCAATCATCGTTTAATTTTTTAGGTTTACGATCTTTGATCCTGCACATCACGCGGCCCACAATATCAAGCTCAGTGTGGCCCACTACAAATTTTCAATCGGCTCAAAACTGGGCCGTGTCCAGGCCCGTGGCGTAGCAAGAACGCAACATTAGGGGAGTGGTTGATTCCGAGGGGAGCAAATAATATAGCAAAAGATAGCAAATTACAAGGATAAGTTTGTACAATAAAGTGATTTCAGTTCATGCAATTTTCACGGTATTATTCAACTTGAAACTCTCTACGCATTTTCATTGGTTGATATCTAAAGTTTTAATCCCAACTTGAACAAACAATCTCGAAGATCTAAATCAGTAACGATTGTGGTGTTTGATTGCGAACCGACGTACAAACAAGTCCAGATTAAGGGTCTCTGCCATTAGTCACAGAACATTCAAACGTTAATTTGCATGGTTGCAGCGGTAAAACAATAAGTGTGGGAACGCTACAGGTAATAGATTTATTCAATGTGTTTTGAATTTGGTGCTTACATATAGCTCATGGTTGTTCTACAAATGCATAGGCGTGCAAATATTTTGTTGCGCGCGGCATGCAGAGATTTTCAAAGTAAATATGAATGCCTCTCTTTTGGAGATCAAATTTCTCAAAACGACTTTTAAAAAATGGGCAATGAGGATTAGGTCTCGAGACAAACATACTTTTTTTCATGTAAACTCTTTCAGAGCTTTTTGTCGGCATTTTTTACTTGGGAATTCTTTTCTTTCGTTTCTTTCGTAAAGATCAATTTTTATTGATATTCCGGGGAACCGCAACAAAGACTTAAGCGGGTCGTATGTTATTCAGGCCTGCTGTAGGCTATAGCGATGCATACAGCTGTGCATTTTACTTATATTTACGTTAGGTGTTTAACGCGTAATGCGCTAGGTCTAACAAGAATTGGGCTACTTTCGTTCACATGAAGCTTTACTTTTACCACTTAACGCATGGCCGCTTTGTCGATTTGTTGCAAATTAAAAAACTTGCTCTTGGTGATTGTGGAATGTAAAATCGTTAAGTTTATAACAGTTTCGTGCATCGCTTTCACTGTAGTTTTTCTTGCACCGCGTATTAATGACTCGTATCGTTTTAGCAACAACTTTTTACGCTTTCGTTGAACGAATCTGTTGGTTTTCTATGTGTCAAGAGTCAGTTTGCAGGCACAGTACGTCTAGCTTGCCCCTTGAAACCATAAGTAAAAGCTAAGAAACAGCAATGTGTACTATGCAGTCTGTGACATCTGCCACTCATTAACAAATGACTAAACTTCACAGCGTTGAAAGAATACGCTACCGCTATTCTGTGGCGACTCTACGAGATACGAACTTTGAATCATCAATGTTTTGCTGAAATTAAACATTGTGGGTGACTCATAAACATTCTCGCTCTGTTCGCTGGCTCGTTATTATATAAAATCATTTGTTGGCCTAAAACTTGTCATAAAAGAATAGACGTAGGCCTATCTACATATTATGAATAGTGCTCGCTCTCTTGTTATAATGAAATAATACGGAGTGACTAAGCCGTGTGGCCAGGCGTAGTTTTGTCTTACGCACGGCAAAGTGACCTAGTAAACAAGCATGTACGAGTAAAAAGAAACATTAACGTTCAAAGGCATTCAAAAAAAGATTCATTGGAAGTCATCATTCGCGTATTCGACGTTGTGTTAATAATTTGAAAATATATTTGTTCTTGGAGTTAGACCCGCTTTGGGTACCACTCAACAAAAACAACAACTCAACATACAGAAACTCCCGAAGCATGCTCCACAATTTGGAAACGCGACGACGCATCCTCCGAAATTTGGTGACCTCGATGTGATCATTCACCAAAATCTGGTGATACCAACGCGTATATATTCTCCACACATGCTCCACTACCGCGTGCTTGGTTTAGGCCACACAAGTGGCGATGTGTTAAGATGTAGGTAGCGCTATATTTTTAAGCTTTAGGTCAATTGCCGGTCACCACTGCGCTGATAATATCTGATTGGTCGAAACCGCTTATACTATCTGCAGTTAACTGTAAATATTTATTTGATTGCAATCTACCAGCGAATGATAACCTTTTAGAATACTTTGATAACAATGGGTCGAATAGTTTTAAAAACTAGTCAGCATTTATCAATGTTTTGGAAGTGTTTTAGTAACACAAGAACGCGTTAATATCGCAAGCTCACCAATCTTTCACTAATGCTAAATTAAGTTGTTCAAAAGAGGAGGCGCTGGGAATACCTGGATAAAATGCGGGTTAGTAACGATGGCATTTCGCCTCATTTTGTGATGGCAAATTTTTTCGCGCTTGAATGTTTCAGAACTTACTTTTTTTACTGCTGTTAAAAAACTTGGTTTAGACCATAACTAGAGAGTGGGCCATAAGTTTTGATACATGGAAAAAATAAACAATCTATATTGGACATTGTAGGGTGGAGTGAAAAAAGATTTTTTTTTCAAATCAAAAAACGAGGTATATTAAAGTAGGTGGTTAAGTCTAAAAACACCTTCCAAAGTTGTTTTGGGGTTCTGCCACTTACACCCAGGTGGCTAAACACTCCCAAAAATTTTGCGCTCTCCCAAATTTATGAAAATCTCATAACTTAGAAACTAGTTAAGCTAGAAAGTTGGGTTTTGGGCTTAAAATGCTCAGAAGACCGAAGCATATATCTGCTCCAATACAACTTTTTCTTCTAACTACATCACACAAGCCACTGATTGGCAAAAATGATGTTTTTGATAAAAATCATTAGAAAAATTATTTATTATTAAGAAATTGTAGTGAGATCCATGTTTTAACTAAAGTCATTTCTTAGCTACTTGCACAAATAAAGAAATTTTCACTTAGCATTTTAATCTAGCAGTCTTTGAAGCAAGAAAAATTGACAAAAATGTTACACATGTACTCAACAACGGTCACACACTATGTAGAATACCAAAATGTTGCCCAATTTACTAATTTTCAAGTTTTTTAGGCATTAAATTGCTTTTTGATGTTAAAAGTTTTTATTACTTTTCTTGATCGTATTTTCTGTCTGACAAGTCCATCTCTATTTTTGAATCCAGCAACAGCTGCTGAAGCTTCAGAAACCAGTTTTATATGCCTTTCAACAGCTTGATTATGGCAAGGATGTTGTCTCAGCACCGTAATTACCCTTTTTCTTCTTTTCTCGCGATTTTGTTTATAAACGCCGGCACAGTAGAAACTTTTGTTTTTAGTGAATTGTTATTAAGCACCGATGTAGTTTAAAATTTATACTGCCTAGAATTACGACGTGGATAACCCTTGATTAGTTTTTACTGCTTTTACTATCGGTCATTTGCTCTGAAGTTTATACATTAAAGAAATTTTGCTGAATTATTGGATTCTTTGTACTAGCTTTGGAAGGACAGCAGTGAAGGTCTCAGCGTTCCTCTGAGACTCTTTATTTTTAGCAGATGTTCCAGGTTGAGTTTATGCTGTTGAAAAGCCTCATTTTCTTTATTCAATAAGTATTTTAATGCAGGTGGTTCATGAATGTCTTTTAAACTCAAGCTTGACAAGGAATAATAAGTTTTTGCATTAGTATTGATTTTGGGTATTGTGAATTTTTTTACAACTACTTCTTCATCATGATCAACATTATCCAAATTTTTCTTAGACACTCTGATGCTGAGTATTTTGTTGACTGCAAGAAGACGGACGCTGTGAGCATTATCAGCCAGCATTGCAAGTAATATATTTTCATGGTGAGCAAAATAAGCATTTCGTTGCAAAATCGCTACAGCAATATCTTGAATAATTTTGTTTGGAAATCCCATTACTAGTGTAAGGATATTGAGATAGTTCTTTGGTCCATCAGTAATCTTGTTGTTGATGTTGATTTGATACCAACCAGGAAAATAAACTTTAATTAAAAATTCTACCGAAGTGCTTAAATTAGATGTCGGCTTTTTTTGGGCAACATAAAATCGAAGAATACGACATCCAAGTGTTAACCAGCGTGAATGGTTTAAACCCTCCTTCGAGAAACTCAAGATTAGCATCAACTGTTCTCAAAATGACGGCAGAGCAAATCCTGTGAGCATAATATTGATCACTGCTTAAATCATCCATCAAAGGGTTTGGAATAACAGGAAATTTTGGATTTGGGATAGATTTGAACTTCACTACTTCCCACTCAAAAACAGCACCATTCAACTGCTTACCAATAGGTCCTAAAAAAGAGTCTGGTCCAGAAGTTACGCCATCTAAGTTTTGAAAACATGTCTGAGAGGAGGCTCATTTAAATGGAGCAAGCATATAATCCATTGCAATGGTCTTCCTATTAAAGTTTCTAATGATGCAATAAATCTTTTGCTTTTGCCAGTCATTACAGCCAGAGACGTAGCAGCCGCCCCCCAAACCCCCCAATTGGGGGGGGGCCAGGCCAATTTTGGGGGCCCAAGTTAGTCTGAAATTGCTTTTTGGCTACGTGACTATTTTCAGTTCAGCAGACTTGTTTACAATCGATTTAAACTGTAGGAAGAAATTGGCTTGTGACATCATAAGTGAATGCAACGTCATTTTATCTCGCACAATCTAGAATATTTCGATTGATTTTCTGGTAGAATCTTGAATATTCGATTGACGTAACAATGCCGTTGTTACGCAACAATCATAGAATGGTCTGGAATTCTGTTTGGCTATAAATACCGGGACAATATATATATACACTGCAGAGTGCAGATAAAGTATTTTATTGACATTGTATAGAATGAAACGTTCAAAAAGTGGTGCTCAAAAGAGAAAAGAAGCAGCCACTGCTCGAGATGCTGTAGCGAAATTGCCCAAGATGACAGATTTTTTCAAGATTACTGAGCATAGTAGACCTGGCACTAGTACCGAGAGGGATGAAGAAAACTATAGTGTACAAGAAAAAGAAGACTATGACGATCAGCATCAAAGTGATTGTAAATTTCCAGAAAATGTAAGTTGTGATTTACCTGCCAATACGCAACCTTCAATATCAAAAATATCTGAATCTCAATTTACCCCTATCCCTGATGACCCATGTAAATGGCCTGAAAGTATTTCTGATGCTCAACGATGTGATATAGTAAAGCGTGGACCACATCAACTAATAATGAATTTTCCATATAATAACACAACTCCAAGGCGACGTTTTTCCTCCAACCATTATAAACGTGTGTTACCTAATGGTGAAAGTGTTTCACGGTCGTGGCTAGTTTATTCTGGGGAATCAGATCAAGTTTTTGCTTTTGTTGTAAGCTATTTGGAAAAACACGAAGCCCCTTTTGTAGTGGTATAAATACATGGGAGGGTTTTTCGAAAAAACTGAAAGACCATGAAAACGGCATTTCCCACCAAGAATGCTGCAGTCAATGGATGTTGCTAGCTGAAGGGATAAGAAATTCATCCACTATCGACAAACGCGAGATGAATATTTTTTTCAATGAAAGACGTTTTTGGAGAAATGTTTTAGAGAGACTTATCGACATTGCCTTGTTTCTATCGGAAAGGAATCTTGCTTTTAGATGATCTGAAGAAGTCTCCTCACAATGGAAATTTTCTGGGTATATTTGAGCTTTTGGCAAGAAGAGATCCGATCCTAAAAGAGCTTCAAGACAGAATCAAGAATAAAAACACTAAAGATCACTATTTGAGTCCTACCATACAAAATGAACTAATTGAATTGCTAGCGACAGAAGTTGAAAAAGAAAATTTACAGCAATTGAAATTGGCAAAATATTTTTCTATAATTTTGGATTGCACTCCAGATATGTCACATCATGAACAAATGTCTGTCATTCTCCGTTATGTACTATGTAATGAAGAAGCTGCTGTTGTTAAAGAAACATTTTTTGGCTACTTGAGAATAAGTGACAGTACTGGGAAAGGCTTGTTGGACGCTTTCTTAGAAAAAGCGACCGAACTGCAACTCGAATTGTCTGATTGTCGAGGTCAGTCATATGATAATGGTGCTAACATGAAAGGAAAACATTCTGGGGTCCAAGCAAGAATGCTAGACATCAATCCCAAAGCTGTTTACGTGCCCTGTGCAAACCATACCCTTAACTTAGTTGTTGTTGACAGTGCTAATTGATCGACGGAAGCATTGACATTTTTTGGAGTACTTACAAGGTTGTATGTGCTGTTTTCTTCCTCTGCTCAGCGTTGGGAAATTTTGAAGAAACATGTGGAGCTGTCCATAAAGTCACAATCTGATACTCGTTGGGAAAGCAGAATTAAATGCATCAAACCTCTTCGATACAATTTAAAAGAGGTGTTGCTGGCACTGAAAGACTTGGAAGCCATTTCCATAGAAAGAAAAGATGGAAGAGCTGCCTCAGAAACAAAATCGTTGATAGCTCATTTATCAAAATGGAGTTTTCTTTTGTCGGTGTTTATTTGGTATGATATCCTATTCCAAGTCAATAAAGCAAGCAAGATTCTTCAATCGTATGGAGTCTCCCTTCATACAATGGAAACGGAAATCCAGGCAAGTGAAAAGTTTTTGCAAAACTATCGCACAACGGGTTATGACAGTGCCGCAACATCTGCTGTTGAAATAGCACAGGAATTGGATATTGATCCTTCTTTTCCTCCGTCAAGAAGTGGAAAGAAAAGAAGATTGTTTGATTACCAAGGTGAAGAGGAACAACGAGCTACTCCTGAACTAAAATTTAAAAGCAACTTTTTCTATCCATTAGTAGACCAGGCTATTATGTCAATAAAGGAGCGCTTTAATTTGTTACGTGAGGTTTCTTCCGCCTTTTCGTTTTTGTACACACGAGACAAACTTTTGCTTGTGCAACAAGAAAATGCTCTTCTTACTTGCTGTAAAAAGTTCCAAAAAAAGTTCGGTGACATTGATTCTGATGAAATGAGCGCTGAGCTACAGCGGTTTGTTTTAATTTTACAAAAAAAACGCAATCTCAATACGGCTCAAGACTTTCTGAACTATCTTCTAAAGACTCATTTATTTGAATTGTATCCGAATGTGTACATCGCACTTCGAATCTTACTAACTTGCCCCGTGACTGTTGCCAGCGCTGAAAGAAGCTTCAGCAAATTGAAACTGATCAAAACTTTTAATAGAACGTCTATGACAGACAGTAGACTATCTTCATTAGCCATGTTGTCAATCGAAAATGACTGCGCCCGATCTCTTGATTATGACAATGTCATAACAGCATTTGCGAACAAAAAGGTTCGCTCCAGACTATTTAAATGATACTGTGTTTTTATAACTTTTTCATGTTTTTTAGTGTCATTGCTTTCGTTTCGCAGTGTCTGCATAAATGTCCTACTGAACTCTGGCATCGGTGCCGAATTTTTTATGACTTGCACCTTCGGTATCGGCATGCTTTATTCTGACATTAGCCTGTTTACTTACGTACAAATTGTGGTGTATTTTCTTAGTGCAGCTTTTCAATTTTACACCTCTAAAGTGATATGACCTGTGCGCAGGGGCTCTTGCGCTTACTTTGGGGGGGGTGCCCGAAGTTGGAGTGCTACGGGACTGATTACCGCGGTTCCATCAGATCCAACAATCTTCAATTTTTGTTCCATAGCTGTATCTTTGATTTCAGAATAAATTGATGTTTCTATTTTATATCCAGTCCCATCTTCTGGCATTACATGTGAGAGATAGAAACCATTAGGCTCTTCTACAATTACATAATGTTCTTTAATGACTGTCGGACGATAATAATTTCCATTTACTTTAATTATTGTCATTGTTGCATCTTTCCTTCCACCTACAAAAATGGAATCCACTAATTCAAATAATTCTTGCTCCTTGTTTCTAATTTCTTCTGTGTATTTTTGCCTTTCTCTTCATAACTTGCTTCTATCCACCACATATCTTTTATCTTCTTCAGTAACAATTCTAAAAGCTTTTAATTTAGCCGAAGCTATTGCTGCACCAGCTCTATCAGACACTTCATATCGCTCACAATTCATTGCGAGTTCTTTTAACGTAACTTGATTCTGCTGCAAAAGAGATTTTGAAGAGCAAGGTAACGCTGAATCAAATGATACTGATATTTCTGAATTTTCTCTAGTACTTTAATTAGATTCAAAACCAATTACAATACCAATATTTGCTGAGCTTGTTGAAACTGTATTACTAGAATTGGATTGTTTTTGAGACATTTTTTGAAAAAAATTTATATCAGACTGATCGATTGGTTCAACAACATCCAAACATTTTCTTTTTCTAGGGCCTATTTGATCTTCATAAAATGCAAAGTCATCTTCATTCATTTTCAACTTATTAGTTTCTTCAAGTTTTCGTTGCTGTTTCTGGTCACTACAAAAAATATCGAACAATTCTTCAATATCACGTAAAAATTCCGTCATATTATAATTACATGTAAATGTCGCACTGGTGTTGAATTCTTTTTTCCCTTTTTTTTGGCAAAAATTCAATCTGTCGAAAATCTTTGACAAGAGTTAAAGTCCTAAACACAATGCCATCTACACTTAAAGCAATAAGCATTACAATGGATCCAACGTTCGTATAGTTCATTTGCAACAACAACAGCTGCAGCTTTTGTTCGCCAATTTCTTTCATGAAGCAATCTTTTCAAAACATTTCTTTTAGTTGGAAGAACACTATTTGGAAAAGAGTCACAGCTTTTAAGACGATATTTTTTTGACGCCTACAAACTCTAGTAACAGATTTTCTTGTAAGCATTCCAAAATGATAACACTTTACACCGTAAGAGTACCGTACCAAGTTTATAAGATATTATTGAGAAAGAGAAATATTTTCTCATTTTATTACTCTCCGAAAAACATTTTGAACTTGTGGTACCTAATTAATTTTGTCTAGTAATACAGTAGTTAATCAAAACTGCCTAAGGACTGCAAAAGCAATGATGTACATATAAAATGCTAAGTGAATAAACAAGCCTATTTACGTTATAGGTAAAAGTTTTACTTCGCCATTAGCAAAAACATCATTTTTGCCAATTAGTGGCTTGTGTGATGTAGTTAGAAGAAAAAGTTGTATTGGAGCAGATATATGCTTCGGTCTTCTGAGCATTTTAAGCCCAAAACCCAACTTTCTAGCTCAACTAGTTTCTAAGTTATGAGATTTTCATAAATTTGGGAGAGCGCAAAATTTTTGGGAGTGTTTAGCCACCTGGGTGTAAGTGGCAGAACCCCAAAACAACTTTGGAAGGTGTTTTTAGACCTAACCACCTACTTTAATAAACCTGTTTTTTTGATTTGAAAAAAAAATCTTTTTTCACTCCACCCTATTGGACAAGTTTTTATATACATAATGTGCTTTATGTGAATACCATCGTTTTGAATACACATGTTAACCTACATCTACGGTGCCCCTACGTCTTGGACCACTTAATGGTTGATCTGCAACATTTCCAGTTTTCTATACTTGCGAATAAGTTTTGCCACAGTGTTGTGGGTGATGCTTTCTGTTAAAGTTTCGTGCAGCCATGCGACTGCTTCCCAATTCAACCATTAGTGTCATTTCAATTTGTTGCTCGTTTGACAAACGCATTTTCATAGGTATATGAAATATATTTGAAAATATTTAAAATATAAAAAAACAGTGAAGTGAGAACAGTCAAAAATAAACGATCAATCATAAAAACATTGAACTACTGAAGCTTTATCACTGCATATCAGTTTAGCATAAGTTATTTTTATCATTTAAGGTCACTCTGCATCAAATTTATTAATGATTAAATTGATTAAATTTTAAGCAAACAATGTAACTGGCGATACCATGCCGGTACTACCAACCCACGATAACTTTTTTTTTGTAATAGCTAAAATCCAAAATGTTTAATTTAGTCCTACGTGTATGAATTAAAACTACAATCGCCGACATGGTGTATATCGCTCGAGAAGTAAAGAAGCTGTCTCTTAGCTGTCGTTGCTCGGGCAAGGTGTAACACCTGATAGCCTCCCCTGTCAAGGTTACACGGATTTTTTATTTTTAATGTATATTGTGGCACCTTGTACATACTGTATATGCTTTTCTTCGTGTGTGTTTTTATTTATCTGCTACCGTCAAGTGCGATGATCAGGCCCCTATTTTCAAATTTAAACTAAATTCTTTTCATGTGCATGTATTAACGTATATCGTTTTGCCATCGTCTCCTTTTTTTGTCCGCTGCTGTCAAATTTATTTTCTGTGCATGCTGATTTGGGCAAAAATAAAATGACTGATTGATTGAAAATTTATAGTACTTCTCCTATGTATCAAAACTTATGGTCCACCATGTATTGTAGAGAAAACGAACAAAACTGATTTGCGGCTATTGTAAATAGTTGTTTTGCAGTTCTGTCAAGCATGGCACAGGCTATGGCGCTAAACATACGATTCGATCGACTTCATTCTGCACCAATCAACAGCCGCCTCATCGTCGTGGTGTGGTCCCCGACCCTGTTTGGGTTGAGTCGAAATGGCTGTTGGCCTTCCCGAAGGTCCCAGTTACCCGGGGCACTCACCTTTATTTTTTCGCTGTGCTATCCCCTGAACGAGCGCAGAAGGGCAGCACACAGCTTCTTTAAAATCGGTCGCCTGTTTTCTTTCTTTTCCTGACTTTCTCTTGCTCATCTTTCACTCCTCATTCTTCTCCTTCTCTTGACGAGCGGTAACGTTCATCCTAACCCTGGCCCCATCTATCCCTGCTCAGTGTGTGCTGGAAATGTGACCTGGCGGGGCAAGTCAGTGCAATGCTGTACCTACTCCAAATGGGTCCAACTAAAGTGCTCACAACTTTCCCTCTTCAAATTCAGAATTCTTGGCAGTTCTCACTCTTGGAGCTTCCCCTCCTGCTGCGTCCCTATTTGTAACACTGTGACTTCCTCCTCGGTCCCCTTTTGCCTGTATACCTCCACTGTACAATCTGGCCTCCCCTCTGCCAATGATGCACTCCCGCCCCACCCTCGTCTTCAAACCTCTTATCACCCTTCTTCCTATTTTGTATCTTCTTCCTCTGCCCCCTTACTACCGCCCCTTGCTCCTGGCTGTCCTTTTACGCCTCCTGCTTTCTCTCCCCCCTTGACTCTTTCAGGGTTGTTCAATGGAATGCTGGAGGTCTCCGAGCTAGGAGCACTGAACTGCTTCACTTTCTTTCGTCTCATTCCGTTGATTTATCTGTATCCAGGAATCCAATCTAAACACAGCTTCCTCTTTCCGGATCCCTGGATTTTGTGCTCTGCGCTCTGATCGCACTCACTCCTGGTCTGACGTTCTCCCTCGTGATGCGACGCCCGCTAGCGGCGGCGTCATCATTTTCGTCAAGCAGGGCTTATCTTTTTCTGAACTTTCTACCTCCTCTCTCTTCGCTTAATCCTTACTCTGATTATGTAGGGATCAACATCTCCTAACAACTTCTCCTCGCTGCCATTTCTTAATGTGTATGCCCCCCTATTCGCTCTTCTCCGACGGATGGCAGAACCGACTCCTTTTCTCCCTCCATTTTTTCTTCCAGAAATCTCTTCATTCTGGGGGACTTCAACTGCCATCACCCCTCTGAGACTCAAGAGGTAGTTCCGACCCGCGTGGGAAAAAATATTCGACTGGGTCATCTCTTCTGACCTCCTATCCCTCAATGACCCTGACATACCTACCCTTCTACATCGCTCCTCTCCTAACATTTCCTTTACTCCCTCCTCTCTCGGGAGGCTTCTGGAAGGTGCTTCGGCACCTGGGTTCCGATCACCTACCAATTCTTCTATCCGTCTCTCTTTCTCCGATCTTTTGCCCCAACGAGCGCCCCTCTTTCTTCAATTTTCAGAAAGCTCGCTGGGATGACTTTGCCTCCTACTTTGACTTTCACTGTCCTTTTGCAGAGGAATACTCGTCTCTTTCTCTTTTCTCTGCAGCAGCTCTCTTCACCTCTCGGGCAGTGAATGCGGCCAAATCTTCCATTCCTTTCGGCCGCATCAAACGCCCTCTTAAAGCTTGGTGATCTGGTGAGGTGGAAAGTGCGATTAGGGAAAGAAGCAAGGCTTTCGCTGCCGCTCACAGAAGTGATGAAGATCGCCAGGTCTACGTCTCCGCTTCTCGACGCGCCTCGTCAGTCATCGCCAAGGCTGAGGCATGGCAGACGACTTGCTCTTCTCTTTCACCCAAATCTAACCCTAAATCTGTATACTCTCTTCTTTGCTCTGTTGCTCGCTCTCCTTCGTTGTCTTCCTCATCTCCTAACTTCCCTAATTGTTTTTCTCCCATGGAATCGGCTTCGGTGTATGCCGCTTACATGAGATCCCACTTTTCTGTTTTTCAGCCAAAAGCACTGCGTAACAGAGCCAGAGGCTATCACTTCGAGCTCCGCCGTGCCACGTGCCCGGAGGAGTCTCACTCGTCCTTCTGCTCTCCCTTCTCTCTCGCTGAATTTCTCGCGGCTGCCTCCAACCTCTCCTCGTCCACTGACACTGGCCCAGACAAAGTTGCCTATCCCATGCTAAAGTATCTTCCTCGCTCTGGCATGGATTTTTTTCATCACATTTTCAATCTCTCCTGGTCTTCACCTTCCTTTCCTTCCATCTGGAAGATATCTTCTATTATTCCCATTCAACGAAATGGGAAACCTCTTGACTCTTCTGCTTCCTTTCGGCCTATCTCTCTCTCCTCCTGCGTCTCAAAGCTGTTTGAACGCATCATTCTATCCCGTCTACTCTTCTTTTTTGAGTCTAATTCCATTCTCTTTCCCCGCCAGGCCGATATCCGTCCTGGACGGTCTACACTTGATCAAATTGTTTATCTTTCTCGGTCGATCTCGGATGGGTATAACAAACCCAGGACGGACTCTCAGACTATCCTGCCTACTATTGATTTCTCTGAAGCTTTTGACTCTGTCTGATATCCCGCGTTTTTCCATAAACTCATTTTGGCTGGCTTCCCTCCTTGCTTTGCTCGTTGGACTCTTAATCTTTCCTATCTAATAGGCGCGCTTGTGTGGTTTATCAAAATCACAAAGGTCGTTGCTTTCCAGCCCGTCAAAGTGTTTAGCAAGGATCCGTTCTTGGTCGTGTACTTTTCTCTCTTTTCATCAATGATCTCCCTGCTTCTCTGCCTTCTTCCGTCAGCTGCACTCTTTACGCTGACGATTTGGCCATTTGGTCCTCCTCCCACTCGGTCCCCACTGCGGCGGAGGCCACACAAGGAGCTCTGTTTCGATTGGAGCGCTGGTCTGAGTACTGGTGTCTTCGACCGCACTCTTTCCTTTTCTAAACATGTATCTTCGCTGAAGGCCAAGTTTTTCCCACGTCTCAAGGTTTTACGCTGCATCTCGGCTTCCTCATGGGGCTCCTCCAAGGTGTCGCTCTCTGTTCTGTATAAATCTTTTCTTCGGTCCCTTCTCACATATGCCTCACTGAGGTGGTTTCTTTTTTTAAACGTTACCAATATCACCAAATCGGAACGCCTCCACCGAGCGACTAGTCGCGCCATCACCGGCTGCCTCTTGTCCTTCCCAGTCCACTTCTTCTCTACCTCCCCTACGAGTCACCCTGACTCCTTTCACTCTTTCATCTTACGAGCGGGCTCTTCGTTCCCAACCCTCCTTTCCCATGTCAGGCTTGGCCAGACTTTGAGTGAAACCAAGACTCTGCAGATCTTCCTGGAGAGTTTTTACGTCCACTCACCCGCTCATGCTTTCTTCTATCTCTTTTAGGGAGACTCTTCTTGCTTGCTCTCCCTCTCCTCTTCGAAACTTGCATTCGTTCACTGTGGAGTCCACCCTTTCCTCTCCATGCTCTCGCTTTGATTTTCCTCGCTCTTGTCAAGGTGCGGCTATTGCTCACCTGGACTCTCTCCTCCCTCGTGATCTGGTGCTCTGTTCCTTCTCTTCTTGACAAAGGCGGTTCTGGCGTACTTGTCAACTGCTCTCTCCGTGGCCACTCTTTTCTTTTCAGCAGGCCCAATATATTAAAGTTTTTCTGCTGAAGCCTGCGGCATTCTGCATGCTTTTTGCTGGTCTCGACAGCACCAACAAGTCTGTCATTTCTCTTCTCCTCCTATCTGACTCTCGTTCGTTCCTCTCCTTCATCTTTCCTTTCACCTCAAACTCTGTGGCAGATCTGTTCTCTCCTCCCATTCTATCAGGCCACAATGGGTCCCCGGACACTCGTTTCTCCCGGGGAACGACGCGGCTGATGAGCTGGCCAGACGGGGAGCGCTACTTGCGCGCTGTACAATCCCTTGTAGTTTCTCTCCTCTTATCTCTTCTCGGACTGGATGCGTATTGTCTCATCAAAATTTTTTGACACACAGGTTCCCTCAATTTCCACCAAGGAACTTGTGCTCCCTCGTTACGCTCGCTGTGCTCTCTCTCTCGTCTACACTGCAACACACACAGCCTACTGTTAAGCTCTTATCTCTCTAGGATTGGTGGAATCGAGAATCCTTCCAGCAGCGCCTGCGGACACCTCTCATCTCATTCTGCACTGAACAGCTATGTACTCTTTGTCTCTCTACGGCCTCTGGTCCAGACCCAGGGGAATTGCCTGGCTTCTGGGACTTCATGGTCTTCTGCCATTCCCCCATCTCTCGTAACAACAACATCGACTTCATTGAAATATTCGTTGGTAGTTTACAGTGTTTTTGCACGTTAATTCAAATGAAAACATAGTTTGTAATTCCGCTTATCACAGCCATTTTCTTTTGCGTGATTCACTGACTGGAAAACAAACTTTATCAAGTGAAGATTAAGCTCTTAAAAAGGTAAGCGATTGTACGAGTCATATTTAAGCATTCAGTTTTCATTTTGTTGCTAAGCGCAGTACTTACTTCTAGAAGAAAAACACATAAAATAAATAGTATGAATCGAGATATAAAAATAAAAATCTACAAAAACCACACAATAATAATGAGTAAGCAAAACAGTGAGATGGTATTCAACGTTCCTCTGCCGCACCGAGAGAATGTTCTGTCTTTTGTAGGTGGAGGTCGAAAATAAAAAAGTTGCAGCATCTACATAGTGAAGGAATTAAAGTAGCCTTGCATACAAGGTTCCTCAAGTTTTGATCGACCCACTCATCACTTTGCAAATGTTTTTATGCTTTGGCCAATGGCTCACCTGGCATTCTCTGCAAAAAATAATGTTTTAGCGCAACTGTGATGCATCTGCTTTTGAATTTCTGTCCGGCCTCAGTTTCCGCAATATGCCATATCATACTTTAACAAAATTCGCAGATCCAAGCCTGAAACCGCGAGAAGATAAACTCGTAACTGTTTATTGACCCGTTTATTTCAAATAGAGATCCGCTAAACAACGAGACAAGCTCGGTAAGCTATTCTTCCAATATTACAGAGGAAGCGCTTTTTTTGCAGTAAGTCAACCAACCACAGGATATGATACGGCGATGGATAGTGTGAGCGTGTGTGTACCCTTTCTCTTTCCTAGTTTGGAGAAAAGGCAAGAAACGGCTATTTAGGTTCACACAGCAATCCTAAAGGAAATTGAGTCCATTTCAAACCAGTCATGAATAAAATGCACACTGGTAAACGCCACTTTCCCGCCAACAAGATGGACTGCCATTGGTGGGCCTTACAACGTGCTGGATGTGCATCTTCACTATTCTCACCCGATAAAGTACGAAATGATGAAAGCAGTCCTCGACAATAGCTGCCTTACGCTTGGCGGCAGTGTCGTAGTCCAGCGAGTCGACAGGACAAAAATTAAAAGGATTGAAATTGGATGACGTTTTTGTAACACCTAGTAACCGTGAAACTCAGGCGCACGTAATTTTAAGTAAGCCACCGACTATTAATAGCAGTTCAACAATAAGCTGCAACTTGAGAAATTAAAACGTTTTATTACCAAACTATTTTTTCTCAGCCTGTTTGGCTTCTTCTGAATCCTGACGTTCAAAAGAAGCCTCTGCCAAACTTTAATTTGAAAACGTTTTCGACTGCCATCAACTCATTTTCATAAATTATCAAGGTCTATGTAAAGCATATACGAGCCTATAACGTACCGGTAATCGACAATCTTTGAAATTTACAGTAGACTGGCCCATTGATGTTTTTACTTGATAAAGAGGCATGCTTATTAAATTTTTTTGTCAGGCCTTTTTATCAAAGTTAACTCTTTCAAGGTCGCTCAAAACAGCTTGGAAAAGTCTAAAACATTCTTTGACTGGCAACCCGACCTTGTACACATCACACAAATTTAGCACGGCAATACATAACAGAATCCTAACCGTTTGCAATACCACTCTTGTCTGCATTGCGAGCATCTCTTAGCAGCTTCGGCCCCGCACGCTGCACACTTGGGCACCTCGTTCAATACCGAATCCATGACGTCAAAATTATAAGCGTTCGCCAATCTATAATATAGAAATTAAAAATTAAGAACAGCACAAGCATTGGTCTGTTGCGATTTAAAATTGGCTGACGCCAGCAAGTGGGTAAAACGTGAATGAACAACTTGACTGATGCGCTACTTACAGAGAAAGCTCCAGAAGAATCTCTTGTTGTTGTGATTTTTAGGCTGAGCGCCAAGCAGAGAAGCTGTGAATACCATTTTTAACTCTTTCGCTCCCGCAATCATCAACTGATGATCTCGGGTTTTCAGTGTTTACCTCAATTTTTTTTAAATTGAGTTACAAAATTAGTTTACGTAAAAATCGATTTGTGACTTTATTTTTCATCCGATTTTCATAAAATTTTCAAAAGATCACGCTTATTTCTTCACGCATCGGAAGATGTATAATTTGTGCCCTAATTCTTGAATTTTTATACCCAAAATGGGTTAAAAACACCAACAACCCAGTTGCAGACGACAAAATCGGCCAAATTCTCAGCACGTGCCAACTATGCTAAAATCAAATTGATATTACATCTTTACCACTAAACCAAACCCTTTATCATTGACACAGTCTGAAAACTACTCTTTTGGGGCATCATTTGACAAAATTTCAAGCGATAATGATAAATTTTACTCTTTTAAATTTCCAAATTGTTTAGGGGTCTCAAAACCCCCCCAAACAAATTTGAATAATAAGTAGATAAAAGTAAATTTAGTGCGTAAAATATATGATATGTTGCTAAATACTGGTCTCATTTGAAAGCTTAGGAAATTTGCTTTCCAGCAATATATAACTTTAAATAGTTTAGATTAAGTCGTATATGATATTTACTGATCAAAAATGAGTACTGTACATCGTGTCAGTTCAAAACCCCAAAAAATTTTTTGACTTACCTTCACTAAATTATAATTTTTACAAAAACTACACCCTATAAAAACATAAAGTAAATTGCAAATGTTTCACCAATAAAGTCGTCATTTTGTATCAAGTTTCCAAGGAGACAAGAAGCGAAATACAAGTTTAAAAGCTAACAGATATTTGGCTTTCGTAAATCAAAGTTTGCTGTATCCCCCTTGTTTCTCAAGAAATGGGAAGGGTGTAAACAAGCGGCTGTTTCATTGTCAGTGATAGCATATTCTATTTAAACTTGATATTTTCTGAATCTTGAAGAAATTTCCTGTTCAAAAATACATAATGTTACATGGTTTAGGCTAACCTCTAGCAGATAATAACTGATCGTATTTTAGGTACTGAATTTAACTACCAAAATTTGGTACCGGTCGGTACCGGTCAAAAAAAAGGTCATTTGCCTCAGAAAATTGCAAATTGTAGAAAACCTAGGCTTTTAGGTAAGTTTTGATTGATGTACCTTGAAAGCTTATTTCCTTAGGATCATTTTGCGACCATTTCTAAAGAAATTGGTAGAAAATTAAATCTGTAGTGATCTTTGAGGTGAGGGTACCTCTTTAATTTTGAAGACAACTACCCCCCAGTTGGGGGAGTTAATTTGCATAAAATTTGCATATTCAAAAAAAAATTTTTTATTTGTATTTGAAATCCTCAAGAAATGTAGATTTCAACGATATATCACACTTAATGTAGAAGTAGACAGCTGAGTAATGATTTACAAACAAACTTGAGGTACATAATTATGATTGATTATGACAGTTTTTCGCGCTGCCACCTTACGGACATTTTTTTTCGCTTTTCACGCGGGAGCAAAAGAGTTAAAGTCTTTAGGTATGACTCGACTTAGGGGATGAACCCCAGGTCTACCGGCTGCGAAGCGGACGCTCTAACCACTACACCATCGCGCCGGTAGAAGAATCTCTTCGCTTATCTGAACTAGTAGAGAATAACAAAATGTAGAACGCTCTTTTCTGGAGACATAACCTGAACGAAGGTTATCAAAACAAGTTTAGAAGCGCAAAGTCGCACGACGACAAAACTTGAAAAGTTAACCGTACGACTAGATGGTTATTTGCAACGATGGGTCAAAAAATCTGCTGTGGGTTTCAATGCACTGCAATAAGAAATCTGTTTGTCAAAGAGCAGTTCCTCAATCGGAGTTGGGAATGTGCAATTGTGCATGGACAAAGCCCAAAATCATTTTTGGTAGGAACCTAGATATTTTCCCAAAAGAGAAACGGTTTGAAGCAGGTTTTGTCTTTATCGAAACAGGAGATTCCACTACACGTTTTGGCATAAATATAGGAGACATTATACCTCTGGGCATGTCTCTGTATTTCAGCCTGATCTGGATTGAAGTAGTTCTTCATCTGATGTTTAGCAATTGCAAGCCACTTTCCCTCGTTCTCCCGCATTATACTATCGCGTATTTCCGGTAACTGCTCCAACACTAAATCTTTCCTGACAAAAAATTATGTCAACAAACTGAAATGTAAAGTACACGAATAATCAGTCGTCCGCTGAAATAATATCAGGCGTCAAATTAGCGTCAATGTGTCTTACCAACATCGTTTTGGGAATACATTTTCAAAACAGTCCTAGTACACCTTTAAAAATATTTACAAAACCGCTTAATTTCAGCACCCATGTGCCTTCGGGGAAGGCCCTTGACAAAAAATACCTTCTTGCGTTGCGGTGAAGGTGGTGGTGCGTCTTGCTGTCCCTCCAGCACTGAACACGCATTATATAACAGCAAAAGATTATTGTTGACAGGCAGAAAAAAATGTTTTAACTTGTAATAACTAAAAACGCAAACGCTGGCTCATACTTGGGAGGCTCTGAATCCGTCATCGATAATTGTTCAAGATATCGTCGCATATCTGCAAGCATCGGCAACTGATCAAGTAAAACTTCACTCATGTATGTTCGAAGCTAAGCAAAAATGTAATTTAAAAAGCAAATAAAAGACATGTTTTTGTGAGAAACCCACAGTTTACAATTTAATAATTATGTAACAAATTTATATCTTTATTGGATATATCCATTAATATGTGAAATAAAGATAATGTCAAAAGTTATGGGATATTGACACTAAATCGTATTTTGCACACCATTCCAAATCCATAATCTATCAGCAATCACAAAATGCAGTTGGTAAGCGGGAAACGTAAATCGCATCAGACAGCGTGTAATTTATGTAAAATAATCAGATTGCAAAAAAACGTAATTTAAAAACTTAATCTTCGTTCCCTATACAGTTAGTTACCTTTAATATTTGAGCTTTGTTGAAAGAATTAAAGTCGTACTTTCGATTGCATTCGGGATTCATGAGCAGGTTATAAAGCGCCAGCCATACTTGACCTTCCGTCTTTGTTAAGGTCAGCACGTCTGGTCCGCTTACTTCTTGCCATTTACTATCTGATCAATAAAAAGTTCAAATAGTTGGACGCAATGCACAAGAAAAGGCTAGCCCAAAACAACTGCGGATAAAAATACCTGCGACATGCAATGATGAGAACGTATTTAACATATTGAATATGAGATAAAAAAAAAAGTTCGGGAAGTTGCGACGTGGTCTTGCAATCTTTGAGTTAGCAATCACTCATGCACGTTGCAGCGGTGGGCATAAGCCGAGGTTTGAATCCGAAACAAGAGCTTAAATGCAAACACCCGTTCCGCTCGGCCACGCCGCATGCAACCACACGCTCCGAGCGTCGAACTCGCAGTCTTTCGATTTGACGCTAAGACCACGTCGCACTGACCAATCTAAATGAAAATTGAATACCTATATACTTCTTGGTAGTTCCATTCTCTTGCGTCGTCCAAGGAGGTTGCTCGAGCAGTTTCACCAGCAAGCAAGGGATGTTGTGTGTGTTTAATATTCTTGACATTGCACTCAAAGGTACACTAAAATAAGATATTGTGAGCTACGAGACGAAAAAAGCAGCTTAAACTAAAGGTGACTACAAAGTATTCGATAAAAAAATCGATTAAATCTAGAATTCCTGTAAAGTCCGGGGTCATAAAATATTATCATACATCCCTTAAAAAATATAAATTCTGTCATCACTTACCACTCTAATGCATCGATTAGATAGCGAAGTATCGAGATGGTTTTCACTGCGATTTCAAAATCCATTTTCTCTCGCTGCTTACTCAGTTCCTAAAAACACTTTTGATTCAATGCGAGCCGGCTAAAATACATCCCATAACCAAATAATATGAATTTTCATTACTTACAAACAGATGAAGCGCTACCGTTAGCCTCTGACGGCTCAAAGTATATCTACCCAAAGCTTAAAAGACGTTGCTGTTACGCCAAAATTAATTACACTTGACAGCAAACGCTATGTTTTCGACCACTGCTGTTGATCTTGGTTCTTGACTCAATCTTGAGCCTGGTCAAACCACGTTAAAATCGCTTTCAAAGCACCATCCGAGGTTTCAAAAAAATAAACGAGTGAGGTCATGGTGAAGCACCAAGCAAAGCGTAACCAATGGCAGTCCGCCTTGTTGGCGGTGGGGCTACCAGTCATTCATGACTGGTTCGAAATGGGCTGCCATTACACATCTTTTAAGCTCTCTGTAGATACCCCAGTATAATTTCAATTAGGTTGACGGCGTAAACCTGAATTGCCGTTCGTGCCGTACCTCCATCCTGAGGAAGAGAAGGGATAATTACAACAACTAGCGTAAGTGAGTTAAAGTTGGGTAGAGTCCTAAATGACATTTTATAAATATATAGGAGTATGTTGAACCATTTACTATGGATAACTTGTAATCGTGCATGCTCACTGTTTTTAACATACTATACCTCCATTGAATTAGCATCAGCATCTTGATCCTCTTGATTATGTTTCTTTCCTATCACAGCTACTAGCTTGCGATAGCAATAATCTAACAAATCCAAAGCTGCATCTTCAGCAGACTCCCAACTTTCTTTATGAAAAAGCACAGTTTCAAGGAGATTGACAAGGGTTGCTTCATGATAAAGCTGTCAAATACAAGAAGAGGTAACCTTCCATTAATTCCTCCATGGATGGGAGCTAATGCTCTGTTTGCTAGTCCTTAGCAAGGCTGGTCCGCCACGACTGGTAGACTACTCGCCCCCAACCAGCAGCCTGCTACACAAAAGGCGTAGAAATCTCCTTTAGTGCCTTTCCTCAGGGCACAAGCCAACAAGCAAACTTGGCGACTTTTTGTTCGCTCTATATTTTTCGTGTTGAACATAAGGCAGGTCCGAATACCAATTCGAAGACCTTGGGTATATCCCACCCGAGTTTGGCCAAGTAAACAGCTGCTTCTAAGGCAGATGGTGTAACCACTTCGCCACAGAGGCCGTCGTTTAAGACTTGATTAATGTATAAAAACGTTATCGTGGAGCAGTCAAACAAATCTTAATCCAGCGTTCTCATTTTTCGCAAGGTTGCGTCTGTTTCCACTTTTACTTGCATTCTAGGCAGACTTTACTCCGAAAGATAACAAAACACCAGGGTTTAATTCATGTTACTATGTACGGCAAGAAACATGATTACAATATGCTGTCAACGTAACTAACATGGAGCAGAAAAAACAGCGTTTTAATAGACCACCTCAAATGATGGAGTAAAATTTACTTCATTGCATTTGTAAAATTTTCACGCACACGTCTCATTTGGGGCATGGGTGTGCGACCTTTTTCGCCGATGGGCCAACGTCGCAGTAGTGCAAGATTCCACAGGTATCCCAAAGTTTTAAAGTGAACGTCGGCGTAAGACTGTGTATTGTAAGTGGGGCTGACAGACAGCAGACTATCAACGTTTTGACAGAGACCCTTTTTTACAATTTTTGTCACCAAAATGGGCGTAACGTACTGTTTTGTTTGAAGGGGAAGACTAAAGATATTTTGTTTGAAAACAACGTTGAAAACCTTTTTTTGGCGTTCAGGTTTTTTCAGAATAACTTTTTTGCTATTTTCAGCTTCAGACAAAAGGGCAAATCTTTTTTTTTGGAGACCAAGTGTTTGCAAATTATATTTCACTCATTTTTAAAATTTCGCGAGAAGCTTCAGCCTCCTACTTTTATGCCAATGGTCACTAAGCAAACTTGAAGAGTTTTTGTATTTAGCAGGTCAACTTACAAAGTCGGCCTCAACAAAGTTGAATTTCAAAGGTCCTAAAAATTTGGTCCTAAAAGGTCCTAAAAATCTGTGAACGCGGGTCGCAAGTCGCATGATTCATCCTTCCACGGACCACAAAATTTGAGGTCGTAGGCCGCTGATTGCACGCTCCTGGGACATCACGAGAATGACAACTTGATCAGGCATTGCCAGAAATGCAATCTTTCAATAGTGGCGCCATCAACGTTGATACTGCGGTGAACGTCCGTCCATCACAAGACGCCTATGTGCCTTACTATTATGATCAACTTACCACCATGTATACAGGGATGGTTGTGCGCGGTTTGAAGTTGGTTTTGACGATGACTGAAAAAACCTTCTGCTTCCAAATTTCAGTGGCAACAAGGTCACTAATTAAACATGAAATCTAAAAAAGTGCAATAAAAACTAGGTTCGCCGAAATCAATAAGAGCAAACATTAAAGCAACTGAGTAAAACAACAGTTCGAGAGCTAGCTACACTTCATCAATGATCATCAAAAAACCGTTACAGTTATGCAAAGAGTAACTTGCATTCGTAGCTATTTCGACATTATCATACAAGTAATATTTCTATCTCAACCATCGCAAATACGAAAGCATCTTCAGCCAGCACATAAAGTGAAATACCTTGTCAAGTGTAATTAACGTCTCCTTCACAAATTCTTCCTCTTGTGCTGACGCGTTTAATAAAGCTTGCATGTTCAGCTGCTCGATATATTCATGGTGCTTTTGCCAGCTAAAAAATATACGATCGGTTCACTTAATACTCTGCATCTTAAAATCTGATAAACCTCGCAAACAATTAAACATTAAGCAGACTAGATATTTGAGAACAGGACATACTTTGAATTTCCAATGTCTTTGATAGGGAAAGTTTTTAAACCTTCAATTAACGCTTCTGCTTCGCCTGCAAGAAGAACTTGCTGTGTTTCCTGAGCAGCCATTCCAAGCCAATAACCACTCAAATGTAACAATTCAATGTTTAAAATCCAATAAAGAACGAATTACCTGAAGCTATAAAGCTTGTAGCACAGAATTACACAATGTCCTAAACGCATCGAAAAAAATTATTTTCATACTTATTCCATTCACTATTCACTTGTTGTTAATCGTTATTGTGATTATTATCCGGACTACAATACTTTGTCTGTGATAAGGCACAGAAAGATGAACAACAAGTAAACAACCTACCAAACGCACGCTGCCAATAACATGTGTTCACCTGTAAGTAATTTTGAACATAAAAATAGAAAATCACACAAAGCGAACAAATTATCACTTAAAATCAAAAAAAATTCCAGAAAGGGTTACTTTTTGCAAGTTCTCACAAATCAAAAAATAGCAATAAAATCTTTAACTACGCATACAACTGGCTTTCCTCTAAAGAGGGCGGCAAGGGCAGTACTCCTAAGAGTTCTCTACAAATGTCATCATCTCCAGCTGTATCTGCTAACTCAAATGATTCAACTTCAAGCCATGATCCGAGCCAAATCACTAACGTAACTAGTACATCTAGTTCCTGGTGTGGCAAAATGAATTTAACAAAGGCGTCTTTTCTATGGCATTTAACAAGCACAGCAAACGATTGCAGCTCATACCTCTCAATACGAAGAAACAGTGGGCTCAAGTAATTTTTAAATTTTGATGATACCGATTCTCTATTCTTGATGCACTTGCAATTCTTCTAAAAAAAATCCTATATCTGCAGCTTGCCCTATTTCGGTCATTACTCAAATCTATGACCAGTGATATTATGGAACAAAACCTAATTTTAAGTTTGAAAGGTTAATGTCCTTAAGCACCTTTTGACATATGACAACTGAACGAAGAAGCACTCACATTAATGTACTTGGTTCTTCGTAAATGATTCAAATACAGAGAACTTTACTCTGCCTACCATCAGTCGCAAATGCGCCCCCATGACATTAGAACTTTTTCACTTGCTTCAAATTTTTCCACGAACATGCAAATCTACTTGATCAAGTTTTTTTAGTTTTTTCCGTTCACTTACATTCAAGTGCTATCACAACTACTTGCAAAACAATCAAGTACGTGGTGGAAGTCTATTATGATGATGTAAAACATACATCATCTGCAAAAAGCCAACGACTGATTTTGCATCTTTAAACTCTTACTTATATTAGACATCAAGAGAATACCAAAAAGCATCAAAATTTCTCAGTACTGCTTTTCTGGTGTAACACAACTTAAAATGATCTTCATTAAAATCATTTCATATAAAAATCATAAAAAACTCAAGGTTATGCACCATAACAAACATACTACCAAGTTTATAGGATAAAGCCCACAAATTTTAACAACGTGCCGTTGCGAATATAGAATTCCTTGTTAAGACTGTCCAGTTACATATTTATGTAGGTGAAACTGATCAATCATTTAATACACACCGTAAAGAATATCAATGGAATATCAAACCTGTCGAAATTGCCCAACGTAATTATGATGAATTAAAAAAAATTACTGTATTGGTGAAACATGTTGATTGGGGTCAGCTCCACAATTCTATCTAATGAAAGTGATCATATAAAGACAGTTTCTAGAATCATATTTTATACGCAACAATGAATTTGCTTTTAATGATAAAATTAATTGTTCTATCCTGAACTGTACAAATCTGTAAATTTCTAACTGCCAGTTTTCGCTGTTACATTTGGTTTATTACCAATGTTTCCATTTTTGTTAATCATGCAACTGTTGTTTGTGTTTAAACTTTAGTTACTCCTGACGAAAAAAAACTAATGTTAATTTGAAACGTTGATTTTTTGATAAATTTAACATGAATTGATTTCAATGAAGATCATTTTAACCTTTGTTACACCAGAAGAGCAATATTGAGAATTAAAATGCCTGGTGACGAAAGCAAAATAAGCATCAAAACTTTTCATCTTTTCACTAGACTTCCGACCAGTCAAATTTTTCCCCAAACAAAATTCAAAAGTAAGCGCTAAAAAACTTTAATAATTTTTATTTTCTTTAGGTTACACGAAATATATGGAAGGCTATAGTTGATTCAATGACAAATTTACTACATATATTACAGTAAGCCTACTAAAACATTCAAAATTATTACATTAAAATTATGAATATGGATCGTTTTGCAAAACACAATTCAAATTCAAAGTAAACTGTCAAAGAGTAAGCAAAATTTTAAAGATTGTGGCACACTGTAAAAATGCATTACATAAAATCATTCTTTATAACAAGATCCTACAGTAATGCAGACACTCATTGCAAATATTGGATGAAACATTTTAATAGCAGTTTCACAATTACGAGGACAAGACATAAAATGAAAAGTTTTTATTACTAAGCTTCTACTTTTACTTTCTTAGATTTGTTTTTAAAACTATTACTTTTCTTCGCATAGAAAGTATCATAAGCATGGCCAGGTACCGTCGTTTTAAAAAGTTGCAAATATTTCAAATGAAAAGGGTTGGAAACAGAAATGTCTTTTAAAATCAAATTAATATAATCTGCTTTTTTGCATTTAAACACACTGTAGCCAGATAGCTCACATGCAAAAGCCTGTATATGTAATCCACTATCATTTTTAACAAAAGCATAAAGCACTGCTGAATTTTGTGTTATATCAGTGTCAAAAATAATATCAAGCAAATGATTGCCTGGCAAGTCAATTTGATAAAGCTTGATTATCCCAACTGAATCTGAGAGCTGCAAATTGAACAAGTGTATGACGTTGTCATTCAGTCCAACACATCCAACTGCTAATAGATTTAAAGCCGACGCATTAGCCAAAAGAGCTGGAACAGATTGTCTTGAGTTTTCTGATTCAGACTCTAAAGACAGACTGTTTGTAATAGCACATTGATACAATTGAGTACCAGTGTCTATATCCCACATACAAACAGTGCCATCACCAGAACTTGATACCAGATGCTTATCATCCACCACTAAAGTTTTGCACACAAATTCACAGTGGCCCAAGCAAAAGCCATGAATGATATAAGGATGATCTCTTAAACTGATGCGAATCTTTTCATCCCGATCAGCAGTAACAATGTACTTCTTGGTAACTGACACATCCAGCAGTATTGAAACGTGACCAAGCACAAGCTTAGGGTCTTCACAAAGCTGCAAAGTCGATTCCAAAGCTGAAAAAATAACGAATTTACAAACCATTAGTGACAGAACAAGTTTGCTAATGTAGAAGATATAGTTATTTATGGACTGCAATTAAATAAAATGCTTAGCAAGAACAAATATACTTGTAAAGTTGTGTTTACAAAATTCAAATGCCTTGAAATGGTGGAGAGCAAAATACATCACTGGCTAAAACATGAACATATGAAAAACATAAATTAAAAGATTCATTAAATGAAGAAATCCCAACACTAACAAGCAGTAAATGACATATCTATGATCTGCATTTGCAACCTCAATTTCCAGTTGTTGGTGGCTATGATTAACATTAACAATACTGGCAAAAAAACGATATCAACTTAACAACAAAAACACAGATATGGTGGTGTAGTGGTTGGAGAATCCACTTTGCATTTGGCAGATGTGGGTTCAATTCCGTTGTCAAGTCATATCACAGACTTTCAAAATGGTATTAACAGATCTTCTGCTTGGTGGTCAGCAATAGGGAGTAGTGTGGAGAGTAAAGTAAAAAACTGAGTTTACTCAGTTAAGATTAAAAAGTGCAATGGGTGTCAGGCTGAGGCTGAGCGCAGAGTCACTGTTGGCGCAAGAACAACAAACTACAAAAACACTAAACACTAATTATCTAAGAGCCTTAAAGTTAGTGCAATGCAGAAATTAGTAAAGTGATATCACACTTTTATTTAACTTATCTATCTCACTACATAGGTTAGTCAATTACAACTATCCAATTTAAGCATTGTTGATGACATCACAACAGAACAACATGACATATATAACCATTGGCAATGCCAATTAATGCCATATATTAGGCTCATTAGTTAATGCCAATAGTTCTACTTAGCACATGTTCAAAATGTCCACATCATACAAGGTTAGGAAAAGGGTTAGAGTTAGTCGACATTGCAAGATATCCTGCATATCACAGATATGTACTATTTAGAAGGACTTATATTTGAAATGCACAACAAAATCACTTACAAGCAACTGACATTTGATACAAATCACCAGACTTGTCTGCCACATAAATTTCCTTTTCATCTGGACTAAAAGCTGCTGAATAAGATCTCCTACTTAATTTTAATAACCTCAACTGCTGCCATTCACTTTTCCTATCCTGCTTCTGCCAAACGACCATGCTTTTGTCTGAAAACAAAGCCAAGAAGTAGGTACCACCAGGAGAGAATAAAATATAATCTACAAGCTCTTCAACTTTTGATCCTGTCTCTTCTTGCTTGAAGTGGTGTTTGTATTCAAAGTAACAGTCATTTTTTCTCGAAAATATTTTAACAGAGCCATTAAAAGCAGTAGCAAAATTAAAAAACGATAGTTTCATAAATGCCATAAACGTTTACTTGCCTACATCAAAAGAATATTGAAAAACAACTTTAAAATCAAAATTTTGTAATCAAAATTTATTAACTTACTGTATATAAACAGTACCGTAAGTTAAACAATAGGTTAAGACATAATACAGTAACCTCCAACCAGTAGTCCAGGCACTTTCTAAAGTGTCCACCAAGAGGGGGTTGCATGAAAATGAGTTATTTTGATAATATGCTAATTCTATTCTACAAATTCTTGCTGCTACTCAGGCTCAGAGCTTGTGAATTAGACAACATGTCACAGTTGTCAGCATCAATTACACTAGAATTCTAATGCCTCTTGCTTCCTAGCATGACATAAGCCTATATAGTTAATACCGATAATATCTGTTAGACTTCAAACTCTTTGAACAATTGAAAACATTGCAGCGCAAGCTAAATCACTAACTCAAATGTCTTATCATTTTAAATTGTCAGCCCACAGTTTTTAAGTGAGAATAAAGGTGACAGACCTAGACAATGTACACCGTCTTACAAAAGTCCATGGGCTCAAAAAGGTTAAGAATCACTGCAGTCACTACTCACTGACAATTGAATGCCGCTTTTTCACAAAAATGCAATTAATATTTTTAATTTCAAAATGAGCTGCCGGATTTACATGAACCGGAGTTGTTTTTATTTTAAGCGGAACAAATTAAGATATGCATTTGCACCTCAAAATTTGGTTTTCAAATCTCAGACTTTGTTCCAACTTTTGCTGAAAACACATCCATTTTTCATATTTTTTCAGACTTTCCTGGATTGTAGTAGTGGTAAGAACGACGTTTTCATTCCTTTTCGATAATGTCTAGAACCTCCATTTTTATTCCAGAATAATCTCAACGTCTGATAAATTATTAGGATACAGCTCTGGGGTGTGGAGAGTTCAGTTTGGAAAACACACTTGATTTGTCAACAGCGGGCTGTTAGTACACAATTTCGTCTCTAGAATTCTTGATCTGACGAATATTTTTTTATTCACAGCTTTGCTATAACAGGCGTAGCTATAAATGACTGTAGCCTATAGGAAGTTTGCACGCACGTGATCAAACGTCATCAAAATGCGCTTTCAAAAAAAGTGGCTGACCACATTCATTATTTTTGCATTGAATTGAATAGGAGTGATATCGTTTTTTGCACACCGAATCGATAAACGGGATAGTTATTAAATGAACGTTAAATACGTTGTTTTACTGATGTTAAGGAATCAATCTAAAGTCAAAGTAAGGTAAGAGGTGCTGTGGTTTGCTTGTTATTGCTAGTAGTTGGGCTAAACATTCAGGCTTATTTGTAGCTAGCTTCTGTGAGGATTTCATATTTGATTAATCAGCGTGCTTGGTAATGCTGAATTTAAGTTAATTGTAATGTGCAACTTATACAGTATGTAGAGTTGCATAAGCATACTGAAGGTTGTAAACTTAAACTATACTATAGCCTAATTGACAGGGCAGACTTCTGTACCGTTTGTCACATGTTGAAATGGATATTGATGGATAAAATCAGTAATTGTTCGAAATTTTTGTGAATAGTGCTTGCAGACCAGTCGTATCAATATATTAGATGTAATTTTGTGACTTTAACTATTTCCTAAACAATTTTTGGCCTATTACCTAGGCTGCTGGACCAAGGGTAATTAAAAAACTTATGGTACCGATTCATTTATTCATATGTATGAGCTCATGCTCTGTTTGCATGTCTTTCATCAGACTGGGCCACCACGACAGGTAGACTGCTTGCCCCCACCACCTGTTTGCCACATAAAGATAAAGGCATCCCGTTATGTGCCTTGCCCAAGGACACAACAAGCAAGCTTACGGTACCGGTAGCAATGATCAGATAATGGTTGTTTTTGCTAACGTACCGACGAGTATCTAATTAGTATAGAGTTGTATTTAATTGAGGACCAAATGTTATTTAGATGGCACTTTTCTTAAGAGTAACTTTTTTAAAATGGCACACAGTACGAAGCTTAGACTAGCCAACTAAAAGACCTAATCTCAACCAAATTGCTTTTGATGAAATTTATTTGTTTCCGAGGATCAAACTAGCAATAATTCATTCCAATTTTTTATCGATTTTTCATTAGTTTTCAAAATAACCCCGAAAATTGGTCTTCGACTTATACTTTTTCAGCATAACTTACAGGTTTTGGGCAGCCACTTTTTTTGGCACGAAATGTGTGACGTCATGTGCAACCTTTCTATTGCCGTTGTAAGTCTGCTTCAGTATCAAGGTTTCGACTTTTGCGTTGCCATCATCTACCTCTCTAAAGGCATGGTGAACATATTTGGTATTTGTAAGATTTCAAGAAAAAAGATCTTTGGGGGTAGAATATTAGAATAGTAAAACCTACTTGTCGAACGAGTTTCGTTGTCTCAAACAGAACGCAGGCTTTTTTTATCCTACCATGTCACATGCAGCATCAATATGTTTTCTGATTTTCCGTTTTTGCTTTGTTTATTTCACATATTTTTATTCTACTTTTTCGAAAAAATTTTGTCTATTATGCTACAACAACGGCAACACTGATAGAGTCAGAATCATTTTGGAATACTTATTACTCCTGGTGCTATAGGCACACATTTTAACGCAGCAAGTAGATCTACATGCAAAACGACATGAATTTTTTTCTTTTATTTGTCATATTTATCCTCCATTCACGAGAAAGCGAATTGTATCGCTATACTTTGGACGGGAAGTCCACACTCGCTTGGGAGTTGCCTTTTTTGAGGTTTATGGGCCACCTGTCTTCCACATAAACGTGGGGCATCCCGTTAAGTGCCTTGCCCAAGGACACAACAAGCGAACTTGCCGGCTTGTTCTCCACAACCTCCCATAAATGCCAAGCGCCAAGCAGGGAAGTTGCGGATGCCATTTTTTAAAGTCTTTTGGTATGACTCGACAAGGGGAATGAACCCCAGGTCTACCGACTTCGAAGCGGACGCTCTAACCACTACGCCATCGCGTCGGTTTTTTTTTAATTTTAAAATCATGATCATTGTCACTTTTATTGGCGCTCCAACCCACTTGCCGTATTGTCACATTTGGTGTATTGGTAACAGGGATAAGGAAGCGGTTATTTTTCAAACGCTTCCGCTTCCACACCTATCGCTTCCGCTTCCACCAACAAAAAACGAACGTTGACAATTTTTTTTAACTTTTATGGGTCTGTAGCCTGCCTTCTCCTACACTTCATCATTTTGAGAAAACCAAAACCTTCATTTATTGCTAATACTTTACCTACTTCGCTTGAGCTTAATATTTCGAACTACTCTGTGTTTGTTTTTCTTAGATATCAAAACTCGCTTTGAATGTAGAACAGTGCTTTTCAATTTTTTTGTCATCGCGGAGTCCCTAATGTAATTTCGCGTTTGTCACTGAACCCCCACTAACAAAAATTTAGAAATCACGAATTGCTTGCAAGAAATCAAATATTTCGTTACTATAATTCAAAAAATAATTAAACACTTCAACAAATAGACAGTTATTACAAGTTTCTTCACTACTTACAACTACTTTTACAACAGTTAATCTAATGCTTCTCAGATCTAAATCGTATGACCACATATCACAGCTCTCGACAATAACCTGTCGTCACAACAACAAATTACACCGTGTAGCGTTGATTTTCCCTCTCTATTCTCAACTAACTCTGACTTTGATTCAACTTTAACTCTAATCATCATTACGGACCTTCTGTCCGTCCTCAAAACACGTATTGACTCCAATCTTTTTGGATAGTGAAGTGCGAAATTTCTGTCGCATATATAGTATGTACATGTAAAGCGAGCAAAATTGAACTGCACCAATCAACAGCCGCCTCAACGTGGTGGTGCGGTCCCCGACCCGTTTGGGTTGGGTCAAAATGGCTATTGGCCTTACCGAGGGTCCCAGTTACCCCGGGCACTCCCCTTACACAAAGCATTTTTTCGCCGTGCAGCCCCCTGAACGACCGCAGAAGGGTAGCACGCAGCCTCTTTAAAATTGGCCTGTCTTCTCCTGCCTTTCTCTTGCCCGTCTTCTCATTCTTCTCCTTCTCCTGATGAGTGGCAACGTTCATCCAAACCCTTGTCCTGTCTTTCCCTGTTTAGTGTGCGCTGGAAATGTGACCTGGCGGGGTAGGTCAGTGCAATGCTGTACATGCTCTAATTGGGTTTATTTAAAGTGATCACTACTCTCCTATTCTAGATTCAGAACTCTTGGCAGCTCTCACTCCTGGAGCTGCCCTCCCTGCTTTTTTTGGAGATTCTACACCCACCAGCACTGTGACTTCCTCGTCGCACTCCTCCAGCTGATATACCTTCACTGCTCAATCTGGCCCCCATCTGCTAATGCAGCACTCGCACCCCACCCTCACTTTCAGACTTCTTATCCTTTTTTCGCCCACTTTGTATCTTCTCCCTCTGCACCCTCACCACCGCCTCATGCTCCTGGCTATTTCTATTTATCTCCTGCTTTCTCTTTCCCTCCCTAACTCTCTTAGGGTTTGTTTTATTTTTTTGTTTTATTGCCATTTTTATCCTCCATTCACGAGAAAGCGAATTGTATCGCTATACTTTGGACGGGAAGTCCGCACTCGCTTGGGAGTTGCCTTTTTCGAGGTTTATGGGCCACCTGTCTTCCACATAAAGGCGGGGGCATCCCGTTAAGTGCCTTGCCCAAGGACACAACAAGCGAACTTGCCGGCTTGTTCTCCACAACCTCCCATAAATGCCGAGCGCCAAGCAGGGAAGCTATAGATACCATTTTTTTAAAGTCTTTTGGTATGACTCGACAAGGGGAATGAACCCCAGGTCTACCGACTGCGAAGCGGACGCTCTAACCACTACGCCATCGCGTCGGTGCGCTGGAAATGTTCTTCAATGGAATGCTGGGGGTCTCCGAGCCAGGAGACCTAAACTACTACGCTTTATTTCGTCTCATCCCGTTGACCTTATTTATATCCAGGATTCTAACCTTAATTTATCTACTTCTTTCTGGATCCCAGGATTCTCTGCTCTGCAATTCCATGGCACCCAATCCCGATCTGGTATTTTTTCTACTGATGTCGCAGACGCTAGCGGCGGCGTCATCATTTTTGTCAAGCAGGGCTTATTCTTCTCTGAGCTTTCTACCTCCTCTCTTTCTTCGCTTGGCCCCTACTCTGATTATGTAGAGGTCAACATCTCTCTAAACGACTTCTCCTCCTCACTCTCATTTCTTAATGTTTATGCTCCCCTCATTCGTTCTTCTACGAAGGATAGCAGAACCAATTTCTTTTCTCTTTCCATTCTTCCCTCCTATGTGGAAGCGGAAGCGGTGGATTTTTCGCGCTTCCGCTTCCGCAGAAAAAGTACCGCTTCCGCATCCCTGATTGGTAACCCATTGTCTTGTCTGTTTCTTCCTTTTGACCATATCGCTAAAAATGTCCTTGTTAATAGCAAACATTTACTCTCATAGATGTTGCTCTTGGATTTATGGAAAGCGCAATATTTTCCACAAAGAAATCTTGAGAACTTATGCCTTGAAATAACAGAAACTATACTGGAGCACATGCAGTGCGACTTTAAGCAAAACCACAACGAACCTAATTTTGACCTTGCAACAGGCTTGCGAGAAGTCTTAAAAATATACCGGTATTACTATATAAAACGACCTTCGTACTCACTTCAGTAACCGCTTTCGCCCTTCAGCAGACTGTACTATTGCAGCATAACTTGTTATAATACCCCACACGTTTGGCAGTTTCAATCGGTTAGCCGCTCTACTTTGTCCAACGCATCATTAAATGCGTTAACAGAAGATCGAGAAGTGACTACATTTGATGACTCAGCAGTATTTTTCTTGTATAGAGTTTAAATATGCCTCAAAGTCGCTTGCTGGTTCTTGAGTGTCTGCCTTCTTTGTTACACTGTGTGTTGAACTTGAGTCTGTTGATATACCAACTACGGGTGATTCAGCTATAACTCCTCGTTACTTATTTCTTCATTTTAAATTCAACAGCAAATCCTTAAAAGAGCACTTTTTGCACATGTTTTTTTGTTACTGTTTAGAAGAATTCTTGACCCGGCGTTGACCTGCAAAAAAGAAAGGAGAAATTTTAGCGACGGTCTTTAGATCCTGTGACAGCTTAGAAACAAGCAAGTGCAAGCATTTTTAATTAGCTAAGTCCAGTGGTGGGATTAAAAATTTTAAGAACAAGTTCTCTTTTGTATCAAACTCACGAACAACAGATTCCCTCATTTTAGAAAGCCCATTTGCTGCGGTCGTCTAAGGTCTATAACAAAAAACAAGAACGGGTTCGCTGATTATCACGACACTCCAAGAACGGGTTCGCACAAACCCGTGCGAACCCCCTGAATCCCATCACTGGCTAAGTCTCCACAAAGGCAATACTTACCCAAACCGTTGCTAAAGAAGCCTCTCTCCTCAATAAGTGCAATTGACGTGCTGGCAAAGATGTTGCAAAAGCATAGGTCAGACTTTTCCAAGTTTCTTCAAATTTAAACTTACTTTTCTCCAATGAAGCAAGCATTCTCATGAGGTTGATTCTTGGTTTTGAAGAGAAATTGTAGCTACATCAGGAATCTCAAGCACTAGCACCATATTGCTAACTTCCGCCCACTTACTTTCATTTAGGCATGATTTCTAAGACTCGAGATTTTGAACAAAGCTTTTAAACCAACGAAGTATTACAAAGGCCCTCAGCGTGTCGACACGCCAATTACCATTCATTCAGCAGCACGGCGCTTCAGAATTTCGTCGCTATGTGATAAAAGATGGGTCTGAGCAATTTTTTATAGCTTTGTTAAATACTTTTCAGGTAGTCCCCTTTTAATGCATCTCGAATCCCAAGTTGCAATGTGTGATTGACGCACCTTACTTGACAAATGGAATGGCCCATTGTTATGGAATTTTCGGCCTCTTCACACTGACATTTTCTTTGTTCATTATCATCATTTTCTTTTTCATTGAGTAGCTATACAGTTTGGGCCACCATTGATGCATTATCAACTATACATGTTAACACCTGTTGTTTAGTGATGTTGAACTCTTTCAGTGTGTTCAGCAACAGAACTTCTAAGAGAGTACTGGTGTGGTTGACTTTAATATCAACTGACGTCAATATTTTACTGTAAGGCCATGTTGGAGTTATCATCAGAAAATTTGTTTAGCTGGGACTATTGTAGCTCATATTTGACGACGGCTGTGAAGCAAGCACTTCATCACCTTATCATTCTGTTGTTATGGCCCATTGTCTATTCATTGCGAATAATTAAAAGTGAAATAATTAGCTCAATATGTTGTGATGCTTAATACACTTCAAAATGTGCAAAATCGATGGTAGGTTCTAATTTATGGTACTGTTACTGTATCAGCCTAATAAAGTTGAAAGCGGAAGTGGCTTACGTTTCAGCCCTTCTGCTTTCACCAAATAAACACTCTTTTTAGCTTCCGCTTCCGCATTCCAGATTGACACGTTCAAATGTCTTGGGGTCATTTTTGCGAGTGATAGTAGGCAGAACAAAAATTCGTTATTCCAATCGGTAGGGCAAGTACCACAATTCAACGCGTGAGCTTCGACGCTCAGTTGTTATCAATTGAGAGCAAGGCTCTTGATCTTTAAAAACAAATCAGTTATTTTCATATCTATATCTTGGTCATAGATCATGGACAATGACCAAAAAGCGTGATCTAGTGCATGGATTCTCAACCTTTTTTATCTGGCGACCCCATTTCTTTAGAAACTTTTTTAAAGGATCCCATATAGAGAAACTTATACTGAACCAGTTTCTAGACCAGTCGCAGGCAAACATTTTTCAGCTTTCTAGATGAGTTCAATAAATGCATTGATTGAAAAATTGTCAAACTCATGTGAATAAACGTTTGATGAGCATTTGCTCAATAGTTTTTTATTCAAAAGGCCAGTTCTAATTGTTTGACACCACTTAATCGGAATGATTAAGACTAGCTAGCAATTAAAACTATAACAATAAAAAAAAGAAAAATGGAATATTTTATAAAAACTCCTGAGAATTATGAATGAAGAGCCATTTTGCTGCTCCATGCTTTTCAAAATTAAACGCTGTATTTGAAAAAGAAAATTTATCAAGAGTAAATTAATTCCATTCTTCTAAAAATAAATCACACTTCCATGAATCACATCGCTGCAAATGATTATCACACTCGCAATAAATTAAATAAATTAGATACCTCGTAGTACTAGCGCTCAACAATTTCAAAGCAAATCCAAACTAAAAAAAAGAATAAGAGTAATAGTAAAAAAAGAACAGTTATATCACTGGGAAGGTTGAGCCTGATTCTTCTTCAAAATTTTATCAAGCGTTGGCTCAATTGTTGTTAAAGCTGGTCTTAATACCATTTCCACCGATTTCAGTGCACAACGATTTTTATTTTTCAGTGTTGTTACAGCTGAAAACACGGTTTCACATGTATGCGTTGAAGGAAATGGCAAAAGAATTCCACTGACCAAATCTGCCAGTAATGGGAATTCTGACTTGATATCTAGCCAGAAACTACTCAGTGGTTGTTTTTGAAATTTCAACTTCAGCTGTATATCAGTGGAAGGGTTTGTAAATTCTTCCTGTATTTTTGCAGGCAAGTGCTGAACTGAGTCAGCTGAGGCTGCAAATGGATTTTGGACCAATCAAACCTTGAAGTATCTACATCTGGGAGAAAATATTTGAGAAAATTATTTTTCAAGAAGTTCAAGTGATTTAAAATGCTAGATTTAATTAACTCTATATCCATCTCCTGATCTTCAATAAAATCATTCAAGCAAGAAAACATAATGAACTTGGAGCTTTCAGCTAAATTAATCCATGACTGGAGTTTTTGCAGGAAACCATTGACTTTGTCTTTGAGGGTAACACATTAGAATTTTCCCCGTGCATAGAAATATTCAGGTCATTAAGCTTCTCAAAAATGTCTGCAAGATAGCAAAGTTTACCCAGCCATTGCTGGTCATGAAAAAAAATCTTCAGGAGGCGAATTTTTTCCTGACAAAAATGGTATCACTTCTTCCTTCAAATCTACCAAGCGGCGCATGGATCTTCCCTTTGAAAGCCACTGTACTTCAGTATGAAGCAGGAGGCTATGGTATTCTGAGCCCATGTCTTGGCACAAATTGCGAAATAGATGAGTTCAGAGCATTGCTTTTAATATAATTTATAATTTTGATGGCAACCCTCAAACTTCATGGAAATTTGTAGACATCTTTTTAGCTACTAAGGCCTCACGATGAATCATGCAATAAGCAAAAGTAATTGAGTATTAGTTGCAGATTTTACTTTTGACTGAAACGCTATATTTTCACCTGTCATAGCAGCTGCACCATCAGTACAGACACCAATACAGCTGTCCCAACTGAAGCCTACCCCTTTGAAAAAAATACCCACTTTAATAGAAATGTCATTTCCTGTGGTCTGCCCTTCCAGTGGTTGACAAAACAGCATATCCTCCAGCATATTGCTACCATGTGCATATCTGATGAATATCATTAGTTGAACAGCATTTGTCATATTTGTCGATTCATCCAGCTGAATGGCAAATCTTGGACTATTTTTTACTCTATCCATGAGCTGCTGTAATTGATTCTTACTAATTTCACTTATTCTGCGAGCTACAGTGTCCTTGAACAAAGAATTTTTTTTAACTTCAAGGGCATGAGCAGACCTAAGAACAATTTCAGCTATTTTTACTGCTGCATGGTGAACAAGCTCCTCTCCAACAGCAAAGGCTTCTTAAATTTTGCAATCAAATAGGAAACTTCATAAGAAGCCCTAAGGTACTCAGCGTGCACCTGTACCTACTTCTCAAAGATTTTTTTTGCTCCTGAGAAGCCTGTAGTAGTCTCTCAAAGTATGACACTGGCTTTGACACCAGGGATGTGGAAGCGGTTATTTTTCAAACGCTTCCGCTTCCACACCTATCGCTTCCGCTTCCACCAGCAAAAAACGAAAAAACGAACGTTGACAATTTTTTTTAACTTTTGTGGGTCTGTAGCCTGCTTTCTCCTACACTTTATCATTTTGAGAAAACCAAAACCTTCATTTATTGCTAATACTTTACCTACTTCGCTTAAGCTTATTGTTTTGAACTACTCTGTGTTTGTTTTTCTAAGATATCAAAACTCGCGTTGAATGTAGAACAGTGCTTTTCAATTTTTTTGTCATCGCGAAACCGCTAACGTAGTTTCGCGTTTGTCACTGAATTCCCACTAACAAAAATTTAGAAATCACGAATTGCTTGCGAGAAAATCAAATATTTCGTTACTATAATTCAAAAAATAATTAAACACTTCAACAAATAGACAATTATTACAAGTTCCTTCACTACTTACAACTACTTTTACAACAGTTAACTTAACCCGTTTCTTACCAATGTTACCATGTGGGAACATATAATCAATCACGTGTTTCTTTCTTAAATAACGAATTTTTGTAGCATTAAAAAGCAGCAAAAATGATACAAGGAAACATTTTTCTTTAGCTTTCTACAGTTTTTGGTGTGGTTTATTGCATTGTTTGAGAAATTTTAAAGGTGGAAAATGCCGTGAAATAAGCTTTAATCACGTGATCAGTTTCCATGGCAATATCACGCTCGGGTAACATTTTTGGTAGTTAGCGAAAGTGTTTTATTAAAAAGGTTTTATTAAAAAGTCTTCATACCGACGTGTAACTCATGCTACTACTACGTCAGAAGTGAGAAACCTAGTAGAAACAATAGAAAGAACAAGAAGTGTCGTTCTACTCACTCCTGCTGGTGGCGATGAATGTGATCAAGCAAGTGATAATGAAGAAGTTCCTCAAGGCTTTGAAACGGCTTTTGAACCTGCTGGTGAGCTCAAAGTGAAAGAACATATAGATGATGTAGAGGAGGATCAAATAGGTTTTCTGACCGAGAGAGCCAAAAAAAGAAAGCGAGCTTCAAATAAAAGTACGAGTTGCGACTAAAAGCATGTGTTGAGGCGTGTACCACGATGCATCCTGCTTGTAATTTTGAATAAAAAGTAAAAAAAAATATTTTACAAAATTTTTTTATTTTTGAGTTTTTTTGCTGCAACCCGCCAATGTTCCCATATGGGAACATATGTGTATCTCAAAATCTTTTTAGCTAGAAAGATAATTTTTTGTACGTCAAATCAACGGTTCAGTTTAGTCTTATACAGCGCAATTGAATAAAAATAGACAACTGGAACATGTAGTGGTAAGAAATGAATTAATGCTTCTCTGATCTAAACCGTATGATTACATATTACAGCTCTCGACAATAACTTGTCGTCACAACAACAAATTACACAGTATAGCGTTGATTTTCCCTCTCTATCCTCAACTAACTCTGACTTTGAGTTAAATTTAACTCTAATTATCATTACCGACCTTCTATCCGTCCTCAAAACACGTATTGACTCCGATCTTTTTGGATAGTGAAGTGCAAAATTTCTGTTGTATATATAGTATGTACATTTAAAGCGAGCAAAATTGAACTACACCAATCAACAGCCGCCTCAACGTGGTGGTGAAGTCCCAGAGCCGTTTGGATTGGGTCAAAATGGCTGTTGGCCTTACCGAGGGTCCCAGTTACCCCGGGCACTCCCCTTACACAAAGCATTTTTTCGCCGTGCAGCCCCCAAACGACCACAGAAGGGTAGCACGCAGCTTCTTTAAAATTGGCCTGTCTTCTATCTACTCCTGCCTTTTTCTTGCCCGTCTTCTCATTCTTCTCCTTCTCCTGATGAGCGGCAACGTTTATCCTTACCCTTGCTCTGTCTTTCCCTATGTAGTGTGCGCTGGAAATGTGACCTGTAGGGATAGGACAGTGCAATGCTGCTCATGCTCTAATTGGGTTTATTTAAAGTGATCACTACTCTCCTATTCTAGATTCAGAACTCTTGGCAGCTCTCACCTTTGGAGCTGCCCTCCCTGCTTTTTTTGGAGATTCTACACCCACCAGCACTGTGACTTCCTCCTCGGACTCCTCCAGCTGATATACCTTCACTGCTCAATCTGGCCCCCTTCCGCTAATGCAGCACTCGCACCCCACCCTCACCTTCAAACCTCTCATCCTTTTTCCGCCCACTTTGTATCTTCTCCCTCTGCACCCTCACCACCGCCTCATGCTCCTGGCTGTTTCTCTTTACCTCCTGCTTTCTCTTTCCCTCCCTAACTCTCTTAGGGTTCTTCAATGGAATGCTGGGGGTCTCTGCGCCAGGAGCACTAAACTACTACGCTTTATTTCATCTCATTCCGTTGATCTTATTTATATCCAGGATTCTAACCTTAATTTAACTTCCTCTTTTCAGATCCCAGGATTCTCTGCTCTGCAATTCCATGGCACCCAATCCCGATCTGGTATTTTTTCTACTGATGTCGCAGACGCTAGCGGCGGCGTCATCATTTTCGTCAAGCAGAGCTTATTCTCCTCTGAGCTTTCTACCTCCTCTCTTTCTTCGCTTGGCCCCTACTCTGATTATGTAGAGGTCAACATCTCTCCAAACGACTCCTCCTCGCTCTTATTTCTTAATGCTTATGCTCCCCTCATTCGTTCTTCTACGAAGGATAGCAGAACCAATTTCTTTTCTCTTTCCATTCTTCCCCCTATGTGGAAGCGGAAGCGGTGGAATTTTTCGCGCTTCCGCTTCCGCTTCCACAGAAAAAGACCGCTTCCACCGCTTCCAGCTTCCGCTTCCACATCCCTGTTTGACACATAGGAGCAGTTCTTTAATTCTAAATGTCTTTTCAATTTGGCAGGTTTCAAGCTTTCAGAAGCTAAGATTTCATTGCAAATTAAGCATAAGGGTCGTTCTTCACCATTTTGAGTTATGAATGTGAATCCATATTGAAGAAAAGCTTCATTGTATTTACGCTTTCTGATAGATTTAGTTCCAGACACCGACGGGTTTTGTTCCACTTCCTTACTGGTGCTGCTGACACACGGCACATTGCTTTCCTTGTTGCTGGTGTTTTAGTTCACTTTTATTAACCACTTGTCCATTGTGATGCAGGGTTGTAGATTATCGCCACGAAAGTGAAAAATTTCAAACTGAAATATCAATATCCGAAGTACTGTAAACCTAAACTATTTTCTCATCCTAAAATGCAGACAGTAATGACAGTAAGGCATAATTCTGTTTTAAAAGAAAAAACTCAAGGCTAGTTGCTTAGAATGAGAATTGACAGGAAAAAAATTAGGCAGAAAATATGGTTGGATAGAAAAATGCAGATTAGAGTTCAACAAAAATGAGAGCTGAAATCGAACTATTGAATTGTGAAAATAAACACTGAGCTAATCTCATTTCTTGAGGAGTTTTAGAAAAATTAGATGCGTTGCATTGCAAAAATAATTGACCAACAAAATTGCCTGGCGCCAACTGTCTGCCTATAACTCTACATAATTGTGAAGGCTACTGCTACAGTTTCTATTCCCATCCAAAAATTTTAACCGCGATCTGAATAGTTTTCTGGGCAAATTAAAAAAGATTTTGAATAAATTAGTATTGTTGAAATATTTGATTTAATAAGGCAAATTTTTAGATTTTTTTATGATTCTTTATTTCGGAATTCTTTATGAAGAATACTTCATCGCCCTGCTCCAAAAAAAAAAGAAAGAGGAATTGGTGCTTCAATCACCGGTTTTTATGCGACCCCAATTTTTACCTCGGCGACCCATAGGTTGAGAAGCGCTAATATTGCGTTTAAGCTGTGGAAATGGGATTTTTAGAAAAGTTGAACGTAAATCACGAATAGATAAATTCCAAACATCGCAATTTGCAAAGTCTGTCTTTATGACAAATTATTGCTTTTACCTATTGAGAGGTCTCTGCTGCTTTTGTTTTGCGTTTATGTCGAATGTCCCCAGAAAGACCTACTCATGAAGTCCTTTTTGTCACGCCAACTGTACAAAAACGCCATTTGGCCGCCAGTGATTTAGCTGGCTAGATGAGTTACATAAACCACTTGAGTTGATCAACACTTCGTAGTTGAACCAGTTGAGTCAGCAAATTTAGTTGAAAATGGTGAGATTGCTCTCATTTTTTTGGTTGAGCATTTAATAAATTGTTTACATAGGCCGATTTCGCTTAGTTGCTTTTACTAAATTTTGTTGACAAATCTTTAGTTTAAGTATTGATTAGCTTTAAATTGAAATTTTGTTGGGTCTGATTTTCAAACAAAGGCAAGCTCTTCATTGTTGGTAACTGTGGATTAATAGTTTTCTGTTGTGTGGCAACAAAAAAATTCTGCTTTTGATCTCGTTTGTTGTTTCGTTCATACAAAGAAAAAATAAACATTTTACTTTATTGAAACCAGGTCTTAGTTCTGATGGAAAAAGATAATCCCTATCTTTTATGTGCCTTTCCTATCTAACATAGTATGAGGAACTGTCCATCACAACCGTAAAGAAAAGCTTCGTTTGATCTCCTGGATTGAACGTAATTTCCTGTTTTGAAAATTATTGATATCGTATTTCCATGTAGGTTTACCACGCAATTCATATTGTACGACATGCGCGGTAATAAGTGGCTGATGTAAAAAAGAAGAGCGCATCGTGAGAGAGAGGAGGTTTTCACTCTTTTCAGTTCTCATAATTTGTTCAAATTTTAATTTTACTTAAGACTTGCTCTATTTTTTCTATCTGACGACTTTTTAAAAGAATACACTTTCTTTGTCACATTAGACCAGCCACTCGAACCTAGTTTCATTAATACAAGATTTTGTAGCCCGTGAATGTATCTAACCTAAAAGATAGGCCTATCGTTTATGTAAGCTAAGTACCGAGTTGAAACATGCAGGATTATAGGCGTTAGTGGTTTAGTTAAGAGGTAAAGGTACTGGTTGCAACTTTGCTTTCTACGCAAAGTTGGGTTCGCAGTAGTACCAACAATCAACAGCATCATCAAGGCAAGCGAAGAATCAAATATCACCAACCCCAAACTTTATGGCTCACTTCGAGTCTACCTGCCTTCAAGCATTCAGCATCCAATTCCTGGAAACTTACGTTTAAAAGAGAGGGGAGTAAATCATAAATATATTAAGAGCTTTGAGTTAAATATAATAGTAGAAATGAAATAAAGTTTAGTTGTGAAGTTTTAAACTCACACATGAAACATCGCCGATTACTAACCGCGCTACCAATACTATGAATAAAAATTGCTAGCCAGCCCAGACACCGCTTTAGATCTTCAACGAAATAAAGTGAACGCAGAGGCTTATTCTATAAAAACAGAAGTAAAGTCTTCACAAAGTTTTTGGAACAGTTTTGAGTGCCTTAAAAATAAAAGACTTTACTGATTTTCCGGGCAGAACTGTTATGGCTATAGGGCAGGGGTGTCAAACTCATTTAGTGGTGTGTGCAACATATATATATCTCGATTTTATGCGGGCCAGATTATTTTGTAAAATTTAAATAATCGGTACTAATACAGCTGGAAATGGCCATTTTTCACCCAAAAAAAGTTGAAGACTTTTTTATTGTTTTTTAACATCAATGCTTTCAAAGCACGATTTATTGTGCTTTCCACCCAAATGTAACGCTAGGACTTTTTCTAGAAATCATGACGCGGGCCACAAAATGGGGCATGGTGGGCTAGATGTGGCCCGAGGACCACCAGTTTGACACCTTTGCTACAGAGGATATCAGGCTCCTTGTCCTACCTCTTCTGATTGCGCCCTTACAAATAGGTATAATATTTTAAAAGTAAGTCCACTTCAAACCGTTTAGATCTAGCGTTTAAGAATCAATCTAAGCAAACAAAAGACAAAAAAAGGTCTTTATGGGTTTTGAAGTGCAAGCTTTGCAAGATCGAATGCCAAAGACATTTATTGTTATTTTTATCTCCAGCTACCGCCACTACATCGTTGCATAAATTGAAATGTCAAGGCGAAACAGCTGTTTGGAAGATTATGCAGCGAAAGCATGTCAAAGTTAATGAGCTATGCTTGGAATTGCAGACTAGCAGGCAGTAGCGTATCTAGAATCTTTGAAAAGGGCGGGAAGAGTCAGCGCTTCATTCACCGTTTGGTTGGAGGGCTGGTCATGGCACAACGACTCCCCATAAATGTCCTACTGCATGCAAGGAAACAGTAAATGTCGGTCTATTCATTTGTAGGCTTCGATATTGCAGTGAAGGCAGCTAAGTTCAAAGCAATTATGCAACAACTACAGCATTTCAGTGATACAATGTAATCTTTCAGTTAAGTCGCCGTTTTTGGAGACATTTGCGTCGTAAAAAAAGCATTGGCTAAAACCGAAATTGGAATGAAGGGGCTGTTACTCTTTTTTACTTGGCATGATGATGACCGTTTTGTACTGTAACATGTCCAAAATTTGGAAGGGGCGACTCCTTTCCTTCCCCTTGGTTACACCTACTAGACTTAAGTTTTCACGGCTTAAACTAGTGCACGGCTTAAAATTTCAATAATTGTCGGTCATAGACCCAATAAGGCGCATTTACGACACTTGATCAATTAGCATATTGCGTTGAAGGGCACAAAAGTTAGAGCAGAGACATCTCACAGAAACGCTCTCTGTGCGATATCCCTGCTTTCACGAGCAGAGCTTATTTACCGGTAGCTGAAGTTAACAGCAACATTGAGAAGGGGTCCAGGATTTTATAATGGGTTTGGATTGTTTGGGTATGCAGCGCCCCGACCCAAAGTTCAAAGTAGTTTTGATCTTCACCCCAATTATTCCAAAAGAATACCGAGAATATGGTAAAAATTTGAGTGGCTCAGTGAGCAGCGTAGTCGAACAGATCAGAGCGCTGTTTATGAAAAAAATGGTTGCGCATTCAAACCTCGCTATAGCTACCTTACATGGGAGAAAAGCGCTTTGAGGCAGTCTTTCCTACTTGGTTGCACTGTTTGTGGTAAGAATGTCCTGCGCCAGCACTACTGATGGCTCCGAAGCGAGTCTGAGCACAACCATGTTCTATGTATCACCGCAAGGATAAAAATGATTGTTCGAACTTCATAATTATTTAGTATTGGTGCCTGGCTTGGATCAGTCTCACAAAACCTCTGGTTGTTTAAACAGGATTCTCTGTTAGAAAAATACGCTTACTGCAGAGGGCAACGGTTTGCCGTAGACCTACGTTAACGACACAATCAGCAGCGGGGTAAAAAAGGGATTAACCTTTAAGCATATTTCTTGTAGACTTGCACCCTAGGACTCTGCCTCAAAAATCAAACAAAAATCTTTATTTTCAGACACTTAATGAGCTTTTCCATGAAATTTTTTATGATTCAAAGAAATTTGTGGGCTATCTTCCTCCCCCTTTACAAAAATCTAGGTTGCGTTCCCGGCCTACACTATGCAATCAAGTTGATCAAAGCTGTTGTTTCGTTTCTCAGAAATCCTTTCAAGGCGAAAAGAAAGAGTTGCAAACAGACTTGGACATTTACGAATTGTGTCTTAGTCACTGTTTTTAAATCGTAAATTTAAGCTGCAAAATGCAAAGCTCTGCTACGTTCATGAAAAGTCGCTTTCAAAATATTATGTGACGTGTGGACTAAGAATTTTTATAACGTCACTCTTTAAAAGCAGGTTGTCAATTGTCGAAAGACGGTCGTTCTTTTTTCTTTATTTTCGCGCGCCTCGCCGCTGTTGTGAGTCGACTTTTGATTGAACCGACTTAAATTTTGAAAGTGTTTGCTGCAACAAGCTCAAGCTATTCTAAGTTTCTGTCACCGGTAAGCCGGCATGTTGCAGCAGCTTACGCTAACCAGAGAAAAAAGAGTTAATACTGTTTGCTACGATTGAGTAATATAGCTGGTTATTAAACTTTATTGCATTTAAAACCACGGACAAGCTTAGGCTTGAGAAAAGCTTGAATCAAAACGCAGTAGTACATGGTACTTAGTCAGCAGTCAGAATTAGATTCCAGTTGTTCTCGAACACATTTAGCATCGTGTACTGAAAGATAGAGCGATAGAGAGCAAACGCATTCAGCAAAGAACCGCTCAGAAAAGTTCCTTCAAATATTGCTCATTAGTACAGAATAAGTTACAGTTTCTAATCCGTTCTGTTCAAAATATAAATTAGAATTGAAGCTGATTACCTAAGAGATCTTCAGGCCAAAACTCTTTCCCACGCAAGAAAATTTTATTGAAGAAAACTTTGGTGTTTGAGACCAACAAAATTTTATTGAACAAAACTTTGGTGTTGGAGACCACTTGGTTGTGCAAGTTAAATGAGAGAAATTTCATTCTCTCCTAGTGATAAAATTGACACTTGGTGATAATGTATAAAGACAACTGTGGGCAGTGAAAAAGTTTAAATTTTCTTTGGGATGGAAAGCGAGTCACGATTTCCTACAAGCCTTAATAATTGTTGCTATTTTGTTTATACTTCACTCTAAAATCGATTTGCCGTTTTTACAAAATCCCCCTCCAATTGCTCTCCTGCTTTCTTGCGAAACATATTGCAGAGTAAGCCTAAATGCGCGCGTTTTTGCTTGAAAATAAATCATTTTCATGTAAGCACCGGTAGTAATTAATCTTTGACGTTAACCCCACATTCTTTTATGTCTGAATAGGCCTAAATGATGCCACAACACATGACTACAGAAATCCTTGTGAGCGCTTGCATTTTTTTCGAAATTTCTTCTTTGGCAGAATTTTACGCTCTTGATTCAATAAGTAGTTTTGCCATTGCTCCCACGGTAACTAAAATGATAATGGCTTAAAAGGTCGCCTGGGCCAAGATTGTTCATTTTCGCTGGCTGATAAAGGCTGTACAACTGTGTTTGTTCAGCTCGATCTTTAGACGTACAAACGAAAGTGGAAAATTGCCACTTCCAGCTCTTTTCAAAACAAGTTTATAACTCGAGCGCCTTGTGGTTTTTGATTTATAAGCTTTACTTTTGAAAGTAAACGATCTGAAAATATACTTTGTCTCTCGAATTTTGTCCAGTGTAGGATCAAAAGGGGCACGCCCCCCTTTAAGGGGACTTGACATCAAAACAAAAACGGTTTAGAAAAAAACGGAACTATTTTTTGTCTGCGCCATAGAGAAATCCGTTTTAGTGGAATGCGTGTGGGCTTCAACTATGCTTCATAAATTTTTGCTTATCTGTAATAGTTATATCCCCATTCTATGGCGTAGTCACACGCAAATTTTGGGGGTACTAAAAAGTATTGAATTTGTCGGATGACGTCTTATTAGAAGGAGATTCAACTTTTAAACGGTAACTGTCTTCTGTCCAGAATAAAGGTAAAGACATTTTTTGAAGATCAACTTTTTAACTTTGATTATTTTCCTATTTTTGACCCAAAAAAGCTTTCATTTTTTGATTAGATTCAAAAAAATTTTGTAGGATACGGCCCTTGCTCCCTCCTAACTACACCTACATTATATGGTATTATTTGGTCTCCTGAAACTCTGGTCAGCAGTTAGCTGAAACATACTCGTGAAAATACACGTACGAGTCTGAATTCTAGGCATGAAGCATATTGATCGCCGTGAAATAAGTGCCTTTCTGCCCTTTTTGATGCTGTGTCGTGTTATTTATTTACCGTGTTAACTTTGTATTGTTGTCTTTTAGGGACTAAAATGTATTGTAAAACTCTGTTGCATTGATGCGTATTAATGGCTACCGCCATCGGTAGCGTTAAATGTTTTAGAGAAGAGTCGAAGCCAGATTTTAACGCTCGTAGCTATCAAAATTGCCACACTGCGTCTTCTTTGCCCCCTTATTACGAGAACTGTTTCTTTTCTAAAGAAAGTCCCAATTTGGCTCTTGCGTTCACCAACTCTGGCTATAACTCCCCGTTTAACGTCCAGACCTTGCCTCCACTATTTGAGACCCTACCTGGAGACCCTAAACGTCGAAAAAGCAGAGGAGGCGAGAGATATTCGACTGGTTTTGGAACTCGGTCAGATTCGGCTCGTCATTCTTCAGCTTATCACTCAGAAGACGAGACTGAACCGAAAGCCGTTGTTGCAAGTTACGGCAAAGCAAATCAAAAGTTTTTGAGTCTGCGGAAAGGAATAGGCGACAGTATGGGCAACGAGTCCAAGCTGAAGAAGAGCAGCAAAAAACTTTTAAAAAAGTTCAACAATACGGATTTCAACAGCGATAATGGCGGATTTGAATCGGTAGCCTCAAAGCCATCTCTCGGAGTTAAGGAAAAACTCCGATATTCTTTGGATAAGCTCAGTATAAAAAGTCCGTTTCGCTGGAACAGTTCGGACAAATTGTCCCCCAAAAGTAGTAAAGGATCAAAAGCAAAGTCGAAGAACGATAGAAGGTAACATTAGATGTGAAATAAGTGCTGCTAAGCCAAGGTCTTAAAAGACACATGATTGGCCGATTAGTTTTTGCGTATTAAGTTGGAGAAATATGAAACGGTTAACTCTCTCTCACCCCCCCCCCCCCAGCCAACAAAATTTGTTCGTGGTGTTGTTAAAACTTTTTAGTGATGCCTTTCCGAGCAGTAAAATACTAGTGCAACACGTTTCTCAGCGCACTAACGACTTGAAACTATGGTTCATTATGTCGTTACAACATCGATATCAATAGCATAATGTTCTAGAATTTTAGCCAATTTGAGTGCATTGCCCTTAGGGTATTACGTGTAATTCTGGCCTCTGGCGTATTTGCAAATTTTGATATGGGTAAAGCAAAACCCTATTTACATAAGATTCTTAATCGTTCCTTTTCTTTCAAATTATAAACTTTAAAGTGGTTTGTGAAGAGTTGATTGCCACCTTTAAACTAATTCCTCAAATTCACGATGTAAAGAGAGGCTTGCAATATGGAAGTCACTGAGGAGTTGGTGCTAACCCTTTGGTAATTTTTTGTCTTCAAATGAAGGTATTGTTGGTTACCCTTTTTCTTGTTGGGATGGAGGCATGAGATGTAACAATTATGCAATTTCACACCGCAATCCTAATCAAGATTTGATTCAGGAAAAGCATCTGACTATTTCGAACTAGTCTTGAATGCAAATAACAGACTGGTAGCTCTATCATCTAAGTGCCATTGATGAGTGCCCAAAAGTCTCATCTAGGGTTACGTAAACTTTGTCAGCGTGCTCATATGCATTCTTCAGCTATTCCATGTCACCATCATGACTCCTTCGGTTATAATGACCTGCGTAGACTATCAAGACGTATTCTTGTCGTTATTCCGAATCATCGCAGCAGGAAACGTCAAAATGCCATTTTTAAAGACTTCGTGTGATTTAGGCAGAAGTCGAACCCATTCGGCTGGCGTTGAAACGAAGCATTCCTTATGCCTCGCAAACTACTGTTATGCCTTATAGGAGAAGGCGACATTAATTTTCCGCTCCAACCAAAATAAATGGAAACTCTACTTTTGTCCGAGGTTTTGCTTTTCTAACCATCGTATTTTATTGAAGAATTTTCTTTTCCATTAGGCCACCTTATTTCTACCCCCTCCCCCGAAAGCTTTCCTGCTCACTACCTTACTTTTTCAACGTTGATTTGATTTTCTAGACTGAGCGATTCAAATGCCGGCTTTTTAACGGCGAATTCCAACACAATGGACAACCCAAAGTCGTCTCGGAGTTTTGAACACGCAAAAAAAAATAAAACTCTTCACGGATTGTCGCGGATGGTTCGAGCATATCCGGTTTCCAGGAGTGACAGTCCGGACGATGAACTAATCCGAGCGAACGGCACCAATTCCGTTTCCAATCGCGAATACGTTAACGTTCAAAACCACTCTAAACCGGCCAAGCTACAGTCAAGCACAAGCGCGCGAGAGTTCAATCCTCAGGCAGGATGGACGGAAAATGAGCGTTGCCAATCTCGAAATTTAAATTATTACCAAGACGTTGCTACTTTATCCGCCGGTCAAAACTGGAAAAACGCCGACACTGCGTCCAAGGCTAAAGGAACGTGGAAAATGTTAAAGGCGACCAAAACCAAGCAGACTCCCGTCAAAGCTGGATCGAGTGACCTCGTGGGTTATCCTGACTATCCCCAGCCATCATCGCTTCATCAAGATGATTTCATTTTTTCTGGTAAACCGCCGGAAGTCAGTTCGGAACCCCCAAAGTTGGCTCCCGTATCTGGAAAGCTGCTTTTCAACCAGGTCAGAGCTTAGAATATTGATTTTCCAGCACAGGCGATCTAATTAGAATTGATTTATTAGGACCACCTATGTAAGTTTCATAAATTATTTAAAGATAGTGACTTCATAAAATGATTTTTGGTCACGCTGCCAGAAAGGCAATGCATTAATCAAGTTTAAAATGTTTGAAACCAAAATGGTTTTTCAATCTTCAGTGTTTTGACATAAAAGCATTTTATCTTGTACCATATTCCCTAGCTGCAGTTTTCATATTCTTTTATTTTATCCGAAGCCGACCGTTATTTACTGGCCGCATTTGCAGAGGTGAAGTTGGTTGCTTACGAAAGTAAACTGATTATAGGCAGCAGTTACATCACGAGTGGGCGTTTTGACTTCCAAAAATAACAAATCCGTAATTTCTAATATTTTGTCTCTGAGTACAAACGCAAAATTTATGATTTCGCAACTGTAGGCAGCTTCATCAGTTTTTCAATACATTCAATGAAATAGTACATTTTTATGTTCATACTATGGCCAAGTAGCTAGCCCACTTGTACTTTCGTTTACTTCAAACCAGAATTGTATTTTACTTTGAAATAGAACACTTTCTGCCTGCTTTTGCTGACTTCTGGTTTAGTGTTGGGTCACGCCAAATAAGGTTGAGCCAAAAAAACCTGTGTACCTGTGAAAAATGCAAGATCGTCTAAAACAAAATTAAACATGACCTCATGCATTCTTGTCAACTGTCGATTGCAGCAAAGTTATGTAATTGAGTTGCTGCTGTACTTTTTTAAAGGACTCCGAATAGAAGTAATACGTTGTCATGCACCTGCTTTAGGTTTTGGTGTCATAGTAATCAGTAGCGCCACTTTTGCGGATCAAGAGAAAGGGGTTAATTTTTTCTCAAAACATCTAAAATAACTCTTTTTAAGAAAGTTGCTCCTAAGACACTTGAAAATCAACTTTTTTGAAACATTTTTCGATTTGCTTTTAATTTCCTCTATAACTTGCCAAGTGCGGTTCGATTGTTAGATGAAGCAAATTACATATTTCGAAAAAGAGAGGATGAAGTCCTCAAAATGGCTGTAATTACGCGATTGCGGTTTTAAGATATTAAATTTTTTAATGATGAAGGTGATAATGGGCTCTTATTGCTTATAACGCCACTGCACTTGCCTGAAGTTGGATTGGGGTTTCATGGAACATAATCAAGAGCCGGTTCAGGACGAGAAAATCGTTAATCTTTCTTGAATGCAGTCTCAAGGGTTCGGGTTTGATACAAGATAAAACATCTTGCGTTTTTTGTCGGTAAACATGCCTTCACTTGCTGAACATTTCGACCAATTTTGTTTTCAATTGCTTTAAAATGTTGATTATTTGGTCGCATAGCGACAAAATTTTCAGATATTTTGAATGCTAGTTTTCACTGCTTAGTTACTATTTTGTTTTGCTAGTGTGTGTAAGTGGATAGATAGATAAATTGCCCAAGATTGTAAAACATCAATATAGCCTTTCTTTTTTATGTACACTTATTACGTTTATCTGTTCAAGTATGATGTGTACGAGTCGCGCCTTCGGTAATTACGTCATTATTATGTAAACAGCGCCATGGCGTTTGCTGAATTTTTTCGAAGAGAGCCAAATAGTTTTAAGTTTTTTTGGGAGGAAATTTTTTCAAAAGTGGCTTCGCCTGAAATTTTTGTGTTTTCTCCCGAAAACTTATTCTTATTTGGTTTGGAAGGAGGTAGTAGTCAGCTGCTATCTTAATGCGCTACCTAATGTAAACCTACATTTTAATCTCTGCAGTAATTACATCATTGCTGTGGGTAGTGTGCGAAGCTTGTTGTCGCAATGGTGTTAATTTTCTGTTTTTGACTCATTTTTGGGAAAAGTTTAGCTGCTGTCTCGTTTTTCCACAGCTTCTATTGTGGGAACGTTGTTTCAAGACACTCGCTAATGGCTTGCATTGTTCTCTGCTGCGGACACGAATGGCAAGTTTAGGACAGTGAAAACAAATTTTCTTTTAACTTTTCAAAAGCAAGCACACGTTTCTAATGACCAGAGAGTGAATGGCTGCTTAGAGCTTTCAATTTTCAGCACAAAACAAAAATCTTTTCACAACTTTAGCTGTGGGATGCTTTTAAGTTTCTACTTGAACAAAACTACTAAATTGGTCTTTACTTAGACATAACAAACTGGAATGTTTGCCGTACAACAAGCCGTAGCTTACTCATATTAAAAGGTTAGATTGAAACAAGTAAACTTTCTTGATTCTATTTTAATGTCCTGCGTCAGCACACCAATAGTTACTTGTTAGCGGCTAATGCTTGCTTTTTTAAAAATTTTGCCTAAGCAGCGAAGAGGGCATAACCTAAGACGAGTTGTCCAACCATGCTTCGGGTTACGACTTTTCTGTTGCATGCTTAGCGATTGTTGTACTTCCGATAACTTGTCTTGTTATATCCGCCGAGTAGTGGAGCCCGCCTTTAGGCGTCTTTTTCATGCAAAATATTTAAATTACCATCCAGTTTTCGCTACTACGGTTTTTTAGCGTCAAGTTAATACTTCAATAACTAAATAAATTGTCAATCCACGGCCGAAGACCAAGTTTACGTCCAACCAGTGTAAAGTTCTAGGCTATACCTTACTTTTAAATCTCTGGCCAATTGTCGGTCACCAACTGCTCTGATGAGACTTAGTAGGTCGAAACAGTGAGCACTACCTGCAATTGTGCTCTCGAGTGATGATTCAGATTTCGTATTTTGTTCTTTACATCACCTCGAAAGCGTTGAACTTCTCTCGTTTTCTTCTTGGAGCACCAATACAATCGCGTTCATGCGATTGTGGCTGATCTTCTCTCACCGCGTTACGCTACTGTTCGTTAAAGCTAATTAAGGTTTATTGAAACTTTCCTCGGATGATTTGCCGTCAGCTTGGCCTAATTTGATTCGCTTTAGTGGCTCTGAAAGCACTAGCTACAGATGAACCTATTTTGCCCCAAGGTGTATAAATATAATTCTGGCTTGTGTTGTACGTAACCATGGTGCAGCGGTCAAAATGGCCGCTTCGCAATGGTAAACCTGAGTTCAGGTACCTAGTCAAGTCATACCAAAAACATCAAGAATAACATTAACAAATCTTCTCCTTGGCGCTCAGCATAATGGATGATATGGAGAATATTTATCCAATTTTACTCAGTCATGATCAAAATACGTCCTGGCGTTGAAAACGCACCGCAAAACTTCATGCCATTTTATGTATTCTGAATCGACAAACGTGATCTTTGCAGCTGAAAAGCTAGCTTTAGTTCTTTTGTCGAGTCTTTTCCAGGTTAATTCCCGTAAACGACAGCCTGTATACAGTATGCGAGCACGGAAATTAATATTTTCATTTGTTTTTTAAAGGAGTCGGAGCTAAACATTATCCGTCCAACCGCATTTCGACCAACTCCTGTTTCGCATCATTCTCCTTCATATCATTATGTAAAGGAAGAATCATGGCGACCAACTGATAACGGTAATGCCATTATGTGTTATCATTTGCGCTGATAACATTAAAATGTGATTACACAAATAACAGGTTGGCAATTTTATGGGGCTTAATTTAGAAATCCCTTTTAGTAATATGAGAAGAGGGGGGGGGGGGGTGGCCGGAACGGTGGCGCGATAAGTAAGAGTATTTTCAAGAAAGAATTGCAAACCTCGGATAATTTTTTTGCCAATTTCTGGGAGAGGGATATTTTTGGGGGGTTCGAAATTTTGGTGCTCTTTTTGTCCACCTTTTTATTGATTAGTTTTGATTGTATCGAAGCTTGTACAGTATATTTTGATATTTTTATTGATGTTGAAAGCCGAAACATGAGGATTTGTGTTCAAGTCTTGGTTTGGAGTTATTACTTTAAATGAAATACATTTATGGTTTTGTAGCTTATCTGCTTGTGGTTCCAAGAATCAGTACGTTTTATTTATTAAGTACTTTCTGCACGGTTTCTTATTGCATTTGCCAGGTTGCGTTTGAGCGACCTCTTTTTCTCTTCGTAGACCTGTAATTAGTTCCCTTGCCGAGTTATACCAACGGACTAAAAGTAAAATTCGGTGATAGCCTTGCTTGGCGCCGGGAAATGAAAGCAGCCTGACGTAGAGAAAGGCATATGAAATCAACCTTTGATCAATTACGAGTGAAATATCTTCTAGCGCTAGAAATCCGTCACAGTAGAAAGCTCCCATAAACCGCATTATCTTTCATGTTATGTCCTAATTCTGGTTTTGTAAAGCGCTTACCCTCAAAACTTTCAGTAGTAATTGCATGGAAAAATTAGGACTTACATGGACCACCTTACTTGCATGTTTCTGATGTCATTGTTATGACATGCGGAAAACATTAAAATAGCAAGAACATTAAACAGTTTCGACTGCAGCCTTTAGATATTTGCGTAAAAAACGAATTGCCAAGTGCGAAGCAGTTGATCTATGAATTAACATAGTGGCGTTGATTGTCTCTAAATTGGAATTGAAGCTGTTTTACGACTGCAAAGCGGATGTTCTGTGTTTTTACCTTAAAGTAGGCGTATTTTTACAGACTTACCGGTAACGAGCGAAAATAGTAACCGTAAAGAAATGGACACATCTGCTAACAGTAGAAGCACTTCAAACAATTCGGATTCAGGTTCGTCTGATATTTTTGAGTAGCTAAGGTTTGCTTAAAGCAGAATTTCTTAACCAGGGGTAAATAAGGGTTAATTTCTTCATTTGTGCCGTACATTATTTTGGTACATTTCTTTTTGATGATATCCCAACAACTATTTACCAGTTACAGTGTGATAAAGTTTGCTGGCAATTTAGTAAATTAAACTTGCACACTGACTTGATTTGATCTTGGTGTGTTCTACCCTCATATTGTTCACTTTTTTACATTTTCCAAGATGTTTAAGAAAATAAAAAATAGTTTAATTTGCTTCAAGAGGCAATGGAACGTTTTTTGCTCTTTTGATGAGGATGAAGAACAAAATCACCTTTTCACTAAATCAAGGTTTGGCTGCCGGGCACTTTCATCGTGTTAGAAGTTTATTTTAGTAAATTTAGAATCACACAATCGACGCATATCACGTCTTTATCAAAAACTGAAATCGAACAAAAACGCTCTGTCGATGAGTGGCACGCCCTGTTTTCAAGTGCGAACACAATTAAAGTAAATACGAAAAGACAAGCTGTGCTCTAAAAACAATTATGAAATATGCTGATACCGAGAACTATGCGCCGTGTTTAACACCTGAAGACGTTTTTAGAATAATCGATGAGCTGGCTAGGATTATTTACTGAAACAGAACACTTTATTTTGTAACCCAGCGTTTTCTATGTTTTTACCACCCGGACATCGTTTTGAGGCCCCCTGCAATTTTTTCGTAACATCTAGTCCTATATTGCATACACAACAATTTCGTTTGCTGAGTTTTCAGTATTGCACTGAGAGAATACCACTGGCGAACAAAAATCGAGGAGATGGATTAATTGATGGATATGTTTTAGTGATGGACACTGGATCGAAAGCTAAACGAAATGTCGTACTGATTCAGCTCTTTGTCAAGAACATTTGAGGCTGAATGCTCATGAGGGCTTCTTGTAATAAGCGTTCTTTAGTTTGATGAAAACTTGGTTAAATCATCTTTCTGGTTTTTAATTTTCTGCTTCATTTCGGCTTTGCTGAAAAAGGTTTTTAATTTATCAGTCAACAAAAATAGGATATCCTTCGATTGACACAACTCGAATGCTCGACTTTTAATATTACGAAAACCAAACAAACTTAACTATTTTAAACAATTGAGATATAACAACGCAACAAACAAAGCTCTAGCTAATGAATAACAGTGCAATGCTGAGTGTTTTGGGCGGCTTAAACTTGACAAACACAGAGATTTCACAAAGCTTCGCTGGTATTTTGGCGTATACGCTGTTTAGGTGCCTTTCCCCCAATTGACTTAGAGCTGGTGGTAATGTGTTTTCATTATTTTTTACAACCACTTTACAACTTTGCCACTAAACCATTATAATTTTGGTCTGCTTTCTCTCTGCTTTACTAAAGTCCTGGGTGCCCGGCTGCATTCCATACGCAAATTTTGATAATTCTTTTTCAACCGGGCTTTTCGCTTTAATATCTGCATTAACAGGGGGTTGGAAGAGCTTGTCTAAACTTTGCGGCTCATTTGCTCAAAATTTGCCCATTAATTAATATTTAAATGGATAATGCATACTTGGCTTTAGGGTATGTTGCGCTAATATTTAATTTGGTGCTTATAGTTATATTCAGCTTTTCCTGTGTACGAGTTTTTCAAAAAGTTGGAGAGGGCCATGGCCCGTTTTGCCCCTCCCTCACTGCGTTATGTTAGCGCTTACACTAAAACGCTCTGATTTTCCGAATCGCGTAATTTAAAGTTTGTTAATACATGTAAGAAGTATTTTCAAGTTTGTACACATTCTCTACCCAATTTAAGTAAACGTTTATCTAAAAGTAAATCATAATTTCAAATCAATGTCAACTTTAATTGAAATTTGATCTTTTGTTGATCAATTTAAACTAAAAATATTTAGAGTAATTAGCTGACCAAAGAGCCAACTAGTACACATGCTTAAACACGAAAACTTTTTCAAAGGATATTGTGATTACTATATACGTCAGGATGTGTCATGCTTCTAGTCTTGCATATGTATCAACCAGTTTTCGAGCTCACTTTGAAATCGGCCAAGCGTGTAATGACGGGCGCGACATTCGCCTGTAAAACAAAACTAGTTGAAAAACTAAAAACAGTCACCCCTGTCTATATCAGTTGGAAAAAACCTCGAGTTTTTCTCACCCGGTCCTGATCTGCCACAAATGCGTTGTCGACCCCTGTACAACTTGATTAGACTGAAAATAAAGTTGGGTTCTCTGGCGTTGCAGTACTACTAACCCTTGGGGCGGAAGTGGGAAGTGTCAGTTAAACAATAGCTGAAGCGTCACTCGTTGCAATAGTCAATACCTACCCCTGTTTAAATGGGAAGTGTCACTCAAACAATAGCTCTAAAGCGTCACCCGTTGCAATAGTCAATACCTACCCCTGCTTAAAAAATCTGCTTTGAGCAACTACCATTCATTGCAAAGGTGATCACCTTTTTTTCGAAGAAGAGTTGTTTGACTGTCGACCCCAAACTTCACACCAGTTCTCCCCCTTTCCCCTTTACTTCGCCACTGATTAGACCAATAGCATATATCATTGAATAAGACCCAGCCTAAAGGGAGAACTTTTTTATTATTTTAGTCCTTACTCCACTATTTTTCTCCTCCCCTGCCAAAAAAGAAAGCTATTTTTATAAATGGTGTTACCTGGGACTACATTTATGTTTTGTCATCGTCTTAATAGAGCAGATAGCTCTCTCTCGTTTTGGACGTATTAATACACTTTTGTAACGAGAGACCCGCATTTCTTATGGGAATTCTTAATTAGTTTCAATTTAACTCTCTTTGCAATCTCGATCTTAGCTAACATTGACTCATTAAGCGTCCCGATATCAAAGACTGTCGCCTTGCTGAAAACCAAAGACTTGAGTTTTTGTTACAAATATCTGGAGATATTCGATAACTTAATTACTGGACTGCGTTAAGTAAATAAAGCCAAACACCGTACGGTTGATTTTACAGTATAAAGCTCTTTATTTTCGAAGCTCTTTTCTCGAAGAAAGTATTAATGTAAACTTAAATTTACTAGTCAATAGCAATTTAAATCGAGAGTTGAGGAGGCTTCGCAATGGCTCTGTGCTCGTCCAATCGCCAGCTACCTGTCCTCGCAATTGGCACATGGTGTAGCGCGAAAAGTCTGCACTAGTCTGAGACCAAGTACGGCTTAACTCTTTGCTTGTGTTATTTTGGCTCATTCTCAAGCCGTCAATAAGCCACGCTTGGCCTCAGCGTAGACCAGGCTAAATGGGTTTGCTCTTCAGCAGGCCGGAAAGCAGAATCTTTTGAACAGATTACCAAAAATTTTGCGGTACTGGACCATATTTCTCAAATCGAAGGCTTGACGGGTGGCATAAAAAATCCACAATTTTTTGTCAAAAAATTTCATGTTGAACATTCTAGGATTACAATTTTGCTTTATTTTATCAACTAAAGTAGCCTATTTGGTACAATATCAACAGTTAAGCCATTCAATTTATTTTTATTCAATTAGTCAAACAGTTAAATTAAACGCAGTCGGCTGTTTGCCTACTTGATTTGAGGTTGCAAAAATTATGGCAATATTACTATATCAATATACTTTTTACTACCTCAGATCGTGCTGTACCTAAATACCACCAACCGTCTCCTGCAGTTAGAGATGTTTTGACAGATTCAGTGACTTAGCATTAGCCCCAAATAACCATATGCTGCGAGACTAATCGAGGTCTCCAAAAACTCTTTGCTCCGCCTGTCCTTTTTGGACGTCCCTGCTTTAGAAGATGTTTGTGTAGTGCAACTTGCAATCTCCAGCTCCTTTGCTCCCCTTGCAAGAGTTTTTGAGCATTGTAATTCCGCTTTTTCTCATTCATTTACCCTTTAATTGTTTTGGGCGAATTGAACAATAACAGCGGCGTGACTTAAGTAGCGTGTTCGAGAGCTGCAAACTCTACCCAGCATAGAGAGTGATTGCCTTTCCGTGGTTAGAAGCAGCAGTGAAACCGCCTGGCCGTGACTGATCCTTGATTTATTACTAATCGAACGCCTTGTATGTCATCGCTTTTTATTTTCGATGTTTTGCTTTAATAAAGGGAGACTGTCCGCTACAAGTATACCAGTTGGAGTTGTCATTGCTGGCAGTTTTAGCTGTTCTGGTTCAGAAGGCTATGAAAGCGCACGAATTCCTTCGTCAACCAATCACAGCACGGTTCATGATCACGAGGGCAGCGCTGTTGATACGTCCGTCTTTTCAGCAAGGTATGTTTTATTATGATAACTCAATACGCTGCTTGAAGGCTTTGAAGGGAAGCTTATCTATTGTCAGCGCTGCAGCGAATCCGATGAGGACTTAAACCGTGTTCCTTTCACAGCGTGGAGCAATTAAAGAAGCACCAGATTTGTATCCAAGTCTACGAGTGAAAACTCAGAGCGTTGCGTAAAGCTTTGTCATTTCCAAGTGAATTGGTCGTTTGCCTTCAAGCTTACGCTTCTAGTTCAAAATATGGCTTGATCGCCTGACGACATCTATTGATGCCTGCTAACTTAAAAACCGCAAGGTCACTTTCTAGTCTTCAAACTGTCCGTACAACTTGCGTTCGATGAGTTTAATAAATTGCCATCATTTTTTTCAACAATCAACTAAATTGTGATTCAAAGTCTTAAGATCATAGCATATGGCTATGTGGCATTACATGGGTGTACTTCATATTTTACCCAAAGAAAGACGCTAATTACGTCCATGTAGGTATTAAAAAAGGTCTCTGTGTATGCTAGTTTTCTCGTTTGAGGCTATTTTCTACGTGGTCATAGCAGTACAATATGCGTGTGCACTTCATGCAACGATGTAGTTACTTTATCGTCTACGTCCAGGTCGGTCTTCTAGGGTAGTGCAAAAATGGGGAAAAAGTGCTGCATGTAGTGGACAAGTTTTTAATTTGAATCACGCTTATAGGTTACTCCTGAAGAGTGATCTATCCCTGTACTTTAAAATCTATTCTATTTTTTGTAAGCATGGACTTTTAAGTCTTGCTGTTCATCATCGCTTTTGAGCGTTTTTTAGCTAATTAACGCTACTCCTACTGGGCCCACACACCAGTATTTTCCACGTAGACAATACATGCTTTGTGGCTTTTCCAGGAAACTATCCGATGATGCTTTGTTATGTAAATTGGAAAACCGTGTGCGTGAAAGGCAAGATCAAGTCGAGATTCTACGTAAAGATATTGAAGACAATCAAAAAGCGCTTCGTGACATAGTAAGCTGTAATAAGGCATTGTGCGATATTTTTCTGTTTCCATTTGCAAAGGTATTTTGTTGGGTTTGGTAGCCTATCGGTCGTCTACGAAAAGACCTCGGTTTAGTTATCTTTCTGAAAAGAAATCAGTCCCCACTCTGCCTATTTCAAAATGTTTGATATGAAGTAAGAAGATTGAATCTAGGTCCCTGTCGGTTGCGATGTAGAGTAATTTACCTTCTAATCTATGGAGGGCCGTCGGGAAAGAAATATTCTAGGGTATTGTCAGGCGGTCCGGCAAAAGGCATTTTAGGTTATGCCTTTATATATCAAACCGACCTTTACTCTTGCGATAAAATGACGAAAACATTCGACTAATCGAACACAAAATGAACGTAAAGTTCGGGAGGCTGCGAAATTACCTCACAGGTCTTGCGTCAGCAGCCGTCCATTGATGACGTTGCGGTCGGTGCGCGCCGGATTTTGAACCCGAAACGTAAATTTGTTAATGCATGCGTCGATTCCGCCTGACCGTGCTGCATGCAACGTGATGATCTTAGAGCTCAAGTCGCAGGCTTTCGGTATGAGTCTGTCGCTCGGTCCATCGCGTTCCCCAGCTGACAAATCAACGGTGCCAAGGCTGATCTGGGCTGCGCTCGTACTCTTGGCTTATGACAGTGCAAAGCGCAGAACTCTTCAACCGGGGCTCCGTGAGCTTTACGAAATCCGCAGGGGCTACTTTAGTTTTGCTTTGAATATTCTGACAATGATGATTTTTTCACATCTGCATAAACCGTGAAGCCAAGCAGTGGCGTTCGCATAAACTTGTCATGGATTGGTTTTCTGTCATTAACAATGCTGAAAGCAGAATCCGGGGCATGCCCCCAGAAAAACTTTGAAAGATTACTTTAAAATGCGAGCATTTTTTGCTTTCTACAACAAGTTTTTTGAAAATTCTTGCATGGATTTTTTTATTTAGTTTAAAAGTTGTATGCCATCAACATTTATGGGGGTTTTGACCACCAAATCTCCGTGCGTACGCCACTGAAAGCCAAGCGTATCTGTATCAATCGAATTTATGTGATTGCAAGACACATGTTTTCCTTCAGGTTTTGCTCGTTTTTAAATTTTAGTAAAAGGGGTTCCGCAGCATTTGCAAAACTAGGTATAAGTTTTCGGTGCTACTATAACGTGAGGTCTATCAACATTAGTCACCTACCGAGATGCAGAGTGAGGTCTACCGCTCGACTCACACCTACCGAGGTGCAAACCGCGTGAGGTTTGGGTTAGGGTTAGGGTAAAAACCACTGCCCTAACCCTAACCCTAACCAATGATTTATTTGTGTCATTCTTAAAAGATGTACGAAGTGTGTATTGTTAGAATAAATTTGGTCCTTACGTATTATCGGGAGGACCGAATTAGCGCGGTAAATTATTTAAGCTGAAAGGGCAGTGTACACTGTAGGGCCAGGCCCGGTATGTAAATGTACGAGGCAGTGTACACTGGAACCCACCCTGTACACTCCCTTCCTTGCTGCCCTTTCAGCTTAAATAATTTATTTGAGTCGTTTTTTTAAAGGTCCTCCCGATAATACGTAAGTACCATAAATTTACCTTTGTGTGTGGAATGTATGTGTGGTGTTTGGAATTATTATAGCTATAGTAGTAAGTGTGTAGCTATAGAGGGGTGAGGGATAAATAATTCAGTGGTAGACCTCACGCTATAGTAGTAACCGGAGGTAGATCTCACGCTATAGTGTGGTAGATCTCATGCTATAGTAGCACCAAGTTTTCTAGACGCTAGCAAGGTTGAATTACACTGGAATAGAGCCATTGCATCCGCACCGTAAAAATCACTTCGGTAACGAAACTTCGTTTTGAACTGGAAAGTAAATCCTATGTCGTAACTGCCTGACATTTAAAGTAATGGCTAATAGCCTGTTTTGTTTAGCTGTTAAAGAAAAAGAAGCTTGTAAACATTTTCTCGGGCATTTTATCCGGTTTGGCGCCTGGCATGTGTTAAACAAACAGTTTTGCCGGCTTTGTAGAAGCGGCATCTGTTTATATTTGTAGCAGGAGCCTTCTGTCGGTGAGAAGCACTGCTTCATGAGTTTCAGTGTGCCAGTAAGTCAACAGCACCTCGTGCAGGCTACATGTTGAATGAAAGTTGCTTGCTTTGATAGGTTGTAGACGAACGACATTTACAGACGTCCGAATCATCAACAATAAAAGAAAAGAAGCAAAGTCAGTCAATAAAACTGCAGGTATTTATGGTAACTACGGTCTTGGAAAGGTTTATGCTATAAGATATAGCGATATGTTTGCATAAACTAAAGCCCATTTAACACAAAAAGACTTTTCTTTCAATGTGTCATACATGTAGTTAGTCTTCAAGTCTTTGACCAAAGTAAGTTTAAAGCTATATTTGAAGAAGATAGTTGATCGGTTGTTATTCATAACTAGCTTTGTAGTTTAACTTCATTCGTTATCAATCTTTTTGGAGTTGAACTAAAGGCAGTGGGTTTATACGCAAAGATAATCAAGAAACGTATTTATGAGCTACTTCAACAATATTACTACCACATAATCATGAAATTAAATCATTTTTGTGTGATTTGTATTTTGACATATTTACCGGGTTTTAAAAGGCTTTATAATATAAAAAAAATCAATTTTTTAAAGTTTATCTTTTACACTGTAATGCTTTAAATCCGCTTTTCTCATTAAAGGGTGACAGAGACATCAATTTAGAAGTCCTTTCCGCACGCCTCGACCTCTTTCTACATTTTAAATCTTAGCCAATTTAAATGCCTAGTCAAGTTGTTTATGCTGTTGAGCAAAATAAGCAATTAAAAGTCGTTTTAAAGAGGTGAAACCAGACACTGCTTTTATGCTTCTTTAGGATTTGCTGTGTTATTTTCAGCTTAGTGCCATTGCTTGCATATAAGAGTGTGTACACACTAGAGTTGCTGTTATTGGATAGTCCAAAAAAGTCACGGTTGGATTGAAAATTTCGACATTTTGGCCTTTGATACCTACAGTGTAGAGATTACGTTCAGCAAAGAAGAGAATGTATCAGGTTGGCAACCTAAACCGAGGAATGGCATGCAAGTGCTTAGAAATAAGCAAAAAGCGAATTGTTGTTATTGGGTAGTTCTTGGCATCTTTTCTTAATCAAGCAGAGGTTAGCTGTAATAATTTTCAGACTCCGCCAAGGGAATTGAACCCAGTTTACTAGCTGCTAACCAAGTGGACTTTTAACACACATATTTTGCATCTTTCATTACAGATAGGCAGACCCACAAGTTGCCACCTTATGAATACAAAATAAATTGTATAAATGATCATAGCCCTAGGCCTTTTAACAAAGTCTTTGAAAAACTCTTAGTTTCAAAACACCTGCTCCTAGCTATTAGGCTGAAACGTCATGTGGATAACAAAAACGAAATTGGGTGGAAGTATGGTATTCAGCGGGTGGTTGGGTCGACGACAGCAAGATTTATGGCAGTTCAAACGAATTTAGCTGTAAAATTCTTCGTTCCCCCAGTAGGCTGTTCAAGTCTGCACTTAAACAACTAACATATCGTTTTTCGTATTTCTAAGTACTTGCATGCAATTCGTCGGTTTAGGTTGCCAACCGGATGCATTTTCTCGTTTGCTGAACGTAATTTCCACACTGTAGGTATTATAGGCCAAAATGTCGAAATTTTCAATCCAACCGTGACTTTTTTGTGTCCTTCGCCAAGACGCTTTATGGTCATTTTCCTGTTTGCCTCACTGCTTGTTGCATAATGCACGGTATCCGTTGTTGGTCCGAAGCTGACCTGTACATTTATTGGCATTCGTGAGCGTTTTTGCTTGACCAGAGAATAAACAGTGTACCGACTAAAATTCTACGCCTGCTGCTCTTTCGCGAGCGAACGCTTCAGGTCTACTAACGTTAGCTTTCGCTGCTAGTAACACTTCTTGTATGAATAACAGCGCCGTGCATCGGTTCATGAACATCAGCTTGCAGAGCAACAGTACAGACGGTTGCATCAAGAGCAAAAACAACTGCAAGACGCCAACGATGAGGTAGAGTGATCTATTGTGCCTTGAAAAATAAAAATACAAGAGATCAAAAGACTATGTTAAGACTTAAACTTATAGCTATGTAATTGTATAGCAGGATGGCAGACGCCCAGCAGTTTAGAATTAAGTTTTTCCGTTATGTTGGTCTTACGTTCTCCTCGCAATGATCTTCCCTTAACCCATTGGTTCTCAAAGTGCTCCGTACGGAGCCACAGGGCTCCACGAGAGAATCCTATGGGCTCCGCGAACTATTTGTTTACTTTTGTTTTTATTTTTAGAAATTTATTGTGGGGCTCCATAAATAATGGTCAACCTCTTCATGGGCTCCACAACACCAAACGTTTGAGAACCACTGCCTTAACCTGCTATTTTTCCATGCCTTATAATCATAAGCAGAGTTTTTTCGTGAACTTAGTTTATATTTTTGTGATGGAGGCAAATAAGCATTACTTACTTGCTAGTAAGCTATACTGTACTAACTGGGTTTTGTTGTATGCATGGCTACCGTTTAGTTGCTGTATTGAGTTATCATAGGGAAGTGCAGAACTACACTGATACCAAATGTACTTCAAAAGTTGTGATTCAATCGATCTCCGCTCTACCTTTTCCGCCTTGCTCCCGATCTGGTGGGAGTGGGTGTGATTGCTGTCCGTGGAGGTGATGGTTGTGTTATTAAACCTCACAATGGCCGCGTTTTTGTGCCCTTGGAAAGGCAGTGTACCGCCATTTTTTTTGCTTGTGGTAAAAATGCGTACTGCCAGCCGTGTTGGTATCTCCAAAGTAGTTTTGAACACAACGAAGTTCTACAATGTAACCGACACAAGGTTTTCCAAGTGTGAAGGATAGAAATATAGAACTCAACTCTACCTCCTTACCACCTTCTCTTTATGATCTGAATTGCCGGTATCTCTTGCGACAATAAAATCCAGGCATATTTCATTTACAGTAGTTGTTCCGTATAAATTAATTTTAGAGTAATATCATCTTATTTGTCTCCGTGTGTATGGTGCTTTTGGGTGCGTACGAGTAATGTGTTTAAAAACATCAAAACCGCATGCTTACTTTATATGGTGAACTTATCAGTAGATCAAACAATATAGAGATAAAGCTGTCGGCGAACCACCTTTTTTTTCAAAGGCATTTTTTATTTGTGGTTTCTAACAACCTGAGTAATCGGATTACGCCCAAAACGTTTAGAACCGCAACCGCAGAATGTTCTAAGCGCCGCCTACTGATAGTTGCTGCTTACTGCCTTTCCGTTGTCAGCGTTTGCAATTCAATTTTTTTTCCGCCGTACTTTTTTCCGTGTAAGCTGCGCTCACATGCGTAATTAAACGTTCGAATAACTTACGAAAGTACATATTTTACATAATTGCTCCATAATTTGTTGAAGTATTGTAATGGCTGCGCGTACGTTCTATTTTCCAATAAGCGTCTTGTGGTGCCATTATTTTTTTTTGTTTTAAAATGGCGTTGAGTTCATCGGATCTGTTTTGAAATTAAGAATTTAGAGGCTGGAAGTTCACAAATTGGTCAGTCCAGAAAATTCTACCCCGTAGGCCAAAGGCACGACAAGAAGGCTTTGAAAACAGTACAAAGTCTACATAGTATTTTGAAATTCAAGCGGTATTTTTGACTAAGTTGAAGGTTTTCAACTATGGGTGTTTAAATAGTTTAGGAGGTTTACACGACATTTCAATCAAGCATAGTGATATTGGATTATGCGGTTGTGGCGAGTGAGAAGCTTTTAACTTGATTAAACTGAAAGAAATCACGCAAACGTGACGAGATTTAGTTGTTGTTGGAGAGCATCTCTGAGGCCATTGGGTTTTATGGTAAGAACATTTACTTGAATAACTTTCGCCGGTTGCAAATTGGTGGGGGTTTCAAAAGTTTCACGTCGTCAAAAAGATTTGAGATCACTAGACAAAACAACAAGCATTGGATCGGGATGTAGAAAAAATTAGGAAATACCTATATATGATCTATTTTGCTCAGTACAATGCAAATTGCAATGCTTATGTAGAATAGTTACGCTCACTTTTGCCAAGTAGATAGACATAACTACAATGCATTATATTTTTTTCAGCTGGAGGAGCGCATCCGGACCATGACTGAAGCCATCGATGCCCAATCCCAGCATCAAGACATAGTTTCCAAACTCCAGCAGAGGTTGGATGAGAATGAAGCCGAACTGAAGCAACGACTCTCAGATGTGTCGCTCTTGAAAAGAGAGATCAAGGAAAAAGAAGAAGAGCTCGGTCTTCGCTTGAATGAGCTCATGAGCGCGAGATCAGAAAACAAAGCTCTGAGTTCGAGACTCGGTCGGCAAGACGGCGAAATTGAAATGCTGCACGCTCAGCTGAACAAGGAGCGGACTAAAATTGCAGATCTGGAGCACCATTTAGCGGCAAGATTATCCCACCGTGCTTACTCGTCAGCTGACGCTTATTGCCAGTCGAGCAGTCGGAACGAAACGTCTTTATTTCACCACCACAGTAACTCCCGCTCTTCCGACTCCTCCTGCCACTTCGCTGTGAATAGTCCGTATCATGACGTCATGTCGCCTATAGTGTTCAATCAAAGTCACGTGATGCACAGGGAAGGATTGAATTTTTCTCAGGGGGAAAAAGAGGAGCTTTGTAAACGTTTGCAGGTCGCAGAGCAAAGATGCGCTTCACAGGAGCAGGCTTTCGAACGGGAGAAACAGCAGTGGGCACAGGACAAAAGCAAAGTGATCAAGTATCAAAAAGTATTGCAAGACAACTATGTTCAAATGTATAAGCGCTCGCACGCCCTTGAGCAGGAAGTTAAATCGTTAACCGCTCGACTCCAGAGGGCGGGAATGAGTAATGGTGAGTTCTCGGGCAATGAGCTGGCAGGCCGACAGCAGAATCTCAGTTATCCAATGGATATATAGATCAAAGGTAATTATTTTCAAGTCCGTAGTGAGCTGAGGATTTTCAGTTTGTAATGCCCGCAGAAGGCCCCCGATTGCCCCCAAAGCAAGATTTTTCATTTTGGTGAAGTTCCGGTTCTTTTGGCATAAGGCCTTGTCTAAAGCGATGGCTCTTGCTTTGATTCTTTTGCATTTTTTTTAATCATTTATTTTCTTTGCTGCAAGTACCTCAGTGCGGTTCAAAATATACGTCCCGATATTACGCGAGATTTTTTGAAGTTACCGGTATTATGTTTGGAATCAGGACCTACCGCTCTGCGAACGATTTAAGAAACTATTTTATTGCAGTTAGGTTTGTTGTAATTTTGATTATTTATCTTTAAAACGTTGCAACGGAGGTCCAGCAACGGTTTCAGCACTTTGAACATTTGAATAACTTTGTTGTCATGAATTGCTTCACGTAAATGTTAAGCAACCATGTTGTCATGTATTTAATAAAATTTTCTAGTGGTAAACAGTGTCTTTCAATGCGGTTGGTTGGATCTGCATTTGCGTTTAAAGACGCCAGCTTTGAATGACTCACTGAAGAGGAACTGGCTGTAATCGCCAGCACTAGGAGAAGCAAAGTATTTCGCCGCGAGCGTACTTAAACAATTTGTCTCTAAAAAAGGTTTTTAATTGCTGACAGTTAATTTTTTTTTAATTTTGGATAAAATGATTAAGTAGATGAAAATTCAGATTTTTTTCCTCAAACACTAATCTTTGAAAGAATTTTAGTTTTCCATGTTTTTTCGCGGAAAAACCTTGCGATTCTAAATAAAACTCTGTTGTAGTCACACCCGCTTCGGAGTAACCAGCACTGTTGACGCAGTGCATTTCTACCGCACGCAGGGTGACCCCTAGAAAGCAAAGAGGTCACGGTTATGATTTGGTGGCGAGCCCGGATGGACCTTTCTCATCGCTCTTGGTGATGGCGTCGTGTACAGTGGGGTAGCTACATGAATTGCTGTTCTTAGAGACCACCACATTTGGAAGGGGTGAAATAGCTTACCGGACGTGTCTGCAAAAGGAGCTCCCTTATTTTGAAAAGAGGGGTACGATGCAGCTGCATCACTACCCTTACGCTAAATCCACCACTGTCCTTCACACCGTCACTCCCACAACAGTGGGCTTACTGTTTAGTGAAAGTTCTTTAGTACATGAAGAAATACCAACTCACTAGCAGAGGTGATCAAAGTAGTCAGAATATCTACTTGAGCAAAAGTGTTGTTACTTAAAAATATACGCAAATGTTGAAAGTAGTGACGGGAATCTTTAAGAAAAAGTAAAGAAAAAATGGTCGAGAACTAAATTATTTAAGTAGTGGATGTTGAAAGTAGTTCCATGCTTTAGCAGTTTTGTCTGGTATCTCTCAAAACCAGTGGTTCATTTGTCAATTAGAAGTGCTCAAGACATAGAATTCGAGAAGAGCAGCCTATCTAAAAAAGTAAACTTCTTTGCCAATTGTATCTTAATTTATATACGACTAAGCAAAAAGTTTACGAGTAGTGGTGCAGGCAATGGCATCACAACAAAAAAGGGGTCCTTCTAGGTGTATATTACTTCGGGGATGATATCATTTTTGGAAGTCTCTCAAAAAAAATTTTCTTAGTTTAGGTGAATGAGTTTTTTTCTTTCGACAATATTTTGCATCTTCAGGTTGAAGATTTTTTTCGGTGAACTTTTGACATTTTTGGGTGGCACTTTTGGAATCCATCCCAGATGATACAAATGGTCTAATTCTAGAATCACAAATTTTGTAGGCCTATTTGATTATATTTATATGTTGTTTTGTGCTTTTGAAAGAATATTCGTTTATGTTTACAAGTCGTAGAAACGTGTTGCGACTCAATGAAACCGATGTTTTTTCCCTTTTAAATAAAAAGACAGATCTTTATAAAACTTAAATTTTATCCTACAAATATTAGTGCCAAACGGGGTAGTCAGCTAGAAATTTGTGAGAGAAAAAGGATCATAATTTTTATGTTTTAAATCACTTTTTTGGTGTTGACCTGTCATACATCATTGTTCGAGATTCTACAAAATTTTGGTAGAAGTCGATGGTAATCAGCAAATTTTAATATTTTCTGAGGGTAAGCTCACCCGATAATCAATTTGGAAGGCATTAAAGAATTTAGCCAAAAGCAAAACTTTGCATAGATATTTTGGAGCGGAAATTGTTTTCTTTGCTATCCCTTCAAGTAGAACAGTAGCTAGTTGTAAACAAAATAATATAAGATTGGAAAGATAAAATAAACTGCAAAAACGGAAACACTGGAAAATATTTAAATTTATTTTTGACGCCAAAAAGTTTTTGAAATCAAAAGGCGTGACAACACGGCCCACTCAATAATTCAGGGGTTCTTAGAGTTTGCCTCAATACCCCCAGGGGTATTGATATCAGATTTTGGTGGTATTGAGTATTTTATTACAAAGTAGGAGATGTATCAGATAGCACAGCCATTGAAAAGTAAGAAAAGTTAAATTTTACATGAATTCAGATTGGGGATATTGGGGCTAAAAAACTTAAAGTAATAACTCATAGCTCCTTACCTAGTTAGCGTTAAACAGCAGGTCTGTTGTTTGGTTTTTAAAATGCAAACCAAAAGAGACTCACTTTAGCCTAGTATTTGCAAAAAATTAAAATTTGAATTCAACGCTCTTTTTTACGCTAGTATACCGCAATCCAATTCAACAGACATCAAATTGTTTTCATTTACCAAAGTAAAAGCTATAACCGGTGGTTGCATTAAGCCAGTTTGCACAAACCGATTCTTAAAATTTTCTGAGCTCATGTAAACGGATGTTAAAAACATTTCGGCATGAATTTCCACTTTAAAAATTCAGAGTGCTCAAAAAAAAGGACTTCATCTGTGTTGCAGTGAGGAACCGCTATACTGGCCGTTTCACTGCTGCTTCTATTTGGGAGATCCTGTCTCTAATTGTCTTGCTCACCAGAGATCCTCGACGCACGAGCACACACCAACTTGCAGAACATGAAGACTGTATTAAAGGAGAACAGAAAATTAGCTGCACCACATGCACCAATTGCGACACGCTAGGTGTGTCTGGCTCTAGTTGTTACAAGATATTAAAGACTACTGAGAAATCTCCTAAATACAATCCTGCAAATAAAGATATAAACAAATGCGAAATAAGAGTATATTATCAAATTAAGTCTAGCGTTAGCTGACAATACAAGCTGTTTATTGTTTCCCAGTTGATCTAAGACACAGGCAAGCGCTGTTGGAAATACATAAACAACTTGCCACTAGCATTAGTTGGTGATGAAATATTAGGTTTCTATTCGCTACCACCCCATACTAAACACTGTCAAAGTAGAGCGAGCTCATAAACAGTCAATAGGCCTATTTATATCCACAAATAAATATGAAATCAATCAACGAAATTGTCACATAACCAGTTTTAAGAAACGAGAATATCAGGCGTTAAGAGAAACGAGAAAACAACTTGCCGTATTAATTTATAAATGATTCACTGTACCAAACTTACGGTTTTTTCAAGGGTCGAACGTAATAGAAAACAATTTGGGAAATATAAAAACAATTCATTAGTCATCACATACTACAAAAACATCCCTATTCCTCATTTATTACAAATGACAATCTATTAAATGAGGCGGCAAACACAACAGCTTAGAAGGCCAAAGCTTCCGAACAACTAACCGACGCGATGGCGTAGTGGTTAGAGCGTCCGCTTCGCAGTCGGTAGACCAGGGATTCATTCCCCTTGTCGAGTCATACCAAAAGACTTTAAAAAATGGCATCCGCAGCTTCCCTGCTTGGCGTTCGGCATTTATGGGAGGTTGTGGAGAACAAGCCGGCAAGTTCGCTTGTTGTGTCCTTGGGCAAGGCACTTAACGGGACGCCTCCACCTTTATGTGGCAGACATATGGCCCATAAACCTCGAAAAAGGCAACTCCCAAGCGAATGCGGACTTCCCGTCCAAAATATAGCGATACAATTCGCTTTCTCGTGAATGGAGGATAAATATGGAAAATAAAACAAAAACTATGACATCAAGAACATTCTCAGTCCCTTTACTAAAGGCACAAAAACAATTAAACCAATGACAGGGCACATAAATCACGTTAACAATCTGCTTTGGGCGTGAATTTTCAATTTGAAAATATAAGGATTTAAAAACAAGAAAAACATTTTCGCCTTGTATTGTATTCATCAACTTTTTTCTGATAAAGCCTAATGTTACAACTTTTGAATGCCACCACTGATTCTAACTTCTCAAGCAGCATTACTTCTTACTACAGTAAAAGTAAAAGTAGTACATGTAAAAACCGAATCCGCTTGAGCAAGTTGCTCGTTACTGAAAAACCTGTTTTAGCATTTTATTTAAGTAAAACTGATCACCTGTGCTCTCGAGATATAATCTACACCCATTATTAATGTCAAAATTAATGCTTAGTTTATTTTCTTATTCTCAGAGTTTACTACAGTAAAAGCTAGTCGAGTTAGTTTTTTAATATATTTAAAAATCAGCTGGTCGACATTTTAGCCTACTAAAACTAACTCCAATGACATCATCAAAAATTATATCTCGACGAAATCCCTTTTAATGGATGGAGACAATGACACAGACAACTTGCTTTCTTCTTTAGTAAATCATAAGTATGATTTTATCAACTCTTCTTGCAGAGAGCAATGGAAACAATACCAGTGAGACAAACCTCATGACAAAAAAATTAATCACAGTATTGAGTCACATAGTCGATGCTTAAATGGCCATGGGTGACGCACAGAATACACCAGCGCATGTAATTAGGGGTTCACAGCTGTAACATATTCGACTCTGTAGCATCGCTGAAAAATAAGGTACCGCTACTTTATACAAGCCGATTTGACTTAACGATTTCTACCCGTAATCAGAAATTATCAGCGTAATCCACAAACATATTCTTTTTTGTCTCAGCGCTTCCAAAAATTCGTGGAGTTTAAAAAGCCGAACTAATGTCATTGAATCTCTTTTCTGTCTCACTCCAAAATCGGTTCACACCTTCAAACATGCAATTGCAACGCTTAATTTTTTCTGCAGTAATTGCACATACTCCTTCCTCATGTTCGCTAGGCATCTTTTTTTCGGAAACGTCTTTGTGTAGTCGAAATTTCTCGCTCTTCTCAAATTTTGAGAGCATTATCAATGGGTTTCTTAACCAACTCATCGCGTTCATTGATCGAAAACGTTGTAAATGGTTTATTTCGTGGGCACCAGTCTCCTGTGACAAATCTTATTTGCAGTAAATATTTCTATGCATCGTAGGACTCCCTCAAAACTTCCTTCCACAAATACAAATAAAAAGTATAAAATGCTGAATCGCATTTAATATGGCAAGTGCTTGGCTTCGCATATCAATATTTTCTATTTGATCACCAGGCTCGTTCGAAGCCCCCTACATCATCATTACCTTGATGAAGCGATTTCAAAGCTTTGTAATGCGCACTCTGTCATGTATCAATCGCTCTTTTTTCGATAGTTTGCACAATCATGCTTTACGTAGGATCTTCTATCTGCGTGTTGATGCAGAGAAAACAATATACAACAGCAAAAATGTTTCGGAAAGCCCCGACCATCAAACTGCGTAAACGCCGGCAAGGATTAGCGAGCGGTTTCCGGATGGGATAACAAATGCTTTTGAATCGATCATCTTTAATCTGCGTTTTACTTCAGTATCGATTCCTTCCTATGTGCAAGGGTTGTTATTTGCTAGATCTCCACACGACATTACAATCCAAGCCATTTTCTTGATGCTCATGGAGAATAGACGCATAGTAATTTCTTTGGCATTTTTCTCGAGCAAAGAAAAGAAATTCAAATCAGGATCACTTTGCTGGCGCCTTACTGTTGTTGAACTTTACGCTTCTAACCATAAAACTAACTGTATTGGCCACATCAGGTTTTACCGTAAACTCAAGTTTCTCGACATTCTGTCAAAGACGTCACAGAATGAGTAGTATTTGCAAAAAAACCTAATACATTTTGCCGCTGCCAACGATGTTTCCGCCCTTGGATAGATCCACAGTATCCGATGGGCAGCTCCGCTACTAGTTGTGCACATGCGTATTAGTAAGGGAAAACTAGACGAACATTTTCAGAAATAAATTTCTTGGTCAATTTATAAATAAATAACAAATTACAGAGAGCAAGCGCCTACTACAAGCAGAAAAGAGCAACAAACACTACACGTTAAAACATAAACCTACAATATGCGTAATACTTTCTTTTGTGTGTGAGAAGAGGATGTGAAATGGGTAAAGGCCTTTTTTGTCTCAAAACAAAACTGTAGGCTTTAATATTTTTAAATCAAGGTTTTCAGAGGGTCTTTTTTGCCATTTTCAGCTTCGGAATCAAGCAAAAACCTTTTTTGGCAATAAGTTTTTCAGAAGGATCTTTTTTGCTGCTTTCTCTTATATCTTTATATCACTGTTCAAGTTTCTGGAGGTTTTAGCCTCCCAAACTATTTATTTTTTGTTTATGAAACCTACAACTGTTCAAAAACCCAAAAAAATTTACGTTTATGTGCCGTTGCAACACCAGAAAAAATGTAAAGCCAATGCTTAGTTCATACAAAAATACAACAGGACCTATAGTCTATCTAGATTTACCTAAAAAGGACTTGCTCTTAACAAATTTTTGCATTTCATTATACATCTCACAGTAAATAGATTTTGCTGTTATTTTTTTAACCGGTTCATACTTTCCTGTCAAAGCATTTGATAAGAGGTCACAGTTCAAGTGCATAATACAATCAGCCTAGCATGCCTCTGATCATCTTTCGAATTATAGCTGCAGGCGATAAAAATTTAAAAGTTTTTCCACTTTAGTTACTTTTTCACCAATTTCGCTCCGCCAATTTTTGCCAAGTGATTTAGTGTCGTTTTGCACCATTTTTGACCAATGAGTTATTGGTCTGACTACCGTCTACCAATCAACCAATCAATTAACTTGTAAGAGCAACGTCATTATCCTGTGATTAAAACTTAGATTGCTAGAGCTGAAAAGTAGTGACGTCAATTTATTGTACAACGGTATGGAGCGGCGGATCTGAAACTTGTGGTCGAGAGGGAAGAATTATTTTATGTATTCTAGTAAAATGCTAGCCGCTCCGAAACTTGTGGTCGAGAGAGAAGAATTATTTCGTATATTCTAGTAAAATGCTATAAAACCTGTTGTTGCACACTTTGTGAATAGCTTTAAGTCTCCGTTGTTTAGCAGAACGTTGTCTCGGCGCGCGTAAACACGAATGTTCACAAAATCGAAAGTTGCATCGTGCTGTGCTGTTTTATATTTCCTCGTTTTGGTGCCAAAAATAAATTTAACGAAATAATGTTAGCTATCTCGGTTTTCAGCCTAAAAAGGCGTAAATAGAAATTACAATACTGTGATTATGAGCCTCCGTGAGCACGCACTCAATAAGACTTTGTCTCGAGTCGGACTTAAGGTTGTTAGACTCTCACTGTCTCGCGTCCTTCATTTACTGGGCTCGATGCAACTCCACTTTATCGCCTTAATAAAATCAAAGCAGGGTTTATTATGATTGGCCTACCACAAACGGTGCTCTCAGTTACGCAACTTGTAAAATTACAAAACAGATGATAAATTGATTTCAGCTGGATAAATGCAAGAAATGTTTTCACAACAGCGAACCAGCCAAACCAGCAGTCTCCGTTACCATCTCTTTCATTTTTCGCTTACCATGGATAACGCTCTATTTATTTGCGCCTAGAATCATTGCAACTGCATCGATTTGAAGTTCGAAAAGATTTATTTTGAGCAAAGATAACAAAGTCTTTGCGTTGTTGGAGGGCTGAGAACAGCGTCAGTGATGTGCAGAGAGGGGCTGAATGTAGCACCGGAAAGGGTTCAGCCCAACAACGTCAAATGTGACTTGTTTTGCAGCGCGTTACCTTATGCACGCCAGGCTGCTCGGGCGGGTGTTGCGTATGCGAACTTGCGATCTGTTTGTGGGAAATGCGTAAAACAAGTTGCAATCTATTTGAGAAGGAGAAGGGGTTGCATGCAAACGTGTGGATTTCACAATTTTGCAAACTAATCAAACATATCAACCATAGATCCATATCCAGTTCAAAAGACTGATTGTGAGAATTGAGGAATGGGAAATGCATGCAAACCAGAGCAATTGCAAACTTAAGGAATAATTATTCTAAAAAGCAGGATTAGGCTGATGGCGGCGGTTATTCGATGTTTCTGCATAAGACAAAATCATATATTTGAAAGGATGATTAGGCTTATAGCAAAAAAGATATATGAAAAACTTCGATCTGACTTTTAGGGGAAAGTACAAACTTAGGAACAAGAAAATCTTCCAACATATTTAGGCAAAAACTTATATTTGAATAGCAGGTTAAGGGGCTGCACTTTCCATCCACGCTAGATCCACCCTGGACTGATGTCAAGACGTAAGGCCAATCCTATGATCTAAACCATTATGAACTTTCAACCATACAGATTAAGTTTTATGAAAGCATGGCTTAGAAAGATTGATGCCGGATGCTTCTCCCGTTTCCCCCTGAACCGGCCACCGATGGTGGGTCTCCACAAATCGTTTACCGGTATCGACGCAGAAAGATAAGCAGTCTCGTTAGTAATGCTTTCAAATTACGAAAACAACGTCTCAGTGCAAAGGCTTATCGCGGCAGTTTTTTCTTGGTTGCGTTGGATAAGATAGAAGCGTACGCGGTCAACCGCAAGCAGTATTGGTAATTTCGAAGCAAGTCTGAACTCTGAACTGCTCTGAATTCTTACACAACGGTTAAAAAAGATTTTATGCCGGTCAGAGAATAGAAGTACTAACTTAAAAACTCATGGTTTTATGACTGAAGTTTGTAAACATGTAACCAGGAGGCGAAGCATTACTTTAATTCTGCGTCACACGTGCATTTCTTCACGTAAACCAAACAAGTGGTTCAAAACAACCTGAAGCACGCCTTCATATAAACCAATCAGGTGATCGCAAAGATATGATGTCAGCAGAATGCTTGCTTAAAAGAAAATAGTGCTCTCGATAATACGGGGAATTTCGATGTTCGCTTTTGAAAGCGTTTAGTTAGTGTAATAACTAGGGCAAGTTTTTGTTGCAATAAAATTGCGAGAAATTTGCGTTTGTTTTCAACAAAAGTTTCATTTGTTGACTTCTCTATTACGTAGACCAGTGGTTCCCCAATTTTTTGCAGTCAGGGCTCACTTTCAATACTGCAAATAATTTCAGGCGCTCCTTGTACTCGTAGCCCTTGATGAACTTGCAGGAATATAAATCTTCACCAAAAGAAAAAAAGGTCTACACCCTGGCTGATACAGGCGAGGTCGACGTAAGCTGAGACGAAGACCTTTTCGTTTTTTTAGCGATCAGCCATTCCTGCGTTAGTATTGGTGGTACGGTACATAGATAGCGTCATAGAGAACATTGAAACGCAGCTAATCTGTCACGTAGCTCTGTCATGCAAATCAAAAAGAATAGAACTAATGCACTGAAATAGTTTTGTAGCATGCTTTTGGAGTCACACTTTTACTTGATAAGAGTTGCGGTAAAAAAATTGCATCAAAAAAGAAAAAAAGTGCGAAAAGTTGCAATATAAAATTCCTGGAAACTGCTCAAAACATCGTACTACGTAAATTCTGAGTGTTTAGGAAGCTGTAAAAAAATTGGAAAAACTTGTCCTAGTAATAAGTAAATATAATACTGATGAAGCAACGATTGGAAGTGAGTAAACCAGTGCGATAGTATAGGCTAGTGGTTGGATGTAGAGACAAAATGGTCCTTACGTATTATCGGGAGGACCTTAATTGTCGGGTTCGAATCTCAGCTGGCCAGGGCTTTAAAAGAAAGGCAGTGTACACTGAAGGGGTAGGCCCGGTATGTAAATGTACGGGGCAGTGTACACTGCAAGGGAGTGTGCAGGTTTACCTTAATTTTTGAGTCGTTTTTTTAAAGGTCCTCCGGATAATACGTAAGTACCGACAAAATTTAGTTTTGTTTTGCACAGCAATCACAACTTAAACCTACACAGCAAAGAATAATATCAACTAAACGAAACAATTTGTTGCAAAAGCCAGGTAGCATCGATCTCCGGACCTTTCGGATATCGAGTCCATTCAATTGTATTCAAATTTTTAGAAAAGAAAAAGAATACAGCAGTTTGCTGCAATTAATCTGATGCGATGTAGTCTTGGAAAAAATTTTCAAATAAATGACTAGAACAGAGCCGTGCAACATGCGGAAGCATTTTATTTGACCCTCCAAGAGTTTACAATTGTTGCGCAATACTTTGAGAAAAGAATTTGCTACCAGCAGAAATGATCGCTTTCAAGAAGTTGATCTCCAAAAAAGTCTTTACCTTGGGTATGGGAAAAACCAACGATTTAAACACACGATATTTGAAAAGACAGCTCTAAATATGCAAAATAAACACTTTTAAAAGATTGGTTATCAAAAAAAGAGGCCTTCACTTGGGAAGAGACAAAAAACAACAAAATAAACCCAGGATATTGCAAAAGACAGCCCAAAATAGGGAGCCCACAATAATCGCTTTCGAAAAGTTGATAAAAATCAATGCCTTTCACCTTGAGCAAGAGCAAAAGGAAAATAATCTTCATCATGAGAAAGTTTCATGCTGTGAATTCCAGCTCGAGCTGAGAAAAAGAGTGTACGTCCCTGCTGGTGTAGAAAGTTTCGGCTATGCTAGAAAGATAATTCACATTTCTGACAAAAAACGAACTCGTCTTACATTTCGGAGAGGTTAAACCCCGCACCACTAAATATAGCGTATTATGGCTATCGCTGAGCGTAAGCTTACTTGACCGTTAATTTTCTCAACGGACTAAAGGTTTAAAAAGAACTCCATTGTTTTTAGTGGAAAAAATTTTGTAATGTGGGCCTAGTAAGCAATCGCTTAATCAGATGGAGGTGTTAAGCTGGGCGTAGAGCTTGGGGGTAAGGATACATCGATCTCCTCTATGCCCCTGAAGAATATTTTTAAAAACAGGTGCTGTAATTTTGGCAGCCTACTTAAGAGTTGGTTTCGCAATTTTTGGAGACCAACCTGCAATTGGTAACCTTTTTACAGCAAACACTTTTTGTTTAGAGGTTATTGTTTGACGTGTGTCCGGCTATTAGCGTTCATCAACTCAATTTTTTTCATAAATTTACGCCTCTGAGTTTTGAAGAGCAAAAGTTCCTCTTAGCCATCACACTTTGCTTTAGAAAGGAAATATAATAAAACAACTGCAGACGAAAGAAAAAGACGATGACAAAACGATGGGACCACGTAAGCCCTGCGTAATGCACTGGAAAAAAAACAAAAAAATGGAAGCAGAGCGTCATCGCGCCTGAGTGTGTTTCCCAAACGCTCAACAGTGCAAGGTCATTAGAACCATAGCATGCCAAAATTATGATCATTGATCATTTTGATGGAGAAAAATGACAGTAAATGTACAAAACGTTTGCTTTCAGAGATAAGCACAATTTCGGTGCTGATTGACTTTAACTCAGATTTCGCTTTGCGTTGCTGCAACAATAGCCTAGTTTTCATAAGCTAGCCTACGGGGTACCGGCTACTGGCGCCACAGTTGGTTCAAAAGTAACTCCAATTGAAATTTAAAAATCAATTAACATAGCTCTTTGAGTCACTGTGTACCGTATCAAATATAGTACGGCATATATTGTTGCTTGATTACATTTGGTCGCAATTATCCTTTATTCAACAAATCTAGGTTGCTGTAAAGATTACATCTAGTCGCATGTAAGGTTTTGTAATTTAGTCTTGCAGTGGCAGTTCAAATTTCGGAAACTTTTTCCAAATTTAGTAGGTTTAGTGCATAGTTTACACTTTGGAGGAAATTTCCTCATTTGGGGAAATTCGAATGAAAAATTTATGAAAAAGGAAATTTTGGAGGAAATGATCAAAATGAGGAAATCAGGAGAAAAGAAGAAACTACAAACAAAAAATAGTTAAAAGTAAAAATTCCTGCTGGTTATGCACGAATACTGGAACTCAAAAACACATAAAGATTCTTATATTCGATTGTTCTCACAACTTTACCACAAAAAGAATTTTACTTGTCGTAACAGTAATTTAGGATTGGTTTTTCATGTCTATTTTGGAAAACAACTTAAATCTAGATCAGTGGTTTTCAAACTTTTTTTCCTCACAGACTTTTAACCCAATCAATTCCTCCTTACTGGAAATCACAAAAATATTATTGCGAGACCTTTGCTTTTTTACTTTTTGAAATCGACTTTCAAAATCCATCCAAAATCTTTTGATATTTTAATGAATTAGTACAATTTTACTGAAAGAAGTGGCCATTTTAACCGTGGAGGCTCTTTTGCGGTAACCGTTTATGTGTGTTTATATAGACATAATTGCTACAATTCTAATAGTGCTGCGGTGGCGCGTGGATAGTGCACCGGCCTAAAAATGCAATGTTTATTGGATAGAATCTTGGTTGGAGGGCACTTAGAGAATAGCAGTGTACACTGGAGGGTGGCCTTTTGTGTGAATGTACGGGGCAGTGTACATTGAGAGGGAGTGTACAGTGTGGGGCAGTGAAAACTGGGGTGCAATTTATTTAATTGATCATTAAGAGCGACCAATCAGAAACGACCAAAAGTCACATGTTCGATACGACTTAAAGTTGATCAATCACAAATATCTCACCGCAAAATAGCCTCCAAAAATAATATGCCATCGACGCAAAATAGCTACTGCCTTTACGAAAACTATGGAATGTAGGCCTATACGTAACTCAGAAAACCATAACGCAGAATCTTTATCTGTTCTCCTCAATTCCTTCCTCAAATAAATGTCCTCCCAGGAATTAATTATTTTTCCCATAGAGAACCATAGGTCTCGGTTTAGAACCACTGATCTAGATAGTTATTTTTGATAATTGGGAATTGTTGGTATGTTTAAGTGGAAACCAACCAAAAAGTGCATAGTCTATGTAGGCCTAAGTAGGCCACCTGCAAATTTAACATCGGCTAACAGAATACATCTAAGTTTTCGTCCCCTCTCGGGGACTTCATCGGGCATAAATAAATCTGTAAGTCCTAAATAATCTATATAATCTACAGTATAATAATAATAATATGCTTAATATAAATAATACATGTAAATGAATAATGCCAGCAGAGTCAAACTTCACGTTATTATACGGATGCGGTTTTAACACTGAAACCGAGCTAATGGAAGCGTTGCTAATCAAACGCCTTAAGCCATCCTTAAACATAAAACTCAATCATTCATAAAAAGCAAAGTCTCTTCTGCACGTGTTTCATTGAAAGCCACAGTGCCAACACGTTACTAATTCAGTCAATAGTGTCCAGTACCATGATATCTAATTAAATTTAATTTAGAACTTACAGATTTATTTATTAAACCCTGATAAAGTCCCTGATAGGGGACGAAAAGCTTTTGTGTATTGCGTTATATTAATTTTTCTTATGCTTATTTAATTATGTTCAATAAAGATTTTTGTTTAATTTATCAAGATTTTTGTTTGGTTTATCAAAACTTCATAGTACTGGCATAGTATGCATACAGGCTTAGTACGGTAGGCACAGTACAGGCATGGTAGGTGTAGAACAGGCATAGTATGCCTGGTGGTACTGTATAGACATATAGTATAAACTAGACAAAGTATAGACATAGTAAGCACAGTGTAGCGCAACGACAGGCATCGGACTGTAGTCTGAGTTAAAATGAGTGCACTCCAAGTGGCGACTAGTCACTTCTATCATGATAGCTACTGAACGTAGAAGGCGATCCATGTATAAAGCCGAGTGTTGTTGGTTACTTTCTGTTTGTGGTTTGTAGTTGAAGTTGCTACAGCAGTATAGTCATAGTAGGTGAAGTACAAGCATAGCATGCCTACCAGTACTATGTTAAAATGTCTGCACCTGTGCACTATGCTGTATTCAACCTACTAACCAGGTGGTTATAAACAGGCATAGTAGGCATGTCCTTGCATAGTAGGAGTGTGAGACGGAAAACAGGGGGCACCAATATAGCAAAGCTTTACTTTTTTCCAAACAAGTGAACTTTATATTTTGTGTGTTTAGATTAGCCTATTAATACCCAGGGTATCACACGCTCGAGTACACTTTTTTACACGCGTATTAAAAGAAATTGGAAACTCTGGTGTTTATGTTTTAAACGCATCTTGATTGTCAGTCACCATGTTGGCTAGTGGCAAGCTGAGAGGATTGTAATGCAACGGCAAGATGATAAAATTAGTAATTCTTTATGGAGTTATATGTTAGTGGTCGATTTTTTAGGGGTGTGAGCGAGGTGAAGCTATTTTTTCAAAGACATGTGCGAGATATTAGAATTCTTTTTGATGTGTTAATATTGGAGTCTTCAAACAAAATCTTGGTATTTGGCTTCCATTTCTATTCTATCATTATGTAGAATTATTAGTGTTAGTTTTATTGTGTATGATAAATCATACGCTGGGAAGTAGCATGTATGGTTCAGTGAAAATGCACTCATGCCATGTGAAACCGAGATGGCACCATGTGAAATACTGTCATGTGGGGCTTCCTTTTTTTGCAATCTGCTCATTATTTTAGTATTTGTCTGACATTATAGGCCTGTTGTTATTGGCTACTGGCTAGTACTTATATTACAAAAGTTTATAGAAGGTTATAATTGGGCAGTGGCTATTTTGCCGTCGACGGCAATTTACCCTCAGAGACTATTTTGCCGTGAGTTGTTTGTGATTGGTCAATCTTAATGACGTACTAAACATGTGACTTTTGGTCGTCTCTGATTGGTCAATTTTAAAAACCAAAAAAAAAAATTTTGCATCCCCAGGTCTCTATCCCCCACCCTGCACACTCCCATACAGTGTACACTGCCCCGTACATTTACATACCGGGCCTGCCCCTTCAGTGTACACTGCCTTTCTTTTAAAGCCCTGGCCAGCTGAGATTCGAACCCGATACCTTGGTATCTCAAGGCCAGCGCTCTATCCACTACACCACAGAGTCACTGATGCGATAATAGCAAATTTGGCTATATAAACACACGTGAATGATCACGGCAAAATAGATTCCAAGGGCAAATTGCCGTCGACGGCGAAATAGCCACTGCCTTATAATTGCACTCAGTCAGAAGTATTATGTATAAAAGAAGGCAGTGGCTATTTTGCCGTCGACGGCAATTTGCCCTCAGAGACTATTTTGCCGTGAGTTATTTGTGATTGGTCAATCTTAATGACATACTAAACATGTGACTTTTGGTTGTCTCTGATTGGTCAATTTTAAAAACCAAAAAAAAAATTTTGCACCCCCAGGTAGGTCTCTATCCTCCACCCTGTACACTCCCTTCCAGTGTACACTGCCCCGTACATTTACATACCGGGCCTGCCCCTCCAGTGTACACTGCCTTTCTTTTAAAGCCCTGGCCAGCTGAGATTCGAACCCACAACCATGGTATCTCAAGACCAGCGCTCTATCCACTACACCACAGTGTCACTAGTGTTATCATAGCAAATTTGGCTATATAAACACACATGAATGATCACGGCAAAATAGATTCCAAGGGCAAATTGCCGTCGACGGTGAAATAGCCACTGCCATAAAAGAAAGTTAGTGTCTATAGAAAAGATGCTAAAGAGCTTTTCAACATGTTACACCAGTATTCTGACAAAAATTCTTCTGCTGTTGCCCAAGAAATTAAGGGTACTGTTTAGTTGCAGTTTGTGTTGTAAACGTCCAATGATGGTTTAGATTCTGACAAAGATGATGCACTAGGTAATGGTCAGGAATCATCTGATCATCTACAAATTTTAAGGATATTGGAAGAAGAATTCTATCACAAACAGCAGAAATTAGAGTTCTCAGCAGTGAGGAGAAAAAGATTTAAATGTTGAGCCTCTTGCTCAAGAAGAACCAAGATACAGTGTCAAGAAGCAAAAAAAAGTACAAAAATGGTTGCCTAAGCAGTTGAAAAGCTCAAGCGCAGCTTTTGAATGTAAGGATGACAATAAAGAGCCCACTGTCATCAAAGAAAAAGAATCAAAGCCAACTGACATGTTCAAGTTATGCTTTGCTGATGACAATATTAACCACATTTGTAACAGGAGTGCTCAAAAAGGTAATTCACAAGTTGTAATCTCTGTGGAGGAGCAGCATAGATATTTTGGCATTCTTCTTTTGTCTGGCCTCAATAAAATACCATTCAAAAGAATGTACTGAGAAATAAGACCTGATTTGAGAAAATACATCAGTACTTGCATTTCAATGATGATATTACGATTGATCCTAATAATAGAGTTTATAAAGCATGTAAAGCCAGGCCTTAACTTGACCATTTGAACACCTGTTTCAATCAATCAATCTAGCCTCTCTGCAAAAGCTACTCACTTGAAGCAATGCAACCATACTATGGGCATCACTTCATGAAGCAGTTCATTAGAAGCAAGCCTATCTGGTAGGAGTTTAAATTTGGATGCTTAACAAATCTGCAAGGATACTTCATAAAATTTTATCCCTATACTGGCAGTAACAAAATTTTGGAAAGTCAGTGGGAACAGCTGTCATAGAAAACCTTTGTTTCAGACTTGTTTATTTTGGCTCATCTATGTACATGGACTGCTGTTTTACATCACTGTTACTTATGGATACCCTTACAGCAGAAAATCTCTTTGCAGTTGGCACTGTAAGGAGTGATAGCATTGAAAATGCACCCTTAGAAGACCTTAAAAAATCTGATAGAGGGTCTTTTTGCTCTATTGAGGAAAACAAAGGTAATGTTACACTCATATGATGGAATGACAATAGCCAGGTGACACTTGTGATCAACATAAAAAATGATGATGCTTTTCTTGTTGGCACATGCTAGGGTTGGAAGAGGTCAGAGAGGAAGCAGGTAATTGTACCTCAACCGAATCTCATAAAGCTATACAATCAAAAGATGGGGAGAGTACATCTCTTTGACAAGCTGAGAGGACTTAACCATATTAGGATTTGCTCAAGAAAATGATATTGGCCACTGTTTAGAATTTGCCTCAGTTGTAGCATAATCAACTTATGGCTGCTGTACAACAGCCAAATGTCCTTGCTTAAATTCACCAGGCAAGTTGTTAGTGTACTGCTTGCAGCATTAAATGTAGAAAAAGAAGAGGTGTTGCACCAAAAATCAAAAAACTGGTCCTGGATGTCATCAGACTTGATGGAAAAGGTCATCTGATTGATGGAGTTGAGACCGAAAGACAATGCGAGCAGCCTGTGACAAATGTGTCAAATGCAATGTTGGACTGCATCCAGGTCGATGCTTTGTAAAATGTCATCAATAGTATTGTGTAGGCCATGGTTCTCAAACGTTTGGTGTTGTGGAGCCCATGAAGAGGTTGACCATTATTTATGGAGCCCCACAATAAATTTCTAGAAATAAAAACAAAAGTAAACAAATAGCTCATGGAGCTCATAGGGTTCTCTTGCGGAGCCCTGTGGCTCCGTATGGAGCACTTTGAGAACCAATGGTGTAGGCTACCAGGGCATATCCAGGATGTTGATAAGTGGGGGGATTCAACCTTGAAACATGTCCATATCCTGGGATAGTCCAAAAATATTTTCTGTTTTCAGAATTCAAAACACATGTTTCTTAGAAAGGTGTGGTGCTGATTCCTTAAGTGGCCTGGATACACTGCTGTAAGCTATGGTACCCATAGTGTGTCACTACAGTATTTTTGGCATGTTGTAGCCAAGCAGTGTACTGAAAAAATATTAGGTCTACTGGAAAGTTCTGTCTGTTTTTATGACAACAATTTTCAACACGTAAGCACATGTTTATTTTGCATACATTCTGCTCTCTATTTTTATCGTTTAATGTATACATACAGACGTAGCAAATTAGCTAAAACAGAGTTGATTCACGTTAGTTATAAGTGTGAAGCATTATTGTACCCATGGCTACTGATGTTGTTAAGACCACGTTGGTGCAAGATCCTTTTCTGACAACATCGGAGATCGCAGAAAGGCTTAATTCAGCTCAGCAAACCATTTTGGACCATATTCGGAAGATAGGATTGGTGTGGAAATATTTAAGATGAGTGCCACATGAATTAAGTCAGAAGAATTAGGGTGATCAAGTCGTCATATGCACATCTCTGCTTGCTCAGCACAAAATCGAGCCCATCTTGAACAAGATGATAACTGGTGATGAAAAGTTAATTACCAATGAAAACATGAGAAGGAAAAGAGCATATTGTGAACCTGGAAAACCTAGCCTTTCCACCTCTAAACAAAATTTGACTCTGAATAAGAGAATGTTGTGTGTAAGGTGGGACATTCGAGGTCCAATACATTATGAGCTTTTAAAATCAAGTGAAAAGCTCAATTTCGAGAAGTACTGTCAGCAACTGGATGATTTAAAGACAGTAATCTGAGAAAAGAGGCCAGAGATGTTCAATAGGAAGGACATCGTACTGCATCATGATAATGCCAGGCCACATGCTGCTTTGGGGACTCGTCAAAAAATTGCAGAACTAGGCTGGAAAATTCTGTCGTGTCCACCATATTCCCCAGACTTAGCACCTTCTGATTATCACAAAAAATTCAAAAATGAAGAAGATATCAAACAAGCACTGGTTAACTTTTTCGCATCAAAAGATGAAACATTTTTAAAAAATGGTATATACAAATTGCTGGCACCCTGGCAAGAAGTCATTAACAATAATGGCAATTATATTATTTAATAAAGTTTATTGACGGTTATAAAATTTGTATTTTGTTTCATTCCAAAAACGGACAGAACTTTCCAGTAGACCTTATAGATGTTCCTCATTTCATTTTTGTCTGTCTAGTTTCGCAGTTGAAAGTAAAAACACTTGAAGAGAAGAATTTTGCAGACTATTTTAGTTTTTGTCCTGTGTATTATGTTCTCGCAACAAAAATGCTTTGTCTTATTTTGAGGTGATCAGCTTTTTACTGTTTATTTTGTAAGTCTATAGCCTGACTAGATTGCCTTTGCTGATGCCCCTTTTTCTGTTTTATTGGCTGTAATATGAGTAGCAAAGAGTGTAGCAGTTTACAGCTCTGAATAAAAGACATCAGAAGTGAAGTGAAATATGCAAGAAACTAAACTCAAATGCCCAGTGTGTAATAAAAATCATACACTTAAAAAATAGCAATTTAAAACATTTTTTTTGGAAAAAGTTTCATGAAATATGTTGAGAAGACCATTCCAAAAAAAATTTTCAAGTAAAATGTAAAATTTTAATTTTTTGACTTTCAGGCATTCATGGTTAAGCATTGATTGGATACAAAGAGATTTCAGCTTAGAATCTATGCATTGGTATTATGCATATTATGCCTGTTTAGTAGTACTGCCTGCTAACCTACTATTCCTAGCTATAACCACCCATGGAAGCACTCGCATATTGTTAAGTCTGAGCAGCATTTTCAGTCAAAAAAAGTTTTTTTTATATACCTCTGGAAGGGTTATTTGTGTACTGTGTGCTATGGCAAGTTTCATCTTTAGCTTGCATTCATTATGCAAATGGTGCATTTCTTTTGTTGTCATGTGTCAAATATGTTTCGAGGTAATCAAATGGTTTCGTGTTTTCCATGATTAGACCACCAAAATGGGACAACACTGAACTACAGAAAGTTGTGGGACTACGGTACTGCAAAACAGCCATGACATATGGAAATACCAGAAATTTATGGAAGTGCTTTGGTTATCTGAATCCAAGTATCAAATTTTATCCAATTGGGTGATTATGCTGCTATACTTTTAGTTTTTATTGACTTTTGTGAGTTTCTGTCATTTACTTACTTCTTGATTAGTACCAGTAGTTTTTCCATAGTTCTACAAGACAGTAATTCCTTTTTTTTAAATAAATTTCAGTAATTTCATGTTTTTTATGAATTTCCGTGATTTCGTTATTTCATAATTCATTATGGATATCTATATTTCAATGCTGTCTGCAAAATGCATCAGCGTATTAGTTGGATATAGGGATATAAATGGTGCTGCTTTTTATGTTATTAAAAATTTGTTTTTTGCATTTTTTTTAGTTTCTTTATGCATGGACATCGTTATAAGTAGGGCAAGTTTTTGTTGCACTGAAAACTTGAAAGAATTGCATTTATTTTTAACGAAAGTTGCAAAAAGTTGCATTTATGCACGGTGATTGAATCAAGCGCTTTATTTACTTATAATGCCAAATATTTGCAAACATTATTTGGGGAGAAATGGCGATCTTTTGCCAACAGTTTGCCTAGCATGCTAAAACTTCGCTCCACAGTGCATGAAGTTGCTTGGCATTTAACAATTTGGCATACAGTTTTGGACTGATGTTTGGCCGGGTCATTTCCACAATTGCTTTCAGATCACTATTCAGTTTGATCGGTGGGCCAAATACAAGTTTATTCCAGCTGGATCGCTGCCAAACTCAAATGCGTAACCTCTGTGATAGGCTTGAGCAACAGCATATTTTGTGCTCTGCTCTTTGTATTTCATCAACGAGTTTAGTATAATGTTGATAAATTTCTCTTAGGCTTCTAGGAAGACTTTCAACCACAACTACTTCCTTTGCTTTCACCACTAACTGTCCTGTACCTTCGAAAGCATTAACCATCTCACAAACTTGCGGAAAGTTTTTTGCATAGTATTCTGCTGCCTTCAACCGACTTCCCCATCTGGTGACTACGGGTTGCGCGGGACTGCTGATTGCTGAAAACTTTGCTCTTCGATCTTTATTTTTCACCACTGAAGCTTTTACTGCAGTAATTAGTTTGTCAACATCCGCATAATTAGCACGGACTCGTTCAGCTGCATTATGCAAACCATGAGCCACGCAGGTAATGTGAAAAAGTTTCGGATATGTTTGTTTAACCACACGATCTGCTGCTGTCATGTACCTGGCAGCATCTGTGAGCAATAAAACAAAATTGTTCCTGTCTGTTTGGAGGGTGCGAATTGCATCATCTACGGGATTTACAACAGTTTGTTGATTTGGTGAAGCATCAAGAATCTTGCAATGCAACAGGTAAGTTGTTTCTGGCTGTTCTAAATCTCCGACTAGGGTGTTTACTTATTTGGACCCCGAAATATCAGCTTCATCAATGACCATGAAAATGACCTTATCTGAAAGAATATTGCAAATTCGATTAACTTCACATTTCCCCATATCATCAATTCGTTTTCGGCATGCTGACTCGGATGGAGCTTTTTGACCAAGACATTTAAAAAGAACCTGCAGGTCAGAATTGTTAAGTTTGTACAGGGGAATATCTGCTGAAAGGAAAGCAGCTGTCACTTTTCCAACATAATCATTCCAGTCGAAACTTGCTGTAGGTATACTTAGCGGCTGCTATCGTTGCTGCGATGTTGATGACCGGGCTTTGTGATGTTTTGTACTCTGACGATGTTTGTCTATTGAAAATTTCCTGTCATGCGACACAATTGTAGAGCACAGTGTACAGAACAATTCTCCTCGAGCACTGGCCGTGAATTCCGTAGGGTAGCGTATTTCGTAGGCTCTCACCTTGGAAAGTGACGATTGCGCTTTGTTTGGCATTCTTGTATAAATTTTTACAAATTCTATTAAATAATATTGATATAACACTAGTTCTTTTAAACAATATATATTATATCTAAAAATCAAAAACTTGTTCTGTGTATATATTATCAATAGTTCGCAGAGCAACTTTACTTAAAGGTACCGGTAGCCTAAGGTCGATTTTACTGACTGCCCTATTTCGTAGACTGCCATCTTAATCGTTTCTTACTTGCAGAATAACTAATGTACTTTTATAAGCACACAGTTTAACTAACGAAGCTATCTCAACAAAACTTGACCTCCAAATACTAGACACAACCTATTTTCGTTTGTGCAGGCTTTGCTAAAAGCAAGTCATACTTCGACTTCTAATTGAGTTTGGGCACTGTCGTACTTAGCTAGGGTTGTAGAACTTCTAACTTTTAAGACGACTGTTGCATCATAGATAACATTGAGACGCAGGTAATCCGTCACATAGATCTTTGTTATGCAAATCAAAGATAATAGAACTTTTCTGAAATACTTTTACCGCATATTTTTTAAATCGCACTTACATTTTGCGCCATAATTGATAAAAGTTGCAGTAAAAAGTTACATACAAAAAAGAAAAAAGTTGCAATCTAAAATTTCTAAAAACAGCTTAAAACATTGTACTACATAAATTCTTAGTATTTAGGAAGCTGTAAAAAAAGTTGCAAAGACTTGCCCTAGTTATAAGTTGAATAAATCATAAAATTAGATAATATTATTGATGATGACAGTTTTGGCAATGGTTCATTTGCGACTCTAATGATGATACGGAAGCATGTGATATTGATGGCAATCAACTTGGAAGCAATTTAGTTGCAACAGATGTAGTAGAACATAGCCATAAAATTGGCTGATTAAAAATACATGCAAATCCAATCAAAAAAAGAATAGTGGTTACCATAGTCTAATCATACTAAGTTGAATGGACAAGTAAGTAATTTTCTTTGACTCTTCGTGAACGTTCTTCAGATGACAGTCATAAGTCGATCTTAGAATCTTGATACTGCCTACAAATACTTTACTTGCCTTATCAGTAGTGATTTTATAGATAACTTGGACTGAAAAACCAAACTTGTATTTTTTCAAAATAATAGAAAATGGCTTAATTCCTCTTCTGCACTAGTAAAAATGCACGTCAGCTTGGCTCAGTTTTAAATTGGTGACTTGACCAGAGCCCTGATCAGCTATAGAAGCTTTTTGCAGATGCAATGAGTTTCACTCGCTTCAGCACACGCAACAGCAACATTCATCGTGTACCACAGATAACTTAAAAAAAACGTTAATATAAAGTTTATTCAGTATTTAGTTTTGAGTTTCAAATTCGCAAAAAATTTAAAATTAACAGAAACATTGTTTGCATGTCAAAAAGAGTTACCGTATTTACTCGTTTTGTAGCCCGGGCCCTTATTTTTTTCAACCAAACTCACTACCGGGCCCTTATTCAAGCACGGGCGCTTGTTATTTTCAAAGTAAAGTTATGCACAAAAATTATCGTTGAAGACAAATATTTCACGACATTAATCCTTTTTCCATGTCAATTTATTCACATCAAACGCAAATTATTCACGTCTTAAGAGTAATTCCCTCATATTAGTTAATATTATAAACAGTTGTGACACAAGCGCTTCTTAGCTGCTTCTTATTTCCTATTGTTCTCTACCACTGAAAAATCAGCTTTTACATCGGGCGGGTATTCAAGCACGGGCCCTTATTTATTTTTATGTTCTGTTTACACGGGCGGCTATTCAAACGGGCCCGTAATCAAGATCGGGCGGTAAAACGAGTATATACGGTAAATATAGAACAGAAAAGGATATTGGTTAGAGCGATAATTTGTGTCAGTTTATTAATTTAATGCTAGCCAGTAACTACAACAAAATACTACAGCTGGTTTTGTCATTCTATTGACAGAATTTTATGTAAATTGTTATTATTGCGTATATGTTATTAGTATAAAATATGCTTTCAATAAAGCAATTAATTTTTTCCGCCAGAAGAGCAAGTAGCATTCCGAAAGGAGTGGCGCCATCTGCCTTTGCTTGCCAGGTATTTTGTAATGTTGTTCTTGACATTGTAGCATTGCTTTATACTTTGTTGTTCCGTTTTTCTTGTTCCACTTGATTGATATTTTTGCGCTACTAATTTCCATGCATCACTTGATCTTTGCAACTTTTGATATAAATTTAATGCGAACGTGTCAGTGTGAGCAATGCGTGTTGGCACACAGCCATCGCTCGGCTTAAGAGCAATCATAGTTTTGTGTTGTAGATTTGTTGATGTTGAATTTAATTAATGCATTGCTCTCTTGTTGTGTATTCTAATTGAAAAAGATTCTACTTGAACAAAATCATTTTTGTGTAAATGAATAAACAAAATGAAATGTGTCTTATGACATTCAATCTTGAGATTTTGACTATGACAAGTAAGAAAGAACTGCAACCTTAGTTACCAGAGTTAGACCGAATGCTGATGTTACTTCTACAACATAATATATTTATATATTTGCACCAATTAGGCCTACTTGTATGGGTAATTCTACTCATCTTCTGTTCAATGTGTTAAACTTCTTTTCGTGCAGAATTTTGATATAGCTTTGAAAAAAGCTGTTTGAGCCATAAGCTTTTCGTGACGCTTTAATCAGTGGCAATATCGCGTCAAAAGGGAAGATCTAGAGCAGTGTTTCCCAGCGCCCACCTAGTGGACGCTTGTGTAAATTTTGTGAGCGATAAAAAAATTTTTAAAATAGGTGGGCAGTAAGTCATTATTACTGGGCGTTTTTAACAAAAAAAATCAAACTTACATGTACAACTTAGCAAATTCTTTGATTAATTTGATTGTAATTCATAATTTTTGAAACTAAGGAAGTCAAAATGAGCGATGATATGTTAGACTTGAACAAACAGAAACAAATTTAGTGTATTCGACCAGGTTACTCTACCTGGCGCGACATCGTTCGTTTATTTTGCTGTATTGCGCATGTCTTTCATTGCCAAGGCGCTCATGCGAGTAACCCTATTAATCAAACGCGCTGATTTTATGACAGGCGAATCGGCTGTATAGTAGATAAGACGTTCTTCGGCGCTTTTTTTAAAAAAGAGTTAAGTTTTATCAAACAGCTAAAAAAAGGAAACAAGATACTCATAGTGATTGCCAGTCAACAAAGAGAGCAAAGCATTACTTACGCAAGTATAATGTAACATGTTTGGAGTATGGATTTGTACCACATACCACTGACGTTTCTCGGCCGTTTTGTCTTGTGTGTAACGTTGTGTTGTCAAATGAGGCTATGAAACCTTCACGATTAAAAGCACATTTGCCAAAAAAACACCCAGACAAGGACAATTTCAGCATTCCAAAAAATCAAAGAAAATTTTGACAAGCATGGGAAATTGCCAACGTTTGCTCAAAAAGCAAATTATGATATTGAGAATGATCTCATTGCTTCGTACAAAGTTTCTAAATTAATAGCGAAATGTGGTAAGGCCACATACAATTAGTGAGCAGTTGATTTTACCTGCAGTGACTGAAATCAAGTCAACTGTATTTAAAATGGATACTGATAACTCAAGATCGGTTCCTCTTAGCAATAACACCGTGTCTCGGCGCATTAATGAAATGAGTGATGATATTGAGTCTCAAGTGTGCCTAAAACTTCAAGGAAAAAGAATTCAGTATACAGCTTGACGAATCCACCGTCCGTGATAATCAGGCACTGCTAGTAGCTTATGTTCAATTAATAAACGACAAAAAAATTTGTGAAGAGATGTCATTCACTGAAAACATTTTGCCAAGGAGAAAATATCTTTTTAAATCTGAAAGGCTATTTGAATTTAAAAGGCATACCGATAATAAATATGATTTCGTGTGCCACAGATGGAGCTCCAAATATGATAGGTCGTTTCAAAAAACTTTTAGCTCGTATTAAAGAAAAAGTATCAAACCTGTTTGCAATACACTGCGTTATTCACAGGCGGCATCTTTGTGCCAAAAACTTCAGTTAAAGATTATCGGACAGACTTAGTTTGGTTGTAAGTGTAATTAATAAAATTAAAACTCGTGCATTGAATACAAGGTTGTTCAGACAGTTGTGTGACGAAAATGATGAAATATTTGAAAGACTGCTTTTGTATACAGAGGTACGCTGGCTTTCAAAAAAGTCGTGTCTCAAAAGAATTTTCAGTTTGTATGGCACCATTGTAAAGTGTTTACTTTCTAATCATGAAGATGATTTGGTTAAAGATAGTGATTATATTAGTGATGTTGCTTATTTATCAGACATATTTGAGAAAATCAATCAATTAAATCTAAAGCTACAAAGACCAAATTACAACTTAATTGAAGCTAAGGCAGCAGTTTTGACATTTGTGAAAAAGCAAGAAGTGTTCAAACGTAGGACGAAGAGAATACAGTCAATTTCCAAACATGCAGTTCATAGCATTAGCACAACACTTCAGTGACATTGACCTTCAAGTTTATTGCTCACATTTAGACTCGGTAAGAGAAGACGGTGAATCCAGATTTAAAGATTTGGTAGAATCGGTCATTCCAGAATGGCTTCCGTCTCCATTTCTGTGTGCAGCGGAAGAACAAGAGATTGATGTGCAAAAAGCTTAATTGAAATCCAAAATAATGAAGAGTTCAAAATATTTTTTCAGAAGGGGTTGAGTAGTTTTTGGATTGAGGTTTCTGAAGAATATCCACAGCTTTGGATAAAAGTAAAACTGTTTGTTTTGGCTTTCCCACCATCTTACCTTGTGGAAACTGGATTCATTGCTGTGAATTGTTTTGACAAAAAGCAGAAATAAACTTGATGATGCGCAAAGAGGGGAACTGAGACTACTTTTGTCGAATTTTGAACCAGATATTTTGAAACTATCTAAAATTCATCAACCTCAAGGAGGCATGGAGGCATTCATCAACGTTCTCATTAATAAAATACAGTACTTTTTGCATATTTCTGTCTCTTCATTAGTGGATCTCATAAATAAAATACATTTTAACAAAATTTTTGTTCAGAAATTTGGCCTCTTCATGTGTAGGTGGGCGGTATCGCAATTTGGTGTTTAATTGGTGGGCAACAGCATAAAAAAAGGTTCGGAAACACTGATCTAGAGTAACTTTTTATGTGGTTAGCTTGGACGTTGGCAATCAAGACGAGCCAATGATAGCGCTAGTATTGTGAAGCGCGCCAAAGAAAGATTTCGCAATAGTGAAAGTCAGAGAAAGCGCAGCAGGAGGCCAAATGCCGCGATTATCGAAAGAGTTTGAGAGCGTAAACAAACTCTCTGTCTGCATAAAGCCTGGCACTGGGTTTTGATATAAGAAGCCTCCAAGAAATTAAGGAGGAAAGAGCTGCGTGCTGTGGCAAGGATTGAAAACCGCTTGTTATCATAGTTCGATGAACATTGATCATTTTCTAAAAGGTGTTGACCAATGGCAGAGTCACAATCCGGTTTGGTGTCTTTTCGTTTGCACGATCGATGTGGACGGGTCAATTGTTGTTTTAGCCATTGCGGAACATGTTGCTTGATGCGATCCTGTAGCCGTTGAGATGTTCGTCCTACGTACCGACTATCATAGTGGCACTTGTATTCATACATGACAAAACTTTTCTGAATGGCAGGTAGAACATCCTTGCGCGCCACAGGCAGCATGCGCTTAGACGTAAAGATCAAGCGGGTGCTGACGGAACCATAGCAGCTTTCCACGGCGGTTTTGACTTCTTTTTCCAAGTTTGTAGATGGCTTACCTATCCAAGGGACCCTCAAGTACACAGGACACTTTTCAGGGCCAAATCGCTTAAGGGTGGAGAACCGAGCAATTTTCTTGGTGATCTGAGTGTTGATGATGTTTTTAGGATAGCCGTTGTCCAGTAATATCTTCTTGATCCGTTCTATTTCTTCATTGAGTCTACGCTTGGTGCAAATCATTAGAGTTCGATGCACCAATGTAGATATTAGACTTATTTTGCGTTTGAGAGGACTAAAGGACTCCCAACGCAAATACTGGCCAGTGAAAGTGGGTTTCCGGTATACACTGGTCTCCAAGCCAACATCTGTTCTTTCGACGTAGACATCAAGAGACGGTAGACATTTCCCTTTCTCTTTTTCAAAGGTGAACTTAAGGGATGGATGAAGGCAGTTAAGTTTGGTCAGAAATTCATCTGCTTCAGCTTCGTGATCGAAGATGGCAAACGTGTCGTCAACATATCGGAAGTATGTTGGAGGCTTTTGCGTTTGAGAAAATAACTTTTCTTCATAATATCTAACGAAGATGTTGGCCAAAGCCGGACCAAGTGGTAATCCCATAGCTACTCCGTCTGTTTGCCTGTACATGGTGTTATTGAAGCTGAACTCAACTGAGGATGTAGCGCTCTTCATCAATTCAACAAACACGTCCTTTGGAATGACTGGTCGGGAATTAGACTGGTCGTAGAGGGCTTCCGAACAGATTTTGATGGTTTCATCAAGGGGAACGTTGGTGAACAAGCTGGATACATCAAAAGAACACATGAAGACATTAGGGTCGATGTCAAGATTTTGCATAGTCTCAGCAAACGTTAACGAATCTGAAATGCAATGTGACGAAAACCGCTACAACACAGGTTGTAATAGGCCAGCCAACCACTTGCCAAGTCCATGATTGGACGAACCTGTCATAGACAGTATTGAGCGAAGTGGAGTGCCTTCTTTGTGTGTTTTTGGCAAGCCATACATTCGAGGTCTTTGCGATCCAGTTGGTCGTATTGCGTCATGTATCCACTTCCACATAAAATCGGCTTTGACTAAGTCAAGCAACCGCTTCTGAAGGCGCGATTCAATGCTGGCTGTGTTGTCACTGCTGGAGACCGGACCAAGTCTTTTAAATTTCGATTGATCATCAAGTGTCTTGTTCATTTTATCAACGTAGTCGCTTTTCTTTAAAAGGACAACGCCGGAGCCTTTGTCAGGTTTAGTGTTAATGATATCATCATTCTTTCGTAAGCTGTTGATTGCACGAAAGCACTCTTTTTGCATTTTGAAGTCACGTGAATCTATCGTGCTGACGCAGTACAAATGAGCAAGGTCGGCGAGTCGGTCTTTTAAAGCAGTGTGTTGTTCAACAGAACTGGCACTGTGATGTAAAAGCTGTGCCCACAATGACTCAAATTCGGCGAAGATTTCTTCTTTGCACAAATACCTGGGTGGCAACCCAAAGTTGAGACCATGCGACAGCACGAAACTTTTAATGTCAGACAAGACATAATCTGAGAGATTCAGAACATGCCTTGTAGTATCACCGAGAGCATTGCCGAAACGGTCACGTCTGAGTGAAAAAAGCAGTCGCTCATTTTTGATCTTGGATTTTGATTCCGTTCTTCCATCAAGTAATGCCAGGTATTTGCGGAATCTGATTGTGTCGAAGAATGTTAGAATTTCGCGGGCCGCCCACCAATGTGATTGGTAAACTGTTCGTAGTTTTCTTGATTGCTCTGTTAGCTTTTCAACATCATCTGTTAAAAAAGCGCATTCCATCTCTGGACGGTGCCTGGCTCGTGATCGTTCAATATGAGCCACGATGTACTTAGGGGCAACTCTTTTAGATATGCAGGCCTTGAGAAAGGCTGTAGAGCTTAGATTATTCCTCTACAGTAGTTCTCACCACATTGTTTAAAACAGCTACCGGTATTTGCTGTTTAGTGTACCGAAGGCGAAAGTACGCAAAAATCTTGTTGGTGATGCAGAGCGTCACGAAAAGCTTATGGCTCAAACAGCTTTTTTCAAAGCTATATTAAACTTGTTTTCTTATTGTATCAAAAGTCAGGATGAAACAACTAAGCCTACGGATAGTTTTAATTTGCTTTAGGAGGTTATTTTTAAAGTTTCTGTGCCAAAGTACCTATCCCGAGTCTGGTAATATCGTAGTAGGCTTGTAGTACTTTAATTTGCTTTAAATTTCAGACGTGGAGGACGTTCAAAACTTCATTACCAGGAGATGCAACTCATCCAAAAAAGAGTGAAGCACGTGTGCAACCCATCAACAAGGTATCGTTGGCCTAAACATCTTTGTCTGCATTGATTAATTTTAATCTCCTATCTTCCCATAAGTTTGATAAGTATCTAAATTGTTTTTGAGGTTGTGCTGGTATTTGTGCATTGTACTAATATATCAAATTCTGCAGAAAGTGTTTCAAAGAATTGAGTTCTAATGAAATGTGAAATTCTGCAGAATTGTGGGTCAGCGCTTGAGTTCATTGAGTTCAAGTTAATTGCGGTTAGGTTTAGAGAAATTTCTTTGTTTTAGTTGTATCTTTTATTTATTGTTAGTATTACTTGGCCTATTGCTTTATTTTGGTTTCTTGCTCAGTCAAGTTTTATGGCTACTTGCAACAATCACATGTGAAGTGTAGAATTTTACCTGAATCGATTTCAAAAGAGGAAAATTTTCTTCTGGCTTTTAGTAGACCTAACTAGTGTCATCAAAGCTTTGGTGTTTTTTGTTTGATATAGTCACTTTAGTTATGTTTGATAGAATTCTTTTCCTAATGCTAGTTTGATTTTCTAAAAGTTTTACTTAAATCGTTTCACCTTTCGTTATGGTTCAAGTTGTGGTTTGAATTAAATTTCAACTACTATTTCTTGCTCTGATCCATGCATTAGGCTAAGTTGTTTTGCAGCATGTTAAAGGTTGGTTGAGAAAAAAGAAAAGGTGAGGGTTTCAGCTGAAGTTATCTCACCAATCAATTATTTTTTGCTTTTTGTCTTGTTTCTAAACAAGCACTTCTAATAACTTTTACGTTTTTATATAAAAACGCTATTTTTACCTGATTCAATCGCATTCTTCGCAGTAGTGTTCAACGCATATATTCTAGCTTAAATTTAGCTTTTAATTTAACTGAATTAATGACTATTTTTCGGCTTGCTAGAAAATTTTTCATTCAAAACGTTGTTCAGGTTATGGTTGCCAATCGTGGTGAAATTGCAATAAGAGTTTTTCGAGCATGCACAGAGCTGGGAATACGAACAGTAGCTATTTATTCTGAACAAGATACCCAACATATGCATAGATTAAAAGCAGACGAATCATATCTGGTTGGAAAAGGTTTGGCTCCTGTTGCTGCTTATTTACACATTCCTGAAATCATTGCTACTGCAAAAGTGAGATTTTGTGAATAGGTGTGTCATTATTTACATTTGTTGGTGATTGTTCATTGATATGCAAAAATTGTAGCTTTGCTGTGGGTCGTGCAATAGAACCTTGGTTTCATGTCAATAATATTATTGTGTAATTGTGACTGCATAAGGTATTGCAGAAACAATTATTTGTCTGACTGCAACTTCACCAAGGGCTTGCTGATCTAATACCAAATATCTAGTCTGCCAGCTGTAGATCTACACGACGTCTTATTTGAGACAACAAGATATATATTTACAAATAAATTTGACCTCAACTGCACTACCGACTTTAGCAATTGTCAATTCGACTTAATCCGTACGGCTTCCCACGACAAGCCGTTATCCGCCAATTGAACAAATGCACATACTCATCAACACAAAGTACCTCGTTTCTGTCAAAAGATTTATATATGTGTGTGTGTGTATATATCAGGTAGAATAAGTCTCACGTTGCTGGTACAGTGCTCGATAACGACCAAGGATAGGGCTATGCGTATGTGATTTAAAACACTACAGGTCAGGAAAAGATAATAAAACCACTACAGCAGTTAGAGGATTCCTGTAAAAACGACATTGGGAATCACTAAGATGTTGTAAGAACAAATTTGAAAGTTTCAACACTGGCTAATGTTACGTCACAATTGCAATCTTACTATCTAAGTATAAAAAAGTTGAACTAAATATGGTTTCAAGTTACATACCGTCAAAATGACAGTTTTTAAAGCTGCTACAAATTATTGTTCGTGACATAAAACGGAGATTTTATGAATAGACATGTCATTATTTTTGGATTTACTTGCTAGTGTTCATTTGAATGCTAAAACTGTGGCTTGGCCACAAAATTTTTTTTAAGCAGCATTAAATTTTTCTTTATGTTCGTCTCTACAGCAGGGACTTGCAAACTTTTTCCAGGCGAGCCAATCTCAATCAAGGGCCAGGTGCGAGTCCTTACCAATATCTTTGTGTTTTTAAATCTGCCTCAAAAAGGCCGAGTTTATACACTGGAGCTCTTTTTATATTTGGTGTAATTGATCCGTGGAATCGGAGCACATGTCGCATCTATTTGCATGCCCTAGTTTGCTTACTCCCTATCTACGGCATTAAAAGTTTTGAAGTTTAAGTACAACTCACATTGAACTGTAGTGCAGCTTTAAAATGAGACAATATGTACATCTGTATCCTTAAAATGTATGAATATGAGATATTCGATCTTTTTTTCAGGCAGTTGGAGTTGATGCCATTCACCCTGGTTATGGATTTCTTTCTGAACGAGCTGACTTTGCTCAAGCGTGTGTTGACGCAGATATCAAATTTATTGGACCATCGCCAGCGGTGGTCGGGCAAATGGGAGATAAGGTGAAAGCAAGAAAAATAGCAATCGAAGCTGGTAAGAATAAGCATTGGTTGGTGTAGTTCGCGTATCCGCACAAAAATCCAATGCCACTTAAGTGTAATTTTTTTCCATTAAAGTGTCTAACGAATGCTGATTCAATTGCACTGTTTTCAAACATTTAGTTGCTAAGTTTTAGTTAAAGCTAGCCTGCCTTTTGATTTTCAGATGCTGTTGACTCTTTTACATGTAATTGGCTGGTGAACTTTGCCCTGCATTGACATTATGATAACTTTGTAGCACAGTTAAACTACTGTACGTTTTTTTGATCAACAGTTGCTATATAGGTGTTCCAGTGATCCCAGGAACGGATGCACCTGTTAACAGTCTTGATGAAGTGAAGGATTTTGTCCAGGAATATGGTTTTCCTGTTATTTTTAAAGCTGCTTTCGGCGGTGGGGGCAGAGGAATGAGATTTGTTCGAGATATGTCGGTTAGTACCCTAGGTTGATTGGGTTTAATAGTGGACTTTTATGTTGATAGTTACCCTATGATATGCTCTTTATGCAATACTTTGTGCAATGTCACTTTTGAATGTATTATGTCTCTCTTGTGTTAAGATAATGAAACTTACATTTAAGTTATTGATTGCATAACCGAACAAAAGCTTGAAAAAATCATTTTAACTGCAAGTAGTATGCCAGAATTAATTTTTTTTTGTACGAATTTCTATTGAAATTGTGCATGCTTTTGTTAATTTAGCGTGCTTAAAAGCTGTATAAATAATCCTTTTAGGAATTAGAGGACAGTTACAATCGCGCTGTATCAGAAGCGCAGAAAGCGTTTGGAAATGGAGCTGTCTTCATTGAACGGTTTATTGAAGAACCAAGACATATTGAAGTGCAAATATTAGGTGAGCGTTCTATACTTTTGATCATTCGGTCATGGGCGAGTCTTTGCCTTGATGCAGAGAACAACAGGAAGGCTAAACACTTTGCTTTGTACCGGGAAAGGAGGAGGAGGAGCTGAAGCCAGGAGTGGACTTTTTTTGGGAGATCAAGTTTTTTAGAGTGAATTTTTTGCCCATCTCAGCTCAAATTACGTAGACTTTTTTCAGATGCCATGGTTTTAAGAGTGATTTGTTTTGCTACTTTTTCCATTTTTTTTGCACATTTAAAAATTTTTGAGGGTCTGAAAAAAGTCTGGAGGTCTTCATTTACCCTACAGCTATGGAACATCACGTGTTTAGGCCGGCTTTAAAGTTGCTAATACTGAAAGCGCAATTAATTTCTATCACTAAAATGCTGTATAATGCTTTCTTAAAAGTGACAACGTGGTGCCCACGCGAGGTTTGAACTGACTTTATCTAAACCGCCCAACTAACTTTTTTTAACTTAAAAATTACATTGACGTTGCTGTTGGTATATTCTCAAATCTTGCTCCATTTATTTTCAGGCGATCGGGCAGGAAATATAGTTCATCTTTACGAACGCGATTGCTCGATACAGCGAAGATACCAAAAAGTAGTAGAACTCGCACCTGCATACAACCTGCCTACCGGCCTCCGCAAAATACTGGCGGAAGACGCTCTTAAAATTGCTCGACATGTGGGTTACGAAAATGCTGGAACTGTTGAGTTTCTTTTGGACTCGAAGGTAAATTATGAAATCGTCATTTTGACTCTTCTGTTTAACACTGACATTTAGCTGCTGATGTAGTTGGTTAATGATAGCTTACTTTAGTGAAGCGAAAGCTCAGTGCAGCAATCGATAGATGACTGGTTCAATACCATTAATGGTGTTTTAATGTTGGACTTTTTGAAGACGTTGTGTAATGGCGTTTTTCCTGCCTGGAGTAAGAATACGCGGCGCCGGCTTATCTCCAAAGCATATCCGAACACAGGTTCCTTGGATAACCGTAAAAGCTTTGTCATGACTGGACGATATGATAGCGTATATACTGCTTGCATTTTTTTCAGGGTAAACATTACTTTATTGAAGTCAATTCGCGATTACAAGTCGAGCATACGGTTACCGAACAGATCACTGGGTATGTTACTGCAGTATTTCTTTATCCACGACAATTACGCAGTGTAAAGAGGTTGTAACTTCGTTTTGTACGTGGGGGATAGGAGAGGAGCTCGACCCTATTGCCTTACTCATAAGTTTGATCGCAACGAGACGAATGAGAGACAACTATGGGTGGTGTGCTTGAAGTGGGCTTAACTCCGGTTTAAGACTTGAAAGTTTTGTGTCTACATTTATAAAAGTTTTATGTCTGCGTCCGACGCGACCTTCCTCTAACGTATCAAAGCCATGTCTTTGATTTCACTTGAACATGCCTCATTGCTTGGTATAGTGACTAAATGTAAATTAATCTTAAATTGAGTTGTTTTCATCTGAAAGCTACAGCGACGCGAAGTCAAGCGGGTTTGTGCGGCGCTTTGTGGCGGTAATGATCGCATAGTCGCGCGTTCAAACCTGGTGATGGTTGCGTTGTTGTCTCCTGGGAAAAGAAAGTTCACAATTTTCCGTTTGGTTGCATGACGTCTAGGAGGAATCGCTTGTACCAGCATTAGTGGAAAGTTCGAAGTAGATCTGGCAAAACGAAGGTTTTCGTGACTGGAGGATACTCGCCTCATCATCGTGGTAGTCTATTACAATTGAGCGATGTTTCAGTTACACATGCTTACCGCTGAGATGATTTTACTTTTCATTAACCACCTCACTGGGAATTCAACCCGGTACTGTGGGCATGCCAACCGGCGCTTTATCGTTTCTAATTTTCTTTTCAGCGTCGATTTGGTGCAGTCACAGATTCGCCTCGCCGAAGGTTATCTGCTCCCAGACCTGAACTTGACACAAGAAAAGATACAGATAAACGGCTGTGCCATGCAGTGCAGAGTGACGACTGAAGATCCCGCGCATGACTTCCGTCCGGACACTGGCAGGATTGAGGTATAATTGCCGAAGTGGTGAGCAAGGTTCAAATTGAGAGATAAGAGCAAGTCTTAGGTAAATTTAGATTTTTTAAAAATTATATATCCCCGTAACTTGAAACACTTTCTTGTTGGAATTTTTTCTCCTGAAAGGATCTTGTCGAAAACGGCATGCTGTGTGACAGGGTGGTCCGACTGGTTTATGGTCTGCTGGCAATTTTACGACTAACTTATCAACTTGCGGGCCAGTTCGCTCGAAATAATGTGTAAAAAAAATAAACGAAAATGTTAAAAACTGAAGCAACAAGAAAGGCAAGCTATTAATTGAATTTATAACGAAGGCTCATTAGAATTCCTGTGATCGAAGACTCTGATACTATTGCTTGTATGTCAGCACTAGTGCTTGCAATAGCAAGTCGGATACAATTGCTCAGTATTTCGTCTGCCCTTCGATTTCTATATTTAGTCTTGACTGGTTTCGTAGTAGAAAATATACACTAATATATGTATGTGCTTTTAAGCATTCAAATCATTTCTAGTGTAAAACCCCTTAGTTTCAGAAATCCAACTAATTTCAATATCAGTTGAAATTCGTTCTTGGGCAGCGAAAAATACCTCCACGGGTCTATAGTTGGACCACGCCGATATAAAGCATCATCGAACTATTCAACATTCTGGCTATGAAGCTGTCGTCCCTACTATGATAGCGTCGTTTGCTTTTGCCAATTCTTTCTGTCAGTTTTTGATAGTGAGAGTCATGCTTCGTTAGTGCATTAAATATATTCGCAAATATTTCATTAAATGCACTAATGGAGCATGCGCGCATTTCTCAACGATCACGACTACGTATTCTGCTATTTTGATTGATGTTGCTGATTTGACTTGTAATATGCATTTTAGTGAACCGCTTGCACGCTCAGCAGCAATAGAGAGTATTTGAGATGTTAAGTTACCTTCTCAATGATAGAATAAACAAACGTTTGAGCGCCTCTGGCTAGAGAAGTTCGTCGCTAAAATGACTAAAAAAGTGCGATAAAGCCGTAGAGGTCTGTCGTTATTGCGTTACACGTGAAATCGAATTCGTTCAACACAGGCAAACGCATGTTCGAAAAGAACGCTCAGGTTTCATTGTTTTCAAGTTTTTCGGAACCCTGACCCTAAGTTGCCGTTCAACGCAGTTTCACTGGTTTCCAGGTGTTTCGAAGCGGCGAAGGAATGGGAATCCGACTGGACAGCGCCTCCGCGTTTGCCGGCGCCATCGTTTCGCCGCATTACGATTCGTTGCTGGTGAAGATAATATCGCACGCCTCGGACATGCCTGCCGCCGCTCGCAAGATGCATCGGGCGCTGAGGGAATTCCGCATCCGAGGAGTGAAAGTGAGTGGGAGTGAGGAGGAGGCCTCTTCTCTGTGGGATCGAGGCATCCAGGCCCTAGTCTGATCAAGCATTGCGGAAACTTGCTGATCGAGTCAGGGGGAAGGTGACACTATTTTAAACCACTCACAGATGCGTATCCGTGGGCCTTCTACAAACAATCAACTACTTAACCGTTGCAGCAATTTTCTTTTAGTTTAGATGCCCTTGAAATCTATTCATTGCATGTAAAACATTGCAGCTTCAGTCATGAAAGCATGGTTTGTGACACCGGACTGGTTAGATGTAGTTGTAAAATAGCGATTGAACACCGCAGTACTATGTATAAAACCTGGCTTCAGTGTTGTGACTTGCGTGCGGTCGAAGGATGAGAGCACCTATTTTTATTATTTGATATTTATAGACCAATATTCCATTTCTTTTGAACGTGATCACAGACGACACATTTTTACATGGGGAAGTAACCACGCAGTTCATCGACAACAACCCTCACGTGAGTAATTTCATGAAAAGTTAGAGTTTTGTTAATTTTTATAGAATAGTTTCGAATGTTTCAACGTCATGGGTTTCGACTTAACGTCAGCAAAGAAATGCTACGACTTTCTGAAAACCATCAGAAACGGGGTCTTTTTTCAGGTTCGGTTTATAGAATACTTCGAACCTACACTGAATTGAACTCTTGAATGCACTTCATGAAGATTTAAGTATGCAAGTTTTATCTGCTAGCAACCATGTAATAATTTCCTCTTGATGTTTGAATTCATTTGTTAAGAGAATTTATTTGTGCCTAGAGCGAGATGCCATTCGATCAAACAAAGGCCAGGAGTAGCTGCCTTTTTTGTTTTGTGAGTTTCAATTGAGCTGTACTCACGGGATAAGGTTAAGTGTGGTTGGGATCGAACCCAATCTTTGCAACCCGATGGCAGCTGTTGCATAGTACCGGCTATCATTCCGAGAAAAAACGACTGTGTACTCTGAAGCTTGAAGGCGATATATCAGGGCAGATAAAGCTTTCAAATGTTGGAGTCATCTCCAAATTTTTTGCAGTTGTTCCAAATGGAGCCAAGCTTGAACCGAGCGGGTCGCTTGATGCATTATTTTGCCGAGGTTATGGTCAACGGACCTTCTACTCCCTTGCCCACGGACTTGAAGCCCTCTTATTTTGAACCTGTGGTCCCAAACGTGTCTCAAGGTAAGATGTGTCTCTTGTAAAAGCGAACAAGTTTTTACGTGATTCTCGTTTTCACTTTTCTTGAACGCTGATGATTCTTGAACGCACGATGAAACGAAATGTCATACTTTTGCAGTGCTTTGCAAGTACAGCGGTTTTACAGCGCAAGAGACATATTGACAATGATGAGTTGATTAATGTCGGATTCATTTTTTAGTCTCTTTTTTTATCATGGCTGAGCGTCAAGCAAGAGATGTGTGAATGCTATTTTAATTTCAAAGTCATTGATACGACTTGGCAAGCGAAGAACTTCTCAGAATTTTTCTCATAGCCTAATTTAATAGGGTTTGCGGCATGAATTTGGAAAATCGTTTCATGCCGTGCCTCCGTCTCAAAGAGGAGGAAGAGTAAACACAATAACAAGAACTTCTCGGTTGCTTTTTTAAATCATTTCTAAATGCAAGCCCACAGTGCGGTTGTTTTTGTGAGGCAGCAACCAATTGCATTGCTGTCGTCGATAGTCCAGCTCCGTGCAGTAAACCACTGCCTCGTAATCGTGAGGTAGTGATTCGAGAGAGTGGCTTCTGCGTTGTTGCGTCGTTGTAATAACACTTGATGACAGTATTCCCTTCATGAATGCACTTCAGTGATGGGAATGTGCCCTGTCGATAGTTTACTAGCGACCCCAATGGATTCTGAACAAAAGGCTCAATATATTATAACGCTATAAGATTTTCTCTTGTCAAAACCATTAAGCCTTAATGTTTAGATCAAGAGCCCCCTGCGGGGTGGAGGCACATCTTGTTGAACGAGGGGCCTGCTGCTTTTGCCAAAGCGATCCGCGAAGATCCGCGCTTACTGGTGACCGACACCACCATGCGGGATGCCAGCCAGTCCTTACTTGCCACGAGAGTGCGCACGCATGACCTAGTCCGAATCGCACCGTTTGTGGCACAAAAATTGAGCAATCTGTTTGCCCTTGAAAACTGGGGAGGTGAGTTGATGATATAGTGTGGTACGCATAGTATTTAGTTTATATATGTGAGCAAGTTTGGAATCCCAAAGACCTAACTTGTCCACCTAAATGAATGAAATAAACTCATATAATGCCGTTTGAATCCAAGGTCAGTGTATATTTTATGAACTGGCTTGTTTCCTTCTTACTAAAGCTGGTTTTTGCTGTTGCAGTTCATTCCAAGGCTAGGCTTAAGTAATCTCAGAATTGATAATGAAGAAAAAAATAAAATTCTGTTTTACGTTCTTTTTTTCGCGCATTTTCGCAGGCTTAGGCGTGCTGATATAGTGCATCTCACCCCCACACACACTCGCTTTCGACTCACACTTTTGCTAGAGCAATGCAACACTTATATGCCGGATACCCTTCTTGACAAATACTACTGGTGCTTTTATGGAGTTTCGAACTCCAAGGCCTTTTGTTCCGAAGTACTAAACAGTTACTTACTACTCCATGGCAGCGACTATATAGCCAGCATAGCCAAGCCAATTAAATTGGCTTTCAAGGCCGAAAGATCGGTAGTTATTTTCCTTGCCTGCCTTCAAGACGTAGGCAGAAAGGTGATTCACTGTGCACCGTAAATCTTAACAGAGCTGGCTTTGCAGGAGCTACATTCGACGTTGCGCTGAGATTCTTGCATGAATGCCCGTGGGAACGTTTGCGAACTTTGCGTCAACTCATTCCAAACATTCCGTTCAAAATGCTCCTCAGAGGCGCGAACGGAGTGGGCTACACAAGCTACCCTGATAACGCAGTCAGGAAGTGAGTTGTGCGTTTTCTGTTTGAACAGCGTCGGCTGTAACCAAGCATTTCGTGATTGGCTGTCCGTTAACGACAGTCCGCTTCGATGATGAGGCTACTGTTCTGCAGTTTTGTCTTAATCGAAATACGTTGCCATTTCTCAATTGTCGGCAGCCTTGCGGTATGAATAGCTTCAGTGTTACTGGCAAAAGACTACGGGTTGAGCGCTCAGACCGTAGCGTTGCATGCCGCATCCGAGCGGAATCGGTTGCTTTTTAGCTCACGCTTTGGGTTTAAACCTCGATTAGCACCGACTGCAGCGACATGTATAGGTGACTGCTAGCTCATGGCTGTATAGTGGTTCGAATTGGACCGCCACGTTTTCAAAACCTTACCTTTATTAAGTTTGTGTTATCGTATCGTGCCACCATCCCAGCGAAGAGAAAGGACAAGCCTCAACAAAGACCGTAAAGTCACTTGCAGTCTTAAATTCTTTGTTCACACCGTCTGATGAATTGCATCAATTCCCAAGTCATCACGCACTTACATGGCTGGATGAGCTTTTGTGTGGTCCCGGCTCCCGAATGCTTTCATCCTAGTGCGGCACGCATTTCCATTTTGCAGGTTTTGTGAACTCGCTTGTGCAAACGGAATGGACATTTTCCGCGTTTTTGATTCCATGAATTACGTCCCCAATTTGAAGCTGGGCATGGAAGCGGTCGGAGAGGCGGGGGGCGTGATTGAGGGGGCGATATGCTACACCGGTGATCTGTCAGACGTCAACAGTGGCTCCAAATACAATCTTGACTATTACCTCAACCTTGCTGACGAGCTGGTGCGGATAGGAACTCATATACTTTGTATAAAGGTGAGATCAATATATATATTTTGGGTGTTTCCTGACTTGTATTGCCAAATTTCGACAGAGTCATAGCACAGGCTTCTTAAAAACAATGTTGATAGTTTTCCGCTTGATGCTCGGCACGAAAGGAATAATGACGAGAAAAATCTGGAAAGTTCGCTTGTTTGTGCCTTCCTAAATTGTGCTTAACGGGATTCATCCACGTTGGCGTAGGAAACCGGTGGTGGGGCTAAGCAGTCACCCTTACGCGCTGATCCGCTCTGACTAAGGACTTGCAAACAAAGCATGCTCTCGTAGCATGAATAATTGAGTTTAGTTCAACGAGTTTATTTTAGCAACGAGTTTAGTTCGGTTTAAAAGGGTAATGAGTCAACACTGTCGCGCAATAGAATTTTGGTTCAATCTCAATAATAGTATTTAAAATTGAGGCAACGTTACGTATCGCTCCAACAATTCGTCTGACAGAAACTTTACTGAGACCGTGGTAATTCAGTATCAGCTATCATTCCTATCATCTGTGAATTCACACTTCTTGTTCGAAACAACGAGAAATATATTCACAGATAAATTTAACCTCAACTACACTATCAACTGCAACAGCTAGTAGTTCCGCTTGACCTTTACGGCTTCCAACGACAAATAGTTATTTGCCGGATGAACTAACGCAAATACATTTAACGCAAATACATATAAACTTAATCTTATCTATTTCTCTCGGTCTCTTTAAAGATTTTTAGGTGATGTTATCGTACAGTATGCTGACCGTAGAATATTCTAGATAATTTCAGTAAATATTACGATGGGAATCGCCATGATGTCATCAGTACAAACTTTCGAGTTTCACCAATGGCGGTGTAATCAATATGTTGCAAACAAGTTTGGCAAAATATAGATTTCAGTTACCTAACATCAACATAACAGTATTAAAGCAGCTGCAAACTTTTAGTCGTGACAAACATCACGATGTTTCGGTCGCGGAAAAACTTTGCAGTTCAACGAAAACCAACGTTGTGTGCTGACTCGCTTCGAGGTAGCCAGTGTCTGCACGGTACACTGCACTACAAAGCATTGTTAGCAAGCTGGAAATATAACAGCATAGTGCTTTTCCTGAAAGCACTGTAACATAGTACGTGTGCGGGTATTGAGCATAGCCCAATCATTGCGAACCGATGTCTTACCACTCTAAAGTGCTTGCGATTTTATTGCAACTTCCAGCTTCTTCAAAAGTTGAAGAGCAAACTTAGTATTAGTCAATCGATGCTCATGCTTGTATTCAACTAATCGTTTTCGTTATAAAAATAGCGTCATCATTTTTCTTATTTAAATAGCTTAAGATTCGTTCTTTTTCACCAGCATGGAATTCTCTGGCATCATTGTGATTAACTTTGACCATTCAATTACAGTTTATCCATACTTGGCTATTTTCAGGACATGGCCGGCTTATTGAAGCCCCAAGCAGCTCGAATCTTAATATCAGCGTTACGCGACAAGTATCCTAACCTTCCACTATGTGTGCATACTCATGACACAGCCGGTGCAGGTGATTGAATTAGCGTTGTTTCAAATTAAATTGGAGAAAGCGTTTGAAGTGTACCAAGAAATAAACTGCGGAAAATGCTAGTTATTGCAATTTGGGTTAGTGGTACGGTTTGCTAAGACTTAAGCTGCAAGCTGTTACTGAGCAGGCTGTGGCGATTAAGGACAAAGTGATAATTTGTTTGTACAAACGATCTTTGTTCCCCTGGTTGTATCGACGTGTATTCGAACCCAACCCGTGCCTTATAGTATCAGGTTAAAACATATGTTGTTCTTAGGCTGATCCAATTTTGCTCCTTTGTTGCCATTAGAACGAGTTTGGTTTCAACATGGTTTAATGCATTTCACTCTGCAATCATTTGACAATGCTATATTCACGATCTCTTGGTTTAATCCACGGGGAGTTTACGGCACCGTGGCCCCCCGCCATGCCACCACCCATTGCAAGGGCCGCACCACACTTGTGCCAATTCTCACTCGCTGACAGTTCTACTCTGTAGGAGTGGCTTCGATGCTGGCTGCTGCTGAGTCCGGTGTTGACGTCATCGACGCAGCGATCGACTCCATGTCCGGGATGACGTCACAGCCGAGCATGGGCGCTCTGGTGGCATCGTGTGAGACAACGCGCTATGACACAAGTAAGTGCTCGAAATAGAAAATCTACTGTGATGACGGTTTCACTTGCGGAGTCCACAAGTTCACTCTATTGAGTCTGTTCGTGAGATATTGCGTCTGTTCGTGCGATATTGTGTCTGTTCATGCGATATTGTATCTGTTCGTGCGATGTGGAAAATGGGAAAGATGGATTCGGAAGGGATCATGCATTAACAGACCATAGTGAGACAACGCTGTTTTTCAAATTGCAAGTAACTTGACGTGAATACCTTCGCTTTCGTCCATGGGGACAAAACCGATCTCGTTTGCTATATTCCGCCGTAGTAGCGGAGTCTGTCGCGGTAAATATATTATGTACAAAGTTATATCAAGAAGAAGAAACGTTAAAAGTACACCAATGCAGCGTGCAAGTCAAAACCGGCTTTTCCTGTTTTTGTACAACACGATGAACATTAAATAGCTCGTGAAACTGTTTTTTTGGGTTTGACTGGTTTATTTCTTTTTAGAACTGCCAATGGATATGATTGGACAATACAACGAATACTGGGAACAGGCTCGACAGCTGTATGCTCCGTTTGAATGCACTGTCACGATGAAGTCTGGCGATTCGGGTGTATATCAGCACCAGATACCAGGAGGCCAATACACCAATCTACATTTCCAAGGTTAGTTAGTTTTCTGTTATTAACTGCCATTTTTTGTCGCTTAGCAATAGCAATGGTTAATTCAGCGAATTTTAGCTTTCCCGGCTATCCGGTAGTCATCAAGTCCAGCCTTCTGATTTTTGACGCAAAGAGGTAACCTGTTGCATAAGCAAATATGTCTTCGTTTAGACTTGCGGATGTTCCCCAATAACAAGTTGATATCATTGAGCTGAATCATTCGGATGAATTTTTTCGGTGTTTGAGGAGAGCAATCGCGACAATTTTCCTTCCACAGCGTTTTTATGCTCCGGACTCGCAGGATGGCGAAGGTGGTTTGCTGTTTCGGTGCCAACAGCGGCTCCGTGCTCAGGCTCTTGCGTATATCACACAACAAATTTATAATCAGCTCTATCCCGTGCTTCACCGGGGGTAGAATAGTAAGGCTGTTCCCCCAACATGTCGTAAGACGCGACTTTTGGGTACCAGCTTATGTTAGCTAAGGTTGGGGACCCCTCGTGTCTCAAAACTGAGGTTGGAGGTAAGCAAGGGCATGCTCTCCGTAAAAGACAAAAAGCTTCAAAAACTTACCTCATGAAAAAGTTTGTTAAAGAATTGGCCCCCAGTCCCCAGCAGCTCTTTATGGGCAGAGGGTGCGAGGAATCGTCGGGTTGCAGAAATTTGAAGTAAGATTTGGAAGTTGGAATGTTGGAAGTTTTTGTGGAAGTGGTACAGAAGTGTGTGAACAGCTAAGAAAGAAAAAAGTGGATATGTGCTGTCTACAGGAAGAAAGAGGGAGAGGGCAAGGAGCTCGATTTATTGGTATCAGAGGCAGTAGATATAAGCTGTGGTGGTCTAGAAATAATGATGGAATAGAAGGTGTTGGAATTTTAGTGATAGAAGAACTTTGCAAAAAGGTCGTAGAAGTCAGAAGAAAAAGTGACAGAGTGATGGAAATAGTGCTGGTTTTTGAGGAGGAAGTTAAAAAAGTCATATGTGCGTATGCTCTCCGGGCTGGAAGATAAGAGTGCGAGAAAGATCAATTCTGTGATGATATGGAAAGTGAGTGGGATTTGCAAAACCCTGGTGAAGTGGTTCTTGGTCTGGAGGACTTCAACGGACATGTTGGCAGACGCGGAATTGATGATTTTGAGGGTGTGCATAGCGGGTATGGAATTGGCAAAAGAAATGTGGGAAAAAGACTACTCGAGTTTTGTGATGAAAAGAAATTGTGCTTGGCAAACACATGGTTTCAAAAGAAGGAGCAGAGAAAATAACGTACACTATTGGTGGAAATGAAACTGAGATTGATTTTGTATTGATTGGTAAAAACAATAGAAAGTATTTAAAAGACGCGAAAGCCATCTCTTGGGAATTGCAGTATCGGCTAATGGTAACAGACATAGATAAAGAATGTTGAAGAAAGTAGTGAAGAACGAACAAGCTATTAGAAGGAGGGTTTGAAATGTGCCAAGTGCAGCAAGAGGGTGATCGCAAATTCGGTGATGTGCACAAAAAGTGGGAAATGGGTGCATGGTAGATGTCAGAAAATGTAGAGGGTGACTCAACTCTGGCAAAAGGTTTTATTTGTAAACTATGTGTTGATACAAAGGAACCAGGTGAAGAAATATCATTTTTTGACCAGGTTGACTTTGTGAAGAGTTTTTGTTATTTGGGGGACAGGTTGAACGCCAGTGGCGGAAGTGAAGCAGCGGTAACAGCAAGAACGAGAATTGCATGGATAAAATTTAGAGAATGTGGGGAGTTACTTTGTGGGAGAAAGTTTCGTTAAAAATGAAAGAAAGGGTTTATCAGAGTTGCGTAAAATCAGCAATGCTATATGGTAGCGAGACATGGTGTCTGAGGGAGAATGAGATGGCAATTTTGAGAAGAACTGAAAAAGCCATGATGAGAGCAACGTGAGGAGTTAAGTTGATTGAGAAAAGGAGCCAAGAACTTATGAGTTTGCTGGGTTTAAAGGATGCTTTGAATGGACCAGCCAGGGCGAGTGGAGTACGATGGTATGGGCATGTTTCGAGATGACCGTTGGATTTTGAAGTGGCAGGAAGAAGAGGGCGTGGGCGATCAAATATGACTTGAAAAAGACAAGTTGAAGAACATATCGATCAGATTGGACTGAAAAAGGAAGATGCCATCGACAGAACGAAGTGGCGTGATGGTATTTGCAAGCTTTCAAGAAACGTGAGGTAAATCCGGCGACCTGCGTTTACGCAGACAAAACCGGATTAAAAAAAGTGGATCTCTTTCTTCACATTTTCCTCCTCATCGTTTCAGTCGCTGAACGCCAAGCAGGAGATTCGCCATACCAGTTTCAAAGTTATTGATGTAACCCAACTAGGGATTTGTAATCAGCTCTACTGACAGTGTAAGCGAACACAATAACAACTGCACCATCGCGCCGATTCATGTCAATCAGTTATATCTTCATAGGATTCATTAGTTTCATATTTTGAGATGGTGCATGCTCTCACTAATAATTTGAAGCAACCGTAATTTCTTTTCTACTTTTCACAGCGCACTCGATTGGCCTTGGAGATCAGTTCACGAAGGTTAAGCAAAGGTACATTGAAGCTAATAAGCTCTTTGGCGATATAGTAAAGGTAAGACAGTCACAATACTTTTTTTTTTCGGTACAGTAGTTACTTGCCTTCATTTTTCTTGAAAATATTGTCGAAGAGCATTTCCAAGAGTTTTCTGTCCACCCGTTTCAGCTTTTTGCAGAACTCGGTGCTGTTATGTGAAGTCCGCTGATTTTCTATTTTATGCTTTGAAAGTCATTCTGATTCCTACTTACTCCCTCTTCTAGCTCAAGCTACACGGTTACTGCTGCAGTGATGGCAAGTTTCTGGCCAGTGCAGAGGTCAAAGTTAAGCTCCTTGTTTCTTCTACGCCAAAGGAAGCGACAGAGCTGAGAACAGCATTTAAAATTTTTGCTTTTCCTCACTAAGGATTGAACTAGATTTGACCGCACCACATGTTGTTTGCCACGCTAATTGTATAATAAAAATGTCAATGCAGGTGACTCCATCGTCCAAAGTAGTTGGCGATATGGCTCAGTTCATGGTACAGAACAACTTGTCTGCGGAAGACGTCGAGAAAAAAGCGGATGAGTTATCCTTCCCGCAATCCGTCGTCGACATGATGAAGGGCTTGATTGGTTACCCTCCTGGTGGGTTTCCGGAGCCACTTAGAACCAAAGTGAGTTTGGCGACGGAACGTTTGAATGCCATCGAATTGTATCTTGTTTAATGAATTGCAGAGCCAAATATTGCTGATCAACAGCGTTGAGAAATTGATTTCTTCAACATCGGGTTGAACGTTGAAAAAAAGCTGTTTTATCGAAAGCTTATCGCGAAGCAAACTTGTTTTTAGATTCTACGAGGACAGCCCGGTGTAGAGGGCAGGCCTGGGGAGTCTATGGAGCCTCTTGACTTTGAACAGTTGAAGCGAGAGTTGAAGGAGGAGTACGGAAACTGGATTACGGAAGAGGATGCAATGAGCGCTGCCATGTATCCAGCGGTAGGTTTGTTGCCGTTCAAATGTCAGTAGTAAACGATTGCGTAAAAGAACGCTTCTCATTGATTAACTTCCTTTGAAGCCAAATTTCCTCGGACACCTCGGCGCTTTCTCCCGGCGAAATACCGATTTTTGTTAAGGCGCATGTTTTCGAACAGCAGGTGCATTTGTTTTAGAGTTTTTTACATGGAAGAGACTAAAATTACTGGTAGAAGCGATAATTTTTTGTAGTCAAAAACTTGGGATGAAAACTAGAAAAGTACTGGGCAGTTGTTTTTTTTATCAAAGAATATAGAGATTAAAAGTTATATTAAAAGCCTCGATAATTAGGTAGTTTTACATTAACCGGAAACGACGTAACCCAGTAAAGCACCAGCTGCAATCTCAAGTGATTGTGATTTTTGCATTGGTCTGCCTTTTAACAATCGCTTTAGCGCGGTAGCAATCCTGGTTGCAAAGATATGCTGTTCCTGCAGTACTGAAAATTTCGAAGCAGGTCTGAACAATTTTTTGTGGGTAGCCTGTAAAAGCTATCCTGTAATGTTACCCCATTAGCCAGTAAGCCAAGGAAGATTGGTCATTGCTTGTTTCTTGTATTTACCAGGTTACCCACGACTTTCTTCGGTTTTACAAGAAATACGGACCTGTGGACAAGCTGGATACTCCTCGATTCCTGTTGGGTCCGCGTATTGCAGAAGAGTTTAAAGTCACTCTGGAACCAGGTATAATGTCGCAGCAAGTGCAGCCGTGTAGCTGTATTTTTGGCACGGGCGATTTGTTGCAGAACTGCGAGCGAAAATCGGCCTTAGCTATGTAGACATCAAATGATATTACAAAGCAGTGCTTTTTATCCTGTTTTTCCGAATACTAAAGGCTGGTTTCCATTAGAAGTAGATTGCAGGCGTGGCGTGAAAAATTCTTTGTTTCTCTATTTAGTTTTATGCGCGCAGCGAGAGCGGTCTCTCGCCCTGGCTGCGCGCATGAAACTAAATAGAGAAGCAAAGAATTTTTCACGCCACGCCTGCAATCTACGTCTAATGAAAACCAGTCTTTATGTGGTGTTGAAAAATATGCGGTCAAGTATTGCGTCGTCATCACTGCAATAATATAGCTTAAGCTTAGCTTTGGCGTAGAACGGTTGCGATGTAAATTATTCCTTCACAATAGGATGTCTGTGGCATCATGACTGTTGTAGGCACATGCTAAGCCGTATATTTGGCGGTAGAAACTCGTTGGTAATAAACTCATGCAGTGGTTTTGTCACCGTAGAATTTTTAAGGCTCCATCAAACGAATTGCGTTTAGACTTTTTTCGAGGCTGCCAACAACGCTGGTGCAGCGCATTTTTATCGCAGTACTGCAACCAAGCGAATAAACTTGCTTGTAAAGCTCTTTTCCAAGGCCAAAACGATAAGAAAGTGATGCGAGTATTGAATTTGCCATCTGAGCCAGCATAAGCTGTCGCGAATTTATCAACGCAATGTGCACAGAAAGGAAGAACCATATGAATTTTTTCCTAAAAGCAATTTGCAAACAGAATCACAAAGTCTTTGTGGCCGTGCGAATAAAAATTTGTCTATCGGTCTGTCCTGCGTGTTGCATTGTTGCTGCTGCCATGCCTTAGTAGTGCCGATCAATTTGCGAACAAAATACTAGAATCTTTTGCTTTTGGAACCGGCGTTGACTAATTTTGGGTCGTACTATCGTTTACTGCCTGGGTAACATGATGACCGACTTGTAGGCAAAACGCTTCACTTTAAGCCGCTTGCTATCGGAGAGCTAAAACAGGACACCGGGGAGCGCGAAGTATTCATGGAATTAAACGGTCAGCTGCGATCAATTATTGTGAAAGACAAAGAAGCGTTGAAGGTAAGTGCTGCGACGTTGTGGTTATCTGGGGGATCGTTTTGCGAGATGCAACATTTCACATTTTGATTTCGTATTGTGCGAAGTTGAACAACCGCTGTCGTCACACACTGGTTTGTTTTTGCGTGTCTGTCGTGCTCGTGCCATGGTCATATTTTTATGAAGACGAAGCAAAATGTTGTCACGTGTTTTTGCCGTATTCTTATTGTCGGCAACGTCAGCGAGAAAACAGTTTCGTCCGTACCTACCGGATTACATACAGTATTAAAGCTCCTCACCTTGCATGTCGTCAGGGTTTCTTCATATCTTCATCGTAAGGAGGAGAAAGAATCACCGTAGATGCCGACAAGCCTATTTCGATCCGTAAAACCTCTTAGAATGATGACCATGATCAGAAGGATCGAACCAAGCAAGGAGCTGAATGCAGTTCTGTAGTTTTAAATCATTAATCTGAAGCGTGTTTTTTGCAGGAAATGCACTTCCATCCCAAAGCTCAAGCAGGCGTCAAAGGTTCGGTTGGCGCACCGATGCCTGGTGATATTTTAGAAGTGCGAGTTGAGGTGAGCGGGAACTTTTTCGGCGACGTTTTCTGGCTTGAATCCGCTCGGTTCTTTCTGGTTTTCTGCTAGCGAGTTGTTTACGTTTTGTCGCAGACAAACCTTTGTGGTTTTGCAAAGAACAAGCTTGCACGATCTTGTTTCGGGGTTTGCACTACTATCACGAGCTCGGCAAGTACAGTATTAGCCGCAATTACCGTAACCAAGTAAAAGAAATATCTTTAAATGTCCCATAGCTTAACTCAAACAGCACGTGGTATGTCAGATAAAGTTGCAATCTTACTACGCGATCAAAGACGAAGCATACAGGCGCTAGTCGACACCAGTAACGGAAAATATGGTGCTTTGGTGCTGTACTTTATGAAACTTGGATTTAAATTGTAGACTTGCGTAGTCGCTGAATTCCGCATTGAAATGCCTGAAAATATGACGTTTTTCAGGTCGGTCAAACGGTTAAGAAGGGTCAGCCGTTGTTGGTGATCAGTGCTATGAAGATGGAGATGGTTGTAGCCGCTACCAAGGATGGTGTTGTAAAGGAAGTGGCGGTGATGAAAGGCATGAACGTTGCTGGTGACGATCTGTTGGTTGAAATAGAGTGATATAAATGCACAATATTTACTCGTTATAACCTCACTGCATGAAGCTTTTGATTTAATCCATGTTTAAGGTTGATGAAGCGCTTTTTCTTTTTTTGTTTGCTGGCTATTTTGCAAAAACTTTTTCAGAGAAGTTTCTTTAGCTGAAATTTGTTATCGTTAAAGTGAAGCTTATTGTTTTTATATTGTACTGCTGCCCGTGTGTTATTAGCACTGTTTTGACGTTCTTGTGCCCAACTTGCAAATGAAATACTACGATGCATTTTTGAGGTTATAATTTGCCGCATGTCGTGATTATGTGCAAGGTATTCCGTTTTTAAATCAGCTTTTCCGGTTTGCTCTAGAAAAAAGCTCGTATTATTTGCTGCAAAAAATAAGAAAACATAAACTGAGACTACAGCTATAGCCGTCTGACCATTACCTTAATCATCATGAAGCTTAATTTGAATCCCTGAAAAACTAGTGTTTTCTACTAAATTATTGTGCATTGTTTGTCTTCTGGTTTACTTTCCTTTTTTTCTCCGTTTTGCGCATAATGTGTGGTTTTACGGTCATATCTCTTACATTGTGGGGAGACCTTGGACTACCAGGAAGTACGTAGCAGTAGGTAGTAGTTGGCATTGAGCGATTGGCGATAGTTGTTATTCAGTTAACTTGAATGTGCAATATGAAATCATAAACTTAAATTGTTATACACAAAGTGGTAAAATGTCGTAGTGTCTGAAATGAGATGCAGTTAATTATTTCCAAAATACGTTTTTTGTGAAGCTTTGTAATTTTTGACTACTAACATTTGTGCTGTTATTAATACATACCCCTTGCCTTTTTTCTGAAACGTGTGTTACCTAATAGCCTATAACCTGAGTCTGCTGGTCCGGAACACGCCAGCCGTGGATCGTTTTTAGGATGAGTTCATAACTTTCGCCAAGGCGATTCAGCGGCTAGCTGTCACGTTATTTTGGCGGGATCGTTGAACCGGTGGGAAAGGCACTTACGACAGTTGCTGTTGTTTGGTGCCTTGTAGAAATAAACAACGGTAGCAGTTGTGGTTTCCCCCCTAAACTGGTCTGATCACGTGGCTGTTTCAGCATACCAACAAAACATTATTCCGTGGCCGAAGGATAAAAAGACAAAAAAGTTTGCTGGTTTTAAAGTTTAAGCCCTCTGGAGTAAAGCTAACGTTAAAAAGAAACCAAGTAGAATGGTTGTAGCCCAGCGCTTCGCAGTTTGTCCGCGGTGTTGTTGAGGCTTGGCTCCATCTTTTAAAGACCGCCTGTTACGAAAAACTTAATCAAATCATTTCAATGCAACTTTGATGTGAATATTTGTGGCATGAAACAAGATAAAACTGATAAAGAAAATTACATTTTGCATCGTGGAAAAACTAAAAACTCTAACACTGCAGGCTAAACGTCAAGGTAAGCGAAGTAACCAGAAATTTAATTGATGCTTCTTTGGCTTGGTCAAGAATGTTTCTAGGAACTTGGTTTTGGTAAAAGTTCGACTCCAAGAACTAAAAAAATGTCAATGAATCTAGAATCAAGTTTTCGCTCATTTTGTTGTTTTAGTTTCACATAATCGTTTGAAGGTTCACACCGACATAAGCCACAAACATATTGAAAACAATTTACACGTATTGCAAGCAATGCCCCCAACCCAATTTGACGAGACCATCCCTGGACGCGTTTCATCCTCTTGAACTCCTCTGAAGGGTTTGGTTTGGGGAGCGGGACAGGCTCTGCTGAGTAGTCCAAGAGGATGAAACGCATCCAGGGATGGTCTCGTCAAATTGGGTTGGGGGCATTGCTTGCAATACGTGTAAATTGTTTTCAATACAATGTTTGTGGCTTATGTCGGTGTGAACCTTCAAACCATTAACTAACCTTGCATAACGTCATCTAATTTCACATAATCAACTGCAACTCCTGCAAAGGCTTTAGGCCTATTTCAAACCAGAACAAAAAATATCGCTTCAAAATTGAAAAAAGTCCTCAATCTAATTGAAGGAGTAGACCACTTGAGGAGATACTGGAAAAGAACCCTCCTTTTGAGACAGAACTTCGCTTTAATTATTCACCGTTTTTTTCGGTAATTTTCCAGTCAAACATTAAAATATATTCAAAGGGACTTAAAAACATTATTTTGATCGAAACAAAAATTTGTAATGTCCTAATTGTTTTACAACCTATTTTATCTACTTTTGCAGCACCAGCAAACGCAATGCCTATCCAATTGTCAATTTTTCCCAACACATCTTTATTGTCTCGTAGCAAATGATCTTGCGCAAGGCTAAAGGCTAGTTTCGATTAGACGTAAATTGTAGGCGCGCGCGTGCGCTTCTCTAAACAAAGAAACTAAAAGAATTTTTTACGCTACGTCAACAATTTACGTCTAATGGAAACTAGCCTTCTCTTTTTCTTTCATGTTTAATGTTTCGCATCGTTGCTGCAGGCCTGAACTTTTGATTCTGTTTCAAGCAAGCAGCGGCGGCAATTTACTTTTAAACCAAAGCGCAAAATGCAAATTTAGTAGTTGTGTGTTTCTGCTAACTAGTGCAGAAAAGTGTAACTTTGCGGACATATGTTTGAGCAGTAAAATTTAGCAGTGCAACGATTTTTTGTAATTTTCGGTTTTGTGTTAGAGACAAACCTCCATTGTCGCTGCCGAAAAAAGGAACATGGAGTGCCACTACCGAAGTTGATGTCAAATTACAGTTCAATTTATTTCAAAATGACGTCTTGTGCAATAAACTGCAGTAAAACCCCAACAAGCGGACCACCCACGGGAGTACAATAAATAGCACGGTGGTTGAATTATCGAATGTTGCTTGAGCGCGATTAGCAGAAAAGTATTCGGTTCCTCAGTAAAGTAGTCGTGATAACGGATTGGTTTCGTTATCAAGATGGTCTTCTACGGAATTTCATTGTAAATGGGAAATAGGGTAGGGAATTTTCTACATCAGGAAGCGTCTTAGACAATTTTAGCTAATGTTTAAATTTTGATAAATTTTATTTTGTTTAAAAATGTATCTATCGAGAATTGAAACAATTGCTCCGCATTTTGCTTCGGATTTTGAATTTTAATTTATAAGAAAATCTTTGCTTTAAATATCACCTGAAGTTACGTTGAGACAATTGGCAAGTTTTGCCTGCTTTTTGCTCTAATATACTTTGTTATTCGCCAGCAACATTGACAGGTTTGGTTAATGATATCATAGAAGAATGAACGAAGGGGCAGGCTATTTCGCGTGGTCAGTATACGCAGCTCCAGCTAAACGCAAGTTCACAACAAAATCCTTTTCACTTTTTAGGGCATACAAAACGCTTGGAACTATAATTATAGCGTCAGGACATGCAAGGAACCATTAGCTGATTGGTGACACACAATCTGAAAACATTTATTGGTGTAACATAGTTACTAAATGCATTCCCATTTACATCTCCAAAACAGTACTTAGATTAGCTTGACGCTTTGCTCGGTAGCATTCGCAAAATTATGCTCGACAGTTTTTTGCAAAGTTTAAATAGCGATTTTCACACATTTTGTTTGCGATTTCGCACTTGCGCGGGTAGTTACGCACTAATTGAAATGACAGAGAAAACCACCGAGATTAGTAGAAGGGGCCAATGGGCAACAAAATTGGCAATCATTGGTTCAAATCACCAAAAGTCGATTCAAATTAATGCAGAATATGGTGCCGTTTAGCGTGGTTTTGGACTTCTTTTGCCACTGCCCGCAACTTTTGTTTGAAACTGCAGGTAAAAACTTGTGCGACAACGCATAAACTCGACTGCGTAGCAGCAATATAATTCTGATGAAGCTTTTGTACAATTGCTGTAAATTGCCAACCGCGTTTGTAAAAGCGGTGGTGCTTCTGCAAAACGGGTTGACGGCACAGAACAGTTGAAAAATGCAATTTTTGATTGATTAGTGAATTTTTTACTATTGGCAGCACCAAAGAGTGATTATTTAAACATGATCGAAAAAAGAATGAAGGTGACCGAATTGTGATGGTGGATTTCGGTTACCTGACGGAACAGAAGTTTTGAAAAAACCTAACATGCATTTTTGCTATGACATTTTACTATGCAATCTATCTATAAAAAATGTAAACATTACTCTCTCAACAAGCGCCTTTAAGGGAAACAGCTCCCAGTGGCGTATGTAAAGAAGGTTTGGGGGTCAATCTGCCATGAATACTGTTGGTATACAATTTTTAAACTTAAAAAAAATTCATGCATACATTTGCCTAAAACTTGTTTTAGAAAGCAAGAAAATGCGTATTTTTTAGTGTAATTGTCTAAAATTTTTCCGGGAGAGGATGCCTGGGACCACCTAGATTGATCATGTCTTTGGCATTCTTGACGAGTCAAAACAAAACCCTCTTTATGGCAAATTTCTTCGTAAGCCACTTGCAACTGGAATCCAATGATTTACCCTGTGTTCTATGTGGCTACTGTTCTTGCCAAGCTCATATGCACAAGTTTATTTATTGCCAATATAAGCCATGATAAACACTGTTAAGACAAAACACTGCGATAATACAAGCACAAAATTGTGCGACAAGCCATTAGCAGCACCCAAGATAATTTCAACTGATTACTTCATCCAGTAATTCTGCATCCACATGATTGGGTAATGTTACTTTTAACTCTTTATCGTGAGCCATCGCACTTTTGATGGTATTAAGTGCGTTTGCGTTCCCAGACCAAGCACGCCTGGCAACCTTGAAAAAAGAAGGAAAAATAAAGCTTTAGTTAGGAAAAATAAAAGGTCCCTGTCTACATCTACAAACATGACTCAAGGGTACACATACATTAGCTGACAATATGAGAAACTGACATTTTAACTTCGAGCTAGGAATGATGCAGAAGCCTACCGTTTAGAAAAGATGGTAAATAGTATTATCTACTTTTGGCATTTAAAATTGCGGAAAAATAACAAGTTAAGCTCATTGATTTTCATTTAAAACGTTCGCAAACAAAATTATTCGGTTTCTACGCACCCCGTTGCTGACGTCCCAACCAAGCATGAGTTGTGCTTTCTTCTCGGCCGAGTTGGTCCCGTCCAGAAGCAGTCCAAATCCACCGTTGATCACTTCGCCCCATCCAACCCCACCGCCGTTGTGCAATGCGACCCATGTGGCTCCACGGAAAGAATCTCCAATGCAGTTTTGAACCGCCATATCTAAACAGAATTTGTTTAATACCGAATCGAACATTCTCGAAGATTTCTGTAGGACATTCTTCAGAAATGCTCAAAAAGATAGGATAGAAGCGAACGGCATTCACATCCAATAGTTGGAGAGTTTGTAAAATCGATCTCCTGCCTTGCAAAAGCTGTACACTTTAGTCATTTTCTTTCTAACGAGTTACTTTGATAAGAGCAGCGCTAAAAGCTTCTGGAATTTTCTACAAATTAAAATCTTTAAACTTCGCACGACATCGTTCACAAGACATATGGCTAAAACTAATTTGTAGCACCGACAGCAAATTTTGATGAAAATATTTTTATTTTTTTTTCTCACCTGCACAAAATGCCGATCCGTCATAAACGTTTGAGGTTTCGCGGAAAGGACTGTCTGTTCCGCTAACATCGTGATGATCACGGCTGAGCACAACAGGACCACGAAGGCGACCACTTTTGACTGCCTGATAAACAAAATTGTTTTCAATCCAACCAGCTAACAAGACTAAGATTAACTGTGACTTCAGGAAAAATGGAGAAAACCATCCATAGCAGCTCTCGTGCAAAAGTCTATCAGAAACCAGACAGTATCAAATCTCAGAAAAGTGTTCAACAAATATTTGAAGAAAAAATTAGTGAGAGGGAATACCTTAGAGTTAATATCTTTAAACTGCAAGGTAATCTTGAGTTTCAACACCAACACTTGCATGTCGCTGTAGTCGGCGCAACCATAGTTAGAACTTTTTTTCTTCCGTCACAGGGAAACACATGTCGGTTGCTCTAGATCACTGATTTTCAACCGGTGGGCCATGGCCCACTAGTGGACCACAGCACGTAAGACGGGTGGGCCACTGGCGTCTGCATACTTTAAAGATGAGTTTGCATGCCGAATGAGGTCGAGAAATACTGGTTCCCGTGAACAACCACATGAACCAGCACCCATGAACTGGAGGCGCAGTGACCTTATTTTCCTTTGTAGATGAACTCCGATTCCACCTGCGAACCGGCCACCCTTGGTACTGGGGAGGATCTTCTTAATATTTGTTTGGAGATCACCTCCGCTGCCAGGAGATCTGACGCTGACCCCAGCGAGATTGTCATCATCACACCAAAGTAGTTACGAAAGTGGGCCGCAAATATCTGTGTCCGCTTAAAGTGGGCCACGGCACGAAAAAGGTTGAGAACCACTGCTCTAGATCATTGTGTACCGACCTGATTCTGAGTTGCCAAACAGAGCAATCAGCCAAGCAAAGCAGAACAGGCAGTGCAATCAAGCAGAGAAAGTTACAGTAAAGGAGACTTTGCCAAATCCACAACAACGTAGCCATTTTGAGGTCGAAAGCAATCAATGGCACCATACAGGCCGCCATGAACTCTCTGTCCCCAAACTTTCCGGCGACTCAATTAAAGCAAAAATTTAATTCCATAAGTATCAGCAACCTAATCTATTGTGAAGAGCTTTCTTTGACGTTACGTTTTGCTACCTTTTGCATCAAATGTGAGTGAAGACCCTTTTTTCGAGTCCAAGTTTTTCAAAACTACCGACGATCACGAGAAAATTGTTGGCAACCCCCCGGGTCACGACCCACAGTCTGGGGACTACCGCTCTAAACTACTCGATCACATTGCCGACAAATCTAAAGCACAAACTTCGAAGCAAAGGATTATGACAAACCATCGAACGACCTCGGTATTAAATTCGTCACTTTGATCATGTGACAAAAAAATTTCACCACAGAATGGGAAGACGGGATAAAGTGACTGAGCTTATTCAAACTAGTGGAGTTAGTAAGAGCAGCTGAAGATCAAGTCATGTAGGCTTGCAGGCAGCTTTAAGGTTTGCTGTGTTTTGAGCTTCAAAAAACCGAATTTAAAAGATTTACGTACAATGCACGAACCTGATTGAATCTGGTAGCGATTGTAATTCTTCCAATTTGGTCAGAATACAAGATGCGAGCTTGTGATCCAACCACTAGATTGTGCTGCGCAGCTTCCCTTACCCACTTTAAGTTGTCGGAGTATTGCTGCTTGACACGCTCCGAGGTACTCTGGACATAAAATAATAACCGATAACTAGTAATGTAAAAGCCTGTGATGAGTAACAGGTTTAGAAATTTTGTTTTCAAGAGCGCAAATGTTCAGGAAAAATGTTAAAAACTTCTTTCAAAATGTTTGGAAGCGGATGCATAGATAAATTTTCAAGCCATTTGGTGAAATGAACACCACTCATACTTTCCCTCTCATTAAATCTCACTCATTCTAATCGTCTCGTTCCCTTATTAGACCACATTGCCTACATAGTCATTTTATGTAACCAATACTTAGGTAATGTACTAATCCATGCATCTGTGTGGATATCCTTTCACAATATCCAGTACGGGAGTAAAGAAGAGGCAAGTAAGGCAATGCATTGAAGACGTCTATCTTCATTGCCCTCGGAATCTTATCATATTGCATTTAAACTCCAAGGTACCCAGTTACGCTATAGCCTATCTTTTTGAAGAGGAGGCTTATGATCGATCCATGCCATTGAAAGCAGAGTTTGTGTTCTTTCAATAAACACTAAACCCTTTTTGTTTTCATAATTTGAGGAAACAAAAGAGCCCGAAATGACGTAGTGGTGTAAACATCTCCCTCAAATGCAGCAAGTTGCTGGTTTAAACCTTAAATGGGGCATGCCAAAGATTTAAAAAAAAATTTTTTTTATTTATTTATTTTTTATTTGCCATATTTATCCTCCATTCACGAGAAAGCGATGTATCGCTATGTTTCGGACGGTAAGTCCGCACTCGCTTGGGAGTTGCTATTTCCGGGTCACCTGTCTTCCGCATAAAGATGGGGCGTCCTGTTAAGTGCCTTGCCCAAGGACACATCAAGCGAACTTTCAGGCTTGTTCTCCACAACCTCCCATAAATGCCGAGCGCCAAGCAGGGAAGCTATAGATACCATTTTTTAAAGTCGTTTGGTATGACTTGACAAGGGAATGAACCCCAAGTCTACCGACTGCAATGCGGACGCTCTAACCACTACGCCATCGCGTCGGTCACTTTAAAAACTGTATTCCCAGCTTTCAAACTTGAAGGTCAACTGAAACAAAATGGCGAGAACAAAGCCCGCAATATCGCTTGTCGCACCCTTGGGAAAAGCACTTAACAGGATTCCTCCAGCTTTACGTGACAGAACACTGATAGGCTTCAGAAGACTATTCGTTGTGTTGGTCAAATTCAATTAAAAACAAGTAAACAGAGCGATGAATGAAGAATAAACAAAGGTTGCACGTACGTAGGACTTCAGAGTAACATCAATTCACCATTAAGTGCAAAACTCACTGATTCTACAAGCTCCTCAATGACTTCAGCAGCAATCTTATCGGTTTCCTTCAAGTCAGCTTCAAGACAAGAGGCGCAAACCCACCGAAACGGTCCAAAGCCAAGAGAAAATATGTCGCTGCGAAAGAATTCACAAACAGTTTTGTTTTGCTTTCATTGTAAAATAGGGCTGTGAAAAGCGGTTTTACCATCTATCAAACTGTTTTTGTACCAAAATCAGTTGTGAGCTTTGAGGTGTAGTAGTAAAGGCACTCGTCTCATTTCTGCAGAATCGGAATTTTAAAGTAGAGTTTGCTACTCGTCCTCATTGTGTAACACGGGTAGACAACCGTGTCTAAAATAGGGAAGCTGAGAGAAAAGAACCGGCCTCTCCACTCTCATCAGCATCGTGGGCCCAAAACAATGGGAACCTTAATATTTCCATCCCCAAAGCTCAACATAAAGTATAAGGCTACCTCTTTCCATCTTCCATTTAAAAAAACGAGATCGTGTTGTTAACGTGATTTATGAGCCCTGTCATTGGTTTAGTTGTTTTTGTGCCTTTAGTAAAGTGACTGTTAATGTTCTTGATGTCATAGTTGTTCGGAAGCTTTCGCCTTCTAAGCTGTTGTGTTTGCCGCCTCATTTAATAGATTGTCATTTGTAATAAGTGAGGAATAGGGATGTTTTGTAGTATGTGATGACTAATGAATTGTTTTTTATACTTCCCAAATTGTTTTCTATTACGTTCGACCCTTAATGGAAAACCGTAAGTTTGGTACGGTGAATCATTTATAAATTAATACGGCAAGTTGTTTTCTCTTTACTTAACGCCTGTTATTCTCGTTTCTTGTTAATGGTTATGTGACAATTTCGTTGATTGATCTCATATTTATTTGTGGATATAAATAGGCCTATTGACTGTTTATGAGCTCACTCTACTTTGGCAGTGTTTAGTATGGGGTGGTAGCGAATAGAAACCTAATATTTCATCACCAACTAATGCTAGTGGCAAGTTGTCTATGTATTTTGAAAGCGCTTGTCTGTGTCTTAAATCAATTGGGAAACAATAAACTGCTTGTATTGTCAGCTAATGCTAGCCTTAATTGATAATATACCCTTATTTCGCATTCGCTTATATCTTTATTTGCATGAATTGTATTTAGGAGATCTCTCAGTAGTCTTTAATATCTTTTAACAACTAGAGCCAGATACGTCTAGCGTGTCGCAATTGATGCGTGTGGTGCAGCTAATTTGTGAGCAAAATTTTCTGTTCTCCTTTAATACAGTCTTCATGTTCTGCAAGTTGGTGTGTGCTCGTGCGTCGAGGATCTCTGATGAGCAAGACAATTAGAGACAGGATCTCCCAAATAGAAGCAGCAGTGAAACGGCCAGTATAGCGGTTCCTCACTGCAACACGTGTATTCTACAGTATACCTATTGTCTGAAGGACCAATTTTTCTTCTACGAAACGTTGGCTCACAACATAACACATGTTGGAAACTGTTAATGAAAAGAATGATTTCACAACAGAAAACTTCAAATTTTGAACAGTTATCTTGCAGTATTTACGGCACGACAAAAATACTTGAACTTACAAGGCAAAGATAAACAAAACAAATGTTTAAGACGAATGCCTGGAGCAACATAAGTTTTACCATAGTTGTTGACATTAAAGTTATATATATTTCAGAAATTTCAAAATTTGCAGATTTTTTTTATCAATTAGCCTTGGAACTTGAAAAACAAAAAGCTTTTTAAATTTAGCCCCCGTAATGGAATTTGCTTTTCAACTTTGATTATTTATTTAAGTTAAACGTTAACAACATGTAAAAAGCTATTTTGCAAAATCTGATCTTAGAACACTTTTTAGTGAAATGTAATTACGAGGACAATGACTTCCGTCCCTTTTTTTGGGAGAAAGGAACTAATTGTTGGGTACATCCAGCAGGTCCCAAACCTCGAATTCAATGAAGCAAATAATAACCTGTTAATAGAGTTACGGAAATGCAGCAACCATTTCCAACTAGCTTCAAATATAGGCTGGTAGGTTTGCTACCGACAAGACGGACTGCTATTGGTGAGTGCTCGAAAGTGGCCTTGCACAACATGCTGGATGCAGGTATGTATGTATTGTTGTCGTAAAACTAAGGTGGCCATCCTTCACTTCAGGTTAAATCTTCAGCAAACATAACCTCATAATGTCGCAGACTGACTCCCACTCTTAAATGTATTGCGTAAAACCTACTTTTTCAACTGAAACAATCAGCTTGCATTATCCATCAACGTAAACACGAGAAAATCATCTTACCCCATTATATGTTGCACGTAAGACGGGTAACGAAAATTGGTTGTGCTTGCTTTGCAAGTTGTAACGCCTTCTTTCAAAACATCGGCGCCGACATTCTTCGCTTCAAGTAAGAAAGCGTTTCCATAATCCCAGAAATACATCCCAGCACTAGATAGCTTGTTCACGGCAGCAACATGGCGACGTAGTCTGTAAAATATAATGTTGGATGTATGGAAACTTGTTTAGGTGAATCAAAGATCCAAAAAAGGTTAGGCTTCAGGATTTTGTTTTCACAAAAACACCGTTCTTGTTGGCATATTTGCTTGGCTATGTTATAAACATTAAATGTTATAGAATTCTCAATGTCACGGTTAAATCTTTAAAAAATATCTCTCACTTCCATTACTGCCACCAAAATAAGCTCCATATCTAACAAAACACCACGCTTCTTTTGCAAATTAACCCTGCGTCACCAAATACAGGCCAAAAAAGCCAAATATAAACCTGTTGTGCTTTAAAAATGTCGCCTATTCAGAAAAGTCTTAGATTTGTTTAAAAATCTACTATCTGTGGAAAACGCAGCTTGCTATTCCGTACTAATGTATTTATTTATCGCCCAATTGTGTGTCGGGTGTAGTGTAGTCTTATAATTGGTGTAGTCTTATAAGCTTACAAACGATAACTGTTAAAGCTTTTTATCTACACAACCACAATTGCAAGTGCTTCAATGCTATGTTATTATAACCAGCTTGTTAGTGTTCGCATGACACTTGAACCTTAGTTTGGAGAGATGTTGACAAGATAGCAGCGACGGGACCAGTTTTACAAACGCCTTTTCGTGGAAAAGAAATAACTAATCTTCAAACTCGCTATTGTTTACGAAAATTTTCTTTCCAAAGCCTTCTGCTTAAAAACTTCGTATTTATTGGTTTAAAACCCTGTATCAGTTCGTTACAATAAAGCTCAAACGGTACAGTGTGCTCTTACATGAATTAGGTATAGCAATGTCAGAGGTTAGTAATACAGAAATGATTCAAATACAATTAATCCATATCTATAGAATCTACGTATACACACATATATATATGCAATCTAATATAGCAATGAAGATCAATAATACTCACGACGTTTTTACGGATTCTTTGAACGCTTTTGGATCTGATTTCATTAGGAGTTGCGATTCTTGAAGCGTCTTTCCGACAGGGTAATACCCTCCGTTGTACGGGTTGTGCAGCGAGGTCTGATCCGAGCCCAGTTCCACCAACAATTCTCCATTTTCTTCGTAATACTTCACCAAACGTTCCCTAAAGCAAATCAATCCCTGATTTCCTCTGCTCGGAAAATTCTAAGCAGTAAACTTAACTGAAGTAATGTCTGGCAATTCATGTAAAATATTGAAACTTTGAAATTCCAAAGCGGACGTGGACAATTGCTCTACGTTCGATGCAACTGTCGCTTATTTCCAAAGTTGCTAGTTGAAGCGTGCGAAAATTCCAAAAAAGGGTCCAAAAATAATCAACAAAAATGGCAATTTTTGTGCACAAAGCCCAAAAGATTCTAAAATTTTTTGTCATATACCACACAATCAATTTCTGAAAAAATTAGGCGATATTCCTTTATTGTGGTGTCTTTGTTCAAGGTAAAAACCCAACTTTTGTATTCAGATCTCCGCACAAAAAAACCTCTTCAAATTTTTTTCAAAAATCCCAAAGTTATGAGTTTCCACACCAAAATCAAATGGCTTCTCCAAATATCTCAGCAAAAAATAACCCCAAGATTTTACCAAAATTCCAAGGATTGCTTTCAGCCAATCAAAGATTTTTCCTAACAAATTTTGTGAAAAAAATCCTAGAACATTTCAAGTGGCCTTGAAAATGCTCAAGATCTTGAAATAAATTCCTCAAATGGACAATTATGCTTGTTCGGCAAGTTCGAAAGATAAAAAGTGCATTCCAAAACAATTGCTAACTTTCATGTTTTTAGTTCGCAAAATGTCCATTGGATTTCGTGGAAACTTTCTTTACATTTGCCTTGAGGAAATGGGGAAGAATTTTTGCTTATCTTCTTTTCAATGCAGAAGTGCACTTACCATAAGTCGACTACATTTCCTAAGTATCCAATACTGACTGCTTCTTTCTTGGCTCGTCCTTCAACAATCATCTGAAGAACTTCTTCCAAGCTTGACGATTTTTTCATCAACCAGCCCTGATTGTATCTCTTGTTAAGAGCTGTTTCATCGATCTAAAAACATACGATGCGACATATCGCAAAAGTTCACGTATAGAACCTGGCACACAATTTAACATTTCTTCAGATGCTCCGAATTTAAATTATAACTCCGTTATCCTCTGCAGAAGCGGATCTAGCATTTTTAGCTTGGAGGAATCCAGATTGTTTAAATTGCTACGAGTGCTAACGTCACAAGTAGTGGCCATTACTAGCGTATAAGCTTTGAAAAATTTGGAGGGAATGCGACCACCCGATTTTCCCCTTTAATCCATTTCCTCTCCAATCTAGGGAAAACTTGCACTCCTGCGCGCAGAACAAGCGATGTTCAGACAGGCATCGGAGTTATCAACTGTCTTTGCGCAGCGCTCTTCTATCACAAATATTGCCCTAAAGTAAAGGATATGTTCGTAATGCATTTTCCAAGTCTCAAAATTCAAAAATGTTATTTGGCTTGGATAAAGAATAAAATGAACGCTTGAAATGATGGAGATTGAATACGCACCCGTAAAAAATTTGTCATTGTTTCATAAGTCAAAATTTTTTGAGCAAAAGTAAAAGGTCCTCTTTTCAAAGCTCACCTCCGCTATTACGCCCACACAACCGGCAATGACAGCGGCTTTTGCTTGAGCTCCGCTCATTCCGCCTAATCCGCTTGTTACAAATACTTTTCCCCTTAAGTCATTGGATCCCAAGTAGTTTCTTCCTAAAAAGTGAAGAATGTCAATAATAGTCTAAAGAAGACCACAAAAAATAATGTATTGGCTTTCAAATAAAAATTTTGTTCGGTTTTACTTCTGCTCAGATTGGCTTTCAACATCATTGAAAAGAACCGAATTCAAACCAGTTCGGTATCTGACATTTGCCTTTGGAGCAGAAAAATAATAAGTTCGTTTCATAGAAAATCAATACTTTTAAAAATGAATTAGATTAATGAGAGTGAAAAACCGAGAATCGAACTCTGTACAGAAAGTATGACGACTATAATACTAAAATATCTTTAATAATCATAAAATGAACAGGATAAAGATAGGTTGTCAAGTCAATTTCTTATGCTATATCAGTTTCACGCTCGTTGAAAATGATTTTACTGGCAAAACTGATTTTACGTTTTCATGATTACACCAACCATGAAATTGTATTAAATTTGTTTCAAAATTCTAATTAACTAGATGGAAAAAAACAAAATCTTAATCTCAAGCTCGCAAGTTGTCACTTGTCGCGTTTCGCTGGTTGTTGCTCAAAAACTAAGCTACATAAAAAGGTGGGGGATCGCTTTTGTTACCACTAAAGCTAATGTCTCATTAACTTAATTTCTTGAGTTACTCGCATTCAATTGCAGCCCCAGACTCAGCCGCAAGCAATTGCTGATTTAGACTTACCTGCATTCATAACTGTGATAGTTGTACCATGCACAATACCCTGTGGTCCAATGTAGCAGTAACTACCAGCAGTCATTTGACCGTACATTGAAACACCCAAAGCAAACATTCGTTCATAATCCTCAGAAGATGAATAATTTGGAATCACCATGCCTACAGAAACCGTTTTGATAAAAAAAAAAAAAAACGGATTGCGAAGCACAGTTTTCAGTAATGACATCATTGAACCACTGCAACGATAGAGTTATGAATCAAAAACCAACCGGATACAACAGAAAAAATAGGTTTCAGAAAAAAGAATCAATTAGTCCCCAGCATAATCAATTCTGAAAGATTGAAGGCCGCCACTTGTCAGATTATTGAGTAGTAAACTGAGTAAAAACTCTTCAAATTTTCTTTAGGACAAGCTCTCATTTTTGAGTGAAGACGTTTTTGAGAAAGTCCATCGCTTCCGCGCTGCTGTTAAGAATATCTTAATCTACCAGTTGGACGCAGACATAACTTTTTCAAGAACTGCTGTTTAAAAAAAGAAGAAAACCTTAACACATATGTTTTAAAAAAAGGAGGAGAAGGAAACGAGACAATTTTTTTGGCAGCTTTATTCCCACTTAATCATATTTCTCAAATAACGTAAAAAAATTATTCACCGTTTGTAATTACAAGACGCGGAGAGGATGAGGAGCTTGGGAATAAACCTTGCGGATGTCCAGAACACATCACTAATGTTTGCTCATCATTCAGCTGCGACAAATATTTCATTGTGCACCAAAACTATAAAAAAATTGAAATTATTTATATAATCGTTTCAAATCGTCCAAGTTATGCTCAATAAATTTGCGCTGTTGGTTAACAAAACTCCTCTTTGTTCAGGTGAGAACAGAAAGAGGGGTCAGCCCATTACTAAATAGCAAACACAACTTATGTTTGAACAATTCCCCTTCCACACCTACGGAATTTTTGTTTAAAAACTTTCTGTTTTTATTTCACACGCGCTTTCAGGATAAGCTGGAAACAGTCTAAACCACAGCTTTTGCTCACCTGAGCCCAATTGCTGAACACTTGTCCATTCCCTCCATACGTCACAAGCTCATGAGGAAACTGAAAAAAATGACGGAAACCTGCCTTAAATGTTTGATCAGGTTATCAAACTAACTTTGAGTTGTAATCTCAGAATGTGAGAATTTTAGCAGACTAGGTTTGAATATTTTGCTGACATATTGACCTATAAATCTGCAATGTTTTTAGTGCCAAGACGAATTCTAATCAGCTGAGTTAATTTCACGCAATTTCATTTTCCACTTTGCGCCTTGCTAAGCGTCACGCAGGGGATCTGTGAATACCATTTAAAGATTGGAACCAAACTGCAGTAGCCTGTGGTCAAAATATCTACTCTTCTTCGTTAGAGCTTGATTTTCATTCTCTGACAGATCTCTGTGAAAACTCAATGCTAACGTCATACAGTAACAGTTTGACTTAAGTGAACAGAAAAAAATTGACGGTAGGGAAAAAGCCAGATGATTTTTTCCCAAACGCATTAAAATTGTTTTGTTGAACAAAAATCGGCAATTTTTATTTGTTTTTTGAGACGTAAATTGCCTAATGGGCTACCAACAAAATCTTTGGCCATTGCCTGTTTGGTAAGAATAACAATTCAGCACTCAACAAGTACGTTTTAACCACACCACAACAATAGAGACATCAAGCTGAATTCATAGGTAATGCAAGAGCAAAAAAATTCATAGGTAATGCAAGTCTCGAGTCCAAGTTCTCAGTTCAAAGCTTGTCCGGGTGTAGTATGACTTACAAACTTTCTAAGGCAAAGCAAAAAATCTGAACCTGTGCTACATTGTGATCCAAGTTGTTCATGATCATCAACATAATGGCAGCAGCATGTTTCGACTGACAAGGGTAATCATCAATTGAATACGACCTAAAAATATTCTCTTAGCTTGGTTTCGTAATCCAACAATTACAAGTTCAAAGTTCGCTTGGAATCTTCGGTGTTAAGATGAAATAAACCTTTTGCAATTTTGGTTGTCACAAGCAGCTATAAATCGGAGCCAGGTTCAATTTTACCACCGTCATCACAGAAAAAATGATAACTGTGTGCTGTGCATCGAAGAAACTGAGGGTGCAACATAGTGTTCTTTGCCAGTTGCGGTCCTCCCTTAGTTCAGAAATAAAGAAAGGTGTGATCGGCGACGTGGCCGAGTGGGTTGGGGCGCCGTGCTACAGCAACAATAATCGCTTGGTTGTGCGTTCAAATATCGCGATGACCAAGCTGTTGTTTCTTGTGAAAAAGCGCGGAACGTCAGTTTTCCTTTGTTTGGTTGCACTGCTAGAATAAAAATCCGCTGTACCAGCCCGCAATAGGCTATAAAACAAAACCAGTCTATAAAAGTGAAACAGTGCAAGGAGCAAACGTACTTCAAAGTGAATGTTGGAATAAGACGATACATGTAAATGTGTCCGTAGTTCACCAGCTCATTCATGAACTCTGGTGCAAGCAATCGATGGTGGGCAGAACGAAAATAACGGAGTGCATTTTTCACAGCGAGCTGTCACAATAAAAGTTGAAGCAGAAAATCTGATATGCAACGTTTAAATAGTTTTTTAATTTTGTTAGAATTCCTTTTGCCATCCGGTTGGATAGCACCGCCAGTCCAACCAAGAATGTGGACTGGTTACGTAAGAAAAGGGATTATGCTTTATCAAGGCTTGAAATTAAATCGTTTGAATAAGTGATGTCGCTAGAGTTAGTGATCTCTATAATGTGCTTCTAGGACTACCCCTGCGTCTCTCATAAGAGGAAATTGGATTAAGGAAACGTGTATCAAAGGTTCTGGTGCAAATCGATTTTCTTTTGAAAGAGGATAATTTCGAGGCTAAAATGCTGTTTTAGGTTGTGTGGAAGGAGAAAAATTGAAAGCCACATTACTTCAGATACTAGTTAGGGCAATTCTCTCAAAAACTTTCCACAACATCGAGTAGAAGAAGAACTTGCTTTCAAACTGGCTCAAAACCACCATTTATATGTTTGCATCCATCTATATTCTTCTTGAATAAGTTAAACCTTGATTGTGATCCTACCTTTTTCTGCTCCAATGTCAGTTTACTGTTTCGAAAAGGCGCGTGAGGAATTGATTCATCCCTTTCCTTTATAGAAGGAAGCTTTTCAGGTATTCCACAAGCAAGTGATTTCAGAAACGTATTGTTTGACATTTGTCATTTATCAGCAAAAACTTCACAACAACTTTAAAACCGGAACAAAAACGTTAAAGCATAAAATTACTTCTAACCTGATTTCTAGTGCCTTACCGAGGTCTGCTGTCGATCCCGTCTTGGTTCTAATAAAAACAAACATTTAAACGTAAGTTTGTTTTGAATAAAGTAACAACGTCGACAAAATCATTAGAAACAGATGACATGTGACGTAGATACAGGGAGGAGGGAACTTGCACTAGCGGAGTCGCTAGAACCTGTGTTTCCGGGGACGACCTCAAAAGGAGCCACCCCAAAATCAAAATAGCAGGACCGCTTCCGACAACCACAAATTAGAGACTGCATCTACTCTCTCGAAGAGGATTAAGGCTAAAAGTCGAGAGAAACAAAGAGGAGTCGTGCTTGGGAAATTTGGATGGCCAGTTTATGTTTGTTGTTTTTATTTACTTTTCTCTTTAGTGTCACTCCTTAAAAAAGTGCCACCCGGAGCGAACTGCCCTAGAGAGACCCCTGACTTTATTAAATAGCTATTTGTTTTCTGAAAGGCATCTGAAGGCATCACCAGACTTGCTCTTATTCTGCGAATAGCTTTGATTAATTAACAAAATGAATTGATTTGGCATTGAAACCGACCGGACATGGCAAACAATTTCAGTGCACTATGCTGAATAAAATCGATTTTTTATCTTATTTCGGCAAATCAAAAAATATTTGAGATAAATTTGTGTTGCATCTCATTAAAAAAACTACTTCTTATGAGAACAGCAAGACGGCGCAAAAATGCACTGTAAAGATTATGTTATATGACTGACACGGATTACTTGCGCCAAAAGTATACAAAGCAGAGGGTTCAAGGTCGCTTAATTTTCGAAAAAGAAGGAATAAGGGGACCGGATTGAGAAAAGAAATTAATTTTAAAAAAAGTGCTTTCGAAATCCAGTAAGTTGAAAATATCTGAAAGTGTTTTTTACATTTTGGAAGTTCAAAAAATCCTTCGTCGGTTGGTTCTCTCGAAATACTTTCCGCTTCGCGCTGCATTAAGACTGAACGAATGAAAGGTGAAAGGACTTCTTAGACTTAAAAGTTCTCTAAAATTCAAAAAAACGGACTACATTCTGCAAAAGGTATGGTTTTACACATTTTGGTTCTACAAGAAACCTGTCTTTCCGCTTGTCTTGTTCTGAGCCATCACTATAATCATGGGCTCTTCTTGTAGTTTAGGGGCAAAAATAGGGCAAAAGCTTTTAAACCGTTGCTTCCTTTGATTTCTTTATTTACCATATTCAGCCAGATTTCTCTTGATTAAAGTTGAAACCGTTGTTATATTATTAGCACTTACTACGCTTTCAAACATCAGATTTACTGTGTTGTAGTAACAACCTAGCAGCTCTACAAGCTGATAGCCTAAGGGTATTATTAAAACTCTTTAAAAGTTACTCGCACAATGCAAGCGTCAAGCTGTTGTTTATGCTTCAATTTTCAATTTATCACTGCATTGCTCTCTCATTTGTACGCGCTGCTGATCGAGTTGTGAGTGACGCTGCGCACTTCGCAGCGCAGGAAATACTGCCTGTGTGAAATGCGTCGTTGTTTTAAACATGAAATCCAATATCAACTTTGATTTTGAACTACATCGGTTACTCAAGAGATAAATTTTCTCGCATTGTTTTTTACATCGAACGAATTAGCTCTGATTTTGAGTAGTTGCATTTTGTCACTTTCAAAACTCCTGCCGTACTCTGCATGCAGGCCAACTTAATTTTTTTTTTTTAAATAACAAATTGCGTTTACGACATCATAATAAATTGCACGTTCTATTGTGGCAGGTAACTCTGACGTAAACACAGGGCAGTGGCGTAGCCATGGCCCGCCTTGAATTTTCAAAACTGTGACTAGAAAAAATTAAAATTTGATCGAGATCTGCAGCGTATGCTGTGACGTTGCTGTTCATTACGCAGTTATGCTCGTTTTGTTTGGGCCTCGCCCCCTACCTGTTAATAAATTGCTGTTGTCAACGCCTCACTTGTGATGTATTTTCAAATATTATCACTCGTGTTTTTAAATGACAACGCTACGATTGTAAACTACAATAGACAGATTATATCGTTTAATTCACGTTTATGTCACAATTACCGTATATCAAAGGTTTAAGTTCGCCGTGGGCTTCAAGGATTTCAGTTATTACTGTACATCTGCAAGATCGGTCAGTCAGCCTGCGAGATTGCAAGTAGTGTCGTGCAGAGGGGGAGGGAACGGGGCGACGGCCCCTGGCACCCAAGGTAGGGGGCATCAAAAGTGTCAAATTAGAAAAATCACATTTTATTAAATTGTTAAAAATATATGCTTTTTCGTATCATAAGTCAACTAACACATGCTGCATGGATCTGATAGGATCTTGCTTGGGGGGTATGGTGTGATTATGTTTCGTAGAAAATCTTCTGCAGTATCAGCTCATGCACTGAAATTATTATTTACAAAATTTCAATTAGTTTGCTATGCACTGTACAAATACCAAACATATAATTGCCTTTGATTTTGTTATGCTCCTTCGAGCTAGAGGAAATGCAGTTCCCTCTAATCCTAAGCATGCTCTTGAATGTTTAATGCAGTTTGGGAGGGATGTCTTCCCAACTTTATGTATTCCATATAGGTTATTGCCCACCATCGGGTTTTCAATTGCAAGTTATGAGAGGTCATTTTTAAAGTTGAAATCGATAAAAACATGTATAAGATCATCTATGCTACAGGAACGCCTAGCAAGTTTGGCTTTAATCAGCATCGAAAAAGAATTCCTTTCAGCAGACATGAAAAATGAGGTAGTTCAAATATTTTCCGATAGGAGAGCTCATATGGGAAAGATAAATCGTAAAGTGTAAGTGTCTAATTCGGGAGTGGACAAACTTTTTAGTCGGAGGGCCGCTTTGACCATTCAAGAGTTGGCCGAAGGCCGCATTGACCTTTTAAGAGAGGCCGACGGCCAGTACTTAAAATCTTGCAATAGCTGGATACAATGCAACAGCTTGCATTAGCTTAAAATCTTGCGATAACCTCTTGCAATGTTGTATTACGTGGCTTTGAAAATGATGGTGTCTAAAAAAAAGTCATGACCCTTTAGTTGGACGGAAAATGCGTCAGTCCAAACTCAGAATAGCGTAGCCGCTCTTTCAATGACAGCTTCTAACGTTTCTGGCTCTTTAGTACGATAACTGCGACCTACCCCTGTCATATTGAATTAGATATATGGAAGTTTCTACAAGTGTTGGCGGGCCGCATGCGGCCCGAGGTTGTAGTTTGCCCACTCCTGGTCTAATTAATTTGTTCACATCATCATATGCTATAGTTTTATAAAAAGAGTTACTTCTTTGTCTGTTTTCACTAAACAATGTCCTTAAAGCATTTTTTTAATGTATAGCTCACAAAAATATTAAGGGCAACAAGCCAGCAATAGATCAAACTACATGGTTGCACTTGTACATTTTCATTCTAATAGAAAAAAATTGACAACTCTATCTCCTGTTATGCCTCACGAAGTTATGTATGTGTGTGTGTGTGTGTGTGTGTGTGTATGTGTGTGTGTGTAACACATTAGTCGTTACCCGTGCGATGTGCTAGTTGTCGAAATCGGTAGCTATGCTCGGAGTAGAATAGGCGAAGTGGTTGACCTCTTGGCGGCCGTGCATTATATGAGCTGCGGTGCAGCCATTTGGGACTCACAGAAATCAGTCAAGTGCCCTTTTAACGTTATGCGTACATTGTATTCTTAAACGTCAACGCTAATGCAACGCGTCTATGAGATCCGAACCCGCGTCTTTGGAACTGGCCTCCACGCGCCCCGAGTTTCGCTGCCATACACCACGTGCTGCCAGCCATGCATTAAAGCAACGCATTTAGTTTGCATCCTTTGGAAAACCTTTTTATGCCTGATCACTGCTTGTGTGATCAGCTTTACATAAGAATATCAGTTTTTGTCCATAGTTGAGCGGCTAGCGGTACGTCAAAACGAACCTCGTTCAAAAGTAAACGGCACGTTAAGTCTTGTGCTTTGTGTTAGTTCGTTTTGTAAAAGTCAACGTTAATGCTATTGGGGGATCTCTTGGCCTTTGGCAAGCCCTGCTGATGAGTCCAAAAGGACGAAACGCGTCCAGGGATGGCTTTGTAAATTTGACAATATCTCTCAATAGCATTGCTCCCTTCGGAAGCCTCGCGCCTTCAGCACTCGCTTCGTTGTTTTGTTTCTCGCTTATGAGACGCTCTCTATGAATCGTAACCACTTGGAATTAGCAATATATATATATATATAATCGATCATTTTGTTGGGTCCACTTGATAATTATTTGCATGCATAAACGCAATATCTTGTTCCTCAATGCATACCCTTCACCAGATGAATTTTTCTTATACATATATGTCTTAGCCTTTAATTAACACATTAAAACAAAATGTACTCGTTGAAATATTTTAGTTTAATTTTTCAAAATTTTTTCTCAACACTAGCTTTTATGTATTTCAAGTGTCTGTCTTTGTCACATTCTTGAGTACTTGACAGTTTGTGAGAGGGGCATACAATCAAGCAGTTGTCATCGGGCATCACCAGACCTGTGCACGCCACTGATTCCAAGATCAGCAAAATTAGTCTGCAACATCAAATCGTTTCCATGTCACAACAAATGCAAGCAACCCTTTCCCAAATTTATTTCAATTTGATTGGAATGATTTGCGCTTTTCGGCTGATCAAAATGTAAACGCCACAAACATGACGAAGTCCAATTAGCGGTTTGCTTATAACTATTATTCTAGTTCATAATAATTTGTTTGCAAACTCTCATGATTGATGCTGTTCTTAAAAGCCTAACTCTCCGGCAAACCGCAAAGCCGATTAATAAAACTGATGTTGTGTATCGTGTAGTTATTGTAGTTTATATTTCTGCTTTTATTCTTTAACTTGTAATCATTCAAAATAAATGTTTTGATTATCGACGAAAAAATTTGCTTGTTTTTGGTCAAATTATGACTGCTACCTGCATAGCCGTAAGAGACAAGATTTGGGAATGCAGAATGTCTACTACTGCCCAAAACTATACCAAATTACATGAAAAGTGTCCTGATTTGCCCAAATCAGTGCCCAAGTTTTTCCAGATCAAAAATTTAGGGAATGGAGCTGCATCTATGGCTCCTACAGCTATAACTAACTTTCAAATTTCGTTTATTGTTGATATAATTTTGCACAAAATTTTGCCTCTCTTTAATCTTTTTCTGGCTACGCCCCTGACGCAGGTTTACATGTTCTTTCCTTAACCTAGGATTTCCCTTATTGGAATGCCTAAATCTACCCTAGAGGGTGGCAAAACATTTTATATAACGCTTTAATTGTGATCTAATAGAGATGAAAACTTCTCGTCGTCTGAAGTTGCAGTTCTTTTTCACTGAAAACCTCTCGGAGTTTTGAGCAGGCAATTTTATGATGTTTTGTCCTATCTCGCAGCAAAAATTATCTGGATAGCATTGTCTTTTACCTCTGAATGGCTGAACTGTCCTTGCTCTTCGCCATGAAATTAAAGCTGCGAGCTCACCTTGAAATTAATGTGAGAATAGTGAATCAAAAACATCACAGAGGATAAAACGTCTCGCAGAGAAACAACAAGCGCATAGGCCTTCGCTTCTTTGTGTGTTATTGTACGCTTTTACCTCTAAAAGTCTTAGTTTGTTTAATCTTTAATTTCAATTTCTTCCAAGGTGGCCCTAAAAAGTCGCGTTTCAAACCCTAGTTTTTCCCAATTTCTAAATCTTGCACTGAACATGATTAAGCAGGAAAGGAGCGACAGATCCCTTCTATCCCCTTCTTCCTTTTTCTATGCCCCTGTTTCGCTGGAACGTCAAGAACCCAAGGGTTCAACCAGAAGTCCTGAGGGGGGAAGCGAAGCATACTTGCATCAAAGAAAAGAAAATAAATTCAAGCAAGCAAATCATCTAACTTCATTACAAAGCGTCACATAAGCATTAAAACAGTGACAAACTGCAAATAACCTAATTAATCACGCACTCCTAACAAGTGAGGATATTAGGTTGTAAATCTTAGGTAAGGTTGACCTGAAACCAGCGACAGTTAAGATATAGCTATTTTATGTCTCTAGACAAAGCCTTGTCGCTGGTTACAGTTTCATGTCGAGCACTTTTTATCAACTTGTCCAAAAGCCTCTAAAAATTAAATAATTAGGACAAAAATATCTCCAAGATCCATCGGTATTCAAAAGAACGATAGTTTTGGCTGGCCGCACAACCTTTTACAAAAATTTAAGTTAACCATTGCAAGGACCACTTTTCCTTTACCCTAATGTACGTTGGGGAGACTCATCAAAGCTGAACGTAGTAAGAGACAAATTATCAAATTTTCTTACATAAAGATGCTATCATTTCCAAAATTATATAAATTGTAGCCAAAAACTAACTTTTTATACTGGCTGCATAAATTTGCCTGCAACTGATGCATAAAAAAGTAGAGGGCATTTTTGTAAAAGTAAAAATATCACGACTTGCCTTCCGCATGATATGAGATGAAACGAAAGAATTGTTGAAATGAGCCAAATTTTTGAGATGAAGTACAGTTGTGCCAACATCAGTAAAGCAACATACTTTTAGTAAAATATTTCTTTGTCAACTACGCAAAGAAATCACTGAAAGCTACGTAAAGAAACTTATTTAGCTTTCTAAAATCCAGTGCCATTCATACCAATCATCAAAAGTTAAACTTTTCAAAAGAAAAAAGTAAAATCATAATGTTTGTTTCTTCGAGATGTTCCTCCGAGTAATTGCAGAAAATCAATGAAAGTATTACATCAATTGTTAGAAGAAAGTCTCCTCTTTTCCTCTGTGGGCAAACATTCTGCGTATTTCTGTAAATCCTTCCCCCACAGCTTTCTTTTCCTAAATTGTTTCTTCAAAATTATCTTCATTACAATCTTAGTTTCATTACAATCTTATGTGATGCTGTATTTTCGAACCATAACTACTGTGGGACTTTACCAAAACGAAGTCATCTACCTCTCAAGATCAAGCCTTTGTCCGTTGTGATGTTTTTTTTTATCTGACTATCACCTCAGAAAGGGTGGTAATGGAAGCTTTTGGAACTACAAAGGCAATGCAACCCCCCTTGGCCTGGACCAAAATGAAATAAGGATTGCGACTGAGCTGCCAAGGTGAGTAACGGCGTGTAGAGTCCACATCAGGACAGGGAAGCACGAGATGACAAGTCTATATAAAGTGTCCATGACCGATCGGAATTGAGTTTGCATTAACGCTCACCTTTGGGATTTCAACTATGGTTGCACCTACCACAACAATGCATGGATGGCTGCGCTGGTGATTTTAAGTCCATTAGGTAACTTTGCTCTCTCCCAAATTCTCTGGCCCATTTATGTTAGATGAATCGAACAACTTTATAACAGTATCATTATCAAAATCTTTTATCATTTTCCCTTACTGAGCGAGTGCAAGAACTGCACGAAGCATTCTCAAGTCATTAGCAGTTCTTTAAAGCTGATATAAAAAAAAGCAACGGTGGAGTAACTTGACTAATTGAGGCTACGGCTCAACATGAAGCATTGCAAATGGCTCAACTCGCCCCCTTTGTTCATATTCTGTAAGAATTTTGTTTTTTTGTTTGTCACCCGTCACCACCTCTCATCTTACGTTAAGCTGAATGCTCATACTCTCCACTACCGTCTTGCTACTATTTGCGAACCACTGAATAGACTTTTAGCTTACGTAGCGCTGCCTTCTTGCTTTGCATAAATAGAAGAAAAACGTGGTTGTTGCAATTTTGCTTGATGCCAAAAAGCTTATTGCTGTGAAGCCAGGAAAATTTAAAAAATTTTCTTTTCAAAACATTTTGACGCTAACGCCATGCTTGTGACATTCTTGCAGCTTAATTTATGCTTCATGGCTCAAGTTGGACGCTGACTCAAATCACATGAGCCTCTCCTACTTCAGTGGTTTCCAAGCTTTTTATCTGGTCGACCCCTTTTGATGCCCTAAAATAATGGCAGACCACAATCAATTTTTTGAGTTAAAAAAGTTTACTTGGAAATTTCAAATGCAACCTCATCAAATGCCTCCGTAAGGAATTTGTTTTGTTGATCAAAATAGCCTTGGAATCAAACTTCAGTTGTTAAAAACCAATCTCATTGTACCGGAAGAAGCTTGGATCCTTCTCCGCTTGATTGCTAAGACATAACCTCGGCGGTAGAAAGAACTATTAAAATTTAATTTTTTCTTTCAATCTTTTGTTTCACCGACTGAAAACAGCTGAAGCACAATTACTCATATTGTAATTGCGGCGACTTGCAAAAAGAAAAAACGGTGCTGGTTTAGTATGTGATCTACCCACATGTTTCAAGCTTAGCTTGTGATTTACCTAAGAGCTTTAGGGTTAGGGTTAGGGTTAGTGGTAGATCATATTTCTTGGGTAGATCACATACTCAACGAACACCGAAAAAACTATTATAAATAACGCTAATGGCTAAAACAAAACAAGACGAATCATTCGAAAAGCACATCGGTTAATAATAAAATAGTCAATCAATCGAAAAACTCGTTACAAAAACGAATAAACTTAGTGTGCAACTCAAAAACTAAAGAATGTTTGCGGAACCCTTGAGGTTCTTACGACTCCCAGGGATCTACGGACCCCAGTTTGGAAATCTTTGTTCTACATCATATTTTTATCATTCTTAATCGAGGCCAGAGTCTGATTACCTTTTTATAACATGTACCCTATCTTACGAGATGCTGATGTTTTGTTTGACTTAGAGGGGAAGCTTTTATTCTTTAGGGTGCGGTGCAAAAACTTAAAACAGTGAATTTGTTATTTTTCTACCTTTTGTTTCGTTATATAGCAAGTGTGTGATGTATTAATATGGACCTCGGGTTTTGACGCAAATAATAGGAAAACCTAGCTAGCCCGCATTTGTAAATGCGAATGCATGTATTTCCGAAGCAAAAATATTTCGCCAATGGACAAATCATACCATCGCAGTGTAGTTGTTAAAATAACCAAGCATTCACCTTATCTTACTGATGAAAGAATTTTTCTTTGTGATCGAATAAAGATAGTTATTGTCCACCATTTAATTTTTTTGTAAGATAACATGTAGCTGGTAGTATACGTAAAAATCTATTTGGTGGTGAAAGACTCGGGAAGGTGGGACTAATCTAGAACATTACTTTATTATATTGTTATAGTGGAGGGGAAAAGTGTGACAACTTGCAGTTTTTTACATAAGCTATTCACCAAAAAGTAGGAATTAAGTAAGAGTAGGCAGAGAACAGATCAATAACAGCCACAATTTTTAGGCTTATCGAGATAGATCTACCTGCTACTAAAACAGCAAAAACTGTAGCCTGTGATTTGAGTTCTGCTGCTTAATGTTTGTTGCAAGATTTATGTATAACCGGTGTACGGCGCAATGTACTGGAAGCAGTTGCACTAAAAATGCATCTCGCATATCCAAAAAAAGAAATACAGCTGCTGTTTTTCTAAAACAAGTTTTTTTATCCAGGCTACCGCTAGATATCCTACTCTTTCAGCAATGCTTAATCTTCATGTTGTAGGAGTTTGTATCGGAAAATTAGGATTTGCTATTCGGTCATGCAAAGTTTATTGCTATTAATGTTGTAGGCCTACATGAATTCATGGTTTCGTTCATTTCATCGAGTTGTCCGGCTTGCAACCATAGTTCTTCTATGCAATATTGGAATTTGGGTCATTTTTGCTGATTTCCAATCGGAAATAAGGTAGAAAAATAATTAATTTAAGTGGCAAAGTTTTGATGTAAAATATTCTTACTTGCGATCATCGTTAACGTACTACAGAAAATATATCAGCCCTTTAAAAATTGTTTGCCTAAGGTTTTAATTTTTGTGGTTGTTTTGCAATTCAGATTTCCTAAAATACAAAATGGACATGCACCCCACTTTAATTCTACAAGTGATAGCACCAGTAACGACACAAACAAAACGGGTTTTCAAAATTTCTCGGATTGCTCTTTTGTGAATCATTTGGAATTTTCTGCGAAAGAAAAAAAATTAAGGTTCGTTGACAAACTGCCACCACAAAACAAACGTTCCTTGGTTAATTTTCTGATGAGACCAAAGAAATTGGAATGGGTGCTGTGGAATGGAGATTGTAATATTAAGCCAGGTATGTGACCAAGTGATGCAAACGGTTTTGAAAGGGTTGTTAAAACGCTTCATCTGAGGGACAGTGAAAGATCACTTTTGCACTGGCATTTTCTCTCACTCCTCAGCTCTTATTTTGAGAGCCTTTTTGTTCAAGGCCGCAATCATTATCAAGTAATGGTATATTTAAAGCCTATCAATTTTTGTTTAAATAGCAGGGAGTTCTTTTATATATGTTGCTCTGTAGTCTTATTTGATGTAGGTATCATTTTCTTGCTACCCCACTGTCACTTAAATTAGAGGCATCAAGTTAAACTGCCAAAAAATAGTGGAGTCGACAGTTATAGGCTTGAGATAACGCTAGCAGCAGGTAGGTTTTGTTGCATAAATAGTTTAGATTCGCTCAGAAGGCTTAATGTGTCATAGCATCTTTTTCTCAAAACAGTAGGCAAATTATAACGTTATTAAATGTAATGAATCCAGTGGTAGGGGAATATTTGCCCCGGATGATATTCCATCCAACTCGACTCTTTTAAAAAAATTTTTCGGTTTGTAGCCGAGATAAAGTTTGGCGTTGTCTTTTTGGTGAAGTCGTATATCAAAGATGAGATTGAGCGAAACATAATACGCCAAACCTGGGGATCCGTGAGAAGTTATGATGGTATCTTGTTCGGAACGGTATTTGTAGTTGGATGCGACTGGAAAAGAATGTTGAATTTTGAGCTCGAAGTGGAACAGGAACGCTTCGATGATATTCTCCAGTGCAATGTAAAAGACAAGCAACAGTATGAACCTTGTTTGTATTACAACTTTGAAAAATCTCTTGTTGCACTAATCAGTGGCGGTACGGTATCAAATAAGAAAAGCTTCGCAAGTTTTACGCACTAGCCCACCACCACTTACTAGTGCAGTCTCGAAAAGCTTTCAGCTACACCACTTTTTTAAAGAAGTACTTGTAAAGTCTAAACACTTTAGTGATTATATCTTTATTATATTATATTATAAGAGTAGGATATCTAGCGTTACCTCAGCGCAAAGGCATTAGTCTTGCAGTCGTATAATTATCGGTTTTACTTCTGCCTAAAATGATAAACTCACAAGAGCAAAGCGTCCGTTTCGCAGCAGTGCCGTTGAGAGGGGGGGGGGCAAGGGGGTACAGAGTACCTAGGCCCGGGCTTCTTGAGGAGCCCCGGGATCCTATTGGGGGGCTCTGGTTGTTGTTATTGCGTATAACGGCAACGCTGATTGGTTTTGCTTGTCACGCGTTTGGTATTGGTCCAGGCGTTTAGACCCTGCTATCTATCGATAAGGCGATTGAAATTAGCAGTTGCTTGAGTTCAATCTTCAAAAAAAAAAGATCACCGCCTCTAATGACTTCGTCTACGGATGTTTTACCTCGCGGTGCAGGCAATCTCAGCCACAATCCTTCTCTGGGAAAATGTTTAGAACTTTTTCAGAATTTTCCGATTTTACCAGATCCTTGTTAAAGGGGGACTGGAGTTAACGTTGGTACCGGGCCCGGACGGATTCAATTCCACATTCCAGTCACCTCAAAAATTTAAAAAACAATATTGACAGCTTCTATGCTTATCTCAGCATGAAAGGGATAATGTATGGGAAAAGCCGGCAAATTTGCTTGTTGTTCCCCTTGGAAGAGGAGCTTAACAGGTTTCCACTGGCTTTCTCTAGTAGACTGATAGTGGGATCAAACAGTCTACCAATGGCTGTGGCACAGTTCAGCCAAAGACTTACAAACAGAGTATGAAGTCATACTCATGCAAACGTTAAAGGCACGGTTTTGACTCAAAGTTCAATTTATCTTTATATATTCTGCGAAAGCACGTCCAGATGTTTTTGTTTCTTTTATTTCATTTAAAAATCCTGGCCTTAATAATGCTTATCTAGTTAGTGTTGTGAAAGGACCTGACCTTTATCATGAACCGGCAACACACAGAAATTGAAAAGCAATATATTAATTGAAGAATAAGTTTCCTAAAAGAAAAAAATATTTTTAGTTGTAACAGACCAAAAAAATCACTGCAAAGTGAGGATATTTCTAACAAAAAACACGAAAGTCCTCTTAGAGAAAAGTGGTGTGCCTCGGACGGCATTGTATCCGGAGTGATTCTACAAAATGCTGTATGCTTATTTTTTAGTGGTTGTAAGCTATTCTTTTGAAGTTTCGGGATCATTCTTGCGAGTCCATTCCGGGTGTCACGGACTCTAGTGACGTCACTGCTTCAGATTTCGCTTGTGCAATGTGCATGCGAAAACCGGATTTTAGTTCGACATCTATAACTAATCTGCGATGAAAATTTGATATTTTTTTTTCAGATCCGGTTCCAGAAAAATGACATGTGCTTTGCAATGGGCTAAAATGTACTTGACCTACAACTGGTTACTGATACCGCTAAACAGCAAGGTAGTGATCAATCAGGTGCATTTAACACGGTCCTTGCGAAGCGTGCTACTTGCTTACAGTATCGATGCCAAAACAACATGTTTTAATCGTCTTCCACTGATTTGTATTTCAAACGAAACAGAAGTTGTAAATCATAATGATAATAAAGAAATTGTAAAAGAGAATAAAGTGTTGCCAAGTCGATATCACGAATTTTCTATGCCTCTTCATTGCGACAGTGGAGCTTACGTCATCAGCAGTTATATGGCTGCAGACTTGTTTCAAATGTCGCGCGTAATGCCGCTGCTTGAAGACGAGGTTCTGTGGATTACAGGATTTATAAGAAAAGCCCTGGGAGCAGGCGACACCAATATCATGGTATGTATATTAAACCTAGGTTCTAGCACATGTTGGCACTTTAAAAAGTGGAATTATTTCACTTTTTCGGAAAGTTACACTACCTAGTTATAAGCAATTGCCCTCTCCTAAAAACAAAATCATAATATTTGCAGGGGCCTGTTTTGCTAATTACAAGGGATGCGTTGTTCTTGTACGAAGGAGCAAATTTTGTTTATTGGGCCACGGGCCTTTTGGAGACTTGTTCTAGATGCTGAGCTTTTTTTTTCTTTTTTTTGCTCTAGATGCTGAGCTTTAGCTCTGTTTTTGTGAATCCTGATAACGATTTTTAAATCAACATATTTCGCCAAATTTTTTTTGTAGACAATGTCAGCTATTCCTGGTGAAACAAAGGCGTCTTTAAGGTTTTTGGTTCAAGGGCTAAATGGTTTGGCTGAGGACGTTGCAGTGAAGCTGTGGAGTCAAGTTGAAAACCAAATGATCGTGAACCGATTATGCAAAGTTCGAGTTTAGTGGAATGTAAAGTATGGTACAAGCCTTAAGAGGTAAATTGAACATAAGCTTGCAGAGAAAGAACTCAAACTAGTGTTGTTTGCTTGATTTAATATAAAGCTCTTCCGCTGTTACAGGAAATAACTTCTCACTTGCATTTCAGAGGAATGATTTCCAATCTTTTTGGAGCAGAAAACCTTTATTGATAATCGTCCATTTACCTCTTGTTCCCAAATCAAAACATTGAAAAAACAAACACCAAAATCATGGCTAAAATGCCTTCCCATCATTCAGCTTATTTATAGCTCGTTCTAAATGGAAAAGGTTTAGGGCTTGGATTCGCGTACTTGTCTGATCTGAAACCATCAATCTAGAGCACAGCTAAACATGTAAGCAAGCCAAATAAGGCCTGTGGTGAAAAAGCTGTATACTGCTTTAAAGAAATAGCACGGCAAACCTTTTTCCACTAAGCTATTGCCGAATGGGGCACCGTGCACAGCTAAATTTGAAATTGTCCAAGACAAATGACACTTTGGTTTCTAGTTCATTGACGACAAATAGAAAAATCATCTTTTAATTCCTTTGTTTTCTTTTCCTGCCTTTCACCCAATAGCAGACTACGCTTTCTCAGCAAACAATGGAGGTTACAAATGTCACGTGTACTGTGTAGTTTTTGGCTTTGTATAGACACAAGGCCAATGTTCATATGTCGGTTCATCATTCCAAAATTTAAAAAATGCTTTTCACAAATCATTTTGAAGTGCAGCAATAAGATTAGCCTTGAGCAGAGCGGAAGATACGTGATCAAATGAGTAAATAAATGTGCAAAGGCGTTGAAAATTGCACGTTTTAGCTTTTTCTCACCAGCTGTAATTTTAAATATTTAAATATTGGTGTGCAGAATGAAAATGGGATTAAACCTAGCGTTGAAAGATTTTTTTTATTATCCAAAATTATGTAAGCAACAGGCAGTTGCGCATGAAGTAGGTTGAAAAGAGTGCTCGCCATAATCCCTTGTACCATCGTAAAAAAGACAATCTTAAAGCAAAAGACAGAAAAATATTAAACATTTTTAGGAAGGGCTCAACTAGAACGAGAACAAAACTTAAAAAAGGACTTTTAGCTAATAAAAACATTTTTGCAGCGTTAAGAGCAACTTTTAGACTTCATGACAGCCACGGTTAACGTTACCAATCTTTTATATCAATTTCGCTGCAATATCATCGAGAGACTTTTTTATGATAACACATCGAGATCACTTGAGCAGTTAATTGGTAGAGAACAGTAGATTTCACCTTTACCTCAGCGTTGTTATTGATTTTCCCAGCCACTTCAAATAGTGTATTTATGCCGAAGTGTTTTCTTGAAGGTCGGTGCTTGTCATACAGGCCCAGGTTATGTTTGGTGGTTCGTGATTCGCAGCCTATGCGCTTTATCAGTGATTTATCGTTTATGTGGTCAACATAGGCCCTAAAAAATGTTTGTTAGCGTGTTGCAGGTGATATGATTTATTTAATGATCGGACATAATAACTTTAGGCTATCGAAATTAGGAATTTTTCTCAAAGGGAGAAGCAACTTTTTTAAAACGTGTATGTTTAGAGCAGGGGTTCCCAAAGCGGGGTGCGCGTACCCCCAGTGATTCGCGAGAGAAAGTTTAGGGAGAAGGTGAGCAAGTTTTTCGTGGTGTCACTTAAAAGGTTTTCGACAAAAATAGGTCAAGTTGAGAAAAAGCAAAAACAAAGGTTACGACAAAGGATTTACAAGGAAATCACAGAAATAGCACAAACTAAGCAAAACAATCGCTTTTATCAACTTAATCTAAACGAATCCCTTTAAGTTGAAAGGGGAAAAAAAAAAAAAAAAAAAAAAAAAAAAGCTAAGAAAGGATTAAAAGCTCCTTAAGAAGAGATTGAATTTAGAAAATTTGACAAGATCAAGAGCCTGCCACATGCAGTTAGACAGATGTGGTAATTAATCTTTACTGGTGTTCCAATCCCTTTTTGATTGGACAACGCTGTCGAATGGGTTGGAGCGTAATATTTTTTTTTTGGCGACCATGATCACAAGATCGTGCGTTCAAACCCAGCAATGACTGGTTGTTTTGCCTCCAAAAAAGCACTTTCTGATGAATTTCTTTTAGTGGACTTTAACAAGCATTAGTTGTATTGGAAGTAGTTATGTTCATCAACAAAGCGAAGCGTTGAAAATTCAAAGCGAGCCTGAACAATTCGTTCTATGTTTAACAAATACCGTCGCTGCCTTGCGAGCCCAGAAAATTAAACGCAATACAAAAAAATTAGGTTTTGCACCACTGAATTACATGTAGTGTTTGTTTTTGCAGTGTTTGTGTTCAGAAATCGAAACAGTACATGTATTATGACTTGCGTTTCTCAAAAAATATCTCGCGAGCACGGCAAGAAAACTTCGTCACATCCAACCGGAATCAAGTTTTTACCTGTGCTTCCGTACAGAGTGCTTCCAAGTACAGCTTCAACTCATGCGAAAAGTCGAAATTGCAGCTCTACTCCCAACAGTGTTTCCAACGATAAAAATTCAATTTGCAAACAGTGTGACACAGAGTTGATATTGACGTCCACACCTATACCTTTTGCAAAGGAAGCGACGTACAAAGAAAGACATTTTGTTCCAAATGCAAACAGATACTCCAGTTGTGAGTTGGGCAAAAAACCGGACCAACATGCAGTAGCTCAAAAAATAGCTCCCGCCAAAAATTTACGTCACTTTTTTCACGTGTTTTCAAGGCATTTTGAACACCCAGACTTCGTAAATGAAGTATCTGTGGCTTCGCAGCATACGTCAAATGCACCGTCGCCAGATGCGCTGGAGACTTCCAATCGATTTACTTACAGGAAGAAAATGTCTCAAAAGAGGCCCAAGGGAACACCTGACCGACTTAGGTCGCAGACGAGTTTACTGAGTCTTCCTCCTCTGCGATCAACGGCTAGTTTAAAAAATATTTCAACAAAATTTTCCAATTACGGCGTAGAAGCTAGTAACGTTGAATTGATAACAATTACATCACTTGATAAATTTTTGAAAAGGAAGAAGGAAAAAAAATGTGCAAAACACCTTGAAACAGAAAGAAAGCAAAGATCAGCTGTAGATTGCAAGAGAATCAAAAGTGAAAACGAAGCTGCCGGCTTAGCAAAGAATGAAGACCAACGATTACCCACTCCTGTTTTTAAAGTTGTTTTAACCAAAAAGAAGCCAACTGTCTCCAACAAATTAGATTTAAAACTCTCATCTTCTGTCAGAATATGCTATTTTGGTGCTCCTGTGTCCCGTGCTGTTGCGAACATGCATGCTGCAAACGTTGTTGACTAGATTGTTTAATGACGCTTATAAACGCTGGCGTTTTTTTCCGTGCACTGCGTTCGCCAAACCACGAAATGTTTTATCGGTACCGGTTTATGTATCGGCTTATTCTACAGTATGTCCGGTTTTTGCTGACACAGTGCCGGTTTTTGGGTCATGTTTTGGTGACTTTATTAAAATATTCTAAAATTGCTCAATCAAGGTGACATCCAGAAAAGGTCTTCATTTTGATTTGGCGTTGAATTCATGTACTTTCCTAAGATTAGTAGACAAAATTAAAAGTTTTTCCCTGAATCCTCGTTTCTTGCGAACAAATTATATAAATCCCAGCTGGTATGTGACTGTGACATTCCTCTCTGTGCGACACAGTGCAGTAGCCTAATGAACTGATGCTAGAGTATAAAGCAACAAGATATGTTGCGAAAGACTTTTAAACAATGCCAATGCAATTTCAATACAGCTTTTTGTACCCGTCAGTAAAAGTATTAAATCGAAAGCTTTTGATTTGACGCGATATTGGTGCTGTGTGGCAACGGGCGAAATACTTTTAGTAACACAGTTTTTGAGTTTTTACCAGCTGTTACGACATCTTGACTTTCGAGTACAGATCTGCATTGAAAAACCTTGCCTTTGGACTGCAGTGCTACTGGCGATTCATTTATGTTTTTTTTGCGGAAGTTGGAGAGGGGTACAAATTTTAAGTGATCATGTATGAAAAGGCGAAATTCTCTAAATTTGTAAGGGTCTATTTCAAAATAATGCAGCCTTATGAGAAAGACAAGGCAACATTTTTTAAACTGATAGCTGGCTAAAGCGCAATTAAATTTGGAAAAAAAGTTTTTCAAATATATGGTCAAAATTTGTAGAAAAAGCTGGCTTATCGTGCTTAGGGGAGATTACTTCCGCTAGTTAACGTTTACGGCTATAGCGCAATTACGGTGTATTCATAAAGAATCTAGCACGAGTTTATCAATGAGATTGATTTGTATTGCACAAACACCTGGCAACAAAAAAATAGCAATTTGTTTGCAAGTGCATAGACACACAGAGGTAGGCCCGCGTCTTTCTCAAATCAGTGCGTAAGTGCATCAGTAGCTGGCTCAAAACAGTAACGCACGTAAAAAAATATTAAAATTTCAAAATAAAATGCTGAACAGTTGGTAAGCCTTACATTGTCAGAAGTGAACATAATAAGCTTTTGGCACTGATATAATACAGTGACTGATTTTAACTCATTTGGGAATATAAAATATGTCGAGCTCGGCGATTTCCACGACCATAATTACTACTCAGTATTTCACACTTGCACCGTAGGCTTCATAGCTCGAGTGCTATTGTTACTTGACAAATTTGGCCAGTGATTTGGAGAAAAATTTAACTTTGGAGCGCTAAAAAATCACACATTTAGCAATTTCACGCAAGTTATACATACACGGTGAGCTACACATGCATAGTACACTTGATAGCTGAAGATACTATTTACAACAATTTTTGCTCTGCACTTTCGATTGAAGTTTGAGTTGCCGTTAAGGAAAAAGAAATATTTTAATTTATTTGCACAGAAACTTCTTACGAAAGCAATTTGGGGGAGGGAGAGGTCCCGAAATGTTTAAAAACCTAATGCACAAGTTCACGCCTTATTAGCATTACCTAAAAAGTGAAAATCGTTGATTTGTGAAATAATCCCTCTCTTTTACATTCCTTTGCAATCAAAAGCATTTTTGGCGAAGAACACTCATCCGTCAAATCCTTCTTTTTAGAAGCCTTTCATACGTCTACTGCTTTGGTTTACTATTCAGTCAATAAGCAAGGAGCGAAAAAATGTGCTTGAAAAACAAGAAGAATTTTCACCCCAAGCAAGCTGGCCATTGACTCGGTTTTTCGCTGTGCAAGAAGTTTATTTAACTAAACTAAATATCAGCTGCCGCCCAGTTTGCAAAACATGGAGCTGTAAAGCCAGATGAGCCATCCACTAATGACAGTATTGCCGAATACACTGATGCAACACTACCAACTATTCCGACAAGCATTATTTCGATCAACATTAGCTTGAAGTAAAATGGAACTTCAATATTAACCCATTCCTGCTCTGGAGGTAGTTCACGTTCTGTATATAGCGCTGCTTCTTCTTCACCTGAGGCTTGCGGTAAAATTGGAAACACTTCCTCATAACCGTCGCTCCTACGTTTTTGCCTGGCCAGAAGAAGGTAGAACAGAGGAGGAAAAATAAAGCTGTTGGCAGCAATAGTAGTGGCGCCAACTAGCGACAAAATCACTCCAAAATGCGGCACACTCATGCCAACAAGGATAACGAGAACCATTATAAAAGTTCTCACGAGGATTCGCTTCAAAGAAAATTCTGAAAATAAACAACTGGAGTTATTCTGGTCTCGCAGTTTAACGCTTGATGGTGATAGATTGTTTCCCCCTTTCCCTTTGCTGACATTATGTAGGCTACATAAAATCAATTTGCAAAATGCTCTAAAACTGCTTTGAATAATATAGGCAAAGTCTCAGCAAGTAGCAAAACATGTTTTTGTGCTTGATATTAACTGTTTCCTCTGAAGGCTTTTGGATAAGAGTAACCATCGGCCCTCCCCTGCTGTAAATACCCTGCTGTTCGAATAGATGCAAGCACAATTTCATATCGTGATTAAAACAGATTCGTCTAAGAGCGTATTTAGCACCTTCTCGGAAGAGATTTTCAAATGGAAGAGCAACTTTTGACGAAAAAATGGTATTCTGAGGTCTGCAAAGGAACATTTCTTTGAAAATTGCGATATCTCTATGAAAGAGTTGTTTAAAAACGCCGCGTTCTTCGGTAAATGCGGCACTTTGGCTCCACTTATCTGTCGGTTGTGCTTAACAAGTCAAACAAGCCTGTGTTACGGAGTGGGATCCTTCAGATGGGCAAAAACTTTTCTTTTTCAGATCTTTCTTGCAAATAAAGATTTTAATATCAAAAAATTTTTTTTTTCAATAGCTGAGTTCATCCCAAAAAACTCATTTCTCAACTATACCTTTATCAGTAAGCAGTGGAAGACTGGAAACAAGCTATTGTTAAGCTTACAAAAGATTCTGATCTAGGTTTAGGGACTTCAAATGACAATATCATTACATTAATCTACTTACTGTCGTCAACTTTAAAAAATCCTTCTAAATCTTGTGATACAGGATTAATTACAATTATAAAGCCCAGTAGCAGATGTGACGTGATTAGTATATTTACAGTATACGATATCCAATTGCGGGCCAGGTTTTCAAGTATATTGGGGTATTTCATTCCATCTCCAAGAACAATAAAACCAGAAAAACTGACGGAAAAGTAAATCAAAAGAACACCTGAGAAAAACACAGTCGTTTTTATACAAAATAAGGCTTAATTGTTTAGGGCGAGTAAAGAAACAAAAAATGACTGATTGATGGAAATGTTGTTGTTTGTCCTTCTTTATTCTTGAGACGGAGACTAGGAGTAAACCGGATGCCCCAATCTACCCGGAAAACCTAATAATCAAAATTAGGCCTGAGGAAAAGCAACTCTCCATTTTGAACAAGTCATAAACGCAAATTGCAGAACGCAAGCTTTACTTGTCATCATCAACAAGGCGGTTTGCCGTAGATAGATACACAAAAATCACCACATGAAACATGCTGTGTAAGCAGCGCCACCGTTCCACACAGCAGGAAGTTTTTTAGCAGTTTCATAGGGCTTTGATTGAAGAAAAGGTTACCTTTATAAAAATGACTTTTGGTATCTCAGTTAGATAGCATTTGATGAGGGACGGTTGCCAGGAGTAAAATTACGTGTATATTGTTGTTAAGCTGCGATCACAAGCACTTGTAACCCATGGAACAAACCTGAATTGTAAACAAATTCTCATTTCGATCTTTAACTTACATATCAATCCCAAAGTAGCTGCCAGAGGAAACTTCTTAGGCTCCTTCATGTCTACTTGGATAGTAGGAAAGATGCTTGCTCCTCCGAATGCAAATAGCATTGTTCCAAATGCAGTAAAAAATTCTCCAAACGAAGGATTGGAGTGAGAAGGGGCAGGAGTAGAGGTCGCAGTCTAAAAATGTAATTAGATTACTGCTAGATGGCAGTATGCAGACAGCCAAAACCTTGTGAGAACGGAGATGATTTTGACAGACCGATAGTTATAGTTCAAGGTTGTCGAAAATCGTCAATGGCGCGACGGTAAGCTTTGGTGCCCGTAAGAGCTAGTTTCGGATTCGACTTTCGGTCGATGCATATCCCTTTCTAGTTTTTATCAATAGGCAAAGCTTATAGGAAAACCAAGTAAGAGCTTGCAGGTTTTCAGTGCAAACAGTGGCTACGTGCGAGCTGATAGAGTGACCTAAAAATTATTGACGGATATGAAAAATGATACTAAAAAATCAGCTTGCAGCAGTCACCACCCATTAAATATGGGTAACCACTTTTTGTTTAGACACGCTACTGAAGTGTCACTACCCCCAGCGACGCTAGAGCGTTAAAGCCTGTTTCAGCTTGGTTTTTTTATGCTTGCAGCCTGTGAGACAAAATTCAAAATCACTCACCACTCCCAGACTAGCCACAATAAACACAGCACCAACTGTGGTTGTTATTGCAGCTAAAACTCCTGCTTGCCAAAAGTCTTTTGGAGTTCCTAGCCAGGAAAAGGGAAGAAGGCATCCAGCTACAATAGGTATCAGAAAGCAAGTATGAAAATGGATATCTCCCAGGTTTCTCAACAAGTTATCAAGGTTTCCAACAATCAAAAGTAGATACACTACACCTGCAAGAAACAAAACAATTTGAAAAAATATGATTGCGCCATTCGGAACAAAAGGAACTTGCAAAACCTCATTTTCTAAGCTAGTAGATAACTACTGTTGGCCAAATGCTATGGCTAAATATAAACTAAATCACCAACTATTGAAGATTAATTATTTAATGCAACTGTTGTGGGGATTGGGTTTCTGCATTAGTGTTGCTCAGTTGTTGTTGAATTGTGAAGTTCCCACAGCACGTCTGACTCCAAGAACAAATATATTTCAATCATAACACAACGTCGGCACGAATGATAACTTGCGATGAATCTTGAATCGATTTGAATTGAATTTAATTGAATCGAATTGAATTTGAATTGAATCGAATGAATCGAAATAATAATGCCTCTTTTTATATGCTTGTCTACTAGGTCACTCTGCCGTACGTCAGACGGAAACACGCCTGGCCACACCGCTTAGTCCCCCAGTATTATTACATTATAACAAGAGAACGGAGAGGCAAACAAATAATTTTTTAGGCCAACGAATAATTTTGATATTGAGGTAAACGAATGATTTACAATAACGAGCGAACGAACAGAACGAGAATGCGTATGGGTCACCCACATCATGTGGTGGATATTGGGTGAGGCGAATGAGACAGCTGCCTCGGGCCCCCCCTTTTTGGAGTTGTCGAGGGGCCCCCTTTTAAAAATGGCGTGTGTAGTTTTAGGCTATTTTGTGGCATTCGGATATTGGTCCTTGGTCTCAACACTTGTGGAGGTGCTAACTAAAAGTGGCTATTTTGCCTTTGACGGCATTTTACCCTTGCAATCTATTTTGCTGTTCAACGTTTGTGTGTCTTCAAAATTGGCTTATTTGCTGTAGTGCTCATAGTCTTGTTTTGGCGTGCTCATAGTATTGTTTGGATAGTGATTCTAAATATGAATAAAATGTTTAGAAGTTCAAATCTTTGCAGGCAAGGTACTTAAACAGAGATAGTACACATTAAGGAGGGAATGGCAGTTTGTGGATATAAGTGGGAGTGTAAGCTAACAGCTCCATTTTTGTCAAATTACTTTTTGTCAATTTTAATGCATCCTAGAGACTGACTGATCACAAACGACTAGTCACGTTTTTAATATGTCACTGATATTGACCATCACAAACATTCAACGGAAAATAGAGTGCAGGGGTAAATGTCATTGACGGCAAAATAGTCACTGCCAAAATAAAAACCAAACACTAAAATTTGTTTTTTCTATTACTGTTTGGGCTCAAGGCTTTCCAGTTTTTTTGACAGAAACTGTTGTGACAATGTGGGTTTAACATATTTTTTAGGGTGGAACCTCATTTTGCTGATGTGATCAGAACAACTTATATTTTTAGCTTTTTGAGCAGACCAGACTTTGCCTGTGAACTGTGATAATTTATCTATGAAATTGGTCCAGTTTTCAGTTGCATCAAAACGTGAATTAATTAATTCATCTTTTTATGAGCAGTTTATTGATGTTAGTGAGATACTGGTGAAAGCGGAAATAAATTTGCTTTAAAAGAATATTCGGTTAGTTGCGTTTGCAGTGCAACATAGTCGTAATATTAGAGATATGCAAGCACAAAAAGTTTTTGCAAGATTTAAAAACATTAAGTTTTAATTGTTTGGCATCTTTGTACTTGCTGTGTTCTGCTCGAGCCAATGATTCAACGGCAAATTTGCTACATTCCTATATTTAACTTTTTAGAGAAATTTGTAAAAGGAGAATTAGATAAGTCATTATTCATGATTGGTATATGCCACTATCTTTGATTATGATAGTAAAACAAAAGATTTTAGTGGATTTAACGCTTTACTTGTCTGGTGACTCATTCAAACATGAAGTCTACTACCATCATGTTTATCAAAAAGGTTTGATTATTCAGATTCATTTGTAAATTATCAGTTCAATTAAGATAGTAGTTCTTGATTTGCTGTATACGGTATTGTCAGCCCTTGTCTCACAGTAAGCTGTGGCATTGTAAAAAATTTTAGTTTTTGATGCATTCATTGGCATATTTGTTTGTAAAGTTATACTCCATATTATCACTGTGCAATAGACCTATGTGGTTTCAGATGTTTTAACAAAAAAAATAGCCTATGTCGCAGCATAACATCTGAATATTCTGCACAATTACGTTTTGCGGTGTGTTTCATGACAATTAAGTCACACCAAGTTTTTAAAGCACTTGTGTCGCAGGAAATCATTTAAATATTCCCTACAATTGTGCTGTTATTGTAATGCTTTCGACAGCAAACTACTCCAATTTTTTTGAAGGGTAATTAACTGTGTGAAATGCGGCAACTACTTACTACAAAAAAGTGTTTCAACATTTCTATCGTATGGTTGTGATTATGAATATATCCTAATGTATCTGCATCATTTTTTTTGAAACAATCTATAGCCAACCCTGTAGCGTTGTAGAAGGTAGTGTTATTTGATCGCAATCATTTATAGCTACATCAATTTTTTGGGGCCCCTTATTAGAATTTTGCCTCAGGCCCCCAATTTTGAATATCCACCACTGCCCACATGATTTCAGCAAAACATCAATAATCCAGAGTTTGTATCTCGTAAGGTCGCCATACATGTGATCTTCAATAGTTAGCTATTTAGCTCATTCACAGAGCATAGCATACGGCTGTTGCGGAACAGCAAACAACTGTGGCGGAGATAAAAATTGGTTGTTTAAAGTAGCTGTGATCTTTATTTAGCTAGTTCGTTGTTTAGCTCTGACACTTGAGTCATGGACCACTCTTGTCATTACTATCGCGATCAATCTCCTTTGATTAACAAAACCAACAATAAACACCAAAAACTTATTTTATCTAAAACCTATTAAGGAACGGGTTCGAATGGGGAGCCAAGAAGAAAACTTAACAACCAAAAACTTTCAAAATAAAAATTTTACTTGCCGGAAAATTTAGAGTTATAGACGGTGAACTAGAGATGCGGTATTGCGTACCGAATCGAGCGTTCTTTTGTATAGCTTATTAACTTCTTACACCAATTTTTTTTATCGGAGAACATGAAACTACTGCAGTTAAATTTAATTGTTTATGGATGACAGCTGATACAGCTCAGCAAAATCAAAATCAACCATAAGTTTGGGAGCCTGAAAAGAGAACTTAATCGGTCTTCGAATCTGCAGCCAACTACAAATTTCTTTGCAGTTGGTGCAAGGCTGCAAGCAATAGATTGAGCTTGAGACGTGAACTTCAAAGCAAGCGACGGTTTAGGCAGGTGGTGCCTCCATCAACGCGACCTACTGCGCGTTGAACAGACCTTAATTAAACTCGCATATTTTTATATGCAACTTTGACGTTCAGTATAACTCTACACCTTTTGTGGTAGACGAATAAGGAACTTCATTCTTACCTCCACCAAAACAAGTGAAAAGAATGCAAATTCTTGTGGCATACTGTCCCCACTTTCCAGCTGCACGAAAACCGATTGCAGGGTAGGGATCGGTTACAAATCTCCGGTTGTACTCCGGATACCGCTGCTTGATAAGCATCCAACATTTACCAAGCAAGTTCCCATTATAAGCAGCAATACAAGCGCAACCAATCAAAATAACAATGCCTAATAACACACAAAAAAAAGATAAAAGAACCACAAAAAATGGATAACGCAAAGCTTTGGTTTGGCAAGAGAAAGAGAGGTTAGAGTACAGCAATCTTGAGATGTCAAAAATCATAGAAATATTGCAGTTTTAACCTAATTGCAAGCAGACAATTAGTTGCAGTTTTTGAAATTTCGGGATAGATCAAGCGTCTTCCAAAATACGTGGTAAGATCAAAATTATGAAAAACCTGACGCAAATCCTATTTAGGAATTGCTCTGCATGCTGTTCAAAAGGGGCTGCAGTGAGCTGTACTTTGGTTGCAATGCTGGAACGTGGATGTCCTTCAAGTTTAACTTTGTGCATCATTGCAACTTGAACGTTACTCATGTGATATGCTGACGACCTCAATGAGGGAGAAAAACATGATGACAAATGCACAAAATGAGAAAGTTGTGCAACGACAGATGTATGAATATGCTTATCGTCAAGCTCAGATTTTAGTTGTTCCACTCAAAAAAGAATTTTTCAGAAACTGAATTAACGGGGCAACTTAATAAATGTTTTTGTCAGCAGAAGCATTTCTAAAGATTTTTCTGTCAAGCAGCAGTACTGCAGTACCGGCAACTACATGAAATAGTTTCAAGATTTATTGGAAACAGTTGTATCTCTGGCGCTCCAAGCTTCCCTATTTCTTCGGTAAGCTTTCTACAAAATTTCACGAAGAACTTAACCCTGATTGTTGATATTAAACGAAAGCCCTAATATTAAACTTATTGTCGCAGTTTCATATTCAACATCTCTCTTACCAAACCATCCGCTTTGAACTAGAGCTTTGGCTAAAGCAAGAATTCCACTTCCGCACATAGTTCCCACGATAAATATAACAGCAACCCCAACAGAAATACCTTTTTTCGTGTCATCCTGTTAGATAAAGAAACAGCTGCATTTTTGATAAAGAAATTAAATCTTTACGTACCTCAAAATACAGGCTAGAATAGAATTTATTTCAACGTGGCTAGAGGTTAGCTAGTCCAAGCAAAGTTGTAGAAATTGGGTTCTTTGAGCATAAATGTACTATTTTGCATATGCTTTTGTAAATCATAAATACCTTTAACGCGAAATTTACTAAATGCAAATCATTTCCATATTGGAAACCACTCGACGGTATTTTCTAATCTGCTAACCAACAGGCAAAATAAATCCTACAAAAGTTCAGCAAATAGCCAGCAGAGCAATTTTCATACAAGAAGCTCTAAACTGTGGTTCTTAACCTTTTATTCGTCGTTGGCCATTTTCAACTTTGAATCTGAATCGCCACTTCCAACAACACCTATCGAATTTAAACAATATCTGCTAGTTCAGCCGTGTATTATCACAAGCTGGCCAAAAACCAAAGCTTCATTAAGTAAAAATTAGCAACCAAAAACCTTTCAAATCAAATTGACTGACAAAAAAGGTCAAACGAAGATAAAATCTCTCTTACCTCCTCCCCCTTCCCCGGAAAACAAAGAACATCTAGTCAAAACAGGTTGATTTATAAAAATGAGACATTAAAGATGTAGGCCAAAACTTTCAACGTTTTTTCAAACCGAAAACAAAGCACTTGTATTTCGCCACGCCCCTGTTGGGAAACTCTGCCTAAAGGTGATTTTTAATTCCCCACCTGCAACCCCGATTATTCCACGGAAGTCCTAGTAAAAACCACTGTTTTAAAACATGGCGTCAGTGCTTAACTTGCAAGCTTCACCGCTAGGTAAGGAGAATTGACATTAGGGTTATGAGTACTCAAAATGAAAAATCTCAGCTCTTAGCGTAAGCTCACACGTTTGGGCGAACTCCAGGTTAAAAGCCATTGCATTATTACCTTTCAACAAATTTACGTTTGAGAAGCCGCATTGTAAATATTTTTTAAACTGACGATATCGTACATAGCTTTTGAAATCTACTTACCGAATTTTCGTCGTCGAACACTCGATGTGAATTGCAAATTGCCATCTTAATGTTTTTTCTTTAACTTTTTGATTCACTATTTTGAGCTATCGTTTAGTAAAAAGTTCTGATCACAGTGCTGCCTGTATGACACAATCAAGAAATCACAAGACGTGATCACGTTTAAGTCATTACATTTGGCTGAAAAACAGCAGCTTAGCTTTACTGACGTACGACGTGCTACTGCATTAGTAGTGGCACGTCGTACGTCATCATAAAATATGGAAGCAATGTGACATAAATGTTGAAGGAAATCGAATTATGTTAGTTCAGCGCTTTAATAGCGAAGCAATCTTGGAGGACGCTGAGGCGAACGAAATAGCAATGTGACAATTTTTCTGCCTTCGTTTGTCTTCGCTAGGCAGCGTAAAAGGTTTATACATTGCTCTAGCGTTTTTTTCTGCTATATTTTACCTCCATTTACGAGAAAGCGAATTGTATTGCTATGCTTTGGACGGTATGGCCGCACTCGCTTAGGAGTTGCTATTTACGAAGCGTCTGGGCCACCTGTCCTCCACATAAAGATGGGCCGTCGTGTTAAGTGCCTTGCTCAAGGACACAACAAGCGAACTTGCCGGTTTGTTCCCCACAACCTCCCATAGATGCCGAGCTCCAACCAGGGAAGCTATAGATACTATTTTTTAAAGTTTTTTGGTATGAATCGACAAGGGAAATGAACTCAAAGTCTACCGACTGCGAAGCGGACACTCTAACCACTGCGCCATCGCGTCGGTCGGCGTTTGCACGTGAAATGATTATCACCATGATGATGATAACTTATTCAACCTATCAAAGACCAGATGAACGGAGATCCTGAAAAATTGCGACAATAGTCTTATAGTCTTTGTGTGGGTTTCCTATGCCCCGACTCGTCTCGGAGAATTGAAAGCGTTTCCAATGTTGTGCAAGGATTTAATTGAAGTTGAAAACACAATTGTGAATCAACAATTCAGATAAGTTACCCATCGAATTCAGCCTGATTTTGAATGAATGAGCCAAGAATGCGCCAACAGTTAACCATTTGTTATAACTTCGCGGCAAAATCACGAAGAAGTCCACGGTGACGATGACGTTTTCACCAATACGAAACCACGGTTGAATGAAATTTAGCGATCGGGGTTGGAATATGCTCCAAAACAAATCACTAATTAGCCGAAAATAGTGGCTACAACTGAACTGATTCAATTCAGTTATGTTTACTCAAGTTTAAAAACTGCATTTAAAGTAAGCTTCTACTTGAGAGCTAATTTTTTAAGCTTCTATCATCAACTGATTTTGTCACAGAGCGACCAAAAATTCGAAGCAACAGAAAACACCCAATGCAATTATCTCGAGAAGGAAGCAGTGTTGCCTCTGCCCAGGCTAAAAACCACAAGATCCTTTAAAAAACTCGAGATCACCAAAAAACCGCCATAACTATAATTCACTAAGATATTCAAATCTTCAGAAAAATTAAAAGTTATTGAATGTTTGAACAGCTTGCACTTTACAGAAGTGGCGTGCAGAGGGGCGCTAACGGAGCGACGGATCCGGGCATATAAGATAGGGGGCATCAAAAGTGTCAAATTACAAAAATCACATTTTATTAAATTGTTAAAAATATATGCTTTTTCTTATTGTAAGTCAACTAACACATGCTGCATGGATCTGATAGGATCTTGCTTGGGGAGTATGGTGTGATTATGTTTCGTAGAAAATCTTCTGCAGTATCAGCTCATGCACTGAAATTATTATTTACAAAATTTCAATTAGTTTGCTATGCACTGTACAAATACCAAACATATAATTGCCTTTGATTTTGTTATGCTCCTTCGAGCTAGAGGAAATGCAGTTCCCTCTAATCCTAAGCATGCTCTTGAATGTTTAATGCAGTTTGGGAGGGATGTCTTCCCAACTTTATGTATTCCATATAGGTTATTGCCCACCATCGGGTTTTCAATTGCAAGTTATGAGAGGTCATTTTTAAAGTTGAAATCGATAAAAACATGTGTAAGATCATCTGTGCTACAGGAACGCCTAACAAATTTGGCTTTAATCAGCATCGAAAAAGAATTTCTTTTAGAAAACATGAAAAATGAGGTAGTTCAAATATTTTCCGATAGGAGAGCTCATATGGGAAACATAAATCGTAAAGTGTGTCCACTTCAGGGATGGACAAACTTTTTAGTCGGAGGGCCGCATTGACCATTCAAGAGTTGGCCGAGGGCCAGTGCTTAAAATCTTGAAATAGCTGGATGCAATGCAACAGCTTGCATTAGCTTAAAATCTTGCGATAACTTCTTGCAATGTCGTATTACGTGGCTTTGAAATTATGGTGTCCAAAAAACAACGGTAATCACCCTTTATTTGGACGGAAAATACGTCAATTCAAACTAAGAATTGCATAGCGATTCTTTCAATGATGGCTTCTTAAGTTTCTGGCTCTTTAGTACGGCAAGTGTGGGTACCCCTGTCATATTGAATTAGATATATGGAAGTTTCTACAAGTGTTACCGAGCCGCATGCGGCCCGAAGCTGTGGTTTGCCCACCCCTTTTTCTAATTAATTTTTTCACATCATCACATGTTCTAGTTTAATAAAAAGAGTTACTTCTTCGTCTGCTTTCACTAAACAATGTCTTTAAACCATTTCTATTGTGTAGCTCACAAAAATATTAAGGACAGCAAGCCAGCAGTGCATCACACTACATGGTTGCACTTGTACACTTTCAGATACTATTTCTAATAGAAAAAAATTGACAACTCTATCTCCTGTTATGCCTCACAAAGTTATATATATAAGACAGACAATTTTGGTGGGTCTACTCGATAATTATTTGCATGCATAAACGCAACATCTTGTTGCTCAATGCATACCCTTCACCAGATGAATTTTTCTCATACATACAGTATATATCTTAGCATTTAATTAACACATTAAAACAAAATGTACTATTTGAAATATTTTAGTTTAATTTTTCAAAATTTTTTTCTCAACACAAGCTTTTACGTATTTCAAGTGTCTGTCTTTGTCACATTCTTGAGTACTTAACAGTTTGGGAGGGGGCATACAATCAAGCAGTTGTCCCCGGGCATCACCAGACCTCTGCACGCCACTGCTTTGCAGCTCCACAACAAGTTGTTTGGTTAAATATAGCAGGCATTTCTCGTTTGTCGAGTGTAACGATATTACAACCAGAGCAAGTCGTTCTTTTGACAAATTTATTGTTCAAACTGACGTTTCGCTCCCCTTAGTTACCGGGGAGCTTCTTTAGAATGCGGCAGATGTTACCAGTGCAACATATAAACTGTACAACATGAAAATATAAAGACAACCTGTATTACAAAACACTAAAAATTATTTATCAACAGGGCAGGCAATCACGCAATAACGAAAACATTGTTACACCACAGATGCAGGAGCGGGCACAAGTAAAAAGTGTTGTAAAATACATAAGGCATTATTCATTGGAGACGAACACACTATAAACAGTCGGAAAATTTGCACCATCATTACGATTAATAACATTACATGAACAAGCCTTTTGATTTATCAAAAACTTTCCGCAACGCGATGCCGGTACGCACGTGACTCTGACTTCAGTATTTTGACATCATCCCAAGTTATTCTATGATCGAAATCCATAACATGTTGACTCAGCGCTGACTTATTAGTGTTAAAAGTCTTGACCGCATCAACCTGTTTCCGTTTTCTGGTTCTAACACTACGTCCTGTTTCGCCTACATACACAGCATTGCAATCCCGGCAAGAAATTTGATACATCAAACCACGCTTTTGTTCAAAATTAATAGCATCTTTAGGTTTACGAAACAACGAAGACAACGTGTGATGTGGTGTTAAAGCCACTCCGATACCAACTTGAGTCAAAATTCGGCTAATAGGTTCGGAGACACCTTGTACGTAGGGAATCGAAGTGAATCGTTTCTGTTTTTCTGATACTATGATTTTGCAAGTACTTTTTAAAACTGCATTTGCTACTCGCAAATCCGTTATTCTTCAAGGTTTTTGTTATTTGACGGAAATCTTCGATTTTTTTTCGTTTTTTGATGTGAGTCTGTTGGCTCTGGAGAATAATGTACGAGCCACATCAACCTTTTGATTAACAAGGTGATGAGAAGAATATTGAACATACCTGTCCGTGTGTGTTGGTTTCCTACATACGCTTGTTGCAAGGGATTGACCTTTCAACTGTTGTTCGCTTACGTCCAAAAAGACTAATTGTCCTGATTTTTCCAATTCTTTAGTGAACTTTATTGAAGTAGATATTGTATTTAAGTAGTCATGCAAGGACTTGACCTCAGTTTTTTCCATAATAACATACACGCCATCTACATATCGTACCTATGAAGACGGAGGTTTCAAGAACGTGTTCAAAGCTGTTTGCTCAATCTCTTCCATAACCATGTCTGCTATTATTGGTGACAAAGAAGAGCCCATCGGACAACCAAAAATCTGTTTATAAATGACGTCATTGTACACAAAAAACGATGATTGCAAACAGATATCTAATGCTTCCATGAGTTCCGGCACTGTAAGGCTTGTTCTTCCTCCCAAGGTGCAATCACCGTCGACTAGATTAGCCACAATAGTTTTGGCGGTTTTAAGTGGAACCGAAGTAAACAAACTTACCACATCAAACAAAACTTGTGATTCAGATTTGGCGGGTTTAATGGATGAAATCAATTCTACAAACTCAGAGGAATTCTTGACAGTGTATTGGGTGTTTCCAACTAAGGGAACAAGAATTTGCTTGAGGAATTTGGCAAGCTGGTAGGTAGCTGTACCAATAAAGAAAACGATAGGACGAAGAGGAACACTGGGTTTATGAATTTTAGGAAGTCCACATATTCCACTCCTGTATCTGCGATGTAACAATGTTTTCGTTATTGCGTGATTGCCTGCCCTGTTGATAAATAATTTTTAGTGTTTTGTAATACAGGTTGTCTTTATATTTTCATGTTGTACAGTTTATATGTTGCACTGGTAACATCTGTCGCATTCTAAAGAAGCTCCCCGGTAACTAAGGGGAGCGAAACGTCAGTTTGAACAATAAATTTGTCAAAAGAACGACTTGATCTGGTTGTAATATCGTTACACTCGACAAACGAGAAATGCCTGCTATATTTAACCTATTGAGAAGAAACTATGGAAGAAATTTATTGCAAAGTTCAAGAAAACTAGTGAGTTGTTATGTTATCATAGAGAAAGAATATATTGCCATTTAAGGTTTAATCATGCATGCAAGAGAGAAGGTGTATTGCCCAAGAGCCTAAGGTTTCCCCACCAATTAAACCGCGAAAAGGTTTCCAATTAGCTCGTAAACCTGGATGGGAGTTTCTGAATTTTCGAATAAATAAATCTCATAAAAAAATTGGACGCGCTGACACACTAGTTAAGGAGATCAGGTTTCAATTAAACAGCAAATTAAATTCCGAAGACTTCAATGACTTAATGAATTATTCGGATTACAAAAAAATAAAGTTCGTTCAAAAACCGAATACATTTACAACCAAAAACTGAAAAAGCTTATTCCCAGAGAGTGAGAAACAAAAATCTTGAATCAAAATTGCTTTTTACTCAGGCTGTTATCGATATTTTGGTTGATCGAGCTATGTTTTGCCTCCACAATGTCATTATACAACATAAACAAAATTTTTACACTCAAAAAACTGGTATAATTACTGGAGACAATTATTCAATATCACTTGTCAATATTACCTAGCACTACGTCATTCTACCCATATCTGACATCCTTAACAAATCTATTCTATTTAAACGTTTTATTAACGATATAATATGGTTGTCGTAGGATGTGGAAACTACCCTCGAAATCAAGAACTGTCTCCTTAAAACCTTTTAGGACAACAAGTTGGATCTGATTTTCCGTATGATCAACACCGCGGATTCTGGTTCCACTTTAGAATTTCTCGACGTAGAACATAAAATTGACAGCTCTTATATTATAGTTGTGGCTTTTTTACAAAAAATTTCATAAAACCCTCGGCAACTAATTGTCTATTTGTAGATGGTCAAGCATACCATCCTCCTCCTGTGTTGATATCAATTGTTTATTCGGAAGCGATTAGAATGAAACGATCAAATGAATCTACCGGCGAATACCTTCGCAGTTTACAACAACTCAAAACCAAATGCCTTAAGTCAAATTTTAACTTGGCATGGGCTAATAAGATCTTAAAAATAGCTATTACTTGGAAAAATCTTTTTAGTCCTGACAGTACTACTAGTAGTCAACAAGTTGAATCTAAAAAACTTGCTTGGGCTACCCCTTTCACAAAATTCATTTCTCTTGACAAAACAGAAAAAAACTCATTTTCTCTGCTTTATTAATTTATAAAAACCCTCCCACTTTCCGCGAAGTACTAACTAATTATCAATATATTGCACACGTCACCACCAAAGACGATGATCATAATGGCATTTCCCAACCATGCAATAAATGCTCCTTATGCGGCAAACACGGTAATAACTCTGATATGGTAATATCTACTAGTTTCATTACTACTGAAAACAACAAAAAAATATTTCTCACACAACGCCTTACTTGTGATAACTACGGAATATACGCAGCGCAATGCAAATTATGCCATCAAATTTACGTTGGACAAACTAATAACAAATTTTTAATTAGATGGACTAATTGCCGTACGTTTTGGAAAAATAATAACACACAAAACCATACTGATAAAGCTGCTCTTCCACTTCATTTCCGTAACCACCACAAAAACTTCATTAGTTCTCACCCAGACATTTCTGAATGCCACCACGTCATATTTTTACAGGAACCTAGGTATTACCATAACCTTGATACTAGCGAAAGCAAATCGATCAAAAAATTTAAAGCTACAATAAATATAAATAGAGATTTATTACCAAAATTTCTTGACACCTTTTTTAATGCCACTGTTTAGTTATTACTTTTTCATTTTGCATTATAATTTAATTGTATTAGTGTCTTCATCAATATAAACTGTTTGTTGTGCGTGCAGTAAAAGTAGGCGCCGCTTATTATGACCACGGATAATATAACCAGCCGCTTATTATGACCAATTTGGCACGGTCCGGAATTTCTCCATTTAAAATTCTCCGTTTTATATGACCAAATTTTTGATAATATGACCAACATATTATTCGAAATTCGGTCAACATATCATCAGTCAATGGAAGAGTTCGATACTTTTGCTGGACAAATAAGTGATTTTTTGTGAAAGCATCTTGTTCAGCGCGACATTACCGAGTTTTTTGCACCAAAAACTAACTTGTGTACGGGCGTAACATTTTGAATTTGTTTTGCGATGCTTTGATATGTTACTTTGATTAAACGTTACTTGAACTATTATTACTTTGCTATACTGTACCACCGCTTGTACATATTGTACTTAATTTTATCGTCACTTGCACTGTTACAATACTGTACTTTGTTTTACAGCCAACGTCACGCTGTTACTTTGGTGAACGAAAAATTTGACGGTATTTGGACTTCTTGTGGCTTACGGCGTCCATTCAGGTGCGGTTATGGCGGCTTCGGTTTTTATGACCATTCGGATATTATGACCAAATTGGCCTAGTTCCAAGGTGGTCATATTAAGCGGCGTCTACTGTATTTCATTATTACTTTTTTACGTAATCTGATTATTAGTAATGCCTTGTCATAATCGTTATCATAGGTATTACTTTGGCAACCTGTTAAATTTTCCAGTCACTTAGCAGCTCCGGTTAAGAAAACTTCATATCGTTGTATCAGCTCAAAGTGTGCAGTGTTTTCTTATTACAGTTAGTTCGGTTAATGATAGAGTTAGTTTTGTAAGCCTGTTCGTTCAACTTGACGTAAGTATATATTATTTATCATTGCGGTTGCTTTACAGAACACTGATGATGCTATTTTAGCGAAATCGATTTGTTGATAAAGTGTGAGTTCTACTATTCAGTGATTCCAGTCACAACTTTACTCTATAAAGTTTCAGTCCATTAGTTTAGCGCCATTGGTTTTTCACTTCCTGTGTTACGTGAAGTGTTTAACTACTAACACAAGCTATTAAGCACATATCAATTTCTGGCGTAAAATGTATCGCTTCTCTATCTACACCAGACGAGACGCAAAACCGGTACAGTTCAGCCTTTTATAATCATTTTTTATGTTTATGCAAGCGCAAACACAAAGCGGTACAGTTTACTCGAAAATTCAAAATGAGCCCAATAGCCTGTGTTTGTAGCTAAATATTTCACATTACACAAAAAGAAAAAATACTTGGGTTTGTAGCTAAATATTACTCATTACACAGGAGGCAAAAATACATGGGTTTGTAGCCAAATATTCCACATTACACAGGAGGCAAAAAGCTAATCACATCCATAGAACTTGCGCTCAAACATTCACTGTTTACTGCCATTATCAACAACTAATCAATAGCGTTGCAACGTCACAGGACTTTAATTGTTGTATGGTGCATAAGTAAATGAGCTTGCAGCGTAATAATGACTAAATTAGCAATAGCAAAACCGCAAATAAGTCAAAAAGTTTAAATGATAGAAAAAAACTGATCCCATTTCTTCGCTTAACTCATCTGATACTGCTAGAAACCAATACTTGTATTTAAAAAACATAGAAACGTAGCGATACTTTTTAACTGTTACATCTAAAGAACAGAACGTTTGTAAACACGAAATCAATTAGAACTACAATCGATAAATTTATTGTGTAGACTCAAAATAAAACTTTATATTTTGCGAAGATTTTGTAACTATTAAGCATAGAAAAGCGGGAACAAATAGGGGTGAAGCCGGGTAATATAGATGGACTAGCTCTGCTTCCGGTAGGCAAGTGCGTTATAAGATTTAAAACAAACAAACAAGTTTATTTCTTTTAAACTAACAAAGAAAATCTTAACAAAATTTCAATGTTATTTTGCTTTCTTACATTCACGCAAAACAAAAATTGCTTACGATAATTATCTTATTTTCCGAAATCGTACTTTCGAATATCAAGCAAAGTCGAACTACCAGGCCTACATACACATTCAGGGTTGCCGCTTTTCTGAATAGATCTGCATAACTACAACCGGTTGCAGACAACAACCGGTCGCTGGTTACTGACATGTTGCAATAGATTGTTGTATCGCACAGTATGATATTTGTAATTATCTTTAGGCAAGTTTTCTACTCATCTTGGATTTGCGGAACAAATAAGTTCGTTTACATAATAACGATTGGTTCAAATTCTACAAAATTAATTATCGCGGTTTCAGTTCTAGTTCATCCAGAATGCTTTATATAACTTGTGGTTCAGGCTCGGTTCGGGTTTACGTATCAGCTTTTAGAGGTACCGGTTGAAAAAAATAGCTGGTTTGATTCGACGCCCTGGTAAATACTCGCATGGACTGATCTACCGTGTTTCCCCGATAATAAGACAGGGCTTATATTAATTTTTACTCCAAAATATGGCACTAGGGCTTATTTTCGGGGGATGTATTATTTTGATATATCAAAAAATGAAGTTACAAAGTAAAAATTACGAGATTTTAAATAAACAGAAATTACGAAAAAAGATCTACATTTACTTGCCATTAACATGTTTTTTATTCAGAAACTCATTAACAACAATTTATTCAAGAACAAGTTTGTTAGTTTTTGTATCGTCATCACTTTTGCTTGCCAAAAAAAGATTTTTTGAAAAGGATGGCATACACCGCATTAAAGCAGTTTGAATAAATATAAAAAAAGAATGTTTGACTCTTTCGTCTTTCTGCCGCTCTCAACTAGGGCTTATTTTAAGGGTAGGGCTTACATTAAAATCATCCTCAAAAATCACGCTAGGTCTTATTTTGCGGGTAGGTCTTATTATCGGGGAAACACGGTAGCAGTGTTACTTAGGACTTAGGAGAAGATAAAGAATGTATGAAACGGTATGAATGCTGTCGTTAAAATTATATTAAATAGTGCATTTGTTTGTGGTTGCTGCATCAAAGATAGATCTATTATTTGTAGGTGATGAGGTATGTGCAGCTTGTAAGTCACATATCTTACACTGCACATTTGCAATGAGATTAATTGTACAGTTTTTTTGGAAAATATAATTAAAAGTCGCGTGCCTACAATCTGATTTGCAGATGAGCAAGATTTCACGATGCGTTAGTTGGTAGTAACTTACGAGCAGGGGCGGCTCGTGTATGGGACTGTGGAACTGCAGTACTCCAGTCCCCACTCCATCTTATCGATGACATTCGATATAAATAATTAATCTTTTTTTTCTTTATTTTTCTTATACTTGTAGTTACACTTTATAATACATAAGGTTAATCTCAACAACCATCCTAAGTTTATGGAAAAAATATAAAAATCTTTTTGCTTCAAATCTCCTGCAATATGGTGTTTGAAATTAGCAGTAGATTGCAATGCAGCTGTAGAAAGAGAACTGTCGCTCATGCAGCACCGACCCCTGTGTGCTGGTGTGATAAGGGTTTCTTTTTCATGAACAACTGGCGAGGTGTGTGTGTGTGTGTGTGTGTGTGTGTGTGTGTGTAAAGCTGATAGATAGTGACAAAAATTAAGCCTATGGGGTGATTTTCTGAAGCAGCTCCCCATTAATTTTAGCTACGAGCCGCCCCTGCTTACGAGATATAGGATATGAAATTCCTTCGATCCTCATTTGCGTTAAATTGTAGATTACATTCTTTTTTACATTATCCCTGGATACCACGGCCGTTTTAGCGAATGTATGGAGAATATTTCAGCTATATAATTTAATCGAATCCAGTTGCCAGTTTTTCAAGCGCTTTTTTAGGTCCACTCATTAAAAGCGAGTTAAGCTAAGACTCTTTTTGTATAGAAAGTCATGCGTTGTCACTGTGTTACCCACTTGAACTTGCTTTTAAATGGCTTAATGCCACTGAATTTAATATTGGCTGTCACGCTTTATACCAGGGGTGTGCTACCTGTTTTTCGGACAGACCAATTTTAAAGTTGTAATTTTGCGTGCCAGTCGGAATTTTAAAAGTGAACATTGGCGTAAGATTGTGTGGGGCAGAGACACCTTTGTGTTTGGAATCCAAGGTTTTTGCAGTGACTTTTTTGCCAATTTCTGTCACCAAGAAGAATGCAGTGTCGTTAAATTGGGAGTTGCTTACCATGGAAGAATGCAGTGTGTGTTTGGAGTAGGACACAAATAAAAATGAAAGAAATGTTCCAGCAAATCAAATGAATAGTTCCATTAGCAATGACAAATTAAGCAATTCTTGGCCAAAGCTAGAAAAATTTTCTATCTGAAATCAGAACTTGCAGTTTGAATGTATTTTGTGCCGACCAAAAAAGGTTAGCACATCAACATGCGCAACATCGCATTCGAATCTTCGAAAGCATGTAAGGTAAGCGTGAGTTGTATTTTGTTTATTATTTATAGGTTTACATTATTTTATGTATAGCCCACATTCTATTTATGCAAGGTGAATTTTTTGGGAGTTGCTTAACCCTTAACTTATAATGCTATTTGAATATTTTAGATTCACGATAGCCAAAGTTCGATGAAACGTAATTATGGCAATATACTTAACTAGCGCAATGTAATTTATGTGATAAACGTTTGTGACCTACTACAGCTACATAAACTTTTTTCTGATTTGCAGCGCATTCACCCGGGTAATTTAGAGGAATTTAATGGTTTAGCTACTACTCGACCACTGAAACGACCCGCTCCCTCATCACAACAAACGATGAAGCAGGCGAAACTATTGTGGTCAAAACCAAGGGCCAATCAACTTCAATTACGGAGAGCGTACTTACTGGGCTGGTGTTGAACATGGTGACGGAATCAATGCTACCATTTTCATTTATTGAGCAACCATCTTTCAAAGAATTTATCACTGCTTGCGGAGTAGCTATTCCTTCTCGCTATTCTATTGTTAAAACCTTGGAGAAGAAGCATGAATCTTCAAAAGCAGCTGTTAAAAGTGCAATGACTTCCGTTGAATTCGTAGTATCGACAGCTGATTGCTGGATTGCTCATCGGCGTTCTTATTTGGGTGTTACTGTCCACTGGTTGTGCTACGATAATTTTGAAAGAAAAAGTGCTGCCTTAGTATGTCGACGGTAACGGGAAGCCATACTTACGATCTGCTAGCTGACCAACTTCAAGATGTGTACTGCGAATATGGCATTAAAAACAAAGTAATTAAAACTACCACTGACAGTGGCTCCAATTTTGTAAAAGTTTTTAGTGTATTTGGTCCATCTGAAGCTGATCTAGATGTGTGCGCAATCGATGCTAGTGACATTTTATCAACAGATCTCAACTCGCAAATGCCACCCCATCACAAATGTGCTGCATACTTATTAAATCATTTGCACAACTGACGCCGTCGTTGCAGAGCAAAACCATCAATATAAAAAAGTTAGCCGAGGGACTTTTGCCAAATGTCAAGCTTTATGCAATAAAACAACCAGAAGTGTTCTTGCAGCTGAAGTGGAAAACGAAAGCTCGTTGCAACTTAAACGTCCTTGTTTCACGCCATGGAATTCTGTGTATGATGCAGTGCGCCGCTTAAAGAAGATAATTGAACTACAAGTATCTCAAGCATTGTGCAATATCAGTCAACGGCTGGACTTACCCAGGTATGTTGCAGTATGTTGTTCATACCGACTTTATTACTCACATGTCTACCACTACAGTATGTGTTTAGGTATGAGTTAATTAGAGGGTCCATTAGAGCCTGGGTGGTTTTTGCGTTCAAGTTGATGCGTAAGGCCTTATCATTACTGTTGCAATCAATAACTTTTCATTAAATTGCTCAACAAGTCCTAGTATCTCAGTTATGTTTTTACTCTTAACTGGCTGTCACCAAGCAGCGTTGGTTCCGTAGTAGCATTTATCAATGCATTATCAATTCAAATGTACCGCTAGGAATTTTTTTGCAATAATTTATTTGAAACTTTGCGAAAGATTTAGAAAAAAGATTGCAAGATTGTAAAGCATTACTGTGTAGTAAATACAGGTTTCGAGACTCCGAGCTTGAATTTCTTGGTTTATACGAAAGTATAATGAAACCTCTTGCCATCGCTCTGGACATATTTCAAAGTGAAGCCGACACATTCATGTGCAGTTTGCTACCTACCATAGTATATTTGACCGATAGCATGGAAAAGAAAAAAGAAAAATTGAAAGAAAGTGAAAGGCTGGTTGTCATTCCGTTAATTGATGCCGTAACTGACGGAATACACAAGAGGTTTGGTAATATTATGGGCAACGAGAAAGTGATCGCTTCATCTATTCTTCCAAAATTTAAAGACACTTAGTTAGAAGACAATTTCCAATTGCAGAAAGGTAAATCGTAAACATTTTTTCTATATTACAATCTTTTAGCTCACTATAATGTCTGGTACAACTATTAGCGTTAAGTAATTTTTTTACCTGAGTATCTGTTGATTGATCGTAAAAACTTGTAACTATTATTACTTTCATTATTTTTGGGGGGGTGGGTGCGTCCAACAGCTGATTGATTTACCTTAGCTCTTATTGCGTAGGCTATTTAGCAAATAGTAATCCCCAATAAATTTTGTTGTGATTATCCATTTAAAATTTTGTGGTAAAAGCGATTCAATAATAGAAGAAATTCTTATCTTCACTTTACAAAACGACTTTGAAAGAAAAACGTCGCAACAGGAGTGCTGCATTATAAAATTTGTTTTTAGCGTATCAACTACATCAAAGATCGATTAAAGGAAGATAACATTCTCTCGCACGACCAAAGTCAGAAACTCCTGAAGAAGACCCACCAAATCGATTTTTTAAAAGAAAACCGAAGAGTACAAAGCATGTACTTGATGTTTATTTGTCATCTGAATTGAAAGATTTTACTATTTACAAAGGACGATGTGCTCCATTAAGAAATTTGAGAATAGAACTGAATACTCCTCTTCCTTCGAGCGCGGCATGTGAGCGTATGTTCAGCTCTGGGGGATTAATTTTGAGACCCCAAAGAACATGCATGTCAGATAAGCATTTTGAAGCGTGCTTACTAACCAAGTGTAATAAATCGTTTATTTGATCAAGTGTGAAACTACAGTTTGTTTATTGATGTTTACCTTCCAATTCGAGGTGCGCGACAGAGCAAATTTAAATCAACTTCTCTTCAGTACAACCCGATTTTGTTGGCCCAATATTGGTTACCTGCTTTCAGTTGTGCAGGCCCTACCTATAACTATAATTTAAAAGTATGCAGGTAGAAATGTCAGTTCCAATGACATAATTACGTTGTCGATTTATCGTTTGGCAACTAAACAGAAACTGTTTCAAAACCATGTTTAAGCTTGGGAAAGAGCCAATTAATAAAATAGAATGTAAACTATTACTGTGTAAGACGACTGAAGAACAGATGGATATGTTAGGATTGAAGGAAACGATAGACCGGTTAGCAACAGCAAATGGAGTTAGATGGTATGGACATGTACTGAGGAGGGATGACGATAGTGTTTTGAGGGTTGCTCTGAATCTTGAAGTGACTGGCAAGAGAAAGCGAGGACGACCGAAGAAGACCTGGAAGAAGCAAGTGGAAGAGGAGACAGAGAAAGTTGGTTTGAAGAAGGAGGATGCTCTGAGACGAGATAAGTGGAGGGACGGAGTGCGAGAAATTGCAAAAGGAATGGGGTAAATCCGGCCATCTCTGCTGAAGGGAAAACACCGGATAAAAACTGAATAACTACTACTACTACTACTATTCATGTTTTCAATATTTTATCGATTTCAGCAAGCGATGATATTTGTAAAGGAGTTTGTAGTCTGACGTTCCTTTTTTCTAAGATGCAATTTTGTAATTGGAATTAGTTCCTTTTTAAAAAAAGGAATTGGAATTACGTTACTTTTTGAAATAAGTAACTGTAACTGGATTTAATTCCTTCAATCAAGGAATTTTTACAGCCCTGGTGAAAACAAGCTCAAAACAAAGCAATAAAATTTGTGGTAAGGCCTACCAACACTCGAAAAGCCTAAAGCAGACAACGAAATGCTTTAGCATAAATACTGTTTAACACAATACCGCTCTGAAGTTCCGCACGCCGTGCGACAAGCGGGTTACTGATTGGCACTGAGCCGAGATCACGGGTGATGACTTGTCATTTAAAAATTTTTTTGTTTCCTCTCATAAACGCTGAAATTTTTCTTGTACAGCATTGGCAAAAACATGGTTTGTAATCAAACTTCCCGACTATAAATTTCGCTCGGCAAAAAGCTCACTGCCTTTTGCCTCTTTTATACGTCATTAATAGGCCCTACCATTACAGATGAAATTTTTGCTTTTGCTGACTGGCTGAATTTGATATTGATAAGGATGGCATCAAAATCAGTGAAGCTACTGCTGGTATGTAGCTTATGTAAGTGCCAGTATTGAATTTTACTGTTGTCATCCATACAATGTTTATCCGGGTTTCTAAAAATTGCTGAAGTTAGTCTCACTTTGAAAAACGATAAAGGTCTATCTGTATCAGCCACAACTAATATATTCCAATATGGCAGTTATCACAATTTAACATAGTTTTTAAAAAATTGCATTTTTTGATAAAGTATATGCGAGCTTTTTTGAAAATTTTCTCTTCGTTAATGATTATCAACATGGGTTTTGGTTACACTCGTCCACCGTTCACGCAATTAGCGGCCGAGCCAATTTAAGGGGGAAAGATAAAAGGCGATGCCTCACCTCCTAAACAGTATTAGAGATGCAATAAATATGGAAGATAAGTCTTTTCGAGGACGAAATTTGTGGTTGCAAAGTCGAACTCCAGAAATAAATCTTCGCTTTGTTTTGCTGACTGAAATCTCATCTTCAAATAATTGATGTTCAAAAATAGATCTCTATGCAAATTTGAATACCAGAAAGAGCTAAATTCTTATTTTCAATAGATTTCTTTGTCAATACTTTTCTGCCCCAAAAAAGATTGTGCTCACATGTTCGATCTCACCGCTTAATAACATCATTGAGGTAACTTAATACGGTTTTCCCCTAAATTAGTTTTAAAATAGGCCTCTGCACGCTGCAAGTACTGCGTGCGGTGAATTGTTCAACAATGCAAACAAATATTGCTACGATTGCTGCGTCTGTTTAGATTTATAAAAAGCTTCCGATGCGCTTAATTACCCTTCCACATGGGCGTAAAACAAGGGGCGTTTGGTGGATTTAGCCCCCAAAAATATTGTCAGTCTTCCAAGTTCATAAATTTCAAAAGGTCTTTAACTTGGTTTCATGACCAAAATGTAGCAAAAAATTACTTTAAAAAAGTCGATTTCAAAAAAAATAGTTAATAAAATTCAATAATTGTAAGGAAATGAATGAAAAAAAGCAAAATTAGTCAGCAGGTCTACATACCACCTCGTTAAATTGCGCTTATGAAGAAATATTTTTTACTTAAAACTGAATTATTAAGCCAACCGGATGATCTGATGCAAGACACGGAGGGAGAAGAACAAGCCGCTTTGCCGTAAGCCAGGATTTCAGCACATAGACTCAGCCTAGAAAACTGTTGTCACAAATATCATAATGAGGGGAGTCCCACCAAGTCGTAAAATAGGTCTAACTCTAAATAACTTATTTCCGTAATCGTACAGCAAAAACCATTATGGCCCCCACCGCCGACATTGTCTTTGTATCTCCATATATATTAAAAGGAAATCATAGAAAATTTTGCCACTGTGCAAAGGCCCCCAATCAGACCCTAAAAATGTAAAGCAAAACCAAGCAGTTTTAGCAAAAGCAATAAACACGAAGGCATGCCCTCGGACCACCCTAGAATTGTTGTGCCTTCGGCACTCCACATAAAGTTGATTTGTGAGGTCATACGATTGTGACAAAACTTTGACCCCCTCGGAAACTTTCTGCGTAAGCTATTGCTCCCATTTATGCGAAGTTTTTGTTAGTGCTCTTGTAAATGAACTTTGAGTGAAACTGGTGCAGCCGGCTTAATTAATATTTCTCACCCAACGAAACTGGCTGATAGCCCTGCCGGATTACGCAGGCATAGCCGGCTAGTCTATGCAATTAAGGGCAATTCTGTGTGTGGGGGGAGGAGGGAGGTGGGAGTGTGTTTTAGCTTCTCTGGAGCTAATTGGCGTGTAGGCCTAAGCCTAAAACTTGGCTCAAATGATTACCACTCCGGGTTAAGTGTCATAAGGAGACTTGTGACGTCATGGTGACGTGCAACTAAAGATATTTTTATAATTTTGCATCTCTTAATAAAGGAAAATGGTTTTGTGTCTAAACAAAAGCTAGCACCCAACTGAAAAGCTGGCAAAAAGTTTGCTGCATTAGGAAATAAGATGACATCATCATGAAAGATCGATTGTAAAAATTACTTTTATTTTTTCAAAAAATACTGAAAGTTGAAACGCGGTTGAAAGGTTTTGAAAATTATGAACTAGCTGCTTTTCACAAAGTAAATTTTGCCACAATTTGTCTTTCGTTGGCAATGTATTAAGTGATTCCTTTTTTTAAACAGTTTAGATAAGCATTCTTTTTTTTTCTTTTATTAAATGCTTCAAATATAGCACTGATCTATAAAAATGCCAAGTGACATCATAATGCAAACTGATGCGAATTCAGCAAACCAGCACCATTTTGTGGTTGCGGTAAACCGTTATTTTAAAACCTATTGCAAATAGTAATTGATGCATATATGCCTTCAGTCATTGGCGAAGCACTTTCTTTTAATTTGGGTTGGAATTAGGCTAAAGATATTTTGACTCCAAACACAGGTAAAGTCCTGTTTTTAATTTCGGAAAAAAAGCTTTCAAGACAACTTTTCACCCATTTTTACCTCCAGAAAAGTGAAGATTCTTTTTTTTTGGTTATCGAGTCTTCCTGAGTGCCATTTTTACCTCCAAATTACGTAAAGACCGTTCCTTTTTTAAAGATAAAGTTTTCTGAGTGGTTTTTTGCCATCATGTTACTATTTTGCATATTTTTTGTAGATTTTTCTAATTTCTGCGAGGAGCTTGGCTGACAATATTCCGAGAGAAAGGAGCAGAAAAACATGGTAGTTATAGCTCCTAATTTACTCTTATATTGCCAAGTAAAGCGAAAAGATATGTTACTAACATATAAATCAGGTTTATCAATAATGCAATGGCAAATATGAAAATTATAATAACTGAACAGATGGTGAACTTCAAACTGGTGTTGGGCTACTTTGTGCTGTGGTGTCGCAAGTCTAGGCAATCTCAAGCTTCAAGAAATATTGATCACGAGCATTGTGTAGCAAAATGGAACATGATGTAAAGCTTTGATGCGAATTCCTCCAGCTTTCAGAAAAAAAAACATTCGTATCTTTAGCACGAATATTTGGTCGGTAGATCATCCACTCCATCCGTAACCTGTTTATAATAACTGAAGCGTAGGTGCTGCACGTTTTAGGTTTCACTTCCTGACCTTACTGATTGTGAGGCACCCTGGTTTTCCCAATCGGGGAGGCACGGACCCGTTTCGTCTCTCATTGGAGCGCTTCTGCCGCGACAAGCAGCATAAGCAAACCCAGGGACTTAAGGCCGCAAACATCATGACAAAAATGTTATTAGCAGATCTACCAATTTATAAGTTGTTTTTTTAAGTTTCAGTCACCTTGGCGCCTATTCCAACTTTAAATTTCTGTCCCTCTCCCCCTAACTTAATGATTGAAACGGTTAAAATTCTGTGAAGCAATACACTTTTTGTAAATATGACCGTTTTCGATTTGAGAAAACAGAGGTCGCGATTAAGAGCATTTCGGCGTTTTCCACAACTTCTAAAGTTCACCCTTTTTGTATTTAGCAAGAGCAATAAATGAGTGTTTCTAAAGTAATTAGCTGTTGGTAAGTAAGACCACTCTAAATTTTAAAAGATGGCAGCTGGGATTAGAAGCGTAGTTAAATATAATAAAATCTCACGTTTGTGACAAAATCGTAGACGGAAGCAAATTTTAGGTCGTAGCCTAAGTAAAAAAATTTTTTTTAAATTTTCTTTCTTTCAGTTTTGTTTGATGATCTTTGTTGTAGAGATTAACTTTTTTGTCTTTAAATTTGTTTTTTCTGAGGGCGACATTTTGTTGCTATACCGGGACCAAAAAAAACAAACGCAGCTAATAAACTTGATGTCACAAATATATTTACAGAAATGGGCACACCATTCATAATATAAGACCTCGATCAACCAGTTTTTTTTTGAAATCGTGAAAACCATCATCAATATGGTACAAATCCCCAATTTCTATTTAGAAATGGCAGAAAAAGTTTGTGAAACGATCGGTTGCTTGCGAGTTTGACCAGTCTTGAGAGATGGATGATTACGACCATAAGTGGGATGATTACCTTCAGAGGTGCAGAAACTATGGCCCCGATTTACAACAACTTTTGTTTACTGTTCTAACAAATGTTAGGGTTCAGCCGGCTGTCATGGTATATTTTTCGAAAACCTTTATCACATGAAAGTATGCCGATTGCGTTGTCATGAGTCGGACAAGCAATAATCTTAAAGCAAGTCTACAGCTTTGTTTCACAAAACAAAAGCATAGAAGTACGTTCTTTGCGAGGTTGTCAGTCCATTGGAATTATTATCACACCACAGGCTACAGCCCTACTGAGCTTTTTAAAGTAGGAGGAATCCGATCCTAAAAGGTATTTGCTATTGGCAGCTCTGAGAATCATTAAAGCTATTTTCATTTCACAAAACATATTTGCAGGACAGTCACTGTGGCATAAAACACTTGTCTGTACCGTCTTTGGAGTTTTCTGCTTGCTTAATGCAGATTTGATAAATTTGTTGATTAAAATCTAGCAGTCAAAACTATATTTGTATCGTCCACATTTATCCTCTATTCACGAGAAAGCGAATTGTATCGCTATATTTTGGACGGGATGTCCGCACTAGCTTGGTAGTTGCCTATTCCGAGGTGTCTGGGCCATCTGTCTTCCACGTGAAGGTGGGGGCGTCCTGTTAAGTGCCTTGCTCAAGGACACAACAAGCACGCTTGCCGGCTTGTTCTCCATAACCTACCCTAAATGCCGAGCGCCAAGCAGGGAAGCTGTGGATACGATTTTTTAAAGTTTTTTGGTATGACTCGACGAGGAGAATGAACCCCAGGTCTACTGACTGCGAAGCGGACGCTCTAGCCACTACACCATTGCGTCGAAACTGTTCGAATATGTCTTTCCAAATCACAAAGCCGCCAATCTGAGAATAAATGCACAACTCCATAATTGCAATGAAAGCAGATGTGGAAACAGTGGTTCTTACTGTCGTTGCTTCGTTTGAGACCAATCTTGTTCAAGCAAGATGCGTGGAAAGGTGGTATAAAGTCAAACCTCAGAATCGTCATCCGATAACTTATTAATTACGTGATCCGAAGTTTGCTGTTCTGCGCGGCACTTGCATGTTGGTGAGGAAGCCACCACTCATTTCTACATGCTTGCAAGGAAACGATCAACACAGTTTGCAGACTATTAAGCTTGCCTCAGATCGGTCTGTTGATAGTCCACCTGGTTTTGCTTTAGGATTGGGCGAGACATCATAAAGTTTGCTTGTGGGATCGCTGTTCCATACTTGGTCCATGCAATAAGTTAAGGTGTTGCCATGGTTGGCCAGAATGATCACCTGGAGCGAAGCTTGCGCAAAAGGGCGCCTTGACTTCAGCCAACGGGATGTCAATGGAAGATAGGTGTCTATGGAAGAAGTGGTGAGGACCTTTTGCTCGGCGAGTTAGTAGTAATGCCGCTACTTTGCGACGTAACTCAGCAGGCTCGCTATTTGCGACAACTAGTTGGTAGTCCGTATGAATGAATGCAGGCATTACAAAAAATTTGTCAGAAATTTTGTTGATTTGCACGTCAACAAAATGGGTGTGGATTCAGGAGTGCCATGTTGGAGCGCACTACTCAGCGACAGAATGGAAAGATTAGAACTGCCGTGCGTAAAGTGTCAGCGACAGCTCCACAACTAGTGCCAGCTATACGTATCGTAAAACAACCTGTGATGTTAGTTTGTTGTGTAGTGACTGTAAAAAAGAAGCGGTACGTGAACTACTGCACCGAGATAGGTTGACTTTGGGCGGAAAGCCAATGATTTTTCGCAGTTATACTTGGCCTTGGTTTGTTAAATTGCAAAGGTGCACTATTTTGGTTGACAATGCTAACAGCGTTTAGCGAAACGTCTTAATTAAAATATGAACAGCAGTAAACTGGCTGAGGTTTTTTTGCTGAAAATCGCCAAAGATCTCAACCGTTTGCTCCTAAATTTCGTTTGTGTTTCACAATTTAATCTTGAAGGGCAATCGACTACGTTAATCAAAAGATTACAGTCATTTCGTTACCCAGCTGAGCACAATACGACTGTAATTTATTCTTTCCCTTTTTCACAAAAATAAAAATACTAATACCACAAAACAATTTTAGTTTCTTTAATTTTACACAAGTACATCGAAACACAACACAAACGCATAATGACTTTACCTTTAAAACGTTTGATCTAAGTTTAGTCAATGTATTCTAAAGATAAATAAACAGATTTTTACATGACACCATACAGGCCGTTCAAGCATTACGCTAAAAGACGAGGTGCTAGCGGGATATGTGAAAAGCTAATGTTATTTTGAGAGTCAAACGGTACAAGGGATCCCGAAGTTGATCAAAGGGAGTACTAACTCTAAAAAAGTGCCTAAAGTTGTGTTTTTTCGCTGGTAACACCAAAACGTTTCGGAAACGTACATCTTAATTCGGATACGCTTCTGGGATTTAAGAATACAAAACATAAAACTTGTTTAAAATAACACTTAATGTAAAGTAAAACAGAATTTAAAATCGAAAAACAATCATCCAAACCAAACAATGTAATTGCAGTTGATAGATACCAACAAGATTTTAAGCAATGCAGTTAATCAGCCAACGGTCAAGTTCAGGTCAATTTAGATGCATTACTTTTAACTGTGATTCAGATGAGAATCTAAATTCATTTTTGTGTTCACAAAATCAGGAACACAAGGATCACAGAAGTCTGGTACGACATTGTTAAATAATTGCAATTTCCTACATTATCACAAAAATATGCATTAATGTTTTGTATCGTTTTGCTGTAAAAATGTAGTAATATAAAAAACAAACAAAAATGGTAGCCTCAAGAAAGCAACAATTTATGCGGTAACATTGTGCAACAATACAAAAACAAACAAGCACCCCTTCTCCATTAAAATAAGTTTTAATTTTGTTTGAAGCAACACGAAAAACGCAGCACAAAAACCTTGCTCATTAAGTTTGACAAAGCAATTCGGGAATGTGCTTTACCAACACAGTGAAAGTCAATGCCAGTATCACTAAGAATATTTGAAAAATGGAACTTTTAAATTAGCAACGCCTGCCGTATCAACTGCTTCTTCTCAGGAGTGAGCTTGTCAGGAAATTGAATATCAAACTCGATAATCAGATCGCCTCGTTGGCCAGGCTTCTTTGAGATGGGCATGCCTTCAGCAGGTACGCATTTTGTGTATTTTGGATGGACAATGTCATTGATGGGAATGTTGATCAGTCGACCGTCAAGGGTTGGGACTTCGATGCTACAACCAATTAAGGCCTTCCCGAGAGGAATCTTAGCGACGTAAACCAGATTATTACCGCTTCGACTGAACAAAGGGTGCTGTTTGTCTCGCACCACAAATACAATATCAGCAGGAATGTTATTTGGTCCTTGATCGCCCTCTTGCGGAAAAGTGACTTTGGTTCCCGCTTTCCAACCTGGTTTAACTTGGATTGTGAGAATCTTGTCTCTTATGCTCGAGGTATGGCCGTCATCGTTCATAACTCTTCTTGATATTTTCATCTTTTTTGTGCATCCATGAAAAATTTCCTCAAGAGACAGAAACAAATCTCGTTCGATCACAGGATCTTGTTGTCTTCTTCCTCTTCCACGGATGCCACCAAATCCTGTCATGAAGTCACCGCCAGTGTCGAAAAAATCTGCAAATGGATTTGATCCTCCAAAAAACTCTCGAAATACTTTTTCAGGATCGCCGTGGAAAGTGTACCCTGAAGTGAATCCTGTTCCTTCATTGGAAGGAATTCCGCCTTTCAGGCCTTCTTCTCCAAACTGGTCATAAGTAGCGCGCTTTTTTGGATCGCATAGCACATCATATGCTTCAGCGATTTGTTTAAACTTTTCAGTAGCGCCAGGATCTTTATTTTTATCTGGATGATATTTTAAAGCCAACTTTCTATATGCTTTTTTGATTTCAGCATCGGAAGCATTTCTTGTTAGTCCCAGAATAGAGTAATAATCAACCCCCATCTTTACCATTCAAAATTATTTAAGCCACAATCAAAACCTGGCTAAGAAAAGAGTGCACAATTATCATCAAGTAGTACAATTGCATTACAACAAATTAATCTTTATGCTGGATAGGTGACTTGAAACTTGAATTTCATAAACTATTAAATGACCAAACTACAGTGTTCTAGTCAGCAGTCACCCATGCACGATAACACTGTTGCTTTTTTGTTTTATTTGCCATATTTATCCTCCATTCACGAGAAAGCGAATTGTATCGCTATACTTTGGACGGTAAGTCCGCATTCGCTTGGGAGTTGCCTTTTTCGAGGTTTATGGTTCACCTGTCTTCCACATAAAGGTGGGGCGTCCCGTTAAGTGCCTTGCCCAAGGACACAACAAGCGAACTTGCCGGCTTGTTCTCCACAACCTTCCCTAAATGCCGAGCGCCAAGCAGGGAAGCTGTGAATACCATTTTTTAAAGTGTTTTGGTATGACTCGACAAGGGGAATGAACCCCAGGTCTACCGACTGCGAAGCGGACGCTCTAACCACTACGCCATCGCGTCGGCTATCAATTCAAGTACAGTTAAAACCTCAAACATGTGCTTAAAAGCAAGCAATGATACACAGCCCTGCCAAATACAATGTAACATTTTGAGCACTGAACTTGCAATCATCTGACTTCAAGTTCAATACGACAATTTCATTTTTTCACACCAATGACTACATAAATAGCAGTGTTTTCTCAATGTTTTTTGACATTTTTTGCCATGTATGTTTTATCTACGGGATACGGGAAAATTTTTGTCAGTTATGCAAGAAAATCTTGGTGTTCGCACCCATTTCAGTTACTAGTACTGCTGGCTTCATTTCTATCACCACCAGAGCCACCAAAAGAATTGTTACAAGACGTAGTTATTTGGTGCAAAAAAATGTAGCCATTTATGAGCTTCAAACACACCATTATTGATAACTTAAATAGCGCGCTAACCCACACAACCACGCTCCTGACACGCTTTCATTAATTTCGGATTTGACTTCCAGTAAATTGCATTTGAAATGAAAGCTTGATAATTTTTTTTTTAATTTTAATTTTAAAAATGATACACACCTTTATCACAATAAAAAATTTTAGCAGCATTAATTTCGAATGCAATAGAAAAACGAAAAGTTATCATAAGGGACTAACCAGCCCAGCCTCACCCACAGGGTCCCCATCAATAATATCAGTGTTAAGAATATCAATTTAGCTGGCTGCGCAAGCTTTACTCAATGCGCTAATGCAGTGATTCTCAACCTGTGTGCCGCGGCACACTAGTGTGCCGCGAGGAATTTTTTAGTGTGCCGCGTATATTTTTGTCTTTGATCGCTTATTTTTCCGCAAAACCAAATTGATCAATTCTTTGATCGCATTTTCGATTCTTAATTCTTTAAATTGCTGTTCGTTTGAAACCTTCGAGCGTAGCCAGTACAAGCCTAATCGTGAAGCAGCTTATCGAAGGATGCAACAGCGTGACTTGTGTGACAAAAAAAAGGGTGAAAGAAGAGAGTCTGATAATCTTGGTCGCAGATCTAGCTCAGCTTAATGCCAAAATACAAGATAACTTTTTAAAAGTCAAAATACAATACAGTGAGCCCTGAAATAGTCTCGAGAGCTGCTTAAAGCCTAAGTAGGCAAACTAAAGCTATGCCTGATGAGAGCGGTTTCTCAGAGATAAAAGCAGTTGTTTTATAAGCTACAACTGCATTAAGAAAAAAATCTAATCTTAATAAAAATAGCAGAGCCAAGTTTACGGTATTTGATCATATTTATTAAAGTAGACGTTTAGAATAAATTATAATTCTATGCCACTGTTATTCAAATAGTATCCGTATTAAATATATTTAAAATAACTTTGGCTCTGCTATTTTTAGTGAAACAGATTAATTCAAGTTTAAATAATGCATGGACTTAGTTTTAGTGACAAAATTTAGTCATTAGTTTAGTAGTCAAACCATGGAAAAGTATTTAAAAATAAGCAGTACCAGTAACAAAAGTGGTGCATTGCAACAGAAAGTACCTGCAAAAAAAGGAGTCAAGCGTAAATATAAAGAAGACTACATAAAGTACGGTTTTGTTGCTTCTGGATCCTACGATCACCAACTTCCTTTGTGTATTATTTGCAATCTTTCCTTGTCAAATGAGGCCCTCGTTCCTAGCAAACTAAGCAGACACTTAGAAACCAATCACGAATCTTTAAAAGATAAACCAAAAGCATACTTTGAGAATCTCTTGTTACAAAAAGATATAGAAGCCAAACGATTTAACAAGTACATGAAGTTGCCAGAAAAGGGGTTAGTTGCCAGCTACAAAGTGGCTCATTTGTTGGCTAAACGCAAAAAAGCTCACACTGACGCCGAATCTGTTATTGCACCATCAGTATCCATTATTGTAGAAACTATGCTTGGAAGTGATGCTGCAGATACGGTAAGCAAAGTTCCATTATCAAATGACACAATTTCAAGAAGAATTGAAGACCTATCTTCGGATATAAATGATCAAATTCGTGAGCATTTTGATGTGCAAGGACAAGATGACGAGTTATCTCAACTTTGGGCACTGCAAGTTGATGAATCTACTGATAGTACAGGAAAAGCGCACCTTTTAGCTTTTATTAGATTCGTAAAAAACGGGTCGTTTGTAAACCAATGCCTATTTTGCAAAGAGTTAAAAACCACTGCTAGAGGGGAAGACATATTTACACTGGTCGACGAAAACATTTTGTCGTTGAACTTACAGTGGAAAAACTGTGTTAGCATTTGCACTGATGGCTGCCCATCCATGCAAGGGAAAAACAGGGGATTTGTTGCTTATGTTCGCCACCAAAATCCAAACGTGTTTGTAGTGCATTGTATGATACATAGAGAAGCTCTCGTCTTTAAAACATTGCCAACAAATTTACATTCAGTTATGAAGCAAGTTATTGAAGTCGTAAATTTCATAAAAACTCGTCCCCTCCAAAGCCGACTTTTTACGCAACTTTGTCAAGAAATGGATTCAAAATTTAAATGCTTGCTGTTTCACACAGAGGTCCGATGGCTCTCGAGAGGAAAGGTACTGAAACGTGTATGCCAACTAAAGGCTGAAATTTGTTCTTTCCTGGACGCTCAAAAAAAAGACTTCGGGTTTTCTGTACATGACGAACTGTGGTGGTTACGAGTGCAATTTATAGCAGATTTATTTGAAAAAGTGAATGTTTTGAATTCAAGCTTACAAGGGCCATCCGAAAATACAATAACAGCTACATCAACATTGATTTCTTTTGACGAAAAACTGTCTTTATGGAAGAGAAAAGTATCTGAGGAAAATGTAGATGCTTTTCCTACAGTCAACAAGTCTTCTTTAAAAAAAAGAATAATTCCGGAAATTTTAAACACTTTGTCAGATCTCCAGTTTTCACTCCGAAACTACTTTCCAGAATTCAGTGTTAAAGATTACGGGTGGGTAATCAATCCATTTGGAAAAAATAACGACACAACGAATCTATCTACCGAAGAAGAGGAGCAGCTTATTGAGCTACAAAACAATTGTTTTTATCGGTCCAGTTTTTCCGAAGAAAACCTACATGACTTTTGGTTGTCCATCGTAAAAACATATCCTTTGCTAAGAATAAAAGCAATCAAAATTCTTCTTCCATTTGCATCATCTTGGCTTTGCGAATTTGGATTTTCCGCACTCACTGAAATCAAAAGTAAAAAAAGACAACGCCTTCTTGCTATTGACGATGAAATGAGAGTATGTCTTACGTCATTAGAGCCTCGATTCGAATTGATTTGCTCGAAAAAGCAAGCACAACCGTCCCATTAAACATGTATGTTTGGAGTATTTTCATTTTATTTATGTATTCATTTCAATTCAGTATTTCATTTCAATCTCATTTCATTTATGTTTGGAGTATGTTTGAGTTTTAAATTTTGTAATGTGAAAGTGTGCCGCGGATGAATTTTTGATTCTTTAGTGTGCCTCAAGCACAAAAAGGTTGAGAATCACTGCGCTAATGTAAGAATAGTAGAGAAAAGTAGATCATTTTCAACATAGTCAGTTCTCATTTCAAAACCAAAAAATACCGTATTCTAAAAGGAAAACTAGTTGAAAAACATTAAGGTGTTGCACAGATGCTATATTTCCCTCACTGTGATCTTTTTATTGGTCATTTAAATAAGTACTAGGGAACAAAATTGAAATAAGAGGGTATCACCAAAGTAGTTGTTTTGTCAAATATAAAAAAATGGATATTAAGTAAAAGGCACGTTTTACTATTTTGTGTGCTCCAATTTGTATTTACATTAGACACCTCAAATCCTTGACTATACCTTGCGTATCTGTTCCCAGCATAGGCATAGTCAAGAGTTGTAATAGAAGCCATGCCTCATTTCAAATGCTACTTTCGACCTTGGTAGGCATACTATGGTATTTTCAAGCAAAACTGGATAATTGTTTCCCCACGTACAATGCAATTCTACACAGGACTGTTGTATTCTGTTGATTTTCCTTAAATTTGCCATTTTCTGTCTAAACATTGCCAAGGGCATTTAATGGGTCTCGTCTGTAATGTTGAGCAATGACCCAGGTAGATATATTCAGCTATTTCCAAGCTTAATTGTTTTCCTGTACATGGTGTAATTTTATAGTGGGCATTTATTTTTTTTGATATCCCCCAAAACTTTTCAAGTCCCTAGCAAGACTTTGCCTTGCTTCCAGCATAAGATGGTGAATGATGACTTTGGCCTCACACTTTAAATTTCCAACCTCTTTACTATATAATTAAGACTACACTTACAAAGCGCCAATAATTTCACAAACTTATATTTGTTTATTTTATTAAGTTCATGACCAGGTTTCTGCACTTATTTAACAAAAATGTTTTTTGCTGTTAAGTGTTAAGACAATGCACAGCCACCCTAGCAAAATGCATTACCTTTTTTTGGTTAGTGTGGCAAAAGATTAAGCCATGTGATTCATCACATTAAACAATTACAGATGGGCACCATCAGTTTTGCTGACAAACACCAATAGAAGCATTCAAAAAAAGCATGCTTAAAAGAGAAAATGGAGAAAATGCTTATAATTAGAAAAACATTGAAAAAGAATTGCTTACTTTTGTCATCAAAACAGCTGACATTGTTGCAATATTATTATACCACAAGCAGTTTGTTAATATTTTCCAAAAAAAGCTTTATAACTGCATTTCTTCAGCTGTCAACATTTGATATAATGAAGAAACAAAATCTTAATTGTGACATCATCTTAACCCTTTAAGGCAGTGCTTCCCAAACTGTGTGCTGTGGAAGATTTGCAGGTGTGCTGCGAGTCCATTCAAAATGCTTTTTGTTGTTTCAAATTTTCTGCCAAAATCAAGAAAATGCTGTCATTCCAGGTCACAGTGAGAGAATTAATGACCTTTTTTTTTGGAAATCAGCACCATATGGAGTTGCATCCCGCAATTTTCGGAGGTCATGGCCCAGAAAAGTGGTGATCTCCAAAAAAATTAAAAAAAGGTCATTACCTTTCTCGCTGTCACCTGTGATAGCACTCATCGTCAATTGGAATAGATTGCAAGGCTGGTGTGCCACGAAATTTGTGCAACTGATTTCTTGTGCCAGCAGTCAAAAAAGTTTGGGAACCAATGCTTTAAGGGGTAACAATTTTGCCAGTTAATAAGTTGGCTAATGGCTTTTGTTTGAGCCAAAAACTACTTTCTTCAGTCAAAAAATGCAAATTAAAAAAAAATTATTCTCAGTTGAGCTATACATCATCAACCCACTTAAGACACTTGCCTTAGAAGAGATATAAATCATACCAAGTTTCATGTTTACACACTCAGTAGTTTCAAATGAGCTAAAGCAGACAGGCAGAATAACACTTTAAGGTATCAATTGCAGTTGTAAAAAGGGGCATGTTGTGGTGTAAAAATATGAAAAAGATTGGTACTCAACTGAAGTATCCTACAGCAAAGTGCACCTGATGGACAACTCTAGAGATATAATTGATTTGAGGAGAAGCTGACTTCACTTTACTAAAAGTACTTTACTTAACTTCAAAATACTTTACAGAAGGCGCACAAATAAACAACACAAAATTTTTATAAAGATACTAACATAATGCTTTAGAATAAATAAAGCTGTTACTTGGGGTCCAAGTTTTTGAAAAAACTTTGAATCAGCGGTACTGGTATCAATACAACAGCAACTTTAGCATACATTGCTAACTTCTCACAGTCATGTGACAACACATAGGATGTCTTTTTGAGTTTACTGCTGCAAAGGTACAAACAGCTTCCCTGCTTGGCACTCATCATAAAAAAGGGATAGTGTGGAGAACAAGCTGGCAAGCTTGCTTGTTGTGCCCTTGGATAATGCACTTAACAGGACGCCTCCACCTTTATCTGGCAGACAGGTGGCCTACCCTTACTTCACCAGATTACATTTGTGAAGTTGCTAACCCAGCATGTTGCAAAAGGTGACTCTTGGGTACCCACCAACAGCAGTCCGCCTTGTTGGTGGTGGGGCTACCAGTCACTCATGACTGGTTTGGAATGGGCTGCCATCTTTCCCCACGCCTAACTTTAATTAGATTAACGGCATGAATCTGAATTGCCGTTTGTGCCATACTCCATCCGGAGGAAGAGGAGGGGTAACAACAACAAGGTACAATGCGTTAGCTTTCTTTAAATCATAGGCAGTGGCTATTTTGCCGTCGATGGCAATTAGCCCTTGGAATCTATTTTGCCGTGATCATTCACGTGTGTTTATGTAGCCAAATTTGCTATTATTACATCAGTGACACTGTGGTGTAGTGGATAGAGCGCTGGTCTTGAGATACCATGGTTGTGGGTTTGAATCTCAGCTGGCAGGGCTTTAAAAGACAGTGTACACTGAAGGGGCAGGCTCGGTATGTAAATGTACGGGGCAGTGTACACTGGAAGGGAGTGTACATGGTGGGGGATAGAGACCTGGGGGTGCAAAGTTTTTTTAATTGGTTTTTAAAATTGACCAATCAGAAACGACCAAAAGTAACATGTTTAGTACGTCATTAAGATTGAACAATCACAAATAACTCACGGCAAAATAGTCTCTGAGGGTAAATTGCCGTCGACGGCAAAATAGCCACTGCCTAAATAATACAGTAGCAGTCAAAAGCAGAGTAGGCCTACACAAAAATGCACTTGAAAGTCAGCAAGTTGGGGGCTCAGAACGTTGAGTGCTTAGTACATAAAGCATATTAAAGTAGAATTCTCGCTTGCTTTTAAGCCTACAATAAAGGTTCAAACTATATCTAACCAAAACTGCCAGCAATGCAATAAAGTGATTGACTTTGACAGTAGAATACAGACAAGAAAATCATTAGGCTGTTTCACAGTTTCTCAAACTCTCTATTTATCTTGAGCGAATAAGTTTACTAAGCTCTATTTATGTAGCACTAACTGTTTAATCAAAAGACTTCTCTGACTGTGCTGTAGTCACAAATTACTATAGGTTCTAGATTGAGAGTAACTAGCTAAACAAGCTGCTACTAACAAAAGGCACTGATCATAGGTAACATTTTTAACAAGTAATCGATAAATCGTACTTGAAAAAATTTCTGAACTATATGTTATAGTGACGACATTCTTACTGGCGTAAGTCAACTCTTGACCTACATTTCGTTCATCAAACATCAATAATTCAAAATTACAGATGTAGCGAACCTTTCCTTGCGTTGTCAATGGCGACTTGGACTAAAGTGTGCAAAATGGCCGACACCTCAATGTAAAATAAAGCTGTTCAGCGAAGCATAACAGTTGTGTGTAAAATTTGTTTCAAGTGCTTTGCAGTGACAAAAGCATTCAGAAATAAATCATATTACACAGGAAAAAAAAAATTTGTCAAAAGGCAAAGAACGTTAAATCATTTTTGGGTTAAATCGGGGCGCTGAGTCTGAAAATGGGCTTAGTTTTGCTGTATTGGCTCTAGTTTTGGGAGATTTTTACTTTTTTTTTATAATTTTGCTTGAGTACGGTGCTTTCTCAAGCATGCGAAGCTTTTTTAATGTAATACTACTGGTTTCCTATTCAATGTTAGTGCCCATTTACTCCATAAAACTTATATGCATATAAATTTTTATAAAAAAAAGTCATAATGTTGATGATTCATGAAAGTTTGATGCGGTTTAAAGCATTACTATCAGCTAATAACTGTAAAATTTACCACTTACTCCTATCAAAAGTTTTTTTTTTTCTTACGTTCATATGCCTATTTTATGGGCATAACACTTATTGTGTATGGGAGGGGAGAGAGGAAAAGCACTTTTGTCTCAAAACAAGGTTGAGGACTTTTTTGGAGATTGTTTCTGCGTGCCTTTTTGGTTGGTTATATTCAGCTTCAAATAGCGTATAGACAACTTTTTACGTACATTTTCAAAGATTCTGCGGAGTGGGGAGAGCAAGGCTGAAGGCATTTTTGTTTTACAAAAAAGTTGAAAACTTTTTGTGCGAGATATCGTACTATCTGTGATTGACTTCTTTGTTTTTTTCATCTATAAACAAAAATGAAGATCTTTTTTTCTATGTAGGCCTATATTGCCCATTTTTGATAATTCTGGAGAACTGAAGGTATTTATATCTTAAAACAAAGTTGAGGGATTTTTAAAGAACATCTTGTTTTGAGCAATTCTTTTGCTCCATTAAATAAAGGTTTAAGACCTTTTTTTGGAGATTAACTTTGCGCAAGTGAGATTTTGCCTATTTTGTGAAAACGAGAGGGCTGACAATATTTTGGGAGGCATGCACTTATTGCTTTTACATTGATAATATGTTCAGATGGGAGGTGTAGGAAATGTGCATGACATCTCCAACCAAATTTTCCCATAACGAGTCTCAGAACCTAGCTTCTTAAATTATCTGTAAATCTATAACAGTAATTTAATGCGGTGCTTCTATATGTGGCCTGTTGCATTTTGCAATGTTTTTGGTATTGGAATAGTTAGCGATCAAATTTTGCAGTTTCTATGCTCTAAATCTCACAAAAAACATTTTATTAATAAATATAAAGTTATCGTCAACTACATAAATGGAAATCACAATTGAAAAAAAGAAAAAGGATAAATCGTAAAACATAAATGAAATAAGAAATTTTAATATGAGGCCATTAGAACAGCAAGTTTACTAGTTCTTCAAATTTAATTCATAAATGACATCGCGACCAAGATTGTTGAGAGTACAAGACCTAACTTTTAAACCAACATAAATCTTATCATTGTGAGCTTCACATTTTCTCTCTTTGCATTGAAGCCCATCTGGGCTCAATCCATAGATCCACTTCAGTGACATTGCGTGCAAAAATTAAAATGGTAAGAGCAAGTTAAGAGGGGAGGGAGAGAAAGAAGAAAGCAATCTTTTTTTTTTCTATGGTCTTGGGCAAACCAATCCACTCTGCCACAGCTGTATGATTAATCATCTGGGATCAAATAAAGCGAATGATCAAATGCATTCATTTCTGAAAGTCATGGAATCATCAAGGCACCAGTTCTGGTAGACCCTGCAAAATTATATCTATCAGCTTTGCTTTTCCTCCACATTTACGCTGCCCAAACGACAATGCTAATAAAAAATCTGCAGTTTTCAAATGTCAACTACTCAGTGACTCAGCATGTCACATAAAAATTTCAAAACTAATTGGATATATGAATACGAAAATGACCGCTGTATCAGCGTAACTGCTCCATAAGCGCCACAAACGAGCCAAAAAACAAAAACAACTTGTACTAAGCAGTACTAAATTAAACATTACCCTTTTAGAGACCATTTTAAATAACGTAAGCAATCACGCTTTTATGACATCATAGTTTTGGTGTTGCACTTCGGAGCAGCAAAGGCCTAGTCGGATTTTACGTTCAATCAAAAAGACAACATGCTACAAGGCAGCAACAATGGCTTATAGCATCAAACTTACACAGTGTAGTTTCCATAGTGGGGTACAAATGTGTCATTTAATTCCTTCACGATACTTACCAAAGCATAGAATCTATTCCAATTGGTTTTAGATCTAAGTAATGTTGTATTCCACAATTTCTTTATGGAAACTACATAAAACAAACAAGAGGAAAGATTAATGAATCTCATTCTACACAGCTGTCCTCAAAAACGGAGATTTATTCGCAACTAAAAGTGGGTAATGCCAAACAAAGGTTAAGAGCTAGTGATTTATTAGGCATTATTAAAAAATAGATTATCTACACAAGCTAACCATTTAGACAACTAAATTACGACTTTTTGATGGCAAATATAATAGCAAAAAATATGCTTAAGCAACATACAACCACAAAAAATTAGCTCTGTTGCAAAAATGTTTGCAAAAAAATATAGAATACTGGGTATTGGCTGTATCTGTGCGGACCAGTTCCTACTTGTTGCTAAAAAAGCAATAAGGTAAAATAGCAAATTTTATTCAAAAATGATCACCAATATATCATGATAACATATAGTCATCTGTTACATCATATTAATAACTTGCAGCCAGTTTCGACATTACTGGGTCTCATTACGCAGGTGAAAAAACAGTCAGTTATAAAAATCCTGAAAATTGCTACCTAGCTACTAGCAACCTCCATATTTTGTTTAAAAACATCCATAATCGAGAATGCACTTTTGCCTTGCATTTTAAGAACCTGTCTTTAGGTAATGCATTCATTTAAGTAAAGAAAATTATACAGTTTAAAGAATAGATTACATATTTTAATTTAGTTACTTTCAGATAGTGGAACCAGTACTCAGGTTCTCAATCATCTTCTACTGGTTGTTGATGTTATACTGCACAGGATCCAAAAGCAGACATTTTGTGCAGCAGTTCAAAAAATATTGTAATTTCTTAACGTCAACAGCTTTAATAATTCGTTCACAAAATCTGAAACAAAAAGTTATGCGTAACGAGCTAGAAATATATTTTTAACCATGTAATGAGTAGTGGATAAAGTTTGATTAGTAGGCACAGTTGAGAGGTAAGTTTAAAAACAACACTGGTTTCTCTACATCATGTCATAAACATTTTGACGTCCTGAGATTGCAACTTCAGTTTGTTGGAACAGAGCCACAAATTAGATCATTGGGGCTTTACTTATTCTTCTCACAAATGTAGACTTCAAAGCTTCAAAATTTCTTATTACCAAGATTGGAAAGGCAGCAACACTTGATTCTTAGTTGTTTTCCAACTGCAGGTTGATGGCTTGCAACAAATTTGCTGCTAAACGAAGTTTATATTTAGATAATCAATTAAATTTGAGTGATGATTAAAGCAAATAAAAGATGGTCAAAAACAATTGATCAGAATCTTGTATTTGACCCATACAACAAGATTAGGCCATTAGAAGCAACATCAGCAGATGACAAATAGCTGATAGTCAACTGGTTATAAGACATTTCAGCCATTTAGGCAGGCCACAGGCTCACTATTATTGCAGTGTACAGTAGCAAACTATACCAGTTGAGCTTTATGCACCTTCTAAAAATGGTCACTGCAAACTCGAAGATATGTGTAGCTACTCTTTTACATATCATTTAATGTTTAGAAGCCACTTGATTTAACTTTTAAGCACCTGAAAGATAAATGTTCTAGCTGCTTTCTCAGTTTTCTTTGCTGCTCTATGTATGATTTTAGGCATCAAAAAAAATTATTTCGGCATTCCAGTTGATGCAGTTTTAGTCTCGTATGTTTTAACCCCAACTTTGCGACTCAATTTAAAAATGTGCTGTAGGAAGAACTGTAGCAGTTGACCATTATTACATCACCGTTACGTACGTATAAAAACTTCCTGCTCTGCTTTTTCCTTCAGTAGTTCGAGTTTCTCTCCAATAAAGTAACTGTGCCAATAATAGGTATGAAAGTTCTATTTGTGTAAGCGTGGTGCGGTTATAGAATAGACGTCAGATAGACGTAGTAGACAGCCACAGTATCAGCCGTCGGAGCTCTCCTATCATCACTCTCGCGGCTTAGCCTACGACCGCCCATCGCTACAACCTTTACATCGTAAAAACTAAATTTTGGTCCTCAAAGACTTTTCGAATATTTTTACAAGGATTGGTGCAGGCGATTTTTGACCTCAATTTCATTCATTGCTGAATTTCATTCATGAAATTGAAATTGGACGTCAATTCAACTGACCTATAAATGATTGAAAAATATTTGCAACATTTTTTATTTAAACCAAAGTTTGGGATTACAGTAGAACGCCGATTGTCCGAACGCCTATTATCCGAACGCCTATTATCCGAACATGACTTTAACAAAAGTCATTAGAGCCAGACATCAATCGGTGAGAAGCATTAGAACGTCAATTGTGTTTAGAGAAAATAAATACGTCCAAAAAGCAAAAAGCAATTGACTCGTGCAGTATTTATTAAAGTTTGCAACCAGTTACTATTCTGCCAGTGCTAATAATATACAATAAATCACAATGTCTGTGAACTGTATAGGATGTATTTTCATAATATTCCATGCTGTTCGATTATCCGAACAAATCACTTATGCGAACCACCCCTGGTTTTAATTAGTTTGGATAATCGGCGTTCTACTGTATTTTTAACTTGAGCCCATTTTGTTTTGTAGCGCAACAGCAGAGATCCGACTATAATCAACTTTAAAATGACTGCATTTCATGTGGCGACTAGTCACTTCTATCATGATAGCTACAGAACTTACATTGCGTTCCATGTATAAAGCCAAGTGTTGTTGGTGACTTTCTGTTTGTGGTTTGTAGTTGAAGTTGCTACACAATTCCCCTCCTCAAGCGCGCGCAGCTAGCGGAGACGTGCGAAAACACGGAATGAGTTGCTTAGGTCGCAGGTAAGTGAGATTCCCGCCAAGACATTAATTGGAAGGCGGTCTTGACGTTTGGGCTCGACGACTGAACGATGGCCTGTGCTGCTTGACTGAAGACGCTGTCGTCTAGCGATATCGGAGAAGATGTATCTTCTTTGTCGGGGTCACTATTGTTGCGCAACGGCAAGTATCTGATTGCAATCCAAGTTAAAATGAGTGCACTCCATGTGGCGACTAGTCACTTCTATCATGATAGCTACAGAACTTAGATTGCATTCCATATACAAAGCCAAGTGTTGTTGGTGACTTTCTGTTTGTGGTTTGTTGTTAAAGTTGCTACAGTTTTATATTTTGTTCACTAATTGTGGTTCCATAATCAAATTTCTGATTGAATGAAATCGAAACCATGCTACTGATTCTGCAATCCAACTGTTTATTTACCATATTGTAGCGGCAGAGGCGTGGCGTGCTGTACCGCGAGCCGACAGACCTACACTTAATTACTTAAGTTCACGGGAGTTCTTTGACATCGAATTGTTTCCTTAGGTTTTTAGTTGACACAAATTTTTCTGTTTTGTTTATTAAACCTTTCACCAAAAAATATAGTACAATTTCAAAATTTACCAGCATCTTCAGTCCAAAAGTTAATTCTGTATTCTGTTTTCTGATTTCTGATTTATGATGTCTGATTTTATGATCTGTTGCTTTATCCAAAGACCAAGAGATATTTATATCTCAAAAAAAATGAAAAAAAAGCACGAGGAATAATTTTTCGTGGGGTGAAGACGGGGCAATGTATGAGTCATGTTTCTTCGAAAAATAAGACCACGCACGAGCATTAATGTTCTGAAACACAAAGGAATGCATGACTCACATTTCTAAGCAAACATAACGAAACGCAAAACAACAATAATTGAAACAGATGCGCATACGTGAGGTGAGGTGAGGGCAAAGGTTACATAATCGCTATAGAAAGACGAAGGAATGCATGACTCACGCTTTTACGAAAATGAAAAGAAAACACGAGGTAGCAATATACGAAGACAAACACGCGCGGGGTAGGTCTAAGCGCAAAGGTTACATGATCGCTACTATATTTATCCTTCATTCACGAGAAAGCAAATTGAATCGCTATGTTTTGGACGGTATGTCCGCACTCGCTTGGGATTTACCTTTTACGAGGCGACTGGGCCACCTGTCCTCCTCATAAAAATGGGGCATCCTGTTAAGTGCTGTAGCGCAACGGCAGGCATCTGGCTGAAGTCCGGCGTCAAAAGAATGCATTCCATATGGCGATTAGTCACTTCTATCATAATAGCTACTTTCGTAGATTTCATTCGGTATATAAGTTAACTCTTTTGCTCCCGCGATCATCGATTGATGATCTCGTGTTTTCAGTGTTTACCTCAAATTTTGTTAAATTGAGTTACAAAATTAGTTTACTAAAAAATCGATTTGTGACTTTATTTTTTATCCAATTTTCATAAAATTTTCAAAAGATCACGCTTATTTCCTCACGCATCGGAAGATGTATAATTTGTGCCCTAATTCTTGGATTTTTATACCCAAAAAGGGTTAAAACGACCAACAATCCAGTTGCAGACAACAAAATCGGCCAAATTTTTAGCACGTGCCAACTAAACTAAAATCAAATTCAGATTACATCTTTACCACAAAATCAAACCCTTCATCATTAACACAGTCTCAAAACTACTCTTTTGGGGCATCATTTGACAAAATTTCAAGCAATAATGATAAATTTTACGTTTTTGAATTTCCAAACTTTTTAGGGGTCTCAAAACCCCCCCAAACAAATTTGAATGATAAGTAGATAAAAGTAAAGTTAGTGCATAAAAAATATGATATGTTGTTAAATACCGGTCTCATTTGAAGGCTTAGGAAATTTGCTTTCCAGCAATATATAACTTTAAATAGTTTAGACTAAGTGGTATATGATATTTACTGATCAAAAATGAGTACTGTACATCATGTCAGTTCAAAACCCCCCAAAATTTTTTGACATACCTTCACTAAATTATAATTTATAGAAAAACTACACCCTATAAAAACATAAAATAAATTGCAACTATTTCATTACTAAAGTTGTCATTTTGTATCAAGTTTCCAAGGAGACAAGAAGCGAAATACAAGTTTAAAAGCTAGCAGAAGTTTGGCTTCTCTAAATCAAAGTTTGCTGTATCCCCCTTGTTTCTCAAGAAATGGGAAGGGTGTAAACAAGCTTCTGTTTCATTGTCAGTGACAGCATATTCTATTTAAACTTGATATTTTCTGAATCTTGAAGAAATTCCCTGTTCAAAAATACATAATGTTACATGGTTTAGGCTAACCTCTAGCAGATAATAACTGATCATATTTTAGGTACTGAATTTAACTACCAAAATTTGGTACCGGTCGGTACCGGTCAAAAAAAAAGTCATGGGCCTCAGAAAATTGCAAATTGTAGAAAATCTAGGCTTTTAGGTAAGTTTTGAGTGATGTACCTTGAAAGCTTATTTCCTTAGCATTATTTTGCGACCATTTCTAAAAAAATTGGTAGAAAATTTAATCTGTAGTGATCTTTGAGGTAAGGGTACTACTTTAATTTTGAAGACAAGTACCCCCCAGTTGGGGGGGTTCATTTGCATAAAATTTGCATATTCAAAAAAAAAATTTTTTTCTATTTAAAATCCTCAAGAAATACAGATTTCAACGATATATAACACCTAATGAAGAAACAAAACAGCTGAGTAATGATTTACAAACAAACTTGAGGTACATAATTATGATTAATTATGATTGATTATGATAGTTTTTCGCACTGCTACCTTACGGACATTTTTTTCGCTATTATCGCGGGAGCAAAAGAGTTAAGCTTGCTGTTGTTGACTTTTAATTTGTGGTTTGTAACATCGAAGTTGCAGTGGCTGCAACAGTGCCTTGCCCCTGAACACAACAAGCGAACTTACCGGTTTGTTGTCCACAACCTCCCATTAATGCCGAGCGCCAAGCAGGAAAGCTATAGATACAACTTTAAAAAATTTTTTGCTATGACTCGACAAGAGGATTGAAACCCAGGTCTACCGACTGCGAAGCGGACGCTCTAACCCTCTATAATTTACCAAAAATCCATTTATCCATTTTCCAAAGGTTTGAGAAATAGCGGTAAAAGTAAACATTGTTGGTAGCTCTAGAAATAGGAACTAGCTGTGTCCCAAGATGAGATGGTGGTAACAAAAATCAAATAGCAGTTGATTAAAAAGAAGTAGTTAGCAAAACGATATGTGTTAAAGCATGCATAATTGGTTTTATTGAGAATAAAGTAGCTCTGAATGAGAAGCATGGCCATCGTGCACAGATTAACAACAAGCAACTAAGAAAGAAACGTCTAGCAACTTAGGAACTGAGAAGTTATTATGAGATCAATCATGTATCTAGTTTTTTTAAATCTTATGTAGATAACAAAATTCGTTGTCAGTGGAGGTGTTATTTGTGATGGTTTATGTGCAGTGCTATGTTATTGGGTGAACTGCAGTAATTTGGGACAAGTTATTCTGTTAATATTAATCAAGTCGTGCTTCACATAATTCAAAGAAACACATTAAAAATTGGCCTTTGTCCATTCTAAACGAGTTTTTGCAACTCCATCTTGGCTAGTTTTGCTTGCGTGATGTAGATGCTACATAATGTGCAACTGTCCTAGTGACACCCTCACCATGAGTTAATAATGACCTATAAAAGGGGCTGTAAATTAGGGATTGGATTACAGTTGGTTTTAACACAAGTCAATTTGTAGGTCAAGCCACAATGTTATCAAACTAATTGGCTTATTTTTATCTGTGACAGCATTTTGCTCAACTTCCCTTAACATTTTAAAGCTTTTTTAATCTTTCTGAGTTACCCCATTTATGCAATAACTTTTGAAAACACTGTAGCAAAGGCTAGTTTGGGTAACTATCAATTGCTGACTTATAAAACTATAAATCTTCGCACCTGCTTCTAGCTGACCAAAATCAAGCAAACGAAATGGATCCAATTTTATTAATTAACTGAGAAAAACAGAAACAAGTAAACCAAATTCTTGACTGACTTTAATATGAATTGAATTGACAAACTGAACTGCATTGCATTTTTACAACCACTTAAAAACAAAGTCAAATGATTTTAAAACAATTCCAAGACATGCTTGAAGCAAAACTAGAAACTTAAAATGTGCCCTAATTAACTAAACTGCGCAAGCAAAGAAATCAACCAAAAGCGCTGAAAAGATAAGGTGATACAAGACAACTTAGATCAAAAAACACTGTTAACATAAAAACCGGGTTCGAAACCGCTACAACACTTCCACTCAATTAAACAATCCATAATTTCAGACTCAAAAACTACTGAAAAATGCTATGTTTACAGGTGACAAATAAATTTGCAAATTGTGTAAAAAAGTGGTTAGATCAAGGTTGCAAGGACTAAAGCAGTAGATAAAAGTTAAAAAGTACTGGTAGTAATTTGTCCTGAATTACCCCAATTTATCTTATTTAATGATAGAAGTTGCTACTGACATGTCAATGACTCAATTTCAAGCTACAGTGTTATTTTGTTTACAAGGTGCATATTGGCAAATAGTTCAACTATTCAATACTTGTGTATTAAGTGTTTACTTTCATTTTAAGTTATTTGTTGGTTTGTTAATGCTTGCCTAGATAGGAAATCTTACTCATATGTATTGGCGTTGGACGTGTTGATGCCTCACTTGTGATGGATGCCAAATCAAAATCACCTCTCCGACCTTCGGCTTGGCATAATCACAGAAGAGGTCAAGTTCCAAATTATGTCTATAAAAGTATTAAAGAAATTTATGCAGATAATGATTCAAAACAAAGTTACAATTTGTTTGGAGTAGTTATTGATTCTCGGCCTGCAGAAATGTCCAAAGGTTCAGGTAAATTCTTTGTTTTTTTATCAATAATTCTTCTGTGTTGTGTAAATGTTAGTCTATTAGCAGCTATTATAGTTGACCTAAAACTGTTACACCATTGCATCAAATCAAGCTGCTGTACCAGGAGTCAAAGTAATGCAAAACACATTTGACTACTGGTGCTTTACAGTAAACAATTATATTGTTGTTTTGTGAAGTATTAATTACTAATGCAATTGAACAATTATAAGTAATTTATTGGTTTGCAGTATTGGTCTGTCATTTCAAACTACATTTATAATCTGCAAACTGTGTTGATGTTTACTGGTTTATGTCTATGAAACCTAAGAAAAATCTAATGCATTTCTTGGATTTGAGGAAAAAAGGAATTGTATTCTTCTCACTCAAGAAGCAATACATCTAAAATCAACTCTTCAAAGTGCTCCAAAGCTTGATCGGTTTACTCCTATTACAAAAACTGCTAAAATACTCAAACAATGGACAGATTTGTCACTTAACTCTAAACCAGTTTAGGTGATAATCAACCAAGCAGCACAATAAGCATGCTCTGCTTCAACTGCTGTTGAGCAAAGCTTTGTAAAGGTTGCTTGTCATTTCAACGTGAAGGCTGAAATGAAGTTTTTAGCAATATTTTTTGTTTGGCGATGTAATGGTTATGTTGCCAGTACTTGCTTACCATTTGAGAATATTCACCAAAGCCTTGGTAGCTCCCATTTTTCAACATTTAAACTAACCTTGGTCATTCACAAAGCACAAAGTGAATGCATTTTGGTGTTGTTGTTGTTGTGGTTACTCCTCTTCTTCTTCAGGATGGAGGTACAGCATGAAGGGCAATGCAGGTTTGTGCCATCACCCTAATTAAATTAGGCTAGGGAAAAAGTGGCACCCTATTTTGAACTAGTCAAAAATGACTGAAAGCCCCACCACCAACAAGGCAAACTGCCATTGGTGGGACCCAAGAGTTGCCTCTTATGACATGCTGGGTGAGCAGCTTCTCAATTGTAACCCAGTGAAGAAGGGGTATGCCACCTGTCTGCCACAACGCATTTTGGTAGCATACTTTAACCACTTAACAGTAAATGATGTATATCTCAGCATTGGTATACACATAATGTTTGTGTATTGCAGATGATGTGGATACCCAAATTAGGCTTTAAAATTGTGTAGCGCATTGTGGATTACGTAAAACTTATACTGGCATAACTTAATGAAGTGAATGTACAAAACAGAAGTTTGTGCAAGACATAATTTTAGTGTTGTGTTATCGTGAAAAACAAATGTTGGGCAATCCTTCTGTATGCCAGGCTCAGTTACTTTGGGTCGCTATAACTGTATCTGATGTAAAAAGATGATAAGATGGCAAGTAAAAAGAGGAAATTAGATGATAAGATTTTGGATAGACTTATTCCAATAATAATGATGATGCCTTGTCAAGTCTGTCACCTTTGCATGATGACTTAAGTTTCGTTAGCTGTTTTGGTAACAATCAGAACAATGATCCCCCAGGCCTCCAATTCCGGTTGGATAAACAATGGTATGGCTTGAGACCAGCTTCATTTACTGGCAAGAAGGCGTTCAAATTGGCATAATTAATTCAAAGAAGTAATTGGAATACTTCAATTTGTTTTTCATGATAACTGCTGAAAACAATTGCTGAACAAACAAATATTTTTGCTCATCAACAACTGAAAGAAAAAGATGTTGTTTTAAAGCAAAAATCTTTTTTAGAGACATTGATAGACACCAATAAATGTGAAATGAGAGTTTTTTATAATGCTATCTTTACAACAGATTAAAGAAAGACCTGACAATCAAATATACTTTAGCACAAAACCATTGCTCTACACCACAATTTTTAAAAGCATGATACTGTGCCATGGATTCCTCCTATTATGTAAAATTCTGCGTTTTGTGGACAACAGCCTCAGACTTTCATGGAAATAGTATATTCTTTTAAGCATTCTCACAATGGAGTAAAATTATTTGAACTTTATTCCTCAAAATTCGGGTTCTTGTGGAATTTTCTTTTGTAGGCTAGCAAAGATACAAATTATTAGAGAGATTAAATGCAAAAACTAGTTTGAAAGCTTGAAAGTAGTTTGGAGTTTGTTGCATCCACTTCTTAGCAAGATATAGACAGCAAGCAGTAAGCTTGGACAATTTCTTTTCCAGAATTATTTGTAAAGTTTGACAGTAAAAAAACAGGTGCTGTTGGGACTGTCAGGCCTAAAACAGTAGGAGTTCCAAGACATCTTGGTAGTATGAGATTGAGCAAAGAAGAGTGGGCAGTATAATCTAAAAGAGGAAGGGGCTTATGATATTGAAATGGCATGACAAGAAAAATGTACGTATCGTTGGCATTTGTCATGATGCATCAACTATTGACATACCAGCCAGAGGAGTTATGGACTAAAGATAAACTTAAAAGTTTATGTTGATTACATTGGCACCATGGGGAGTGTAGATCTCAGTGATTCCTATCTTTCTAGCTATCCCAATAGCTGGAAAACGGCTAAAGAAATAATATAAAAACACTTTTGCAATTATTGGCCATTTTAGCTCTCAATGCATTACTGCTGTACAAGAAAAGTGGAGGCACCAATGATAAGTAGTCTTTTCAGTTAGCTACCATTACTTTCTATTTTGAAAATACAAATGTGTAATTTCTGAAGAAACTAAGCTTCAAATAAGCTGACGTGTTTCATCAGAAATGCCTCTCTGCCTTGCTGAATGTCATTTCTTACAAATGTTTCCTCTTACTTAGGGAAAACAACATGCCCAGAGTTGGTAGGTGGTGTACTTTGCAAAAAAAGATGAAAAATGAGATTATTTACTATTGCTTGCATTGTGAGGGAGCTACGTGCTTGATGCCTTGCTTTGAGCTTTATCACACATTCAAAACTTTTAAAGGTACACAAATTGACACTGACAAAGCAACTGGATCTGAATTATGAATCTTTTCAAGAGCCGACTGTAATGCAGGGACTGCTTGAGCTTGTACTGTGATGACGATACAAAGTTTGTGTCGACCAAATAAATGTCTCTTATCAAGACCTCTATTTTATTTCATTCATGTATGCAAACAAATTTATTTTGTATAAAGTACAAAAACATCAAAAAACTACTTTATTAACTCTTTCACTCCCGCAAAGTAGTTCTGAATCATTTGTGTAAAAAAACCGTTAATTATCTTTACTTTTATCATTCACTGGTTTTAGGCCATTAACTATTATATCGATCGTGTTATATTGCTGAAAAGGAAATTTTATTGTGATTTATAATATGCTGACCTCCAAAAAAACTTTATTGTCCAATAATATAATTTATGCAAATTAGCCCCCTCCTTTTGGGGGGAGTAAATTACTTTCAAAATAAGGCACTGTAGCTTCAAAAAATTTTGGAGACTTCATTTTTTGATGTATCTTTTCAAAAATTTAGATCCATCATGCTAAAAGAAACCATGCTTTCGAGGAAAAATAGTCAAAATGTACCAAGTTACTTAGTTTTTCTACAATTGTTACTTTTGTGAGACCCAGAGCCACAGATATTTCAAGATTTTTTTGGGCCAGAACAAAAAGATGTGTGTTGGAATTGCGTTTTTGATTGATCAAAATGAAATCAAGATTAAATCAAACAACATAGTGTAATATATTTTGGAAAATGAAATTTCATTTCAATTTGCATGATATGTATTCTAAAAACAATGTTTTGTGACTCAAAATTAAACAGAAATATCTGTACCCCTTTGCTTTTTGGTGGGGGAAACCAATGTTACCCCAAGTTCAAAAGGTATTACAGGCCTCGCGTGTAGATGAATTTTTTTGAAAATGGTTGTTGGATGATGTAAAAGCATTATATTTTTGAGGAAAAATAGTAAAAAATCACCAAAGAACAAATTTTTGTACTATTCAATTTTTTGAAGCGTAGTAGCCAATTTTTTGGCCTTTTTGGGGGGTCCTGGAAGCTACTGCAACTACCCTTTTCATCAATTGTTATAAAATAACTCTGCCTATGCCACCTGATATTGCCTATCTTTGTAAAGACTGGTTCTTCCTGATTCAAATGATATGCAGTATAAATAGATTATTTTGTTGCTTGAGGTGAAACATAAGCTACTCTTTTTCACCGCCTTTTTGCTGGGAGAAAGCTAATTTTGATTGATTATAGTCTGCCTGTTAGAGTCAATAAAAAGTGCTTTGTTTGCATTTTCTCCTTGGTAACTTGATACAACGTGGTAAGAAAGTGGCGCAAATTAATAAAAATGTTTTAAAATTTTTAGAAGGTGTACTTTTTTTACAATTTGCAAATTTATGAGGTCTAGCACCAAAATTGGGGGATTTGGCCAGTATCAAAGATAATTTAGGGTTTGGCCAGTACCGAAGATTATCATGTAGGCTAGCCTTTTTATCAATCAAAGCTTAGCCTAAAATATGTATTAAGATATATTTTTGAAAAAAAAATTTTTTTAACTTTCAGATGATATAAAGCTTAAAAGTAATATCTTGTTGCTAAAGATGAAACAGGACCGTTTTTACACCCCTCTTTTATTGGGGAAACCAGTTTATCACGCAAAGTACCCTACCTTGCAAAATCTATAAAAAGTATTTGATATACACCAGCTCCGTGAAAACTTGATACAGGGCAAGGAAAAAAGCTGTATAAATGGATAAACATGATTTCAAATATAGAAAGGGAGTACTTTTTGTTTGATTTGCATTTTCTATGATCCAGCTATCAAATTTTGAGTGTTTTGGGCCGGTATTAAAGATAACTCCAGGTATCATGTTTCATCAATCATTATAGAATAACTTCTAGCCTAAACCATGCAACAATATATATTTTTTGGAAAGGAAATTTCTTAAACTTTTAAATGATATGTAGTTTGAGAGGAAAATTTTGTCGCTAAAGATGATACAGGACCATGTTGACCCTGTACCTTTTTTTGTAGGGGGATCACCAATTTTTTTGCTTTCAATATTTTTGAAGCCGGCTATCTATCAAAATTTTCACAGACTTCATTTTTTGATCAATCTTTCTGAAAACTTAGAAGCAGACAGCTAAATAACCATAGATTTCAGGGAAAATAGCCAAAATGTATCAGAGGAATTAGTTTTTCTACAAATTGCAATTTTGTGAAGCTCAAAAGCCCAAATTTTGAGTTTTTCTGACCGGCATCAAAAACAGATTAGGCCTACAAAATTTACCAATTTCATCAGTCCTTACAGAATAACTATTAGCTTAAACCATGCAATAATATATATTTTTGGAAAGGAAATTTCTTGAACTTTTAAATGACGTGTAGTTTGAGAGAAAATTTTTGTTTCTAAAGATGATACAGGACCATGGTGATCTCCCCTTTTTTGGTGTAGAAATAATTAATTTTTTGCTTGGTGTTAGCTGTCTATCAAAAATTTTATAGACTTCATTTTTTGATCAATCTTTCTGAAAACTTAGACACAGACAGCTAAATAACCATAGATTTCAGGAAAAATAGCCAAAACGTACCAAAGGAATTAGTTTTTTTACAAATTGCAATTTTCTGAAGTATCATTCATCAAAAACGTTTTCAACAAAAAAATGAAAAATTGTGTATTCTTACTATTTATTTATCAGGCATTATAGAGTAATCCTAAGCCTCAACTATTTAAAATTATCATGTATTTCGGCATATAAGACGACTGTCAGATAAGACGAGGTACAAAATTAGAGCAAACAATTTTTTATTTACAACCAAAATGATACTGATGTTTTCATGTAAAATGAAAAAATCTGCACATAGAATTTAAGGTCTGACTTTTGTATCCGTTGTATAAGACGATCCTTAATTTTTAAGGGTGGTTTTTTGACTTTAAGGGTCATCTTATATGCTGAAATATATGATATATATTTCTGGAAAGTCATTTCCTGAGCTTTCTAAATATATTAGCAGTTGTCAGGTTATTACATTGTTTATGTATTAAATTTACCTTTATAATAGGTTATCTAATTTTAGAGTGGTAAAAATTTTGACTACAGGTAATATAGGTCAATTTTTTTAGAATAAAAACAAATAGTTAAGACAAAAACAAACATTATTGGAATCGTCTTGAAATAAACTTTAATTTAAAAAGATTGTTAAAATCAGTTGAGAAATATAATCACAAACAGTTTTTAAGTAAACTGATTTTTTCAACTTTTGAAAAAATCATCAGTTGATAATCTCACGGGAGTGAAAGAGTTAATGATGCCATGAATTCCAAAAGTATACATGAAGGAAAAATTTGTTGCATAAATGATTTTGTTTATGCACAGCTAGACTAAATAACCCCAAAGACATGTTATTGAAAATTTATACATAATGCAAAAATGAGTTACATTGTGCAGTTGCAACATAAGCTTGCAGGGTGCCATTTGGAAAAAAAAGTAACTTATTTTGTGTCAGTGTTTTTGCGTACTATAAAACAGTCAGTAACATCAGCTGCAAAGATCAGGTGTTTCCAATATATGTATTGAAAATTTCTTATATACATATTGGACAAAATCCATCTCAAATATGACAAAAAACAACTACAAAATAAATCAAAAATTTTCAATCCACTGTATTTATTCAAGTATGAGTCCCACTCTAATTCCAACCTGTTGAAATACAGTGGAACCCCGGTTGGCGACCACCTCACTAAAATGACCACCCCGTTAACAGGACCACTTCATTGCCATCCCAAATAATTTGCTATGTTGATGCATTGTATTTTGTTTCACTAACGTGACCACCCCGCTATCCAGACCGTGACCACCATATTCTTGGTCCCACAATGCAAATTAAACTCTGCTAAAGTGACCACATGTGCGCAATAATTTACTTTTGTGACCAAAATAAAAAGATAAGATCACTGTGTGCACACACAAACAAAGAAATTTCGTAACAAATAAACAGTGTGATGTAGGGAAGTGCATGCACACACTAACAAACAAAGAAACTACAGTACTGTACACACAAAATGGCATGCAAACTGATTAAAACCGCTTAACTTAAAAGTTTAAACTCATTCTGTAAAACCCATTTTGGCAAGTTTAGTATTTTGCAATCTGCAGTTGTTTTTAAAAAGATATGGCGCTTAGTAAAAAGAAATTGCGTGAACTTTCAATCAAAGAAAAAGTTTTGGTTATAAAGCAAAAGGAAAGTGAGGGAAAATCTCAAAGGGAACTCGCTAAGATTTTCGGCGTAAGCAAAACTCAGATACAGAGTACGCTAAAAAGAAAGGCTGATGTTTTGGCTGCATACGAGGATAATTTACCTAATGATCGAAAGAGAATCAAAACGTTTCAATTTGAAGAAGATATCGATTTGCTAACTTTCCGATGGTTTCAAAGAGCTCGGTCTTTAAACCTACCGATAAGCGGGCCTCTGATTCAAGAAAAGGCTCTAAGCTTTGCCAATTCTATGAAGAAAACTGACTTTAAAGCATCAAATAATTGGTTGAACAGATTTAAAACATGGCACAGCATTTCTCATGCTGTTATTAGTGGGGAGAGTGGCAGTGTTGATGAAGATGTCGTGGAGAGTTGGAAATTACGCCTTCCAGCTATCACTGCTGGTTACGCTACTCGTGACATTTACAACATGGACGAGAGTGGAATGTTTTATCGTGCTTTGCCTGACAAAACTCTTAAAGAAAGAAACACTGAGTGCAAAGGAGGAAAAAAGTCAAAAGAACGGATTACGGCCATGTTCTGTGTAAACATGGACAGAGAATTTGAGAAAACTTTAGTGATTGGAAAAAGTAAAAACCCTCAATGCTTCAAGTCTATTGACCCAAGGACATTGCCTGTAGAATGGGAGCATAACAAAAAGGCGTGGATGACATCAGGGATTTATCAACGGTGGCTTCAAAATTTTGATAGAAGGATGCAAAGACAGAATCGGCAAGTTTTACTACTCCTCGACAATGCTCCAAGCCATCCAAAGGATGTGAATTTGTCAAACGTGAAAGTTGTGTTTTTACCGGCAAATACGACATCTAAACTTCAACCACTAGATCAGGGAATAATCAAGGCAATAAAAACAATCTATCGAAAACGACTTCTGCAGTTTGTGTTGGCTAAAATGGAACAAGGTGAGGACGTGATGACATTGTCAAAATGCGTGTCTGTTTTAGATGCCATACATTGGATCAATACAGCAGTTCAACAAGTCCGCTCTACTACAGTGAAGAAATGCTTCTTAAGATGTGGAATCGGACATGCTGAAGCTGATGATTCTAGCACTTTGGATGATGAGGACAATGTGGTTCTAAGTGAACTTGTTTCAAGGGTCCAAAGTCATTTAGATCTGCCGAGTCAATCTGTTGATGACTTTGCTGCATGTGACAACGATTTGGAAACGTGTGACAACGCAACCTCTAACTTAGAAAATCGAATTCTAGAAGAATACCACGAGCAGCAAAACAAAGTTTCAAACAGTGATAAATGTGATGATGAAGAAAATCTGCCTGAAGAGAATGAAGAAAGTTCTTCTATGAAGAATTGTAAAAAAAATGCGTTGACATCAATTGGAGCAACACTAAAATGTGTTGAAGATATAAAATCTTTTCTATTGGAAAGAAACGCACCCCATCTTCTCACACCTCTGTATGAAATTGAAAAAGGACTGTGTGAAATGTCAACAGCTGCAATGAAACAAAAATCTATTCGCGATTTTTTTAACGTCAACAGTACCTGCAGTTGTGAATAAATACATACTGTACATGCATTTTGATGTTTTGTTCTTTTTCGCTTATCATAGGCTACTTAGGCAAATCAATGCCTGCATTTAAGGGTGTAAGTCCAGTTGTTATAAATATGATGCTCAAAGGCAAAATTCACTAACCTGACCGCTTTAATGCGGTCCCATGGGTGGTCAGGTTAGCGGGGTTCCACTGTAGTACCAAATTTATTTTTACAGATTTTATTGATAACCACCATGCACAAAAATTATAATCTTTCAAAGTCACTGTCAGAGCTTTCATTAATTTTCATCCTATTCATGCGTAAGTTGCCCCCCAACTTTTGGGTGAGCATTTGGTAAAAAAAATGTGACCTATACTCAAATAAATACAGTATATATTGGACAAAACTCACCATAAATAAGACAAAAACATATGCACTGTATCTGTCAGAAATTTATGATATACATCATATGAGCTACTGTATATTGAAAATCTTGAAATGATATCAAGTGATTTTGTGATCTTGATGCAAAGGGAAAAGGATAAGAAAATAGTAAATCTTGCACCTAATAAAGTAACCTTTCAGGTGCCAATAAGGATAAGAAAATAGTAAACCTTTCAGGTGCAAGGTTTACAATTTCCATATCTTTGCCTATAATTTTCAAATCGATAAGAAAATACTTCAAACTTCAGGCTATGCAGGTACTAATTTTGATACATGAGGTGCCACATGACTCACCATGAAAAAACTGACAAACATAAAGTTACCGTCGATCAAATTTATTCCTGAAATAATGTTGCTGGCTTTGAAGAAGAACAAGCATTTACTAACATTAGTGTAATAAATATATATGATATAATAAAAACAAACATTATAAATGAAACACAAAACTATCAAAATGCACTGAGCCTATGGGGGAATGCCACAAATTGAACCCAAAGTAAACTCCCAAAATTTTGCTTCCAATTTGGAGGAGACAGAAAGAACCTCAATCAAAAATGTAATCGTGCAGCATATAACTATATCTGTGAGCCGTGTATATAGAATTTGAAAAACACTGGTCTAGAGCATATGTGGGTGATTTTCAGCAGTGATCTGGTAGTGTTTATAATATGATCTGCAATGCCTTCTGCATTAAAATGATGTTATGACTGCACCAAGGTTACAAAATTATGTGAAATTACTTCTACATTTCAAATATAACTCGTACGACATACATGTATAATATTAATTTCCAATATATTTTGCAGCTGCTTTTTTGTCTTGATTATGGTGGGTTTTGTGACTTTTGTGTGATATAAAATTATTATCTTATTTTTGCATCTGGTTTTTGTCATATTTAAGGTGGTTTTTGTCCAATATATATATCGGTTGGGCAGAAAAATGTGATAACCCTGTTTAATCAAAACTAACTCAAAAACTAAGCTTTGCATACAAATTAAATTTGGTACATGTCATGAGCAGCTAGTTTTGGTCAAGTGGTGAAAAACATTCATAAACACAGGAATAATAAGAAAATACAAAATTCCGTTTAAATAATGCACCGTCAAACATTGACTTAAAATTTACTTACCATGGCTTTAACTCTTTTGCTCCCGCGTAAAAAATGTCCGTAAGGTGGCAGCGCGAAAAACTGTCATAATCAATCATAATTAATCATAATTATGTACCTCAAGTTTGTTTGTAAATCATTACTCAGCTGTCTACTTCTACATTAAGTGTGATATATCGTTGAAATCTACATTTCTTGAGGATTTCAACTAAAAAAAAAAAATTTTCTTTGAATATGCAAATTTTATGCAAATGAACCCCCCCAACTGGGGGGTACTTGTCTTCAAAATTAAAGAGGTATCCTCACCTCAAAGATCTCTACAGATTTAATTTTCAACCAAATTTTTTAGAAATGGTCGCAAAATAATGCTAAGGAAATAAGCTTTCAAGGTACATCAGTCAAAACTTACCTAAAAGCCTAGATTTTCTACAATTTGCAATTTTCTGAGGCACATGACTTTTTTTTTGACCGGTACCGACCGGTACCAAATTTTGGTAGTTAAATTCAGTACCTAAAATACGATCAGTTATTATCTGCTAGAGGTTAGCCTAAACCATGTAACATTATGTATTTTTGAACAGGGAATTTCTTCAAGATTCAGAAAATATCAAGTTTAAATAGAATATGCTGTCACTGACAATGAAACAGCCGCTTGTTTACACCCTTCCCATTTCTTGAGAAACAAGGGGGATACAGCAAACTTTGATTTAGAGAAGCCAAACTTCTGCTAGCTTTTAAACTTGTATTTCGCTTCTTGTCTCCTTGGAAACTTGATACAAAATGACGACTTTAATAGTGAAATATTTGCAATTTATTTTATGTTTTTATAGGGTGTAGTTTTTCTAAAAGTTATAATTTAGTGAAGGTAAGTCAAAAAATTTTGGGGGGTTTTGAACTGACATGATGTACAGTACTCATTTTTGATCAGTAAATATCATATACCACTTAGTCTAAACTATTTAAAGTTATATATTGCTGGAAAGCAAATTTCCTAAGCCTTTAAATGAGACCGGTATTTAGCAACATATCATATTTTTTACGCACTAAATTTACTTTTATCTACTTACCATTCAAATTTGTTTGGGGGGGTTTTGAGACCCCTAAAAAGTTTGGAAATTCAAAAACGTAAAATTTGTTATTATCGCTTGAAATTTTGTGAAATGATGCTCCAAAAGAGTAGTTTTGAGACTGTGTTAATGATAAAGGGTTTGGTTATGTGGTAAAGATGTAATCTGAATTTGATTTTAGTGTAGTGGGCACGTGCTGAGAATTTGGCCGATTTTGTCGTCTGCAACTGGGTTGTTGGTCATTTTAACCCTTTTTGGGTATAAAAATCCAAGAATTAGGGCACAAATTATGCATCTTCCGATGCGTGAGGAAATAAGCGTGATCTTTTGAAAATTTTATGAAAATCGGATGAAAAATAAAGTCACAAATCGATTTTTTAGTAAACTAATTTTGTAACTCAATTTAACAAAATTTGAGGGAAACACTGAAAACACGAGATCATCAATCGATGATCGCGGGAGCAAAAGAGTTAATCAAGAAGATTGTCAATGTGGCCACCATCCTTAGAATCAACCAATCAAAGTCTCTTTTTTCAGGAAGATATGGACTTTTGAATTTAACCAACTGTTGTTTTATCCCACTTTTATCTTGTCCTTCAGCTTTTGTTCTGTAAACTTTTTCAGTAAATCAATCCCAAACACTGTACTCCATTGGATTCAAATCAGGTGACTGTGGGGGCCACTCATCATCTTATGAACACTAGAGTGCTCAGTTTTAGGTATTCATGGGTAACACGGCCTTGTGATCAAACTTTCAGCAACCATGTAAGTTTGGGAAGAGCTAGGAAATAGGAAGTCTAAGCTCTCCTCCAAAAAAGTGTGTCTGACATTGCATATTTTGACCTAAACTTAGTATTTCCTCATGATTCCTGTGTTTGTGAATATTTTTCACCACTTGACCAAAACTAGCTGCTCATGACATGTACCAAATATAATTTGTATGCAAAGCTTGGGTTTTTGAGTTAGTTTTGATTAAACGTGGTTACCACTTTTTTTGCCCAGCCGATGTATTGAAAATTTCTATTATATTTTGCAGCTGATGTTATTGACTGTTTTATGATAAATATGCAAAAAAAACATTCGCACAAAATGAGTAATTTTTTTCCAAGTGATTCCTCATATAAGTTGCAGCTTGTAATCAGGTCAAAAAAAATGCGCTGCAATTAACTGGTTAATGCTTTTTGTTACAGATTATTTCTGTCTTCTTCGAATTGCTGACCCTTCATTTTGCAAAGGGGAAGGTGTTAAAGTTACTTTATTTCATCATGATGAAAACTTTTTGCCTACTGTGAGTACCAATTGATTGCATCATGGAATTCATTTGTATCTTTTGAAAACTCAAAATAAACATCGTAATTTTATTTGTTGTAGGTTACTTTTACTTTTGTATCTAGTATTTCTGATTTTAAAATATCCAGTCTTGACTTATTCAAATAGTTGTGATGATAGGTCTCTATGCACAAAATAGTGGCCCAAAATAATGCCTATTTTGCCTATAATTTGCTTAAAAGAGTCTACCGCTGGTTTGCTCTCCGATTGCATGGTGTAAACAATTGTTATTGAAAAAAAGCAATTCAATTTGAGTCACTATTGACAAATGATTGTTAAATAAAGTCTGGTAATAAGTCGTTTTTAAGTAGAATTTGGCTTATTTGTTTCACTTTGCCTTAAAGAAAGCACTACATTTTTTCTGTGTAATTATGATATGATGTTATATGCCAGCATTAGTTTTTGACTTTTTGGTTTGGATTCAAAATTATTGTCTATGAGTTGACTAGCGGTATAAAATGTACAACTACACAACCTCAGACCTAAATATTTCCGTTTAAGTTATCACAATTTTTAAAGTGCTATTTTAAAGATTTTTGACTCTTGCTGATCAGAATGTTCAATAGAAAAGTGCAGCTGAAGTAGCATAAATCCATGTGCTTTGATATAAGCTTAATATATGTCTAAGTAAAACATTGATTCGCCAAAAAAGTGTGCAACAACAAACTCTGGTACAGGCATTGTAGGAATAATCCAAGTTATTAGTTTGATTTCTATTTATTCTGTACTTTAGTGGTTGCCTGCTGTGCCTGTACACTACAGTGCCATTTTTTGCCTTCTGTGCATGTACACTACGGTGCCAATTTTTGCGTGCTGTGGCTGTACTATTTCATTCACTGGCAGATCGGCCTACTTTTCCATTTTTATCAGGTACCATCTTCAGTTTTAAACTCTCGGGTGATTTAATGCTTCCTGGCCTTTACCTAGATTTCATAGTTTCCAGCTTAAGGTTTTTACGATTGTAGTATGCATTGTATAGGCACAAAAGGATACTCTCATTCTACTATTCTGTAATGCAATTCTTTTATTTTCTTCAGCCAAAGCAGTACGATATAATTCGTATTCATAGATTGCGGGCAGCTTCATACAAAGGACAACTGGCTTTGATAAGTTCTAAAGGATGGTCTTGGGTAACCTGGGATGGCAAGGTGTGTATGGTTTATGAATATAGTGGGCAGTTCATTAATATAGCCTGATTTTAATATACCTCAGTTAAGTTGAGGGTTGGTTTTAAAGTTGTTAGAATATATTCTTGCCTGAGTATTCACATTTATAATAGCTATCATAGTTTTTTTATTGTACCTTTGTATATGTATTGTGATTGTTCTCTTGATTATTTTGTATTTCGAAATTTGCTAACCATTAGCATTGTTACAGCACGTTATAATCTTTTTTTCATATTCTATTTATACTATCATTATAGAACGCAGTTTTCCACTTGCACTATTCCAGTCACTTACTTTAGGCGAGATCACAAAAGAGCGTGGAAGAAAGCGAGAAGTCATCGTCTGCTACCTGCACTATTGTGGATGACGATAAAGAAAGAGTAAAGACTTTGCAAGCATGGATTGCCAAGCATGGCTTTCATGATCTTGACACTTTCAAAAATTCTTTTGAAAATGCAGTTTGCAAAACACTGGCTGAGCTTCAAACAGGCAGCTTTTTCAACTTGATATGTCAGGTGAGTTAGAGCTATGTAATGGTGAATTTAATATCTGGTTTTAACAAGATTTTGCATCCATAAATAATGGTAAAATATGCACTAAAGCTATGTTGTTGTTGTGATTACCCCTCCTTTTGCTCGGGATGGAGGTACAACACAAACGGCAATTCAGGTTCATGCTATTAAACTAATTGAATTTAGGCTAGGGGAAAGATGGTAGCCCATTTCGAACCAGTCATGATTGATTGGTAGGCTGGTAGCCCGACCACCAACAAAGTGGACTGCCACTGGTGGGTACCAAGAGTTGCCTTTTGCAACATGCTGGGTTAGCAACTTCACCTCTGTAACCTGGTGAAGTACGTGTAGGCCACCAGTTTGCCACATAAAGGTGGAAGCATCCCGTTAAGTGCCTTGCTCAAGGACACAACAAGCAAGCTTGCCAGCTTGTTCTCCACACTATCCCTTTTTTATGCTGAGCGCCAAGCAGGGAAGCTGTGAATTCCCTTTTTTAAAGTCTTTAGGTATGACTCGACTTAAGGAATAAACCCCAGGTCTATTGACTGCAAAGCAGACGCTCGAACCACTATACCATCGTACCAGTCACTTAAGCTATCGCTTTTCTAGTTTGTTTTACTAGATGCTGCTAATACAGCATCTAATGTTTTTCAAATGCCTTATTTAGGTTTGTTTTAATAGGTAACGGGAATGGCTGAAGTTGATAAAAATTGTGTGGTATTACGTGTATGGGATGGTACACTGCCATCACACAAAATCTCACCAGCTGCAATTCCTGAGGTATGACATTTTGTGCATGTCCTGTGTTTTAATGCAGTTTACTTTACCAGTTTTCATACAAATCAATTACTGGCATCGTTTAATAATTTTCTGCTGCTGTTTTTTGTTGTTTGAATATTCTGCTGCAAATTTATTTGTTTCTAGGTGCTATGTACTGCAAATAATAATACTGGCCACTTGTCATCAGTATTCCACATGCAGAGGTGACCAAAGTGTGGTCCACATGCACATTTCATATGGCTCCCGGCTTTAGTTTCAGATTGTGTTGCATGCGGCCTGACAACTGGATGCGAATCAAGTAGGCACGGAAATCTAGGTGCCAGACAAACCAGGTGCTGCACCAGCTGGCCATGGAGCAACTAGGTAGCTGCCATTGACTTTAAAAATTGCCAACTTTTAAAAAAATTCTAAAGGCAAAGCAGGCTTGTGCCTAGTTCTTTAGACTGGTTGATACTTGACACTTGCAATTTTAGTATGCGATTATAAAACAACAGCTAAGTCGCATGGCTATCCTGGATCTCAATTGGATTTATTACCCATCTCAAAAATTGAAAAGTTATTAATATTACACACGCTTGTGTTTTGACAGCATAAGCGGAAACAAATATAATTTCGTAGATGTTAACTAGATTGTTGCTAATCGACTTTTTACAGTGGTCATGAGTCTACAAAAAAGTGCTCCATCGCACCATGCAGTCAACAGTAAAAAATATGTTGGGTTTTGTGATGCCATTTAGACTGCACCGTCTTCGATGTCGTTCTGCTTGCGGTTGTGACTTTTGTCCGCACCTCTGTGAGTGGCAGCATTTAGTTGGTGTCAACCAGAGTGTCACGTATTGAATTTCTACGGAGGTCTTGGGGCAATAAAATAAACGTCCTGTAGCACCTCGTGGTAAGGAGTAAACAGCCAGTGTGAGGCTTGGGATGCGATTGGGATGGCAACCTATTTGATATGATATTGATTGTGATTGTGACTTTAACATGCATGGCTTCCGTCTGCATGAGCAGTAACAAAAATGACTATACTCCCTTTATTATGGTAAATTAATTATTCAAGTATGTCCAATTCACAAATATTTAGTTGCCTACCCTTTGAGGTTTTGTTTTAAAAGTCTCCAATCGGGTTGGGCTGCAGCTATGACTAGACTGCTTGCTTCCACTTCAGGAAAGGTTACTAACGAAGTGACTTTTTAAAGAAACGCAGCAACTTAAGCTGATGCTCAGTTTGGATATTTGACGAGTAGTCAGCAACCTTTTGATTTCCAACTCAGGGGCTGAAAAGGTTTTATTAATACCGGTAGTTGCCCTATTACGCAGCCAATACTGCAAAATCCTTTAAAAATTGCCAACTTCAAAAGACCCAAAGCAAGCTCGTACCTAATTTAGATTGTTTACCATTGGACGCGTAGGGTTTTTGTTGCGCAAACATAAAATAAAATTATGACACATTGCGTTGTTAACCTTGATCTCAATTGCTCCACTACTAAAAAAAATAGTTTGTACAAAGATGCATGCGGAAGTTGTTGGAAAGTAAAATATGGAAAAATCACAAAAGTAACGTAAGTGTAGTAGACAATTAACTCCGAATGGGGAAGATTAAAAGTGATTGACATCTAATTTTTTCCGTGCTTAGTTAGTTTCGTACTTAGTTGGCCTAGCATCTAGCTGTGCACACCTACTTGTGAATTAGTCAAGATTTGGATTACGATTCTGTTTGGAAGAAACTACGGTTTAGCTGATCAATGCAAAAACTTTTCAAGAAATTTATAGTTGTAAAATAAGTAGATGTGTTTGCCACTGACAGGACAAAAAGCTCAGAAAAGCTGAAAACATAGAGTATTTCCTGGAAAAAGAGCAAAGTTGATGGAGTGGGTTTCCGTTTTCAGGAAAAGTGGTATTTGGAATACTTTTCTTTTAACAGTTAAGGCAATTGTGTTCGCCAATGAAAACACAAAAATAATTTTGAAAACGAAGTTCGTTGTGTAACAGCGTGTTTATGCACAAGTTTTACATTTAGTAAATGTCAGAAGGAAGAGTGGGTACCTTCACATGATAGCATTTCAGTATAGAGGTGTGTAACCCACAGCCCACAAGGAAAAGTCATGTGGTTTGCATAACGATGTGGCTTTTGGCTTGCACCCACAAGTTAATTTCCCAGAAAGAAGATCTTGCGGTGTAAATACTTTGCCCATTTGTAGTTAATCTCAAAAAAATATAATATAGGTCATCATTGCAAAATTACATCTGTTTTTGGTTGACTTCAATAAAAAAGTCTTAAAAAAACTTTGGCCCGTGGCTCTGTCCGGCTGAGTGAAATTGAGTAAATTTGGCCTGCTTGCACAAACGTTTGCCCAGCCCTGCAGTCAAACATGGAGAGCAAATGATCACTAACTTTTTTATTTAGGGAATTACTTTTCGAGATCTGCGTCACATTGAAAACATTGAAGATTATATTGTCGAAGTTGCAGTTTATGATAATCATGTTAAAGATGTGCATGAGGAGGGTATTGAACTTGGTAAGATTTTGAATCGGTTTTGGACATCTACATAATTTATCTTGTTTGTTCTGACTGTGACTTTCTTTGGTTAAATGACATTTTGAAATAGTCCTTCAAAGTTTTTTTGGGCAAAAATTTGTCTATTTCACCAGGGGTGGTGGAACAGTGAGTGAGTTGACTGCTTTTATTTACAGTGTTGTACTTGATTAAAAAAGATGAACATTTTGTCTTTGATTATTAGATAATTTCATTGCTGGCACTAATTAAACACTTAAAACTTTGTTTTTGTTGTTGTGATTACCCCTCCTCTTCCTCGGGATGGAGGTACAATACAAACGGCAATTCAGGTTCATGCCGTCAACTTAACTGAATTTAGGCCAGGGGAAAGATGGTAGCCCATTTCAAACCAGTCATAAGTGACTGGTAGCCCCACCACAAACAAGGCAGACTGCCACTGGTGGGTGCTGAAGAGTCACCTTTTGCGACATGCTGGGTTAGCAACTTCACAATTGTAACCTGGTGAAGTACAGGTAGGCCACCAGTCTGCCACATAAAGGTGGAGGCGTCCCGTTAAGTGCCTTGCTCAAGTACACAACAAGCAAGCTTGCCGGCTTGTTCTCCACACTATCCCTTTTTTATGCTGAGCGCCAAGCAGGGAAGCTGTGAATACCATTTTTTAAAGTCTTTAGGTATGACTCGACTTAAGGAATAAACTCCAGGTTTACCAACGATGAAGTGGACAAACTTAAAACCTTTGTCAATGGGCTTCAAGTGCAGTGGTTGGGACAATTCTTCTTAGGGTTAAAGAGAAAAAATTTTACAGTTAACTTCAAACACTCTGGTTCTGACATTTTTTTATGATTTCATGATTGTTATATTCTACACTTTGTTTGAAATTTTTATAATGCAGCATAGCTTAGAGCAAGGGTTTATGGTATGGGTTGGGTTGAAATGGCTACATTCCACCAATCTAAAGCCTTGACTGGCTGCATAAAACGATAAAAATATTTATTTTACATCTTTTTTTCCCCCGTGATTCACAAACTCAGACGTTCTGATTCAGTGTATGTCTACTACTACACACTCGCTTTCGAACCAGGCTTTTTTGCTGGAGTAACGTAGCACTTTAAATTCCAGATGCCCTTTCGCATTTGGAATGCCCAATGGTGTCTTTGTAGAATTTTGAACTCCGACCTTTTGTTCCGAAGCTCATAACAATACCACTAACTTATTTTTTACATCAAAACCATAAGATTATTTGATTTTGCATTATATGCAAGGGGTGACTGGCTTCTATTAAGATAGACTAGGAAAGCGATCACCCGGTCAATAGCGAAACCATTAAGTAAAAGCTGTTTTTGTTGTTACCCAACCTCTTCTATGAGAAAAGGGAATGAAGGAAAGGTACAAAGCCAAAGCATCTCGACGAATCCTTATGGCCTTGACCAGAGGTCACAAAAAGAATATGAATTGCTGAAGAAAGTGCTGCTTAAAAGGTCCGTAGCAGGAAAACAGAAAGTGAGGTGAAAAGTTCTCTGTGAGATGATCGTAGGCGATTGCATGTAGTGCTTTAATTCTGCTAAGGTCAACAGTCAAAGGACGGTGAGGGAGGACACTGGGAGAAGATAAGAAAGAGCAAGTTCTTTAATGGAATTAAAAGAGCATTTGGTTTAAAAAAATAGTGAGGAGACAGTACGCCTGCAGACATGGAGAAGGTGATTGAACAGAAGAGGGAAGAAGAAAGAAGCTACCAGGATCTGTGGTTGGTCAAAGTGGCATGATGTCGTCTTGGTAGCTCATCTATCATGTCGAGGACCAGTTGCTGCGTGAAAGTGACAGAAGGAGGAGGTGAACAGTTTCTGATAACTATTCCAGAGAGTGAGAAGAAATGATAATAGGATTGAGCAAGCATATGAGACAATGAGAAGATAATAGACGTACTTGTTGGTGCTACAGATCTGTGAAGAGGTCGCAGATCGGCGCTGGTTTCAGCGGAAAAGTGGGGAAAACTTGTTCTGCTAAAAAACGAAGAGTGGTTTTAGTGCCACACTGAGCAAAGACGTCAAAATCCCCTGATTTAACAGGAGGAGAAACAGCGCCATTAATCCAAATTTCAATGTTGTGATTAGGAAGAGATTCAAGGTGAGCAAAAGCAGTACCTTGACAAGAAAGAGGTCAAATCCAGAGCGTAAGGAATACAGAGTGTAAATTCCACGTTAAAAAAGTAGGTTTCTGGAAGCAAATGAGGGACAAGCAAATAGAACCTCTCAGAGAGACAAAGGCGATAAAATATATGTTAGGTCAACAAATAGCTTCCAGAAACTCTTGACAAGCTTTGATTTCACTTTGAGTCTAGCCCAGTGTTTCTCAACCTTTTTCGTGCCGTGGCCCACTTCAAAGGGCCACTAATTTTTGCGGCCCACTTGAACAAGAACTTTAACGTAATAATTACAATGTCACTGGGATAAGCATGAGATAACATGGCAGTGAAATTGATCGCCAAAAAAAAGTCATTGCCACTCCAGTTCACAGGTACTAGTCCATATTACTGTTCATATAAACCAGTATTTCTCAACTGTGTTCGGCACGCAAATCCATTTTCAAAATACACATACGTCCGTGGCCCACCCGACTTACGAGCTGTGGCCCACTAATGGGCCATCGTCCACTGGTAAAGCCAATCCTGAAATAGGGAAAAAGGACTCGCAAACAAGGAGCGCGTCCATAGGAGGTCAGGATATACCAATCAGGTTGACTGACAAGGTTAATAAGGATGTATTAGAGAGAAGAAAAGATGTGTGAGGATGAGAGTCAACCGGTGATGGTGTGAATAAAAATACGTTTCAGCACCAATCAATAGTCATTTCAACGTGGTGTTGCAGTTCCTAAACGCATTGGGTTGGGTTGAAATGGTCATTTTAAGTTTCAGAAACCCTGGGCGCTCTTTAGTCCGGAGAAGCTCGCACTTACCGGCCCAATGTATGCTGTAATTGGTGTTTGCGGCTGATATTTTGGTTAGCACTTACTAAAGCGTTATTTGAGTTAATCCATGTTGGTGGACAATTTTTTTCTGCTTCTAAGAAAATTAATTGAAAAACGCTTTTTTAAGAAGTCTTGACCGTTTACCTCACGATCAGATGCAATCGATTAGTTGTGGCTAGGCGATCAGTCGCAATCGACCTCTTGGCCATTTGTGATGTACAGGGTGTACATGAAGTCCTGATACAATTTAAAAATTTCGTTATGAAGTCAGTTTTCAATATATCCTAACCAAGTTTGTTTTATTTTAATCAGTGTTTATTACAGTTTTTATTTAAATTAAAATTTTATGTTTTAGATTAAGATTAGATGTAATTTTTATGTGTTTAATGAATAGGTTAAATGAACTGTTATAAAATGGCTACTCCTCAAGAGACGGCACAATCTGTATCCTGGTTTATTGAAACAAAATCGGATGTTCAGACTCAGCGAAAGTACAGAAGCAAGTATAGAAAAGATGCACCATCAAGTTCTTCAATTCGTCGATGGCACAAGAAGTTTATGGAGCGAGGGTCAGTATTGGATGCAGTGAGAAGTGGGCCACCAAGAATATCTGGGGAAAACATTGAGCGTGTAGGACATGTGTTCAGTGGTTCTTGTATGAAGTCCATCCGTACTGCTGCCAGAGAATTGCAATCACCACCTGCAACAGTGCACAAGGTTCTACGCAATAGGTTACGAATGTACGCTTACAAAATGCAAATGTTACAGGCACTTCAGCCAAATGACAAGCCAAAACGAAAAGAGTCCGATTTTGTTTCAATAAACCAGGATACAGATTGTGCCTTCTCTTAAGGAGTAGCCATTTTGTAACGGTTCATTTAACCTATTCATTAAACACATAAAAACTATCTATAACATAAAATTTTAATTTAAATAGAAACTTTAGTAAACACTGATTAAAATAAAACAAACTTGGATAAGATATATTGAAAACTGACTTCATAACGAAATTTTTAAATTGTATCAGGACTTTATGTACACCTCGTATTTTAACAAAATTTTATACCTTATCATAGCAACAAAAAATCTTATCAAGCTTATTTGTATTCAAATAGTCAAACAGCTGAACTACATCTGGTCATGTTGCTTTACTGTATTATTATACTTTCTGTGACTTCAAATGCCGCGGTGACGAAACACCGCCGACCGTTTCTTGCAGTTATTAAAATTTCTTACAGATGCGGTAGTGGTGCAGTTTGCTGTGGCTTAACCTACAAGCAGTTGCTGAATCAGCCTGTCATGCGATTTGCCTCGTATATTTAGAAGTAATCACAATTAGTCGTTATCACCTATTAATTTTATGATTTAGGAAGTAACTTTCAGAATTCATAAAATGATACTGCATAGCAACGCTAAATGAAAGCAGAAGTGGTTTAGTGTCGTTATGCAGTATCATTTTACCAATAATGTATCCAAAGAATAAACATTTATATATGCCTCTAGGTCAAATAACTCTCAGCATGTTGAAAGCAATGCTGGGAGTGGGATTCGAACCCTCATTAACACCAACTTTCAAACAATAGTCTTTGCTTATAGGTGTAGAGCATGTAGTTGTAGAGCTCATATGCGTTTTTAACATGTTAGCAGTTACAAGACTTAGAGGTAGTTACAATTCTTTTGATTTATTGATTAGTGATGCGGATTAACCGTGATCACTTAAATATTCGAGGCATATTGCGAGATAGGCTGGTTTGGTTGCTGCTCGCAGTTTAGGCAACAGCAGACTGCCGTTGATTGATGTAGCATACTAGGATCCCTGGTACAATAGCTTTGTGTGTCTTTAAAGCTTCGTGTCAATCAAGTTGTTAACGCCCCGTTGAATCAGATATTAGAATTAGTTACATCATCCGCCGAACTGTAATGGTCGCATCGGTAAAGGTGCTGCCTCCAGTTAAGTCATGCTCTATACCTATAAGCCATGACCATAGTTCGACGGTTGGTTTAGATCTGGGTTTAAGTTTTCAGATCCAGTGTTGTGTTTGATGTGCTGAGAGCTATAAAGCTTGAAGGTAAATCCAATTATTTCTTTTCCTGATACATTAATATGAGTTTTGGTAGCTTTGAATCAACTTCAAATACTTGTGATTGGTCGAGGATTGCAAAAAGTCACTGTGCAGGCTGCGCTTTGGGTGTCCCTACTCCCTGGCTTAGACTAAATATCCATTGCGCCGTGTTTCTCTCGCTATTAACTTGCTGTAAGGGTTCATTGTCGTTGGATTTCCGGAGTGTATTCACGCTGACTTCACCTTAATTTCGGCAGCTTTGAAGTATTCAATACTATAAAAGAACAAGAGTAATGCATTCCAATGAGTGAGGAATGCCCTTCAACCCGATGCATTCTGCCATTCTTTAAGGAGTTGTAAACTTGTTGTTGACCAGGCAGCTTTGTTCGATTTTGCAACCTGCATGCTGCGACCAAAACTACTAAAGATGATGTAGATGGAGAAAGCAGTGAACTATACTTGCATGGTGGCGTAGTTTTTAATCGCGGCATCTCAGTGGACAATGGCAGCGATGATGTTGCTCAACTTAAAGAGTAAGATATATTACAGTATTAAATTAAAATAAGATTCTGATTTTGGTAGATCAAAAAAACCTGCATCATTGATTGCCTTTTCTCAGCGTATTTGATGTTGCCGAATCGAATGGATTTCATCATTTATTTTGACAATGAAATGTTTGAAAATAAGCTTGAGAAATGTTTCCTGATGGAAATTTGATATCTGAATCCTAGATCTTGCTTGTGATGACACTGTGTAATTAAAATGATGTGAAATATAACCAATTAAAGTTTGGTGAAGTACTGTTCAGTGTCGCTGACGCGGTACTGACCAGCATGTTACGAAAAGCTTTTCGCAAAGTAGTTTTGATACAGTTGCTGTTTTCATTTAACCATTCCAAAGCCAAACATCATTGGTTTGCTGGACAGGTGTTAGCAATGTTTTTTTTAGAAAAATGATAAGCATTTTGCATTCTGTCACCAACATTACGCGCAACACCAACGAATCGCAAGCAAGCTCGGACGAGGAAACCTTAACAGGCTGCAGTGTTGATGTTGCAAAGAAAAGAAAACTATCTCCAGGTTGCTCTCGTACGTAGATTGCTGTGCGTCGTTCAATGTTGAGTTATGTCGTGGGGTTTGGCCTCTAGCCATTTATGTAGTTGTAAAATATATTCAGCTTTAGAATTTCTGGACACTATAATTACTACATTTATTGCAATATTAAAGCATTAGTCAGCAATGAAGCACAAGAATTTGCAAGCATAGCCATAGACTTCTGGCATTCCAGTCGTGTTGTATTTTGACAACAACTATGTGCAGTTTGTGGTTAATTGTACCCCTGCATCCACACCGTGTTCAAAATTAGGAACAGTAAATGTCTGGAAGTTCAGTAAAAAAACCGTGCAAAGCAATGTAATAACATACTTAAACCAGTTTTACTGTATGCTGACATGTCCTGGAAATTTAATTTTGCAACGATTTTCGCTTTGTTTTACGAATTTATTGGTCAAGTATTGCACAAACAAAACTAATTACAGCACAAAACAGCGCATCGGTGATACAATCACTTGATGAGTAGCAAACGAAAGAACCCAAAAGCCAACCATACCCGGCAAACTGTTGAGAAACTTGAAATTTAAAAGTTACATAGATGCTTGCTTGTTTAGAAATCTCCACTGACACTGAGTTAGAATTCAGCACTCCTCCACAGGAGTTCAAAATTCCGTGCGAAAGTTCGCAAAAGTCACCTGTCTCTCGACAAACTAGCCCATTATCTCAGGACGTTCATTCTCAAAGCTGCCTACCGGTAAGATCATTGCACAGACCATGCTTATCGGCTGTGCACTGTAGAGCAGGGGTATTAAAACCGCATCCGCAGTAGCATGTGACTAATGACCCACGTCCACAGATTAATCACCCAAAATAAGATGGGGTCTTCAATTGAAAAACTTCGCCTCTTTGAGGTCGATCTTCAAAAAAAACAAAGGTTTTGTAAAGAGAGCGTGTCTGGCCCGGGTACTATCCGGTTGAGTAACGTTGATTCCTGTGCAAAGAAGCTTGCACGCCCCTGTTGTACAGAATCCTCTGCATATTTTGTTGTACGTTATTACATTATTACCATAATCTCGTAGTAAGCGACAATGGTACCAAAAGGAGTACGAGTTGTGCGAACCAGGTTTAGAGTTAAGTAAGTAGAATTCATCGTAAAGTGGCTTTTACGAGATCTTAAGAATACAGCTTAGGTTCCTAAAAACTGTATAATCTTTGTCCCTGGCAATGGTAACGAGTAAAAACTTGATTGATAAAATCAATGAGAAAGTGTACATTTGCGCACAGCGATTGAGTAGATGGCAAAAAGTGATTCTTTGGTTTGGATAGTTTTGCACCTCAATGCGTTTTGTTTGAAACACTGCATAACTTGAAAGGTTTTTTTGTTCTCCAGGCAATTTAGAATAAGTTGTTGTTCTTGTGGTCTGGATTTCGTTCCAACCATCTGCACAATTTTTGTGATGAAGTTTGGGGTATCTGCCAAGTGAAACGATAGCAAAAAAAGCTTATGGGATTGCTTGCTCTATTTTGCACCAAAAGAACTCAAACTTACTTTGTATTTTATTTTTTATCCTGTTTATTCCTATAGACATGCATCACAGCGCCAGTAGTGGCAAGCATTGGGTTTGTCCATAACTACTTGAGAGTTTTCAAGTGTCAACATGCCGTTTGAACTGTTTGGTATTGCGTGAAATATGTTTACTCCTTGGTAAAAGCGCCAAGCTAGAAAATCGTCGTAAATTCTCTTTACCAGGAGTGCAATTACGTAGTGAGTGCTTGAACGCGTAATGCTTCGATCAGTGTTGCCATAAGACTGCGTTTTATCCTGCACGTTACTTTTACGCACTTCATTTAAAAACGTGGTTGACAAGACAAAAATTGCTTCCAAATTCAATCACCAATGTTCACATAGCATCTTTATGTTAAAGGAACAGGATACGCTGTCTATACTACATTCAATTGGAGAAAAATCGAAATCTACCTCTAGACGAAATGTAGGCGTGCAAGTCGACGAGTCTCTTCTCCGATCTGAAACCCATCAAAGCACTTGGTGTTCGGTTAATGATAGCGTTGATTCACTTGAACCAATGTCTATCGATGATGATAAGGATGAATCCCAAGAAATGAGATGCCACCAGAAATCAGCGACAGGTGGAAGTATCGCTTGATTAATTCTACCATAATAAGGCTAGTTTCCATCAGGCGTAAATTGCAGGCGTAGCGTGAAAATTTCTTTGTTTCTTTAAATTGAGAAACAAAGAATTTTTCACGCTACTCCTGAATTTACGCCTGATGGAAACCAGCCTATACTGTTCATTAAATTTAATTTGCCTTGGGGATAAAAGCTTGCATGGCGTGAAACATGGGGTTTCATATTTTATGCAACGGTCAGATGCAAATCTTCTGTGGTTGTTTATAATAGAACTTTTATTCAGACTAGCTGCATAGTTGTCGTCGCAGTACATTTCTGTCACAACCAAGCAGGAGAAATTACTGCGAAAACGATACTGTGGTAAACTCTTCACGACGCGTTGCACTCGGTCTGCAATCTTCACTACTTTGCAGTTGTATTTGGCGACTCGCCATTGAAGTTGAGCAGCCTTAATGAAGTGATTCAAGCAAAAGTAGCGATGAGGAGTTCGAGAGTGTTCCGTGTCCGCGTTAAAGTACTGCGATGCAACAAAACAGATAACATGATTTTCCACTATTGTCCCGTCATGGGCCGCCGGTAATTTTTGTTATTCGCTTTGAGGTAAAGCTGTTTCGCTGAAACGTTTTGGGACACACTGGTGGAATTATAGCGAGTTTGTCACAAAAAAGCTTTTGGCAAAACAGCTTTCAGGTGTTACCAAAACCTTTTGGCAAAACAGCTAGTTGGATGCAGTTTACTGTTATGGGCAGGTGGCACATTTGCATCGTTTGAACTTCACTATTATCGCGAGATTGTGTATTTTGGAATGACACTCAAAGACAATTTCTCCTGCTTTCGATGGCATTCTGCTTGCAGCGTTCAGAGTTACAAGCAGATTTGAACTCGAAGCTTTCTTCAAAAAAGAGAGATATCAATTTTGATCCACTTTTGTCTCTGGCCAGATTTAGCTCATGTTTTGCGAAGGTTAAAAACATTATTGCACCACTTGCTGTGACGATGGCATACTACATTTTTAATCCAGTTTGTTCCTCCACCTCGCCTTCGGTCGCCCACCCCTTTTTCTTCCAGCCACTCCGATATCTAAGGCTGCTCTTAGTATACTATCACTATTACTCCTCAAAACATGCTTCTACTATCGCAGTCTATTTTTTTTTGATTTGTTCAAATTATCTTCCAAACGTAGCAATTCTCTAAGTTCTTGGCTACCTGTTTCTCAATTAATTTAACACCACGCTCTATGCATGGCGGATAGAAGATTTTTTCGGAGCTGTCGTATAAAAACAATTGCGCAGCAATCCTATTTGCTTAAGTATGAGTTTAGCGTCTGACCAAACAGCATCTTTTGCGAAACGAACCCTGTGTACTTGCATCGTGACAGTTAAAGAGCGCTAGCGCATAACTTTCGCAACATTATCTTTTGATCAGGAGTTTGATTCTCAGTGAGATTTTGTTGTTTTGAAATTATCTTCTGCTTGTCAATTTTCAAGGAGCATTTAGAACTGCTAACGCTTTGATAAGCACCTAAGTAGTCTGAAATTAGGCGAAACACGAAAGTGATTCGCCGAAAGCATGCGAGGCGATTCATTTTGTGGCATGTACCATCTTGGTTGTTCCGAAAAAAATGGATAGTGCGCATGAAAGCTTTCGTTTCCTATACTACCTCCACGAGCTTCACTATGGAGCGAAGTTGTTTTGCCAAATCTTTTTATGACGCACTCGTCAGTAGCAGTATCGTGTCAGATGGGAAATCACCCGCGCTTGTTCAAAAAGTTTTTTGGCGAGCCGTTTCAGCCGCATCACTACCAGCAAGCTGTTCATGAGCTGATCATGTTGATTTGTTTAGATTCCTTGCTAAGAACGATGGCAGCAACCTGCAGCTGAGTGACGATGTTTACATCCAACTCTGCGCGTTTCGCGCCTTTTTTCACAACGACGCTCAAGCGACATCTAATGGGGAAAGTTTTGAGCCGCCAACTATGGCTGTTAGCGACACGCAGTGGCCGGTGGTTTGTTCCGGAAGCCAGGGGTAAGAAAGCAGTGCACAATTTTGATCAAGTTGAATGGAAAACAATGGTGCTTACATTGTGCTGGCGGTGCATCGTCAACATAGGTCCCCTCGTATCGACTAATTTGCTGTTTATTTACTTGCTCCCTAACCACTAATGGGCAGTAGTTTTTCACAAGTATTGTGTAGGCGCTGTTTGTGCTACCTTGTTACGAATCACAAATAGAATTTTTTCAAGACGAAATTTTACTTGACGTGTTTGAAATTATTCTTCATCGTGTCGATGTGATGTTGCGCCCATGACGTGTATGCGGGGAGGTCTTAATAATTAGAACCGGTTGTAATTAGTAGGTTATTGTCACGATGACTGCAAGCATCGCCGTTCAATAACTGGTGCACCAAAACAAGGAAAAAGCATTGTTTTAATTACGTTGAAAGTGTATTCTAGAAAGTACGATCTTAAGCTTTATACTGTAGTTGTCTTCTCTCAGAAAATAACTAGAACATTAGCTTCCCGTTCCTTCACATAATTGTAGGTTTCACTGCTGGTTGTACTGCTTATTTGATTTAATTTTTTTCAGTGATTTTATCAAAGTCAACATGGAGAGTTATAACTGTCGTAAAGACGGCAGTAAATGGGAAACTCTTAAATTCAAATCGAACATCACAAGAAAACGAAAGCACGGTAGAGAGCGATTCAATATTCTATATCGAGAAGTAAGTTCAGGCTTAAAATTTTCCTTTTACCGTTATCGCTGTTCTTCTGAAGCTTTGAAGTCACAAAAAAATGCCAACGTCGATACTACGCTTTCTAGTTAAGCTTGCTCTCGCATCAGTGCCGTGAAAAATTGAATGCAGCAAGTGAAATCAGTTTGAGTGCCCGGTCGTGGTGGCAAAGCCAGCACCATGTGGTTAATGGTTACACATGAAAATGTCTTAGAAGTTATGTTCATGGATAAGACTATAGCAATTCCCTCTGCAGCAGAAATACATTGTGCCAGCGGCACTGACAACTATAAACCGGGTATGAGCTCAAGCTGTTCTGTGTGTAATCTGGAAAGAGTTTTAGTGTGATCGAAAAATAAAAAACTCTAGGCGGTTTCAGCTTACGGCGTCTGGTGTGTAAAATCCACGCAGAATGTTTTCTCAGCGCGAGGCATTTTGAATCCGCTGCTAAGCTGTTTTTTGTTGCATTATTTTGTTCACTAGACAGCGACTCTGGCTCTTACCATAGAACGATATCTCTAGGCTTGTTTGAAATGTTTTGCCTGAATTGCTTCTAGAATGCGCCAAGCAGATGAAGTCACGGAACAGTGGTCTTTCAAAGACGCAACAACGTAGCCATCGTGGAGTTAAAATTCCCAACTTAATTTTCATTCCACTCAACCAATGTCCTCAAATCAAGCTTTCGATTCGATGTTTGTAAGAGTTTTTGGGTCCATCCAATGGTAGTTCGCCTCGTTTACAATTGGGCTACCAGTCTTGAATTTTTTTTTTAAATACTGGTTCGAAATGGACTGCTGCCTAACCCTGGCATTGTCTTGGTGTGGTTTGCAATGTGGACTGGGATAGCGTTTTTACGTCGCGCTCCTTTGAAGAAGGAAGGATAAACTTCAACAACAACTTTGCGGTTCATTTTCAAAATAATGTTTGACCAGGATCAAGATTGTCGTTCCGATATGAAAGCAATGAGCAAAAACTTCCAACGGGTTGTTCGCGTGTGTTCAAAAGAAGTTCTCACATCTGCTAGCATTCCACCCGTGGTTTATCAGGACAAAGTATATTATTACTGGTAAGAGAACTGATTAAATGTACTTCTAAATGCAATCTTAACATAAAAAACAGAATCGGAGTGGGATTCGAACCAATTTCCAACAATCTGTATCAAAATAGCTGACTCAGCTGCGACATAGAAACTGATTTTCCGAAAAGCTTCTTTTTAGTTCAATAACATTATCATGTAGGAAAAATTTTCCTAGTGGTGATTTTTTTGGGTCCTAAAATTTGAAAAAATCTACTTTCCCAACTAAAATGAAGTGTTTGCAACGTTTGGCATACCAGTCAATTCTCAATTTCGCCCAACGTGTTAAAGTCTTGTAAATGCATCTTTACCACATTTTGCAGTTCACCGGCTTGCGTCGAATTTCCTTCTATTCCTACTCTACCCGTTGAAGCAAACTCATTCAATCCCAGTAAACCCTTGCGCGCGCTTTCTTGTCCAGTGTTGCCACTGCAATATCACCTTGTACTGTTGCTTAAAGACAAAAGTGGCCTTTTAGAAGCGACGCTCAAAGGCAGACATGCGGTACGTACTAGCGTAGCTGTTTCACAAGTTTGAGAACAAGGCAGCTTGGAGCACTATGACAAACAAGGTGATTGTGAGTACCCGCTGCTTGAATGTCTCTGTTTATCTAACGTTCAGTGTTTAAACTTTAAGGGGGTTGCGGTTTCAAACTGGAAGAAAAATAACTTTGAAAAATATGATACGTTGACCAACTTCAGAAATCCTGTGTCGGTAGAGAATTTATCTTTTTATTGAATTTCTTTCAAAAGCAACTTCATTTATGTCCTGGTCGCTTAGAGGTAGTATAGGCGAACCAGATGGACAGGCGATTGACTGCGAGTTGCAAATGTGCTGCAGGCAACACTCTACGCTCTGCGCTCTTGCTTTCTTTTTTCGATCACCGCCATAACTGACGTTTTGGCTCTGGTCGGCTCATTGCACTGATTCGCAACAACATTCCTACCCAGAAGAAAATTAAGTACTTATTTTTAAGGTTGAGTTTTTTAACGGAATAACTCCGGAAGAGTTTTTTCGTGACTCTGATGGATGTCAGAAAAATGTGGAAGAAGATCTTGCAAATTTGTTGTCCAAAGAGGACGTCGAAGTTTGGGCTGAAATCGTAATCGAAAAAAAATCCCGACGTCCTTTTCCAGGAAATTACGAACCAGTGATTTTATTCGAAATAGTGAACACAAGACTAGCATTGCAAGTGTTATAGATTGTTGGCCAATTTCGTCTTGTATTTGTTGTTTCTGGACTTCTTGGCATTAGTGCAGTTAAGTTATAAATTTATGAACATTTGAAAATATGGAATAAAAAAAGCTGTTAAGCATTGATTTTTATTTACCAAAATGAAAATAGTTCTACAGTAATGATGATCAGCTTATGCACCACAAAAGTAAAGTCTCTGAATTTGCGTCAGTAACTGTGATTACCAACGTTATCGGTAATGCTCCTCTTGTACAACCTTTTGTTATGGAAGCCTTCATCGTGGATGAGTTTTTGACTGCAAACCAAAAGAGGATTTTGGAATTTAAACACCATTTTGATTTCGTCTTCAGCGCCACTTTTGAACCCAATTTTTTAGGATGTCAAACTTCTAAAGTTAGTTTTACTACGGTGTTATCTTGAAATAGAGAAGAAATGCTTTTGTTTCTTATTTTTGTACTGCCGGTATTTTATATGCTGCTAAATAAACTTAACAACTTAAGGAAAGTGTGGAAATGTGCAGGAAAATAATCAAAGCTGAAGTGTATTTTTCATCATCTTGATCTCGTCAGGCAGCGGCACATTGGTGATTTTGGCAAGAAAAGGTTAAAAAGTATTGAAAATTAGTGCAAGACCGGAGATATAAACTTCGTCCGTCCCTTCCAAAATCGTTTTTCTGTTGATTTGTAATTAGGCAATGGCTTCACTATACGACCTTGTCACAGTTGACATTACTGGTAGCCAAGAAATAAACGAGCGGTTCGGCTATCTTTGCGACGCCGTCTCTTTGGTCTGGTTTCGTGCCCAAGATTTGGGAAAAGAAGTAGGTATGCGTGCGCATCCGACGGTTCATCGTCACAAGTGTGCTCTACTGCTCCCGCTATGGAGACTACTGACTCCTATAATGTAAAACTAGTAGTATTGCTCGGTAGATTCAGTAGCCTATATCCTCATTTATTGATATTACAGTCAACTTCGGATATAATAGATTCAGATATAAGGGATTTTCGCTTATAAGAGACTACACAAAAGGTCCCAAATGATTTTCAATATAAACTAATAAGTCGGTTATAAGAGAATTCGGTTATAAGAGACTGATTAAGCTGGTCCCGGCGGATCTCTTATATCCGAAGTTGACTGTATTATATTTAAACTTTGTAGTTACGAGTGCTTCGTGCTCTACTGAAAGTTTCCGGTAGATGACGTGTTACAGCGATGCTGCACCGAAGTAGCTAAAAATGCACCATGGCACCTTTTACCTCACCCACCAATATTGGGGCATAACGGCAATGGCGTATTAAGAATCTAATTTTTAGGAAGGGGTATGTTGTATGAAGTGTGGCTTTTATTCAAATTTGTAACCAACGTCGGAACACTTGTCAAAACTGCGAACTGAAATCAATATTTTTGCCTTTTCTAACCTTCAAGATCTGTTTTTGAAGATCAACTTTTCGAAAACAAAAAATTTGCAATGTTGATCTCCTAATAGAAATAAAAATCTTACTTTCAAAATCAACTTTTTAAAAACGAGAGTTTTGACCTCGAAACAGAGAAAAAAATTTTGGAGTTTAATCTCTCCAGTGTGTTTTTTAGGTCGCTGCTTCTGCCATGTCTTATGGAGGACATCACCTGTTATCCCCCTCTAAATACGCCACTGCAGAAAAGGGTTAAATTCATAAGCGTTTCTTGAAAAACTTTGCATTGGTATCCTAACTGCATTCAGTCAACAAAGCACACGCGCTGCGAAATTGGACGAAGGCGATTCGCAAAACAATGACATTTCTCTATGGGGCGCCATTTGTTCACCGCTGATTACACATGTTTTAGGACAACATTTATGACTAAATCAAATGCATTTGTTTAAATGCACAAATACATTTAACATTTGTTTAAATGTTTATAACATTTGTTTAAATGTTAACATTTGTTTAAATGTTTTTAACATTTGTTTAAATGTTAACATTTGTTTAAATGTTTTAACATTTGTTTAAATGTTAACATTTGTTTAAATGTTTTCAACATTTGTTTAAATGTACAAATACATATGTCACTCAACCGTATCATTCACATATGTCACTCAACCGTATCGTATCGTTCTTTAAAGGGAATGTACTGCGAATAACGCTTTTCCGATAGATTTGGTCATTAGACCATCACGTGATAGGTTTGCGACAGACTCGTTTGAAATGGGCGACAGGCGCGACATAGTTAAAATTCTTGAAACATGTGGTCTGCAGCAAATTAAACCACCAACCGCAAAAGTCCGAGTCTCTTACTACAAGATGTCTGCTGGATGGGATATAGGATGACTGCTGGAAGCAAAAGTGCAACATAGGCTGTATAGATTTATGCTGTTAGTCAATGAACTCAGTCTGCCAGTTTCTTGCAGAAAATATTGATACTTATGAAAGACTATGTATGTATATATATACATCATAGGTAGGCTGGCCATTTTTCGAAATGCAAAACCGGGACGCTTATTGCAGACTGCTATTATGACTAGGTAGGGTGGCCATACGTTCCGATTTAGGCGGGACAGACCTCCAATTGAGCGTCCCGTTTTTGCATGAGCAAATAACGGGACAGTGGATGGCCGCCTTTCACGAAGCCAAATAGTTGGGCTTACTACAGACTCTAGATCAAAATCGGGACGCTCAAGACCGCGGTCGCGCCTACGGTGGGGTGGATCTCCAAAAAAAAAAGGTCACCACCTATTTCGCTGCCCGTTTGTTGTCATTTTCGGCCGGAATCATCATTCAGGTAGGGTTTGCTGCCAACATGCCCTAGTTTATCACGGCTAACTTTGGCATACCCTAGGTCAAGCTGTGCTGCATGACTGAGCGAAAACACCAGAAATTCCATAATTTAACTGGGACAGGCCTGAAAAAGCGGGACTGTCCCGCCTAAAACGGGACGTATGGCCACCCTAATCATAGGATAAAACATTAAAAAACCTTTTTAATTTTATATCCTATGATGTATATTTTCTTTATTATCTTGTTTAATCAATTTACTGTAAATGCCGACTCGTTTCGGCCATGCTACATGCAACGTAACTATAAGTGCTAAACTCGCAGTCTTTTTATGAATATAAGTTACAACATCTTTGAGCGATTTATCATTCGCCAAACTTTTCCTCTGCTTTTCCTCGCCCATTTCAAGAATTTTAACTGTGTCGCGCCTGTCGCCCATTTCAAACGAGTCTGTCGCAAACCTATCACGTGATGGTCCAATGACCAAATCTATCGGAAAAGCGTTATTCGCAGTACATTCCCTTTAAAGAACGATACGATACGGTTGAGTGACATATGTGAATGATACGGTTGAGTGACATATGTATTTGTACATTTAAACAAATGTTGAAAACATTTAAACAAATGTTAAAAACATTTAAACAAATGTTAACATTTAAACAAATGTTAAAAACATTTAAACAAATGTTAACATTTAGACAAATGTTATAAACATTTAAACAAATGTTAAATGTATTTGTGCATTTAAACAAATGCATTTGATTTAGTCATAAATGTTGTCCTAAAACATGTGTAATCAGCGGTGAACAAATGGCGCCCCATATTTCTCTGCTGGTAACGTCAAGGCGTGAAATCCAAGAAAAAATCAATAGCTCTTGAAGGTTCTTTTGACGAAAGCGATTAGAATGGAAGCAATGCAGCATTGACAATGTGCAGTGACATTTGCCAAAAAGCAGCATTGTATCGCAGAAGTACCAGCTACAGCTAGCGCAAGGTTGAGACAAATGAAAACCAACACCTCGAAAAATTGTGGCTTGGCGCTCGTGTCAATTAAAGCGCCCTTTTTATTGAGACTGTGATCAAAAGGTAATGTGTTCAAACCTCACGATGATTGAATTGTTGTGCACCAGAAAAGACATGTAATGATAAGTTTTTCTCGCTTTACGAATTTTAACAAGCAGTAAAGTTAATAGGGTTACCGCACAAGCAAGATCAATGATGATATTTGGGTAACTGTGAAACAGGTTTGGATGATTTTCTGATGCTGACCGCCACTGCCACAGTCCTGTGAGTCAGTAGAATAAATAGGCAATAAATAAATAAATAGTTATTTGCAGCATACGCGCTCTGGTTCAACAGCTTAAGGTTTGCTATTATAAAGCTGTGAGTTGGAAGTTTCAGACTGAAAAACAAAAATGTTTTTGAAGAATGGTGTGAAGAATTTTTCTGTCTCTCCATTTAGCGAGCAATTGAAAGCTGCTGGGGTTCGTACAACAGCCATCGCAATCTTGGTTGTTTATTGTCTTTTATTTTTTGCTGGACTGGTGGCAAATATATGTCTCTTAGCGTTTGCTCATTCTAATAGAAGGTGAGAAAGAGTGATAAACTTAGAGATAAAGCAAATCTTTGATGGGTCAAACAGTAGGTCCACCACGAGTGAGTTATGAAACTGAGTTCGGGGCTTTTTCATTCAATCGTTTAGGGCAGAGTATGCAAATTACAGCCCACGGACCAAAACTCCGTTTCTCGTCCACAGATTTACTTTTTGAGTCCACTCCGTGTAAATTCAATCATGTTGAGACCGACCTCGTAAGCGACTGTAGAAAAGCGTTGTTCAAAACTGTTTCGTGACAAAATTAGCAAAAAATTGATCACAAAAAATTGTTTTCTTTTTGTCGGCTCCCTCTTCCCGGTAAAATACAAAGCGTCACGCCTACAGTATCTTCATTTTAAAAACTTTGATCCACTGGTCCGTGAAATCTTCCAGTACTGTTGTATTTTCCCACTAAAAAAGTTTGCACGCCCCTGATTTATGGGATTCCGGGGAGTTACTTACGGTGGTTGCCGATCTGAGCACGACCTTTACATTGAACGCATTGGGTGTAAAGAGCATTACGCCTCTTTTCCTTTGGCTGTCACTCGTGCATAGTATGACATTTGCAACAAATCTTTTCGTTGGCGTACAGATTACTTATGTGCAAGCATGATCTTTTATAGCTGACTCTGTTCAATAAAAAATAGCAAATTTTGGTGAAGGAAGTGTTCTATGTAGGGGAGAGTGCCCAACAGTGCTCCAGGCGCCTACAGTGCGCCCCCTTTATTTTCCTCAATTCCTTTAAATAAACCTTCCCCCTTGATTATCTGTATGAGCAGTGAACCAAAAACAGCAATGTGTTGGTCAAGGAGCGGCTGTCATAAAAGTCTAGTTTCAGGACAAAAAATGAAAAACAGCATTGTCAGTTTTTTGGTGATTCAAGCTTTGGGTAAAATTTTGGTACGCATTGGAGCTTGATTTTGTTAACAGAGGTGTTAGGCAACATTGCCAGGTTAACATTTCTACTTTGAAGACTGTGATCAAGACGGTATACACCACTTTTTCTTGCCTGCGATGCTAAGAATAATCCATCTCAAATTTCCAACAGTGCCCCCATGGGCAATGCCTGAATAATTTGCTCATCGCGTTTGATTTAGCATTGGTTTGTCTTTCACAATGAGCAGGCTTGGGCTGTAGTTTTCTGAAAGTTTATGGCTCGTGTTGTATTTAGCCTATCGATGAAAGTCCTAGCCCGTGATGTTTTTTGATGATAGGTCTGTGAACCAATTACTTTGTATGAAAAAGTTGCACTATTGTTTGGTTTATCGTTTAATTAAAAATTTCGAAACTTGAAAATGTGATATAGCTGCAGTGTGTTTTAAGAGATACAAAGACACTCCACTAATAAATAAACGACATAGAGTGTGGTAACTGATAAAATCACGGTGGGCACTGTAGAACACTGCGGCCAACAGCGCCCCAGCTTGACTTGGTGTTTTTATTGCATCATTGCAGAAAAACCAAAAGCCATACATGGTACATTTTAAATGCCAGAAAGAAAACTTTCGAAAAACAGTAAGTTTGGCCAAAACACGCTAATTAGTAAAAAGAGGGGCACTGTTGCACACTTCCCCTCCCTCCCTTCCTTCAACCGCTGTACCTTGAGAAAAAGAATGATTTTATGTATTTGACAAATTACTTTTCCTCAAAGCAAAATAATTTTAAAAACTTGTCTCCTATCCAAAAACGAAGAATGAGTTCACTAACAAAGCTACTTGCTTAGTCGTAGCCAGAAATGAGGCAAGGAGTTACGTGGCTTCCCAACTTTAAAAAAACTTGCGCAATGGGCAGGTAAAGACTTTGTTTTGTTTAGAGATCACTTTAAATACGGGGAGAGGGGAGTTTTCTTAGTCGCCACTTAACTTATGAAGAAGCATCAAAAAGTATTACTAGAAAACCTAAGTCTTGTTCCATGTTTTACCGGTGGGCGACAACGGATTTTTTTGGTGTGGCCTTTGAGATCCTACATAAATTTGTACCGTTACCACTCAGCGATAAATCAAACGTAGATTTTCTCCCAACTCCGAAAAACTTTGTTCCTGTTGGCGTGGGCGTACCTAGGAAAGGGGTCGCAAGGGTCATGCTCTCTTATTCAAACTTTTCAAACTTGATGAAGGAATAATGATGTTTTCAGGAATAACGGCTACAAAAGGTCGACGTTCAAAAAAAAGTTGATAATAAAGTTGTGAAACAGGTTGACAAAATTAGAAGCGAAAAAAATATTAATCCATCTCCAAAAAACGATCATGTAACAACTCTAAGAAACACAAAAACCAAAAAGAATGTTTGTGATCACCAAAAATTTGCTTCTGACTGCGCTGATGCTTCGTAGCTAGGTCCTCGGGAGCTTGCAGTGGCGTGTTTAAGGGGGGAAGGCTGGTGGCTCCCATTTAACGGTATGACAGGAGCAAAAAATTTGCACAAAAAAGGTTTTCACGTCTGTTTGGAGACCAAAATGGGCGAAATTCTTGTTTTCAAAAAGTTAACTTTCAAAAGAGTCTACTACTCTACAAATGCTCTCTTCTCTCCGCCTCTAAAAAAATTTGTTTCCTAATACGTCAGCGGCTACTTTTGTTAATTACAAAGGGATTTAAATTGTATTCTGAAAGGTATTCCACTTTCAAGATTTTTCTAGCAATCATAAAACTTTTCAAAAATTATAAAATGGAGTTTTAGTAAATATCGGTCTACCTCAAACCATGAAAAAACACAGCCAATACACATCAAAATGAACTTCAACTTCCCAGTTTTTATTTAAATTCATTACCAGTACCAGTAACAATCTTGCATGAGTTTATCTTGACTTTGATGCAGACTAGCGAAATTGCCTCGTTCTTCATCTTACGTCATCTTGGCCAACATTGCAATCGCGCATTTGCTGTTTGTCACTGTGAATGTGCCTGCTCTTGCCTATCAAGCCATCATGGATCTCACCTCATCAGAGTGGCTACTGGGAGATTTTACTTGTCAAATTTGTCCGTTTTTCAAAGTAAGTGCCGGTCCACGGCGTGATAAATCTCTTAGCAGTCTAGGTAAGCTTTCTGGAGTTAACTCCTCAGCCAGTTTAAACATTTCTTCTCCTATGATTGTTTAAGATATTGTTATCTGTGGACTTCAATATTTTATCTGCGTTGCAATTTATTGCGTTTTTTTCATTTATTTAACGCGCTACTCGGCTTTTCACTTGAACTTTTTTTGTTGCTTACTTCGCGTTGATTTCTAGGCAGAACTTTTCCGTTGATGAATACAACATCTTGTGTAGTGTTGCATGTAGGATGAGGCAAGTGGGGCAGTTGCCTCGGTCCCCGCTTTCGGAGAATAAGAGGGCTTTTTCCAGTTATTACCGAAAAGCTATTTTAGCCCTTTGAAATAGGCGTAATTTCCAAAAGAAAGATCTCCACCGAGAACTTAAGCAGTTGGGGGCCCCTCACGAATTCTCGTCTCAGGCCCCTAAAATTTTTATTCACCATTGATCTGGCGTTTGGGATCTGTCACTTGCCAGTAGGTTAGACCTAGATGTTGGTACATCACAAATACGGCAATATAGCGGGAACATTATCGGGATCATCTGAAGAATTATTTCCCCTGAGTTTCCACCTGAAGAATTGTCCCCCCAAATTTTTCCATCTGAAGAATCATCACCCCAGAATTGTAAGAAAATTAAACGAATTAATACACTACAGACGCGTTGCTAAAAAAGAGTATAACAAATGTGTTGCTAAAAAAAGTACATTCTAAAATATTTTTTACAATAGATAATGAACAAAAGAATTACAAAATTAAAAGAATTGATACACTTTGTAAATGCGTTACTAAAAAAGAGTATCTGAAAACAAAATAGAATCGTCACTCCAAATTTCCCTACCTGAAGAATCGTCACCCCAGATTGGCTTGGGATGATAATTGTTCAGGTGACCACATTATCGTATAATACCTTTCACAACGGCAAAATAAATTACTAGCCATAGAAACTCGAAAACTTTCGATGGCTGACTTGTGTTTTTTATCGCCAACAAACTCGGCGTTTGTTTGCAAGGTTATGAAGCTTCATGTAATAGACGAAAGAATGTTGCACTTTCTCATAACAGTCTTCCTAAGAGTTGCGTAACAGGCGATCACGCTGAGTCGCTACATTTTCCCACGCTTTTTATCAACCACCTAATAAAACATTAAATCCGCACAAATATTTGCGTCGAATTGCTACTTGGAAATAGAATGGCAAATAAAACGTTTACAAAACGGATCAGCGGGTTTGTAATTCAGTAGCGGCCGGATAAGCTGCCGCAAATAGGGCCGGTGTGTTTTTGACAATGGCCCCTCAATCGATATAATGATGAAAATTTTTCTATTATTTTGTTACTGAAAAAGTCAATCTATTGGTTGTAGGCAGAATAATAATTTAAGTGCCATCCCAAGTCGTAGTTGCCAGCGCTACTGGCACAGAGGTCTTTTACCTCAAATACTGGAACTAAGTAGGAGAATTGCCATAAATGTTTGTCGCAAGAACACAAAAACGTTTTTATTGTAAGGTTTAAACCAATGACCACGAGATTATCACTCTTAACAAAAGGAGCTCCAAATCACTTAACCCAAAGGTTCCCAAACTTTTTGCGTAGCGGACTTTTTTTTTGCAAACTTGCTACTTCGCGGACCCTTTTGCAAACCTGCTGCTTTGCGGACTCCTTCTTTAGGAAACTGTTGGTTCGCGGACCCCTTTTCGCAAACCTGCTATTTTATGGACCAAAACTACACGCGACACCAACTTTGTCGCCAGGCCCCATCTCTCTAATAACAATCGTTGCAATGCTAGCTAGAAAGAAAATTGAGCTGTCCTCCAAACAAAAGGTCAGCAGCTTCATTTATGCCGAGAGTAGCGTCGCTCTCGAACCAGTCTAAGGAATCTTATCAGAATTTTGCGGAAAAGATTTTCCGGGACTTTTTGCTACCTAGACCAGTGATTCTCAACCTTTTTGTGCTTGAGGCACACTAAAGAATCAAAAATTCATCCGCGGCACACTTTCACATTACAAAATTTAAAACTCAAACATACTCCAAACATAAATGAAATGAGATTGAAATGAAATACTGAATTGAAATGAATACATAAATAAAATGAAAATACTCCAAACATACATGTTTAATGGGACGGTTGTGCTTGCTTTTTCGAGCAAATCAATTCGAATCGAGGCTCTAATGACGTAAGACATACTCTCATTTCATCGTCAATAGCAAGAAGGCGTTGTCTTTTTTTACTTTTGATTTCAGTGAGTGCGGAAAATCCAAATTCGCAAAGCCAAGATGATGCAAATGGAAGAAGAATTTTGATTGCTTTTATTCTTAGCAAAGGATATGTTTTTACGATGGACAACCAAAAGTCATGTAGGTTTTCTTCGGAAAAACTGGACCGATAAAAACAATTGTTTTGTAGCTCAATAAGCTGCTCCTCTTCTTCGGTAGATAGATTCGTTGTGTCGTTATTTTTTCCAAATGGATTGATTACCCACCCGTAATCTTTAACACTGAATTCTGGAAAGTAGTTTCGGAGTGAAAACTGGAGATCTGACAAAGTGTTTAAAATTTCCGGAATTATTCTTTTTTTTAAAGAAGACTTGTTGACTGTAGGAAAAGCATCTACATTTTCCTCAGATACTTTTCTCTTCCATAAAGACAGTTTTTCGTCAAAAGAAATCAATGTTGATGTAGCTGTTATTGTATTTTCGGATGGCCCTTGTAAGCTTGAATTCAAAACATTCACTTTTTCAAATAAATCTGCTATAAATTGCACTCGTAACCACCACAGTTCGTCATGTACAGAAAACCCGAAGTCTTTTTTTTGAGCGTCCAGGAAAGAACAAATTTCAGCCTTTAGTTGGCATACACGTTTCAGTACCTTTCCTCTCGAGAGCCATCGGACCTCTGTGTGAAACAGCAAGCATTTAAATTTTGAATCCATTTCTTGACAAAGTTGCGTAAAAAGTCGGCTTTGGAGGGGACGAGTTTTTATGAAATTTACGACTTCAATAACTTGCTTCATAACTGAATGTAAATTTGTTGGCAATGTTTTAAAGACGAGAGCTTCTCTATGTATCATACAATGCACTACAAACACGTTTGGATTTTGGTGGCGAACATAAGCAACAAATCCCCTGTTTTTCCCTTGCATGGATGGGCAGCCATCAGTGCAAATGCTAACACAGTTTTTCCACTGTAAGTTCAACGACAAAATGTTTTCGTCGACCAGTGTAAATATGTCTTCCCCTCTAGCAGTGGTTTTTAACTCTTTGCAAAATAGGCATTGGTTTACAAACGACCCGTTTTTTACGAATCTAATAAAAGCTAAAAGGTGCGCTTTTCCTGTACTATCAGTAGATTCATCAACTTGCAGTGCCCAAAGTTGAGATAACTCGTCATCTTGTCCTTGCACATCAAAATGCTCACGAATTTGATCATTTATATCCGAAGATAGGTCTTCAATTCTTCTTGAAATTGTGTCATTTGATAATGGAACTTTGCTTACCGTATCTGCAGCATCACTTCCAAGCATAGTTTCTACAATAATGGATACTGATGGTGCAATAACAGATTCGGCGTCAGTGTGAGCTTTTTTGCGTTTAGCCAACAAATGAGCCACTTTGTAGCTGGCAACTAACCCCTTTTCTGGCAACTTCATGTACTTGTTAAATCGTTTGGCTTCTATATCTTTTTGTAACAAGAGATTCTCAAAGTATGCTTTTGGTTTATCTTTTAAAGATTCGTGATTGGTTTCTAAGTGTCTGCTTAGTTTGCTAGGAACGAGGGCCTCATTTGACAAGGAAAGATTGCAAATAATACACAAAGGAAGTTGGTGATCGTAGGATCCAGAAGCAACAAAACCGTACTTTATGTAGTCTTCTTTATATTTACGCTTGACTCCTTTTTTTGCAGGTACTTTCTGTTGCAATGCACCACTTTTGTTACTGGTACTGCTTATTTTTAAATACTTTTCCATGGTTTGACTACTAAACTAATGACTAAATTTTGTCACTAAAACTAAGTCCATGCATTATTTAAACTTGAATTAATCTGTTTCACTAAAAATAGCAGAGCCAAAGTTATTTTAAATATATTTAATACGGATACTATTTGAATAACAGTGGCATAGAATTATAATTTATTCTAAACGTCTACTTTAATAAATATGATCAAATACCGTAAACTTGGCTCTGCTATTTTTATTAAGATTAGATTTTTTTCTTAATGCAGTTGTAGCTTATAAAACAACTGCTTTTATCTCTGAGAAACCGCTCTCATCAGGCATAGCTTTAGTTTGCCTACTTAGGCTTTAAGCAGCTCTCGAGACTATTTCAGGGCTCACTGTATTGTATTTTGACTTTTAAAAAGTTATCTTGTATTTTGGCATTAAGCTGAGCTAGATCTGCGACCAAGATTATCAGACTCTCTTCTTTCACCCTTTTTTTTGTCACACAAGTCACGCTGTTGCATCCTTCGATAAGCTGCTTCACGATTAGGCTTGTACTGGCTACGCTCGAAGGTTTCAAACGAACAGCAATTTAAAGAATTAAGAATCGAAAATGCGATCAAAGAATTGATCAATTTGGTTTTGCGGAAAAATAAGCGATCAAAGACAAAAATATACGCGGCACACTAAAAAATTCCTCGCGGCACACTAGTGTGCCGCGGCACACAGGTTGAGAATCACTGACCTAGACAAACATTGATTGACTGACTGGCCTGGACGAAGCCCCGGACTCCCTGAGCGGTTGTCACGGACCCCAGTTGGGAACCTCTGACTTAACCGCTTCGCCGACAAATTTTCTAAAAGCGCATGGAGTGGGCCCTTCGAAAATGGTCCATTTCTACTTCCCTGCTCTGTTTCTCGTCCCGGCACTGCTTGTTGAATGGACCAGATTATCAAATTTGAATTTGATCAATTCGTTTTTGTCCCATTTTGAGAACTAATTGATTCACAGCAGCATTGAGAAAAGCTCATTAATATTTGATGTGCTTCGATTTTTGCGAAAACAGATCAACAATAAAGCACAACCGGACCAACTACTGCTTCAGTTTTAACAAAAATTTTATCCTTTTCCCTAAGTCCAGTAGAACTCTTTCAAAGATATATGGAATTGGCACGTCTTGACCAAGGACGTAGCTATGAGTGGCCAGCAAGAGCGATTCCTACACCAGAGGCCAGAAAGATTCATCAAAGCCATTTACCTGAATGTTTTCCCAACTTATTTTTAGGAAGAAATCATCACTTAAGCTTAACCCCGGCAAAATATTCCTAAATTTCGCTTGATATCCTGATTCTTACCAAAATATTGTAGTCTCTAAAAAGGGTTATTACCAAAAATAACACAGTTTATCCTCACCCACTAACTTTTTGGCTGGCTACGCGTCTGATCTACAGCGTTTTTTCTCGTTGCGGGCAAATTTTTTGATGGTGATCCATAAAATTAGATTCAGATTCTTCAGAGTTACCTGCAGGTCTTCTGCTGAATCACCGCATACCTGTCTATAGGCCTGTCACGAGCAGCTCAAAACTGTACTGCTATCAATCACCGGAAATAGCCTGATCCCGCAAAAAGTGCTTTTTGTCAAAGGCAACGAAGTAGCCATTGTGGGATCGTTCAGTTATTGCGGCGCTCGAGAGCACCTAACCATAGTGCCAGTCACGTTGATTTTTTGATTGAAAAATAGTAAATGTTTCTAAAGGCGATCTTGGAAGAGCTGCCGAAGATGCTTTTTATTTATTTTTTTCAGCTTTATTTTTTGCTACTAAGGGCGTCTCGTATTTGATTTCTGCAAGGTGATATTGTCAAATATTGTCAAATAAATGATTTCGTGATTAGCAATTGCTTGCATCGGCTAGCCTATTACTGTTACAAGGCAATACCGCAGTTAATTTCTTGAATTGATTGATCTTCAACCGACGCGATGGCGTAGTGGTTAGAGCGTCCGCTTCGCAGTCGGTAGACCTGGGGTTCATTTCCCTTGTCGAGTCATACCAAAAGACTTTAAAAAATGGTATCTATAGCTTCCCTGCTTGGCGCTCGGCAATTATGGGAGGTTGTGGAGAACAAGCCGGCAAGTTCGCTTGTTGTGTCCTTGGGCAAGGCACTTAACGGGAAGCCCCCGCCTTTATGTGGAAGACAGGTGGCCCATAAACCTCGAAAAAGGCAACTCCCAAGCGAGTGCGGACTTCCAGTCCAAAGTATAGCGATACAATTCGCTTTCTCGCGAATGGAGGATAAATATGACAAACAAAACAAATAAAACAAAACAAACCTTTAACTGCAGTTGTCAGCCGATGCTACCCTTCATTCATGGAAAACAGTGTCCTGGAACTAATTTTTAATCATTAGCATAGCTAGGTTTGCTACGTTCATATCAATTTATGAGTGCGAGCATATTTAGCACAAAATTGCCTACTTTGATTTCAATTTTTCATGTGTAAGCAATTTGATAAGATTGCAAGTCTCATATTTTGCAAAAACGGCGTGCATCATCTATCCACTGCCACCCCTTTTACGACAAGCACAGCACACGCAATGTTTAATGCTTGTTGAAGTTCAATTTCAAATGGGTTTTTGTATTTCAGGATCTCATTCTTGGTCTCACTTCCGTCAGTTTAATCGCTCTAGCGATCGATCGATATAAAAATGCTTGCCACGTGACCGATCACGTCATAAAAGCTTCGTCACTTGCAATAGAAATTTGCAAGGTGGCTGCAATTTGGGTCGTCGCATCTTTAACGGCAACGCCAGCTCTACTTTTGACGTCCATGTCAGACGCCCACGCGACCCTTGTGATCAGTCGTGACCAGGCTGCTTTCTTTGGCAAAGACGTCTTCGACGGTTTGCACACGCAGAATTACGCATCATCTGATGAAAGTATTGAAGGCAGAAAGAAAGCGGCAAAAATTGATTTGGAATTAATAGCTTCCCGCGATTTGGAATTTACCTATCGACAGTTCGATAAAAGAGAAGCATTACATCATGTTTCGAACGATACTTTGCAGTTTATTGTGTCGTATGAAATTTGCGAAGAAACAAATCGTGCTGTTTCGTTTCCTAGTTTCATTCAGTCATTTCAAGCGTTTTATATTTCCTATCGCCACTGGTGGCTTTTTTCTTTTTATTTCTGCTTTCCTGTCCTTTTTTCTCTGGTTTTTGTTCTGCTGACATCACGTAGACTGGCTGCAGCTTCGCTTAAGTACGACAGTTTTAAATCTGTCACTAATCTCGGCTTAACAAACGGTCACCTTGATCACAATCAAAGTGAAGCCCCTGAAAGGCCAGTTCTGAAGAACACTGGCTGTCCAGCCTCTGAAAGGCCAGTCCTGAAGAACACTGGCTCTGTTTCCAGCTACTGCTCACAGTACCCCTTGACCCCCCAGTATCCACAAAGTCGCCCCATTCACGAAGACTTTATCTTGGAACGACAAACATCTCACATGTCTATTCAGCTAGCAAAACCCTTCAAGACAGTATCAACTGACGCTCTTTGCGATGTTAATCTGGCAGTTGCACATCCTGAAACTCGGCCTACAGTTTACCAGCACCAGTTCAGCGACCCACTTCCGAAATCCCCCTCTTTAACGTGCGCCTCAAGAGTCTCAGTCTTATCCTTGGCACTTTCCAATGCCACCGGTATTGCAGGCAGCGTAACTGAGGTGGTATCTCTTCCGGCTCATGGACACAGAAAATCAAAAAATGCCCGATTGGCCGCAAAGCGAACCACGGAAAATGTATTCCAAGAGAAAAAAGTTAACATTATTTTCCTTTCTCTTCTTCTATTTTTCGCGTTTTTTCAGCTGCCGCAACACATTTTAGCTATTGCAACAAAGATTAACTCTCAACCAAACTCGGGTATTACTCATTTAAATCTAACTTTTACATTGGCCCAATATTTCTCAACTTTCACGTATATTCTTAACCCCCTTATGTTGTGCTTTTTCTCTGAAGAATATCGCCATTTCTTGGCGTATCGATGTTGTACTGCGGGCTGTGCATGACTTGAACAAATAAACTTCATTCAATGTGATTGGACAGGTCTATCATGTTGCTTTAAGTACCCGGTTGGGGGAAGCAAATGAGGCTGAAGCCCTTCCTCTTTTCCTTGCCAGTAACAACGACCCTTTGCCTCACTAACAAGTAAAGCCTTTGTTTAGAGAGGTCTGACACTTTATCGCCAACGTGACAATTGTAATTAATAAATTCCTTGCCAAAATCCTGGTGACGCTCCTTTTGGACCTCACACTAACGTAGATCAACACACAATCAGACCGCTTGATGACGCCAGCTCAGTACATTTTAACCTCGCAAACGCGCCGCAAAAAGGTTTTGCCAAAAGCGCGTGGTAGAGATCACTAGAGTATTAAACTCGAAATCTCTCGATTACGACTCCACGGTTTGTAGTTTTGAGTCAAGTGGTTCACGAACAAGAAGAGGATTGAGAATATTTCATATAAAATACCGTTTTAATCAAGCGATAAAGATAACAAAATGTTGAGGCTCGTTCATGACGCAACAAAACTAACCACAAAACGATACGAAACGTATGCGGCTGTGAAAAGTGTAGCAAGCTTCAAGTGTTGCTCGTGTAGTGGGATTCTTTCAGCATGCATTGCATCTTAAAAGAAAAAAAAATTTTAACTTAATCAGTTCCCTCTTTTTATGTCTTATTTAATCTCCAGACTCGCAGAACTATCATATCTGCCAGAGCTCACTTGTTCTTCGTGATTCGCATTGATTTTTGTCAGGTTAGCTATTTCATGAATTTACTTCTAGTAAAAATAGCTCATGAAGCGCCTTTTTGAAAAGCAGCCTCCAGCATGACATTGTGAGGTTTAGACCGTCCGCCGACTTGGTAGTGGGCTCCGTGCATAATTTGCATATATGACTGGGTTTAAATTGGACTGCTTTACCCTTGCCAGGTTTTCATGGGTTAACAATGTCAACCTGAATAACTTTTTTTCACCGTGCCTACATCACAAGGAAAAGAAGAGGTAGTAAGCGCTCACACACACACACACACACCTAAACTAGCAGTTACGGGGCTCTAACGTACCCAAGCAAAAAAGGCTCCAGCTCCTTTGCTTATTTCAGTTACTGTGTCAACATCGAGTCCGTTGAGGATTCGTTCGACTTCATTACGCACTTCTTGGGTTACATCCCCAGGAGCGCATCTCTTCACTCTTCTGGTGATAGAACTGTCTCCCATCGTTCGGGTCATGTTTTGTATATAGGTCCAATCCTAAGATGTAAAGATAGAACTTGACTGCTTTGTTGTCACTTTTCTACTTGTTAAGCGAGGGCAAAGCTTTGCTGCTATATATATATATTCTACCTAAGTGCTTTTTAAATTTTTGCAGCTCGCCGATCACTTTTGAGCAGGGATGTGGAAGCGGAAGCGGAAGCTGGAAGCGGAAGCGGTGGTGCGGTCCTTTTTCTGTGGAAGCGGAAGCAGAAGCGCTAAAATTCTACCGCTTTCGCTTCCACATTGGTTATTTGACTTGAAAAATAACTTGGCGTAAAAGTTTTGTCCATTTCCCAATGTGAATTAAACGATGAAATTGCACAATAAGTCTAAACGACCGTGCGATATCAGTAGCGCGAGAGAATAAGAAAAAGTATAACTAGCATCAATTTTATTTCGGTTATGGGTAAGAAAAAGATAGTTTGGACAATGAAACGTAGCTAATATAATGATGATTGCGTTAAACTTAATTAACCTTGGTTAGGGGGTTGAAAACGTTGAAAAAGAAATTTTTCACGACGGAAACAGCTTGATCACTCCACATCAGTGCTCTTCAACAGGAGTTTTGCAAAACATGCAGTTGTGTTACGTGAGTTTTAAGGGTTCCGTGAGGGGACCACGAAGGTTCTTCGTTTATTACTAGTATTTATTTCTTATTTCAGTATACCGGTATTGATTTTTTATATGTAGTGGTGTTCCGTGTATATAAATAGTATTGAAATCTTATCATAGCAAGTTGCAGATTGTAACGTAATTCTGTTTACAACTTTAGGAACGTCTGAATTTGCTAACTCCCTTTGTAACGTAATAGAGCGTCTGCAATTTTAGTTTTGCTGTTGTTGTTGTTACCCGACCCTTTCCAAAGGATGGGTTGATGGCGGAAGAACATGGAGCCCCAGAAGTTGGGAACTACCCAGGGCCTGGGACAGAGGTCGTAGAGAGACAGAAAATTGCCAAAGAGCGAGCGACGCAAAGAGTCCGTAGCTGGACAGTGCAGAATGAGATGAGAGGTGGCCGCAAGCGCTGCCGGAAGGATTCTCGATTCTGCCAATCCTAGAGAAATAGGAGCTTAACAGAAGGCTGTGTCCGTTGCAGCGAAGGCGAGAAACAACACAGCGAGTATGACGTAGAAGCACAAGTTACTCGGTGGAAATCGAGGGAACCTGTGTGTAGAAGAATTTAGATGAGACAGTATGCCTCCAGTCCGAGAAAAGAGAAGAGTGTATTGTATTTGTTCATATTTATCCTCCATTCACGAGAAAGCGAATTGTATCGCTATATTTTGGACGGGAAGTCCGCACTCGCTTGGGAGTTGCCATTTTTGAGGTGTCTGGGCCACCTGTCTTCCACATAAAGGCGGAGGCGTCCCGTTAAGTGCCTTGCCCAAGTACACAACAAGCGAACTTGCCGGCTTGTTCTCCACAACCTCCCATAAATGCCGAGCGCCAAGCAGGGAAGCTGTGGATACCATTTTTTTAAAGTCTTTTGGTATGACTCAACAAGGGGAATGAACCCCAGGTCTACCGACTGCGAAGCGGACGCTCTAACCACTACACCACCGCGCCGGTTAACCGAGTGGATACCAGAGATAAGAGAAGAGAGATTACAAGGAATTGCTGAGGGAACAAGTAGCGCTCCCCATCTGGCCATCTCATTAGCCTCGGAAGCAACGAGTGTCCGGGGACCCATTGTGGCCTGCATCGTCCAGAAGCAACGAGTGTCCGGGGACCCATTGTAGCCTGATAGAACTGGAGAAGAGAAAAAACAATTTCTGACAGAGATTGAGGTAAAAGGAAAGATGAAGAAGAGAACAGGATGGCGAGGACAGAGCGAGAGTCAGATAGGAGGAGAAAAGAAGAGAAATGGCAGACTTGTTGGTGCTGACGAGACCAGCAAAGAGCGTGCAGGATGGCGTAGGCTTCAGCGGAAATACTTGAGCATACTGGGCCTGCTGAAAAGAAAAGGGTGGCGTCGATGCCACAGAGAGAGCAGTTGGCAAGTACGCCAGAGCCGTCTTTGCTAAAAGGGAAAGGAACAGAGCCGTCGGTCCAGAGCATCATATCGTAAGGAGGGCATTCAGTGTCAGAGAAGTGAAGAGAACAGCGGCAAAGGAAAGAAAAAGAGACGAGTATTCTTCTGCAGAAGCACAGTGAGAATCAAAGTAAAAGGCAAAGTCATATTGACGAGCTTTCCGAAAATTCAAGGAAGGGAAACGTTCGTTGGTGCGAAAGACCGGAGAAAGAGGGATGATTGGTAGAATTGGTAGTTATTAGAACACAGGTTCTGAAGCACCTCCCAGGAGCAAGATAGGGCGAGAGAGAAAGGAGCAAAGGAGATGTCAGGGTAGGAGCGACTGCCAGAGGAGCAATGAAAAAGAGTAAGTATGTCAAAGTCATTGAGGGGGAGGAGGTCAGAGGAGATGAGCCGATCGAATGAAAGCACTGTTCTACATTCAACACGACTTCTAATATCTAAATAAGAGAAACACAGAGTAGTTCGGAACAATAAGCTCAAGCGAAGTAGGTAAAGTAATTGCAATAAATGAAGATTTTTGTCACCTCAAAATGATAAAGTGTAGAAGAAGACAGGCTACAGACCCACAAAAGTTAAAAAAAATTGTCAACGATCGTTTTCTCGTTTTTTGTTGGTGGAAGCGGAAGCGATAGGTGTGGAAGCGGAAGCGGAATCGGAAGCGGTTGAAAAATAACCCCTTCCACATCCCTGCTTTTGAGCAACATCAATCAAAGATTTTTAGGTAAACTCCATGGCGTTCATGAAACGCTGTCGTTTAAAGCAGGAAAGCTGTAACATTTTGTTTTGCTTTATGCCCTCTTGAAAAAACTTCGTGGATCTCTGATCAAGAAGCACTGGCCTAGTCTACAAAAACAAATGCTTAAAACCGCGGCAAGATTGACAGCATTGATTGCTCTGCGCATTTTTGTTGCGAGCAGAAAAACTTTAAGTCCACAGCCAACGCAATCACGTCAACTCAGCCAAGCCTAATTTTGATAAGATTTACAGGGTGAACCTGAATTGCCTTTTGTTCAGTGCCTACATCCTAAAGATAAAAAGGGGCCGACTCACTTACTTTCATCACTTGACCAGTAATTCAATTAAAAACCAGCGATTTGTCGAGCTGAGCTATTAGTACAAGCACTTTGACGAGCTGAACTTTGCTTTGTTCAGCCTGCTTTGCTTTGCCGACCACTTTAGAGAACAACACCAATCTAATCTATCCAGTCACATGAGAACTTGTTCAGTCACAGACTATCCTCTCGAAAAATGCAGCTGTGCCAACTTTTTGATTTTCTTAGATAGATGAATAAAACGATTTCAATGAATCTATAATGGTGCAACTGATTGTTTAGACATCTCAAGCGACAGCAATTAACACCTAGTTTTTTTGTTTTTTTAGCATTTGAAAGAATTGGCAATGGCGCTAACTAACAACTGTGAGGTTTCACGTTAAATGACTACACAGTTTCTGTTTTACTGCACTGTGCGGTAATTCATCCCATTTGATTGCAGCCTTTGTGCGGGATATCGCGCCTGACATAGAACAAATGCTCAGGCCTACTTCAAGATTCCAACATTCCGCTACAATTTCTTGGTTTTGCTCTTGAAAACTCTATTGCATGCCAGAACCCGCATAGCAGAGGACTATTACAAAGTGCCTTTCCCAAAGGCACAACAGCATAGCCAGCATAAATTTATCGCAACCGTTTGATCATTGTCATCGTACACCGGAATTTCGACCCGCACGAATATACCACCAATGGCTATAGCCAATGGACGTACGTATAAGTGTACGTGTGATTCAAAGTTAACAGTAGGTTATTTACCGATAAATTTTTCTTTTTCTCACCAAGCATCACCAACACAGCCGTCATAACGTTTAGTACTGCGCGCGGTGGCTTAGGATAACGGCATATCTCGGATATCAGTGATCGGTTCATGCCTGAAATCGCTTCTCGAAGTCTATGCAACTCACGAAGATGGTAGAGAAGATCCTTTGCCCTTCGATAATCATCTCCTAACTCTGCCACAAACCTAAAATATAGTAGGTTAAATAGGAGGCATTGTGGGTTGGTTGTAAGCTCAAAACAATACGAAATACGGAAACGCTACCGGTAGAGTAATGTGTCCGTTGAGAGCAAAATGATCTTCAGCCGTCTGAGTAGATTTAAATACCTTTTGGTAAAGAGTTCCAATAAAAACTGAGAAAACGTGTTTCCAACCCAGAAAAAATGTGGAAAGCTTACCACGCGTTCCCAGCCCCCTAAACCCATGCATGGTGTTACCCTAGGACTAGCACCAACTCCTCTGTTGCGCAACGTGCTGTGCTTTGAACAAATATACTCGAATAATTTACAACCACAACGAACTATCAGTAAAAACTAACTTCACGTGAAATTCGATCTAGAAATATACGACAACTAGAAAAGTTAGCTAACATAAAAAAGATCAGAGCTTATTTCAAAAAAAGTCCAATTTTTACGATATATAGGATTAATACCAATCAATACGCGGTGTCTCAAACTTTATTTAAAAGGTATCGTGGAATTGGCAATGTCAACCGTCAACTGTGATGGTCTAACACTAGGACGACCAAGGCAGTTATTTTGACACCTTTTTGTACTTGTACAAAACCTAAATTCATTGATTGCAACCAATTCGACTTGCGACTTTTAATCTTATAATGGGCCTAATAACGTAATATGGTCACTTTTTGTTCGGAGTACAAAAAGTGGCTTAATCTTTAAAATTTACCTTGCACAACCAGAGGTGTCATTTTGACACACTATTTGTAGATAAAAGATAAATTGATCAATCCCTGTGAACTGTAATAATGTAAAATACCACGTTCTGAAAAAAATTAATTCTTAGTAGTGCAACTGCTATTTGAGAAGGTTTTTCTAAAAGCAAGTAGCAACTAACTAAATGTAAGTGACCTTGTTCTGCCATAATTTCCAGCATCCCAGTTCCTCTTTGTATGGAGCGTTTTCCTGGTGCAAAGCTGAATTGTTGTGCTTGCTCCCGCGCAACACAAAGCCTGCAGCCTAGGTCTACTGTAATTTGGGCAAACTAGTGCTTGTAGCTCAGATTTAGATTGTAACAATGGGTCAGAAAAAGCTATCGGTTGACCATCTTTTATCGTTGCTTCGATATATACCCGATGAGACATCTGGTGATAAAAAGGAACAAACCTTTGACATAAAGTCAGACGATGACGAGCTTATTCCGGTACAAAATTGTTTGGATAGTGATGATGATGATGATGATGCACAAAAGCCTTTAAACACTTTTCCAGAAAACTCCATTTCTAATATTTCCTTCAACATTTCTTACAACTAAGTTGTATATACCTACTTAGGTAAACATCCGCGCTCCTGTGTATGTGAAAGACTCCAGCCAGAGAAGGAAGGGAGAGAGGACCTTTCTAGGAGGAAAAAAGAAAGAACCATCAGTTGTGTCAAATTTGAATAATGCTACCGCACGTGAAGAAGACCATTAACAAAACAATCTCCAACAGATGTCGTTAATTCAGCAATAGATCTCAGTAATGGTTTGTTACTTACACCTGATGATACGCAATGGACTGGGTTTGTTCCTGGACCGTACTCAAGAGGCAGGTGTTCGCAGCAAAACATCCCAACAGAATGTTCTGGAGCACGAGCTCATACCTGGAGAAATGTTAGATTATACAGTCCAGCAAGCGCACGTCGTCTGATCAGTGATATGTTTATCATTGAGCACGAACAAAGTTGTGCTGTAACGAAAGCTCATCTGCTGACAAGATTGGAAAATTTTACTCTACCGTCGAAGGACTGGAAGCTTTTATTGGCATTAGGTAAGCACGTAGGGTGACTGCAAAAATGATATGACCGAACTTTGCTGCAAGAATTTGGGTGTTACAATTTGTAAGCAAATGGTATTAAAAATCGTTTCAAGAAGATCCTCCAATTTTTGCGATTTGATAAAAAAATCAAGTCGCTTAGAAAGTATACGAACAGATAAATTTGCTTTGATTTCGCTTGTATGGAACGGGTTTGTTGGAATCAATATTGCTTACTGTGAACTTGGAGCCTTTCGATATCGATCAGTATGTCAACAATGAATAACTTGTTTCAATTTTTTGATTATTTTTACTTGAAAGCTCAAGCAGACATTGTAGTGAACAACTAAAAGAGTAAAGATGGAATTACCCTCAATAATGCAACACAAAATAATCTTACTACAGATCTACTTTTAATTTTTTCGTGAGGGTAACAAAAGGTTTTGAATCTGATGAATACAGCCAATTTATTTTGAATTCGTTTCGCGACCCATAGTTTGAGAAGCCCTGCTCTAGCGTATCCTCATCGGCGGTATTGTATTTCTTCATGGGGCAGTGCTCCAAAAACTACTCTAAAATCGCTTTTTAATCTACAAAAAAATTATTGGAATTTTAACTAGTAGTAATTTTCAATACTATCCTCGCCATTGTTCAAAACCCTAGATTTATATTCAAACTAGCCGGCTCTGCCGGCGTCGCCCGGCAGGGATTTAGCAGTTCTGTTCAACCGGCTGCGCCGGCTTCACGCATGGGGCTTTTGTGTGAGCAGTAGCGAAAAGTGAAATGATTTTTATGCACTTTCATAATTCTTGCAAACGAAATTGTGATTATCATATTCTCTTAATCATGACTGGTAATGCTCACAAAGAATCTTGCCACAAATTATGGTTAATACTTAAGGGAGAGGGGATTGAAACACAATCAAAACTGATGGTAGCGGCAAAATGATGGTTGCTTTCACAATTACACGAATAAACTATTTAGTGGTAAGTATATTTTGCAATATGGTGCTGCCCCTTTTCTATGTATATTGGCCGGCTATTTATATTTGTGGTATTAAGTTGTTTTGGCTGCACTATTTGTCTTGTTTCCAGCATAGCGACGAAAGCAGCTATGGCTTCCCCAAAATCATTCACCATATTTTCGTAGGCGCACATCAGGCCGAGTTATTTTCAAACAAAACGCTCAGAAATACTTGAAGAAGGCCTCTTTTTGTTCAAGAGATGCAGGAAGTAACATAAAGACTGAACTGCATGCCTTCAACCACTTTCGTGCAAGTAATAAGAAGGTCTTGTGAATTAAAATTTGTTGGGTTTACAGACAATGCAAAATGCAATGTAACTGTGAGTCAGCTAAGAGTTAAGCAAAGCGTAGCTCTGTAAAACTATTACCAAGCAAAATACATTGTAGAAAGCATTTTTCTCCTAAGTATGGTGCGATTTTACTCCGCCAGGGCACATTATCACCCGTGCCGATTTAAAAGGTATTAATTAACGCAGCAGCGCCAGATTCGCATTTCTAGCACTTATGAAAGCAGCCGATTTAGCAACATCCCTTTTTCGCATTAATATTTGTGACATTAAGATTTTTGCCTGCACTATTTGGTTTAATTCGGCCATAGCATGAAAAGGGGCCATGCCTTTTCCCAAAGTCATACAACCTATTGCAATAGGTGCCTATTGAGCTCTTTTCAAACAAAAACATTCCCTCTTACTCCAGTGTTACAAATTGATGCTGTTATTGTTTAATTTTGATCTTTTTTTAAATTTGGGATTTTATTAGATTTAACTTTGCCCCTAATCCAGATTTTCCCTACCGTTAAATGAAGATTAGTGTTTTATACCGTTATAAATATCCTTGCAATTACAAACATAATGGGCTGTACCGTTTAAGTTCACTATCAAAATGATATGAATAATTTTGCTGCCTACTGCTGTTTTCGCTAAAACAGTGGCAAGCATTGCGATAATGGCATTTAACATTATGACCTCACAATGCGTTTTGAGCCATTAGTTGTTAGGATCGCTACTTTACATTTTTTCCTTACTGTAGGCAGATTAATATGAACTAACGTCTCTGACTGCGTGCATGTTCCTTGACCCTGGCACAAACGCCGCCATGCAACGAGCAAACTAACTCGAAATGAAGCACTCACAGTGAGGTTATAGCAGTAGCGGGGGCCTCCATTAATAATGTCGAGGTTAAGAATATCAAATCAGCTGGCTGCTGCGCTAGCAGACTGATTTGATATTCTTAATTCTTAAGACTGGCTGCGCCAGCCTCGCCCAATTGCAAAAAAATTGCTTCAACATTTAGATTATATGTAGCTCGACACTTACATTTTGTTGCAAACGATAAGAAAGGACCATCTTTACCCCCTCGTCTTTTCCTTGGATCATCACCAAGTGTTTTGCTTGGAGTAGGCTACATAATTAAAATTTGTAGACTTCATTTGTCCATGAATCTTTTTGAATATTTTGATTGATAATGCCAAACATCCATGCTATCCAGAAAGAATAGACAAAATGTACCAAAGGACTTAGTTTTTCTGGAAATTGCAGTTTTGTGAAATGCAGGCACCACAATTTTGTGTGTTTTTAATTGGTAGAATACATTTCATAAATATTTAGAGACTTCAGCTTTTGAAAACGTCGATAGATAATGCAAATAAACCATGCCTTGTGAGGAAAAGTAGTCAAAATGTACCAAAGCACAAACTTTATCTAACAATTGCAAGTTTGGAGGTCAAGTAGGATAGTTGTTCAACTAAAAATGAAACATGATGTATGGCAACCAAGTTTTAATCAGCCATTATAAACTAAGTCTTAGCCCTAAGTAGTTGGAGTCACATATTACTGGAAAGGAAGTTTCCTAAGCTTTCAAAGGACAATAATTGTTAGTACTTTGTTATAACGATTTTGTATTAAAGTCACCTCTTTTTACTGAACTCATTACTTTCGGAAGAGGTAAAAAGATACATCACAGATTTTTAAAGTTCAATTTTTTCAGTATAAAAACTAATATTAATTGTACATATTGTATACGGTACTATCGGAATCGCCTTGTAATAACCTTTAATTTGTTAAAAAAAAGTTTGAAAATCAGTTGAGAAATGAAATCACAAATCATTTTTTTAGTAAACTGATTTTGCAAAAAGATTGCAGTTTTTGAATACATCTTCATATTATGATCTGCGGTAGTGAAGATTTGTGTTAATCGTATGAGATATATTATGACATAATAGAGCCAGTTTTAGCGTGCAAAGGAAAAAGAGAAGAAAAAATGCAAAAAGGGCTTGAAGTGCTTAAATAAAGAATTGATCGTAGCATTGTCGAATAAGCAATAATTGTTGTAAAGTTGTTTTTGTCGAAGGCACCTTATCCATATCTCTTAAATAAACGTTTAATCGCGTTTGTGCGATGAGTACTTTTTGAGAAAAAGCAAAAAACAGATTGTGCAATGAGTCGCTGACTGTGACGTCATTTTAGACCCCAAACAAATAAAAGTTTTTGTAATGTGGTAAGTCGGAAGCTGGTTTTTGTTTGAGCAAAAAGCGGTTGTCTTTTGTCAAGTAATGCAATTTCTAAAAAAAAATATTTTTGATCATGACGTTATCATGACGTCACGAACCCCCTTATGAAACTCACCATGGGGTGGTGATTAATCGTGCCAAGTTTGATGCTTGTACCTGTACCGGTAGCAGTTTCAAAGGAGTTAAAACAGACACACAGAATTGCGGTTTATATATCAGATGAGATGATATTTATAAACTACAAACCCCTATGAGAACGTGTAGGATTAACAACAACTTTGTAAATGCAAGCTCTATGACCAACTTAAAAAATATACGTAATCATAATACTAGATCATGAGCCGAATCAAATTTCTTTATTCATTCTGTCAAATCGAATTTATGCAAATCCAGTACTGGCTTTGCAGGCGCCCAAATATGTTATGAGGTGTCCAATGCTACAAAGTTTCAATCAAGAACCCAGTTTAAGAACTTTTGAGTGTTTTGCTATCCAAGTCTCGGCAGAAAACCTCTGGAGCATCGACGTATTGTATCCAGTTTACTTGAAAACACTTTTCAGCTCAATAAATTCAAGAAGTTTTGGGACCATCGCCGCTTTGCCACGAGATTACATTTTAGGGAGGGGTAATTGTTCATATCATTTACTTCTGGTATTAAGTAACCCCCTCTTTGTCAGACAAAATTAACTTTAAAAATAATCCCAAAAATTCTCAACCGGAACTTCATCAACAAAAATATAAATACAATAAAAGGATATCATCCTTCGATTCAACTACAAATCCAACACAATCTCCCTATCACAAATCTTGGGTTCGCCATTGGACTCATAATTATTCCAATATTAGTTTTTGTAGGTGTATTTTATTTCATTTTTTGATCGATACCTTACGTTTTTAGTATAATGCTCCATGGCAGTGCAAAGTAGTTAACAACGTGAGGACACCCAACAGCACCCAGGTTCTTTTGCTTCTAACCTATAAAGCGCAATTCTGTCTGTGTGTTTGTGGGTCTGTCTGTTTTAATTCCTTTGAAACTGCTACAGGTACAAGCATCAAACTCGGCACGATTAATCACCACCCCGTGGTGAGTTTCATAAGGGGGTTCGTGACGTCATGATGACGTCATCATCAAAAAACTTTGTTTTGGTTTTGCATTGCTACACAGAGGACAACCGCTTTTTATTCAAACGAATACCAGCTTCTGACTTACCACATTACAAAAACTTTCGTTTGTCTGAGGTCTAAAATGACGTCAAAATCAACGCTTCATTGCGCAATCTGTTTTTTGTTCTTTCTTCATAGGTACTAATTCCACAAACGCGATTAAACTTTCTTTTAGCAGATGCTAATAAGGTGCTTTCGATAAAAACAACTTTACAACAATTATTGCTTATTTGACAATGCTACGATCAATTCTTTATTTAAGCACTTTAAGTCCTTTAAGCATGTTTCTTCTCTATTTCGCTTGTACGCTGAAACTGGCTCTATTATGTTATAATATATCGCATACGATTAACACAAATCTTCACTACCGCAGATCATAATATGAAGATGTATTCAAAAACTGCAATCTTTTTGCAAAATCAGTTTACTAAAAAAATGATTTGTGATTTCATTTCTCAACTGATTTTCAAACTTTTTTTTAACAAATTAAAGGTTATTACAAGGCGATTCCGATAGTACCGTATACAATATGTACAATTAATATTAGTTTTTATACTGAAAAAATTGAACTTTAAAAATCTGTGATGTATCTTTTTACCTCTTCCGAAAGTAATGAGTTCAGTAAAAAGAGGTGACTTTAATACAAAATCGTTATAACAAAGTACTAACAATTATTGTCCTTTGAAAGCTTAGGAAACTTCCTTTCCAGTAATATGTGACTCCAACTACTTAGGGCTAAGACTTAGTTTATAATGGCTGATTAAAACTTGGTTGCCATACATCATGTTTCATTTTTAGTTGAACAACTATCCTACTTGACCTCCAAACTTGCAATTGTTAGATAAAGTTTGTGCTTTGGTACATTTTGACTACTTTTCCTCACAAGGCATGGTTTATTTGCATTATCTATCGACGTTTTCAAAAGCTGAAGTCTCTAAATATTTATGAAATGTATTCTACCAATTAAAAACACACAAAATTGTGGTGCCTGCATTTCACAAAACTGCAATTTCCAGAAAAACTAGGTCCTTTGGTACATTTTGTCTATTCTTTCTGGATAGCATGGATGTTTGGCATTATCAATCAAAATATTCAAAAAGATTCATGGACAAATGAAGTCTACAAATTTTAATTATGTAGCCTACTCCAAGCAAAACACTTGGTGATGATCCAAGGAAAAGACGAGGGGGTAAAGATGGTCCTTTCTTATCGTTTGCAACAAAATGTAAGTGTCGAGCTACATATAATCTAAATGTTGAAGCAATTTTTTTGCAATTGGGCGAGGCTGGCGCAGCCAGTCTTAAGAATTAAGAATATCAAATCAGTCTGCTAGCGCAGCAGCCAGCTGATTTGATATTCTTAACCTCGACATTATTAATGGAGGCCCCCGCTACTGCTATAACCTCACTGTGAGTGCTTCATTTCGAGTTAGTTTGCTCGTTGCATGGCGGCGTTTGTGCCAGGGTCAAGGAACATGCACGCAGTCAGAGACGTTAGTTCATATTAATCTGCCTACAGTAAGGAAAAAATGTAAAGTAGCGATCCTAACAACTAATGGCTCAAAACGCATTGTGAGGTCATAATGTTAAATGCCATTATCGCAATGCTTGCCACTGTTTTAGCGAAAACAGCAGTAGGCAGCAAAATTATTCATATCATTTTGATAGTGAACTTAAACGGTACAGCCCATTATGTTTGTAATTGCAAGGATATTTATAACGGTATAAAACACTAATCTTCATTTAACGGTAGGGAAAATCTGGATTAGGGGCAAAGTTAAATCTAATAAAATCCCAAATTTAAAAAAAGATCAAAATTAAACAATAACAGCATCAATTTGTAACACTGGAGTAAGAGGGAATGTTTTTGTTTGAAAAGAGCTCAATAGGCACCTATTGCAATAGGTTGTATGACTTTGGGAAAAGGCATGGCCCCTTTTCATGCTATGGCCGAATTAAACCAAATAGTGCAGGCAAAAATCTTAAGGTCACAAATATTAATACGAAAGCGGGCCCACCCAATCGCCAAATAGGCCTACCACTAAATAGCTCATTTCTTTAATTGTCCAAATGTTTTACCCCCTCCCCCCCTTACACTTTCTAAAATTACGAATGGTAGTTTGTGTTATCATTCTTTCTTTTTGAATACTTCCAGTTTTGATTGATAGATCAACACGTTCACCGTTACATCTACAGAAACTATGGATTATATTCAATAAATCATTTCGTTGTTGCTCTCACAAATGTTTGTACGGTAAAGCTGAGGCAGCTGCATAGATTGATACGTTTTATATTGGAACTGATGATAGTACGCCCTGCCGGGGTAAAATCGCACCATACTTGGCAGAAACATTTTTCTATTTTTCTTGATCATAGCTTTATGGAGCTACCGGAATCAAACCTGAAAATTTGGGAAAAGCAAGAACTCATTTAACTTCTATGAGCATACCTAAGCAAGGAAAAGCAAATATGAATCATAATGAGTAGCCAGCAGGGGCTTAAGAAAGTTTGAGGCGAAATCAAAATTAACAACATTACTGTGTTAAATCGCAACACATGGAAGATATTATCGGAATTTTGCTTTATAATAGCTTTATGGAGCTACCGGAATCAAACCAAACATTTAGGGAAACCAAGGACTTTTTAAACATCCCTGGGCGCGTCAAGCAGGGAGAAAAGAACATGCTACATAATGCGTAGCCAGCGAGGACTTGAGAAAGTTTGAGGAAAATCAAAAGAAAATAGCGTCACTGTGTCAAATTGTACCACACCAAAGGCATTTTTGCTATTTTGCTTCAAAATAGCTAAATATCAGAAATGTAATCCCTACTTCCAAACTACGGGAAACGCAAGTCTCCCTTGGGTTTATGTCAGCAATGAGCAGAGCACATAGACCTAAAGCATAGCCAGGATCTTGAAATGAGATATTCTATTAGGAAAAAAAGCACAAAAAGTGGTGAAAATCTTATGTGCTGAAAACACATAAAAGTTTGATAACTCTTCATACAAGAACCTGATAGGTGAAGCCGGCTTGGCCGACTGAACCGACACTCTCAATCCCAACGTTACTGACGGTGGCTCTTCGGGTGACGCCGTCGTATATATTATAAAGCAAGGATTTTTTCTTATGCCGATATGCTTCCTGTTAGAGTATTTATGTCTATGCTCTATAACAATGATTTTCAACCACTGTGCCGCGGCACTTTTGTGTGCCGCGAAATTATAAAGGTGTGCCGCCAAATTTTAGATAGGTAATTTTAGAAATATTTCGCATTAAAAGTGTTCTTATTAACTTGTAATCAATCCTTAAATAAACGTACTGTTATTGTTGTAGTACATATTTTTTATTTCTCATATTTAAAATTATTTTTATAAACCATTTTACTCAGTGTGTTATAGGTAAGTAAATAATTTTTAAACTTATCTTTATCTATGTGTGCCGCAACAAAAAAATGTTGAGAATCACTGCTCTATAGCATTGCAATAAAATTCCAAGTTTAGGACAATATCAACATAAAATCATAACTATAACAATTTGTAAAATTGAATATGGAGAGAACAATAGCCGCTTTTGTCGCTATGCCGAAAACAAGACCAACAGCGCAGCCAAATTAGGAACTTAATACCACAAATATGAATAGGAAAGGGAGCAGAACCACATCGCAAAATAGGCTTACCATTAAAGAGCTTTTTTCTTTAATTGCGAAAGCAACCATCATTTTGCCTCGACCATCAGTTTTGATTAGGTACAATCCGTGCTCCCTCACAAGTATTAACAATAATTTGTGGCCAGATTCTTTGTGAGCACTGCCAGTGATAATCAAGAGAATGTGATGATTACAATTTCGTGTTCAGGAATTGCGAAAGTACATAAAATTCATTTAAGTTTTCGCTATTGCTTACACAAGAGCCCGATGTATGAAGCCAGCGCAGCCCGTTGAACTAAAATATAAAACCCCCACATTACTGATGGAGGGCGCCTGCCGTGCGACGACAGCAAAGCCTGCTAGTCTAATATATAAAAAACTTGATGATGTTGAGAATACTAAAAAATTTGCAATAACTAAAAGCAGAGGGGTTGCTAGCAAGAAATTTCAAAGAGAATGGAAGAAAAGAAAGAAAATTTTTTATTCTAAATCACTCTTTTGGTGATGACCTTTTTTCATAAAATTTAGGGAAACCAAAAATTTAGGTAAGACTCGGAGGTATTCAGTAAATTTTAAAAATATTTGTTGTAGTAAAGCTTATACAGGGCGATTAAAAAAATGACCTAGGCTCGGCCGGTTTCAAAATTTTTAAGGATCAGAAAAAGTGGATAAAAAAGATAAATTTCATTCAAAAGATTTCGCTGGTTGTAGATCTTTTCGCTGCCCTTTTTCTAATTGAACATCTTTTCTTTTTTAAAGAGTAACCAGCTCTCTAGAAAAAAAGTTTTTCGAGAGGAAAATCATGTTTTCGGGATCACTCCTTGACAGCAATTTTTTGCTGCTTTTCAAGACTTTTCTTTATTGAGACAAAAGTTACGGAATCGTCTATTGTGCCATTTACACAGAAGGGAAGAGGACACAGCAGCACATCCCACAGGTTTTCCGAAATATTGCGGGTCCGCAGCATCCTCCGGAGCCTGAAGTAGTAAATACAACTTGTCCTGCCAAGCCGACTTGCGATCTGTCGGCATCTGTCAGTCATGCGGTCTCCAGAACCTTTTTATCAACGCTGCCGAATTTAGTCATCTTTTTTGAGGTCACTAGCAATTTGGCCAAATACGGACATTTTGTGAATCTTTCGAAAGGAAGATTGCCGCCGTGCCATCCTGGTTTTTGTAAACTCACCAACATGAGTTTGCGAGGATAAAGCACATTGCAAAAACTTAAACGCAATAAGACGCCTGAATTAATTTTTGGAGTTAAAAACTGTTCAATACCAAAAAGACTTCATAACAATAAAACCCACTAGAAATGACTAACTGCTCCTTGTCTTTTGGTTTTACATGATTTACTCAAGTAGATTTACTTTGTTATTGACCACCTCTGAGATTAATAATGTTGCCTAAATTATTTACTCACCCTCCATAATCTGCATCGTTAATAGTTTTTTCTAGGACAAAAATATCTCTTCGACCAATAGCATCGATGAGATTTTGACGCAAACGTTCTATCGTAAGAGCGTCTAAAAGTTCTTCCGCCTCAGCAAAAAGTGGTATTTCTTTGTCTGTGTAATTGCTGTTTTCACATTTTTCAAGAGCGTCTTGTAGCATATCAATGTCTCGAGCAGTAATTGCCATCTCTAAATCCTGACTTAAGGCGTTTATTTCGGCCGCTCGTTTAGCCTCCGCTTTTTTCCTTGTTTTTTCTTCAGCTTTGATCTTCTTTTCCTGTTTTTTCAGTTTTCTCAGGCGCCTTTGAGCTGTTTCCAGTAAAATGAGCTGGCCGGGAACGCGGGCGTCCTTGAAGTGCTCGATCGATTCGGCCAACTGCGTCATGTCCCGCGATCTCATTGCTACTTTCAGAGCCTTCACGCGCTTTTTGGGGTTGATGAAGTCGCACATGTCTTTCGCATTTTTGAGTTTCGTTTCGTCCATAAATTCAACGTCTCTAGCCTCCGAAAGAAGTTGAAGTAGAGATTCATAGTCACGTGACTCTACTGCATCACTGAGGCGCTCTTGGATGCTGTTGCGAAGTCGTATTTTTTCCTGCAGCTCATTTGCGCTCAAAGAAGCGGAAGATAGCAACTGCTCTTCTTCTGCTCCAAAGACTCCGGAAAACTCCGCAGCTAGCTCCTTTAGCCTTGTCATAGTTTTAACGCCAGACGTTAGCTTCTCTAATGAGTCCGGCACTTGAGGCAAAGACAAAAGCGGTCTCGTTGTTTCAATCTCATGTTGAATTGCGTGCTTTCGCTTTAGGTCATGCAAAAGAGCTCGAGACTCATCTAACACGCGAGAGTCATCCGCGGTCATGGCATAGCTTTCGTCGGCCGACAGCTCCACCATTTGCTCGATCAGGTCCGCGAGTTGTGCTAATTTCTCTGCTGCTGCCATTCTCTCAATTGCACTTTTAATCTGCTCCATTCTCACGCGATAATTAATTCTTCCACGGAACATCTCAAGCTTTGTTTTGGCTCGATTAAGAACTGCTTCGTTTATTTCTTCGCCCATTGACGCCAGGTTTTCAAGAGCTAAAAAATAACGAACATCAGTAAATCTATTGTTTAGGGGAAGAAAAGAGAATTTGTTGAGCTCCAATTTACGTTCAAAAATTGCAAGAAAATTCAATATGTATCATGTAGATACAACAGTTTACTTTCAAAGTCAAGCCATATTGATGGACAATCATAGCTGAGCAAGACCTAGAGATCCAGCACATTTGTTCCAATCATAATAAACGAATTTTTCTTATTTCTGATCGGTTCGTAACTCTTGATTACGTGGAATCAAAATCGCAATACAAAATTATTTGCGTAGAAACAATTTTTACAGCCTTGATCATATAAAAACTGGAAACTACAAAATATGTGCCTGAAAAGTTTGCAAATGTGCCATAGGCAGTTGCACATGTCCAAGTAACACACCAATGTACTTTAAGATCAACTACTGTGTCCCAAAGTTTCTTGTAATGTATTACAAAAGTTTCAATCTGTTAATCAAAACCTGACCTAGCACTATAATAGGTGTAGACTTAAGCAATGAAAAACGTTAAATTGTGGAAGCCTAAATCAAAAAATATTAAGTTAGCTTCAAGTTGTAAAAATACCGAACCTGCAAACAAACTAAGCTGGTAGTAGTTTCGAGAGCTGACACACTAAATAAATAGCTACTGGCTGCCATTTGTTGATCAAACATTACAATACAAATCTTTGTTTTTGTTTGTTTTGTTTTATTTGCCATATTTATCCTCCATTCACGAGAAAGCGAATTGTATCGCTATACTTTGGACGGGAAGTCCGCACTCGCTTGGGAGTTGCCTTTTTCGAGGTTTATGGGCCACCTGTCTGCCATATAAAGGTGGAGGCGTCCCGTTAGGTGCCTTGCCCAAGGACACAACAAGCGAACTTGCCGGCTTGTTCTCCACAACCTCCCCTAAATGCCGAGCGCCAAGCAGGGAAGCCGCGGATGCCATTTTTTAAAGTCTTTTGGTATGACTCGACAAGGGGAATGAACCCCAGGTTTACCGACTGCGAAGCGGACGCTCTAACCACAACGCCATCGCGTCGATAATGCAAGATATGCAATTGTAATGCAAGATAGCCAATTAATGAAAGCCGAATAGCTCATAGGTTCCAAAACTTTCTAACTTTTTAAGGTAATTATTTTTCACCAAATAGAATATTTTTTAGAGGGCAGTTCATTAATATTGCCCGAGGATTTTCAAACCCACCTCACCTTACATCATCTTTGGTTTCGTACGCTTTTGTCTACCTTTACAAAATACTTATTTTTTGTTTATTGATTAGATATTAAACCTTATCAAAGGAGGGATGAGCGGACAATTCAACTCGCTCCGAAAATTGTGTTAAATCTTTACTTTTTAAGATATTTGCTGCTCATTTTTGGCATGCGATAACTATTTATAAAAAATTTTCTGTCACAGATTTCCCTCTTTTAAAAAAGAAATTTTTTGACACAACCTTAAGCACAAGATAAACAGAGAACATGAGCGACTGAAATTTGACCTGAGAGCTTTTCAATTGGCAGCTTCTTGTAAGTCCACACGTCATTGCTGTCGACGGAAATCTTTTAGCTAAAGAGACCGGGTCAAAATAAAAAAGACTCTCTCCCTTAGCCAGGGTGTAAAAAACTTAAAACGCTTTGAGTACCGAGCCTGCAGACTTCTGTCTACAAGATAACGTTCAGTATATCTCACCGCACTTCTGTCAACATGTTCATAACTGATCATAATCACTTTTATTCACGATCACCTTTAATCATATGATCCATCTGTTCCACGTTTCCTGTGTCTATCGCTCGTTGTAACCGAAACATGGCGTCTCCTTTCGCTCGATTAAGTCGCTCTTTTTCGCGAAGGTCTTTCAGAATTTCATCTGCTCTCGCAACATCGCCGGTCTTGTCCACCAACATTAGTCCGGGAGTTCTGTATCACAATAGAATGAGCAATTAAGCCGCAAATATTTAAAAGCATTGAAGCCTTTTTTTAGATTTGACAAAAAATGACAATTTGAAACAGTGCTAAGGACTTCCTTCACCCCCATCGCCACCCCTCCTCCCTTAAAACGATTAAACACGTAGAAAAAAACTTTTCTACTGTTATTTTTACTACCAATAGCTCTTGACAGCGCCGCATTTAATTTCTTTTGTTAAAATTAGCGATTAATTTCCCCGAAAAACCTGGAAATATTTATGCTTTTATTTGTGCTGAAAAACAAAGCTAAAAGGCGTTTTTGAAAAAAAGTACAGCAACAAACGCAATGCCGAGCCTTCCCCCCCAAAAAAGCCGCTATTATGAGCTGTAGAACATAAATAGTTAAACTACTGATTCGCCAAAAGTTTTTTTTGTGAAGCTTGTTGCCTTTTATGCTGCTAACATCATTTAGCTTTTATCGAAACTTGATCAGAGTTTCATCAATGACTTAAGCTGATTGAGTATTGCTATTTACCTAAAGACGGCAATAGCTTCCAGAAGCTTTGAAGAATTCTTTTCTTCAATGAGATCCTTCATTTGATTGAGAAGCTGATCTTCTCTTTCCACAATTTTTAGTAATTTCTCTCCTTCAATGATCTGCTCCTGTTCCACTCCGTACATCGTGCACAAGCGTAAAGCTTCACGCAATGCGTTTGCGTTGCGCTGCTGTGACGAGTCTTGCAACTTCGTCCATGCGTCATTACGCTGTTTTTGATGCTCATTGTGGAGCTCTTTGGAGACTCTAAGCGAAGCAACAAATTGTACTCAAAACATGAAAGATGCAATTTACGTTTCAACGGTGTGTTAGCTTCATATGCCTTTACTATTGACTAATACAAATTCTATGCATGTAGCTCTGTCATAATTCTGAAAAGTCTGTGAGGACATCTTTTCGGAATCCTACTAAGGCTTGAAGTTTTATTTTGCGCTTCCATTTTAACTCTTTGAGGATCAATATGACAATATGTTACATTATTGTCAATTGGCATGTCATTACGACATATTTTCTAAAATCTAATAAAGTACCGTCGTCACCAGACAATTGCGGAAGTATTTCAAATGTTGTGAATTAGAATCTTATGATCTTTAAAGGGTTAACTAAGAAAAGATAAAATACATGTAATTCTTTGCAGATCTTCTACTTGCCAAAGTTTAACCAGATAAAGGACTGATTCTTCAAATCGCAGATACCCTCATTCTAGTCTCATCTCTCGTTTTCACGTCAGTGCCCCATAAACCTAGGCTCAATGATCTTCTAACCGACCTACCTTCGCCCATCAGCTATTAGTATTTCCAGGCCTGAAAGACCAGAGTCTTCAATCAACGCAATGGATTTTGTGATATTGGATGCGTTTCTTTGAGTGATCGCTTCTTTGAGTGCGATTTCCATGTCTTTTTTTGATTTTCCTTTCAAAACTTTGTCGTTGTTGATACTGCTCAAGACCTCATTTGCTCTCTTCACTTCATCAAGAGTACTTAGGTAGGAGGAAGGAAACCCATGACTCCTAAACAAAAACAACTGCTTTGAAAACAATATACAGATAATTATCTATTGATAATGTATATCTATAGATAATATCAATTTAGCAAAATCAATATCATTTTTGGAATCAGCGGCCCTAAATTACCCTAAATTCACTCTAATATCACCGGCATAAAAAATTGTATCGACCAGTGTAATAAGTCAACTACAGTATGTGCAATTCGTAAGCACAAAATTTTGTGCGAAAATGGGGCTGATTCCGAACAATCTGGCCTTTAGACACGAAGTAGCTTAATTACAAGGAAGCTAAGAAGGAGCTGATTTTCCAGATTGCTTATAAATTTAGCAATTTTTGTTCTTTTTTGAATATTCTATTCCTCAACATCCCAATTACTAGCAATCACCAGGTTTCAACCAATGTTTTTTAGCGAGTCAATAATATTTTTCTTGATGCCTATTAATTCTAGAAATACGTTATGTAATGGATTACACACTTCATCAGTTCCAAGGCTGTCAAAATAGCGGCTTCATCTTTCTGTTGAGCAGCATTTTCCACTCTAAAAAGAGAATCTTTTAATGTTTCCTGTAACTCTTGACTCCTTCTGTAGACTCCTTCTTCATCTTTAATGTCCAGATCTCTAAACCGCTGCTGATATTCCAATATCAATGGAAAATCTTTTTTTTCGTAGGCGTCATTCAATAAGTTCAAAGTTCTTTTCCATTTGTTCAATCTACCAAACAGGAACATTTTTACATTGCAAACTCTAGTTCAAGCGTAAATAAAAATAATTTTTACGAAGATTTTTGGTACCATTTTGCTGCAACAGTTTTTTAGGTATTTTAACCATGACTGAGAAAATTCCGTTTCAGAATTTATATTTTTTCCCATTACTCTCGCACAAACAAACAGAGATGCTGTGGCTTGTGCTTGAAATGCAGCCACAGGCAACCTGTTGAAAAGTATGCAAAGAGAATGATTTTTTTTGTGCAAAGTAGTGGGGTATCTGTAAAGGTCTTTACTTTTTGTGCACAAAGTGACACCGTCAGGCACACAACCGGGTGGGAGGATAAGAGGGCTGAAGCACCCTTTTGCTATAATTCTTTTCCAAAAACTGGGCTTTTGCCTCAAAATTGAACTTCATCCCTTCTTTCCTTCAGGAAAAAAGTTTTTCTTAAAATGAACTTTAATCCCTCCCATAAAAAATCCTAGTTGCGTTCCAAAAGATTGTTCGAATAGGTTTCAGCTTTTCGCCCCTATCTTAATGTGACATTGCTTTGAGTTATTTCCAAAAAAGTTTCGTAAACTTACTTCATTTTTGATTTGGAATGTGCTTATCAAAAAATTGTTTTCTCTTTCTGAAATCTTCACGTCTTACTTGTCCTCTTAAAAAACACGTACAAAACAGCAATTTTTTACAAAAACAACATTTTTTAAAAAATTGCTTTTTTTGTTTTTTTATTCGCTTTTTGTTTTTTTTACAAATTGTTTTATATTTTGTTTTTTATAAGTTTTATTAATTGTTTTTTCAGTTGTTAAAATATCTATATATTTTTATACCTTTGCTTTATACTAAAAATTGCTTTTTTGTTTAAAAAACATTTTTATCAAACGTGTTATAACACAACATTCGTTCTTTTCGCCTACTTGTATCGGTGCATGCAGTTTACCCCGAATTTTAAGCTCAAATTTGGGGCTTAAGATAAAGATCTAGACATACAATGCAGAGGTAAATTTTCAAATACGTTTGACGGGACAAAATAGATCTAACTTTGCTACAGCACTTAAAATTGCTTTTTTGTACGTGTTTTTTTAAGACCACAAGTTAGAAGAGATTTTTCAGTGCCTGTACCCAACCAATAATCAAAATTTTCAAGTTTACTTTGAACTTTTTACAAATTTCCGTTTATCTAAATAAAATTTTGCAATTTTCTTACTTTTTCTCTGCTTTTGACATCAGCTCTTCGTCAACATGATGCAACGATGATCGAGCTTCCTGAAGAGCAAACTCCAAAACCGATATTTTACCAACATCCATTGCATCCCGAAGTAAATCCTCTTTTGATGCAGAGCCTTCGGATAATTGAGTTTCCTACATTATTGTAGTTTTTTGCAACGCACTTATCGGTAATAGTAGCGCTACAAATATTTGCTGTATTTACAGCAATATCAGCACATATATAAACAGAACAAGAGAGTTAAAAATCTTTTTTACGGCAGTGAGAAACACTCTTTGCTAGCATTCTTCATTACGTCAACGGAAATGAAACAAGTTCTAATCATACTCGCTAAAAAGGTTAATTTTAGTCCAATGACCGATTGGCAGTCCGTTGACCCAAGCGGTAGGTCAAAACGTTGTCTTAAAAAAACCGTAGCTCGGTGCGATGAAGCGCTGACTCAAAATCGTGAGAGTGCCGTTTCAAATCCCGCTCGCGAGCTTTGCGTTTTTTTGTTCTTGGGAAGGCACTTTGTGGCGGTTTCTCTTGCTTTGTTGCATTGCTTGTGATAGCACTGCACTGTGTCAGCTCTACAGGCGACTCCGAAACAAATCCAAACAAAAGTTGGATTTTGCATAACCACAAAGGTTTTTAGTAGCCGTAGAGCTGGATGTGACAAATAATTTAGTTCTAACAACATAAACTTGTTTGAGGATAGCTTTACCATGGAGACCATTGACATTGCCGTTGCGGCGTTGGCGACTTCATAACGGCCGTATCTGCGGTGACATCGACCGTACATAGCAAGACAGCAAGCGCACGGGCAGCAACAGAAGATGAGCAGCCCAGCAATGAAAGCAATTAGAAGGAAAGCAAGCACACCGATTGCCACAAACAGCGGCAAATTGTCCGGACAAGCTGAAACAAAGCAACAAAATTTGCTTTTCCACAGCAATATCACCACTGGCTTCCGAGCCACTGCAATATCACTGCAGTCTTGCGAGCCAAATCACTTTCCAATTCTTTGCGGAACAGGTGCGAGTAAAAAACCCTTGCCTTTTCCAGTCCTCGAGTGTAAAACCTTAGTTGAAAAATAGTCAACGAGCCAAACCTATACCGTCGAGCAGAAGCTTAAGTTCCAGGGTGATGTGTCCCCAACATACTTTTTAATAAAGCAACATTTTTGGACATCGACCTGAAAACGGAAAAAGGATGTGGCTTTACGAAACCCGAAATAGATCTTTTTCCGATGAACATCTTCTTTTGTGGAGATTAACAGGCAATCGCGAGCCTCGGTTCTATTACTGTTTTGAGATCAGGGTCTTAAAAAATGTTCCTGCCACCCTTAAGTCTTTTATTCTCCTCCATATTTGTTGTTGATTTACGAAACTGAAGTCAAACGAAATTTTTACTCGTTGTTGATCAAAATACAGAAACAATTTTACACTAAAACTTGCCAAATGCAAAAGCTGTAGGGTTTTTTCTATATCGGCTTGAAATTCAACATCAAAGGAATTTGTTTCGATTGCTTTGAATCAGAAAACTTAATAAAATGTTCTCTTGTCATCAAAACTTTTGTCGTATACCGTATGTTCGTATTTTAGAACGTGGAGACCCAATATTCCCGAAAGATGTAAAAATTTTAGTTTCTAAAGGTTTACAATGTCTTGTATCTAATGACCTTATTCGGAAAGCTTTCTGTTATATCAGTGATACGCCGTCATCTTTTCATCTCTTGCAACACCAAATTGTAAAAACGATTTTTTGCAGAAGCATATATATGTGGACTGCTATGAGCTTATCGACAATTCTGATAGTTTGTCTTCACCATGTTTCGAATTCAGGCCTGGATAATGATATCTAAACGCGAATCCAACTTCAGGTGATAAGCAAGACCTGAACTACACGCAAAACCCGAAGTTGGTTTTGGAGTGGATAGCAAGTTGAGCTTTCTTCCCCATTTTATTTCAATAGCAAACTAAGCGGCATTTAAGCTTTATTCGATGCTCCCAACACCTCACCTTTATGTCATCATCTCTCGCTTAAGTCTGACTTTTACAAATTGGGAGCCTGCTCTCTTGAACATTTCGTTTTCGCTTGGATTGTAATTAATGTGTTTGCAAATGCAAGTGCGTGTTCACTTAAACCTCAAATAAAAACTTCTCATTACAAAAATAAAACAAAGCTTCTTTTTTCGTTTCTAGACAAAACATACGTGTAGGAGTTCCCCCTGAAGGACAAGAAGTAGTCTGAGGAGAAGTCGAAGAATTTGTTTGCGTTATTTCGTCTGTTGTTGTCATTTCCATGGTCGTAACGGCATCTGAAATTGTTTTTTTTTATGCTACACAAATTTCGTTGCCTGCACAAAATATTGTACTTTCCCGTCGGCCAAACCGTCATGGGTGATTTTGCCGACAATTTTGCTTTTAGGTTCCAAGTAATCCCAATTCCCTTCGCCACAAAAAGGTAGCGCATCAATAAAACACAACAAGGCACATCAATTAAGATACCGCTCTGCCGTCCATGAACTAGGTGAATGAGTTGCTTAAAGATCTTTTCTCTGTCACGATATGGAATCCAACAAATAGAATTAGCGAACGTAGCAAAAGATCATGAGGTTTCTAAGGAATTCCCAGAGCTGCTGTTTCAACTTTGGCAAAATTCCTAAGTGGAGAAGCTAATTAATAGATGTAGGTATGGGTACAAAAATTTGCAAAATCACTTACAGACGTTGAAAGTTAAAACTCTCATATAACGCAAAAGAGGTCAAAGGTCAAGGAAGGTGGTGATGTAAAAAGCTTAAAAGTGGGCAACGCTTTCAAAAAAGAATAGGCTTTGCGAAAAACATTTAAGGAAAGTGGGCATAGGCGTAAAAGTAGGGGCTATGGGCTGCAGCCCCCCCCCCCCCCAACACTGCTTTCAGCCGCCCAGAATATTGTCGCCCCCGTAAAGTAAAATAGCAAAAATAGTCACTTTTAAAAAATTGATTGGGAAAGGCCCAAAAAAGGCCATCACTATTGTGTTTAGATGAATATAGGAACAAAATTACCTTCCAAAAGTTCTTCCGCCCCCCCCTTAAAATTTTTTTTCTTTTGTTTTGAAACGAATATGTTGCCGGCCTTCTATCACAGAACAAAAAGTTACGCCGGTGAAGGTGGGATTGCGATGGTTGTTTCAATTAAAAGCCAGAACGTTTTCAATATAATAGAAACGCCAGCCCACCTTGGAATGTAAGTCGTGCTCGTTCACTATGGGCTTGAAAAGAATTACACACAATACAAAACACATGCTTTCGTGACTAGTGATCTATTGTAATATCGTTTCAAGCGGTTTAAACAAAAGCAAAGCTATAGAATTACATTTGACATTTTTGTAATAATTTTATTTCTGCGAAATTACATAAATTAATCCTTTTTAATCGGTCAGCAACATTTTTCGCGCGCGGTTACTAATTTACTGTGAATAGCGGTGGCGTTCACTCACATTTCAAACAAGCGTAGCAACACATTGATGTATATTTTAATCTTTTTGGGCCATGCCAAACAATTTTTGACCTATTTAGTTCTGGTATTTTTGGAACTACAGAATTTCAATAGTCAAAGGAATTGGACTAGAGCTATATACCCATTAGGTCTTCATATATCGTCCTTGGTGAGAATTCAAAAAGAAAATCTCTGTAGAAGGAAGGAATTTTCTGTGAAGGCAATATTTTTCATATGCAAGCAAAAGGGATCATTCTTCTACTCACAAACCTAAAAAATTTTACCTGACGGTGTCGTTTCGTCCACAGCAGTAGTTTCTTCTAAAGGCATGGTAATATCTTCAAAACAAGAAAAATATGAAGCAAAAGGGATCACTCTTCCACTCACAAAACTAAAAAATCCTACCTGACGGTGTCGTTTCGTCCACAGCAGTAGTTTCTTCTAAAGGCATGGTAACATCTTCAAAGCAAGAAAAATATGAAGCAAAAGGGATCACTCTTCCACTCACAAAACTAAAAAATCCTACCTGACGGTGTCGTTTCATCCACAGCAGTAGTTTCTTCTGGAGACATGGTAACATCTCCTAAACAACAAAAAAAGAGTGTAACAAAAAGTTTTTTGTGATGCACCAAACCGTTGTCTATACTGAGTGAACAAACCAGCAGCAAAGGCAGTGCTATCACTGAGTGCGGCAGATGCCGATCACCTGTTTAACTTCAAGTTTTCATTGGCACTCTAAACAATCTCATTGGAAGTTGATTAAGAGCACGTCATCAAGCGCGCGATCAGAAAAAAAATGGGGTAGACAAGCCTGAGTCTTTGCTTTTTATAATGACATCGTGATTTTTTTATACTGGGTAAGTCTAAATTGTAGAAGATAACCGCTTTTCCCTCCCAGGTTACCACTCTTTTCTTGCTGCGTAACTGCTCGTTGGAGCGTATTTGCTGTTTACAAGTTCGTTTTGGTTTTCCAATCGAACGTGATGAAGGCAAGCCAATCGTTAGGAAAGGTTTTTACCGAAGCAAAGTTTTCAGGCAATCACAAGTCTTCCGCCGTGGAAAAGTTGAAGCAAGCAATTTCATTGAACAGCGGTGATCGAAAGTTTTCGTGTTCAGTTTTCGCAGCGGTTGCGTTAATATTCTTTGATCCAAAGTCGTATAAAACTTTTTTCAAAGAAACGTTCGAAACGATAGTGTGCAAGAAAATAAATTCAATTGTCAAAAAAGTTGGACGTATTTTTAACACAGATGTTTCTAGGGAAGAGTGTTGTGTTTACTCGTCCGTTTCCTTGGGACGGATGCTCACAAAAATTCAAGTATACACCGCAAACTCAATCAAGATCAAGCTTGAAAAAAGCGGTTGTTAATTTGAAATTTGTTAGAAATGCCGATGGTTTCACGACTAACAAGGCGAACGGTCATGCGCCCGAAATTGGACTCAAACACCATGGTGGGTGAGCAGTTTTATTGTTCTAACTTGGTGAAGTTCAAGGGTGAGGATAAAAGGAAATCGATTCGGTAAGTCCTGGCATTTTCTTTTTTTTTTGGAAAAATGTTTTTCCAATGCCATCTACCAACACGCCAACAGTTCAAGAACTTTAAGTTTTTTGCTTTTGGCTCTTTTCCTTCTGTTGCTGTGTCTATCCCTTCTTATTCTTGGAACACTGGCGCAGCATAAAAGGGATGTCAAGGGTCGCATCGCACTCTAAACCAAGACTTACGACCTTTCGAACTAGTCGTGCATACAGTTTGCTAACAAGGAAGCTACCACCAACTTCTAAATCCTTTTTCCAAAAGCACAGCAACGTGGCAATGATGAGCTTTGGAAGTAGGATCCTTTTTAGATATTGGGCTGGCCGATTCGATTACGTTGTCATCAAAATTAATGGCAGCGGTAAAAACTTTATAGGTTCAACTGGATATGTATAATACGACATGAAAAAGTATAAATTAAAGAGAACACGTGAAAACCCCACCCTACAAGTAAAATAATGTTCTTTGCTTTACTTTGAAGCCGCCAACTACTTTGTAAAAAAAAAGCTGACGCAAAGGTGTGTGTAACCCCCAAAACTCTCAGAATGTTCATGAACGCAACCAAGGCGGCTAAATCCCCTATCTGAGTTGTCGATTATAACAAAAAAAGCCCATAGTAAGGCAAGAATTAATTACACAATAATCTGTTCTTGGTGTGATGGTAATTTTAAACATGTTCCATTGTTCTAAAACTATGACTTCTCTCAAAGAATTCTACAGCAGTTGCCAATCATTCCGCTTTATTTTTTTCTTAATTTTAGAATAGTTGAAGGTCAGCAGTAGTTTTTGGCCCAAAAACTCTCCCCTTAAATTACTTACTCATTTCAACTTACTTTGTCTTGATTCGACATCAGCAGTAATTTTTACTTTCCGAGGCAAGTTACTCTGTTGTTTTTCTATAAATGTAAAGTCGTAATGAAAAATCCAGATGCCTTCATCTGTTTATATGGCAGGTTGGCACGTGGTTTTACTCACTATGAAACAATATACTTACTGAAATCCACGAATCTTTGAAATCTTTCCAGCACCCTTTGATGCTGAAAAAATAAACTTCTATAAACGTTGTGGTTAAGAAGCAAAGGTGCATTAGTCGTGCAGCCGCAGCAAACTGCGTCAACTTTTTGCAGACCCATTGGCAGGAATGGTTACTGTGTAAGATAAAATACGTAAAAAGACAAACACGCGCATGTCACACTACTTTTTTGCACTTCCTATTGATGTCAGTAGCATTAGGATGCGTCATTTTGCGCGGCTTCAGACGGAGAAATGACGTCATAAGTTAGTATGGGATTTTTTGATTAGGTACTAGGTGTTGGTGGGGAGGTCATAATTATTTAGGCCCCAAACTCTAGGTCTATGAGACGGAGCTAACCCTCGATCTAACCTTAATTTTAAACCTAATCCTGAGGTCGTTAGGGGGTTAAATGTTTGGTTTTGTATAAAAATGTCACTAGAGAGATCAGAAGTCGGTTATAGACGTGTCCAGGCCATGGTTGCCAGCAGAATATTTCAAAAAGTAACATATACCATGGTCAAAAAGTAACAAATTAAATGAAAAGACAACAAATCTATAAAATAAAGGCAATATGTTAATGTAATTGATAAAACCATGTATTTCATCGTAGAAATATCCAAAAAGAACGTGTTGTTAAAAAGTAACAGTTAATTTGGTTAATATCTGATCGAGAGAGAGGTAATGACTTTTTTTTGAAGACCACCACTTATGTAGATATTCATTCAAAACTTTTTTTTCGGAGATCATCATATTTTCTGGCTATTTCAGCAGAACCAGGGGTGACGAGGAAGAAACCCGGTTTAATTTACTATTTCACAAATAATTCTTGCTCTGTATAATTTAAAATTTATCTTTTATCTCTGAATCATTAAAACTGAAATATATATTAATAATCAAGTAAAATAGTAACAGCTTTTCGTAGCGTATTATTTGATTGTCAAAGCCTCATGCAATAAATGCTGTTGTTGTTTAGGCTTATCTAACAGGTACTCGTGATCGATTTTGTAGTAGTATAGATCTATATTATTCACTATTAAGATACTACATTGCTAGGCATCAGTTAAGAGTCGAGCAAAATTGTTGAGAAGGCATGAAATCTCAAGTTCGATTCCTGGTAAAGTTTCCGTTTTAAAATTATTTTACACTTTTTCATTTTACTTAGTGCCCCTAAGTTAAAACGAACATAGGCTGAAAATAATTGAATTTACAACGTTTAACAACGTTTTGACCGTAAGCCTGCTATCACCAACTTAATACAACTCTCCCTAAAGAACGGTGCACACTATAAACCGGTGAGGGGAATTCCGAAAACGATAATAAAGTGCGAATACTCTTTCCTATAGTTGCCATATACGTAAAAAAGTTGCTGTTGGTTTTCAAGGGTTGCACAAAACTATGTTATAAAGAAAAATTTTGTGAATTTGAAGTCTTTTTCAATTAAAATATGTTTGAAGAATGAAAACACATTTTTTGATAATGAATTTTGCAACAATTTGGATACAATTAGTTTAAATTCAACTTAGATTAATTAACACAACCAAATGCTTTGATTTTATACCTTTAATACTGGAGTTAACTAACAAAAAAATCACGATATGATTTTATAGCTCATAAAACTTGATATTATTGAATTCTTTTGTTTTGAATAAGAAAAATTCATTTTTTTGCGGTATCAAATACGCAGAGCTCAAATCTGTGGAAAAGCTTTTTTCTATGAGGTGAAGTTTTTTAGTTATTTGCTTTTTCAATATTAGCAATAAAGTTATCACTAATTAACAGATACATGTGTTATTGCACAATACCATCCTTCAATTGTATCAATAAAATTTCTGTGATGTCATAAGACTAATTATTAGTTTCATTTGCAGTAAGTTCTGAGCATATGAGTAAGCCTTGCATTTCTCCATAATATGAAGTATCTATCGACAGACGTAGTCTTCTATATAGACAATAAATCTTTTGCGTATGTACAACGCTTTTTTGTATGAATTTTAACAGATGCAAAGCCTGATTACATTAGTCTCAACTGTGTTGATTTCATGTCTTATCACATGTAAACGCAAAAGCGTAACAGTTCACTCCAAAAGTTATTGTGTACTGTACATCAGAGTTCATGTTTATGGCTAAATTTTCAGCATTATGCAGGAGATAAAGTACCAATTGTATGCATAAAACATGCGATTTTTACTGCAGTTGTAAACTATGCAGTAAAGTTATGACATCGCAGATAATTGATGGATGCGAAAGAAAAACGTTGTATAGTAATGCAAGAGGCTAGCGATGCACATAGCAAAACTGCAGACAGTGACACCGTTTCGACCTATCAGGTCTCTTCAGTGCAGTTGGTGACCGACAAGAAGCTAGAGGCTTTTAATAAAGCATAGCTTAGACCGGCACACTTGCGGGATCTATACTAGATCCACTTGGTGGATGGTCTGTCTATTGTTCTAGCAGTTGCTAGACTTAGTGCACCTGCGACAACCGCCACCCATTCACGAGTGATACGGCTTCGCAGAGTACTGACAGACCATCCACCAAGTGGATCTAGTATAGATCCCGCAAGTGTGCCGGTCTAAGCTATGCTTTATTAAAAGCCTCTAGCTTCTTGTCGGTCACCAACGGCACTGAAGAGACCTGATAGGTCGAAACAGTGTCACTGTCTGCAGTTTTGCTATGAAAAACGTTGTAGTTTGCACAAACAAACACAGTTGAATCCAGGTAAGAATGTATTTTCAAGCATAGCGACAACAGGGCGTCGAACTCCAAAAAAAACTGAGGTACCAAAACTGAGGTACCAAAACTGAGGTACCAAAACTGAGGTACCAAAACTGAGGTACCAAAACTGAGGTACCGAAACTGAAGGTACAGAAAGCCCGAAAAGGGTATCTTTGCCCTTCCTTGTCAAACTTTTTTCAGGCCACGCCAATGCGTGGTGCTGTTTGTAACACAAAAGTGAAGTGTGGCCTAAAAAAGGTTAAGAAACAAAAGGACCAATTACTCGTCTCAATTGAGATGTCGTAATTACTTTATTCTATAATGCGTGGTTGCAAAGTTTTAAAGTGATGTTTCATAGCGCAGCAGAAAATTTTATTTCAGGGTAAAGTCGGAGTGGCGAGTTTACATAAATATTTTGAAATCCAAGTTAGAATGTAAAACAAGAAAGAAAATAGGCAATCACATTTTGCTGGTTTTTTCGTGAATATGAAATGGAGTGGCAAAAAAAATTTAAATCATTCGATTAAATGAAGTGACGTCACATGCACAGCACAGAGGACAGCCACAGAGAGGAGAAAAATGCCAATAATGAACACCAGCTGGGGGACAGAAACGTATTTAAATTGAGCAGCTAACTTCGCGTTAACGTGCGCAAATAAATATCGGAATGGAACGACGCTACATTTGACGTTGTTGTTGAAAAGAAAAGCAAAAACGTGAGATTGGTTTCAAATTCTGAAATACGCCCCTCTGGCCCCATTAAGTAGTCGCGACTATTTACCTGTTCAGTGAATTTGTAATTATCTTTTGGCTTGCTGGATAACGCTGCGGAAGAATATTTGTTCCAATAATTATTGTTCTGGCTACCTGTTCTATAAAACTTGGATGCAAACTCTTCAATAAAAACTGGATAAATGAGACGCAGAAGCAGGAAAAAAGTAAGCGTTACAATTACGAAAAAAATCGTTTTGAGCAACTGAATCTTTGTAAGACGTTTCTTTATCCTTTTGCCATTAAAAGAACTTCGCCCAAAACCATCGTAATAAGTAATCCTTCTTTTTCGGACGTTAATTCCTTGTTCCATAGTTATAATCCCTTAAAAACTTTCGATAAAATCCATGCTTGAAGTGGAAGAGCAAATTTCAATATAGGTTATTTAGGACTGTAGACCTACATCTCCAATTCTTGGTGTTAAACCCAATACAGTTAGTAATAATCACCAATCAATCTAAAGCAAAGGCAGACAATCACAAACATTGTCTTAGACTAGGATTCGCTTCCATCCCCAAAAGATTTAAAACGTTTTTTCTTATTAAACACTAAAGCACCTCTCTGGCGCCAAATATTAGGTTTTAAGAACTATTTCTTCCGTTTTGTTACCCTCCAAAATCAAATTCTAAAATTGGATTGGGCATACGTTTGGGAGGGTGTATGCCCAGCTCTTCAATCCAACTCTAGAAAAAAGTAGTTATGAAGCAAAAGCCTTCAATCAATTAAAATCAATCGTTAGTTCAAACCCTGGTTCGAAAATGCAGTGAAGACTAAAAAACAAACTCGCTCCAAACAAAGAAGGAAAGAAAATAGTTCTAAAATTGATTTAGAAAAAAGAATTGCACTTTCCAAATACTTTTCTTTAAAACATCATAAAAATTCCATACAACTTATTCAATGCCACCCGGCTGTTACCGATCTTACCATATTTTCAAAACCCACATCTTATATTTTTTTTATTTTACTGCGTTTTTTTCTTGTAGTGCCATTGTTACTGGTTAATACTTGATGGCGCATTAACTTCGTGCCTTTGGTGGCGCGGAAATTAAAAAAAATCGGACGCAAAAAAATTTAAAGCTGGACTTGCGTGTAAACCTTCATAACCGCTTCACGCTTTCTTCCAGGGAAGAGGACGGATAGTACAACAATAAACAGAATAGGATTTGGCCTCTGTGTTTTTTCAATCTGGGAGGTATTTGGTGACGAGGCACCAAAATCAAGGAAGCTCACATCCTTAAAGTAGATGAGATTGAAGAGATCTGATCATAGTAAAGCGAAAGCGGAATTGGGAGGTGCCACCATCATGATGCACTGTGGCCAGCGCACTGCAGCACGAACACTGCACCAATCACTCAACGACTTTGTTGGTACAGTATCTTAGCGTAGTCATGACCGTAGGATAAAAATATGTGACTATAAGATGTGAAGCGCTAGCTCTCAGTTGTGAAGTTTAGAGTTGAAAACCCACATGACTTTAAGCACTGATGGGTAGCATAAAAACTTCCGTGTTCTGTGTACTAGTTGGCAAAATAAGTAAACAACGTCTAGAAAAAAAGTTTGGTGGTATTTAATTGCTCACTGAAGCAAAGCATCTCATTCAAACGTCACCAGACAATGTGATGTGATCTTGATTCCTGCAGTCTGTATGCTACGATGGAGTTAAAATAAGTCGCAAGCAAACGCAGAATCCAATCCAAAATCATATTTGCGGCAATACTAGATGATAACTTTTGACTGTAAACGAATAAAAAGTTTTGACCGGTAATTACCGGCTGTTTAGCTGTCAGTCAGGAGCCGGCCACAAATCTTGATTCAACCCAACCGGCGCCAATCAACCCGACTCATTTCATCTGTGACTACTTGTCGCAGAAATTCACTAAGAGTGCGCCTATAGACCATTGTTAGCTGACCGCCCTTTTCAAGCCGATCTCACCACAAAATTCTTTGCTGCACAACTCCGTAAAGTGTTTTTGCCTCAAAATTTAAATATTTTCGATTGTTAAAATATTGAACTTTTCGCATCTGTTCTCTGCCGAATTTAGTTTACAGCTAACCGATTTGATCCAATGAATATTGCTTATTTCAGTCAGCGGAAGGATCTAAATGAATTTGCGAGTATGCTCCTCTTTAAAACGTCGGTCTCGAAGGCGATTTTTTTCCTGTCCTGCTTTAGGCTTCCCTCACATTTCTTTTCCTATCTTGTTGCATGAGCTAAATTATTCCTGTTTGTATCCGATATTGCAGTTACCTTTGTAGGTTCTTAGCTTACTTTCAATTATTAAGAGTTTCTCTGCCGTCAAGAAACAATACAATTTGAAATGGTTGATTACCAAATTAGAAAAAGAACGGCCTTTGTTTTTTTATATCGTTGAAAACTGATCTCGCCACGAGCTCAATCATACTCAAAAAACAAAAGGCAAAGAAGACTATTGTTTAATATGATAACCTATTCTTTCAATTACTTTTCTGAATTTTTATCATTCCATCAGCAATCTTTAAATGTGGTGAGTTGGTAGTTGACCAAAAAATCCATAAAATCTTTGAAATTGTATGTGAATTAGTTTACTTTTGAGAAACGAAACCTTTCAAAAAATTTTTGAGCTTTCGACTTCATCACCAAACGCGCTGGATTTCCTTCAACCTTTCCCTCTTCAAATAATCTAAGTAACACACAGATTAAACAAACTGAAAGTGCTCCCCTGTTCTTATACTCAAATGTCTTGCGGACGTACTGATGTACGTGACGTTCACATCACGTGACCAGGTATACTTACAAAGGACCTTTGAGTTTAGGATTAGAGGAGTTTGGCTTTTCAAAGAGAAATATTCTTGCACTTTTTGTCGTTTTGTAGACGATTGTAATTTTAGTGTCAAGCCGTTTCTTTACTGCTGATTAAATTTGAAAACCAAATTCTTTTTGATTTCCCGAGGTCGGCAACGATAAAAAGATTAATAAATTTTTCTCTGGTTTTGTTGTCTGTTTTTTTCGTTTTGAAATTGGTATAAAATTTTGTTAAAAAAAAAATTGAATAGCCGTTACTGTAAAAAAGATTTTTCAAATGAGCAACTTTTGTTGGAAGATGTATTCCGTTGAACAGATAGCTTTTGCTCTATTGTAAAGACAAAAAATAAGACCTTTTTCCTAATTTTCGAACAAAAAGCATTAAAATTTAACAACAATCCGGTGTTAGAAGATTTTCTCCATGTCCAGGTATTAAATTTATGCAAGTTAATTTTTATTTCCAGATCCAAAAATGGTATTGTACTTTTGTCTTGTTCTAAACTAAACGTGAAATTAGGGAGCTGGGTGTTAAGCTTTCCCAGAAATTTAATGCATGATTGGTCTTCATCAAAAAATGCTAAAATATCATCTATATATCTGAGATACAACGCGGAAGATGATTTCGAATCATTGCATCAAAGTTGATTTTCCGGATCATTGCATAAAATTTTATCAGCAAATGTAAATTCACAATGCAAGACTGGCCCCATTGTAAAACAAATTTCTTTAGGGAGAAATGGCAGAGCATAAGGTTCGACGAACATCTGAAATTTTTTAGTTGGCCGCATGAAAAATGTGATGCTTTTGTCTTCTATAAATTAAAACATTTTTTTGTCCACTTAAATTTCCAAACGGGCATGAAGACCACTTTGTTCCATTGTATTTTGAAGTTCACCTTTTCCAAAGCGTTTTGTCTAATATTTTACTTTTATGAAACTGTTTGTAAAAAGCCGTCACTCTGTATACCGCTTCCTACAAATGTCACTGCAGGAAGTATAGTATTTGAAATAGTGTGGCATGGCCATAGCGGATTTGATTGTTTAATGGAGCGACTTGTGAGCAATCATATTGGAGCACCGTTACATGATCGTCTGCACAAATTGGTCTATTCCTAATCCATGCCAACAAAAGCAATGGCAGTGACAAAAAATTGTGCCTGCTGGGGTCTAGTATTGCGGGTACTACAAAGTTTATGGTTTTGGAATGAGTTGGTCTATCGGGATGTACTAGCTTGCAGTAGTAGACAGTAACTAATTGCTATTGCAGCTAGTTACTTGTTTGGTAGTTGTAACTTCTTTACCATTTTAAAAAATAACGAAATTTGTAACTAGTTATCGAGTAGACACTGTAGAGGTTACAATTTTCTTTTACTTTTTGTTTGCTGCTTTCACAGCAAAAAGAATGATGTTTCAATAATTTTTCGCTAAGTGACGAAAAAATAGCTTACAGTACGTTTTTGGTAAAAAAGTTTTATTTTGTTGGGCCCTTTTAACAAATTGGGACATTGGGACCCTGCAACCTTGACCGATTAACTTGACATTGTCAGAGATTATGTAGGAATGAATTATATTCAAAATCAAGAAGTATAAAAGTGAAATCCTTAGTCATTTGAAGTAATTCTCTAATGAACGACAAGAGGTTGGACATCTTCGCTCTTCTCACCACCAAAGCAAGGTCAAATTTGGTCTCTCTCACCTAATCGAAAATCAATATGATACCTTAGTCTCGGTCGTGTTGGCGAGCAGGTTTAAGAATGACACGAAGGTGGCACAAACGCATTGGCTTTATCAGTTTACATATGCCAAAGCCCAATCGCGCTTGCATCAACAGTTTAACATTGTGCTATGATGTAAGATGAACCGATGTACGCCACTGATTGGTGCAGGCATGAGTTCAAATTCCATTTGTCGTAATTTTTACGGACTATGCTTTGAGGCCGATTTTTATAGCCACGCATTTTTGCAATTAACATGAACCACAAAACTCAAGCAGGAACTGTAGAGTTTGGGAAAGTTGAAGCATGTATTCAAAAATCTCTATTACATAGCCAACAATGGTATAAGCTATCGTAGAGGAGCATTCATTAGACGTTTTTTTTTCCATTTGCTGACTTCCACTTCCTTTTGGTAAGGATGCAGACAGCTTTTGAACATCTAAGGGGAACGATATTGCACTAGGAATTCAAGCTTTTACTTTCTAAGCAAATTAAAATGCGTTTTTATTTGGCGGTTTGGCTGTTTTGCCTTTTATCGAAATTTGGTCACTCTTGCATTTGCATCGAAAATTTTGGCCATTGAAAGTTACTGTAACTAGTTACTTTTAAAAATTTGTAACCAAAAACTGTAGCTAAGTTACTTTTTTCGCTAGACAACTGTAACTGTAACTAAGTTACTTTAAAAAAGTAATTTGCCCACCACTGCTAGCTCACAATATAAGCTTAGCTAGGGAAGACTTAAAGATCTTCGCCCCCTCCTATTTTCTTAAAACCGAGTAAGGAATAAAAGAAATTTTACGTTTTACTGCTACAAAATACCAATCTTCTGAAAAGTCATTAAACAGTCTTGAGGTACCGATGTACCAAATTGAAGTATAAAAAATTGAGCTCTATGGTAATTTAAATAAATTGACCTCAAAAAATCACCAAACAAAATTGAGAAACCAAAAAATATATTTTTGGCTCCTCAAAATTTGATTTTGGTTACGCTAATGGCTTAAAACTGTGGTAATCATCACCTTACAAATAGAACAAGGAGTTTAGGTTGTCTTCTTGGCTAAGTTAAATACTTGACCAGCGCAGTTAGCAATAATACTGTAGCATTGATTGAAAAGGGATAGACTAACTGATAGTGATACCTGCAAGCTATTGTTCTGGCGATTACGGAAAAACTAAGACGCAGAAACCCACGCCAAGTTTTCCGTAGATTTGGATTTTACTGAAACAGGGAACTTTCCATCACGAATCAGCGTTAGAGTACGGGTTAGGTCAGAGTTGGGGTTAAAGTTTTTGGGGTTTGGTTAGGGATAGGGTTAGGTTTAGTGTTAAAGTCAGGATTACAGGTGGGATTAGGAATTGTCCGTGGAATTACGAGGAATTTCTGCGTTTTGAAGCATCCGACAGTTACTTCATGATGTAAGCTACGTACAGTATACATGTGCAAATTTTGCTCACAGCAATCGCTCTACGAGGCTAAAGTGATCGAACTTGATGACCTCTGCTATGGTAAGGTGAGTTCTGCTACAAAAGCATGCTTGTCCGATTGTTGAACCAGAACGCGGGGTCAAATCTCGCTTGCAGAGTTTTTGCGTGTCTCCGTCGCAGAGGCTTTGATTGAGCTCTTGTTTTTGCAATTTGGGTATCTTCAAATTGAGATATTTAGGCTAGAAAGTAAATATTAGGTTGATATTGCTTGGATTAGGGATATACAAACTTTTTGCTGGCGAGCCAATCTTACTCTACTGGATGTTACCGTAGGCCCAGCGCAAACTCTTTCCAACATTTTGGAAATTAACATCACAACAGCAAAGTTTTGAATTGAGCTCTATTTTCTATTTGGTGTAATATCAATTAGAAAACACGGGAAACAAAGTCATATCCTTCGGAGAGCCAACAATTTGATCTCGCGGGTTGTAGTTTGCACATCTCTTGCTTGGATGCATAAGAGGATTAAAAATTTTAAATTTGTGTGATCTAGATGTGACTTGTTAAAATATGATTTGTGTGTTGTAATGTCATGGCTGTTGTATTTGCTCCCGTTTCATGGATCCAGGGACAGTCATTACATTCAAAGAGCCCCGAACCATCAGCTGTTAATCCCCCCGTGGATAGCGGCTCGGCGCTGGAGCCCCACCGGAGAGAAAAAAAGAAACAAAAAATAAACTACAAGTTTTATACTGTAGTTTAATTAATGCAAACATTACCAAAACAAGTAAGAAAATGCCAGGCATTCGGTTGAGAAAAGGTGGTTTAGTGAAAACATAAATTTGCGTAGACAGTTCAAATACGTTTATTACATCATCAGTCGTAAGTTAAATAAATAATTTTGTAATTATTTTGTTCTGTAGGCTTGAAAGATAACCGGATCAGGCTTGCAGTAGAACCCTGGATTAAAGCCACCTCGATAATGAGACCTTTCCACTATTGCGACCACTTTATAAAGAACGCTTTTCTACTGTAAAGAACACTTTTATACTGTAGACTGTAGAGCATTCCATGCAATTTCAACGATACGACCACCCGCTTTCCAGACCGCGACGATCCTTTAGCAGATTCAAAAACCTTATAGACTTTCACTGGGATGAGGTGACAATTGTAAAGATCGTGATTTTTTCTTTCCAATGACTAATTGTATTGTGAGCAAAGCATTTTTTGTTTCCGAAGACACACCGCATTGTAAGCAAATTCTGAACTCAATTCACATTTTGAGCAAAACATTTTTCCTTCTAAAGAAAAATCGTACTGCATGCAAAATAATGTAAAATAGCGTACTTGTAAAATGGTGCTGCGTGCAAAACACGAAAGTTTCCCAACACAAAATAAGAGATGAGTTTCGGTTTAATATAAAATGTTCTGGTTGTTTCTAGATAAGCCTAGGCTTTACAGTTAATCGAATCTCGGCGCTTCCAAATTACAACGAACATTTCTGAACAAGTTTTGGTCGAAGCGCTATTTTACAACTAGCGTTATTTTACAAACGGCACTTCACTGTGTTTTCGTTGTAATGTGATTTGTCTGGGAATAGTAATGATGGTTTCGTTGCCGTCTGTACGTCTTTGAAAATAACAATGCTTTGTTGCTGTCTGATATGTCTTAGGAAATGAAAAATATTTGTCTGTTGCGGTATGATATGTCCAAATCTCTGCTTGGTTTTACTTTACCACGTTCTTTACAATTACCACCTCATACACTAATGCGACCGTTTTGCATTACAACAACATTATTGCTTTTGCAGCAAAAATTAATTCTCTTAAAACACCTTGCCAGAGTTTGATTACTTTAAACAAGCGAATGCACTTTTCGCTTTTATCATGCCTTGCTAGAGCGTGATTTATTTGACTGGTACATTTTTTAAAGGAGTATGAACATTAAACTGTTTAATGACTATTGCACATTGTCTCGTTTGTCTTTCAGTGTGCAAAAACAATAACAAGCGAAATTTGTTAACAAATTTTCCTGCATTGTTAAAAGCATGCACAGACTGCATACCAACGGAATACTAATTGTGATCATGCAAAATTTGATAACGTGATCGGCCGCTATCACGACAGCTTGATTGAGGTGTGAGATTTCGTGAAGGGTCCTCTTATTGAGGTTCTACAAAATTTGTAACACAAAGTTTTAGAAAAGTTGGACTACTGAAATAGACTTTAGGTCAGTCTATAGCATAAACACAAGAGAGCGGCCGACATTTTTCAGAAATTAAAAAATTTTTCATAATGATTTCAGTCTAAGTGAAAAAGCATCATTGTAGCCTTAAGCTTCTGGGTGCCAAATGTCCAAGCTGCACTCTATAGGAAAGTTTGCTGCTGTAATAAACTCTGTTTATAACCAAAAAATTTGTATTAGGCCAAACATTATGTGATGCTAATTTGTGATATCTTTAATTAAATTTAGCTCGGATGCTATGAGTGTTGGAAGCCTTTATTGAAAAAGCGAACGCTACGAATACAACTTGGAGTCTTATTTTCATACAATTAGGATTGATCTTCGTCGTTTTTTGCAAATTTTTGAGTTCACTTTAAATATTACTCGCTAATTTCAAATTACCTCCAGCAACTCTTCAATGGGTAGGGGGTGCTGAAAATCTTCGGGTAACAAAAACTTGAGGTAAGATTAGGAAGTTGCAATGTTGGAAGTTTTTGTGGAAGAGGTACCGATACAGAGTGTGTGAGCAGTAAGGAAAGAGAAAAGTGGATCAATGCTTTCTACAAGGTCGAAGTAAGATGGAGAGGACAAGAAGCTCGATTTGTTGCAGCCAAGGGTAGGCAATATAAGCTGTGGTGATCTGAAAATAATGACGGGATAAAAGGTTTTCGAATTGTGATGAAAGAAGAACTTTGTGGAAAGGTTGTGGAAGTTCGGAGAAAAAATGACAGGATAATGACAATGGTGCTAGTTTTCGAGGAGGAAGTTATGAGAGTCATATCTGCGTATGGGGCCCAATGCCGGTGGGAAGAACAGATTGCGAAAATATCAATTTTATAACAAAATTCTTTGCGAGTGGGAGTTACCAAATTTTGGTATAAAGTTCTTGGTATGAGAGATTTTAACTGACGTGTTGGTAGACGGAGAAATAGTTTTGAGGGTGTACATGGGAAAAATGGACTCGGTGAAAAAGTTGCGGGAGGAAGATCGCTTGAGTTTTGCGATGATAAAGAGTTGGGTGTGGCAAACACATTGTTTGAAAATAAGGGGCAGAGGAAAATAACAAACTGCATAGGTGAAAATGAAACTAAGATTGATTTTGTATTGATAGGTAAAAACAACAGAAAGTATTTAAAATATGTAAAACCGATTCCCTGAGATCTGTTCCGTCAGCTGTTTATGACAGATATAGACAAAAAAAGTTGAAGAAAGTAGGGGAGAGTGGGGCACCACAAGGTACCTTGAGCCAGAGCCCTCCTGAGCTTCGTGGTTTAACTTTTATTCAAAACATAAAGATATAAATGTTGCTCTATTGAATAAGAAGTAAGATACAAATTATCACTACTTATACGTTGAGAACTGGCAGCAGCCGCCCGTTATACCGTGCAAGAAAGAAGGCTTGTGTGCACTACAAAAGTAGTGTGTAAAAGATATCAGCTGGCCAATCGTTTCCAGGCTACATGGGTGAGAATGTAGCGTGTCGCGCCTCGCACTTCATCGAGCTGCCATGCCAAACATCTTTTTGTCTTTTTACATTTTTTTATTAGTTTGCTTTCAGTGGCTTAGCACTTTGCTTCCACTGATGTGTGTGATTCTAGTTGTTTAATGTAAGAGCTGTGTTTGCTAATTTGCGACTTCGTGCGTCCCCAGTTTGACGCCCAGCTCGCGCACCTTTGCTGTTTTACCCTATGATTTTACTGTAATATTAACTGACAAAGTACATACCGTCAGGTTTGTAGCCGCTCGGCTATCTCCGTTTAAAGTACATCGTGCTCCTATAGTTCGCACGCCCGGCGATGTAACCTCATGCCAGGAATCTAGCCTGCATGGCTTTCCGGCAACCTAGCCGTGATATTGCAACGCGTATTGTTATTGTATGCGTCTAAAATCACACACATTTATTTTTCTCGTTTTTATTAGGGCTAGATTATGTTTATTTTTGTCTTCTCTTGGTAGCTCGGTGATCGGCTTGCCTTTCCCGCCATTAGGTTGTTTATCCGTTATTTTTTGTTAATGTGACGTGTGCAGTGCCCTGTTTACATAGAAGTGTGCAGCGACCTAATTCCTGGTGTCGCGTGCAGATTTTGTTACCGACCATGTGGTCGGAGATATTGTGCTCTCTTTCTTCGTCGATCGCCGTGGCGGACGGACGTGTTCTGGTTGTCTGTCATGTTTCTCGTACGTTGTTGATCGTCGTGGCAGAAGGACGTGATTTTTGATTATCTGCCACAGCTTGCGCGAATTGATGGAATAAAATATTGCTGTAGTGCTTTCTTCCTTGTGACTGCCATAGTTCCCAGCAATTGGGATTCAGTCAGCACGTTATTGCTCGAAGGAACTTGTTTCCTACAAGAAGTAAATACGTCCACTTGGAGTACCTTGAGCGAGCTGTTGTGGATAAGCTTGAGCCTGGCTTGTAGTGCCCCACACTCATAAACTGAATAGTGGTGTGGCATCCTCTTTAAATCATAGATAGATTTAATTTGAGCATTTTAATTTTCTGATGTGAAACACCGTTTCGCGCGCTCTTTTGCTGGCAAACAAGTAAGAAACTTATTGAAGAAAGAGCAGCTTAGCTGCGAAGTTATTTTAATTGAGAGCGACTTGAATCAAACAGTTTTTTGCTAGCGTTGTGTTTTAGAGATAATCTCGGAGATTGTACAGTAAATGAGTTGGCCTATTTATTGTTTGGCGGAATGCAAAATTCACCAGAAACCAGTACAGTAGGCAAAGCTACTTTTATTGCAAAGTTCTTTGCATGGATTTACTACATTAAAACTTAATGGATTGCCGAAAAAAGATCTATGTGACGTATAAATCTTTGCAATCTATTCAATGACTTCATTTTTCTCTTTCCAGACGTAATGGTGCGAAATTATAAGCGTAAGTCTGGTAAAGGTGTTTTCGATAGTGGCATTATGCAGAGAGCTGTTTATGAAGTGGTTCAGAATGGTGGCAAGATTCGAACTGTTGCTCGTGACATGCAGGTGGATAGAATGATCCTTACAAGATATGTAAACAAATTCAGAGATGGTCAAATCAACGAACAAAACATCCTGGTTGCAAAACTAAACACAAGACAGGTTAGCATGTTTTCTTTCCTAATTTTATATACTGTAGTAGGCTATTGACTGATATTGTTGTTAGCTTACTCTTTTTGTTCATGCTGTTTGTGATGAAAGCATAATGGCTAAAAGAGAGGAAAAATGAGAACTAACTTTAACTCTTTCTCTAATTCTAATCTCTATCTTACGCAGTCAAACTCTCTGCCTGAATTTAGGATGGAAAAATGATATGGCCACCTTTGTTTACAAAACATGTCAGCTTGTGGTAAATGAGTCCCAAAATCGATCCACCTCTGACATAACTTACAAAGGTGTGCAGAAAACTAAAGGTGTCATCTTCAATCTGTATTGGTAAACACGATAATTTTTTATTTTCAGAGTTTCGCGCGAAATGAAGAAAAATTCCTAGAAGAATACATTCTGATGTGTTCGAAGATTACCATGTGTTACGTTGTGTCAATGTATTTTTTGTTGGTTTATAATTTGTATATACAGTAGTGTCGAACCTACGTTCTGTAATCATTATTCGTTATTTGTTAAATGTGATTGTCCTACTCTCACATGATTTACTCGCTTTGAGCAGCCTACGGCTGCCTTGCTTTGAACCGGCAGATAATCAAAACTTTGAGATGATACTAGTGTTGCTTTCTGGTTGGAAAATCATTCTAAAATTAATTGACTAGTGTAAAAGAGTTTAAGAGGCTTGTGACCGCCTGTAAAAGAAAACTTTTGTAAAACGAATCGAATCAAAGCCAAGAATTGTGTGCTGTCGAATAAAATCGAATAAATAAAATTTAACTGGCGAAGAACAAGATATCGAAGTCAGCAATCGCGTTTACGGAGCTTATGTTTACCAGTCGTGAGCAGGCGCACCGAAAGGAATTAACACCATTGTCTGATTTACCAACAAGTCCAGAAACCTGCTTTTAAATTTGCTGAGAAACAAGGTATCTTATTTCCTCAGTCTTTGAAGAAAAACAAGATAGCAGGAAGAGACTGGATGTATGGATTTATGCAACGCCACCAAAACATTAGTTTGAGGAGTCCAGAGGCTACTAGCGTTGCTAAAGCATGTGGCTTCAACAAGAAGGAGGTGTCTGAATTTTATGATATTTGGAGAAACATCCTTGAGGAAAAAAGTTTGAGGCTTATTTCATATTTAACTACAATGAGACAGGTTCCACCACTGTTCAGAATATGCCAAAGGTTCTTGCTCCAAAGGGCTTGAAGCAAGTGGGACAGAAGGTTGCAATAGAACGAGGAACACTCGTAACAGCTGGATGTTGCGTAAGTGCTTCTGGTCGTTCTCTTCCTTCCGCATTGGTGTTTCCACCTGTCAACTACAAGGCGCATTTTATAAGAGGAACCCAGCAGGGACGCTGGGCCGGGCCAACCAAAGTGGTTGGATGACTACGGAACTTTTTCTGAAAGTCTTGGCACACATCATCAAGCACATAGATTGTACAAAAGAAAAGCCAGCTGTATTGCTGATGGACAATCACGAAAATCATTTAGGTCTGGAAGTTGTGGAAATGGCCCGGTCAACGGATTGTCCATTGTTGCCGTTTCAACCCACTGTTCACATCGTTTGCAACTTCTCCATGTTTTCTTTTATAGCCCGCTAAAATCTTACCATAAAAATGCTGTTGGTGAGTGGAATTTGAGTAATCCAGGCAAGAGAATTTCCATTTATGATATTCTTGCATGTTTTGCAAGGGCATTCAACAAAACTTGCACTCAAGAAAATATCACGTCTGGCTTCCGGAAGAGCGGAACTTTTCCATTAAATTCAGATACGTTTACTGAGGCAGATTTCCTTGCAGCCACTGTCTTCCAACAAGAACCAGAAAAAATGCAAACCAATGTACCAACCACTGAATCATCAGCTTCTGTCCCTGCGAAGATTATTGCAGAAAGCCAAGCAAGCTCGTCTGCCAACAGAGATGTTGATAAAATCATTTCTGACCTTACCGAAATACGACCACTTCCAAAGAGGAAACAAAGTGAATTGAAAGAGGAAACGAGGCTATGCAAAAGTTTTTACAAGCACGCCAGAGAAAAATAAATTAATTAAAAGTCATCAAAAGAGAATAACAAGAAAGCCAAAAGAAAAATAGTAAAGAGAACGAAAGCAACCGATGGAGATGATTCTGTGCTTGATTCGGATGATTCATTTTCAAAACTGGATTCTAATTCTGACGACTATGAGGAGGAGTTTTAAACTGCAAAATCCGAACAAAAAACTAGAAGTTGGTGACTACATAACTGTAAAACTGATGCCAATAAACAGTACGAAAGCCCGGCATTATGTTGCCAACATTGTTGAAAAAAATAAAGATATGAATTATGAAGTACAGTTCTTTAGAAAGTCATCCTAAGTTCCCGGCAAGTTTGTGAAACCAATTGAGCAGGACACTAGTGCAGTGCTTAGGGAAGATAATGTTTTTTGTCTTCCTCCTCCATCGTCAGTAGGTGGCACAAAAGGGATCCAATCGATGCTCAGGTTTCTCGTCAGTCTTGACAAATTCGCGTGTGAATAAAAGTGTTTACAAATACAATTAGGAGAAAACCACTAATATGCTTGAAATTTTGCTGTTGGTTTGTTGTTGTTGTTACAGTTGAGCGTTGTGGCCCATCGTGGATATATTAGATGATCCGTCTGCATTTTATTTCAATGGTGCCAGTACTTTAGCAAGCTTTCTGAGAAGTTGTGTGCTTTTCGCTAATGTGCAACGATAATTAAAATAAAGTAAAATTTCATTGAAATATGTGTGTTAAATGTACTGGCTCATGGTACCCCAAGCCCGGCTCAAGGTACCCCAAGATAGGAGTACCTTGAGCCATTTGAGAAAACATTTTTAAGATGATATTAAACTGGTTTAGAGTAATAACCCATTCTTAAAAATTTACCGAAACAGCACAACATACCATAAGGTGTTCTAAAATTAAAAGTGTTTCAATAGAGCAACACACAAATTGTCTACGTTACAAAAAGTAAAAAGTGGTTCATCGTGCCCCACTCTTCCCCTGCAAAGAATAAACAAAATGTTGGAAGGAGGATTTGGAAGCTGAAGGTAAACAACAAAAAAGAAAGAGTAATGGAATCGGTTGATGTTGATGCCCCCAACAACCATTTCATGGAATACTTTTAAATATGATCTTTTTAAAGGCTTTTGATGAAGTATATAGAAAGAAGAAAGGCAAAAAAATTATGGTAATAAGTGGTGGTGGAATGAGGAGGTGAAGAAGTAATACAACAAAATAAAGTGGCATGTTATATGACGTGCTTGAATGGACCAGAGAAAAACAAGGTTATATACAAGAACGAGAAAAATCAAACAAAAAATGGTTGTTAATTCTATGAGAAAACAAGCTGAAAATGGAATAATCAAAATTAACAAAAAACCAAATTACTTTTGTAAACATGTGAAGTTCTTGAAAAAGATGGTGTAGCGCAACGACAGGCATCCGACTGTGGTCCAAATTAAAATGAGTACATTCCTAGTGACGACTAGTCACTTTTATCTTGATAGCTACCGAAGGTAGATGGCGATTCATATATAAAGCCAAGTGTTGTTGTAGACTTTCTGTTTGTGGTTTGTACTTGAAGTTGCTTAGGTTGCTACACCATTCCCCTCCTCAAACTGTGGACACGTGCGAAAGAACAGAAGAAGTTGCAGAGGTAGCAACATGCCTTCCCCACCAACGTTGAGAGAGTGAGACTGGCCGGGCGAAGTAAGTGAGATTCCCGCCAAGACATCAGTTGGAAGGCGGTCTTGGTGTTAGGGCTGGGCGACTCGACGATGGCTTGTGCTGCTTGACTGAAGACGCGGCCGTCCAATTACATCGGGGGAGATGTAGCTTCTTCGCGGGGTCGCCATTGTAGCGCAAGGATAAGCATCCCACTGTAGTCCAAGTTAAAATGAGTGCACTCCTAGTGGGAACTAGTCACTTCTATCATGATAGCTACTGATCGTAGATGGCGTTCAGTACATAAAGCCAAGTGTTGTTGTTGACTTACTGTTTGTAGTTGAAGTTGCTACACAATTCCCCTCCTCAAGTACGCACAACTAGCGGACACGTGCGAAGGAACGGAGGAGGTTGCTGAGGTAGCAGCATGCCTTCCCGGCCAACGTTGAGAGAGTGAGACTTGCCGGTCGAAATAGGTGAGATTTCTGCTAAGACTTCAATTGGAAGGCGGTCTTGATGTTAGGGCTCGGCGACTCGACGATGACTTGTGCTGCTTGACTGAAGACGCGGCCGTCCAATTACATCGGAGAAGATGTAGCTTCATCACGTCAGGGTCACCATTGTGGCGCAGCGGCAGGCATCTGACTGTAGTCCGAGTTAAAATGAGTGCACTCTAAGTGGCGACTAGTTACTTCTATCATGATAGCTACTGAACGTAGACGGCGTTCCACATATATATATATATATATATATATATATATATATATAAGCCAAGTGTTGTTGGTGACTTTCTATTTGTGGTTTGTAGTTGAAGTTGCTACAATGGGAAGAATATTAAAGGAGTAAAATGTATGAGAAGAAAAGACGAAAAGTTAGGTTTTAGTAAAAAGGAAAAAAAGGATATAGACAAATTTCACGGAGGAGGTCGTGATAAAGAGAATCATTGGAATCATTTGACAGAAACTACTGTGGTGAAGGGACCGATTGAAAATGTTACCCGAGAAGAAATGGTAATAGCAATAAAAGCAATGAAGCCAGGAAAGACTTCGAGAAAAAATTTCAGAACCAGTGAATGCTGATACAATGCAATTTGTTTTGTGCCTGACAAAGGACCGACAGACGCATTGTTTGTTGTGAGGAGAATGCCAGATGAATATGGAGATAAAGAAAGAAAGAAAAAGAAAAATGTGTTCTGTGGATACTGAGAAAGCATTAGATAAAGTTACATGAAAGGTGATGGATTGGTGAGAGGAAGAAAGGCTTACCACAAGTACTTGTACAGTAAGAACGGTGATGAGCCTCTACGAGATATCACGAGGCAAAGACGAAAGTTAGAATGGTATCAGCATTATCTGAAGTAAATTTGATGCAAGCTGGTGTATGTCAAGAATCTGTGCTATTGCCGCTGATTTTCGCAATTGCTGGTGATGAAATCATGAAGAATGCAAGAGAAGGCTTGATGAATGAGTTTTAAATGCAGATGACTTAGTACAGTATTAGTAAGTAAAAGGATGGAGAGTTTGAAATAAAAGGTTTTAGAAATGGGAAGAGGTCTTCGAGAGCAAGGGGCTGAAGATTAACCTCAAAAAGACCAAAGTGATGATGAGTGGTTCGAAAGAAGAAAATAACATTCAAGAAAAGTTGATCCATGAGCCAAGGTCGGCAAAATGGTGATGGCAAATTCAGTGCTGTGCACATAATGTGGGAAACGGGTGCATAGTAAATGAGCAAAAATGAAGAGAGTATTTTTAACTCTGGTAAAAGGTTTGTTTGTGAGAGATGCGTTCAAGCAATAAAAAAAATTGTGGAACCAGAGTTATCATTTTATGATCAAGTAGACTTTTTGAAATGTTTTGGTTATTCGGGGGACAAACTTAGTGCCGGCGGTGGAAGTGAAGCAGCGGTAACAGTAAAAACAAGTATCGGATGGACAAAATTTAGAGAATGTAATGAGTTGTTTCATGAAAGAAAGAACGAACCTATCAGAGTTGGGTCAAGTCGGCCGTGCTATACGTTAGCGTGACATTACGTCTGAATGAGAATGAGATAATGAAGATCTTGTTCAGAAGAGCGTTAGGTTTTGAGGCAGTAAGAAGATAGCGTGGAGCCGAAGACAACATCGAGAAGGGAAATGGTTAAACAAATTGAACAGATTAAATTAAAACAGAAAAATGCCTTCGACAGACCGAAGCGACGCAAAGATGTCTGTTAACTTTCGAGGAGCATCAGGTGAATCCATCCACCTCCGTAAACTGAGACAAAACCGGGTTTAAAGCATCGAACCTCAATCGCTTTTTTTCTTTCTTTCTCTCTTTCTGTTTCTCTCTCTGTTTCTCTCTCTTTCCCTTTTTCTTCTTTTTCTGCAAAGTTTGCTGTTTCAAAACAGAAACACTAAAACAAATCACTCTTCAGTGTTTACTGTAGTTAAAACTGATTGTAAAATTAGAGAACAGTGTGCAACAAAGAATTTCTGAAATTTTGTTTTCTTATATAATATATCCTACAGTGATAAATTGTTTTTAGGCAAACGCAAAACCGCAGCGTCGATTCATATTCTCTGCAAAAAAGAGAAATTGCAAGCTGTTTGTTTATTTTAAATTGTAGTCAAAAGTTTCAGAATCAGTGCTGTGAAATTAATTTTTTAACTAGCCGGCTCTGCAGGCATCGCCCGCAAGTCTCCCATCAGTAATGGCCAGCTGCACAGGCTTCATCCAATGACTAATGTTTTTTGACTCTTCCAACTATCCTTACAAAATCACAAGCACCAGTTTTTGAAAAGGAATCGATTAAACAAAACATCATAGGGAGGTTGAGCAGAGCTGCTCTACTTTTCAAAAGTTTGAGTCTCTGGAAACGCTACGTTTGAACCGTTTGCAGCATACGCGTGCATTGAAACTGGAGTTGCTCAAACTGAAAAAGTCAATGATTTCACAAACGTCTATGTCTTCAGTTGCGTGAAATGTATAAACTCAAATATGTGGGAAAACGCTATAGTGATTGATATGTAATTTTAGGAATAAGGAATAAAAAATTAGGCCCACTATTTGTGTCTTTTTGTTAACTACAAGCCTATTTTTGTGGACTAAAGCCTGTGTTTTCGCGTATGTCGCTTGATCTTGGCATTGTCGCAGCCAGGAAAGTTGCAAACTGACCCGAAGTCAAACACTTTCATTAAGTAAGATATTATAGTAGCAAGGCTCCTATCATTAATGTCGTGGTTAAGATAAGTAGCCGGTTGGGCTGGCGTTACGTAATGGATTAATGGTGAGAATTGTAGTGAAAATTTAATACTTTTTGACATAGGAATTTCTTAATCCAAAATCAAATGTACCGTATTATTTTATTGAGAATTGAGTAGCAAAATATGATGCAGGCTGTGGTTGCGCATAGTCGCTATATTTTCTCAAAGTCTTGGTAGTCCCTCGCGACGTCTTGTTAGTCCTGTTACCAGCATAGGCACACATGGGAACTGGGCTTACTGACAATTGAAACAGTCAATGATTTCACAAGCTTTTGTTCTTTGATTTCGCCAATTGCATGGAAGCACAAATGCAGTTGTGATAGGGCACCAAAGTAATTGCTGTATATTTTCTGAAAAAAGCTATTAACTATTAGACAAATTACTCACAGTTTTTTGTAATTCCAGGCCTACTTGCGCGACTAAACACTTCTGGCTGAGGGTATTGGTTGGTCGTGGCACAATCGCAGCTTGGAAAAGAGAAAACTAAAACCAAAGTCAAGTACTTACAGTTGAGTTATAGCAATAAGTTAGGTTATGGTTTAAGAGTATATGATATATCCTGTACCTTGCCTTATCTCATGGAATACTCTAGGCTCTTGCTATGTAAATACTTTTAATAATCATAAAGAATAAGAAAACTACGGATGCTATACATTGCAGTGTTGCCACAAATAAACAAACAAACTAAGATTTACCATATCCCCCCCCCCCCCCATAGATACAAGACAACATAAACTAACCGGAACATGCGCGAGATATGTACAGTGGAGTGCACTCACTCCATTACAAAGTTATTAAAACGTCTGGGGCGCCGAGACATTCTTCTTGACCGTCGTGGGGAGGCATCTGCCTTTCCATCATAATTCTAATCGAACGCCTGCCGAGTACGACCAGGTCCATCTTCTTCATTACCAAGACCAGGGCCAGGAAAAGGATGTGGTGGTGCTCAGTAGCACATCAGGTCAGTCGTTTGTGAAGGTGGATTTTGTTTTGGCAAATAATTAGCGCTGATTCGAGTTTAATTAGATAACGTTGTTGCGCTTAATGGCATTCCATAACTTGGCCATATCTATCCCACCGTTTTGTGTCAATGTTTAAATACCGTAAACAAACTAAGATATATCACGGAGTATAGTCTAACAACCAGGTTTTTGTTCTGAAGACGAGGATAACGCTTGCGATTCTTGCAACATTTGACATAAAAAATAGGCAATTTGTTTAACCTTGCTGCGCTTCAGTAATGATCTTATGTCTTAGACTCTTAGAGGCTAAGATGAATCAGGCTCGCGACACGACTGCTCAAAAGTATTATAACTTGCCGTTGCGTTACCAAAAAACAAGTTTTTTCGGCTAACTAATATGCTAGTACCAGGGATGTGGAAGCGGAAGCTGGAAGCTGGAAGCGGTCCTTTTTCTGTGGAAGCGGAAGCAGAAGCGCTAAAATTCTACCGCTTCCGCATAGGTTATTTGACTTGAAAAATAACTTGGCGTAAAAGTTTTGTCCATTTCCCAATGTGGATTAAACGGGGAAGTTGCACAGTAAGTCTGAACGACAGTACGATATCAGTAGCGCGATAGAACAAGAAAAAGTATAATTAACATCACATTTTATATCAATTATGGGTAAGAAAAAGATAGTTTGGACAATGAAACGTAGCTAATATAATGATGGTTTGATTAAACATAACTAACCTTGGTTGGGGGGTTGAAAACGTTGAAAAAGGAATTTTTCACGGCGGAAACAGCTTGATCAGTCCACATCAGTGCTCTTCAACAGGGGTTTTGCAAAACATGCAGTTGTGTTCCGTGAGTTTTAAGGGTTCTGTGAGGGGATCACGAAGATTCTTCGTTTATTACTAGTATTCATTTCTTATTTCAGTATAACGGTATTGATTTCTTATTTGTAATGGTGTTCGGTGTATATAAATAGTATTGAAATCTTAGAATAGCAAGTTGCAGATTGTGACGTAATTCTGTTTACAACTTTAGGAACGTCTGAATTTGCTAACTCACTTTGTAACGTAATAGAGCGTCTGCAATTTCAGTTTTGCTGTTGTTGTTGTTACCCGACCCCTTTCCAGGGATGGGCTAATGGCGGAAGACCATGGAGCCCCAGAAGTCGGGAACTACCCAGGGCCTGGGACAGAGGTCGTAGAGAGACAGAAAATTGCCAAAGAGCGAGCGACGCAAAGAGTCCGTAGCTGGACAGTGCAGAATGAGATGAGTGTCCGCAAGCGCTGCAGTAAGGATTCTCGATTCTGCCAATCCTATAGAAATAGGAGCTTAACAGAAGGCTGTGTCCGTTGCAGCGAAGGCGAGAAACAACACAGCGAGCATGACGTAGAAGCACAAGTTACTCGGTGGAAATCGAGGGAACCTGTGTGTCGAAGAATTTAGATGAGACAGTATGTCAGCCGTGTCGTCGTTCGGGGACCCATTGTAGCCTGATAGAACTGGAGAAGAGAGAAAACAGTTTCTGACAGAGATTGAAGTAAAAGGAAAGATGAAGGAGAGAACAGGGTGGCAAGGACAGAGCGAGAGTCAGATAGGAGGAGAAGAGAAGGGAAATGGCAGACTTGTTGGTGTTGCCGAGACCAGCGAAGAGCGTGCAGGATGGTGCAAGCTTTAGCGGAAAAACTTGAGCATACCGGGCCTGCGGAAAAGGAAAGAGTGGCCTCGATGCCACAGAGAGAGCAGTTGGCAAGTATGCCCAACCCGTTTTTGCCAAAAGGGAAAGGAACAGAGCCGTCTGTCCAGAGCACCAGATCGTAAGGAGGGCATTCAGTGTCAGAGAAGTAAAGAGAACACCATCAAAGGAAAGAAACAGAGACGAGTATTCTTCTGCAGAAGGACAGTAAGAGTCAAAGTAAAAAGCAAAGTCATATTAACAAGCTTTCCGAAAATTCAAGGAAGGGAAACGTTCGTTGGGGCGAAAGACCGGAGAAAGAGGGACAGTTAGTAGAATTGGTAAGCGATTAGAACACAGGTTCTGAAGCACCTCCCAGGAGCAAGATAAGGCGAGAGAGAAAAAAAGCAAAGAAGATATCGGGGTAGGAGCGACTGCCAGAGAAGCGATGAAGAAGAGTAGGTATATCAAAGTCATTAAGGGGGAGGAGATCAGAGGAGGTGACCCGATCGAATGAAAGCACCGTTCTACATTCAACACGAGTTCTAATATCTAAATAAAAGAAACACAGAGTAGTTTGGAACAATAAACTCAAGCGAAGTAGGTGAAGTAATTGCAATAAATGAAGGTTTTTGTCCCCTCAAAATGATAAAGTGTAGAAGAAGGCAGGCTACAGACCCACCAAAGTTAAAAAAGTTGTCAACGGTCGTTTTCTCGTTTTTTGTTGGTAGAAGCGGAAGCGATAGGTGTGGAAGCGGAAGCGGAAGCGGTTGAAAAATAACCGCTTCCATATCCCTGGTTAGTACTGTAAAGTATCATTATTATTTATCAGGCAGTATATCAATTGCTTGCTATTGAAACGACAATGTATAACAACTTCAAGCGCAGCTGCTGCCAGCTGCACTGTATTCAGTGTAATCATACCAGACAAGCATTATAACATCAACGAGTTAATTTGAAGTGCTCAAGAAAAAAACCAAACCATGCTTGGAGTGCCTAAAATGCTTCAAAAAACATTTCTGCCGCATTGTCAATTCAGCTTTCATACGAAGAAGAAGAAGACTTCAGCTCAAATTGTTGTAAAATTTATTTCATCGAAAGTGCCTTGTCATTATCTCCCAAAAAGGTTTTCATCGCTTTTGTACGGTGACCACTTTTTGAAAAACATGCATAGAGCAAATGCTGTAATCAAGTATTAATGATGATGTCATCTTATATCCCTGAAAGATTAAATTTATGAAAGTTGGTAAATTTGAAGCTGTTTTTGTTTGAGCAAAACACCGCTTTCCTCCATCGAGAAATACAAATTTTAAAAAGTCATCTTTGATTATGGCGTCCTTACCACACTCCCTCTGAGAAGGTTGATCAATCGTTTTAAGTTTAATGTTGTACCCTTAGTAGCTTTGGAGAAATGAAAACACCCAAAGATACAGAAAGAATTGCGTTTTATGTTACGCAGATGACTGGAAGGTTGATGATCCGATCTCAGCAAAAATATATTGTTAGATTAGGCTTCTTTCGCACATAGCGGTTTTCGCAACCAGAAATAAAACTTCTTACCGATATTTAGAGCAGATTTTGAGACAAGGTGTCGTTGCTTAATAATGAGTGCGAAGAAACCGCCATTCTGTGCTGCATCCAGTATTAAGCAGAGAAACCTTATCTCAAAACCTCCTCTAAATATTGGTAAGAAGTTTTATTTCTGGTTGCAAAAACCGCTATGTGCGGAGGCAGCTAAGCAGTAAATTCTCCATCTGTCTAAAAAATGTGGAAAAGCTAATGCCAACTGTTGTAAAATTAATATCTGCCGACTCTGAAATGCACAAAAAAGTCAGGACCAGATAGGGTTGAACATTTGACTTATCCGATGTGTAAGACTAACACGAGAAAACATTAATTAAAACTTTGAAAATATCCGTTGTGTCAAAATGGATGAAATGTGACATTATTGTGGCAAGACTGATAAATATACAAAGTTGCGAAGCTACTAAAATTAGTCTTGAAATAATGGCGCTTGCCTTAAATCAAAATGAGCTATTATTTTATGAATAAAATACAAATTTGCCAAAATACACTAGGCATGTGGAGAAAGGCCACAATACGGTAAGCAGCAAGATCCTGAACTGAAAAGGAGTCTTACATAATGCAGTGAACCAAAAACATTTCATGATACCATATATTTCATAGAAATACATTTATTTTCTACCTTATAGTGAGACACCTGGCTCTGGGAGGATGCAGCTAGTTCATAAAACCCAGCGCAGTAGTAGGTGGTTGCAGGTCTCAGACAAGCCAGAAGGTGGTGATTTGTCATAGCAGATCTGCATTTGAATTTTATTATCTTTGTGTAAGAAAATCCAAATTCACACTGGTAGTTGATCTAAAGCAGGTTGTTACATAAAAAGCCCATCTTCTTATAAACTGGCTCACCAACTCATGAGCACAATTGATTCCGAACAGCTGTTCGTAAGCTGAATTGTTTGCAAGTCCTTTAAATGGTAATTTTGGCCTATCATTAGCAATTATGGGTATCAAATACCCCTATATATATGTATATGGTATAGAAAGAAAGCCAAGACCTAGGAGATGTAGTATTAAATGAAGATAATTAATGGAAAAATACCAACATCAATAGAAAATAATAACAAAGGGGAAGAGCAACGAAAGGGAAAAAGGCATTCGTCATCAATTTATATTTTCCGGCCACATACCAAGAAGTTTTTCCATCTCTCCTATGCATTTGCCTCTCTTTTTTGATATGATAGTGGATGCCATTGGTACAGAACTCTTCACATGTTTCATGATACAATCCTTGCCCTTATAAATCGTTCCTGTGGTTGACCAATTCATGCCATAGGTACGTGCTACATTAGCCATATTTTCGCCACTATCCAATTTCTTTATGATGGCTATCGTTAAAACTGCTCAAAGTTTCCTGCCACTAGCACTATCATCACTTGCCTTACGCTTTTTGCCACTGTCACTAGCACTAGCACTTGATTTATCAGCCATGGTAACGCATAAAAAAGTTTCTGTAAAGTACTCAGTCAACAAATATACAAAATAAATATATACCAGTCAGCTCATGTTCGTATTTTCGATTGTTTGCAACTCAGCTGTTCGTAAGCTGGGAAGCCAGTGGATGGAATAGGCCTACTTCTCTTCGAGCAACAGTTCCCAAATCTCTTTTCTTTCAGCCGATTACCAGGATTTTATTTGTATTTTATTTTAAACGAAGAGTGTTTTATTTGCATTGCAGTTGTGTACTGCTGAAAGAGTGCTTTCATTTGGGATGCCGTGTCCTCAACATCTATATCTGTGGCAAATAGGAAACACATGTGTGTGGAAACAGACTCTACTGATGCTAAGACAGTAAAACGTTTGTCAAATTCCGGTAACTTGCTTTTCACCTTCTAAGTGTACCGTGCATTAGAGAGCTGTTTAGTGGTTTTGCTCTGACGCACAAGCTTTGAGTTTGTGTACTGGAAGTAGCGCAGATCCTGGCGTTGCAGCTTGATTGAGAGCAGCTGTAGCTTGCGTTCAAATGAGTTCACAGAGCTGATCATGGTAATTATATTTTTCTCTTTTTCCTGCAACTTTGAATTCAGTTCATTTAGCAGGCAGTAAGGAAAGCCAAATTAAAGAGCTACTGTTCAATCCTCAAGCTGTACATATTCTGCATCTTTAAACTGCTTGAGAAACTTTTTTTTTCAGGCAACAGCTCGTTGAATCTTTTCCAAAAATCTACCTCTGCTCAACCACTTCACATCTGTATGGACCAACAGGTTTGTGTGCTCTGCCTCAGCCTCTTTCATGTGAGCGCGAAAAAGTCTCATCTGTCGGCTCCTTGTCCAAATTGAATAATCGATCTTCTTGGCAATATCCATCACCTCTTTCATATTTAATACTTTCCCACATAAAGCTTTTTAATGTATGATGCAGTTAAAATGAATAAAGGTTGAAAGAAAGTCATTCTGTATGCAGAGAGCGATAAACTCATTACTACTGTCCACTATAGCGGGTGCCCCATCAGTTGTAATGGAAATAAACTTAACGAGTGGCAGCTAGGTCTTGTTGGCGAACTCCACAAATACTTGGAATATGTCTTCACTCCGTGTATGTCTTTTAAGTGGTAACATGCGCAGTAACTTCTCTTTTGCATTCATACTATCAAACACCATCCTTATGAAAATACACAGGTGCGCCACATCTACAGAGCTTGTTGACTCATCAAACTGAAGCGAAAAACACTCGCTCCTAGCAATATCTCTCTGCAACCGAGCGGCGAGGTTCTCCTCCATTCTTTCACATTGTTTTGTCATCGTATTTCTTGACAGCTGAATGTCTTTGATTGCTAACATGATTTCATCCTTAATTGTTTTTAGAATTCACAAACAGTGAATCGGCAGCTTCCATTAATGCTTCCTTGACCATTTCTCCATCTTGAAATAATTTCTTATGCTCGGCAAGAACATGGCAAACTAGATATGATGCTGTCTTAGCTGCCTTGCCTCTTGTTTTTTGAACTGGTAAAAATAGACTGCTGTGTTGCTAGTTACGATAACGATTTCTTTAACTTTTTTTTCTTAACTCACTTTGAGCAGGAAAATCCTTCTCGTACCTTTTATGAATGGCTGTGAAATGTCCTTCAAGGTTACCCTCGTCGGAAGCGAGATGCTGGCATGACAGATGAGGCACACACGTTTGAATTTGGATATGACAAAAAAATAATCCTCCTCCCATTCTTTGTGAAAGTGCTAGATTTTCCGTCGTTTCGAATGTGTCCCAGCACTCCTTTTTGGGTTTATATTTTTATCCAAAGCTAGAAAAATGAGATCCACTACCCTAGTAGAAAGCTGCCACCAATGATGTAGCTAACAGTATCCTGGTTGCCAGCTTGAAAATACAAAAAAAGGCCAAATGCAAGCCCAAAAATTTGGCAAACCAGAGCAGGACTGATAACTTTTTACGACTATGTGTACACACACGGGGCATATTGTTGTGACGTCAACAGTGTTTCGGAAAACTAGATCAAGGAGATATCTCGCTGGTCGATTTGGATCTGAATGAATACCAAGCAAACAGTTCATGGAGGATAGATCTACATAAAGTTGAGGATTCAACTTTAAGTTTAGCAAACCCTTATAGATGCAAAAAAATCAATCGCGATCGACTAGCAAGCATTTGAAGTTCGACCGGTAGACATCGATCGACTGGTTAGGCACCTCTGTTTGAGACCAATGATCATAAAACTACAACTAGTTTTATAGGCATTATTTTAACTGTAAGGCAAAGTCTTTCAACAAGTAATTCCGCATTTTCCATTTCTCCGTTATGCCCAAAATCGGCAAGTTGCAATCCGAATCATATCACTGGAATTAGGTTTATGAGTAATGGGTTGTTGTCTTTTAAATGAGTCATTTACAAGTTGAGGTAAATGTAAACAGAGTGATTGAATATTAATTTTTTATACTAACCTGACGCTAATCTAGAACTTAACGTTTTTTGAACGACAGATTGATTATTTTTTATGCTAAGAAGAAATAAGTTGTTTAGCAACTATAACGGTTACTTGGTAACAGTGTTTCTCCAACATTTGCAGTACTCAATTTGTTATATTTTTATTATTAAGCAAATAAATATTAAAAAAAGTTTTAGATTTGACTTTTGAAAAAAATTTACTCTTGGCCCATTAGCCCAGCTAAATTAAGTCCGGTCAAAAGTTTTATGTAGTTTTTATTCATCTAGTGTCATTAAAATAGTATATTGAAAAAGTAAACATCACTTTAATGATGATTGTTTGTTTAGTTCTGTTACGCCATTTTAAGTTTGCTATACTTGGCTTGTTATTTGTAGATTTTATTACCAGTGTACTGTATGTTACAGTAGATCACACAATTTTTAACATCACTTAGTATAGGTATCAATTCATGTTTAACTGAAAAGATAAACAAGTACATTTTATAAACCTTAGAGTTCATGCAGCTTTTAAGACACTGAACAGTACAGTCATGAACAGTTTCTATTCCTTTTTCTTAAAACAGTTTTCTCTTAAAATATGAACAGTTTCTCTTAAAAGCTGAAATTCGAATTGATTAACAAGTGTAACCAGTAAATGTCTTGCAGTTCAGTAGAATGGAAAAGTGTTTGATACAATTTGTCACGCCAGTAAAATTTAAATGTGTTAAAAGTGGTAAGTGCTGCCAAAACTATGCACGGAGATCCAGATTAACAAAAATTAATGCTAAGATATGGAATAACTAAATCATGGAAATTCTTATATAATAAAATATGGAAAATAGTAATTCCAGAAATACAGAAAAATTACCAATTAAAAAAGTATGGAAATTGCACTAATTAAAAAATTTACAGAAATCCTACAACAAATCTGTCCACCAACTTTTCAAGATATATTAATTAACTCAATTGAATTGTTTGATTTTATTCAATTAGATGGCTTTATTTGTAGTTTTTTATCTTTTCTGTAAATTTTTTTAATTTTGAAGTAGCTTTGTCTCCTTAGTTGGTAGTTTTTGGCAATTCAGTAATTCCATATTTTCATATTAATTCTTTTATTTTCATCATATAATAGTTCTATATTTTAGAACAAATTGTTGTAATTCAGCCACTTCATATTTTGGTTGGGTAAAAAATTTTATATTGTCAAGTTAGAGTGTTGCTATTTAGTACAGTCCTGAAGTATACATACTATAGGCAGCTTGTATACTGTTTTCAGTATAATACCTACCCACAGAGATGCATTTACTTCATGTGATTTAAAGATCACAGATGAAATTGCTTAATTGCATGTGCCTGGTCAGAATGCCAAGTATTATTGATTTTACAGTCACTGATGTACATTTATTTGTTATATGGGATGTTTAAAGTGAAAGCTGATCACTTAGGTTGATTGATATACTGTTGGTACCAAAATATTTTTTTCAATTTTAGATTTGATGTACAAAGTTTAGCTTATGTAATTTGTCACATATTATTTCAACAATTAGGCCATGTACATGGCTGAAAGAAGATTAACCAAGTCAATTGGTTCTGTATAATTTGCTTTAAAAAACCCAATGGCTGCTTTTGAGAAGAAAAGTGGTCCTGACCTGGATTTATTTGTCGGACGCTCATGGTCAGATTGGCAGAATGCAGTCGAGTCAGATCATGGTAGATAATAAGTTTTAGATGTATCAAGCTTCTACGTATATATCTCAGATTAACACATTGATTGCTGATCGTGCACATCTGCTGGTCATTTATGTCATAAAAAACCCATGCTTGGTATCTGGGACAAGAACAGGAAGTTGCTGGCAGCAGAAAACATGCTGTTTTGATGAGAATTTTGGTAAAATTTTAGAACCATTTGCATTACCAGGGTTTTTTTAAGGCATTTTAGGGACCCGAATCAGGTCAGAGAGTTATGTCTATGTAATAGAGTGCAAAACACATCTAATCATTTTTAAATAGTCAAATATTTTTAGGTCCTCATTGAGCACCTAACATTTTCCTTAAAAAAAACCTGACATTACTGTTGCCTAGCTCTAGTCTTGTGCTTGACACCTGAGATCAGACAAGCTAATCTAGCTTTAACCCTTTTGAGACTAATGGTACATATGTGTACCACAGACACTGTTTCTATCTAAGACAGACAAAACTGTACGTTCTTTGTTCATTTAGCTTCATCAGCTTGATGGCAATGGGTGGCAATTCAATGTAGATATGTCAACTTTATTTTAAGTAATATGCCATTAAGTTTTCATTCTGTAAATGTATTCATTTGCCAGCATAAGTCTGTTGATACACATCTGTACCCGCACCTTCAGTTGAATATGCCTAGTGGTACATTTATGTACCAGACCCATTTCCTCCAAAATCTATTTTTTTCAAAGTTTGCATAAAATTTTCTTAAAAATGATCCTCTAGAACACAGATAAAAACTTTTGTTTGGCGGTTTTGACAACAAAAAAAACTTGCCTCGAAAGGGTTAACTTAAACTGTTTTAAACAACTTGATTTGATTTTAGAATAATGACAATAAAAGTGAATTTTTTGAACAAATACTGCTTTCTGTTGTTTAAAATTTTATAGCAGTGGATGTATATGGTAACTATAGTTAAACTGCACAAATGACTACCAATGTAGCACCAGCTTTACTCAAGTAGAGAAGTGGCATAATTTTAAAAAATGTTCTAACTCATTTTTTATTGATTTTTTTAAAAGTGTGGTTTGATATTTTTTGTTGCTAATGATTTTTTATTTAGATTTAACTAACGAAGAAAAGAAATCATCAAAGCAGAACAAAGAAGTTGCAAGATTGAAAAGACAAGGTAACTAAAACAGCCAACATAATGCAAAATTTTTGTTTCATTGTAGAGAAAGCTTGTCCAAATAAAATAAATATATGATCCCAACTTTTTTAAATTTAACATTGCAGTTTACCTTGATTTTAATTTTTATCATGCATCAAACCATGATTCCTTAGTGTTCTTTCAAATGAAAGTAAGCTAAAACTGAAACTTTTCAAAAAATCAACTTTTGAAATGCTTACAAAAATACTGAAGTTTCTTTTAAATCTAATTCAGCATATGTTCAAAATTTGTAATTTTTTGTCTCAAATACTCTCAATAATTGTTGGCATAAAGCTAGTTAGTGGTAATTTGAATTATCAATTAGTAGTTATCAATTACATTGCATTAAAACTAATGTTCCTTTTAAATGCCTTTCCACCACTTTTTTATTTTACTTTTACACATCAACCAAGTAAATACAGTGCTAAAGAGTAGCTGAAAATTCCAATCAATTTTCTGACAGGGCTAATAGCTTGACATTGGACACAACAAGCAAACTTACTCACTTTTTGTACACACTATTTATTTTGTGCTAAGTGGCATGAAGGAAAGATTTTAGTATTAATTTTTCAAGTTGTTTGATATAAATTGACAAGAATTAAACTGACAATGTCAAACTATAAGCTTTGTCAAAAAATTGATTGGAACAATGTTATGGGAATATAAAAATTAACTTTATTGGTTTTATAAAAATTTCAACCCTAATACACTCAAGTGGGTTGCTAGCAGGGAGGCGCATAGTCAAATAATTTACTATTTCAAATTATTCTGAAACGTCAAAACTTATTCTAGAACAAAAGGAAAAACAATCTAATGTTAATAGTGAAAAGAACACTGAATCACATCTTTTAGTATAAGAAAGATTTAATGCACTTACTTAATAAGGTGGCATTTCACCCCACTTTAACAAATGAAACATGCCATGATTTTCATTATTTAAATTACAGTGACTGACTCTTGCAACAAAGCACAATTATTTTTTCTATGCGTTTTCCACTCAATCTGAATCGCAAGTTGTGTTAATCATGGGGCAAAGCAGTTTTGTTTTGAATTCATATACTCAATAAAAATTCTGCTTTGGATGATTTGAGGTATGAGGATTCTACAGTATATACCAAAATGTTCATTCCCAGTTGCTGGTGACCCTCACAAAATATAAACAGCTAGTATAATCCATACCAAATTAGTGCTTCTCAACTGGCGGGCACTATGCATTTCAAAATGATTTCATAAAGTCGATTTCCAACAAAAAGCTTTTCCATGGCCAACATTGGCAAAAATCACTTTCATAAAGTTGAGCTCCAGAAAAGGTCTCCAAAACCAGTGTCAGTAAAAAGTGGATTGCAGGCTGAGAATGATTGGGAAGCACTGTGCTAAATGCTCTGCTTTTTTGAGTAATTTAAGCCAAAAACATACACTTTATTTCAAAAAATTTGTAGGGCTGCCAGTTATCAAGTTAGGTAGGTTAGTAATGCAATATTTCATTGAAAGGTCATATTATAAAAGGTGCTTAGTTCCTCAAAAGTAAGGTTATTTGCTAGATAAATGTATTAAAAATATAGAACCAATTAGTAATAGTTGTTTGGTAAAAATGAGGTAAATGATTTAACTATAGAGAGCACATAAGCTTAACAATCACTAGTTTGTAGCCCACTGTTATGATTGAATCTTATCTATTGTTGGTGTGATGATGATACTAATGATGGCAGTTCTCATATTGCAGTAAATGATTTTGAGCCTGGTAAAGTAGAATGATGCAAGTCTACTAATGAGAGCTTATTTAAAGAGCAATCACATATTTGCAATTGTTGATGGCATGGTGACCCATTCTGATTACACTGCAGAACAATAGCAAGCCTTTTTCTTACAAGCATAATAGTGGCTGTGGTGTGCACCTTGCCCTGCATCTTGTAAAGTAGTGCTTGTCAGCCAGGTGTATAGTACACCCCGAAGTGTACCAGACTTGAACAAAGGTGTACAAACATGATAGCATATACAGAGGTGTGCCAGTTTGTGAACAGCATTTGATTTACTTGATGATGTGTTGAATTTTTGATCATATTTTTGATGGTTGGCAATATTAATTTTGAGCGTGTTTGCCTAGTTGGTGGTCACGACCCTAAGTAGAGTTGTCTGTGGTTTTAAAAAATTTGATCCAAAAAAAGTTTATCCATTTATCTGTGAATGAAAATTCAAAAGTCAAAACTTTGATTAAATTGACAGAGTCGACAATACTTGCACACTTAAATGACGATTTCCAGACAACACTTGTAGTGGGGCCTGCAGGACCGGCAGCTTCTTTTAACCGTTATCGCTTGATTTTTTGTTTAATTTTAATAGCTGTATAAGTTTTGGATGCTTTGGGGCAGAAAAAATTAGACACAAAGAGTTTTCGAAAACATATCCTTTTCGGGGGCAAAATAGAATGGCAGCATTTGTTGCCATTGATCTGCAATTCAGTCAAGAATGCACAATTTTTCGTTTTTGAAAGAAATTTTATTGAATATCAAGAAACACATGCAACTCATATACAGAAGTTCTCGTTTTGAATGATGATAGACTTTGAAGCAAATTACAGGGTAAAGGGTGACATCACACTTAAAACACTTTTATGAGTACCTCTTCTACACTTCCTGCCTCTGGAATATTGGGATAGAAGTGGCTCAGGCCATTGATCAACTGTATCATAGCAAACTATGCTATTTTCCATTGGCATAAAAGAAGTTTTACCTATCAAGCGCTTTGAAGTACCAAATTGGTTCAGTACTTGCTGGACCATTTCTCACTGAAAGTCGAACGAAGTAATAAAAGCATTTTGTACAGTTCTGTATAAGAGCCAGCTATTTGATATAAATGCATTTACTGACCAAGAAAAAAATGGCCACTATCACTTCTTGCTTTGAATGAAGATTCCTTAATTTGCAACAAACTAGTCAAATAAGTTCACCCCACCCATGCTGCAGTTGTATTCATGAACTATTGCTGGCATGGTGACATCAATTTGCTTTTTCTCATTTCTCAGTCATCATTTCTCATTTTCTGCACTGAACGCGCAGTTGGTGGCAACAGAAGCAACTGCATTTTCATACCATCCCACAATAACGTTATTACCATCACTAGCATAAGATGATGATCCTCATCCCCATTGAATCCTTTCTTCTTTTGAAGTAAAGCGTTGCCACATCTGTATGCCCTAATAGTTTCTGTTCTACCAATTCTGTTGGGAAATGTTTTTTTGTCTGCTTTCTTTTGTTTTGTTTGGGGGGAAAGATCTCACTTTCACCCACACATTATCTGTAGCAGCAAGATTTTCAGCAGATACTTGTGCTTTCGAATTTAATATCCATCTTGGAAAATGAGTAAAATCACCAATAACTTTATCACTTGCATTATCAGAAACCTTATCAATGTCTCCGTCTTTTGGACAAAAAATGGGTTTTCCTATCTTAGCAGAATTATTAAAAGGATTGCTTAGAGCTTGGTCATCTTCTACAGCAGTTAAAACTTCATTTAAAAAAGATCTGTCAAACAAAACAATTGTACGTTACCACTACGCCTTTTATTTATCCTTTTAGCTTATAATGAATCTTATGATAGGTATTATGGATTTAATACTGTGGTTGAGAAACAGATTGGGACTGGTGATAACACTCACCAGAATTTGCCCACTCAAAGAATCAAACCCCAAATCTATATCATGCCTCATGTTTATGCTTACATCTAACGCTTGCCCACTGGACTTTGTACACTAAGGCAGTATACATATGCAAAATTTCAATATGTAAACTTTTAAGTACATAATCAGTAAATGGCAGATAATCTCAACTCTGCCATTATTACAGCTCAGTGGCAACATATGATGCCAATGTCACAAAAAAGTAAATAAGTTACAAAAAAACTTAAATTTTGCAAAATTGTTCACTCATGACAATATAGAGTAAACGACATAACTTAATTTTATTAAAATTCGATAGCATGTGACCTTCAAAACTTGCCTCAATTTTCCTGCCATTTCCTTTCAAACGAAGGCAAGCACTTCCTACAACTTTTTGCAATGAATTGAAGAACTATAAGTCTTTCAATCGAAATGATATTTTCACCCAGTTGTTGTTGTTGTTGTTGGCTACCCGACCCCTTCCAAGTATTGGGGGCATGGCAGAAGGCCATGGAGCCCCAGAAGCCGGGCAACTCTTTAGGGTCTGGACCAGAGTTTGTAAAGAGAGAGAGAGTCGCCAAAGAGTGAGCGGCATAAAGAGTCCGTAGCTGGACAGTGCAGAATGAGATGAGAGGTGTCCTGGGACAAGTGTCCACAGGCGCTGCAGGAAGGATTCTCAATTCTGCCAATCCTAGAGAGATAAGAACCTAAGAGAAGGCTGTGTCTGTTGCAGCAAAGATGAGAGAGGACACAGCGAGCATGATGAGGGAGCACAAGTTCCTCCGTGGAAATCGAGGGAACCTGTGTGTCAAGATACTTCGATGAGACAGTATGCCTCCAGTCTGAGAAAAGACAAGAGTGGATACGAGAGATGAGAGGAGAGAGACTACAAGGGATTGCACAGGGCACAAGTAGCGCTCCCTGTCTGGCCAGCTCATCAGCTGTGTCATTCCCTGGGAGAAACAAGTGTCCAGGGACCCATTGTAGTCTGATAGAACAGGAGAAGAGAGAAAACAGTTCCTGCCAGATCTGCCACAAAGTTTGAGATGAGAGGAAAGATGGAGGAGAGGACAGGGTGGCAAGGACAGAACGAGAGTCACACAGGAGGAGAAGAGAAGAGTAACGGCAGACTTGTTGGTGCTGCTGAGACCAGCAAAGAGCATGCTGAATGGTGCAGGTTTTAGCGAAAAAACTTAAACATACTACTGGGCCTGCCAAAAAGGAAAGAGTGGCCTCAGTGCCACATAAAGAGCAATTGGCAAGAACGCCGGAGCTGCCCTTGCCAAGAGGAAAAGGAACAGAGCTGTCTGTCCAGAGCACCAGATTATGAGGGGGAGAGAGTCAAGGTGGTTGAGAGCTGCACCTTCGTGAGTGAGAGGGGGATCAGAGCAAGAGCATGGAGAGGAAAGGGTGGACTCCACAGTGAACAAAGGAAGATTCCATGGAGGAAAGGGAGGGCATGCAAGAAGAGCCTTCCTAGAACAAGTAGAAGGAAGCATGAGCGGATGAGTGGATGCAAAAGCTCTCCAGGACGATCTGCAGAGTCTTGGTTTTACTTCTAGTTTGGCCAAACCTGAAATAGGAAACGAGGTTGGGAGATGAAGGCCCGGTCATAAGAGAAAAGAGAGAAATGAGTCAGAGTGGCTCGTAGAAGAGGTAAAGAAGCCTCAGTGAGTAGTAGAGGGATAGGGGAGGACAAGAGGCAGCCAGTGATGGCGCGACTGGCTGCTCGATGGAGGCGTTCCTATTTGGTGAAATTGGTAGTGCTTAGGAAAGGAAACCATCTGGGTGAAGCGTAAGTGAGAATGGGCCGAAGAAAAGATTTATACAGAAGAGAGAGGGACTCCTTAGAGGGGCCCCATGAGGAAGCAGAGATACAGCGTAAGGCCTTGAGACATGGGAAAAACTTGGCCTTCAGCAAAGATACAGGCTTAGAAAAAAAGAGAGTGCAGTCAAAGGTGACCCCAAGAAAAGTTGGAGTGGGATTGAAACAAAGGTAGGAGCCGAGAAAAAGCAGGGTAGGCTGGAGGTTAGCCTGGTGGATATCACTGAAAAGAAGGAGGCCTCACATTTGCTCGGATTGAAAGGAAGGCACCAGTACTCAGATCAGCACTCCAATCGAAACAGAACTCCTTGTGTGGCCTCCACTGCGGTGGGGACCAAGGGGGAGGAAGACCAAATGGCCAGATCGTCAGCATAAAGAGAGCAGCTGACAGAAGAAGGCAGAGAAGCTGGAAGATCATTAATGTAGAGAGAGAAAAATACAGGGCCAAGAACGGATCATTGCGGAACACCTTGACAGACTAAAAAGGAGCAGCTTTTGTGAGTTTGAAAACCCACACAAGCGTGCTTATCACAAAGGAAAGATTGAGTCCAACAAGCAAAGCAAAGAGGGAGACCAGTCGAATTAAGTTTGTGGAAAAGGGCGGGATGCCAGACAGAGTCTAAAGCTTTACAGAAATGAATAGTAGAGAGGATCGTCTGAGAGCCCAGCCTGGGTTTGTTAAACCCATCCAAAATGGACTGAGAAAGGAACAGAATTTGATCGAGTGTAGACCTCCAGGGCGGAAACCGGCCTGGCAAGGAGAGAGAATGGAATTAGATTCCAGAAAGAAGAGAAGACAAGATAGAATGATGCATTCAAACAGCTTTGAGATGCAGGAGGTGAGAGAGATAGGCCAGAAGGAAGCTGGAGAATCGAGAGGGTTTCTCATCTTGTGTATGGGAATAATAGAAGATGTCTTCCAGATGGAAGGAAAGGAATGTGAAGACCAGGAAAGATTGAAGATGTGAAGAAGAAAATCCATGCCAGAGCGAGGAAGATGCTTTAGCATGGGATAGGCAACTTTGTCTGGGCCAGTGGCAGTGGAGGAGGAAAGGTTGGAGGCAGCCACATGAAATTCAGCGAAAGAGAAAGGAAAGCAAAAGAACAAGTGAGACTCCCCAGGGCACGTGGCCCAGTGGAGCTCAGAGAGGCAGCCTCTGGTTCTGCTACACAGGGCCTTTGGCTGAGAAACATAAAAGTGGGATTTCAGGCAAGCAGCATAGACCGAAGCCAATTCCCTGGGAGAAGAGTAGGTAGGAAAGTCAGGAGATGAGGAAGACAAGGAAGGAGAGCCAGCAATAAAGCAAAGGAGAGAATGCACAGATTCAGGGCCAGACCTAGGTGAAAGAGAAGAGCAAGTCATCTGCCATGCCTCAGCCTTGGCCTTGGAAATGACTGACGAGGCACGTCGAGAAGCGGAGATGTAAGCCTGGTGATCTTCATCACTCCTGTGAGCTTACGTCTTTCACTAACCACTTCTTCCACCTCAGCAGACCATCAGGCTTTAGGAGGGCGTTTGATGCAGCCGAAAGGAATGGAAGATTTGGCTGCATTCAGTTCCAGAGAGGTAAAGAGAGCAGCAGCAGAGAAAACAAAAAGAGATGAGTATTCCTCTGCAGAGGGACAGTGAGAGTCAAAGTTGGAGGCAAAGCCATCCCAGCAAGCTTTCTGAAAATTGAAGGAAGGGGGATGCTTGTTGGGGCAAAAGACCGGAGAGAGAGGGACGGATAGAAGAATTGGTAGATGCTCAGAACTCAGGTCATGAAGCACCTCCCAGGAGCAAGAAAGACAACAGAAAAGGGAGCAAAGGAGATGTCAGGAGAGGAGCGACTGCCAGAGGAGTGATGGAGAAGGGTGGGTGTGTCAGGGTCATTGAGGGGGAGGAGGTCAAAAGAGATGACCCAGTCAAATACTTCCTCCCGGTGGGGGTCAGAAGTACCTCTTTCACCCTAGTCGCTTGCATTGTTGCAGCATTCATTCACACCAACTAATCTGAAATACATTGTTTACATAGTAACACATAAACAAAAATGCTGCTAGTAGTCAAATAGCAACAGATGTTGCCATTGGGTTGTATTGGGTTGAAAAGGTCTGTGACTGCAAAAAGATTGAAAACCACTGCCTTGAAAGAATGAAGTTTTTAAATAGAAAACTTTTTCTAGAATCAGCTTATAAATGAGCAGCAGCTATCACATAACATCCTGTTCAAACTTTGTTTTACGTCTGCATTTCATTTAAACATGACTTAGGTGCACAGAATTTTTATAAGCTGAAACAGGGTGTACCACTACGACAAAGATTGACAAGCACTGCTTTAACAGATCCCCTCACAACATTAGGCACACACATGAAAGTTTTTCAGTTAATAGTCAACCACAATTTAGGATGAAAGGTAAGAATTTCCGCATTTTATTGATATGCTTAATTACAGCATGCTGTGATATGTCTTTTCAATGATACTATATTTTCGTATGTCAAGCTTTTTTACGTGAAATTTAGAATTTTGTTGAAAAAGTGTCACATTTGCCACAGATGGTGTACTAATTGCTTGTTTAATGCACTCTTACTGCAATTAAATTGGAAAATAATTTTATAGTTGCGAGTGATATCGTTAGGTAATAGTGAATTGCAAAAACTTTTGGCACTTGAAGGTTAACTTAAAAATATTGTACTGATACAATCAGAAATAGGCAGTGCGATTGCATTGTGAGTGCTGATACTGCTACCAGCAGTAAATTTGAAAATGAGTGCCATTAACAAATTACTTTTCTTACAACAACTTTGGTGTATTTGCCAGTAATTTAGTTTTTGCGTTTTTTTATTTTTTTAACAATACATATTGACATAATTTCAGTGCAGTATTAATGCAAAAAGAAAGAAGAAAGCACTACAAAATAGTATAGTCATTAAAATAGACCACTGCAAAAATAGTTGCTTGCAACGCTTTCTCATTGCCCTTTTGTCATTTGATAAAGATCAAAAAAATATAAATTTGTACCAGTATCAAAAAGGCCTACTGTAATTTGCTACTTTTTGAAATGAGTATTGGTACCAAGCTGTTTTTGAATGCAAGTATTTATTACTGTGTTGGCTCATTTTGAAAGTACCGATCGCCACTTGTGATTGCCACAAACATCTTGCTGTGCCTGCTTGTGGCTCAAACTGTGCCCGCTCTTTGAAATCATTTATTAGTTGGACTTTGGAACAGATCTGTGGGATATACCTCATTGAAGATATTTCACTTTTAAAACAAAATCATGAGTTAATCTATTGTTATTGTTGTGGACAAAGACCTTTATTTCCCTGTATAAATCAACCTTATATTGCACTTTTTTGAAGCAAAACACCTAATTTTTAAATTAGATTGTCATCACCGTCTTTGACGGCATATAGGATGCGCTGGCATTAAAGACACACCCCCATTTCAGCAGGTCAGATTTAGGAAAAAAGTTTTAGTGTAATCAAGCATGAATTGTTGAAAGCAATATATCATTACAGCACACAAGCAGAAAACATTGCTGTATAAAAGCAAGTTGGCAGTAAAGACAGGCAACAGGAATAAGCAGGACTTCTCAGTAGTATTGTAGTGAAACATTACAAATGTATCCAAAAATCACCTTAATCAAAGCAGAAAACATTGCTCCATAGCCTAAAAGCAAGCTTGCAATACAGACTGCATAAAGCAAGCAGAATCCATTTTATGAAGTAAAAAATCACGATAGTAACAGAACTAAAATAAAGTAAGAAATATACAGAATTCATGTTATAAAAGCAAGCTGCCACTACACTTGAACATAAGGCAAAAGATATCTTCATCATCTTTAAAACCAGAAAAGTTCGTCATCTTCATCATTACTGGTGGGATCACTGTTATCAAATTATGCCTAATCTTTTGGGCCATCAACGGTACTGCAGATGGCACCTTTGTTAAAGACTTCACAATGATTTCAGGCCAAATGTCATCCTAAGATTTCTTCACCCACTTACGCACCCTTGGGCAAAGGTAGGCTGCTTCATTCTTCCTGCAGGTGTGAGGTCATGAAGCAGGCTGGGTCATCTACTTGTTCCAATGTTCATGCATGTTTTGCTTAAATGGCCTATTCATAGACACATCAAAAGGCTGCAGTTGGTTTGTCAGTCCACCAGGAAAGACAGCTAACCGGGTTTTCAGTTCTACCTTTTTTTAATGGCTGCAGTTCTCTGTGCTCTAAACTGATCCCAAACCAGAAGAGGAGGTCTTTTTACAGTCCACCAGGATGCCTCAACCGCATATTTTGTAATCACAATGCTACTTTCTTGGCCTCGTGAATTGTCATTTTGGTAGAAACACTTTTCCTAAATTTCTCTTATTTGCCACCCATGTTTTGGTGTCCACCTCAAGTTCCAGCCGATGTAGGGCTGGGCAATGAAGTTTATATTTACATTTCTTTGCGTTCTGTTTTTAGTCTGCTTGCTGTCGCCAGACGTGTATCATGTTTTCCCTAGGTGGGGGCCTAAAAGTTCTTGCTGCTTCTTTGTTGCCACGGTCCTTGGCGTAATCTACTTTTTGTAGCTTGTAGGAGATTGTGTAGCTCAATCTTTTTCCTTCTGTTGCCATAATGGTGAGGGTGTTTGTGTGATCAGGTGAGTTTTGTCATGGTCATGAACTTGTCATACCAAGATGTCCAATCTATATGCCCTCCAATTATACAAACTGCTAACATTCATAGGAATTCTATAGTTTTTCATTTTTACCATAAAGATTCATTTTGCTAGTACCATAATTATGGCAGTATTAATACCAGCGATATAATGTTGCATTGAGTAGGGTAGGTAGAAGTTCTGATCATGAGAATTACATCGTTTTACTCCTCACCATCAGATGGCATCAAGTCAGGGTTCTGATCCGCTAATATTTACAAATATGCATCACAGCCTGACAGATTGGATTACTTTCATTATTTACAATAAAATGTCATTTTGCAAGTAATTAATAGTATTAATACCAGCAATAAAGTGGTGATGCATGGAGTTAAGAAGTACTGATCACAAGCTAGGTTACTGATCGGCATGGAGAAGATGAGCCAAGGGAAGGTCTCAACTTTGTATATTAGATGCAGGGCAGTTTTTGGAGCAAAAATTTAAAAAAAAGTGCATCTGATATGCCATCAAGTACTGTATATTTTGTCGCTTTAGTTTGGTATTGTCGTTATGTGACAAAGTTGCCATGCCGCCCATCAGAAGAATATTTGTTTGTTGTGACCCCTGCACTATTTTAATTGGAGCTGTCCTTCCGTTGACTTACATTACAGAGGCAGTAAAACTAAGCATTGTACTAATGTGCAGACTTGTTTGGAAGTTATCAAGTTTCAACATTCTACCCGAATTGCTTAGTATTGATGGTGCTTAGATGTTTAGATAAGTTTATTATTAGGTGCAATCTGCCAAATAGGGGAAATCATTGTAAACTCTATTCTGAAGGGCATGGCAACACAATTACCATGAGGTATAAACGCATGATCATTCTAATTTTGATGCCATGAAGCAGCACTGATGTGTACTTGATCAAATAGCAGCTCATAGCCAAACACTTTTTCATTGCAATACCATGTTACTCTAATTTTCTGTAGTGGCTAGGTCCTGACGAAACGCAATACTGGTTCACTTGATAAAGTTATTTTTATTGCTTTCTGTACAAAAGGTTTGTTTTTAGACTTTGGCTTGTTTGGTTTTTGTCCTGCAAAAGATGATTTCTACCTTGTTATTTGTGGACAGTGTCATCGACCAGTAAAGCCCCAAGCATTTTGCTATCATGTTGGTAAGTGGATGATTACAGCACAAAAGTTTGGACCAACAAATTCCAAAATTTTCAGTCATTCAGTAAACATTTGCTATTTTGAGTAGATCATAAGTACTGACTAAACGATACCCCTGTTCCTCTTTGAACTACTATTTCGTACATGCACAATGATCATAGAATTCACTTTAATATAGCAGTAGAATAGTGTAGAGGTAAAAAATTATCATGCTGTGCGATACACTACACAGTTTCTGAGGCTTGACATGAGTGACGTAGCATGTAAATTTGTGATAACATCTGATATTTTGAAGACATAAACTGAAATCACTTAACTTTATCGGTTAGTTTTTGTGTTGAATTAAACTAGTGGTATAAAATAATCGTGCTCGTAATATAATCACGAACAGTAAAAGAAAACAAATATGCTCCATATGATAGGCAAGATTTATTGAAAAATCGCAAGCCCTTCGGCAGGTGAACTGGCTACCTTCAATGAGATATTTCTGTATATGCCCTGCTGACAGTGGCTGGTTAGGCTACTGCAGTGTTGTCTGATTTATATTGCATTGTTTTATGACAAAGGATAACTAGTACTTACACCAGCTATGAGACATGTTGATATCAGGTTCCCTTATGCAAGCATGTCTATGATTCTGAATTCAATCGATATATCAACCAGACTCCTGAATTTAATTAAAGATCACAAACTTCGTGCACGACGCACGTAGTTAAAGGATGATCTTGTTTTATTTGTGTTTCTATGCTTTATGTTTATTCAGAAAAATACCACAAAGATAAGAACAAAACAACATCATTTGGTCATAAATCCAGCAGCGTTGCTGACCGATCATCTCTCTTTTCAACTCTCTCTGCTGAACGATCACACAGTGCGTCTCCAGTACTAAGTGATACCAGTACTGCTGCCTCTACAAGTTAGTATTTTGAAGTTTGTAAGTGCCAATACCTGTGATGACAGCCAAGTTAATTGTAATTATTTAGTAATCTACATCCCATTTTCAAGGGCTTCACAATTGAGAAATGTGAAATATATTTTCAGCAGAAATGTCCACAACATTGAATTTGCGATTTATTTTAACCGTTTCATCTCCCTTCTGTTGATTCAAGTTTGCACTTGAATTGGTGCTTTAATCAATTTTGTACTTCAAATCCACCAAGAAACTACAAAACTTTTGTTGAATTGAAGCCAAAAACCACTAATTACTACCCGTTTTGAAGGTTCACAATCAATTTTTAGTTAAGAAGTTTTCCCTTTTTAAGTTGATACATTGAGAGCTCACTGTATGTTTCTAAGGTTTTTTTTAACAATCCTAAATCAATATTATCAGGTTTGCAGGCCCTCATTATGTTATTAGGTCTATACCGTTTATTTGTCTTAATTCAAGCTGTTTTCTAGAGTACACACATTTTGCTTCAAAAGCAAAAACCAGTTCTCAAGGAAAGGCATCACCTTTGACGCATGTAAACTGCAAGGGTACTACATCCAAGAAGAGGTTGAACAATGATCTGAGTGATTCACCTTCAAAAGTAAAGCAGATGCGACTCGATAAAGATCCTTCGACACTTGTTCAAAAGAAGCCTCCAAAATTGAAATTAGCCCCGACAAAACCACTCTCTGACAATCATCAGCATTCTAGTATAAGTCCGGAAACTCGTTCTTCAAACCAGCCACCTGCTAAACCCAGCTTGCGTTTAAAATTATCCCTTCCAGAACATTCTAGAAAATCAGATCTATCTACCACGTTATCAAATGGGCCTGTTGTCGTTTTAGAAAAATCTCCTATTCTCGAACCGGCCAAAGTTTACAGTCAATTTCAGGCTCTCAATTCCGAAAATTCGAGCTCAACTTCATTTACTTTAGCGAGGCAGCACAGTCATAATACAAATTCAAAACATGATGTCAAAATACCAGACCACAATTTCAAGCCAGTTCATTCAAGTGGAAAATCTTCTATGGTACAACATCATGATAAAGTTGCCAAGTCAAAAAAGAACTCGGTAGTAAAAGGTACGTTTAATCAATGCTGACGTGTTTGTTACTAGCTGTGGTAGTCAGCAAGGTGAAAGTTTAAAACGTTTAGTTGATTATTATTCAGGAGGCCACTTGCAGCTGCACGAAAAGCTGAAATGATTTTAGTTGCATGTGTACCCATAATATCTTAATAGGCTTTTGAAGCGTCTAATCGTATGTTCTGTTTTAGCTCGAGATTATGATCCGAATAAGCATTGTGGCGTGTGGATTGAAACTGAGAAATCTCATTGTGCTCGTTCACTGACCTGTAAAGTCCATGCTAGAAGTAGCAAGAGGAAAGTTTCAGGTAATGTTCTGTCCGGCCATCAATGCTAAATATTAATGTTGCAGCTACCATGTTGTCGTTAGAACAGTTATTTATAGAAGCGTTCAAAGTGCTTTCTTAATAAATGCAAAATTTAGCCCAAAAGTTGGTGGTTAGAGGGAAACCACATCACAATGGTCAAATTTTGAATAGCATAACAGTTGCTGGTGCTTTATGGTAATTTTCGGAATGCGGTTCTAGCTGTGGCAGTTTTTTTTGTAGTTTGTACTGTCTTCTGGGATTAATAGGCGCCAGTTGGGGTATACCTTTTTTCTTACTTTGTGAGCCTACAAGCTGTACTTCAGTTTAGCCAACAAACTGCGTTGTGTTACTAACAATATTCAAAACTACTGTTTTCTATTTCCATTATTACACGCTTTGTGCAATGCATGGAATTTCCAATAATAGCAATTATCATCTTTACTTTCTTCGCTGATTTGGCCTAATTTAATGGACTTAAAATCGATTGATATCTTTCTCTACTTTTTCAAGCAGCGTTTTTAGGTGTCATCTGTTTGCGTAAGTGTTATTGCGACAGATATATTGTCTCACATTTTGAGAGCCACCTATACTTGTCTGTATGCAGGTACCTTTGCTTGTGTTTTTGGAAGAACACCTAACGGTATTCCTCTACCTTCATGAGGCAAAACAGGTGGTGAGGCCGAGCAGTGTAGGCTGACACACTTTCATAAAAAGCTTGAGCTCATATGCATGTATATATATATAAACTGACCTAGAACCAGTGTATGTTATCCGAACGATGGCAATGGGATTGCGCAACCCACTGTCTGATTGCGCAATCAAAAGGCTGGGCGTCTCCCTTTCAATGGTTTCAGCTTTGTGCATTGCTCCATCTTGGGTCAAAGTGACCCCGAATTTGTAGTTCTGTGTGAAGCAAGCTTTATACATTTGGAGAAGTAACCTTCTGAAGTTTAGTTTTCTTTTATGTAGAAAGTGACTTACAACGAGGTAGTAGCAACTTTTTGCGCCATGGTTAGTCTATAACTAGGAGAGAGAATTTTTGGGTGTGGACTTCATGTCATTCGATGGGCGTAATTTTTTTGTTAATGTCCGATATTGAGATGCATGGATATAGGCTGATTTGGGATTTAGTTGGTTGATTTTGATCTGAATTTTTGGCGTTCTGGTACGTGCAAGCATATAAACTGAAATTTTGCTGTATTTGCGTTTCATGTCCTCTGTGCAAAAGTCATGTATATAGTTAATTAGCTCAATATCACATTTCCTAATTTTGGAATGCGTGGTTACACATCATTAGAGCCGATCCCGTTCTCGGAAAAAATTGATTAATTTGCGATAGATTAGCCAATTTCAAAAACTTTCGGTCTTGGTGTACAATGGTGTATTTCTTTTTTGTTCTGTTTCACACTTCACCTTCTCTCTAATTTAATAATTCTGCTAACCAGCACTAAGCTGGCAATACCAAATGATAGCAAAATTTTGGCAGAAGCTGACAAGTTTTTTTGAGCAAATGTTTCCTAGGTTCTTGTGTATACATATAGCCGGCTGGTGGTGCAGAACTTTCAGAGATGTTCAACCAGATGCTTACAACTGTTACATCTTTATATCAGTGGACCGCGTCGAGCGGGAAGAACTAGACTCCCTATTGGCTGTGTTGGATTAAGGATTTTAGGAGCCTGAGGCAAGAATTCATGAGGGACTCCCTAATTGCCCTAGTTCTCGATAAAGAACCCCCATTTTTGGAGATTACCAATATTTTAAAGGGTTGAAAAAGCTTATGGGACATGTCTGGAAAGGGGGGCCAGAAGCTGCTGCCTTACTTGCCTCACTCTAAATTCACCACTGGCAATTGAGAAGTGTAACACAAAAAGCTTTTAGCAATGCTTTTTGCTAAGCTATTTTATAGGTCTGGCACAAACCAGAATCAATCTGTGTAAGCCAGTAAATTAGTATGTTTCCCATTAATAACGGTTAAATATACCCTTGCTGTTTTTATTTCTCCACTTATTCACTGGTGTATGTTGAAGTAGCTTTTCAATTTCATTTTATAATCATGTTTTCTAGGTCGTTCCAAACCGTTTGATGAACTGAAGATTGAGCATTTACAAAAGAAGCACAAAATTAAAGACAAACTGGATGCAGCGAGCCACAGACCTGTATCACGGCATAACTCAGATTGTAAGTGCTTGCCGCAACAGCTATTCTCTTCAAGCCAATACCTATTAAAGAATTGCTTTGGTGGGAGGAGAAAGCTAAACAGATGTAGTATTTCTACTGCTAGGCTTTTAAGAGTTGGAAGCTGACGGTTCTTTTAAAAAGGAAGGTTTTACATGTATTGGCGAATTTTGACGCCTTCTTCATTTTGTTCTACAACCAGTCACTGCCAATCTTAACTTACAACTCATTAAAAATACATATAAAAGTTTATTCAGTTTTATTTTTGGATTCACTTTTTGACTTGTTATTGAGTATGTCAGCGAGGTAACAAAGACTAGCTGCCAACGTAAAGCGAAGCGGTTGGTCATTAACCGCGCGCCTGGTTTGCTGCGGCACGTGTGCGAGTAATGGAATCAGCAAGTAGATTAGCATACTATTGCATGATAGCCTTCCTACATCGCAGGCGTCACGCTGATCCATTTAGTCGGACAAGATGGTTTGTCAGGTTCAGAGGAGAGATTTGCCACTTTTGTAATCTTTATCCTTTGCCATGGAGCTCCAAGTTTTTTGGTGATGTTGTGTTTGGTATTGTCGTAGTGAAATGAAATAAAGACTACTACTGCTACCTCCGTGCCATTAAATGTAACAGTGTAGAGATTTGCTCGGAACACCAAACAACACGACTTGCATAGTGCCGGTCACTTGAATTCATTTGAGTTTATTGTTACAGCTTCGGAAAAGTCGGGTTTGGAACGAAAGACTTCAAATTCGTCGGAGCAGGCTGGTGGCAAATTGGTGACCTCGAGCTCATCGCTACCTAACACCACCAAGGTTTTTCCGTCCACTACACCAAAGGCCAAGCAGACAATGCAGTTGTTTCCCAGGTACTGTGGAACATGTTCGCCATGGGCTGCAAACAGTTTTACTGTTTTGGCCACCACATAGTTTTCCAATCGTAAAATGTCATGAAATACCTCTTCAGCCGCTCTTGTTTTACCGGTCAGCAGCTCCCTGTTTTTTCAGTCATTTCCTGTGTACTCTGTGCTGAAGTATTTTAAAAGTCTTGTTTGGGAAAACTGTTCTTTAAAATGGTTGCGAAAACAATCCCTTTAGAAGTATTTTGAATCCGAGAATAAAAGATAGAATAATTTTTAATATTTACTGTTAAAGCAGGTCCATGGCACTGTAAACATGTTGATATGTTTCGATTCATTATCTTTTCGAATTTCAATCTTGAATTTTCTATTTGTTCGATTGCAGTGAATTTCAATTTCAACGTCTTTAAACTGATATTGTGCTTCCATTTGAATGTGATTTATTTTGGTTTATGTAATTCATTCATTCACGCGTATGAGCTCATGCTCTGTTTGCATGTCTTTCGTCAGACTGGGCCACCACGACGGGTAGACTGCTTGGCCTCACCATCTGTCTGCCACATGAAGACGGAGGCATCCCGTTAAGTGTCTTGCCCAAGGACACAACAAGCAAGCTTGCCGGCTTGTTCTCCACACTATCCCTTATGTGTTGAGCGCCAAGCAGGGAAGCTGTGAATACCATTTTTTAAAGTCTTTTGGTATGACTCCACAAGGGAAATGAACCCCAAGTCTACCGACTGCGAAGCGGACGCTCTAACCACTACACCACCGCGCCGGTGTTTATGTAATGAACCGAACCGAACTCAACATGTTAGTAGTACTATGAGCTCTTGTTTTTTCGGAAAACATTTCAAATCGATTTTGAAATTGAAGATTATAACTACAGCTCTTTTTATGATGGGGGACTGCGTGGGTAGATCATCCAGATGTTGCATTACAACCAAACAAAGCTGATAAGAACATGCTGATTTGGTTAAGGAAACCATCAGTTGTAAATGCTTATCGTAAACTGTTGGCTTCACAGTGAACGAGGAGAACCGCCACCAGTGGGCAGCAGGCAGCCAACACCACCTCTTACTGCAGTGTTTTTTAACTGGGGTCCATGAAAAATTTTCCAATAGTCTGCAACACCTTCACGTCTTAAGAGTTAAAGACTGACTTCTCAGGCCTTCTCCATAAAAGCAGTTGTCATCATAAAAATAGAAACAAATGGGACCCCAATGCAAAATACTTCTTATAAAAACGAAGTCATTGAAAAGCTCATTACCATGTAAATGAGCGAATGGGCGCTGGTAAGGGACCTTCATTAATTCAGGCCAAGCGAAAAAGGTTCACCTCTCACCAGATTAAAGGTTCAAAAACCTTTGCTTTGGGACATGTGTTCTAACTTGACGAAGCACTGAGGCTGGAAATGGAATATCTTGTGGTACCAAATTTAATTTTATTGTGAACGTTCTTTACACGTTACATATGGCGGTGCATTTAAAGAGTATTTATTTTTGTTTAGGTCCAATTCTATATGTTGGGTTGATCTGTGGCAGGATTCGTCTCGTTTAGAGGAATCAATCAAAGATGCGAATCAAATTTATGCTTCAAAACATCCAGTGCCTCTTATGGTGAGATACCTTTAGTTGCTAAGTATTTCTTTATAAATACTTGAAGTTGAAATTGCTGTGTTGTGCCTTCATATTCCAAAACTGCTGATGCAGCAGGTTTGACAGAGCGCCGTGCTTAAACGGTTGAGTGTCAAAAATCGGCAACGTTGCTACTGGACGATACTTCTTCCGCTACCCTAAATATTCTGGGTCTGCTTTTAAATGTTACCTGCACATCCTAAATGTAAAGCACCTCTAGATATCACGTAATGCAAATTATATCTGTAAGTGATTTACTGTGGCATGGTCGAGGTCCAAATACAAAATCGATTTTTTCACTTTTAGAAGAGAATGTGCAGTTCTCTATTAGGCCTTAACCTTAACTGTTATGGTTAGCAATCACATTAAATGTTCTTTACCTTTGTCATGAGAGGCTTGCAATAAAGGTCAACGCTTCGAGGCGCTAAGGGAGGTACGAGTTCAATGCCTGCGTGGTTACTGGGTTGCTGTTTCTTTGGGGAGGACAGTGTGCGGCAGTCTTCCTTGCTTGAGGCGGAAATGTCCTGTGCTGGAAAAACTGGCTGGTTTAAAATTCTTTGTGCCTCTGAAAAAATTTTTCAGTGCTGTGCAGGGAAATTCTGATGAGCCAGTTGGTCAACGATCCCACTGCAAAGCGGTTGTGTTATTTGGACAAAATATTAATGCATTTCGATGGGCAGAGAAATAATCGAGATTGTAAAACAGTGGTCATGGTACATGGCTGGTCGCCAGCTAGTGTTTCATTGTTTATACCAACATAACTCGAAGAAAAATGCTAATTCTTTTTTAGGTTTGCAATTTTGGTGCTCGCAAAATGCCGTCGAACCACCTGTGCTTCAATCGAAAAACTGATTACCAATGGAACGTGATGTCGAGTGTTAGTAGTTCTTCGCGGAAGCAAAATTACACCAATGTGGTTGAGACTGGGAGAACTTCAGCGCATTTTACTTCCATTCCTCCTGTTTCTGCTCCCTTCGTGACCTCATTAAAGACTGAAAAAGAAGCGATTTTGCGCCCCCGTGCCCTGTTTGGGTGCTCAACAAGTCATGCGGCCCCCACCTATGCAAGGACAAAAATTGCTCCTGTATTCCCGCTGCGGAAAATGTTTTATCAAAACCAAAGACTTCGATCTACCAGCGTTCCAAACAGCTTGTATGCTCGCAGTAACGCAAGAGCTCTTGAAATTCAGCGCCGTCGAAGCATGATTGTATCCAAACCGATTCCTTCCTCCAGTTCCATACGTGTTTCAATGCCATTGGACCATCGATTGTCACGTGATTTGTCGTCAGCCAGGCCTGGCTCCGACATAGTTCCGTCCAACGCGACGCAAGGTGGTCTGACGTTGACGCAAACAAACGAACGCTGTAACGTAGCCTTCAGCCAAGCGTGCAGTTTCCAGCCAATCAAAACGAACCATGATGTCAAAGTCTTCTCTTTACCGGTATACTTCCAACTTTTTAGTTCTATTTTAAAGCAATGATTCTTAATCTTCACAAGCGCGCTGAACCCCTGCCTTATTCTCCAAATTTTAATCGACCCCTAAAGTGCCAAATCCGGCAGGGTCGTTGAGAGCCTAACCCGGGCTCAGTATTAAAGTTAGGTAGTTTTGTTGGGCACTTTTTTATGTGGAGATTAACCTTCTAAAATTCTCTCTATTTCTTTTTTGTCAAGTTGAAGACTTTTTTGTGGAGATCTGCGTTTTGAAAGCGAGTGTTTTACCGTGATGTTTTTCTCTAGTTGTCGAACTTTTTTGAAATTTTGAAAGCGATTGTATAACCCAATGCTGTGACGTATCGAACCCTTGTTTATGAACCACTGTTCGTAAGCGAGTTCATTGACCACCGTGGCTTAGAAGACATCGTGGTCAATCAGGATGAAGTGCTGTTTGGTTAGTGTGGAGATGTTGTTTTTATTCCTCCTCTTTTTTGGGAAGGAGGCACGGCATGAAACAGTTTTCCAGATTCATACCGCAAGCTTAATTAAATTAAGCGAAGGAAACCGGCATTCTATTTGGAACCAGTCATGAATGCAAATTACGGAGTGATAGCGCCATCACCAAGTCGAACTTCCATTGGCGGGACCCAAAAGTGTCTCACGACAGGTCGGGTGACCAGCTAATTTTTCTACCCGGTAAACCACGGGAAGTAGTGATTGAATGGTAAATTAGTCTTGCGTTCAAGTCTCACGGTGACTGCGTAGTCGTGCTCTTGTCTTGAGTTCGCGCTTTACAATGATTTTCTATGCTGGGGGAAACCTGAAAACGCAAATAGAACCACCTCTTTTTCATGTTTTGCAGGCTAGGCTTGTTGATTTTGTGTGTCTTCAACTAACCACTCGCTGTCGATTCAAGCGTTTTACGGGAGCAACACAGCTTTTTAAATTTGTGACACTCTTGACGAATAGTAATAGCGTTTTAATGGAGCTTCGAGCTTCAGGCCTTTTATGTAGAAGTCAGGAACAGTTGTCATTACGTCACTGCGGTTGTAACGAGCAGTAAATTTATTGAAAGTACCATTCGGAAATTCAAACGGAATGGTGAAACTCGGAAACTTCGAAGTGGTCCGTATGACAAATTGCTTTCTGCTTAGCGCTTCTGTCATTGCCTTGTGAGTCTGGAGAGAAAAATGCTGTCAATAGAAGTAGTACCGTACACGTGTTTGTTACTGGACGTGCACTACAGCCGCTTTCTAACACCTTGTACCTCTCGTTCTTTATTACACTGGCAGTAGTTTTGACAAGAGCAAAAAAATTGAATGGGAGTCTGCAGTGGAAGACTTAGTGTGAAGCAAGTGAGACACTTTGTTTTTGGGGGACCCCTTTATGGTTTTACAAATTGTCGTAAAACTTGGATCTTTGGAAAAACATCCTTATTTCCTTTTATGTATGCCATTCTGAAATTTCTAAGGTTGAAATTGAAGGCACTTTGACGTGATTTTTATGTTGTCAAGAAAATTATTGCAGCGTAATTGATTAGTCAGAGATGCAATGACTTTAATATAGCTTTGAAAAAAGCTATTTCAGCCATAAGCTTTTTATGACGCTCTCATCAGTGGCGTAATCGCATCAAAAGGGAAGATCTAGAGTGAGTAAGTGTTTTATGCGATTACTTTGGAAGATCTCAACCACACAGATCGTGCAAACAAAACAACACCAAACCGGACTGTGACTCTGCCATTGGTCAGCAACTTTTAGAAAATGATCAATGTGCATTAAACTATGACAACAAGCGGGTTTTCAATCCTCGCCACAGCACGCAGCTCTTTCCATCTTAATCTCTTAGAGGCTGCTTGTATCAAGACCCGGAGCCCGGTCTTATGCAGACAGAAAGAGTTTGTTTTCACGACTTTCCTATTTGGCCTCTTACTGTACTTTCGCTACCATTACGAAATCTTTCTTTGGCGTGCTTTGCTATACTAGCGCTGTCATTGGCTTGTGTTGATTTGCCTAACTTCCAAATTTATCACGTAATAACTTACTCTAGATCTTCCCTTTTGACTCGATACTGCCACTGATGAGAGCGTCACGAAAAGGTTATGGCTCAAACAGCTGTCAAAGCTATATTAAAATTCTGTATCACCAACAAGATTTTTAATGACTTTAGTTTGGTCATTAGTTTAAATTTGATGTGTGTCATCTTACTAATACCTCGAGTTCACTTTTCTCAAAATGTAACTCAAGCTAATACATTCACCCAGTCTTTGAACTTCATTTTTTTTTAAAGTTTTGCCAGTAGGCTTGACATCATCAGTATAAACCCCGTTTGGGTTCTGCCTCAGGAACTGCAGTCCAACTGGCGTAGCTGGCTGGAAAACCATCGGCACTATGGGCTCCCTTATGAAATCTTGCCTCGGGCTCCTAAATTCCCAATTGGTGGTCCGTCCACTACAGCTCAACTTATTATTAGCTTTGGTACTGATTCATAATGCCTTTTTCTATACCAGCGTGTTTTTATGCTTCGATTTCCTAAATGTTTCATAACCTACTACCTTTTCGCAGAGTGAACACTAAATTATTCTTTTAATTTCGCCAACACGAATCTATGCTTTTTTTTCTACCTACTGACTAGGCTCAGTTTTGCTTATGGCTTTGTGGTGCCCACTCTTTCTTTTCTTCGGAGAAGAAGCAAGGCTTAAAACGATTACCCTGGTCCACTTTACAAACCCAATCAAGATGAGGCTGGCTTTGAGAAAATGGCTAATTGAGGACCTAATCACAATCAATTGTCATTTATTCTAGGGAGATACGGTTTCGGTCAAAAAGGAATTGCCAACTTTAAATGGACTTTCCAGTGATGTCTTCACTCGTAATTTACCTCAGCCTACTGCAGATGATTTATTGCTTGAAGATTATATTTTTAATGATGACCCTACACCTTCTGAAAGTATTCAGCTAAATCAAGTTCAGCTTCCTAGAGGTGAGTGACAGTTTTCTGCATTTAAACAACTGTAACTTGCCCCAGTATGTCCAATGATACTTTGATAGCTAGTTGTGTATCAGCTTTATTGAGTTGGAATAGAGAAGCTGTTTGAGTGTTTACCCAGCAAATCATGAAAATGACGTGTGCACCTACTAATCGAAGTTCGCCTTGCTTGTGGGGCAACCGGTTTTGCACATATATTTGTGACTGGTATAAGGTGGACTACCGCTTTCGCCTAGCCTTGATTGCTTATGTTGTTTGAACCTGGAAAAATGTTTTACATCGTGTCTTCGATTCAAGAAAAAGAAGTTGGTTAACAGGTTGTGTAACCGCGCTGTTCTTTTAGGAAAACATCTCACGGCAATCGACCTTCTTCAACTATCATAAAGAATAGGCCATGGGTCTGATTGGAAAATACCCCCTAACTTATTACGACAGCATATTTTACAAATTCTACTGACGCCCAATCATTAAATAACCTTTTATCCTGCTTGCCAATGTCCCTCTAAACCTAGTAGCAACTAAACCTTTCGACCTTACTCGGTTCATATGGACGGAAGCGAGTAATTATTGTCTGTTTTCATTGCTTGCTGGGTTATGGGGATGCTTGCGATAAAAGTAAATGAGCGAAGTTTGCGGTTTCTTTTATAGCGCTGCAGTAATTTTTTTTCTGCTATAGGTCACTTAACTAGGCGATCGCAAGACGCCATCATCTCGAACAACCTCAACCCGTCTGAAGCGCATACGTCATCTGACGTCACTTCTAATTCCAACCAATTGCAAGAGCTGCTCAGCGGAGTTCAGAAATCTTCAAATCAAGCTTTTACGAACCGACACTTTCGTCCGTCCAAGACCTCAAGTTCAAGCATTGGCCCAAACAAAAGCTATGGTCCCAATTCTGGCATGGACGATAATTGGCACCCTAACATCTTGAGTTTTCTTGGATCAGAAAATGATAATATAAGAGAGAACAATTTTATGAATTTTTCAAAAGAGCCGTCCAATATTGGTGAGGTAAGTAACACGTGACCATATATGCCTTATTACCTGAATTTTTGTTACCCCTTCGAGTCCTATTAGAGATATTATATGATGGGAGCTTATGAAGTAATAAAAGGTTTCTTCAAAGAAGTACTTATTTTACACATTTTAAGGTGGTTTAAGCCTCAAGTTCTTCGTTAGAAATATGACCTTGGTCACCTCACTGCTATTATTTTATGCGTTTTTCGTTCGCCACTTTAAAGTTGGTTTCAGAAGCATTGAAATGTTGTTTTGCCAAATGCTTTTAGGTCCGGCGGAAAAAGCTTTATGCCGTTACTGATCGATGCGACACGATAAGTTTTACGTAAAATAGCTTTTTCAAATATCTGTACCACCAGTATAACGCATGTGCTGTTTAGCAGAGATACATTTACTATAATTTACACACTGTTTCAAGCGATTTAGGCTCCTGTGCTCTTGGGAATGGCATTTAAACGAACATCGCAATGCATCGCAGCATCATATTTTGCGTGTTGCGTTCGGTATAAATAGTTCTATCAAAACAAAGTCAGGCTTTTATCGAAGTTTTTCAAACATCGCAGCCCAGCACTGCACAAATTTATTCTGAGTAATGTGCTAGGTTTAAATATAAAGTTTTACGGAAACAATGTGTTTCAATAAAGAATAAACGTAAGTAGCCTAACGCCTCTGTTTGAGAGGCATGAGTGCCAAGAGTCTTCTGTTTTATGCAACTCGACCTTGTTTGATTTATGTTTTAATGAAAATTTGTTGTCTGTGTTTATAAATCTTACGCAGTTGTGAGGTCGGTTTTTACTTGCATACTCCATAAGTCTGGTCTAAAATATTTCTCTTTTAATTTGTTAACTATGCGATCATTGCCAAAAGTGCTTTGGCTAAATGAAGCAAATAAATTACTTCAGGTGACGCTTATCAAGTGTGTAGGTCAAAAATCTGCTTTAAAAGCTGAACCATGCGATTTTTGAGATTAAAAGAAGTCGTTTAGCCAGATTTGGTGCTAAAAGCAGCATTCCTTCTAACATCGCGGGCTGCAGCCAAGCGAAACCAGTTACCGGTCAAAACAAGCAAAACTTTCATCAGTGTGCTCTGTTATGGCAATTTCCGGATTATAGAAGTAAAGCCACACAAATTAGTACAACTTATTTAAAGCGGAGTTTGTCGAACTTTTTTGAATCTATGACCAAATTGAAGCCGATTAAGCTTGGCTAGAATAAACTAAGGTTTCCGCCTGGCTTTTAAATTAATTTTGGAATTGTGGACAGAGCAACAAAATAGATGGTATTTGCAAGACGTAAAGCATCGAGGCCAAATGTAATTTTGGAAATTGGTCCAGCGACACTAGCGCGTAAACTCTTTAAACTGCTGTCCAAACATTTTTTAAATCAGAGCCCTGTTGCGTAGCCGCTTCTACCAACTTTCTTCAAAAAAATATCAATCAACTTTTACGTGAATTTTAATCTATCCCATTAATGGGCATAACCCTTGACCTAGCTTGTTGCGCGTGCGCGTAGAGATTTTGTGGAAAGACCTTTTGGTAAATTACAATACTGCGAGCCGATTTCAACCGAGGAATTCCTCCATTTACTGTTTCTGCAAAAACCTAATACTTTTAATCAGTGAAGATAACGTAGTCAAGTGTAATTGATTAGATTCATGTTATTCTGCGATATATCATAAAACATGCCACTATAAAAATGTTTTAGAGGTTTTAAGATCTTTCAGGCGTGCAACCCGGATTTTTGAGGGAGAAAGGAAAGTTTAACTAAAGATATATAACATTTATTGCATAAAATGTTTGGTCGCAACTTACAAAAATAAGATAAAATTTGTAAAATTCGAAGATGGAGAAGCAATGATTCGAAAGCTGCGCAAAAACCGTTACTTTTTCGGAAACTGCTTTATATTGGAATCAAGTTGTATCACTTTGGAGGGCACTAGGTTTCAACTTCCGTCCTGAGTTTTTTTTTTGTAATCTGCTTAACTTCCATACAACTTTAATTACTGCTAAGTTGTTTCACATTTTGGTCGTAACATGGCGAAAAGGGAGCTTGTGCTACCTTTTCTAATTGCACCGCTCAGTTTTTATGTGATCAATTGGTGTTGCGATTTTCTGTAAACGAATTATTGGCACTTTTTCACTCGTTTTGAGTATCGTTTGATGAAGGAACGGTACTTCAAAACTGAGAAGAAAGTATATAATGTGTGTTAAATTAATGAAATGTATCAGAAGTGTTTGTTGCTGTTAAAACGATGCAAAAACTGTTATTTTCATGTGCAGCCTTACTTTCAATCTGTTTTTTTCACTTGATATCACTTCAGATATCAACTGGGTTGTTGAAGCAGCACTTTTCGATGCTTGTTTAATGTTATCGGGAAGGAGTTGAGCGGGCCAGACTATGATGCCGATTGCTAACGCCTTCAGATCATTTACGAAATGATATTTTCAGCTCTTAGACTGACGAAAAGGTAATTTGATCATAGCGCTTTGCGAGGCGATGATTATCAATTGTTGCTGCTGGTAGCTCCGGTACTCCATGTCACGGTAAAAAATTTAATGCTATTTGCTTGGGGGGTTGTATGTAAATTAGCAGCAAAACGATTGAGAGAGAGAGATCAAATTCTTTTATCAGTCTTGCCTAAGTGTTATTTTTTCAAGGTTATTCTACTAGTGATTAGTGAAAGCCAATGGTATTGGTGGCTTGATTGCATTACGTGTTAACATTTTTGTACGCCATTTACATATAGAGTACTGGACGTTGCACAAGTTCTTTATTCACGAGTTTTAGTGTTTCTTAATATTAGCTTGTACAAGCCCTCCAAATTGGCAGCAAAGCGTTTGTGCTAAATTGCAGACCAAGCGTCCATGCAGAGCTAAAGTTACTGCCTAGTGTCCTTCGCACGCTTGCTGTTTTTCTTGTACGTACCACACGTGTCGACTGTTCTTTCGGTCTCTCTTAAGCTACTTGTTTTTTTTTACTATATCTTATTTGTATCATGTCATTTTGAAAGTGTAAATAAAAATAATTTATACAAAAGTGGTTGGTTGTATATGACGCGATGCTTTACCGTCAGATGGTGCGCGTAGTACGCAATGATGCTGCAGGCGAAACTATTTCCCAGCTAGATGAAACGGTAATTTCATGATGATACTGTGACGTTTTCAGCAATACAATCTAATTACACTCATACGTCAATTACTTTGGGCTGTAGCTGATGGTGCACCTTCTGCCTCTGGAATGAAGTGCAAGTAAGTTTGCTCACGCCATTGATTGAGCAGTAATTTTGACTTCACAGGTCTCGCCTCTCGGAAATTAATGTCTCAGCAAGCAATTCATTTATCACAGAATCAAAATTCAATATACATATTTTGGGCCTTAAGAGCAGATATAAGGAAGCGCAAAACGCGAGATAGTGATTATGATGTTGAGTTTGGGTTATCATACTTCTACCAATCCAAAGTATCATTGACAGTTCACATTTAAAGTGTTAGCGCTAAATCTACTCGTTCATACAGAGCTGCAACATGGCTTTTTTAACCAATACTTACTTTTACAATCTGCCGCAATAGCGTACTTGGGCTCTTTTTTTAATGATTTTTGTAGTTTCTATGTTTTGCAGAAAGTAAAATTCACAATTGTTTTCCGGGTACGAGTGGATCTAGGTCATAATATATAAACTAAAAATGATATCGCGCCTCTTTTGCTGTCCTGTCGTTTTCCATTAGAACTACCGGCTAAGGAATACGACTCATAATGTTACAGCCGCATAAAAATCGCAAATGTCAATTAAACATTAACGCATGTAATTTATAAATGAACAGGAAATAACCCACTATTCACTTGGCTCATATTGCTGAATTTTCTCCTCGCTATTTGTATTTGTCAGTTGACGTAAGAGCAGGCGTATGCAACCTTTCGCACTGCAGAACCAATTTCAAATAACTGGATTAGAACACGAGCCATGGTGCACGGCCAGAACCTTTTTTCAACGCATATCTTTACAATGAGGTGTGAGCCAAACATCCTGTGCATAAAGTTATTCATTTATTTACAACTAGCCGTCGTCGCCCAGCAGAGGTCCTCCATCAGTAATCTCGGGGTTTAGTATTTCGGTTCTACCCGCCAAGCCGGCTTCACCCATTCGGATCTTGTATGAGCAGTAGCAAAAAAATGAATTTTATAAACTTTCACAATTCTTGTACACAAAATTGTAATCATCATATTCTCTCAATCATGACTACGAATGCTCACAAAGAATCTTGCCACAAATTATTGTTAATATTTGTGAGGGAGTAGAGATTGTACATACATAATCAAAACTGATTGTAGCGGCAAAATGGTGGTTGCTTTCAGAATTAAAAAAAAACTATTTAATAGTAAGCCTATTTTGCCAATTGGTGCTGCTGCTTTCCTACTTATACAGGGTGTTCCAAAAGAAACAGTGCAGTAGAAATGTGCTAATAACCCAAAGAAACAAAACTCACAAAAACATACTATTTATTGCAAATATTCACAAATCCAATACCTTATCAATTCAACAAAAGTGCGATTAAGGCTTGACTTGTGCTGTAAGATATGATCTACAATAACTGCTGGAAGTGTGCGCCATTCATCTGCAGACATAACCGAGCGCGACGCTGCGTGTTTTGAAAAACACGCTCAAGTTCATCAGGTTGGATGTTTTGAATAACACTTGTTATTTTTTGCTTCAGTTCATCCGTGGTTGGAGGATTGTCTGCATACACCGAGCCTTTCAATTTGCCCCACAAATAAAAGTCAGGAGGCGTTAAATCCGGTGATCGAGGTGGCCACAAACCACGAGAGATCACACGATCCCCAAAGACTTCACCAACTGCAGCCATACTAACACGAGCCGTATGTGCAGTGGCACCATCTTGCTGGAACCAGCCTTGTTGCTTTTCTTGCTCCGTCAGTTGATCAAAAAATGGCTCCAGGATGTTATGAATGTAACGCTCAGATGTGATGGTGTTTTCAAAAAAGATAGGTCCAATTATACGCCCCCTTGACAAAGCACACCAAACACCAACTTTCTGATCGTGGAGTGGCTTCTGAAACAGAGCATGGGGATTTACTGTAGACCACGCTCTAGAGTTCTGACTGTTCATGTACACAGACAAATGGAACCATGCTTCATACTGAAGAATGGATTGTTTTTCATATTAGTGTTATTTAGGTTACCATGGAACTCTGTATTGTGACATCATAATATTTATGATGTATACTTATGAAAGTGATCAGTGCACTGTTTCTTTTGGAACACCCTGCATTTGTGGTATTAAGTTCCTAATTTGGCTGCGCTATTGATCTTGTTTCCGGCATAGCGACAAAAGCGGCTATTGCTCTCTATATAGTCAGTTTTTTAAATTGTTATGGTTATGGTTTTATGTCGATTTTGTCTTAAAGTTGAAATTTTATTACCATCATGTAGATGTAGAGTATAGACATAAATAGCATAAATACCTCAACAGGCAGCATATCAGCATAAGAAAAAATCCTTGCTTTATACGAGATACTAGCCGGCTTTGCCGGCGTCGCCCAGCAGAGGCCCACCATCAGTAATGTCCGGATTTAGTATTTCGATTCAACCGGCCAAGCCGGCTTCACCCATCCGGCTCTTGTGTGAGCAGTAGCGAAAAGTTAATGAATTTTATGCATTTTCACAATTCAAAATCTCTTAATCATGACTGGCAATGTTCACAAAGAATCTTGCCACAAATTATTATCGTTGATACTAGTAAGGGAGCAGTATTCTAAAGCAAAATAGGTAAAAATGTCTTTCGTGTGGTGCGATTTCACACAGTGACGCTGTTTTCTTTTGATTTCCCTTTAAACTTTCTCAAGTCCTCGCTAGCTGTGCATTATGTAGCATGTTCTTATCTGCTTGACGTGCCCTGGTGAGTTTAACGTGTCCTTGCTTTTCCTCAAATGTTTGGTTTGACCCCGGCAGCTCTTTAAAGCTATTATAAAGCAAAACTCCAATAATATGTTCCATGTGGTGCGATCTAACACGGTGACGCTAATTTTGATTTCGCCTCAAACTTTCTTTAAGTTCCTGTTGGCTACGCATTATGATTCAAATTTGTTTTTCCTTGCTTAGGTGTGGTCATAGAAGTTAAATAAGTTCTTGCTTTTCTTAAATTCTTAGGTTTGATTCCGGTAACTCTAAAAGCTATTATCAAGCACAATAAAAAAATGGTTTTCCCAAGTATGGTGCGATTTTACCCCGGCAGACCATACTATCACCCGTGCAGATATAAAACGTATCAATTAATGCAGCTGCGCCAGCTTAACCGTACAAACATTTGTTAGAGCCACAAGGAAATGTTTTATTACATATAAGCCATAGCTCCTGTACATGTAATAGTGATCATGTTGGTCTATTAATGAAGGCTGGAAGTATTCAAAAAAAAGAACGATGACACAAACTACCATTCGCAATTCTTAAAAGAGTAAGGGGGGAGATGAAACATAGTCAAAATTGATGGCGTAACCCGAAGGTCGGTCGTTTTGACTTATAAAGAAATGAACTATTTGGTGGTAGGCATGTTCGACGATTTGGTGGGCCCGCTTTCGTATTAATATTTGTGACATTAAAATTTTGCCTGCGCTGTTTGCTTTAGTTCGGCCTTAGCGTGAAAAGGGGCCCTGTTTTTCCTTTAAGTCATGTAACCTATTGCAATGGGCGCCTATTGAGCTCTTTTCAAACCAAAACATTTCCTCTTGATCCAGAGTTACAGATTGATGCTACTATTGTTTAATTTTGATTTTTTTTTGCGGATTTTATTAAATTTAACTTTTGCCTCTAATCCAGACCTCCGTACTTTTAAATGAAGATTAGTGTTTTGTACCGATAGACCTATCCTTACAATCACAAATATCAGTAATTGGCTTTACCATTTATGTTTGCTATCAAAATGATAGTAGATAATTTTGCTGTTTCCATTAAATTGTAGCAAGCATTGAGATGTCATTTAACATTATGACCTCACAATGCGTTTTGAGCCATTGTTATTAGGATCGCTACTTACCACCTTTTCGTCACTGCAGACGAATAAATATGAACTAATGTCTCTGATTGCGTGCATGTTCCTTGGCCTTGGCATAAACGCCACCATGCAAAGAGCAAACTAACCCGAAATGAAGCATTCACAGTTGAGTTAAAGCAGTAGCGAGAGCCCCCATCAATAATGTCGAGGTTAAGAACATCAAATCAGCTGGCTGCTGCGACAGCCTTGCCCAGTTGCAAAGGAAATTGCTTCAACATTTAGATCATATGTAGCTCGACACTTACATTTTGTTGCAAACGATAAGAAAGGACCATCTTTACCCCATGGTCTTTTCCTTGGGTGATCACCAAGTGTTTTGCTTGGAGTAGGCTACGTATTAACATTTGCAGACTTCCTTTTTCGATGAGTCTTTTGAACAATTTGATTGATAATGCCAAACATCCATGCTATCCAGAAAGAATAGAGAAAATGTATTGAAGGACATAGTTTTTCTGGAAATTGCAGATTTGTGAACTGCAGGCACTACAATTTTGTGTGTTTCTAACAGGTAGACTGCATTTCATAAACGATTGGAGACTTTAGTATTTAATGGATCTTTTCGAAAACGTCGACAGATAATGCAAAAGAATCATGCTTGTGAGGAAAAGTAGTCAAAATGTACCAAAAAACTAACTTTGCCTAACAATTGCAAGTTCGTTAGCTCTAGTAGAATAATTGTTGAACTCAAAATGAAACATGATGTATGGCAACCAATTTTCGATCAGACATTATAAACTAATCCTTAACCCTAATAATTGGAAGTTACAAATTGCTGGAAAGGAAATTTCCTAAGCTTTCAAAGGATAGTAATTGTTAGTACTTTATTATAACGCTTTTGCATTAAAGTCATCTATTTTTACTGAGCTTACCACTTTTGGGAGGGGTAAAAAGTTACACCACAGGTCCTAAAGTTCAGTTTTTTCAATGTAAAAACTAGCATTAATTGTACATATTTACAGTAGATTCCGCTTAATTGGGCCGCCGGTTAATCGGGTCAGCCGTTTAATTGGTCCAAATTGATAAGAACAAAATCCAATCAAAGATAATGCACTACGTTAAATCCGCATAATCGGGCCACTACTCCGCTTAATCGGGTCACAACTGTAGTCAGACATACACTGGTTTAATTGCAAAACCGCCTTTGTAATGTAATAGAACTCAATATCACAAAGCCAACTATATTATGTAACAATTGAAAAATACAGGCACAAATTATTTTGTCATTTCATGCCCTTGGACATGGTAATTGTTGTGTTTTGTTGCAAATTTTGTGAAGTCCCAAGCAGAGATGCCACAAAAAGAATTAACAATTGCTGAAAGGGTTGTTGTCCTAAGAAAAATTAGAGAGCAACCTCCAAACATTAGTCATCGCCAGCTAGCTGAGATAACTGGTGTACCAAGGACAACCCTAGCACAGATACTGCAAGACTTCGGATAATCGGGTCAGCCGCTTAATCGAACCAAATGGTGCTTATCCCGATGTGGCCCAATTAAGCGGAATCTACTGTATATACTATCGCACTCGCCTTGAAATAACTTTTAATTTGTTGGAAGAAGTTTGAAAATCAGTTGAGAAATGAGGTCACAAATCAGTTTTAGTAAACTGATTTTTCAAAAAGATTGCAATTTTTGAAAACATTTTGATATTATGATCTGCGGTAGCAAACATTTGTGTTAATCGTACGAGACAAATTATGACGTCAAAAAGCCAGTTTAAGCGTGCAAGCGAAATGGAGAAGAAAAAATGCGTAGATGGCTTGAAGTGCTTAAATAAAGAATTGGTCGTAGCATAGTCAAACAAACATTAATTGTTGTAAAATTGTTTTTATCTAAAAGCAGCTTATTAGTATCTCTTAAAAGAACGTTTAATCGCGTTTGTGCGATGAGTACTTTTTGAGAAAGAACAAAATACAAATTGTTCCATGAATCGTTGATTGTGACGTCATTTTAGACCCCAAACAAATGAAAGTTTTTGAAATGTGGTAGGTCGGAAGCTGGCTTTCGTTTGAGCAAAAAGCGGTTGTCTTCTGAAAAGTAATGCAAATATGAAAAAAATATTTTTGATTATTACGTCATGATAACGTCACCAATACCCTTATGACACTCACTACTGGGTGGTGATCAATCGTGGCAAGTTGGATGTTTGTACCTGTAACAGTTTCAGAGGAGTTAAAACTGACAGACAGACAGAACTGGGCTTTATACGTACAGAGTGGCCATAAAGTCGCGCACCAAGGTAAAACTCGCAATCTATTAATGCTTACAAAAACCATATAGTAATTTATCAAGTTGTTTCATCAATCTGCCAACAAAGTAAAATAAATTCTGTGCGTTCGTCAATTGTCAGAGACATTTTCGGTTCACGAACGCTACCCTCAATTAACGAGTAATCTACCCGAAGTATTCTGTTCGATACAACTATGACGCCGACGTACATCAACCGATAATAATCTTGGTGCGCGACTTTATGGACACCCTTACGGACTTCCTCAGGTGAACGTTTTGAACTTACATAGCCTATTAGTTATCTGTCTTTTCTTGTGTCGTTTTTAATGAAACAACTTGCTAAATTAGTATATGATTTTCGTAAACAATAATAGATTGCGGGTTTTACTTTGGTGCGCGACTTTATGTCCACCCTGTATATTGGATATTATATCAGCAACAGATAAATAATACCGATGTAAAGCTCAATAAAATAGCTGAAAAGAAAGAAATTGAAAACCAGAAGGCAAGAACATTAAACTTGTGCAGTCGAGTGTTTTAATTTTCATTACGTTTAAAACTAGCCGTTTGAAATGGTAAACCCCGCAACATACGCTGTTGGACAATCGCAAAAAGTAGAGTATTCACTCTCGAAGCTTTTCGTCTGACACTTTTTAAGAGAATTCCTCAGAAATACAGTGAAAAGGTGAAGTGAGTCACTTATATCAAGACACAATTGACGAAAAAGAAAAAAAAGCTCTATCGTGATTGGTAAAAGAAGCGACCCATGGAAGGAGCAGAAACTAATGTGTAATTTTTAGACCATAAACGAATTCCTTTTGTTTGCATAAATTTGGTTTGGATGTTTTGATGTACATGGCTTCAAGGGTGGAAAGATCAAAAGAAGTACGGCCACGGGCAAGAATAGAAAATTTGTTATCATTATATTCACGTGCGCATGTAGGGTTTTGTAAAAGATGTTGTCCAATAGCAGAAAAGGAAGTTTCAGCTTTAAAGCTTCTGATTGGCTTGCAAGAGGGGTCAATGTGCTTCGGTCCCGAGAAATATGCTCCTGGAGAATGGTTTTGGGAACATGCTGCTTAATTCTCTGTTGTAGCCTTTGAAAAGTACGACCCACGTACCGACTATCGCAGTGGCACAAAAATTGGTAAACAATGTTGCTTTGATGAAAAGCGGGTAGTACATCCTTTTTGGCTACAGGCAGAAGTTGTCTGGTGGTGTAGACAATACATGGTTCAAATGCAAAGTAACAGCGTTTGCAGTTGAACCATGCATTGTCCTGTTCTAGGTGGCCCTGCCCAGACACATCGCTAATGGCAACTCCCAAGCAAGTGCGGACGTCCAGCCCAAAATATAACGATACAATTCGCTTTCTCGTGAATGGAGGATAGATATGGCAAATAAGAAAACAAATTGAGAAATAACTCACAATTGAATCATTGTAGGTTCCATGATTATGCGCTTTCGATCAAAATGAGGGCTATGTCTGCGATTCTTTGTATACGCAACTTATTCACTGTTTACGAAGAAAAAGTTAATTGTCAATTAGGTCATCCATTCTCTACTGTGACTGTTCACATTGCAAAACTAAAATCTAATTAGAGCGTTCTTCTCAGTGTCCTTAATGTTTACATAAAACATTTAGAATTTTATTCAGAAAGCAGACTTAATTTAGGTCGAGCTTAAGCCGAAGCCGAGCTCGCTCAAGCCGGGCTTACAAAAGGAGGCTTGGTGGTATGCAGAAACTAAATTCAAACGAGACTTTTGAAAGCACGGCTTAATGTATTATGACGTTTCCGTTTTTGAAAACCCAACTAACGAAGGGATTATGAGATTGCCGTTAAATATAATATATTTTGTGGCGTCATGTTGGCAGGTGACACGCTGTAGGATAATACGGTGCGATACAAATGGAAGTTGTTGTTAGCAAAAAGCTTTGGTTAAAGCGGTTACAGTAAGTGATACGGCATGCTACGTAACCTTGTTACTGATTTAAGCTACCGGAAGCCCATTGCCCAAATTTACCAACAGCAATACAATAAAAAGGTTTGGCCTCATTGCGTGCATAAGTCGCAAATCAAGCCATCTACAATGGTGACTTATATAAGGCCGACTTAAACAATTAGTTAAGCCATGCTTAACGTTAAAACTTCTTTCTATATACGAAATCGACGAATTAAGTTGGGTTTAGACAATTTTAGAAAAACCCTGGCTTAAGCCTACTTTCCACATAAGATTCTTAATTGCCAATAAAAAATTTTTATTCTTTTAAATTCAGTTGTAATGATATTATACAAATGAAAATTAGCTCGAACTTGCTTTAAATATTTTCGAGTTCGAGTTTGAGTCTCTCAAAATTTTGAGTTTCGAGTTCGGCAAAAAAATCGAGTCCTTTCGAGTTCGCAGCCCTGGTGTCCACAAAGTCTTTGGACAATTTTATAAATTAAAAAAGTATGTGTTATCAAAAAAATTCTTTTTAAACATTAATCAGTTGTTACTAAAGTTTTTTATATCACTTTTGTATTTCAAAGATGAATTAGGTAAATAAAATGCTTGATTTCCTACTCTTGTTAAAAACGACAACTCCACAAAAAGAGTCCAATGTGTTCCTTGGTTTATCGAAACGAAATCTGATATTCAAAGAAATTACGCAACTAAATTTGCAAAACGAGCTCCAGTACGTCAGTCGATTCGCAATTGGCATAAGCAGTTTGTGGGAACGGGAAGGTTGCTACATAAACCGAGGACTGAAAGGCCAAGAACCTCTGAAGGCAGCGAGCGTATTAGTCAATCATTTAGTCCTTAAGTCCATCCCACTTTCTTGTGGAGCGATTTGAAAGATGTTGTGTAGCGCACCAAAGTAAAGGACATAAGTGATCTTAAGGAAAGAATATCTGTCGCTGTGGAGACAATTGATGAAGAAATGTAAGGGACGAGGACTAAAATTGAATATCGTTTAGATGTCCTTCGAGCAACAAATGGCGCTCATACAGAAATTCATTAGTGCTTTGAATAAAAACTTGACTATTTACTTGATATTATTAAAACATTTCAAAGATAGAGTTTATTAATGCTTTGAATAAAAACTTGACTTTTTACTTGATATTATTTAAACATTTCAGAGATTTCCAAAGTCAGTTGGCATTACTAAATTTTTAAAATTGTCTAAAGACTTTGTGGACACCCTTGTACATCGCCCTTTTCTCTAACAAAGTACAGAATTGCCAAACTTGCACATTTTCATCCGTAAAAATTTAGTTTCAATCAGTAAAATTCCATTTACTTCAGTGTCCTCTCACTTTTGGCTTGTGCCCCACCACGGTGCTCGCTCTGGCGATGGCACTGTGGGGGGGGGGGCGGCATCAATCAGAGTACAAAGATTTGGGGTAAAACTAAAAAGTCACAAAATTAGATTTTATAAATTGATCTCAAAAAGATTCTAGCCCTCAATTTGGATAGAAAATATAAAAGCATTCACTTTAAGAGTCAAACTCTAAAAAAAACGGTCTTCGTCTTCAATTGAGTAGAAAGTATTGATTGGGTATAATATTAATCAGTGCTTAAATATCTATGGGGTAATTACATTGTTCTCAAAACAATTTAGGGTAACATACAAAAAAGTTGCTCGATTCCTGATATTGATATATTTAAATCTGAGAAGCTGAACAAACAAGATCAAAAGCACAGTATAATGCAAATATCTAAAGACATTTTTCAAAAACAAGTGGCAAGTAATATTTACGCTACAAGTTTTCAAACACAACGTCCACAATATTCAGAAATAATTTTATTTTGCTGAAGACAGTAAATTTTCAAACTTATATGTACGCCCAAAATTACAAAAACACAATTCTTCACCGATGCTAGAGGATCAACAACTGGATAACTAACCCTATGTACAATTGTGATGGAATAATGGTGTGATCAGCATATTAGGCTTGATTATTCTTACGAGAGCAAATGCCAACTTTTCAAGTTTCTGCAGAGTTGACGTGAGCAGTTTCAAAAATGACACCAATGGGCAGAATAAATAGCAATCCCACATTAGACAATATTGTAAGCAACGAAGTGGAGGCCGACAAGACGCCAATTTCGAGTTGGAAAAATACATGTTTAAGAGCTTTGGCAGTCAAATCTTAAGAATTTTTAACTTTAGAACTTTGACTATAGTGTTGAGGAAAATTTTGGGACTGGCGAGATGGAACTTCGGTATTTTTTTGTTTAAGGCAAATACCCTTTTCCGTTAAACAATCTGAGTTAAAGAACTTACTTATATTATTTGGGGAAGACTTTTTGTGGAAGGGGGATCAACCAGAAATTGAAAAATTGATAAAGGTAATTTGTGATCTTTTTTCAGGTAGTGAGATTTTGTTACAAGTTTTTGGGCAAAGACCTAAAATACTTTGTCACCAAACATTCTAGAATCTTGGAAATTTATACAAAATCATCGCCTTTGATAAAATTTTTGCAAAAGTCAGCAACTCAAATTAGGCAGCAAGGCTGCTGAAGTAGACACGTAAATTGCTCAGATCGGTGAGGCCGCAAATGCTACAGCACAGTCTATGTATTAACCTCAAGTTTTTTATGTTTTACTTCATGGGTGTCTATGTTTCAACCTAAGAACTATGCTTTGCCATTCAGATTAGGTTTCAGTCCTGTAATCGCATTTGATACTAAATATTTATGAGCGAAAAATCTAAAAAAACGGTTATATTAGGTTATTTAGAAAACGAGGAAGGGGTTATATCTATCAAATTAAAATGAAGATACTTGTCGAACCAAACTGGAATCAAAAATTAAAACACTTCGTAGAAAAGTATCAACTAGCCATTTATATCAATTTTGTTGCAGAACCAAAGATAACACTAACTCATCAAAATAGCAGAATAAGCAGCAATAATATTTTTTATGTGAAAAACCCAGTGTTTAAGACAAAAGAAAAATTTAAACGCCATGTTAGTCTAGGATTGGTGGGCAATAGTTTAGCTATTAAAGGTATTGCCTTCACCAGTAATTAAGGGTTTAAATCAGGGACAGTCGACCTTTTGGGCCGAAGGGCCACATGCGGTCTGCGAATGACTTCGCAAGTCGCTTGAAAAAGATTATCTTCTAGTTCTCACTACACTGATCATGGGTAGGTGCAAAACCCTCACAACAAAATTCTATTCTTAGAAATGTGCATCATGCTTTTTTCGTCGTGGTATGGAGGTAATTGTTCCGAACTAACTTAAACTGGAGTAAGAAACTCCCATCGAAGCATCATGGGTATTTGTCAAAAAGGACATTTGAAATTTCACGTGCTGCCTTGCTTCAACAAAGTCTGGTTGGAAAGCGAGCGTATAGTGGTAAACATTCTCTGAATCAGCACGTCTAAGCCTGCGAAACGACGAAAAAAATTTACCTTAAGTGATTTCAAAAAACACGGCGCGGGCCACTCGGAACATTTCTGCGTACTACATGTGGCCTACAGGCGCCAGGCTTAGACGCCCCTGGTTTAAATTGAAAAATGGCTGATGAACAAGGCATTTGGCTACAATCACAATTATTAAAAATATGATACTGTGTGACGTGAAACAAAAAACAAGCTAAAACTAGAAGTGATCAATTTTTGCTTTTGAAAGTAGATGCATGCACAAGGTAAAGTTACCATAATTACTTTGCTTGCATTGAATGTTCAGTTTGTTGATTCCAAAACTGAAATGACCATTATGACAATGGCAGTGAATAACACAGGAAACCAACACGCCAGTGTATTTATTTAGAATCTGGTTGAACACGTTTCTAGGAACTTCTGCTTAACCACCGCGACAGGTACACTGCTTGGCCACCACGACAGATACACTGCTTGGCCACCATGACGGGTACACTGCTGACCACACCATTGTTGAGCCACCGCGACAGGTAGACTGCTTGGTCACACCACAAGTCTATCTCACAAAAAAGTGCTTTTCTAACGAATAAAACAAGCAAATTTTACAGCTTTTCACTCCACAGTATCTCTTGAGCTGAAAATTAACCAGGAAAGCTGTGAATACCATTTTGAATAACATACCAATAAGACTTTTGCACCCTTTAAAAAAATTTTTTAAATGTGTCATTGGTTGCTACGTGAGTAATTTTTTAGTGCAGCGTGGTTACTACACACCGCAGTAATAGCCAAAATCGACAGTAACAGATTTTCCAGATCATATTCAACCAGTCACTCAGTGAGCACTCCTACAGAATTTAATTCAATTTACGAGCTGGCTGCAACACCTCAGACACGACTTGAAGTAATTGTCTCAAATTATTCCAAAAATATTTAAAACCAATTTTGGAATTTGAAAAATTATACTGTAACCTTGATAAAACCGAAAAAATGCGCTCAGAAAACAAAGGATGAAAATAATGATCAAAGGAGAGGGAAATTGTTAAACTCCCTACACTGTACTTTTGAAACACTCAATTTGAAAAAATGCCAAAAATTAAAAAAGCACATCTAACTAAAAGAAAATGAAACTAATTGTCAGCTAATGATTTGTTTAAAAACGACTTCGATTCAACACTATCAACAACCAATTTGAACTTGAATAAAGTAAAATGATAAACAGAGATATGCAGATATTAGACCATTGATCTTTGTCATTTAAAGGATTATAAATTACAATTTTTAAAAAATGGCTCCAAAATTTTTTAAAAGGCTGCAAAATATATAAGTAACCTTTAGCCAACGTGTGGAGTAAAAGTAATGCTGATAGGTCCAAAAAAAGAAAATGGACATCATTACAGGTCAACGATTCGTTCAAAGACGAGTTCAATTTGATATTATTGAAGACCAATTTGAATTTGAATGCAGCAGAATGAAAAACCCAAGAAATACTTCAATTAAAAAGCCACAAACTTCCTAATGTTAAAATCTGTGCCATTGTTTCGATATTCAGATGACACGTGAAGACGATTAGTCAATGTTGATAGGGCATGATGATAGAAAAAACATCAATATCAAAGTGAAACCTACCATTTGATTTAAAGTCAGATTGAAAGTTTAGTAAAGCAATTGGTGGCAGACAGGTTCTTCACTGTAATTGACGGAATATTATATCAACCTGCGCGGTAATGTAGTAATTACAGCAACTGCTTTGCAGTCAGTAGACCTAGGCTCAATTCGTTTGCCGAGTCATACCAAAGACTATCAAAATGGTAGTCACAACTTTCCTGCTTCACACGCAGCAAGAAATAAAAAGTGTGGAAAAAACTAGCACGTTTGCTTCTAGTGTTTTTGGGAAAGGCACTTTATAGTAATCCCCTATTTTTATGTTGTAGACAGATGGTGGAGCCCAAGCAATCTACCTGTTGCGGTGGTCAAGTTTAAGTAAAGAATGCCAAACAGCACATGAGCGCCTGCAAAAAAATCATGATTTTAAAGATCAACATGAAATATCATGAAAAACTTAAGGACTTCAAAGGTCAATTAATTTTCTGGTGCCAAGTTATGGAATTCCATACATAAAGACATTAAAAAACTTTTTGACTATAAAAACATTTTTATTAAAATGTAAAACTTTTATATTAAACAATAATACTTTAATGTCACCAATCTTTTTACATTTCTGTAATTTACCTAAAATAACATTAAAAATAGCCGGCTCAAAATTAGTTCATTCAAGGCGGACTGCTTAACTTGGCAGTCCCTTGGCAGCTTTCTTTGTGACTTCTGTTATTACTAGGAGTTCATTATATTTCATTTATTCATTTTTGTGAGTGTCATACGGTGAAAAAAAGCAAACAGCTCGAGACAGGGTAATGGTATTGTTTGTGTAGGCTTTTTTCCATGGCCTCACAAAGATGGACTTGAAGCATGCACTATCAGTGAAATTTCACAATGCTTTTGACCACTTCTGTTTTCATTTTCAATGGAATTTATCATACAGTAGAATTCACCAAGACCCTCATCACATCATGAGGCCTGACATAAAGTGCTGATAACGGCAACTTTTTAATATCTCAACAATTTTGTAACTCTCCCTCCTGCTTATGTTATCACTTTTTTACTTTTAGGACAAAAAGCAATAATATAGCAAAATTTGATAAGACTAAACATAATCGATAGGAATTCTGCCTACAACCAACAAAAAATGAAGACAAAGCCAAGTCGATTTAATTATATGGTACTCTGAAACAAAGAGCTTTTTCCGAAGTAACCAATATTGTAAAAAACCGATATCCCATCAATTTTTTTTCTTTTGATGTAGACTTAAATAGTAAAACTGGATCAGATCAAAGATTTACTCAAAAAAAATGTTCGTATCAAAAGGATAGAAATCCCATGGATTTTCAATAGGAATATGGCTATTGAAGCAGTAATTGTGACATAGTAGCTGAAGCTATTCAAAACATTATATACGCCTTCAATACAATTTTATGCAACAAAGCAGCATATAAATACCACAGTGACAAATTCCAAGCATAATATAGTCAAGTAAACATTGTTAACGGTACCCATCTTCTGCACCCGGAAATCTCAAACTTGCAATGAAATTGTTTGCTACTTTTATTCTTCATCCTTCATAAATCACAACTGGAAAATCGCCGTTCAGTCGTGGTATGTCAAGCTTTACTTTACCCTACAAAGCAATGAAGTTGATTTGTTCATGCAAAAATCAATTTCACCAACGCAGCTTCAAGTGCACATATTGTTTATTGAAGACTCAAGTCTGCAGTATGACTAGACAAAGAAATTCAAACTAGGTCTACTGAATGTGAAAAACTGTAGCCACTGCATTCACCAACAATAATATATAAAAACACCTATTTAAATCATTGTTGTACCTGCGGCCGCAATCCTTTTGTAATCCTTTTTAACCTTATTTTTCCAACACTATGTTTTGATCTTGATTCCTTATAAAACTCGTGTGCTAAATGTCCGTCCTCATCAAAGCAAAGGGAACTGAACATAAAAAATCAATAACAGAAGAGGATAAAAACTTCATGACGCACTAGTACTGAACACAGTGCGAACAAAAGAAATTGCTAGATAGCGACAACAAGAAGACTTAAAAAAGCATATAAAGTGACCTAATAGCATACAATAAAAAATCGATAAAGGTCCTTCTTTCCATGTTTTAGCAGGCTTAGACATGATTCAGTATATGTCTGCCACTGTACATTCATTTTTGAACCAGTTTTTTTTTAAACTCCAGACGCCCTTTACGACAAATACAAAAAGTGCTTTTACACAATTTCAAACTCCAAATCTTTTGTTTCGAAGTCAAAAACAATTACAATCACATAATGGCAGGTGATTAATCAAATTCAAGCAAAAGCTATGCACAAATTATATGTAGAAGTCTTTAGGAACAAAACGTTTCCCAACACCAGAGTGCAATTGACAGTTAAATTGGAAATCCCCAAAATTGTAACGAAGCCCAGAAATTTCAGTTGCTTAATGGAAATGGAAATTTCATTGTCATTTTGCTTTTGTCATTCTGCTGAAGGTAATAAGTTTAGAGCAACAGAACCTCATCCAAACCAAACTAAACTGAGCATGAAACAAATTTCAGATAAGAAAATGATAACACTGTTTTACTTCATCTCTACTTGTATCCTACCTGGTTCGATATAACACAAATGGTGTGCCTGAAAATCCATGCAGAGTTTTAGATAAAGCAGTTGATGTCCCAGCCTCGTCATCAGTTACACCAGTGACATAATCCATACCTTTCTTGACATACTTTGCAGCTTGACCACCCATTTTTTACATACACAATACATAGACAAATTTATGGTAAAAACATAAACTGTACGAAAGTAACACTGGCTCTGATGTGCAAACACAGCTTTAAAAAAACACAAGGTAGCAGAAAACGACTTGAGTCATTTTAGTTTGAATCACTAAAGAAATCCGGTTGAGGGATGAATACCTAAAACTTTTGCAATCATTCACCTGCAGCCATAAGCTTACTGCTATACAAGCTACAATTTTCTAGTATTTGTTTAAACTACCGGCTATATTTTATTTTATATAGACACATTACAAGTATGTCGATGACATGACATGATCAAATGCAGTCAAAAGGCTGTCAGTTTAATTACTCAAATTCAGCAATTTATTACATGCAATGTATCCAACCAAAGCTATTGCTGCATTGAGATTTTAGTCGACTTATCAAACAGAAGAAAAAGAGAGACTGCAATTGACCTCACAGTCTTCAAATCAGCAGTCGTCCACACATGTCACTGTGGTTGGTGTAAGCGTTAGTTTGAACTGGATATTCAAGCTTCATTGCAAATTCCAGTTTTGCTTGAACATGCCATGCACAACATGGCACACTGAGTGCTCATTGCTGCACCAATTTTTTTATGCCATGCTACTAAATATTGTTTGCCTAGAGCTCCACACTATGAATTAACAATATCATATGCACTGTCGCAACAACAGTGGACTACTATTGCCAGATTACCTAAATGCTTGGAGTAATTTATAATCATGTTGGTTTGGTTCAATGCAGTGGTTCCTAACCTAGGAAACACTAAATTATGGCAATGCAGATTCATGAAAAGTTACAACAAAATACAGAAATTTATGAAATCTGATGAAAAAATTTGAATCAAAAGTATAACCACCTAATTTAATAATTATATGAAACTTCCAATGTACCTTCACGTAATTAATTTTGTCTTAAGACTAGTCATTTGATTTACAAATGTTTAGTTAGCGTTTTTGCATTTCTGCAAGAACAAAATTTTGAAGTTTAGTGTTGCCTCATACACTTGTGGACAGCAATTAATAAAAGTTATATGGATTAGTACCTTAAGAAAACATGAGGTGGATCAATAACAGACAAATATTGCTTCAACTTGTTCCTATTTTTCATTAATTTACGCATTCGTAATGTATTTTGTTGTGCCTTATTATTGGGTTATGAAAATGCAAACACCTGTTTCCATATTTTCTACTCATTCATTAATTCATGAACAAACGTTTTCGGTTTAACATTAGCTCTCATCAGGTTTCTAAACAATAATAGCTAACTTTACATAAATTATCACACAACATCTTATTACTAGGTATTATTGCATTATTAGATACTATTAAGCTATGCTTTCAGTTAAAGATATGCAAAAATGAAGAGTTTTGAAATATTCAAATTATGACATAACAATGCTATACAGAATGAATCAAAATAAATTGAAAGTTAGACTAAACTGCACATCTCTTGTCTTGCAAACTCTAAACAATTAGTTTGCATTTTAGCAATACAAAGCAATCAATCAGCAAAGTAAGCTGCAAAGCAAATAACAAATGCTTCAAGAGCGAGCGGTATAAAGTAGAATTAAAACAACTGAAGCAGACAACACGCACCTACAGCATAAAGCTTCTTGTTAAGATTAGGAGTAAGTTTCTTAATTAACAAAGCTTCATGAATTTCAGCGTGATAATCGGCCTCACATTTTCTAATGACACTGAAATTGTCCAACCCAAATCCTATTTCAGAACAATTATTGCATGACATAGTGTGGTCTTCAATTGCACTATTTTGTAAACTGGTGAAATTAAGAAGCTCCCTAACCCTGGTGCCAAAATGTCTGGAGGACATACCAATGTATGCCTGCTTCGTATCACATAAGCAAGTAAATTTGTATGTGGCATTTGAGCACAAAGTCTATGGAGTTCTCGATTTCAGTTGATAACATCTATTTATCTTGAAAGTTTTGCAAATAGGGAGTTATTTTTCTGCCATTGATAAAATTAAGTTTGGCAGAAAAATAACTCCTATCAACAAAACATTTAAGATAAATAGATGTTTTTATATATATTGTACCTTGCTGCATAGCACACACACACAAGCACCAACCCTATCACAATTCAAAGTTGCTAAAAAACAGAGATTTTGAAAAACAAATTTCACAAATTGCTTTGACCAACTACAATATATCTGAGCACAGCACTTTAGATTGACAACTCAAGTTTTGAAGTAGTCAAATAGCACAATTAGCTGCCTATTTTAGTATTTATTATCTTGATATCATTATGCCTTTAGTTCAAAAATTTTTTAATTTTACCATAATTCTTGTGTTTGTACCAAAATTCTTGCTTTACAGAACATCTCAACGGCTCAAGGTCTCACCATCCTACTCATATCAAACACACTAAGATCTTTTAAGACATGCTTTGTCCACTGCTTTCACAATTGCAACTTTGATCCAACTAGTTTTTTGGCGTGGTTACAAATAGGCTTAGTAGCCATAGTACAGGCATAGGTAGACATGGTAGGCATAGTAATCATAGTACAGACATAGCAAGCATAGTAGGCATAGTACAGGCACAGTAGGCATAGTAAGTATAGTACAGGTATAGTCGGCAAAGTGCAGGCATAGTACAGATATAGTAGGCATAATACAGGTATAGTACAAGAATAGTATTGTAGTAGGGGAGGTGTGCGACCAAAAACCAGTCACACCAGCATTGTGAAGCCTTACTTCTTTCCTTTCAAAAACTAATTATTTTTAATTTTATGAGTTTACATTCAGCATTGAGTGGTTACAATGAGATTTCACATCAAAAGCTGCAGTGTATTTTTTGAAAAAATTGAATTTGTTGTTTTGCTAATTATGTGTAAATGTGAACATAATTTTGTATGGAATTATTACAAAAAACCAAACAGGTTGTAGTAATCAACTGCAGTTGGTATTTGAGCGAGTTTGCGGCCTATTGGCCCGTTGAACTATGCCTACTATGCCTACTACAATTGTACTGTGATTACTATGCTTGTGTAGTGCAACGGCAGGCATCCAACTGTAGTCCGAGTTAAAATGAGTGCACTCCAGGTGGCGACTAGTCAATTCTATCATGATAGCTACTGAATGTAGATGACGATCCATATATAAAGCCAGGTGTTGTTGGCGACTTTCTACTTGTGGTTTGTAGTTGAAGTTGCTGAGGTTGCTACACAATTCCCCTCCTCAAGCATGCGCAGCTAGCAAAGATGTGCATGAGGATGGAGGAAGTTGCTGAGGTCGCAACATGCTTTCCCCACTAATGTTGAGAGAGTGTGGTTTTGCCAGCCGAAATAAGTGAGATTCCTGCCAAGACTTCAATTGGAAGGTGGTCTTGACGTTAGGGCTCAACAACTCGACAATGGCTTGTGCTGCTTGACTGAAGACGCTGCCATCCAACAACATCGGAAAAGATGTAGCTTCTTTGTCACGATCATCATTGTCACACAACGGCAAGCATCCAACTGTAGTCCGAGTTAAAATGAGTGCACTCCGTGTGGCGACTAGTCAATTCTATCATGATAGCTACTGAACATAGATGGCGATCCATATATAAAGCCAGGTGTTGTTGGCAACTTTCTACTTGTGGTTTGTAGTTGAAGTTGCTGAGGCTGCTACACCTGTACTATGCTTACTACGTCTACTATGCCTGTGTGATGCCTAATATGCCTGTATTATGCCCACTAAGCCTATACTATGCCTACTAAGCCTGTACTATGCCTACAATGCCTGTATTATGCCAACTATGCCTACTATGCGTACTAGGTCTACTATAGCTGTACTATGCCTGTACGAAGCCTACTATGCCTGTACTATGCCTACTATGTTTGTATTACGCATACTATGCCTACTATGCCTGTACTCTGCCTATTATTTCTGTACTATGCCTACTATGCCTGCACCATGCCTATTATATCTATTATGCCTGTACAATCCCTACTATGCCTATTTATAACCACTGGTTTTTTAATATTAGTGTATTTATTCACCACTTAAACACTGCATTTCTTAATAATTTTTGGATTTGGAAGTATAGATTCTTTAATTCACTTGATCTGTTGTTCCAGATGATTGCCAGTAATTTTGTCACATAGAAAATTCTTCAGAGTAACTTCATCACATGGCAGTGGCAATTTCAACTCTAAAACTAAATCAAACCCTAATCCTAACTTTTGACCAACCCAAACCCTAACTCTAATCCCAACCCAAACACCAAACTTTAATGTACAGATCTAAGCAGAATATATGGGACAAAATCACAGTGAAGAATTTTCCATGTGATGAAACTAGAGGCAGCTGTCCCACATTACCTCATGAAAGGGGTAATCCTATGCAAGGGTAAAAACCATAAAAACACTGAGGGTAAATGAGAAACTGTCGAGGTAATTAAACGTCTTGGTATGAAAGCATTGTGGTTTAGCCTGATTTGCATTTTTTTATGGTAGCCTAGCCAAATAATAACTGCAAAAAAATCTTCAGAAATGCACAATGCCAAGATCAACAAATTTATTCAAATTGCAGTACATGTAACATGACCAAACTCTTGATTTAAACCACCTTGTCCCAAATTGCCTGCTTTCCCTAGACTATTGCTAACTTTTGTCTGTAGTTAGCGGTTCTGCTATCGAATAGGTACAAAATTTGATAATCCTGTACTTTAGCGCAGTCAATTATTTAAGCTGAAAGGGCAGTGTACACTGTAGGGCCAGGCCCGGTATGTAAATGTACGGGGCAGTGTACACTGGAAGGGAGTGCACAGGGTGGGGGAGTATACACTGGGGGTGCAAAATTACACTCCCTACCAGTGTACACTGCCCCGTACATTTACATACCGGGCCTGGCCCTACAGTGTACACTGCCCTTTCAGCTTAAATAATTTCTGTACATAAACAATAGATAGAGCATAGTTGACAAACGCCATTTCATTGTTAGATTGATCACCATGGAAGTTATTTCGAATAAGTCCCATTTGAGCACAAAATAACACTCACTCACGTTTTTCACGAAGCTCAAAGAAAGTCTGGCGTTTTTAATTTACCGTGCTAAAGTACAGGATTACCCAAAATTCTGCCTTGCATATGAAGCCCAAGTCATTGCAATACATTTGAATAGCCTATAAAACTCAATTTTCTTTTTCTAAAATGGCCCTAATTTCTGATTAAACTGTCAAAGTCAACTGGTATATAATCAGTGGAGAGAATCAAATTTTTTGAGAACAGGTTCTATCACTCCAGGACTGACTAGCAACAAGTCCTCTCATTATCACAGTCTCTAAAGCAGGGGTCCAACCACCAGTTCTCGGGATTAAAATAATTCCAAGAACCAGTTCTTTCGAACCGATGCGAACCGGTCAAATCCCTTTACTGTATACCGTATACTAATATAGGGTAACTGTGTTCTAACCTAGACTTTGAACTAATTTTAGAAATCTAAGGCTTCACATTTTTATTTTCTTGTGATTTGCAAAAGCCGTATGTTTAACTTCCAATTGTTTTAAACTTTGAATCACAAATATAGGGCTGCCACTTTTACTTGACTGAAAAAAATCTAGTTTGACCTCAAAAAACATCTAGAAACATCTAGATTGACTGTGATGAAAACTTTTTAAGGGAGAGTAGCATCCCCCAGCACAAATGGTACTCTCCCAAAAATAAAAAAAAAAAGGTCATCGCCTCCACCACCGGCAAAAATTGCGTCTGCAAGGCATTAAACTACCAAATCTGCAATTTGATGAGGGAGCATCAATGCTTGCTTTGGACAATTCTCCCCAGCAACATTTTTGGAATCCTCCACTTCAGCTCAAAATTTCCCTGTTCTGTGTTCTCGGCCCAACATAATCTTTGAAAATTATCAAATAAACTCACTAATACCAGATTAGCCTAACAATAATGAATAGCCTAGAACAAAAAAGTAAAGGAAAACAAGTGAATCTCCCTCCTTCACTATTCTTTATTACATTAATCGACTTAAACATTTCCCTCTAGATAACATCTAGTGCGTTAAAAATATATCTAGACTTTCTAGCCAGCATCTAGTTTACCAATTTTACCTCTAGGCCTTACAAAAAATATCTAGATCTAGCTATAAAACATCTAAAGTGGCAGCCCTACACAAATAACGTATGGTTCACCTGAGTGTGAGTAATCGGCAACATTGCTTGGGTATATGAAATTGGAATAATGCCAAAACGCGGAAAAGCGGAACAGCGTGCGACGTGTGCCAGGAAGTGTAGACCACACCATATGTTTATCAGGGGACAGACCATACCAGTTACCCCATGTTTATTTCTTTAGCTGTGTACATTTGTTTCTTGTTTTCGCTACCGTCACGGTATTGTCTAACCTTTCAATTTGCTCTAATCAATTCGCTAACCTTTCAATATTGCTTGAAGCATACTAATTTATCATCTTTTGCTTATAGCTACGTCATTAGTTGTTCAGCCACGATACTGACCAATCTTTTTCGTATTTGCCTCATGTTTACCTACTTTTACTGTTTTAAATTTTATCAGTTGAGGAAAATCACGAAGTTATTTGCTTGAATTTTGCTGCTCGCGCTCAGGTTTGGAATACCACCCTGATCAATGTTTTTTCTGATGAAGCTTGGCGTATCTGCCAATTGAAACGTAAACAAAAGAGCATTTTCGTATTGCTTGCTCCATATATTATTTTACACCCGAAGAGCAACACCATTCTTCATGGTTTTTACGATGCCTGGTGTACAAGAATCTTCCTCTAGTTATGCAGTGTTCCTAAAAACAAAAAAGCATTTTTAAAATCTACGTTATGCACCATTTAGAAGGCTTACTGTTGGTACTGCTTACTAGTTACAGTTATAGCCACGCTGCGCATCCACACGGAGCAAATTCAAACTGCATTTCAAACTTAGGAACCAAAGTCTCCAACATCACTTATTATAGTCATTTACTCTATCTAACTCAGAAGGTACTTCAGACCCATATGGGAATTAAGTATTCGATTGCTGCATCTCCTCAGATCTCTTCCCTCTCAATAACCCTGATACCTCCACTCTTCTTCACTGCTCCACATGATATCTTCGTCGTTTCCTATTCTCCTTTTCCTGGGAGGTGCTTTTGAACTTGGGTTCTGATCACTTATCAATTCTTCTCACTGACCCTCGATCTCCTCTCTCTGGCCGCAAAGAGCATCTTCTTTCTTTTAATTTTCAGAAAGCTCGTTGGGATAACTTTGCTCTCTACTACAATTTTCACTGTCCTTCTGCAGAGGCATACTCCTCCTTCTTTCCTTTGCTGCTGTGCTTTTTGCCTCTTTTACACAGAATTCGGCCAAATCTTTTATTCGCTTCGGCCGCGTCAAACGTCAACCTCAAGCTTGTGATCTTCCGACGCAGAAGCGGTAAATAGAGATATAAGGCTTTTGTTTCCGTTCACTGAAGTGATAAAGAGTGCGGGGCTTTCATCTCAGCCTCTCGGAATGTTTCGTCTGTCATCACCAAGGCTAAGGCATAGGATCAAACGTGCTCCTCTTCTCTCATAAATCACTTTTAGCTCCCTCACATAGCCCCAACATTAAATAGACCAGAATGGAACTGTACCAGTGCCAGTATCGTAAGCTATTACTTAAAAGAGTCGATATGGCACAAAGTACCTACTGATGGCAGACTGCTAAGTATAAACCAATAGTTGGGTGTTAAAAGAGATGGTAAATCAGGTACCGGTAAATGTTTAAAAAAACGCAGCTGCAATGAAAATAAAATAAAAAAAGAAATAGCAACTTGGAAATAACAGTAAGTCCAAATGCAAAGCCGCTGTTGGAGGAAAATAAATTCAAATGCAAACCAAGTTGAAAAATCCTGTATTTAAAATCCAAACCCCCTAACCACCTCTAATTACTTTCAGCAGCTGAACAGGCAAACTGTGCAGAGTTGCCAATATGAAATTTTTTTAAATGCCCAAAAAGTCTCAAAAACACTTTAAAAAGCAATTTTGTGTAAACATTACCAAGATCCCGAAGTACTTTGAAATGTAAAACAAATTTAAGGTTGATTTCAAAACGAAAAGAAAAATAGTCTTCGGCAAAACCGAGAAATTAAATTTTTTGAACTCGATCATATGATGGATATACGCCGTCAATTCATAGATTTTCGAGCACAACCTGACAACAAAATCACCTGATCGCTGGATGATTACCAAAATAAGTTTCAACAGAAAAAATTTTTATTTTAAGGTCGGTTTTAAAAGTCCCAAGATTTTTTTCGAAACATTTTACGAAATCAAAATTCTCAACTTTTTATGAAAATTGAATTTTGGAATCCGTCCGGAATTAGAATCGATATTCAAAATTTTTCAAATCTACGTGAAGTTGAGGCTTGCATCGCAAGATTATTCTAAGCAGTACATGGCATTGTCCGGCGCGGTTTACGTCACACCAGCTTCAACCAATTAGTGTTACAAAAGAACCAGATTCGGATTTTGCCACATTTTGAATTTTTTGTATTCGAATTTGGACGTGGAGTAGTTTTGTTAAAACGTATTGGATCCTAGCCGTGTCAATAATCTTAGATATGCAAATCAACTTAAAAAATCATGCAAAATATTTTATTTGTGACAAGTAGAAAAGCTTTAAGTTTGATTTTGTGTAGGCCTATTGTTTTTCAGCAACGATTTTGAAATTTTTTATGTGGAAGGCGCGAAAAAGAATTTAGGATCGTAGGGATGCTATCGTATCTTATTGTCGTTTGTTATAGCTTTTCTATTATCCGGTTAAGATTTATTTATTTATTGTTTTCAATTTCTCTACCGTCAAATTTGCTGGTAAACAAACCTAGAGTTTGAAATAAGTAGCCTGAAGCAGGGGTGTCAAACTCATTCGGTGCTGTGGGCCACATTTACACACCTTGATTGCATAGGGGCCGGATTACGTTGTAAAAAACATCTAAGCAGGTCAGAATGTATATTTTTTGTGGAAATCAAAGCTATCAATAGGGGTTTTCTTGCATTTTTTGCTTAATAGTTACTAAAACAACTTTTTTTGAAAATAAATGTCATTCCGGCAATTGCTGTTGTCTACACTTGATTACAAAGTGAAGATTTTTTTCTTTTGGAAAACATTTTTTCAAGATCAAATTTGAAGGTCAAGTATTCGCACAGTGTCGTGAAATCCTTGCGCAGGCCACAGAATACTACGTTTCAGGCCAGATTTGGCCAGCGGGTTGCCAGTTTGACACCCCTGACCCAAAGCATTTTCCAGGTGGCTAGAGGCTGAAGTAATCGGTTGAAAAACAATAATGTCGCAGTTTGATAAACAGTTATTTCTTAAAGTGTTCTGAAAATCTCCTATTCATAGCAATACTATCAGAGGTATACTACGCAGTATCAAAATACGCTTTAATTTGTAATAATTTTATGGTGCAAGCATCCACAAAAACACATCTAAAAGTTCAAAGCAAGAAAAAGGTGTACTAAAAAGTGCAATTCTGTCCATACGTCTGTCTGTTTTAACTCCTCCAAAGCTGCGGAGTGCACTAACATGAAAATCGGGCAAGATTGTTTGCCACTTTAGGATGAGTGCCTTAAAAAGGTTCATGACGTCATGATGACGTCATCATTGAAGGTAAACTTTAAACTCGTATTTCTTAACGGAGGAATACAATTTTTAGCTTTAACTAAAGCCAGCACCAGACTAAACAATTTCAAAAAATTTCACTCTTCCTCAAAGTTAGATGAAGTCATAATCAACAATTGATTGCAAAATTTGTTTTTCATTTTTTAAAAAAATAATACCGATTTTAAATGTACGGTTGAAAGCTTTTTTGAGAGATATAACAATTTATATATTTTTTGAGAGATATATATAACAAGCTGTTTCCAATACAAATAATTCTCTTACAATAATTTAAGTTTTATTAACAACGCACAAGCGATTTACATCTAAGCGTTTTTTTAGCAAGCTTTTCGTCGTTTCTGCTAAAACACTTCAAAATGCAATGTATCTTCATGACTACGTAATGCTAGGCTGGCCATTTTTTTGAAATGCAAAACCGGGACGCATATGGCAGACTGCCAACATGACGCTATAAACGTTCTATATTATATATCCGGTACAACTGAATCACATTATGTAAGTATATTTTAGTTACAATGAAATTGATTTTTTGGCAAATCACCTGTTACAGTACCCTAATGGTACTAAATACAACAAAAAAAACGAATTATGTTTATCAACAAATCAATGATATTTATCTGTGTCTAGCACCTTTTTCAATAGCACAAAGTTTGATTTTCTGTTCTTATAAAATTCAGTACATGTCAAATCAATATTACTTTTGCATATGAGGAGAGCTTTGACATTTTGTTCGTGCATAATATTTCTGTCATCAGACCACATATTTTTCATAATCGAAAAAATTCTTTCGACCGGTGCTGATGTTCCAGGTAAACAAAATACAAACTCGACCAGTTTCTGAAAGTTTGGAATGGAAATATCTTTATCCTTGAAAGCTTGGGGCAATTGGATGCACTTTTACTCATAAGATATCGGTGAATTTTTCCATCTCTCTCTTCTGTCGCTTGCAGAGTTGTAGTTCTTCACCAGAACGTGTTCATCAAAAAGGGAGTCGATATCAATTATTTGCTTTGCAAACATGCAGTTGATCTTTTCCGTGGATGCATATACAGGTGGCCAGAATAGGTCTTCGCTTGAGTTCAGCCAAAGGTGAGGTGTCACCAGTGATGCACTGCTAAATAATAAAGTGGGTGGACGATTGGCCTCAACCCTTGTCATTTTATTACCAGGTTAAACAAAATAACTAAAAATAAAATAAAATAATTTTGAATATTAACAAAATGTGCCTTCAGTGAAGCGTTTTCGAAAAAAAGTAAGCGGACGGCGATCCCCCGATTCCCCTCCAGTACACCCTTGGGTGTTACACCTTCGGAGGAATCTCGATAAACATATAGGTATGATTCACATTTCTCGTACTAGCATCTAGTTTCATTAAGAAAGAACCTTGCATCCACTTCTCCATCTTTCTCAAGCTTTTCCAATATGCGCTTTGCTTGGTAAGGAACAAAGTTAGGAACTCTTTTTTCGTGTAGGTTCAACTTTAATTCTGTGAGAATAATCCCCACATCCACAGCACTCGTCTTTTGTCTCTCCAACCAACATTGCTTCGTTAAAGTACTTCAGCTGTTAATAAACGAACCAGAGATAGAGATCTTGGGCTGGATTCTCAAAACATCGGCGAATGATAGTTGGGCAATGTTCTTGCGAATTGAAGTAGCTCTTCAATGCTTCAAACATCTCAAGAACCCGCTCCAAAGCAGGTAGCAAAGACAAAAATCTGGTATTGCCGTGCAGCAAAAGTCGTTGGTACTCAACATCAGCAAAATTGCAAAACACTTTAAGTTCGGAAACCCGAACAGTGTAAATATGAAAGAATTTATAAAGCTTTACGATAAGGCTTTCTACGCATACTGGCAAAGTTTCCACGGCATGCTGAAGGCAATTGTGTACGGTGTGAATTGTACATCCGATGTCTACGGGGTCTCGTTTACCGTTATCCTTAACTTGGTGCTGGTTTAGTATGTGATCTACCCAAGAAATATGACCTACCTCTATCATACAATAGGGTTAAAGTTAGGGTTAGTTCTCATCATGGGATGACCTGATCTGGAGTAAATGTGGTGCGCGGATGCCAACTACCCTGGTATATATAGTAGATCTTAAACTTCAGCAATTTCTCAGTAATCTGTCTAATCCTTTTCGCAATTTCTCTCTCATCATTTTGCAATTTATCTATTATCACGTACTCTCTTATCGTGACATTTTTTAGGTAAATCACAAGCTAAACTTGAAACATGTGAGTAGATCACATACTAAATCGGCACCCATAACTGTATAGAATACATTATTTTGTCCTTTTCTTTTAATACGGCCAAAGTTAGTGTTGCAATTGTCGGCACAAAATCCAATCAATTTATCCGTTTTGTTTGGTCTAGAACAGAAAGCAGGTATTTATTTAATATTTCAGTTGTTTCTCCGGAAACCGATTTAAATTCCAAAAGCTTTACCTTAACGCCACTTTCAGGTAAAAAGTAGCGAAACACAATCGGCGCAAGTTTCACTTTCATGTTCGAAGCATCAATTGTCACAGTGACAAAGTTAATTCGATCTAACTCGTGATGAAGTTCATCAGTACCCATCGGGGCAATGACGTTAACAACTATAGCTTCCCACTTAGTTTTCCCTAACGAGAATTTAGGTTCGAACAGTTTTGAGACCAACTTGGAAGTACAATCAGAACTTCTGAAACCTTGCTAGTGATTAGCAGTGTAATAAGCAAAAGTTGCTTCTTTAGCAGCTAAAGCTAGAGGAGCATCGGAGCCAATATTTTTGAAAAAAGAGGTCACTCAAGATGAGGATGCAGCTGCTTCAACAGAGACTTTGTGCTTTTTGCTTCCTAAATGGTTATTAACGTCTGCACGTCCACCATGGGCTATTGAAAATACAGAACCACAACGATTGCGCAGCACGTTACTATTTCCAGTTTCTTTCCGTCAAGGAAATTCTCGCTTCAACTCATCTGTAAACTAACATTTTCATTTGGGCATAATGTCAAATGATAATGCTAAAAATTAAAAATTAATCTAGTTACTGTTACTCTATCACTAACTGAAATTTCTCTTCAAAATACAGATGACGCGGTTACATCGACCTCTGTCAAGTTTCACTCAAATCCCGCGGTTATGTCTTCAATTGGATTAGCGTTGACGCTTCACGATATTTATCTCTGGGAGCTTTTCGTGAAATTCTAACGAACAGCAATGGGAAAAGCAAGACCCAAAAATAAAACTGGAAAATCTCAATATCGACAATTCGTTAGCCACTTAGCATCTGACACTATCTCGTATAAGAAAGCGACAGGATGTACAACAACTTACTATTTATCGGAAGCAGGTTCGAGTAAAGTGATTGCGAGGCGGTACCTTCTCGTTAAGCTTACGCTGCCTTTCTCAGTTTCTGCCTGACCTTACATTCCAAACATCGAGCAACTGCGGTGAAGAAGTTCTAACCTCTCTGCCAGACACTCAATTTGTGACGTCACAAAACTAGGAATTTGTGCCTTGCAAGTTTATATAACAAATGGCTCGTTTGTGTAGTCAAAATATTATCAAAAGCAAATTTAAATCAAAAATTCCGGGACAAAGTGGTAAACTGAGCGGGACACCGGGACCAAGGCCTAAAAACGGGACTGTCCCGACGAAAACGGGACGTATGGCCACCCTACGTAATGCTGTCTCGTACCAGTTCAGATTCATTTCACGTCAGTTGACCCAAAAAAATGGAAAAATTTAAAAGGTCTTTGTCTTCTACACACCAACACCTTTCAAATGAAGAATTTTATGAGATGATATACCATGGGTATCTCCAGATATTACCAATCAGAAAGGTGTAATGCTTAAGTGATTTTGAACGCCTGTAATCGGTAATTGTGGGCTCAAAGGTCAATGTGCACTTCTTGATGGGCCATTTTATGTGGATCGGTTATAATGGTTTATGAGATTCCATGTGTACAAAAATCAAGTTAAATTGATTTCATATTACAGAGTTGCGAAGCATCAAAGTTACTTGATTAACACTTTTAGCATCAATTAAAATAAAACTTTATTCAAAATCAAAGCATAAACACTCATTTACAGAATGGCTTAACGGATGATATTTGATTTCTAAAAAACAAAAGTCATCATAATTTCTTTTATTGTATTTTATATTGGGCTGCTACATATTGCATAGTTAAAGATGACGCGTAAAAAAATTTTTAATTAAAAATAACAATTGGTGCGTAAACTATGGAATTGATTTTGTCATGGGTGTTGATTTTTCGTTAACTGTTTGGATCAGGCCATACAAGAGCTACTAAGTTTTTATAGTCCTGGCCCATGCAAAGTAAAATAAAAGAATGGAACATAACCGGAAATTAAACGTCAACATTTAAACTTATCGTCTATAGACTGAGATTAAGTGATTGTTGATGATCCTATTTCTCCTAAAATGGATAAATTATGCTGACTCAAAATTACACAGTGCAAACAGTAGACTTTTGTCCAATCAGGGTGAAAAGTTGTATCGAATTTCACAAATGAGCTCGGGAGAAAAATTTAATCATTCGTACGTAAATTGAACAGCAACATCTCCCAAAACTTCTTTAAATTTTTCGTCCATGAATTCAGATTGAGCGACTGTAAATTTATCTTTCCAGGATCCGATCTCTCCTAAAATTAATGAAAACAAAATTAATAAAACACAGTTACAACGCGATGCATTGGTTGTCAGTTTTTGCTTCTCTCAATTAATTAGATGATAATTTGATTTATAAAATGTAAAAACCGCATCGTATTTCCAAATAAAAACTAGTGCCCCTACTGCTCTTGTGTCTAATCAATGGCGTATTTAGAAACAAATTTTTGGGGGGCAGAGCATTTTGTGAAGTTGAAGAACTTTTTTTGAGACAAACTTATGGAAACCGAGATTTTTGCCCAATTTATTCTCCAATCGGACAATAACACCTTTTTCTTTTATAATTATAGCTGCTGTCAAACCGTTTGCGGGGCCTTTGCCCTTTATCCCCCACTAAATACGCCACTGTTAGCACTTTTTGTCAATAAATCACCACAGTCAATAACTCACTTGTTAGCACAATGTAAACATGTCATACATTGGTGTGACTTCTCGCCACTTATTCCCAAGACCGAATTCAAAGTGAAGACCCTTTTACTTTTTTTTGATATTTACTGTCGACTACATGTTTCAAGGGAGTAATGGGCTTTAAACAAGATATTTCTATCCGTGATCGACTTTTTTCCAAGCCTATTTGGCTCAGCTGAAATAAACGTTGCATATACATGGTCATGATTAGGAAGTGGGCTTCCACTTATCCCTGAAAAGTGTAAAGCTCTTTGTGGAGTGTTGCAATTTTCAGGCCCAAAAACGTTTTTTTATTTTTTTTCCGGAAACGTTTTTTTCCGAAAAACTTTTCCACTCATCGCCCGCAATCAATATCCAAATAGGTCACTGTACACAATCTTGGCTTCTACTTGTTTTGTATTAAATCTAAAAAATCTGCGAAATTTGCTTTCAAGTTATATTTCTTTTTTACCATTTTACGAGTTGATTTTTTTCAATTTGGATTTCATTTGCTCATCTTTCATTTAGTTGAAAAAATCAACCAAACTTTGAAATAATTTTGCAGAGTGGTTATTGGGCTGCCGTCTGGCTGAATACCGGATAGTTACCGGATGTACACCACACCCTACTATTTTGGCACCCACTCACACTTTGATTTTGTATTAGTCGCAGGCTGCTTACCGAAAAAAACAAAAGGGAAATCGGAACGAAGTGCAGAGTGTCTATGCTCTTTTAAGTGTCAATCCCCTTGAAAGTGTATTTAATTTTAAAACAGCGGTATAAGCGAAAAAATCATTGATTAATAAAAATTCATTGATACTGTTTTCACAACTACTGCTTGAGCGCGACCGGGTTAACCGGTCTACGTTCCCCGACGTTACAGATTGATATCCTGCGAGAATCGCCAGCAGACCTGGGTAGTGGTTTATTTGCACGCCGCCTTGTTGCACCGAATTATAAATTCAAACTTAATGATAATTTTTGGCGAACTTGAACAGTCTGTGAAACCTTGAAATGCGTAAAAAAACCACTTACCTGGCGTTAAATAGCTCATAGAAAGAAAGAGATACAAATTGAATTAAGTAGCCGGCGACACTAATTTTTGTAAAGTGGTAGATATTGACCAAAAATATATTGGCGAGATTGCTTTAAGTCTCTAAAAAAAGTGTTTTTGCGGCAAATTTATGACATGTTTACAAAAAATTGCCTTCAACTTTTTAAAGCAAACTGTCATGGTTGAGTAGGGCTTTAGCCCACCTCCTGGTTTTATCTTTGTGCTCGAGGGTGCGTGATAACATGGAGGCGTCGCCAAGTCACTGTATTTAACATTTTCAAATAAACACTTCTTTTGACGAAAGATTATCCAGATCGACTTGGCCCAATTTTGCTCTACTGTGGTACGATTTTGAAAAATTAACCTGTTGACATCACTTTCTTGTCTGATAAGCGAGCTTTCATTTGTTTGAATGAAATCTTCTCAACAATCTTGGCGATTTCATCATCTGTGCACTTTACTTCCAAAAATTCTGCAATTTCTTTGATGTGTCTGACTGGATCCTAAAATGTTGTTAAAGTCAAAGTAAAAAGTAGTTTTGAGGGATATAAAGAATGGGAATATTCTCTAAAAGAAATCTTTCAGTGCCAGATAGATGAAAACAACCAGGTTACTGCAGTAAAACTCACGGGACCACTTCGGTATCACGACCAATTTATTAAGGCTCAAAATACCTTATGGTAAAGCATAGCATTCTGTTTCAATATTGCAACCACCCACCTTTCCAGACCGCTACCACCTTTTGGCAGGTTCAAACAGCTGATAGAATTGCGCAGACGCAACCGTTTTGCAATACAGCATTTTCGCTCTTACAGCAATAATCCATTTTTGCAAAACACTCACGAAACAGTTTTCACAGAAGTACAGTGATAAAACTGTTAAACGGCTGCTGCGGATTGTCTTGTTAGTCTTACGGTGTGAAACGAAATTTGACAGCGAATTGCTATGCATTGTCAAAAGAATACATAGACTGCAAATCAACGTAAATACTAATTGTGCTCAAGCGAAATTCGATAACGCGACCGTCCCGCTAACACGCACCCTTGACTGAGGTTTCACAGATGATCGGCTATCAGGGCTCCATCATTATCACAAACAAAATTTTACGCATTTGAAGGGGTTCCAAACTTATTGCACCCATGGTAAAGAACATTTTTAGTCGCCATATCACAGGTGCGACTTGTTCATTAATCCAATTATTTTTTTAATTTTGGCAAAGAAACTTATCGTTTTCCAATCACCAGGATTAGTGCAAGATACTTTTTCTGAAGGCCGTGGCGGTTATCCGAACCGACCCTTAATCAGTAAATTTTGTTCCCTATATACTGATATCAGGGTAAGAGATTAATTTCACATGACTCATGATAGTAGCATACTGTCCTAAAAAGCATCTAATTCCTAGCTTTAACAAACCACGTGCACTAGCTCTAATTTGCGGCAACTCTGCGAATTCTGCTGCATGGCACAGACTCTAAAGGAGATCGCTGCTATCCGCTGTGGTCAAGGTTGCACTCAGGAATTAAAATGTGAGATCGGACCACGAAAGGAATGAAGCTTTCCAATACCAAAAAAGATCGATCATTGTTTAAGTGGCAGTTCATTAAAAAGAAGGGAGTGTCTCAGTTCTATACCAGCCCAACCACTGTCTTGCCTTTTTTCATCAAGTTTGCAACAACACCAAAAAACGACAGTTTAGCTTCGCACGGTGTTACCTTTTTAAGGTCTTCGTAATGCACGCTTTTCACATTCTCTTCATTTCGGTACGGATGCCAAGATACGATATGATGAGGATACCATTCTTTCGGTTTACAAAACAAAAGTTGCTCACCTGTCCATAAAAAATGATTTAGTTTATTGTAGTAGTTGTTGCTGTTGTTGTGGCTAACAGGCCCTTCCGGTATAAGGGCATGGCTTGACCATATACCATTTCACGTTGATCAATGCAAAGTCTACTTTTTTTGCAGTCCTGTTAAAACGTTTATTTGGGCCAATCGCTCACCCAAAAGAGGATTACGACCAAGAAAGAGTGGAATGAAGTTTTTTACTCGGCTGTTGCTCTATTACCGTTAATCGATTGCAGGCATTAAATATCGCTTTTTCATTGTTTGGAGAAGCGGCTACTCAGCATACCCAGAAGCAAATATTGGGAGAGCCAAAAATATCTTTTGCGGTTTCGGGATTACTTAAATTTGTTGGAAACCTCTTTTTTAAGATTGATATCTTCTGAACGTCAATTTTGCCAATTTTTTCCTCCAGTTTGTTGGATAATTTTTTTTGAGAATGGGCATTTTTGTAGTTGTTGTAGTGGCAAACACCTTTATTCCTAGATCGGATTCAAAAACTCATGGGATCATGGCCTTTGTGCCCCCTCCCCCCAGCCATGTCAATGCTGCAACAATCAATTATTTGGCTGGTAAAACGTGCCTTTTGTGAAGACCAATGCCTTTTATACGCAGAAGAATGCTCTGCCGTCTACCATTATACTATAGAATTCACTTACATCATAGCGTGCATTGTTTATGTGGCTCACTGAAATTTTCTTTTTTAAACTGCACGGATCGGTAGACTACTAGAGTGCAGCATATTGTAGAAACACCAAGAAAATGTCATTAGTCCGGCGTTGGAGTGAAGAAGAAATCAAGAATTTGGCCTCCAAAAGTTTTCGTCTCGAAAACTACAGTTCTTTCGGTAAATATTGGTAAAACTGTAGTTCTTCTTTGAAAATATGCATTTTGTATTTTCGTGGTTGGCCCATCAAAACAGCTGCTATTTTTAAGTTAATTTTTGTTTCCGAAAGAACACCTAACCCCCTTTAATTTACTGGCTTGTCTGCGCCCTCCAGATGCAAAACAAGTTGAGGTTAATTTTCTGCAATGCAGAGATGTTCTCGGTAAATAAACAAAAATATCGCCTGGTTTCAGAATAGCGTTTCGCTCTTACCGGTAATTGTACCACATTTTCGCTTGGATTTAAACAGGTGTTGACGAGAGTTTAACGTAGAACGACTAAACTTTCACTTCACAAAACTCGTATTTTCCTGTGATCTAGAGTGATGTTCTAGTGACTTTTGCTCGCATCTCTGCGAACATTCTCAGTACAAGCCATGGCAGACAGCACAACAAGAATAATTTATTTACTTATCTAAGTTACAACTTTGGCAGAGAAGTAAAGCATCTTAAAATCCTCACTGCTGTTATAGCAAGCAACTTTAATAAATTAAAAGTCATTTTAATCAGTGAAACATCTTAGATTTCGAACGTTTTCGATTTTCCTAAAACCTTTTTCAAGAATAAAGATCTGTAAATGTGACGTAATAAATTAAAACAATCAACGATGGTTTCAAAAACCACTTATTATGAAGATGTATATTTCTAAAGGCTGTAAAAACGTAACCAAATTTAAAATAGATATTTAATTTTTTCCAAGAGTCACGATCCGAACAACGTTAGTATGGCAAAATAGGCAGGACCATCCCTAAAGTACGAGTAATTGAAACGCATCGTCATCACTAAGTCTCATGTCGAGTGCAAGGCACTTTACGTCGTCCCCGACCTCCCCAATTCCTACATGGGACTGTATACGAAACAAACCCAAACAATCTAATACAAAGCACAAGACTTACGTACAGTTTACTTTTGAACCAGGTTCGTTTTGACGTTACTGCTAACCGTTCAAGTACGAACTAGAACAGATATTCTTACATAAAGCTGATCGTACAACAAGTGGTTTGGGATAGAAAAACCTTCCTAAGGTTATAAACTAAATGTGGTGCTTTGAGGCATAGTTGGCAGCACGTGATTGCATGTCAGCGAGCCTCGGCGCGCGAGGAGATGAGCTACCAGCGCGATGGTGTAGTGGTGAGAGCGTCCACATCGCAGTCGGTAAGCCTGGGGTTCATTCCCTAAGTCGAGTTATACCAAAAGACTTTAAAAACTGGTATTTACAGCTTCCTTGCTTGGCGCTCAGCATAAAAAAGGGATAATGTGGAGGACAAGCCGGCAAGCTTGCTTGTTGTGTCCTTGGGCAAGGCACTTAACGGGGACGCGTCCACCTTTATGTGGCAGACAGGTGGCCCACCCGTACTTTACCGGATTACAATTGTGAAGTTGCTAGCCTAGCATGTCGTAAAAGACGACTCTTGGGTTCCCACCAGTGGCAGTCCGCCTTGGTGGTGGTGGGGCTACCAGTCACTGAAGACGTAGCTACCAGTCAGGTTCGAAATTTCTGCCATCTTTCCACTAGGCTAATTTCAATTAGGTTGACGGCATGCCGTAACTCCATCCCGAGGAAGAGGAGGGGTAACCGCAAGCAAACAAACAAGGGAGATGACCTCAAAAGACGCGGGTTCGAAAACCACAGAAACCAGACACGACGCAGCACACCTCCGGACAAAAATTACTTTTTACAAAAGGTCACGATCCGAACAACGTTAGTACAGCGAAATAGGCAGGACCATCCCTGGACCTAGGTTATGGCTTTTTGGCCTCCCCCCGGACGCAAACATTTTTAAGCCCATTAAAATTATAATTGTAGCATTATAGAACAGGTAAGCACTTTAAAGTTATGCAAAAAGTCCAATATGGATTGTGGTGTTGCAATGACGTGAAGTGAAAGTTGCTTTTGCTGAATTAAATTTACTTGCTCTAACAGGAATGTGGATTTTATTTAGGTTAAGTGGTGAACAGTGGAAGTCTGCAATTCCCTTTTACTATTGCAATTTCAGTTTAGCAAAAACTGCCACATCAACGAAAAATGAAAACATTTTTGATCTCAGCAAAAAATGACCTTGGTAACTTAAATAAAAGGCAAGGACGGCAAATTGAACACCTGAATAAACTAGCAAATTCTAGCAAAGCAAAAAATCATTATCAAATTAAAGTTGTATCACTAGGTGGCAATAGTGCAGCTATTTAGTCCACAGATTCTTAAAAAACTGAAGAGTTAAAAAAGCAAACTCTGCATCGTTTAATTGACACTTTTAGATTTAGAATCAAATGAGAAAAAGCTATAACAAGTTGGTCCGCGTAAAGCTCTAAAAACAGCTACAAAAATAAGCCTCTTAAAGCTTGTGTTTATCCTAGGCTGCTTATAAAACGCATTTAACATAAATCAAGTCATAATTACTGTGGTTATGTTGACGCTATTACCTGCTTGCTTTAAATTAGTGCAGTGTTTAACCTGCTTGTGCGCCAACGGCTTAGCCAGCCAAATATTTCTATAGAATGACCTGGATTGCTCGTAGTTGGCTATTTTTATTTATGATCTTTTTTGAAGAGATCCCACAATAACTTGGGTAAAAATCAAAAACTTAAAGGCCACCTCTGGAGTTAATTTTAAGTGACAGTTTTAATGGTTGACATTTGGGAATTCGGATGAATGCAAAGCTTTTATAATTCTTTCAAGAGTCTATTTTTCTCCATCGGTTACCGGTACGCTCTTGAGCACTACACACTGAACAGCTTATTCAAAGTAGCCTAATACTTCATCGCACAGACATATGCCACAGTAAACTGTAGAAAAATTTCAACGCATAAACGATTTGCCAATTACATATGCTGATTTCTACATTATAAAACTATCCGTTAGACCAAAAACAAAAGAAAGGACAAGATTCTTTTGCATCGTAGTCCTATCTCTAAAAAAGCAAATCCAAGGTGACCAAGTATGAAATAATCTACCTGAAATATACGAATCGAAAAATTGATGCCAGTCTCTGGGATGTAGTTTGACCATCGCTTCCACGTCAAATTCGGCAAGTTTAAGTCGAAAATTATACCAGGAAAGCAACTGATCTTTGGGGTTTCGGAAAACTCGTACAATCTGCAAACATTGGACACATAAGATGATGATATGATACGTTGACTTGATTTTTGTGTGGGCCTAGAAACCTACCCCCTGCAGTGCAGAAGGAGGAGGACTGTCTTCCGGGAAGCAATTATTCTGAAATATTTCTTCAAAAACCATTAAACCGCAATAATATAGCAGGCCTTATATTAGATGCGCTAAGAGATTCACTTAAACCCATATAAAGCCAAATTAGTGATCTTGACCATAAGGCAGAGGGTTTTTTCACATTTTAGCTAGGGGGCAATAACCAAAAAGGCGCAGTTTTCGAATAAATCTAAAGTGCTGTTATAAGCAGGTTAGTGAATGTCATATCCTGTTAGGAAAAGTACTGCCATATTGCATTTAAGACAAGTTATGACCAATATTTAATTTTGAATAAAACGGAAAATATTAGGATATTGGGCGCACATTCCAGGTCTTAAGTCCAGTGTGCTATTGGGCGTACATTAGATTTAGAGTAAACCCACTAAAAACGTCTGCACTGCTGAATGACCCACAGTAGTTCAAAAATAAGAAAGGCCAAAGCTCCAAATACTGTAGTATCTTGACAAATTACAAACTTGACTGGTGTGGGGCTTGAATACCAAGGTAGCTCGGGAGTCGGGAGCTTGGCCCATTAGGACCTGGGTTTGATAGCTGCGTCCACCTGACGAAATCAAACTAGTTCGAAACCGGTTGTGAAATTGATTTTTTGACGACTGATGTATGTCAGACTTGCAATGCCTTACACAATCAATCATTTCATTTCTTAATTACAGGTTAATTCGGGCTACGTTTAACTTTGTGAAATCTATAGATATAATAGAGTAAGAAAAAACATTAACTGATATTCTTTATGGAGAAATAATTGAAACTTGATTGTTTTGAATTTTCATTCTTTACTTTTTTGGTCCATCTAAAATAAATCGGTCATTTCTTTACTTTGCGCCGGATCATCAAAACGATTATAGATTATTTTTACTTTTACAGTATTAATTAGCAACCTTGATTATACTAATTCATTTATAAATAACCATGGCAGCAGATCTACGCTGCAAATCATTAAATTGGAACTTTAAAATTGCACAGTATCTGTCTGTATGAATTGAGGAAACTAAATGGGTTTTGCTGTTAAAAGAAGCTGATGCTTTAAGGTGTGGTTGCTTTTTGCTGTTGGATTTTGTTGTCATAAGCAACTAAGTTTAATTTAAGTTCTGCTGCATTATTTTCCAGGTGTTGAATTTAAGTTTAATACAGAATTAAAAGATAAAATGAAAAGATCTATTACATTTTATCAAGACTAAAATTCTTGTAGATTTATAAAAGACAACAACAATTGGCAAGTACCTTGTCTTCTATCGATTTCTTAAACAGGCCCGCAGCTGCGCCTCAAGACCGACCACAATTTATTGGTGACCAAACTTCATGAAATTGGGATCTATTTTATTAGTTTTTTCGACTCATTATAAAATTACCCATCCAGAGAAATTTCGTCAAAAAATATCCTGCCATCAGGTAAGGCGCTACCTACGATTTGAAAATTCTTATATGTGATACCAGTAACGGAGTGGCATTTAATGTCAGATTTGGGCTATTTATGTGGGTTTTAAAATAAATGTTTTTAGTTTATCCCTTCTTTTTGAAATCAATTCCTCAAGCAAACAACGGCTGGAGGTAAGTATTTAGGTTTTACAGCTCAATTACTTATTACCTTGCATCCATTCTGTTTCAGTCGTTCCATATTGATGCATTCAGGAGGAAGATGTGTTGCATAAACTCTTCTAGTCAATGGAACCTGGCTGTAAGCTTCTTGCATGGATGCTAAAATTATTATTTCTTATTGTAGCTATTTCTTCTGCCTAATCCGGCGCTTTGCAAAAGCCGCAGCACAGTGATTTTTGATCAGTTGATGACTTTATACGAAATTTACAAAGCAGCCACTCTAATCACATATTTCTAAAGGCTTAGCCTACTATAGCTTCTTTGGACATTTCTTTATAATTTCTCTCCTTTTGCTTTCTTATGCGTCATATCACAGAGTTTGGCAAATATTTGTTGAGGTTGTCAAAATCCACTTTTGAATCTTTGCTGGAGGCCCATCCAGCATTGTAAGAATCTGATTTATGACCAAAGTTTGCGAAAATCTTCTAAAACCAACCACAAATTGTAAGAAAAAAGCGTTTTTTGGAAATAATCTTTAAAAAGTTGTGCGGTGTGGGTGATCCTTGCTGCTACACACCACACGGTCCACAATAGCAAGCCGTGTACGGCTACTTAAAAGTGATAGTCAACTTACAGTTTGCCGACCATCGATACATGGGAAAGCGCTTTTTCACAGTTGCGTTATAGATAAATTTAATAGATTATAGACATTGATACGCTACACAGGTGCATTAACCAACATACGTAGAACAAGGGAGAGAAAGTAAATGTTAAATTTTATATTCGATAAGATTTCCATTTCCTTGGGAAGGTCTTTACCGAGCAGCTGCTTCACGATTTCTACCATCCATGATGTCCCTGGAATGATTAATAAGTTTGCTTATCAAAAATAGCACCGGAGGAATTTTAATGAAAATAGTGGGGAGCAAGCTCGGGGAGAAGGCGGTCATCACTGGATGACTTCATATAAGGGACTGACATTTCTGCAAAATAGCTTTAAAAATAGCTGGTCCAATTCAAGCATTCTGCTATTTTTAATTTGATGATTTTAATGGGGGAGGCGTTTTTCAAGTTCGCCCAGGGTGTCCGCGATTCTTGGGACGCAACAGCCATCCGACAAGCTGCACCCCTCCTCCGTCTCGAAAATCCCTTTTTTTTTACTACAAACCATTTAGAAAGTAAAAACGAAGTCTTGAGATTGATTTAAAAGAACCAACCTGTTTTAGGATAAGAAGCCACTAAAACGTCTCCTTTCTCCGGCATCCAGTTTCCATATTGCCATGCCGCCGACTTTGCAGTAAAACCAGGTGGAAGTCGATATCCTTTAAAATTTTCGGTTGGTGATGCTTCAAAGAGGTTCTTACAATACTCAGCAGCTTTTTCTTCCACGTCGTATGCTTTATTTGTAGGTACATATGGTAATATATCAGCAAGATATTGCTTGTGCATTTCTAAGTATTGACCAGCCATTCCTCCTGAAATCTTCAGTCTTGTAAAGTAGTAAGCTAATTTTTGTCTTTTTGTAGTTGCTTGAAAGAAAAAAGTCGCTTTCAATCTTTTCATATAGCCTGAGCTTTTTCTCTACAAGCAAGTTACATAGCTGCAAAAATTTGATTGACAGCTTTATCGAATCAAGCAGAGGCGGACTGGAGCAGGCTACTGCAATCAGGGCTGTTGAAAAACTGATCGGGGTCTTGGTCCGAAGTTGGGAGGTGTGCTGCACCCTTTTTTCTAATTTGCAGATAAACTGTGCGAAATCGATCTGTTTGTACTTTGTCAAGTTAAAAAGCGATTGTTTTCGGCGATCCATTTCATGAAATTTCTGCTTTCTAAATTAGTTGTTCCTGTCTATAGGCGCCTGAGTGTAGAGCGGCAGTATGTGTACGACCGAAATTTCGCACTTTACTGTTCAGAAGGATTCGAGTCGAAACGTGTTTTGGAGACGAACGGAAGATCCGTATTGATGATTAGAGTTAACAACCCAAGGTGAGAGTTAGTTGCTGATAGAGACGGAATACCTGCGCTATATCGTTGTAATTTGTTGTTATTACGAAGATAGTGGTTATAAAACAGGTTGTAAGTAGTGGAAGAAGTTTAATGCGTCCTGCCCTAGAAAATGTAAAGTTGGTGAAGTACAAAGATAGAGTAATTGCAACTGTTGTATTAATAGAAATTGAACTGCTTCTTCGTTTGTATTCTGTTTCGACTCCAAACCTTAAGTTTTGCATATATTTAGCTTAAACGATTTTTGTGTCATCAAATGTTGAAAATACGCAGCGAGAGCTACGTCCCGTTTGGCTTCACAAAAGTTACTCGGAACGGTCGTGATTGTGCGCAGTGTCTTCACTGCTTGGTCGTGATGTCAAATGCGTCATTACGACCCGCCAAACTAAAAAACCATTGCGATAAAAAGCATCCCCAAAGGAAGGATGATGACATCGATGCTCTGTCTGCCAAAAGAGTACTATATGACCTGGAAGCGACGCTACCTCATTTGGGATTTACGGTAGTGGAAAAGCTTACTCTTCGATGCAGCTACGAGGTGGCATATCAAATTGCGAAGTGTAAGAAGCTGCATACTATCGTTGAGGAACTTATCAAGCCATGCGCAGAAAAAATGATTGAAATAATGATCGGATCGGGGGCAAAAAAGAAAATCCAGCAAGTTTCGCTATCTAATGACACCATTCGCCGACGGATTGACGAAGTCGATGCTAATGTGTACCTGCAAGTTTGTTCCGAAATCAAGCAAAGCACACTCCAGTCTAGCATTCAACTGGACGAGTCTACCAATAGCGCTTTAGAAAGCCACTTGATCGGATTTTCTGATTTTGCAAAGCTGGTTTTTTGATCTGGCGTTTATAAAAACAAAATCCAGAAATCGCCTCAGTGTATGCAGTGACATTCGTCTTGCTCAGTCCAAGACAGAGCAGAGTATCAAAGGTCTCTTCAGGCGAGTACAAAAACACGCTTCGCACTGACTACGTTGATTTAAAGTAAATTGACTGTGATTTGTTTAATTCTTTGACTGTAATGCATTTATTCTTCTACTTGCGTTTGTTGGCTTTTTTATTATTAAACGTGGCGAATAAAATAACTGATGGAAACCCGTTAAAATCAAAACTAGGTATTTTTATTGAAGTGCACGGGACCAGAAGTGTTAAGAGCCTTTGGAAGGGGACCACGGATCATGAAAGTTTGAGAACCACTGATTTAGGTTTTAATTGTAGGAGGGAGAATATAATTATTAGCTGTCTGTGATTCCACCAAGTTTCTGGTCTCACTTGACTTCTTGTCTCCTATGCAGGAGTGTAGTGGTGTGGGAACAGCGCTCTCACACTCCTGCTTCTATGGGATCTAAGCCGATACCAGGAGATATACGCAATAGGTATACTCTCCCTACTCAGCCGGTGGCTATGGGCAGCTTAAAAAGTGTCGGAATGTTGTCCACATCCCAAAAGGGCCTAGAAAAAAATACTTGAAGACGTGGTTAAGGTTTTTTTTAGAAATGTTTTGTGTTTTGGTGAGAGTAAGATAAAAACCAAAATATTTTGTTTACATACATTTTTTTCGAGTAACTTTGCATCCTAACTTGCATGAAATTGCTAGGCAACTTAGAACTGAAATAGATCACTACAAGCAACGCAAAAAAATGTCAATGACTTTGAAAGTACGAAAAAATACGATAAAAAGATAATTTCCGCGTCTGCACTAGCGCTCGAAACGAAAAGATAACTTAATATTTTTGTCGAATATAAGCTTGATGGGGGGAACGGGACCAACAAAATTTGGGGGCAGAGGGCAGCAGTTTTGATTAAACACGGCTTAGTATACTGTCTTTTCAAGATTTTTTTACCTTTGCTTACAGGTCCTCTAAGTTCCACCTTAAGAAGTTGTGCTTACTCATCACTCGTCTTATTCTGTCCTATTCTGCTGTGACTTTGTGATGTCGCGCTATCTTTGGCAAGTCTTTTTTTTAATACCATCTTTGTTCCTAGCCGTGGAAAGTTTCCCAGCTCCTTTATTTTCATCCTCCTCCTTTATACCAGCTGCAAACGAAGGAAGGAGTCGGGTAACAAAACGCACTTAGCATTAGTAAACCCCAATTATTTTAAAGACAACGATGAAAGTTTAGTGGTTTATATGCTGTTTTTGAATAAGACCAGTCTTAAATCAACGAAAGGGAGACCGGGACCAAAATACAAAGGCGTAGTAATGAGAAAAGAAACGCAGGGGCTAGGCCCCAGAAAAACTTGCAGTCAATCACATTTTGGGCTTACTTTCTTTTCCTGTTTCTCGGGTGAGGCCAGCATAACTGGCTGAACTGATGTTTTATACCACAACCTTATACTGGCGAGTGCCTGCTGCGTAACAAAAATTTCACTTCAATTGTATGCTCAATAGTCATTTACGAGTTGATCATAAAACTGAGTAGACGTAGTGTATCGTTCCAAGAATCTGCCTGATTGCAAACGCTCGGAGACCTTGCTGTCTTCAGCAGCAAGTAATTAGCACCATCTCTTGATAGAACAACAGGACATAAACTCACGCCAAAAAGTTTTTACCCAAACTGCACTACCTGCCGTTACATGTAGTACAACTTCTACGGCTTGCCAATTTGAAATTTGCTAAAATCCCAACAAGGCACAGATGATTCCAAAAAAGGCAATTTTTGTACAAAATCTTTTTGGAGCTACCGACTAGCAATGTGGAAGCTAAAGTGTCACTTCAACCAAATTAAAGCAAATCGAAACAAAAATTTCAAATTTAATTAACAAAATATCAGATCAGGTTGTTACAAAATTGATTGCAGATTGAGCAAGAGATTAAATTGCAAGTTGAAATCAACATAAATGTGCTACAATTAAATATAAGAACAATCCTATTTATCGATTAATTATTTACCGATTGAACATCTATAAAGTTTAATAAGTGTATAAAACAATCTGAATCAATCAGATAATGCGACTTCTCGTTGTTTTATTATCATGCATGTTATGATGTAATGATATTTTTAATCCAGTGATTGGCTGTGGTGGGATTCGTTTCTGCCGCTGCTGTTACCGGCTGATGAAGGAACTCTTGGTGACGAGAACAGCCACCATCCCAGATTAGCATATTTCCTGCAAGACACTTGTTTATTGTTTTTCCTGTTCTTTTACAACTGCAACTTCATTTGAATGTAATTGCAAGTCTTGATGACTGCTGCTGTCCTTCTAGACGTTTATTATGTGAGATCACCCAAGCACATCGGTTAATGTTTTACTAACCACTATGATTAGACATGGCCTAGGTATTTAATATTACCAGCAAAGAAAGCGTACTTCTAATTTTTTTTTACTCACTCATCATCGGTGGCAAAAGACCAGAAACGAGTGTTTAAAAGAACACACTGGTAGAGTTCATAGCGCCCTAGTTACCAGGGGTTACATACATAAAACATGGCCAGATACAAAAAATCATCAACAAATCGGACTTAGCTCAGTACCATTTCAATGTAAGAACCGTTTTGGTTGTTGACGAGAGATATTTACGAAATACAAATGTATAACTCCAGCCAATTACATCAACATCGATAGCTTACCAGCCTTGCACACTTTTTCGCGTTGAAGTAAAAAAAAGAATCACTGAAACCTGTAGCAAAAATCTAGCTCAACGCAGCTATAAAACTTTGCTACCGTTAACTGTAGCCTAACTCAAACGCTAACCAACAAGCGCAAAGCTCACTAATCAGCGTGCAAATACGTGATAATATTACACAAACTTATCTTGCCTAAAGCAAATCGGTCTAGGATGCAGCGCGATGAACTCAAGCCCAATATGTCTTGTACAATATTGGAGGCGACAGCGCCAACTGCAGGCGGCTTAAAATGCAATATATGTCATACACTTAAACACTCAGCCATTTTGCTGTATGCGTATGAGCTCTTGCTCGGTTTGCATGTCTTTCGTCAGACTGGGACATCACGACGGGTAGACTGCCTGGCCCCGCCACCTGTCTGCCACATGAAGATGGAGGCATCCCGTTGAGTGCCTTGCCCAATGACACAACAAGCAAGCGTGCTGAACGCCAAGCAGGGAAGTGGTGAAAACCATCTTTTAAAGTCTTTTGGTATGACTCGACTTGGGAAGTGAACCCCAGGTTTACCGACTGCGAAGCGAACGTTCTGGCCAATACGTCATCTCGCCGGTGCCTACTTGGACTGAACGTGGCATACATCAACAACAAAATATTACGTCTTCTTCTGGGACACTGCTCCCTTTAGGGGCACAACGAATTATTTGAGGAAGTAGGAATAAGAGCTGCCCTCTGTTGACGTTGTGTGTGAGAATACACGCGAAACAAGAGCAAATTGTAAAGGTCGGCACCAAACTGTAGCAAGCCAATTTGGGTCAGCATTAATTTTAATTGAGGAAAAAGTCGTTTCTAAATCTCAAAATCATTAAATTTTTCTACAAAATAAGAGTATTAAATGCATTTTGCTTAGGTTTATTGCAATCGTTTTGGGGGACAAAATTATTCATTTTGAGGGGAGCAATGCACTTCAGTTGACTCAGTTTGCGTCAGAACTGAAGCTACTTACATATTGGCAAATTTTGACGTGGCCTTGTTTCCTATTCCAGAAAACTCTATTCATCTTGTGACAGTTATAGAATAGCTGCCGCCCAACCTGTCGTCCCGCCACCTGTCTTTTAAGCTCGTCGTAATAGACAAAGAATAGGTTTATGTGACACTCAGAGCTTACGGCACAGAGAATACACATTACTTAGTCACCGGAAGAAGGGAAGATTCCAAAACGACGCGGTCCAGTCTCTCACCACACTTTCGCATTTTCTCGCCATAGCATTGCGGTAAAGAGAATATCTCGTTTTCACACGCTTTGCAAAGACATAGGCCGAAGAAGAATGACGATCGTTACAGCAAAAATGCATTAGCAACAAACATGCCATTCTTTTTCTTCTCGCTTGTTTAAATTTCGCGAAGCTGCTTATTCACATAAAGCAAATAATCTCCTCGGTTGATATACGCTTCTCGTGCAGTCACTATCATTAACTCACAATGAACCCAGAGATATGGCGACCGTCATACTAGACAAGAACAATTACAGCGCTCGAATGATGAATCAAAGTATTGAATGGCAGACAATAATTTTGATTGTAGGCTTATCAAGTCTGTTAAATGAAAATAATACACTACTACACTTTCACACATGACAAAACATACAATAGATAAGGTAAAAAAGGACCCTTAAAAAAATTGGTGGTCTCCAGCTCCCCCCTAATCCTTATGACTCACAACCTCGATCAGGCACACTTTTAATGCAAGACGCAATTCCTTTCTAACGAGCAACACGTGAAATCGTTCACGCAGAATCGCAATGATGGTAAAAAATCAGCTTATGAACAAATTGACCCTTATCATGTCGAGTTTTAGAGTGTTTAACAGATTCAGAAAATGGAGTACACTATTTTATTGCCACCAACGATTCTCCTCATGTTAGAATTATAAATCAGGTCCACGCCTCCGCATGACAGTACTTTAGCAGCTGGCCATCATTTAATTTATTGAAATCATCTCTAAATAGATGCATTACAAAAGTCTGTATACGAAATTTGTCAACACAAGATATCATAGCAAAATTTCGTGCCATAGCCAATGGTTAAATAAAAAAGTGGGGCAAAATGGGTCGAAGTAGTCAAAAATTATCTTTTGCTTGCATGTGAACAATGTAGGCTAAGTGACTTTGGCAAACATTTTTGATTTGGTGTCAACTCTGTTGGTAATGTATTCAACCGTGTCAAAATTACCAAAAAATTTGTATTGGACAAAATTATAAACCCGATTTTGCTTAGGTGTCTCTCGCTACCACATCTTTCGCTACAATTATGTACAGATAGTGAGTCGAAGTTTCGCTTACTGGAGTGTTAGAAGGGAAAGACGAACTCGTTTCTACAAGGGGTTATTGGTCCTGCTCGAAAATCATCCCCTAAGCCACGCTGATGCAAGAGTCGTCTTGAGCGACTTATAACAGCTTTCTTTCACTTTTGACACGTTTCAATAAATTCCTCTCTCCCCTGACTCAACTTTCTCCCTCATTAGTGGCAAATATTTCAGAGAAGCAATCTTCTCCTTCAAAGACTGTAGAAGTAACCTACATTAACTAACATAATTAGAGCAATGTCAAGAAAATAAATAATAGATTTTAACATGTTAATTACATCAAATGAAACTATATGGCTTGAACCCAGGTTGAAATTTGATATTTGGGAAACAAAATCGAAGACACTTTGATTTGGTTTCCAGATTGACAAAATATCTTTGATAGGATTTCCATTTCTTCTGGATTGTCAATCGAGCGCAATGCTTGACGATTTTAACCATTTAGTTTTGTACCAGAATTGATTAACAAATTAGCTAATCAAGATTGGTAGTAGAAAAATTAGATTGCCAACTGATCGCTTCTAGAGAGGAGAAAAGGTAGGTCTCACAGAATGAAACTATTCCAGAGAGTGACACTCAGGAGACTGGTTTCAAAAATGCTTTCGCTAATAAAGGTATCCTATGTTTTTATTGAAGCCCTGCTTTTTGGATCTTTTGATTTAAGGGATATACTTTTCAAGTCAGTCCGAGATGCCAAGACTCTTGTCGACGTCACTGCCACTCCAGAAAATGTATCCCTACCCGCCTCGACATTGGCTTTTTTCACTTCAAAATATTAAAAAAGGGAGAAGCCAGAACACTGATTTAAAAAAACCAACTTGTTCAGGGATCGAAGACATGATCAGATCTGATAGAAGGGTTACTTCAGATCAGGGGTCCCCAAACTTTTTAGACCATCGACCCCTTTATGGAATTCTTGATTTCTCATCGACCCCCAGGCATAAACTTAAACTTATTCATGTATGCATGTAGCCTAGACCTCACTTATACAGGCTATGATAGCATTATGATAAATATAAAGATGATAAAAAATAGTGATAACTGAAAGTGCTAATGATGTCAATAATAAAATAGTAGCATCACTAATAATAAACAATAGCGATATCCATATTGACTTTATCAATGAAAGCTGAAGAAGCAGTAGTGGTAATCTCCGCTGTCTACGGTGAAGCTGACGTCAAGCACGACCTCATATACTTAAAATTCCTGGTCGACCCCTTTTTGACCCCCAGGTGTTTATCGACTCCTTGGATAATCCCATCGACCCCCAGGAGTCGATATCGACCACTTTGGGGACCCCTACTTTAGATGAAATTGCCACAAAATTAGACACGTCTCATGGAACAGTTCATTCAATTGAGCATAAGAAGTTGCATTTTTCAAAAGCCAGCTGCCGTTGGATTCCCAAGATGATGATGGATGATGACCAAATGCTGTTTCTGATGGCGTCTACAACATCACTACGCAGATATAGAAAGGAGAGAGAGATGATTTTCTGTTGAGAGTAGAAACAACAGACGAGACCTGGGTCTTTCATTATGTTGCAGACAAAATTCTTTCATGAGAATTTTAATTAAAAACTAATTCTCACCCTAGCAAAACTGCAAGGCCTCTTTCTACATCAACCACATATAGCTGCTGGAGACCCACATTGTAATTCGTGTCTTTGTGCTGTTAGCAACTCTAAGAAATAATATCTACGACAGCCAATTCTGTGAAGTTTTCATTGTCTACTTCCAAATGTGTGCGCGTGAGAATCTCGTAGAATTGCAGCCCCCAAAAAACTGCGGCACCTTAGTCATTTTAGGTCTTTCTCAAAATCAAAAATATGGTCGCAGTGAAAATCTGTGCTATAAAGCTTGAATTGTTACGGGAGGTTGCATACAGTCAGTAAGTGTATATACTATAAGGCTATAAGCAATAGAATTTATTGTTAACAACGAGTGCTCATTGTTACCTTATCATGTAATTCTTGTTAATTAATTTGTGATGAAATAAAAACTATAGTAGTATCAGTAATAATACCGTACATGTATTGAGGCAAATCTCGCTAAATCTCAGCTAAAAAGCCATAAGCTTAATTGTGTAAAAGATGAAGTGCTTCTCTAAAGCCCTCTCGCATAATCCATCGCTACTCGCTACTTTAATCATTCTACTCTACTCATATTTGCATCCACATTAAGTGTAAGGTTTGGCTATTTGTTTATAATTGTTTAATTATTCCAGATAACCTGTCGCAGTATCGACGCCATGCCTACATGATCAATCGGATTTTTTCGCGTTTTAGGTAAATTTGATTCCATCATCAAGAGTGCCCTTTGATACCGCGATTGAGTTTGCGCTGTGCGCTAAGACCTTTCCCCGAAACCGTGTGACTGGGATAGCAGCAATCACACATGACTTCCAGAAGTCTTCCGGAATGAAACACCCAGGTCTCGTCTCTTGTTACTTACAGATTTCAAACTTTGGGACTGATGAAAATGTGAAGGCTGCTGTGAGCATCTGGCGGCGGACTCAGCCCGCGGAATTCTACGCAAGGAATAGGCAACCTAATATCAAGATGGAATAAGTATGTTGCAAAGGAGGGAGACTATGCGGAAAAAAAGCGTTTTTTAATTGCCAGTCGACATAAACTTGAGTTACAAAAAAAATTGTCATTAGTAGTTGACTGACCCTCGTGTTTCAATGAGAATGAACCTTGTGTGTGACGTCAAAAACCAATCTGAGATCTACCAAATAAATTATGCACAGCCATCCAAATTTTTTTCCAATTTTGTCATTAAATTAAATCTTTCGGAAATATGAAAAATAATTCACAATTTTTGCTTTTGTGGGTCCAGAAAAAGCGTTTCGAGAAATTTTTTTTGCCGAGTTGACTACAATTGAAAAAAGACCATGACTTTGATGAGTTGTGTAAGCAAGTTTTAGGGAAAGCGATTAAGAGGAATTTGTCAAACGTGTAAGAAAATGCGGTTTCCAACTTTCTTGCTGCACCAGGAGACCACCTTTCGTCTGAAGTGACATTTCTAAATGATTCAATTCCCTAAAATTTGTGATTGTGTAAGTAGACAACTCTTGGGGCTCTTTTCTCAATTTTTCCTACGCTGGCTTATTCAAATAATTTTCTAAAGCGCACAGTTTGAAATGGATTTTCCTTAGCCAAGTAAGCTTGTGGGTAAATAAAAGTGTAGTTGGCCTTCGAATGGAACTTGTACCTGGTATAGCCTGCTTTCAGAATTTTACTCGAATTATGACTTGCAGCGACCTACGTCAGCGCATCCGATAAGTGCAAGGCTGTAGAGACTCTCATGTTTTTAGCTTGTCTTCTACATTTGCATTGGTCATACCAACCATAAATGCGGTTGTGGCTTTTATCTTTTCTTAATTGATTCGTTTGCAGTGGCAAGAGCGTATTTTTAATTTATTTTAGAGGCTAAGTAAGTAAAAACTATTTGCACATGTTGCTTCCTGACCTTTTACCAACGTTAAGTGCGCCAATGGTGCCTACGTTTGTGCTGCTAGTTTTACAAGTACCGCTACAATCTTATTATTTTATGGCGTGATTGCTAAAATAACTACTAATGTTAAAAACATGCAGAAGCAATTTTTATTTTTCGGACATCTGTTCTAACAATTAGTTTTACACACACATTGCTCCCGGTCCTAAAAAAATTCTTAACCTTTTATCATTTACCAAGTAAAACTTGTGGTTGCAACCATTTCTGCGCAATGGTAACAGAAGCGTAACCAAACAGGAAAGTGGCCGACGTGGACAGTTCTATCAAGTCAACGGCGCAATCATCGATCAATTTCAACACAAAATCATCGGAGCATTTCCGCTATATAAGCGCCGCTTCAATCCGCTGCTCCCCGCGCGTTGCCGACAAACATGCGTGCTTAGTTAGGGAATCTCGGGCCTTAGAGTAGGGTTACCATATCTGATGAGGCAAAATTTCCGATACAACCGTTCACTTTTTTTAAGTATTACCAGCAAGGATGTAACTTTTACCTTTTGCCGGCAAGTTTGAAATTTGTTACGACGCCACCAAAAGTCGTTACTAGTTCACTTGCTTATTAACAAATCATTTTGAGCCCAATTTAAGTACTGTAAATAATGCTCAGGTGTTCTCCAAAAAATAAAGTCATCACCTGTCTCGCTGCCGTCTGTGCTAATCGCGGCAATGTTGATTCAATCCAAGTAGCCAGCTCAAACAGACGGGCCACTTATGGTGACAATCTAATATTGCAATTTTTTGTTAACTGCTTCTTCTGTTGCTTAATTACAAAAATGCCGGACATTTGAGCAGTTTCCGGACAGAACACCTGAATTCCGGGCATGTCCGGAATTTTCCGGACGTATGACAACATTACCTTAGAGTGATGTGACAAAAACATCACAACTTAGAAGTGTTAAGTGTATTAGCAGTATCACATGAATACACACAAAACACGCATCGTTTGCCATGATAATTAGTAAGTTATCATGTACTATGTGTAAGCTTGATTACGACTGAAGAAGCTTCGACTATTATACGTAAGCAAACACTGTGCGTTTTTATTCTTAGCTAAAAAAAAATAAAAACTGCAAGGACGTAAAATTACTGCAAAGGCAAGGTAAAAGACGTGAAAAATATTGATACTTTCAACATATTGCAAGCTGTTCAGCCATTTGTTCGATGTAAGCGATGACATAAAATAATTTCGCAGCACATTGAGGCTAATAAAATCGCTTTCTGTTGGCTTCCTGCCGCTTTTTAAAGACGAGCACGCCGGCAATTATGCACACGCCAAGTCCGACAACAGCGCACAATATGATTAGGAAGAGTTTAAATCCAGAAATAGAAGAATTGCGATAATCTCCTGCGCTGCTGTCATCTCTGTGATCTGTAAAATTTTCGTTCGTCCAGAAAATAATGGTTAACCAGAAGCGTGCTCGGAGGCGATACGCGTGAATATCTCAGCACTTGGAGATTCAGGCATTTACTTCGCCCCTCTTCCTAACTTACCTAAATACGCAACTTCAGGAGCTGATTCCTACACGCTGAAGTTGCGCAGAGTGCACCTGAGCCAACAACTATCAACGCGTGGAGTTCAACTACGCCAGTAGCTATGGCTCAAAGCAAAGATAAATGGCTTTTCCAAAAAGTAGGGAATTTAGACGACAAAACACTTATTTGAGAATTACACCCAGCAACTCCTAACTACAGGGTCACAAGTACAATACTACTTACCAAGCGGCGGCTTCATGAAACTAACGCCAGGTAAAGCATTTGACCAATCCTCAGCCAGCTCTTCCGGACTTCTTACTACTTCCAATTCGTAAGTTTTGATACTAATGATGTGGTGATTGTCTACCAAGAGCAAACAATTTACAAATCTCGTTTACTTTTTGTTCAAAAATTCAGTGCTAATGAAAGTGATGAAAGAAGCCAAAACCTAACAATCGTGCTAATCAAAATGCGTCATATCATACCACAACAAGAAGCTATTGAAGTTTATACACTGTTGCAAAGTATGCTACCTGCTAAATCTCCAGTAGCCGCTGATGCTCCAAAGAAGTACCCAGAGGGTAATGAAACGCCTGACACTTCGAAACATTTTTTCCATTGGCCAGTTTCATCAATATCAGTCAAAACCTGTCAACAATAACCAGTCGTTTACAACCGCTTTGAGTGAGCAGGTAAGTGGGCACATCTTAATATGCATGTGAAATTGCATTACAACAGAGGTAGATTCCACTTAAAGTCATTGACATTGAAAAAAGCACAGCAATGCTTTTGTTTACAAGCGCTATAAGAACGTTAATGGTTCGATAGAAGCAAATACACAGCGTTACTCACTGATAGTTGTTTTCTTTCGTATCGAATAGCGATGATTGTATCTTGCTCTTGCTTGTTTCGGAAAGATCCCAAGCATGATCCAACAGCGTGCTCTTTTCCATCACTTAAATGGTCGTACTTTTCTGTTCCATTTCCAACCATGGCTGATATTTGTGGAAAGGTAACCTAGAAACAAAAACATCGTTTGCTATCGCACTTGAGCAACATACAAATCTTCATAGCAACAATACTACAAAAATATCTGCCCATCACTAAAATAACATTTTATATATACAATGAGTTTGTTCAACAAAAATCAGGATAACTTTTTGATAGGTATACTGTAGCTATCGCCACATCGATTTTGGATTTGCAAGACTTTAACTTCTAAAATTTACTCCGCGTGGCCTGCCTTCAAGCCTACGACGTCTCTGTAAACAATTTAATGCTGGCGTCAGGATAATTGGCAGTTTCAAAAATAAATTTTACTACGATTTGGTTAAGTCGAACACATTTAGTGAAAACACATTTTATAATGGTTTTCGTTATTACGAAACGTTAAATGACTAAACCTGTGAAGAATGCGATGCTGCATGTTGGTAGCACTTTTTTGCACAGCAAATAAATATAAATGGCGCTAAAGAGCGAAGTAGTTATCAAGCCCGCTTCTACAAAATCGGTGGGCGTTTTCAGAAGGCGGTTTTTCGCAAAGCCTCCAAAAGGTGAGCAAAAAGCCCACGGTATGGTTGTTCTCTATGTTACACTTAAGCTTTGAAAAAGCGTGAGCTGATACGGGCTACACAAGCAAAAGTCTTTGCGTTGTATTAATCCAAAGTGCTTTTATTAGTAGTTAATAGTGTGTAACCAGGTATAGGCAACAAAATGTAGTAATTACTAAGCGAGATTTTTGCTTTGGTATTATAAGCCTATTAAAGGTTGCCTAACTGCAACTACATGTTGGCAAGAAGTTTAGGTACGGTAGCATTGTTTTGCTGTAGCGACCTAAACATTTTACCACATTTTGTTGCCTAAACTTGGTTACACACCATTAAGGCTTATAATGAAAAAGCAAAAACCTCAGTTAGTAATCACTACATTTTGTTGCCTAAACTTGATTACATACATCAAGCCTACCAAATTTCAAAACTATTTAAATATCATTATGGTCGTGAAGATGCAAGTGCCAAAGGTCAACTTTTTAACGTGATCAACTGATCATAGGCTTATAATGAAAAAGCAAAAACCTCAGTTAGTAATCACTACATTTTGTTGCCTAAACTTGGTTACACACACCAAGCCTACCAAATTTCAAAACCATTTAAATATCATTTTGGTCGTGCGGATGCAAGTGCCAAAGGTCAACTTTTTAACGTGATCAACTGATCATATACAAAAGCACGTGGCTTTTTTGTTCATGTGAACAGCCATCTATGGTTTATAGACTAAAAATCAAAAGACTGGAGAAAGTGATTCATAAAAGTCGAGCTGTGTTTTGAAGATTTGAAAAGTCAATGCCATAACTTTCGAGTTCAACGACACTTCAATAAAACGGAGTTGCTTTTAATTATGTTGTAGAATGCATAAGAATTTGATGCATTTTGAGGCTTTTTAATGAACGCTTGAAAAAAGTGAAAATACTTTTACACATAACTTAACTTACTGCTTGATCGCCATTTTTGTAGGTGTCCAGAAAAACCCCAAGACCTTTAAATTCATCTTGACTTCCAAATACAGGTCCAGGCACCATTCTCGTTTCAGTATACCATATTGCTATCCCATCTGCAGCTAGAGTTCGGCCGCCTCCGTAGATTTTAAAGTTGATGTGAATTTCCCAATCTCTCATTCGCGAAGGCTGAAACACATTTATTCAGTTAAGCGACTCAAGTTGAAGAAACGTACCATTAGTATTGCATCTGCAAAGCCACAAAAATCACCAAACTAAATTCGAAACTACGTGCTTCTTGAGAGGAAAGCTTCATGGAGAGACAGAGAGCTCTCGTCTCGCTGCGCGCATAAAACTAAATGGAGAAACAAAGAATTTTTCACGCTACGCCTGCAATCTACGCCTAATGGAAACCAGCCTTTAGTGTCCACAACTAAGAATTACTATATGACGCATTGCTCGTTAGTTTGTAATCCATCATTCACAGAAAAACGTAATGGCATTCAGGAAGCGCTTTTAAAAAAGACTCTTCCTCAAAAAGCACAAACTACCGCCAGCAACATATAAAATTTTTGTCCATTAGAAGCATCCAAAGAAAAGTTGAAACTTTTCTGAAATATGCCTCTAACAGGCGAGTGCTTTCACACACCTATGACACCAACTTCTCATCGTCACTAATCACAACGATTAGTAAGTTTCCGACTTACTGTAGCTTGAACATAAAATAGAACACAGCTCACGCCATCAATATGACATGTTCAGCTACGTTTGCAGAAAGCTAAAAGAAGCGGCTCTATGTAGTGTGTTGCGACCGAAAATGATAAATCAAATTTGATTCGAACCAACAAGTGATTTACAAATGCGCACTAAAACCAATGCTTTCGCATCACCCTAATCAAAGATATCAATCAAGAGAAAATTTGCTCAATCTACCGGCAGTTGCGCGAAGTACTGGAGGAGCCGCCCCCGAAATTGGAGGAACAGCTCCCCGTCGATCAAGTAAATCTACTAAGTTATAAATGGAGTCTGTTTTGATATTATGTTTTCCTGGCCCGCCATTTTTATGTACAGTTACTTGAAAGCGCACTATGAAATCATTTGCAATTTCCAGAAATTACTCAGCCTTTCGTCTCAGCTGATCGAAGTTGGTGACAGCTAGTTTGCAGCGTTGATCATGCAAATTATCACGTTACCCAAAGTGTGACGACTTTGAAAATCCGGCGCCAATGTAAACCAATCACAACATCAAGCAGAAAGAAATGGACCTCTGCTCTCTCTCGTCAAACATAAAGCTCAATTACACACAAATGACACAACAACAAGTTCAACAACTATTTTCAGCTACAATGTTTGGCTGTGAAAGCATCGTCGTTAATTCACAATACAGCAGGGTACTAACAATGCTGCCGCGTTTGCTTAAGATCAAGGCCCACTTGTTAGTTATTCACTGCATATAAATTCCATAAACTTACGATCTTGTTCCAAACTGCACCCTGCTGACCTTGATGGTTTGACGTTAACCTTATGTAGTTATTTGTCATCATCGCATCTCCACGAAAATCCCAAAATGGCATTGTCATGCCGTTGCCTAATAAACATGAATTATGAACTGAGGGACGGTAAAACGTGAATCGGGTTCATACAGCAAAGACTGGTGCATTAATTGAGAAATCACCCCTTCAATGAGGTGAAGTAAAATTGTTGTTGGCTCATTATACAACACATCGATTTAACATAGCGACTATTACTTTGGAAATAAAAAAAGCAAAAGAGTGGTAATAAATGGACAAATATTACAAAGGCCATTTTTGCCGAAGTTATAAAATTGTAATTGTCTAAGAGAGGTTGAAAAACGAGTGAGGCTACCTCTCAGAGAGTGAGACGAGTCACAAAACAAAATTTGATCAAAGACACAACTAAACATCGCATCAATGCAACAGTACCCTATAAAATGTAGTGTTCCCTCTAAGATTTTAGTAAGTGCGTAACCGCCGGCACAAGTGTGAAATTGCTCGCAAATGTACGAAAACAGCCGGAGAAATTTTGGCGGACATTGTTGAGCAAGCAGTTACCCCAGCCTTAGCAACATATTTTTGAAAGTGTAAAAAACATACTTGCGGTAGCCTACTGCCAATTGGTCAGTGTATAAGCTAAGCCAGTGATTTTCGAGGTGGGAGGCGCAGAGCTACATTGAAAAGCAATATTTAACGCATTTCCAAGATTGCATGTCAATCTCCAAAGAAAAAGAAAAAAGTTCTTTTATGCTTCTATGCAAAAGTGTGCTCGTCTGTCATCAGGGCATCAAAGCGAGTGGTCTCGAAAAACAAAAAAGGTCTTCATGTCGATCGCCGCATATGAGATGTCAGATATCATATTAAAATAAGTATTAATTTAAATAAGGGTTCCGTTATATTGCAAATAATGTAAAAGGGTTTCATTGCAAAAAAAGTTTGAGAACCACTGCGCTGAGCTAACGTTGCATACCTTACAGTTTGCCCATAACGTTGGTTTGCGCATAACGGCACCTTTGTTTTTTGCGCAGACGTGTTTTTTTCGATTATGACACTCGTTGTCTAGTTCAGTGCTTACCAACCGTTTTTGGCATGTGGCCATTTTCGAAATGCACAGAGGCGTGAGGCCCAGTTACATATTTTTCCAATTTCCACGACCGACCTCAAACAAGTTTTCATGGGTTTTGTCCAAATAAAATAAAAAAAAGCAAGTCAAGAAGTTTTCCAATTTCACTCGATGTGAACTCAAAATAAAGTATTGGCTCAGTAAGACCATGGTCCACACATTATATAATCACTGATGTAGGCCATCATCTCTGTTACAAATGACCTATCTTTTTTAACCCGATTAAGACGCCAGCTTGGGAGTTGTATTTTGTCTACTTTGCTACATCTTTTGCAGCAGAGACTCGAGTTGACTGCGCATCAAAGATCTTCAAAGATGATTTAAACACAAGCCGGAACAGCAATTGTATGGGCGAAAGCACAGAGTTTTCAAAATTTGCGAGGGGGAAGAAGCAAAACCATGACGATGCTCTTTGCTGACGCAATAATTAGAGTGGTTATGTCAGCCTTAAAAAGTTCACAAACAAGTACCCTCATCGGTTACTAAAAGGCGGCGACAAAACACCTTGCTATTTTTGTTAAGTTTATTTAAGTTAAATTTGGTCACTCTGCTAACCTTGCAACAGTAATTTGTAACGTTTCAGAATGCCTGGTTAACAGTGCACGTAAATAAGATTAATCCTAAGCCGACACCCGACATGAGCATAAGAAATATGATCTTCATGAAACAATGGGATGCTAACTAGGTCAACACGACTTTGATGCAAGAACAACAATTACTTGCTAACTTCAACTGTAGCTTGATTATGGTGAATAATTTAACTGGTTATATTCTGCAATCGTAATTAATTAAACAACAGAGTTTTGCAGTTGCAAATAAACTTTCGATCTAAAATTGGAAAGCATTTGATGGTCAAAGCCGTGCAAATTGAAAGAAAAAAATTAAGATTTTTGAACGATACAGTCATCATTTGTGCGTCTTACTTTCTTTGTAAAACACATCTCAGAAAGCAATGTTATCGATACACGATAACAAATTTTACCTGAGTCTTGCCAACTAATTTCTCAAACTACGCTGGAAAACAAATGCATTAATTTTTATAAAATTTGGTCCCAGATGCGAAAAAACAGCGCAACATTGCTATCTGACTGGGTACTGTGGCAAAAGTGATGGTAAGTTAGAGACACTTCGGAAGCCGTTTACGGAACCCTCGGTGATAGTTGCAATAAGATAGCCCGCGAAATATTTTCTCACTCTTATTAAGTTTTTATTAACCATTTACTGAATATGTGAAAAGAGGTCGCAAATATTTGATTTGTCAAATTTATCTTTGTGAACAGCATTCGAAAATTGACCTAAAAAAAAGAAAATCTGCAGACGCAAATATTTGCGAGATCAGCAAATACAGCTCTTAAGTCTAGTAAAAAAAATTGAAGTGCTAGTATTTGTAACTACACATAAAACTACAGGGTTTCACTGAGAGGCGCTGACTGCAAAAAATATTAAGGTATATTCTTATGTAAAGCCACATAGCTTTACTGCATTTGCAAGGGGGCTGTCGTCCTCGGAAAAAATTTTCAGTGACCCCACTTACTTTACCCGGCGCTACTGCGTACAGGTAGAAGAATGCAATAGTGGCGCGCGCACAATTACCCTTCAGAAAAAGTTTTCTTTATGCCAGTGATTCTCACCCACTGTGCCGTGAAATAATAAAAGTGTGCCGCCAAATTTTAGATGTGAAATTTTAGATATATTTCGCATTAAAAGTATTCTTATTATTAACTTGTAATTATTCCTTTAATAAACGTACTCTTATTTTTGTGCAACATATTATTTTATTTCGCATATTTAAAATTACTATCATAAACTATTTTACCCAGTGTGTTATAGGTAAGTAAATAATTTTTAAACTTATCTTTTTCTATGTGTGCCACCAAATTTTGAAATCGTTAAAAGTGTGCCGCAACAAAAAAAGGTTGAGAATCACTACTTTACGCAATGCACAACCTTCTTTTAATTTCTATTTAGTAAATTTCTCTTTACACTGGCAAACCAGATTAGATAATAAACCTAAATGCTGAATCAAAAGACAATTTTGAAATTGTTCATAGTGAACGGAAATTGTTTCTAAATCTCATTAAGTTATAGGCAAATTTTAATGTATTACAAATTAACTTTCAAGCAATTAAAGTAAAAAAGGCTAGATTTCAACATAAAACGTTTTTAAAGAAATCGAAACTACAATTTAGACTTTTGCTTATTTTCAATCAATCAATCAATCAAAAATAAGCCGTTTCAAGGCTTATTTTCAATCATGACTCATAAGCCTTCACAGCACATATGTGTCAGCTACATTATATTTTTAAAAATTCTGGAAAAGATTGAAAACTAAAATTGGTTACATGTCATATTCTTTTTTACTTAATAGTTTTCATGAATAGCAAGTGAGAGAAGGTTATTTTTTGTAATTTACAAAAACTGAGCCATTCCCTCAAAAAATGGCGTTTTTTGTGCTAAACTGAAACTGAGAGCTATGTGCTTTTTTTTATCTATCTCAACAAGCACGATTGAAATTAGCGTTGAAACATAAAGAAAGCAAAGATTTTAACCAATTCCAATTTTAAACTTCCCTCGAAAACTGATGTCGCGCGTTGGGGTGAAGTTTGAGAGCTATTTGCTCTTACTGCTTTATAGCCACCATTGTGGCTATTTAGACATTGTAACTTGTTGTGGCTATTTAGACATTTTACCGTTATTAAAATAAGACTTAGAATTCTGAAAATCTGCACTTCAAGCTTTCACTTCAAGCTTTAGATCATTGCCAAAACTATGAAGTGTGACAAAGTTTACAAAGACGTACCAGGAACCTCTTGTAAAACAACACCTAGGACATTTTGGGGGTTGGGACACATTTCTTCAAACAACAACAATTGCAGGTGTATTTTCTGTTGTTGTTTTCACATGCAACTGAACCCTAACACAAAAAAATTTGAACTTTGACATACAAGATGACATTTTTTCTTGAGAAATTTGCCAACTGTTACATTTGAATATTTTGTGTAATTACTATCAGCTCATAGCAAAAATTTTTCGCCACACATAAAACTGTCAAAATTTAAAAACACTTAAACAATATAAAAATTTAGAAGAGTTAACAAATTGGACCAAAAAACATCTTACACCATGCCTAAATTGTTTTATAAATTAAAAACTAATACAAAATTATGAGCAAGAAATATTAAATTCCACAACAAATATCACACAGTCCTATTAAAAATGCAAGTTTAACAACTAGTTAGTAATCAGTGCCTATACCTGAATAAGGCTTTATTAGACTAAATTCACGCTTTAGAAACCCATTTTCCGGAGTTTCTTGGGAAGATTGCGAAGCTGACAAATGAACAAGGCCAGATAAGAGCACTTCTAAAAATAAATAACAGTACTTTTTGATCATTACAATTGAAGCCTACATATGTTAATCCAGTTTAATCAAAATTATCTGCAAAGTAATACACCAATATATAAGTACGTTAAAACAAATTGGGCCTTAACTTGGAAAAGGACATTGATCAGATACACATCTGGGTGCTTAGCAGCTGGACTGTAACAATGTAACCACAAAATCAGTGTGTAACACTCCTACAGTGCAAGAAAAAAAAAAACCTCAAAATTTTGAGACTGTATAGCTGTAGATTAAAATAAGACAATGTATCAGCTGCTCTGGTAGGCCATTGATTCCTTTAGCTTATAGTGAATTTTTTTAGCCGATTTTTCCACCAAGCTGAGGCTAAATAGCTACACCAAAACAATATTTCTGAACAAGAGGAAATGAACCTTTTTTTGATGACTTCTAGAGTAGTTAAGGTTAAAAGCACAAAAATGTGCTCTTCGGCAAAACCATTTCTGATGATGATTGATGTTGTGTAGCCATCAATAACATACTTTAGACTTTTTGTTGTTGATCATTTCGTACTAGAGCATTTTACACTATCAACCCTTTGCACTGAGACTCAACACAAGAGTATAATTACAGGGGCTGGAACCAAAGAACAAAATCAGTAGCAATTAATTATCACGATAAAAATTAGCTTTATGCTTAAAAAAAATGAAACTCTAGCTTATAGAAAAATTTTAGGCCTATGAAGGAGAAAAACTTAAACAAAACATTGTACTCGGGGACAAACAGAATGAACCAAAATGCGATGAAAACTTTTCATTCTCTAAGCCTAACAGATAGACTGAAAACTAAGACTAGCAATCTGCAGCCACTAGTCCATTTGCCAAAAAAGAAACATTTTTTTCACTACTGTAACAAGCTAAAGTTTCAAAAATCAATTATTCGACCTACAGCTTCTTTATTTACTAGCTGGTGCCTAAAAACTAATTTCAACTAATCATTTACCTGCTAACATAAATCTTTCCTCAAAAAATTACAGATGACCTGCAAAATATAAATTGCTTTGCCACGACAATTTTTTGAAATCGCTGAACCATTAAGAATATGAAACCAATAATCTAAGGGACTACAACCTACATTTACGAGATCGCAATGATGTGACAATCATACTAGCCATATCTGAGCTCTAATAGAGGGTTGTATGCAACCACTCACTTTGAAATTATACTCTAACAAACTTGACAATCGCACAAGGCTCTTGAATCTGGAACGAAGACTTTTGCAGACTTTTACTGAAAATACAATTTCATTTTTTCTAATTGGTTGGATTAAACATCGTCTACCAAGCTGTATGATTAATTTTTTGGCTACGATACACAGGTGGACCATAGATAATTAAGTTTCTATCGTTATCTATGGTCGGACGAAGGTCCTATTAGTGGTGATGAAATCTGCAGTTATATTCTTTACTCTTTGTTTGTAACAGGGCTGCGAAATTGAACTCGAACTCGAAAGACCTCTATCTTTTTGCCAAACTCAACCTCGAACTTGAACTCGAAACTCATAATTTTGTGGGACTCGAACTCGAAGATATTTAAAGCAAGTTCGAGTTAATTTTCTTTTGTACAATATCACTACAACTGAATTTAAATAGAATCAAATTATCGGAAATTAAGAATCTTATGCAGAAAGTAGACTTAAGCCAGAATTTTTCTAAAATTGTCTAAGCATTCTATTTGCAGATTTGCGAACTGAAATTCCTACGGCAAATATTTGCGGATTTTCTGGATTGGAAGTTAACGTCCGGGTTTTGATGACCTTTATTTTATTTTTGGAGGTCAACGCCTGGGCGACGGCAAAATTTAACCTCCAAAAAAAAGAAGGTCATCAACACCCGGAATTGAGTGTAAATTTGTGTTGCCCAGCAATGTTTGTGGGTAAGTAAATAATTTTTAAACTTATCTTTTTCTATGTTTGCCGCCAAATTTTGAAATTGTTAAAAGTATGCCGCAACAAAAAAGGTTGAGAATTACTGTCATAATACAATAAGCCGGGGTTTCAAAAAGATTGCCTGAGTTTAGTTTCTGCTTACCACCGTCGTTGTCGTCGTTTGGTCAGGCACCCAAACCCAATCTGGGCCTGCACAAATCAAAGCCAGGGCCGAGGGTTTATCCTTTTACCACCCCGGGATGCTGCGCTGCCCAGATTAGATGCTGTCAGTGGTGGTATTAAGCCAACATTGAGTTGCTTCATCCAAAGCCTGCAGACCTCGTGTTCCTCTTGGTACAAGATGTAAGAGACATGAAGATATAACGTGATCTGCAATTTGCTCAGTGGCACCACATTCGCAATTTGGTGATGGAGCGAGACCCCATTTGTACATGGACGAGTGAAAACGTCCTACATCAGTCCCCAGGCGATTGAACCTTACCCGAGATGTTCTGGGCAGACTCATTCCAAGTGGCCTTGAACTGACCCTGGGAATGAAAGCATTGACCCTTGAAGTACTCTCCAAGTAGTCCGCATTTCATTTATGTTTTGTCCAGTGCTTCACGCCGATGTCCAGTTTAGACAAACTATCTAATAGTTTCCACGCAGCAGGTACAAATGGGTGTCTTAATCTAAGTCTCCCCAGGTGCGCATCCTGCTGCCCAACCAACTGTTCGTGCAGTACATGGTCGAAATCATGGATAGCACAATTCTCCAAGGAGAGTGTCGCTCCTAATCGGCGGAGCTCAGCTGGCTGGATGCATGCGAGGGCAGGCAAGTCCTCTGTTGGTGTGGGACGCAAGCATCCAATCACAATGCGCAAAGCATCATTGAGAATGCTGGCAATGAGGCGAGTATGCGTACTATGACCTCAAACTGGTGCGCATTACTCAGCGGTGGAGTAGACCAAGGATAGAGCAGAGATGCGCAATGTCTTGGCACCTGCACCCCATCCGGATCCCGCAAGTCGCCTCAACAGCGCGACTCGGGTGGAGAGTTTCTTGGGCAAAGCCTCGAGGTGGTGACGGAAAGTGAACGGCCTATCCAGCTTTACCCCAAGATGTGTTGGGACTGGACAGACTGGCAATAGGTTGCCATCCTTATAAATATTTAGCTCACGTTTGGCTTCTCTGTTGTTTAGGTAAAAGGCCGCAGTCACCGTTTTCGTATCGTTGAGCTTTGGCTTCCAAGTCTGGAGATAAGCTGAAAGTGTAGTCATGTCTTGACTTAGAGTGTCCCCCACAGCCTTCAAATCCGGAGAAGCATACAGCAATGCTAAGTCATCAGCATGTGCATACTTCTGGGAAGTCATGGAAGGCAGATCGTATGTGTAGATGTTGAAAAGGAGGAGGGCCAAGACCGATTCCTGTGGAAGGACGTTTCGCAAACGTCTTAACTTGCTTTGCTTGCTGTCACCAGTAGTGAGCGTGAAGCTTCTATTTCGGAAAAGTTCCAAGACCATCCGGATGATGTGCTTATCCGATAGAAACCTAAGCAACTTGCCTGTGAGAACACGGTGCCAGACAGTGTTGTAAGCAACTGTTAGATGGACAGTCACGGCACCAGCTATCTTCTTGGCCTCAAACGATTCCTCGATGTTTTAAGTAAACAAAACAGTCTGATCCACGGTTGACCTTCCCCGTCGGAACCCAGCCTGCTCCCTAGGGAGAAGTGGGTCAACAATCGGCTCAACACGAACGTGTATAAACCTCTCGAGTATCTTGTAGGGACGCAAAACAAGGAGATGGGACGATAGCTTTTCGGGTCCTCAACAGGCTTCTTGGGTTTAAGGATCGCCACTACCAGTGCTCTTCTCCAGACTTTTGGAACTGTGAGGTGGCGCAGGCAGAAAGAAAGGAATCCACACAACCAGGACTTCAGTGTAGCTCCAGCATGGGTTATTAGCTCCGGGCAAATAGAATCTGGGCCTGGAGCTTTTCCAGGCTTCAGGTGTTTGAGGCAGCAGTGAACTTCTGAGAAGTAAAACTTTCAGTAATGTTCACTGGACTTGTTGGAGTGGCTCTTCAAAGATCTGACACGTCTTGCGAGATAAGTCAAGATGACTCAAGGTCAATACCCTCGCATCTGCCGTTTCTAATCAGCTTGTATGCAATAGCGTTAGCTGAGACGGCACAGTGACGAGGGGAGCGCCGTGATCTACCAGTTAGGTTGTTAAATATACTCCATGCTTTTTGACTAAAGTGCGAAAAGTCGGTAGTCTGAACTGCCACGGACCATCGATCTCTACTTTTGTTGTCGAGCCTGAGGAGCAGGGCAGTGGCAGCCCCGTTAGAGTTGCTTCCTTCAGGCGACTGCAGAAATGCACAGTACAGGTTCTCGCAGTCAGCATCCCAACACGGTATGTGGTTATTTCGACAACCGCGTGGGATAGAATTTTTGGCTGCTATTCTGATGATCTTGCAGAAGTCCTGGTAGGCCAGATCCACATCCGGTGAATCTGGTGGCAACAAGCTCTAGGCAAGTTTGTTGATTAATGCATTGTTGTGGCTCCATGTGGCCTTGCGGAAGTTCCATCGCTCAATAGGCTTGCTCGGAACAGGCAGAGCAAGTCATGGTGGAACAATAAGCGAGGGTCGATGTTGTGACGGAGGGAACTTCTCTAAGATGCGTCTGTCAGGTACAAGGCTATCTAGACCAACACTGACAAATGTCAGATCTGGGTTGGTGCCTGTGTTCCAGCGGCTAGAATGAAAGATGTCCATGTCCTTGGGGTCGTAGAGAGGGACAAGGCCGTTAAGGCTTGCCCAAGCAACAAGGCACTCTTCATCGGCACTGCTGGTTCTATAACCCCAGTTGACATATGGACAATTAAAATCGCCAGCATAGAGAACGTGGTGAAGGAACACCGGGAGATCAGACGCTTGCAGTCGCGTAGGTGGAGGTTTGTAGACATTGACAATTCTATAACCATCAACGTCCACGCACAACCACTCAGTCTCCGATGTCGCTGGAGACTGATCAACAAGGGTCCATTTTATCCGGTCATGGACAAACGTGGCAAGGCCATGCTTCCTGCTTAAAGAAGACCCAGCTGGTGTAAAGCCTGGTATTGTTAGCTTATCTGCACAAGTGCAGTGGGACTTCTGAAGTAGAATGACGAGTGCCTCATACTGCAACGCGAGATGATGAAGTGCATTCATCTTGCTTACAGCGAGGCCTTCGATGTTTAGCCGCAAGATAGCTGGCCTTTGGAACTTGTTAACCGTGTGCCCTGATAGGGCCACATCTCCCGCCCTGAAAAAGACGTTTGCCAAGTTGTAGGTCTTGGCTGAACATCGGGGTGAGGAGTTACCTTTCCAGGTTGGCGGGTTCGGTTTCTGTCTGAAATTTCTGAAAGACGTACTAACAACCCAGGCTGCGAGAAAGCGCCTGCCAATTGGGCCTGCATACGACCAAGCCTCCCTTTGTAAGCCCGACCTGAGCGAGCTCGGCTTAGGCTTAAGCTCGACCTAAACTGAACGAACCAAAATGCGATGAAAGTCTGCATTTCACATAAAACCCTAAATGTGTTATGAAAACATTAAGGAGACTGAAAAAAAACGTTATAATTAGATTTTACAGTTTTGCAATGTAAACAGTCACAGTAAAGAATGGGTGACCTAATTGATAGTCAACTTTTTCTTTGTAAACAATGAATCGCAGACATAGCCTTTGTTTTGATCGAAAGCGCATAATTAGGGAACCTACAATGATTCAATTGCAAGTTGTTTTTCAATTTTCGCTTTCAATGCAAATTGGCAATACACATATTACATGGTTATGGCAACGACATTTGCTTATTAAAACAGATGTTTGAACATAAGTTTGAACGCGCAATTTTACTGCAAACGTACTTAGGCTAAGTCAGTCACTTTATTTTCTGAACTCCAAAGAACTTGATAAATTTTCACAGGACTCAAACTCGAACTTAAACTCGATATAAAAATCGACAGAGTCCGCAGCCCTGGTTTGTAACGGAGTTGACCATAACAAAATGAAATCATTATAACCACTAAAATTTAAAACCTAATCACATCCTTGTCTCCAACCAAAAAGCTTTTGTCGACACGCCTGCATTTACGTTTCCTTTATAGCCGGTTTTCACAGGCAAAAGGGAAATTCTAAGCGTCATTAGGAAAATGCAAAAGCTAAGGTCTGCTCAGTTTATTTTCGTGAAGCACTGCATAGCCTATTATATCCATAGTCCAAAATAACAATGCAAAGATTTTTATACAGTCACTTGAAATAGAGCAAGCAAATAGCAAGTAAGATCATTTTGCCAAGTAGAAGAGACGTTTAAAGATGACAAATTGTTTTGGCTTGGACTATCAAAAGCAAGTTAAAATATTCAAATTATCGACTTTACTTTAACGCTTGGACCAAAAGCAAATTTCTTAGACGACTAAATGGAGCAAGGTAGCAGCTCTCACTTAAACGGTTGGTTGTTAATCATTCAGAACAAAAAAACAAAACATTTTTTAAAAACGTGGAATATCTAGGATAGCTGGCTATGCTTAAAGTGCGTAGCAACTGATTACGAAGTTTGTGTATCGTATAAGCACAACCAGTTAAAAGCTGTTGCGGGTAACCTAATAAGCATGAAGCTTAACTGGTAAAAAAAATAGTTTACTTTTGCTTTAAAAGCAAACCTTGACTGTGAGAATTGACTATTAGTACCGCCAGTGACGGATTAAGCTTTTTATGGGCCTGGAGCTCTATGATAATCAGAGGCCTATTTTTCATTCTATTCGTTGTACTAAAAACTGACCACAATTGAAACGAAAAACAAATACATAAACAAAGTATTTACTTAGTGTGCAAACATTCAAATGACACATTTTCTGGATTTAGACAAAGTAAAGCTCTTGATAATGTCATCGGTGTCTATCTTTTCCAAAAGTTCGTTTTCAATGCAGAGTAGAGCTAAGGAATTCAACCTTTTCTGGCCCATAGACGAACGCAGTTGATTCTTTACTCTTTTTAGAACTGAAAATGAGCGCTCGCCCGAGCAATTAGAAATCATCAGACAGAGGTACAGCCTCAAAACAACAGATTTTTTAGGAAATGCATGCATGAATTCGTTTTCATTTATGAACCTAAACCTCTGAATTTCTTTGCATTCGCTGTTAAAATGGTGTTGTTTTATCAGTGTAGAGAAATGAATTATCTCTTCAGGCAATGGCTCCTCCAGATCATCTGGATAATATTGAAGTAGCGTTTTCGCACTTGCTTCAATTTTGTAGTTAGACATGGTGTTCAATTCCATCAGAAACGAAAAATTTTTTTTGAAGACGATCGTAAGCTTTTATTCGTGTTTTCATAGACAAAAGAATTTGGTCAATGATCGGCAACTCTAAGTCTACTTCGAATCTGTTTGATAGATCAAGTGATGTGTCTTCAGATTCGCCTTCGCTGTCCAACCTTACTTTTCTTCCTTTCTTTCTTGAAATTTCTTCAGTGTAATGATGACAGCCACTTAATACTTGACCTCTTTCTTCGAATTATTGAAATTGGGGTCTTAGAAGTTGAATAAAGTCATGTAGACCCTGAAGCAAATTTGTTGTCCTATTCAAAGTCATTTTGCTGTCCTGCAGAGCCTGACAGGTCTTATGAAACCGTTCCATTATGCACGACTATACCTCGACCAATACCAGTTTCAAGCTTTTCCATTGATGAAACAAAACACCTGGCTGTTTCTTTAGTTTGATATTTTTCATTATTGTCATCACATATTGCCTTCAAGACTTGGAGAACCGCTTGGTAACCTTTTCTTAGCGCATGTAGAGCATCATATGGCGCCTCCCAAAGTGTATCAGGCAAAGGCTTAATTGTTGGACATTGAAGTGGTTATAGTACAGGGGTGTCCAAACTTTTTTTACCACGGGCCACATTCAGAAGAATACACCAAAGTGCGGGCCAGTCACTAAACTAAAGGAAAGGAACATCGTACTCATCCCTCATGTAGTGATGTTAGCCTATCAATATTTGTAGGATGCGCTTTCTGACTGAATATAAAGAAAACACAACATTCAACACGGGTTTCTCTTCTATTTTAACTTAAGACACGACACAAAAATGCTCATAAACAGCATGGCTTCAGTGAGAGCAGTGATGTTGTACTTTGGCACGCATGATGGCCGGCAAGTCAGGAGTTAGTCTGGTGGTTGCAAGGCGAAGTACATCGCAGAGATGGCTGTCAGTCATCTTGGTTCTGAATTTGTTCTCATTTAGCGTCAACAGAGAAAACGTTTGCTCACATATATACGTTGAGCCAAACAAACTCATCATTTGTTTTGCATTGCGTATCATCAAAGGAAACCTGGTCCTTTCCAAGCTCCGGTAGAAGTCTGAAAGGGAGAGAAGGTGATGTTGATTTCTTAGAGAACTGTCACACTGCATTTCAATAAGTTCTAGTTGCAGACTCTCTTCCACTTCTTGTGCATCCATTAGGAATGGAGTTGAAAACAGCTTGATTTTGTACTGGACAGCAGAAAAATCTTGAAAGCGCTGATTGAATTCTGTCAGTAGAGCTTTGACAACAGACACGTACTTACACTTTTGCGCGGAAAGGTTGGCATTTGGAAAAGCAGACTTGATTTCGGACAGTGTGGGGAAGTGCGCAACATTGAAATTGATTAGTTGTGTCTCAAACAGACGGAGTTTCAGACAGAATGCTTTCAAGTGCCCATAAAGCTGTGATACAAGCTGGTCTTTACCTTGAAAGGTCCTGTTCAGTGCGTTGAGATGACCAGTGAGATCAACCAAAAATGCTAGGTCTGCCAACCACTGAGGGTCTGTTAGCTCATCAACATGTTGGTTCTTCGCTTTCAGAAACTGATCGATTTCGGACCTCAAAGAATAAAATCTCTGCAGCACAGCGCCGCGACTTAGCCAACAGAGTGGCTAAACCTTGGCTAAAGTCATCAGAGTGATAGAGAACGTCCCCGTATTCAGCATCAACATCTGACAGAAAAGACTGAAACTGTCTGTGGTAGAGCCCTCGCGACCTAATTATATTGACAATTTTCACAACAGTGTTCATCACATCACCAAGCTGGACTGTCTTGGCACAGAGAGCTTCCTGGTGGATGATACAGTGCATTTTAACAGCCTCACCTCCATTTTCTTGCACCTTGGCACAAACCATAGAAGCCATTCCCTTTCGCTCGCCTCTCATAGCTGGAGCTCCATCTGTTGTGACTCCACACAACTTGTCCCACTTAAGTCCCATCTTGTCAATTGCATCGGACACAGCTTTAAAAATGTCTTTACCTGTAGTTGTACCCTTAAGACTCCTGATATCAAACAACTCCTCCGTAATGCAAAAGTTGTCATCAACTCCCCGTAAATAAATTAACAACTGTGCGGTGTCTCCGGCATCAGTGCTCTCATCACACGCAATCGAGTAAAAATCAAAATCACAAGCTTTATGTGACACCTGATGTTTTACATTAGCTGACAAGTCTTCGATGCGACGCACAACTGTGTTTCTGGACAAACTAACGTTGTTAAAGTCATGCAGTTTTTCTGGGCACATTATTCCTGCAACCTTATTGAGACATTGCTTTATAAAGTCGCCATCTGTGAAAGGTTTCCCGTGTGTTGAGCAATCAGTTGAGCTACCTCGTAACTGGCTACTGTAGCACTTTCTTGTGCTTTGTTGGCACGGAGAAAGCAGTTTTGCTGAGCCTGTAGTGTAGCTGTCATTTGCTTAACTTTCTGTTCTCGCTCGGCACCAGTACAGGATTCATACTTCTTATGTTTCGTTTCAAAGTGTCGCTGCACATTATACTCCTTCACCACTGCAACAGTTTCGTTGCAGATCAAGCAGACACACTTTCCTTTGACTTCTTTGAAAAAGTATTGCATTTCCCACCTTGCCTGAAATTTTCTACACTCGCTGTCGACTTTCCGTTTCTTTATTTGGTCTGCCATTGTCAACTGTAATCACTATACTCACTAGCAGGCTAACAAAATCATTGATAGTTCAATAGTTCAACTCAAAACCATAGTTGGCAAATCGTTCTTTATTTAGTATTTATGACGCTACAACTAACTAGAAGAACTGAGAATTAACAGAGAAAAGAAGAAACGTAATAATTGCTCCAAAGCAAAATGCAAGATGCGTTTGGGTGTGCGCTATGCAGGCGCATGCGCTGGAATCCTTTGTGTGGATGTGTAGGCAGAGCAATATACCGTATATACTCACGTATAGGTCGCAACTTTTTTCTCATATTTTTCGTCCAAAAACTAGGGTGCGACCTATACGGTGGTCATACCTGAGTGAAAATTTCCACCAAGTCGGAACAAAAGCGAAACTTATCGGCTATTGCGTGCATGCACTCGTGCACGCACATACCAAAACAACCAATAGCACAAGGTCATGCACCATGCACCAGTAATAGTTATTTGTAAAGTTTTCAAAAAAATTGTTTTAACAAATTTATGTGTGTATATATTTTTGTCATTTCTCAAACAGGGTTAGGGGTCTAAATGTACTGGTTATCTGTACAAAAAAGCTACGGAAAGGGCCTTTTAAGTCCCAAAATTTCCAGTGCGACTTATCTGCGAGTCAACCCCAAATTCAACTTTTTTAACACAAAATTCATGGTGCGACCTATACGGTGGTGCGACCTATAGGCGAGTATATACGGTACCTCACACGAAAATGCTGAATTGACAATTCGACATGCGTTGTTTCGTGATTTTTTTAAAATTTAAATCATTAAAGAAATTCTGTTATATTTGCAAAGTTCTGTTGTGCAAAGATTAATAACGGGCCGTATTACGTTATATTTTCATAATGAGCCGCGGGCCAAAAAAAAGGGCAGCGCGGGCCGGAGCTGGCCCGCGGGCCGTAGTTTGGACACCCCTGTTATAGTACATCAGTAAGGAGATTCCACCTATGTGTTAAAGCTGAAAAGAACACATAGAGTGCCTGAACAAACACGAAATGCGGACCGCGGATTGGCAGCACTCAGCAGCACACTTTTCCACAAGATTCAAGGAATGTGCTACGCAAGAAATATATTCTGCTCGGTGGTTGCGCTCTTTTATTATAGCTTGCATGCCTTTATATATTCCGCTCATGTTAGAACTGCTATCATAAGACTGCCCTCTGAGATCTTTCAAACGGATCCCATTGTCTTCTGTAAACTCGAAAAGAAAATTAGCCAATCGGTGACCAGTGTGCCCACGGGTGGGTATAAACTTCACAAATCGTTCCACGGGACTATCAGGTATAACATACCGCAAAATTATTGTTAACTGGTCAACATTTGTGATGTCAGGTGTTGAGTTAACGGACACTGAACAATACTTTGCTTGTTTTATTTCAGAAATAATATCTAACACTTTTGTTGCAATTACCGTACGTCAATGTACTCAGTCCCGTAGCACTCCAACTTCGGGCCCCCCCCCCCCAAAGTAAGCGCAAGAGCCCCTGCGCACAGGTCATATCACTTTAGAGGTGTAAAATTGAAAAGCTGCATTAAGAAAATACACCACAATTTGTACATAAGTAAACAGGCTAATGTCAGAATAAAGCATGCCGATACCGAAGGTGCAAGTCATAAAAAATTCGGCACCGATGCCAGAGTTCAGTAGGACATTTATGCAGACACTGCGAAACGAAAGCAATGACACTGAAAAACATGAAAAAGTTATAAAAACACACTATCATTTAAATAGTCTGGAGCGAACCTTTTTGTTCGCAAATGCTGTTATGACATTGTCATAATCAAGAGATCGGGCGCAGTCATTTTCGATTGACAACATGGCTAATGAAGATAGTCTACTGTCTGTCATAGACGTTCTATTAAAAGTTTTGATCAGTTTCAATTTGCTGAAGCTTCTTTCAGCGCTGGCAACAGTCACGGGGCAAGTTAGTAAGATTCGAAGTGCGATGTACACATTCGGATACAATTCAAATAAATGAGTCTTTAGAAGATAGTTCAGAAAGTCTTGAGCCGTTTTGAGATTGCGTTTTTTTTGTAAAATTAAAACAAACCGCTGTAGCTCAGCGCTCATTTCATCAGAATCAATGTCACCGAACTTTTTTTGGAACTCTTTACAGCAAGTAAGAAGAGCATTTTCTTGTTGCACAAGCAAAAGTTTGTCTCGTGTGTACAAAAACGAAAAGGCGGGAGAAACCTCACGTAACAAATTAAAGCGCTCCTTTATTGACATAATAGCCTGGTCTACTAATGGATAGAAAAAGTTGCTTTTAAATTTCAGTTCAGGAGTAGCTCGTTGTTCCTCTTCAATTTGGTAATCAAACAATCTTCTTTTCTTTCCACTTCTTGACGGAGGAAAAAAAGGATCAATATCCAATTCCTGTGCTATTTCAACAGCAGATGTTGCGGCACTGTCATAACCCGTTGTGCGATAGTTTTGCAAAAACTTTTCAGTTGCCTGGATTTCCGTTTCCATTGTATGAAGGGAGACTCCATACGATTGAAGAATCTTGCTTGCTTTATTGACTTGGAATTGGATATCATACCAAATAAACACCGACAAAAGAAAACTCCATTTTAATAAATGAGCTATCAACGATTTTGTTTGTGAGGCAGCTCTTCCATCTTTTCTTTCTATGGAAATGGCTTCCAAGTCTTTCAGTGCCAGCAACACCTCTTTTAAATTGTATCGAAGAGGTTTGATGCATTTAATTCTGCTTTCCCAACGAGTATCAGATTGTGACTTTATGGACAGCTCCACATGTTTCTTCAAAATTTCCCAACGCTGAGCAGAGGAAGAAAACAGCACATACAACCTTGTAAGTACTCCAAAAAATGTCAATGCTTCCGTCGATCAATTAGCACTGTCAACAACAACTAAGTTAAGGGTATGGTTTGCACAGGGCACGTAAACAGCTTTGGGATTGATGTCTAGCATTCTTGCTTGGACCCCAGAATGTTTTCCTTTCATGTTAGCACCATTATCATATGACTGATCTCGACAATCAGACAATTCGAGTTGCAGTTCGGTCGCTTTTTCTAAGAAAGCGTCCAACAAGCCTTTCCCAGTACTGTCACTTACTCTCAAGTAGCCAAAAAATGTTTCTTTAACAACAGCAGCTTCTTCATTACATAGTACATAACGGAGAATGACAGACATTTGTTCATGATGTGACATATCTGGAGTGCAGTCCAAAATTATAGAAAAATATTTTGCCAATTTCAATTGCTGTAAATTTTCTTTTTCAACTTCTGTCGCTAGCAATTCAATTAGTTCATTTTGTATGGTAGGACTCAAATAGTGATCTTTAGTGTTTTTATTCTTGATTCTGTCTTGAAGCTCTTTTAGGATCGGATCTCTTCTTGCCAAAAGCTCAAATATACCCAGAAAATTTCCATTGTGAGGAGATCCTAAGACTTCTTCAGATCCTCTAAAAGCAAGATTCCTTTCCGATAGAAACAAGGCAATGTCGATAAGTCTCTCTAAAACATTTCTCCAAAAACGTCTTTCATTGAAAAAAATATTTATCTCGCGTTTGTCGATAGTGGATGAATTTCTTATCCCTTCAGCTAGCAACATCCATTGACTGCAGCATTCTTGGTGGGAAATGCCGTTTTCATGGTCTTTCAGTTTTTTCGAAAAACCCTCCCATGTATTTATACCACTACAAAAGGGGCTTAGTGTTTTTCCAAATAGCTTACAACAAAAGCAAAAAACTTGATCTGATTCCCCAGAATAAACTAGCCACGACCGTGAAACACTTTCACCATTAGGTAACACACGTTTATAATGGTTGGAGGGAAAACGTCGCCTTGGAGTTGTGTTATTATATGGAAAATTCATTATTAGTTGATGTGGTCCACGCTTTACTATATCACATCGTTGAGCATCAGAAATACTTTCAGGCCATTTACATGGGTCATCAGGGATAGGGGTAAATTGAGATTCAGATATTTTTGATATTGAAGGTTGCGTATTGGCAGGTAAATCACAACTTACATTTTCTGGAAATTCACAACCACTTTGATGCTGATCGTCATAGTCTTCTTTTTCTTGTACACTATAGTTTTCTTCATCCCTCTCGGTACTAGTGCCAGGTCTACTCTGCTCAGTAATCTTGAAAAAATCTGTCATCTTGGGCAATTTCGCTACAGCATCTCCAGCAGTGGCTGCTTCTTTTCTCTTTTGAGCACCACTTTTTGAACGTTTCATTCTACACAATGTCAATAAAATACTTTATCTGCACTCTGCAGTGTATATATATTGTCCCGGTATTTATAGCCAAACAGAATTCCAGACCATTCTATGATTGTTGCGTAACAACGGCATTGTTACGTCAATCGAATATTCAAGATTCAACCAGAAAATCAATCGAAATATTCTAGATTCTGCGAGATAAAATGACGTTGCATTCACTTATGATGTCACAAGCCAATTTCTTCCTACAGTTTAAATCGGTTGTAAACAAGTCTGCTGAACTGAAAATAGTCACGTAACCAAAAAGCAATTTCAGACTAACTTGGGCCCCCAAAGTTGGCCTGGGCCCCCCCCAATTGGGGGGTTTGGGGGGCGGCTGCTACGTCTCTGAATGTACTCCTCTCATACAGCTGATGAGAAACACGAAACGTGTCTCTTGCCTTTGTTCACTCTCTTTTGAATATGCTTAGCAAGGAAAGTATTGTATTCTGCCAACAACTCCGAAATTCGGAGGAAGTTACCGTTTTGTGGAGAACCAACCAACGCACTACTTCCGCGGAAGGCCAGCCCTCTCGATAATAGGAATTTTTAACACACTTAAAACTCGAGCCAATACTTTGCACCAATATTTTCTGTCAGATTCTTTTTGCTCTCCCAAATCTTTGCAAATGCTTACTTTTTTTACTCTTCGAGAGATATATGTTGAAAGATAACTCAAGTGTTTGCTAGAAGATTCGTGCTTGGCCAGATCGCGTGGTGCATGCTTCCAGTCGCCATAACCAACTGATGCCAGCATGATTTTTTCAGAATTAAACCCAAAATTTTGCAAAGCAGTAAAATTTTTTTCATGAAGGTGAATAGCACATCTATTTGCGTTTTACTTTTTCGCTGTTCAATTGTTCTCGCCAAAATATTGATTTAGAACAACGTTGTTCGAATTTATCGTCAGTAAAACATGTCTCTGAAGTAGAAAAATCTGCATCAAGATGTGGAAACTCTAAACATCCCACTTGACAGCAGTAATCTCGCAAATGGTCAGAAATTACTCCGCAACATCCATGTCGTGTTGAATAGTTTCTTTTATCCTATGCGCTTCATCCTCAGCAACATTAGATGACTTGGATTATAAATTTGGTTCCGATGAAACAATTTTTATATTTGGCTCCGGCTTTGCAATACAATCACTCGAAGATGAACTCAAAGCAGTTGCATTACTGAATGTCGTTTCTACAATGTTGTTTTTTAGGTCGCTTACATGGAAAAAATTAGTTACTTTTTTTTAATTTTGCTGCAATTTTTTTCAGTTTATCATCTGCTTCTCTTCTAGATTTCTCCTTTTACCAACTCTTTTATATTTCTTCATTTTTATTTTTAAGTTGGCTAAAGTTTTAAGATTAAAAACGTTTAGATTAATTAATATTGATAAAAGTGTAGTTGGCTACCCCCTAAAGTAGCTATCCCCTATCGATTTCAAAACAGCCAATTCAGACTTTGATTTCAATATATGGGAATCCACTGATAAATTTTTGTTGTAAAATTTAGCCTTCGTTTACTAAAGAATGATCTGAATTTATACACTTGAAATTCAGTTTTGAGTGAAATTTCAATTCAAGGAAACTTGCTCCTTGAATATACTTTTCTAAAGCAGTAGTTTCCAAAAGCTAATTACTAAAGGCGCCCTTGAAAAGTTATTAATACTTGCGGTGCACTATTAAATAAAATGCAAAAGTATTGAAATATTCAAATTAAAAAAGTTGAAATTTGCAAATAATCATTGCTAAATGTGCCTCCATTTTATATCAATATCGATATATCTTTCAATAATACAGAAAAAAATCATTATTTTCTTTTATGTTTTAAATATTGAAAGAAAATGTCTTGTGGAATCAGTATGAATTTCATTTAGCTACTCTAAATTAATTTAGAAGTAATTTTTTAAATTAATATTTCAAGGAACAAATTTCCTTGAATTGGGATTTCACTAATCTATTCCATCTGGTCTAAACTATTTGATACAATTTTTATCAGCTTCCTTCTTCAAATACCGGACTGTAGAAAGTATACTTGTTTTTATTTAAACTTTTTCTAACCTCACTTTTCTTACCCAGCATAAACCTGTTTGCATTTTTTTTCAAAACTTCAAAATAACAGGCAACAATTGAACATGACAGAGTCTTAGAAAAAGCTATTGTTACGAAGTACTGTTATATTTTGTATTATGACTTCAAAATGTGTTTTCATTTTGGTTACAATGTTTTATCTAACGAAAACACAATTAAAATACTGTAGTATTTTCTACTATGACACAGTTTCGCTTGTGCCTTGCACGATGACGAGGCCTCTAATGGAGAACGCCTTGCCAAAGATACCTCTAAATTACACCTTCACTATTTTTTAAAGTGATCTTATCATCAACTTTCATGACTTCATTGACTTGGTATAGTGGTGGGCCTATTTCTGCGTAGGCCCGGGGCTCCAGCCCCATCAGCCCCCGCCTTAATCCGGCCCTGAGTACCGCAAGCCTTTAGCTGCGTAGAGTGGGCGAATTGTGCAAAGTTTGAGCTGACAAATTTAATTTTCAAAACATAAGCCGTAAACGCAAACGAAACTATTGATAGAAGCCACTGTAGGCATAACCAAATCGCAGCAGACAGCAGAAGCCAACCAAGAGATTGACTTATCCGAAATACCAGCAATTTTTGAATAACTTCCAAAAGAGGGTAAAAAATGCCACAAGGATTTAAGTGTTGCAGCAACGAAATAGGTGGATTTTACTGCCTTCAAAATAATTTTGAAACGAAAAACGTCAGAGACAATACTTCAGGCAAGCAAAAGTAAACACAGTGAATTAAAGCAGCAATACCGAATAGCAGGCGCAGTGAAAAACCAAAACAAAAATGAATAACGAAATAGGCAGTTTGGAATGTTGTTGAATAACCAAAACCGACGCGCAAGAAAACGCAGCTTTCACTTTCTTCTACAAATCTGAAACACTTCGATAAGATGCTTTTTCTAACAAACTACAGTCGATGCCTTTATTTTCAGGAATATGCTGGTAGTGGCAAGCGCACCCAAAAACGCAACCAGTACTTCGCCAAAACCGACATTCAATCCCATGTGATAAGAGTGGTTTATTCTGTTCCTGATTGGCAAACTTCTCGGGCAGTCGAACTGGCAGCAGTAAACCGTAAATTTCAACCTACACAAAAATAAATTAAATACAAAAATCGATTGGCAGCAATAAACGGCTTGGCATGAACATGGTATGGCTTGTCAACAGTAGCGTAGCCAGAAGCATTTTTTGGATTGGTGAAGTGAAAAATGTGACTGCTGTTAAAAGACTCTTTTGGAGGTAGATATTTTCAACTGCCTATTTTTGTGAATATTGTTTTGTAGCCATATTAACCATAGTACCTTCACTTCTTGATCGGATCCAAAAAAATATAGGGGACATGACTTTTCGGCCCGCTAGCTGTGATGTAAAAGCCGTGTCCACAGTGACTCAAATTCGGCGAAGATTTCTTCTTTGCACAAATACCTGGGTGGCAACCCAAAGTTGAGACCATGCGACAGCACGAAACTTTGGTGTCAGATAAGACATAATCTGAAAGATTCAGAACATGCCTTGTAATATCACCGAGAGCATTGCCCAAACGGTCACGTCTGAGTGAAGCAAGCAATCGCTCGTTTTTGATTCCGTTCTTTCATCAAGTAGTGCCAGGTATCTGCAGAATCTGATTGTATCGAAGAATGTTAGAAATTTTCGGGTCGCACGCCAATGTAATTGGGTAATTGTTCGTAGTTTTCTGGATTGCTCTGTTAGCTTTTCAGTATCATCTGTTAGAAAAACGCGTTCCATCTCTGGGCTTTGCCTGGCTCGTGATCGTTCAATACGAGCCACGATGTACTTAGGAGCAACTCTTTTAGAAATGAAAGCCTTGAGAAAGGCTGCAGAGAACTTAGAGTTCTGATTTTTCCTCTAGTTCTCACCACATTGCTTAAAATAGCTATTTGCTGTTTAGTGTAACGGAGGCGAAAGTACACAAAAATCTTGTTGGTGGTACAGAATTTTAATATAGCTTTGAAAAAAGCTGTTTGAGCCATAAGCTTTTCGTGACGCTATCATCAGTGGCAGTATCGCGTCAAAAGGGAAGATCTAGATTGAGTAAGTGTTTTATGTAAATAATTTGGACACTAGGCAATCAAGACAAGCCAACCTCTAGATCTTCCCTTTGGTCCATTGTTAACAATGCAAGACAAAATTGGTTTGATTAATTTCGCTTCCGAACTTACTTCATGTATGTGCACTTTTATCTGGCATTAACTATTTAAACAAAATTGAAAAAATATATACTATATCAAAGGTGACCAGACGTATGCCCCAATGTTGGCAATCTGGTTGGATGCATTCAGTAGATATGATTTTACATGTACATAAAAAGGAAGTTAGTGTAGCGAATTTATATGAATATGTGTCCGTTAAAACTCGCGAATTTACTAATTATGCATGTGGTATTGTTGTTTCCGAGCAGCCAAAGGGTAAATGCAACACCTTCGCGACTCATGCGCGTTTTCAAATGATGCCCAAAGGGTGTTTGCTTTGTGGTAGTAATCATTATTTGAATCATTGCATAGTTCCGAAAGCTTTTATTTGAGCAATGTTGCTTATTCCTCAAAGAAAAAGGGCTATGTCGCTCCGGCTTGGAATCTGGTCATTCGACGTATTAATGTGCCAGAACAAATTCCTGCGAAAAATTAGGTTGTACTGCATGGCACACATTACTGCATCCCCCTGCACAAGAAAATTGTGACAAAATCGATGCATACACAAACAAATGAAACTAGAGAACTTTAGAGCGCATTAATTTCCGCGGGTGCTTACTCCAAATGTGTTCTTCCTATTGTGCCAGTGAAAGGGCGCAAACGGTTTGTTAATACAAGAGTATTTCTCGACACCGGAAGCATTTCATCTTTCACAAGCGAAGATTTAATATATAAACTGCAGATAACTAATTGCGCTTAAATAAACATGTGCACCGTTACGATTAATAAAAGTCGTGAGAATGGTAAAGTTAAAGTTGTTAGAAACTTGATCATTTCCGATATCAATGATGTCAGCTGTTCTCCTGGGGTGCTTATATTCTAGTGTTGGATTTCCTATTTGAAAAGACGATATTCCCGGGCAAGAAGATGCCGATTGTATTCCAGAGTTTGGCAAGGTGGTTATTTCCGACGTTAATTGTGATCTAGGACTCTTGTTAGAAAACGACAATCGCAAAGTGTTACAACCTTAAGACGTGATAAATGCTCAAGATGGTTGCTATGCCATTCGAACGTTGGCGGAATGGATCAAGAATTGCCTTGGTAAATCCAATTCATACAGTTTGAGAAAAACGTTTTTGGTCAAATCATCAAGTGCTTCGCTATGTTTGATGTGATTGATTCTTTAAAGAATTCCAAAGAAGAATTATCTATGAAACAGAAACGTTTCTTGGAAAGCATTGGTAAAACTATCCGTCACCGTGCAGACCTTCGTGATGAAATTGCCTTACCTCGAAAAAATGCCGACATTAAGATGCCGAATAACAGAACGCATGCATAGAAATGAGTCAACTGCTTGAAGCAATGCTTCATTATTAAAGATTCTAGGTTTTATTCTGATTATAAAAAGTACGTTGCAGAGGTGATAAAAAATGAATATGCAGAAAGGATTTCTGAAGTCGAAAAGAAAGGCAATAGTTAGTATGTTACACATCATGGAGTTTACGAACCAGAAAAAACGGAAAAGATTTGCGCTGTGTTGACTGTTCTGCTAAGCATAAAGGTATTGCTTTAAAAGATTTGCTGCTACATGGGTCGAATATAACAAACAATTTAATCGGCATCTTGGTTCGATTTCGTTAAGACTTTATTGGTGTAAAAGGTGACGAGCAAGCCAAGTGAAAGTGCCAGTTGATGATCGCGATTTGTTTAGATTTTTATGGTGGGAAGATAGTGATATTGAAAAGCAAATGATTGAGTACAGAATAACTGTGTATATATTTGGTACTGTGTTTCCCAAGTGCTGCAGAATTTTGCTTTGAGACGCACGGCCGAAGAATTTGGTAAACATTTGAACCAAAGCACTGTCTCTACTGTAAAAAATTACTTTTATGTAGATGATTGTTGAACATCTGTTGCTAACATAGATGAAGCCAAGGTTCTTGTGAAGGAAGTTAGAAATCTTTTGGCACTAGGAGGATTTCGTATCACAAAATAGATTAGCAACAGTCGTGAAGTTATGGAATCTTATTCCTAAAGCTGAATGGTCCAAATGGCGGTGGAATTGGATTTGTCTTAAGATCAATCGCCTATCGAAAGAGCATTAGGATCAAAGTGGCATGTTAAGACGATATTTTGTGTTTTCGAGTGAAAATAAAAGACAAACCAAATACGAGGCGCGAAATCCTATCCGTGGTTAGCTCAATTTATAATCCGCTTGGATTTGGTGCTCCTATAGCTCAACCAACAAAGGTTATGTTACAGCAACTGTGCAAACTCAAATTGAATTGGGACAACCCACATTCGTTGGCATTAAAAGGTAAATGGGTAAGATGGCTACAGCAGATACCGCTGCTAAGTGGTTTTCAGTTTCCAAGATGTTACTAACTAACATCATTTGAGGTCATCGTTGAATCACAGCTGCACCATTTAAGAAGAGGCTTACGGATCTGTAACGTATTTGCGATTCATAAATACAGAGAAGAAATTCCATTGTTGTTTGGTTTTTGGAAAACTGTGACTTGCTCCTTTAAAAGGGTTAACAATAACTCATCTTTAATTGACCGCTGCAATCACTTCCGTATATTCCGAAAATTTGATCAAGAGCTGCAAATTGACTCTCTGAAACAATCAGGATTTTGGACCGACAGAATGAGTTCTGCGATATTTAAATAATATTGAATTAGTATTTCCCACGTTTGATGCTGATAGCACATAGATAAAGCAATTAGATAACGCGTTATGTGCCACCAAAATTAAATTCTGCTGGCTACCGCTATGTTTTTAAAGGCTTGACTGTGGCAAATTTTTTACGTTGTGAGTGCTGGAAACAACAGCCAGAGTTCCTTTGGATAAACAAATCCGCCTGGCCAGAACAACCACAACTTTCCTGTCATAACGTATGTAAAGATCCTGAAATTAAAAGGTCAAAGTCCAGTGTTCAGCAATCAAGGGTGAAGAATCACACTTTTTAATTGATAACAAGTTACTCTTCGTGGCACAGGCTCAAGTATGTCTGTGCGTTAGTTCTTCGAGCGAAAAGGAAATTTAAGCGCCTCATTTGTGCTTCCAAAAACTCCAATAAAGTCAAAGACGACCCAGCGACGGTTTAATCACAGTGGATGACTTAAAAATAGCTCTACTCTTTCTTATACGTTACCTGCAAAACAAATACTACAGCAACGAAATAACTTGCCTCGCAAGCGGTAAATCGGCGAAAGGTTCAAGCACATTATTGAGACTAGATCCAATTTCGAACAATAGTTTGCTTCAAGTGGGTGGTAGATTAAATGCATCAGCAATGCAATGGCAAGTAAGCATCCAATTATTTCCCCCAACAATGGACTTGTGTCCACATTAATTATAAAAGACGTTCACGAATCATTAGGACATGTCGGGAGAGAGCAGACCTTATCAAATTTGCGTCAACAATTTTGGCTTGCCAAAGCAAATTCAGCAGTGAGAAAGGCATTGAAGAATTGTGCCTTTTGCAGAAAACAATTCGGTGAACTCAACAAGCAAAAAATGGCAGATTTATCTGAAGATAGACTTTTGCTAGAGAACTACATTTGCAGGCCTTGAGTCGTTTTAATCCTTTCAACGTCAAGTAAAGCAGAAGCAATTTAAAGCGTTACGATGTCATATCTACTTGTCTCCCAAGCAGCGCTGTTCACATTGAAGCTCTTTACAACATGGAGACCTCTTCCTCATTAAATGGGTTGTGGCGCTTTATAGCTCGACGAGGTCAAGTTAAAGAAATTCGGTAAGATAAGGGTTCAAACTTTTTGGGCGGTAACAAGGAGCTTCGTAATGAAATATGCAAATGGAATCAACAGCAAATTTATTCCTACTTACTCCAAAGACAAGTAAAGAGAAAATTTAATTCACCAACCGCATCGCATCACGTTGGAATGTGGGAGCGTCAAATCCGAACATTCAGAAAAATTCTGGTAGCTCTATGTCGAGAGCAATCACTAATACAAGAGTCTTTCGACTTTAAAGTGGGAGGTAGAAAGCATAATCAGCAATCGACCACTTACAACTGTGACAAATGATTGCAAAAATCTAAATCCTATCACACAAAATCATCTTTTATGGTTGAAAGAACAAACACCTCTTCCATCAGGACTATTCACTAAGACTTGTATCTACAAAGACGACGGGAACAGATTCAGTATTTAGTCGATTTATTTTGGTCTAAGCGGACAAAGGAATATCTGCCTTAACTACAAAAAAGGCGAAAGTGGACGAGTTTATATCTTGGCGTTGAATTAGGACATGTCGTGTTGATTGCTGATAAAACATCTCGAAACAGTTGGAATATAAGACCAGTGATCGAAACTTTCCCAGATCAGAATGGGTTGGTGCGCAGCGCTAGTGCAAACCCGAAACACAACTATTGTTAGATAAATAACCAAATTGTGTGTTTTGACTAAAGTTAATTCAATTGCTGGTTCAGCACTCCACATGTTGTAAACAATGCTTAAAGAGACCGAATTGTAACTAACATCTTTTTCTTGCCTATCATCAAAGAATCGAACTCACAATCTTTCGCTTGACGACGTAATCGAGCCAGGACGGCTTACTGTTTGCACGTAATTGCGATTTATGAATTTGTGTATAACGAGCGAATTGTTGACTGCTCGCTGTTTTCAGTTACTGTTGCTTTAATGTCTTTTATTGTAATCAGTCAATAATTAATATTAGCTAATACAGTAGATGTAAAACGACTTTAAGTCTGTTTAGAGTTTATTCGTAAAATTTGTTTACTAAGTTCTATGTATTAGTTATGATTAAGATTGGGTTAGAATTTTGGCAAATTCTTTCGTTAAATTGTAACTGCTTTGCTACCGGAAGGCATACTGCCTCAAACAATCATCAAGTTCTGTTGCAACATTTTTGCGCGGTATTGGTGCTTTTGGCTTTTGTTTGTTTTGTTTATATTGCATTACGTTTATTACAGAAAACGCGCATCAAAGAAACTTTATGCGTTGTTTGAAGCTGGCAGAAAATAAGATCTTCGCGGTTACACCGGTCTGAACTGGCTCATCAATCTTCGCAGTTTTTAACCACGTAACCTTTATCTCTAGTGCTGCTTATACAGAATTTATATTTATTTTTCGTTTTATATGTAGTACGGGAATTAAAAATATAGTATCAACTTTAAAAAAGAGAGAATACTACTACGATTTGGCACTTAACACAAAGTTGTCAAACGTAAAAATAGCTATATTTAGTTTAAAGTCACAGGTAAATCTTCAAGGTTAATCGTGCAAGAACTTTTATTCACATCCACTTTTGTTTTTACTGGCGCTGAAATCGGCACAGTGTGTGGCGACCACAACACCGGAAATAAGATGGGAAAATTGCAGTTAAGTACCTTAGCGCACGCAACTCTACTAAAAAGTGGTAACAGTAATAGATAAAGAAACAAAAACTTACAGAAGCAGATTTCAGTGCTCTATGAACAGCACGAGCAGTCGCGAAATTAACAAAGGCACAACGACGATTGTAAAGCACCTTTACACTTTCGATAGGACCAAACCACGCGAAATAATTTTCTAAGGCAAATTCAGTGATTGGCGGTGACACATTTCCAACCCAGATGTACTTAACCTCATCGCTTAAACATAAGCTCGTGTTAGCAGATATGCCCACTTGGAAAGCGGTATTTGATAAGGCTCCGGTGGAAGCCAGTGGTGTAAACTTTTGTCTTCATTCACAGCATATTTATCCTGCCGACTCGCACGATAGCGACAGAGACGCCGAGCATAAAAGAGCAGACCCGACCTGCTTCGGAGTTTACAAATTCCTTGGCATTTTACTGCTTGGCAGACCTGCCAAGAAAAGAAAATCACACAATGGGTTTCCCAATGGCGCAACAACCCAGTCATCGTAAGGTTTAAACGCATGATCCTTCGATCACTGTCGCCGTAGAATAATGCTTCAATCCGCTCAACCACTTCGTTTAAGATGACAATGATCGCGTGATCGCGATTCAATCCTCACGATCACTATGGCAGCGTCATTCCATCACTTCGCGATGGTTCCTCTACTAGGCGGATTCTAAACGCGAGCAGCAAATTTATGCCAATAATCGAGCAATCAAGCAGAACGTTGAAGGCCTCGAATAAAATCCGAAGCACGCCTGGCCCATTTGTCGCCATGGTCGCTGCTGCAAACGGAAACGTACAAATCTAATACGAAAGCTTTCTTAGTGGTAATATTTAACTAGTCCACAATTTTACGAACCCACGAGAAAGGGTTTAAGACATTTGCGAAACTAATAAATGATTAAAATTCACAAACATACGCTATACCTTTCCGTCGACTTCTTGGTCAACGGAGCAGTTTCTTTGCAAATTTTCTTTTCAAGCTCTCCTAATGCTTTATCAGACACGTACACATCCTTAACATTTGCACAATTATTTACAGCTTTAACTTCAGAATATTGGGAAAGCAAGCTTTTTGGCATTATGCACGATGCAAAGCAAGATCGAATTCTTGAAAGTGACCTCTGCTCCTGTCGTTCAGCTTCTCCTTTGGTCTCATTTTGCGTACACTGCATGTCATGTCGTAACTATCCTATAGGCACTTTTTGGGGATAAAAAGTTTTCCCGAGGGAAAGAACCAAAACGCCCGATCGAACTTTGCTACCGTGCCAGAACTGATAATCATGCGCGTCAAGCGAAACGAGAGAAGAGTTATCGTTTCGAATATTTCAAATCGCTTTCTCTCACGGTTTACAAGGTCAAAGCCAGTACGTCGAGTACGAGTTTAGCATTGATGATCAGTCACGCTTTGCGTGGTGAAAAACGTAGAACAAGCACTGACCACTTCGGCACGAGTCGCAGCGCAGGTTATTTTTTTGTAACCGCGCAACCTGGCGTAACTCGAGGCCAAAGGTTTAAAGGCTTTTCGACACCCGGCTATCACGTGATATAGTTAACAAATTACTTCCACCTCAGTAGTTAATAAATAATCGAGAGCTTGTTGTAACGTTTCCTTTTCATTCAGCGCCAGTTGGCATTGCTCCTTCGTAAAACCCATCTCCTACAAAAACAGAGAAAACTACAACTTTAACATTAGACAATTTCTAGCACAAAATTCTTATATTCGAAATCTAAAAAATGTCAAACATCGGGGTAAATCTACGTTGACGAGAAAGTAAAACTCCTGCGCATTGATTTTTGATAAACTTAAAACATCAAAACGATTAGGAATTTCGGAAAAACAATCTAGCCTAAACCTCCTCTACGTTACTGAGCACTGGCAGCTGTGCGTCTGACATTTCACCTGATTTAAAAAAAAACAGTTTCACTCACCATTAAATAAGAAATTCGCACTTCTAGTAAATGCTGTTGCGTATCTACGCAACTTTGATCCAGTTTTAACACCTCCTCATAAGCTCGCTCTGCTTCAGTATAGCGCTGAAATATAACTGTGATTAGCGAGAAGCTTAAAGAACCGTTTGCTCGTCAAATTCTGATGAATAAGGATGCATAAAGGCAGTTCGCTAAAACAATAAAAGTTCAAAGGCTGGGACAAAAGGACATGAAGCAAAACTGCAAGGAATGCTGTCAGTGCCTAGCCAAGCGGGCAGTTGTCCCTCCCAGATTAGGATTTGCAACAGAACTAATAGACGTCACTACAACTAGTCAAGAATCAAGGGTTTGCGATACTTTTTAAGAGAAAGAGGTGTGGAGGGATTGATCTGCTCACCGCATAGAATAAGCAACACTGGCAATATTTCTATCCTCTGGTCACAGGAAAACAATTTGCTGGTAATGCATAGAGCATCGCTGTGTTCGCATTCGCTTGGGAGCTGCATGTACTGCTGGCACTTGTAGTGCAGATTTGCTGTGAGCAGGAAAAATTGCCACATAGTTCCTTTTTCAAGTGCATAACAACGTTTTCATCACCAGGTTCCAAGCAAACGATCACTGTTATCACAAACAAATGGCAAACTACCCAGACCACGTTGCTAACTTACACACATGACACAAAAACTATCCCTGACAATAAGAACAAGCTACATTATCAACTTACAAGAGAAAAGCAAGCAGACATCAAACAACATGCCTTTCAGTTAAAATTTTCGTAATTTTTGAAGCACTCTCATTGTTATCTACTAAAAATTTTAAAAACCTAAATTTTACATTGACAAACTGACATCATTATATGTAACGAGGCAAACAGTAGCTCTGATAATGTTAATTCAGGAGTTTAAGCGTGTTTCATTCTCATAACTTTGCAATTGCATTATTAAGTACAATGTAATTCAACAAAGAAATTTTGCAGCTGTTTTTATTTTAAATTTAGTTTAAAAATCACCTAGTTCCAGTATTTCAACTGCAAGGCAATCAGAGAAAAATTACCATTAAATTCGATTACTGGAAATATTTTCCTCAGCTACACAGGAATCAAGCGTTTCGGACATTAATTACAGAGTTGTTGCTTAGTCAACAAATCAAAAAAATCTCTTACAGATAACTTATTTTTTCCCGTAAAGAAAAAGAATAAACGCCAATGCTAAAGTTAGCCAAAGAAATACAGCATAATGAATACAATGAAACGATTAAAAAATGTAAAAAGTAGATCGCTACGTCCCAGCAAATTTATTACAAACCTTTCTTCCCATTGGTCCTCATGAAATAAAAACAGCACCATTTAATGCAACTTTGACAAAATCAATCGATAACACCACGCTAACAGGTTTATTACCACTGTCAATACCAACGTATGAAGCAGACAATTTTAGTTGTTACTAGAGTGCAGCATGTCTTAGGACTACTAATAAAAATTAACAATATACCTTCAGACTCGCAAGAGCTCTCCCTTTCCGAAAATAACCTTTAGCCCATAAAGGAGACAAGCTAATAGAAATTTCTGCATCTTCTAAAGCCCTGTAAAGATGCGGTGTGACAAGCATTAATACATTTTTATAATGCATCATTATAACATGTATAATGTTTGTGCACTTGTTTAAACAATTTTTCTGGTTTGTACGCTTGTTTGTATAGGATATTTGTACACAACATTGACCAATGCCGGTTAAAAAAAATAGAGAGCTTTAATATAGAACAATTACAGCATATTCTACTTTTCGTAACATAATTGTAAACTACAAACTTAAGGTCACCCACTCTTCATATTTCTCCAGTCGATCGTAACAAAAAGAACGGTTTCCATAGTAACGACAATCACTTGGTAAGAGACTGATTGCGCGGGAAAACAATCTTATTGCCTCGTCGTATTCTTCACTGACGGCTAGTTGGTTGCCTTGGTAAGCGAATTGGCGTGAAATGTTAAAGACATTTTGCTGAGTTTGGAGAGTGATGACTTTGGGCTGAAAATAAAAGCATGTCGGCAAATATAAGTTAAAAACCGGCACGACTGCTGTCATAACTCCAAAAAATAAAGCCGATTTCTAACCGGGTTTGGCAATATCATAGTGACTTCTCGTGTTTCTTGGTCCAGGCTTGCTTATACAGTAAGCCAAAATATTTCTGCACAATCAAAAAATCACTTCCTTATATCTGTAACATCTATGTCACTGCGAGTTTTCTTATATCACGGGTATCAAGTAACAGCAGTAACTCCTTACTCTAACATGCCACAGAAAAAAACGTATATAAGACCCCAACATGCCAAGCAGCTTACTTTTTTTCCTTTTTCAATTGTCTCATGATCAGCTGTTTTGGATTCGCTCGCATCCATGTTTTCCTATTTAAAAAAAGTCGACTATGTGTCAGTTTTTCCGGCGTTTTCGCACGCTTGGACAAGCTGATTTAACGCACGTCTACCACAACGCACTCGCTTTCAAAATCAGACTTTTTTGTTGGACCAACGCAACACTTTAAATTCTGGATGCCCTTCCTGCCGAATACCAATAGTGCTCAATGGAGTTTGAAACTCGAAACCTTTTCTTTCAAGTCCGAAACGATTGCAATTACACCACGATAGCGACAAGTTTTTGTCTCACAATTTTATAATCGGCCTCGCAAGCTTACATTGCGACCAAAAACTAGTTTAACACCTAAAAATCGTCGCGAACGTTAAGTCAGCAGTTGAGCAACGCAAAAGTAGTTTCAAAAAACAAAAACAATCTTTTAGGTAGGAAATATAACACACGTGTACTCTTACTTTATTGGAATTCAAAAGTTCAAATCTAAAAAAATAGAATCTTTCTCAACTACTTTAAATTACAATTTTTGGTTCAACTTTAATCTAAATATTCAAGGTTTAAAGCCCCGTTTGCAGCGATAATCAACAAATCGCAATTCTTGTTTGTTTTATTATCTTTTCATCGTTATGATTCGTCAAGCTCACTTACAAGTGCTCTTACAAATTTAAGCGCGCTGTTGCGTGCAAGATCGACTACTTGTAAGTATCAAAAAGTTTAATAGCTATCTGATATAACATAAAATATAGGTGCACTTAATAGTGGAATTAACGAACCGTAACGATGAAAACATAATAAAGCAAACTAAGAAGCGAATCGTAAACTATCGCTGCAAACGGGGCTAAAACCTAATCGTAACTGCACAAATTTTCGATTTATTGAGTTATAAAGGCAATCTACGCGCTTTATATGCATGTTCACACGAATGACGTGATTATTTCACAAAGTAATAGTATTGCAAATAGTAAAAGCCTCCCTCCCATAATTTGACGAGACCATCCCTGGACGCGTTTCGTCCTTTTGGGACTCATCAGCAGGGCCCGTCCCGTCATCACCAAAAACCAAAACCCCATATTTGCGATAATATGAAAAATGTATCATTCTATTACAAATTCCTTTGCACACATTACGCATGTGGCGCATGCTATCACTTCGGTACGGGGATTCCATCCGTATCGAAGATGTAGTGCACTACTCAAAGAGCTTATAGTAAGCGAGATCAAGGGTTTTAATAAGGGTTTTAAATAGATCTCGCTTACTATAAACTCTTTGAGTAGTACACTGCACAAATTTTCCAAACGTTAATACTGTAGCACAAAAAAATTACGTAAAATTTCACTGCTTAATTAGTGGCTAATTTACCAATTCGGAATGGTGAAATACCATAGTCTAAGACAAGGTACGATGTGTTGCGTATTCCTTAGACCTTAGCTTGCCAACAACCATAGCCCAAACCTAAGTATACAAATTCACAAAACCACGTACCTGTTTTGAATGCTGATTACTTCCCTGTTTGGAATCCAATTTGCTTTATTCTTGTTAGATGATTTTTTCGTTGAGACTACATTTTCAGAAACGCAACCGGTTGCTTCCGATTTTTGATCGAGGTGTTTAACGGCAGTCTTGAGAGATAACTTGTCACAATTGGGCTTGTGGTTAATGTCTTCATCGCTCGGTTTCTCAATACAAAAAAAAATGGTGAGAACCTTCTACAGTCTTAAATGGAATGCGTATAAACTTTAGTCGATGGCAGTTTACTATTTTTGCCTTCAACCACCTTCAACTATTTTCCTTTTTCTCAACAGGTAGAAAAACCGCTAAACGCAGCTCTACTTGACATTCCGAGAAAATGGAAACAAAAAATGTCAAAATTGTCTTGTGGACACACGTCTCCATCAAAACGGCATATCTCTTTCGTTCGAGGATGTTCCGTGAGGTTTGATGCGGGTCTACATCCAAAAAACAATATTGCCGCGTCCCGATACCGTTAGTGCCCAGCAGCCCCACCTGGGCTGCTGGGCACTAACGGCATCGAGACGCGGCAATATTGTTTTTTGTACCGATGTAGTAAGCTACCGGGGCTGTAGGGGTGAAAAAACAAGCCGCGAGTAGTTTATTTGCGCCACAATTGCATGCCGCATCTGTCGCCTAAATTACGGTTAACCGCTTACCGGTGGTTCCTTAGGAGGCAAAACTGCTTTTCTGTTCGACATTTCGGATAGAGGTTTTGTTGGCTGAGATAAGGAATTCAAGGCACAATCTTGATGTTTTTCAGAGGAGTTTTCTTCACCACCATTCGAGTTGTTTTCTTTCGGTTGTTTTCTTCTTTTTTTTCTACGCTGAAAATTTTGCGCTACAGTGAACGCCATAAATTAACAACAAACGAATTTAAAAGCACCGTAAAATTATTCTACATATCGTATCAAAACAGTTTTAAGAGTTTCCGCTGAGAACAGCAGAACTGAAGGTTACTGCATTTATCAACATTAGCATCAAAAACTGAAACAGCCAGTAGCTACAAGTAATTAATAGAAAAGAAACAGCATGGTGTAAATTAAAAACGCAGAAAAAGCTTATATTGCTTTCATCCTAATTAGGTAATTGCCACAAAAAAACAACTGTAACATTTTAGCCTCATCTATTGTTAACCCTTTGCGGTCCAACTAACCGTCTGGGATGCAAAAACAATTTATGTTGTTTGGTCCAAACTCATGTCACACATGCATTTAGTTTAATTTCATTTAGTTTAGTTTAATTAGTTAATTAATAATTGATTAAATTTCATTCAAACTGCATTTGCATGTGTGACATGTACTTAGACCGCAAGAAAAAAAAAGTTAAATAACTTTTTAGGTGCAATGATGCGGAACAAAAAATAATCATAAAATTAACATACACACAAACATCTTTCAAAAAAATCACAAAAAAGAGTTTGGACCTAGACTGACCGAAAAAAGAAATTCAATTGGACCGCAAAGGGTTAAAAGATCTTTCGATATAATATAATTGGTTCTATAATATGTGTTTTTGACTGTATTTTTTACTTTTTCGACATTCAGCACCCTAGTGGCCGACCGCAGCGCATACGGCTACAACTCTTTTACTTCAGCAACCTTAGAACAATAATTAAATAAATAATCCTACGAGCCAGCAGGAACAGCATTCACACTCACCAGTCTTCTCTTTTTTTTACTTCCAGCCTTTTTCTTTTCTCTGAACTCTTCTTCCAACAAATTTGCTGCCATTTTTTCAGAATTCTGGAAAAAGAAAGGCATTTTCAACATTCGAAGACTGCCGCTGAAATCATAGCGACGTCGATTACACAATGAAGATATCGTCGCGGGTTTGGTAACGGCACTTCGCAATGATTTCCCTAGCTTGGCTGATTCAAAACAGCAGTAAATTCATTGAGAAATACTGCCCAGCAAAATGTTGTAGCTTGAAAACTGCGTGGCAAGTCAAGACAATCTTCGAGTCTTAAGAATAAAATTTTAATGTAGTGAGGACAGGAAAGTGAGGTAATTTACTCCAAATGGAGTAAATTTGAAACCATAAAGGTATAAAATTCGATTTCATGAAGTTGTTTACCAATGAAAAGAAAGGTCTTCCGCTTAAAAAAGCAGTCCAAATAAAAGCATCCGACAAGCGACCTTCAAAAAACTCTGCCAATAATCTGAACAGAAAATACTGACTTTAAATTGATCGATCTCAAAAAAATTTTTTCATGCAAAAATGTAATTGAAAACATCGATTGTGCAAAGCCTATTTCAATGCTTAAATATTTAAGAGGTAATTGCAATGTTCTTAAAATAACTTTGGGATAACATTCAAAAAAGTTTCCCGATCCCCAACAAGCGGTAAACTACAGACGAGCATGGGAATACATGCTACATGACCGCACAGGCCGAGGTCTTGGCAATAACTTGATGCTTCAACAAACTAGCAAAGCAATATTTTACCTTGAAACAATTTATACTGTTCGTAGGGTAAGGTTCAATAAAATTCTACAGCTTTTATTTTTTTTAAATTAAGATCACCACTAACTTTGATCCTTTCTTGATATTGCTCCGAATTGAAATGCAAAAATTTCTCTTCGCAAAATGGACAGCAGTAACCACCTGAAAATATTAAGCTTGAACTACTAAAGCAATGCATTCGCACAACATACGTTTTTGCTTCCGCTCTGGTTTTGCGTCCGTTTCGCTGAATTAAAGTCTGCTTTCCATTAAGCGTAGATTGCAGGCGAAGCGTAAAACATTTTTCGTTTCTCGATTCAGTTTTATGCGGGGAGCGAGCGCGACTGACAGGGAAATTTATGATGGTCTTAAACCAGTATAAGTGTTGAGGCCTGATTTGCCATGCCAAGTTATCTATAGGTCAGTAAATCAAGAACATACTGCAGACATCTTGGCTGTAGTCGCTCCAACAGCTTATAAGGAACGCACAGCAGTTATATGGGCTCGTAGCTCTTTCGTTTATCAGCGGGTTTGCCAGGTTTCGGTGCCACGATAACTGTGGCCAGTCGCCATATTGTGACGGATTGTTTGATAGGACATGCAGACTGTAGAATTTTTGAAGCCATGCAAGACATTTGAGGCCGTAATGCTTCAGAATATAGGGCGGGTTTTGAGCTTCACCACACCTGATCAGTTTCTAACTGCTGAGGCAATTTCAGCGAAGAAGAAAGACAATGGCAACAGACCTTCACCACCCGGGTATTTTCATTTAAAGACTGTTTCCTGTTTTACATTCTGATCGTGTTGTTTATCTGTCTTTTTATAAGTGCCGTTAGTCAAAGCAAAAAATGGGCGGTGTTGCCGCAGGTACGAAATATTTTTGCCGCTTTGTTTGAAATAGCTTAGTTCCGGGAACTGGTAAAAAGAGCTTTGGCAAAAAGGGCATGACCTTTTTCACTCCCTGTGGTCCACCAGTCAAGTATCCCTGCCCCATACAAATACAAACAAGCATTCCGTAAGAAAAAAATGGCTAGCGATAACATTGTAAAGATTACTATCATGATCATATCTTGTAATTAACAAACACAAATTACTGGGAAACTTAGGCGTTTAAGCAAATATTTATAAATAGAAGTAATACAAAATGCATACAGAAATCGTCGTCATCTTCATCAAAATAGTGATCATCATTGCCATAATCCGTATCATCGTCGGAGTCACCTGGCGGTCCTAACATCGCAGTGTATATTTAAAGTCAAGTTCAAACATTTTTAATTAAGTAGTCCTTCAACTTCTTAGATAATTAATTTAAACCAGGCCCACAAGTTTTAAACATGAATTCAAAATTGGTTGCAGTCAACTTCAAACCCTTGCAACTTTAGACACCATTAATAACAAATCTATCAGAAAACTTCAAAGGGATGTGCAACTGCGAATGCATAATCTGCAGACACATGCTGCTAGATAAAAACTACTACAATCAAACAAATAGAAGATTCACAAAAAATGGCTTCAAGGACAAACAGCTAACTAGATAACAAATTAATCATTCATATTTTTAAGCAAGCAGAAAATGGAAAAAAGTTTTTAAATTGCTTCAAATAGCAAAAGTCGTCTTCCCATGTAACTTAGTTATTGGTATAAAATTCACAAAACTGACTTTAGAAAAAAAGGTACTTTCTGATAGCTTAACATTGACGAATGTCAAAAACGCCTCCAGTTATCAAGATTAGGCAACATTGGCAATTTCAAAGTGCAAAGACTGCAAAAATTTGCTACATTTGCTAAGGTTAACTATTCCTGCTGGCAATTCAAGCAAAAGATTGCATTACATAACAAAGTTGCCGGGCAGGTATATCTTACAGTTAGCAACAGTAACAGAAAACACTTTACTGGAAAGTATTTAAAATTAAGAGCTTAGTGCTGCTCATCTTCAATCAAGATCATAAACGTAAACTTCAATCACTGATTCATATGAACCCATGCTCTGTTGGCTGGTCGTTAGTTAGTTTGGGCCACGTGACGGATAGACTATTCAACCCCACATCAATATGCTACATCACGATGGAGGTATATCGTTATGTGCTTTACCTAAGACCAAAATAAGCAAACTTGCTCTCTTTTTTCCATGCTATTTTTTTTGTGCTGAGCACCAAGCAGAAGAGCTGTAAATACGATTTAGTCTTTGAAAGGCTTATGACTCGACAAGGAAATTTAACCCGGGCCAATAGACTGTAAAGCAAATACCCTAACCACTACACCAACAAGAGTTACCCACACCACTGTCAAAACACAAAAATGCTTTAAGCAAACATCCTAGAGTAGATTAGGCGTTAAGTACAAGAATACACAGCAGTACTGCAAACAGTTGTCATATTACAAATCATGGACTACCATTTATTGAAACAAACAATTCCATTGAATTAAACTGTTCCACCCAATCATTTTCTTCTGGCTGCTGCAAACGTTTGTAAGCTATGCTCACTTCTTTAAAAACCTGGAAGCAGCAATTTAAAAATATACCAATTAACACCAAATAGTTAATACTGAACAAATAGTAGAATACAGCATCTTTGTTTAGGCCAATTACAAACAGCAGGGTCTAAACTGCTGTATGACCTTGCTATTGACCCTTTGAGGGATAATGTAACAAATATGTTATATGCTACATGATTGCTAACTGTTATGTCATAATGACGTAATAACCATTTTTTTCAAATTTATTGTAATTTTCTTGTTACCAAACAATTAAGTCTCAAATTTTATGAACTTAAATCTTATGATCTTTAAAGGATTAAGATTATAACAAACTGGTCTACCTTTGTCGTATCCAAAGAGCTGGACTTTTGGTAAGGATGATTCTTACTTGCAAGCAAAATATATGAAACTCGAATGTCAACAGCATTGGCATCTGCTTGAAAACAATATACGTGAAGGCAAAAAATACAAAAATTGTCATCGATTTTTACGTCTAACACAAGCTTAGCTCAGTAGTACCCACCACTCAAAAAAAACAACAATTGATAAAAGATTTGGGTATCACCAGTACTGTTATCTATGCCAATTCTTCACCATCGCATTTTTGGTTTGCTTTCTACTATTTACTGGTTTTACAATCTACATGTTTTTGTTTATTGTAATATCACAGATTAATAACATATTACACAGTAAATTGATTTCATGAAGGCATCTAATTAATTGCTAGCCACATAAAAATTTCCAAAAACCTGATGACAAGCATCATTTCTAGAAAAAATAAGCTATACAGACAGTGGTTAGTCTTTAAAAAATTCACCAAAATAAATATTATTTACTTGAATCATCATAAACACAAAGAATATTAACATACCTTTATCTAGATGCAGTATTTTATATGCTTTTTCTCTGGTCATTAACATTACCAACTTTTTGAATTCAGTCAATCAAGATTATTTTACATAATAAGTTCTACGCAAACCAAGTAAGCTAGCTAGCTAAACTTTAAAGCAAATAACATTAATAAACAGAAAATTAAGGAACAGCACTAAACTATGGATATTTGTATTGAAACATAGAAATACTGCATCAGAAAACTCATATCAAAGCATGAAATTACAGAAATGCATAAATTTATTTGAAATAAAAAAATTATTGAATGAAGAAAAATAGAAAAACTATCAGCTTAAGAATTAGGTGCAAAAATCACACTAATGAAAAAATTTACAAGTCAATAAAACAAAAAATGTAACCACCTAAATGGGTAAATAGATAACTGAATTGAGAAAAATCATTGCTTTTCACAAATTTCCACATTTTTTCAATTTTTGTGCTTAGACTTTTTTCTCTATTTTTATAATTTCATTCTCTAGCATTGTCCTAAATACGTAATTCAAATTTGATGGCTTGATAGCTAAGGCCCAGTACCCCAACAATATAACTTTAATGACATTGCAGCTTGTCAAATTTCATTAACCAAAGTCAATTACTGCAACGCTGACTTTTTTCAGAGTAAGGAGATTATGTCAAAGGAGACTTTACAACAGAGTTAGTAAAAGCATCTCGATTTAGTATGTTGAGACTCAATTGGGCAGACTTTAAGTAATTGATTGCAACTTAGTCTGTGTGTGTGCAGAAATCAATGATAATGTACTTTTCACTTTTGTCCAAGACTTTGATTGACCTTTTGTAAACAGAATGCAATAAGGGCTTATGGCTGTCTATTCCCAAATACATGTGGCTTGTTTCTGGCAGGAAGTGCTTTGTTAACTTTTGAAGGGCAGTTGGATTGGCATTGGTGGTAATGTCACACGAACATAATATATTTGGTAAGATTATTTGCAAATAGTATTTGTTCAAGGCATTCATTGGTAATCCATAAGTTTAGAGTCAGAAACTCAGGTGAAAATTTATCATAATCAAAGCACTTACTTTATTAGAATCAATCATAAATATTGTAAGTAGTGTGTACACTACCCTGTACATCTACATACCGGGCCTGCCCCTCCAGTGTACACTGCCTTTCTTTTAGTGGATTTTAGTGTCGGAAACTCAAGTAAAAATTTATCATTATAGTAGCAGGAGTTTTCGACGCCAAAATTAAGGATTGCCGCATTCATCTTTCAATTCAAGAAACTCACTAAGTAGTCGCATGAACTCTCCAAATAGAATCACAACTTTGGTCTTCTTGTGGAGTATTTTGCAGAGTAATACATCTAATACCAAAGACAGATAATTATACTGTAGCAAATGCTGTGCCTTTGCTCCCCATTAATTGCACTATGATGAAATAGTGCTGACCAAGCAGTTACAAAGCGCTGTTCAAGAAACAACTGTGTGCTATATCGATACCTAAGAGACGAGAGGTAGACCGTTGAGCTACAAGCCCTTGGCTGGCAGTCTTTTGATCACAAAGCTGACGCTCAACTCAATCCACTTACTGCCAACATTTGTCCTGCTTTGGCTACTCACTACTTTAATGATGTCTATTGTCAGTGATCAACATTCCTATCCTACCCTTCTGACCACTTTTCTGAAGAGTTACTTTATTCAAGCAAACCTATAAATTCCTAGTCCTACAACATGTACCACAGTTTTTGAAATGCGTATTTTGCTGATATGTTGCCAATAATATTTTGTTAATTTATTTATTACATTTGTTAGAGCCGATATTTTCATTCATTTCATTTTATTTTTGCCCAAATCAACAAAAAAAAAACAACATTCAACAACATTGAACAAAAAAAAGATGCGATGGCAAAACGATATACGTTGAAAGCATGTACATGAAACGAAAAAGAGAAAAAAGCATATACAGTGTACACAAAATACAGTAAATACGGTACATTAAAAATTAAAAAAACTGTGTCATGTTAAAACCTTAACAGGAGAAGGCTATCAGATACTACACCTTGCCCAAGGGTAGCTTGGGATCAACGCAGCAAAAAGGTAGCTCCCTCATACTTCAAGTTATACACCTCGTACCGGATTACGCGTTTCGGATTTTAGTTTTCATGAACGAAGAAATAGTTTTGTGATGTTTCAGTGTGTTGTTAGTATGCTATTCCTGGTTAGATTTTTTGTATAAAATCTAATCGACGTAATTAACCCCTTAACTGGAGATTTAATTTTTGTAAAACGCTTTTTCAGTGGGTATTTTTTAACAGAAACTTAAATTTGTCTTTTGAGTATGCAATTAAGCCAATTATTAACCAAAATTCCTGTTAATGATTTTATAGCTGTTTTATTCCATCCAAAATTAATATCTAAGTATAAAGGAAGTCCATAAAAACAAAAAATTACTCGCCTTTAATTCCAAATAAAAGTATTTTTTAAAGTAACACAAAATTTACCTTCATGAATTTGTAATGATGTAAATCTCCTATTCAAATGAAAATAAGATTTCAATTTCAAAAATAAGACAAAACAGTAAACAATTACTCCTACTTTATTCTGAAAAGTTTATTTTTGTTTGATACAGTTCAAAGCATCTTGTTGAGCATAGATAAACTTTGCATTGTTTGCACAGAAACTGGACAATTTTTCTTTCTTCATTGTTCTTTGCGGCACAAACAACGCACTGTCTTCTTAGATGTCTAGATCCGCTGATTGGTGATTCTTCAAGGAAGTGACGCCCAGTAAGTCTTTCTGGGCTTGCCTCCCATGATGGTCTTCCACGGATTTCACGACAATTTGTGCTTCTGCCATACTTTTCAAAAATGAATGAAATCAGCTTCAGTTTAATTTGGAGAAAAGTATACCGACCATTTAGCTTCTTGTGTATTACAAATGCATTTAGCACAGCTATATCAAGAAATCTCAAGTAAATTTTTCTATAATACTTCTTGAGGTGGGATCTAGCACAATTAGTTGTAGCTAAAAATTGATCCATCAGATCTACGCCTTTCATAATGTCCTTGTAATCTATGCATGCTTTTGGTTTTTGTTTCTGAATACCTCCTCTAGCTGTAATTGTCGCCATGTCAGGGCCATGGACAGTGCTCATAATGTAAACGTCTTTCATATCTTTCCATCTCAAAACTATTAGTTTTTTTTCGAAAACGAACTGAAATTTCTCCTTTCTTTAGTTTTGAGGACACAACTTCTTTTGGCACTCCTTTCCTGTTTTTTCGAAAAGTTCCAATAGCATCTGTTTTCCACCCTTTGATGAATGGTTTTGTAGATCTTTATTCAGTGTTGGTATATTTGTCGGAATTTGTGTCCCCTTTCCTGTGTAAATAATAAAGTTCCACACATAGCCAGTTTCAGATTCACATAACATAAAACATTCCATTCCAAATCTTGCTCTTTTTGTAGGGATGTACATTTTCCAATTCAACCTATCCTTTCATAATAAAAGGCTTTTTCATCAATTGAGATATTCCTTGATGGAATGTAAGAAGCTTGAAAACTTTCTTTGTACATATTTAGCAAGCTTTCAATTTTATATAACTTATTGGTTTTGTCTGTAGGTACTATGAGAAAAATGCAAAAATCTCATAAGCAGCAGAAATCTTTCCTCTTTCATCATTCCACTAAAAATGGGAGTCACTAGCAATGGATTTTTCGTAAAATAAGATGCAAAGGTAGGCTTTTGTACAATGCCCATCAAAAGTAATATAAGCTACCTATATAAGCAACCGACGCGATGGCGTAGTGGTTAGAGCGTCCGCTTCGCAGTCGGTAGACCTGGGGTTCATTCCCCTAGTCGAGTCATACCAAAAGACTTTAAAAAATGGTATTCACAGCTTCCCTGCTTGGCGCTCGGCATTTAGGGGAGGTTGTGGAGAACAAGCCGGCAAGTTCGCTTGTTGTGTCCTTGGGCAAGGCACTTAACGGGACGCCCCACCTTCATGTGGAAGACAGGTGACTCATAAACCTCGAAAAAGGCAACTCCCAAGCGAGTGCGGACTTACCGTCCAAAGTATAGCGATACAATTCGCTTTCTCGTGAATGGAGGATAAATATGGCAAATAAATAAAAATAAATAAATACCTTCAAGTAGTTTTATTTCTTCTGCCGAAGCTTCCTCCCATTTATTCAATTTACTTCTTTTTCGAATACCACCTGGTGCTTTCTTTGCCTCATCAATGCTTTTCAAAGCATATTTGTTTGTTTCTCTGCAAATCAGGCTAATAATACGATCATTGACAATACCCTCATAAATCTTCAATACGTCTTCTGCCTCAAGACCAGCATTAATTTTTGGTCCATCATTTCCCACAAATGGAAAGTGATAACGTGCTTCAGGCATTGACCTACACTATGCATAGTCTGAAATATCAGCTTCTTCAGAATCACTATCATCAGTTTCACTTATACTTTGTAAATCTAATTCATTGTCACTGTCTGAAATTTGCAGGCTAGATATATCGCTATCTAATTCTGCAAGCAACTCTTCAAAATCACTCTCGGATACATTTCTCTTTGCCATAGTTGAAGGGTGAAATACAATAAATGTAGCACTCCTTATAGTTGTACGACAACTGAATATACAAGTTATGAGTCATTGAATATTGTCTGAAACAAAAACTACACCCAATTAATTGGTCAGCACTCAACACTCATGACGTATATCTCAAACTAGCCAATCAAAGAGCAGAACATAAATTGGTGCTTATCCCAGGCACTAACTCGCAAGAAAACCAAACAACACCAATTGGTGTGTAACCCAGCAAAATGTCATAACAAAATTGCACCAATTGGTGCTTAACCCAGTTAAGAAAAGCAAACAACACCAATTGGTGTGTAACCCAGCAAAATGTCACAACAAAATCGCACCAATTGGTGCTTAACCCAGTTAAGAATTAATTAAATAGTGATGTAGCCTCTCATTATGGCGCTTGAGTGTATTACAAATTAGAAACCAGCGGCAGATAAACGAAGGCGGACAGGGTTGAAAACCTGACTCCTGAAAAATTTGGAGCACCGAAAATAAAGGATTTTGCAATATTTGCATTTGTGTTGCCTTACAAGTACCATAATCAATTGAATGTCGAAGTTTATCAACAAACTTTCAATCAGATTTTTTTCTCCCAATTCTTCGCTTTCACTTTCATGTTTTTGACCCCTCTTTCCGAAGACTATCCATCTTCTCCGACTTTCAGTGTTTCTTTTTCATCTTTATTTTCTTTCCTCATCAGATACATTCAGAGTTGTTCACATGCAGGAGATCTTCATGCCACAATTGGGGAAATTCTTCACTTTATCTGGTGTTTCCCTATCAGCCTGATGCGTACTTAAAAGTCTATCCCAAATTTTCTTTGTCTATTAAAATTCCTGGACAATCAACCCTGCGATCAGATTGCACTTGCATCATATTTGACAGAAAACGCTTTTTCTTCGCTGAACCTTTCACCTCTTCTCTTTCTTCGTTTGATCTTACTCTGACTACGTGAAAGCAAACACTTCTATAAATAACACTTCTTCCTTTCCACTATTCCAAACGTTTATTTGCTTCGCCTATTAGCTTCTCTCATAAAGACGCTTCTTTTGTCTCTCCGTTCATTGTTTCACCAGAAATCTTCATTCTGGGAAGCTTCAACTATCACCACCCTCTGTGCGATTCAAGAGATAGGGCTACTCCAGATCAGCGCCGGTTGCGGAAAATGATTTTGGGGATGCATTTCCCCACCATTTTTTCCAAGTCTTGATTTCATGTGTTTGTTCTTGCCTCCAACAATAATTTTGTTTCAAAAATTGATCATGAAGGAATTTAATCTCCAAAAAAGTTTTTACCTTCAATCAGATTGAAATAATGTCAACAAAAATTTTTACCTCTCCCGAATTAAGACTTTCTGGAACTGCCACTGCTCCAGATTCTCGTGAAGATAAAATATTTTGGGTCATTGCTTTGTTCTATAAATTGAAATTTTTATTTCTAACTGCCTCTCTTTTGTGTCGTTTTAATAACACCAACAACATTTTATTTTGTTCAAAAAGCGTGAGAAATTTGAACAGGACAGTAAAAGACCGCTAGTGATCATCTAGTCAAAGCCGCTTTTCTCGATTCCACCAAGGTGCTCTGCAGGAATCTGTTCTTGGCAGTGTTCTGTTTTCTCATTTCATCAACAATCTTCCAACCTTTCAATCTTCTTACGTCATCTGCTCTCTTTATGCTTACGACCTAAACATTTGGTCCTTCTCCCTTCGGTATCTGCTGCTGTGGAGGTGACACAAAGAGACCTGATTCGACTGGAGTGTTGGTCTGAATACTGCTGTCTTCTATCAAAACGAGCAAATGTGAAGTCTTCTTCCTTTTACTGGATCCTCATCCAGCTAATCTTTAGTCCCGCTAGTTCATGTTCAACTCCTTCCTTCACTTTAAACCTATTCCACTTTATTGGGACTTATCTTAGCAGCGCACTCTTATTTTTTAACATGCATATTTGCTGAAGGTCAAGTTTTTCTTGTGTGTTAAGGCCTCAAGATGAATTTTTGGCTAATCGTGGGGGCCCCTCCAAAGAGTCTTTATCTCTTCTACACAAAGCTTTTTTCCACCTATTATCACCTATGCTTCATCTACATGTTTTTCTTTTCTCGTGTTATCAAAGTTACAAAGTTGAAACGCCTTCACCGAGCGGTTAGTTGCGCCAATACTGGCTACTTATTCTCCTCCCCGACCTGTCTTCTCCTCTCTCAGGTGTCACTGCCTACCTTTCGAGTCACCCTGACTCATTTCGTTCTGTTCATTTACAAACGGGTTCTTTGTTCACCACCTTCTTTTCTCTATTTCAGGATTGGCCACACACAAGTTAAACGAAGATTTTCTCAACTGTTCATGCTCTCTCCTTTGTCCTACGGGAAGGCTCTTCTTGCTTTACCTTTTTCTTTTCCTGGAACCTTGCTTTCTTTTCAGCGTGAAGCTTACTTTGCCTATTCCATGCTCTCGCCCTGACTTAGCACCTCCTTGTTTCATTTTCTTCGTTGCTAAGATGTTGCTCTTGCCCACCTTGAATCGTTCCAAAAGAACTATCCTGTGATTGAAACTGATGGCTCTTTCCATTTTTCTATCGAGAAAAAGGCTTCGGCGTCCTTTTCAATTGCACTTTTTCTGGTGCTTAAGCAAAAACATCTTTTGTTTTTTGTTCTGCTATCCTCTTCCCGTCAGGTTACAATGGGTCCCCATTTGGTCATCTCTTACAGAAATGTCAGAGCCGATTAGCTAGCTAGATAAGGCGCACTACTTCATCCATCTATCGGCTCTTTTCTCTCGTATTCCCTTATTTTCGTATACTGCCTCATCAAAAATTTTTGTCACACGAGTCCTATCAGTATCTCCTGAAGACGTTGTACTTTTTTTTTGTCATGTGTCCTCTCTGCAAGATACACAGCCTTCAATCAAGCTCCGGACACTTTTCATCATGTAGTGCCTTGCGATGAACTCTTTTTACTTCGCTCGTGGTTAAGCAATTCTTCATTAACTTACGCTCTCTGGTCAAGATCCTGGGGAGTTCCCGGCTTCAGGAGCTCCATGCTCTTCCGCTGTGCCCCCATAGCAAGGGGTGGGGTAGCAACAACAATTTAAACACACCACCTAATATCAATGTTTCTTTAATGATTACAATAACGTTCAATAAGCGATAAAGCAGTTGCCAGAGTTACAATGTCAAACCAATATCTACTTACTTTCACGAGAATCTTGCTTCATTTTGCAATTTTTTCGCGAGATGCGGAGTATTTTTTGTAAAATAAAAAAGCAACAGTACCCCAGCGTACGCTTCCATCATCCAGCGAGCGCTTGTAGCGTTTGCAAGTAGAAATTGGTCTGCTATATCAGCACAAAACACAGTAAAAAAATAAAAATGCATCAAAAACACTTGTTATCTTGTATATGTTCAGAAACATACAGTTAAAAATTGTATGAGGCACTGAAAAAAAGTACGGTGGACCTAACAAAATTTGTAAAAATCTAGCGATACTGCGTTTCGAATAGATTTCATGGCTCGAATTTTGCTTTAAACAGTCGAGAAATCGACGCAAAATGCCATCAAAATACAAAGACGGTTATGATGCAACCATCGTTTTAAGAAGTTATACAACTGGCAGAGAAGATGCAGTGAAATTTTCCGAGACTTTGCAGAAACTAATGTTAGGCATAGATGAAAATTTGTCAAGTTAAGTGCATGTGGCATCAAACAGTTTTACTAAACCTTATAAAATTGATTAAGTCTGCAGTTAAAAACCGTTTGTAAAAACATTGATTGCAAAAGTCACCTAGACGAGAGGCCAGCGATATACTGTGACTCCTTTTCCTTTGAAGCCACATCGCCACTATTCAGTAAATCACGAGGTTTTGACAAAGCATCTTTTTTAAAAGCAATTTCAATAATGATACCAGCAACAGACTGCTTTGATAACAGCAAAAGCATAAAAACAAAAGTTAAAATTGAAGAATATATCGCCACTATAAACTAAAAACGTAACTGGCGAAAAGTTGAATGAAATCAGTGGTACAGCAGGTTTTATCTGCCCAATAATCATTTGAAATAGCAAAATGCTTGCAGAGAATAGTACTCGCATACACAATAGATATAGTTTCTGAATACGCTACACTACTATACCAATGTACTGTATATAAAATAGCTATAAAAACGTTATCAATGAAATAAGAGCCACAGATATTGCCAATAATCAGGTTAAAAACATAAAACACACTTAGCATGCAATTTTAAACATTCAAGAACTAAATATTCAATAGACTTAGAAAGACTGCGTAGTTCATTTAACAGGAAAACTGTAATTTCATTTAAAAATCGATGTACGTAAGGTGCATTGTGCAAGACTTACTAAGTCAAACGTCAACCAACAAAAATGTTAGATATAGTTAAAATCTCAACAGAATTAATGTCTTCACAGTACTTCAGTAACAAGGAGTCAGAGTAACCAGGCAATTGCGGGAAGCTTTTAAATATATGCATTTGCCAAAATTATTGCAATTTTTGTCTGAAGGCCAATTGCAACAATGTGAAATTTGAACATGAAATGTCATTCAATGCTAATAAGAAATGGACAAAACTTGATTATGCCGCGAAATTTGAACAATCTTCCAATGATATGTGGGATAATTTACCACAGCTACACAAGACTGTACACTTGCTTTTAAGACATTGGCAAGCTTGAACAATTATACTTTAAACTTTAAGCATTAGATACTAAAAGTCTTGTTGAGATCTTTATAAAACAGCGTTAACGTGATCATGACAAAAAGGCAAGGTTGTTTTTTTTTAAAACCCAATCAAAAGCGTTAATGTACTACACAAAGTTTAAAGCAGCAAATAACTTTCCAAAAGCTGAGAATTGGCGAAAGAAAAGCTTGTTTGTGATAGGGTTAAGAATCAAAAAACAAGTCACAAATAAGACTGCACATTATTTTGAAATCACATCATGATTCAAAATTGCACTCAAAACTTAACAATATAATATAAAAGGGCGCAGAAATTTTTCACAAGTTTACAGCACCTATTGTGAAAGCGTCTCGCACTGCAATTTTTTGAAATACGATTTCCGTTTAAAAAAAAGACTTTATTTAAAAACAAATAACAATGCAACTAATGCTACATAGCCTACAGCAGTTTGAGTCAGGATTTAATGAGAATTAAGTGCAGTACTTTTACTCAATAGCGCTTCCAGATGCAAACTACGGGGAAAGTCTGACACAAAAGAAGTTTGCAGAAGACATATACGGTTTCAGCCACACTCAGCACTGTATAAATGGCAAAATGACAAACGTTTTCGGCTCGACTTTGTTTAACTGCTAGAAAAGGAACATACCAGGTTTTAATGTCGTAATGGGATTGAAATGTACAGTGTAAAGAGTTCTCTTTTTAAAGCAGTAAGTTGACGTAAAAACGTTTCCAGTGGTTTATGGAGTGAAAATGCATATAAAAAACATTTTATGAACACTTTTTTTTGGAAAATTGAGTTAATATATCAAAAAAAATTTGATACGTTATGCTTTATTTCAACGTTGTTAAGCGCCTAGTAATTAATAATTAGCTTGAAAGTGAAACATTTTTGATTACAATTTGCCAGAAAAACAATATAAGGTTCGTTGAAAACTAATTTGTTTCATCAATCAAATTTCACGTTCCGCCGTTAAACTTTTGTGTATCTCGCTTTTTCCCGCTCAATTTTGTCCTGTTTTTTCGACAACATGGTATTGAATGAAAACAAAACACCAGGATTTTTCTTTTTCTTTACAGCACTAGGCTTGATAGCGGACCTCGTGTCAATAGCATTTAGACGATTACTCAAGAAAGTTCCATGATTTGGCTTGACACCGCTGGCATTACCGGAAGTTTTCGGATTCCAAGAATCAGGTAGAGCACTCAAATTAACCGATTCAGGGCGTGCTTTAACATCTTCCTCGTGAAAATTGACGCCAATGCTATTCAGTGATATTGGCACAGCTTCAAGCGCATGCGACACAGTGACCTCGGACTCGGCGCGCCGATGTCCTTTGCGGAATTTTTTGGCTGCATTTCCGGAAGCAGCCTCGGCAATCGCCGAGCTATTGCCAGGATCAGGACTTGCGAAACTTTTTGAAGTATGTACGACAAGTTGCTGACTAGAAGACTGCTTTTTTAACTGTGGGACTTGCGGCGCAGAGCAGGTGCTAGATGCGACGGGCCGCGGCTCATCCAGTGCATCGACAGACCCAAAAGCAGAGGCGTCTCCAATACCCTTAAAAAACAATCAGATCAGAATACACACATTAACTCATTTCGCCAGTTGAAGACCCATCAATGAAAGCAAGAATCACACAAATTAAAACATTGAAATACATGCAGTTACCAATTAACACAAATGAATTACGTTTATTGCTCAATCATTACTTGGCAAGAAACAAATCAGCAAAGCAAGCCACTTTGATAACTCTGTGCAGTGCACAAGAAGCCATATCGCTTAGTGGTGTCAACCTGTACACCAAATATCACAGAAATACTTGTGTTATAAAAGCCGTAACGTCTTTGTCTTTTATTTAAGGGACTACGTGGTTGAGACCATTCGTGCCTCACTGTTCTTGGCTACCTTCTTTGATATCAGGTTTTCCTAGAAAGCCAGTATTTCATATGCAGAATAGCTTTGACAACTGCAAAAGAATGGCATGCAGGCTGATTTGCTAATCTAAACTCAATTACAAAAGTTATGATTCGCGTAATTGCTGGCAAAACCAAATAACTGGAAACCAAAGTGCAGTCTTAAAATTATTTCACGTTGAATTACATTAAGTAAAATTTCGCTTCATCAGTTAATAAAGGCACCGGCCTGTTAACAAAATACCTGAGCCTTGTTGTAGAATACAGAATGGAAAGGGCAAGTGCTCAGCCGAAACGAAACGTCCAGGTTCCACTCCAAAAACGCGGGTTCGAATCCACCCTTCAAGTCAGCTTTTATCAATGCTGCCTTGTGGTTGAAAGGAAGTCGAGTGTACTTGCTGACTCGGTGATCATACTGCGCCCGATTTCAGCTGCGCGCGTGCCCTCTCCATTCTCTAAGATGCTGCAAAAATGGCTAAAGATAAAAGTAGCGATTTAGCTTTGACAGCACACGAAGAGCTTTGTCGTTAGGTTGCCTGCCAAGCAATGCTGAGGTCGTGTTAATGCAATATCTACCTGCGTAATCACCAAGGCAACCTTGAACGAAATTTATCTCTGAGTGAATTTGATTTTGAAACCTGTTCAAACGAAATCAAGCAACTTAAAACATGAAAAAAACAAAAAATCGGTGAAAAGATTTCACATCCATTATGCTACAACGACTAACACCAACCCGGTCTTTCTTTTTCTTTCACTCTTAAAAAACTCTTTATCATTAAACATAACTCTTCAGGCCAATCAGAACGTTAGATGTAAATAAACTTTGTTTACTTAACATATTTTGGCTCGAGCCCAGCTTTGAGTGCTATTAGTCTCTTTAACAAGAACAAAATTCATTGTTTTTTTGAGTTGTACAGCAAATTAAGTACAGGTAGCCAGATCTTCACACTTCAAAACATTAATGCCTTTTCATTTTGAGTTTTTGACTTTTATATAACGATACCGGCAGAATTTGCTGTAAAAGCAACAAACAAAAACAAAAAGTGGCTCTGGTGGTTTGATCGTTGTAGCAATAACAATACAACTGAAAACAAAAGCATGCGATGATATACAAATCAAACCAAATTAAATATCGAGACAATTGTAGCTATAAATATGATTTGCGATGTCGCAAATCAACCAGCGAACGAATAAGCTAGTGAAGACTTAGGAAAAAATCTATTTGCGTTCGCAACAAATCGAGTTGAAACCAGCTATGATTTTCGTTTCCTACGCTTTCAGCTTTGAAAGGCATGCAGCCACACAACTGTGCTTCACGCCTAGCGTGGGTCAAAACGCAAGCGTAGCGCAAAGCACAGCACCCAATTTCAAGAGGCCGATTTGAACAACTCGAACACGGAAATAAGAATACGCTGTTAAAAGGAACTGAAATGCTTGATACAAATCAGCTTTCTTCTTGCATAGATTGATATAATTGACTATTACATGAAATATCGTCATATAAAAAAAAAGCAACTTCAATTACATGGCATCGGCAAATCAAGTAATAGAATAAACACGTACTTATAAATCTAACACGTTTTTCGATAAAATAAGCGTCTACAAACCATAGTTGAAACTTATATCAGTCGTTAACAATATGCCTATTAGTAGACTCAAAATTTTTTACATCTAGAACAGTGCCGATGAAGAGCTAACGAGTGCTAGCGTATCTCATGGTCTAGGTGGTTTAAAGCTTTATCTAATGATGCCTACTCCAAAAACATGAATGCTCTTGCTGGTTTTCGGTCTTTTGCTATTGATCGACCATCAAGTTAAGTAAAGACAAAGCTGAAAAATGTCACTTGTGGAGATTTTTTGGCGCTTACTATTCACCAGATAACGTGAACAGAAAATCAAAAAAAGGCCGCTTCTACATCTTTGATTTCACGCAACTAGATAATTGATCAATAATAGGAAAGCAAACAATTTTGTCTGCTAAAAAATGCTTCGAACACAATTCAGCATTGAACTGTTTATGCCGTCAGCTACCAATGCATAGGCCCATATAAAGATTTTTGTGAGGTTTCCAGAAAATTTCACCAAAATTTTGCATTTGCGGTGAGCGAGGCCCTTAGATGTAGGGTACATTGAAAAATCGGCAGGTGGTGACCTTTTTCGCACTTTTGATGACACTTCGAACAGCAATGGCCGGTAATTACGTCAGGAATTCACACCAGCACAGCGAAATTTTCACGAAGGAACCATGACATCGAAAAGGTTAAAAACCACTGAATTTAACATTGTCTACTGGTTGAAGAAAGCACTTAAAATTTAATTTCTTGGCTTTTCTTTATCATACAGTACATTTTGACTTATGATTGGAATTGTTCAGCACATTTATCACCCTCCAGTTGCATGAAAATTCCTACAGTTATGAGTAGAACCATGTGTGTTCAGGACACGCTTCGGTGAACGACGCGTTTCAGAGCAGAACACGCTTTGGTGTGCGACGTATTTCAGAGCAGAACACGCTTTGGTGTGCGACGCGTTTCCATGGCAAGCAGCGCAACCAAGCAGAAAAAATTGCGGCGAAATGCATTTTCCCAGAATACAGCAACGCGGACTGCGACCCAGTACCGTGTCAGGTAAAGCAAGGTTGCCGGTCGGTAGCTCATAGATCCTGTACGTTCACAGTTAGCTTTGCGCGTTCAAGATTCGGTAACAACTACGCTCGATGGCGATTCCTATGCAGCACTGAGCCGAAAGTTTGCTTCTCACAACTTTTCGACTACCAAACACGGCACAGTCGCGTAGACAAGCAACTTTCAATGCTTGAGAGATCGATTCTCAATTAGCTGGTACAACTGGCAATGCGCAATGAAATGATATCACGTTTTATCATGGTGTTGCCAAACGCTTAAGATTGGAATTATTACATTCTGTTGGTAAAATTCAAAACCGCTTTTCACCGCCGAGGTTGTTTGAAGTTAACGCGACACGATTGCTTTTTGAAGTGAAAGTGAATCGAAGTCGCTCCGGCAACAATTCAAAACGAAACTGCAGTTTCCAAACACAGCTTGTGCAAATATTTGTCAAGCACACACAACTGATGAGCGGCGCAACGTGTGACACGATGATCATTTATTCTATAACGACAAACGTTCAGTGCAAGTATCTTAAGGTCTCAGTAAACCGGGTTTAATGCACGCTCTAGCCAGGTTCATGACTCAAAAACGACACAGCTTTGACAGGAGCTAATCGCCAAAAGCCTTTCGCAACGCCCTCATCAGTGGCGTATCGCGTCAAATCGGAAGCCGTCTTCCTGTCACGAAAAGTTTAGGAAAAATACCTCTTTTTAAGGTGCGTTAATGTTCTGTACCACCAACGAGTCATTCGTAAAAAAGAAAGCAAGGCGTCATCATCAAAGCATAAGCTAATGATCACGTGGTCCCAAAAAAGGGAACCCAGGGCAAACTTAGCTGTTAAATGACGAACGTATGAATAGATTTTGCAAATATAAATTTGAATTAACTACCTGATTTTTCTTTGCTGCATTGGTTGTTATTGTTGCGTTAAAGGATTTTACCCAATTGTGCATTTCAGCTGGCGTATCGGTCTGAAAATAACGCTAATTATTGACAAGATGTATTGCTATACAAAACAAAACATAGTTAAATCGACCATTTATACACTCGATACAACAAGAGTCTCATGACGTCGGCCAATACGTGCTACGTAGCTACCACGCACAATCGCCTGTATTAAGACGGCAATAAATTGTCGGTAATAAATACTTGTCTTTTTGAAACAGCCTTTGTCAGTAAAACTGTCAAGGCTAGTTTAAGGCTGGCTTTAGGCTGGTCTGAACTGAAGCCGCGCTTGGGTTCAATGCAGATCAGATTTTACGCTTGTTCGTTCCACAAGCTTGCGCGCTAACCTTTCTCGTTTTTCGTTGAGATAAAGCTCATTTCAAATCGCGCTTTTACGCCAAGTAGGCTACTGCAGGGTAAGCAAAAACAAAGTGTACTAGTTCTATGCACGAGAATGATCTTACTACCAGCAACTAACATCGTTTCTCTAAGCCCATCTATTTTTAACGCACTTTTTCCTAATGCGTTAATACTTTGACGTTGCATCATCCTAACTGCGTCATATTTAAATTGATAGTAAAATCGTGCAGAACGTTGCTTATAATCGAAATCATCTCAAGGCTATGAGGTTTCATGTATTGAAGTCTAAAGTTCATAACTGGTTAGGGTTTTGACCGCTACGCTCCTATACCAGGTTACCTTTAGACTTTAAGACTTAACCGAGCACTGGGCAACGAAAACAGTTTGAAAAACTAAAAATGGAAAAAAGCTCATCAAGGTTGCATCGCAAACTTACTACGAACGGTGGGCCACGAATATATTTTCAGTGATGACAAGAATTTGAAAACCGCTGATATATCGCCCAGCATATCAGTAAAGGCGACTTTTGGGTTTACCATAAGAGACGGTCTGCCTCCGTGGTGGGGTTGCCAGCCAGCAATATGTATTTACGATTGGTTTGAAACATACTGCCGCTTTTACTTGGCCTTAACGTTCATTGGGTTTGCGGCGTGAACCGAAATATATCAGCTTCATGCCATGCTTCCATCACAAGAAAGAGGGGTCCGCAATCTATGGTAAAAACAACAATTAGCCGCTGGACAGAGTGATCTTCATACTAACATACCACATTCATGGTGCCGTTGACGCCTCAAGCATAGTTTAACAGTGAAGAACCGGAGTATGCATGTCAGTGTAAAGCAGGGTCGGCTGAATTTTACACTAAGTTGGCAAGTCCAAGCCGTTATTACCATGCTACACAAAGCTTTCGGCCACTTCCTCGAATATACCTGAATGTAATAGAGCTTATCTGTTGTAGCAACAAGGAAAAGATTGTCACGTTGCTTTGACATTTCTCCGTCTTCTTTTTTAGCAGCTAATATGTCACCAATTGATATTGAACGTATTGGTTCTCTGTCCTGAAAATACAAATGTCCGAATCTGAATAACTGACAATCAATAATTTTAACAATCCACTCACATGATCAGATTTATAATATGCAAAACCTTGTCTTTTTAGAATAAAAAATCTTCTTTTCCAGTTTTTCCTCTAAAAAGATTAGAATGTTAACAGGAGAATAATCGCTGTCGAGGCAGAAACCGTTACCTACTATAGATACAAATTACATTCAGGTTTTCTTTTCTTATACAGCTTGTCATACACCTCTTCTTTTATTTGACAATTACTTTACTCGTGCACAAGGAAAAAAGTGCAGGCAAGGAAGATATTTTGTCTCTGGTCATGGGAAAGGCCTTACAGCTAAGAAGATTGGGTTTGATTGAGTATTACCAACACTGCCAATATAGAGCATGCTGAAAATATGCGACAGGGAAAAGGAAGACTTATTATAAACTGCGTAATTATAGTTGATCCATCGATGATCTTTCTCTTTTTTATAGAAAAATAATTACTACATCAAGAGAATTGGTAAGCCGATGTACCTCATGTAATTCTTGGCTTGGATTAATTTTAATTATGAACACTTCTACGTGACTGAACATACCACTAGACGGGCTGAGTCAGTGACCGCTTGCAACATAGGCTACTACTGCAAGCTGCATCATTAATTGAAATAAGTAACAGCTCACCACATGGCCTTGCTTCACCGCCCAACCTTTCTTTATCACATCCTTTTCTTCATCAGCACTGAAGAAGCCAGTGTGCAACGACATGCTTTCCGGGGAGAGATTGTGTTTCCGATCGAAACCGGTTGAGTCACACGGTGGCGAGATAGGTTCCTCGTTGTGCTTCTGAAATATGGATCAGACTTGAATACAAAAATACTAAGGTATCAACTTAGACTAACAAGCAATTTATTGTGGTAGTTCTAATCCTTGACAATGCGTTCAGCTCGTTTAAACCTGAAAATTAGTTCAATTAAGTGGCCTCACATTTTTATACAAGTCCAGGCGTTTTTAGAGCTTTTACAGTATTCTTATGTTCTAGCTACAGTTGGGCAGCCTTTGCTTGAACCATTTATATCCAAAATAAAATAACGATTACGACTTAAACAATGCGTATAAATATTTAATCCATAAGGTCTTGACAATTTTTATAGTTGTTGCTAACACGTATGATATTAGCTGAACACTACTAGTAATGGTACGTGTATTGTTTGAAAACCACTGATTTAAACCTTACAGATGTTGAAAGAGTCAACTTATTTTTCATATATGCGAGCCCAGCACAAAAAATTTTACCAACAACACGAATCTAATTGGACAATAACACACCACTCCATTTAATGGTGGTAGAAGACAACAAACCATTTCATACCAGTCTTAAATAAAAATTGATACCTTAAACCACAGGTAGTCACATTGGACAGGCTAGTCTGCGACTGTAAACCACGTGCAACTGCACTAGAACGACAAATGATTACACAACAACTTGAGTGACAGTACCGAGACACATATTAAAAGACTAACGCAGCTTTCATGTACATAAGCATGATATCAAGACGAGCCTGCATATTCAGTTCATTTCCTTTACAAAGGAAGTTTACACATTACGTAAATTCTATTGATTGGAATCACTTCCTCATACTCAATAAATTCGCAATTGTGATTAACAGTTTTATCTGCTATCTAACAACAAAAATTTGAAACATCACACAAACATACCAAACTCACAACAGCTATACTGTAACAAAGTAAATTGAAGACTACAATATTGTTTCCCCAACTGCCATTTTGCACAATTGTTTGAAGGGTAATAAATTTGGTAGCTATGGCCTTCAAGTGACATCAAATCTTTCAATTCTTTTAAAGATTTTGCAAATGGTATTTACTTACTTTGCGATCGCATATTTTCTTTTTCACAACTACATTCCCAACAATTTCTGTTCGGTAGGTACAATTTGATTGATTGTTTTCCCCGTTTGTTTCTTCATTGTCATGGGGATTGGATGAAGCATCGTTTTCCTGTGGAGAATGTTGGAGTATAACCTCAGGAGGGACCTGGTAAGATCATCATAACAATGAATAAGACAAAAAATTGCCTAATGGCAACAAGTGTGATTATTGACAGACTTTGGCTTAACTGCCGGTAGACTGTAACTTAATTTCCGGTCCAATTATAAAACTTAATGTTCTCGGTTATATTAATGCGCATGGCTGTAAAAAAAATGGGCACTAAACCAGAGTGGCATAGTCAGATGGCATCAAAAAACCTCACTTTGAATTTTTACAGCGCATACGTAGCACGTTTAGTTAAAAAGTAAAGCTGCAGTATTAACAAGATACGCACTTTGCTGGCTCAACACCATGCCACTTGCCCAGCGAAAGACGCTGAAGCGCCAGTGACAACGATTTGTGTAAGATTAGTGAGCAAGCAAGCGTCGTTGAAACGCATTTAAAAGTCAATATATTCATTTGCTACACGACTGCACGAATGCAAAAGGCCTCCATTAAACTCTCTACATCTACTAATAATACCAGTCCTTGCTAAGCCGCTTGCAAAGCAACGGTGGCGCCTTTTCGCACGGCCATTTTACTCATGTCAACTCATCTAACAATGTGTAAACTGCCTACGTAATACTTGAAGAATTCTGGTTCCATGGCAGCCGGCCAAAGTGCTGTTGGCAACTCGATACTTTACTGCCAAATTGGTTGGAACCCTAGTTAGCTTAATGAAGGCAACATGGTACAGAGCATTTTCTGTACAGGACAGCTTTGCAACAATGACGTCAGAGAGTTAATGACTTTTTTGAGCATTTATTTTGGTTATTACTCGGCGGGAACATAAATTATGGTTTTTACTGCCGCAGGGCTGTCTAAAGACATATATCCACGCCTGGATTGAGTTAATCTTCCCAAACAACAAGTCGCCAACAAAGCTTAACACAATAACCATCACTAAATTACAAACGCAAACTGTGCAACAAATTAGCCAGTTACGTACTCATTTTCTCTCCTGTATGATTGTTGCAATTAAACTAGGAACAACTTGTGTTCAAATCCGCTTCAGAGGAACGTGTTTTGCCCAGCGCAAAGCACTTCCACTGCAATCACTCCAACCTAATTGTGAAATCAACAGCAAAGTGCCCTTTTTAGAGTAAAGCAACACATATACCACACAAGCATTGGTCTCGCAACTCCTTGCAAACAAACCAGGACCCTAATCAAGCAAAACTATTCTTTCCGTCATTGTAACTTACAATAATTTTGCTGGCATCATTAAGAGTTTCAACCCATTCTTCTACTTCTGCTTGATTGCTTGCTTGAACAAAATATTGTCGATATGGTGTATTTATCACTGTATAAAAACACTAATGTTGACTTTAAGAAAATGGTTTGTTTGAAGAAAGTACGTCGAACATTCTAGAAATGTTGCGGTAGTTTTATTTATATTAGAACTGTTTCGAAATATGCTTTAAAATGCCATTTTGAAGTTTACAATTAAATATCGATTCATATCATCACACTGCCATTAAACGGATGTGACAATATGCATAAATAAACGCTTAACGTAAGTGCAAAGTTAGTTGAATGCTATTTAGGAATCAGTAGTCTAGGAACTATGCAGTGATTTAGACAACTCACGGAATATCAGAAAAAACAGCTACATAACAATCCGAAGTTTTTCTTCCAAAAAAGTATTTACTTTGCTGGCATATTATTTTACACATCACACAAAAGAATGAAAATTGTCATACCAAAACAGAAGTCAAATTTCATTTTCTTCACTTCATCTACTTTTGTAATATAGTCCAGATTGATATTTCCGAGTGGTTTTGCATCATCAGCACTTAAGTTCTACACAATTACACAAACATTACTTTGCAAAAATAAAAAACTTTTAAATAGATTTCAAATTATCTGGCTGATGCAGCAGCTAAAGGAAAACTCGAATTTTAAGTAGACTTTCACAAACTCTTGCATAACAAAAAGCAACCAGAAAAATACAGCAAAACAAAAAGAATCTTTACACCTACGAATAATACATATAAATAACAATAATAAACAAAAGTGGAATCGACCATCTAACCCAACTGGCTTTTTTTCTGCACTCAACTTCAATTCTGGTTGACGTTAGAATCACATTAAAAAGTGAATTACTAAATCTCAACTCCAAAGGATCAAAATCTGTGACTGTGACACAGAATTAAATAAAATATTGCTTAATCAGTTAAAACTTTTGAACACTTAGCAGCAGGAATCTGATGATGACGTCTAGCCTTTCTCTTCTTGAGAAAAAAGCACAAAATGAAATGAAAAATTTATAACAAAACGAACTTAATCAAGTAAAGCATTCAGGAACATGCTGATTGGACTACAAAAGCAGCAGCCATTTTCAACTCATCATAAATAAAGGCTGGTGGCCTTATCATCTACAAGGCGGATTACCATTAGGCCTTATCCCACTCATGCTAGGACACGCTAGCTGAGCAGTTTCACAACTCTAGCCCAGTGGAGCAATGGGATATTGGCCCTTCCAACCAAATATTATCCAGCAAGGCATGGGCATTGATGTGCGAAATCACGACCAGTCCTTGAGCAAACCTGTCTTGTGGCAGTGAATAACGTGATTGTACTTCTATGAAACTTAACACCTTCGCTTGGGATTGCTTGACTGAACAAGTGACACTAGATTCTCAACTGCATGATATCCCATGCTTTTGAAAAAAATTTTGGTGTTATATTATATTTTTTTGCTGTTTTTGCTAATAATGGCTTAAACCAGGTATCTCTGATCTTGTTCTTACAGGAATATTTAATGCAGTCCACTCAAAGTTTTCAAAGTTATGAACAGTAGGTTTTTACGAATAATTTCAAATGTATTAGTCCACTACAGAGAGATTTATCAAATATTGACAAGGTCAGATAATGGCTGAAGTTATAAATCAAACCCTTGCTGTAACTTCAACCATAATTTACTAAAAATTAAATAAAAAAAAACAATATGATCATAAAAAATGGATAGCTACCATTAAAACAAAAGTATATACATCATTTGATACTGTAGAGCAGTGGTTCTCAAACTGTGCGTCATGATGCCCTGAAGTGTCATTTCAATTTTTCATGAGTATCGCATGATAATTTGGTTTTGGGCCAATAACTCTAGTTTTTACTTGGTCAAAAGAGCTCTGAATATAGACTGCTTATTTATTTTCTTCCAACATTCATAACAGTATTTTTACAAAAGTGTTGCTAATACACTGTTGTAATTATTAACTTGTTACTCAAGAATAAAGTTGTCCAAATTTAACTCAATTGGCGCAATACAAAGAAAAACTAAGGCAGTCAGTTAAAAATTTGTCAAAAACAGGAAAGCTGAGTTACAACTTTAGAAGGGTGTAATTTTACAATCAAAAATGACAGACCAAAAACAAAGTCTTGGGAGCATAATGACAGTTAACCCACTTAGATTTTGAGTCACATTAATCTTGCATCATGGTAAACTAAAATTATAGGATGCTGCCTAGTGCGTCACAAAGTCTTCAAGTTTTTTCAAATGCACCGCATTGAAAAATGCTCAAGAACCACTGCTATAGAGCATTTTAATTGGAACAAACTGGCCTAGTTTGCATAGCAAAAGTGGCCACAGTTTTGATGTACAATTTCTTAACCAGGAACAAGCTTCAAGAAAATAGAAAGTGCCTAACTCAGAGATACTATTTTCCAATTGTAAGATTATGGCAATCAAAAGTGCTGTAGTCATACATGTACTTTTACATTAACCATTAATGATCAACATGCAATTGCAAGTAAGTGTTGGTCTTGAACCTAAAAAGTTAATGGTTTACTATCTACATTATTATATTATAGGTTGTACCATCCACTAGAAAAAGCAATTTGAACAAACTTTTCTTGTCTATGATAAAACGCACTGTGCCATTTTATCATAGACAAGAAAACAGTACAAGAGTATGATTGAACACATAACTATAAAAACCACACATAAAACTTACTGATGGGCTGTCTGCATACCACTCTAGCAGTCTACGTGATTTCTTTAAGATAAAATATCGCCTTTGAAATTTCTTCTTCTTGTCATCTTCATCAATATCCAAAAATCCACAGAATCTGCCATGTTTATCCACAAAAGGCATTGCGAGATATATACAACTAAAATCTTTTGATTTTCTCAATCATAAGGGTGGGGTGCAACAAAAACTATAACAAAAAATCCATATATTCTACAAATGCATGAATCATTTCATGAATGAAAATAGGCTGCCTAGCTCTCAAAATGCAGTTTAACATGTACTTATTTTGAAATGGATTCATAAAATGCAAGCGATCTAATGAAGTTATTATTTGTCAGAGCAAGTGGACATATAACAGAAACAACATAATGGAATTGATTTCCCTAAGCTAGGGTGGTACATAACTGGTGCGATGGTGTAGTGGTAAGAGTGTCTGCATTGCTGTCGGTATGCCTGGGGTTCATTCCCTAAGTCGAGTCATACCAAAAGACTTTACAAAATGGTATGCACAGCTTCCCTGCTTGGTGCTCAGCATAAAAAAGGGATAATGTGGAGGACAAGACGGCAAGCTTGCTTGTTGTGTCCTTGGGCAAGGCACTTAACAGGACGCCTCCACCTTTATCTGGCAGACAGATGGCCCACCTGTACTTCACCAAATTACAATTGTGAAGTTGCTAGCCCACCATGTCATAAAAGACAACTCTTGGGTACCCACCAGTGGCAGTCCATCTTGTTGGTCATGGGGCTACCAGTCACTCACGACTGGTTTGAAATGAGCTGCCATCTTCCCCTAGCCTAACTGCAATTAGGTTGATGTATGAACCTGAATTGCCCTTCATGCCGTACCTCCATCCCGAGAAAGACGAGGGGTAACCAGGAACACAAACAAGAGGGTGGTACAAGTTTTCATCTACATGTGATTTTAAAACTACCTTATGACATTATGGACAACTTTACAAATAACATATCAACTTGCAAGCCAATCACTCAAAATAATGAATAAAACAGTATTGACATAAAAATCTCAAAGGGACACAGCAGCAAAGACAAGAGTAATTTCTGCATTCAGGCCTTCTCTGCTATTGCTTATGTGCCGACACTTAAGTTAGTGGCTGCAAGTTAGAGACAATAGTTCAGTGTTTTGTCTGCCGCTTGATTTCTTTATCTAAATTTAATTAACATGTTTGATAACAAAAAATGTATTCTGACATGAACATGTGCTTCTAAACATTGAGACTATTCTTAACACATAATCCTCAGTTTAGAAAACCTCTCTTTGCTAATCAATTTTTGAATGTTTTCTAGAAATTTGTTTAATGGCAACAAAATACATCCATAAGCCACTTTGCAGCTTGAAGCTTGTGGGCAGCCTTCTAAAATTTTTTAGGTATGAGCTAAAGATTAAGTGTGCCCTAAAAAACATTATGCAATAGCTATTTTGCTGTCAACAGCAATTCACACTTGGCATCTATTTTGCCTTTAAACATTTGTGATTGGTGAATTTCTATGACTCATTACACACTTAATTTGATAAAAATTTGGTCCTTACGTATTATCGGGAGGACCTTTGATTTTTACTTTTTCTTTTTTTTGACAGGGTTAGGTTAGGTTAGGGTTAGGGTTAGGGTTAGGGTTAGGGTTAAATAACAAATGTAATGTTATTTTATTGTTTTAACCGTTTCAATAAATAATTTACTTCGATTTTTGAGTCGTGTTTTTAAAGGTCCTCCCGTTAATACGTAAGTACCAAAATTTTATCCCCAGTGCACAGTCTTTCTTACATTTACATACCATCCCCGCCCCAATTGTAAGCTGCCTTTGCCAAAGGGGTGGTTATAAATAGGCATAGTACAGACTAACCCTAACCCCACTATACCTGTACTATGCCTATCCTAACCCTAACTCTAAACTATGCTTTACTATGTCTGTACTATGATTATGCCTGTACTCTGGCGCTATGCCTACTATGCCTGTACTATGCTTACCCAAGCCCTAACCCTATACTATGTCTACCCTAACACTGTACTATGTCTGCTTAGTACTACCGCTGCCAAAGCACCCTGGCTGCAAGGACTCAAAACAGTCACCATTGCATTTAAAGGCAGCAGCAACACTTGATGCATTGTAGCTAACAAGCTTATTCAGAGACACATAAAAGTTTAGGCACAATTTCACAAATCTATCTGATTCACACCCTAGTACAGTCCACAAATCTATTTGATTCACACCATCTGATTCGCATCTACAGTAATAACAACTCAGCCTATTTATAGCAACTCACCAAACACAAAATGAGCAAAAATTTTGTGAAGTGACTTAAAGGTTGATGCAAGTGATAGTTTGAACAGGAAGTGTATGCTTGAAAACAAACAAAGCCCTGTTTTACCATACCACACCATCAAACAAAGCTTCTGTTCTACCATACCACACTATTAAACAAAGCTTCTGTTTTACCATATCACAACATCAAACAAAACTTCTATTTTACCATATCACAACATCAAACAAAACTTCTGTTTTACCATTCTACACCATCAAACAAAGCTTCTGTTTTACCATACCATACCATGTGCGCACGCTGCTTGTCAGCAAAAATGGATTTTAACCCATTTGACTATGTTGGCAATGTATGATACCAGTAGTTGTGTGGTTACATAGAATTAAATTGACTTAACTCCTTCTACAGTTTTTTAGTTAAAAACGCTTCTCTTTCAGATTAATTTTTTTTATTTTGGTTTTATGTAGTATTTTTCATGCTGATTATAAGAACAGCTTGTAATTATTGTTTTTTTTGCTTAATGGAAAACGTGGTGCTGCATTCAAGTGCTCCTATGACAACTCTAAGCTTCTCCATGCTCTCCCTTCACCTTCCTTCTCCTCCTCATTGTCATCATCCTCACTTGTCAAGAAATAGTTATTGTCTGATGAGCTGGCAGCATCATCGAAGTATTCAACTTTTTGAGGGAAGGTTCATATTCGCTATCTTCCTCAGAACTAGACATTTGGGGTGTTAATTATTTGAAAAAGTATAAAAAAATGAGTGGTAATGTGGATGAAAACAACACTCAAGTAACGACAGTGGTTGCAGGAACAAGTCTAGTAAGAGCATCCTTGAAATCCTACAGCTCCGTCCTGTCACCTTTGCCAGGCGTACAATTTAAAGAGAATTCTTGTTTCATACATAGTATGTCTTAGAATCAATGAGAATATACGAGTTACATCTGTTGCTGGTTTTTGAAGGTCAAGTTTTAGACAAGTATATTCCTTAACAACTGAAAACAGAACATTTAGTGAAAATAGGTAGACTTGTTTTTGCCGAGAAAGGGGTTAATACCAAGAACTATTTTTTAAACCATATTTTTGGGCACATGCTAGTGGTAAGTTGTCAAAACCCTGGGGGGAACACTACTTTGAGGCAGGCCATTCTAGATGGTGATGATAAAATGAGTAAATGCACTTTCACATTATTAGCTGCAACATTAAAGATATCAAGTTCTTTCCAAACAGTAACCACGTCCATGATATTTACAATGTCTGGTATGTTCACAATGCTTATGTCCATGATATCACCTAATCCCAACTGTAACTTAACCTAACTCAAACTCTAACTCACTCTTTATAATGCATATTGAAAACACGTAGCAATCAGGACTAAGAAAAATGTAATTAAATGATTACAATGAATTTCAAGGCATTAATCATACACTTACAATAGACAGAGCACACTAGTAGCACATGTAACCCAGGGGTGGATAAACTACGGACTGCAGGCCTAATCCAGCCAGCCGACCAGTTCAGTCAGGCCCACCACATACCTTGCACATGTGAGTGATTTTATTGTTGTTATTGTTCAACAATACCGTAAAATGGGGTGAATAGGGACTAAGGGGTGAATAGGGACAAAACATAAAAATTTGTTTGTGTCCTGAAAAAATCTATGTTATAATTTTTTTTTAAACTGATAATTGACTTGCAGGTGCATCTAGTTGTAATAAGTAATTATTGATATTTGTCATTTTGAATAGATTTTCATAACTGCAGGTGCCAAGGATAAAATTTGGTGTGTTTTTTTGGTAAATTTTTTTGGTGGTCAAAACTTTGTTTCTATAGATCTAATTACAGTTAAGCTAGCTCTCTTGACCCTTGCACTTTTTGAAGTTGTTTATTGCACACGTCTTAAAGCCACAGAAAAACATATTTGAAATCTACTTTCTGAAAAATATTTATTTTATTTTTTTGAGCTGTTTTTGAAAGTTTTTGGGGGTGAATCGGGACGCTATGCCAAGAAATTATAAACCAAAACCGGGAGCCTGGCGGTACAGAAAATACAATAAGGAAGTTATGGCAAAGGCTATAGAAATAGGACTTCTCTACAGGAAGGCAGAAAACATGTTTAGAATTCCACAAAATGTATTGGAAAGGCATTATAAGAAGAAACGTATCAAGCGACAAGAAGGGCAACTTGCCTTGGAGAGCGTCTTGAAAACACCTTGTTGAGCATCTTGTACTTTATGCACTATATGGCTATCCTATGGACGAATTTGATTCACGCTGCATCGTTAAAGCTCACTTTGACAGGAGAGGCATTCAGCACAAATGTTTTAAAAATAATATGCCAGGAAGGGATTGGACTCATTTCTTTCTAAACCGAAACAAGCATCTTCTGGCTCGTAGAATGTGCCAAAATATTAAAAGATCAAGAGCTGCGATTTCCCCGAAAGTCGTTAATGACTTTTTTGATAACCTCAGGAATACTTTGAAAAATGTTTCACGTGGTAACATCATGAATTATGATGAAACCAATCTTTGCGATAATCCAGGAAGAAAAAAAGTCATTGCAAAACGAGGCTTAAAACACCAGGAGCGTGTAATGAACTCCACTAAATCAGCAACTTCAATAGTGTATGCTGGATGCGTTGATGGATCGTTACTACTGCCGTATGTTGTGTATAAAGCCACAAACATGTGCAATACGAGGACTCTTGGAGACCCATAAGGCGCGAGGTACAATCGCAGCAAATCTGGTTGGTTTGATTTGCGATGTTTTGAGGATTGGTTTATGAGCGTCGCTCTCCCTTATTTGAAACCACTCCGAGGCAAAAAGATGTTAGTGGGGGACAATTTGAGTTCGCATTTTTCTGCAGAAATCATACAAAAGTGCAAGGAAAATCAAATTGCTTTTTGTTTTTTACCGTCCCACTCTGCACTGAAGAGACTTGAAAGGTCGAAACAGTGTCATTGTCTTCAGGTAGCAGAGTGCATTGCTGGCCTCATTCATTTGTTTTATTTCACTAATTCGTTCTTGATGAAGCGTTAGCTTCACTCACAGTATCATTTTATCAAGAAGCACATTATATATGCTTCTATCAATGTCTCTATTCACCCCATAGTAAGACTGAATAGGGATTACATGTGACATTTGCATTATGTCCCTATTCACCCCCAAAGGAGGGGTGAATAGGGACAGCAGTTTTTATAACCTGTGACGAGATGGATAAGTATTAGAGACAAACTAAATTTTTCTGCAGAGAGTCTAGTAATGTGGCCACAAAATCAACTAACACACATTGTAAAATTTGTTCGGAAAAAATTTTATAGATTAAAAACCGTCAAAAGTGTCCCTATTCACCCCATTTTACGGTACATTTTAACAACCTATTTTTGCATAGATTTTGTAAATCACACTGCATCTGGCCTTCCAATAGCCAGGCAGTTGTGTATTTGGCTTTCAAGTCAAAAAGTTTGACCCCCTGTGTTAATCCAAGCCTATGTTTTGAAACAGATTACCTGGGTAATGCTAAGCAACTTGCAACAACACAACTAACTTTCCTCAAAAAAGTTTTTGTATTTGATTTGTGTTCCACCGGCATTAAAAACAAGACTTATTGTCTACTTTTGCCAGTAACCACTGTGAATTGCAACTATAACATCAAACTTTCTATATGGCTGAGACCTTGCGATTCTTAAACTATTCACATCCAACTTCCTCAAAAACTTTTTTGCAATGATCAATTCAGAAAACTTTTTTTCTTTATCAAAGAGATATCATCTCGTTTCGCATGGGTTTTGGATTCTGAGCACTTTCTGAAACAGGAAATTAATTGACCTACATGAGAAAAAGGAACATGGATATATTTTTTTTCCAAAGAACATAGACCAAAGTCCCTTAAACATACGGTTCTTCAGGCTCGCCTGGTTGAACCGACATTTCAATCTCGCCGTCACTGATGGGAGCCCTGAAGATGACCCCGACATACACTATAAATCAAGCATTTTTTGCTGATATGCCGCCTGTTGAGTTGTCTACATCTATACTATAAAGCAATGTAATAAAATTCAAGTTTAAGAAAAAAAAATCAGAATAAAACTATAAACCTTACCATTTGTAAAACTGAATTTAGAGAGAATATGTTGTCTGAAAATAATTGGACGTGATAGGCTCCAACTAGAGTATGGTGAATGAATTTGGACGATGACATATTTGTTTTTGTGACTACGCCGGAAACAAGGCAAATAGTGCAGCTAAAGAAGTTAATATCACAAATGTAAATACGAGAGGCGCCGCATCAAATCGGAAAATAGGCTTACATTAAATAGTTTATCTTTGTAATAGTAAAAAAACGACTATTTGGCGGCCATCTTCATTTTTGACTGTGTTTCAACGCCTTCCCCGAGACACTTTTTAAAAGTTTTAGTAATAGTTTATGGTAAGATTCTTTCTTTGAAAGCATTGTTAGTTTTGGTTAAGAAAATAAGATGATTATCATTATGTGTACAAGAATCATGAATGTGCATAAAAAATACACCTTTATTGTTTCTGTTCACGCAAGTGCACGATAGGTGAAGCCGGCATAGCCGGCGGAAACAATTTTTTGACACCAACGTTACTGATGGGGCCGATGAGGGCGACGCTGGCAGAGCCGGCTAGTATTTTAACAAATATTGCATATTGTTTATTTCTTTACTTTCATTTTTCGGCCAACACCCGTCCATAGAAGGCTATACCAGTGTAGCGTGTCGCGCCTCGCACTTCATCGAGCTGCTATGCCAAACATCTTTTCATCCTTTTTTTTGTTGGTTTGCTTTCGGCGGATTAGCACTTTGCTCCCGCCGATGTGAGTGATTCTAGTTGTTTACTATTAAAGCTGTGTTTGCTATTTTGCAACTTTGTGCTTCCCCAGTTTGACGCCCAGCAAGTGCACCGTTGCTGCTTTATCCTACGATTTTACTGATGAAGTAATATTTCCTGACGAAGTATCTACTGTCAGGTTTGTAGCCGCTCAGCTATCTCTGCTTAAAGAATATCGTGCTCCTATAGTTCGCACGCCTGGCAATGTAACCTCACGCCAGGAATCTCAGCCTGTATGGATTTCCGGCAATCTAGCCGTGGACTGATACCTATTATGTTACTTATGATGATTAGCCTGTATGGCTTTCCGGCAATTAAGCCGTAAACTGATATACGTGTATATTATGTTACTTATGATGATTAGCCTGTATGGCTTTCCGGCAATCTGGCCGTGGACTGACATCTATTATGTACTTATGATGATCGGTTTAAATAATAGTCCCTGAAGTTGGCGACTGGAGTGATTGTCCGCGCTGCCTTATTGACGCAAGGCCCTCTACATGGACTAGCTAATTACAGCAGCGTCAAGTTTTACAGTTTATTTTTTAATCCACCCGTTGCGGTGTGACGAGAATTTATTGCGATCAATATTGTGCCGCGTATTCGTTTACTATTGCATGTGTCTAAAATCATTCAAATTATTTTTGTTTCTTATTAGGGCTAGATAATGTTTATTTTTTTTCTTCTCATGGTAGCTCGTTGATCGGCTTGCCTTTCCTGCGGTCTTTTGTTGTCCATTGTTTTTGTTCATGTGACGTGCGCAGTGACCTGATTTACATAGACATGTGCAGCGACCTAGTGTTGGGTGACGCGTGCAGTATTTTGTTGCCGGCCATGCGGTCGGATATTTTCTGCTCTTTTTTGTTGTTGATCGTCGTGGCAGACGGACGTGTTCTCGTTATCTGCCACAACCTCTATCATCGCTGGACTTCGCGGAGGACGAACGTGATTTTGGTTGTCTGCCAAAATTGAGTTAATTGTAGTATTAACATCAATGCAATATAAATATTACTGTCGTACTTCCTTCTTTGTGACTGCCATAGTTCCCAGCAATTGGGGTTCAGTCAGCAGGCTCTCGTTCAAAGGAACATATTTTCTATACTAGATTTTTCAAAAGCAATCCCAATCACATACTGAAAGTGAGTGCCTGTGCGTTAACATTACGCCTAATAATTATAAATCCGTCAATATTAATAAACTCCGACAATCGCAGATACATCCATGTACACTTTTTTCCTTCTCAAATAATTACGTTGGCAACTTTACCGTTTAGCTGATTGACTGGGGTTAAACGTCATAATCATGTTACTATTTGCACTAAATGGTATTCGTAAGTTCATCATTCGAGTTATGTCAAATCGCAGAGGTGATGATGAAAGCGAACGGCAAAATGGTGGGGCTGGGCTGAGATAGATAACGATTGTGCATTTCTGTTTGTACGCAATCAATCACAAAAATCCGATAATGGTCTTATTAATTGGCCTCTTTTTGTACCACCTCTAGGCCGATTTATTTTTAATGGCGTTGAAACAACCAGTAACTTTCAAAATGCCAATGAAAATTCTTTTGACATTCATTCTTCTTCACTCAAAAGTGTCATCCACGATAAAAGAAAGCAACAAAGTAAAACCTAAAACTGCAGTCATTATTTGAACCTCCCGATAAACAAAAAAATTCCTCAATTTAGAAGAAAAAATGTTCAGCTCACCAAAGGAAGCAAACATTTCGGTGTTTACCAAACGACCAAGACGACTTCCATCTTCTAGAAGCAATTAGTCACAGTATTCTGGCAATATCACTTTTATTCGATACTGACTGCGACAAGAACTTATTCAGTGCTGAAGACAGCAATCAACATCAAATTCATTACAGGCAACAGTGAATATGAATTAAAGGTAAACCTTGTAAAAATAGGCAAGTAAATTATCATCAAAGCAATCACCGAAGGAACTAACAAATATCAGCACCCTATGGTTGTTAGCCTGCTAACTGGGGTGAGGAGCAACTAGAAAAAAATATAGACTCCAATTTCAGCTTCGTAGCTTTCAAGCATTTAGCAAATGGCTTCAGCTCACCTGCGGAGCTGTAAATTTTCAAAAAGTAACTTTATCTTTGGCTCCATCAAGAATGTTTCGAGCATTTGCTGCAGTAGAACTAAGCGATTTATTCTGCATTGCAAAGTTTAATATTCTGCTAAAATGATAGAACGTTAAAAGTTTTACATAAACTGAAAAAAAAAACAAGAGAAACTACATTTCAGTTGACTTTTTCTTATGCTTTACTTCATGATCGACTGAGAAAAAACCATTTTTAGTTATGTTTATTAATCTCGAACTCGCGCGGTTTGGTTAACACGCTCAAACGCTCTTGATTAACGGATGAAGAATTTATTGAACACGCGTCTCGACTCAGCGTCGAAAACGGTTTCTGCGCAAAATAAAGGCACAAACGTTAATTATGCATCTACAATACACAGAAACCATCACAGCAATGAAAATACACACGAAATACTTCAGGTACTGAACCCGAACCTTGCAAGCTGTTTTTATGCTACCAAAAGGATAGAGATTTAGCTTTATAAACAAAAACTCACCAAAAAATTCTTTAACCAAACTTGGCAGAACACCACTGCCCAGTAATTACTTTTCCTTGGAAACACGATGGGAGCTCAATTGCAACCCAACACTACAACACAGGCCAGGCCTACTGCCGCTCGCCTGCTTAACTTAACCAATTTAATCAATTCGCAATTCCACTAAAATACAGTAATCGTTAACACAGAATATAATAACAATAAACTATGCCTGCAGGCACTTTCCTATCCTAGCCCTAACCTTCCCATTTTGGTTCTAGCTCCAATCATAATCTAAATCCCACCCAGTTACTAGCCCTGGCATGCTCGTTATCCACAGCTAGCACACCAGTCACAGCACCACGCGTTACAGCACCACGCGTCACAAACAAGAGACAATCAATAATAGAACTCAACAGCACACATGCGCGCGCGCGCGCACGCACACAAATATGTAAAGTCAAACGGGGAAATCAACATCCTCCCCCCCAAAAATGCAACGATAGTTCATTTTTACTTATTTACAATGATTTCCATCAAATAAAGACCAACATTTTAATGGGAACGTCGTTTGTGACATCTCTACCAGCGAACTAGTTGTCATCATTACTAGATGATGTGTGTCCACTTTCTTCGACATTCTCTGTATCACGCACCTTCACAATAACACAAAGCTTGGAAATTGGTCTCTTTAAAATTCCTGCTGCAGTCTTTACGTCCACCACTCTCACTAACCCCATAGAACCTGGATAAAGTTTGATCACTCGCCCAAGTGGCCAATGTCCTCGTGGCGAAAAGCTATCCATCAACAAAACAATATCGCCCAGGCCGATGTTTTCTCGACGTTCATTCCATTCTCTTCTCGTGAAAAGAGTTCTCGGATACTCCTCGATCCATCTTTTCCAAAACTCATCTGCCACATACTGTACGGCGCGGCATCTCTCACGGGCATAGACGTCACTGGCGGCAGTTAACATCGGCGGGAGCCCCACTGATGGTTCAACTCTTAGCAAATGATTGGGCGTGAGAGGCAGTAAATCGTCAGGATCGACAGAAACGTCAGTCAACGGTCTAGAATTAATCATTGCTTCTACTTCAAGCATGAGTGTGTGAAGAGTATCATCATTCAAAGGCTTTCCCGGGAGCAGGCTCTGCAAAATCTGGCGAACTAACCTGATCATTCGCTCCCAAGCACCGCCCATATGGCTGGCACCAGGAGGATTGAAGAACCATTCGATCTTCTTTTGCCGAAGGTGTTGGCTAATTTGCTGTTGGTTCCACGCAGCAATCGAATCCTTTAGCACCCTTTCTGATCCGACAAAATTCGTTCCGTTGTCCGAATATATATGTTGGACGGGGCCACGGCGTGCCACAAATCGCCTTAGGGCATTTATAAAGGACGTTGTAGTTAGGTCAGGAGCAACTTCCAGGTGGACAGCACGGACGGTCAGGCAGGTGAATATGCACCCATATCTTTTGACTTCACTCCTGCGCTGCCTGACAAGAAACGGCCCAAAATAGTCCACCCCAGTATGAGAAAATGGCGGCTGAAACATCTGCAGCCTCGCTGGAGGCAAGTCGGCCATAATCTGTGTTTTAGGTCGGGCGTTTCTCCTTTCACACGATAAGCATTGCTTGATAACCCTACTAACCGTTGCTTTAGGGCTAACAACCCAGTAGCATTTCATCAAGTTATTAAGAGTGGCATTCACTCCTTGATGCCCAGACTCTCTGGAGTGACAATCTTGAATTATCAAATCCGTAAGATGATGTTTTGAAGGTAATACAGCTGGATGTTTCATTTCAAATGGCAGCTTAGCATTGGCAAGTCGTCCGCCGACTCTCATTAAGCCCTGGACGAGTATCGGATTCAGCTGATATATACCATGCAACTTCAGCAATTTCTTGCTGACATTTTTTCCATCAAACTTAAAAAACCATTCTGGAAAGGCTTGTCTCTGAACATACGCCACCAAAGCCATTTCAGCACACTTCAGTTCTTCGACAGAAATAGATCCTTCAGCGTACTTCTCCGTATCCACTCCTCTAACACGATTCAGCAGATATGTCTTACAACGGAGTAAACCTGCTGCAGCTACCTTCAACCGATACCACGAAGAAAAATAATTGATGAAATAATCTGTTGCAGTGAGAGCACATTTTTCTGCAGTCACCAACATTGACACAGAAACCTTTCGCGGAACATCAAATGCTTTGTAATTATCATCATTCTTTGTCATCCACGGTAGCTGAGGCCACTCCTCAGAGGGACTCTTTAGGAACTCTGGACCGTTTAACCATATCTTACTTGACACGAGATCAGCAGCAGTGCATCCACGCGAGGCAAGGTCTGCTGGATTCAAGGCAGATGGCACATGATGCCAGTCATACACACAACTGTGGTGCTCAATTTGGGATAGCCGATTCCTCGAAAACACAGGAAACTTCTTTGTATCCGCTCGTAAGCTCTGCAATACGATTGTAGAGTCGGTCCAGTATACACACGGACATTCTTCAAGTTCTAGCTCGCTCTTTACAATTCTAACAAGCTTCACAGCATCAAGAGCAGCTTCTAACTCCAATCTAGGCACGGTGTGGTTCTCCGAACCTGCTAGCAAAGATTTGGCCATTAGCAAAGAACAGTAAATCTGTTGATCAGAATCAACATATCGCACGTAACATACAGCGCCACGTGCAACGGTGGACGCGTCCGCAAATGCATGCAACTGCATATCTGTTGTGACTTTCGAGCCTTTACAGCATCTAGAAAACTTTAAATCATTTAGATCCTTCAGACCATCTCTCCACTTCTTCCATCTCACGGCATCGGCAGCCGACACTGTCTCGTCCCATCCAATCTTCATCTGACATAATCGCCTAAACAACAGCCTAGCTTCCAATACAACCGGTGCGACCAAGCCAAGGGGGTCAAACAAGGCATTTGTAATTGCTAACAATCCTCTACGCGTAGGGGGCCTCTCCGGAATCCTCACGTTGAACTCTAAGCAGTCAGTCCGCACATTCCACTTCATACCCAACACACGCTCACTACAGGCATCGCCAATATCAACTTGGGAAACCACTTTGGCTCTTTCCTCCGGCTCAATGCTCTGTACTACTTCTTGGCTGTTAGAAATCCATTTCGTCAAATGGAATCCTCCCTTTGATAACAGTTCTTTAAGATCTTTAACCAACTGGATGCCTTCTCTTTCATCATTAACTGTAGTTAGGCAATCATCTACATAGAATCCCTTTCTGACTACATCAGAAACATTAGCGGGAAAATACTTACCAAAACGCTTAGCCGTTTCCAGCAACGCAAAGGCAGCGCAACTTGGGGATGATTTTGCGCCAAACAAGTGAACTTTCATTCGATAAGGAACAGCTTCAGTACTCAGATTTCCGCCAGGCCACCACAGAAATCTCAGCGAATCAACATCCTTTGGAGCACAACGGACCTGATAGAACATACTCTCTATGTCCGCGACAATAGCTATTTTGCACTTGCGAAAACGCAATAACACGCCAACCAGTCGATTAACCAAATCGGGTCCTTTCATTAGCCTTTCGTTCAGACTCACTCCATGACTCCTAGCTGCACAATCATACACAATTCGTACCTTCCCCGGCTTATTCGGGTTGACCACCGGGTGGTGCGGAATGTACCAAACCCGGTTTTCAGAGTTCAATTCATCTTTAGGCACTCTTTCAGCATAACTTCGATTCAAAACGGTTTCCATTTGTTGGCAATACATTTCTTTCATGTCGTCATCTCGGAGCAATCTTCTCTTCACTCCATCCGATCTCTTTCTTGCCATGCTCAGACTTTCTGGCAGAAGAACGGATGCATTTTTCCATAGCAACGGAAGCTCAAAATGTCCCTCCTTAAAAGAAATGGATCTTTTCATGCAGTCGTAAGCAACCACGTCTTCGGCGGAATATTTCATCCCAAATTCTCGAGCTTCTTGATTGCTTTTAAGCCAAGACATTAGGCTATCAACCTCCCAGCTACTCATGCCATTCGAAGAAGTAATTACCTCACCCTCATCGGTCACTAACACATCGTCCATATCATTAAGGCAAGATGGCGCGTGGCAGCTGTTTAGCAAAAAGTTACGACATTTCAAAGGGACTGCGCCAGCGAGAGGGCTTGTCGGTCCTTTCAAGACCCAACCTAACGGAGTCTTTATCGCAAGAGGACCTGACGATGGAAAATTGTCAGGAACTCGAGTTTCGAGAGGGAACTGTACCAAATAATTATCATTTCCTATTAACAGAGTAACTGACGCACCTTCGACTTCCGGCAAAGTAACATCACGAAGGTGTTTAAAGTCACTACAATTGCTGATTACATTCCTGCTGTCCGGATCGACAGGGATCTGGTCTATCAACACAACGTTGCATATTTTGAACTCACCATCCGAGTCCAGTGGCTTCACATCCAACGAAAATGAAGCCGACTTCAAAGGCTCAGGACGCTTAGTAGTAAGGGTTTCCATGAAAGTTTCCACTGTCGAGCCTTGTCCCTTGAGTCCTAGTTCATCAATTAAAACCTGCTCGCAAAAGGACATCGAAGATCCGGGGTCTAAAAGCGCATAAGTAAGCACCTCTACATTACCGCTGCTTACTCTTACCGGGAGTATGTCCAAAGATACCCCACCATTATGTCCCCCACGTGAGTCTCCACTCAACAAAACTGCGTTACGCGTTGGCGCCACACTGTCGCCGGTTGTAGTCAAATCTACATGTAACAACGTATGATGCGAATTGCTTCTGCAGGATTCCACTTCACATGACTTCTTACTGCGGCAATCCTTTATCCCATGACCTGGACGTAGACATCGGTAACATAACCGCCTTTCACGAACCACAGATCTCTTCTCTTGAAGGGTTTTGTTTGCAAACGCATCACAATCGCTCAACTTGTGTTGCTGACCGCAAGAATAACAACTAATACGAGCATCCTCCTTCTGCGACCTTTCTTCGCCTCTATGGACCTTAGCCTGATTGGTCGTTTGAGAAAACGTCTTGATGGGGTTTGTAGTAGCAAACGTATGCGTTCTTCTTTGCTTAAAACCATGACTATCACTTTTACTCGATCTAGAAGAAAATATTGCTTTATAATACGTCGAATTTGCTTCTACGGACTCGTTAATAACAAATCCAGCAAAGTCTGCAAATCCAGCTAAGGAACCACTCTTGGTCTGAATCTTCAGCGCCTCTGAAACCCACTTGCGTCGAAGCTCCAAAGGCAGTTTTTCTGCTAACACAGCAATAAAACCGACAGTATTCATAGTGGACGATCCCGAAAACTCTTCCAACGAAGCAAGGCATCTCTTCATCAAAATGGCCATATTCTCAAGGCCTTCAGGGTCATACTGTCCAACTTTAGGGAGTTCCAATAACCGCTGCTCACAATGGCGTCCAACGATATGAGGCTGCCCATAGCGATCATACAACTCACGCCAAACCATCTGGTAACATTGTTGTTTGTCGGGTCCCCCAGCATAATGCTTGATTCTATCATAGACTCTCTTGCTGCAATGCTGTAACAGGTACACTAATTTAAGATCATCACTGGTTATTCGGTCAGCAATGTGCACTTTAAATCTGTTGACAAAGGCCCAATAGTCGAGAGGGTCCCCGTCAAATTCTTCAATCGCAGGCTTAGGCAAAAAACGTTCACTTACTTTAGTACGAGAAACATCTAGTGTTGGTCGTAAAATACTCTTCGAAGTTCCATCATATGGAGGGCTCGGAAATCGAGGTTGACTCCACTTCATGTAATCTGTCGGAGAGCGTCTGTGCTCTTGGGTTGTCGCACCAAAACCGACAGGCACTAGCACATCCCGGTTGTTCGGCTCATCTAATCTGGACTGTCCAGAATAATTTCTTCTTAATTCAAGAGGCTCATCAAATTTTTCAAGAGAAACTTTCGTCGCCCTGTTCTTCATATTTGACCTTGGCTCATTAGTTTGTTTGGACGGCATATTGGCCGGATGGCTTTTACATGGCTGGGCAATAGACATAGACGGATTAGCCCAGCGTGACTCAGATACCGGCATAGTAAGCTGTCTCAAATCCCTTCTTGGAGATACAGCAGACGCACTACCAACAGGCGCGATTTTAACGCTTGTAACTGATTCAGCTTCCCAGGCATCAAGCTCTGCTTGAGCCATTTCCAACTCCCGTTGTCTTTCTCGCTTTAACTGTCTTCGTCTGTTTTCTTCCTCTAATCGCCCTTCCTTCTGTCTATCTTCTTCATGGCGCAGTGCCAACTGAGCTAAACGCACTTTTACTCTACTTTCCCTAACGTGGCTGGCACGAGAGCCGCGGGAAGAAACACATGACGAACTACATGACCCTGCACCATTCGTTAAGCCAGGCACCATATCAGGCGGTTTATCACGAACACTCATCGCACCATCAGCATTTACCATCATGCATGCCTCATGCACATCAACAGGCATATTAGGCCTAACGTTGGCAGACTCACATAAATACGACTCATTCTCCGCAGGCACACCAGGCAATTCAACACGTGCAAGCCAAGACTCAACCTTTTGTTTAAAATCATCCTTTACCTTAATAACGTCAATTTTGAGTGACGTGCTACCAGGCATAGTTTCGTCTTCATTAACAAAAGTACATAAACACATCAAATGATCAAAATCAGAATTTATCTGGTGTAACTTGTTGCGCACCTCATCAACATTTTCATTTTTAGTCATTAACAGTTCGGTTTCTCTATACTTAGCCCGAAGGGCTTTCAATTTAACAATCACTTCGTCACGTGATAAATATTCGTGGCCATCCATCAGGGTAAAATAACTTGCATTCACAATCACAGTTCAAAGGCAAGTACAAATCAAATGAGTTAAGATAGGCTACTGCGAAAGAAATCGTTAAAACACTACAATCACAAATCAAAATAGTCTTTCTGCTTAATAAGCTAACCGTACTGCAGTCGTTACTTGCAGTTGTCTACGACGATAAATCCACCTCTGGTTTGCGAATCCTCTAGAAACTTCAGTTGAAATCCTCAAAACGACTTCTTAAAACGCGTAAGAATCCTTCTCGGACAAGGACTTAGGCACGGAGTTGCCACAGTTGAAAACGTCGCCAAGACCAGAATTTTTTGAAACGATATTAATCTCGAACTCGCGCGGTTTGGTTAACACGCTCAAACGCTCTTGATTAACGGATGAAGAATTTATTGAACACGCGTCTCGACTCAGCGTCGAAAACGGTTTCTGCGCAAAATAAAGGCACAAACGTTAATTATGCATCTACAATACACAGAAACCATCACAGCAATGAAAATACACACGAAATACTTCAGGTACTGAACCCGAACCTTGCAAGCTGTTTTTATGCTACCAAAAGGATAGAGATTTAGCTTTATAAACAAAAACTCACCAAAAAATTCTTTAACCAAACTTGGCAGAACACCACTGCCCAGTAATTACTTTTCCTTGGAAACACGATGGGAGCTCAATTGCAACCCAACACTACAACACAGGCCAGGCCTACTGCCGCTCGCCTGCTTAACTTAACCAATTTAATCAATTCGCAATTCCACTAAAATACAGTAATCGTTAACACAGAATATAATAACAATAAACTATGCCTGCAGGCACTTTCCTATCCTAGCCCTAACCTTCCCATTTTGGTTCTAGCTCCAATCATAATCTAAATCCCACCCAGTTACTAGCCCTGGCATGCTCGTTATCCACAGCTAGCACACCAGTCACAGCACCACGCGTTACAGCACCACGCGTCACAAACAAGAGACAATCAATAATAGAACTCAACAGCACACATGCGCGCGCGCGCGCACGCACACAAATATGTAAAGTCAAACGGGGAAATCAACAATGTTAAATATGAAAAAAAATGATCTTTCGTAATTTGGAACCGCAATTGCCACTGAGTATCATTTTTATCTTGTTTATTAACACATTGCGTGCCAAAGCATTTCCATAAAATTTCCCGCGGGGCCAATGAATTTTTTTTTATATTTTTGTTTGTTTTTACTGGGAAACACCTTCTATCATGCATTTAATTACTATGAAACGGTAAAAAGGTCTAAAAAATGAAGTTTTTGTGTCATTCACATATGAATGACGCGGCCTCACAGTGCTTTTATTTTCGTTCTAGGCCACGTCATTCACATGTGTATGACAGTTAGTTTTTATTCCATAACTTTGAACTTAATTATACAAAATAGTTTGGCAACTCTGACTGTTTGGAAACGTGGGGATTACGCAATCCGCCGTACCACGTGGTTGTAGCTTCGTCAAAACTCGAAAACACCACTCGTCTTGTAAAAAAGGAATTTTTGACGTAGCTGGTGTTAGTTGATAAAATACAGTAGCTGTTTCTGTGTATTTACGGTAGAAGCTGACTGCGCTGTGTAACTATTCATTTCAAAGCAACTAGTCTTAGCCTAACATAGCCTATTGAACTTCTACGCCGTTTAACTACCTAGTTCCAAGAATTAATGGTCTGAATTTAGCGAACTTACACAGGTCTTCTTTACGTATAGACACAGCGTGAGTAAATTTGATAAGCGACAATAATTGACCATGAAAAGAAGATTATCGACTGCAGAATTGAATAAAATATCAGCAGCGACTGAAAGGCAAGTCTATGACAGCGAATCAGAGTTTGATTCTGATGATTCTCTTAAATACCCAACTTGGAAGCGTCCAGCTTCTGAAGACTATTCAACTGATGAATACCTTTCTGATGTTGAAGCAGGTGATGTTATTGGTTTTTTGAATGACTTGGCAATAGAAGAAGCAGAGGAGGAGGACGAGATCGTAGATGAGGACGATGAACTTTCACCAGAAAATAACAATAGCCCTTGGACAGATTATACAGGAAGGCAGAAAACTTTTCCATTTACTGGTCAAAAAGATTTGCAAAAGGCGGTGCCACCAGATAGCACTCCACTGGATATATTGTTATTGCTTGTAAATGATAAAGTTTTGAATCTCATTGTATCGGAAACAAACAGATTTGCTAACCAGACTGTTGCTGCAAAGCAGCCAAAAAAATATGCTCGAATTAATAAATGGAGGGAAACCAATGCCGAAGAAATAAAGCAGTTTTTGGGATTGATCACATGGATGGGTCTGGTAAAACTAAGTTCTTTGAAGGATTATTGGGCAAAAGATGGAATTTATAAACAAACTATTCTCCAATCTGTCATGGTACGCAACCGTTTCCAACTATTATTGAGCTTGTTGCATTTTAACGACAATGACACGATTAGGACTGGCGACCGACTTGCAAAAATTCAGCCTTTATTGGACGTGTTGGAACAAAATTTTAAAGAACTGTTTTGTCCTGGTGAAGACATTGTGATCGATGAAACCCTCATTCCGTGGAGAGGACGACTGATTTTTCGACAATATATCCCTAACAAAGCACATCGCTATGGCATAAAACTATTCAAGTTATGTTCTGTCAATGGATATACGCGGGGCTTGAAGGTTTATTCAGGGAGGTCTGTTACAGGAGAACGCAAAGTGGGCCTTGCGAAAAACATCTGCCTAAACCTAGCTGAACAATTATTGTATCAAGGAAGAACTTTGTACATCGACAACTTTTACACTAACTACGAGTTGGCAAAATGCTTTCTTGACAAAAAAACTCACGTTGTGGGCACTCTCCGAGCGAACAAAAAAGATATTCCGAAGGATGTTCTTCACGCCAAGCTCAAACGAGGAGATATGATTTCTAGGGAAGATGAAAATGGAATCGTCGTTTTGAAATGGAGGGACACACGTGATGTAAGAATGCTGACAACAAAACATGCTCCAGTCATGGCACCAGTAACTGTTTCACCATTGCTTTCACAACCAACACCAAGCATAGATGAACCCACCACTTCCAGAAGATCATCTCGCAGAGTAACCGAAAAACCTTTACCCGTATTGGCCTACAATAGCGGTAAAGCTGGTATTGACTTGTCAGATCAAATGGCTTCTTATGTCACAACCTTACGCAAAGGTATAAAATGGTACCGAAAGCTTGGTTTAGAGCTTTTGTTAGGAATCTCTATGGTCAATGCGTGGGTAGTATACAAACACGTCACTAAAAAAACAATCAAAATTCGCACATTCAGAGAAGAGGTCGTCAAAGACTTGTTACAAGTAAGAGGCTCTAACGAAGAGCCGTGTGTTGCAAGGTCTACATCAAGAATACACCATCTTGTACAACGAATTGATGGGGAAGGTAAAAAGATGAGGCGGAAGTTCAGTGCATGCTACGCTAAAATGCAAAGAAAAAGTGGTCGTGAAGTGGCTAGAAAACAAGCAAAGATGGTGTATACCAGGGGTGGCCAAGCTTTTTATGCAAAGCGCCAACTCTTCTACCAACCCGTGTCGGATGCGCCATAAATGTAGGGCAGGGGTGGCCAACCTTTTCAGTCCATGCGCCAAAATTTTTCGCCACACAAGCAGTCATTTGAAGATGCGCCACACAAACATTCATAGCTTTTCATTGCTCTCAAACGTGTAGTAATATATTTATACTTTGAAGTCAAAACAAGGCCATATTCAGCGGTGATCTCCAAAAAAAAAAAAAAAAAAAGGTCATCCCCTGTTTCGCTGCACCTTTTCCATCACTTTTGGCTTAAATATGCCACCAAACGTGAGGACAACCAAGTGCGGACTTTTTTTTTTTTTGGAGATGTTATTGGAGTGACAAATTTTTCGGCCAGATGAAAGGACACTTACCCAAATTGCCCGAAAAATCTTAAACCTGGAATGCGCCACCTCTAAACATGCAATGCGCCAAATTTGGCGCAATGCGCCACGGTTGGCCACCCCTGGTGTATACGTACTGTAGCTATTGTCCTGGCAGTCCACAAATGTGTTTGGAATGCTTCAACTTAAAGCATTGACTTTAAAGTTTGATTAATAGACTTTGTGCCTTTTAATTTCGTTAGTTTCGCATTTCTCGAAAATTCGTGACATAAGCAGCAGTTTTTGCCGATCTGACAAAACCAATTATACGAAAATTTTCAGCAGAGGCCACGCATTTTGACCTCCATTTGAAATGCACGCACTGTCATCCATTATCGAATGACGCGGCACTTACGGAAAATTTACTGTCATTCATATATGTATGACGCGGCACTAACGGAAGCATGCCCGTCATTCACATATGTATGACGTGGCACGCATTGTGTTAAAAGGCTGAAATTGTTCCATTCTATATCAAATTGTAAGGTGAATTGAAACCGGATCCAGCAAAAATTTTAATAGCTTCCGCTCCAGCTCCAGGTCTATTTAAATTTGATCAGGTTAGCTCCATATCGGTTAGATTTGACAGATTAAATCAGGGTGGCCTAAGGTTGCCAGTGTCGTGGGCCAGATTATTTTCCGCGGGTGGTTCGCGGCCCACACACAACCACCTATGTGCTAAGAAATCATCAACAGATTATCTAATCCAGGGTGGTCCAAGGTTGCCAGTATCGTGGGCCAGGTTATTTTGTGCATGTGGTTCGCGAGCCACAAAAAATGCCGCCGCGCGCCGCCAGCCTGGATTAAGTATTGCTCTTGCTCTTTCAAAACTTGTGAGCTAAGTAGTTTCGGCTACCCTGCTCTGGTAGCCTAAGTAGTCTACCGAACTCCATTTTGGAACAGGATTTTCGTGAAAACAAATTTTCTGATTTTTTTGACAAGAATTGCATTTATTTCCTCAAAATTGATTTCTTCAATATGTTGGTAGGGGAGAAAGACAAATATCTCTACGTGATCCCTTCTGTCAGCAGCGATAAACTTAAAACGATGCGAAGGAAATTTGGCAATCCAGAATTTCTTCTCAGACATTTCCGTTGCAGAGGACAAGAAAACTGCTCTTTCAGAGCGCTGACCAGGAGAAAGTACCATCGCCCAGTAAGACTGGAACTAAACTGCGAAAGTGAGTATTATTTGATAATTTATATTGGTTTGGTCAAATGTTTTTGGTGTATGACATTGTAACTAATGTATCCAGCGACATCAAAATTATGGTTACTTTGCTTTAGAAAAAATTTTGCATCCTTTTTTGCTAAGGTGTTCTTCGCTTCCTCACCTTCCCCTACCAAATGCAACGCAAAATTACCTCCACTGAGCTTTGTGATAGCGTTATTTTGCAAGGAGCCATTTAAAATCGACAAACACGTTATTTGACGTATTTCTTTTAAATTTTTTTAAGAGCCCTTCTGTTGTTGGATGCAAAAATCAGTGGTACATCATCCCTGGCTTAATGTTCATAGACAGTACGCCTCCAGCTCTAGAAAATAAGAAAAAATGGATACCAGAGGTAAGAGGAAAGGTTACATGGTAGAGTGGTTGACTGGGGCAGTGCACCTTGCCTGGCCAACTCATCGGCCGTGTCATTTTCCGGAAAACATGAGTGACAGGTTACCCGTTGCAGCCCGATAGTAGAGGAAGAGTAAAGAAAAGATAGTTCGTGCCAGATAAGTTAGGGTGTGCAATAGAAGGAAGGACAGAGCGGGAGTCTGAGAAAAGCCGCTTCCGAGATCAGCGAAGAGCTTGCAGATTGGTACAGGCTTCAGTAGAAAAGCTTAAACACAGTGGGGCTGTGGAATAGGTCTAAATGCCACAAAGTGAGCATGGGCAAGGACGCCAGAACCTTATTTGCCACAAGGAAAAGAACCATCCGTCTAAATCACAAGATCGTGAAGAGGGAGAGAATATAAGTGGGGAAAAGCTACACCTTGACGAGAAAGAGGAGAATAAGAGTGACTGAGCTCCAAGCTGAAAGAAGATGGAATAAGTACAGAGAGTCTGTATGAGGGAAGAAGAAACCATGAGGTGAGTTACGCAACGGCACTTCAAGAGAACCTAGAAAATCTAGGATGTACCTTAAATCTGGACAACACTGAAATGGGAAAGATTGGAAGTCGGAGGGCTCAATCACAAGATGACCGGGTGACTCGTAATGGAAGAGATTCCTGCACTAATTAACCGCCGCCTCAACGTAGTTGTGCGATTGTCCACGCCGTCGGGTAGGTTCAAAATGGTTGTTCGCATCCCACAGGGCCCCAAACACCCCAGGCTCTTTCCGAAAAGAATTATACACCGATTTGGTGTATCAACAATCACCAACTGTTCATAAAATCTAGTTCTCGGAAGTTTTTTTCCTTCAACATCAACACCAATCTAACAGCTTCTTCTTTCGTCATTATTTTTTAATTGGCAGTGCCTCATTACCTCTGACCTGAGGTTGCCATTGCTCTTATGCAGGGTCACCTGCTTTACCTAGTTGGCCTTCTTTTACGCATCTTAAATACTTTGTTGCCTACATCTACCAGATAACAAATAGTCTTTTTTTGGTTCCGCATCCTATTTCCGGCTCAGAAAAAACAATGATCGTGGGTTCGAACCTTACGATAGCTACCTCCTTGCATTTAGGAAACACTTTTTAGAAATTCCTCCTTTGTGGTTGCACTGCTTGTGGCAAAAATGTAACGTGTCACAAATAGATCTACCGTAAAGTCTGAAACTGGTCTGAACGCAATAGTGTTTTACCATTTAACCGAAAAAATTTTTCTTTGCGACTCAAACAGAAAAATGAGACAAATGATTGTTGCTAACATGGCTTTTCAAATAGTTTTCTTCACAACACCAATACTCCATCAAAACCAGTTCACCGGAAACCACAGCACAAATATTTACGATTACGTATGTTAACAAACAACAAAAAAAGCATCACAATTGGCAAGTAGTCGTTACGCAAAACGGATACATCAGATGTCAGGGTGCAGTATGAGCATCAACATGGTACGCAAACAAGTGCGTAGTTAAGAAGGGAAGTAAAGCTTCCCACGACATGTGCACGAATTTCTTTTTAGAGGAATAGTTTCTTGCATCTATGAAGTAAAATATATGCACATCACGGAATATAAATCCCTCCTTATCAACCCTTCTCCCCAAAAATATGGTCTTGCTAACATTCAAATAAAACTGACAATGTTGCGACCTCCGGGAGTTCAAGAATTAATGTTGTCAAGACGTCGAAAATATATTCAATTTTCTTCACGTCCTTATCCCTACCAAAAAAGACAATACAACTGACACTAATAACACAACAGCAAAATGTGCCAACACAGGTTACCAGGTGATTGAAGTTCAAGACTAGCTACTACGCTTGCTTTTATTGTGGCAGTTAAGTACGGCAGCTTTGGTGTCTCTCCACAGGTTCAGCGATAAAATAGAAAAAAAACATAACAAACTATATTTTAACAAGAACATCTGCACGAAGAAAAATAAATACACTAAGCAAAAGACCAGTTACGATGGGGTGGTGCCTGACCATTCGGTCCATATCAAAATAAAAAAAATACAGTACTTGCATACGCTTTTATGACGATGACAACGGTGCCATCAAATGCTAGACAGTGAAAATTACTTGAAGACAGTCGCAGTTATAGCTAGGTAAGTATGTGCGAACGTGACAAATAATGCAGCTTCGCATTATAAGCCTAAAACAATTAAGGTAGTATAGGATTGACTTATTTGGACTTTAAAAACAACGGTTGCTTTGCGAACGGTTGATCTATAGCGGCGTTATTTAACTAGCAGTTTTTAAACCATAACGACGCTATGCATATGCCGAGTCGCTAATAAAATCCAAGACCTGCGGAAACGCGTGATGATTAACTAAACGGATTCATAAAGGAAGTAATCACATGCAAAGTATGCCAAGCACATTGCCTTTTGAATGACAAGTAGTTCGATAACATTGAGAGGTTTAAGTGGCTTATAAAAAAAACGAACGTACCTACGTAAAACAGTGCAAAAGCAGTTTGCTACCAAGCAAATAAACTATATCATCAATAAACCAAGATAAAAGCAATTTCTACCAGTACCAGCACTAAAAATAAACATTGGAAAGTGTTCAGAAGCTAAAACCGCGCACTGCTTGGCAAACAAAGCACCACGCAAAAGCATTGCTCAGCCGTAAACATTTTAACTTTTCATGGTAATAGACTTCCGGGAGCAGCAAAGTTAAGAAAAATCAACCAAAGCTAACTTAAGGCTGGCTTCCATAAGGCGTAGATTGCAGGCGCAGCGTGAAAATTTTCTTTGTTTCTCTATTTAGTTTTATGCGCGATAAAGCTAAACACAAAAACAAAGAAATTTTCACGCTGCGTCTGCAGTCTACGGCTAATGGAAACCAGCCTTTACTTATCGAAAACCGTAACAGCAAGAGCGCAGCGCTCTCGCTGCGTGCATAAAACTAGAGAAGCAAAAATTTTTTCACGCTACGCCTGCAATTTACGCCTAATGGAAACCAGCCTTTACTTGGACTGTTGTTTAGGCCAAAAAATTCATGCATATTCCCACATAAAATCTAAGTAATTTGCAGCTAATCTGGATAAGCGTGCTCTGACGGGGCATTAATTCAGATATGAACAAATAGCAACAGTAAAATAGCTACGTAAAATTTCTGGCGCATTTGTTTCCACATTAAATCATTTGCTAATCGTTACCCAGATTAAGTCCAATCGATCAATTCAGAACAAAAAACGTATTCAATAACCAAAATCCTCGTGAGACAGCTAAGATCGAGTAAGTAAACGTTTCCAACTCGCGTTTTCGGTGCAGTAGAAATGAGGGAGAAGTAAAACTTTTACCTAAGCTGCTAAAAAAGTCCATAGCTACTGCCCAATTTTCACCATTCTAAATGAGATCAGGAGTTACCGATGAGTGTAACCTATTATTAACTTATGAATGCTTTACTAACTTTGGGTAAACAAAAAACTTGAGTTATCTCAATAAACACCGACTAAAAAATATGGCACCACGGTGGCAGTTATCTAATACATGTTTGTAGAAGTTTAAAAAGTAGAGTTTCAGTTAAAAAACACACGTCAAGATTTGAATAGATTAAGAACATAAAACAACAAGTGAGCAAGATGTTACAAAAGCATGGCTGCTACTAAGCTGAAGCATAAAACCTGGTCCCGAGTAGTACGTAACAATAAAAGCAGCTTACATTGGCAAAATATTGAAGCAGTAAACTCGTCTTGTCAGAGATAAACTCAGATAGCTACACTCGAAGACGTATAGGAACCGTATGTTCTGCATATACCGCGTCAGCCATATCATCTTCGAATTCATCCTAAAACAATGAATAACGCAAAGATACACAATTATTTGTCAAGTCAAATTGCCATAAAGCATAACAGACGAATTAACTTGGGCATTGGGCAAACGTCAACCGCAATAACATGTGGAAAATCGTCAAATAATATCGCAGTCCGTCAAACTCTCTGCTCCTTCACGTTCAAATACCAACAGCACACAGACTGTGAACTGCAAGGAGAGCAAGACAGCGCAGGCCATTTCCAACTGCGCCACCTTTGGTTTTTAGCCCAACATCAACACCTCGCTATTACATTCTCGCTGTCTATTTTACTGTGATGTAAAAACATTGAAGTAACCTGGACAAAACTTGTACATACCATTGGTACTTCTTGAAGTCTACGAAATCGAATTGCATACATTAAACGTCTTTGGTATTTATATACAAGCACTACAACCACAATAACAACAACTGCTGAAAAAATTCCCAGGAACACTGCTCCAACTGGTGACATACCACCACTTGAATCTGAAAATACAGTGAACACAAATTGTTTCAAAACATATTCACCGACTAGACAGCACAAGCTTTCACCGAACATATCTAATTTATCTCATACTTCATGGCGCAGTCTCTAGAGATTTATCGCAGTTATTCATTCAATTACAAGCCACGAGTTTCTTTGGCATCATCTATGCAGCGTACCGTCAAGGGAGACCTAATTTTTTCTTTACTATAACACTAGATGATACCAGTCAGTTATTACGTGTTTTACATATCATTTCAGCTTTTACCCAAATAACATTTATCAAACCAGTAACGAAAAAATTGGCATTTATGAGGGCATTGTCCCCATGCTTTCAATACCGATCACGGCGCTTTGAACTAGCTCTTACTAACAAGCTCTATATGATTACAGAATTTCTATTCGCACCTTCCGATGAGTTTAAGAGCAAAAAACTCAAAGATGGGCTTTGTTATGGTTTTTATTGCACAATTGCACAAATAACTTATTTGGTAATAGCCTTAGTTCACGACCTTGTGCGACCCTCTCGTAATGATATTTAGTCACCAAATTCCTTGGCAGCACTTAAGTGCCTTGGTCCCGGAATAGAGCAAAAAGGGCTATACCTCCCCCTAATATCTCGCATTCCAACACCCGTTTGGCCTGACAACCCACTTCCAAGAAAAATTTTTCCTCTCCAAGTATGGTTCTATATTTGGTTAAAGGTACGATTTCATACAGTCGTGTAGACCTCTGTCAAATTTTTTCTATTGATTTCCACTCAAACTGTGGATTTCATATAACTATGCCCATTATTCCGACCTTCTTATTAATAAATTAAGACTGTGCTTATTTACAAACAGCAAATTATTTCATCAACTTTTATACATTCATTTCACTAAGCGAGTTTTGGACAATTCTTAAAGTGATCAATTTACTTACAGGAATAAAGCTATGTAGCAGTGTGCCAACTACTAACAACTTTTTTGTACAGTAATTGCTGGCCTACTGGTACTCATAAAATTTAAAACTAATTTATGGCTGCCAATATGTTCTTTGTTGTGGCTCAAACGCAGCCAGGGGAAACGAACTGATCCGGAGTCCAGTGTGTAGCATCTACAGTTAAGTTAATACAATTAGTTAGATTACGGCTTAAGTGGATAAACCACAGACTAGCTTTTAGTGCCATAATTTCTTCAAAATCCTGCAAGATTTCACATTAAAACTCGGCATTTTGTTCCACTTTATAATACCAGATAAAAATGTGTCAGGGACTAAAGTGCTTAGGCGCGTGACATAACTGTGCTACAATAGTATTATCAACTGGAGTGCGCCTACAATTCAGTTATCGTAATTTTTGTACTTGCCAATGCTTCATTGAAAAAACAGATTTGAACCAGCACGTTAGAGATGCAATACACTGTATATCATTTTAGTTTAAACAGGCTGCACATCAGTAATAGGCTTTACTACATATTTACGTCTGCTTTCAAAATGGCAGAAGATAATACACACAGCTGCTGTTTCCACTTAGGTGGTATGAGACAGCATGATGACTTCACCTAACATTACGATAAATAAAAACTTTTTTAAAACGAACAAGAAAATAAAGTGGTGAAGTAAAATACGCCTAAATGCTTAATTGATTGTTGCGTCTTCGAAACAGCTTAATTGTTGGAGAATTACTTTCATCAAAAGCCCAGTGCTAATATCTTGCAACTGCGTATCTATGGTCAGCAGTTTACAAAAAATGTGTAACATTGAGTTGTTCATTACGACGTCAACTTACTTTCTAAAAGTGCGAAGTTTCTTGAAGTTGGGTGATTGCTCTCGTTTAAGCAAAAAGTCGCTTTCCTCCGTCAAAAAATGTGATTTTTCACAAATTATTTTCCATCATGGGGCCACCAACCCCCTCGTAACACTCACCTCAGAGCGGTGAACAATCGTGCCAAGTTTGATTTTTGCACGTCCAGTAATTTCGGAGGAGTTAGCAAAGACAGACAGAATTGCGCTTGGTTTTGTCCGATTTTGTACGTTTTTTGCTCGCAAGTATTGTTGCACAAAAAATTTTTCCGCTTCAGTATTTACAGAATTGTTGGATGAAGAGCCGGTTTAGTCAAGAAAATCTTTTTGTATGCTGTTTATTTGCAAATATGAATACGCCGTCGGTACTTACTTACGCGAACAAAACCGGATATTCAAACCACACATCAGACTTGGGCAGTGTTTTGCATTTTAAAATACAAAACACGTATTTAAAATATTATAGAAAATACTGTACTTCAGTCTTATAATTTTTTCGTTTTTGGATTCGTTCTGTTTGTTGCGCGACAAACTGTTTGTCTAAAGCAGTGATTCTCAACCGTTTTCTTGTTGCGGCACACATAGAAAAAAACAAGTTTAAAAATTATTTACTTACCTATAACCCACTGCGTAAAATAGTTTATGGTAATAATTTTAAACTATATATCTAAAATTTGGCGGCACACAAAAATGCCGCGGCAGAGTGATTAAGAATCACTAGTCTAAAGGCTGGTTTCTAATACGCGTAAATCGCAGGCATGGCGTGAAAAGTTCTTTGTTTCTCTATTTAGAGAAATGCGCGATGCGCGACGCATCTCTCTAAATAGAAAAACAAAGAAATTTTCACGCCATGCCTGCGATTTACGCCTAATGGAAACCAGCCTTAAATGCTCAATGTCGATGACGACTCGATAGTTCAGTTACAAGTAAAGCAACCACTTTTATTTGACCAGGAAAACTGACAGTGTACGTAGTTTACCTTATTTGACACCTGCATCTGTTAAAAGTGGCAAGCTTGAATGAGTTTCTGCTATTTGACTGCACATTGCAACTTATATTACCCAACGGCAGGTAACAGTGAAGTTAAGTACCAGTGCTTTACCGTTTCCCGAAAGTCAAGAATGTTTTTATAAAATTCAACACTGCACTGACGTCGTCTGCACCAGTAGAAAGACCATTTTAATTTGCGTCAGTCATTTTGCAAGGTGCAAAAGGAAGATTACCAGACAAAAACATTGAAAAACTGACAACACTGAAAGCAAACAAGTGCGACATGGACAAATGACAAAGTATATTTTTAAAACATTTAAACACATTTGAGAAGTATCAGTATCTATTTTAAGTTTTTGGCAAATTATTTTGTGTTCGTATTTAACAATTTTTTGGAATGTATAATGTATGTGTGTTTATGTGAATTTGAAAGTATTTTACCCAAGTCTGCAACATATACTGCAATGCATCATATAAATATTCAAGCGGATGAAAATTTTCGTACTAAATTGCATGAGAGTAAAAACACACTAGATCTGACAGAATTGAATACTGAGTGCAAGCCACCTTTATGGCGTAGATTTTTTTCTGCTGCTCCGTCTCGCATTATTTTTGCTAGTGCTGAAGAACCATCGCAGTAATTACCAGACACAGAATATTAACAGCTCTACATGTGGTTACAAAAATAGTCGTTTTATGCAATACGGATTGAGAACGCGTCTGGCTGCGACGATAGTAGCTTTGATACAAAATGAAACTTGAAAGGGTTATTGATTGCAGCTTACAATCGAGGGAATATTAGCATTACGTAGATTTCACATCGGATGTACAAGAAAAAAGAAAGGCTTTCTTAAAAATATTTTCTCAACGACAAAAATGCCCAATTAGTTGAAAATTTTTGCAGAGTTACCTTAGGGTATTGTGAACACTTAAGCAACTTATCCAAAAAATCGGTTGAAAATTACGGGAGCGTAGATAAAATTACACGAACATCTCAAAAATGCAATATTCGAGTAAAACTCATTCATTTTAGTCTATGCTCACTGCAGCCTCATTGTCTTTCAAGACCAAAACAAGTCGTTTCTTTCAAACAGAAGTTCTTTTGAGTAAAGGCCATCCACAGCGGGGCTTTATATTCTGCGACCCCATTTAAAAAATAAAATTCTATGCGACCCCATTGTGGGTACCCTCACGTTTATGGTATCAAATCAATAAGTTTCCCATTGCAAATCTCAAGTGATATTTTCGTCTAAGGCGAAATCATGCAAATGCACACAATCCACGAAAAGATTATACAGTAACAAAAGAACTAGTAATGAAAACAGTAGAGCAAATAAAAAACTAACAAAACAATTCACCTAAAGCTTTTTTGAAAATACCACTTCCCAACTCTTTTCGCTTGATAACTCTGCAAACTCTTCCTGCACTATTAAAAAAAGTTGTATCACACCTAAAACCTTAAATATTCCAACTATCTTTTTCTTAATCAAAGTCCGTACTAAAATATTTCTAAAACTGTGTATGAAGGCAATTCAAATAACAAACTATAACTTTGACAATCACCTGATTTGACAAGTTTTTCCCCTTAAAAAAACATCTATTGTAGCATACATTTCCTATTTACCATCTTCTGTCCTATTTTTTTTATACTGCACGCTTTTTGATAAATGCTTCAATTTTGCCTTTAAAAGTAGAAATGTTGCAGTTTTTTCCTGAAGAGGCAAGTTCACATCATTTCATTTCCCAAAAATGTCTGACAATTAGCATATTTTAACAACCAAAGTGTCCTTGCAAAAAAACTCTGCAAGAGCAGACAGCCGTTCAGTCAAAAAAAAGACAACTTCATCTTCCAAATGCAAGTTTTTGTATACTGTAGCCCAGGGGGGCAAAACTTTATGCGAATTTTAGTAGCGCGCAGAAATTTCTAGTAACGCACAAATAAAAACTTTGCCGTATGTCATTTACACTTAAAATTGGGCACTTCAATGTCGCTGCAAATCCTGGTCGCACACGCCAAGTTTTTGGTCGCGCGGCGCGAGTGCTTGACCGCATTTTTCGCACTCTTGCTCATGGCCTACTAGAATACGGCCGAATCAGTCACATCCTAGCAGCGATTTCCAAAAGACCGACGTTTTCTCTAAGTGGGGTTTCCACACTTTTTTTGTTGACGATCCCCTTTGTAAACTTATCAATATTCGCGGCGCCGTTATGAAGCCAAAATTTGCAAATTTCAAGTATCAACAAAAAATTGTATTTAAATCATGTTTATTGTTTAAAATGCTAAATACTGAAAAACATTTAATGTGAGCAGTGAGCTTGTTGCTCTACGGATATTTTATCAAAGCGCGGTGCAATGTTTGATATTGCAACACGCATCTCGCGTTCAATGTCAATCTTATTGCGGTACTTCGACTTGATTACCGCTACCGCAGAAAAACCGGCTTCACACAAGTATGACATTGCAAACGGCACAAGAACACGGAGAGCTTAACAGCCTACAAGAGAAATTCAGCTCGAGCCTTAACCCAAAATGAAATGAGTGAATTAGGGTTGTATATCCTTTTCCAAGTGAGATCGGAAGTAAGATCGATAAATTTGTTTAGATTCCAAAGATGTAAACCACTGAGGGGCATTTGCATTATTAACAAAAGGATTTCTTATCTAATTGTACTTCTCCATGTTTTCAGAAAAATATTTCTCGAAATGCGAGATCAGAGCATCCAAATGCGAACACATCACAGTCTCATATCACACTCATCGGTATTATGCAGGGAGAAACCGCCAAATTGCGAGTTTAAATGGGATTTTAAAAATGGAAAACTACCACATACTCTTAATTCATCAACAGATCAGTTTTCCACAACTGCAGTTTTCTTTTCAAGGCTGTAATTTTGTCATGGAGTTGCAGAAGGTGATGAAGTGAGACATTTAATTGATTTCATTTTGCAAAAATATCACAGAGATACGCCAACTGAGTCAGGAAAACTTCATCCTCAAAGCTAGTAGCAAGTGCATGGTTTTCTTCTTTTGGAAACATGAAGATTTCATTTCTCAATTCGTACACATGTAAAAGAACTTTGTCATTGGAAAGCCACCTTGCATTACAGCAAAACAATAAATTTTTGTGGCCTGCTTTTAATTCATCGCAAAGACGTTGGAAAAGCCGAGCTTTAAGCGGCCTTGCTTTAATGAAGTTCACAGTTTTGACAACACTTTCAAGCACTCCATTAAGGTCACTACTGAGCTGTTGTGAAGCCAGAGCTTTACGGTGTATTAAGCAGTGGGTCAATTTTGCGTTGACAGAAACGCCCGGCATTAACGTTCGCAGCCCGCCAAAACGACCAGATATAGCTCAGCCTCCATCAGTGCATAAACCAACGCAGTATTTCCACTCGAGGTTATTTTCCAGAAAAAAACTTTTCAGTATTGCAAACAATTCATGTGCTCTGCAATTTGTTAAAATGGGGTTACAAAAGAGTAAATATTCAACAATGTTGTCGTCGTTATTGATAAGCGTACGTAACAAATCAAATAAGCATCTTTATCACTGGTACTGGTTGTTGCCTCATCTAACTGTAAGCTAAACTCATTTCCACGCATTTTCGCTACCAGCTGATCACTAATATCATCCGAAATTTTATCGATCCTATCATAAATGGTTTCGTTTATGAGTGAAACAGCTTTTAGTTTTTGAGCAACTGATTCTCCAACCATTGTCAAGACTAAGTCAAAGTAGCAGGAAGCACGAGTTCTTCCGCAATAGTAAGCGGTCTTCCACATTTCGCGATTCAGTACGCAACTTCAAAAGACGGAAGCAGTGCCTTGACAGGTGTGTGAAAAAATTTGAAAATAAGACCGACTGCTTATTCATTTCTGATAACTTACGAGCGAAAAATTCGTGTGGTTTTCCAAATAAGTTGCTGAGGTTTGTTTTTAAGTGGGGTTTTAGATTACTAGGTATCACACAATTCGCAACTTAAACTTTGCAACAAATAACACATTGCGGATGTTCAACGCCTTCCCTTTCTGCGACTGTAAAGCCAAAATTGAGATAATAACTGTCGCATTTTCTAGTCTTCTTTCTTCCACTTTTCTCTTTGTGTACATCAACTTTTATATGTCTCTTCTGAGGTAAAGTACCACTAACAAAAGCGTCCATTACGAAGCCAATAAATTGTCAATACTTTACTGCAGATATTGTTTGTCACTACGGAAAGTGTTATTTTCTACCATCGTGTGGTTGCTATAAAAAATATCAAGAAGCTTTAAAATTGTAACAAGTTGTTAACAACTTTCGCACTGTAACTATTGAGTAGCTAACAAGCTGCTGCTAACCACGCACTGTAATTTTTTTGTGAAGAAACCAGCTCTATCGCCTTCTCCTATAATACTGTACTGTATATGACCTACTAGCACTAGATTACAGCCGAAGTCACCAAACAGCAGTTAGGCTGCTAGTACCCTACTATGTCCTTTTGGCCTAGGAAATAGCCGTGTCTAGGCACGCAGCAAGGTCAGAGAAAGCAAACAGATAATTCTACGCAAGCTGAAGACAGGCAGTTCTTTTCTCATCCAGGTAGTTCCAAGGTGAATTTAGAAACCCACAAACATTATAAAGAAAATCCAACCAATCTTCTTTATTTTCGGAATCTTAGCAGGATGAGAGCTGATTTGACAAATCCTAGGTGGAAAAGAAAACGAAAGGAACTTTTTTAAAATGTGCTCACTTAATTTATATCGAAAAGGCACGAGTTACACTTATGGCTGGTTTCCATTAGGCGTAGATTGCAGACGTAGCGTTAAAAATTTTTGTTTCTCTATTTTGTTTTATGCTAATGCGTATAAAGGATAAACATAAAAATGAATGCACATAAAACTAAATAGACAAACAAAAAATTTTTCACGCTACGTTTGTAATCTACGCCTAACGGAAACCAGCCTTTAATCAGGTCATGTAATGCTCATACGATTGTACACAGCCAATAAGGGATTTCTCATGATTCACACCAACATCCAAGCAAGAATTGAGAATAGAATACAATTACAATTTTACTATAATCCTGTAAAATACGAAGAGAAGCGCTATGGTTCTTCGTTATCTCCTCAAAGGTGGACAAAAATTTCCACTAAGAAAGTTACGTTTAGGTCAAGGGCTGCTATTGTGAAGGCAGTGACAATGAGAAGAGTATTTTTATTTAAACTTAACACGAGTTTACACGATTTAAAATTATTCAAGCTTTCTTTGCCTGGTGTAAACTGTCAAGGATTATTAATATAAGCAATTGTGCTGGTTCGAAACTATGCTTTCTGGTGTTCAACGTTCGGACAATCATATAAAAAATTAATGAAATCTGAATCCAACATTATGAGCATATTTTATATAAAGTACATACTAGCGACAACTTCTAGCTACTTTATCACCACATTTTATGTCGCTTTTATAACAGGGTAAAAGTACCTATTGATTCCAAGAAAACTGGGTGTAAAGCTTGCTTCTAACAGAGTGCAGTTAACTTCTTTAAGCAAAACTTTATTGTAAAGATATTATCAATAGTCTTTGAGACAGACTGTGGCTTGCTCAGACTCAGTTGATGGTTAGTTTAGTAAAGAAATTGCGTTTGTGTTTAGCCTAAGCCACTACAAACTTGATAACAAAATATTTTCAATGTATTTTGTGTAGTCATGGACAATAAATGTGTAGTGTATGGATGTAAACCTGGCTATTTATCGTCTGCATCTGCTGAAGAAAAAGTTTCTTCTTTCACTTTCCCATTCAAGAAACCAGATTTGTTATCAAACTGGATTATAAATTTGCAAATCGATCGAATTGGACACCAACAAAATATTCAGTAATATGTATAAAGCATTTTGATGAGTTTATATTCCATGGTAAAGGAAAACGAAAAAAGCTGAAGTGGAGTTCCAATCTAGTTCCAACAATTCATTCTAAAGCTGGCTAAGAAAAGCCGTCAACTTTACCAACAAGCACCAGACGAAAACCCCCAAAAGAAAAAATATTTTAGGAAGGAAGCTTCTAAATTTATGAAAGCTGATACCATTTTGAGCTTTGATGAATTAGATTTTAACTACCGCCCGTCAGGATTCCAAACCTATAACACAGACAATTACACATTCTAGTATAATTTTATCTACAATAAAAACACCGGGCTTCCTTCCATAAAAGAAGCAATCAATATTGATTCTGAACTTCACGTTTAGTTGCAAATCTGTGGCTGTCCAGTTCCTCTTTCCGCGTGGCTCGTGAAGGGTAGAAATGGAAAGAACACTCACTACAGAATGCTCCAAAATATTCCTGGTTACTTGCGAAACACAAGCAAGGAATGATCCACTTCACTCATGGATGATTTGCTACAGATTCAATATTATATGCATAAAGATTGTCCCCCGTTTTCAGCTGAGCTAACGAGGTATGTTCTATTACTTCGTTACACATCTGCCCAATGCTACAAATATTTGCTAAACCATTTTCAACATTAAACAGACTCAAACAAGGGGGCGTAGATTCTCTAAAAGCTCTTAAAGTTCTTCAAAGAGCTAGCAAGATTTTAGATGATACACTACTTGTAATGGCAGATGAAATGTACCAACAAAAATCGAAAAAACATGGTCTCAAACAAGTTGCAATCTGTTTTCTCTTTCGAAGCAAACTTCAGAGTATCTATTCAAACTTTGAGGGCTCAATCAAACCTGGTTAGTGAACTCCATGCCGAGGAATTTACATTTATAATTCCCAGAAGGTTTCAAAGTGATCCACTCGAAAAACGCTTTGCTCAATATCGGCAGATGAGTGGTCGATTTCTGGTCAGTTTACGGGAAGTGGAATCTTCTGAAAAGATTTTGCTGATTTGATCTCTAATTAAAGAAGACATATACTTTTGGGATGAAGACATCCAAATCAAAAAGTCCGTAACCCAGGATTTTCTTCAACACATTGCAAATAAGGATGTTGAGCTATCGTCTGTAATTTTGAAAGAAGATAGTGAAGAGGTTGCCTACATCATTGCTGGCTACGCATAAGTTCATAAAGCGATTAAAATGTTGCGAAGGTAGGACGATCGTGACAGGAAGTGACACAGAAATGCCGCATTTTCAATTATTGTCCGGTGGAGGATTAATAACACCATCCCCAACTTTGGCCAATATTTTCTGTAAAGGTTTTGCTGTGTTAGATGCACCAGAAACTGTCATTCAGCAGCATCCAAAAGTCCCAGAACTTTGGCCAATATTTTCTGTAAAGGTTTTGCTGTGTTAGATGCACCAGAAACTGTCATTCAGCAGCATCCAAAAGTCCCAGCCAGATATGCTGCTGAATATGTATTTAGCGAACATTTAAACGAAATCAATGTTGGGTGTAACGATCATCATGTAGAACGGTGCAAAAAGTTTTCTATTAAAATCATGATAAATGTTTTTACAATAATAAACAAAAATTTCATCTGACCAAGTCAGAAAAAAAATGTTAGCTGCATTTAAGAAACGACAACAATATTATATTGCAAGCTCCAAGTGGTTACGATCGATAGAGAGCGTCTCACAAGCGAGAAACAAAACAACAAAGCGAGAGCTGAAGGCGCAAGGCTTCTGATGGGAGCAATGGTATTAAGAGTTATTTTCAAATTTACAAAGCCATCCCTGGATGCGTTTCGTCCTTTTGGACTCATCAGCAGGGCTAAAGGGCCTAGAGGTCCCCCCAATAGCATTAACGGTTGACTTTTATAAAACAAACTAACACAAAGCACAAGAGTTACGTGCCATTTACTTTTGAACGAGGTTTGTTTTGACGCACTGCTAGCCGCTCGACTATGGACTAAAACTGATATCCTTATGTAAAGCTGATCACACAAGCAGTGATCAGGCATAAAAAGATCTTCCAAAGGTTATAAACTAAATGCAGGGCTTTAAGGAATGGCTGGCAGCACGTGGTGCATGGCAGCAAAACTCGGTGCGCGAAGAGGCCAGCTCCAAAGACGCAGGTTCAAATTCCACAGACGCGTTGCATTAATGCTGACGTTTACGAATACAATGTACGCGTAACGTTAAAAGGGCGCTTAACTGATTTCAGTGGGTCCCAAATGGCTGCAGAAAATGGCTGCTTATATAATGCACTGCCGCCAAGAGGTCAACCACTTCGCCTAATCCACTCCGAGCATAGCCACCGATTCCGTCAACTAGCACACCGCCCGGAAAATGACTAGTGTGCTACATAGCGTGACCCGATGGGTGACGTAACTAGCGCCAGATACCACTTAACAATCACACGCGGAGATTCCCCCACACAGTTCTTTGGCAGGGTTTGCGCGATCACAGTGCTAGAGCTACTAACATTGTGTAAATTGCATTGTGAGTAACTGTGACTGCGAGTTTAGAATTTTTTTTATCAATATTTCTGTAACTTTGCTCTCTTATGCCTATATTTTACTTCTACAAGTGTTGGTGCAAATTCTTTAACATTATTGTAGAAGCTTTTGCTGTTGCGCTGTGAAATATATTAGCTTGTGGGCCAAAAATTTGTGTCATTACTTCTTACTTGAATATTGCTTTTAATAAGATTTTGATTACTTTCAATACAGCAATTCTTTTGTTCTCTGGAAAGTGCAGCTTTTTTCTTCAAGTTGACAAAACTAAATACTCTAATTCAGCGGTTTCCAAACTATGGGTCGTGGGCGTAATTTCAGTGGGTCGCGAAAGTCATTCAAAATTTAAATTACTGCATGCTCTGTCTCAAATAATTTAAAAGTGAATTAACATCTTGCATAGATGTTTGTTTTCACTGTACTTTTTTCCAAGTACTTCGAAGTGTATACAAAATTATGTGGGACCCGAAAATTTATGTTTTAAAATGTGGGCCGTGACTTAAAAAGTTTGGGAACCACTGCTCTAATTGCTTTCATTTCTAACTTTGCAGTTAATTCTATGCGCGTGTCTACAGAATTGTATTACGTGGATGTACAAAATGAGTTTGCCCTAGACTAGGGGTGATGAACCTATTTGCTATCGCGGGTCACTTTGTCAGTTACCACTGAGTAAGCGTGCCGCACAACTTTTTAGTCATACTGTGAAACCTGTTAAAAACGAAAAAATTATTCATCAACAGAAACGAACTACAAAGACAAGTAATAAAAACTCACGCGAATCATACAGCTAAAGTTATTTAACGCAATATTAAAGAATGAAATAATAAAAAATAACAAAGAAGCATTTAATGGAGTTTTTTACCCAGTTAGAAATTCGGAAACTTTTTTGCTTTACTAAGCGCTTAATGTCAGGAGGAACCGACGATGTGGTAACTCTCAACTGCATGCTAAGATTTTCGTCTGTTAGCCTTGATCTGTAACGACTTTTTGTGGTGTTCATTTAAGAAAAAAATTGTTCGCATAGATATGTGCTTCCAAAAACAGATGGCCATTTGAGAGAGCTAAGTCTCAAGTTTGGAAACTCTTCCTTTGATACATGAACACGATAAAATTCAAGCAACGGCTTGTTCAGATACATCGCTTTCAGCGGGTCATCACTTTGTAGTTTTATGAGTTCGAGTTGGAGCTTAGAGGGTGCAGAAGCAGGTGTAACATTGAAGGGAATAGAAAAGATATCAAGCTCCGCCTGCTTGCTTTTGATATTCTGAAATCCGGCATTAAACCTTTCCAAGAGACTGGAACATTCCAAAGCATATTGAGCGCAAGAAGTTGGATGGTATTTTTTCAACGTGGGAAAATGCGTGCAATCGTTTTCTTTCAATTGATTTTCCCAGAGGTTCAGCATTGACGTGAAAGATTTGATCTTGGAAAACAATGAGTGCAGTAGTTGATCTGGTCCTTGAAGTTGCACGTTCAAGTCGTTTAAATACTTTGTGATATCTACCATATAACCTAGATCGCACAACCAGTTTTCATCCTCCAGCTCAGTCAAAGGACATTTCTTCAAATTACTAAACTCAATAATTTCTGGTAGAAGAGAATGAAAGCGCCCAAGCATATTCCCACAACTCGTCCAACGAACAGCACAGAAATATAGAGATCATCATAATCAGCATCAAAGTCTTTGAGAACTTGCTTAAATATGCGGTTGTTTAGGTCTCTTTTTTTAATAAAGTTGATACAGTCTGTAACCACCGATACCACATGATCAAACTTCACAGATTTTGCACAAAGGCTTTGTTGGTGAACAATACAATGAAAAGATACCAATCTATCATGTCTAATTCCTCTTGCATCCATTTCCTTCTTTAACAGTGATTTCACACCTTTATGTTTCCCAACCATAGCTGGTGCGCCATCAGTAGCAACACCACACAGCTCATCTAACGCCAGATCGAACTTGCCTAGGGGTTGAAGAAGCTTTTGAAGCAGGTCCTCTCCACGAGTAGCTTCATGCATCGATTCCAGAGACAACAAGTTCTCATCAATTTGAAAATCTGATGTAATCCCTCGAAAAAATATTGCCAGCTGCACGGTATTCTTGATGTCTGTTGTTTCATCAAGACAGAGGGAGAAGTTTATGAATTTCCCAGCTCTTTTTTAGAGATTGTCTTCAATATCTTGACCCATTTCTTTTATGCGTTTACAAACATTGGGCCTGGACAAACTCAGCTTCTGGTACAAATGAACTGACTTTGGAGCCAACTTTTCAGCTGCTTTTACAAGTAGTTCCTTGGCCCATGCCCCATCATCATACGGCTTAAGCCTTTTAGCGATCAATTCCGATACTTCACAGCTCACTGTGAGCACATTGTCATTTGTACTGCAAAAGGAAGTCATGACACTTTATTGCGCATACAAATTTTTCTTAAATTCTTCTATCTTCATTTTTCTGAGCTCCCCATCCAACTTTTTAAACTCAGGATGGTTGGTCTCGTAGTGACGTTTTAAATTTTCTTTTTTCGTAGCAGCTAGCAACCTTTTGCACTTCAAACAAAACGGTTTTCCTCTTTCCTCGATAAAGAAAAACATATCAGTCCATTCTTTTTGAAACACCCTTCTTTCATCTACAGTTTTTCTTTTCTTTGCTGAAGACATCGAAAGAAAAGGCTAATTTTGGTTGAAAAAAAAACAGAACAACAAATAACAACTTAGAAAAGCTGTAAAATTTTGCATAACATATATTACTACAAACTCATTTATTCATTTCTGCAAGCTTACATATTCACTACTGTAAAGCAAGCCAGGCTCACACTCAAATTGTTACTTCTACCAGTACTGCAAACTCACTTATTCATTTCTGCAAGCTGACATACTCACTTCTGTAAGGCAAGCTAAGCTCACACTCAAATAGTTACCACTGCATTGTACTGAAGCAGCAACAGGCCCGCGCAGTTAAATTATTATTACACAGCAATGGATGCAGAGCTGAATCCCGAATTATATGAAAGGTTGTACTGCGTTTGTATGATTCCTGCGTGATATGTGCGTAAATCAATCGGGCTATCAGCTTTTGATATCGCATCGCAAAGATTAGAAGCGGGTCAAAGAAAGTTCAAGACTGCTGGTCTTGCCTGAATACTTTGCGTGCCGCACAAAATTCTTTCGCGGGCCGCATGCGGCCCACGAGCCTCATGTTCGTCACCTCTGCCCTAGACGCATTACGCACACTCACTGCGAGATGTGGTTGTTCGCTTAGAGCAGTGGTTCTCAAACTTTTTGCGATGCGACGCATTTAAAAAAGCTTGCGAGACTTTGCGACGCACCAGACAGCATCCTACAGTTTAGTTTGCCGTACTGCGAGATAAATGTGACCCATAATCTACATAAATAACTGCCCTTATGCAGATGCTCCCGAGATTTTGGATTGGTCTGTCATCTTCAATCGTAAAATTACGCTCTTCTAAGTTTGTAGCTCATCTTTCCTGTTTTCGTCCAACATACAACTGAATGCTTTATTCTTGATATATTTTTCGCCAATTAAGTTAAACTTCTGCAATTTGATTCTTGAATAACAAGTCAACCGTTTCAGCAGTGTATTAGAAACACTATTGTGAAAATGTCAGAAGAAAGTAAGAAAGGAATCTATGATGAGAGTTCTTTTGACGCAATAAAACCTAGACTTAATGGCATAAATCAAAATATCCCGCGACGCCTTTGGAAAATTGAAACGACGCACCGGGGCATCGCGACGCACAGTTTGAGAACCACTGGCTTAGATAAAACGTCGGCCTTATTAGAAATCGCTGCTAGAATGTGACTGATTGGGCGGTATTCATCTAGCACGCCATGCCCTGCTGTAGCCTATTGATAGCAATCTGATTTCGGCATGCATTAGGTAATTTGAATCATCTTCTTCAGCATCCACTAGAACGCAAAGATTCGAAATTAAATGGTTGTTGAGAGCATTACTTCTAATGAAGTTACTTATTGTAATAACGTTTTAATGTCACCTGAATATCGAGTTCAGGTAACATTCGATAAGCAGCAAGTACCTCCCTGTGGATCATGCAACGAGTAAAAGTGAATGATTTGTTAGCATGCTCTTTTTCTTTTGAAACAAATCCAGCCCGCTTGCCCAGTATTGCCATTGCGCTATTCGTAAACAGTCCAATGCAATTTCGCATTACATACCTTCAGTCGTAAAAAATTAATTTGCTTTATGGAATCTATCTTCCCCTTCGGTGTGGCTTTTCAAACGACGACTAAAAAGCAATTCTTCTTCAATGCTTTCTTCATAAACATACCACACATATAGTAGCAGTTGTGCATAGTTTGATACCTCTGTCACTTTGTCGAGCTGAATTGCAAACTCAGGACATTTCTTGAGTCGAATGATTTAGGTACTGGGATTGATCGTTTTTAATTTCAGCAATTCTTTTGAAGACAGTGTTATTAGATATGCAAATTTCATCACCATACTTTTTTCCTGTATTCTTTCTGACATTCTAAGAGCTGCAGATAAGACGTGATCGCAGGTAAATTTTCACCAACCGAGAAAGGTTTGGTGGTTTTTGTTATCAACTAGTTTCATAGAAAGCGTACAAACTTACAGTGAAAAAAAATTTGTAAACTGCTTTTGTTTTGCTAAGGACTTCAGAAGTCTTTCAAAATAATCAATTGGTTTGTCAGAATGTTTCCCACAACTGGTAATAAAATGCCTTTTAAATTTGGAGGGTTTTACGCTTTCTGCTGATGAAGATTTATTACAAATTAAGCAAAAAAGGTTTCTCTGCTCCATTACTATTATTACAAGTAAATCCCTACCCCAAGAATGTATCATCACACTTTGCTTTTCTTTTTGACTGTCGACTTTTTTAATGCTCCCATCAGAGTCGAAATCTAGCCACTGGTCCATACTAAAATCAACACCTATGGCTATAAACTATAGTCCAAAGCTGCTTTATATGCTCGCAAAAAGTTAGTTTAGATCTAGAGCAGTGGTTCCCAACCTCTTTTGTAGTCACGAACCCCTTGAACAAAAGTTGTCAGTCCTCCGGACTCCCACCCAAGTTATGCTTGGAAGTTGATGATGTGAAGATGGATGATATGAAGGTGACTCACTTGTGGAGTCACGACCCATCGTGTCGCCAACACAGTCATAAGTGTTGCGCAATCCGTCACAAAATATGATCAAAAATTGAACAAACCATCAGATAAATCGACTGCTTTTAGATTTATCAAAATTCACTAAACATTTACAGACTCCCGAAACCTTTTCACGGAGCCCAGGCAAGAAATTGCTGAACTAGAGTAACACAATAAAAATGTTTTCTAGTAAGTACACTAAAATTGTGATGACTGCAGCAAGGTCTGTATTCGTCATCTCGCTGCAACAATTATGATGTAACGATGCAAAACTTGTTGCCCCTAGAAATAGGGTAGAAAGACTAAAGTTTAAAGCAACAATGTTTTATGTCATTATCGACCAGTGGCTGGTTTCAACTCATGCGGGAGCCCTGAAAGCACAAAAAAAACGATTTAATTTGCGACCCCAAAATGACATTATGTTAGCCTCAATGAAGTAACAACCTATAGTTTAAAAAGCCCTGATCTAGAGCTCCATCGTTTGTATTGTCCAAAATGTCTAATTTGCAGGTAAGTAAAACTAGTAGACGAGTAGTTTTATAACGTTTGTACTGTACTTAGCAAAGTAGGTATGCAGCATGTGATCATCAGTTCTTTGACCTTTGTGAAAAAAGTTTGATGATGCTTGCTTTTAAGTAATTCTTCTACCAATATCCCCGCCCATGACATAATTACAGTCCTAAAACGCCTGCTTGATCAGTTTGTTCAGTAATCGTAAATAAATATCCTTTAAGAATCCCATATCAAATAATCCATTCAGTTAAAGTCAAGACTTTGCTAAGGTCGTTGATTCTGTTTGATAAATTCTGATATAGCCTCCTCCCGATAGCATGGGCTACCCTACTTGCGTGTAAAAAAGCCCCATGTAGCTAAAACACATGATAATTGTTTCTAGGAAGAAATCACTGGCAAATAAGCAGAAACTCTGACATTGCATTTTTGAGGCGTGGTTTTGAAAGTGATGCCAATTCACGTAATTTGCAATTGATCACTTAGATATTACGTCAAAATGTTGATTACACCTTATTCTAATTCTGTGAAAATTTTCAATAAATTCAGTGTTTTTTCTCTGAGAAAATATTTTGCAAAAAAGCGGCTCAATTTTTCTTGAACACTCTATAAATTGAAAACACCATATTTTTTCATTCTAATAAGTTCAAAATTACATACCTAGTTGGTTGTTTTTATCAGAATTTGTAACATTTGTATTAGAATTAACAATCGTGGAAGATGAGGTACCTACAAATAAAAGCTTTTTACACTAGATTCCTCAATACAATAAATAGAAAAGCAAAAAACACAATCAACTATTAAAATGACTCATAGCATCTACTGCCAGTTAGTTAACAGATTTTCAACTATGTTTCAAAATCACCAATAAAAAAATTATTTGCATACCATGAATTGGAGTCTTAATTTTTGTTGGTGTTGCATGTTTTGTTGATGCGGGAGGAGGTTTGGTCGTTGTTGGAACAACTGGTTTTGTGGTTGTTGTTGTCGGTGGTGCAACTGTTTTTTTCGTTGTAGCAGGAGGCTTTGTTGGTGCAACAGATGTCACTGTTGAGGCAGACAGTTGAGTGTGATTTGAATTCGTTGTATTGCTATGTGGACTGGTAATAGTTGTAGATGAAGAATTTGCAGTTGAAGATTGATCAATCACTTTTGGTGCATCAGTGGTAGGTGTGCTGGTCTTGTTTACACCATGAATGTCATGAGGATTTATCGTTGTGGTGTTCGCACCACGGCTTGTTTGTGAAGATGTGATTACACTACTATCATTGATAGTTTTGGTGAGATTATGTCTGACAGTAGAATTTGATAATGATACCAATGGCAATTTATGACCTTTGGTACTACTTGTTGTAGTAGTGTTTGACGTTATGTTGATTGCAGCTCTGAAAAATAATTATGCTTTAATTTGATTAAACTTTCAACTACCTGATAGGCAAGAAGCCTTTGCACAATCAAAATTTCTAATCAGTTGTGACCTTAAGCTTTAGATCAGTGCAGCACATCACCACACAGTTCAGTGTTCAGCACTATTAACTGGATTTTATACTGTTAATTCCTACGATATCATAAACTAGTGATTTCCAAGTAAGGTGCCATTTGCAATACCAAGGAATGCTGGGAAACACTGTAAATTTGTAATACTACAGTTGATTCTATAGTTGATGCCACCCGTAACGTGTCATTTAAAATTACAAGTTAGAATAAAAGTTATTTAGTTGATATCCATTTTATCATTTAATTCTCATCAATATCAACTCCAGATCCAAGCCTATTCCTTAATATTAGGTTGTTCGGAAAATAATGGCCGATTTTAGATGATATGTTTTTAAATTGGTTCTCTTAGGAATGTCTTGTGTATTTCAGATCAAGAATGTGGCTTATTAGTTCATAAAGTCATAAATCCTTTAATAGCTCATTTTATAAGCAATAAAACCATGCATTTTTAATATGAAAAAAGAAGACTTGTGATTACTCTTTTTGCATGAGTTCAAGCTCGGCAATAATGCTGCTCAAACTACTGCAAACATCGATGAAGCATAGGGAGAAAGCACAACAAGTGAAAGAGCAGTACGAAGATGGTTTCAAAAGTTTTGTGGAGAGAGAGCCTCAAACATTTGAGAGCGATTGTCAAGCAAAACTCACAACAGAGTGTGAGGGAAATGTCAACGCAACTTGGCGTCAGCATTTCAACCGTGTCTGACCATCTGAAGCAAATGGGAAAGATCAAAAAGTTTGAAAAATCGATCCCGCATGAGCTCAATAAACATAAATGATCTTCTTGGTAGATGCAAAGATGTTTGGCTGTTCAAGGTTCATACTTTGACTAATTTGAACATCAAATTGTCACTTCTTTCATTATTAAAAGTTTTTGTCTAAAATCGGCCATTATTTTCCGAACAACCTAATACAATGAGTTTTGATGGAATTTTGATTTCTTACTTCACCTTATAATCATGCTTTTAACAGGAACAAACGTATATAAACGTTTTTAGTCAATATATTTGCCCAGGTTGTATCTTTCTTTAAAAAAGCTATCTACTCCACAGTAGTCAGATAAGAAATCAAGAACCAATTTCATACAAATGTTTGAACCAGTTATGCTAAACATGCAGTTCATTCAGTGTTTTTGCAAATAATTTCTCAGTGACATTAAAGCTCTTAACAAAATTGTTGAGGATTTGTCACAGGACGCTGCAAATTATTAACCTCACTGGTAGAATACCACAAGGAACCAATGCCATAAATGAATAGAGCATTTCATGCTTCAAACTATGCTTAATGTATTTCTTATATTATACCTGAAACAACTCGTAAGTTATTTTATTGTCATACAAGTTCAAAGTACTCTTCAAAAAGAATTAAAATGTTGGGCTAAGCCCAAGCTAACCTGGTTATTTGTTCTGGTTTCACATATGGATCAATAAATCCTCCAATAACAAACAATAAAAGCACAATAGATATTTGCATAAGTAACATAATCAGTAACGTAGCCGCTATCAAACAGTTTAAGCTGCTACAAATCTATAAATACAAAATCATAATTTTACAAATCTGCTAGTAGCAATCAATGGTCCCTCTTAGAAGCAGCACAGGCAGGTAATAAAACACCTCCAATTTAATAACACCAGTCAGAAAACAGGAAAATTTTTTGTTTTTTTTTACAATCCAATTGAAAATGTATACTAAGTCAAACCCTGCAAAATGCCTCTAAAGCCCAACTAGTTAATCATATTCTGGTAACGTTAGGTGGTTTGCAAACAATTATATCAAACCAGGATTTTTTTAAATAAACGATCATTACAAAAAATTCCGTTTGTGTTTTCTTATTAGGGTGGCACTAGCTGGTTTGAAAGCAATTATATCAAAAAAGGATTTTTTAAAAACAAACTTTCATTTAAATAACTTCTGTCTGTGCTTCCTACCTTGTAGTTTATTTTCATGTGTTCTCGTTGCTGCTTAAACCCTTCCCTAGAAGTACAGTCAAGATGGGCACTTTCTTAAGCAGAAAACAAATTAGTTGTTATGATTATTCCACTTTGCTTCCACTATATTACATTCTGGAATAGTCATTTTACTTAACTTGGGAAGAATCTTTTTATAAATTACCAAGCATTTCCCTGTTCCCGCATGTGCAACAGGTATTTGTATAGAGATGTAATCATCTCTTCACAGCTCTATTGAAGACAAAATAACTTACTTCTACTAATTCTTCCATTCTGTGTTAACTGACCTCTAAAAATTTCAGCAGTAGCAGAAATAGTAAGCATGATGTACTAATTACGTGATTGCTAGTTACAGTACATTTCAATGGATCTACAATTTTGTCAATAAATCACAGAAATCACAACAAACTTCAAAACTCCCATGATTCTTTCTAAACCATAAAAGCAAAAGCAAATTTTTTTTGCAAAATAATATTTTCGAAAACATTCCATTGAAGTGTCAAAAAAACTGGCAAGAGCGGTTTCAAGAAATCCAAACAATGTACAAAATACTTCAAACAATAAGCATACAGCAACTAGTTCAAAAATCCCAGATATACAAAAAAGTGCAAAAAAACAAAAATTAGGTGAAAGTACTTGCAACAGTAAGACAACCAATAGTTAAATTCAACTTTTTTTTTACTTTTCAAGCTAGAAAGATTAACTGGTTATCAAATGTACACATCACAATTAAAAACTGATTAGAAAGCACCAGAGTGCATTGCATTTGCAATTATCATAACGATTATTCAATTTTGTTGTTTGAAATGCATCTTTGGGCAATTTAAATAACAAAATAAACATACTCAAATATAAAACCATTAATCATATGATGAAAGCAGTGACAGTAATGCAAGTATCTATTAATTAAATCTATGTAAATGCAAAATAAAATAAAATTTTCCTATCTGAGGAAAGATCAATAATGCATTGTCAAGGGGTGGTTATAAATAGGTATATATAGTACAGTCATAGTAGGCATGGTACAAGCATAGCACAGGCATAGTACAGGCATAGTTCAATAGGCTAAGGAAAATAATAAACTAGCTCAAATACCAACTGCAGTTGATTACTACAACCTTTTTGGTTTTTGTAATAAGCTCCATTCAAAATTACAATCAAATTTACATACAATTAGCAAAACAACAAATTCAATTTTATCAAAAAATACACTACAGCTTTTAATGTGAAATCTCATTGTACCAACTCAATGCTTAATCTAAACACATAAAATTAAAAAATAATTATTTTTTGAAAAAAAAGAAGGCTTTGTTATATTGGTGCAACTGGTTTTTGATTGCACACCTCCCCTACTACAGCATTATGCCTATTATGCTCGTACTATGCCTACAATGCTTGTATCATGCCTGTACTATGCCTTTACTATGCCTACTGTGCCCATACCATGCCTACGATGCCTGTACTATGCCTACTATCCCTGTACTTTGCCTACCATGCCTACTATGCATGTCCTATGCCTACTATTCCTGTACTATGTTTATTATGCCGTTACTACGCCTATACCATGGCTACTATGCTTGTACAATGTCTATACTATGCCTGCTATTCCCATACCAGCGTACCACATGTACCATGCCTACTATGCCTGTACTATGGCTATTATGCCTGTACTATACCTACTATGCCTACCATGTCTGTGCTATGGCAGTACTATACCTGTTTAGAACTACCACATTATCAAGCACTAATACCTTTACACTTGCATTGAAGTACAAAGGCTTGGGAAAAGCTGCAGCCCCCAGGACTTTTCTGACTCACCCCCACAGTTTCTAAAATCTTGTCCTAGTACATTTGCAAAAGAAGGTATTTTTGTGCCATGCTCTGTGCAGTTTTCTAGCTGAAACATTCTTTAGTTGAAGGTGACAAATAATAGTGCTTATAAAACTTGTTTTCTTTTCTTAGAAGTTAGAGTATCTTCTTTGTTATCTCTCTAAATAGTTAGGCAGTGGCTATTTTGCCGTCGACAGCAATTTACCCTCAGAGACTATTTTGCCATGAGTTATTTGTGATTGGTCAATCTTAATGATGTACTAAACATGTGACTTTTGGTCGTTTCTGATTGGTCAATTTAAAAAACCAATTAAAAAAATTTTGCACCCTCAGGTCTCTATTCCCCACCCTGTACACTCCCTTCCATTGTACACTGCCCCGTACATTTACATACCAGGCCTGCCCCTTCAGTGTACACTGCCTTTCTTGTAATGCCCTGCCAGCTGAGATTCGAACCTGCAACCATGGTATCTCAAGCCCAGCGCATATCCACTACACCACAGTGCCACTGGTGTAATAATAGCAAATACTGCTATATAAACACACGTGAATAATTACGGCAAAATAGATTCCAAGGGCAAATTGCCATCAACGGCGAAATAGCCACTGCCAAATAGTTATTATTATGTTGTGAACTCAAGTAGCAGAATTAGACCTATTTGCCCAATTTGAATAGATAAAAAAACTTGTACTTGAGGTTTGTGCATTGATAAATTTGCTGTTTAGTTTTTACATATCAGAACGAGTGAGCCACAATCTTATAATGTAAACAGTAGGTATAATCTCCAAATTGTGGTCGCACTCAAAGAACCTCATCAATCAAGCTCCGTTGCCCATTCTAACTCGGCAGTTGTAGCGAACGGACGTGTTTTTTTTGCACTGATCTGGCAATATGAGCCCAAAAAACAGAACAAATCGAAATGAATTGAGTTCAGGTTTTAACGACGAGGACAGACAACAACTTACTGAAATTAACCTAACAATTAAAAAACTAGTTGAAGAAGTCGAATACTTAAAAGAAGAAGTAGAAGAAAGCAAACTGAAGTATGAGGAAATCAAAACTGAAAATGAAAAACTAAAACAAATTGTCAACACAACGTTTTTTAAAGTAGACGAACTTGAACAATACGGTAGACGAGAGAATATTAGAATCCTTGGAGTTGCTGAAAGAAATGATGAAAGGGATGATGGTGAAGAAGTTGTAACAAATGTGGCCAAAGCCCTGAATGTTGAGCTCAACCCTGAGCTGGATATTCAGAGGGTACATCGACTTGGCAAAAAAAAGAAAGGTCCAAAAGCGAAACCACGGCCTGTGATTGTGCGCTTCGCTTCATACAAAAAACGAATGGAATTTATGTATAAAAAATCAAAATTGAAAGTTCATCCCAACTTCAATGGTGTTTATCTTACGGAAGATTTGACTTCCTTGCGAGCAAAAATGTTAAAATATGTAAAAGAAGTTGCTAAAAATAAATTTATTCTCTTTCATACCATCAACGGAAAAATACGTATGAAGCGGTCAGCACGGGAAGCAGGAACGATCACCAACAATGAAAGAGACACAGGTACGGGAAATTGGCTAACAATCGATTCACCTGACGACTTATTTAAATATGGAATGGACATAGATTTTGATAAACTTAATTATACCCCATTGAAATTTAATATTGAATGCTCAGCGAAATCTGACTTTAAATAATGTTTTTCGTATTCAAATTGCTTATCAAGATCGTTTTTTTTTCTGTTAAATTATGGCCTCTTATAAATTAAAAAATGACTGTGTTAATGATAACAATGGACCTGTACATCATTGCGCAATCTTTGACAACAACCATGAGTGCAATGCAGCTGCTGAAAAGCTTATCAGATTGCCTACTGATAAATCCCATGCTGACAACAAAAACGACGTGACCTTTTATGATGTTACTGATAATAGTAGTGGAAACTGTAAATTAAATCAAAATTACGCCTCTGTAACTAACAGTTGCAAAGCAGGTGTCAGTCAATGCAACAACAGTTTAGGTTACAGAAACTGTGTTGATTGCGATCAATTTTTTGTAAATAGCAATTACAAGAATTCTTCAAACTCGTTTTGCTGCAATCAAACACATGTCGATCAAAGCCCAGGTTTGCCACCAATTTTCGGTTGTGCTAGCACCATTGTTAACACCATTGAAACTGAAAATCCAAACGTATCAAATAATTTACCTGATGTAGATGCAGAGCTAGATTATAACGATTTATATTCTATGCCAAGTGATTACTATGACGATCATAACTCTATTAATAATTTGCTCTGCTCAAAAAATAAATCTAATCACTTGTTCATGATTCACTTTAATGTGAGAAGTTTACAAAAAAATATTGACAAATTATCGCACTACCTTACTGATTTTAACCGTAAACCTGATGTAGTTGCAGTATCTGAGACCAAACTTAAAGAAAATATGATTTACAGTAATATTGAACTAGATGGCTACCAATTTATTCACCGTAATAGTCATACGTCTGCTGGCGGTGTTGGAATTTATGTAAAAAGTTCTATTTCTTATAATTTAAAACCTACTATTAACATTGATTTGTCTTCGGTTGAAAATTTATGGATAGAAATAGAAATTAACAAAAAAAAACTAATTGTAGGCGTTGTTTACCGCCATCCTGTCCAAACAGTGGAGCAAATTGAGCTATTTTCCAGAGCATTGACGAACATCTTTCATGAACTTAATTCTAAAAAATCTGAATTCTACGTGTTAGGAGACTTCAACATTGACCTAATTAAAATAAAATCTAACAATCGCATCAAAACATATGCGGATGATTTAATAGGCAGCGCGGTAAAGTGTCTAATAAATCAACCAACAAGAGTGAGCAAAAATTCAAAGTCATTACTGGACCATATCTATTCCAACAACCTAAATAACCAGCTTATGCCAGGCATAGCAATTAGCGACATTTCTGATCACTATCCTGTTTTCGCTTTAATTCCTTGTGTAAAGCATTTCAAAAACAACGCTCGCCAAGTATGGAAACGAGATATGAAAAATTTTAAAGCTGAACACTTTATCGAAGACTTAAACCAAACTCTAAATGCATCTTTATCGTCATTTGACTCTACAATCCATAATCAATTCGAACAATTTATTAACTCTTTTACGAGTGTGATAAATAAACACGCCCCGCTTAAATTAGCTACCAGGAAAGAAAGGAAACTAAAGACTAAACCATGGTTATCCTCTAGTCTTCTCTGTTCAATTAAAACCAAACATAAGTTGTACAAATCGATTTGTAAAACATATGACGAAACAAAATACAAAAACTATAAAACGTATCGTAATGTTTTAAATCGAACGATTGAAAAAGCGAAACAAAAATACTATAATGAATTAATAATTGAGAACAAAAGTAATAGCGGTAAAATCTGGAAAATAGTGAATGAATTAGTAAACTTAAAACCTTCACAACAAGTTGACATTAACCAACTCAACACAAAAACAGGTGAGGTGATAACTAATCCTGCTACTATTTCTGAAAATCTCAATGCATACTTTGCCAACATAGGGAAAAAAATGGCTGAAACCATTCCCGAAGTTGACATGGATACGAATGCAACAGCGCCGACAGGCATAATCAATTCTTTTTTCTTAACTCCAACGTATCCAAACGAAATAAATAATATTATCGACTCGTTTAAAGATTCAAAAGCAACCAGGTATACAGACGCCGAAACTAAATTTATAAAAATTAGTAAATCAGTAATATCTCCTTTTCTTTGCAAATTGATAAACGATTGCTTTAGTAAAGGCGTCTACCCAAACTGCTTGAAAATTGCTGAAGTTATTCCAATTTTTAAAAAGGGTGATCGTAAGGAAGCTTCTAATTATCGTCCCATATCAATTTTATCACAATTTGATAAAATTTTAGAAAAATTAATTTACTCCCGCATCATTAATTTTATTGAAAAAAATGAACTGCTCTGTGAAAATCAGTTTGGCTTTCGGAAAAATTCTTCAACTATATTCGCAATCAACTCAATATATGACAAGTTTATAAACAATATTGATCAAAATTTATATACATGCTGTTTGTTTTTGGATTTATCAAAGGCTTTTGATACGGTTGATCATGACATTCTTTTAGATAAATTGTATCGTAACTTTGGAATTCGTGGTAAACCTCTGGATTTATTAACCAGCTACTTAAAAAATAGATATCAATATACTAATGTACGTAAATTTATGTCTTCATATACTAAAGTATCATGTGGGGTACCCCAGGGATCTTGCCTTGGGCCGCTACTTTTTTTGTTATACATTAATGACATTTCGTTGATTTCCAATTTTGACACCACATTATTTGCCGATGACACCTGCTTGATGATGGCTGATAACAATCTGAAAAACCTGGAACACAAAGTTCAAATAGAACTCAAAAAAGTTAACTCCTGGCTCTGTCAAAATAAGCTATCCCTAAATTTTTCAAAGACTAACTACATGTTAATAAACAAGCAACCCCTTAAAACTTGTCATTGTAATTTTAAAGTAGCTCTTAACGGTATTACTATTAATAGAGTGCATACTGTTAAATACCTTGGGTTATTCATTGACGACAATCTCAAATGGACGTCGCAAATAAATTATTTGTCTACGCAGCTTGCCAGATGCACAGGACTCTTTTACAGATTGCGCAATTTTGTTTCAAGAGAAACCCTTTGCATGCTATACTATAGTCTTGTATACAGCAGAATTCAATATGGAATTACTGCGTGGGCAACAGCAAATAAAACTTCACAAGAAATAATTCGAGTAAGGCTTAATAAAATTTTGAGAATAATATTGTTTCGAAACTTATATACGCCAACTTCACAAATGTATAAAGAACTTCAAGTATTAAAAGTAGAAGACATATATCAACTTGAGTTAGCTAAATTTATGTATCAACTCCATCATAGTCAATTACCTAAAAACTTTTACCATTCTTTTCATAAGTTAAATACTATTCATCAACATGAAACGAGATTAATTAATTCGACTACTTACTACCGCCCCCGAATAAATAAATTATTTAGCCAAAAACTATTTTCTCACAGAGGTTCAAAGCTGTGGGGTAACCTTGAATCCGAATTAAAGAGCATGCACTGGGTTTCTTTTAAAAAAGCGTATAAACTAAAGTTAATAAATGAATATTAACGCTTGCAAAAGCTTTTGATTGTGTAAAGAATATTTATGGTTATTGTTTGTTCCGTTTCCTTTTTTTTCTATTTTTATTTTTTTTTTATCATTTGATAAAAACTTGAACTCAACTCTTTTTTTTTTTACATAATGTACTCAAATTATAAGTGTCACTTAATACATCTCGCTTATATCTCAATCTGCTGAGATCAGGGAGTATCTCGACTCGATAACCGAAAGGTTCCTCGATGCTCCCTGGCTTTTGCTACTAGTGATTTTTTTTTTTGTGTGTATTATCAATCTGATTATTGTGTCGGTGCGCAAAGCAAATCAAATAAATTCTCTCTCTCTCTCTCTCTCTCTCTCCGTAGCAGACATCAAACTTTGCCCCTTGAACCAACAACATCACACTTTGTTTGCAAACGGAAAAAGCAATGCCAATAACAAATTGCTTTCAAAAGAAAAGTTCAAAAACAGCTGCATCAGTTTTAATGTGATCAGTATTCACTTGTTTTCCAGTGCTGAGGGCTCAGCCTATTCTTTTGCCACTCTGGAGATGCTTGCAGTTTCTTTTGTACTCATTACCCTAATCTGTACCAGTTTCCACCACCCACCTCAGTGGTTGACTACATCGGGTTGTGGAAACATTGGACAAAAATTCTACAGTTTGGCTATCTGCTACCAGCTCAAAAATCTAGCCCAAACAAGATCAGTTTCAAACGACACTACAGCAACAACAAAACGACTGGAAGGAGACACATGTGGTGTGCATTTACAATGTGTAGCGTGTCGCACCTCGCACTTCATCGAGCTGCCATGCCAAACATCTTTTTGTCTTTTTTTACATTTTTTTTTATTAGTTTGCTTTCAGTGGCTTAGCACCTTGCTTCCACTGATGTGTGTGATTCTAGTTGTTTACTGCAAGACCTGTGTTTGCTAATTTGCAACTTCGTGCGTCCCCAGTTTGACGCCCAGCTCGCGCACCTTTGCTGTTTTACCCTATGATTTTACTGTAATATTAACTGATGAAGTACATACCCTCAGGTTTGTACCCGCTCGGCTATCTCCGTTTAAAGTACATCGTGCTCCTATGGTTCACACGCCTGGCGATGTAACCTCACGCCAGGAATCTAGCCTGCATGGCTTTCCGGCAACCTAGCCGTGATATTGCAACAGGCATTGTTATTGTTATTGTATGGTCTAAAATCACACACATTTATTTTTATTTTTTTATTAGGGCTAGATTATGTTTATTTTTGTCTTCTATTGGTAGCTCGGTGATCGGCTTGCCTTTCCCGCCATTAAGTTGTTTATCCGTTATTTTTTGTTAATGTGACGTGTGCAGTGCCCTGTTTACATAGACGGGTGCAGCGACCTAATTCCTGGTGTCGCGTGCAGATTTTGTTACCGACCATGTGGTCGCAGATATTGTGCTCTTTTTCTTCGTCGATCGCCGTGGCGGACGGACGTGTTCTGGTTGTCTGTCATGTTTCTCGTACGTTGTTGATCGTCGTGGCAGAAGGACGTGATTTTTGATTATCTGCCACAGCTTGCGCGAATTGATGGAATAAAATATTGCTGTAGTGCTTTCTTCCTTATGACTGCCACAGTTCCCAGCAATTGGGATTCAGTCAGCACGTTATTGCTCGAAGGAACTTGTTTCCTACAAATGTATATGATAAAATATGTCATTTATTTTGCAAAACTGTTACTAGCGACAAGTAGCATTTGTTTACAAAGAACCTAGCAATTGAAAAAAAGCGTTATCTGCCTCCCCACCCCTCTTTTCCCAAATTCCGCAGTGGAGGCATACCAAATACCATAAAAATGAAATTCACAGCTTTCCTGCATGAAACTTGGCATGGAGTGAAGAAAAAACGGAAAACTCATTGCTATGTTTGACAAAACATTTCAACAGGATACCTCCACCTTTACATTACAGACAGAAAACGGAAGCAAACAGTCTACCATTTATTATGGGCCAATGTAATCAAATACAAGCAAACTACCAAACAGAGTATGAGCTCAAATGCAATAACGAATGAACTCTTGAAGCAAATATTCAAATTCACTTGTGCTAAAAAAAATTTATACCTCGCTGTTATGTTTTTAGGAAGAAGGCATTTTACAACTTAGTGTGGTCCAACTTTATTTTACAGCCGGTCATCAGAAGCTGAAAATTTCTTCTGTGGGTCGCCGTTTAAATTTTCGAACAGCCATATTATCTCCGGACATGTATGGAATATTTGGGACGCATGGCAACTCTATCGTAATCACGCTAATCACTGTAATTATTCGCGGGCCAAAATTAGCCCGTGAGCCTTCAGTTGGACCATGCTGACTTACCTCATAGCAACAAGGTCCAAAACCCTGTTTGCTCAGAAACAATGAAAGACCTTTTTGAAAAAGTCCAATTAGCCCCCAGCCGTAAAACCGAAAGTTTTATGGCTATGCTTTTGCATCTTTCATATTTGAAACACTATTAACTCTTTCGATCCCGCAACAGTAATATTACCGGCAAAATAAAATAAGAGTTTCCCTCAAATTTTTTCAAAATGAGTTACAAAATTTTTTTCAAAAAGTTTACTAAAAAAACAATTTCTGACTTTATTTCTCATCCGATTTTTATAAAATTTTCAAAAGATCACGCTTAATTCCTCACGCATCGGAAGATGTATAATTTGTGTCCTAATTCTTGGATTTTCATACCAAAAAAGGGTTTAAATTACCAAGAACTCAGTTGCAGACGACAAAAATTGCAAAATTTTCAGCAGACGCGTGCAAGAGCGAACTACCTTGAATTCAAATTGATAATTGATATAATTGATATATTGCAAAAATTAAAGTATTATTTTGGAATAACATTGCATAATGAAGGTTTGGAGTAATAAGTCACTGGAGATTGGTAGCTTGTGTGACAAACTGAGGAGTGGAAGACAAACTGAATGGGAGATGTGATCAATGATGTGAAGAAAGATGTCATAGATGATCCAAACAATTCAGTGAGGGGATTATCCAACGAGTTTGATATTCCAAAATAATACTTTAATTTTTGCAATATATCAATTATATACACGGGAAATGAGAAATTGTTGTAAATTAAAAATATTAAATATCTAGACAATGAATTTAGAAAAACACTCATCACACGATCTCAATAGATAGTAATGCAAATAACAGTGAAATTTATTTCTACATTAAGAATTTAAAATTGAAAAACTTGAACGGTAGCGACTTTTTGTGAAAAATAATGGAAAATATGTAAACTTTTTTGAAACGTAGTGACTTTTTCTGAAAAAATAATGGAAAATATATAAATTTTTTGAATCGTAGTGACTTTTTGTGAATAGATAATATAAAATACATAAAATTTTTGAATGGTACCAACTTTTTGGACACATTGTATATCTTATGTGGATTATTTGAAATTATTACATCACATTTACAGATTTTAATTCTTAAAAAGGTCTTTGCAAAAGTAAAAACATTTGAAATTGTAGATGTTTATTATTTATTAAGTCACTTGCAATAACAACAGTTTTTAGCTCTTTTTAGCAAACATACATCATGTGATAACCCCAACTTATTCCACATCTCAAATTTGTAGTATGATGTCAAAAAGTTTAGTGAAAAGTTATTTTCTAAGCTGTAAGAACAATATCTGTCAAGGTAAAGTTATTACTCTTAGATTAATGGCCACGAATTGTAAACCAGGAAGTTGTTAAATACACAAAATTGATGTAACCAGGATGTTATGCAACAATATGCTAGAGAAAATGACTGGAAAGATACCAATCTCTACTGCAAACAAATGAAAATCGGCAAACGAAAAGGAGATGAGAAGCAATAAAATGATTTAGGTGTGGATTGGAAACAGGTGGTTTTTGAAATTGTGTAGTGGCAATGTTAGTTTCATTTACTTCTACAAGTTTGCAGTTGGTACACCGAACCCATCACCTATTTGTAGTGGAGAACACACTTTTTGAAGGAAACTAGTCTTTCTCTAAACAAATCATTCATACTGAGCACTAAGCTGCAATCATTTAAAAATCTTTGACAGGGAAATTGAACCCAGATCTAATACGCTCTAACCACCATATTTGTTTGTTTGATAATTGGGAAAAGGTTGCAATCGTCATAAGTTTGACTTTTAGTTACATAAAATAACTTGTGAGGTAATCAAAAAATTGTTTTGTTTTGGTGATAGGTAGTGCGAAAGTTACAAATATGAGGCTTGATACATAAGCTTTTAAGAGTTTTGAGAAAAAATCAATTTACAGTTATGTACAGAGGTGAAAAATGTGATGAGGTGAGTGCTCAGTAAGAAAATTTGACATAAGTTTGAAAATGTTTTACACTGTAAGATAGGGTTTTTTGATTTAAATTGATATGCAACACAAAATATTAGATTCATTACATGGTGCAAAAAATACGTGATGGTTGAAAACATCAGACTACTCGTTTACCATTGAACTGAGTTGTGATAAATTAAGAAAACATTACATTGATCGCACAAAATGTACCTTAGTGGTCTTCATCTCAAATATTTCATGAAAAACTTCAGATAAAACTTTTTATTATTTAATTGTCTCAAGGTGTTCAAAATTTGGTGAAGATTTTAACAAGTGAATAATTTGTATCTAAAAAAGTTATAAGAAATGATAAAGTGCCCAACTACATGAACATTTTCAACCAAAGAATATAGGTAGATTTATAAAATTTTGATAGGAATTTAAGTGTGTTGGTGTGAGAAGTTGATGTAAATTAGGCGAAATTAAATTGCTTGTTGATCTTTGTTATACAATGAGGCATAGGAAGAGTAAATTCGATGAGAAAGTTAAACAATGATTGAATATAACATAGATATTTTGCATATCAATTACGTATAACAGTGTTAGAAATTTAAACTTGAAGTTTGGTGGATGTAATGAAAATAGCTTTGAAGTTGTATGTTGGTAAAGAAATTTAAATGGTTTGCACTTTTATCATAATCACAACAAAATAGTGTTTCAAATAGTTATTTTGATTGGAAAGAATAAACCGTACTGTGCAGATTTTTACCTAACCGGGTAATTTTTGAAGTGATTTGATGCAAATTTGTTAGTATGTGCAGAATGTATGTCTGTTGGCAGTAATTACTCTGAGTTTTTCTTGTCGGTAAATCATGAAAGCTTTATTTTGGAATGGAGTAAGTTCAATCTTGAATGGAAGTGAAGAGATTTTACAGCGATTAATGGCAAATATTTTGTTGAATAAATCAATATCAACATGATGAAATAAGTAAGAGCAAAACAATAAACCAAAAACGAATCAATCAGAACGAGGTTATATAATTTTGATAGGTTGAGAAATAAGAATTATTTACGCTTCAATGTAGAGCAATATCAGAAATTGTGCTTCTTGAAAATAAACGGTAAGTTTGAAAGGTTTGTTGTGTAAATGAATGAGTTTAGAAGTTATCAAATTGCGAGTTTGGTAAAAACTTGAATGAAATTTGAAAATAGTGGGTCATGATGTTTTATGTGAGTCAATACTTGGTAAAGTTCAGAAAATATTTTATACGTTTTGAGTTGTGAAAAGCATTGAAACAGTTGTGAGGAAAAATTATTTTAAGGATGAAAAGTGGCTTGTCAGAAAGTCAGTCAAGACTATCACGAGACCACATTCAAAACTTTTGTGTGTTGGTCACAGCGATCACTAATGAGAAAGACAACTGTAAGTTAATGTTGGATGCTACTATCAGAGTTTGTTCACTTTCAGCAGAGTTGATAAAGCTAGTAGGAAAACATTTAGCAGTTGTTTTTGTGAGCTCAGATTTTACATTTTGTAACTAATGGGTTATACCTAATACTGTAGCATTGAAGTTGTTTGATAATAGATAGTAAAGATTTTGTAATGAATCAACTTGGTCTAATCTGCAATTGCAAACGTGTGTAGCAGTGATTATGTATAACAAGTGTATAATGGATATGATGTAATGTAGTTTTGCGAGGATTTAGGTAAAAATTTTAATTTATCTATGCGGGAGAGAATATGTTGCGAGTTGAAAGTTGTGAATTATCAATAATGGTTTCAAATAGATCAAAACTCAGTGCAAGAGTTTAATTGTACGAAACAAAAGTCTTTAATCAGCTAAGACGACTTGTAACAATGTATTAGTATGTTTGATCAAGTGCTTACGAATTAACGGTTAAGTTGAAAATTTTGGTTAAAAGCAATGAGTTTTAGATTGGTGATAACACAGAGTTGGTTTTAAAGCTTTCTATTTGTGGTTTTTAGCAAACAATGAAAAGTTAAAGAATTGGATCAATAATTTCTATTTGCAGATGGAAAACACTGAGTTTGATAAGAATAAAGAGTAATTTTTGTGTTTTGTTTTACTGATGTCCTATAAATAATGTTGAAAATTGTGCTTATTTCTATGTAAGTGAGCAAAGTAGACTATGAAAACCCTGAATTTTGTGTTATTGTCCTTACAAAAATGTTAAAAGCTGTGCTTATTGTTATGTAGATGAGCTAAGGACGCTGCAAAACCCTGAATTTTATGTTAATGTCCTTCAAAAAATGGTAAAAGCTGTGCTTATTTCTATGTAAGTGAGCTAAGGAGGCTGTAAAACCATGAGTTTTATGGTAACGTCCTACAAAAAATGTCAAAAATTGTGTTTATTTCTATGTAAGTGAGCTAGGTAAACTGTGAAAACTACAAATTTTATGGTAACGTCCTACAAAAAATGTCAAAGTTGTGCTTATTTCTATGTAGATAAGTTAAGTAGGTTATGAAAGGTAGTAAAAATTTCGTGTAATAAGTTTAAAAGTTGCTAAATTTCGGAAAAATCTTAAAACAGTGTGATGATAGGATACAATTTAGGATCGTTTTATGAAAATGAATGTAAATTTGAGATGAATGTTTTATGATTTGCACACAATTAAAGACAAATCTTTTCGGTTTTACGATGTAAACAGTAGTGATTTAAGTGAGGTATGGTGTTTAAAAGAAAATGAAAACGCAATTTTATGGAGAGAGTCATGTGATCAGAAAATTATTGACAAAAAGATTGAAGAACGGAGGGTTGATAGTAAACCATTTTTGAATTTCTGCTTCGACTTGTGATTGGTTAAAGGTTTGCTGACGTGCTGTTGATGTTTCCGTTTGCATCAGCTTTTTGTTGATAGTAAGCTTAGCTGTTTTTTGAGAAATTTTATGTTGATGGCTTTAGAATTTTATACTTAAAACAGTGTTATAATTGTTTTCTAGCTGCATGAAAAGATATTGTAAATTAGATGTATGGTGAATGTTTACAAGTAAAAGTTTGAAGTAGTCTCCAAACACGATAAAAGTTCAATCTTCTTGGTTTAACAATAGTAGTGACGCTGAATTGAAACAAAATTCACTGTTCTGATCTTTTCAAAATGTTTCTACCGCTGTACTTCAACTACCTCACTGTCATATGTGAAGCAAATCTACATTTTACCCAAAAGTCTGGTCAAGCTACTGAACTTTTCTTCCAAGAAAGTGTGAAACTAACATAAAAATGTAACTACCTCACTGTCAAATGTGAAGTAAATCTACATTTTACCCAAAAGTCTGGTCAAGCTACTGAAATTTTAATCTAAAAGTAACGATAAAAGTTTGAAATTGTGTCAAATTTAATATTGTTTCTTCCACCAAACTCACAACGTCACTGTCTGTGATTTTTCTCCCACAAACCTGATGATAATCTAGAAAACTGTTGGCTATTTTCCTCTAAAACTAACGACTAGCTGTAATAAACATAAATGTTGAAAACCCTGAATTTTATGTTAATGTCCCACAAATAAGGTCAAAAGTTGTGCTTATTGCTATGTAGATGAGCTAAGGACACTGTAAAACCATGAATTTTATGGTAATGTCCTACAAAAATGTTAAAAGTTGTGCTTATTGCTATGTAGGGGAGCTAAGGACGCTGTAAAACCATGAATTTCATGTTAATGTCCCACGAATAATGCTAAAAGTTGTGTTTATTGGTATGTAGGGGAGCTAGGTAAACTGTGAATCCCTGAATTTTATGGTAATGCCCTACAAAAAATGTTAAAAGCTGTGCTTATTGTTATGTAGATGAGCTAAGGACGCTGCAAAACCCTGAATTTTATGTTAATGTCCTTCAAAAAATGTTAAAAGCTGTGTTTATTGGTATGTAGGGGAGCTAAGTAAACTGCGAAACCCTGAATTTTATGTTGATGTTCTACGAATAATGTCAAAAGTTGTGCTTATTTCTATGTAGGTGAGTTGAGGAAACTTTGAAAGGTAGTAAAACTTCGTGTTAATAAGTTTAAAAGTTGCTAAATTTTGGAAAAATCTTTAAACAGTGTGATGATAGGATACAATTTAGGTTTCTAGTGATATGAAAATGAATGTAAATTTGAGATGAATGTTTTATGATTTGCGCAATTAAAACTAAATCTTTTCGGTTTTACGATGTAAACAGTGGTGATTTAAGTGAGGCATAGTGTTTAAAAGAAATGAAAACGCAAGAGAGTGGAGAGAGCAATGATGAGAGCTATGTGTGGTCACAAAATTATTGACAAAAAGACTGAATCCATTACCTACATACTGAAATAGATGTAAATCAATTCCAACCAACTGCAGAAATATAACAAGGAAAATACCCCCAATGGAAGAGTAAAGAAACAACATTCTAGGGGATCAAATCGATCAGAGGTTTTATAAGCAATTTCACGAAGCGATCGATTACACGTGATTGACGCTTACGCTCGAAAAGAAGTTGTTATCAAAGGCTTTCAGTCACGATCTAAAGTTAGTATTTCCGCTTTACAATAGCTGTGTTTACAATAAGGCAAAAGATCGTTAACGAGTTGAAAAGCGAAATTAATTGGAGAACTTTTGAAGTGGGGGTATTCTGAAGTGAGGGTACAACAAATCAATTTCAAGTTGTCATGTATTTACAAGCTGCTATAAACATTTTTTTTCAAGTTGTATTGACATTTGTTTAAGTTGTTATTTACAAGTTGGTACACGTTGTTATTTGTTTACAAGTTGGTACACGTTGTCATTTGTTTACAAGTTGTTACACGTGTTTACAAGTTGTTACAATGTCCTTCAAGTTCATGTATCACCACGTTCGGAAATCACGTTCGGAAATGACGTAGGGCGCCACAACGCCACCGCAAAAACTGGGTTAAAAGTAATATTATATACTATTCACCTTATTAGCTGCAAGGCTACCAAACTGCCGTTTGAACTAGTTTATCTATTTCCACTTTTTCTTTAGACAAACAGTGCTTGAACTGACAGTAGGCATAGAGACATCGAAAACTGCTTGTTGTCGAGTTAGCTGTCGCAATTTTTAAGTTGTTTGTTTGGCAGCATGGCAGAATCAGATAATTATCTGATTTCTCTACCTATTTGTCAGTTAGTCTATTTGGTATTCCGAAGATGCACAGATTAGCTTTTTGATAGATTTGTTTAATTCTTTTAGGAATATAAGTTCCATTTCTTAACAGTTTTTGAAGTTTTGCAATCGTGGTCTTTAATCAAGTAATGTTTAGATTTTATTATTCATGGTAGATGTCAAATGATTGGAAATTCTGCCATGTTATGATTAATTGTTTCAAAATCATTGGCCACTATTCTCTTGTCTAATCTTAATTAATATACAGTGTGAACCTGCATTACCTTGTTATAATGTGCCTTTATCTCAAGAAAAAGAAGAAACACAACTGAGTTACTCTGCAAAGCTGAACCATTCGTGAATGAATAGCGCGTGTCGTTGGCGCACTGCATCTAACAAACCGCTTACAACAATTGTGCTGTCACTGTTCTATATCAACGCTATAGCCTAGAAGTACTGATCAGAAATTATCGAAACTTTGCCTAGATTTAAAAATTTGTTACTGTATTTTGAAGCAGCCCTCCCGAGAGTCGCGGCCTACTGAAAGAAATTGCCACTATAGAGCGTAACTGTAGCATATGAAACTGCTTCGACGTACCTAGCATCATCAGTGCACTTGATTTTGTCACTTTAGATCTTGCAAGTATGAAGTTCTACGCCAACTTGTGATTTATTTTTAAGCCCCTGGCCAATTGTCGGTCAACATCTGATTTAATTTTTTCCAACAGTAGAATTTGTCTAACTTGTCATTGTTTAATTTGTTTTTGTTTTTGTTTTGTTTTGTTTACCATATTTATTCTCCATTCACGCGAAAGCGGATTGTATCGCTATTATTTTGGACAGGACCTCTTTACTCGCTTGAAAGTTGCCATTTCCGAGGTGTCTGAGTCACCTGTCTTCCTCATGAAGCTAGGGGCGGACTGTTAAGTGCCTTGCTCGAGGACACAACAAGCGAAATTGCGGGCTTGTTCTCCACAACCTCCCCTAAATGCCGAGCGCCTAGCAAGGAAGCTGCGGATAATATTTTTCAGTCTTTTGGTATGACTCGACAAGGGGATTAAACCCCTGGCTACAGACTGCGAAGCGGACGTTCTGACCACTACGCCATCGCGTCGTCACACTTTTATCAGTCCTGTCTTTTGTGCACATTCCAGTTCGCCAAATTCGACAATTCGTCTCCTCTTTATATCCCCAAGAAACCTTTTGTTCGGTTTATACGTGATTTCCAGATTCGATTCATATGTTCAATCGGTATTTAGTTTTGTTGGTTACTGCAGCGTGGATGGATTCTCGCAATCTCGGTGGTTAGTCTAACACGCGTGAGACTCCAAACAAACAAAGGGGCATTGTGGGATAAATAGTCTACGCAGAAATCTCGCTACAGCAACACAAAGGACGAAAAGCAAAGCGCGTTGTATCTGCCCACTCAGAAATGGTAGAAAATGTTTAACTAAACTGGAATTGCGCTTTCTGCATTTCATTGGAGGATTATTTTCAGAGCAAAGTTACAAAAAATCAACTTCAAACAAAAGATCTAAGCACGTAAGCTCATCGCATAAAACAAAATACGAAATTACACCAAGAAATGTAAATGTGGCAAGGTTAGCAAAGGACCTCAATTTCCCAAGAACTACTCTGAATACCCTACGCAAAAAAATCTCGGAATTTAAGCAGGACGTAATGCCCAAAGAAAAAGAAAGCGTCAGCATGTACAGTAGGAGCCGCTTATTATGACCAATTTGGTCCGGAATTTCTCCATTTAAAATTCTCCGTTCAATGTGACCAAATTTCGAATAATATGACCAACATTTTCTCCATCTTTCTTGTTAAAGTACAGTGTTTTTTCCCGCCACGCACTTATAACTTCGCCTTTTCAACATATTGTTACACACTGTACTAAATTTTACCGTCACTTGTAGTGTTAAAGTACTGTACTTTGTTTTACTGCCAACATCACACTGTTACTTCTGGTAAACCATGAATTTGACGGTATTTGGACTTCTTGTGGCTTGCGGGGTCGATTCAGGAGCTGTTATGGCGGCTTCGGTTTTTATAACCATTCGGATATTATGACCAAAATGGTCTGGTCCCAAGGTGGTCATATTAAGCGGCGTCTACTGTATTTGATGATGTGGATGAGCCGTTAGTTAGTAGTTTCGCAGCGCAAGAGATGAAAAGATTCCCGTTAGCACTGAAATGCTACTCTACAATTTGCCACTACCTGTGGCTTGACAAAGGTTGAAAAGCTAGATATAAACCGGTGGAAATCGCCAGAAGTTGCATGCAAGAAATTACATGGCGAAGCAGCTTCTGTTGATGAAGCATGAGGTGACGATTGGCAGAAAAATTGCCTTCTTATTCTTTTGAGAGTTCAAATAAGAACAGATTTTTAACTCTGCTCTGGTACCATGGGGTCAATATGACCCAGGCTGATTTGATAGGCTAAATATTCCAAACTTTGAGATTATGGGCTTTCACATCGCTTTGTATTTTCTTTGCAGGTTCTTGTCAATTGTTTCTATTCATTCAATCTTAATTTCAATGTTGCCTTTTTTGTATATTTTACATTTTATTTGTTTGAGGTCATATTGACCCCATGAAAAAACTATTCATATCGTTGATTGTTCTTCACGCTAAGCGCAGATTGGTGACCCCGCAAACACCTCAGGTTGTGAAACAAATCATTTGTAGCTGTGGAATTCTACCGGAAGCACCTCTAGCTGTTCAAAATATCACCCAGCATTGTCCATCAGGGCGCAAGAGATGCTTCCTTTGTCCGAGATTGAAGGACAAAAAGTACAGACTCACCTGCAGTAGATGTCATAACACCACTTGCGAAAAACACAGCAAGATGGTCTGTAACCAGTGTCAGAAGTAAAATATTTGTGTATTGTGCACTCCACTGCACTTTTCAAGCAATATACACAGACTGATAACAAATTGAGTTTTTCTACTGGTGGCAAAATGTATTTTTAATAATGGGCTCATATTGACCCCAAGGTACTGCTAACGTGATTTTTTTCATGGTTACCAGAGCAGGGTAAATGCCAACAAAAGATGACTTTTTTACAAAGGTTTGCCTGATTGGACCCACGCTTTGAAGAACGAAACTTGCGTTGGTGGCAAACTGTCAAAAGAGAGATAAGTGCGCTAGTGACGGCCAATACGGCGGGAGAGAAGTTGCCCCTTCTCATCATTGGCAAGGCCGCAAAACCAAGATGCTTTCAAAATGTTAAACTTCTACTTCCGTACCAATTCAACTCGAAGGCCCGCTGGATGACAGCGACCATTTTCGAAACCTGGCATTGGAAACTTGACATAAAAATGAGGAACAGCAACAGAAAAATTGTACTTGTCGACAATTGTACAATTCATCATGTCCTAATAAGTGCTAGAATGGTGTTCTTGCCTCCTAACACTACCGCCAATCGATAGATGCTGGAGTAATTCGTTTGAAAGCACAATACAGAAAGAATTTAGCTGAAATGCGCCTTCTCGCTTTTGAGGAAAAGAAAGAATTTAAAGTCGATGTTTTCGAATCTATTAAGTTTTTCGATCAAACTTGTAACTCTGTATCTGACACGTCGATTCAAAGCTGTTTTACGAAAGTCCGTTTTCCTCCTTCAACATTAGAAGAAAACCTAGAAACCACCAGCGAGTCCGACAATAATGCAGAAAGATTTTGAGACAGATTGCAAATCGCCGGCTTAGTTTCAGATGACTTTAATTTCAACTAGTACTTGGACGGTGATGAAGATCTGATTACCCGCGAGACTGTTACAGAACGAAGCACAATAGACGATCTTTGAACGCGCGAACATCCTGCGGATGATCAAGACGACGAAAGACGCTGTACGCTGCACTAATCAACACACGCTGCACCAATCAACAGCCGCCTCAACGTGGTGGTGCGGTCCCCAAACCCGTTTGGGTTGGGTCGAAATGGCCGTTGGTCTTCCCGAGGGTCCCAGTTACCCCGGGCACTCCCCTTCATTTTTTCGCTATGCTGCCCCTGAACGACTGCAGAAGGGCAGCACACAGCTTCTTCAAAATCGGTCGCCTGTTTTCTCTTTTTCTTTTCTCCTGACCTTCTCTTGCCCTTCTTCGTCTCCTCATTCTGCTTCTCTTGATGAGCGGTAACGTTCATCCCAACCCTGGCCCCATCTTTCCTTGCTCTGTGTGCACTGGAAATGTGACCTGGCGGGGCAAGTCAGTGCAATGCTGCGCTTGCTCCAAATGGGTCCATCTAAGGTGCTCACAACTTTCCTTATTCCAATTCAGAGCTTTGGGCAGCTCTCACTCTTGGAGCTGTCCCCCCTGCCGAATCATTGTGACTCCCTCTTCGGACTCCTCCGACATGTATACCTCCACTGTGCAATCTAGCCCCGTCTCTGCTAACGCTGCTCTCTCGCCCCACCCTCGTCTCCAAACTTCTTATTCCCCATCTGCCCATTCTATATCTTCTCCCTCTGCCCCTCCTCCACCGTCCCTTACTCCTGGCTTTTCTTCTGCGCCTCCTGCTTCCACTCACCCCTGACTCTCTCAGGGTTCTTCAATGGAATGCTGGAGGCCTTCGAGCCAGGAGCACTGAACTACTCCACTTTCTTTCGTCCCATCCTGTCGACCTTATTTGCATTCAGGAATCCAATCTTAACTCATCTTCCTCTTTCCGGATTCTCTGCTCTGCGTTCTGATTGTACCCACTCACGGTCTGGCATTCTCTCTTCTGATACTATGCACGCTAGCGGCGGCGTTGTCATTTTTGTCAGGCAGGGCCTATCTTTCTCTGAACTTTCTACCTCCTCTCTTTCTTCGCTTGATCCCTACTCTGATTATGCAGGGGTCAACATCTTCGCGTTTCATTTTCTGTGTAATGCATAATTTGCGTTCTGTGTAAGTGCATTGTATTTAACAATAAATGTCACAAACTACGTTAACAGCAAATAAAAGCACTATGTATAGGAGTCGCTATAGTGTAGAGTCTTTACCTGTTTGCATAATTCGTCACTACTTTCCAATTCCCTTGAGGTGACAAATCAGACGAATTCTACTGAATAACATGATCTGACCTCAAAATTTAACTCCAGGGGTTTTAATATCCATCAATAATTATAATCACATTTACTCGCTGCTACCAACCATGAAGCTAACTTGATTTTATGCACAGAGAGCCACTGTTATAGAAACAGTTTGGTATGCAATTTGATTCGAAACCAACACAAAGACAAATATATTTTTATATAAAAATAAAAAAGCACCTAATAGCAACGTTACAGAATCGAAAATCGTACCGGTAAGCAAGCGGTTTACAAAGGCAGCTTAAAAACATGAAACGAATTAGCACCGACACTGGACACAAAAATAAAAGTTTTTACTGAAATCACTTCAGACTCGAGAATTTTTGGAGTGAAATGAAACAAGGCAAACTTTTGATAACGAAAGCAAGTTATTTTTAATACTTCTTAGCAAAAATAAAAACCGTTTGATGCAAAGATCACTTCAAGCAAAAATTTGCTTCAATGGCGGCTTTCCTCGAAACCGCTTTGCTTGTGCATGTCGAGCTTAAAATCAATCAGACCACGCTATCACTTCATGATTGAAGGTGTAGCAGTTCGTAGCCAAAGTGTTAGCACCACTCTAGAGGCTTCTGTTCGATTGTCGTATTCAATCGCAACTCGATGTCGGCGTTTCATTTTTTTCGTTAGTAATGCGTAAGCGGCATTGACGACAAAGATAGGTGAATCCAAAACTTATCGAAGCTGCACCGTTCAGTTGCTTGTGAGCGCTTAATCGCCTGTAGTTGGAATTCTTTTTTCCCTCCGGTGTTAACGTATGCACGATGCCGTCGTTGTACTTTGTGCTAACGTCACTTCCGCAAAGATAGCACGCAACTTCTTCCGGGAGCGGAATTCGGGGCAAGGTTGACTTAATCATGTCCTTCTCCAAGAAACTCTTCTGCATGAAATGCCATTCAGCCCTGTACTTCGGCAAGCAGTTCATGCAAAGAAATGTAATTGAGTCGTAAAGCACGGTAGAGCTGGACGCACCGGCACCGTCCAACACAGTTGGATAATAAGGCACACCAGCACGCATTTGCTCGTAAGAAGGTTTGCAATGAATGGGAATAACCGAACATGCCGTGTTGCCCAATTTTCCACAAGAATAACAAACGAATGAGGCTGCCGTTTGCTTCGAGTTTTGATTATCTTTAACAGGACTGGAGTTAATTTCTAAGTCACAGGCATTGCTTTCGAGTCGTGAAAGAGAAGCAGGTGAGCTGCTTTTCATTTTCTTACGAGGTTGCTCTGCGACTTCATCATCAGATTCACTACAATCCCTTTCTCCACAGTTTTCTTTCGAATGTTCATTTAAAATCTCCTCGAGTTCAATCTAAAAGTTTGTGAAACAAAATTGAAAGCAAGAATATTATTTAGCAAGGAGCGTAAAAACATCCATTTTAACTTGTGAACCTGAAACGTGTCAGCAGCACAAACTTTTTTTCTGGGGGGAGGGGCAATGCACATGCTAGGGTCATTACCACACGCCAAGCGCATACAATGGAAATACTTCGTGTAGGAGACTGTTTGGTCCCTATTTAATCCGCTATCGGCGTCTTTGCTTCTACCTATCGGCTTCTAACTGCCACAAATTCAAGAATTGATTTCGAACGAGTTTGACCTACCTAAAAAAACTTCTCAAAAGTAAAAAACAAGGTGTAGTTAGAATTATTGGACGTCAAACTTCCAAACTAAACCAACACTTTTACAACTACGACGGGTAGATCATCATCGTTAACTACTTCAACACTGTCATTGGAAGCTATAGAAGGGCAGCAATGTGGCGATCTTTTCTGTCTGTCAATTTTTCCTGGGGCGAATTGCATCTCGAGCGCAAAAATTTTCGTGGGAGTTTAAACTCTTTCAGTACCTTTTGTGCAGCACCATGTTGAAATAATGTAGCAGCTCAACTATTCGCAATCACTACCGAGGTAGTTTTTATTAAGCAATTATGATTAACTCGACAGCCCCGAGTGCGACCTGTACGTCGCAAGCCTTCTTTGCTTATATACCGAGTGCACGCTCCACGTCGCGCTTAGAGTGCGTCATAAAAACATGTTGCAATCGCTTTTTTTATCCGACCAATGAGGTTGACTTATATATATTATGGGATACCGACGTCATTCAAAGGTGTCTGCACCCATATTCAATGCTTAAGTGTATTTTTTCTGTGTAAAATTGACAATGAAACGATCATTCTCTCAACCCTCAACTTCTGGTGAATCTGGTAAGAGGTCACGCCTATTTTCTTTACAACAGGCTTTAGATCTTGTGTATGATTCGGACGAAGATGAGCAGGATTTAGCTGATATTTACCCTGAAAGTGATCTAGAGTCAGTAGATTCTGATGTCAACTCTGAATCAAGCAATGAAGATGAAGGGCTTGATGTAGATCTAGATCTAGATCTAAGTAGTCCTGCACCTAGACCTAGCACGGCCCAAGTTGGGGGTGGCACTGGTAGGAATAGATCTAGGCCTACAGCTGGTGGTGATGCAGATAATTTGTCAACAGGATGGACAAGAGCATTTGGACCTCTCTGTAATGTTTTTGTACTCATTGGTGTGATGTACGTTGTATATTTTTGTTATGAATGGCCTTTATATGTGGGGGGTTGAAAATTCTAAAATTTTGCTCAGGAGCTCAGGTGCAGGGTATTTTTAGGCCCAGGAGGTCAGGGTTCAAAGGGTTAAGTTTAAAAAGAGCTGTCGCTTTTCCATCAACTCTGACCAGCACTGCACATCCGGTTAGCAGTGGAGATCAGAATGTTTTATTTCAGACTACGTGCATTGTCGGTAACCGGCGAGATTAACCGAGAGTCAACTATTAAACCGAATGTTCGTGGGCTCCACCAATCAACAGCCGCCTCAACGTCGTGGTGCGGTCCCCGACCTCGTTTGGGTTGGGTCGAAATGGCTGTCGGCCTTTGCGAAGGTCCCAGCTACCCTGGGCACTCCCCTCACACAAACCATTTTTTCGCCGTGCTGCCTCCTGAACGACCGCAGAAGGGCAGCATGCAGCTTCTTTAAAATCAATCCCTTGTCTTCTCTCTTCTCCTGCCTTTCTCTTGCCAGCCTTCGTCTCCTCATTCTTCTCCTTCTGATGAGTGGCAACGTTCATCCTAATCGTGGCCCCGTCTTTCCCTGTTCAGTGTGCGCTGGAATGTGACCTGGCGGGGTAGGTCATTGCAATGCTGCACCTGCTCCAAATGGGTCCATTTAATGTACTCACTACTCTCCTCTAAATTCAGAACTCTTGGCAGTTATCACTCCTGGAGCTGTCCCCCCGCTGCGTCCCTGCTTCTTCTGGAGATCCCACACCTTCCAATACTGTGACTTCCTCCTCGGACTCCTCCAGCTGCTATACCTCCACTGTTTAATCTGGCCCCCACTGCTAATGCAGCACTCCCACTCCACCCTCACCTTAAAACCTCTTATCCCCCTTCCGCCCACTTTCTGTCTTCTCCCTCTCCACCCTTACCACCGCCTTATGCTCCTGGTTGGCTCTCTACACCTCCTGCTTCCTCTTCTCTCCCAGACTACGTCAGGGTTCTTCAATGGAATGATGGGGGCCTTCGAGCCAGGAGCACTTAGCTTCTACACTTTCTTTCGTCCCATTTCACTGACCTTATTTGTATCCAGGAATCTAACCTTAATTCATCTTCTTCTTTCCGGATCGCTGGGTTCTCTGCTCTGCGATCTGATCGCACCTACTCCTAGTCTGGCATTCCCTTTCCTGATTCCACGCACGCCAGCGGCGGCGTCATCATTTTCGTCAGGCAGGGCTTATCCTTCTCAGAACTTTCTACCTCCTCTCTGTCTTCGCTTGGCCCCTACTCTGATTATATAGGGGCCAACATCTCTCTAAACAAATCCTCCTCGCTCTTATTCCTTAATGTTTATGCCTTCCCTATTCGCTCTTCTATAACAGATAGCAGAACCGACTCCTTTTCTCCCTCCATTCTTCCTTACCTCCTCAAGAAATCTCTTTATTCTGGGGGACTTCAATAGCCATCTGCCCCTCTGAGACCTAAAAGGTACTTCCGACCCCGTGGGGAGGGGTCATTGGGACATCTCTTCTGACCTCCCCCCCCCAATGACCCTGACATACCTACTCTTTTCCATCACTACTCTGGCAGTTGCTCCTCCCTGACATCTCGTTTGCTCCCTCCTCTTTCGCCATCTCTTGCTCCTGAGACGTGCTTTAGGACCTCGGTTCTGATCACATGCCAATTCTACTAACCGTCCCTCTTTCTCCGGGCTTTCGCCCCAACGAACGTCCCCCTCCCTTCAATTTTCAAAAAGCTCGCTGGTATGACTTTGCCTTTTACTTTGACTCTCACTGTCCTTCTATAGAGAAATACTCGTCTCTTTCTCTTTCCTTTGCTGCTGCTCTTTACTTCTCTTGACACTGAATGCGGCCGAATCTTCCATTCCTTTCGGCCGCATCAAACGCCCTCCTAAAGCCTGGTGGTCCGCGGAAGTGGAAGAAGCGGTAAGTGAAAGACGCAAGGCTTTTGCTGAGCTCACAGAAGTGATGAAGATCGTCAGGCTTACATTTCCGCTACCCGACGTGCTTTGTCTGTCATCGCCAAGGCCAAGGCTGAGGCATGGCAGACAACTTGCTCTTCTCTCTCGCCCAAATCCAACCCTAAATCTGTGTATTCTCTCCTTCGTTCTGTCGCTGGCTCATCTTCCTCATTTTCCTCCTCTCATAACTTCCTCAACTGTTCCTCTCCCAGGAAGTCGGCTTTGGTCTTCGCCAATTACCTGAGATGCCACTTTTCTGTTTCTCAGCCAAAGGCCCTGCGTAGCAGAGCCAGGGGCTACCTTTTCGAGCTCCGCCGAGCCACGTGCTCTGTGGAGTATCACTCGTCCTTTTGCTCTCCCTTCTCTCCCGCTGACTTTCTTGCGGCTGCTTCCAACCTCTGCTCGTCAACTGCCACTGGCCCAGACAAAGTTGCCTATTCCATGCTAAAACACCTTCCTTGCTCTGGCATGGATTTTCTTCTTCACATCTTCAATCTCTCCTGGTCTTTGCATTCCTTTCCTTCCATCTGGAAGACATCTTCCATTAGTCCCACTCATAAGATAAGAAAGCCTCACGACCCTTCTGCTTCCTTTCGGCCTATCTCTCTCACCTCCTGCGTATCAAAGCTTTTTGAACGCATCATTTCATCGCGTCTACTTTTCTTTCTGGAGTCTAACTCTATTTTCTCTGCCAGCCAGGCTGGTTTGCACCCTAGACGGTCTACTCTTGATCAAATTCTGTTCCTTTCTCAGTCTATTTCGAATGGGCTTTACAAGCCAAGGGCGGGCTCTCGGACGATTTTCGCTACTTTTGGTTTTTCGAAAGTTTCGACTCTGTCTGGCACCCGGCCCTTTTCCATAGACTCATTTCGGCTGGCCTCCCTCCTTGCTTTGCTCGTTGGACTCAATCTTTCCTTTCTGGAAGGTACATTTGTGTGGTTTATCAAAATCACACAAGTCGTTCCTTTCGAGTCCGTAGAGGTGTTCTGCAAGGATCTTTTCTTGGCCCTGTACTTTTCTCAATCTTTATCAATGATCTTCCGGCTTCTCTGTCTTCTTCCTTCAGCTGTTCTCTTTATGCTGACGGTCTGGCCATTTGGTCCTCCTCCCCCTTGGTCCCCACAGCGATGGAGGCCACACAAGGAGCTCTGTTTCGATTGGAGCGCTGGTCTGAGTACTGGTGTTTTCCTCTCAATCCGAGAAAATGCGAAGCCTTCTTCTCAGTGGATCCCCACCAGGCTAACCTCCAGCCCAATCTGCTCTTATTCAACTCCCGTTTCCGTTCCAATCCCACTCCAACTTTTCTTGGGGTCATATTCGACCGCACTCTTTCCTTTTCTAAGCATGTATCTTCGCTGAAGGCCAAATCATTCCCTCGTCTCAAGGTCTTACGCTGTATCTCTGCTTCATCATGGGGCCCCTCTAAGGAGGCCCTCTGTTCTGTATAAAGCTTTTTTTCGGTCTCTTCTCACTTACGCTTCACCCGGATGGTTTCCTTTCCTAAGCGCTACCAATTTCACCAAATTGGAACGCCTCCACCGAGCGGCTGGTCTCGCCATCTCCGGCTGCCTCTCGTCTTTACATATCCAACTTCTCCTCTCTGAGCCTTCTTTACCTCCACTACGAGCCACCTTGACTCATTTAGCTCTGTCATCTTATGAGCGGGCTCTTCGTCTCCCAACCTCCTTTTCCTTTCCACCTTCCCCACGAGTCACCCTGACTTATTTCGCTCTGTCATCTCATGAGCGGGCTATTCGTCTCCCAACCTCCCTTACCAGTTCAGGTTTGGCCAGACTTGGATTGAAACCAAGACTCTGCAGATCCTCCTAGAGAGCTTTTGCGTCTACTCACCCGCTCATGCTTCCTTCTACTTCTCATAGGGAGGTTCTCCTTGGTTACCCACCTCCATTTCCTTGAAACCTGCCTTCCTTCACTGTGGAGCCCACCCTTTCCTCTCCATTCTCCCGCTCTGATTCTCCCCTCTCTCGCCAAGGCGCGGCTCTCGCTCACCTTGACTCTCTCCAACCTTACGATCTGGCGCTTTGTTCCTTTTTCTCTAGGCAAAGGCGGCTTTGCGTACTTGCCAACTGCTCTCTCTGTGGCCACTCTTTCCTATTCAGCAGGCCCAGTATGCTCAAATTTTTCCGCTGAAACCTGCGCCATTCTGCAAGCTCTTTACGGGTTTCGGCAGCACCAACAAGTCTGCCGTTTCTCTTCTCTTCTTCTCGTATCTAACACTCGCCACCCTGTCCTCTCCTCCACCATTCCTTTTACCTCAATCTGTCTGGTAGATCTGGCAGGAACTGTCTTCTCTCTCCTCCTGTTCTATCAGGCTACAATGAGTCCCCTGACACTCGTTTCTCCCGGGAAACGACGCAGCTCATGAGTTGGCCAGATGGGGTGCGCTACTCGTGCCCTCAGCAATCCCTTGTAGTCCCTCTCTTATCTCTCATATCCACGCTTGTTTTCTCGGACTGGAGGGGTACTGTCTCATTGAAATTCTTCAACACACAGATTCCCCCGATTTCCACCGAGGAACTTGTGCTCCCTCGTCACGCTCGCTGTGTTCTCTCTCGTCTTCGCTGCAACGGACACAGCCGACCGTTAAGCTCTTGAGGACACTCGTACCGGGATCCCACTCATCTCATTCTGCACTGTCCAGCTACAGACTCTTTGCATGCTGGCATTTTGCCAATTCTCTGTCTCTCTACGTCTCTAGTCCCGGCCCTGGAGAGTTGCCCGGCTTATGGCGCTCCATGGTCTTCTGCTATGACCCCAATCCCTCGGAAGAAGCCGGGTAACAACAACAACAATGTACGTGGGTTGAGCGCTCAGAGCGTTACCTTGTATGCGGCGTGTCCGAGCGACATTATCATCTGCTTCAAAGTTTGGGCTTCAGACTGAAGCCTGCGCCGAGCGCAATGACATTTATTACCTTCATTACTGACACCAAGACGATATGGTAGAGGTCTCCCGAATTCACGACGTATGTTGAGTTTCGTGAATTAAATAAGCATTTATTAATGACAACTGACTGGTCCACGGGTTAGAATTGTGAAACTGCTCACCCTGCATGTTGTAAAAGGTAGACTCTTGGAGACCCACCAATGGCAGTCCGCCTAGTTGGCGGTGGGACTACTGTTAGTAATTTGCATTTATGACTGGTTTGAAATGAGCGGTCGCTTTTTTCCCAACCTTGATTACGTTAGTGGCATGGACCTGGAAAATCGCTTCATGCCGTGCCTCCATCGGAGGAAGAGAAGGGTAACCACAACAACAACAGCAAATGGCTGGTTTATTTGCTATTTAAGCTTACTTGCGAAACAGGCTGGCGAATCTCGCATCCACTAGGTCGTTTCAACCAGTACAGTCTCTTGTTAATAGGCATTCGTGCTCGCTCAAACGACTTCCATTGCTGGAAAAGCAAAGCACTGCACAGCGAGCAAGATACAACAGACCAATCCTCTCTCATCGGCTCGGCTCCTGGAGCAGGATCATGGTATTCCAAAAACGGAAAAAATGGAGCATCAACATTAGACCGAGAATTTCGGGAATAAAGCTTTACCGTGTTTTCTTTTCGAGCAACGTTTCCACAAACAAAACACAGAACCATCGAATTGGGAAACAAATTAGATTGATTAAAAGTGTTCCTTAAAAATCTAAACAATGAAGCATGTTTATAGGTTTGTTCATTAATTTTGAGCACAACCAAACTATGATCAATAATTTAACAAGACCTAATCTAACTGGCTACCACAGAAAAGACTGGAGTCCTTCCCATTAATGCAGAGTCGTCCAGCTTCTAGGGCTATGCATCCCGACTCCAGGAAAAAACGACGATCAACACCTAAACCGAATGTAAACCTTGAAAGAAGTAACGTCACTTCCAAAGCTTTGATTGCGTACAGCTTCATTAAACCATAGCTGTTACTAATAATAAGGTTCTTAGAAGCGAAACTACCTTCTGTTTTGATTCAACCATACGGAGGACTGGGAGAAGTCAGAATTCAATTTTGAATCATTCTTGGAGGACCATTCTTTCAAACTTTCGTTATCACCTAAACAAAGTTACATTACCACTCATGGAAAATACAACAGAAAAACCCAGCACAATATGCATCACTTTCGAAATATACTAATTTTTGTGATAAAAAGCAGTTTACACATGATTAGTTTATATCACAAATTGCGAGAATTGCCGTTACCTTTCCATTCGCCCGCATCTATGCTGCAAGGATGTTTCAAATCAACTCACTTTGTCAGGCTGTCACTATGTATTAACTGCTTGGTCGCAATGATAGCTTTGTGTTACAGCATAGGTATTTGTGTTAACAGTATAGGAGTTTTGGAATGCATCGAAGCCTATCCTTTATATTTGTTTTACTGGCTTAAAGTGTTATACATATGTTTAGCAGAATAGTTACGTTACATGGAACCTAGGAAATAAAGTGATTTCTGTCAAAGGTTGTGTGCTACAACAATCTATCAAACAAAAAAAATCTTGGGCCATCACATACCTTGACCAAAGGATTTATGTGTCGATACTAACGATACCAATGCGGTTCAAACATTCAAGTATTGGTGGTAAATAGTTCGTGATTAAACGAACTTAAATAAACTGCGTCGAGAAGGTGCTGCTGAACTGAACAAGACCCGAGTTATTGGAAGATTCTTGTCGTTAGATAAATATTCACACGTTCAAGAAGTGGCAGAATGTACTGGTATCGTTAAACGACTGGAAGAATTTTAAGTGAAAAAGATCAATATTGATGCTAGGCACCTTCTCGTCAGTACAAAGTAAGGGAGAGGCGAATCTTTAAAGTTAAAAGCTCATGGCAAAAGATGGTCAATTTCGGGATGCTAATTTCCTTAAATATAGAAGCGAGCTCATGCGCGACTCTTTTATGGACCTCGTTTTTCGATAATTCGACGGCTCCTAGAGCGAGATGAAATAAATCTTCAGCAAGCCGTAGAAGTTGCCCACAGTTTAGGACGCTTTTAACTCTATCAGTAGCTATGGGCCATCGTGATAAACAACTGTCAGCAGCAACAAAAAGTCTTGATAAAAAAAGAAAGAAAACCCTGCAAGTTTCTCTTTAGCTTTGCGTTAAGTCACAGAACAAAAACCAAAATTCATGTGCTTCTACTACGGTAATTCCGTACACATTCGTGAGGTTTGTCTCGCACAACATTTATTTTGCCATTTGGGGGCAAACGGTAACATTTCACAAAGGTGTGTTGCAAAAAGACTCGTTCGTGAGCATCTGCTGCTGGTGCTTTAGATGAAGATAACGATAATTTAGCAGTTGAAAGTCGGCTGATCTTGTTTCAGCAGGAGCTCCTAGTTGTTTCAACACAGCGGTTGTAAATGGTTTGAACGACAGTGCATCTGTAAAAGGCCTGCTCGACTCAGTAGCATATGAATATTTTATGAAGGTTTGGAGGAACTCTTAAATTTTGATGCAAAACTTTCTACGATTGATGTAACGTTAGCTTCCACAGATTTGAAATTACTAAACTATTGGTAATGTCACTTCCTCAATCCAGCTTTTTAGGTGAAAAGGTAATCTTGTTTTTGAATGGAAAATGTTTGCGTTTATATCATTCTTGGGCACAATTTTTAGAAGACACAAGAAACTGTGATTTTCAATTTTGCAGGAGCGAAAAAATCTTGGCAGTTGCAAGTGAAGCAACAATGTTCCCAGCAACAGCGGCAGCTTCAACAAAATCGCTCCAATTAACTTTATGCAGTCGAGCTACAGGCTTGTAACCCCAAGCAGTAGGTCATACTGCAAGATACCGCATTTCTTAAAAGTGGAGTTAAAACACGCTTGAGAAAGATATGAGTGAGCCGCCTTGCTCATATTGGAGAGTTCAAGTTTGAGTAGTGTGTCACAGTCACAAAAGACCCTTGCTGTTGATTACTCGCACACTGTTAACGCTCTAATATGCTCGATGCATACCCTTTTACAAAAATTACATTGGTGAATTTAATGTCAAGATGATGTGTAGAGTTAGTTGTAGGGAAGACTTTCTACTGGTTTTGAAGCTATGGGACAGCTATATCAGTTTAAAAGACTCCCTTATGGACTTGCTGGTCTTATCACTTGCGCAGTTTCAGTGGTTCAAATGGTTATCCACGGTTTCATTTAGCGCCACAAGTTAACAAGAGTGTGTGCACACTATGACTATACTACGGTGAAACTGCACCTACAACAACACTGTACACAGGATGATGACAACGTGATAGCATTACTAGATGTTGCAAAAAGGTGGCATGGCGTTTAATAAAAGCAACTCAAAAATTGGAATGCACTCTATTTAATTGCTTCACTAACACATTTCTATTGGTGGAGTCTAGCCAGATTCGGTACGTTTGCGACCTCTAGTAGGAATACTGCCTCTAGCAAATCGCAGGTAAATTAAAGAGTTGTTGAAATGTCGCCTATTACTAACGGAGGATTGAGTGCGTTTAAAAAAAAAAGCGAGGCCTCTTATGAAAGCTACTCTTTTTCCTTTGGACAACCGAGATTTATTTGCATTTGAAACCTTGAAACAAGAACTAGCTACATCCAGTTTGAGATGTACACGTCAAATCGTTCCATCTGAAATCGAAACAAATGCATCAACCGCAATATTGTAGCAACCCAGCAATATTACAAAAAAATAAGCGCCCCGTGGCATTTATAAATATAAGGGTTGATGGGAGAGTCACTTCTAAAGAACCGAGATCAAACCCTTGATTGAGATGTTAACCTCAAGGAATGACAGTTCATCGAACACCGTGGCATTAATGTCACGTAATTCAAATCAAATAATCTCGAATATCCTGTAATGAAAACAAAACAGCGATTTTTGATGCTGTACGCAGGTAAGTGCACTTTTTGAAAAGACGAGCATTCACATAGGTGACTGATCAGCGGTCGGACTCTTACATGTTTGATAAAGCAGTCATGGTAAGATTAAAACTAGAGTCTCGGCGTTTGGAGCTAAGTCAGTATTATTACGAAACTCGTCACAAATCAGGAAAAGAGAACGCAGCACTAGATGCATTTTAAGAATTAGTGCTGCAACTACATCGCCCAGAAATCACTTAGTGACACTACAAACTTCTCGGCAGCATCCAGGTTGTATACGACTTCACCATTTTGTTGGACAAAAAACCTACCTCGCAATTCGTGAACAGTGTGGGACGTATGCCGAAACGAAATTATGCTTTTATCACTCAGCTTCTAAAAACATTTGATCGAAGCGATTTGTCCGAGGGAAAGACTAGCAATGGTTTTTAAACGTCCAGTGAACAGTTGAAGAACCAACCTGTCGGTCGTTACCGACAAATAATTGCTACCCTTATGTACTTCCTTGAGCTAAAATTGACTCTGAAATAGTGATTAATTGCTTGTCTTTATTATTTTTCCTGTTCGGGTTCTCATGTTATATGCACAGCGACATGCCTGAGCAAGCACGTTAAATACTTATTATCTCGGGAAACTGCCACAAGCTATTTGTATTCGCATCATCCTCAAAATAATGAGCAGTGTGAACGAGCCATCCAGATAACATGGAGAACACCAAAACTGTTGCTGCGGTTAGAAATTCTTTTCAAAAAATATCGGAAGTGGTTCTACCTAAAGCATTGCATTCCATTCAAATCACTGGTATGTACTCTTCATGAGCGACTCTTGTCCTTTCCTATAAAGGCGACGTAAGGAGCATTGTGACCGAAATGTTTGCTAAACCACGGTAAAGTGCAATTTAGACTAATACGAAGCAAAACAAACTCATTTGCGATCCAGTTGGTTTGCAATATGCTAATTAGACGTATGCTCAGGTTGGCGACACTGATGGGCGAGCATCTGCAGTTTCAACTTCTAATTTGGCCCTTTAACCGTCTACCAATAATCACTCTATTTAATCCTTTCACCGTTTACCTTTAACTACTACCAATATTGCATCATCTGTTAAGTCCGGGACTAAACAATTGATGTAATATATCCTTTATCACCTCAGAGAGATCATGATGCCATTTAAAGGAACAGTATTATAAACTTAAAATCCAATCAAAGTCTTGATACTACTGCAATTGATGGATCTATTGTAAATAACACAAATGACAATGTAAACCAAAACTTACAAGAAGACTATAATGTTTTACGACACTCGTCACAATAGCGCTGGTCACTGGTTCGACATGATAACGACACAACTTCATTCATGATGATGAGTTTTTTAATTTCTTTTCGGGGGAGTAGATGGTGAGAATGCTATTATACCTTTTAATTGGCACGTGCTAACCACCTTTTGCATCTATCTCTCAAGGATGTTTCCAACTACCTCGCGAAGTCAGGCTGTCACCGCACATTAACTGCTTCGTCGCAATGATAGCTATGAGTTAACAGTATACGTATGTGTGCTTACAGAATAAGTACAGTACTATATTTTGAATTGCATGTAGCCCCGTCCTATGTGTTTGTTTTACAGGTGTAAAGTGTTATAAATATGATCAAAAGATTCGAATTTTGATAAAGGCTAGAAATAAAGTGATTTCTCTCAAAGGTTGTGGGTTGCAACATAAATATAGTTCAAGCATTAAAGCAATAATTAAGAAACACTACATTACATAACAGTAGCAAACATGTTCTAACTAAAAGTGATTGATTATGACAATTGAAATACTGGTTACAAGGTAATTACCACTTTCAAAAATCGTTTTGAAGTGTCTTGTGTCACTGCAACAATCTAAATTGTAATTTCAAGTGCTTTTCATAACAAAAACACTTTTAGATTTACTAAATGCACTCACAGCAGTAAACTAATAACCGCTGCACATATCTGTCGAAAAAGGCATTAGAAAAAACCTAAAAAACTTGTCAGTCAATAAATGTAAAAAACATAGCTAAATTTAAACAACTACAGCTAACTCCTACTGCATATCAGCTCAAGTTACAAGCAGAAATAGCAGCTCTACCATACTGCAAACCAAAAAAAAATAGCACACTTACTGTATTTGTCAGGTTGATGTTCATTGGAAGTAGACATCATGACAGTACTTTATATAGAAAAATGTCACTGGAAATAAATATTCAAACAGACTGACATCTAAAACATTTATGAACATTTTTATTCAAAACCATAACATACTTTTTAAAATGCAAGTTCTAGTCAGAAAAGTCTACATGTGCTAAACAAGTGAAATGCTAACCTAACCTAACATAGTTGGGAACATAGAAAATGAACTTTCAGCCCTAAAACTTTGACCTCTAAAGGCCAACTAAATAAATGAGTTACACCTTGCAAAAATGTGTAGGAATAGACCTAGGTATTGCTATTGCATTGCTGTAAAAGTAACAAAGTTAACATATTCGGTTATTTATTTGCGCAATAAAAATTCAAGCCGAGCTAAATGAGATATACAGTTTGTCACACCCGTGCTAGAATAGTGAAAGTGTTCACACAGCATGTCATAAGGGGCAAGTTTTGGGCATGTCATAAGGGCAGTAACGTTTCAACCTAGAGGTTGGGGACTCTTTATGTCTTAAAAAATAAGATTGGAAATAGGCAAGGATATTCTTTTTGTAAATAAAAAAAATGCTCTCAACATTTACCTTATGAAAAGTTTAATCAAATAATTGGTCCCCAGTCCCAGGCAGCTCTTAAATGGGCAAAGAGATGTTGGAAAGATAGAAGTGCATGCATCCTGTTTGTAGGAAGTAAGATAGAGAGAACAAAAAGTTTGAATTGTTAGTGTTAAAGATAGAAGATATAAGTGAAGGTGGCCTGGAAATACTGATGAAACAGGAAGTGGTGAAATTCTAGCGAAAAAACTGTGTAAGAGGATCATAGAAGACTGAAGAAAAGATAATAAAATGATGATAATGGTGCTAGTCTTTAAGGAAAAAATTGGGAGTCACACGTGTATATGGGCCCCAGGTGGGAAGATCAGAAAGCAGAAAGCAAGAAAGACCAATTTCATAATGAATTGATTTGTGAGTGAGATGTACAATACCCTGGTGAAACGGTTCTTGGTCTAAAGGTCTTCAACAGATATGGTGAGAGACGGATTGATAGCTTTTTGAGTGTGTGTGTGTGTGTGTGCATCATGGAAATGGCATGGCAAAAGACATCTCAACGAAAAAAGACTACTTAAGTTTAGTAATGACAGGGAGTTGTGTGTGGCTAGCACATGATTTCAAGAGAAGATAAAAATAACGAACAGTATGGGTTGAAATAAATCTGAGGCTGATTTTGCGCTGGTTGGTAAAAATATCAAAAATTATCTAAAAGATGTAAAAGCAATTCCCTGAAAGTTGAAACAAAGGTTGGTGATATTAGACTTAAACAAAAAAAAGTTGAAGAAAGTAGTAAAGAACGAACAAGATGCTGGGAGGAGTGTTTGAAAGTTGAAAGATAACAATATGACAATCAAAATTTTAAAAAAGGTAAAGAGTCGGTTAACGTCAATGCACCCAATCCACAGAGTGTTTTTAAAAAGAAAATTTTAAAGGCTTTTAATGAAGTATGTGAAATAAAGAAAGACGGAAGTATTGATGAAGATAGGTGGTGGAGAAATGAGGAGGTGAAGGAAGCAATAAAACAAAAGAAAATGACTTATAAGATGCGCAACAATTTATTTGAAGAGAGGCTAGATAGATGCGCAACAATTTATTTGAAGAGAGGCTAGATATAAGAATATGAAAAATCAAGCAAAGAAAGTGGTTGCTAATTTATGACAAAAAAGCTGAATAAGAATTAACAAAATTGAGTAAAAAAACTAAACAACATTTTTATACTAGTGAAGTTTATGACAAAAAGAAGGGAAAGTACTGAAGGAAGAACATGCAAGAAAGAAAAGACAGAAGGTAGAATTTTAGTGATAAAGACAAAACTAGAATACAAAAAAATCCCATGCAGGAGATTATGAATCAATAAAAAGAGTGATTGGGATCACATGACCAAAGCTAGTATGGTGGAGAAAATTATAGAAAAGGTTACAGAGAAAGAAATGGTGATAGCAGTAAAAGCAATGAAACCAGAAAAGGCAGATGAACCTTTTGAAGTATAAACACAAATAATATCTGCTAGTGGGGAGGAAAATATAGTGAGGATGATGGAACTTTGCCAATGTGAGTTGAATGAAAAAGGAATGCCTGACGAATGGCAAACAAGTGTGTTGGTGCCAATTTTGAAGGGAAAAAGTGATGGATGAAATTGTGATTCATACTGGAAAGTAAAGGTATTAGAGCATGCAATTAAAATCGCTGAAAGAGCAAGAAATAAAAATTACATGTTGATGCAACACAATTGGGTTTCATGAAAGGCATAGAATGTGATAGGATAAGAATGTTATGGGATAAGATGTGATACTTAAAATGCAGGAAGTCTTTGTGAAAGGAAAAAAGAACTGAGTGAAGACCTAAGGAAAAGAGTTGATGTGTGCTGCATGCACGAAGTAAGATGGAAAGCAAAGGAGCTCATTTTGTGGGTAATCAGGAACAAAGGTTTGAACTGTGGTGGTCAGGAAATGATGTGGGATCTGTAGGGGTTGAAATCTTGGTGGCAAAAGAAACATCTGGAAGCATGAAAGTTAGAAGAAAAAGCGCCAGTGATGGCAGTTAGACTAACTTGAGGTAGAGATGTGATACGAACAACATGTGCATATGGGCCACAAAGCAAAAGACCAGATAAAAAGAAAGTCTGTTTCTATGATGAAACGGTAATTGAATGAGATTTGGGAAGTTCTAAAGAAATCATCATTTATAGGGGGGGTTTCAATGGGCATGTGGCAAAATGTGCTGAGGGTTCTGAAGGTGTGCATGAGGGGAATGGTATCAGGAAAAGAAATGTGGATGAAAAATTGCTGAATTTATGTGATGAAAAAGAGCTGTCTATGGTAAACTTATGGTTTTATAAAAGGAAAATGACCTATAGTGTGGGTGAATGTAAAACACAGATTGATTTTGTGATCATGAGGAAAAAACATAAACAATGTAAAGGATGTGATAGCAATTGCATGGTAACTTTAGTACAGGCTTGGCTTGCAGATCTGGATAAAAAGGTACTCAAAAAGATCATGAGAAAGGAAATCATAAAAAGAAGGATGCGGAAGTTGAATGAAAGCCAAACAAGAGTAAGATCTGAAAAAAGTAAAAGAATTAGTAAGCACAGCACACTTGATGGAAAACGTTCAAGGATGGTGTTCTAAAGAAATGTGATGAAACATGTGGAAGAAGAAATCTTGGAGACATGTGGTGGTGGTATGAGAAGGAGAAAGAAACTATAGCAAAAAAGAAGGCAGCATTTAAAGAGCTGTGCAATTCCTATCAGAAGAAAATAATACAAACGTTGTTGGAGCTTTGAGAAAATGAATTGGACAGGAGTTGAATAATACATGTCAGTATTCCAATGGTGTTTTCGGCTTCCTTACAAGAATGAAAAAGGATAGATCATGAAGGAGGGGGCACTTAAGAAGAGACAAAAGATTGGGTTTCATTGAAGACTGGGAAAATATCATGAATAAAGAGAATGACTGGGACCAGGTAGTGGAAAAAGTTACTAGCAAAGAAATGGAAGAAACAATGCAAAAGATGATGTCAGGAAAGACAACTAAGACCACCTAAAGTAAGTGTGGAAATGATAGCTGCCAATGCCAAAGTTGCATTTAATGTGATGACGGATGTGTGTCAGCATGTATTGCATCATAGAGGAATGCTTGATGAGTGGAAAACTAGTGTAACTACGCCTATTTTTGAAGAAAAGAGTGATGTGATGTGGATCATACATGTACAGGAGAAGTAAAACTACAAGAATATGCCATGAAAGTAGTTGAAAGGGTACTAGAGATGCAAATATGATCACTCAATTTGAATAAAAGGCAGCTCGGATTTATGCCATGAACAGGAACAGGAACAGTGGATGCAATGTCTATCATGAGAAGAATGCAGGAGGAATAGCAAAAGAAGGCAAGAAGTTATACTGTATATGTGTTTTGTTGACATGGAAAAAGCTTTTGATAGAGTTCCAAGAAAAGTGATGGAGTGGACCATGACAAAGAAGGGTTTATCAGAAGTAATGGGTTTGAGCACTTATGAGCTTGTATGATGAAGCAAAGACAAGAGTGAGGGTGGGATCTGCATGTCTAATGGAGTTTAAAGTAAAGGTGGGTGCACATCAAGGACCTGTGCAGTTGTCACTATTGTCTGCAATAGTTGTGGATGTTATTACAGAAAAAGCAAGGCGTATGGTTACTGAACTACAGTACACAGATGATCTTGTTCTCATGAGCAAAACCATGGAAACTTAAAAGAAAAATTTTGGAATAAGTAGAAAGCACTGGAGAGCAAGGGTTTGAAGGTCAACAATAAAAAAAGAAAAGTGATGGTAAGCAGGTCAGAAGAACTACTTTTAAAAAGCATGATAGATCCGTGTGGAGTATGTGGAAGGAGAGTGATAGCCAATTCAGTGTTGTGCATGAAATGTGAAAACTGGGTTTAAGGCAGATGTGAAAAAATAAAAAGTTACTGTCGGGTTGGCAATGCATTTTGTTTAAGATGCAGGAAAATGATGGAAGAAATGGCACAGTCAATCAAGAAATTGAGTGATGAAATGGAGACGTAAATGAATTTTGTTATTTGAGACAGACTAAATGCTAGTGGTGGGTGTGAAGTGGCAGTCACAGCAAAAGTAAGAATTGGTCAGGTAAGATTTGAAGAATACGGAGAGTTGTTACTTGGAAATAGGTTTTTGGAAATAGAAAATGAAAAAGCAATATTAAAGAAAATGGAGAGCTATGGTGAGACTCATGTGCGATCGGAAAGTGGTAGATAGAAAAACAACTGAACAGATGGACATACTAGGGTTGAAGGAAACTGTGAATGGGTTAGCAAAAGCAAGTGGACTTAGACGGCACGGAAATGTGCTGAGGAGGGACAACAATAGTGTTTTAAAAGTTGCTCAAGATCTTGAAGTGAGTGGCAAAAGAAAGTAAGGATCACCAAAGAAGGCCTGGAAGAAGCAAGTAAAAGAGGAGCCAAAGAAGACTGGTTTAAAGGATACCTTAAATTGAGCTAAGTGGAGAGACTGGATGTAAACAATTGCAGAGGAAATGAGATGAATCTGGCCATCGGCACCAAGGGGACAATACAAGATAAAAAACTGAATACTACTACTACAAATGAACAAACCACAGATGCATTGTGTGTTGTAAGAAGAGAAAAATAAAGATCAGGACAAAAAGCTGTCCATGCGTTTTGTGGGTTATGAGAAGGCATGTGATAAAGTTTCAAGTAAGGTAATAGAGTGGGGGGATGAGGAAGAAAGGTTTTGTAGAAGTAATTGGAAGAGCAATGATGAGTTTCTATCAATACGCAAAAAGGGAAGTTAGAGTGGGATCAAAGTTATCTACAAATTATAGGTATAAGGTGGTTCACATCAAAGATCTGTGCTTTGGAATTTTGTGTATCTTGTGTTTTCACTGCTGGAATTGTATCTATATTTGTGTATCTTGTATTTTCTGTATCTTGTGTTTTTGGAATTGTAGTACCACATTTATTTGAATAAAAGCCACGACTTCTACTTATTTCTGTGGTCATTTTGTGCGATTTCTATTCAAGGGTGGTTTTTATAATTTTTTGCCATCATATTAACTAACAGAGCTTAAAAATTTGTTCCAGCTAAAAAAGATTTAAACTTTGCAACTGAAATTATTTGTGTAGAAAATTAAAACTGGTTTAAATAATTGATCCCCTGCTGTTAATCTGAATAAAGGAATAATGAAGCTCTGTAGTAATCAGAACACAGTAATCTTGCACCTTTGAAGTTACCGCTAATTGCTCTTTTGTCGTAAATTGCAACACATGGTAAGTTGTAGAAGTAATGCTTCATTAAACACAGTTGTTCACGTGATTTAAGATGTCCTTCTTTCCTTTCACCTCTAAAAAATCTACTCTGTGATAACCATACCAAAAAAAGTATTACTGTCATAAACAATATCATTGATGATGAAGTTGATGTGCTGGTACCTGTACCGGTAAATGAAAAATATGATCCTATTGTCGTGCAAAAAGTAAATTTGATCCAACTGCCCTGAAATTTGAACTGTGGTGTTTTCACTCAAAATCACCAAGGAAAAAGAAGGTAGGTATGATCGGACCAAGTTGAATTTTTTGGGGGGCACCTGCAACACCCAAATAGGTGCCTTATGAGAGATGAAAATGAGCAGGAAATCCCGATGGTACCAGTATTTTATGCAGCTTTTGTTTTTTCTTTTTTCCATTTTGTGCAGTTACTATTTGAGGGCATTTTTTAATTAAGGACAGATTTTATTCAAAGAAATATGGTATGCAAAAAAAGCTTGATAAACAAAATACTGGCGCCATGGTGAAGGTAGTGGTTGGAATGTCCACTCTGCAGTTGGTAGAACTGGGGTTCATTTCCCCAAGTCAAGTGATACCAAAAGACTTCAAAAAAATGGTATTCACAGCCTCCCCACTTGGTGCTCAGCACAAAAGGGACAGTGTAGAGAACAAGCCGACAAGCTTGCTTGTTGTGTCCTTGAGCAAGACACTTAAAGGGATGCTCCCATCTCTATGTGGCAAACAGGTGTTGGGGCCAAGCAGTCTACGAATTGTGGTGGCCCAGTCTGAGGAAAGACATGCAAACAGAGCATGAACTTATATGCATGAATGAAATTTTGTCAGCAGATGACTTGATTTCAATGAGTGAAAGCATGAAGAATTTGAAAAAGTGTTTGAAATAGAAAGAAGCATTTGAAAGCAATGGGCAAGGTTAATTAACCTCAGGACAACCAAAGTGACGAAGTGGTTTGAAAGAAAAAATACTGAAGAGCAGAGTCAATCCAAGTACCAAGGGTGATGGCAAATTTGGAGCTTCAATGTAATGCGGGTGCATGGTAGATGCACAAAAATAAGGAGTGGGTTTCTAACTCTGGCAAAAGCTTGTAAGAGATGTGTCGATACAATAGAAGGAACTGTGGAACAGATGAAGAATCATCATTTCATGAGCAGGAGGAGATAGCGCATAGTTTTTGTTACTTGAAGACAAGTCAAATGTAAGTGGAAAAAGTGAAGCAGTAGTGACAGTAAAAACAAGAATTAAATAGATAAATTTAGAAAATGTGGGAAGTTGCTTCATGGGAAAAAGTTATCGTTGAAATTAAAGGAAAGATCTACCAGAGTTGTAGAAGGTCAGCAATCTATCAGAATTGTATAGAAGTGAGACGTGGCATCAAAAGAAAGATGTAAATGACAATTTTGAGAAGAACCGGGAAAGCAATGATAAACACAGTGTCTGGTGTTGAATTAATTAAGAAAAAGAGTAGCCAAGAACATGGATTTACAGGGTGTAAAAGAAACTTCATGGACAAAATACCCAAAGGAAGTGAAGAATGATGGTATGAACATGTTTTGAGGAGGAATAATGTTGATGTGTTAAAAAGAGCATTAGATTTTAAAGTGGTTGGAAGAAAAAGGTGTAGGCGACTGAAGATGAAATGGAGAAGCCAGGTGAAAAAATAAGTGTACTAAAAACCAAAGATCTTATTAATAGAACAAAGGTACAAAATGCTGGTCATGAACATTTTATAAACATGAGATAAATTCAGCCACCTTAATTAAAGGATACAAAACCAGACTTAAAAAACTGATCTTACATTCACTTTTTCCCTCTTACACACAATTAAACAAAACAATGCAATAATAGTGTGGTACAAACCGTACAATACTGTATAAATGCAAAAAATAGCTTTTACTGAAGCAATAATACATTTGGCCTATATGAGGTTCTACTGCACTGAAATATTTTTCAAATTAGAAACAATATACATGTCGTTGCATTACGCCAATTTCAACCTACTTCCAGCACACTGAAATTATTACAGAAGCCAGCCTTATTACAATAATGTTATCAAAATGCAGATTTATTAAATGCAAAACCATTCCAATTTTTTCAAATCAACAAAAAACTTAGTCTTACTATACAGACATCTTACAAACAAAAAACTACTGGAGAAATCTTATGAACTATACAGTCATTTAACAACTAAAAATTGTCAGCTGAAGATACACAGGAAACTACAAACCACTCGCTTGAACACGAACAAAATATACATGGTAAGCCAGTGGTTTCCAACCAATGAGACCAATCTCTTCAGGGGAGGCAAAATCAGATTTTATGGAAAGTGAACAAAAACTTGCAGAAAAATTACTTTCAAAGAGGTTTTTAATTTTGCTTTGGACAAAAATGGGAAAATAGATACTTACAAAAGTTTCACTAGAAAAGTAATCTGCTTTGCTATTTGTATTCAATGTGTGGTTAATGTAGCGAATGCAAGCAATGGTGGCATTCAAAAGTTGTGCACAATCAGAAAAAATTTGCCAAATGTTCCCACAATATAAGGTAAAAACCTTTTTTTTGGAGATCAAAGGTGTTGAAATAGAAATTAATTCCAAAATATATTTAACAGCTAAATGGCACCTCTAAATGTAGGAGGTGAAAGATAACTTCAGACAGAGCAGCGGAGGGAGTGAAATAGAGGTTGGAAAACACTGTGCTAAGTAATATAAAGAACCATTCTTTTAAACACGATAGTAATGACAACTTACAAACTTATTCTCTGTGAATATTATACCACATGCACAACACAGTTACAAATGTTAATATTAATAAAAACAAAAAGGTGAGAAAAATGTTAACAAGTCAATAACAGAAGCAGTTATCAAATTGACATATTTGATTTTATAACTTGTAAAATCTAGTTTGCAGAGTTCTTTTAAAATTTATAATATACTTTATTTTTTGAAAACAGTTTGCCAGTTGTTGCTTTGAAAATGTTGACTGTTCTGGCCATCAAAATCTAATCTAGATACAGGCATTACCAAAACAATTTTTATGGTTACCAGCAACCACTCACCTATGAAACATGATTTCCTTTCTATTTCAAAAGCCGTCATTCAAAAGTGCATTATGCCTACAACGTTACTGGCCTACATGTATAACTTTAATAAGCTGTCATGAAGTAAGATGAGGTTTTCCAGTGGGTTGCATCTAATGCTCTAAAACAGTGGTTCCTAAACTGGATTTGATTAAACCCCAGGGTTCGGTGAGTCAGCCTCTGGAGTTTGGCAGAGATCAGGACATACATGCGCTCAATATGTATTGATCCACAAATGGACATATGCCCAAAGCCTACAATAATTTATTTAGTTTTATTGATTATAATATGTTCTAACTTTAATAGTGGGAAACATGAACAGCGTCAATAATCCAACTGAGCAATACTAAACAAAAATTGGTGCTGGTTTAGCATGTGATCTATCCATATGTTTCAAGTTTAGCTTGTGATCTACCTAAAAAATGCTACGATAAGAGAGCATGTGATAATAGATAAATTGCAATGTTTCAAGTTTAGCTTGTGATCTATCTAAAAAATGCCATGACAAGAGAGTACGTGATAATAGATAAACTGCAAAATTGATGAGAAAGAAATTGCAAAAGGGATTAGAGAGACTACTGGAAAATTGCTGAGGTTTAAGATCTACTATACAGGGTGGGCCATAAATAACGCACCAAAGCATATAAAAAACTTTAAACTAAAAAAACTTTGATAACTAAAAAACTTTGATTGAAATTAAATTTAACAGTTATAGTAACTGATATTGAAATTAAATTTAACAGATACCCAAAGAAAAGATATTTACATTATTTCACATCACAATTTATTTTAAATCTTTGGTGCGTTATTTACGGCCCACCCTGTATATACCGGGTAGTTGGCATCTGCACAACACATTTACTCCAGATCAGGTCAGCTCATGATGAGAGCTAAAGAACTGTACACACAAGTAATCTGAGGTGAAGTAACAAAATTTCTTAGGCACTATCAACTTCTTGAACAACTAGTTGATATTGCTCCTTGCAGCAAATGTGGAAGAGACATGGCTGAAAAGCGAAGAAAAACAAAAGCTGAAAGCTGTCCTTTTTTCTGCTGCACAAGGAAGGGGTGCCAGACATTTAGATCTGTTCATCATGGAAGTACCTTCTTCAGCTACACTGACCTTAGTAATAAAATCAATTGCAAGCTGTTGCTATGCAAAATTTTGGAATTGGTTTATTATTTTGTAAAGGATTAGTCATTTGATTTAACTGAAGAAATGACTGGAAGAAGCAGGACAACTACATGTGATTGGTTCAAAATGTGCAGAGAAGTTTGCTATTCAATAGTGCCTGTCAATAGGAGAGGTCAAATGGGGGAACTGAAGTAAATCCTGATGAAATAGACGAAGCTCGCATTGCTAGAAGAAAATACAATTGAGGTCATCTTCCTAATGGTGATGAAAGAGCCGAATCAACTGACAGTGAAGCAAATGTTGTAAACAACAGTAACCATGGCCGAAGAATAGATGGGCCATGGGTTTTTGGCCTTAAAAATGGCTTGGGTTGTCGTTATTTTTATGTTGCAAAGAGACTGAGCTACTTTAAAATCCAATTATTCAAAGAGAAGTTCAAGAAGGCTCTGTCATCCACTCGGATGAATGGCCAACTTACTCAACTCCAAATCGCTATTTATATCATTCCACCATCAACCACCAGAAGAGCTATATTAATCCTCAAGATGGAACACATATGCAAAACATTGAACGATCTTGGCTAGAAGCTAAAATTCAAATTCTTAAAAAGACGAGAGAAGTTCCAATGCAAACATTTCGATTGCACTTAGACTTTATTTTCTGGAAGATTTTACACTCAAATGAAGAAAATCTATTTGTCTCTTTTTTAAATGATATTTGCACTTAATATTGACTATAATTTTTTATGTGGATTCTTATGAATGATTGTATGAAATAAATTCTTTTTTAGTTAAATATTCTTATGTATGGTAGTGGTAGATCGTATTTCTTGGGTAGATCACATACTACACCAGCACCCAAAAAATTTCTAAAAATCTACCATAAAAAATGCTGATAAATGTACCAAAAAGTTGACCATATTGATCAAAAAAATTCATTAAAATGCACATTATCTCAAAGTATATCTGATTCATCAGAAGAATCAATAAGGCCTGCCAACTCTTCTTGCCTTCTTACTAGAGTTCCTTCAGCTTGTAACCGTTTGCCTCTTGAACTAGTTACATAAATCAATGCAATAAAATTTAAAATACTTAAAGTAACAGCAAACACACAAAAGTACATTAAATTCATTGGGTTTATCTCTATAAACTGTCCAACAAGTAAAGGACACAACATTTCACCTGTTGAAGCTCCTACGACAAAAACCATGGCAGCCTTTCCAGTTACTGTGATATACTCTTCAGCCCATGACACACCTGATGGAAATATGCTAGCCATTGAAATGCCATATACAGAAACAGCAATCCATAAAAGAAAATCGGCTTTTTTGGCATACAAAGGAAAACAAGCTAGGGTAACAGCAGCAACAAAAGTCCCAAATAGATCAGCCTTGATTAATTTTCCAGGTGAACACCACTTTGATAAAGGAATAGATAAAAAGCGACCAAGAGCAAAGGTGCCCCAAAATAAAGAATTCAAAGCAGTTGCTGTTGTCTTTGAATAATGGTTTACACAATGAATAGCAAAAGTGTAAATATAAACCCCAAATGTAACTTCAACACCAACATAAACTAAAAAAAACAAAAACAGCAAACCAAGAACTTTGCATCGAAATTTTCTACCTTCCTCTTTTATGGTATCTTTTTGATCAGAAGATGATGAAGAAATGTGATTGGAGCATCCCAAGTACAAAAAGCTTATGGAAACTATCAATGAAAATACACCACACACAACAAAAGCATAAGTTACAGGATAAAACTTTAAGTGTTGAAAGCCGTTGATAGCAGTAGCATTATTTATAGTAACAGTCATTGTGGCAAGTGGTGTTGAATTAAGAAAGTGATTGCTAGAAGCAGACAGTGTCGAATTAGAACTCATAATGAAAGGAACAGCAACAAAAGGTGCCAGAGTAGTTCCAACGGCAAATGAAAAATGCAAAGTTTGCATAAATGGACCTGATTTATCTCCCCATGTTTGCAAGCACACTACATTGCCCGCTGTATCCAGAAAACCCATTGATAACCCAGCTGATGATAAAGCAAGTGCCAACAGGCTAACGTAGCTTACAAATGGTACAACTACAGCACCAACAGAAGTTAAAATCAAAGCGAAAAACATCATCAAATGTACATCAAACTTGTTATAAATTAACCCACTAATTATAGAACCTAGAAGGTATCCAAATCCTCTGGCTGTTAGCACATAAGATATGGACTCGATATCAACAAATAAGTTGTAGGCCAAGGTCGGCAATGTTGGTCCAATAATAGCAATGAACAATCCAACAGATAAAAATGCAAGGGACAAGCAAACTGTTTTGAAGTATTTTACTTTAAGTTCTTTGTTTGCCTTCATTGCGTTTGAATTAAAAATCAAAATTTATCATTAATAGCTCAATCACTGAAAAAGAAAATTGAATAAACTAACTCAGTGATGTATATTATCAAAGGTGTATTTCATGTCAACTGAAATTTAAGAAAATAATTTTAAGCGATTTCAGACAAATTACATATAACATTAACACAATGTAAGTGAAATATCATTATAAAAAGCAATGGTTTTTGAACCACTTTGAATACTGCAAAATCACATTTACTGTTGAAGACTTTTGAGTTTATTCACAACATGTGTTGAGAAAATAACAAAATGATGGAAAACACCAAAGCGATAACCATCTACAAAATAATGAAATCTCTAAATGTGAAAGCAGTACACTTCTCTAACAGTGCTCCCTCCAAGATTTTGGTGAGTGCATAACTGCTGGTGCAAGTGCGAAATTGCAAGACAAATATTTTGCAGGGGTAAAAAGGTAGCCTACTTCTATTTATTCAGTGTATACGCTAAGCTAACATCACACATTTTAAAGTTCACCCATAACGTTGTTTAGTGTATAACGGCACCTTTTTGTTTTTCCCTCAGTTGTATTTTGTTTGATTTTAACTCTTGCATCTAGTGCAGTGCTTGTCAACCGTTTTTGGCATGTGGCCCAATTTTGAAATGCACAGAAGTACGTGCCACAGTCGCATATTTTTCTCATTTTCATGAACAACCTCAAAAAAGTTATTAAAGAAAATTTCAGGGGTGATGTCCAAATACAGTAAAACAAAAAAACGAGTTTCCAAAAAAAAGGGATCCAATTTCATTCAATGTGAAAGCTAAATAAAGTATGAGCCCAGTGCAGACCATGATCCAGGGATTGAAAACCACTGATCTAGGCCATCATCTCTGTTATGAATGACCTTTATTCTCCATTCCAATCAAAACGATAGCTTGCTAGTTGTATCTTGTTTCATTTGCAATGTCTTTTACAGCAGGAACTCTAGTTAACTGCAACTTAAAGATCATCGAAGATGACCTAAAAAGGAGTCTGAACAAAATTGTATGGCGATCAGCACCAAGTTTTCAAAATTTGTGAAGAAAAATAGAAGTAACACTATGACAATGCACTTTAATGATATTGTAATTAGTATAGTTATATCAGCCAAAAAAAGGTCACTAAAAGTAGCCTATTGGCTACTAAAAGGCAGCTGCAAAATACCTGGCTATTTCTGTTTAGTAAGTTAATTTAAGTTAAATGTAGTCACTCAAACTCTGCAACCCTTGTAACAGTAATTTGTAAGCAATTCAGAAAGTCTGGTTAGCAATGCAAGCAAATAAAATTAATTCATTGCCGACATCCTACATGAGCATAAGAAATATGACTATGATGAATTAATGGAAGGTTACCACAACTATGGCACAAGAACAAAAATTACTTGTGAACTTTACTTGTTGCTTGACTATGGTGAATAATCTAACTAGCCACATTCCTCAATCACAATCAATTAAACAAGGTTTTTCAGTTGAAAGTAAACCATTGATCAAAAATCAAAAAGTATTTCATGGCCAAAGCTTAAAACACTTCTGAAGCTTATTTATAGAACCCTTGATGATAGTCGGGGTAACATAGTTTTCCAAATGTTTTTTCACTCTTTATTAACTCTTTCGCTCACGCGAAAATAGCAAAAAAAAAGTGCGTAATGTGGCAACGTGAAAAACTGTCATAATCAATCATAATTATGTACCTCAAGTTTGTTTGTAAATCATTACTCAGCTGTTTACTTCTACATTAAGTGTTATATACCGTTGAAATCTACATTTCTTGAGGATTTCAAATATAATAAAAACAAAAAAAAACATTTTTTTTGAATATGAAAATTTTATGCAAATTAACCCCCCCAACTGGGGCTGAGTTGAGTTGTCTTCGAAATTAAAGAGGTACCCTCACCTCAAAGATCACTACAGATTTTATTTTCTACCAATTTTTTTAGAAATGGTCGCAAGATGATGCTAAGGAAATAAGCTTTCAAGGTACATCACTCAAAACTTACCTAAAAGCCTAGGTTTTCTACAATTTGCAATTTTCTGAGGCACATGACCTTTTTTTTGACCGGTACCGATCGGTACTAAATTTTGGTAGTTAAATTTAGTACCTAAAATATGATCAATCATTATCTGCTAGAGGTTAGCCTAAACCATGTAACATTGTGTATTTTTGAACAGCGAATTTCTTCAAGATTCACAAAATATCAAGTTTGAATAGAATATGCTGTCACTGACAATGAAACAGCAGCTTGTTTACACCCTTCCCACTTGTTAAGAAACAAGGGGGATACAGCAAACTTTGATTTACGAAAGCCAAATTTCTGTTAGCTTTTAAACTTGTATATCAGTCTTTGTCTGCTTGGAAACTTGATACAAAATGATAACTTTATTGGTGAAACATTTGCAATTTATTTTATCTTTTTAAAGGGTGTAGTTTTTCTAAAAATCATAATTTAGTGAAGGTAAGTCAAAAAATTTTGGGGGTTTTGAACTGACATGATGTACAGTACTATTTTTTGATCAGTAAATATCACATAGCACTTAGTCTAAACTATTTAAAGTTATATATTGCTGGAAAGCAAATTTCCTAAGCTTTCAAATGAGACTGGTATTTAGCAACATATCATATTTTATACGCACTAAATTTACTTTAATCTACTTATCATTCAAATTTGTTTGGGGGGTTTTGAGACCCCTAAAAAATTTGGAAATTCAAAAAAGTAAAATTTATTATTATCGCTTGAAATTTTGTGAAATGATGCCCCAAAAGAGTAGTTTTCAGACTGTGTTAATGATAAAGGGTTTGGTTTTGTGGTAAAGATGCAATCTGAATTTGATTTTAGTGTAGTTGGCACGTGCTGAGAATTTGGCCGATTTTGTCGTCTGCAACTGGGTTCTTGGTCTTTTTAACCCTTTTTGGGTATAAAAATCCAAGGATTAGGGTACAAATTATACGTCTTCTGATGCGTGAGGAAATAAGAGTAATTTTTTGAAAATTTTATGAAAATTGGATGAAAAATAAAGTCACAAATTGATTTTTTAGTAAACTAATTTTGTAACTCAATTTTAAAAAATTTGAGGTAAACACTGAAAACACGAGATCATCAATCGATGATCGCGGGAGCGAAAGAGTTAAGTTTTAATTTGGCATTTACCAAATGTGAAAAAGAGGTCGCAAACATTTGGTAGGTACAATTTTACCTTTGTGAAAAGCATTTGAAAATTAACTGAAGAAAAAAAAGAAATGTGTGGATGCAAACAATCGTGATTTTGGTAAATGCAGCTGTTAAGTGTAATAAAAAAAATTGAAACGCTAAAATTTGTAACTACACATAAAACTGCAGGGCTTCACTGAAAGGCACTGACTGCAAAAAATATTAAGATATATTCTTCATGCAAAACCACAGAGTTTCACTGCATTTGCCAGGGAGCTGACTTTCCTGAAAAAACTTTTAGGAGACCCCCTGCTTTACCTGGTGCTATTGTGTACAGGTAGATGCACAAGACTGCAATAGCTGGTCGCACAATTACACTTTAGAAATTTCTTGTTATGCAACACACAACTTTCTGTTGACTTCTTCTATTTAGTAATTTTTCTCTACAATAGCAAACCAGAATAGATAATACCCCTTAATGTTGAATCTAGGGTTGCACAAAGTAGAATAATTGCTTATTCTAGAATAGTAATTTTGAGCCCAGAATTCAGAATCTTCATCTAGAATAAAATAAAAAGCAAATATCTTACTTCTGAATTTTACTAAAACAAACCATTGTAAAGCAAGCACAACACACAAACATAATTCAATGCAAATGTAACCTACCATAAAAATAAGATTTAGTTTGAGATTTCAGATTTGTATACAATTAACCAATTTTGTCTGTACTATGTGTTTGTGTTAAGATTCATGACTACTTATTATCAAATCCTATTACCCGATTGAAAGAGCAAATCTGGATTCATTTCCAAGATTCCAATCTTAAGGATACAAAATAGTAAAATGTGCATCTCTAGTTAAATCAAGACAATTTTGGAATGGTACACAATGAACGTCAATTTTTTTTAAATCCCATAAAGTTATTGGCAAATTTTACTGTGCTACAAATTACCTTTCAAGCAATTAAGACAAAAAAAAAGCTTCATTTTAAAGCACCATATTTTCTGCCTAATAAGCCAAATTTCAGAACTTTAATTTTGGACCGGAATTTTTGGGGTCAGCTTATTGGCCAATAAGCAAAAAACCCTCATTTGCAGAGCTAAAAATTGGCCTCGGCTTATTTGGTGATTTGGCTTATTAACCGGAAAATACAGTAAAACACTTTTAAAGAAATCAAAACTACAATTTACACTGTTTTCTTCACGATTCACGGCTTATTTCAATCACGACCGGCAAGCTACCACAGCACATAACTGCAGCTACATTTTATTTAAAAGAATCCTGGGGGCATTTAAAACTAAAATTGGTTAGAAGTTATATTCTTTTTCATTTTTAGTTTTCATAAATGGCATACGAGCGAGGGCTATTTATTTGCGATTTACAAAAACTGAACCATTCCCTCAAGAAGTGATGTTTTTACCAATAGCTTTGTGCTTTTTTATCTCAACAAGCATGATTGAAATTAGCATTGAAATGTAAAGGACAAATAAAGACTTTAACCAATTCCAGTTTTCAACTTCCCTTGAAAACTGTGGTGATAAAGTGAAGTTTAAAAGATACTTGCTATTATGCTTTTTGGCTACGATTGAAATAGGCTGGGAAAAATAGAGAAAAACAAACTTTTTGAACTTACTTTGTTATAATTGCTCGGGAGATAATTTGTGATACAAAAGAAGTGTGATAATGGCATTAGCAATATTGTAAGCCACCATCACTTGCTCTTCATTTAAAACTTGGATTCCATTTTCCATCTCCCATGCATTAAATAAACAGTTGGTTGAAGATTTTGCCAGCCAAATAATCAACATTTTAACAAACTGAAAAAGTTACCAAAAATTGCCAGGACTTTTTACACGCTGTTGATTTTTAACTGCAAATCTATTACACATAATTTTGCAAATTTGCACTTCTTTCACATTTTAAGAAAACACTAAAATGGCCTAAGCTTTGTATTATTCAAGCAAATTAAATAAACTGGTACTGATGTCATCACAAACAAACATTTCAAAATGATGCATTAAGTTTGATCTTTGAATCTGATAAAAAACTTAATAAATCACAAAGTGTATTAAATAACACCAAAACTCATAAAAATGTTCACAGTGCATTCAAGCGTCTGGTAAATGCACTCAATATGCTTAACTCACTGCTTTTCCACTTTTACCACTGCGCAGTATGCATGAAAAAGTCGTCAAAACGCTACATATGAAATTTTTCCAATATGATATAACCTTCAGGTGAGCAGTATATGCTAGAATGCTTCAAGCTCTGCTGATAGCCATGAGGTCAAAAATAGTGCCCAAAGATTCAGAAATTCACATAAGATAGCTCAAAACAGTAACAGTCAAAAAATTTCAATTAATGTTTCTGATTCAAACACAAAACAGTCCCTGCAATAATTGCTGCTTAACATATATCTGATTTGGGATTTACCACTTTTCAACCAAAAATAGTTTTTGAATTTCACCCATAATTTACAGTGGATTGATTAACGTATGAATAATTGTTGCACATGGCTTAGTTTAGTTGCTCATGGTTCTTTTAGAAGTTGCAGATGTCAAGACCCCCTAGTTGCGCCTCTGGTTTAAGACATGCTTTGTGATTAAGAGTAACACTAAGGTTTTGTCCCAATGACAAAGGAGATGAAGAGCAAATTTGAGAAAACGAAAATCATTACACAGCTGGTAACTAATAAACTTGCATGGAAATTTATGAGCAGCCAAGTTCACTTTTGCAAAATTTTGAAATATGATAACGGTATGTGTATTTGACCATATAAAATGCAGTGCACTATTTTCCTGTGTGCCAAAATTCTAGCTGAACAGCCTAGCTTACACTACCACACAAGTAATTCAAACAAGCTTAACTTAAAGCAATGTCAATGCTGAAAAGTTCATAATGCAAATCACTTCTGTAATAATGCCTATCAAAGTATCAAAGTTGGGAACCTATCTCAACTGGCATTAGATGATAACAAAAGCATTGCCATGCCACATATTATCAAGGTAGCTCCAAACCACCAATTAGTGGTAAGAATTTCACCAAAAAATAACCATCCACAAACGGCAGACAATAGAATATTTGAGCCAATGTTAACAACCATAGCTTCAGATGAGCCTAGGTGCTGCATAGATTCCACAAACACGGTCCACATAACACTGTTGAGTAAAACTATCAACAAAAAGCATAAACCTTGCACAATTGTGCAGGAAAACAAGCAAAAATCTCCAAATGCAAACCATGCTGTACAGGCATGAATACAGTTGGTTCGATATCCAATCAATTTCCCAACGATTGTAACCATGCAGCCACAAAACCCAGCAACAAAAGCTAAAAGATGGCCTTTCATTTTGAGTACAATATTAAGAGTTACATTTAAATCATAGACCTGTGTGTTTTATCATCACATGTAATTGTCTGACTTCAAAAACCTGAAAAACACAAAGATCATACTCAGAATTGAAATGTAAAGTCACAGGTAAACAAAACTGTAATTTATTAAACATTAAAAATTTAATAAAACAGATCTTGCCTTGTGTTAAGCATTGAAATTACTCCTTAGATAAGCATAAAAATTGACAATCTCCATACCCTTATTGCTTAAACTCCTTCAATAAGTTATTTGACAACTTAAATAAATTTAATAACATGATTTCTTTTAGTAAAATGAAAACTGGCAATGAAACGTTAAGGAGGCAGTTAAATTACTTTGTAAACCAAGCTTGGAGCTTCAAGAATCAAGATACATTCATACAAATCTAACAGTTTCCACATTCACCAAGAAAATAAAAAGGCTTGATACAGTACCAAAGCCCACCATGTTATATCAATATTTTTTACCAAAAACAAAAATATTAATACCAAGAAAATTCTGGTAGAATCAAATATCACACGCTCGTAATGCAGTGCAGAGACAATAAAAAAAATGTTCTACAAATTCTTGCCAAGGTGGGCAAATTTCGCATTGCAAAATGTTTATCAGTTGGTCAGAAAAGGTAAGACAAAACCAATCTAAATGGTCATTTTGCACAATCCGTGTTACATAGTCCAATCAATAAGATACCACATCTGAATCTCAGTACGCCGCTTGCAAAAAAGAAGATAAACTCATCACTAATATGTTAATGCTTGTACTGCTCTTGCATGCATTTTACATGAGCTGGGCTTGCCTTTGAACTCCCGACTTCAAACCTTCATCTTTTTTCAAAAATATCAATAGCAGCATCACCTAGCCCTTGTCTTCTCAAACCTTTTGCTTTAAAATGCCATTTCAGGAAAGAAATTTTCAGGCTACTCTTTGATGGATCTATCATTAAAAAAAGTCGTTGTCCAATATGTGGTAAAGTTTTTGTTTGCAATTAAGTTCACTTATATGTTTCAAGCTCTGACACTAGTAGAGACTTTAAAACAATTTTTGTGGGGTTGCAACCCATAGTTTGAGAAGCCCTAGTCCAGCTAGATAGCAGGCAATTTAATGGGAACCTTGACCTGTAGTAGGTGATCCCCACTTTGTCTTTTTTACAGGCTCTGAAGTAGTAGTAGTAGTAGCAGCAGCAGCAGTGGTAATAGTAGTTGACGGTTTTTTTACAGTCCCAGTTACAAATTCTACTTTTGTTTTTCTTTCTTTTTCTCGTTTTGCTACATCTTCACGCTGTGCCCTAGCTAATGCCTCATAATCAGGCACTTTTCTCCATGATGATGGATCATAATCAGATTTAGAGAAATTAGTTCCACGTTCTTCAATACCTAAATATAAAATCAACTTGTCATAAATGCTTGGATTACGAAAGTCTTTTCGTTCTTGTATCTTAAGATTTAAATTCTCTCCTTCTTTAATTTTCTTCTCATAGAGTCTTTTCATTTTTTCTTGAAGTTGCTTTGAACAGCGACCTTCTGGTTCTGGCGGAAGATGCAGTTCTTCATCAGTCATTTTTTTAAGCTTTACTGCTAATGCAGTGGCACTCTCACAACTATATCGTTTGAATTTCGGTTTAACAGGTTGAGGAACAACTTTTACTTCTAGTTCTTTTTCATCCTCAGATATGATCATTGATTCTTCATCATTTTCAATTTCATCAATAATGCTCTCATTTTCAGAATCATCACCTGCATCTTCAGCATCACTTTTCTCCTCTTCTTCATTTTCTTCTATGCTATTATTGACTTCTGGAAGGAATTGATCAGTGTTTGTTTCTGGTGCATCTTCTTCTATAGGACTAGATTTTTCTTGTTCAGCTTCTTTCTTAGGTTCACGGCTATCTTCATCACTCTCAGCATCAGATACATCATAAGCAGCAATTGCAGACAAAGCAGCCATAATCAATCAACTTAACAATGATAGCCTATCAAAGTCTGAAAAAGAGTCACAACAAAATAACAAAACAATGGCAAACACTGCAACTATATGTAGAGTCAATTGCATAATGCCAAATTTCAAACTGCATTATATAACTGATCCCAGACAATTGCATTATAAAAAAGCTGAAAATGACAAGCTTATAACAATAATTAACCAGACTCATCAGTAAATGCATCACTTGCTCATATCTTATGGCATTGGCCATTTATTGACACATTGCATTTATCGGAATGCATTTTAGGGAACAAGCTTTCATGCAACAGCAGGGACACTTTTCTTGAAGTGGAATCAAAGATACTGTAACTTAGGCAATGGCAAAAGTAGTAGCTTTCTAAGAAAAAAATAGATTGTTAAGTCATGTATACTTAAGGGGGTACTACTATTTAAAAATCGATTTTTTTGGGTTTTTTGTTTTTTGATCGATCTAGATCAACAATTTAATGCTGATTCCAAATACGTGATTATTTTTTTGAAATTCCAACTCATTGCTTCTTAAATCGGCCATTTTTCATGCCCCCTGTCCAGTTCTGAGCAAGTTTTTTTGCAGGATTTTCCTAATCTAGCAGACAGCTGTGTCCCTTTACATATGCAGTTTTTCGGGTGGAAATAGTGCTATCTACCTGACTGCAATAGGAAAACAGCTAGAAATAAGTTACAACTCCAGGTCTAATTCTTGAGGTTTTGCTACCAGATCAGTGGGAGTTACTGAGAAAACAAGAAGCTAAGTGGAGGAGATTTTCTAGAATAAAAGCGTCTTCAGTTTAGTTGTTGAGTAATCCAAACTTTGTGTTTCCTTGACTGATGACTGGCATAATACTGGGTGGTATCTGTAGTCAGTGTGTACTTTATGCATATTTTTGATTTGCAGGATAATCTGCTAGCTTTAAAAATGCCTAAAAAGAGTAAATCTAACAGATTTAGAGGTACTGCGAAACAGCTTTTACCCACTCAGCAGCCTCATCTGCTAGTCCTGCTGAACCTAATGTGGTGAATCAAACTGATAGTATTAGTGAATGTATTCCAACTGCCTCTGAAAGAAAACTTGGAACTAGTTTAATTTCTGAACAAGAATGTATGAATGAGATGGATTATGCAACTCATCGAACTACTGGATTTTGGTTGATTGACCTTCAGTGTCTTTCAGAAGCAATGTCTATGCTACATATGTGTAAAGATGGTAAGTAGCTAAGAAACAAGTTTTAGAAGAATCATTATATAGTTACACACCAGTTTTAAATTTTAGCTCTGTCAGATCTACTGGTCTATGTTCTACTTTATCATCACAGAAATTTAGGCATATGTTTAGAGCTAACTGTTGTTTTGATGGTGTATATTATTTATGTTTCTCTTTAGGTTCCATCGCAGTCATAGATGAAGGACATTATAATGGACTGTCTAGCCAGTTGGCATTCCAGTGTACGAAGTGTGGCCAAAAAACAACAATGATCACATCAAATAGATATAAACGTTCACATGAAGTAAACGTACGTGCATCTTTGGCCATGGCAGAGTTGGGTCTTGGCAGAGAAGCATTTGCAACACTTTGCTATATGTTTGGAATGCCTCCTCCATCTCTACAAAGTAGCTGGGAGATGCATAACAAGAACATCTCAAGTGCTCTTGAATGCATTTCAGAAGAACAGTACGTAGCTGCTGGAAAAAAATTGCGACGTTGCTTGCAGGAAGATGACGACTCTATAAATGATAATGATACCATAGATGTTGTGGTATCATACGATGGAACATGGCACCATAGAGGTTTCAGATCATCTCATGCTGTTGGTGTTGTAATGTCAGTTGATACCGGCGAAATACTAGATGCTGCGGTTATCAGCAAGTCATGTGAAATATGTGAGAAGAGCTTGCTGGAGAAAACTTCTCCAGAATACGAAGAATGGAAGAAAGAACACCAAGAACAGGGCAAGTGTTTGTGCAACCATGAAGGTCCAAGTTCGAGCATGGAGACAGCTGCAGCAAAAATAATTTGGTCTCGCTCAGTTACCAAGCACAAGATGTGCTATACTCAGGTATTATGCGATGGGGACAACAAAACTGTACATGCATTGAATGAAATGCAAGTGTATGGAAGTGAAATAACAATTGACAAATTGGAGTGTGTCAACCACATCCACAAAAGAATGGGCACTGGCTTGAGAAATCTAGTCAAGAAATCTCCTCATGTCAAAGGTGGAAGTGGGGGATTGACTGCAGCCAGTATTGAACAACTCAGCAGTTACTACCGCAACCACATTATGAAGCACACAACAACATCCAAAAATCCGGATGATATTGATAAGGCTGTCAAGAAAATGCAAATCAATATACTTGCCAGTTTGCACCACAGTGTTGTAAATAATGATCCACTAAAGCAGCACAAGTACTGCCTAGATGACAGCGTGGAGTGGTGCTCCTACAAGAAGCAGCTGAATGACCCGCAAGCAAGCAGCGGGAAGAAGAAGAAACAGGAAACAAAGAAGCTACCAGAGTCTTTTTTGCCCCACATGCTGCCTCTTTATAGGAGATTGTCAGATGAAGCATTATTGAAAAGATGTGTGAGTGGCCTCACCCAAAATCAGAATGAGTCCTTCAATGCTACCATATGGAGAAGATGTCCAAAAGAGCGCTACTTTGGAACTGCAGCAGTGAAACGCGCTGTGTCAATGTCTGTTCTGACATGGAATATTGGTCGTCAAGGTATTATGAGTGTGTTTGACGAACTACAGCTGCCTGTTAATGTTTTTACAAAAAATGCAGTAGTTCTAAAAGACAAAAAAAGAATGACTTCGTCTCAACATTCTTCAAGCGTAAAAAAGCGAAAAGTGGAAAAGGTTCCGGTGACAGGTGACTATGTGCCTGGTGGCCACTAATGTACTAGTATTTATGGCAACTATTCACCATATGATACCACTCAATAACTGTGCCCATTGATCTTATGTCCAAGTGTTAAATTTGTAACTGCTCTGCAACTGCTTATCCAATTTTGTTGAAATTTTGCACAAATGATATTTGGGGTATGTGCAACAAATTAATGGAGCACTTTTTCAAAATTTTATCTGTAAAGAGTTTTAGAGCTTGATGTATGTACAAAACTTGAAAAGTGTAAGTCCGCTTCTGAAAAAGATTGTATTTCCTGTTGGGAAGACTTTTTTTGAAAATCCCTCCATTATTTTGTTGATGTAGGTCCACACTATTACTCAATTAATTTTGGCATGAATAGCTTCAGAGGCATCTGAGTTTTTAGGATTTTTGTGATTGCATCACAAATTTTTTCATAGCTTTTCAAGGTTGTGTCCCCTTAGTGTGAATGCCTCTAGCCCAAAGTGGATATCATATTCATAAAGAAAATTTCTTGCCCTTTCTGGCAATATACGGTTTATAGGGCTTTGCTTATATGTCTTAAAAGTTATAAGCACTAATGCGAACCACTATACAAATTTTTTTTAAAATAGTAGTGCCCCCTTAAACTACTCCTAAATGGCCAAAACCTTGTCAAAAGTTTGGCAATTTAATCCACCTGAAACTACACACTATAAAGTAACTGACACGATAGCCTATTCTGTAAAAAAGAAATAATCTAGTTACGGTGCACAACAAAATTATTACACCAAAAATACTCAACACTACAAAAAACACACTTCTTTTAGATTACAAATTTTGAGAATTTTTTTAGCAATGATTCAGCACTGAATTTCAAGACACAAATTAAGACGCAATAAATGTTTTACAAAAATATATAATAACAATGAAAAATCTTGAAAAACTATTTTTCAATCAGACATACTTTTGCACAACTTTCTATGAGTAAAAAACAACAGAAAAAATGCTAATTTATAGCATCAAATTCCTGCTTATTAGACTTATTGATATCTTTATTTGAGTCAAGAAAAGCAACATTTCCAGGTGGAGCAACAAAATAATCTTCTTCCACATATTTAGCATTTTTTAATACATCCTTAGTGCAACCAAATTCAGTTATAACATCGGGCCTTAAATACAAACTCTCATTTTCATGCACATATGACATTGGTTCAACGTGATCAGTGTTAAGGAGTTGCAATGAATCTGCAAACCTGATCACATCTTCCAACTGACTTTTTTCAATAGCTGTATTTTTGTATTGTACTAAAGATACACTTTCCAAATATGCCACTTCTTTTGAAGACAAAATCTTTTTTTCAGGCAAATTTTTGGAATTCATTTCATCCCACTGAGGATGCAATGGTACAACGCTTAGACATCTGTAACTTGATTTTGAAGAAATCGTCTGATACATATGGTTCCATATCAAAAAACGACAACTTAAAATGCACTGCATTGAAAACATTTCACATGGTAATAAGTTTACGAAATAAAATATGTCTGCAAAATTAAGAAGACAATTACCAATATTTGTTTTGAAATCTTATACAAAACTGATAAAGTTACAAGACGCATCTAGACTAGGTTCTAGAGCAATACAAATGAAATGTAACTTATGACATTAAACGCATTATGGCACAAAAAAATTTAACAAACCCATAAAATGATATATGCCAACAAACACAAAAACTACCATTTCTACATAACACTAGCTTTGAAAGGCTACTGGCAGCAATTTTTTGGAGGCCGCAGGCCTAATTTCCTTCTACAAGGTCTTTGTTGGCTGGATTACCACACCATGTGACACGTACATTGCATGCATTACCATGTGACACGTACATTGCATGCATTACCATGTGACACGTACATTGCATGCATTATTTTATTCCTTCCTATTGATAAATGACTTCACCCACAATTTTGTTTTTGAAAATTGGTACTTGCAAAAAGAAGACTCAAGAAAATTTTCATTATAGACTTTTTTTGATAATTTTTAGAGTGCAAATTTATACTGCAACTGAGAAAGAGACCATTCTTTTTTGTATTTCAACCACATCTCTTGCAGATATGCTCATATCTTATACACACATTATTTAAATTAAGTTCAATTCAACAACACACCAACAAAGACCCCAGTGATGGATGCCGTAAATCAATTTGCAGATAGGATCAGGCCAGTTCACCATAGGTTGCCGACCCTTGCATCAGCTTGTTGGGCTAAGCAACTGGGAGCAACCATAAATTATGAAACAAGAAAACTACTGCAGATAAAAAAAAATAGATAGTAAATGCAAATGCAGAACTAACCTTCTGTTGGTCTAAGTAAAGCTTCAAAAATGTGTTTTTAAATTTAATATCACTATCAGTCATTTTTAATCATTTTTTTTCTATTCTGCTTGTCATCAATTTCATGTTTGGACTGATTGCTAAGCTATTTAAATAAAAGAAATGAGCCTAATGACGCTGAGCAGAAACTTTACAGTTACAAACATTAACAGAAATAAGAATTGGTAAACATTAAGTCACAACATTAGCACTCTTCTACTGAAGCTAATTAAGTCAAGAGTTTATTTTCCAAAAATATGAAGAGTTAAAAGTTCAACATAAAAATTTACAACAGAACAAAAAGGCTTCAGAAAAAAAACAACAAAGAAAGGCTAATGACTAAAAACCTTAAGAGCAAAAGATAGACGTCTTCAATCAATATGGAAGCACAAAAATTTAGAAATCACTGCTATTCCAGTGATGATAGGTGAAAATAACAATGCCATACAAATGAAAGTAGCAAAGTTGTCAGAAATAAAATCATCAGCAGAACAACTTTCTAAAAGTTACCAACTTAGAATCAGGAAATACAAAAAAAGAGAATTACTTGCGTTACTAATCATGTTTGCAATAGAATATCTTCAAATGGCAATATGCCCATTGAGCAGATCTCAAAAAAACTTCAATTGCGAAAACAACACATCTTCATTATTGAAGATTTATCTCATAATTGCAAGTAATTATTCTGAAAAGCCAAACAAAAATCAAAAAATAAACAATTCAAATTCATTTGGACCATGAATGCCAGAATGTTTGCGAAAAAATCTCAGATATCTATTACTTTATCAATAGCAAAATCCAGCAACATTTCAAACAATCTTTGTTGAATCTATTTTTAACATTGCAGTTTTTCTTACAGCATTATGCCTAAAACCTGCTGGTTTTGCAAAGATGTATCTAGCAATAATCAAAGTATAATTTGATGTGACATGAGTGATGATAAGAAGCACTTTCACTCATCATTGTTGTTTGAGCTATCGTGCTGAGCATTATGCAAGAAAATGTACATTCACTGCATAAGAACTCATGCTCTGTGTACAAGTCCAGTTAGACAGGGCCACCACAACGGGTAGGCTGCTTGGCCCGTCCACCTGTCTAACAAATAAAGATGAAGACATCCTGTTAAGTGCCTTGCCCAAGAAAACAAAATGCAAGCTTGCCGGCTTGCTCTCCACACTATCTCTTTGGTGCTGAGCACCAAGTAGGAAAGCTGTGAATACCTATTTTTAAAGTCTTTTGGTACGACTAGACTTGGAAAATGAACCCCAGGTCTATTGACTGTGACGTGGATGCTCTAACACTACACCATCTGCACAAGCAAGATGTAGAAATGTAGGGATAAACATTTCTGAATTTTGAAATCTCCTGAATCTGATTTTACATGGATTCAAATCTTAAATCGCTTGTTTTTTTCTAAATGTTGAAACCAAAATATGCTGCTATTAAAACAAAGTTACAAACACGTAATGCAAATTTTATAACTTGCAAGTCAGTATTTGAACTGAAACATTACATTGTTCTTGTTGCACTGTAAAGTTTGTTTAAGCCAAGCAAATTCTATTTTCTTAACAGGCAGGTTGTTTGCCGAAATTTCCTACTCTACCTCTTTTAACACACAGTTGGCAAGCAGTAGAAGCATGTACGCCAAAGTAGAAGTTTTCTATATTTATAAAACATGAGAGCCATGGAAGTTTTCAATGAGAAAAAAATCTATTTTTTAAAACACATTTGACCTTGACTAGATGCAAGAGAGTCAGCAGTGTGTTGCACAGATAATTACCTGGGAATGATGCTCAAAGCATATCTTTCAGAATATCTAATTGTTTTATTTTGCCCATCACAAGCAATACATGACATGGGCTACAAAACGGAGCTTGGTGGGCTGGATTTAGCCAATGGGCTACCAGTTTGACAGCCCTAGTTTAACAAATAACCAGCTTCAAGTGATTATTCAACTTCAATTGCACTTCACACAAATACATTTTCTTTAAAACAAAACCATGATGAAAAAATTTTCAAAATGGAAGTGGATAATACAATCAGCTCCAGCTGTTTTCACTGAAATCACAGCAGACAGTATTACAAAATCACAGAGCATAATGCCACATTGTTAAAGTATTCAAGAAAACAAGGACACTTAAAATTAGAAAAACCATAAAAAAATCACTTCATGTGTTGTCAAAACAGCTCAAATTTTTGTAAATTATTTTTTCTCAGTAGCACAGCACCATATTATCTTCCAATAAAGCTTTAATCTAGGTCAGAGATGCCCAAACAACAGCCCTCAAGCCTCATGCAGCCAGCACAAGCAGTTTTTGCAGCCTGCAACTAGTCTGGAAAAAATTGGGGGCTAGTAAAGAATCGGCCGTTATGCTCTGTAATAGGCGATCACGTGACATGCATTGCATGGCGTATTTTACGTGATGAACACAATGCGCGCGAATGAGATACTCTTGTTTCTTTATTTTCGCTAGCTTTGTTATAACTGAAACTGTTAGAAACGTGTTTTTAGTAGAGAAGAACTGTTCGCAGAGCCGAGTCACTAACAATAGGTGATCATCGACCACAGGTGTGTACCGTAACGCCACAGCAACGTCATAATGCCATCAAAACATCCGTAAATTGCGCACTTTCTTAATATAAAGGCTTAAAATTTGTACCTTTTCAGAGACAAGATGTTAAATACAAAAGCGCTGTTTGCAAGCACATCACATTTCAAATGATTGATTAACCTTCTCCAATGGCCTCCTTTTTGGTTTTGGTGTAAAAACAATTCAATGTAAGAAAGCTAGCAAAAATATAGAAACAAGAGTATCTCATTCGCGCGCATTGCGTTCGTCACGTAAAATGCACCATGCAACGCATGTCACGTGATCGCCTATTACAGAGCATAACGGCCGATTCTTTACTAGCCCCAAAAATTGTCTAAGTTCAGAATACTAATTTTGCTTAATCAGGTGTAGTAACCCTTACTTAGACCAGTTAAAACCCCAAAAAATAACCTTTTTGTGGCCTGTCAAGACTTTGCATTAGTGAAATGTGACCTGAATTGTAAAAAACTTGACCTAGGCCTTTAGAGCACCCTTGACCTAGGTTTTTATGGACATTATTTTTTGAGAAAATGAAGAAAACAACATCTTCAATTAAGCATTAGTTGTAATATTGTCTTACACTGTAAAGGGTTAAAATTTCAACAAATGCAAATTTTAAAAAATTGTCTTTTGTCGAGGTGTTTTCATGACTTACCAAACCCTTTGTAACACTTACCCTGAGGCAGTGATAAAATATGGCAAGTTTTGTGTATGATGCCCAGTAGTTTAGGATTAATTAAAATAAATGCATTTATGCACGCACAGAAAGAACTCAGATACAGACACTTTTATATCAAATCTCCACCTGCAGATGTGTATATATAAATTGAAGAAACCCATATGAACTATTATGGCAAAATAGCCTTCAAGGGTACTGTAATATGCCACTAATAGCAAAATAGCCACTTCCTTAAATCAAAACCAATGGTATACAAATTGCAGTAGCTCTAATTAATACACGTCTGTGATGTTCTAATATCTGCTTTACACATGATTTAGGTTCAGCTAAGGGATAGAGCTAAAATTACTTAACATAGCAAGACATTGTCATAGGCATAAGGCAAATGGTGGGAATCACAGACATGTACTATTTAGTACGATCCCATAAATGATCATTCGTCTACAGATAAATTTTAGATTATCAACTGCTCTATTACTACATTGCAAGAAATGCAACAAACCAAACCTGTAAAATGCCTTAGTATTAAAATACACCAATCAAAACCAAAAGGACCATACTAAACACATATTGGAATGTTTAGGTTAGTTTCTAGCTTTTTCTGTTGACATATTCAACACCTTTAGACCATTTAAAACAAAATTCTAAAAAAATTTGAAATGTTATCGAAGTTAGTTTCACAGGTAACCTTGTGCTCATTGTATCATTTCGTAAATACTATTCTTACAGTCTTAAAGTTCAAAATGCAAATTTTAACTTTCATTTCATACAAAATTTTTAATTTGCACCAGTATGAAAAAGCATGCATGACTAACGCACAACCATTTCAGTGTTACTCATCTAATGTACGGGTGGTCAACTGTCTCGCTATCACAGTTGGCATTAAGCTTTGCCTCACGTCACAACCGCTGGTGTGCCTAACTCCAGTGCTTCCACAAACAATTTTTTTTTCTTTACTTCAGAAAATGATTTCTCGATTTTAAAAGAAAATTTTCTCACAATGATTTTTCCGGTTTTCTCATACGCTTTTCGCAAAAAAGAACATCAACAAGTGAGTCATTTTTGAAATTAAAAAAAAACTTGCATGACATCTACATCACAAGAGTTAACTAAAATAGATGCTTGTAGCTTCCACAACTGAGCAAGTGAACACTCATGAAAACACTGCCATCAGAAGTAAAATGTAATAATTTCAGCACAGCAGCAAAAGCTGCAACGTTGGGGCTATTTTCAAAGTGAGGGGGCCTAAAAAGAGTGGATATTTTTACCCTAGCTTGCTGCGCGAATGTTCTAGAATCAGTCAATCTATTACGATCACAAAGTGTTACCACAGGGCTTGAGATTTTAAAAATGATAAGAGCACAAATAATAATTACTGCAAATTGCACCCGTATTTATTCGCATGACAGAGTTGATTGCAGTAGCAAATCTAAAAGAAACATTTGGGGGTACACGACTTTAAATATTTTTGCTAATCTATAGGTCAAATAAATGTATTTCAACTTTGTAAGCCTATACTACCCAGTTGTGGCGGTGTTTTACGCTTCAATCTAATTTATGATTAAAATATGCCTTTTTGTCCAAGATTAATTTTGTTAGATTCTTAATCTATTTCAAGAAAATGCGAGAACTAAGCTAGTCTAAAATATAAAGCACAATTTTGTTTGTCTTTCAGTGTGTCTGTTTTAACTACTTTAAAACTGCTATAGGTACAACCATCAAAGTTGGCACGATTGATCATTACCCCGCGGTGAGTGTCATAAGGGTATTTGTGACGTCATGATGAGGTCATGATCAAAATTGTTTTTTTAACATTTGCATTACTTAACAGAGGACAACCGCTTTTTGCTCAAACGAAAACCAGCTTCCGACTTATCACATTTCAAAAACTTTCATTTGTTTGGGGTCGAAACTGACTTCACAATCAACGATTCAATGAACAACCTGTTTTTTGTTCTTTCTCAAAAAGTACTTATCACACAAACGCGATTAAACGTTCTTTTAGGTCTAGGAGATATTAATAAGCTGCTTTTGATAAAAACAACTTTTCAACAACTGATGTTTGTTTGATTATGCTACCAGCAATTCTTTATTTAAACACTTCAAGCCCTCTAAGCATTTTTTCTTTTCTTTTTCGCTTGCACGCTTAAACTGGGTCTATGACGTCATAATATGCCTAGTAGGATTAACACAAATGTTTGCTACCGCAGATCATAATATCAAAATGTTTTCAAAAATTGCAATCTTTTTGCAAAATTAGTTTATTAAAAAACTGATTTGTGATCTCATTTTTTCACTGATTTTCAAACTTTTTCCAACAAATTAAAGAATATTTCAAGGCGAGTCCAATAGTGTATAACACGTACAATTAATATCAGTTTTGCACTGAAAAAACTAAATTTAAGACTTGTGATGTAACTTTTTACCCCTCCCAAAAGTGGTGAGCTCAGTAAAAACAGGTGACTTTAATACAAAATCATTACAACAATACTAACAATTACTATCCTTTGAAATCTTAGGAAATTTTCTTTCCAGCAATGTGTGATTCAAATTACTTGAGCCTAAGGATTAGTTTATATTGGCTGATCAAAACTTGGTTGCCATACGTGATGTTTCATTTTTAGTTGTACAATTATCCTACCGGCGCGGTGGTGTAGTGGTTAGAGCGTCCGCTTCGCAGTCGGTAGACTAGGGGTTCATTCCCCTTGTTGAGTCATACCAAAAGACTTTAAAAAATGGTATCCACAGCTTCCTTGCTTGGCGCTCGGCATTTATGGGAGGTTGTAGAGAACAAGCCGGCAAGTTCGCTTGTTGTGTCCTTGGGCAAGGCACTTAACGGGATGCCTCCGTCTTTATGTGGAAGACAGGTGGCCCAGACACCTCAAAAATGGCAACTCCCAAGCGAGTGCGGACGTCCCGTCCAAAATATAGCGATACAATTCGCCTTCTCGTGAATGGAGGATAAAAATGAACAAATACAAATACAAAAAATAGAGCTAACTTAAACCAAAGCTAGTTCTTTGGTACATTTTGACTACTTTTCCTCACAAGCGTAGTTTTTTTGCATTATTTTTCAACGTTTTCAAATACATCCATCAAAAACTGAAGTCTGTAAATGTTTATGAAATGTAGTCTACCGATTAAAATCACACAAAATTTTAGTGCCTGCAGTTCACAAAACTGCAATTTCTAGAAAGACTAAGTCCTTTGGTACATTTTGTCTGTTCTTTCTCGATAGCATAGATTTTTGGCAATATCCATCAAATCATTCAAAGACTCAAATTCTACAAACTTTAATACGTAGCTTACTCCAAGCAAAACACTAGGTGAGCACCCAAGAAAAGAACGATGGGCTAAAGATGGTCCTTTCTTATGGTTTGCAACAAAATGTAAGTGTCGAGCTACATATGATCTAAATGTTGAAGCAATTTCTTTTGCAATTGGGCGAGGCTGTCGCAACAGCCAGCTGGTTTGATGTTCTTAACCTCGACATTATTGATGGGGGCTCTCGCTACTGCTATAACTCAACTGTGAGTGCTTCATTTCGGATTGGTTTGCTCTTTGCATGGCAGCGTTTATGCCAGGGCCAAGGGACCTGCACGCAGTCAGAGACGTTAGGTCATATCAATTTGCCTACAGTAAGAAAAAAGTGGTAAGTAGCGATCCTAATAATAATGGCTCAAAACGCATTGTGAGGTCATAATCTTAAATGACATCACAAGGCTTGCCACTATTTAGTGAGAACAGCAGTAGGCAGCAAAATTATTCACTATTCTTTTGATAACAAACATAAATGGTAAAGCCCATTACTGATATTTGTAATTGCAAGGATAGGCCTATCGGTACAAAACACTAATCTTCATTTAGAAGTAGGGAGGTCTGGATTAGGGGCAAAGTGAAATGTAATAAAGTTCCAAATTTAAGAAAAGATCAAAATTAAACAATAATAGCATCAATCTGTAACACTGGATTAAGAAGGAATGTTTTTGTTTGAAAAGAGCTCAATAGGCGCCTATTGCAATAGATTGTATGACTTAAAAGAAAGGCAGGACCCATTTTCATGCTAAGGCCGAATTAAAGCAAATAGCGCCGGCAAAAATCTTAATGTCACCAATATTAATACGAAAGCGGGCCCACCAAATCGTCGAACATGCCTACCACCAAATAGCTCATTTCTTTATGAGTCAAAACGAAACCATTCGGGTTACGCCATGAATTTCAGCTGTGTTTTATCTCCCCCCCCCCCTACTCTTTTAAGAATTACAAATGGTAGTTTGTGTCATCGTTCTTTCTTTTTTAATATTTTCAGTCTTTATTAATAAACCATCATGATCACCATTACATGTACAGGAGCTACGGCTTATATTTAGTGAAATATTTCGTTGTCGCTCCAACAAATGTTTGTACTGTAAAACTGGCGCAGCTGCATTAATTGATATGTTTTATATCGGCACGGATGATAGTATGGCCTTCCGGGGTAAAATTGCTCCATAGTTAGGAGAAACATTTTTTTCTATTTTGCTTTATAATAGCTTTATAGAGCTATCGGAATTAAACCTGAAAATTTGGGAAAAGCAAAAACTTATTTAATTTCTATGACCATACCTAAGCAAGGAAAAACAAATATGAATCATAATGCGTAGCCAACTGGGACTTAAGAAAGTTTGAGGCAAAATCAAAATTAACAACATCTATGTGTCAAATTGCACCACATGGAACATATTATTAGTATTTTGCTATTTTGCTTTATAATAGCTTTATAGAGCTACCGGGATCAAACCAAACATTTGAGGAAAAGCAAGGACACTTTAAACTCCTCAGGGCACGTCAAGCAGGGAGAAAAGAATATACTGCATAATGCATAACCAGTGAGGACTTGAGAAGGTTTAAGGGGTTATCAAAAGAAAAAGCGTCACTGTGTGAAATCGCAAAACACGAAAGACATTTTTGCACTTTTGCTTTAGAATAGCTTAATATCAGAAATGCAATCCCTACTTTCAAACTACGGGAAACGCAAAGCTCCCTTGGTTTCGTGTAAGCAATAAACCAGGCACATAGACTTAAGGCATAACCAGGATCTTGAAATGAGGTGTTGTATTAGGAAAAGGAGCACAAAAAGTCGTAAACATCTTATGTGATGAAAACACATAAACGTTTGGTAACTCTTCAAATAAAAACCTTATAGGAGAAGCCAGCTTGGCCGGCTGAACCGACACTCTCAATCCCGACGTTACTCACCGGGTCTCTGCGGGTGACGCCGTCATTATACTATAAACAGGGATGAGAAAGCGGCTATTTCGCCAACCGCTTCCGCTTTCATCAACAAAAAACCAGAAAACGACAGTTGACAATTTTTTTTAACTTTTGCTGGTCTGTAGCTTGCCTTCTCTTACACTTTATTATTTTGAGGAGACAAAAATCTATCCATATATTGCTCTTACTTTACCTACTTCGCTTAAGCTTATTGTTTTGAACAACTCTGTGTTTGTTTTTCTCAGATATTAGAACTTGTGTTCAATGTAGAACAGTGCTCTTCAACCTTTTTGTCATTGCAGAAGCCCTGACGTACTTTTGCGTTTGTCATGAAACCCCCCACTAACAAAAATTTAGAAATCACAAATTGCTTGTGAGAAAATCAAATCTTTCGATACTACACTTCAAAAAATAATTAAATACTTCAACAAATAAACAGTTATTAGAAGCTCCTTCACAACTTACAACCACTTTTACAACAGTTTCTCTATTGCTTCTCAGATTTAAATCGCATGGCCACATATTACAACTCTGGACAATAACCTGTCGTCAAAACAACAAATTACAACAATATATCGCAAATTTTCCTTCTCTATCCTCAACTAACTCTAACTTTGAGTTAACTTTACGTTTAATCATCAAAACGGACCTTCTGTCCGTCCCCACAACACGTATTGACTCTAATCTTTCTGAAGTGCGAAATTTCGGTCGTATATACAGCACATAGAGCGAGCAAAACTGAATTTACAGACGCCCTGTCACGTAACAAACGGAGTTGGCAAATTCAGACCCTACTGAGGTTGTAAACAAGATTACGTCACAATCTGCAACTTGCCATCACAAAATTTCATTACTAGCTATTTATATACAAGGAACACCATTACATATAAGAAATCAATATACTGAAATCAGAAATAAATACTAGTAATAAATGAAGAACCTTCGCGGTCCCTTCACGGAACCCTCAAAACTCACGGAACACAACTACATGTTTTGCGGAACCCTTGTTGAAGAGCACTTATGTAGAATGATTAAGTTGTTTCTTTTGTTTTGCCATATTTATCCTCCATTTACGAGAAAGCGAATTGTATCGCTATGTTTTGGACGTTAAGTCCGCACTCGCTTGGGAGTTGCTATTTCTGGGTCACCTGTCTTCCACATAAACGTGGGGCGTCCCGTTAAGTGCCTTGCCCAAGGACACAACAAGCGAACTTGCCGGCTTATTCTTCACAACCTCCCATAAATGCCGAGCGTCAAGCAGGGAAGCTATAGATACCATTTTTTAAAGTTTCTTGGTATGACTCGACAAGGGGAATGAACCCCAGGTCTACCGACTGCGAAGCAGACGCTCTAACCACTACGCCATCGCGTTTCCGTCGTGAGTAATTTATTTTTCAACGTTCTCAACCCCCTAAGCAAAGTCAATTAAGTGTAATCAAATCATCATTTTATGGGCTAAGTTTTATTGTCCAAACTACCTTTTTCTTACCCGTAATCGATATAAAATGTGATGCTAGTTATACTTTTTCTCGTTCTCTCGCGTTACTGATGTCGCACGTTCATTCAGACTTATCGTGCAACTTCACCGTTTGTGTGAGGGGAATGCCAGGAGTAACTGGAACCCTCATGAAGGCCAACAGCCATTTCGATCTAACCCAAACGAGGTCGGGGACCGCATCACCACGTTGAGGCGGCTGTTTATTGATGCAGCTTTTTCTTTTCTTCGGCCCCTTTTCATTTATGCTTCATCCGAATGGTTTATTTTTCCAAGCGTTACTAATATTATTAAATTAGAACGCCATTACCGAGCGGCTAGTCGCACCATTTTCTGCTGCTTCTTGTCCTCCCCAATCCTACTTCTCATCTCTAAGGTGTCTCTACCTCCCCTACAAGTCACCCTGATTAATTTCGCTATGTCATCTTAGGAGCGGGTTCTTCGTCTACCAATCTTCTTTCCCATTTCAGGTTTGGCCAGACTTGAATTAAAACCAAGACAGTGCAGATCCTCCTAGAGAGCTTTTGCGTCTACACACCCACTTATGCTTTCTTCTACTTCTCCTAGGGAGGTTATCCTTGCTTGCCCTCCCTCGTCTTATTGGAACCTGCCTTCCTTCACTGTAGAGTCCACCCTTTCCTCCCATGCTCCCGCTCTGATCCCCTCTCTCTCTCACCAAGGTGCGGCTCTCGCACCTCATGATCTGGTGATCTGGACAGAGGGCTCTGTTCCGTTTTCTTTTGGCAAGGGCGGCTTGGCCTACTTGCCAAATGCTCTCTCTGTGGCACTGAGGCAATTCTTTTTTTTCGGCAGTCCCAGTATGTTCAAGTTTTCCCGCTAAAGCTTGCGCCATTCTGCAAGCTCTTTGCTGATCTCGGCAGCACCAACAAGCGTGCCACTTCTTTTCTCTTTTCCTATTATCTGACACTCGCTTTGTCCTTGCCACCCTGTCCTCCTCTCCGTCTTTCCTTTTACCTCAATTTGTCTGGCAGATCTAGCAGGAGCTGTATTCTCTCTCCTCCTGTTCTATCAGGCTACAATCAGCCCCCGGACACTTATTCCTCCGGGGAACGACACGGCTGATGATATAGCCAGACGGGAAGCACTACTCATGCCCTCTGCAATCCCTTGTAGTCTCTCTCCTCTTACCTCTCGTATCCACTCTTTTTTTTTCTCGGACTGGAAGCGTACAGTCACATCTAAATTCTTCGACACATAGATTTCCTCGATTTCCACCGAGGAACTTGTGTAGTGATTTGGTACCCAAACACTACACGTTATACTAAATCCTTTAGGAGCGTCATGCTCCGCCGTCCACAATTTCACATGTGCATTTGAGTTCGATTAGTTGTAAAGACAAGTAAGGTCTAAGCCTACAAAACTGTAGATAGATTGAGTGTTTTTCTCTCTAACGATTCTATTTGAATAAGATTTGTGTAAATATATATTACAATTAGCTTTTAATTTGTGCAATTGCTGAGGAATTCCTACAAGTGGTGACCCCGACTAGCCTACAACATGCAATCTCCAATTTATGGTCTTCGCAATAGAACAGTGAATTCTAAGCTGCCATCAGTGAGAGACAACTTTCTTCAACCAAGCCCTTCGTCACCTTGTCATCAAACATCTGTGGCCACTCCGACTACTTTTCAAAGACCTTCCACTACTGTTGCAGTAGGTACAAGTGTTTTCCATGTTTTTTATCATTCTCAACCATGCTTAAAATTTTCTACTGATGATGTTTCCCTATGGTTTACCCGATTTGAAGGAAAATATCACAACAGCAACCTAGATGACCAGCAACTTTTGCTGCAACTCGCTTAGTTATGCAGGAATTGTCTGACCTTTGGAGCGCTACATCTCTTGATGCAGTATATATCTCCGGAGATTTTCTTCAAGAGAGTTCGCTGTAGCCCTCCATCACTTAAAACCAGGTAAAGCTCCGGGCCATGACCCTATTTACCAAGGGCTTTTAATCCATGCTGGTCCCGGCTTGAAGTCCTGGCTTCCTGGCTTTCTTTCTTTCTGCTTGTGCCAACTCAAAATTCCCAAAATCTGGAGAAGAGCGCAGGTAGTCGCGATCCCTAAGCCCTCAAAACGTGTAAAGGATCCAAAGAGCTGCCGTCTCATCTCCCTGCTCTGTGTCCTTTACAAGATCCTCGAACGACTGACCAACAATCGTATTGAACCAATAGTCAACCCCTTGCTTCCACACGAACAAACTGGATTTCGACACGGAAAGTCTACCGTGGACCAGGTTGTTTTGTTTTATTTACGCAAAACATTGAGGATTCTTTTGAGGTAAAAAAGAAGGCTGGTGCCGTGTTTGTCAATCTGACAGCTGCTTATGACATTGTCTGGCACCGTGGCCTCACCTGCAAGCTGCTGAAACTTCTGCCGGACAAGCACATGGCCCAGATGATCATGGAACTTGTTCGGAACAGAAGCTTTACCCTGACCACTGGTGACAGCAAGCCAAGCAGGCTCCGACGTCTGAAAAGCGGTCTTCCACAAGGATCAGTTTTGGCTCCTCTTCTTTTCAACATATACATCTACGATCTGCCTTCCATAATCTCGAAGAAGTATGCCTACGCTGACGACTTGGCAATACTTCATTCATCTGGAGATTGAAAGGTGTTGGAAAGAACTTTGAGCGAAAACATAAACACACTTTCTGCATATCTTCAGACTTGGCGTCTAAAGCTCAGCCATGCTAAAACGGTAACGGCAGCCTTTCATCTCCACAATCGAGTGGCTAAGCATGAGCTAAAAGTTAAGAACAATGGTAAAATCTTACCATTTTGCCCAGTGCCGACCTATCTTGGTGTCAAACTGGACAGAGCGCTCATGTACCGTCATCATCTTGAGGCATTGCGCAAAAAACTATCCACGCGCGTTTAGCTGCTAAGGTAACTTGTGCATTTAGGATGGGGCGCTGGTGCCAAGACATTGCGCACGGCTGCCTTGTTCCTGATATATTCAACTGCGGAGTACTGCGCACCAGCTTGTTGTCGCAGCGCGCATACTCGCCTCATTGACAGCGTTCTAATGGCGCTTTGCGCATTGTCACTGAATGCCAACGTCCCACTCCAACGGACAACCTTCCTGTTCTCTCAGACATCCAGCCAGCTGAGCTTCACCGCCAAGGAGCAACACTCTCCTTGGCTAATCGAAGTTCTTTAGACCCTGGCCACATCTTGCATGGACAGCTGACTGAGCAGCAGGCTGCTAGCAAGGAGACTAAAATCTAAACGCCCGTTTGTTCCTGCCGAGCGGAAACTATTGCACAACTTATCTGAGTTGGGCATCCGCGCTGCCCAATGGACGAACTTGAAATGGTACACTGAGTACTCCAAAAATATGCCAGCGCTCGGTGTCTACATTCCTAGGGTCAGCATAAGACCAATTGGAATGAGCTTGAACAGAACAGCTTTGGTCAAGCTCAATCGCCTGCGTACTGGCGTGTCGGTTTGTCCATGCACAAATGGGGTCTTGCTTCGTCAGCGAAATGCGAGTGTGGCGCTAGTGAACAAACTGCAAACCACATCATTTTAATATGTCCCACACATCGAGCACCTCCAGGAACAATGGGTCTGACAGTTTTGGATGATGAAACAAGGTGCTGGCTCAACTCTATCACTGCCAGCATCTGATCTAGGCAACACAGCAGGTTGGGGTGGTAAGAGGATAAACCCTCGGCCCCCATCCTTTTGTTGTGTCTAACCTGGATCATAGATACCCTGCCATACGACGACGCAGCAACGGACACAGTCTACTGTTAAAGCTCTAGTCTCTAGAATTGGCAGAATCGAGAATCCTTTTAGCAGCCCCTGCGGTCACCACTCATCTCATTCTGCTCTGTCCAGCAATGGACTCTTTGCGCCGCTCGCTTTTTGGCAATTCTCTGTCTCTCTACGACCTTTTGTCCAGGCACTTGCCCAGCTTCTGGGGTGTCCATGGTCCTCCGCCATGCCCATTCCTCAGAAGGGGTTGGGTAATACCAACAACATTTCACCCACATCGGGAAATGGACAAAACTTTTTCGTCAAGTTACTGTTTAAGTCAAATAACCTATGTCGAAGCGGAAGAATTTTCGCGCTCTCGCATCCCTGATCTTAACACTAACCGGCCCTGCCGGCGTCGCCTCATCAGCAATATTGAGAATAACAATATTGCTTCAACCAGCTTCACGTATTAGGCACTTGTGTGAGAAACAACAAAAAGATAATGTTCTTTTTTCCCATACTCCTTGTACACGTAATGGTGATTATCTCATTCCCTTAATCAAGAGGTAATGCTCACAAAGAGTTGTCACAAACTATTATTAATACTTTCAAAAGTGTGAAAGAGGATTGAAGCACATTTAAAAATTATGGTGGTTGTTGTCACAGAAATTAACTATTTAGTGGTAAGCCTGGTTTGCGATTTGGTACGTCCTCCTTTGTATTTCTATATGCGGTATTAAGTTCTGTGGCTGCGCTGTTTGCTTTCTTCCCGACATAGCGTTGAAAGCGGTTATGCCTTTCCAACGTCAATTACCAAATTTTAGTTGGCGCCCATCAGGACAAATTACTTTTAAACAAACCATTATTTCTAAATTTAGATTTACAAATTGTTCGGTCTATCTGTTTATTACTTAAACTCGGGATTTTATTGCGTTGCTTTATAATTTAGACACATCAGCAAAAAAATCCTTGCTATATAGCAGGAATCTCCAAACTACCGCCCGCCAAGCTCTCTTCTTAATTACAAAACAAACGCACAGTACAGCGTTTCTCAGGGTGAGTCACTTGAATTTATCGATTGGCACAACAGGTAACAGCAACAAAGGCAATGTTTTTTTCTTTCGCAATTTTTGAAAAATCATCATAAGATGATCTCTGGTCGCGAAAGATTTTATCGTGCCACACGGCATCATAGAGCGAGTTTCAAGCGTGCAAGGGAAAAATGCTTAAATAAATTGCTCATTGCATGGTTCAATGCACTTTAATTGTTGTATAGTGTATTTTATCGAAAGCACCTTGCTAGGATCTCCCAAAAAAGCATTTAATTGCGTTTCTACGATCGGTAGTTCTTGAGAAAATACAGGTTACAAATTTTGCAGTTAGCCTAATCGTTGTGACGCCATCTTAGACTTCCAAAAATGAAAGTTTTTAAGGTGAAAAATTGGGGGCTGGCTTTTGTTTGAGCGAAAAACGATTGTCCTCTGTCAAGTAATGCATATCTAAAAAATATATTCGATTATAACGTCATGATGACGCAATGAACCCCTTATGACACTCATGTTGAAGTGGTGATTAATCGTGCGAAGTTTGATTTGTAGGTCCAGTAGTTTCGGAGGAGTTAAAGCGCACGTACGTACACACGTACAGACAGAATTACGCTATATATCTTAGATGTAGACAACTACCAAAGTATGATAATGTTTTCTATCGGAGAGGGGTTGGGGGAAAGATTTTCGTTGTTAACCGTCTTTACATCCCGAACGAATATTTACAACAAAAAAAGTTGATGAACTTCAAACTACGCATACCTAAATCTACATAAGGTCTTTTGAATTATCTCGATTTTGAAAAATAAGGGAGCACACGAAGGTGAAAGCAAAAATGACACCAATTCTCTTTTATTAAAAATAAAGAAAAAGTCACAAGTGTTTGTTGGTCAACTGCTTACAATTTCAAAGTCCTATGGTGTACGACCTTCCACCAGGATTGTGGATTGACGTGGGGTAAGGCTTGGTAACAGCCCATTCATACCAAACATTCTGTTCCGTGCACTGACGCCACATTTTAACGGTCACCTCACTGCCTTTTGTCACATGGACTGGATTTAAAAGCGGAAAAAATAAAGGGAACCAACTAAACATTCCCGGCGAGTGGGTATCAGGTACAATACTAATGTATATATTATCATACAACGTGCAGTGGAAGTAACCAGCAAAGCCGTGTAGAACGCTATCGCAAGGGATAGTAAACGACAGTTCGGTGTTGCGATTGTTTCTCAAATGAGAGTACTCTTTTAAAAGCGCTTCGCTTTTGTCATCACCTTTTGCTTCAGCAGACTTTGGGTGATTAAAAGTGAAGACAGGTTTAGCGGTTGCCAATTCATGATAATTATGAATGCGTACAACGTACGGTGTTTCAAATGCAGCCACTTTAGGCTTGTCGTGGTCGGTTGTGCTTGCAGTCGTCACTTCGTTGAAAAGCTTTTGTGAAGAGGCAGGCGACAAATATGACGTGTAAGCACAAGGTATGCTGACTGCGTCTGCTTTCAAAAATCGTTCTGCGCCATCCAAACACTCGGGCGACAGTTCGTTGTCTCCAAAAGACCCCAATAACTCCGAAACAATGACGTCGGCTAATTCGGGAGCTGACCACGTACGCATGTCACAGGACACTACAGTTACGTCATTATTTTTCCATTCCGTTCTCTTCAGCAAGTTTAAAGTCACGGCTGCGTTCGCATTCTTCTCCACCGCGTAACACTTAATTTTCAGATCAGCACGGCGTGCAGCAGACAATGCTGCACGCACAAGTGGACCGCGTCCAGCACCTAAAACCATGACCACCATGGCGCCCGATGTATTTTTTGAGCCCTTGTCATTAAGGCATTTGAGTATTGCCTCTTCATACTTCACATATTTCACTGGATCTTTTTCAAACACTTCGTAAGTCGATGATTCGAGATTGTCCATCAACGGTTGCAGTGGAGCTTGCAAGAAATCTTCGTAACCTTTTGAAAATGCTTCGTATTGATCAAGAGGGGGCCGATTTTCATACAAGTATGAAATGTATTGTTGATAGACTCTTTTTCCAGATTCATGGCTGCAATTGCCCGCAATGATCACTTGACAGTTCAGCCGAAAAAATTGCATCATCAATAGCTGATGAGCTCGCGAAAGAACAGGATATCCTTTTCGATTAATTAGAAAGATGGAAGTGGGCAACAAAACAGCTCGAATGGGTTCTCCGAACCACTGCTTTAAGATGACTGGGTCAGGCAAATCTGCAGTGACTTCCAAAACAACTCCAAGTCGACTGTGATGATTGCAAAGAGATCTAAACTTGCTCCACCATGTCCAAGGATTCTCCGAATGTTCTTCATCTGAAACACCATTGCAATCTTTACCACTACTCACGCTTAGCGGCACTTGCAGCCACATATTGGCGTGGTGATGGCTTTTAAGTAAGTGAGTGTAAATTATTTTTGCCAAATTGCTACACTCTAAACTTTGCAAAGACATAAGTACGGCAGGCAAACCGAGATAAGCTGAAAAGTTGAGCTCCTCATAAGCAGCTTCTTCAGCAATAGCCTGCTCAGCATCACATTTAGACTCTAATGACAGCCATGAAGATAATTTTCCGACAACCAAACTGCTCCAGTCTTGGCTCTTTAGCATAAATTCAGGTTTTGAATTATCTCCAATATGTTGGCCAGTATCACTTTTTAAAAAGGAAACCCTTTTCTCGGGATTAACAATAGGAATACATACAAAGTCATAACCTTCTTCACAAGCATTTTCAACAGTGCACTCCAAATCAGATTCGAAATCAACGTCAATTCCACAGGAAACTCGAGTATCTTTTTTGGTCATTATACCTCGATTATAATCAATTTACACAATATGTTTAAGCCAAATCATTAATGTACTATGAAAAAATTACCAGCAACAAAATTAGCCCCTGCAGTATTACAAGCCAAAACTTCTTTTTCGGATTGGGGGAACTTTTCTTCCCGATTTTTAACAAAGCAATAAAAGCAGTACTTCATTTAACATAAGAAATCTAACAAAACAAAACTAACTAAAAAAATGTACCACCGAAATTTTTCGTCCCCTCTAGGAGACTCCGTCAGGGCAATATAAATCTGAGTAGAATCGTTTTCACACTACAACTCGGTGAAACACGTGCAGAAGCAACATCGCTCCATGTGAGTAACCGTGTTTTATGTTTGAATTTGGCTGAAGGCGTTTGATTCGCAGCGCTTCCATTAGCTCGGTTTCAGTGTTAAAACGGCGCTTTTTTGATAATGTAAAGTTTTGCTCAACTGGCATTGTATCTCTGCAGGCTTCTCACTGATCACGATGAAATTTGATGGCAGAGTTTCAAACATAAAACTCGGTTACTCACATGAAGCGATGTCGCTTCTACGTGTTTCACCGAGATGCAGTGCAAAAACGATTCTACTCTCGTTATATGTGTTCAGTTTTACGAAAATTAAAATTTAACTTTAGATTTCAGATTTATATTGCCCTGACGAAGTCTCCTAGAGGGGACAAAAAATTTCGGTGGTACATTTTTTTAGATAGTTTTGTTTTGATAGCTTTCTTATGTTAAATGAAGTACTGCTTTGATTAGTTGGACTGTTTAAAATATAAAAGCAAAATCGGTTATGCTATTACTTAAAACCAATATTGCTGGAGCATCACAAATGCAGTGTTGCTCCAGTAAATGCCCCGTTAAAAAACAGGTTATGTAGTCGAGGGCACACACTGAACCAGCATATCTAACTCCAGCAAAGCCAAAACAAATGAAAGCAATACCAAGCTCTTCTTTAGCAACAGTGGTGATAATTTCATTTTACCACCTACATAGATAGCAATGCCATTGTTTAACTCTTCTATTCTTTGTTGGCAGAAGAACCTTATGCAGTTGTACATAGAAATTGTATTAGAGCCTGTTTTAGTGTTAAGTAGTACTGCTAGCCTAGGGCATTTCTACAAAAACAGGGCACTAAGCAGAGTAATTGCGGTAAAGTGTCTCTTCCTGGGATACAATGCAATGGTTGTGAGATTCTCACACATACCACGCAATTATTACCAACAAGCCCCAGTCTAGTGTCTTGTTAACATTTTGTTGTTCGCTAAATACGTGTGACCAGTTCATACAACACATAATATACTAGACTTTTTCTAGTAAGATATTGCTTTAATTAAAACTACCAAAATCTGTTTTTTTTTTGATGATTTCATCGTTGTGGGAAACTTGTTTCAAGCCCCACTAAATCCCAAAAAAATTTTTGATATGAAATCAATAAAATTACGCTGAATTCGAATTTGTGATTAAAAGTTTAAAATTCTCTTTCGTTGACGAGTTATTTGAGAAACAATTTTATTGCTTAATGTTCTGTTGACAATCCGTGACGTCAGTTACGGGACAAATTGTTGCTGCAGCACCGCACAATCATAGGAAAGCTAAAAAAATGGAGCTTGGTTGAGCTTACTTTTAAACACTGGTAATGGAATTTTAGTTTGCTTGTAACAAAAACGTTTTTAGATTGTTTTTAACCAAGTATGATGGAGGTTTTAGGTTTAAAGGTAGATGCTTTAGCTTTAAATTTGCAAGCCATTTCTTCAGTAAAGCAAGATTGTTAAGTAACAGTCAATGAAAGTAAATTCCCTTGGTTTTTTGGAAATTTTTGCACCCACTGGCAATGCACTGCTGAACCATGATAGTACTTCACAACGATTATGCTAATTTACCATAACAAAAATGATGAAAATTCAAAACACTTTTAACAGCATTCTGCGATAGTAGCAAAATTAAAATACATAAAACTATAAAATGTTACAAATTTTTCTGCAATCCATTGCTGTTATAGGAAAAACTGGCCTCGTCATTAGGTCAGTGGCATAGGAGTCTGCTAATCTATAACATCAAAAATGCTGGTTTTGCAATATTGAACCTAATCCAGCAACCAGCAAGTAAGACTGAGCTCAGATGCAAAGGTAACAGAAAGCTCAGATCTTAATTAAAAATCAATTTCAGGGAGCCAACTACTATGCACACAACACGAACCTAGCAACACTTAACCTTGATTTAAAGACTTATTTATGAGTTGGTACACATGTTTTTCTGCAAGACACTCAGCAAATGACTTTGGCCTATTGGCAAAATTAATTTTACAGCAAGTGTAAAACCTGAAAATAACTTGTACATACTTTTTAAAAGCATTCCATTAGCTTTTTGAATATATAATATAAAGTTAGACTACGCAAAACTCTTTAAAGCTATCTAATAAACGTAAAGTCTCCATTATACTAAGTTGAAAAACTGAAAACGTTTTTGTTACAAGCAAACTAAAACTCCATTACCAGTGTTTAAAAATAAGCTTAACAGAGCTTCACTTTTTTAGCTTTCCTATAGTTGTGCAGTGCTACAGTGACAATTCATCTTGTACCTGACGTCACCAATTGTCAATAGAATATTAAACATTAAATTTGTTTCCCAAATATCTCGCTAATAAAATAGAATTTCAAACTTTTATTACAAATTCGAATTCAGTGTATTTTTATTGATTTTACATCAAAAATTTTTTTGGCGTTTAGTGAAGTTTTAAAGGTTTGGTCCAGCTAAAACTGTGTGATTGCTTGGGGTTGTACAGGAAACAATCTAGGCTACTTGCTTAAGTTTAGTAGGCAACTGCCCACTACTTAGGTCATCAAAGCACAAAACTAAAGTACAAAATTTAGAATTGACAAAAATATGAAAATTTATACTAAAACATGACATTACTTTATCACAGAAATTTATTCTAAAATACAAAATTACTGAGTAATGGAAATTTACATCAGAAGTACTAAAATATGGAAAAACTTCCAAGTAAAATACAGAAAGCATAGAATTACAAAAAATTTATTGAAGTTGATATCGCATGACCAGAAAAAAGTGTTAACACTATTTAATCAAGAATGACTCAAAACTAAGTTTTAAATACAAATTAAATTTGGTGCTTGTCATGAGCAGCCAGTTTTTGTCAAATGGTAAAATATGAAGCTAAAAATATTCATAAACACAGGAATAATGAAGAAATACAAAACTTAGGTCAAAATATGCATTGTCAGACATTCACTTAAAATTTAGCTACCATTGGCTTTAATCGAGAAGATGGTCAAGATTAGTGATGTAGCGATATTTTAGTATCAGTATCAGTGGTATTGGCCTATTTTTATGGTATCGAGTAGTAGTATTGGTATTGGTTAAATATAGCCGATACCTACCGATTCTTATTAAGCACAAAATAAATATAAAATTTTTTGTTATATTTTTTTCATAGAATAAATAGAAAAAATTTTTGTTTCCCCCCTGGAACTGGATTGGATTTGCAACATAATTAATGATTTGTAGTGTATCAATAATGACCAGGGCGATGGCAGTCTTCTAAACAGGACCCAAACATCGTGTAACACTCAATATTGTGTTTATATAAATATACATATTTAAAGTATTCTATAAATTTCAGTTTCTCTTTTAACCTCAGAGGCAGTAGTTAATAAAAATCACTTCTAATAAAAGCATTGTAGGAAAATTTTTTAATGTTAAAGCTACTGATGCCAAAAAAGTTATCTGCAATTTATGTAGCAATGAATTTTTGAGAGGAGGGAGTGATGAGAAAGTTTCTAGTTTTGACTTTAATATGAAGGCAATTTATTTGATAAAAAGAGTGTGCAGTTTGTGAATGGTTTTGATTCTTTTAAGTATGGTAAACACATTTTTTAGTTTTGACTTACCAAGCTGTTTTTTTTGCAAGAAAAGCTGCAGTTTAGTAGTGTATATTTTTAATTTTAACTTGTGAATGCTGTTTGTTTGATAACAGCTGCAACTCGCTAATACTTTTTTATTAATATGTCTATGGGAAATTGTCACTTGTCAAGGTGTTTTCATTATGTTGTCAAGTTTTTTCTTTCAGTTACGACATTGTTACTTTCTCATTTTATTTCATTTTTTCAATCTTTGGTGTTTGTAAGGTAAGCCTATTTTCTTTGAATAATAGTATTCAATCCATTGTTTTAGAATTTGCTATAAAAAAGTACTGCTTGATTTGTTCAATTTTTTTTACAGATTTGCAATAATATTGTGATGAATAATGATAGATAAATACCTAGAAAAAATTCAAAATGCAATAAAAAGCTAGATTTACTAAATACATTCTTTGATACTGCTTACAAAAGCTTTTATTGCTGGTGTTCAATAGATAAAAGGTACCGGTGGTATTGGCACTAAATGATGATATCAGTAGTAGTATCGGCTTAAAATGTGGTATTGGTACATCTCTAGTCAAGATGGCTTCCATCCTCTAAATCAACCAAACAAAGCCTCTTTTTCCATGAGGATAAAGACTTATGAACTTTAGCAACTGATATTTCATCCCACTTTTCTTTTATTGTCTCCTTCAGTTCCTATTCTGTCCCCCAGCATACACTTTTTCAGTTAACTTTTTTGTGACCAATTTCTTTTGTTTTAATTGCATTCAAACTTTCAACGAGCATGTAAGGTTGGGCAGCGTGAGTAAATAGGAAATCTAAGCTCTTTTTTTAAAAAATAGCATTGCATATTTTGACCTAAATTTTGTATTTCCATAACCCTTGACCAAAACTAGCTGCTCATGACATGCACCAAATTTAATTTAGGTGCAAAGCTTAGTTTTGAGTTATTCTTGATTAAACAGGACTATCCCTTTTTTCTGCCCACTCAATATAAGGCTAAAAATACAGCCACCCAATTGGATAAAATTTGATAATTGAAGTAAATTTATGTACCTTGATATTTAATACTTAGATTGGTTTGAAAGTAAGTCATTCAATTTTGATGAATTTTCTTACTTCTGCAATTTCTGTAATTCAATCACAGTTCCTATTTGTACTTCCACAAATTCACATTTTTGTATTTTAGTGTTGCCCTTATCACAAAAAGTAAAAAAAAATCACAGAATTTGGCAGAACAAAATATTTTAGTTTCACACCTAATAGAAAATATTTGGTTGCAGCTTGGACGAATGAGTTGGGGGTTGTTATAAATAAGCATAGTAGGCCAAGAGAAATAGTAAACTAGCTCAAACACCAACTGCAGTTGATTACTACAACCTTTTTGGTTTTTGTAATAATCTCCATACAAAATTATATTCAAATTTACATACATTTAGCAAAACATCAAATTCAATTTTATCAAAAAATACACTGCAGCTTTTAATGTAAAATCTCATTGTACCCGCTCAATGCTTAATCTAAACTCATAGAATTAAAAAATAATTATTTTTTGAAAGAAGGGATTACCAACATTTCATCACCTGACATTTAACCACAGACATTTAATCGCTAGGCATTTAATAATGTAGACTTTATAACACGATGATGTTGCAAGTGGACTAGAATTGATCACCCTAACCCTAACGTGGTTAAGTGTCTCATCCCTAACCCTATCATGATTAAGTGCAGGTGATTAAATGTCTGTGCACCAAAAGAAATAAGGCTTCGTTATAATGGTGTGACTGGTTTTGAGTCGTACACCTCCCCTACTTACAGTACTATCCCTGTACTATGGCTGCACTATGACTACTATACCAGTACTATGCCTGTACCATATGTACTATGCCTGTACTACATTTATTTATAACCACCGGGCATAAAATGCCTAAATCTAAACTCATAAAATCAATAATATTTTTTTGAAAGGAAAGAGGTAAGGCTTCTTTATATTGTTGTTACTGGTTTTTGCTCACACACCTTCCCTACTATCTTTTTACTGGTACAGTCGAATCCGGTTAATTGCATACCAGATAACTGCATTATCCGTTTTATCGCATAAAGATCATAACTCCCAAACCACAGTCAATCATTTGTTAAAGAAAAATTTTGGTTAATTGCATACCGGTTTATTGCATAATCTGCTTAATTGCATAGAATTGAATGGCATTTATGCGATTACAGATTAAAATTATGCAAAATTTTAGCTACAAAAGCACAACTTTTAAATTCTGAACGAAAACAAACTGTTTTAATTTGCTAACAAATGCGCCGATCGCTAACATCATAAAATGAAAGGCCGCTACTGATTAGAGATCAAAAACAACACAGTGTGTGATGTGATTAATGTTCTTCGAAGACAATTATCGATTCAGAAGAAAAACACGTGGCTATCATTTTGCAATCACTGTTATTCACACTGTTTTTGTTTCATTTAGCTTTTATACAGTTTGTGAGACAACAGTTTACGAGACAGAGCAATTTCAAAATTTCAAATTGAGTGAAGCAGGAACAAGTAAGCATATAAAGCGCAAAGATCTATCATTGGCTGACAAAATCCTGGTCATTGATGAACTTGAAAAGAAAACATCGTAAAATACAGTCGCCAAAAAATTTGGAATATTGCAATCACAGGTGTCGCAAATTCTTAAATCAAAAGAAAAGCTTTTTTCTGCTCATCATGGCAACAAAAATCCAACACGTAAAAGGGCAAGAAAAAGTACCCAAGAAGACTTAGAGGATGCCTTATAACAATGGTTTAAGCAAGCAAAAAGCAGGGGTCTTGTAATCACTTTATTTACGTGTATGAGCTCATGCTCGGTTTGCATGTCTTTCGTCAGACTGGGCCACCACGACAGGTAGACTGCTTGGCCCCACCATCTGTCTGCCACATAAAGACGGAGGCGTCCTGTTAAGTACCTTGCCCAGGGACACAACAAGCGAACTTGCCGGCTTGTTCTCCACACTATCCCTTATGTGCTGAGCGCCAAGCAGGGAAGCTGTGAATACCATTTTTCAAAGTCTTTTGGTATGACTCGACAAGGGAAATGAACCCCAGGTCTACCGACTGCAAAGCAGACGCTCCAACCACTACACCATCGTGCCGGTTTAATCACTGGCCCAATGTCGCAAGAAAGCAAAAAACTTTGGAAAAATAATGAACTTAAATTTTGATCCGTCATCCAGCTGGGTCACTTGCTGGCGAGAACGCAATTTAATTGTTTTTAAGCGTAAGCATGGTGAAAAACAAGATCATGATTCTGAAGCGGCTGAAAATTGGATAGCGTCAGTGTGGCCAAAAATACATGAGCGCTATTCTGCCTCAGAAATTTACAACTGTGATGAAACGGGGCTTTACTTTCGTGCACTACCAGAGGGAACTTTGTGCTTTAAAAATGACAAATTCTCTGGTAGCAAGAAGTCAAAAGAACGTTTGACTGTCCTACCTACTGCAAATATGGATGGTTCAGATAAGTTACGGCCATTTAACATTGGAAAATCGGCAAATCCACGCTGTTTCAGGGGAATAAAAAAAACTCCCGGTAATTTACAAATCCAATAAATATTCCTGGATGACTACAACACTCTTTCAAGAATGGTTGGAATGGTTTAATGATCGCTTGAGAAAACAGAGAAAAAAAGTTTGTTTGCTGTTAGACAATTGTACTGCCCACAAAATTGAAAATAATGGACTACAATTCATTCAACTTATATTTTTGCCACCAAATACAACTTCATATATTCAACCACTTGACCAGGGCATTATTAAAAACTTCAAACACTATTACCGCCGTCAAATGTTACAAAAATTTGTGCTGACTATTGATGCAGGTGAAAACTGCACTGCGACAGACGTGGTTCGGTCTATTTCTGTATTACATGCAGTAAATTTTATGAGCGCTGCTTGGAATGATGTGTCTGCAGACACAATTCGAAACTGCTTTTTTTGCAGTCTAACACCAGCAACACCCGATGAACCTTTTCTCGGATTTACAGCCGATGAAGTTCCACCCTCATTTACACAAGAAACATACACGCAATATGTTAATCTTGATGATGGCCTTGAAGTTACAGGTGTTCAAGATGATACTGATATTTGTGCAGAAGTTTTGCATAATAAACAAGTTGAAGCAGACGACGTCAATGAAGAAAGCCCTGTTGACGCAACTGCTTTGACTCCAGCAAAAAATAAGGAAGTGGTCCATGCACTTGATACAATTAGGCAACGACTACAATTTAAAGGGGAGGATATGGACATATTTCTTCGCTTGGAAAAACAAATGCAAGATAGCATGCAAAATAACATCAAACAATCAACAATTGCGCAGTATTTCACTTTCAACGAATAAATGTTTAAGCCTTAAAATTTGTGTGTTTTGTTTAGTTTTTGAGTGAGAGTAGGATGATTGCATTGCGCTTGCTTTGAAGTCTGGTGTTTAGACGTTTTTTAGCATGACGCTTGTCGCGGGTTAATTGAACTTAGCACTTCTGCATAAATGCATAATTTGCTTAATTGCATAAAAAGGTTTGTCAAATTGGCTATGCAATTAACCGGATTTTACTGTACTATGTCTGCTATGACTATGACTACTAAGCCTGTACTATGCTTACTATGCCTATCATACCTGTACTAAGCCTATTTATAACCACCCATTGAGTATAAAAAAATCTTGTGGACAATTTGTATGTGATCATTAGAAAAATTTCTGTAAGATATTTCTATTTGATTGTAAAAAGTTTGTAGGCTATTTTTGCATGACAACATAATTTCTGCAAACTGCTTTTACATAACCGCAAACAAAATACTTAATTTTTCCTTTTCTTGAAAGTATTGATTGTGTGAAAAACTTTGAAAAATGCCTAAGCTATTTAAAAAGTTAAAAAATGCCAATTTAAAAGTTTCTTATTGCTGGAATAATTGCTATAAACTTGTTGGCTAGCCTTAGTCATTGTCATTAGAAATAGCATCATCAATATTGCCTAGCAACAGCACCACTATCCAACAAGTCTGCTCCTTCTCTCAGATTGCCTCTCTGTCATCTTTTTCACCTTTATCTTTCTCACACACTCTGGCAGATATGGCAGCATCTTACTTCCTGCTTTTCTCAGGCTGCAATGGGTTCTTGGCTACTCATTTCTTATGCATAATGACACAAACAAGAATCTGGCCAGGTGAGGTGCACTGATTCAAGCCATCTAGTCACATTTAGCCCCATTCCTCTCACCACATTCATCTCTTTTTTTTGTAATGGATGCATACTGATTCATCAAATTTTTTTCACACAAGTTACCCCAGCAACCACTGAAGAACTATTGCTTCTCATTACATCTTCTCTCATCTTTGCTACAACAGAGCCTTTTTTAAAAGTTTTATTTCTCCAAAATTGAGACTCTTTTATGCAGTGCTTGCAGTTACTTTACTTAAAACACTTTCTGCCCAAAACAAAGTCTTTCCATTGCATGCTCACTGGAAACTTTTTGTTTAGTAGCTACCTGTCATTCAGGCCACAGAAAGTTTCCTGGCTTTTGGGTATGCATGGTCTTCCTCTATGCCTCTCATCTTCAGGGAAAAGGTCTATTAGCAACAAGTTTGAAAAAGTTTAAACAAAGCAAATATGCATCACCAGAATAACATCTCAGCTTCAACAACAATTACTGTATATCTGTACATATCTCACTCTCTGATACTGTTGGTCCATGTCAAAGCCTAATGATACAGTCAACTTCAGACATAAGAGATTCAGATGTAAAGGATTTTTGCTTATAAGGGACTACGCAAAAGGTCCCAAATGATTTTAGGGTATCGGATCAAACTTTGCGGCAGTCGGTTATAAGAGACTGATTAAGCTGGTCCCGGCAGATCTCTTATATCCGAAGTTGACTGTAGTTCTAGTTTTCAGCAACTGTAGCCATGTGATACATAGACATAAGTTGTATTATTACAAAAACTTCTTTTAATGGATAGTATAACATACAAATATTTACAATAATAACAATTCATGCAATAACATCAATGAAGTAAAAGACTATTTAACTGTGAAGCTGCATCTATGTGGCAGTGCATCCATAAAATGTATTCCACATTGTTTCTTCTAAGAAAGACCTTGCCAATGGTGGAAGATTTCTTGAAAAATCTTGCAAATAACAGACAAAGTTTACCTATTTCTTGAAAATTATTTTTGTTGCACTAGGGTTATTTGCAAACACAACACAAATTTTTAAGCAGATAATGGCATTATTTACCACCATGTAAAACCATACCACAGAAATTTTCTTATGGCCCCACCAAAACAAATCTACAGAAGTTTACAGTCACATAAAAATAGAATAAAGAAGTTATCTAACAATCATGTAAAATCAGCATCAAGTTTTTTTCTTGCTATCATGTAAAGTAAGGCAGTGGCTATTTTGACGTCAAAAACATTTTACACTTACATGCTATTTTGCTGCAAGTTACTTGTGATTGGTCGATCTTAATGACATATTGAACATGTGACTTTAGGTCATTTCTGATTGGTCCAATTTAATAACCAATTAACACGTTATGTGCCGCGTGTATATCGCACGCGCATACTGGCTGGTGCCGGCCATTTCTGTCTGCGGTTTTCCAGTGCGTTTATTTCGTATGCATAAATCTTCTAGTTTTAGTTTTGACGAGAAAAGCAAGCAAAATTGATATACTCCATTTCATCATCCCCTCATCGATTGATATTTGCTCTATACCAACGTTAAATTACGTCGAATCCAGCGATTTGGCAGTTAACCGATGGCATTTACCGAACGACGTAGATTTACGTCATAAAACACTCTGTGCAAAAAAACTCGACGACGTTAATCTACGTCATGCGGCACTCAACGTGTTAAAAAAATTTTGCACCCAAGTGTCTACTCTCCAACCCTGTATACTCCCTTGCAGTGTACACTGTCTTTCTTTTAGTGCCCTGCAAGATGCGATTCAAACCTGCAACCATAGCATTTAAAGACAGGTAAACTAACCATGCACCACAACACTACTGGCAGAAACGTAGCAATTATGGCAATATGAACACATGAATGATTACATTGTTACAGCAAAATAGTCTCCAAGGTTAAAATGCCGTCGACAGCAAAATAGCTACCTCCTTAAAGTAACTGACAGAAAGTTTTTACGATCACATAAAAAATACTCCAGAAGCTTTACCATTTTCTTTTCAAAAAAAATTAATGATGTGAGTTCAAATTTAAGCATTGAGTGGGTGCAATGAGATTTCACATTAAAAGGTCTAGTTATCATCACTATGCCTGTGTTATTCTTCTATGCCTGGGCTATGCCTACTATGCCAGTACTATGTCTACTATGTCTGTAAGATGCCTGTACTATGCCTATTTATAACTACTGGTACTGATAGCACTGAAGCAGGTTTGAACTCAACATTGTAATAATATCAAAAAAGCAGTTTTTCATCATAGGAATACTAAACATATTACTCCTCTCTAGCTTAACTCCAAAACTAGTACTACTTTTACAAAAGTTGAAAACTTATTACTGCAAAACTCAGCATCTTGATAGCTTGAATCATTAAGCTGGACAAATAAAAGGTTATCACATTTAACCTTTCATCTTCTTGTTCCTTTCCTCGTGATGGTTTCTAGGTTTTAACTACGAATGCCACTGTAACGCAACTGTAGGCATCCGACTGTATTCCAAGATAAAATGAGTGCACTAAATACGGCGACTAGTCACTTCTATCATGATAACTACTTTTGCAGATTCTGTTCGGTTTATAAGTTAAGATTGCTGTTGGTGACTTTCTGTTTGTGGTTTGTAAAGGTTGCTACACCACTATTGCCACACATTAGCTGGCAGGAGCTTCAAAAACACAATGAAATAACTGGGCATATATCTGTACCTGTGTGCATGCTAGTGTTACTGTGTTATTAGGTAGACTTACCATATTTTTGCAATGAAAAACCGGGACGCTTCAGAACAACAGGCCTGATCAGAGAGCTTTGCTATAGCTAACCAGGTTAAGTGATTTTCAAGCCGACAAGTGCACAATTTTTCTAACCAAGCCGGTGTTGACCTTTTTTTTTTGGAGATTACCCCAATGTTTCTTTATAATTTCGAACCTCTACCCTTACCTCGACAATCGAGTTAGTAACTAGCGTAACTAGCTGACTCCATGAAAAACCGGGACTTTCGCTCAGCTGACCGGGACAAGACCTAAAATTCCGGGACTGTCCCGGCCAAACCGGGACGTATGGTAGGTCTATTATTAGGGCTACTCCTACAGATTTACCATATCTGGCTTTTTAATTTTACTATTTCAGTTTATGCCACAGAAATACGCGTACCAAAAAATATTTATGACAAGTTAATACAATGATATTATTTTTGCAGTCTAGACTTGTCCCACTCCTCCTAGCTTTTACGCAAACACTTTTCACGTGTGTATGTTCCAGTAAGCAGTATTTAGTTTAATATTGATAGTGGATCTCATCACTGTTATTCTACCACAAAAAGATCCGCTTTTACTCCTTGGAAATTTGCGATGGAAATTGAGCGACAACAAACAAAAGAAAAAAAGCACCACCGTTGCACTCTTCTTGTTTGCACTAATCTGCCACTGAGGCTTTTCAAAAGTAGTTTTTGAACACTAGAAATGAAAAACTGCTAACGTATTGCAAAGTTTTATGGTGGGAACACTGCTCATCAGAACAACGCAAACTGGCGTGATAATGGCCTGGGGGTGGGGGAGTTATTGCTTGTTGAACAAAATGGCGACCAAGCATGAAGAACTTGTGCTCAGTCTAAGCCAAATTAAACACTTTTCCCATGAAGGAATTTCAATATAATTTTGACATTCGACAACAATATAAATTTGCTAACATATTACGAAGTTTCATGGTAGGACCGTCATAAACCGCTCATCAGAATAACCATACAAAATTACATGGTTATTTGTTATCAGAGGAGTTGTAGTTGTTTTGATAAGCGATTTGTGGCGGTCCCACCATGAAACTTAGCAATACGTTAGCAATTTGTCACTTGCGGTTTTCCCAAAGACTACTTTTGCAAAGCGTCAGCAATTAAAATAGGTTAGATGTGTGCAGTCGAGGGAGCTCTTTTCTTCTCCTGTCGCTCAATTTTTATCGCAAATTTGCCTGAGAGTAAAAGCGGATCTCTTTTCTGGGAGAATGACAGTGGTGTGGATCACAGACCTAAACTAGGGAACAATATTTTGAAAACTAAGTATTAACTTTCAAAGTGTGAGACGCTGCACTGGTGCGCCAACAAAATCTACAGTGCAGTTGACAAAACCAACAAAATTAGCATTTTTTTAGCTTTGTTATTTCGTTGGCGTATTGTTTATTGATAAAATTTTTAACTTTGAAATTATTTTACCATACATATACCGGTTGGTGGTATCTGTTACAACCAGGGAATTAGGTAAAGAACGGTACAGAATGGTTTTCTGTACTTTGTACTTCCAAAAAAGATTGTACCGAAATTCCATACTCTACTAAAATATTGTACCAGTACGTAATTTCGTACAGAACTTTTCTTCAAAATTTAACTGCAACGCACGGTAATTACGTACCGTAACATAAAGTAGCCAATCCACTGGTTCTTGGTCAATAAACTCAATTAAGGTGAAACTTGTAAAAAATAATTGAATTTTACCCTATGAAACTTTGTGGACATTTGTTTTTTAAGGAGAGCTTTTGGAGACTTAGATTAGGATTCAGGAAAGAGTACGGAAAAAATAACACCATATTTCTTTACAGTACCGTAGTACATCAGAAATTACCGCATGTAATTTTGTACTGTACTTTTCTTCAAAATTAAGCCATACTGTACCGTACCCAATCTCCTGGTTACAACTGGAGAGCATTCGCCATGGATGTAGTCACACGGAGAATAAAATGGACGATGAGCTCATATTTTGTAAATTAAATGGGCTAGAGGTAGACAACAGTATTTAGCAATTTTTCAGCAAGTTGGCCAAAAAATTTTGAGCATGCACTGGTGTATTTCTTTAAAGAATTTTTCAAATATTAAATGTTATTAACTTCACCAAAATTTATTACTCTGAAAAAATGAAATTATTTAATTTGTGTCTAATCAATTATTGGTTCAGCTGCAATTAAAGCAATCTTATGCAGCTTTTTTTAAGATGAAAAAATTATCTCAAAAATAATAAAAACATTGATTAAAAAGTTGCTATTTGCCCTATACCTTTCCAGCATAAATTACAGCGTTTGTTCAGCCACTTTTTTTTACGCCAAATCTGTGACGTCAAGTCGTTGACCTGAACTTGAATCATTCGTTGGCCTAAAACTTGTCAAAAAAGAATAGAGAAGTCAACTCATTATAAATATAGTTGGCTCTCTTGTTATAATGAAACAAAACTTGGTGATTAAGCCGTATGACTAGGCGTGGTTCTGTCTGACGCACGGCAAATTGACCAAGTAAATAAGCATATAAAAAGAGCATAGTATTTGGTCAAAAAGGGCATTAACGTTAAAAAGGCGTTCAAATGATTTATTGCAAGTCATCGTTTGTGTATTGGACGTTGTGTTTATAATCAAAAATATATTCCTTCTTGGAGTCAGACGTGCTGTGGGTATTACTCAACAACAACAATAACCCAACATACAGAAACTTGCCGACGACCAATTGTCACAATTTGGTGAAACTGACGTGATGATCCTCCGAAGTCCTACACCCGTATTAGGGCTTACCGATGTGATTTTTTGTCCGTATCATGTGTGTGCGTTTCCTTAAATGAGGTCCCAATGATATAGGTATTGCTGTATCATATTGCTTTGTATCGCATATTTTTTTGCTCCCAATGGCAAAATTGTTCTTATTCAGCATTTTTATTATTGAGTGTTTTTTATAAGTTATTAACATGATGTATTAGATTGCTGTATCGTAGTGTATGATGTTGGCGATAAATTTGAGCAAAATTTTCTATTTTACCTGCTTGTTGAAATAGTTGTGAGAGTGAGAATTGAGTTACCGTTATACTTATCGATCCTTCAGACACAGAAGCAACTTTTGTCAATTACGGCACCTTGAAACAAGACTCGCTTCATAATTGCAAAGCTAAATTCACCACGTAGAAAAAAATTTGCAAAGTAATTCTTAAAATCATTTGATCATTTAAAGGTGGACAATCAAGTAAGTACCCAGAAAGTAAAGTGGAAAAAAGTATCGTGCAAGCATTGTTTAAACCTCCACTCAGTAGACCAGCGCAAACCAAGAACCACAAAGAACAACTAGCCAAGGCAGAAGCAAAAAATACGCAAGGCTATACTGTTTTAAACTCTTGAATATTGTCAAATGTATGCATTGTAATTAGCGATTAAACGCACCAACTGCCCGATTGAGCGCTGTTACAGATTTATCTGTAACTGTTTTCCGACTTTGTGTTTGTGATTCCTACCCAATGCTTCAATACTCCCCTCTCTATAATAGCTTTACCATCTTGAACAGGTCAAAAAATGTAATGACTTGCATTGTAAAGCATCATATATATTGCAACAGCAATGGGTTTCCAACGCCATGCCGCCAATATTCGGTAGTATCAAATGTATGCATTTGCAATTAGCGATTAACTCTTTAGCTCCCGCGATCATCAATTGATGATCTCGTGTTTTCAGTGTTTACCTCAAATTTTTCAAATTGAGTTACAAAAATTGGTTTACTAAAAAATCGATTTGTGACTTTATTTTTCATCCGATTTTCTTAAAATTTTCGAAAAATCACGCTTATTTCCTCACGCATCGGAACATGTATAATTTGTGCCTTAATTCTTGGATTCTTTAAACCAAAAAACGGTTAAAAGGACCAACAACCCAGTTGCAGACGACAAAATCGGCCAAATTCTCAGCACGTGCCAACTACACTAAAATCAAATTGAGATTACATCTTTACCACAATACCAAACCCTTTATCATCAACACAGTCTGAAAACTACTCTTTTGGGGCATCATTTGACGAAATTTCAAGCGATAATGATAAAATTTTACTTTTTTTAATTTCCAAATTTTTAGGGGTCTCAAAACCCCCCCAAACAAATTTGAATGATAAGTAGATAAAAGTAAATTTAGTGCTTAAAAAATATGATATGTTGCTAAATATCGGTCTCATTTGAAAGCTTAGGAAATTTGCTTTCTAGCAATATATAACTTTAAATAGTTTAGACTAAGTGGTATATGATATTTACTGATCAAAAATGAGTACTGTACATCATATCAGTTCAAAACCCCCAAAATTTTTTGATTTACCTTCACTAAATTATGATTTTTAGAAAAACTACACCCTTTAAAAAGATAGAATAAATTACAAATGTTTCACTACTAAAATTGTCATTTTGTATCAAGTTTCCAAGCAGACAAAGACTGATATACAAGTTTAAAAGCTAGCAGAGGTTTGGCTTTTGTAAATCAAAGTTTGCTGTATCCCCCTTGTTTCTCAACAAATGGCAGAGGTGTAAAAAAACTTCTGTTTTATTGTCAGTGACAGCATATTCTATTCAAACTTGATATTTTGTGAATCTTGAAGAAATTCGCTGTTCAAAAATACACAATGTTACATGATTTAGGCTAACCTCTAGCAGATAATGATTGATCATATTTTAGGTACTAAATTTAACTACCAAAATTTAGTACCGATCGGTACCGGTCAAAAAAAAGGTCATGTGCCTCAGAAAATTGCAAATTGTAGAAAACCTAGGCTTTTAGGTAAGTTTTGAGTGATGTACCTTGAAAGCTTATTTCCTTAGCATCATCTTGCGATCATTTCTAAAAAAATTGGTAGAAAATAAAATCTGTAGTGATCTTTGAGGTGAGGGCACTACTTTAATTTTGAAGACAACTCAACTCAGCCCCAGTTGGGGGGTTAATTTGCATAAAATTTTCATATTCAAAAAATGTTTTCATTATATTTGAAATCCTCAAGAAATCTAGATTTGAACGGTATATAACACTTAATGTAGAAGTAGACAGCTGAGTAATGATTTACAAACAAACTTAGGGTATTTTATGATTTTGTATTTTTTTTGTATTTGTATTGTTCATATTTATCCTCCATTCACGAGGAAGCAAATTGTATCGCTATATTTTGGACGGGACGTCCGCACTCGCTTGGGAGTTGCCATTTCCGAGGTGTCTGGGCCACCTGTCTTCCATATAAAGGCGGGGGCATCCCATTAAGTGCCTTGCCCAAGGACACAACAAGTGAACTTGCCGGCTTGTTCTCCACAATCTTCCATAAATGCCGAGCGCCAAGCAGGGAAGCTGTGGATACCACTTTTTAAAGTCTTTTGGTATGACTTAACCCTATTTGGCCCGGGGGGGGGGGGGTCGATTCGACCCACAGCAAATTAAAACTGTTGTAACTTAGCGACCGCTTGAGATAAATGTTTGAAATTTTTTGACTTTTCCTAAAATTTATCTGGCTTTTGGTTGGTCATAAACTGACAAAGATATTCTTTGTAGTTTTGACTTAAACATAGCAATTTCGAAACCCACTCGGGCAAATTTCTTCATCGATTGCTTTTGTATAATAAAGAAAAAAAGGAGAAAGAGCGCACACGCAAAACCGTGACGAGCTACGTAAACCGCAGAACTTGTTTGAAGTGAAGCACTGACTGTAAAACTGTACCGTTTCTCAGAAATCTTTCTTCTCAAAACCTTTTCGCTGTGATTAGCAACTCTTAATTTGACAAGCCAAAAACATCAAAGTGTTTTCAGATACACGGCTATTTTGTAACTTTTAGTTAAATAAATAATACCTTCTTGACGCTAGAGTTAGACCATAACCTACCGATAAAGTAATGCAAGAAAAATTTCGTAATTTTGATACTTGACAATGCAACAAAGCAAAAAGAATTGTTTTTAAGCGCAAAGCCAGAAAATAAATTTGGCGGCGTGATAATATAGTTTGCGCTTTTCATAATGATTTGTAATTTTGTTACCAATTAAAATTGGGGATTGGTTGGTGGGAGAGCAACGAGCGCACTTGCAATTTTTATTGGATGGAAAATATGCAGTGGTAGACTATAAGGGACGCAGGGGCGACAGTTAGCAAAATTTAATTTAGGAGTTTTATAAAACTTGATTTCCGTTTCTTTACGAGTAAGCTGTTAGTAATTAATTGAATACCGAATTTTTATCAGCAAATACAAATCCAAAACGCAAGAAGCCAATCGTGAACCACAAAATTTAATTTTTTTTAAGGGGAGAAGGAACTGTGAAATATCTCCTGAGTTTGTGACCAACACCAAAATATTTTTCTGTTGACCGCGTGACAAAAGCAATGTGTTTGTATTCTACATCTACACACTTCCAAAAGCAAATGAAGATTTTTTTCCGTGGTCTTTTATCCACTTTTATAAAGACGCCTCTGGTAAAAGCATTACGTTTCCTGCTGCATGGCCGAGCAGAACGGCATTTGCATTGAAGTTGACGTTTAAAGTTCAAACTACAGCTTGCGTCAACTGTCACAACATTATAAGATTGAATGCTGACTCAAATATCGTCTTGTCATTTCCATTCTTCTAAACCAGAGATGGGCAAACTTTTTAGTTGGAGGGTAGCATTGACCATTCAAGAATTCGCCGAGGGCCAATGCGTAAAATCTTCTAATAGCTGTATGCAATGCAAGAGCTTGCAATAGCTTAAAATCTTGCAATAACTTCTTGCAAAGACGTATTACAGGGCTTTGGTAATGATGGCGTCCAAAAACAAAGATCATCACTCTTTATTTGGACGGAAAATGCGTCAGTTCAAACTAAGAATTGCGTAGCGGCTCTTTCAATGGTGGCTTCTATCGTTTTTGGCTCTTCAATACGGCAAGTGCGGCCAACCCTTTCTTATTGAATTGAATTCATGGAAGTTTGTATAAGTTTGGAGGGCCGCACAAAATGCTCTGGCGGGTTATTATGGGGGGGTACTGGTGTTATTATGGGGGAGAGGATAAAAAATAGGCTACGTAGGTCTATTGTTGTAGCACAAACTTGATAATAAAACAAATTAAAGTTTACAATCGTTTGATATAACAGGCTTTTTGTAGCAAATCCAAAACTTAAGTTTGCTGGAGGACTTTTTTCATATGATTCGTCACATTCACACGCAGACTTGGACAACAAAATATGGGTAATTCTAGTTGGCTGATTCGGTGAATTGCAGCCAAAAGTCGCTAATTCTAATCTAATTTGAAAAATTCTTAATTGCAATTCTAATCTCATTTCGAAAAAGTTCCTGACCGAAGAGTCGGGTGTGAAAAATAAAAAGATCTTTTATGTTAGGGATCAGAACCACCTTCGAAAGTATTGGCACTAATTGGAATGATTTACATGCGAGGCTTACTAGGACAAGCACATCAACGCACTAATGCGATGTTCCATGAAATATTTGGCAATCCAGTTTTTAGTGCAGCTAAGTCAAGGAATAGATTTAAATTTTTGATTGCCCACATATTACTTGATGATCATACAACGCGTCCTACTCCTTAGCAATACGATAGATTTGCAGCTTTTCGCAAAATTTTTGAAGAATTTAACAAAACTGTGGGAAATTTCTAGTTCCTAATGATTATTTGTCGCTGGATGATACTTTTTATCCTACAAGAACACAAATCAGTTTCAAACAATTTAATCCGAGCAAACCAACCAAGTATGGAATGCTGTATAAATCAATCAATGCTTTTCGCTATCCATTTGCCTTTTCAACTGTTGTGTATTCTGATAAGCCAAAAGCAGAGCCGACATCTTACTACACTCCTGGAACGACCCAAACAGTAAAATATCTAATTCAAAATTTGGAATGCCACACAAATTTAGTGGCAAGAAGCATATTATATGACAGATTGTATACTTCAATACCAATGGCGCTGTGGCTGCTTGACCGCGGAAAAAATTCTGTAGGAACTTTACAATCAAATAGAAAAACAATTCCAGCCGAAATTAGAGAAATCAAAGACCGAGAAACAAACTCATACGAGATTTATTGGGAAAAGAATAACGTCATATTAAATCTGCACTCGTAGGTGGTAAAAGCAAAAAGTGAACAGTGCCACCGCTACTTGCAACTACAAAAGATGACAGCAAAAGCAAGCCCGCTATTTACAAACTATACGACTTTTCAAAAGGCGAAACAGACATTATTGACCAAAAAAATGAGGTTCTACAGTTGTACATCGAAATCAAAGCGCTGGACTATGAATGCATTTTGATACGTTTTGAACACATGTCGAGTGAACGCCAGCACGATATATGCAATGAACAACGATCAGCAGCCTCGAAACATAAAATCTGTAGATTTCGGATTTAATCTGGCTATGTCTTTGATTCACCCACATATAGCACAACCAACTTTAATTGGTATAAAGTCTTCTGTGGTTCGCAAAATTGAGATAGTGCTGGGGAAAAAAATATCCTCCAAAATGTAAAAACGTTAAGTTGCTTTTTTCCTCATCAAAGTCAAAAACAAAGGCGATACGATGCATGTATCAGTAAGACTAAAGGATAACGATCAAAAGAAAAGAAAAACAAAATTTCTCAGCAATTGAGCCAGGGCCAAAAATGCACAAAGCCTTTGTGCAATAAGCGTCTTATTCGCATTTGAGATTTCTCCTTGCAAGATTAAAATGTTGTTAGGCTTACACTTACGGATAAAATTGCACTGCCGTAGTTGTTTTTGAAGCATACAAGCGTATTGCTGCTTTTGACGATGATATATGTATTGTTGATATTACCCGTAAATTTAATGTAGTGTTCCCGTATTTTCATATTAGACGATAAATTATAAGCAGAAACAGCATGATTGCCTGCTAGCTAATCCAGAAATAGCCTATTTTGTTTCACATTTCTAATGTATTCTGTTAATTGCAAGAGATTTTTTAATTAATAGCTCTAAATTCAGTAACGCCTCAAAGCACAAGTTACGATGATAAAGCTCAAATTGGTGACATTATAATTGATCCCAGTGGGGTATAAAATTGTAAGGACCGTATAACTATCATATAACGCCTCCAGAGGGAAACAAAACTGCCGTATTGGTGTTATCATAGTGAGAGGGATAAAAAATAGGCTACATAGACATATCGTTGTAGGACAAACTTGCTACTAAAAAGAATCAAAGTTTACAATCATTTGATGTCACAGGTTTTTGTAGCAAATCCAAAACTTAAGTTTGCTTGAGCACTTTTTTATGCAACTCGTTACATACGCAGACTTGGACAACTGATTAATTCTAGCTGGTTAATTCGGTAAATTTCAGCAAAAAGTCGCTAATTCTGATTTGAAAAAAACTAAAAGTCTCTTATTGTAGTGTAATATAAAAAATCCCTAATTTCAATTCTAATCTAATTTTAGAAAAGATCCTGACCGTAGAGTCGAATCTGAAAAAGGACAAGAACTTTTTTTATTATTTGCGAAAAGTTTGGCCGAAAATCAAAATCGAAATTAGGTGATCTCCAAAAAGAAAAAAGGTCTTCACAATGATTTGATGGCCAAAATGAAAAAGTCTCAGAATTGTCGCAAATACAAAGTGGTTTTGCGAAGATGTTTAAATGGCATCAAAATTCGCTTGGTAATTAAAATTTCAAACTAATTCCAGAAAAACTGGAAAGCTCTAATTCTAATTCCGATTCCACTTAATTTGTGATAATCAGAAAAGCTCTCATTTTATTCTACACTAATTTGAGAAAAACATTAATGCTCTATATCTAAGTTTAATTTAATTTGAAAATGCTAAAAAAAATTTAATCGTCTAAGTCTGCATACAAGAATGGGAGGGGCTTACAAAAACGTCGTATTGCGTCGCATAAGGGAGAGGAAAGAATAAAAGAGCCATATGATTCGTGAGCATTCCTTAATTTGAATGAGATTTATGTCTTGCTCAATAAAAATATTTATGCTTGATGAGCAAGCATAGCTTGCATCTTTTGTCTAAATGAAAAAAGTAATAATTTCATAAAGCTATGAAATTTTTGTGGTTGAAATGCTATTTCACACCCTGTTTCACATTTACAAACAGTCAATTCAAATTACAAAAATCTAGCTGGAGATATGGCGTATGGCGAGTAGTCCAACATAAGAAATGTTATACAAACATCACGGCTGGTAACTTTCCCGTAAAAAGCAAAATGGAAAATTGATGACAAGTTGTTGAACTTTTTACCTGGTAGCTGACATTGATAAATTTCGCTTAGGCGATCGCACAACCACAACGTCGAAGAGTAAACACGACGAAAAAAGAAAATTCGCCGGCCGTTTCTTTATTTTAAATTCAGTCAAAAATCGAAAATTTAATGCTGTGCATTTAATTTGCAATAACTTGTACGCTATTAATCTGATTATAACCAAAAGTATATAATTAGATTGCAAAATAAATTTTGCATCTATCTGAGCAAAAACGGAATCGCTATTGTGAGCGGTTCAAAAGTTATTAGCTGCCAAAGTGTTGGGTCGAATCGACACCCCCCCCCCCCGGACATAGAAAGCAAAAAAAAGCCCGGCCTTAATAGGGTTAACAAGAGGAATGAACCCCTAGTCTACCGACTGCAAAGCGGACGCTCTAACCATTACACCATCGTGCCTACACCATGATGATTAATTATGATTGATTATGACAAATTATGACAGTTTTTTGCTCTGCCACCTTACGGACATTTTTTTTGCTATTTTCGCGGGAGCAAAAGAGTTAAAGTAGTGCCCTTACCCCAAAGATGACTACAGATTTTATTTTTCTACCAATTTTTTTAGAAATGGTTGCTAGGTGATGTTAATGAAATAAGGTTTCAAGGTACATTAGTCAAAACTTACCTAAAAGTCTAGGTTTTCTACAATTTGCTACTTTCTAAAGCCCATGACCTTTTTGTTAACCCTTTAAGGACCACAAGAATTTAATTCATTAAATTTGAAACAATGCCGCAATTGTTTGGTAACAACGCAAATATAATGAATTTCAGATAATTGGTTATCACGTCATAATGATATAACAATCAACAATCATGGTACATATGTGTACCAAAGGTCCTCAAAGGGTTAACCGGTACTAAATTTGTCAGTTAATTTTAGACCTAAAATATGATCAATCATTATCTGCTAGAGGTTATTCTAAACCATGTAACATGATGTATTTTTGAACAGCGAATTTCTTCAAGATTCAGAAAATATCAAGTTTAAATAGAATATGCTGTCACTAACAATAAAACAGAAGTTTTTTTACACCTCTGCCATTTGTTGAGAAACAAGGGGGATACAGCAAACTTTGATTTACGAAAGCCAAACCTCTGCTAGCTTTTAAACTTGTATATCAGTCTTTGTCTGCTTGGAAACTTGATGCGAAAAGACAATTTTAGTAGTGAAACATTTGCAATTTGTTTAATCTTTTTGTAGGTTGTAGTTTTTCTAAAAATCATAATTTGGTGAAGGTAAATCAAAAAATTTTTGGTGGATTTGGACTGATATGATGTACAGTACTCATTTTTGATCAGTAAATATCATATACCACTTAGCCTAGATTATTTAAAGCTATTTATTGCTGTAAAGCAAATTTCCTAAGCTTTCAAATGAGACCGATATTTAGCAACATATCATATTTTTTAAGCACCGAATTTACTTTTTTCTAGTTACCATACAAATTTGTTTGGGGGGGTTTTGGGACCTTTAAAAATTTGAAAATAATAATAGGTAAATTTTATCATTATTGTTTGAATATTTGTCAAATGATGCCCCAAAAGAGTAGTTTTCAGACTGTGATAAAGGGTTTGGTATTGTGGTAAAAATGTAATCTCAATTTGTTTTCAAGGTATATGGCTTTTGTTGAGAATTTTTGTCATCTGCAACTGGGTTGTTGGTCCTTTTAACCCTTTTTGGGTAAGAAAAACAAGAGTTATGGCACAAAGTTTATATCTTCCAATGTGTGAGGAAATAAGCGTGATTTTTTGAAAATTTTATAAAAATTGTTTGAGAAATAAAATCACAAATCCATTTTTAGTAAACCAATTTTGTAACTCAATTTGAAAAAATTTTAGGGAAACACAAGATCATTATATAATGATATTGGTAGCGAAAGAGTTAAAATCCCATTTACAACCCATTCAATGAAAAAGGTTGGCTATCTCTACCCTAGAGCAGATTTGCACTCTTTTTTCATTTTTTGTTTCGTGTAGAAGTTTGCGATCGTGTGAGGTAGTTGATTTATTTTGTCTCAACAGTTGAAGTTGCACTCCGTGGTGGGCATGTATTCCATTATCAATGGCTTGAAAAAGCAATTCCAACTGGGTGTTGAAAGCATGAATAGCTTGTTAACTGTCGATTTTCTTCCTTACTTCATGTTTTTGTGGGTTCCGCTTCTCTCTTTGTTTGGATTGGAGAGTATTGCTGGTGTGCGCATTAAGTTGCAGCAGAAGATGGTTCTTGTTATCCATAGCAAGATCAAAACGAATGCTCTCAGCAAAGGTACCTGAGTGCATCTTCCCACGACGAATTTTTTGAGGGAGGGCTCTTAGAGAAAGACAGTAACAGGGAGAAGCTGTTAAATGACTTCCTCAAAGAGACACAAGTCTTAGGCTGGGTTCGCACAGAGTGGTTTTCGCAACGTTTGCACTTAGCATCACGCAGCAAAACCTCGTCTCAAAAACTCGTTCTAAATAACAGTAAAAAGCTTTATTCCTGGAAGCAAAAACTAATATGTGTGAACGCCGCCTCAAAGCAAAGCGATTGCTGCATTGGTTTCATCACGACGATTAAAAAGTGGTTTGTAAAATACTACATCGCTCTACCTTTCGGTGAAGCAATTATAGCGCAACGATCTTTCTCTCGGCTGACGATTTGTTGTTATTTGACATTTGTTGTTATTTGAACATTTGTTGTTATTTGAACAGCACACGTTGTCGATAAAGAGACCGAATAATACTGTACAGCGTTCATATACTTAGTCAGCGTTATGACGTCACAATTCAATTATGGGGAGCGAAGGCATGGCGTTCGCTACACCATAAAAAGCTTATTTTTCAATTGGAAAAAAGTACGTTTAAGCCAAAACGATTTGGGCTCAGCTGTCAACATCTTGATGTGCTTGTTTTTTTATGAAATAATGTATGTGTTACAATGTACAGTCTGTTTGTGCTGTATTTGAAACAGCTACTGCTTTTGTTGGTGATACCCAATGGTATGCTAGTATTTTATAAAATGATCTGGGAAAAACCAATATTTTCTTGCTACATAGCAAAATTTTGAGTGAAGTTAGAACTTTCGACCACAGTTTTTGCGCGTTAGCCATTGCCTTTCGTTTGCGTTTTAGGAAAAACTGTTGTTTTGCGTTTGTCGTAGTTAAGTTCAAAGTGTTTAGCAGATAGAAGTAGCTACAATAAAATGTTTTTAAACCAATTATAGCGCTGCTAGTTTGTCACCAACCGGTCCTCACCAGTGGCAACACCGTTCCATTTATATGGTTTTTCATAGACTCAACCAAAGCTTTCGACTCTACAAACCGTGATTGTGGCTATTAACCACTATAGAAAACCCTGACTAATTGTTGTTGTCAATCAAATTTTCTCGCCTATCTGAAAGGCTTGCCTCCATACTGCAATGCGCAATTTTCCCCCCATAAACACGTTTTGCACTTATATGGGGTCAACTAGCAGGTTTGCCTTTAGGGAAGAGGTCGGTAACCTTTGGCTTCAAAGCTGGAGAATGACTTTATGCAAATTTCACGGTGAAGACCTTTTTTTGAAGATCAATATCATCACAGCTAAAAAACTTATTTTGTGGCTCCCGCTGCTTTTTTTCTAGTGAAAATCAGCCTAAATGGCACTCTGTTACAAAAGGTTGCCGACCACTACTCTAGAAACTGTGATAATGAGAGAACCTATTGTTGGTAAGTCCTACAGTGAGGGAACCTGATCTTAAAAATTTGAATCCCAGCATTGGTCTTTGCCATTTTTAATCTTGATAATATGGCAGTTGTACTCCTCAAACCCAAACATTCTTTCAAGCTGGAAAATGATATTTTCAATCAAACATCGGCTAGACGGGAATATTTTTAATCTGAAATCTACAACAAAGACATGGTCTCAACACAGCTTCGAGAAGCGATATATCGACGATACAGCTTTTGTTAGGCATAATTCTGTTGGATCACATGTCAGATGCATACATGCAAGCTGGCCTAGTTGTTGATACTGAGAAGACAAAGATTTTTGAAGAGACATGCGGCAGTGAGAAACCACTAAACTGGCTGACTCACCACCGATTCTATCTGGAAGATCCTGTCTATTAAATAACTCGCTCACCAGAGGTCTTCAAAACACTAGCACACACTATCTAGCAGAATATGGGATCTGTATTGAGCAGGAGACAGAAATATAGTTTGCAAGTTAGCTATACCGCAATCGTTGAACACGACACGCTAATTAATCACATATTAAGTTATAACGTATCTACGTCTAGGTATTACAAGGTTTAACGATTGATGAAAAGTTCTAAAAATACAACAAAGAAAAGATTACAGCGAAGCAAGCGTACATTGCCGATTTGTGCAATATCAATGTTAGCAAAACTAGCAATATCAAATGGAAAAGCCATCCATTGTTTACTGGGCAAGCTTAAGATATGAACAAGCGTTGGTAGAAATACATCAATAAATTTGCCACTACCACTTTACCTGTAATAAAACGTTGGATATTATTTGCTTCCCTTTCATGCACACTCAAAACTGCCATGCCAACGTTTGCCAAGAGCTGAACAAGGTTAAATAGCCATCTGGCCTGATCTAAACCAAAAAATAGATATGAAGCGAGCCAGCTCTGCCAACGTCGCCTGCAGTGTCCCCCTCCCATCAGTAATGTCAAGATTGAAAAATCGGTTCAGCAAGCTGAAGCTGCTTCACCCAATGAATAGTTGTCAAAACAACAAGAAAAAATTTAGATTTTTTCATAGAACCAAAATTCGCTTAGAAATAAAATCATCGTTTTTTGGAAACGCAATTGATTAAAAAAACATCAGCGGGGGTTTGCGCATAGCCACAACATGTCTCCCAAATTTGTTGAGTCCCAGGCAACGTCTTATTTGCCCTGTTTTCACCGTAGTCATCCTTAAACTGAACAAACATTTATCCGTTGAATTCAGCAAGTGATTGAATTGAAAGCATATCAAAGTTGTAGAAAGGGGCCAAAGCGATTGGTATATACTTTGGGATTAAGCTATAAATATCAGGCCCACTATTTACAATTTTTTTGTAACTGAAGGCGTATTTGTATCATCTAACGCCTCTGGCTGGGTGTATGCTGCTTGGTCCGGGCAAGTAGTATACGATGCGTCATTTGGCATCAAGAGGCCAATGAATGATTTTACACAATAACGAGCGTGCGAACAGAGCGAGAGTGTTTACGAGTCACCCACAATATTTGATTTCAGCAAAATATTGATAATCCAAAGTTTGTATCTCGTAGGGTCGCCATAGGACCATTAATAACACTATTTTATTTTAGTGTGATGCTAGAGGCAGATCTCTTTTGATTAAGAATCGCCAAAAAAATTAAAAAAGTGTAAATTTTTTGTCTCATTGTACCCCAGGTGGGAGTACTGAGGGCCAATCATTGGGGCAGAATAGGACAAGCTTCTAGTACTGCTTTACTATAGCCTACATTAAGCAACGAAAATTCGTAAGCAAAGAGAGTGATAATCTTTGTCTTACAGTTGATCCGAACTGATTGGGCACAGGTAAGACGATCTGTATATCCCAAGGTTATACTGAAGCCAAATCTTCAACTAACAGTTATTCTAAATACCACTCAAAAAGCCCAGCATGCTAGTAATTTTTTCCCTAACTGGGCGTTAATAGGCTAGTGTAATAACAACCACGGTAGATGATAATAATAATAGGCTTACAACAACTACACGGGTCCACTTTGCAATTAAAATATCAAAAATACAAAAGCTTAGTGTTTATCCAGAGTATGGCAGCTGCATTCTGAATCTATGTACAATACAGTTACTGGTACATAAATAATATCCATATGTTGGCCAATCTTGCATACAGCTACTGCAACCAACAGCATTGCTAAAAGCATGAAAAAACAAACTAAAATAGCTAGCAAACTCAAAATGTTGTTGAAATGAGATAAAAAAATTAGGTGTCATATCAACAAACTGACATTCTCACAAACACAGTGAACACAAAGGTGCATGGATTCCAAACGGTGCTAGCAAAAGAAAAAAAAGAAGCACACAGTATATACAGAACAACTACCGGTATATACAAACACACATCCTAACATTTCAACTGTATTATGCCACTAAAAGTAATAAACAGCAATTGATTTATGTACTATTTGATGCATCTAAATTACATACAATATGTAGACTCTCTTGTACATGTGTATACCGGCATATAAATATATATAATATATAGTTAACTAGCAGATTTACCCGTCCTTGATCGGGTAAAATGGCAGATTTACCCGTCGTTGATCGGGTAAAATGTAAAGACTGATTAAATTTTGACATTGAATAACCATATTGTAATGTGTTTTCATGTTTTTTATTTTGTCGTACAACAGTACAAAAAGGCCTCTAGTAGAGCTCCATAGGCTCGTAGTCTCCCCATAGACGAATCTGATCGAAATGAAAACACCGTACTTGGCTTCCCTGGAAAAAGTTATAGTTACCCGATCTCCGACGGGTAAATCTGCTAGGGATTTTTAAAGTACAGTCTTGCTCATAACCGTCAAATTTGGATTTTTATTTGTCACAAATTTTTTTCTGTTTGTGGTACCTAACAAAAACCTTAAATTTTCAAGGGGGCTTTCTGCCCCCTAATATAGTTAAAAAAGGCTGAAATTTTGGAAAGCTTTCTAATTTAGTGTCTTATACATATGGTTTAAATTTCATCTAAATTGAATATATTTGAATTTTCAAAGGGGGGTTCTGCCCCCCATAGCTCCCTTAGGGGGGCACTTAGAGGTTCGGAACTACTTCCGTTGTCTTCCTCGGAGAATTTTACATAAGAATACACTTTTAGTTTTTATGTAAACTTTTTAACCTTTCTACCTATAGGGAACACACACACACACACACATACACACAGACATTCATTTTTATATATATAGATTTACATTTCTCGCAGAACATCTAACGTACTGGACCACTAGTATTATAGCAAATTCAACCACTGGAAAAGATAATCGAGCTGTTGCCATACATCTCAATACAGTTTAGTCAGGAAAACACCATTGGTTGTATGCATTGCCATACATCTTAATACAGTTTAATCAGGAAAATACTGTAGGTTGTAAGCATGATCAAACTACTGCATAACATGAAAAAAATCACAAATACATTTTGCAGCATGAATATGTGTTTAGCACCACCAGTGCATCTACACTAGATGAAGATAACTGATTTCGCTTTTTGGTAGCAATGTTTCCAACAACACTAAAAGCACGTTCACTGGGACTGCTTAAATCAGGTATGGACAAAATCCCTAGAACTAACCTACTCAGTCTTAGAAATTGCGTTTTGATTTCTAATGAACTCCAAAACTGGATGATACCAATCTCATTGTTGTCATTGCAATGGCTTGCTACAGTATCATCGAGCACTTTCTGATTATACATTTGTACTTCAACCACTGCAGGAACTTTATTTGATAAATCACTTTGCCAATGCACAAATCCATCAACTATAGTTTTACTTTTTTTGAAGGACACCCAGAAGTGGTTACGAGATCAAAAATATAACTGTGATCTTGTCTTGGATCGTTCTAGTCACTCTCTGCTGGAACAAGATCCAAAGCTTTGGCTAAAACAAAAATTTCATCTTTCCCTGCAGAGGAAAATGGTTGTAACGACTTGAATTAGAAATAGAAAAACAAGGCCAGCTTATGTATATTAGTAATCTCAATTTTGCAAGTGATTGCTTTTAATCCACGTTTACGTAGAAACCTCACAATGGGGAAAGCACATTTAGTGGTGCTTGCATGCAGCCAATCAAGTCTTTATACCAAAGATATACGGTACATGCTGAATTGCAGGGGCTGAATCGGTTTTTAAAGCTGTGGTTGCTTCCTCAAAAGTGAACTAACACTTCTACCACATTTAAGTCAATTTTTTCAAATTTTTCTTGTTTATGAATACTTTGTAAAAGATATTTTAGCTCCTTTTTGCTATCATGATGGACTCCAACATCACCAGTAAACTTTTCCACCCAGTATCATTTGCCTGCTTCAGTGTGAAAGCAAGTTTGTTATTAAGCCCACTTCATTTCATGTAGCTCACCAGGGATTTACACGCAGTAACCAGAAAACTAACAGCAGCTTTTAAAGGGTTATCATCATTATTTTACAATAAAACTTCTTTTTGTTTATCTAACAGTAGAATATTACACACAGCAGTTGCTATTATGTGATAAGCATGAGGAATTCTGTGAAATGTTGATAAAGCAGCCCCTATATTGCTTCCCTGATCTGCAACAAAGTAAAGCTGATTGCACAAAACATGTTGAGGCATGCCTATGCTCTTGCAGGTTTACCTCATGTTGTCACCAGATTTTATTTGATGAGGAAATTTATGCACAAATAAGCTGATATTAACTTTCCTTTTGATATTACATTAACAGTTTTTCCAAGATAATGTCGTTGCTAAATATCACTCCACATGTCTAGAGTCATTCCTATAATTCCATTTTCTTTAACAACATTGTTGACTGCTTGAGCAAGATATGCTTTTACTTCAGTAGCTTGATCACATGCAAGACCTTTCACTGTAAACCTCGATGGAAGCAACTTTGCAGCAGATTTTTTTTTCTTTACTTGGCAGCAATACAAATTGCTTGCCATACTAACTCATTTAAGCCATTTCCTTTAACTGCTTTAAATGGCAGAAGATCATGTGCTATGAAGTCAACACAAACTTTATTAAACCTTTGTCGAACACTAGCAGGTAAAGCAGTTTCTTTTTCAAAAAATGTTGGTAACTTTAGTTGCTTTGATTGCTTTTCTAGAAGTGATAAATTTATCAGATTTTTTTTGTACAATTTGACGTTTTTCAAGCTGGTGGTTGCACTCTTACATTTATAGTGAGCAAAAATCAATTTGCATGTATTGCAAATAATAAAAACTTCATATTTGTTGGAAGCTGCATCAACTATTTCTAGGAAATGTTTTGGCACAGGGCTTCGAAAATTTTCTGATTCTGTTGTGACAACACATTTTCCTTTCTTTAAGTCATTTTTTACAACAAAATACGTAACCTTTGGCATAACTGCTAATTTTTTAAATCATCAATTACTTCTACATAAAAAATACCACTAAGGTACGCTTACTGTTAGACCAATAAGCCTATACTATACCGGTATAAGCTAGCCTATTTTGATACTTTTAAATGCATAAGCAGCAGTTATAACGGAAATTGGTCATCTCATTAGGCTATTCTATGGTGACAATGATATACAACGTTTCATATTAAGCCTATCACTACATTTTCTAATTATTTTTTTTTGGTTTAAGTAGGAGTCAACCTTGTTAAGGTCAGGATTTGGTAAGCCTCCCCTATTTACGTACTAATACAACTGTACTAAGCATTGCACAGACCGCAAATCAGTGCATAGGCTGAACCTAATCTGTCGCTTAGTACAGCATCTCAGCTCTGTGGTTTAGGCTTATTTCTTTCAAAAAGCTGGTCAACCGTTATGAGTGGTACATTAGTCTAGCCTACTACACTGCTTCCACACTGTTCCATGACTTCTTATAACTTTTGTTTCATTTTCAATTCGTCAAAAACCATCCAACCGTCCGCCACAATGAATTGCCATTTTTGGTGTAAAGTACAGCATTTGCCTTGCCCGAATTGCCACGTTAGGAAAAGCGGACAATTTATGACAAAATTATTCCTTCTCTCGGCAACTAATAAAACAAATTATTAAAAAAGCAAATTTTGAAATTGATTTCAAACTTTACTTCATTTGATCACAAAGAAGTTAAATCCTAATCCTAATCCTAATTTTTCAAAAACACTAAATCCTAATCCGACTCAAATCTTCAATCCGGCCGGATCTAGATTCTAATTCTAATCCGTGCTCATCTCTGCTGCAAGCGATGACCTTTCAGAGTTTCCAACTTTTTCTATTTAACGGTTTGTTCCATTCTGCCCACCGTTCCACTGTACCCTGCCTTTCCCTATGGTAACGTATGATGTTGGCAATCATTTTGAGCAAAATTTTCTATTTTACCTTGGTGTGAGGCTGGAGACAGATCACTTTTAATAAAAGATTGCCTGCAAATTGCTACCTAGCATTCACCTCTATATTTTCACAAACAGTAAATAACTAGTTTCATTGAAAGTGAGCTGAATAGACTGAGACTTAAAGCCTTTAAAGGAGGTCCAGAAAATTGTTCTTGGCTTTTATATCTGTGGCTGTAAGTGTGGAAGGTTAAAAAGAGAGAAAGAGAAAGTCTCCTGTTAATTTTGCAAAGCAATTAGCAGATAGAAGAACACAAAAGGCTATAAATAGCCAGAGGTGGGCACTTCCGCAAATCGGTCCGCAAATCCGCAAATTGCGGACTCAAATTTCTATTTGCGGATTTGCGGACCTAATTTCCTATCGCAAATCAATAGGCAGTGTTGGCTGATCCGCGGTAAAAGCGTTTGGAAAAAGTGGACGCACTGATTTTCTGGCTAGAAGGTGAACGTCTGGGATACGATGACCATTTTTTTTTTTTTGGAGATCAACGTCTGGTCGACAGCAGAATTTGACCTCCAAAAATAAGAAAAGTCATCAGGAAGACAAAATAACAGTATATATTGCGGTCTAAGTTTGCGGAAGTGCAATGTGCATTTGCGGTTGCGGAAGTGCGAAAAGTTACCGCAAACCTATCACAAACTTGCGGATTTGCGATTGCGGAACACCCCTGGCAGTTTTGCGGAATTTGCGGTTGCGGAATTGGGTTTAAATTTGCGGTGCCCAGGTCTGTAAATAGCACAATCGCAAGCTAAAGATATTGAAATTTACATTGATGTTTTAGTTTATAAAATGTGTTTGAAAACCAACTTTTGACTGTTTGTTCAATTACTCTGTAAGGCCAGTTCATATAACTTTAAACTTGGGGTTTTGTTGTTTGGCAAACAAGAATAAGGATGAAGCTCATCACTAATAGCGTGAATCTTACGCACTCACTCAGCATGGTGTGCAAAAGATCTAATTTGGTATTGAAGTTTTTTGCACCAGTAAATTCGTTTTTTACTTTAAATCTGACTTTGGAGTACAAAAAAGTTGGAGATTTCTATAGTTGCTAAGATGTAGGGAATTTATGCGGCCACTCTAACCTTTCTTATGATATACCGTTACCTTTGAAAAAAGCTGTTTGAGCCATAAGCTTTTCGTGACGCTTTTATCAGTGGCAATGTCGCGTCAAAAGGGAAGATCTAGAGTGAGTAAGTGTTTTATCTGATTAATTTGGACGGTATGCAATCAAGACGAGCTAATGATAGCGCTAGTATTGTAAAGGACGCCAAGGAAAGATTTCGGAATAGCGGAAGTCAGAAAAAGCGCAGCAGGAGGCCAAATGCCGCGATTATCGAAAGAGTTTGAGAGCGTAAACAAACTCTTTCTGTTTGCATAAAGCCGGGCGCTGAGTCTTGATATAAGCACCCTCAAAGAGGATTAAGGTGGAAAGAGCTGCGTGCTGTGACGAGGATTGAAAACCGCTTGTTATCATAGTTTAATGCACATTGATCATTTTCTAGAAGATGTTGACCAATGGCAGAGTCACAATCCGATTTGGTGTCGTATCGTTTGCACGATCTGTGTGGTTGAGATGGGCGTGGACGGGTCAATTGCTGTCTCAACCATTGCGGAACGTGTTGCTTGATGCGATCCTGTAGCCGTTGACATGTTCGCCCTACGTACCGACTATAACAATGGCACTTACATTCATAACTAAACTTTTCCGAGTGGTAGATAGAACATCCTTGCAGGCCACAGGCAGTATGCGCTTAGACGTAAAGACCAAGCGGGTGCTGACGGAACCACAGCAGCTTTCCACGGCGGTTTTGACTTCTTTTTCCAAGTTTGTGGAGGGCTTACCAATCCAAGGGACCCTCAAAGTACACCGGGCACTTTGCTTGGCCGAATGGCTTAAGGGTGGAAAACTGACCGATTTTCTTGGTGATCTGAGTGTTGATGACGTTTTTAGGATAGCCATTGTCCAGTAATATTTTCTTGATCGGTTCTATTTCTCCATTGAGTCTACGCTTGGTGCGAATCATTAAAGCTCGATGCACTAATGTAGATAGCCTATTACACTTATTTTACGTTTGAGAGGACTATAGGACTCCCAACGTAAAAACTGGCCAGTGAAAGTGGGCTTCCGGTATACACTGATTTCAAAGCCAACATCTGTTCTTTTGATGTGAACATCAAGAAACGGTAGACATTTTCCTTTCTCATTTTCAAAGGTGAACTTGAGGGATGGATGAAGGCAGTTGGGATTGGCAAGGAATTTATCTGCTTCAACTTCGTGATCGAAGATGGCAAACGTGTCGTCAACATATCTGAAGTATGTTGGAGGCTTCTGCGTTTAAAAAAATAACTTTTCTTCTTAATATCCAACAAAGATCAATCAATCAATCAATCAATTTTATTTTTGTCCAAATCAGCATACATAAGAAATAAATTACACAGCAGTGGACAAAAAAAGGAGACGATGGCAAAACGATATACGTTAATACATGCACATGAATAGAATTTAGATTAAATGTGAAGATAATGGCATGGCCATCGCACCTGTTAGCCAAAGCCGGACCAAGTGGTGATCCCATAGCTACTCCGTCTGTCTGCTTGTACACAGTGTTATGTTTTGGGAAAGATCTTGAGATTTTTGAAACCGATCTTGGGAATTTTGCTAGAATTTTTTATAGTCTAGATCAGTGTTTCTCAAACTTTTTTGAGCTGCGACACACTCTTTACATTAGAAAAATTCCGCGACACACCACCAAGCAAATATTTCAAAAAAACTATTAAATGAAGGTATAATAATTTACAATGACGTTACGACACTTTGAGATTAAAGTAACAACAGAAGGAAACTGGGCCGAAAATCAAGAACAACAATAATAAAAATTTATTCAGTGTGACAAATGAGCTTGCTTCCGAGAACAAATTAAATTCCATCGAGGGTTCAAAGATGATAAGCAAACTCGCATTTCATCATCAATTCTGAGAAGTCTTTCTCGCTTTTTGGATTTGATTTTAGTTAATGCCGAGAAGCCAGTTTCACAAAACCATGAAGAAGAAAATGGTAACAAAATTTTGACAGCTTTCAGGCTAATTAATGGAAAAGATTTTTTCACCTTGAGCCAAAACTCATTTAAGATCATATGAGTAAATATTGATTGATAAAATATGTCATTTCTCAAATCAATCAGTTGTTCCTCCTCTGCGATTGTCAAATTAGGTTTTTTGCTAATCGTAAATGGATTTATCACCCATTCATAATCATCAATATTAAGTAATGGAAAGTAAAATTGAAGTGCCGACTGTATTTCAGTAAGTGAAATTAAAATCTCTGAAACAATTTTCTTCTTGTACTGAGATTCGTTAACAGTTGGAAAGCAATCAAATATTCCCTCTGATACCTTTATCTTCCACAAGGAAACTTTCTCTTTGAATGATTTCAATTTTGATTTTGATGTTATAATATTTTCAAACGGTCCTTGAAGACTCAGGTTTAGTGAGTTTAATTTATCAAATAAATCGGAAAGAAATTTAACTTTTAACCACCAGATCTCGTCATTCAAATCAAATCCAAAATCAGTATCTTTATTTTCAAGAAAGGAAGTTACTTCCACTTTAAGGCGCACAAGTCGATTCAACACTTTTCCTTTTGACAACCAGCGAACTTCAGTATGGTATAGCAAACTTTTATAATCTGAGTCCATAGCATCACAAAGTTGAGCAAAAAGACGTGATTGAAGAGGTCGTGACTTAATAAAATTCACTACTTGGATTACTTGTCTCATAACAGATCTTAAAACTTCCGGAATTGATTTGGATACCAGATTTTCTCTATGAATCATACAATGGACACTAATTGTATTGGGATTTCTCTGACGCACAAGTGTTCCAAACCATTCTTTTTTCCTTGCATTGATGGACATCCATCAGTGCAAACACTCACACAGTTTTTCCACTCAAAGTTGAATAGTGATACGTTCTCATTTACTTTCTCATAAATATCTTGTCCTGTTGAAGTAGTCTTCAAATCTTTGCAAAAGAAGAATTCGTTCACAAAACTTTCATCCTTGATGAATCGAATAAATGCCAGAACCTGAGCTTTTCCACTTATATCAACGGATTCATCAATTTGAAGTGCCCAAAGCTTATCCTCAGGTGTCTCAAAATGTTCGCAAACTTGATCTTGCAAATCGGATGATATTTCTTCAATTCTTCTTGAAATTGTACTATCTGACAGTGGTACTGTTCTTATTTTTTTGGCTGCTTCAGATCCGAGCATCGTTTCGACAATAATAGCAAGTGCTGGCGCGAATAAGTACTTCAGCTTCTGTGTGTGCTTTCTTGCGTTTCGCAATCAACTGAGCAACCTTGTAACTTGCAATTAGAGCTTTCTCAAGTACCTTCAAAAAGTTTGTCATCTTTTTCGATTGTTGATTAATTTCGGTTGCTAAGTTCTCAAAATATTCCCTTGGTTTGGCTTTAACATTTGGATGGTTATTCTGCAAATGTCGGTTCAGTTTATTTGGAACCAGAGACTCATTTGACAAACTTTTCTTACAAATCAAGCAATACGGAAGTGGGACATCTTCAGATCCAGATGCAATAAATCCATACTTTATATAATCTTCATTATATTTTCGCTTACTTCCTTTTTTTTAACTTAGCTTATTTTCTTTCCCGCTTTTCTTCATTAAAAACTTATCCATGGTTAAATAAAAAGTCCAATTGTTAAACAAAAAAATTAAAAATCTGTAATAAATATTAAAAAACTTACTTCAATTAAGTATTTTTGATTTTCAATAATAAAACTTGAACTTGAAACAAATTTTAAATTAAATAAATTGTAAAGTAAAACAAATATAATTAACTAATAAATCAAATGTTATTTTAAAAACATTTTATTATTTCTCAAAAAACTCGCGACACACTTGCAAATTTTTCGCGACACACCAATGTGTCGCGACACACACTTTGAGAAACACTCAGTCCCGTAGCACTCCAACTTTGAGCCCCCCCCAAAGTAAGCGCAAGAGCCCCTGCGCACAGGTCATATCACTTTAGAGGTGTAAAATTGAAAAGCTGCATTAAGAAAATACACCACAATTTGTACATAAGTAAACAGGCTAATGTCAGAATAAAGCATGCCGATACCGAAGGTGCAAGTCATAAAAAATTCGGCACCGATGCCAGAGTTCAGTAGGACATTTATGCAGACACTGCGAAACGAAAGCAATGACACTGAAAAACATGAAAAAGTTATAAAAACACAGTATCATTTAAATAGTCTGGAGCGAGCCTTTTTGTTCGCAAATGCTGTTATGACATTGTCATAATCAAGAGATCGGGCGCAGTCATTTTCGATTGACAACATGGCTAATGAAGATAGTCTACTGTCTGTCATAGACGTTCTATTAAAAGTTTTGATCAGTTTCAATTTGCTGAAGCTTCTTTCAGCGCTGGCAACAGTCACGGGACAAGTTAGTAAGATTCGAAGTGCGATGTACACATCCGGATACAATTCAAATAAATGAGTCTTTAGAAGATAGTTCAGAAAGTCTTGAGCCCAGTGGTGGCTCGTATTGAGGAGCTGCAGAGCTGCAGCACCCCCAAGAGTTTGAGAAAAAAATTTAAAAAATACAAAATAATTTATTTAAAATATTTTTATGAAAACAATTTTAAAAAAATTTTTTACTCCGAAAAAAATTTAAAAAATTTTTTGTTGAGTAAAATTTTTGAAAAGTGCTCTCAGTATAAACATCTTCAATTATTGAAGTCAATTTCATATGTAAACATATCAGTTCAGCATCTTTTTTATATGATTGGAAACTCTGTTCGAGCTGCTAAAGTTTAGCAAACCCCCAGGAGAACGTCATAGTCAATAGACAAATACTGAAAGGTCACGTGAATCTTAGACTCAGCTAATCTGAATTTTTGCAGAGCTTGGAGCTGCGAGAAACTCAGCTCGGTCCAAAAAGAAAGCATATATCGATACCGGTACCACTGTTGTTGTAGTGTGGCGTTAGTGTTGCTATTAACGATAGGGTAAAAAAAGCCATCCATGCTGGCAGTTGGAGTGTGCTATAAAATGCTGTTTAATGAGTTTTGTGCTACGTAGCATCCGTTGGTTACGGTTTAAGCCATGCAGTATGCAAACTAAAATATCAATATAACTATCTTAGGTAAGGTATAGGTTGACCTTGAATAGGTTATCTTAGAATACACAAACCCAGTTGCTAACCACCTCATCTCTATATTAAAATGTTCTCTAAATCAGTACAAGTTGGTTAATATAGAAAACACAAGTAAAATGTTAATGATATACAGGTAAAATAATTAGTACAGGTAGAGTACAGTACAAAATTGTTTCAGAAATTCAAAATTATAGTTCAGGTACTGTTTTATAGGTCAAAGTAGTGTTGTGGTGTTGGATAACTGATTGCTGAATTAGTGATGGTCAACCTGTACATCCCCCCCCCTCAGTTCATCATCTATGAACTGGTATGAAAAAATTTTAGGTAGATGAGAAAGTAGTACTCCTGATGTTACCCTCACACAATCTATTACTTCAACTCTAACTGTAATTGCATATTGCAGCAATCCTTGTAACCTGGTAATAAAAAAAATGCTGCAGATGAATAAATAAATGCAGGTAGCTACTGTATCAGTTTGGGTGTAATTTTTTTGACAGTGCATAAAAATCCAAATTTCCTTTTTTTGATTTCTTTTAATGCCAATGTAACAAAGTTTTCTCTTAGTTTCTTTACTAGCTAGCAGTTAAGTTTGATTCAAAGAGAAACCAATCTGGAGAAAATTAAACTCACAACCACTAGCATTTAAACTTATACCAGTAGGCTATCATGTGCCTTAAGTATTTGATCAAGGAAGTGGCTATTTTGCTGTGGATAATATTTAACCCTTAGAGGCTATTTTGCCATCACCATTTATGTGGGTTGAAATAAACACACTTGCTACGATTTTGGCAGTGATGCTGTGATGTAGTGGATAGTGCAGCTGCCTTGAAAAGCAATGGTTACTGGTTTACATCCTCAATGGAGGGTACTTGGACAAATACAGTAAAATTTTTTTAAATTTATCATTGAAACTGACCAATCAGAAACAACCAAAAATCACATGTTTATTATGTCATTAAAATGGACCAATCATAATTGCTTGATGGAAAAATAGCCTCCAAGGGTAAAGTGCTTTTGATGGTAAAATAGCTTTTTGTGTTTCAATATGAAATAGATGGAAAACTTGTGGAAAGGTTTTGGAGTTTTTATAATCCTCCAAACCTAACAGCAGAAGCTTTATCCACAATATTACTGCAAGAGTTACAAACAGTGGCTGGTAACTCTTCTGAAAAATTAATTGCACAAACATATGATGGTGCAGCAAATCTGAGTGGATCAAGAAATGGTGTTCAGGCTAGAGTTAAGGAGCATTACCCTTTTGCCCATTTTATACATTGTTATGCCCACAAATTAAATCTTGTCATCCAAAAATCTTGTTCTCAAAATAGAAGTATTCGGGTGTTTTTCAATAACTTGTCAGGCATTTCTTCATATTTTTCAAATTCTCCTCAACAAATGGCTGTTTTGGATGAAGTAGCCCATCGTCGCATTCCACGATCTTCTGCCACTCAGTGGAACTTTAAAAGCAGGATTGTACAAACATTTTATGAGCTGCATGATGCACTTCTGGAATGCTGCTCTGTACTTGAGGAATCTTTGTCAGAGAGTACCGGAAATGGTGCCAGTGGCATCAGAAGAATGCTAAAGGATGTTGATTTTTTTGTTTTGGTTAAATTTTTTTAACAAAGTAATGCCACATGTAGATATATTGTTTGGCCAGTTGCAGTCTACCTCAATTGATGCTGTATAAGCAAATTCTGATTTAGCTGCTTTTTTGGATGTATTGCAAAAAATCTGAAATGAATTATCTGAAGCTGATGTTGGTATCAGTGAAAGTGCAAAGTGAAGGTATGATGCCTCTTCCACCAAGGTGAGAGAAGCAAAGGAAGTGTGTGATTCAATCTTTTTGCAATGCAAGGAGAGGTTCAACTGTACATCTCACTTAGAAGCTAGTAAGCTATTACAGTTGAATAATGCTTCTAATTTTGTAAAGGCAGGCATTTTCCAATGACATCACTTGAGAATTGTGTCAACGCCTATCCAATGCTTGACCAAGAAAAACTCAAAAATGAACTCATACTTTTGTACTCCAGACAAGACTTGTACAGCAGTAACAAGCTGTTAGATTTATTTTGTTCATTGTCTTCAGACGAGCTTAGACACGATGTATTTCCAGAGACAATCAAACTCTTGAAAATTGTGCTCACAACCCCAACGACAACCGCTGAGTTTGAACGTTGGTTTTCGACATTGAAAAGAATAAAAACTTTTCTTTGTAGTACAACAGGCACAGATCGACTTTCTGCACTAGCTATGATCTCAATTGCTGATGACATGATCTCAGAGATCAAAGACTTTAATAGAAAAGTCATTGATCATTTTGCAACTGCAAAATCTCGTCAAATAGAATTAATTTACAAATAACAGAAATTTCAGTTAAACACAGTTGAGCATATGTGCAAATTTGAAGTTTAATAAACCAGTATACAATTTTTTGCAATTTAAGAATAATTTTGAAAGAGCACAAGACTCAATTTTGCTTGAAATGTTACAGAAAGCCATTCCGTAGCCTCAGAAAAAAGCAGAAACTAAACTTTTGTAAATTTGGATATCAATCTTATTTTCTTATTCACAGAATGCCTTTCGTTTTAACTTTATATAAAAGTGATGTGGCAGTAGAACGTCCATGATTGTTATGTATCACATAGCCCTACAAACTTTTAAATTTTTAAAGAAACCATGCTAAGTCATTCGATAACTGCTTCGAAGTGACTGCCTATTTTACTATAAATCTTGGATTTTTTGTAATTATAGGCTTCCATCTGCTCTACCGATGTTTGATTTGTTAGATTTAACTACGTAGCAGCTAAATAAGGATTGGTGTTTGGTAGATTTTTATGTGCTTCAATTCGCTATATAAAATACATGCTGAAAGTGTCGGTAATGGTGTGTTATGTTTTACTGTGTATGATGATTACATAGTCGATTACTTAGAACTGTAGTGTTGGTAGTGTTTTTGTAATGCAGTGCGGGGCTTCATACTTCAAGTGTTTTTTTATTGATTTTTTGTATTGCAGTCTAGAATGCCATGTTTGTTTTTCTTCAATTTTGTTACAGTACAAAGTTGTGTTGTATCATTTTAGTGTTTATATATTTCCCCTTTTCTTCAATTTAGCTAAGAATGAAACGTTGCTATTACATTATTGCTGCTATCATATAATTTCATATTACTGCTGCTTTACCTAATTTGCTTAATTTATGTTGCTGTACAGTGTTCAATTTCAATAACATTAAATTGTTTTTGAATTAAGAGGTAAAAAGCACATTGACAAATTAAGTATTTATTTGAGTGCAAAATGTCAAACTTGCACAAACAGCAGTTAAAGACTAAGCATTTGCAGATGTTTTAAATAAGATGCCGTACGATACTAAATTCAAAATATTTTTCCAGATCTTTTGCCTACAAATATTATTACCTTTATTAATACTACTACAACTCATTTAAGTGTTCTAATTCACCAGACCTGATAACTTGCTATCAACCTACTAGAAATAAGATGGTGTAGCCAGTCTGAGTACAGTAGTGCTCCAACTTTTGCCACGTCTGGAGTATCTAAAGGTAAGATCGTTTGAAATTGTTTGAGAATGAATAGCATGTTCAAACCTATGCAAGTTAACTATATTGTCTTGAATTCTTGCAAGATTGGTGAGCTGTTGAAAGCATAGTTGACACATGTTTTTATATAGATTCCAATTATGAAACAGAATATTTAAGTTTCAATTAACAAATATGCTGTAACTTTTTTGTGCTTCAATCAACAATTTCCTTTGAAGTGGTTTTGGAAGGACAGCAGCATTATGTTTATTGAAAAAATATAAATCATTGATTATCTTGCTCCGTTTGTTATGTAGCGCTTAAGTAACTTATTTTATTTTAGATTGTTGAGTCTCCAATGCCCAGAACTGCGGTAAACAACAAACTTTACGTAGTATGCTCAATGATGTGTTGATGTGAAGTTTACCTCATACATGCTGATGGTCCTCAAGTGGTCCTACGAACTTGGTTGCTGTAGGCTAACCATTTGATGTTTATTACGAATAAAGCGATTGTAACAAAGTTTGCAAGTGATGTTTTCTTTCTATAGATGTGTTTAGCTTAGCTCACCACATTCAGCTATAGAAGCCATATTCTGAGCACTAAAGCCAAGGTCAACACCAGGAACATTTTGAGGAAATTGACCAACTCAAAATGGGGATGCACGCCTCATACCCTCAGAACATCAACTCTGGCCTTGTGCTATACAGCTGCTGAATATGCATGTCCTGTATGGTCAAGATCCGTGCATGCCAGCAAATTAGATCCAGCCCTAAACAATGCTTGTCGGACCATTACATGCTGTCTCAAACCTACTTGCTGGTATCGCACCACCCGAAATTAGAAGAAAGACAGCCAGCACAGCGGAAAGACTACGCAATGTACTGACCCAAGGCACCCACTATTTGGATCTGAGCCAGCACCGACGAGGTTAAAATCAAGATCTTTTCTGAGCCATGTCCAGCCCAAAGCAGAGAGAAACATGGAACGATGAATCGATAATATTTTGACACACAGGTTCCCTCAATTTCCACTGAGGAACTTGTGCTCCCTCGTCATGCTCGCTGTGTCCTCTCTCGTCTTCGCTGCAATGGACACAGCCTTCTTTTAGGTTCTTATCTCTCCAGGATTGGCAGAATCGAGAATCCTTCTTGCAGCGCCTGTGGACACTCGTCCCAGGACATCTCTCATCTCATTCTGCACTGTCCAGCTACGGACTCTTTGCGCCGCTCACTCTTTGGCGACTCTCTGTCTCTTTATGACCTCTGGTCCAGACCCTGGGGAGTTGCCCGGCTTCTGGGGCTCCATGGTCTTCCGCCATGCCCCCATCCCTCGGAAGGGGTCGGGTAAACAACAACAACAACATGAATCGATAAGTTTAAATCCAACCCACCCTCGGTCGATATGAGAATTCAACCATCTGAAAGTCTTCCTCCAGGAAGCAATGTCCCCTGGCCAACATGGAAAACACTCAATCGGCTTAGATCTGGCGTAGGCCGTACCAAGGCCAATTTAATCAAATTTGGATGCCATACTGGCAACCCCTCGTGTAATTGTGGCACAGAGACACAAACAATGGAACCCCTACTGCAATGCCCACTGCTCAAAACACCTTGCTCTCGTGACGATTAGAGCACTTTTAACGACATCGCAAAGAAATGTGTAAAATTGTGGCAATCAACCATCTGAAGATACGATACAGACAGACAGCTCATATATTTAGAGCAAAAATTTTGTTTCATGAACTAGTTGATGAAAGCCATTATGTGTGAAGCGGTTGCTTATTGTGTAACACATTATAATAGCAACAGTATTCTTTTACTGTAAAATGGCTCTCCAGTGCAGCACCCCCTAGTGTTTTGGTCACGAGCCGCCACTGCTTGAGCCGTATTGAGATTGCGTTTTTTTTGTAAAATTAAAACAAACCGCTGTAGCTCAGCGCTCATTTCATCAGAATCAATGTCACCGAACTTTTTTTGAAACTCTTTACAGCAAGTAAGAAGAGCATTTTCTTGTTGCACAAGCAAAAGTTTGTCTCGTGTGTACAAAAACGAAAAGGCGGAAGAAACCTCACGTAACAAATTAAAGCGCTCCTTTATTGACATAATAGCCTGGTCTACTAATGGATAGAAAAAGTTGCTTTTAAATTTCAGTTCAGGAGTAGCTCATTGTTCCTCTTCACCTTGGTAATCAAACAATCTTCTTTTCTTTCCACTTCTTGACGGAGGAAAAGAAGGATCAATATCCAATTCCTGTGCTATTTCAACAGCAGATGTTGCGGCACTGTCATAACCCGTTGTGCGATAGTTTTGCAAAAACTTTTCAGTTGCCTGGATTTCCGTTTCCATTGTATGAAGGGAGACTCCATACGATTGAAGAATCTTGCTTGCTTTATTGACTTGGAATAGGATATCATACCAAATAAACACCGACAAAAGAAAACTCCATTTTGATAAATGAGCTATCAACGATTTTGTTTCTGAGGCAGCTCTTCCATCTTTTCTTTCTATGGAAATGGCTTCCAAGTCTTTCAGTGCCAGCAACACCTCTTTAAATTGTATCGAAGAGGTTTGATGCATTTAATTCTGCTTTCCCAACGAGTATCAGATTGTGACTTTATGGACAGCTCCACATGTTTCTTCAAAATTTCCCAACGCTGAGCAGAGGAAGAAAACAGCACATACAACCTTGTAAGTACTCCAAAAAATCTCAATGCTTCCGTCGATGAATTAGCACTGTCAACAACAACTAAGTTAAGGGTATGGTTTGCACAGGGCACGTAAACAGCTTTGGGATTGATGTCTAGCATTCTTGCTTGGACCCCAGTATGTTTTCCTTTCATGTTAGCACCATTATCATATGACTGACCTCGACAATCAGACAATTCGAGTTGCAGTTCGGTCGCTTTTTCTAAGAAAGCGTCCAACAAGCCTTTCCCAGTACTGTCACTTATTCTCAAGTAGCCAAAAAATGTTTCTTTAACAACAGCAGCTTCTTCATTACATAGTACATAACGGAGAATGACAGACATTTGTTCATGATGTGACATATCTGGAGTGCAGTCCAAAATTATAGAAAAATATTTTGCCAATTTCAATTGCTGTAAATTTTCTTTTTCAACTTCTGTCGCTAGCAATTCAATTAGTTCATTTTGTATGGTAGGACTCAAATAGTGATCTTTAGTGTTTTTATTCTTGATTCTGTCTTGAAGCTCTTTTAGGATCGGATCTCTTCTTGCCAAAAACTCAAATATACCCAGAAAATTTCCATTGTGAGGAGATCCTAAGACTTCTTCAGATCCTCTAAAAGCAAGATTCCTTTCCGATAGAAACAAGGCAATGTCGATAAGTCTCTCTAAAACATTTCTCCAAAAACGTCTTTCATTGAAAAAAATATTCATCTCGCGTTTGTCGATAGTGGATGAATTTCTTATCCCTTCAGCTAGCAACATCCATTGACTGCAGCATTCTTGGTGGGAAATGCCGTTTTCATGGTCTTTCAGTTTTTTCGAAAAACCCTCCCATGTATTTATACCACTACAAAAGGGGCTTAGTGTTTTTCCAAATAGCTTACAACAAAAGCAAAAAACTTGATCTGATTCCCCAGAATAAACTAGCCACGACCGTGAAACACTTTCACCATTAGGTAACACACGTTTATAATGGTTGGAGGAAAAACGTCGCCTTGGAGTTGTGTTATTATATGGAAAATTCATTATTAGTTGATGTGGTCCACGCTTTATTATAGCACATCGTTGAGCATCAGAAATACTTTCAGGCCATTTACATGGGTCATCAGGGATAGGGGTAAATTGAGATTCAGTTATTTTTGATATTGAAGGTTGCGTATTGGCAGGTAAATCACAACTTACATTTTCTGGAAATTCACAATCACTTTGATGCTGATCGTCATAGTCTTCTTTTTCTTGTACACTATAGTTTTCTTCATCCCTCTCGGTACTAGTGCCAGGTCTACTCTGCTCAGTAATCTAGAAAAAATCTGTCATCTTGGGCAATTTCGCTACAGCATCTCGAGCAGTGGCTGCATCTTTTCTCTTTTGAGCACCACTTTTTGAACGTTTCATTCTATACAATGTCAATAAAATACTTTATCTGCACTCTGCAGTGTATATATATTGTCCCGGTATTTATAGCCAAACAGAATTCCAGACCATTCTATGATTGTTGCGTAACAACGGCATTGTTACGTCAATCGAATATTCAAGATTCTACCAGAAAATCAATCGAAATATTCTAGATTCTGCGAGATAAAATGACGTTGCATTCACTTATGATGTCACAAGCCAATTTCTTCCTACAGTTTGAATCGGTTGTAAACAAGTCTGCTGAACTGAAAATAGTCACGTAGCCAAAAAGCAATTTCAGACTAACTTGGGCCCCCAAAGTTGGCCTGGGCCCCCCCCGATTGGGGGGTTTGGGGGGCGGCTGCTACGTCTCTGGAAACTCTGGTCTAGATATTTGGCGCTACCACATGATTTTGATGTGAACACCTAAAATTTTTAGGATTTCTTAAAAGTTTGTGTGCAGAAGCATTGTTTTTTAGAAACTCAAACTCCAATTTGCATTTGGCGTTGAATGGGGAGTATTTTCAAAAGTTTTGAGAAATTGGTTGTGATCGGTTATGTGGCAAACATATGACCTCTCAAAACTTTTCGGAATCTGGGATTTTTGCATGTTTTAGGTTGGCAACTGTGATCATTAGCAGTCTGGCATTTGTTAGGTCATAGAAGGTAGCTTAGGAAAAGGTGTTGAACAGTCACCTAACTCAGTGGTTTTCAATCGCCGGTTCGCATAAATTTCTTGCTGGTCTGCTGAGTGTCTTATCGGTAGTGCTAAACTGGCATAAGTAGGCATAGAAGGTATAGTGCAAACATAGTAGGCGTAGTACCCGGTACAGGCATAGTACAAGCATAGTGATAGTAACAAGAGCTTTTAATGCCAAATCTCATTATATTCACTTAATGCTTAAAGGTAAAATCATAAAATGATAATTAATTTTTTTGAAAAAAAAGAACAGAAGAAGTAAAGCTTCATTAAATTGGTGTGACTGGTTTTGGTTGTACACTAATTCACCTTCCCTACTGTCTTTGTATATGCCTACTATGTTTGTACTATGCCTACCGTGCCTGTACTATGCCTACTATGCCTGTTTATAACTATGCATATCTTACTTTCTGTTTAGCTAATTTTAACAGGAATCAATCATAAGCATTGCAAAGTAGTTACTAAACTAAAACTTACCGTATCTGCTTACCCCCTGTGAAACTCATTTTGTGCCATTTGTGATTGTTTTGTCATAAACTGTGTCTAGCTTTCCATAAATTTTGATGCAATGGCATAGTGGTTAGAGCATCTGCTTTGCTGTCGGTAGACCTGGGGTTCATTCCCCTTGTCAAGTCATACCAAAAGACTTTAAAAAATGGTATCTATAGCTTCCCTGCTTGACGCTCAGCATTTATGGGAGGTTGTGGAGAACAAGCCGTCAAGTTCGCTTGTTGTGTCCTTGGGCAAGGCACTTAACGGGACGCCCCACGTTTATGTGGAAGACAGGTGACCCAGAAATAGCAACTCCCAAGCAAGTGCGGACTTAACGTCCAAAACATAGCGATACATCACTTTCTCGTAAATGGAGGATAAAAAAATGGCATTCTTCACTTTTTAGATGCAGCTGTGATAGCTTGCCCTGTTAATACTAGAAGTACCATAGGGGTCATTTTGACCCATAGCTTTAAGTCATTTGTGCATATCTGCAAGATTACTTCCAATAGAAACATAAAACTTCCTGACTTTTCCTAAATTTAATTGTTAAACATGCTAATGGCAATATCAGAAAAAAATTTTTTGAATTAGCTTATACAGTTATATGTGGTGATATACCTATAAGTACCAGCAAGGGTCATTTTGGCCCATATGGTTTTCTATGTTTGTTGTGAACACAATTGTCTTGCAAAAAAACTCTCAATCAACATTTTTGTCGAGACAAAATTTTTGAAATAATTCTATTGCAGTGAAATCTACAGGAGACTATTGTTTTTGTTTGATGGGAGCTTTGGTCTTTTGTTGAAATGCAAACTGCTGTTTTGTTGTAAGAAAATAGAGTGCTAAATACTGTAATTTCCCCCTCTATTGTGTTAGCAAATGCTGTTTGCATTTCAGCAAAGATTTGACGCACACTATCCAGTCATACAATTTTGTCATTGAAAAGCATTGTTGCAATTTTTGTGTTCAACTATACAGTAAGTTTGTTTTTCCTTTGTAGCTTGACTAAAGGTTGGCGATTGTTCCATCTATACCTGGCAGTCCATTTTTAGCAATGCTCAGCAGCAACAAAGATATTCAAAGCGACTGAGATAACTTTCTTGTATAAGCCTACTCAACAAGTTTTGATAGTGCAGACCTAAATTATCAGTTGGATTAGAATAAAGATGATGGTATTAGTGCTAGCAAGTAATTGTCAGCAACAAGAACCTAATACGATGTATTAATTTTGCATTTGAAAGTACTGTACAGGGCATGCATGCAACCTATGAATACTTATTATAGCTATTGGAATTGTTAGGATGTAGAGCTAGGCCAATCTATACTGCTGTGCCTGATTGCATGCTAAATCAATGTCACACCAAAAAAGACATATTGTGCTAGAAGCTTTGGAGTTGCTGCAAAACATCCAGAAAGATGGTTCTGATGCTGAATCAGATATTAGTGTTAATCATTGAGATAAGGACAATTGTAATGATTCAGAAAGTTAATCTTTGTCTGGTGAATTGTTTGTTTTGGAATCATCAAACTCAGAAATTTCAGATTTTGAAGATAACAAAATGATTTTAAAAATGAATGAAGATCACGTTCAACAGAATAATGCAACAAGCTTTACAACTTCAGCTAAAATTACTTGGGATCTTTTGGACCCTAATCAAAACGATTCCGAAAGGTGATCTTGCCACAACATTATCAGAGAACTCCTGGGCCATTTACTCAAGCCTATCGTTGTATTATCAAAGAATCGGTTCACAGTGCATAGGATCTATTCGTTGATGAAGGTATGTTGTGTCAAATACAAGACGTACTGAAGAAGAAGCATGAAGAGTATTACAAACAGATGATTGGCACGTGTTGTTACACAAGCTAGTTGCATTTTTAGTGATTGTTTATGCATGTGGAGCTCACAAGGCAACTAAGATGAAGGTACATGGATTGTGAAATAGGTCATGGGCAATTCCAATTATTTCTGAAACTATGGCTCACAAAAGATTCATTGAAATAATGAAATTTGTGTGCTTTGAGTATAAGCAAACTCGATCACATAGACTAGCTACCTGGCTCTGATGTCAACAGTTCGGTATACCTTTGTTGGAAATTGTCTTAAGGCATTATAAACCAGGTGCCAACATTACCATGGATGAGCAACTTTTTCCAACCAAAGCTTGATGCAGATTCACGCATTACATGCCAAATAAGCCCGACAAATTTGGCGTCAAATTTTGGATGGCCACTGATGTGCAAACTAAGTATATGCTACATAGCTTTCCTTATTTGGGGAAAGATGATTTACGGCCGGCAGGAATATCATTAAGTGAACATGTTGTTTTGCTGCTAACTGAACCTTACAGAAAGGTTGAAACACGACCACCAACAATTTTTTTACATCAGTAAATCTTGCTAAAACTTTGAGGCAGGAGGGGATCAGCATTGTTGGAACTCTCAATCACATCCGAAAAGAGATTCTGCAAGAAATCAAAAAAATGAAAGAGGATCTCTGTGCAACAAAAATTTTCAAACACAATGGCTGCACTCAGAAGGTTTATCAAGCGAAAGCCACAAAGAACGTTTTGTTCCTTAGTACAATTCATGCTACTGTTGATACAGGTGACGACTGAAAATCTAAGCCTGAAACCATAAAATTTCATAACTCCACAAAATTTGGAGTTGATGTGATCAGCCAAATAGCCAGAAAGCACACTGTAAATGCAGCTTCTTGCAGGTGGCCTGTGCAATTTTTTTACAACATATTCAATTTGGCTGCAATCAATGCCCACATTTTATATAAGTTGGTTACCGGGTCAAAAATCTCACAGCAAAGGTATTTTTTGCAATTATCAGAAGAGCTTCGTTCAAGGTTTGTTGAAGAAAGAAAAGCTAACTCACACCAGTCCAGTCAAACCAACAGCAGTATGCAGAAAAGCCAGAAACGAAAGCACTGCCAAAGCAAAAGCTGCACCAACAAAAGATGAGAAACATGCGGCTTTTGCTCTAAGCTTGTTTGTGGTAAATGCATTGGAAAACAGGAAAAACTCATTTATTGTAGGCTTTGCTGCCAATAAATATTGGTCATGATGTGTTTTGCCATATTTTTTTGTAGCTATGCATGCAATAAAGCTTTGCCAAAATTTTTGAATTTGTCTTACGCGGGAATCAAACCTAAGTCTGACTTGATCATAAAATAAATGCCCCGTGTCCACTGAGTCTATGGTTGAGTTCATTAGTAGTAGTAGTAGTAGTTATTCAGTTTTTATCCGGTGTTTTCCCTTTAGCAGAGGTGGCTGGATTTACCCCATTCCTTCTGCAATTTCTCGCACTCCGTCCCTCCACTTATCTTGTCTCAGAGCATCCTCCTTCTTCAAACCAACTTTCTCTGTCTCCTCTTCCACTTGCTTCTTCCAGGTCTTCTTCGGTCGTCCTCGCTTTCTCTTGCCAGTCACTTTAAGATTCAGAGCAACCCTCAAAACACTATCGTCATCCCTCCTCAGTACATGTCCATACCATCTAACTCCATTTGCTGTTGCTAACTGGTCTATCGTTTCCTTCAACCCCAACATATCCATCTGTTCTTCAGTCATCTTCCTGTCTACAATTTTCTGACCGCACATGGCTCTCACCATAGCTCTCTCCGTTCTCCTTAAAATTTCTTTTTCATTTTCTTTTAGACACCATGTCTCACTTCCATACAGTATTGCTGATCTTATGCAACAACGATAAACTTTGCCTTTCATCTTCAGAGGAAACCTATTTCCAAGCAACAACTCTCCACATTTCCTGAATCTTACCCAACCGATTCTTACTCTTGCTGTGACTGCCGCTTCACAACCACCACTAGCATTTAGTCTGTTTCCCAAATAACAAAATCCATTCACTGTCTCCACTTCATCGCACAACTTCTCGATTGAGTCCATCGTCCCTTCCATTATTCCTTTACATTTCAAGCAAACAAAATGCATTGCCAACCTAGCGGTAACTCACTTTATTTTTGCACATTTGCCATGAACCCAGTTTTCACATTTTGTGCACAACACTGAGTTGGCCATGACTCTCCTCCCACAGACTCCACATGGATCTATCTTGCTTTTGTATAGTTCGCCTTCTGACCCGCTTACCATCATTTTTGTTTTTCTGGTGTTGACCTTTAAACCTTTACTTTCCAGTGCATTCTTCCAATTCCAAAACCTTTCCTTCAAGTCTTCCATGTCTTCACTCATGATAACAAGGTCATCTGCATATAGTAATTCGTTAACCACACCCCTTCTTGCATTTTCGGTAACAACGTCCACCACTATTGCAAACAATAGTGGTGACAGCACAGATCCTTGATGTACACCAACATTTACTTCGAATTCCTCTGAATATGCAGATCCCACCCTGACTCTTGTCTTTGCACCATCATGCAGGCTCATAACTGCCCAAACTATTACTTCTGATAGACCCTTCTTTCTCATGGCCCATTCCATCACTTTTCTTGGCACTCTATCAAAAGCTTTTTCCATGTCAACAAAACACATATACAACTTCTTGTCCTTCTTTTGATATTCCTCCTGCATTCTTCTCACAATAAATATCGCATCCACTGTTCCTTTTCCTGGCATAAATCCAAACTGCATTTCATTTAAATTGACTAGTGTTCGTATTCGCCTCTCTAGCACTCTTTCAACGATTTTCATGGCATGTTCTAGCAGTTTCACTCCTCTGTATGATCCGCAGCTCATCACATCACCCTTTCCTTTAAAGATAGGTACAATCACACTTGTTTTCCACTCATCAGGCATTCCTCTACCACCCAATACACGCTGGCACAGTTCCATCATCACTTTAACCTCGATTTCACCACTTGCAACTATCATCTCCACACTTACTTCAGATGATCCGGTTGCCTTTCCTGATTTCATCTTTTGCATTGCCTCCACAATTTCATTACGAGCCACTTTTTCTACTGGTCCTTCTACTACATCAGTTTCCACCATGTGGTCCCATTCGTTCTCTTCATTCATGATCTTTTCCATATGTTCCTTCCAAATTTTTGCCCGGTCTTCTTCAATAAAACCCAATCATCCGTCTCCTCCTCTCAAGCACCTTCCTCCTTCCACATCCTTCCCTTCCTTTTTCATTCTTCTAAGGAAGTAGAAAACACTATTAGAATCATGATATAAATTATTCAACTCCTGATTAGCTTCCTTTCTCATAGCTCTAGCAACAATTTTCCTTGTTTGATTTCTTATACGTTTGTATTGATGCTTATTTTCTTCTGATGGGAACCTGCACAGCTCTTTAAATGCTGCCTTCTTTTTTGCCATGGTATCCTTGACCTCTTCATTCCACCACCACATGTCTCCTTGATCTCTCCTAGACTTCTTCTTTCCACACACTTTGTCACAAGCCTTTAGAACACCATCCTTAAAAGTTTTCCACAAATCAGGTGCAACTGCATTCACTAGTTCTTTTACTCTTTTTTTCAAATCTCACTCTTGTTCGGTTTTCATTCAACTTCCAAATCTTTCTTCTTATGATTTGTTCCTTTCTCACACCCTTTTTTAGAACCTTTTTATCTAGATCTACGACCACCAGCCTGTGCTGAAGTTCCCATGGAATCACTTTTACATCCCTTGTATACTTTCTATATTTTTCCCCCACAAGCACAAAATCAATTTCTGTTTCACACCCACCACCACTATAAGTAATTTTCCTTTTGTCTGTCTTTTTAAACCAAGTATTTGCCACGCACAGCTCTCTTTCATCACAAAACTCCAGCAATCTTCCTTCTGCATTTCTTTTCCCAACACCATTCCCCCTGTGAACACCTTCAAAACCCTCAGCACATTTCCCCACATGCCCATTGAAATCCCCCAAAGAAACAATGATTTCACTACAACTTCCCAAGTCCCACTCACTCCCCATTTCATCATAAAAACGAACTTTCTCTGCATCTGGTCTTCCACTTTGTGGCCCATACGCACATATTACGCGCATCACCTCCCTACCTAGAGTTAGCACAATCACGATTACTCTGTCACTTTTTCTTCTAACTTCCACAACGTTTCCAGATATTTCCTCTTTCACCAAAATTCCAACCCCTCCAAATCCTGCATCATTTCCTGACCACCACATTTTATACCTTTGTCCCGAAGCACCCACAAAACGAGCTCCTTGGCCTTTCCATCTTACTTCCTGGATGCAACACACATCAACTTTTCTCCTCCTCAGTTCTTCACACACACTTCCGTTTTCCTTCCACAAAGACTTCCCACATTTAATGTTCCAAATCTTATCCGATGACATTCAGATTTAAACCTGGAGATTCTTCGCACCCCCTGCCCATTTAAGAGCTGCCGGGGACTGGGGGCCATTTGTATATTTTTTCTGGTCATGGGGATTTACTGGAGCAAAATTCTTCTACAGGGAGCATGTCCTTGCTTACCCCCAACCTCAGTTTTTTGACATGAGTGGTCCAACCAAGCGATTAAGCTGGCAACCCCACCATTAACAGTCAGACTGCAATTGGTAGGTACCCAATAGTCGCCTCTTACGACATGCTGGGTAAACAGCTTCACTATTCTGATAACCGGTGAAGCACGGTCTTAAAATTAAAATTTAGAAAAATGTAAAAAGTGTCATTAAAAAGGAAGGGTCAATCTGACCCCACTCGTTACTTCTAGTGCTAAATTGCAGAATGATTGTCATGGAATCTACAAAACATTAAGGTATTATGGTGTATTTTAACCAGTATAAAAGTATGTCTTCTGAGACAGATAATTCTCAAAATGGAAATAAAGCAAGTATAAGTAGGCCTACTCCAAATGTAGTGCAAATTACGGAAAGGGCATATGTAGATAAGTTAATTGTCACAGAAGGAAGTAAGAAACAAAAAGGAGAATTTGCCAAGCAATACCATAAAAAATAGTTGAAGCTTGGTTTTACTTTTGTTCCATGTAGTAAACAATCATCACAACCTTTATGTTTGGTGTGCTCCCAAGTTTTTTCAAATGACACCATGGAACTTTACAAACTGGCTTGTCACTTTCATTTCAAGCACAGCAATCTTGAAGGCAAGCCATTTGAATGGCTACTCTCTGATATAAATGATCAAAAACAGCAAATGAAAAAAATGACGACTACTGAAAAATCTTTTTTTCATGCATCTTATCTGATTTCTTTACAGATTGCTAAAACAAAAAAATCATTCATGATTGAGGAAGATATAGTAAAGCCATGCATCTTATCTGCTGATGAAGAGATTTTGGGCTCCGGAGCAGCCTGAAAATTTTAAGGCACACACTCTGACAACACAGTTCAGTGAAAGATTGAAAATATAGCAATGGTGTTGGAGTGTGTGTTGATTGAGCTGTGAGTATAACTGGTTATCGCTCTGGTGTGATTGCAAAAATATTATAGATTGTGCATAAAGAAATGCTGTTTACTCACTGCATCATCAATCGAGAGCAATTGGCTTTAAAGAAGCTTTCTCCTGATTTGCAAAATGTACATACACTGTGAAAATTGTGCAGTTAGAAGTCAACTTTTGAACTTTTGACTCTTCCAAGCATTGTGTGGAACTATGGATTTGCAGCATGATCATCTTCTCCAAGCAGAAGTAAGATGGCTGTCATGAGGACTATCATAGTTCTTTCTTGCCTATTTGAACTCTGAGAAAAAACAAGACATGTTTTGAGAGAAATGAACTCCGATTGGCAGTATTTTTATTGAATGAGATGTGGTTGTGTAAGCTTGTGTACTTGGCAGATATATTTGGACGTTTAAAAAAGCTTAATACTTCTTTGCAAGGTATTTGCACAAATATCTATATACTGAAAAACAAGATAGTTGCTATCAAGCCGAAGCTGGTACTTTGGGATAGTCTTGTGTAAAAGGAGGATACAATTATGTTTCCAATTTTAAATGAGTACCTGACAAGTGTTGATGTCAACGATAAAAGAGTTACTGAGCATTGTAAGTCAATAATTGGAAGAGTTGGCTAACAACTTTGACCATTGTTTTACAGAACATGAAGGTCCTCGACATCGAAAGCTTTGGATCAACTATTCATTTATTGAAGATGTCAAGACATGCAACCTTAATCTCCATCAAAAAGAAAGTGTGATTTAATTATGTAGTGATTCTACTTTGCATTCAAGATAAGAATCAGTGTCACAATTTTAGATATCTTTTGAAAATGAATATTCGTGTCTTTACTCACAAAGCAATCAAATTGTTGGTGGTATTTTCAACCAGCATCTTATATGAGAAATCTTTTTCATTGCTAGCTTTAATAAAAATGAAGCAAAGAAATTTTCTGGATGCTAAAGCAGAGCTACATGTTTCAGAAACTTCAGCTGCTAATTTTCCACTGACATCAGTTGTGTATATAAGTGGATAGCCTTTTTTGTTATTTGAGTTGATTTAATTGCTGTTTGGTTGTAAAGTTTTTGTTGTAGATACACAGCCTATGCCAAAATCTTGCACTGTGTTACCTAACAACAATTTTGGTTTACAAAAAGATAGAAAATATCTGTTCTATTCACTTGGATCTTTAGTTGCTGGTGTGTCAACATTTCTAAAAATTTTATCTGATCCCCTGGAGTAGAAAGGATCGAAACCACTGACCTAACATTTGCTTTTGCATTTATTATTAAGCACTTGCAGTTATAAGCCTCAAATAGCTGCAGACTATGCACAGTCCACTAAATGTATTATTGTTAACATGCAATTGCACCAAATAGGAATCATCATCATCATCATCATCATCATCATCATAAAGAAACAAAGTTCATTTTTGTATTTGCACAGAAACACAATAAATACAAGAGTAATAAAAAAGGAAAATAAGTGTTGGAGGAGCCAGGAAATACCAAGATCCTCCTTGATTACTAAAGGCTTAGCAGGTCTATTTAAAGAATAGTCTAGTTCAGGCCTTTTATGTTACAATATACCAAAACTTGAAATTCACTGAAAGTTTGCTGGAGCATTGGTTACAACTGAAATATGGAAATTTTGCTAAACTGCAGATCAGCGTTTTGGTTAGGCATTGGCTATTAGCCGTTAATGACATTTAACCCTTAAGAGTCCATTTTGCCGTGACTTATTTGGGATCAGTCGATCTTAATGACATATTGAACATGTGACTTTTGGTCGTTTCTGATAAGTCAGTTTTGATAATTAAAAAAATTTGCACCCCCAGTGTGCACTTTCCCACCTTGTACACTACCCTGTACATTCACATACCCAGCCTCCCCTTTCAGTGTACACTGCCTTTCTTTTAGTGCCTTGCCAGCCAAGATTCCAATCTGTAACCATTACATCACAGGCAGAATTGTATCAATTATGGCAATATAAACACACATAAATGATTATGGTAAAACAGTCTCCCAGGGGAAAATGCCGTCAACATCAAAATAGCCACTTCCTTATGGTTATTAATGGTTAATTTTATGGTTAGAATTACTTAGTAGAATTTTTGTGATTTAGTAAGCCTGATGCATTCTGCTATGCCTCCACCCTTTATTAGTAATATTTGTAAATAGAGGCAACACTTGAAAATTGTATCGTGATTTTATTATCCTCTGTCAACAGTATCAAATTTGTTTAGTATTGTTTATGGTAATTTTGCTATTTGGTGTGTGATTGGAGCTGTTGATGTGAAACAAATAAACCAGACTGAAACTTTGGTGCATACATTATTGATAATGGACTGAGCACCAAACTTGCCAGCTAAACTCTTGAGTTTAATTATCTGAGCATTACTGGAATGCTACATTGTGTTTGTAACTGCTGGCTTTTAGCAGTCTCAAGGTTGTTAAGTTTTTACTAGAGTAAGGTTGGAGCATTTGAGCTTTCTCCAAAGATAAGTACTTCTGAAGCTTGCTTTATTTTCAGAACAAATACATGTTTGTTTGCTAGTAGCACTGCTTTTATTATTATCAAGAAGCAATAAATTAACTCCTTTTTTGTATGAAATTGTCTTGTTGCTTCTTCCTCTTCATGTTTTTTGCTATTTCTTTTTATGTTTCTTTGCTCTGTAGAACTAGGCTGAACATGGGCCTGAAATTGACTATGATGTAACAAGGCAATGAAGGCCCGTATAAATCTTTTTAAACATTTCATTACAACAGTGTGTGTGTGTGTGTGTGTGTGAGTGCAAATTAGTTGTGTAGAATTTTGGCTGTAGGCCTACTGTCGTTTACAGTTCCCTTTTAGTTTAATTTTATTGACAAATTGATGATTTAATTTAGCACATGGCAACTTTTTTTGATATAAACAAAAAATTTAATTAAGTAAAAACAATGAAAAAGTCATCTTTTCATATTCAAACTAAAAATGCAAGCTACTGCAGAGAAAATACACCTAGGGTGAAAAGCTCTAAACCTTTGCAAAAGTTGCAGCTTTTTCTCATAGTGCATAGGAAATAGCTATTTTGCCATCAATAGCATTTTACCCTTGAAATCTGTTTTGCCATCACAATTCACGTGTATATAAATAGCTTTGTTTGCTAGAATTCTAGCAGTGATTCTGTGGTGTAGTGGATAGTGCAGCTACCTTTATATGTGATAGTTACATGTTTACATCTTTGCTGGCAGGGTACTTAGACAAAGGCGGTGTACACTGGGGGTACAATTTTTTTTAATTTATTGAAATTGACCACTCACAAATATCTGGCAGCAAAATAGCCTCCAAGAGTAAAATGCCATTGACAGCAAAATAGCTACTGCCTAATAAATATGCTTGATCGGAAAGAGGTCTCAGTTAAATCTTCTGCATTTTGCCAAGATTTTTGGTTACATCAAGTTTTCAAAAATGTAGAAAAAACATGGCTGCAGCTAATAGATTGCCTATTGTGTTGGAATACATGTTACATTTGTAGAAGAGGGATGCCACTCTTCAATTGAGAAGCAGAAGTGCTGGTGTGCTGCTACATGTTGTAGAACAATGGCCTATCACAAAACCGTAAGGCCCTTTTGCATACTCTTAAACTCTTAATTCTTCTTGTGTTCAATCAATTGGATAAGTTTTCATCTCCTCAATTGCTGGTAGTATTTCATTTTGTGCTTTCTATTTTGGTTGAGCTCAATGCCTTGGTGCAGCCGTAGATATAGACCTTATTTAGAAATTGTTTTTTCTTTGAATCAATCAATGATTTGATTTAAAATATTATATAGTCAAACAAACGTAAAATTTTAAGTTTAAATACTTGCTTATTTCTGCTTAGGTTATAGTCCTACGTTATTATGCCAAAGAAGGGAAAATTTGCACATGGAAGGCAACAAAAACTGAATAAACAACTGCAAAATTTACATTTAAATGGTGATCAAGGATCATGTGTTGGTGAAGAAGTGGAAGAAGGACACAAGTTTGCTCTTCCATGTTCATTGGCCATGTGGGATCTAGGACATTGTGATCCAAAAAAATGTACAGGAAGAAAGCTAGTTAGAAAAAAAGCTGTTCAATTGTTAAGATTACAACAAAGATTTCCAGGAATCATTTTGAGTCCAATTGCATCTGTGCCCATATCAGCGCAAGACAAAAGCATTGTTGCTGTCCATGGACTTTGTGTTATTGACTGTTCATGGGCCAAACTAGATGAGACCCCGTTTTCAAAAATGAAAGGTGGTTATTCTAGACTTTTGCCATACTTGATTGCCAGCAATCCTATTAATTATGGTCGTCCAAATAAACTGTCATGTGTTGAGGCATTTGCTGCTGCACTTTATATTACTGGCTTTGAAGAAAGTGCTGCTTTGGTTTTAAAACCATTTAAATGGGGTCATTCATTTTTGTCATTAAATGAAAGCCTTTTAGACATTTATAAAGTATGTCAAACTCCAGCAGACATTGTGGCAGCTGAGACAAAATGGATTGAAGATGAGCAAGCAAAAAATTTTGACGATGAAAGAGACCCTTTTGACATAGACTTTGATTTGCAATGTGGAAATCCTAATTATGGTTGTTTTAAAGATGATACCAATGATAGTGATGAAGTGTCGATTGAATCAAACAATAATGATTAGTCTTATTGTTGTGTAAACAACAATCCTAATTTTTCTACTTTTTGTCAAATTATCTTTATGTTCTCATTCATTCAAGCGTATGAGCTCATGCTCTGTTTGCATGTCTTTCGTCAGACTGGGCCACCACGACGGGTAGACTGCTTGGCCCCACCATCTGTCTGCCACATAAAGACGGAGGCATCTCGTTAAGTGCCTTGCCCAAGGACACAACAAGAAAGCTTGCCGGCTTGTTCTCCACACTATCCCTTATGTGCTGAGCACCAAGCAGGGAAGCTGTGAATACCATTTTTTAAAGTCTTTTGGTATGACTTGACAAGGGAAATGAACCCCAGGTCTACCGACTGCAAAGCAAACGCTCTAACCACTACACCATCGCGCCGGTATCTTTATGTTGATGAGAAATTGCAAACGATAGAGCATTTGATCAGTAACCAAGAAACTACCAATTCGAATCTCAGTAAAAAATTTTTTTTTAAACCTTTTCTGCTGCTCGTTTGCAATCTTTGTGTTGATGAGGAATTGCAAACGAGCAGCAGAAAAGGTTTACAATTTTTTTACTGAGATTTGAACTGGTAGTTTCTTGGTTACTGATCAAATGCTCTATCATTTTATTATGAAATATGTATAACATTGTATTCCGTAGCTCAAACCACCATTGAATATGTGATTAGAAGTCAGGAGGGTGTGGGTTTAAATTCTACCAGAATCCTTTGTAGCTACTTGCTCTGCTTCTTTGCAAGTTTTAGTGACCCTTATAATTCGAATGCTTATAAAGCAAAATACACACTTTCATGAATGGTTACCTCTCATATCTTGATCCAAAAGTAATGAGAAAATAACAGATGCCTAATGATTTTTTAGCTCATGTTTTTAATATGACCTCTGGTCTGGGTTGTGGGGAGTTGTTCCACTGTGTGGTCAATCACTGTACTCCTTTTCTGCATAGGGGTGAGGAAACAGCATGTTCCGATTTACTTTTAATACTGCCAGTACAGTCTATTTCTACTGCGATCACTTTAATTAAGTAATTTGTTTGCACAATCAATAGGTGTTTATAGAAATATATATTAAAAGCGATTTTGTTTTGGCAGCAAATAATTTTGAAATAGTTGGCAGTATGTTGTACAACAATTCTCGTAACATTACTCTTGTGGGGTTCATGATGTTAATGTTTATGTTTGGTTGTTGAGTTCTTGGAAACCTCACTTCACAATATTTTCTTTTGCAGGAAATTAACAAATATGTGCTGCAATTTTTTTCTCAAACTATGGTTTACAATATAGCAATAAATTAACGCTTGAAAAAAATGTTTTTCTCAAAAAGTTATGTCTAACTTTAATGGATTGCTTTCTTGTGAACTCCACAATTAAAGGGAGTCATTGATTCAAAACTAGGTTTTGTTCCTTATTATGGATTGCTTTATAGCTATGTTCCTGTTATTTCTCTAACTTTTTATGTTCTTTTCATTTAAACTGCAGCTATTTTGTGTTGGTGCTGACCAACTTCGCAGTTTTATTTGTTGGGTTACATTAAAACTTTTATTTACCTAAAATTATGTGTCTTCGAGCTTGAGCAGGCCATTAGTACTGTCACTTTCGATTGATAAAAAACTTGAAATCCTACAATGTCATTTTTCTGTATAATTCTATTGAATTTGGTCTTTTATTGTATAGATTTTGATACATGCAGTCTGTGTAGCTTACATTATCTGTGGCTATGTCTGGGCCTAAAGACGATAGGACGCAGTTCGCTAAGGCTGATGGTGCTCATATGCAATACTCACCACCTTGGAAAGATTATTTCACTCGTTTAACGGGAGAAAAGTACAGTGTCATAGAGGACCCGTTTTTTCGACCAGTGAGGTAAGAACTTGTGATATTAATATAAAAAATTAGCAGCCAAGGAACAGGTTAAAAACATACTGCAAACGTTTTGCCCCCTAACTGGTGCGATCTCGTGATTTTATTCATTAAAAATGGTTGCGGAGACCAAAATACAAAAAAAGATATTGCTGTGTTTTAGCTTACATACGGCCGTTTTTTTAGTGTCAATTTGTTTTTGTAGATAACGTTTTTAGATGCTGGTAACATTGTGGTCTTGTTTTTGTTTTAAGGTATGGCAAATAACCTCAAAACATTTGTAAACCACCAAAGTATTTCTACATTTGGCTGCTCCCATTTGCCTCCCATTGCAAGTAGTGAGCACATTGGCGTGGTTTGAAGCTTGGGTAGCTTGTGGGGAAAATGCAGCTAAATTTTCAAATAAGCTTCAAGCACCAACTTTTTTTATCGTGTGGTGTGTCCGAAGCAGTTTGAGTGGAAGTTTTTACCACTTATCATTTACTACATTCTTAATGGATCATTTACTACATTCTTAATGGATTGCACTTTGTCTCTTTTGTCCATCGTCCATACTGAATGGTGCTACTAGGAGCAACAAGTAGTCATCCTTTCCAGGAGTTAGCGACATGCCTCAAATTAAACTGGTCGGATTAAGGTTGTAGCTAGAGATTGTGAAGTGTATAGGAAACTCCTTGGAATGCTGCCCCCGTGGCCCTCCTGAGAGGAAAAGCGGTTTGGGAAGATGAATGCACATATAACTTCTCTTCTTAAACTGTATATTATTATCATTTTTTCAGAAACGTAGAACCTTGTGACATTGAAAAGTTTGCTTACGAACTCTGTCGTCGTAATATGACACTGAATTACGCGAGAAAGGCTTGCGTGAAGGAATTGGAAGACGTTAATGAATGCTATCACGCATTCAAGAGGGTATATTTGTTTTTAAACATTTTTAGCGAGTTTTGACTGACGTTTTTGATTTATGCAACTGCATTTTTATCCTTCAGACTGCAGGGCAGCTACAGGACCGTGAAATAAAGGGCAAGTACCCGGAGCTACTTTGGTATTAACAATTTTCAAAATACGCTTGAATAGTTGGCATCGCTTTCAAATTGTATCATGATCGTATGCGATAGCTTAGTGCAAAGGGGCATTGGTCTTGTTATCGGTCTGCGTTTCGTGCCCTTAACACTTTGAAGCAATTTTTCCTGCATGGTAGTATGCATGTTAAAATGTGCTGGCAGTAGGATCGGCTCTGCATTGGTTATGAAAACACAAGTTCTTCACCATGCTGATATTACACTTCAAATAAAACATTTTGACGATGAAAAATAGCTTGGGGTTAAACTAACGTTTCATAATGGATTACATTAAAGTTTCCTATATAAACAACTCGAAATCTGAAATATTGCATAAGCCAAGAAGGACTACGTTAAATGAATATAAATGAGGTTTTAGTAGTAATACTGTTATATCGCATGAAAACAACAATTTTGGAGAAGGATAGTATTTCTTTGATCATCAAAACGATTACGGTAACAGCAGGAACTTTTTGGAGAAAGTTGTTATCAAAGAATAGGCCTGGAAGCATTGAATAACCGAAATGTTTATTATTTTAATACAAATAAAGAAATAAATTTCGAACGATCAAAAAATTATTCAAAATCAAAGTTTGCCGTATCCCCCTTGTTTTTCAACAAATGACAGGGGTGTAAAAAAGCTTCTGTTTTATTGCTAGTGACAACACATTCTATTTAAAGTTGATATTTTCTGAATCTTGAAGAAATTCGCTGTTCAAAAATGCATAATGTTACATGGTTTAGGCTAACCTTTAGCAGATAATGATTGATCATGTTTTAGGTACTAAATTTAAACAACAAATTTAGTACTGGTTAACAAAAAGGTCATGGACCTCAGAAAGTAGCAAATTGTAGAAAACCTAGGCTTTTAGGTAAGTTTTGACTGATGTACCTTGAAAACTTATTTCCTTAGCATCACCTACCGACCATTGGTAGAAAAATAAAATCTGTAGTGATCTTTGAGGTAAGGGTACTACTTTAATTTCGAAGACAACTCCACACCTATTGGGGGGTAATTTGCATATTAAAAAAAAATTTTTTTTGAAATCTTCAAGAAATAGAGATTTTTATGATATATAACATTTGATGTAGAAGTAAACAGATGATTAATGATTTACAAACAAACTTGGGGTATATAATTATGATTAATTGTGACAGTTTTTCGCACTGCCACCTGACGAACATTTTTTTCGCTATTCACGCGGTAGCGAAAGAGTGAAGCAGTGTAAACCACGTATCTCGTTTGCATAAAGATATTGCTTTCTTATTTTATATCAAGCGAAGTTGAAAAACCTGCCTTAAGTGAATTCAGCTTGTACAAGTCTTTGTTCACCTTCCCTTAGATGTAAATTTTCTTTTCCTTGGAGGGTTGGCTTCCCTGATGTGGAATTATTGCACGGATTCGAGAGGACTGTTACGTTATCCTAAATCAATCAGCATGTTCCAATTTGCTTCATTGAAGTAGCAGTGTGGGGGTTCTGGGCTGAAAGATCGGTTTTATTCGTTGCCTTTATCTACAAAAGAGAAGAGAAAATCATATGCATTTTGAAAACAACCTGAAAGCCAATATTATTGACAGCGGCGTAAAGATTTTTTTCGTATTCGGGGAACAAAGATAGATAACTTTTCATTGGCCGTTTAACATAACTTTTCAGTAGCGGGAGCAAGTACTACCGAGATGTCTCCGTTCTCTGGTGGTGTACATTACAGAGAAGCAGTGGGCTGACTGGACATACGAAGCGATCCCTGCTGCACCAATCAACAGCCGCCTCAACGTGGTGGTGCGGTCCCCGACCCTGTTTGGGTCGGGTCGAAATGGCCGTTGGCCTTCCTGAGGGTCCCAGTTACCCCGGGCACTCTCCTTCATTTTTTCGCTATGCTGCCCTCTAAACGACCACAGTAGGGCAGCACACAGCTTCAAAATCGGTCGCCTGTTTTCTCTTTTTCTTTTCTCCTGCCCTTCTCTTGCCCTTCTTCGTCTCCTCATTCTGCTTCTCTTGATGAGCGGTAACGTTCATCCCAACCCTGGCCCCATTTTTCCTTGCTCTGTGTGCGCTGGAAATGTGACCTGGCGGGGCAAGTCAGTGCGATGCTGCACCTACTCCAAATGGGTCCATCCAAGGTGCTCACAACTTTCACTCTCCAAATTCAGAGCTTTGGGGCGCTCTCACTCCTGTAGCTGCCCTCCCTGCCGTAACACTGTGACTTCCTCCTCGGACTTCCTCCGACATGTATATCTCCACTGTACAATCTGGACCCCTCTGCTAATGCTGCACTCTTGCCCCACCCTCGTCTTCAAACCCCTTATCCTCCATGGGCCCATTCTATATCTTCTCCCTCTGTCCCTTGCTCCTGGCTGTCCTTCTGCGCCTCCTGCCTCCTCTCCCCTCTGACTCTCTCAGGGTTCTTCAATGGAATGCTGGAGGTCTTTGAGCCAGGAGCACTGAACTACTACATTTTCTCTCGTCCCATCCTGTCGACCTTATCTGCATTCAGGAATCCAATTTCAACTCATTTTCCTCTTTCCAGGTTCCGGATTCTTTGCTCTGCATTCTGATCGCACCTGCTCCCGGTCTGGCATTCTCTCTGCTGATGCCACACACGTTGTCATTTTCGTCAGGCAGGGCCTATCTTTCTCTGAACTTTCTACCTCCTCTCTTTCTTCGCTTGATCCCTACCCTGATTATGTAGGGGTCAACATTTCTCTTAACAACTCCTCCTCGCTTTCATTTCTTAATGTGTACGCCCCCCCCTATTCGCTCCTCCCTGACGGATGGCAGAACCGACTCCTTTTTTCCCTCCATTCTTTCCTCCTCCAGAAATCTCTTCATTCTGGGGGACTTCAATTGCCATCACCCCCTCTGGGGCTCAAGAGGTACTTCTGACCTCCTCTCTCTCAATGATCCTGACACACCCACCCTTCTCCATCGCTCCTCTGGCAGTCGCTCCTCTCCTGACATCTCCTTTCCTCTCTCTTCTCTTGTCCTTTCTTGCTCCTGGAAGGTGCTTCAGGACCTTGGTTTTGACTACCTACCTATTCTTCTATCCGTCCCTCTCTCTCCGGTCTTTCGCCCCAACGAGCGTTCCCCATTCCTTCAACTTTCAGAAAGCTCGCTAGAATGGCTTTGCCTCACACTTTGACTGTCACTGTCCTGCAGAGGAATACTCGTCTCTTTTTTTTTCTTCTGCTGCTGCTCTCTTTACCTCTCTGGCACTGAATGCGGCCAAATCTTCCATTCCTTCGGCCGCATCAAAGGCCCTCCTAAAGTCTGGTGGTCTGCCGAGGTGGAAAGTGCGGTTAGTGAAAGACGCAAGGCTTTTGCCAGGCTTACATCTCCGCTTCTGGACGGGCCTCGTCAGTCATTGCCAAGGCCAAGGCTGAGGCATGGCAGACGACTTGCTCTTCTTTTTCACCTAAATCTAACCCTAAATCTGTGCATGCTCTTCTTCGTTCTATCGCTGGCTCATCTTCCTCCTCTCCCAACTTCCCCAATTGTTCTCCCAAGGAATCGGCTTCGGTCTATGCCGCTTACCTAAGATCCCACTTTTCCGTTTCTCAGCCAAAGGCCCTGCGTAGCAAAGCCAGAGGCTACCTCTCTGAGCTCCACCGAGCCACGTGCCCTGTGGAGTCTCACTCGTCCTTTTGCTCTCCTTTCTCTCCCGCTGAGTTTCTTGCGGCTGCCTCCAACCTTTTCTCGTCCACTGCCACTGGTCCAGACAATGCTAATGCCCATCCCAATACAATGCCCATCCCATGCTAAAGCACCTTCCTCGCTCTGGCATGAATTTTCTTTACATCTTCAATCTTTCCTAGACTTCGCATTCTTTTCCTTCCATCTGGAAGACATCTTCTATTATTCCCATCCACAAGATGGGAAGGCCTCTCGACTCTCCTGCTTTGTTCCGGCCTATTTCTCTCACCTCCTGCGTATCAAAGCTGTTTGAGCGCATCATTCTATTCCGTCTACTTTTCTTTCTGGAATCTAATTCCATTCTCTCTCCCCGCCAGGCCGGTTTCCGCCCTGGACGGTCTACTTTAGATCAAATTCTGTACCTTTCTCAGTCTATTTCGGATGGTTTTGACAAACCCAGCCCGGGCTCTCGGACGATACTGTCTACTATCGATTTCTCTGAAGCTTTTGACTCTGTCTGGCATCCCGCCCTTTTCCACAAACTCATTTCGGCTGGCCTCCCTCCTTGCTTTGCTCGTTGAACTCCATCTTTCCTTTCTGACAGGCGCGCTTGTGTGGTTTTTCAGAATTACAAAAGTCGTTCCTTTCGAGTCCGTCGAGGTGTTCCGCGAGGATCTGTTCTTGGCCCTGTACTTTTCTCTCTCTTCATTAATGATCTCCCGGCCTCTCTGCCTCCTTTCGTCAGCTGCTCTCTTTACGCACGCTGACAATCTGGCCATTTGGTCCTCCCCCTCGGTCCCCACTGCGGTGGAGGCCACCCAAGGAGCTCTGTTTCGATTGGATCGCTGGTCTAAGTACTGGTGTTTTCCTCTCAATCCGAGCAAATGTGAGGCCTCGTTCTTCTCAGTGGATCCCCACTAAGCTAACCTCTTTCTACTCGGCCCCCGCCTTCGTTTCAATCCCACTCCAACTTTTCTTGGGGTCACCTTTGAATGCACTCTTTCCTTTTCCAAGCATATTTCTTTGCTGAAGGCCAAGTTCTTCCCACGTCTCAAGGCCTTAGGCTGTATCTCTGCTTCCCCATGGCACCCTTCTAAGGAGTCCCTCTCTGTTCTGTATAAATCTTTTCTTCAGCCCCTTTTCACTTACGCTTCACCCGGATGGTTTCCTTTCCTAAGCGCTATTAATCTTACCAAATTGGAACGCCTTCATCAAGCGGCCAGTCGCCCCATCACCGGCTGTCTCTTGTCCTCCCCTATCCCACTTCTTCTCTCCGAGGCTTCTTTACCTCCCCTACGAGTCACCCTGGTTCATTTCACTCTATTATCTTATGAGCGGGCTCTTTGTCTCCTAACCTCCTTTCCTGTTTCAGGTTTGATTAGACTAGGAGTGAAACCAAGACTCTGCAGATCGTCCTGGAGAGCTTTTGCGTCCACTCACCCACTCATGCTTCCTTCTACTTTTTCTAGGGAGGCTCTTCTTGCATGCCCTCCCTTTCCTCCTTGGAATCTGGAATCACCGTGGAGTCAACCCTTCCCACTCCATGCTCTCGCTCTGATCTCCCTCTCTTTCGCCCACCTTGACTCTCTCCCCCCTCATGATCTGGTGCTTTGGACAGACGGCTTTGTTCCTTTTCCTTTTGGCGAAGGCGGCTCCGGCGTTCTTGCAAACTGCTCTCTCTGTGACTCTGAGGCCACTCTTTTCTTTTCGGCAGGCCCAGTATGTTTAAGTTTTTCCGCTGAAGCCTGCGCCATTCTGCACGCTCTTAGCTGGTTTCGGGAGCACCAACAAATCTGCCATTTCTCTTCTATTATCTGACTCTCGTTCTGTCCTCGCCACCTTGTCCTCTCCTCCATCATTCCTCCTATCTCAAACTCTGTGGCAGATCTGGCAGGAACTGTCTTCTCTCTCCTCCTGTTCTATCAGACTACAATGGGTCCCCGGACACTCATTTCTCCCGGGGAACGACGCGGCTGATGAGCTGGCCAGACGGGGAGCGCTACTTGCGCCCTCTGCAATCCTTGTAGTCTCTCTCTTCTCATCTCTCGTATCTACTCTTCTCTTTTCTCGGACTGGAGGCCTACTGTCTCATCGAAATTTTTTGACACACAGGCTCCCTCGATTTTCACCGAGGAACTTGTGCTCTCTCGTCATGCTCGCTGTGTTCTCTCTCGTCTTCGCTGCAACGGACACAGCCTTCTTTTAGGTTCTTATCTCTCTAGGATTGGCAGAATTGAGAATCCTTCCTGCAGCGCCTATGGACACTCGTCCCAGGACACCTCTCATCTCATTCTGCACTGTCCAGCTACGGACTCTTTGTGCCGCTCACTCTTTGGCAACTCTCAGTTTCTTTACGACCTTGGGGAGTTGCTCAGCTTCTGGGGCTCTATGGTCTTCCGCCATGCCCCCATCCATCGGAAGGGGTCGGGTAAACAACAACAACAAGCGATCCCTAAATAGTGGCGTTGGTCTTAAGGAAAATTTCTTTTGCTTTTAGGCGGCAACGTGTTTCAGCGGATAGCAATGCCGTTTATAGTGGCAATAGTAGAGCGTTTTGAACCTCTGTTGCTCCCTTGTTTTGTCCTTGGAAGGATTATTTTATGGCGATTTCCTTTGCTCACTTGCACTGGTCATGATAGGAAGGCGCTGTGGCAGCAATAATGATATCGGCAACTCCAAAGCAGTTCTCATCGCGACGTGGTTTTAAAAATATAGAAAACGCTTTTTTCCCACCTCACTTCTGTATTTCTTAGGAAAAAAGAGCTGAAGTGTTAAAGAAAGCAAGCGAGAAAGTGGGTGATCGTATCCCAAGTTTGTATGGAGGCGGAAACTGGATCCATTAAATTGTATTTTTGTTTTTTTTCATGTGTGAAGTTGAATTAAGCTACGATTTTCGAGTTCGCTGTGAAATGCAATTTATGTTTAATAAATCTCAACATAAATTAGCGTAATGTACCTGTGCTTGGCGGAGCTAGGGGAGTTGAAGCAAGGTTAATGGCTTTTCCTAATTCTTTGAACGTTATCAAGAAATAAAGGTATTTTTGGCCGAAAGTAGTAAACAAAAAAAACAAAAAATCTACCAATTAATGATTTTGCTTTCTTCACTGCTTCTGGGTGCGCAACTGCAGAGTTTCATGGTTAAGTTGCTAGCAGTTGAAGATGAAATGCTTTTATTACCATTTTATTATGGCACATTGAGCATATTGGGATTGACTGACATTTAGCAATCAAATGAAATTATGTGGGCCTATAATTGACCCTGCGTTGGGCGACGCTATAATTAGGGTCAAAGTTTAGCGATGCCCATAAAATTGAACAACGTTTAGATGTACCGGTTGGTGAATAATAATTTGTATATTTTTGTTTCTCCGTAAATAGTAGCCGTGGTGTAGCGTAGGTCAATGACAAACTACCATGAACAGCAGCTTCGCCAGCGTTACGCATCGGTTCCTTGACCTGCTGTTGTCACCCGACCGCTTCCGAGGAATGGGAGCCTGGCGGAAGATCATAGAGCCCCGGCATCCGGCAAGATCCCGACCAAAAATAAAGAAAAAAGGAGTCCTTGAAGAGCAAACTGGCAGTGAGCGCGTTGTTGGACAGGACGGAGTGTGATGAGGAGCATTCTGGGTAGGACTACCGCAGCCGCTGCACGAAGCATTCTCAATTCTTGAGAGATAAGAATATAACATGAGGCTGTGCTCATTGTACCGAAGTGAACAGAGGACACAACAAGCGTGACGAGAAATCACAAATTCCTCAATGTGTACTTCATGCGCTTGTTGTTTGTCGAAGAGTTTTGATGAGACGGTACGCCTTTGTTCCAAAAAAAGAGAAGGTTGGATACCAGAGGAGAGAGAATACATGGGACTACAGATGGCTGGAGCAGCGAACCTCGTCTGACCCACTCATAGACCGAGTCATTTTCCTTAAGAAGTAAGTGACTTAATGGGGACTCAGTGCAGCCCGTTAGAGACGGAGAAGGAAATATTGGGTAGTTCCTGACAGAGAATGTGAGGGCGAAGAGAAAATAAAAGTGAGAGGAGGCAAATTTTTGGTGCTGCCAAGCTCACCGAAAAGCTTGCAGAATTACGCAGACTTCATCAGAGAAACTTGAGCACACTGGATTTGCCAAATAGGAAAGAGTAGATTCAGTGCCGTAAAGTGAGGAGTTGGTAAGGACGCCATAGCCTATGGCGCCAAAAGGATAGAGACAGAGCCATCAGTTTAAATCACGAGATTGTGAGATGGGGCAAGAGCTGCACCTTGGTTGGAAAGAGGAGGGTCTAAACGAGAGCATGGCGGAGAAAGAAAAAAGCTTTACACTGAAGGAAAACCGGTTTCAAGGTAGAGAGAGGGCAAACAAAAAACTCCCTGAAGGAAGATGTAAAAAGCGTGAGCGGAGGGCAAAGCTATCTAAGAGAACCTGGAAAGTCTAGTCACATTTCACGTCATGCAAAACCTGAAATGAGAACGGAGGATGATAAACAAGGTTCCGACTCATAATACATGTAGGACAAAACGACATGAGTCAAGGTGACTCGTAGGGGAGGCAGTATACCGCATTAGAGAGGAGAGAAAAAAGAAAGACGAGAGGCAGCCAGTGACGGCGCAATTGGCCTCTTGGTGAAGGCGTTTTAACTTGATAATCTTGGTAACGCTAGAAAATGGAAACCATACAGTGAAGCATAGATTGGAACGCGCCGAAGCAAAACTGGACTCCTTGAAAAGGCTAGACAAGGCACCAGAGATACAGAGTAAGCCCTTAAGATAAGAGAAGAGCTTAAACTTAGATGCATGTTTAAAAAAGGAAAGAATACAGTGAAACGTGACTGCAAGGAAAGTGGGAGTAGAATTGAAGTGGAGAGGAGGGTTGAACAAGGGCTGGTGGGGTTGAAAATAAGCTTAGTGAAGGTGCGCCGCAAGGAAAAAGGCTTTACATTTGATTGGATTAAGTGGAAAACACCAGAACTCAGGTCTTTTTAAGTGGTCTCCGCATGCAGAAGGTGCAGAGAAGGAAGATCATATGGCCTGGTTTTCAGCATGAAAAGAGCAGCTGAAAGAGGAAGGCAGAAATCCATGGAGATTGTGGGCGAAAAAAGAGAAAGGTCCAAGATCGAATTCTTGCGTAACATCTCGACAGACTCGAAAAGAGCGACTCTTATGATTTTGAAAAACCACGAAAGTGCACCTGTCAGAGAGAAAAAATCTAGTCCATCGAACAAAGCAAGGAGAGCCAGCAGAAAAAAACACCAGACACAGTCAAATGCCTGAGAAAATTGATGTTGACTAGAATTGTGCAAGAGCCGACTTTGAGTTTGTCAAACCTATCTAAAAGGGACTGAGAAAGACAGGAATTTATCTAAAGTAGATCAATCTGGGCGGAAACTGAGAAAAGAAGACGGGATAAAATAATGCGCTCGATGTGCTTTGAGACGTAGGAGGTGAGAGAGACAGGCCGAAAAAAAGCAAATGAGTCGAGAGCTATTCCCAATGTGTGGATGGACCGACAGAAGACTTCCAGATAAAGAAAAGAAATACAAGGACACCAACAGAGATATTGAAGATATGAAGTCTTCTTCATAACGAACTGCCAGAACAAGAGAGATGCTTCCGCATGGGGGATGCGATCGCAAGGGCAGAAGTTGGATGAGATGCTTTTATTACCATTTTAATAAGTGGTGGTAGAAGTGGTGGTGGAAGTGGTGGTAGAAGAAGAAAAGTTGATGGCAGCCGTAAGAAATTCACTGAAAGTGAGTGTCGCGTTTTAATAATAATAATAATAAAATTTTTGGCTCTATCTCAATCTTAAATTTCTTTTAAAATTGAGGCGACGTTTGATAATCGCTCAGATAATTAGGTCTGACTGCAACTTAATAAAACTTAGAAAAGATTGGCTTCCACTAAAACACCTTAAACCACGTTAAGAACAGAATAATGTATTTGCAGAAATAATACTTCACGACTTCAAGCTTCTTCGCTCAACGATTTCAGAACTAATCATTTTACTACACAATCAGAAAACCGCCAAAACCTATTTCACCAATAACTACTTAATACTCGCCACGTCCACAGAATCCACAATTAATTATCACAAAAAACAATAGCCCTTCTTTACTCCGTCAATCAATCTCTCCCTCTCCCCACTACACGCTTCTCTACTCTACTACTCTCTAACTACAAAAATCCCCTCACCTTATATATAAATCGAAAAAACAATCCAGAAAACTCTAGAACGAAATCACGTAAAAAAAACAAAAAGCATTACTTGTTATGTAATCGGTTATCAAAATTCTTCGAAGAAGCTAGAATCACTAGATCAATCTGGAATTTTATTATGTCATACACGATTGTGACGTAATAAAGGCGTACTTACGGCAAACCCAATTGCGAGGAAAAAAAGATCTTTTTTTTCTCAGTGAGTAGCCAAGCGAACAAATAATACAGCACTTAACGCATATATAAAAACTACTCTTACAAGGCAAATTTCCTTATTCGTGAAATTGAGAAAAGAGCAGATACAAAAGTAAAACTCCTCAGGGCAGAGAGCCGGATAAAAGACAAACAAGTAGCCTCAGGCTGAGACGGAGAAAAGAGAGATCTCAGATAAAGCCAAGCCAGCAACAAGTCGAAGGGAGAACAGACTGATTTAGGATCAGATTTAGAAGAGAGAAAAGAGCATGTCTTGTGCCATGTCTTAGACTTGGCTTTGGCAATGACGGATGAGACATGCGAAGAGGATGCAATATCAGCCTGTCGCTCTTCATCACCTGTGTGAGCCGAAGCAAAAGCGATGCGTCTTTCCCTTATCGCTCTCTTTCGTTTTTGAAAGAGCAAAATACCGCAGTAACATCAGCCGAGCTTGAGGTTGGTATTTGGCGCAGTAGAGAGGAATAGAAGATTTGGCCAAATCCAGTGTCAAAGAGAATAAGAGTGCAGCGCGCAAAGGAAAGAGAGAGACAGAGGAGTATTTCTCTGCAAAAAGAAAATGAGAATCAAAGCAAAAAGCAAAGTCATCCCAACGAGCTTTCTGAATGTTGAAAAAAAAACGCTTATTGAGGCGACAAAATGGAAAAAAAAGGGACCATTAGAAAAATTGAATTTGACTTAAATAAATGCTAAAGATTTAATATCTGCTGAATTAGTAAGCGATATGCTAGCGAAAAAACAGTTTCGCATTCAAGTCTTTATTTTCCGTAGGTCATTCATTGAAGTGGTACATTTTTTGATTTAGATGTTGAAAAGGAGCTGGTAGGCTTACTACTGTTTAATGCAAACTGTGCGAAGTGCGGTGAGCTATCAGTGGGTCATATTGTCAAAACTTTTGATTTTGAAAAGTTTTTTGAGCTGGAAGTGAATTGAAATATTATCCAGTGTTCAACTTTTGCACCTTCTTTTATCTTTTCAAGCATACATCGATTTGTTCACAAACCAGCTACTGCTCTTGTCAAAGGAATAGCCAGGGGGAGGGGATGCAAAGGAGCGATTGCCCCGCCAAAAGATTTATCAAGATTTGTTTAGGGCTGAGATGTGTCGAGTCCTTTAAAAAGGTTATCATGTAAGCTTAATCTCAGCACATATCTTTAAAATTTTCTTATACCATTGATTCCTACGAGAAATAATTAAAAAAGGCCATTATCAAAAATCTAATCCAGATGTAAAAATTTTGCCTCTTTTTTCTCAGAATTTTTTAGCTAACAATGCCATTTGCTCAAGCTTTTGTTGGCTAAATTTTAAACATAAACAACAAAAATTTCAGTTTTTTGTTTAGAATTTAAAAGATCTTCGTCTCCTCCAGTCGCTCCACATTTTAGCGACTTCAGAACTTTTAAAAACGTTCTATCAAAAATATAAAACAACTATCAATTACACCTAAAATTACAAAAAAGTAGTTATTATTAGAATAATTAGGTCAAAGTTTCTTTACTATGTTGTACCATTTAGATCTGTGTCGGGGGCCTTCAACCTATTATTTGGCATCTTACATTCCTCGAAAGAAAAAAAATTGATATTCTGTTTCCTTTCTATCAAAATTTGTGTTACTGGGGACCGATTTCTTACGTGTCAACCCCCTCCCAAAAAAAGTTTCGCCGAAAAAAAGGTCTTCAATCTCAATTTACAAAGTGTTCTTTGAAAGCAAGTTATCAGGCTAAATTAAGATACCGATAACCGTTTTCAAAAACCTTCCAAAAACAGATTCACTCCTTAGCAAGGTGTCTCCCGGGATGAACTTTTTTGTAAGAGCAGCCGTATTAGGCTAAACTTTTAACTTGGTCGGTGATATAAATTAAGGTGCAAATTAGCAGAAAGGATTTCATGTTTAGAAACCCCTTTTGGCACCTGTATGGTGCGAGTAATTACTTCTGAGGACCACTGGTTTAAAAAGATACTGGGCAAAACTTCTAAAAAATGAAACTAACTTCTATTATTTCTACTTAGTAGTTAAATTGTTAACTATCTTTTTACTTTTACTTCAGTGAAAACACCTATGAATGCTTTCTACATTTATTTGGTTATTTTTTAAGAAAGCAAAAACTCTTTTTACTCCAGCAGGTTTTTAGGCCACTTTCACCAACTTGGGCATTAAACAGCTTTAAACAACTGTTAATTAATATGTAAGAAAAATACCAAGCAGGTCACTCATCATTTACGACGCCTCTAGTTTTTTCTTATTACTCTTTTTCTTTTCGAAGCGTTGCTACAGCTTCTACGTGATCACCCTGTGCTTTTCATCTAATTTCCCTCTTTTCTTATTTTAAGATTGCTAATGGCTGGATACTATGTGAAGCTATTCCTTGCAAGGAGTTTCTGGGAAAACAGCGCCCACTCTCTTGATCATGGTCTCTATTTCGTCATGGGAGGTTGTGTCTCTTTTCCTCTCTTGAATATCTTTTTTTTTTACTTTGTAGCTTATTTTTTCTTTCCATGGTCTTGCCCTGACCAAGAATCGAGGTGAGGTTTTGTGAAAATGCACATTTTAGTCTCTTTACCAATTACGATTTTGCGAGTTAGTTCAATAGCTTTTACCTTCACTTCGACAATGAAAGCATCGGTGTTATCATCAATTTCTTTCTCTGTGGCACTGAAGTTATTCTTTTCTTTTGACTGGCCTGGTTTGCTTCAGTTTTTCTGCTGAAACCTGCCCATTCAGCGAGCTCTTCGATTGCTTCATCAGCACCAATAAGAATGCCCCCTCCTCCCTTTTCCTTCTATTGGATTTTCTCTTTGTCCTGGCTATATTTTTATTTCTTCCATCTTTTCTTCTTGCCCCACTTACAAGCATATACAGGGGATATTCTTCACTCTTTCTTCTTCTCTTGTTCCTACGCTGCAGTGTAACCATGGTAATTCAATTCAGTTTACGGCCTAGCAGATGATCTAATCAAATGCGATGCGCTGATTTTTCCTTCCAAATAGGAGGAAAATTTCCTCCCTTGCCGCCTTTTACTTTTGCAGCTTCTATCATAGCATTTACTCATCTTTATTTGCGGACAGGAGGGCAGTATCTTATCAAAATTTCGGACGAACAAGTTTCCTGTCTCTCTGCTGAGAAACTTGTATATCTTCGAGCGCTTGCTTTGTCGGCTTTTGCCTTTTCTACTGCAAAGGACTCGATTTCAATTGAATGCTTGTCCGTCTAAATGTGAGAATGGTTCGTGCGGTCACCTGACGCCGGAAAATGACAAAAATTTTGATAACACATTACCGTTTAAAATTTATTCAACACATCGAACACATGAGGGACGAAGTGCATGGGAGGTTGCAAACTGAACTTACGGTCTAAGAATCTGCAGTGTAGCCTCTCATGTCGCGGTCGGCACAACCATAGTTTAAATCCCAGAGATGAGCTTCAATGCAAACGTCAATTCCTCTCGGTCATCCGCATTGCCCATCTGGTTCTTTCGTGGCCTGACGTCGACTCTTAACACTGTACTCAATTTGGCTACTCGTTCTCTTTATTCAGCCTTTGGTCCAGACCATGGGAATTTGCCCAGCTTCTGTGGATTCACAGAATTCCATCATGACCCCAATTTTAAGGAAGTGGTCAGACAACAAAAACAACATGAACGAGACGGGTTTAGTTTTGAAAGGCAGATTACTTCATGTTGGAGAAGTTCAAGAGAAGTGGTAGTTCAAAAATAAACTTTCTCTAAAATTTAGTAATGTTGTGGATGAAGCTGATTTTAAGAAACTTTTATAAATAGAAAGCCTTGGAACGAGGATTTGCACATATGTGCAGCAAATTTGCTCAATTAAGAAAGAAAAGAGTGCTTCTTTCTGACAACTGACGGAATACTGCCACTGCTCTGTCTACTATCACTTGGAGAGATGGCTTGAAAAACAAACAATATTATTACACCTTTGCCTCGAAAGGTTTCAAAATATGACGATTGGTATGAATAGCACCTGACTTTGGTGAAAAGTGCATGTATTTTTACATAGCTTTCAATTGTTTGCGGAAATTTGATTGATATGAAAAAGTTTTTATTGAATATTTACTGCTTTACCAATGGTGGCTCAACTTCACTTCATTTAAAAAAATTTGCTCATCTTACACTAAGAATGATCTCACCTCGTGAGGTAGGCAATTTGTGCTACTATTATTTTTTACTAAAATGTCTGTTACCTTTTTATGCATCAGTTGCAAGCAAACTTTTGTGGCCAGTATAAAAAGCAGGCTTATATCCACCTTCCATGTAATTTTGGGAATGATAACGTATTTGTGAAAAAAATGTGATCAATTACGTCTTACTATGTTCAACTCTTCTGAGTCTTCCCTAAGAATAAAAACAAAAAACAATAAAAGTACTTGTAGCAAAAGGCAGAAAATATCGAAGAACCTTCTATTTTCGAGTCAAGATTCTCCCTAACTATCAGGAGAAAGAGCATTTATGAAAACAAACAAAACACACCTTTTCAAATGAATAAATAGCCATTACAAGACTACTAAGGTACTATTTTTAGAAAATTGTAAAGAAAGACCAAGAGACAAAAGACAATACATTTTTTTGTATTAGACCAGCAACACAATCAGATATTTTTGATGAAAGCTCATATTTTTTGACAAGATTAACTTTTGTGCCATTTTGAAGGAAACCCGATTATACCCTTCAATTCTGAATTGAGGGCACTCCATAACTTTAAAACTCTGTAAGAAAATTGCTGTTGGTAAAATAATTTTTTTTATCAAAAGCTCGTAATCAAACAATGTCAAAGAATACAATGTCACCTGCGTAATAAAAAGGATTGAAGATAAAAAAAAAAATTGAGCTGCCGTTCATGGTTATTCATGCTATTGCGCATATGGTGGAATGGTAATGGGCCAAACTGCGCATGGCTCAGAACAAATGTCATCGTTGGAAACGCTATTGTGCACCAGCCAGGAAAATGGTTAAAATTTAAAATTTGGTGCGTTGGTCTAATCAAAGTGTAGCGTGAGAGGATGGTGATTGAAGCAACACGTCCGAATTAGACCTGTATTTCAAAAACTAACTTGAGTAAATTGGGCCTAAGCTTTGCCAAGCGGGAAAAATGGTCGTAAAATCTGAATATAGCTTTGAAAAAAGCTGTTTGAGCCATAAGCTTTTCGTGACGCTTTAATCAGTGGCAGTATCGCGTCAAAAGGGAAGATCTAGAGTGAGTAAGTGTTTTATCTGATTAATTTGGACGGTATGCAATCAAGACGAGCTAATGATAGCGCTAGTATTGTAAAGCGCACCAAAGAAAGATTTCGGAATAGCGAAAGTCAGAAAAAGCGCAGCAGCAGGCCAAATGCCGCGATTATCGAAAGAGTTTGAGAGCGTAAACAAACTCTTTCTGTTTGCATAAAGCCGGGCGCTGAGTCTTGATATAAGCACTCTCAAAGAGGATTAAGGTGGAAAGAGCTGCGTGCTGTGACGAGGATTGAAAACCGCTTGTTATCATAGTTTAATGCACATTGATCATTTTCTAGAAGATGTTGACCAATGGCAGAGTCACAATCCGGTTTGGGGTCGTATCGTTTGCACGATCTGTGTGGTTGAGATGGGCGTGGACGGGTCAATTGCTGTCTCAACCGTTGCGGAACGTGTTGCTTGATGCGATCCTGTAGCCGTTGACATGTTCGCCCTACGTACCGACTATAACAATGGCACTTACATTCATAACTAAACTTTTCCGAGTGGTAGGTAGAACATCCTTGCAGGCCACAGGCAGTATGCGCTTAGACGTAAAGACCAAGCGGGTGCTGACGGAACCACAGCAGCTTTCCACGGCGGTTTTGACTTCTTTTTCCAAGTTTGTGGAGGGCTTACCAATCCAAGGGACCCTCAAGTACACCGGGCACTTTGCTGGGCCGAATGGCTTAAGGGTGGAAAACTGACCGATTTTCTTGGTGATCTGAGTGTTGATAATGGGAGATGGATCTGAGTGTCGCAGCCCAGAGGTGGAACGCGCTTTTTTGACAGATGATGTTGAAAAGCTACATTTGGTTCACGATTCTCATGTTCGCTATCAGTATTTTGTGGCAGAGATTTCTTTTTTCTAGATTGCTCACTAGATGGGAACCCGATTTAATCAATTGTTTGGAGTTGCGAAATGCAGGGATTTTATACTTTTGAAGTTTAAGTGTAGCAGCATCATTCAGTTAGTGCGAGGACAGATTTCGCTGCCCTAGCTTTTACGCAAGATCAAGGTAGGTATAGTTTTCTTTTTTTTCAATCTTGTATTTATCAACACCAGGCGTTGTCTGTCTGTTATGTGATTCCTTTTTTATTGCTGTAATAAACAAGCAAGCCATGTGGTTACTAGCCTCGACAACAATAACTGGCCAATGCAATACTTTCGAATGTCCAGCAAGTTTGCGCAATGTTTTACAACACGCCGCGAAATCAAGTCAAGATAATGCAAACCGAGAATATGCTATTAACTTTAAAATAAAATAGTTGAACTTTAACCCACTGACGTCACTTAAGGCCACTTCACCCGAAATTGCCTAGCGCCTCAGGAAGTGTCGCCTCAAAGTAAAAAAACTAGTTTATCAACCATGAATTCATATTGATTTTTCCATTTTTGTAGAGATGTCTGCCAACAAAAAATGTGCACCGTAGGCGAATCTATTCTCCGGTTATGCAGAGATGCCGTTAGCTTGGATCGCCAGTCGAGTTGGGTAGCCTAAAATAAACTGGTGTGAGCCACCTACTCTGCACAATGCAATATTAAAATTTTGTTTTTGAGAACAAAACTTTTTGAGACAAGTAGGAAGAGCACATTCTCCCCCAAAGCCCAGTTTTATTTTGTAATTCTTGTTTAAAATATCAATTTTGAAGCAATTGATTTGGAATATAACTGAGGTAGTGACTATAAGTTATTGTTATGTCTTTGTATTGTCCGATAACTGGAAGCATTCTTGCCAGTTATATAGACTAGGTAGATGAATAACTTTGCATTCATACCAGGCCCCACGAGAGGGGGGTGCAGCCGGTGCGCCGCACCAGGGCCCGTAAGAGTCTGGGGGCCCGTGAAAATCAAAGTTCAAAATTGTAATGGGCAACAATGCATATCTTTTTTATTGTTGCTTTGAAGCTGAAAAGGGATTTTTATGTGCACTGTCATGAACAAATTTCGCAGGAATGTTGTGGAGAAGGCATTTATACAGGAAATCAAAGTTCTAATGTCTAACCAGATGTCAAACTTGTAAACGTTTTCAGAATCACTGTGACAAAACAATGAATGAAATTAGTTCAATACCCGAGTGTAGCCGTTTGACTTGGTAGTAGTAGGGTAGGATAAACAAAAAATAAGGTCAAGGAATCACAGCAGTGCATCGAAACTTGGTATGTGGAAAATAGAATAAGGAAACGGTATTAAGGTCTGTCGACTGCGAAGCGGCCGTTCAAACCCCCTCACAGTCGCGTCGTTTAAAATGATCGTGTAAGAAGGGCATTTAAAATGATCGTGTAAGAAGGACAACTTAATAAATGCAATACGCTTTCCATTAAAAGACTATGGAAGGCAAAAGGTCTCCCTAAAGTGTGACTAGACTCAGTTTGCATGTCCCTCTTTTAAAAAAGTTTTCAGCAACGTCACTTGGTTTCGGCTTTGCTTCTGTGAATTAAAAAAAAAATTCAGTTTTTTGGTATCGCATCAGCAGTAAAATTTTAATAACTTTTACTTTTTGTACGAGAGTTTGATCTTCTCTAGCAACAAACTGCTCTCAAAATATTGCACTAACTGCATGGGCTACTGGGTGACTTGGTTTTATAGTAGTGACAAGCTGGCTTTGCCGGCGTCACGCGGCAGGACCCTCCATCAGTGACGTCGGGGTTTAGTATTTTGGTTCAACAGCCTGCGCCGGCTTCACGCATCGGGCTCTGGTGTGAGCAGTAGCCAAAAGTTAATAAATTTTATGCACTTTCACAATTCATACACACAAAACTGTGATCATCATATTCTCTTAATTATGACTAGTAATGCTCACAAAGAATCTTGCCACAAATTGTCGTTATGCTTGTCGGGGAGAAAGGATTGAAACACAATCAAAACTGATGGTAGCGGCCAAATGGTGGTTGCTTTTACCATTGCAGAAATAAACTATTTAGTGGTAAGCCTATTTTGAGATGTGGAGCTGCCCCTTTTCTATTTATATTTGTGATATTTAGTTCTTCGGCTGCGCTATTCGTCTTGTTTCCGGCATAGCGGCAAATGCGGCTATGGCTTCCCCAAAATCAATCACCATATTTCAGTAGGTGCACATCAGACCGAGTTATTTTCAAAGTAATGTTCTCTGTAAATTCAGTTTTACAAATTGTTATGGTTATGATTTTATGTTGATTTTTTCTTAAACTTGGGATTTTATTACAATGCTGTAGAGTATAGACATAAATACCTTAACACGCAGCATATTAAAAAAAAGAAAAAATCCTTGCTTTACAATATACCGTGTACGACGGCATCACCTGCAGGGCCCCCCATCAGTAACATCGGGATAGAGACTGTGGGTTCAGTCGGTCAAGTCCGCTGCACCTATCAGGCTCTTGTATGAAGAGTGCCCAAAAGCTTATGTGTTTTCTGCACATAAGATTTTTTTGTGGTCCTTTTCCTAATGGAATTTTGAAGAGCGTCGATGAGGGGGTCCAGGGATACTTTTGATTTCGGACCCGGGCACTTGAAAAGGTCGCGCGCAGTGTTAACAATATATTAGGCCTAAGTTTCCCATTTTCCTGTTAACAAATGCATAATCTATATAATGTTTTTTGTGACGTGATGATTAATGTTTTCTTCATTTTGGCCACAGAAAATTTGCTTAAATACTCATTTATAAAGAAATTCGGGCCCCCCAGAATACTTCCTCGCCCCGTGGCCAGAAACATATCATATAGGTTTCAGTAACTCTTAAAGCAGATAACTTCCTAAACGTATCATTATTTTAAGCCCCAAACCAAACCCCTAATTTTTAAATTCATATATCCCATATGGATCAATCAATTTGTTTAAAGTCAGATCTTACAAAATCATTTTACATCAATTCTGTTGTGTTTTGTTGTCTCCATTAAACAGGAAAATTGCATTTTAGTTACCAATTGCTGGTGACTGATAGTGATACATTGCATGATATTCACATTTTGGTTTTTGACTTACTTTTAGCCCTAAATTATTCCATAGACATAATATTATAACTGTGCTTGATTTTTTACCCCACATATAGAGATTAAATTATTTAAATAGTAAAGTAGTCAGACAGCAATGTCTTATTCGTATCACAGTGGAACTAAAAAAAGAGAAAAAGCGCAGAAAGAAAGGCGATTTCAAGGCAATTATACCAAACATTCATCCATTTGTAATTGCATGAAACCCAGCCACTGCAGTTTACCAGACACTTGTCAAAGAGGGGCCCGGTATTAATGTTGGTACCGGGCCCGGACTGTTCTCTCAACGGCCCTGATTCAGACCCGCTGTATGTTTGCTGGTACTACTCGCATAGCGCACCTTCATCACATATAGTACAATCAAACCATGGACAATTTCCATAAAGTTTCTTTCCTAAGGACACAACAAGGTAGCCATCGTGAAATTCGAACACTTTTTAAATTGCTTCAACAGAGAAATGTGTAGCGTACAACCCATTCAACCGCGCTGTTAATTATGCAGCATGCGAAGCGGATGACATGTTAACAGCATGTCATGCGCAGCAACGCGCTTGCCCTATCGCAGCAACTCTTTCATTTGCATGAGCAGCAAGAATGGCATATCCTTGCATTATATCTCATTGGACCTTAACCAAAACATTACCGTGACTAAGCGTCAATGCAAAGCACGTTTACGATAGTAATCGCTTCCGTTGTCTATGGGTGGCTGCTAAAGGTCTTTGTACTTGGCAGTTGCGTTTGGTTTGTCTTGGTTTTCTGTCTGTTCGTCATGTGACCTCTAAAACGATTCCAAAAACTGTTGTTGCAGGCAAAGGCAAATTAAGTTTAGCTTGGACACTTAAACCATTAGCGTACCGAGGATTTTTGAAAAGAAAGGGCGTAAACACGGATATGATTATTTTTCTGGATCAGCGCAATTTAGCCTTTTTTTGCTTTGTTTGTTGCACAATGCCCCACTCGTCCTAAATGCGCTAGAGATTGTAACAGTTACATTTGCATATACTCCGAAACGAGGGCGATGATGGAAAAATGTGGAGTTAAGAATTAAACTTAGTTCTTTGCTTGTCGTACTGTTGCAAATCGAATCTTTCAAAGGGGAGACCGTTCTACGCCCACTTTTTGCTACGTCAAAGGGGAGAAAACCATGTGGAACCTTGTATTGTGACCACCAATCGATCTAGCAATGTTGGGTTGAGTCAAACCAAAAGCTATTTTCGAACCTTAGGAGAATGTGAGTTTAAGTGAATGTAACGATTCAGCCCAAACAAATAAACCACCTAACTATGCCAATTTTTGCGACGATTTTTTTATTAGCAGTAGCGTTGGGAAGAAGATAGATACTTCCCAAAAATTATCATTCACAACAAAAAAATTTGGAAACAATATTAGTTGAGAATTTGTGAAAACCTATCTTTGAAACGCAAAAATGTTGTTGAACTTTTTGCATCTTCGTTCCCCTCAATCACAAAATAAAATCTTGACTACGCGCCCGGTACACACAACGACAATTGCAATTGTGTAAATTAGGTGATTACGGAAAGGTCAAACATTGCCCCGACCCCATTTCTAATCAGGTCATCGTTTTAAATTGTCAATGCAAGAAAACGACTGGTAAATTATAGAAGATTTCTGTCCGTCTTCAAAATATTTTTGAAATTCCACCATTAACCTCAGACGCAACACCGTATCTTTCTTAGGCTAGTCGCTGTTTTTTCCGGTTTTTTCTCTACACGCAGACGTGGTCCAGACGAAAAGAGAAACGAAGTTTGTATTATCAGACAAAAGTAACTTGTAAATGTAGCAACAACTTTCCGATGCATTGACAAGTGTCAAACATATTGATCATTTAACTGTCTTTGATATGAACTCGAACCAATATCCGCATATAGTCTGACCTGAACGCCTTTAAGTGTGTGGTGAATGTTGTTCAAATGTGGTCGAGTACACTCGCTTTACGATCAACTTGCCTTTTTTGTGTATTCATGAAGTTGTCAAGCGTTTCCTATATAAATCGCACAGTCAGTTCGAGCGTGCGTTGACTAACGCAGCTGCGACTAATGATAGGTAGAGCAAAGTAGCCAGATTGTTAAACGTATCAAGAAAAAGTGTAAAAGTGATCAGTATGAAAAGAAAACTAGAGCTCACGAAAACGTTTGTTTAATTAAGAGCAGTATTATGACTGGCATTACAACAGTTTTTGGAGTATTTTCGGAGTCGTTTCCTCAGAAAAATATCTGAATTCATTTTTTCTAGTAATCTTGACTTTCGTATGCCCCAAAGCAAACATTCTGTTTAGTTACGGCCATCAGGCCGGTTGCAGATTGGCGTAAAGAGGCAAGATTACTCAATTGTGTCAGAAATAGTTTAATTTTTGAGTTTGTTGGTTTAAAATGCAATTAATTTCTTTTAAACAATCACAAAACCCCTCACATATTTTATTTTCCATACCTCATTGGTACAAAATAATGCAACAATGTAGCTTTTATTTGCCGTTACTGCACTGTCGGCGAGGGCGATCGACTAGGTTGGAACCCCAACTATAACAACTATGGTCGTGCGTTCAAATCTCGCGATGGGTCTCGGGAGAGGAGCTTTGCGGCAGTGCTTTTGGAAGAAATGAACTGTGCTAGCAGTTCTGGTATCACCGAAATCGGTCTAAGCTAGTGTTACCATATCTGATGAGGCAAAATCCCGGACACATTTTTCGGTCATATTCTCACCTTTTAAATATTGGCAGCAGGATTCCCAGAGTTGTAACTTTTAGTAAAAAATTGTTACCTTTTATTTGCAAGTTTGGAATTTGTTGCTTTTGTTACGACGCTACCAAAAATTCTTACTATTTCACATGATTACTGACATATATTTTGGGCCTAATTCAAGTAAATATTGCTCTGAAATAAGCTGGAGCTCATGCTGTGTTACCTCAAATAGAGGTGTTCTCCACAATATAAAAAAAGGTCGTCATCTGTCTCGCTATCACCAATTGTGCCACTTACGGTAATCTCAACCAAATCCAAATGGTGACTAAATACTAAAATTCCTGACATTTCTTCCTGACGCAGATTATAACACTATAATCCCGGACAAGTCCGGGAAAATCCTGACGTGTGGCAACCCCAACGTATGGTGATTAAACACTAAAATCCTTGACATTTAAGCACTTTTTGATATTTCTCCCTGACGCAGATTATAACACAAATCCCGGACGTACCCGGGAAAATTCTGACGTATGGTAAACTTAGTCTAAACACGAGGTCTGCTGTCTATTGTAGGCTTAACCGATTATTGGTTTTCTCGCGTCTTTCACGACCTGACCACAGAAAGCTGGTCAGCAATATACTGTATGTGTCAACAACGCCCACTGGGAGCAACCGCTCGGGCCGCGCCGTTTACCGCAGGTCACAAATGCATTCTTTTGACAATATCCAACAAACTTAACTCCATATTTTTTGTAAAGGTGTCACATAAACTCTGAGATTCTTAAAATTTCTTTTGCAATTGTGAACGATAGTTTTCCTCACTCTCTATCTGAACATCTTTTGAAAATGCAGAATGAAGTTGTGACTCATTTCGACCAAATTACTTCAAACCAGTCAGCGACTGTTACTATGGAGCACACCATGTGCAACACAGTGGAAAAGAGAACAGTGACATTGGCCGAAAGCATTGCATGTTTAATATCGATTCTCACTGTGGTCGAAAATATGCTAATTCTAATTGCAATTTTCAAAGGTCCTGCAAGCTTAAGAAAGCCTCCGTATTGGTTTATCGCAAGTTTGGCAGCCGCTGATTTATTAACAGGAGCTGAAGTGATCCTAGCTATCTTTATTCCAGTCGGCTCCTCTCCACAATCAAGGATCGTTTTGAAGGTAAAATCGCACCTTTACTTGAACTCTTAAAAAATGTACAAACTTTTATTTTTAATTCTTAGATAAGTGAAGTCTGCATCAGGCTCCATTTTTAGCAGCTTTGCTTTAAAGGATATCAGAATGTTATACACTAGCTTTCGTCCACTTGCTATGATGATCGTTTTTAAGAAAAGCATTTTCGGATTATTGTAAGCATGGTGGTCAAATCAGCATCAGATCCAACAAAACAAACAAGTTGCTACTGCAGACAACAAATCGACGTTTTTTGCTAAAGCGGCTCGCCTGGAGACAGCTAGTAACAAGAATTATGTAGGAGGGAAGAGAAGGGTAGAGAAAGGGTTAAAACAGGATTATACTGCATAAAAAATAAATTTATTTAATTTTGCAATGGTGGACTCTGGGATCTATTTATTTAGATCGGGGATGTGCATTCTGTTTTGTAGGTGGGCCAATTTCAGACTTCTTGAAAGTTTTGCTGGCCATTTGAAGTCCATAATCCATGTTTCTACGCGCTAATGAGCTTCAAATCAATGCCCGGTGACAATGTTTTTTGCAATATTTCAGTGAAGACCTTTTTCTTTTTTCTTTAGAGATCAATGCTTTCAACGCACCTTTTTCGCCAAGTTTTCCGAAATTTGCCTGTTGGCATGTTTGTTTTTTGGAGATGCCGTCGGGGTCACTAATTGCAGCAAAAGCTAGTTTGTATAACTAGCAATTGTACTTAAATACTACAAATCCTTGCGCCAGCTTCTAGTTTACCAAAATATTAGCAAACGAATGGATCCATTTATTAACGAACTCAGATAAACAAAAACAAGTGAATTAAATTTAACTGAATTTTAACTGACTTTAATTGAATTGAATTGCATTGAACAACAACGTAAAAACAAAGTCAAATGATTTTAAAACAATTCCACAACATGCTTTAAAGCAAAAATAGAAACTTAAAATGTGCCCTAATTAACTAAACTGCGCAAACAAAGAAATTAACTAAAAGGTGATACAAGACAACTTAGGTCAAAAATACTGTTAACATAAAAACTGGGTTCGAAACCGCTGCACGGCCATCCCGAGATGTGAATAACAGGTTTGCCGTTCAAGGCCACCAAACTTCGCGTCACAAACCACATTTGCGTCCTTTTGCGGACCACAAAATTTCACGTCGCAGGCCGTAGGTTTCACACCTTTGATGTAGATCATGGCCGAGTGGGATGTTGGGCAGTTCAATGGTGTATTTCAACTTCTTGTGGAGATTTTTTGGATTCAATGACTTTCCCATAGCTCCTTTGCGGGTGCCTTTGTCTACAGGCAGACTCGCCAACATATTTTTTTATCATGTTTTGTTGACTCTTGAACAAAACTGAAGCAAACAAAAATACCCAAGCATAGGCCGATATGTTTACAGAGTGAGGAAGCGGAAATCGGTATTTAACTGTTCAACCACGCAGCTTGATACTGCGTTAGATAAGATACAGATGATTGGATGTTGACAGGTATGACAATTGTAATTACGGCTCTCAAAGTTGTATTTAACCGCAAATGCAGATTGCTACATCATTTGCGCTACATAACAATACCACGGAGAGTGGCAAAAAAGCCTAACAATGCTTCATATCAAAGAAATCGCATTTGAAACTTGACGTGAGTTTCAGAGAAAGAATGGGCTAAGGTCGTTCTTAGTGGGTGGCTTAAAACTTCTAACCACAAAAAGAAGCAATTATCTACTGCATCCCATATGCAGATTCTGCAGGCAACCTTAAGTCTAAATACCAGGTTAAGCTCTTTGTTCATCTGCTAGCCCGATAATTGAGTTGTAAATTTTTTGTGCTATAGCGAAAGATCCTGTTCTATCTACTACTATACTGACAGGCATCAACCACTGTAAACTTATTTTTATGCGGTGATTTCTTTTTAATTAATCTTGGGAACATCTAATCAGTAAATTATTGTGTGTTCAATTAATAAAAATGGCAATTATATTTGTAAATAGTTATCTTTCATTGTGCTGATCTTAATTTCAACAGCCATGGCTGGATAAAAATTTCTTTCTCGATGTTAAGAGGAGGAAGACTAACTCTGTCAAGAGCAGTGTTGGTCAACCTTTTTTGTAGAGGTACATCTTATTTTGTTTTCCACTCATGCAAAAAATTTACATACTTCACTTATGCTAAAATTAAATAAACTAAGAAATTGAAGTTTAAACACTTTTTAATGCGATGACTTTGACTCATTGTGAGGTTGATCTCCAAAAAAAGGCATCAGTTTAGGCCTAATAACTTCACCTTTTTGATCTTTAGTTGAAAAACTGATACACCAATGCATACCCCATCATGTTGGTACTTTAATGGAAAATTATGGTAGATTGTATACATTTGGGGTGTATAATACACCCCGTTGTCAAACACTTGTCTAAAGCAGTATCAACCAGGGATATACTCAGGAATGTAGTAGTGTGGGAACGGCGTTCCCCCACTCTTTTACACCAACTTGACTGAAAGACGTATAACGTTACTCTGTGCTTCCCACACTTCCTTTTTTAGCAGTGAAACCTTGATATACTCTTGTGTTACAAAAAACAACCAAAAGTATTCGTAAAAAATGTTTGATTATTTAAGCTGTTCAATTATGACGCGATGATAATTTCTTCTAAATCAGTTTGTGTTATTGATTGTTCGGATAGTTGTGGTTATCACTTGCCTGGTGGGCACTCGCTATTATGCTTCTATGGGGTTGCTCCGCTACGGTCTGCTACCCCCTGAGTAATCTCGAGAAATGTCACCCCACAATTTCAACAAAATAAGTTTCAGAAATCACCAATAAAAAGAAAAGGTCTGTTTTTGTTAGAAGCTGCTTGGCTATTTCTGAACCCCGAGGCCGCGTATTCATTTGAGTCCACAGAAGGGCTTGGCGGAGTCCGTAAGCACAACCTTTCCAGATGATTGTGAATCTCACACTAATGTAAGGAATAGCTAAACATGGGATTCGACGTGCATTAACTATATTGTAGCTTCGAATGATAGCAAACTTACGAAACAAGCTCGAGGACGAGGCTCTCATTGATACCTACGCAAAAGTCGAGTTTTGCGCAAATAGTTCGTTTAATGTCAGAGTGTATTTTGAGTCCGCGAATATTTGTGTTGGTGCAAAATATTCGGTTTGAAAAGGTTGAGAAGCTCTTCGCCAGAGTGATCCTTTTAACATAGAGACTTCATGGGCAAAATTCACCGTCTCCTGCAGCAATGCAAATAAATCCAAAATCATTTTGACTTTTTGTTTATGTAATCATCCTCGTCGTAGGAACCTCTTATTGAGGGTATTATGGTACTTTTAAGCAGGTCTTGTGCGCAGCAATGAGAGGTTATATCGCTAACGTTATCTCTTTATAACAGGGAATAGCAGTCATGACTTTCATCATTTCAATCAACAGCCTTCTGCTTGTTTCTTTTGACCGCTACTTGCGAATAGCTCATCATTCTGACTACGAGCGTTACCTTACGCGAAACAAGATTGTCATACTCATTATTTTGTCGTGGTTGTTGTCGTTTGGAGTATTTCTTGTTGCTCCGTTACTGGGTGTATGGTCGTGCGCCGAATGGCACTGCTGTGCTAAAGACGGTGAGTCAACAAGCCTAGTTTTTCAATGATTCACTTGTGCGTGTGAGCTCGCACACTACATGTTGGTCTTTAGTTTGACTTCTTTCCGAGCTATTTTATGGCTGCTCATAGCCGAGCAGGGAGCCGCGCGTTTTACCTTCAATTCAAATCTTTGGTGTAGATCGCCGTGGAAATTGAGCCCATGTTTTCGGGGGGGCTAAGAGGACCCTACCACCACCTCCACTCCTGTCAATAGTTATTTTAGCATTTTCAATGCCAAAGTAACTATAGCTTCGCGTTACTAATGTTCAGTCACCTATTACCGGTTTTACAAAATGCGCAGTGTAACGCACACTACTGTATATTTAGATATGCGACTACGAAGGAGTTGTAGCTTATGTTTATATTTCCCTACCGCAGTAAAACAGCCACTCGAGCACTGAACTCGTAACCTTATGTTTTCAAGTTTGGGGGCTTGCTTGTAAATCGGATTTCTTTTTCTTAATGGCTACTCATTATAACGAAGAGAATTGGAGTAGTTTGCATATTTTAAACACTAAACTTTAATGACTAGCAAATTGATTGAACGCATAAGCATGGGTTGTGCTCAATTGATTAATTACCAGGTGCTTTATTGCAAACTCATACGTTGAGAGCAAGGTCAATTAAAGGGATTATATTCTCAGAAACTCAAGATGGAAGCACCAATGCATTGGGGAGGATGAGTAGTAGGTTACATGGGGTAAACGGATCTGCCCCAACGTCATCCCTCTTTTTTAGAAGAGTCAGCCCTCTAGTGCAATTAGTTATGGAAATAGCTGTTTTTCTTGATATTCTACTTTAACCTCCCTGCTGCGGACGTTAACGCCACCCCTAAAAGATGGAAATGACAAGCAACTTTTACTAAACGTTTTGGTTTTTATACGTGATGATACTGACAAAAACAGGAAAAATGCACCATTTCAAAGAATCTCATGTGGCCAAACATTTTTTCATCTTTTTCTTATTATTTTATCATTGTCATTTCATATATACTCGTACAGACCCAGGTAAGAGGATAATACCAAATCATCTTTGTAAGACAAAAGCAATCAAAACCTTAAATTGCGCTAGCAAGAAATTAAGTTTTGGCTGTTAATTTTGTAATTACGGCAGAGTAGGCCAAAGATTAGGCAATTCTGTAAAACATGCTTGTCAGTTGTGTTCATACAAATCCGAGTCCGCAAGTCCCACCTTCATCATACTAGTAACATGGCGACCCAACCTATGTACAGTCTGTTTAACTGCACTCATACTTTTCATGGATGGTCATGCTTAATGGAGATCTGTTACTGAAGAAAACGAAGGCCAGCTCTAAATTCATCACTGACCAACGTTTCAACAGTTTAGTCTAGACTTGATGGGTGAATGGCAGCGAGCCAGACACACGTGATCTTAACTTTTACTTCCTTTTAGGTTTGTGTGTATGCAAGCAAAGCGAACTCGGAAATATTCAATGCGAAAGCGTATGCTCGCAGTCCTTCGTTCCGTTTTCAAAGACTTATCTTTTAGTCGGAACCGTTTATTTCTTTCTTTCCATATTTTTCATGGTTATGTTTTACGGAACTTTATTTCGAGTTGTCAAGCAGAAAAGCTTTGGACAGCGGCGTGGTGCAGCACAAGAGTACAAGATAAAGGTAAAAAAATATCAAAGTAGAAAAAAAGATGAAAACAAAACTTTTTTAGCCTTATATTCAGTGGGGATAGTCAATGACGTAAAACATTAAACGTGCAATGGCGTCAACGTACCTGACGTCATCAAATTTTGAACTAGAAGTAGTTGGGCGACCAAACTTCCTTTTTTTGATGGTGCAATACTACTTTTCTCTCTTCAGTACTTACTTATTTTGTTGCACCACTTTTGGCGTGCAGAAACCACTTTTCAGTTTTTTGGTTTTCGCTTTGTATTTATTTGTGTGATGGCGGGGGAAAAGCGAAAAAAAAATATGGGCACGGCATCGGCATGTTGGTTGTTACTTTACAGCAAAACAGAGAACTGCAATGTGCTTTGCGATACCACAAGAGTATTTCGATACAACAAGAAGAGATTTCCCCCTATACAACTCTGTTGTGTAGTGTAATGTAGTCAAGTTTTTTCTTTTGATCACTGGATTTTGCGCCCCGTAATGTAGATAACCGTATCAGGCTGCAGCATTGTTTGTCTTTGGTTTGGATATGGCCATCGCTGCAAAACTACAAAAGTACCAAGTTAAACAGGACATATCAAAGATGGGCTTTTTGTTTTGCTGGGAATGTAAGCATTACACGGGTCAGAGAAGCATAGATTTTAAAACCAGCAGGGATGCTGAAAATTTTCGGCAAAGTAGGAGTCCAAAAAGCAGGAAGTAGCCCTTATATAACGGTTAGCAAAATACTTTTAAACTAGACGCTTGATCGTCTTTTGTGGAGATTAGCTAAAAAAACAGTTGGAAACACATTTTACTAGAAAAAAATAAACCACGTTCAAGTCAAAAGACACATTCAATGCCGACTGATATCCTAAATTCGATCGCAGCCAACTACTTTTTTCAACTTAGAAAAGCTAATTAAAAAAATTTTATCTATAAGCCTCAAAGCTTTTTTCTTGTCAAAAACATCTGATTACCTTATGCAATAACAACACTATATCATGACGTCATTAAACTTTAAGTCTGCAGTGATGGTGATACGTGATGACATCATCACGACAAGCAAAACACGAATTTCGTCTCCTTCCAATTTTTTTCTAGTTATACGATAACACGCCAGCCAGTGTAATACTCACCCCATTTGCTAATCATTGAGTTGAAAAGTCAGCTAGTAAAACTGTCATTAGGTCGCTTGGTAGCCAGCAAAAGTATTAGAGGTCAAACATTTATTGAACATAATCTTCTTAGGTTGTAATATGCTGTAGTTTAATGGTGAAATTTTGTTCTTTTTTAATTCATTTTTTTTGTCGTTGATATAGCACATTATAATTTGATTCCATTGCCAGCTTAACAGTCTTTTTCAGTTCCATGCTGAGCGCTGTGGGATTTTTCTTTTACATGAAAGAGTTTCTCATGCGTTTTTTATGAGAAAGCAATTTATTAAACTTTACATCAACCATTTTGTAGACGCACGAGACGGACAATGAGATGTAGGCCACAAAAGACGCCAAATATGTGATACGGAATCTGACTCTACAAACTATCGATCGTACTTTTACGATCGTGGCGCCATCGCTGCTTCTTTGCACCAAATTCTCAGCTTTTCTGCAACTTTTGGTTGTTTATGACCTGCGAAACGAGGCGCTTGTTCGCTGTAGAGTATGAAAGTGACCCATGCAAGTTACGGACAAGCAATTATTTAGATTGAAAAGAGAACCTTTCAACCTATAGTTGGTTTTTGACTCATTAAAAAACTGGTTTAAAAAAGGGACTAACGGAGAGTGGGAATTTCCTTGTTACACTTTTTTGGGTGAAAACTGTAGTTGAAAGGAGTAATTTACCCGCAAAAGAACATTTTTCAATTAATTTCATTATTTTTTAATTACGAGCTTAACGCCTGTACTGCGCCAAACTTTAAACTGCAAACATGATTTTTAAGGCATTTAATGTTCCGGTCCGCTTGAAATGGAACCATCCATCCATCCATCCATATGATGGCGCATATTAGAACTGTATCAGGCTGCTCTCTTGATCATTGACCTTAAAAATAAACTTTGATTTTACCTGCTACGTTTCCAAAAGGAAAAATGCTTTCGAAATTACTTTACCATACGTTCATGGAAAGAAAAAGAATTTATGTAGCACAATAAAACCAAAAAGCGCCGAAGCTTAACGTCTTTTTGCTGGGACATCATCTGGACCAACCGCTTTTATTGTTATTGATTCATCACGTGCAAGTTTTAATTGGTTATCCTATTTCATATTGCAAGATATGAGATAGTTGTGATCGACGAAGTAGATCAGTTTAAGAATCTTGTGTTCTCTGTGATAACCTGACTGATAACCTGTATTTACGATTGAAGTATGATTTTGATATTTTTAAGAGTAGTAAAGTGGTTGCTTACCCACAGAAGTGACTGCTCTCCAAGCCTAGGTGGTTTTGATATAAAAGCAATCTTTGTAAATTTTTAAAATGTGTGAGAATAGAAATCACATTTGACGACTTCTTAGTGTGAGCTTAGTTAGATTATGTTATTCCTATACGCATTTTACGGTATCACTACAGCAGTAACCCATCAGAAGGTGCTTTCATAAAAGCGCGGTTTACGTTTAGCAACATTACCGATTAGTTAGAGACCTAGTTCTATGGCGGCCAGAAAGCGAATCATCTTGTGTTCAAACCGCACGATAATTGCGTTGTTGTGCCCTTGGCAAAAGTACTGCAGGATAAATTTTCTGGTAAGCACGTTCCACAGATGATCCTACCGGAGTAATATTTGGAAATTCAAGCGGAACGGTACTTGGAAACCCCGAAGCAAGTCTTCTGCGCTACCATCGCCGCCGGTCTGCTGTGAGTCTGAAAAACAACTTGCAGTACACAGAAGGAGCAGAAAATTTCCTAAATTATGATTTTTATGTTTCTATGAGAAAGAGCTTTATAAAATACTAAAATGTTTAAACTTTCGCCTCCTTTTCTCCTCCTAGGTAAAATGCTAAAGAGTGATAGTTCTTCAATTTGAAGGAATCATATAATTTCTGCTTGGAATCATCAAAGTTAATGTCGTTGTAGGATCACAATCCAATCTTTGGCTCATTTTTTGTACGCCCATAAGCCTCCTGTTTGCAAAATCTTTTTTGTTTTGATTTGTTTTGTTTTAATATTATTCTATTTTTTGGCAAAATAAACGAAATAAAGCACTACGATAAAGTAAAAGTAAAAACGAGACAAATAAAACTTTTGCTTTTGCTTTTCTTTGAATTATGTGCAGAAACTGTTTGAAGTTACGATATTTGAAATTACATGACTTATTCACGTTGGCTTGTTTTCCCACTTTAACACCTTTCAACAGCCACTTGAAATTGACGTCATAGCGACTTTACCGTTAGTTACGTATGAAACCGTTACCTAAATCCGGTTCGATCAAAAGGTAACAATTTAAATCAAATATGATTCGCTTAACAGAGGGATTAAATACAAATATTCTTTCCCTTTTGACGTGTAGGCTATGTAAGGTGAATAAAAGATGAAAGGCTGGAGCTAAAAATGGTTTATGAAAGAAGAGAAGGATCTTATCTAAGGAAAAAAATTCATTTTGTGATAAATCTTTTTGAAAATTTAGATAGATAATGGCAAACAAACAAGCATTCGATAAAAAAATAGTCAAAATTCACTAAAGAATTAACTTTTTAAAAAATTGCTAGTTCCTTACTAGCGTTCTAAAAATTTTTTATCTACAAATGGAAAATCATGTAGGGCAAGCAATTTCCGATCAGCCATTATATTGTAATACTTAGCTATAACTAATTAGGGTAACTTATTGCTAAAAGGCAATTTTCTCAGCTTTCAAATGACTCTAATCGTTTAGTATCTTACCACAACCTTTACATATTAACGTACATCTTTTTACTCAGCTTACCACTTTTGAAAAAGGGTAAGAAGTCCCACTACAGGTGTTCAAGTTTAATTTTTTTTAATGAAAACAAAGAGTAAAGACACAAATCACATATTTTCGGAATCGCCTTGAAAGAACCTTCAATTTGTATAAAAATTTCAAGATTTGGTTGAGAGATGAGATCACAAACCAATTTTTAAATAAACTGATTTTGTAAAAATGTTGCGTCTTTTGAAAAAATCATTATATTATGATCTGCTTTAGCGAAAGACAATATTGATCGTACCAGACGTATCACGACATCATAGAGAAAGTTTCAAGGGAGCAGAAAAAATGAGAAAAAGCATGCTTGGAAGACTTAAAATGCTTTACTAACGAATCTGTTGTTACATCGTCATATTAGCTTAAATTGTTTTGGATTTGTTCTTATCAAGAGTACCTTGTGAATATTTCCCAAGCCAGCGTTTAATCGCGTTTCTACGATCAGTAGTTTTTGAGTAAATTAAGAAAACAAGCTCTTTAAGTAATACAAGGAATTAATCCTTAATTATGACGTCATGTGAGATCCTAAAAAAGTGAAATTTGTTGGTAAGTTGGGTACTGGCTTTCGTATGAGTCAAAAACTGCTTTCCTCAGCCAAGAAATGCGAATTTTAAAAAATTGTCTTTAATTATGATGTCATCATGTCGTCACCAACCCCCTTACGACACTCACCCCGGGGTGATCATCAATCGCACCAAGTTTGATGCTCGTACGTTCAGTAGCTTCGGAGTAGTTAAAACACACACACATAGATAAAATTGCGCTTTATATTATAGGTTACTGGCTTTATCAATAATATTATATCTTAAATTTGTGATCACTTCTGGGGCAAATTCATGTTTCTTTTAGAATCGGGAAATGAAACTTGCCAAAACTTTGATCATCACTCTTGGAATATTTGTCATCTGCTGGCTACCGGTGGTCATCTTATTTCTAGCTGATGCAATCATAACTGAACCGACTCCGCTATTAGCTAAAAGTAAGTGGGAAATTGAAACCAAAGTGATCATGCTGTTTTATCAAAGAAGCTTATTAAGTTGTTAGGCCTACACATGTTTTCCTCCAATTGATAACTCTTTCCTTTTTGTTCTAGGTTTATCTAGGGAAAGTTTCCTTTGCTTCCTCAGATATTTTATGTCGCCTGTAACTCCATTGGACGCACAATTATTAAACTCTTACTAGTTTCTTGTCAGTACTTCAGCAACTACTTTCCTTTTTTGTATTTCTGATTTCTCCATCTTCTTAAAGTAGTAGTAGTAGTTGGCAATTTATTTCGCTTCTGTTTTCTCAACACAAAAAAACTCAACGATAGGATAAAAACAACGAGCGAAAAAGGAATGCAGGTGACAAAACGAATTGACGTTAAACATACCCAAATTTTTTAAGGTTACATTAAAAAGATTGTAGAGAGGGGCATGGTCACCGCACCTGACAAAAACATTAAGCAAAAAAACTGAAATAAAAAAAATACAACAAAAAGAAACTAAAAAAGCAGTCAGCCAAATAAACAAAATTTTACCCTATGTAAAAAAAAAACCAATAGCTAAAAGAAATAAAGTGGTGAAAAGAGTCAGTGAAACCTTGATAAAGAAATTCCTATGTCAATGGTCAGACAGGGAATTTAAAAAAGATACTAGGCAAAAAGATGCAAATATTTGAAATACACGCTTGCGGCGCTTTAGTAATTAGAAGGATTTCGCTCTTCGAAGCAACAAAATATAATGAGTTTTGACTTAGAACTTATTTATATTCTTAATCGATTCATTTTTTTAGTAGAATTCATTTGTTTAGATTTCAAATTGTTCTGTGCGAAGCCAATACATGTAACTTGTTTTGAGAACCATTGTTCTAGTCTTCGTAATATAGCTTTTTAAGCTTTTCCGAGTTCAAAAAGGCGTCAATTGCTTGTTTGTTTGCGCTCATACCAAGCTATTCGTAATTATCATCCACATCTGACCTAACAAGCTGCATCTATTTTGGGCAGCACGAAATCATTTTTAATAGTTGAACCAACAATTGGCCGAATTATAATTACGCTGGGAGAAAATTTTGTTACTTTCGCTGCGGCGTTTCTCCCGGAGTACGTGAAACAGAGGCAAACTACCAACTACAAAAACCTAAACGAGGTTAAAAACTTTTTCTGGAGAGTCGGATACCAGAGCGTCGTCAGGGGCGCATCCCCTTCCCCTTATTTAATGATCTCAACTAAATACTGAGTTTTTTTTTGCGGAAGTTTAAAAGCAGGATTTCACTTAAGGCCTACCAGCATTTTTTCTTTGTTTCTATAAAGCGATGACTAGGTGAGCGTATTGAACAAATAAAATAAAGAAAAAATACTGAAGCCAACATTTGCGTAAAGCTTACTTCTTGACAGGCCGTTGCGCTTCGCCTTAACACTGTGCGTTTTCCATCAATGTAGAAGGTAAAAGTGGCCTCACTAAAAACCGCTGCGTAGTCTGAGTTTTCAAACAAGCATTAGAAATGAAATATACGTAGAATGGTGGTTGATGATACTGCAAAGCTGTCATTGCCGAAATGGGCTAACCTTTGGGAATTTTAATCAAAAAAACGTTTGTACTGTAGCTATAGATTGGAAACTTGGTTAACTGTTAATTTACTCCCAGCCAAATGTCTCTAAGTTAATTAAATTTAGTGCCAAACATACGTCTAATCTCAAGTTTCATATAAAATAGGCAAATGACGCAATCTAAGCTGGGCATAAAGCCCTAGGCCTTCTAAAACATGCAGAGATGGTCTAATTGAAATATGCTCTTACAAAAACTTTACTTTTTGACTCCAGTTTTGGGTAAATTAAGTTTTTTGTTTACAAAACAAAGATACATGACATCACTTTTATTTTGTTTAAGCCAAATGACGGGGCCCCAGACGTAGCTTGGGCTCCTCAGCGTTTGACAGTTGGTCCTTCTTTTCCAATTTCATTTTGGCCTGATGTATTTTCACTCTTTTCAACTAATGATGTAATTTTTCTCGTAACAGCTCTATGACGCTGCTTTCCAGCATGTACTAGCGATAGCTAATAATGTAGATTATATTTCTGAAAGCGCATGCGCCATTATGGCTCCCACCATATGCTGAAGCTGCGTGCAGCACTTATGAAGGAAATATTCCTACCATCATCAGGCCTCTGTTGCTGCAATACTCTGCACAGCTGCAATTTTCTGAGAAACTGATGGACTTGTGTGTTTGTAGTGGTATTCGTTTTCTAGTGTCACAGCAATTAATCTATTACAATAAAACAAGCAGGTTTTTTTGCTAAGACAAAGGTTCAATAAAAGGGCTGCAAGTAGGCTTTCCCACAACATAGTTACCTACGTCTACAATAGTATAGTCTATTTTGATAAGTATGGCGAATTGCTTTGCAAGATTAACCAAAGCTACGAACTTTTCCTGAAGTAACCATTATTCAAGAAGTCAGAATATGATCAGTTTACTTGTTGGTTGGTTCTGTTTTTAATTGGCTAATACTTTGGTTGTTTCCTCAGCTTTCGATTACGCTTTGGTCCCTTCCGTAATCAATTCATTTCTAAACCCAATCATATATTCAATTCGATTGCCGCAGATGCGTAACACAGTGAAACATGTCGCTTTACCTTGTATCTACGGAGGAAGACAGAACGGGTAAGTGACGTAATTCAATGGAAGGGTATATTGATTGAGATTGCATTTAAGAAGCACGCTGCTATGAGAGCGAGCGATTCCGGTAAATTCACGCCGTGCAATAAGCTATTAGAACATTGTTATATAACAAACCATCGGTAAATTTGAAACAAACCCGTCATCAGTATTTGCGCTTTACCTCACTTGTAACTCCCAAAGGGATAAGACACCACTTTTGCAGCATAGGACTACTTTATGCTAGGATTTTTGGTGTAGTTAGGCATATTACGAAGGCTTCTCTGAAAGTTTTGGTACTGTTGCTAAAAGTCCCTGGATAAGTCTTAGGTTATCTACTCACTAATTTAACTATCGAGAAGAGGTAAGAATTTAGTCTTTTCGAAAGAACAACTATTGCAGCGTCCCTCATTGCCTGGATTCCGATGGGATAGCTTGCTGCGTCACCTGTTCCCTCCTATTTCCAACAAGAGTGCATGAAACCTTGCAACGCCATCCGGCATGTGTGATCGTCACCGAAATTTGTAGAAACATAAAATTGCCGAGCACACTTCTATTGGTCAAGTCAAAACCAACCTGACACGAAAAAGTTTTTCATTTGCAGCAATAATTTCCTCAAATGGCCTATCGTCATTATAACAAGGCCATGATTATTGGGCTTCTACTCAGAAAACCTGACGTAGGGCATTGCTTCAAATTGGCTGTAGCCCCCTCCCCCTAGTTTAGTCATCCGGTCTTACATGTAATTTTATGGTTTATGCTTTCCTTCTGTGACTTAACCTACACAGCTTAAACGTTTGCAGTCATACTCTTATGGAAAAAACAAACTTTGTCTGGTGGTCTGAAAAGTAGTTTTCAACTAAACTTGTTCTTTTAAACTTCCAGCTTTTCCGGCAGTTTCGTGGAAAGCCGTTCGTCAGTAAAATGCCATCCTGATTCAGTTGAGTTGTAGATCCGTAGATATAACAATTAATGTAGTTTCACTGTTCTTCATGCTTTCTCAATGGCGCTATGATTAGGGCATTCGTCTCAAATGCAGAAGGATTTAGGTTCAAACTTCGACCTGGTCATTCCACAAATTTAAAAACGGTGTTCTCAGCTTTCCTGCTTAATTGCTCAGCATGAAAGAAATCGTGTGGAAAAAAAGCTAGAAAGTTTTCTTGCTGTGTCCGTGGCAAAGACATTTAACTGGATTCCAATACCTTAACGTGGGGGTCCGCTGGTAGGGCTGGGCATTCTACCCGCTGTGGTGGCTCAATTTGATTAATGATTAGCAAGCAAAGCATAAGCTCGTACTCTATTATTCTTCATGATTGGCTGAACATAGTTTGGTTTTATAGCTGCAATGAAACTTTTTCCAGCGCATCTAGCGGCGAGTTCTTGTTGCTATGTGCAGCCAAACATTTGTCAGCGCGTTGCGCTTTTCAGTACAAAACAGTGCTAGGCAGAAGTTTAAATGCGATAAATCACTTTCCACATACCGATAAGTGTTTTTGGTCTTGAAAAAAGTTCTAAGCTACCGTAGAATTCTACGTCATGTACACAATTTTAAGTTATTTTTACAAGTTATTTTAAAGAGGCTTGGTTGATTTATAAACTTTTCTAAACAATATTAAAGCAACTATAATGTGGTTGTTTAAGCTGCTAAAGATTCTTTGCAGCTAGACTCGGTACAGGTCGCGAAAAGCTTCACAGGCACCTATACGGTGTTGCTAATAAAGTTTAACATCATTGCAGCTGCGTCACAGCCAGTGATCGCATGTGTTAAGCGCTATTGATAAAATAACCTGTGTTGACTACCATAAGCTGCTGGTTTTGAAAATCTCAGTAAACGTCGGTAGTTGTTAAATTAAGTGTTTTAATCCTGCAAACTTTAAGCCTATGCTCGAAGTACACATCCAAGCAGCCTATTTAATTAGCACCATATTTCAATACAGAGAACTATATCTGGTAAATTATCTTTTGAAAACTGACATAATCACTACCAAATCGGTTTGGCCTATACAAAACGTGATTTTCTATTCAGTTGTAGACATAACCCGTAATAGCAAAACTCTCAATTTAGCTATTTCCAACGTTTGCTGAGATTTTCAAAACCAGCAGGCGCTGCTGATGGTAATTAACACAGATTACTTTATCAATGGCGATTAACTTATGCTATCAGTAAGTTGAGAATTGGGATCCCAGGATTTGAAGTTTCCAAAATTTGGCGTTTTTTTGAAGAACCCGAATTTGGATCCTAAAATTCTCCCAAACCAGAGTATGCCACTTCGCGAATTTGTGTTAATTATTAGAAACGCTCAATTTTGTGGCACAACAAAACCTAATTTGGAATCCAGTGTTTGACTAAAAGTGTCCACAAGAGGTAAATGAGCAAGCAGCAATGTGTCGACCCTAAACAAGATTATAAACCGGATCTTATTTCGGGAACTCCTGGATCCGGATCCTTGGCAAAGAATGATAAGGAAAGCAGATGCAGATCTGAATCCCAATTTTTGAGGATCCGCTCATCACTGGCTGTGACGCAGCTGCAATGACGTTAAACTTTATTAGCAACACCGTATAGGTGCCTGTGAAGCTTTTCGCGACCTGTACCGAGTCTAGCTGCAAAGAATTCTTTAGCAGCTTAAACAACCACATTATAGTTGCTTTAATATTGTTTAGAAAAGTTTATAAAATCAACCAAGCCTCTTTAAAATAACTTGTAAAAATAACTTAAAATTGTGTACATGACGTAGAATTCTACGGTAGCTTAGAACTTTTTTCAAGACCAAAAACACTTATCGGTATGTGGAAAGTGATTTATCGCATTTAAACTTCTGCCTAGCACTGTTTTGTACTGAAAAGCGCAACGCGCTGACAAATGTTTGGCTGCACATAGCAACAAGAACTCGCCGCTAGATGCGCTAGAAAAAGGTTCTTCGTAGTGATGAAGAAAAGTAACCAAATATTCATGAAATTTCTGTAGTGAAATATACCGAAGTAATTTGTGTGAAATGCATTTTGTAGCATAAATTGAAAGTAATGTAGTCTCATTACTTTAATTTGTGAGCAATTTTTTGAGTTTAGATTTATACCTCATAGACTTGTAATCGGTCCCTATATTTAGGCTCTAATCCGAAAATACAGGCCCGAACCCAGCTCAGACCCGAAAATTTATTTGAAGCTCGAATCGGGCCCGAGTTAGACCTAATGGGTAAACTAAGCGATTAAACTAGTTGACAGGCAGCCTAAACGATATTTAAACGATATAAACCATGACTATACATGTGTCAACTCAAAAAACGATTACAAAATTCAAAATCGATCTTTGTTCATTGAAGAGTTAATCATTTTAATTGCTTCAACATACTGGGCTGTGCGCATAAAATGCTCGAATGTGGAAAATGAAATTACAACGCAAATGCATAAATTTGAGCCCGAATCCGGCCCGAATATTTTTAATAACTTAGATTTACATTGATACCTAAACACCGGAAGCTTTTGCTGGTCAGCTATACAAGCCTGTATTAGCTTGACTTGAAATCGAACTGTGAAGCTTTTTTTTCATCTAGCTTGAGAGAACTTAGCCTAAAATGCCGAAACATTAAAATGTCGCAACAACTCAAATGTGCTTTTGATATCAGTAACAAGTCATCATGAAGTAACATTACTTGAGTAGTTAAAAATATCTAATGAACTATTGACGGCACAAAAGTCAAACTTTTTTTATAACTTCACCCAAAGAAGCATTCAAGAGCTCAAACAACGATTTCTGTGACAATTCTTTTGAAATATAAGTTTATGGCAAAAAATAGAACAAGTGTTCAACTTTTTATTTATTTGTGCAGATGCATATTTACAATTTCACAAACATAATATATCAAACCAACAAATCCATGGTCTGTGGCAGAGGCTACATAATGTTATCAGTGAGATATGTATCTACTTCAGTATAGTGCAAAAAAATAGGTTACGGTTATAGAACCGGAACCTTACTGCACTAACATCCCCGTCGCTTTAACGCAAAAATAAAACTTGCACCTGTGGTCTGCTACAATGATACAGGATGCAGTGTCACTGTCGCGCTACAGCATAGCGTGCGAACCAGATAATTACTGCTCACTAGTATAATGCTTGTCAGTAATACAATCTTTAATGGACGTGAATGAACTAAAAGCATGAAGTTGAAATATGAACTTCCATTGTTGCTTGGATACAACCGGAAATTATTTAGCCCATGTCCGAAAATATGTAACCGTTCTTTGCAACCTGCTTCAACTGCGATAGACTGCAAACTGCGCAAGCCTCCATTTTTAACTGGTGCAGATCTAAAGTCAACCAGGTTTCATGTTGGAGATAATTATAACGTATTGAAGCAAGCGCTAACAACCTACAATACGGTTTGATTCGGAGCGCAGGTAACAAAATTTTATAATTCGGTCGCGAGGCAACAATGGATGTTCAATGTAAACTTTGTCCAGATTAAGCTTGAATAGTGGCGTCACTAAATTTTTTGACATCCTGGGAACTTTCAAAGCTATCATCTCGAAATCTAAAAAACGCAAAGTTTTTTCCCATTCTAGAGGTGCTGCCAAACAAAAAAGTTCTCAAACGCTAAGTTACTTCTAAAGTTCAATATTTTGTGTTGTAAAATGCTCAGTTAAGAACATTTTGAAATCATATCTGCTATTAATTGTTCCCTGAGCTTGCCAATTTAAAAATCTTTTCGTTTTAATCAATTCCAATATGTCTTAAAACGGCATTCAACAAAGCCAACTTTAGGAATTCTTTTTTTGGGGGAAGAGGATGGAACCTGCAAAAAGCTGCCAATAAACCTGTTAAACATCAAAAAAAGTAAACCCCTAAAAAATTGAAATTTTAACTATTGACTTCTTTTTCGTCAAAGTACGGACGGGCTTTAAAAGTCAACGTCTTCTTCCTAAAGGTAGGCCTTCTTGCTTACAATACCGGCATTGCGCGCTATGTTTACATCTTGCCTTAACCTTAACATCTACTTATAGATTGGCTTCTGAGGAAGAAGGCTACTCGACAGGTTAAGGTGTCAACATTAAGAGAATTTTTGTGACGCTGCTGACTAAAGTATTGTTTGAAGAGATTGCTGACCCGGCGACCGCGCCAATTTCTTGGGGTCAGGGCTACGATCTTTCGCACCTTATGGAGTAAATAAGCTATCCTAATATTATACTCCTGCTTTACCTCATTCAATTAATTTGTCGTGCTATTATGATTGCCTTGCTTAATATTTCACATTTTTTCCTCTATACGTCTTTATTTTCCGAGAAATTAGCAATCTCTATTTTTTGCAGATGCATTTCTCTTGAATGATTAACGCACACAGAAGCTGAGCAGACAACTTTCTTTCTTCCTTCTCCCTCTGCCTCTCTCTCTCTCTCTCTCTCATTCTATCTCTTTTTCAATCCTCCTCTCCTTAAGAAAAAATTTTATCATTAATTGTAGGAAGAAGTTAAGAGCTGGCTTATAAAAAATGTCAATTTTTGATTTTAACAGAAACGAGATGCTGACATTACTTCCTTATTTATAAAACGCTTTTGATGAAGTTGTTGCCGGTAGACCGATTAACTAAAATAAATCATAATGATAGCGCTCGATAATCAATGGCTACTCTTTACATATAGAAGCTTTTTGAGTATTCCGAATAAAGCACTTGTTTTCTTAATTATTTTTCTTTCCTGTGGAATTTTATCTTGCGTTAGTAAAGGTGGTAGTTGATTTTTTTGGTTTGGCGCTTCTGCATATCCATTTGAGGAAAAAGAAAGATAGGTAAAAAATGATTGTAAAGTTGGAGAAAATTTCTGCTTTCCTCTAATAAAATTTGCGCTTGCATCCAAGATTGCTTTTAGAGTTTAAGTTTGGAAAGTTTTTAGGCTTCGTGCTAATAAGTAAAAACTTTTAAACAGTAGGTATTTTACGGAAGGAAAAGTGTTTTAGCTCTTGCCTCTGAAAACAATATGCATATCTTGAGTCTTGAACAAACTCTTCATATTTTATTGCTCTGTCATGCAGTGAGTTTATATTTTAATTTTTGTTTACAGTCACTTTGGTTCGACGTGGACCATCAACACCTCGATGGACTTCAGTAGGAAATCGATTCGAAAACGGCTTGAGAGGTTGAACGACAGGAGCAGCAGCTGCAGTAACAAGTTAAAAAAGGAAAGCTGTGCGCGGTCAAGAATTACCTCCAATAAATCTTTGACCAGTTGCAGTTCATCAAATGGTATTTCGTCGAACTGAGCCGTTTGGATGCCGTGCATTCAAAAGCGTGACACCAATACTTAAACCAGTCACTTCTGGCCGGACGCTTTTTCAAGATTCGGAAAACATATGTGGATAAGAGAACGCCAGTAGAAATAGGACAAGTTGAGGTTCAATGACGAAAAAGATGTCTTAGAAATTCGCCTACATGACTTTCCGCAAAATTAGCATAAAAAGTTGTTGTCAAATTAGTTTGTGAAAGAAGACTTACGGATTTATTCATTTTACTTTTGTCATACATTTTTGTGTTTATCAACGTCAGCTGTACTTCAGTTTAGCAGCTTGTCCATGAGATATTTTACTGTGTAACATTATTGAATTATGAGTGTCTGTACCGTAAAAATTCGTTGGTAAAATAAAGGTGTGGAGTTTTCCAAGCATACATTTAATCAGGGTGTGCAATCTACGGCCCGTGACGTAAAATCTTCTTGGTTCGTCGAAGAAATTTGGTAACTTTAGCTGGTGAAATATTGATCTCCAAAAGAAACAATGGTTATCACTGATCACATTGTGAAATTTTGACAAATTTACGGCTGTGAAAACTGTAATCTCCAAAAAAGTCTTCACTGCCATATCACATGCATACTCTCACCAATCAATACTGGTGAGCTTAATTGAGCCTGGGTACGAATTTCAACTTGGAAATCGGCCCGCCTGCAAAATGGTTGCACACCCCTGATTTTAGTGTTGTCATTTGTGTGCTTTGTGCTCAAACTTCATAAACTTTGGGAGTTTGCAATCGCTGTTAAGGTTAGCAGCGCCAGTTCTGTCAATTGCAGTAACTGCCGGCTGGGGTAGCTGGAACTTAAATTCTCTGGTGTATTCTTGAAAATATTTTTTGTAACACATTTTGATGGAGTAATACTTGATGATAATTGCCGTTCTGAATGTGAACCCAAGAAATTTGGACCTTTCTTCTGGTTGCTGGTTTAGGAAGACTGAATTCTTCGCTCTTGGCTACTATAGATTTTATTTCAAAATATATTACCATTGGCCTACGAATGCTTCCAAGAATAAAAGTTGGACTGAGCGAAAGTCAAAGTTAGGTGAAATGAAAGATAGGAGTTCATCGACAATGAATTTTTACTGTGGCTTGCTAACCCACTAGATATCTGGAACACTATTATACCACCGAAGTTGTTTGTTTTACTCTTGCAATAAAAATATTTGAAAATAGGGCATTTATACAGTCATCAATTTGCTTTATCGATCTGTTTGATTGTCTTCACTTTGCACTTACCACACAATAAAGAAATTATAAATGCAAATAAATATTGGTATCTAGCGGTAATAAGTTAACGATATCTGTTCTTGCTCAAGAAGCAAACCATTTCTGCTTGCGAACTGCCGCGAATGAATTCAATTTGAGCGAAGAAAAGGTGGAGATCGCGGAGTTTGACTGAAATTACATTTTAGCCGAAATTATGAACTGTTTGAAATATTCTTGATCATTCACACAAATTTCGAGTTGGCCATCACTCTTCATTTACGCGTCGCAACTTCGACCAAATAGGTTTTCGAAAGTTTTCTAAACAGGACGGACGTACACTTTGGGGACCACTGCTACAGACAATACTTAAAAAACGAGGGAGTTCTAGCTTTTTTATTTACTGGGGGATTCATGGTGTATGAAATACAATGAATGCTGACGTTAATATATTTAAAATGGTGATTTTTCTTGAGGCTTGCTGTGCAGCAAAAACAATGAGACCTACAATGTAACTCTAATCACGCACTGTAAGTGTACAGCAGAACAATAAGCTATTGGCCAAACTGATAGAGGATACAAAGGTGCACACTTGGGTCTATTTGAATAGTTTACTCAATGTAACATTTAGTGAAAAAAAGATTTTAAATTGTAGCTTTTACGAAAAAAGTGTCACTTTAAAAAAATGTTGACAGATATTCACAATCGCATTTATATCAGATTAGATTCATTAAAATGTAATCCCGGGTTTCACCACGGTTGCGTAGGATTTGGGATGAAAAACTCAGCAACTCAATTAGGTGCAATTGGGATTTATCGACCACCTATGCACCATTCACCGAAAGAGAGCTAATGACCTTTTGATAATAGATACGAGTTACTTAGATGCCATCTGCTTGGCTTTTTTCTATCTAATAGCTCTCTGTAAACCTGCACAACGGATCTTGTTTTAGTCAATTTGAACTATTTTGAGACAAGGAAAAGATATGCAGCATCTCCATAGCGATCTAACACTTAAGGACATTTATTATTCGATGTTGACTGCACGTTTTAACGAATTGCTCTTCTTCACGCATTGGCTGAAATTTGCTGCAGCCATTGCAGGGATGTGTTGCGGAATTAAAGATTTTTTATTAGATCAGGTACAGGTAAGCATTTGCGTTCAAAGAGAACTTAAATGGCCGTTTGTTTCTTGGCTTTAAAGTGATTCTGTCGACAGAAATGATGTTAAGATACGAGAAAGTTCTGCAATTACGAAAAAGTCTTCCAATGCTCTAATTCCGATTCCAGCACTCGAAACTCGCTTTTCTTGTTGTTTTAGCCAAATTGATTGATATAATGCCATTACCAAGAGCATAGGCCACTAAGCTTAAAAAAATACGAGAACCCAATCCGCTTCTGACAACTGCGCTAAAAGTACGAATTAAGTAGGGGAGACCGGGGCTAGTTGTAACAAAGACAATTATTCCCCACAGAAAAGCAATAATCAAAAAAATGTTGGCGCCATTCTGGTGATTTTTCACCACAGAGAGTCACGTTTTAGTTCTTTGTCTTGGAAGAAAGTTAGAGAAAACTGGATTTTTGATATCAAAAGTAAAATTTTCAGTTTCTAAACTGTCTTTTTATACCGTCAACTTTGGATACAAGAGATCCGCCGGGACCAGCTTAATCAGTCTTTTATAACTGACTTATTAGTTTATATTGAAAATCATTTGGGACCTTTTGCGTAGTCCCTTATAAGCGAAAATCCCTTACATCCGAAGTTGACTGTATTATTTGAAGTCAAGTTCGAGTAATTTTGTGTGGATTTTGAAATGAGCATTTACTGAAGAGCAGACCAACTCAAACCTATTAGGGCTTACCGATGTGACTTGCTGTCCGCATGCTTAAATAAGAACCCCATGATATAGGTATTGCTGCATTATATTGCGTCTTTTTTTGCACCCAATGGCAAATTTGTTTTTTTCAGCATTTTTATTAACGAGTGTTTTTAACATTCGCCTGATGAGATCCAATAAGGTCGAAATCGGTCGCGGGTTATTGACATGATGTAATAGGCAGCTGTATGATTTTGGTGATCATATTTGAGCAAAATTTTCTATTTTACCTTAAAACCTCAAAGGTATATTTTCTTGTTAGTAAACTTTTGAAAAATTTAACCACACATGGCTTGGGGTAAGCTGCAACAAGCAGCTGATGCATAGTAATAGGGTACTCTGGCTGGGATTGTGCATTACGTTATCATGTTTCAGTTGCTAAATGGACATTTCTGTTCAGTGTAGAATGAGAAGTTGCAAAAAGACCAACCGTGGCGAAACATCAAATATAATGAAACTAGCGGCAGAAATTGTGTTATTGGAAGGAAAAACAGTACGATCCGTGACAAAACAGTTCAATGTGTGCCATATGTCTTTACCAACTGGTGAAAAACAAAAGGTAGCCAACAACCAGAAATCTCTAACAACTGTCATCCCGGGAAATGCATGACCTTTCTACGATTTGCTATCGGTAGCAAGAGAAGCTTAACAAAAGCAAACACACCAACAAACTTTATCAGTGGCTTTAAGAAAGCTGGAATCTTGCCCTTCAATAGACATGCATTTGAAGAGCACGAATTCGCTCCTGCTTTTGCCACCGACCTAAGCCGCCCGGAAGTTACTGCTAAAAATATGATTCATTCTGTTGATGCTGTAGTACCATGCATCTCAACTTAAACGATCAGTCATCCATTATCTTTAAGTGTTGGCACATTTTCACGCGGTCAGGCTGTGAAGTTTTTCACCCTCCAGTGAAAACCACAACAAAAAGCTCCTCTATGGAAAAGTGTCAAAAAAAGAAATGTGAGACATCGTGCTATCTAAACCAACACCCGAAAAGGAAAGGCTAGAAAAAAATTGTACATCACTGTCATTTTGTTGACAAACCTTACCCCAAATCTTGCTACAACTTACCTCGGGGTAAGTTGAAACCCTCGACTGATATTTTTCAAACACGTGCCACTCATTACCCATACATGATTTCGCAATTAACTGTTTTGCCAGTTACACACCAATAACCGAAGCTTGATATAAATCCCAAACCAATTTCTTAAAAGGTAACTATTTCTTGCCATGTCATATTTATTGAAAAGTGTTAAAACTAGTCCCGGTCTCTCCTATATATTTTTCTCACACGTAAAGACAACGTAAAATCACCAAAGAGCAAAGATTTTGAACTTCAATCGACAATTCAAGGCATCATTTGGGACAACGTTCGCCCAATTTTTCATCGCACGACCGGATAAAAACAAATTTGTCAAATAAAATTATGAGTCGACCAAAGGCAGTGTTTGGGGCCACATACAATATAAAAGACGAAACGGAGTTTTTAGAAAAGTTATTAAAAACATGCAATTGAACATTATTGTCCTTTTTAAAGTAAAAACTGATGAGACAGTTTTCATAAAAACGTTCACGGGCAGTGACCAAATGTACACAAAGATTTATCTGCAGTGCGCTTTATTTCGCAGTCTAGTTCTTTCTGTATTTTTCAGAGAATGGCTTGAGACTCACTGTAAAAGCATTTTCCAAGCTCATTCGACACAGACAAAGCAGCCGAAACAATGGTGGCATCGGCAGTCGCGATCGCATAAAGCCCAGCATTATTTGATTGTGTTGCACCGCTACCGACTCGAAGGACAGCTACAGTCGCACTTAGCCGCCCACACCTGCTTCGAAGTTTATCAAGATTGCACAATCGCTTGAAATCTTTAGTGTTTTTCAATGCTTCCGCTGCTCTCTTGAAAACGCCAAGCAGAGGAAATCACGGTGAAGTGTCTTTCCCAAAAGCACCAAGACGCAGGCATCGCGAAGTTCCAAGAGCACAACCGATCAATTGTTGCCGTAAAAATGGCGTTCAACCACGTGACTTCAGACTCTATCGGCGCTCAACGAGAACATTCCCAAGTTCAGTGTAGTGACGACTTCAGGATTTCAATTCCCCTCGACGACGCGATGGTAGAAGAGCATGTAAGCCGATTTGGTCGGAGTATCAAAATCGCCGTGACTCAGCGCTTTGTCGGTTTCGTTATTTGAAAGCACTCGCACTCGGTCGTCATCCAACTCCAACCATTTGCCGTAGTATGAAGTCAATACATCGTTTTCTAAAAAAGAACTTGGGCGTGAAAGAGCGATCACACTGCTATTTAATAGCTAGCAATACAGGTGGCGAAGATGCAAAAGGACTGATCAACACAACGTATTCAACACAATCACGTTTCATCGGGTTAAATAGGATATCTCAGCATGTCGACGATGTGACCTTTTGGTATCCTTTAACGACAGTACGCCTTGCTGGTGGCGGGGTTATCAGTCGGCAAATCATATTCATGGTTGGTTCCAAATTGAATCCCGCTTTGGTCTTAACAGCCTTAACTAGATTGGGTTGGCAATGTGAGCCTGGATAGCTGTTTAATGCGTCTGCAGGGCAAACACAGCAAGTTATTGGTACACCCAAATCGTAGCAATCCACGCTCATTTTTTTACCACACGTCAGCTTTGTGCAAACGATACGAGTCTTGACTTGTCTACATCCACGATTCCTATACCTGGCTGGCTTTTGTTGTATTTGACGTAGGAAAGGTAATGGCCTCCAGTTATAGTAAGACCGCTGTGAATGACGATCCCGAAGAGCTGGTAGGTCGCATCTTTTTCACTGCAATCACTACTGCACCATTGCTTGAAGCAAATTTCGCTTGGCACTTCTAAAGCGCTAGTGATTTTCGAAACCTAAAGAGGATTAAAAGTAAACAGCCTGTCAACAGTCGAAAATTTAGGCTTCGAACTATCAACATCGATCTGATGCCAAATGCTCGTATCGGATCGGTGTTGTGCCCACCGCAAAAACACTGGACAACTATTTTCGCAACACGATAGTTCACAACAAGCCCTTTACTTTTTTACCAAACGCAGAACACATCTGAAAAATTACTTATTATTCAACATAACCGCGGAAAAAGGCATACGGAAACTGGCCATAGCAGTTATCTCAGTAATTGAGAAAATAAACGCAATATTATTCGGAATCAAGTTGACAAGGGAAAAAGGGGCACAACCGAACGAAATCAAATGACGTCATAATTCGAATACAGTCCTTCCTTGATTTCACTCTTTTAAAGCTTCAATGAAGAGAACGAAAGATTTTCAAATCCAACATATAGGGCAATCACGTGACTACTGAAACGACTGACGCAAACTGAAGAAACGGACTTCCGCAGTTTTTATGTCGAATGCTGCGAAAATCGCCTAAGCTTTCGCAAATGCTTCGAACTTTGAAAACGCATTAAGCGACCTTCTACCGAGGTAAGCTCCATGACAGGATCATCTTGAATAGCTCGAAATTGCAGTAAATTCGCGAGCAGCAACCACAAAATCATCACAAAAAAATAGCAATTTCAACCGGCTTATTGTAGCCTAACTTTACCATGAAACCTCACCAGCTAACTTTTGGAATAGCGGAAGAAGTAGCAGTGGCAAACAAGTTCTTCAAATCATAGGACACGTGAGTGTACTTTCTTTTGAATTTGAAAGCCTTCGTTCATTTATTAAAGGCTTTAAAAGAAGTTGAACCAAAACAGACGTGATTTTTAAATTTTTGCTACGCAACTGACTTTGTTTAGTGCTCCTTAACGTCCCGTGGGTAAAAAAAACTATTTCACCGTAATTTGTAAGCTCGTTGGTACCAGAGATACAATTATATATAAACGCTATGAACTCAGCCGTCTTCAAAAATACCACCTACTACGCCAATAAAAGTATAGACATCAGGGATGGACAACTTTGCTGATAGAGAGGGCCACAAAATTTAATAAAGGCTTTCAGGGTGCTAAATTATAAAAGTTATGAACGATGTGTTCGCCACTTTGAAGTTGAAGACATTTTTTTTGAGATAAAAAATGAGAAAATCATGAGGAAAGCCTGTTATTCCGTGGTGTTTTTGCACATTTTTAAATTGAAGAGCTTTTTGAACGTGCAAAGCTTTTGTGAAAACAAAATTAGTAGATTTTTAGAAAACTGACTCGCGGGTCACATTGATATTGGCACAAGCGGCCAGTCGCCGGTTCCTGAAATAGATGAACAACATGCGGCGATGACTTACAGTAGGCGATAATCCATCCAAACCTGCTGATGCTGCTGCAAAGCGCTTCATGTGCAAAGTTAAAACAGGAGGAAGCTTTTTGAAAAGCATGTTCTGTTGTCCTTCTGATAACCTGTAAAAAAAAATTATTGTGAGGTCGCAGACGTGGTAGGTTGAACTTTTCGGAAAATGCGGTGCTCAGTTGACTAGAAATTATGGGGAACTGGTCTCGACCGATTTCTATTGCACAAGAGCGACAGCATTACTCTAAAAGCATTAGTTCTTGCAATGCTGCTTGCCTTAGTAGACATTGTAAAATAATTTTATACGTAGAGGAACAGAAATCAGAATAAAATCACAATACCCACCTCAGGCAAGTATCGCAGAAATATTTATTTTTACCACATAAAGCTTCAGTTGCTGAGAAATGATCTAAGGCCCAAGCAAGATTGCACGTTTCAGTCTCCTACAAACAACAAATGCAAACATATTCTTCAAAGAGAAAGCTCTTAGACTTAAAAAAAAAATCGATTAAGTCAGCGCATTTTAAGCTTTTCAATGGCTAGCCCCCCTAGCCTATTACAAAAGTTTACAACGGAATACCAGTTTCCATCCCATTGAAAATCTCTGAACATCGCTGCACAATTTTTGAAAAAAACTCATTATGATCAGATTTCCACTTCCATCATGGCGCGATATTGTCTGCTACACGCGACGGATCTAGCGTCAATCTTGCAGTCGAAGTCTATCACCCTGCACCAATCAACAACCACCTTTACATGGTGGTGCGGTTTCTGACCCTGATGGCATGGGTCAAAACGGCTGTTGGCTTTTTCGAGGGTCCGAGATACCCCAACCAATCATTTCTTCATGGCACTGTCCTCTGAAGGATCGCAGAAGAGCAACGTGTTATTTAAAATATGTCGACTGCCTCTTTTTCTTTTGTTCTCCTGCCTCCATATCATTCTGATGAGCGGCAACATTTATCTTAACCCTGGTACTTTTTTCCCTTGCTCTGTATGCGCCATGCCGGCGATGTCGCCTGGACGGCAGGTAAGTGCAGTGGTCTATATGCCTCCAATGGGCAAAAGGTACACCTTTCTCTCTCTCTCAAAATTTCTTATCCTCCCTGCAGCATTATGATCTTTCCAGAGGGTCTTCTATTCTGGCCCTCAAATATCTACACATTCACTGTGGGCTGTAACTTAGCCGACTTTCCCCAAACCAGAGCAGCCTTTCCTCTTCACAATGATATGGTGACTTCCAACTGTCCTGTCTGGTATCTCTCCTTTACGATTTCCTCCCCTTCCGATGCTCTTTTTTCGCCTCCTGCTGGTCTCAAGTTTAGCATTGACGTCCTCCGAGTTTTCCAATGATATGCAGGTTTTCACGCCAGAAGTGTGAAACTTGTCCACTGTATCCAGTTTTTTCCAGTCGACCTCGTCAATATTCAGGAATCCAAACTTAACTCCTTTTTATCTTTCAGGAACCCTGGATATTTGGCCCTATGATCTGACCACTATCACCGCGGTCTAGCTCTCTTTCAGGAAACTCTTCTAGCCTATCGCCTTTGTTTTCCTTAGACCCTACCTTCATTAATCCCAGAAGTCACTTCCTACTTCATGCTCTCGCTCGGATCCTCCACTTTCTCGCAGCCACCTAGAATCCCTCTTCTCTTACTTCTAGTCCCCTCACAAATTGAAAAACTTCTGCATTCTAGCCACCATCGCTGTGTCCCCTCTCCTCTCCACTGCAACGAACTGACCTTCCTTTAAATTCATACTTTTCTAAAATCGGCAGAAATGAGAATGAATTGTTTAGCGCCAGTGGTCATCTGACTCAGAGGAAATTCTTATCTCGTTCCGTCCTGTTCTGTTGCGTTACTCTAAGGCCGCTCGCTATTTGGGTACTTTTCTGTTTACGACTGATTTAAACCTTGAGTAGCAGCCCGGCTTCTGGGGCTCCATGGTCTTCTACCATGCCCTTATCCCGAGACAGAGCTCGGGTAACAGCATCAACAACAACAAGTTTATTGCCTGAGCGCTCAGAGCGACACATTGAAGGGTCAAGTGAAACCGCTGTTTGATTTTGTTTCAACACCAAGTTCAATATAAGGTTTACAACGACATGTGCAGGTGACGGCTGAGTGATGCTACGAAGACCGTATGGTCATTTCGCAATCTCTCGAACTCTCCGTTTTTCCTTTGTTCGATTCGTTAAACACGTTTCACTGTCGCTACTTGATTTTAAAACCCGTACCTTCGCCACCCAGTCGCCAGCCGAGTCGGTGAGCGATTCCACACTTTTATTTAGCTGCGTATCCTTCACAGGTAAGCTCACATCCTGTACAATAGAAAATATGAGGTGAAAGTATGCATGGCACACAGACCGCAATAAGCATACAAAAGAAAAAAAAGAGATAACAATTCTGAAAGGAAAAACGTTACACATCAACTTTTTTTAGGTAGAACTAGACATCAATCAATTTCATAGGTTATAAAAAGGCGGCTCTCACTAGTATACATTTCAAACGTTGAAGTAGTTTTCGTTTCTTAACCTAATTGTTGAAAGTGTTATTTTCTAGGGCCAAAGATTTTGTAATCAAATATTCTAAAGCGCTTTTGTAGAATAAAAAAGTGAAAGATGGTTTCAAAATACATTGAATTCATTGGCAATCTGTAGTACCTGAAAAGTTTCGTATCGTCGGACGGCAGTTTCACATTCCACACATTTGGTCGTTGTCACCAATTCGCCTTGAAAAACGCCTTTAACAAAATCAGTGTCGAGAAACGACTTGGCTGTGGCCTCTTTTAATTGCTGACCATCTTTGTTTAACGCCAAGCTAACACTATCATCTGCACAAGAATAAGTTACTGTTGCATTCATGGGCTTTGATTTCGAGTTACCTGCTCTAACAAGTATATGACTGGCTTTCGTTTTCCATAAATTCTTCAAAAAAGTACGCTGTGGTGGAGCTACAATGCGGACGTTTGATCCTAAGCGACGTTTTTTTGAAGCGGGTTCCGAGGTGGAACCGCTACTCGAAGGAATTTCTGTCGTCGTCAACAGGTTTTCTTTCTCTTGCGACAAGTCTTCAAACTTTTTATCAGCGTCTTTCAATTCTTGGTGATCTTTCGCCGCTTTCCCACCTATCTTAAGCTGCTTTCGCTTCAATCCTTTGAAGCAGCCAGCAGAGGGTGGTGAGGTGTTCTCATCTCGCGCAGAGATCGCTCTCGCCCTGTCACAGCCATCAGAATGTGTGCTCAATTGGCTAGTTATATTTTCCTGGCATTCAGTATCATTTCTTGAATGGACAAAAACAGGTTTAGCTCCAGGACAGACGGAAGAATTAGTCGTATTTGTGTTTTGATTTGAAGTCAGAACGGAAATCGAAGAGGACCGACGACCACCAACTACTTTCGAGTCTGACTTACGATAAAGAACTGTGGCATTTTCCTGCAATTAAATTTACAATAACAGGTATAGAAGTATTTCAATTTGACGCAAATCAAACAGTATACACTAGCAATAATGCTTGGAAACGACCAACAATATCATAGCCAAGCTTCAGAAAATAAAATACAGTGAAATTCGCCTATATCAACAGTTCGTTTATGATAACATTTGTTTGTCAGGCCTTATCTCAAGGGTCGGCGGCTCTTTTTGGAGAACATTTCTGTCAAAAAGGTGTGTGAACCAGATGAGTGTGCCTTGAAATTCGGTTCTTTGCTGCAAATTAACGAGGAAGGCCTTTTTTTAGAGACCACCCTTATTTTGATGGAATGTGTCATACAAATTCGCCCAAATACAATTATTTGCGGCTCTCATTTTTTGAGGAAATCGAGCCTAAACGACTCTTCGCTCGTAAATGCTTGCCGACCCCTGGTTTATACCATCTTTGCTCATATTGACAGCTCGCCGAAATCGACATTTCTTTATATCGAAAAATATCATTTTAAAACCTTTACAGCAACAGTTGCCGAATTTTCCTCCCATTTTACCTGATGTGACGTTTCTTTGCAAATTTGCCTAAAATGAACTGTTTTATCGTTGCACACGACACATGAGCAAGAGACACGCTGACCTCTGACTTGATAAAAGTGTAAGCTAGTAGCTGCTTCAACAGAAAAAAAAAAGACTGAAGAAAAGGCTTAATTAATATCGCCGCTGTAAAGCAACTGCGAGACCTACGATTAGATAGTTGGCCTATGAATTTCAACGCAAAAGCATCGTATTGTTGTATACCAATTGCATCCTCGTTGCGTGCTAATGCAAGCAATAGTTTTTTCACAATCATGTTGGCAATTTTTCTTATTATAGTGTACGCATTTGTCACAACGAGGTCACACTTTTTATTTATCGCATGAGGTGTCGACAACTCTACTTATGCTTTTGTGACTAGTTTATGATACCCTTCCGCTTTCCTCTAGCCTAATCTTGGTTAGGTTTGCGATATGAATCGAAATTCAACTGTTTCCGGGCGCGCCGTCATCCAAGAACAATGAATGGCAACACAACTGTACGGTCACAATAGCGTTTATAAATGGAAACATTCACTACGACGTTAAATTTCACTTATTTACGAAAAACACAGCTGTTAACGCACAATAGGTATACCTTATCCCATCACATAGAATCCAACTTCATCTTTGATGATGGAATAACTAGGCGTTCATTATATGCCCAGCAACGTTTACATGCCACATATCATGCACTATTTCAAAACTTTTGATTTAATTTTAATGTAAGCATTCACTAAAATGTATCATTACCACGCATGTCAATATTTCACTGCAATTGTTTCCAGTGATTTTCTTCTCTTAACGTTTAACTTTGCTGCACGTTTAATTCTTCTTTTCTTGGTCGCCAATTGTACTAGTACATGTTTCTTTTTGGGTACTTGTGTGCAGCATTTAAAAAAAGGCATTCTACTGGTCCATACCAGCATCCAATAGTAAAAACGCGTTGCAAACAACAGCAAAACCAACCTGTTCAGATTCATTTAAAATTGAAAGTGCTGAATTGCATATATTCAATATGCAGTGGAAACATTCTTGGGCATCTTGCTGTGTATAAGGTTCAAACATTGGATATAAGCTCCTAAAAACACAAAAACAATGAATTCATGGAACGCAGATTAGAAGCAAATCCGGGAAAAAATGTATTTACAAAACTCCATAAAACAAGGTGAAGAATCGATTTTGGCCCAAAAAACATACTTTTACCTGCTTTTTAGCACATTGTTAGGGCTTAAAAAAATCGGTTAAAGTTGACAGCAATCTCATCTATGATCAACATATTTAAAACTACAAAGAGTGTTTGGTTTTGCAATAGCAGGTCTGTACCAAGGAACCATCAAAGCTGTGATCAGAGTATATGAATCATTGCTAAAATCCGGTCTTTTTAAGGTCGATGTTGTTTTGTGGTTACGTGCTCAGGCCATTTTTGGCACAGTGCACACCTTTTTTAATCATAACTGAGTAAACTCGGTGTCACAATCAGGTGATTTATTAATTGATAAATTTTTGCAAAGCATTTTATGCATGAGCCCGCGTTCCGTCCACCAGTCCTTTAGTGACACTGGGCAACCACGACGAGCAACTGTTGGGCTCTACGACCGGTCTGCCATATAAAAATGGAGATATGCCATTAACTGCCAAGCCGACAATAGAATAAGCGAGCTTGGCAGGTTGTTCTTCACATAATCCCTTTCGTGCTGAGCCCCAAGCAAGGAACATGCGAATAACATTTTTAAAGTCTTTTGGTATCGTTCGACAAGGGAAATAAACCTCAGGATTACCGACTGCAAGGCAGACGCTCTTATCACAATGGCATCGCGCCAGTTAAGGACGTTAAGTCATGACGTTCAAACTCCAATGAAGTCTTAACATCGCGTTCAAAAATCGTTCCTTTTTGCTTTTACTGATTTTTTTGCACGTTTATTAAGTTTGCTTTAGCATTGTCAAGCTGGCCTTTAACCATCCTATTCATTTTTACACAGATCGACCGTCGAACCATTCACTGCACATGACGTGCCAAGTTCGCAATTGATGAAAGTGCCACATATTTTGAGTTTTCATCCAAACGGTCAATGCCAGAGAATATAGTAAAACAAAAGCACGTGTCAACTGCAATTACAATAAATTTCGATTTTGCGTTCGTTCTGACTAAGCCCTTGTATCGTAACGGGCCATTGCGGGAGACCATATTCCCATACGAACCAGAAACAGGCTCAGCCTCGATCACAGGTCCCAGATAGGGTATACTAAGTTTTGAATAAGGGGTTGTATATAGATCCAAAAAACTCGAAGGGTTGTTCGCAACTGTTCAATGAGCTACACAGAGCGACCACAACAAGCATTGAGAATCACTGTTTCAAATGTTACGTCAACAAAATTCATGCACTGGTATATTCCACTTATATAATCAATTCTCACGTGCTTTATGTATGCAAGAAATGGCATAACATTAATCACGCAGGCAAAATAGTAACGCATTATTCACATAATCAAACCTAGTGCCTGTATCACACTTGCATCACAAGAAGTGATACTTTAGCAAAGTTTCATACAAAAAAAAATGCCAACAATGTTGCTATGTTTATACTGTATTGTTATGCTCCAGTGAAAGTCATATTTTGCTCGGTAACTACGCAATCATATTTATACTTAATATTATTACACAAATGATGTGCTTATGCAGTGTCTGAAACTAGATAAAATAGTACTTTAACTGGAAAAAGGTAATGAAGATAAATAAAGTAAGTAATTCAAAGACTGTTAATATTTCAATGTCAAAGCGATTAAGCATGTACAACAGAAATCCTAAATTATAAATTTACATAACAACACACCTATTTTTACTCTCCGATCACGAAAAGGCCGTTTATTGAATATGCTAAAACATTGGTTTTCAACCGGGGTTCCACCAGTACAGTCCAGGGGTTCCGCCAGAAATTACACAAAGTTTCATTTCATCCAATTAAATGAATTAAATGCCGTTTTTTTACATAAAAACAAGGTTTTTTTAAGGAAAAATGTTAGGTGCCCGATATGGACTTGTGGGGGGGCCCAAAAAATATTTGACTAAGTGAAAATGAAGAGATGTGCTTTAAGAACTGTTCTCCAAATATTGTGTAATGTCACGCTAGGAGAAGTTGATCTCCAAAAAAAAAGTCTTTACCTCCCTGCCTTCACCACATTTTTGGGTATCGATCCCCAAAAGTGGTGTAATGTAACCTAAAGTGAAATTAATTTTACCCGAATTGGGTCCCTAAATCGCCGTAAAAAAATCTTGCATGAGATAATTGAATTATTGCACAAGGGTTCCTCGAACCACTGGAATATCTTCTTGGGGTTCTACTCGAGCAAAAAGGTTGGAAACCACTGTGCTAGAATAATGTGTTGTTGTGACAGGACTCCTACCATCGGGGTGGGGACATAGCAAAAGACCATGGAGCACCAGAAGCTCGGCAACTCCCAACGACCTGGACGAAAGATGATACAAAGAGAAAAAATTGCCAAACAACGTGAGACGTAAAGAATCCATAGCAGGACAAAATTAAATGAGATGAGAAGAATCCGAAGTCGGGTGACCAAAGGTATTGCACGAAAGATTACCTATTCTGGAGATAAGTAGCTACGTAGCTCTCTACGTTGCAGTGAAGATGAGAAAACACAGTGAACGTCATGAGGAAGCCCAACCTTTTTAGAGGAGACTGTGTGGTCTTGCTAGAACATCTTTGTGTTCAAATTTGCTCCGGAGTTGTTAAAAAATACAAAGGTATACACTAGGGCAACCGCTATAAATCGGCCACCACCACCATACCGAAACAAGTCGTCACATGTTGATGGGAAAGTTGTGAGTACCAACAAAATGCATTACATTTTGAGAGAAATATTTTCATTGCATTGCGATCACGTGGCAGTATAGAGAGATTTAATTGTGACAACTGTACGATAAGGTACACTAAACTCTAAATAATTAGATTACAATAAGTCGTTGTACGCACCTTAAACAAGTGATAAAATCTTGAGGGCAAACTGCTGATAACGATTTCATTTCATCTTCACTTAATTTGTTTCTTTCTTCAATTAATCGCATTTGATTTCCACTCAAATGAGAAAAAAGATTTATGAGCTCTAAAAAAGCTTGTCAAATAAACAAAATGATAAATGTACAGTTACACAGTAACCCCCAAAACAATAACAATTATGAACACAGTAAACAATTGCAATAACAAAAACAATCGTACAGCAACTTAAAGAGCCAGCCACACTAAAACGCAGTCAGGCAGTTGTGGTACTGAAACAAAATACAGGGTTTGTATTGTGAGGAGAGTGCACACTGTTTCGACCTATCAGATTTTATAAGTGCAATTGATGACTGATAAGAACTGTCAAAAACTTGGAACAAAATGCGTTGTCTGCAGTTATGCTTAAAGTAAATCGCTGGCTTCTTGCAGGAAAATAATTGAGTGTTTTTACAAGTATATAATCTTTTCATAATTCTCGCTTTATCTCAATGACTGTCAAAAACATGAAAACAAAACTTGTAGTAACTAAAAGTTAAGACTCTCAAGTTTTGTGGTAATGATTTTAATGGAAATATCCAAGAAATAAATGTCTTATTTAATTTTGTACGAATGCTCAAGCCTTTGGCTACACGTCTACAAGCCACACATCTAAACGGTATTCCATTCTTTGCCAAATCCGTACAAGCATATCAAACACGATAGTTGGAAGTCTTCAGATGATTCAGAGTTGCTGAATGTGGCAGTAGGTATACGAAGCCTTGATTCATACATACGCTTCTTCGCTAGGGCGCAAAACAGAAAGAGAATCTGGCACATGCTTCAAAGTTTTCAGAAGATTACAATTATATCCGTAAAATGAATGAAGTGCTTGGTGATTTTGCCACCTAAGCGAAGGGTGCCTCACCACTAAAAACAATGGTTCTTTTCTAATAAAAGGCATTGACATAAATACCAATACAATCAGTAAAAACCATGTTTCACACCAAATGTAGACGCATTCAATGTGGTATAACAGCGGTTTGACAAATCTACAGCATCAGAAAAATTTTCCTTTAAACCGCACTGATTTCTTTTTGCTACCCTAATAGCTCCAGAGATACAAACTTTTGAAAACTAACATAAAATTACAAAACACCCATTTACCGCGTACAACTTATTTCAATAAACAAACATTTGGAACCCAGTTAGTGGTCGTGATACCCAAGCCTTGTCAGGTCTCTCATTAGAGCAGTGGTTTCCAACCTTTTTGCTGGAGTGGAACCCCAAGAAAATATTCCAGTGGTTCGAGGAACCCTTGTGCAATAATTCAATTATCTCATGCAAGATTTTTTTACGGCGATTTAGGGACCCAATTTGGGTACCAAATTAATTTCACTTTAGGTTACATTACATCACTTTTGGGGATCGATACCCAAAAATGTGGTGAAGGCAGGGAGGTAAAGACTTTTTTTTTTGGAGATCAACTTCTCCTAGCGCGACATTACACAATATTTGGAGAACAGTTCTTAAAGCACATCTCTATCATTTTCAGTTAGTCGAATATTTTTTGGGCCCCCACAAGTCCATATCGGGCACCTAACATTTTTCCTTAAAAAAACCCTGTTTTTATGCAAAAAACGGCATTTAATTCAATTAATTAAATGAAATGAAACTTTGTGTAATTTCTGGCAGAACCCCTGGACTGTACTGGCGGAACCCCGGTTGAAAACCACTGCATTAGAGTTTCATTGTACATCCAACAAGCTTTAAACATCAATTTTACATACTGTTAATATTAAACCAATTATAACAATATTTGTTTTTACAATAACAAACTGTTAATTTGTGGATTGCTGTAGAAGGGTATCGTGTTAGGCTTTTCAGTGTTTTTATCCCCTGAACGCAGGAATATTTTCTATGATATATTGAATGGCTTGTGATGAGACCTACTCTGGGAGTTCTCAGAGTCGACACAATGTGGAAATCACAAACTCTACCAAAGTCAGTTTTATTGGCGTAAAAAAATATGAATTCAATCAAAAAATGAGAATAGTTTCTGGCAATAGTCATTGCATTGTGCTAAACAAATTTCAAGGAACTTTAGTTTCATTCGTAATGATAGAATAGCTGTGGTAAATATCAAGCTTCCCTTCCACCTTCTGTGATTGTAATAGTTTTCTTGGCACGTCAGTCTCAGGAGCAAAACATGCGATCCAACAACAAATCAAAAAAACTGGTTGCTAAAATGTGTAAGGTCAAAAGTAAGAGGCTTATTGAAATCGCCAGACTCACGTCTCCCTGACATATAACAACAGTGCTCTAGCATGGGTCCTCAACACTTGAAATAAGTAATGAACAAAAAGCTGCAATCGTTTGGTTGTGCAATCACGGGCAAGTATACCAAAAGGTAACATCAGCAGGCTGGCGTGATAATGGCTATACAATCTTCATATTGGTTTTGGTGATTTACCAGTGCTTATGGTACGATACCAAAGTGGTTTCAGTGCTAAAGGAACTCATCAAAGGTCTTGACCGAAACAAACCAAACAATTACAGCTGAAGATCACCAGTGGTCGCACCTGCATTCTTGAAATAATTAGATAATTGTCAGCGTAATTTGTAAAAGTCAAACAACCCCAAAGATGACTATTTATAACTCTCATTTATGACTGGGGAACATCGGCTACCATAATATGCAAAGGCTCTGCAAAGGAAAAAATCGCTGACCATAATTGCCGTCTTTCATGTACCATCTGGGATGACTGGCCTTGCATTTTTATACCAATCAAAACGAGCTGGAGATGTACCAAAGTATTTACCTTTTCAACCAACTTAGTTCTTAAACAAATAGAATGGCGGAGGCTTTTGCTTCTGATTAATGGCAATCAAAACTGACATTTTATTGCTTGTGTAATGTCTACCCACATGTAAAAAAACATCATGCTCAACAGCGAAAGAAGTGGAATAATCATACCATTCATACTAACTTTGAACTAAAGAAAAGCTTTCTTTGCATTTCACAACCTTTTGATCTTCTTCAGACGTCTGGTCAATCGTGGATAACGCCAATGATAACGTTGATAATTTATCGGAAAATAGAGGGCAATAATACAAAACCTAGAAAACACAACAGAAATGTAAAGTTGACTAGGCTTAGAATTATGAAAAAAAACAAGTACACAGTAGCAAACGTGGGCAGAATTAATGATATCATACCAGCAATCAATAGCCTAAATCCAATGATAGAAAAAACCTTTAACACAACTGGAAAATCGATCATAATTTCCTATTTTTATCACAAAAAATTTGGTTTGTTTGTTCTATTGTTTAATTTTAGTGTTCCGCGACTACGCTGGACACCGCATACGATGCGAACCAATGACTAAAATAAGAGTACACTACAAACGTAAAATGCAAACTTTCAAAAAAGTCCATCTTCTTGCAGTAAAATTTTGCTAGTGCATTAACGATGCTCACAGCTTTTTTAGATTGCGCAAAATCACTGATACGTTTTGGGCTGTTAACCTTGTAAGAAGCTAACCATTTTATGATTGGCATTGAATATGCTAACATTTTATCAGAAAAAGTGAAACAAAATAATCAGCACGATAGCTCTAGAAATGTTTATATTTTTGGTAATATGATATTATTGTTTGAGTGGTCCCATACTTGTGCAAATGACTGTAACATCTACTTTCGATTATTTTTAGAATTTAATATTTACTGCAGTAGTTTAATGAGGCATAGCGCTATCGTATAGCATTACTAATCGAGCGTCTTTGGGAGATAAATTTCAAGTTTCCATAACGCTACTTTACTTTTCTCATTGTACAAGATAGTGAAGGTCATGTTGAAGGCACATTATGTATTTGAATGCCTACAGCCTTTGCAAGACATTAACTGTGTGATAACACATTCATAAAAAGTTAACATCCTTCATCATATTACCCTTTGCAAAGAATTTTAAGTATTTAAAATGACTACTATGCATATTTTTGTATCTTCTTTGATACAGTTTTTTTCTTTTTGTGTTTTTCTGTGACATAACTGACGCTTTTGTACTTGAAAAACTGTAAAATCTTCAACACCATTTTTTCACAAAACGATGATTGATTTGGACGATACCAACATTTTATGATAACTGAGACATGTTTTCACTCAAAGCAAATTTTCTATGACTATTCGGATCAAAAACGTTTAAATTTGCATGTTGGCAAAAGATAACCTTAAAATCTACAAGCCACGCATGTCAAATGCTTTTAAAATTTGCAAGCCACAACTGAAAAGCATTTAAAGTGCATAAGCTACACATATTAGAAGTGCTTAAATCCTACTGGTACAAGCCACCCATGATATTTAAAATCTTAAATGACTAATGTGGAACAACATTAACATATGATAATCCTGATTTAAGGAAATTCATATTAAAATGTGTCGTTACTGAATTGTAAATTCATACCAAAACATGAAATTATGAAAATTCAGAAAATTGTTCTAAAAAATAAATGCTGACTGGAGGAAAAAAGGAATAACTATAAACTGATCATATACAAAAGTTACTGAAATAAGGAATTTTAAAGATCTCTATGAAAACTAAAAATTTAGAATACTGAATTAAGTTTAGCTAGGTTTTTCTGGAAATTTCTGCACTTATGTGGGTATTTTTCTCTATTTCCACAAGATTTTTTCCAGTTTGCTAATTCCATATTTTAGTGTTGTCCATAATGCATCGCTTGTAGCTTTTAAATACTTTACACATGTATGACTTATAGGTTATAAACTCTTTTCAATTGGAATGTGTGGTTTATAGATTGTAGATACACCCCTGATTAGATATCATTTTATTCTTGAATCACAAAAGTGGAGGCTTTAACGTATCAAAAGTGATAGGGTAAGATGGGGCGATGCAGAAAAAATTTATGTTTGCATTCAAGAATTTTCATCTGAGTCAAGCTATGGCTTCAAGCGCAACAACAAAATGGATCAAAATCTTCACTATCCAATAGTGAAAAAGATTGGCAACTGGGGATTAAGCTGTCAACAAAAAAGTCATTGCAAAGAATGCCATTTCTGACAGTGGGAAAAGTTGGACGTGCTTATATTCTTTTCTACATGTAGTTTTTTCAACCAATTTTTGTGCTTTGGAAAAAAAGGCATGGGTTGAAATGAAAAAGACAATTTCAATAAAAAATATTATCTATTAGGTGTAGAAGTACTTGGTGCATTACCTTCAATTTATCAAATATAATTTATGGCTATGTCCGATTTTTCCTGAAAATGTCTGTCATTTTCCAATGTCCAAAAATACCTCATCTTACTTTACCATTACACTTGGCATTTGGCTAAAGCTTAGCTTCAGTTTAAAAAAAGACATTATCTGATCACCTACTTGTAAAATACTATTCAAATAGCATGTATTGCCTCTGTTCTTCAATCCAATAAATGGCACGGTGCATAGGTCACTGTCAGATACTTCTTGGCAGGGCATTACAACAAAATGAAATCGAACAAGTTTTTGCAAATAACTAAAAACTAATAAAAATTTTTTTTTTAAATTAAACAATAAAATAGTCTGATATATATTTTTACTGTCCAACCTCTGCGATTTAGTCCTAAACACAAAGTGCACTTCTGGAGGTAGATTCTGACTACCATGAGCGCAAGTGTTTTTACTGTTCACATTTTTCTTTAATCAATTGCATGTTTTTGGGGTTTGGTATACAAACACCATTTGATTAAATTTTGGTAAACAACAAAATGACCAGCACTTTATTTTTAAATTAAAAAAAATAAAAACTGTGTCTGTCTTGATGCTCACTTCACTGTACCATACTTCAAAATGAACTCTTTCACTACCAAGATCATCATATGATGATCTCATGTTTGCTCAAACTTTTTTCCACTGAGTTACAAAATCAGTTCACTAAAAAATGAATTTGTGACTTTATTTCTCATCGGATCTTTATAAAATTTTTAAAAGATCACACTTAATTCCTCACGCATCGGAAGATGTCCCATTTGTGTCCTAATTCTAGGATTTTTTACCCAAAAAAAAGTTAAAAAGACCAAGAACCCAGTTGCAGATGACAAAAATTGCCAAATTTTCAGCAAGAGCCTATCACCTTGAAATCAAATTGAGATTACATGTTCTCCAGGAAACCAAATCCTTTATCATTAACACAGTCTGAAAACTACTATTTTGGGGCATCATTTGACGAAATTTCAAGAAATAATATAAAAATTTTCAAATTTTTTAGGGGTCTCAAACCCCCCAAAAAATTTGTATGGTAAGCAGAAAAAAGTAGATTTGGTGTGTCAAAAATATGATGTGTTGCTAAATACCGATCTCATTTGAAAGCTTAGAAAATTTGCTGTCCAGCCATATATGACTTTAAATAGTCTAGGCTAAGCAGTATATGATAATTACCGATCAAAATGAGTACTATACATTTAATCAGTTCAAAACCCTCCAAAAATTTTTGACTTACCTTCACTAAATTAGAATTTTTAGAAAAACTACCTCCTTTAAAAAGACAAAATAAATTGCAAATATTTCACCACTAAAGTCGTCATTTTGCATCGAGTTTCCAAGGAGATATAAGGTAAAATACAAGTTTAAAAGCTAGCAGAAGTTTGGCTTCTTTAAATAAAATTTGCTGTATTCCCTTTGTTTCTCAACAAATGGGAGGGGTGCAAAAAACTTGTTTCATTGTTAGTGACAACATATTCCATTTAAACTTAATGTTTTCTGAGTCTTGAAGAAATTCTTTTTCAAAAGTACTTAATGTTTCATGTTTTAGGCTAACCTCTAGCAGATAATAACTGATCATATTTTAGGTACTAAATTTAACTACCAAAATTTAGTACCAGTCAAAAAAAGGTCATGGGCCTCAGAAAGTTGTAAATTGTAGAAAACCTAAGCTTTTAGATAAGTTTGGACTGATATACCTTGAAAGCTTATTTCCTTAGCATCATCTAGTGACCATAATTTTTTTTCTTTGTATTTAAAATTTTCAAAAAGTGGAGATTTTAATGATATACATAACTCTTGATGTAAAAGTAAACAGATGAGTAATGATTTACAAACAAACTTGGGGTGTATAATTATGATTAATTATGACCAACTATGACAGTTTTTTGCACTGCCACCTTACACACATTTTTTTCACTTTTCACACAGAGATGAAAGAGTTAAATGGATGCCAACAAAAAACCCTACTGGGAATTTGGTGATATAAATTTGGCAGTGGCTATTTTGCCGTCGACGGCAATTTACCCTCAGAGACTATTTTGCCGTGAGTTGTTTGTGATTGGTCAATCTTAATGACGTACTAAACATGTGACTTTTGGTCGTTTCTGATTGGTCAATTTTAAAAACCAAAAAAAAAAATTTGCACCCCCAAGTCTCTATCCCCCACCCTGCACACTCCATTGCAGTGTACACTGCCCCGTACATTTACATACCGGGCCTGCCCCTTCAGTGTACACTGCCTTTCTTTTACAGCCCTGGCCAGCTGAGATTCGAACCCGATACCTTGGCATCTCAAGACCAGCGCTCTATCCACTACACCACAGAGTCACTGGTGCGTTAATAGCAAATTTGGCTATATAAACACACGTGAATGATCACGGCAAAATAGATTCCAAGGGCAAATTGCCGTCGACGGCGAAATAGCCACTGCCTATAAATTTAGCCAGACCAATTTGACATCTGGTATCACAAGCTAATAAGAAGCATTAGATGAAGCCTAAGACTCAATAATAACTAGGCACTGGTTCTTTTGCCATCAATGGCATTATACCTTTGGAGGCTATTTTGTCATAAGACATTTGTGATTGGTCAGTTTCAATGACCTAATAAACATGTCACTTATGGTTGTTTCTGATTGGTCAGTTTCAATGACAAATTAAAAATAATTACAACCACACATTGTGCACTCCCATCCAGAGTACATTCCTCCATGCATTCACATATCACACCTCCTGCCAGTATATAGTAGTTTTGTTTTAAGTACCCTGCCAGGAAAGATTCAAACCTATAACCAATGGCAATATCCACTACACCACAGCGTCACTGCCAGAATTGCAGCAATTACAGCTATCTAAACACACATGAATGGTGACGGAAAAATAGCCGCCAAAAGTAAAATGCTGTCAACGGCAAAGTAGCCACTTCCTAATAAATAACATTATGGTAGCCTGGGAAATTGTTTCAGGCTACCACTATTGCTTAGTTTGCCGAAGCACCAACTTTACATCAGCACAGTGCCTCCACAAAAAATTTTCGCATTTCTTCCACTGCAGGAAATTATTTCATTTTGAAAGCAAGTTTTTCCCCAATTTCTTCATATACTTTTGGCAAAAACTTCAACAAGTGAGTTGTTTTGCAATTTTTTTTAAAAACTTGCACAGAATCTACACAACTGCACAAGAGGTATCTATAATACCAGAATACAAAGAGGTACCATTCACAACTTAACTCACAAACACTACCATCAGAAAAAACTAAAACAACCTATCACAGTAAAAAAGTTTAAAATGAATTAAGTATTATTAGAAAGGTAAAGTGAAATCTTGCAAGCTGCATGATAGATTATGCATGTTTAAAAAATATAGGTATTTTTTGCCAGAGGTTTCAGCAATTAATACACAGATACCGCTCATTGCTAAGCTGTTAAGATAAGCATAGCATAGCTTCTAATTCAATTAAAAACCCCACAGCACCAATTATCTACACAGGCTGAATCAATTAGTTCAAAGCTACCTGTACACTGTTACGCATAAACACCAGTCTTAAATTTCTGGTAAAGCAGAAAAACTCATTCTTTTCTTAAAAAATTGTGAGAGCCCTAACAAATAGAGCTTTGTTATTTTCCATATTCTCTTCCAAAATTTTGGTGTTTGTATACCACATGCAAAAATTTTTTGAACTATTTAAATTTTGTATTTATATATTCTAGCAAATTTACTTATTTCCCTCTGAGTTCCTAATTTTGATAATTTCCTCCAAACTTTCCTCTTTCCTAAACTTTAGGGTCGTATTTTCTCAAACGGCAAAACTTCCCCCAAAGTAAAATCCCTACTTCTGTTTCGCTCGTGTTTCACTGATCACAACACAACTACGCGCCTTTTTGCGTTGTTGATGGAATCTAGCGGAATGATTTATTTCACCTAAACTCCGATGACTAAACATTTCTTTTTGCATCACTCTAATTAATCATAGATGGCCTTGGTTTCATGACGAACATTCATCAGGGTTTGATGAACTTAACTTTTAAAACTCTGATTGTGAATATTTCAAAACTGATCAAAATTAGGCTTTGGTTTGAAACAACCCTCGAAAACATAGGAAAAAGATTAAGCTATCACCTCAGATACCGCTGTAGGTTACTGTTTGGGCGTATCGTTTCTCTGCCACGTGAAAGCGGCAGAATCCTTTCAAAGTGTTATTTCAAAAAATATACCAAGCGAAATTGTTGGCTTTTTCTGCAGCCTACCCCTTAAGCGCTAAGCTTTAATCGAGGAAGCGGTGAATACCATTGAAAAAATTTTGAAATGATGAGAGTGCAGTTTAAAAATTAGCAACTCACGACATTTAAACTAGACGCTTTTCTCCATTACAATACCAAGGCAGTCAATATAGTTCAAAAAATAATTTAATAGGTGGCCCTAACATATGCCATGGTAAAACTTGCAGCTGTGTAAATAGAAAGGTTACACGCACGTGATCAAACGTCATCAAAACGCGCTTTCGAAAAAAGTGGCTGACCACTTTCAGTGATTTTGCTTTGAATTGGAATGATATCGCTTTTTGCAAATCAAATGGATAAACGTGACAGTTGTTAAATGAACGTTAAATATGTTGTTTAACTGATGTTAAAGAATAAATCTGAAGTCAAAGTAAGGCAAGAGGTGCTAAGGTTTGCTTGTTATTGCTAATAGTTGGGCTAATTTTATGGGCTAAACATGAAGGCTTATTTGTAGCCACCTTCTGTGAGGGTTCTACATTCGATTAATTAGCTTGTTTGGGAATGCTGAGTTTAAGTTAATTGTAATGTGCAACTTATACAGCATATTTAGTTGCATAATCATACAGAAAAGTTGTAATCTTAAATTATACTGTAGCCTAAATTACAGGGCAGACTTCTGTGCCATTTGTTTTACGTTGGATTTGATATTGATGGATAAAAACAGTAATTTTTCGAAATTTTTTGTCAATAGTGCTTGCAGACCAGTCGTATTGATATATCAGATGTAATTTTGTGACCTTAACTACTCCTTAAACAAATTTTTGGGCTATTGCCTAGGCTGCTGAACCAACGGCAATTAAAAAACTAACGGTACCGTACCGATTCAATTATTCATGCAAATGAGCTTATGCTCTGTTTGCATGTCTTTCGTCAGACTAGGCCATCACAACGGATAGACTGCTTGGCCTCACCACCTGTTTGCCAGATAAAGACGTAGACATGCCATTATGTGCTTTGCCCATGGGCACAACAAACAAGCTTGCGATACCAGTAGTAACTAGTAATGATCAGATAATGGTTGTTTTTGCTAATGTAGCGACGAGTATCTAATTGGTATAGAGTTATTTTTAACTGAAGAGCAAATGGTATTTAGACGGCACTTCTCTTGGGGCCAATTTTTTTTAATTGCCACATAGTACCAAGTTTAGACTAGTCAACTGAAAAACCTAATCTCAACCAAATTGCTTTTGATTAAATTTATTTGTTTTCGATGATCCAACTAGCAATAATTCATTCATTTTAATTAATTTCTCATTAGTTTTCAAAATAATCTCAATAGCTGGTGTTCGCTCTATACCTTTCTAGCATAAATTACAGCTTTTGGTCAGCCACTTTTTTGGCGCGAAATGTGTGACGTCATATGCAATCTTCCTATATGATGCAACAAGTTTAGATTGCACACATACAATCTGACCGCATGTGGAAGAAGTAGGTTAGCCTACATATCAATTAATCAATCAATCATTTTATTTTTACCCAAATCAGCGTACATAGAAAATCAATTTGATGGCAGTGGACAAAAAAGGAGACAATGGCAAAACGATATACGTTAATACATGCACATGAAAAAGAATTTAGTGTAAATTTGAAGATAGTTGCATGGCCATCGCACCTGTAAGGTAGCAGATAAATAAAAACACACACAAAGAAAAGCATTTACAGTATGTACAAGGTGCCGCAAAATTTATCAAAAATAAAATTGTCATTTTGTAATCCTAACAGGAGAGGCTATCAATTGCTACACCTTGCCCAAGGGTAACCTAGGAGCAACGACAGCTAAGAGACAGCCCCTTTACGTCTGAAGGCATATAAACCCTGTCGCCGGTTTTGGCTTTAAGTCATAAACCAAGGACTAAAATAAACATTTCCATTTTGGATTTTAACTATTGTAAAAAAGAAGTTGTTGTGGGTTGGTAGTACCAGTATTGTATCGCCAGTTACATTGTTCGCATGAAATTTAATCAACTCAATCAATAATTAATTTGAGGTAGAGTGACGTAAAATGATGAAAATAACTTATTATTCTAAACTGATATGCAGTGATGAAGTTTCAGTAGTTCCACGCTCTTTGTGAATTGATTGTCCATGAATGACTGTTCTCACTTTACTGTCATAACCTTTAATGGTTCCATCTGAAAACAGAAAGAAGAACACAGAAACCATAGCACAGCAAAAACCTATATCATAAGCAGTTACATTTACTAAATGTGAATTTCAAGTAGATTAAATGTTCATGAAGTAATAAAGAACTGCCTTGACTGATTGATAAAAGATTTCAAAGATTTTATTTCTCTTAATGCTGAAGAAAGCTTATTCTATTGCACAGGACCTTTGTATTTGAATAATTGGTGGGTTAGTTTAATTCTGCAAAATTTAGGAAATATCTTAGTTTTCGACTGTGACCTACCAGTATCCAGTTTCGATGATTGTGCTGAAAGAAATTATTAAATGCATCTGGTAGCATGTTATTAAAATACTTGTGCGTAAATCTAACTATAGCTAATTGAGCAGCTTGCTCTATTGTCATAATGTTATGCTTTTTCATAACTGCTTTTATGTCATCTTCTTTTTTGGCACTAAATGCTGATCGAATGTTTTGTTTGTTGTGTTTTGGAGTCTGTGAATCAGTGTTTTGTTGTTGAAACTCCAGGAAGAATTACAGCATTGAAAGTGACTTTGAATCATACCACAATAGAGCAATTGAAGTGATTTTTGGTTAAGATGAGGTTTTACTTTTTGTATGATGCCACGGCCCATTCTAATTTTTTTCAGCAGCAATTCCATGTGAGATTCCCACGTTAGATGCTCGTGAATTGTTACACTTAAATATCTAATAGATGTTTCCTTGTCTAGTGCATTGCCATTTAGCTTGATTTCAAGATTAGGTGGGAATGGAGGACTATTACAAGTTTTAAAAGTTATGACCTAAGTTTTTTGGGTGTTTAAAGTAAGCTTGTTTGCAATAAGCCAGGAATCAACTTTATGCAGTTCCTCATTTGCCTTTTTAAATAGTTCAGTGTATGAAACATTATTAAAGAATAAGTTTCTGTCATCAGCACACATGATAACTTGACCAGAAGTAAGACATTTTGGAAGATCAATAACATATATCAAAAACAATAATGGACCAAGAATTGACCCTTGCAGGACGCTCAAGTTGACCAATGTAGTAGGTGATAGTTTCCCATTAACTTCAGTTTGTAAAGATCGATTACTTAGACCAGTGTTCTCCAAACTGCGGGTCGCGACCCCAAGTGGGGTCACCTTAAACTTTTTTGGGGTCGCCACATGCCCGCAGTTTCTTGTTGCCCTTAATTTTCGTCTACACTACCAATTGGTTTTAAGCAAGCTTGAAGTGATAGGACGCAAGCATCAGCCCAAAGCCACAAAATGTCTACACTGTGCAAAAACAACACGAGCAAAACAGGTCAAGCATGAAAGTACCCAAACAAAATCATGCCAACTGTCAAAACACCAGGCTCACATAGTCGCGAGGGACAACCAAATCGCTGCTTAGCGAAAAAATTTTTGCGTATTGGTGAGCCTGAAACAAAAGTGTAGTAGTGTGCAAAATGGTAAACGGGCCTTTAGTGTTGTCTCAGTTTATGTAGAAAATATTGATAACACTGCCCAACAATATTTTTACTCTTTTTACTAACTGCAAAAACTAATTATTTCAGGTTTACATTAAATTTTTGTTGTTGACGGTGACTAAATTACACAAAAATGACTTCTAAAAACAAAAGGAAAAGATCATCTGATGAATCTTTTTTAAAGCTTGGCTTTGCTGAATTAAATGGCAAGCCGAAATGCGTTATTTGTTTAAAAATTCTTTCAGAAGAGTCAATGAAAAAAAATAAACTACAACGTCATTTAACTACAAATCATCCAGGCTGCGTCGATAAACCAGTCGAGTTTTTTAAACATAAATTGCAATCAATTGCGTCACAGAAAAGTGTTTTGACAGCATTTACAGAAGTAAATAAATCTGCGGTCTATTCTTTAGATGCCGCATTCTATCAAATTGCGAAGCAAAAGAAATCTCATTCCATTGGCGAAAAGTTATTAATGCCAGTAATGAAGAACGTGGTAAAAATAATGATTGGAGAATGGGAAAGTAAAATATTAGATTCAGTCTCACTATCTGCCACTACAGTAAAACGAAGAATTTTAGACATGTCTCATGACGTTCTTGAACAGATTATTGGTCAAGTAAACACTTCTCCATTTTATGCAATTCAACTGGATGAATCCACAGATATTGCAGGCCTACCACAGCTCTCTTTATTTATTCGATATATTAGCAATGGAGAAGTATTAGAAGAGCTTCTGTTTTGCAAAGCTCTGCAGTTGCATACTAGAGGTGAAGACATCTTCAAAATTATTGATGGATTCTTTCACGATAATTCCATATCTTGGGATAAATGTGCCGGAATTTGTACCGATGGAGCAGCAGCCTGTACAGGCATAAATTCGGGAGTAGTAAAACGAGTCAAAGATAAAGCACCAAACGCACAATGGACGCATTGTTTTCTCCATAGACAAGCACTTGTAGCAAAAAGTTTATCTGAGGAACTGCATGATACACTGAATTGTGTTATAAAATGTGTAAACTATATAAAAGCAAGGCCACTTAACCAGCGTTTATTTTCATGTTTGTGCGATGAGATGGGTGCTGATCACATCGGACTGTTGTTGCACACAGAAGTGCGTTGGTTGTCACGTGGCCAGGTTCTCAAGCGAGTTTATGAACTGCGTGAAGAAATAGTTATTTTCTTGAACAAACAGAATCATGTGTCCATGGCTGAAAAATTTACCCAGGAAAAGTTTATCGCAAACATTGCATACCTGACTGACATATTTAACTCACTGAATTCTCTGAATCAATCTATGCAGGGCACTGGGTTTACTGTTATTGATCACGCTGCCAAAATTACTGCTTGCTATAAAAAACTTATCCTGTGGCAAACTTATGTAAATCGAGATGAATTTAGCATGTTTCCTGAATTAGAAAAATATATTGCCGGAAAAAGATTGAATGTAAAAGACACTATAATCGGACACCTAGATAAGCTGAGCAAAAAAATAGAGTATTATTATGGCGATGTTCTAGCACCAACCAATAAACATCACTGGATAATCGATCCTTTTGCCGTTATTAATTTGTCAGAACTACCTCTCCGTGTGGCGGAAGAATTTACGGAAATGACGGCTGAACCTGCAAATCAAATTTCTTTTAATTCGTTTAAAGAAAAACACCCAAAAATATCAGCAAATATTTTCTTTTGGGTTTCAATACATTTAATTTATCCGACTGTGTCAGAATATGTGATTTAACAACTGATTCCATTTGCCACTACCTGGCTCTGCGAAGCAGCATTTAGTGCAATGAGTGTGTTAAAAACTAAGCACCGAAATCGATTAGATGTGGAACATGACTTGCGCCTGAGTTTAAGCAAAATCACGCCACAATTTCAAAAACTTGTGGAAACTAAGCAGGCGCATTCTTCATACTAGTGTTAATATTAAGTTGCTGGAACATGTTTTTATTGTTATTTAAAACATTTTCATGCAAACTATTTGTACATACTTTGGGGTCGCGAGTACTTGCATACTTAATTTTTTTTTTAAATTGGGGTCGCTTCTTGAAAAGTTTGGGGACCACTGACTTAGACAATTTTTAAATCATTTGTAAGGTATTCTCCTAATTTCATAGTGATGTAATTAGTATAGTAAGATGTTATGATCAATCGTGTCAAAAGCCTTTAACAGATCCAAGAAAACACTCAGTGTATAATTTTTTTCTTCAAATGCTTTTGAAACATTTTCTATCATAACTGTGAGAGCATTGTTTGTGGAGTGTTTTTTTCTAAAGCCAAATTGGTGTTGATAGAAAAAACCTGCTTGGCTGAAAAATGAATACGGCCTTTTGCAGAAAATTTTTTCCTACATTTTGGGCATTACAGGTAGTAAACTGATTGGTCGATAGTTGTTTACATCAGTTTTGGATCCTTTTTTGTGCACTAGAATTACTTTGGCCTTTTTGAACTCATTAATAAATTTACCTTGTCCCAATGAAAGATTAAAAATATAACATAGTATTAACAATATATTATCTGATGACAATTTAAGAATTGACGTTGGGATTTCATCTAAACCACAACTGTTTTTTGATTGCATGCCAGATAAGATGTCTTTAATTTCTGAGACGCAAGTAGGGTTTACATACATACAGTGTGGGTTTGACGAACCAAGATAATCATCAAATTTAGCACCAGTGTGGTTTAGCCCCAGTTTTTTTTGGTCACTACTAGTTGTTGTAAAGTGTTCATTGAAGTGGTCAGCTATTTTTGCATCATCGAAAGATAATCCTCCATGAAAACCTAATGAAGTGCAGCCTTGGTTTTTAGTTTTTCCAAAAAAAATGCTAATAGTATGCCGTGTTTTTTAATGTAGTGTTTTTGTCTATCAAAAATTGATGCATAGAAAGCTTCCTTTTTTTCTTGATATTTATTTCTAGCTTCTTTGTATTTTGCTTTGGCTACGGTAGTCTTTTTGGCAATATAGTTTTTAAATAACTTATCTTTTTCTTTCATTAGTTTTAGCAAATCTTCATCAAACCAGTTCCTGCTTTTTTAAAAGATCTTTTTATTACCAGAGGAAAGTGTTGATTGAAAATATAAGTGTATTCATGAATAAACAAACAAAAGGCAAGGCTGTATAGGGATCAGTTTCTTGCGAATTTAAATTTGTATCTTTTTTTCTAATTTTTGTTAAAATTTTTTAATGTTTACGAGGTCAAAAAGTCTGATTTTGTTGTCTAGCTTATGCTATATCTGATGGGTATAATAACAAGTAAGTGCAGGTAAGTGGTCAGAAATAGGATAGAGAAGCACTCCTGTTTTGATGCTTTTAGAATATAAATTTGTCCACACATGATCTAAAATAGTTGCACTGGTGTCTGTAATGCGAGTTGGTTTGTTTATCAATGAATAAAACGAGTTATCTGACATAACGTCCATTAAATCATTAACCGTGTTATCATCATATTGAAGGAGGTTATGATTAAGATTACCAAATATAAAGCATTTGTGGTTGGTCTTTATAGATTCAAGAGTTTTTTCAAGCTGTCAGAAAAAATCTGATTTGATCCAGTGTCATGTGAAGGAGATCTATAGATTGTTCCACAGATAATACTTGCATCATTCAATTCTAATTTAATAAAGATAGATTCAAATAGCTTTTCATGCATAGTGGTGAGTTCAGTCAAAACATAGAACCTAATTGTGTCTTTGACATAAAGTGCTACTCCTCCCCCTTTGGAATAAAGCCTAGAATTGTAAACAAACTTGTAACCTGGTAAATTTAGGAAAGGACCTGAGCTTAGAAGAGTTATCCAAGTTTCTGAAACAGATATAATGTCTGGTTTGTATGTCATAAATGATATAAGTAACCCTAACTTGCTAAAATTAGCATTATTTACTAACGATCTTATGTTTAATTCCAAGGCCAATAATTTACCTTCAGGTATCTCATCAGTTCCAAAGTCAACCAATTTAGATAGGTGGATGTATTAGCTGATACTAATGAAAGCCTCAAAGTCTAAGACTGGATTGCTGTTTCTACAGCTCTGGTCACCGTCTCTAAATATCAAATTAAGGTTATCTGCAGAATGGGTTAAAGTTTCCCTATTAAGGTTTGCAAGTACCGGTAAATCAATATAGTGCTTCTTCCAGCACCGCATTAACCATGTAGCATTTGCTATGGGACCCGCACTTTTTAAAATCATAATTTAGAACAAAGAAAAACTGGTTGTATTTATAGCACATACCCTTCACAAGCTAATCTAAGCCACCTACTCGTCTTCAGTATGTTTATGACATCATACTGACGCTGTCTGTCTTAAATATTGAAAGATTTTTTTAGCTCTATTCAACGTTTATTTGTACTTAAGACCATTGCTTAGTTTTCTGCTAAAAAATGAGTGGTAGCACCAGTAGAGTTAGAGACGTAGGTCGCCATTATCCCTCTGGATGGAGCAAACGTAAAGCAAAGGAAGACTGACTGAAAAAGACTCAACTAGCGATTTTGAAAACTCAAAAAATGACGGAATACTTTACTGAGCAAAAAGATATTGGAGATACCGGTGGGTCAGAAAGCGAAAAATACACAGCAACTGCTGAAGCTGATGCAGAAACTGTGCAGTAAGAGAAGGGAACTGCTGAGGAAGAAGATGCCAGTACCACTATTTTTATTTTTTCCAATAACCTTGATATGTGGTCGAAAAGATTGAGCGAGACTGACCGTGAGTTCTGGATTCAAACGAGAAGTAAGGATTGCCAACATTCTAACAGCAATTTTTCTAAATCAACATGATTTTACGAAGGCGAAACGACTCCAAGAACCTGGCGTGATTCTTATTTCCAAACTATTCATTGAGTCACAAAAAAGCAATGTGAAAGAAATTGGCTATGCTATTCCGAAAGCAAAGGTAGGCTTTTCTGTTTTCCCTCCAAAGTAATGGCTTGCTTGGGTTCGGAATCACAAAATAAGCTTGTCGAAGAAGATTTTAATAAATGGAAAAACGCTATCAACTTGCTGCAAATGAAGAAAGTAACTTTCATCAGCAATATTTGATAGAGCTTCTGATGCGCAAAAAAGCGGTGGTTGCATGGATTTCCAGCTAGTGAGCCAAATGCAAGAAGAACAAAAGTACTGGAGTGCTCTTTTAGAACAATAATAGAGATTGTCGTGTTTGTCAAGAACGAGGTCTTGTATTTCGTGGTAGCGATGAAAAAATTGGGTCTCATAACAACGGTGATTATCTAGGCTTGTTGGAACTTTTCGCAAAGTTTGACCCATTTATGGCGGAACATATATATCAAGGCTCATGCTAACAAGGAAAAGGAGGTTACGCATCATATCTTTCCAAAACCATTTGTGAAGAGTACATTAGCTTGATCGGATCTAGCGTGCACGACAGCATTGTCTGCGAATTGAAGAATAGCAAGTATTATATCATTTCTGTAGATTCTACACCTGACATATCAAACGTTGATCAGCTGACTTTTATCGTACATATGTTTTACCAACTAGACCAGTAGAAAAATTTATTAAATTTTTGGATATGGATAGTTATAATGCTGAATATCTACAGGACAAATTGTTAACGTTTTTAAATGAAAACGGCATAAACATTGGAAACTGCCGAGGTCAAAGCTATGACAATGCCAGCAATATGAGCGGCAGATACAATGGCTAGCAAGCATGAATTAAGCAATTGAACGAGTTTGCTGAATACGTTCCCTGTTTTGCTCATTCATTGAATTTGGTTGGAAGATGTGCTGCTGAATGTTGTGAAGAAGCAAACATTTTCTTTGCTTTTGTCGAATATATCTACTCTTTTTTCTGCATCCACCAATCGCTGGAATCTGCTTACGGCTGATCTATCTGATGGCGACCAAACCCTCACAGTAAAACTATGTCGGATACCAGGTGGTCTGATTCCGCTAAAGCATTTTTTTGGGTTATTCTTCTATAATGCAAGTACTAGATAACATTGTCCAAGGCGACCAACCACAGGAACAGTGTCGTCAACCGGCTCGTAGATAACTTTCAACAATGGCGAAGTAAGAGACTGGAATTATGATTATTTTCTGGAATCAAATATTGCAGCGTTTTCAACTGACCAGTGCATTCTTGCAATCTTCTGGGTAAGACCTGAACTTAGCTTGTGCTCTTTACGAATCAACCTATGGCTATATTCAGTTTCTTCGTTCCATTTGCTCAGTTATTGAAAAAAAGGCTATTGACTTGACTCAAACTGAAGAGTATGAACAACAACGGCGAAGGAAGCGCAAGAAAAATCGCATATATAATGATGGAAGCGGCGCTTCTTCTGGTGCTGGTCCTTCGGCTCCAATTTAAACACCTTCTCAAAGGTTCGAAAGAACATTATTTTTTGCCATAATTGATAACTTGCTAGTCGCTTTATTAAAACGCCAAGCTGCTCATAAAAAGTTGAACAGTGTTTTTGGGTTTATACGTCGGTTGCAACTATCCACCTGTGATGAAATTGTAAAAAACTCCTTAAACCTTTTCAAAGTGTATTTTGAAAGACTTAGAGATGAGTTTTTCTGAAGAATTATTGCAGTTTGCGGAGCTTATAAAATCCCACCTTTCTTCAAATATTAGTAAGGCTAATGTTCCAGTTGAATTGCGGTATTATCCATTGCTTTCAGAAAATTCTGTGGATGTTTGCTTTCCTAACTTGGGCCTAGCATTGCGGATATATTCGTGATGGTTACGAACTGCAGTGCCGAGCGCTCTTTTTCAAAACTTAAAAGAGAATCAAAAATACACTGCGGACCTCCATGGGCAAACAACGGTTAAACTATCTTTCTCTAATCAGCATTGAAAACCAGCTAATGCATGAAATAGATATTAAACAAATAATTTGCAAATTTGCTCATCAGAAACCCAGAAGAAGTATTGTGTAAAATGAATCTGAAGTCAGGTAATGTCCTTGGGACAAAACAATGAGAGCAAAAACAGTATTTTTGATTTTATTGTAAAATGGTGACAATTTTGATTGTGGAAAGTTTCTGCTTAGTGTTTAGGCCAATAAATGGCATAGTCCTCCGGACAATTTTATACTTGGACGGATATTAAATTTTACTACATGATGTATTTTCTCCGGACAAATAGTAATGCAGTTTTCATTGTCATTTAATAGAAATTATGTTTAATTGTCCTCCAGACCCGCAAAAATTAGGGCCCCGAAGAAATTTTGCCACGAGCCCGCACCAGCCTAATCCGGCCCTAGCCTCTTTCCTTCAAAGTAACAATAAATATTCCCTTTAGTGTCCAGACGTTGTGGAATCCAAATGCTTCTTGTGCTTTAGCAAGCAATTGAAATCGCCGTTTTGTGAGTGATTCCGTTAATGAAAGTTTTAGTTCCGAATTTCTTAGAGCTTTAAGCTGGGATTTGTTGGCAAACACCAAGTTCCTAACTGTACGGCGCACAAATTATAATTATAATTGGATTTAATCTTGGTAAATCAAAAAAGAAACAGTGCACTGTAATTGCTATAAAAAGAACATTTAGGGTGGAATTGGAAACACATTTAGGTAGTTTAGCAGCTAGATTGTCCAGATAGCTACGGGATCATGCAGAAAGTTAGGCCTGTAGCCATAGATGGGCAATATATCGGCAATAGTATCTCTCGATACTTTTGTGTGGGTATCGAATTATCATTACTACAGAGTATCGAGAATTGTAGTTAATTCATTCTGTTTTCTGTGTCACCGATACTACTTTTGAAGTTGCCTCCTAAGTAGGCGAATGCAATAGAAACAGTAATACTCATCACTCTTACGCATTCACACCGTTTTAATTGTTGTTACTTCATGGTGACTTTGTTTTTGATAAAACGCTCTGAATCCATTTATTCTTCGTTGCATGTTACAATTTGCATCGCTTTCATCAAAACTTAACAGCAGTTAAGGAATTGTAATATTTTTTACAACATGCATTTAGTGGGTTGAAGAGATTTGAACAGGAACCTAAAAACAACTTTGGTGGAGAGCAGATTCGGTAGCATTATTTATTAAAAAGCGTGTGAGCTTGTGGCCTTCGTGATTTTAATAAGTTAGCTGAGCTGATTGATTGATTACAGTACCGGTACACAGCCTTCAGATTTAGCTACCGGTATGCTAAGCTCTTATCTTCTTTCTTCCGTATTTTCTTCTTAACCAAAAATTCCACATAAATATCGTCCTACCTAATCCTTTGGAATCTTTGTCTACGAAATGTTATGTTAGATTTAAGATGGTTAAAGGGGATAATTACGTATAAAAGTGGATTTATTGGAACATGAATAAGAAAATATTTTAAGTGTATCCACTAACCCTCTGTATCAACTTCCTAATTTCCCCTACTAAGTTATTGCTGGCTTACAATAAAATAACGCTTCACATCTGGGTTCATTAACTGGGTTTGCCGGTGCGCATATCAGAAATTACTCTTTACGTTGGCATTGGTTTAGCTGGCTGAAGCGCATCATTTATCGTATTTCATAAAGCTTGATGCTCCACAATCAGAATGAAGTTAATTTTGACCCTTTGTTCGTTAAAATTAACTTCATTTTGATTGTGGAGCATCAAGCTTCATGAAATACGATAAACTATTTTAAGCTTATGCGATCTTTTACACCGGGGCGTTTAGTATCAGTGTTTATGTTCAAAGTTGATCCTTGGTTGTTGCTCCTTGTGTACGACTTAAAACTGCCACCGGCGACATAGCTCTTTGTCTTGAGACATAAAGGAGCTATCTCCTAATTGTCGTTGCTTCCAGGTTACTCTTGGGCAAGGTATAGAACCTGAAAGCTTTCCCCATTTGGGTTTCAAACCAGTTACAGAAGGCAGCATACTATTTTTGATGTTTATGTGACACTTTTTTACATATATCTATTCTACAGGGTGGGCCGTAAATAACGCACCAAAGATTTAAAATAAATTGTGATGTGAAATAATGTAAATATCTTTTCTTTGGGTATCTGTTAAATTTAATTTCAATATCAGTTACTATAACTGTTAAATTTAATTTCAATCAAAGTTTTTTAGTTATGATTTGCCTTTTAAAAAAAATTTATATCATTTTTAGGGTATGCACTTAACAATTAAAGAACGAGTTGAATTAGTGTTAATGTCTGGTGCCGATGGCGCCACTAATCGATCTGTTGCTAAGAAGTTTAATCGGATTTATTTTGCTAAGAAGTTTTGTCTTAATAAAAACGTTTGTTATTATTATCTGAATTGTTTTATATGCTTTGGTGCGTTATTTATGGCCCAAAACGTTTGTTATTATTATCTGAATTGTTTTATATGCTTTGGTGCGTTATTTATGGCCCACCCTGTGTTACTACATAAGTGTTGTTTTGTCTCCATCTGTTAAGTGCACGTTTTTTTGTTTTGTGGGTGTTTTGTTTCTAATTTCCGTTAGCAGTAATACAGGTGCGATGCCCATGCATCAAATTCGAATTGGTTTGGTCGCAATAAATTTAATTAACGTATATTGCTGTTGCCATCAGCTCCTCTTTTTGGATCTTTTGTAGAAAGCCCCCGCCACTAATGCAAAAATGTGAGATTTGAGAAAAATACTCCCGCCACGTTTTTAGTACTGCAGATTGCACATTGCGGTGAGGGCTGGGGTTAGGGTTACGGTTTTTTGGCGGGGGCTTTCTACAAAAGATCCCCCTTTTTTGTCTGCTGCTGCTTATTTTTGGTTTTCTGTTGTGCTGTTTTGGAGGAAAATAAAATTTCTCTTATTTATGATTATAAAGTTGTTGTCGACAACAAACGTGTCCTTGACCTCAATCAAGTCCCTATAAAGATGTCTTCAGCAACTTTATTATTGTACGGTAATTTCTCGCACTTAGCATCAACAATGCTGGTCAAATTGTTCACCAGCTGAACTGATGTCTGTGACACGAATGGCGGGCAGTAGGCCTGCACTTTGCCAAAGCGTTTTTTCATCATCTATTAATAACATTAAGCGCTTTCATTAATTACAATTGCGAAATAGGCGAAAAGGAATTGTTTATGACTACGCAACCAGGTGTAATCAGCCTTCAGTTTTAGTCAAAGCTGACATGAAAAAGTAAAATTTTCCATTTGCCCGACGGGAACTAGATACGCGGCGGTTTTGAGGAGCTAACCTGAACCAAAGGTTTTAGATTCAAACATCAGTTCGTCTGATGATGCTTAATGAAAGCCGAAACCGGTCATGGAATTGGTTTTTCCGTAGTAATGGCAAGAGGCTAGCGATGCACTTAGCTCCATCTTTATCAAATTGTCAACTTGATAAGCTATCTTTTTAAAAAAAGTTCTTAAATCTAACAAAAATTGCTGCGAAGTTCAATAATAGACTTGATATTGATTACTACTATCCGAGCAGTAGCGGATTACGGTGCAGCAAGCAAGGCTGCTGCCTCGCGACCCCCTTTTTAGTAGCTCTACCATTGTGGAGAATAAGAGGACTCCCTTTCCAGACATGTCCGAAATTTCGATGTTAAAGTCTTTGATCTCCGAAACATTGATCTGTTCCCTAGTTTGGAATGAGGATAAGCTATTTCAGTCCTTCGAAATAGTGGTAATCTCAAAAAAAAAGGTTTTCATTGAGAACTTGAGCAGTTAGAGGCCCCTCATGAATTCTTGTCCCATACCCTTAAAATCCTTAATCCACTTCTGCATCCAAGAAGCTTAAAGCAATTTAGGCCATTTTTGCCTCATTTGTAAGAACGTGAAAAGTATTTAGATACTTGTATCGGCGATAATGTATCGATAGTGGTAAGGAAGGTGCATCTAATCTTTCTAAACTGTCATTGTTCATAATTATGCGGCAGAAAACGAAACCAGTAAATTGATTTTAGAAATTCTATGTTTTTCACCGTACTCTATAATGCTCAATACTCCATAATATTTTCCTTACTCGATTTCTTTTTGAAAAACGGTACTTTTATTTTCGAACGAGAATTGGCTATGTCAACAATATTTTCTTTTTATTGCCGATATCACAATTTCGCATTGGGTGAATCCGGCTATTCAATATTCTTGATCTCAAGACACTGATAGGCGACCTCGGCAGAACCGACTAGTCCAGGGATGGCTACACTTGCTGTAGGCTACTAAAGAGCCAAAAACGATAGAAGCCATTATTCAAAAAGCCGCTACGCAATTCTAAGTTTAAATTGACGCATTTTTTCCAAATAAAGGGTGATGGCCTTTTTTTTAGAGACTATCATTTTTAAAGCCCGAAATTAGGCACTTGCGCTCATCCACCGGCTACAAAACTTAACGTAGCCCACAGCAGCTTACACATCCCTATACTAAGTCACTTTACACGAAAACAACACGAGTCAACTGAGCCATATTGAAAGAGCCGCAGTTTGGCCAGCGTTGGGCTAGTCTAATAGGGCCTACATAAAGCAGAGTTGTAGCTGTACGTATGTACGCTTCGACTCTTCCGAAACTACGGAGCGCACAAACATGAAACTTGGCACGATTGCTCATCATAACTAAACGAGTATCATCAGGGGTTTGGAGACGTCTTAATAAAATACAATTTTTTAAAACTTTCTTTTGCTGACAGAGGAAAACTGTTTTTTGATTGAACAAATTTCAGCTGTCAACTAACTAAGTTGCAAAAATTTTACCTCTTAGGAGTTTGGGATGGTGTCAGAAATAACTCTAAATTGGAAAATTTGTATTTTTAATTCTTTAAAAGATAATGTTTGTAGAAATGCTGTTGATAAAGTTTTTTCTAAAGATATGGACAAGCTGCTTCCATTAAAAAATGTTATAAGATTAAAAGATTTTTTGACAACGCAAGAAGCAATTTTTTTGTAAGGTTTTTTTATTGTAAGCAACCTTTTTTCTACTGTTTTTTGAGCGCTTCAAAAAACTTGTATGATGTCATATTTTTGTCTGGTAAAATTTCAGGAAAACAGCAGCAGGCAATATCTGTACTTTTACCAGAGGTGAGCACTTCCGCAAATCGGTCCGGAAATCCGCAAATTGCGGACTCCCGTTCCTATTTGCGAACCTAATTTCCTACCGCAAAGCAATAGGCAGTGTTGCCTGTTCCGCCATTTCCAAACTGGTGCCCACACCCGGGATCTCCTGTTTGCCAACTGAAAACGGACAGGTCAGATATGCCATTATTTAAAAATGAAAAATCTACCGACGCCAAAAAGGCAAAACGTGCTGCTTTAATTACAAAAATTTTAGATGATAGCCAAGAACTTACGGCTCAACTTAAGGAACATACTGATTTAAAAATACATTAAAAAATTAGATAGAACAGATGCGACACGACGAGGAGATGATTAACAAACTACGACCAAAATTACAGAATAACCTGCGGTCACTAGACATGTGGTCTAAACAATTAGAAAAGGACCAACTATCTCTTGAAAAAACTTTCAGTAAATTAACCACAAAAATTGACCCCCCCCAGAGTTACACGAAATACACCATGCCTATAATAAGATCGAACCGTCTGCTCCCCTTCAGGATGAAACCTCGTCCCTCCCTTCATATGATAAAGTTCAAAAACTTTACCCTTCTCTGGAAACAACATCCTTTGTCATCACCGATGGCATAGGGCAGGAAGAGGTAACTCCTACACACACCTTCGTCCTCGAAACGGACGAAGAGGGAGAGGAGGTGGAGGAAAAGTCCACCAGATATAGGCGCCTTCACACTGGCCCATCACAGCATACGCGTTCTAAAACGAATGAGGCAGCCGAAAGGTTTAAGCAAGCAATACATACCGCTCAGAAACAGGCAAAAAATTTGAGTAATTTTCTTAATGTCCTCCGTGTTTTGGGATCAATGTTGACCGTTCCCTCCTCTTCCTCTTACCAACCAACCCCTCCCCCAGATAGACCGCGACCATTTCTTTTTATGATGATTCCTTTGATTACCCTGACGCACCCTCACCAGCACCGCACCAATCCGCAGTAATCTCCAAAATTCCCATTTGTGAATATTCTGAATATCTGTTGGCATTACCACCCTTTTCACGAGGAACTACAGTTGTTAAATGGATAAATCGGCTCCTAAACCTCGTTCCCCATGGCAATGGAGATACCCTCATGATCGGTTACTCTTTAATAAGATGATTGCCCTATTGAAAAAGTCTGGTTTAGCCAAGGGGAAGGAGGTGGCCGACGCTCTTGGGATATTATTGCAGGCTAATCAACCAACGTGGCACCGAGTATTGGAAATGATTTCACAATCATTCCCAAGCGGGATTGTTGAACTCTCTGATCAAATCATTTCACGAATACAACATTTCGATTGGTTATGGGATAATGCCACTTTACATTTTACAGCCGTCTTTATGGAGGCCGGCATTCCTATGAAAGAAAAGAATATCTCACAAACTGATCATGGGTTAGACTATCTTTCACGAATACGTCAAAGGTTACCTGAATCGGTACAGCTGAACCTCCTAGGAGCTGAACAACATACCTGGGACGACTTCTTCGCTAAGTTACAACGGTACCAAAATATGATTCGGGGAGACAAACAGCGATTCAATCCTGTGCCCCTTCCAGAGGAGACACCAGTTTTACCGATACATCAACAAACACGCAGGAGCAATCGTAATGCTTCTCCTACAATTCGATATGGACAAAATGTTGGATATGGCCGCAATACGCGTGCCGGTCCCAAACCTACTGGTCACACAACCACTTCCCCACGTTTTCCCCCTTTATCCTCCCTGCATCTAGGTCCTAATGAGACAGCTATGGAAAAAGCCTTTCACTTACCAACTGGCCAAGGATATGAATGTTTTGCATGCGGACGACCAGGACATAAATACATCGAATGTCTTGTCAAAGCCGTTCTTTATCAATGCAGAAAGAAAGTGTCTGTTGACCCCGACACTGGTACTGTTCAAATATTGGATAGACTCCCATTAACTGGACAATTTAAGACACGACATGATAATGAATGGCTACCCTTTTTACAGGGACAAAATGCCCTTCGTTACAATATCCGCAATCAACGTGATCTAGATACAGTACTCAACTATTACAATGAGAAACATTACATGCAGAGGCGCAATCCCTATAAACGTCCTGCTAACAATGCATGGCAGCGAACAAAACAGAAGATCCGCATCTACAAATGGACTGTTCCTGGCACCTCGCCGACACAACCCGATGCTCCAATAACACCGTCTCTCACCCCTCAAACCTCCAACACTTCATCAACCACTGAATCTTCCAACTCCTACGCCTCTCTTTTTACAGCCATACCTGCCTGCCCCTGGCAACCTTCGACATGCTGTCCCAATCCCCCGACTCTCCCTCCGTCGGAAAACTGAAACAGGAATTGGATGGTCCAGTGTCCCAATTCCTCACCGCCACCCATACCCTTGCAACCAATTTTGTAAAAAAACAAACGCGCTTACTTTTTAATGAGGCATTCTCCAGACAACTATGTTATCTCACTTATATTCCCACGGGAGTTACTTTCCTAGCTGACACTGGCAGCGTACCGAACCTTATTAATATTCGCACATCACAAACATTTTGGCCTCGTTCCTATAAGGACAAACAAAATATACACCCCCCATCCATGGAGTGAGGGGAAATCGTATTGTGACTTATTTTACGTACATTAACATCATTGAGGTTTTGATACCCTTTTGTACTGGAGACAATCTCCCCTTTAATATCATCGGCATTGACTGGATACCAGTGGTATCTAGCCTGCATGAATTTGTCATTTCATACCATCGGCCGGCATCCGTATCTACTAGCTTACCCGTCCTACAGGGGCAGGACTTGATCAATCCTCCCCCTCAAATGCTCATGATAGGGCCGTGTGTGAGCCCTGGGGTTGATATGGAAACTGCTGAACCATGCACCCCACAATGTATATGTGTGTGTGATATTCCGGAGGAGCAGAAGCATAAATCCCTGTGTCCTACAGGCGAGTTACAGGTAGAGGGGCCCCTACCTCTAAGTACTGACGGAAATTCCAGTACCTCTCATCCTCCCCTGGTAAATGGGATGAAGAAGGATGAGAATCTAATGAGATACCGCTATCGAATTAGCGATGAACTTTCAAAGGAGAAAGCAAAAGCACTGACTATGGAATTAGTTCAGCGCAAACAATTCATTGAACAACGATCGGCTGAGCTCTTGCCTAAAGTAGATTTGCATGCCCTTGATAATACTATAATTCCCAAGGAAGAATGGTATCCTATCTACGAACCATATAGTGCTCGACTGACCGATTTGAGGGCACATCTGCGCGGGCCGCAGTTATTGCCTTACGAGTGTACGGTTGAACTAATCGATCAGAATGCCGCCCCTTTTATTTCGCCTGCATATACCATCCGGCACCCCGATCAAAGAAAGGCCCTTGAGGACAACACAAATAAATACCTCGATATGGGTATCATCGAACATGGTCCTTCCACATGGAAGATTGCATTATTTGTCGTACCTCAAAAAGTCAACCAAGAACAAAAACTTCTCGATACGTATCATCCTTCCCAACAATGGAGAGTTGTCCAAAATTTTATTCCTTTAACTATTAAAGTACAAAGGGCCGCCAACACTCTTCTATTAGTTGCCGACATTTTCCAAGTGGCTGCTGATAAGTCCATTTTCTCCTTCCTTGACCTTAGTAAAGCATTTTTTCATTGTAAGGTCCGGGAGGTTGACCGGATTTATTTCGGTGTCTCACATCCCACCAAAGACATTCGCATGAGATGCATGCCCATGGGATTTATTAATTCTCCAGTCATTTGGCAGAAGAACATGAATGTTGCCATCTGGCACCCGTTCAAAAAGCTTTTCACGACCAATACCCTAGTGAAAAGGATTATTCACACTTCGCTATATACATGGACGACATCTTTTTGGCCACCAAAACCCCAAAACAACATCTCTTCTTATTAAAAACACTCTTCGAATACCTTGTGCATTACGGTCTTACTCTGTCAGTGGGAAAGAGCTTTATCGGAAAACGATCAGTTTACCTCCTTGGAGAAATTATCTCCCTTTGTAAACGTTATATCCAACCTGAACGCCTACATGCTCTATTCTTATTAGCACCACCACAGACGGTTTTCCAGGTCCGCTCCTTTCTTGGGGTCCTTCGCTACATTGCCGAGCATGTTCCTCGCCTGAATGAACTCTTACACCCTTTCGACGCCTATACAGGCGGTGTTCCGGCATCTCGAGCCCCACGAGCATATATTCCTTTGACTAACCACCTTCTCTCCTTTTTTTTGACATCATCAAAACTCTCCTCGAAAAACCTTCTTCTTTGTCTCACTTCATACCTTCCCGTCCTTTATATCTTGAAACGGATGCATCTAATACCGGTTACGGTGCATTCCTCTTTCAAACTAATCATGCACCTCTTGAATCCGCGCAAATTTTTCCTCTTGTCTATTCCTCCCAAGCGTGGAAGACCAATTTTGAACATGCGGTACATCCCTGTCGCAAAGAATTGGACGCTCTCAAACGAACAATTCTCAAGTTTCACTACCTATTGCGCATATATTCATTTGTCATCATTACAGGCAATATGGGGAGTTTTCCACCTGGTGAAAAACTTTGCACACGGCAACTCCCCTCGGATTTAATCCTCGTCAGATATCTACAAACTAACTGCCTACATCCTATTTCGGGTATTGTGCATAAGCCCTCAAAACAAGTTTTTACATCCGATGCTTTATCGCGCATGGCTTGGCAACAGCTTGCTATTGAACACAGCGATCCCATTGCATGGCCCTCTTTATTCGTTTCACCCTCATTGGTTGAAGCCATTTCGCAACAATTAACCCGCCATCTTCGTCACCACAAATGTCGGTACGCCAAACAAGGACGACATCCTATCCCCCAATGCCTACGCCCTTTATGTGCTGGTTTTCCGGAGACCCAATTTAAGCTAATCCTCAAGGAATTACAGGATGAGCCTCGTCTCTATTTTGACGGCACATGGATCATGGCCAAATACGGACATGGAAAAAATGGTGAACCTCTTCCCCCTGATTTATACGATGGTCCCATGATAACTCTTTACCACGTCACAACCACAGATGCCTTGCTTTCTATCAATTTGCGTGGTCTTTCTCCCATGCACCGTTGGTATATACACTTCACATCTGTCGCCCCACCAAAACTCTTCAATACCAATCCTTATCAGCGCGCCTTACGCAAAGGCGTGCCTGTGGTGCTCTCCATTACCATCCGCCTTCTGCTGGAGCATAATATTAACGTATTCCGCACTCTTTTTATGAATGTTTTCTTAGTGTCACATACTATCCCATTTCATCTACTTACTCAGATACATTGAGCTTTTCTTTTTTGCAGATGGAAAGCTTCTTCCTTTTTCTCATTTCGTTACTTTACATCACACCTACGATACCCCTAAAGGCGACAGTGCGTATTCATGTCTCCGACGAAACTATTAATATTACAACGCCTCAATATTCCAATCATTTTTATCCAAATAATCTCCAATTGCACTGGAATGTAACTGTTTCTCCTGGATACCATTAACGCATGATTATCCACTTCTTTTCGGTGCAATCTGTTTGTTGTGATCAACTTCACCTGTATGAATATAACCGCCTTATATATACTTTCCGCGCCAACATTGCGAACACCTCCCCTTTTATTTTTTCGTCTCACCAGCTCCTTCTTACGTTCCATACCGACGCTCAGGGCAATTACCTGGTTTTTCTATTTCCTTTTCCCGTACATCACTAGCCCCCTGTATATCCCATCGCTCCTTGTGGATTTCAACGTATAGCCACATCTGAACAACAATATTTATTTTCTCCTTTTGCCCCCTACGACTATCCCAACAGCGCTACCTGTACTTGGACTTTAACGGCACGTCGTTATTATTGCATTTCCCTGACTGTTGAACTCTTCCGTACGGAATTGTATGATGTTTTGTTTATTGAATCCCCTGCTGGTCTTCTTTACACTTTCGGAGGATCCAACTATCCCTCCCCCTTACCCTACCTCCCTTTTGTTCCCCCGTTTATCTACGCTTTTCTTCTAACCGCTCTTTTTCCGACATTGGTTTTCGCCTTTCATACAGCGAACTACTTCCCATTAATACAACCTCACTTTCGACTCCATTCCATCACTCCTTGCCTTATACTGCTTCCCCCTCAACCTTTCCTTTTTTAACATCCTAGTTGCGGACCTCGATACTCTTGTTGATACTAACCTCCTCACTGCCGATCGCATCGAGTATATTCAGACTCAACTCAATGACCGCATTGAGGAGCTTTTTTTCCACCTCACTTTACATGCTCAATCATTGACAACGTACAATCAGACCTCTTGCTCCTCTTATACTCCCCCTCTTTCCTATTACGAATACATCATGTTCTCTATGTCTTTAGCTTCCCTTGCCATTACCTTTGTTTTTATCATTTTCTCCATTTGTGTTTCCCGCCGTCTTTATCATCTCTTTATTGTACCCCAACATCCTTCCGAGCACTACCATTCTGGTAAATATGCCCGTACCTTCCAATATTTACTCCTACTTTATCTACCCTCTTCAGCCCTCACACGCCCCCTGCCTCCTGAAAACCTTCTTTTAGCTCTTTGGAATCGTAGCGAATGGAACGAAGCACACGGTATTCTCCATCCGTCCCTACAGTATCGAACTTCCGAATCACTCTTTCAAATTCTCGTTTTTACTTTTCTAATCAGTATTTTTATGCTTCTCATTGCCTTATTGACACGCATTGTCTGCCACTCCTCCTCGCCATCTTCCTCAAGTGGGGGAAGATCGTCGAATCTCCGCCGATTATCACAAAATTCACTAGTCACTCTTTTGTTATATACCCCGTCAGCACACTCAGTAGGTGTCCCAATTAATAGCGGAACTTTCCAGCCTTTCACGGTACAGCTCCCTGATCAGTGTCACTTTGTCCCTAATGCAACCTGGGAACACATACCCTTCAATAAATTATGGCACCAAGTATCGGAAGAACAAAAAGAATGGCATAACCCCATATCCATGTATTCTAATATCTTTGGATATGCAGTAGCGGAGGGGGCTACCACTGCTGAAAAATACTTTTCTGGCTTACAATATTGGACGAATGTCACCGAGATGGAGTGTAAATATCTTTGTGAACGAGAAATAGTAGATATACATCCCTTTATTCACCCCGATTTGTTGCTCAAGCAAAGCACTATAGTGAAACGAACTGGTAATTTAATTCGACATCGATGGAAGTAGGCACCCTTTCACCCGCCGAACATTTATAAAAAACATTCCCTATACCAGACGATATAGCCTTCCAAATCTTGGGAGCATGGGAAGAATTGGTAATATCCCTCATGAATGACTATGCGGTTATACAGTCCAATTGCACTTGTCACAGGCGGAGCATGAATTGTGCGTTCCGACAATATGATTGCATTTACTGGAATGGTTCTCCTCCGAACGCTGCCCTGCTGTATGACCCTCAAACGAAACAACTTTCCCAAAAATAATATAAAAAACTTCCCTGTATCACAATCAATTAGTACAGATGGATCTCGGTATGCACTACCCCGAACTGCGTTCTTACATACAATGACTCCAAGGATATGCAATGCTTTGATATGCCTTCAGCTTTTTTCTTTGGCCCTGACTCGTACGAATGGCGTATTGGTCATGGTTCGCCATGTTGCGGAGAGGGAAAGAACTGCTTTAATTACGACTCTCAATATCTGTGGGTCGAAGACACGATACAATGTGTGGTGGGAGGAAGAGAAATGGCCTTTGAATCCATTCCATCTGATATTGTGATTCAGGAACAATATGACGATTTCTCCCGTTTAACGAACGTACAAAACTTCCTGAAACAGTGGAACAAAAACGATCGGATTGCCATCCCCCACCGCATCAAGGTTATAGCACCCACAACCAAACAAAATCCACCCGTGCATCGTGATGGTCTTATACAATTTGATGAGACCCTTAATATTTATAACACTTATCGCTCAATGGTCAAGACCGACGTCTTTTGTAAAAAAAGAGTAAAAAACCGGCCTAATTGCCGAAATCTAGTAGGAGGTGTTTTGCAAAAACTCTCTTTCTTCGATCAGGTCCATTATGACCCAGCCCAAAACAATCCCAAGTTTCCACAAAATCCGATTGCCCTATACGGTTCGAATGGCAAACCTACCGACCCCCCTAACGATGGCATGAGACAACCGGCTCGATGGTGCAGTGATTAGAGCGTCCACATTGTAGTCGGTAGACCTGGGGTTCATTCCCTAAGTCGAGTCATACCAAAAGACTTTAAAAAATGGTATTCACAGCTTCCCTGCTTGGCGCTCAGCATAAAAAAGGGATAGTGTGGAGAACAAGCCGGCAAGCTTGCTTGTTGTGTCCTTGGGCAAGGCACTTAACGGGACGCCTCCACCTTTATGTGGCAGACAGGTGGCCCCACCCGTACTTCACCGGATTATAATTGTGAAGTTGCTAACCCAGCATGTCAGACGACTCTTGGGTACCCACCAGTGGCAGTCCGCCTTGTTGGTGGTGGGGCTACCAGTCACTCAAGACTGGTTCGAAATGGGCTGCCATCTTCCCCTAGCCTAATATCAATTAGGTTGACAGCATGAACCTGAATTACCGTTCATGCCGTACCTCCATCCCAAGGAAGAGGAGGGGTAAACACACACACACACACACACACACACACACACATGGCATGAGACACAAGAGACAAATCACGGGAGGAGTAGTCTTACTTACCTTTCTCATGTCAGCGGCTGGATCAGCTATCTCCGCGACCGCTATTGGCCTGACTCTGCAAAAGGAATTTGACCAAAAATTAGATGAGCTGGAAGATAGAATTAACGACCGGTTTACAAAGGACGAACAAAATATCAAAGCCCTCTCACGACGAATTAACTCATTGGAAGCGGTAAATGGGGTACAAGACCAAGCTATAACTCGAGCGTAAACACAAACTCGGATGTTACAAGCCATTCAGTCTGCCACAGATGATTTCATCCAGGAGGAGATTGATACCAACCGACATTTACTATTGAAACACCTTGACACTTCTCTCCGACAATCACAAACCCTTAATTCACTATCTCTGGCAGAACTGGAATTGGATAAACTAATAACAAAAGAAGTACGTACAAAAATGGAACATGCCTATTTGACGATACCACCAGTTACCTTACCAAGATTACACAAGGAAATTTATATCTAAAACGATACGCAAAACAAACACATGAATTACAATCTTATTTGCAAAATGTTTCTGTTCAAGACCAAACAGTTATCCAAAACATACGAAAAAACCTAACACGGACCACCAATGAGACCCATAATATTATAAAATTAGTAAAAAAGGCTAATTCCTTAATTCCTATACCCATAAACCTTTCTAAGGTCCGATGGAACCCCCCTAACATATCCATTAATTTTACGAGAGAAGACATTACCCCTAGGGACATAACTGATAATTTGCTAAAGGGTCTGGGCGTCGTCCCCCGTGCAGTTGGAAATTTAGTAAAAGACGGCGTGAATGAGGTATCTGATGTTGTTGAATCAGGAATTGAACATCTTATGAAGCCGCTGCTCCCTATACTAATCCCTATTGCCTGCATAACACTATGCTTCATTGTATTATGCTGCATTATTCAACTACATCCAAAATGTAAAAATGTAAAGAAAAGACTCACACCGCCATTTTTACTAGCTGAAAAGAAAGACGCAAGAACCAAAATGCACATTGAGGATATGCTGAACCCCCCGAAGAAATTGCAAAATAAAAAAAAATTGCTTTTATCCCCTGAACATTGATTCATTCGCCGCGCGATAATGAACCTCCAAAAGCCTTCTGCAACATATGTGCAGCATTTGAAGTTTGATTACGGAAAAGTACAGAACTCTCGCCAATGTTATAAAGTCAAAAACTTTTATGGAAAAGTACAGAGCTTTCGCCATTCCCGCTTGCAAGTTTGCAACAGGAGTTAATCTAAATCCTGGAAAAACCGCAGACAACCATCGCGAAAACTCTGAGAAGCTATTGTAACTCCTTTTTTGCAATGTATGTATTTTATGCTTTGCACATAGCCTTTGTCTCAACAGTTATAGTTGAGAATTGAGAAGACAACATGTATTGTTTTAGTAAGAGATAATTTCAGTCTTAAAAAGTATGTGTTAAAATTTAAATATATAAAAATTTGTTGTCCCCTTTAGAAAGAAGAATAAGATACCTCCTGTTTCTAGTATCTTATCCTCTACGAACGACATGAAATTGAGGGATCGGTCAAATGCCGGAGCTGATGTTCGCCCGGAATGACATTTGACTATGATGCACTCTTTTCTGTTTTGCTCCCTTATAGGGAACGAGTTCGGAGCCCTTACGTGAAATTATATCCTATAACCAAAGACTATTGGGAACAACATGTTTATCATGATAGTTTTTTATGTTAATCTCGTTTAAAAGAATTTAGAAATTACTTAATGCAAAAATGGACCTGGAATTCAAATGTTTAGAAGAAAATACATCCTTTATAGAAAAGGAACTTAATAAAGTTACTTTATAAATTATGTTTGGTCATTACTGTTGGTTATATGAGTACAGTAATGCACTAGTTAGAATGTGGTGTGAGACATTGAGGGATAAAAATACTCAGAAAGAATATAAAAAGACAGTGTAAAGATGAGATTGAACAATGAATACTTTATGTTTTGAGAAGAATATATGTACCAGAGTTGATGTTCACCTGGAGTTTCACATATGTTCACGCTTTAACATAAAGAACTTTCCCCTGGGAGAGTAATTCATTTTTCTTAAAATTAAAATCAAAAAGAGAAAGTAAGTATTATATCCCTTAATGTCACACATATAAAAGCCAATTTCGTGGAAATTTATCCTTTTAATACATCGATAAACGACAAATGAAGACTTTTTATGAAATAGAAACTGTGGTATGTTTATGTAATAAAAATGTTTAGGTAACTGGGAGAGATATTGTACTCCAGAGTCGATGTTCACCTGGAATGAAGTGCAGAGGGCTTGCTTGCACCCTGCTGCCCCTTCACTCCATACAGTGACAAGCGATTATATCCACAGATTTACTTAACTCTGAATAGGATTGCAGATGTTTGCTATTGACGAGAGTATAATGAGATACCTGGCGTTGCAGGAATTGTTTAAGGATTATGGCTGGGACGCTCTTGAAAGAGACCCAATTTTAACAGAAATAAAGAAGCAAATCACTGATCTAGTTCAGCGAGACCCAGGTGTTGTCTCGCGAGTAAAGACATTAGGACGCAGACGACTCTCTGTTAAATTTGAAACAGACTACAAAAATAGCCTCGCCGACGAACGACAAAAAGAATGATGTTTGAGGGCAATCTCTGTGAACTAGTGGATTTATTTTTCCTTGTAAACAGCGTTCTCTGAAACTGTTTTTAAGTAATTGTGTCTCCGATAATGAAAAAGGCACGTTGAAATGCGACTTTTATGTAAACACAAACGAATGTCGTCCTTCACCGGTATAAATAAAACTGCATAATTCCAATCGTCCTGGGTATGACGTAAAATTGCATCCATGTTTATGTTGGTAACTCAATCGTCCTGGGTATGACGTGAAACTGCATCCATGTTTATGTTGGTACCTCAATCGTCCTGGGTATGACGTGAAACTGCATCCAAGTTTGTGTTGGCAACTCAATCGTCCTGGGTATGACGTAAAATTGCATCCATGTTTCGGTTGGTAACTCAATCGTCCTGGGTATGACGTGAAACTGCATCCAAGTTTATGTTGGTAACTCAATCGTCCTGGGTATGACGTGAAACTGCATCCAAGTTTGTGTTGGTAACTCAATCGTCCTGGGTATGACGTGAAACTGCATCCAAGTTTATGTTGGTAACTCAATCGTCCTGGGTATGACGTAAAACTGCATCCATGTTTATGTTGGTAATCCCAATTGTCCTGGGTATGACGTGAAACTGCATCCATGTTTATGTTGGTAACTCAATCGTCCTGGGTATGACGTAGAACTGCATCCATGTTTATGTTGGTAACTCAATCGTCCTGGGTATGACGTAAAACTGCATCCAAGTTTGTGTTGGTAACTCAATCGTCCTGGGTATGACGTAAAACTGCATCCATGTTTATGTTGGTATCTCAATCGTCCTGGGTATGACGTAAAACTGCATCCATGTTTATGCTGGTTTTGATGCATCTTTCTTGAAATCAAATGCATAATTTCAATCGTCCTGGCCACGACGTAAAACTGCATCCAAAATTAACGGTTGCTTTGATTCATCTTTCTCGTATTATACCCCCCAGTTTCCCATTATCATCATTGTATGCTTTAATTAAATGTTTTAGAAATGGACCACCTAACTGCCAGAAATGTTAGAAGGACCCCTTCTCGAGACTAGGGAATGTAGGGACCCCCTTTAGTCTACATAAGATTATCTCCAAAGCATTACGACTTTGGGAATCAAAGAATAATCGATCACCCCGTTGCGTGTCCTGGTATTGGGAGACACGGCAACACTTAGTTAGGACAAGACTATTCATCTGGATATTTGCGCCAAAAGCCCTAATATCCTGAATAATCCTCTGTCGGATTTAAGAGAAGCGTCCCCCAAAAAATCATTAATGTCATTAGTCGGCCCATTTTCCTCAAATAAAAATATGTTCTCCCCATTGTATAGAAGTTTATGCCCAGGAGAGATCTTTGATGGAGCTTTGTATATATGTGAAGTCGTGATCCCTCCTGAGATATAAGTCTGTCATGCTATCGAGCCGTATTGTTAAAAAGATACACATATCACTACTGTAACTGTATACGTATAACCTCTAGCGATATGTTTTTTGGAAGTGGACGCTCTGGGTTGGAGGTTTACGCCCGAGTGTTGATAACCTTTGTTTTTGGAGGTCAACGTCTGGGCGACGGCAAAATTTGACCTCCAAATAGAGAAAAGATCATCACGAGGACAAAATAACAGCAAATATTGCGGTCTAAATTTGCGAAAGTGCAATGTGCATTTGCGGTTGCGAAAGTGCAAAAAGTTAGCGCAAACCTATCGCAAACTTGCGGATTTGCGGTTGCAGAACACCTCTTGCAGTTTTTCGGAATTTGCGGTTGCGGAATTGAGTGTAAATTTGCGGTGCCCAGCATTGACTTTTACCTACTTTTATTACAAAAGTAAACATTGTTTGCTAATATGCTGCCTGTTAAAGTAGAATGTTATTAGTAATGGCAAGGTTGTTTGAAATGAGAGTGATTTTTATTTAAAAATAGGGATGTTTATAAATAGGGGCAAAGTTAAATGAAATAAAATCCAACGTTAAAGAAAAAACCAATATAAACAATAATAGTATATAACTGCACTTTCGAGCCCCTTTTTGTGGTGGAATTGTGGTGGACTACGTCATTTTCGATCGTCATTTCCGAACGTGTTGATACGTTATTTCCGAACGTGCTGATACATCATTTCCGAACGTGCTGATACGTCATTTCCGAACGTGTTGATACATGAACTTGGAGGTACATTTTACTTGTAACATTGTTTGGATTTACAATTGAAAATGTTTTATTTGTTTTGTTTGAATTCTTATTTGCTTGAGTTCTTTTTAGGAATGGTTTTATTTGTTTTTGAAAATGTTGTTTCTTGTTTTTAGGAATGATCATATTTGTTTTTGGAAATGATTTTATTTGTTTGATTTGTTTTTGAAAATGTTGTTTCTTGTATTTAGGAATGATTAGGTATATTTGTTTTTAGGAATGATTTTATTTGTTTCAGTTCTATTTAGGAATGCTTTGAAAATGTTGTTGTTTTTTGGAAATGGTTTTATTTCTTTTTGGAAATGATTTCATTTATTTTTGAAAATGTCCTAATTGGTTGGTCCCTCGCTTCAGAATACCCCCACTTCAAAAGTTCTCCAATTGATTTCACTTTTCAACTCGTTTACGATTTTTTGTCTTATTGTAAGCACAACTGCTGTAAAACGGAAACATTAACTTTAGGTCGTGACTGAAGCTTTTGATACTAAATCATAACTACTTCCTTTCGAAGCGTAAGCATTAATCGCGCATAATCATTCACATCTTGAAATTGTTGATAACATCATAGAGTTTCTGATCGATTTCTCCTTTTGATTCCCTAGAATGTTGTTTCTTTACTCTTCTAGATGTGTTTATTGGAGGTATTTTCCTTTACTCGTGATATTTCTGCAGTTGGTTGGAATTAATTTACATCTATTTCAGTAGAACTAGGTAGGTAATGGATTCAGTCTTTCTTCAGTCTTTTTGTCAATAATTTTCTGACCACACATGGCTCTCATCATAGCTCTCTCCATTCTCTTTAAAATTGCGTTTTTATTTTCTTTTAAACACCATACCTCACTTAAATCACTACTGTTTACATCGTAAAATCGAAAAGATTTAGTTTTAATTGTGTGCAAATCATAAAACATTCATCTCAAATTTACATTCATTTTTCATAAAACTAGAAACCAAAATTGTATCCTATCATCACACTGTTTAAAGATTTTTTCGAAATTTAGCAACTTTTAAACTTATTAACACGAAATTTTTACTACCTTTCAAAGTCTCCTCAGCTCACCTACATAGAAATAAGCACAACTTTCGACATTATTCGTAGGACATTAACATAAAATTCATAGTTTTCAAAGTCTCCTCAACTCACCTACATAGAAATAAGCACAACTTTTGACATTATTCGTAGAACATTAACATAAAATTCATAGTTTTTTCAGTTTCCTCAGCTCACCTACATAGAAATAAGCACAACTTTTGACATTATTCGTAGGATATTAACATAAAATTCATATTTTCACAGTCTACCTAGTTCACCTACATAGAAATAAACACAACTTTTAACAATATTTCAAGGACATTAACACAAAATTCATAGTTTTCAACATTTACGTTTATTACAGCTAGTCGTTAGTTTTAGAGGAAAATAACCAACAGTTTTCTAGATTATCAGGTTTGTTGGAGAAAAATCACAGGCAGTGACGTTGTGAGTTTGATGAAAGAAACACTATCAAATTTGACACAATTTTAATCAAAAACTTGTACCGCTAGCCGTTAGTTTTACACTATTTAAATAAAATTTCAGTAGATTGACCAAACCTTTGAGTGAAATGTAGAATTACTTCACATATGACAGTGAGGTAGTTAAATTTTTATGTTAGTTTCACGCTTTCTTGCAAGACAATTTCAGCAGTTTGACCAGACCTTTGAGTGAAATGTAGATTTGTTTCACATATGACAGTGAGGTAGTTGAAGTACAGTGGTGGAAACATTTTGAAAAGATCAGAACAAAGAAGCTTGTTTCAATTCAGCAGTTTTTAATCACTACTATTGTTAAACCAAGGAGATTAAACCTTTGTTGTGTTTGGAGACTGCTTCAATAATTGTTAAAATTTTACTTGTAAACATTCACCATGCATCCAATTTACAATATCTTTTCATGCAACTAGAAAACCAAAATTGTATCCTGTTATAACACTGTTTTAAGTAAAAACTATCAAATTCTTAAGCCACCAAGATAAAATTCATATTTTTCAAAAACAGCTAAGCTTACTATCAACAAAAATCTGATGCAAACGGAAACATCAACATCGCGTCAGCAAATCTTTAACCAATCACAAATCGATGTAAAAATTCAAAAATGGTTTACTATCAACCCCAGCATATTCATCTGTTCTTCAGTCTTTTTGTCAATAATTTTGTGACCACATATGGCTCTCACCATAACTCTCTCCGTTCTCCATAAAATTGTTTTATCATTTTCTTTTAAACACCATACCTCACTTAAATCACTACTGTTTACATCGTAAAATCGAAAAGATTTAGTTTTAATTGTGTGCAAATCATAAAACATTCACCACGCATCGAGTTTACATCCATTTTTCATAAAACTAGAAACCATGGACTCTTCTCATAAATAGACGACAAATCAGAAACGAATTCCTGACAACGCTGATCGGTGAATGTGTAGTGAGGTTTGACTATAGGCGTTGTCATCTGTGTGAAGTTGACTGTGGTCGCAATAGTGTAGCGTTGTCAAATTTGACCTATAAACACAATGCAAACAACGCCGAGAAAATTTACAGGCATAGGCCAGAACATAAAGTCATATAGCTGAGATTGAGAACAAAAGTCTTGCAGAGGACACAGCGTAGAGGGGCTACGACAATGTGGCTGAATGACAGGTTAAGTAAGCTTACAGCCTACAATCACACCATCTCTAAGCTGGTTTCTTTTTATCGTTGAAGAACTTTCTGATCGCCGAAAACCCTTCCCCAAAATGATTCACAATTTTAAAGTGTTTACCAATTCAACTTGGTGGTTTATTTGCTACTGAAAACTTCTAATAACGGTCATCTACCAAAGAGTACACGCGTAATCGTTTCGATATAGCCCGTCAGATCGACTGATTGACAGCCTTCATGCACAGATTTTCATAATGAACCTGCCCTGCTGTTCTGCCGTCGGCTTGACGAGGCATATTTTGATTGAAGTAAAACAGTTTTTCTTTCAACTCCGGCGAGTGCAAGTGTCATAACACTCTCAAATCTGTTTGGTGTCATAGCATAAGAAATGGTTTCGTATTTTGACGTTGCTAATACTTTTCCAATACATTTTTGTCCGGTAATTGTGTGGTGTCCTGACTACAATAAAATTCCGATGAAAAAGTGCATCTCAAAATAATCAGTGATAAACAAATGCGTTCTCTTGTCTCGATGAGCAAAGAGCTTAGTAATGTTTAGAAGATCTTCCATCATTAGTCATCGAGAAATAACTGAAATATTGCAACAGGAGACATTAATTTTGAAAAAACTGTTTCGGTGGTGAATTAGAGAAATCCTTTTTTCTAAACTGATGGAGTTTATACATTACCACATGCAACTGACTCCGTCTGATTTCATAATTTTTTTCGACTTTGCATGGTGGGATGCTTGTGACAGCTTCATGCTCTTCAGAATCAACTATCTCAACTTGTAACATACTATCGATTACAGCATGTCCTTCAGATGCGCGGTTTTGTACTCGCTCTGACAGCTGTACACCAGAAAGATGGTTGGCAAAAAACGTTTTTTCCCTATCATTATCTTCTTCAGAGCTCATACCGCTGCTTGGGGGGTGAATAAAAAATGTATCACGATTTAAATAGTTGTCGTTTTTCAGCACTTGAAAAATTGGGTTTTTGTTCTACGCTTGTTTCTTGGCTCTAAACCAGAAAAAACACTAGCATTTCAATGGTGCACTTTTTGCGCTTTTTTTGCCTTCAATAATCTCGTTGACTACGAAATAAATGACTTCATTTACTTTGATTATTTTATTATCGAGATGGCAAGAGTGTATATTGTAGGTTACAATTCTACTGCATTGGTCTATTTAAAGTAGTAGAATTTCAATCTTTGATTAGAAATTTTTGCGTTTATTCTCACAAGAAAAATTAAATGTGTTGGTAATATCTATGCGGTATTTTTGTTGAACGTGTTCCTGTGAATTGATTTTGTTTCAATAGGCAACTGGATGCTCCGGGATGATGGCGTTTTGGTTGAACGGTGATCTTGAAACGACCAAAAATTTCCTCAAAGAATTAAAAGTTTTTACATTGGCCGTAAGCTTGGGTGGTTTTGAAAGCTTAGCTGAACATCCGTAAGTGAACTTTATTTACACAGGGTGAGCTTAAAGTCTTGACATGATTGCAAGTTTTTATTGCACTTAGGGTTAACTAGGTAGAACAATAGTTTTTGGTATACTAATGGTGTAAAGCAAGAAGTTTTTGTCAACATACCTGTTTTGGTATTCAGGAAATGCTATGAACTACTATGAATATAGTGTCCGTGAAATAAAAAGAACAATGTACTTTGGGGTTCTACGAAACAAGATCGGCAATTACAGTTCAACGTAATTTTAGAAAAGAATATCGGCGAATCCCATTGGGTGTTAAATGTATCAAAACTGGTATGACAAAATTTAAAGACAGTGGCAGCGTTGGTGACAGCAAAAGAACGGGCAGACCAAGTTCAAGTAATAAACACTATTGACGCTGTGCTTACTGCATTTCAATGGAGCCCTAGGAAATCAACTTGCAGCGCTTCAAAAGAATTAGAAGTGCAACAGGGTACTATTGTCAAGATTTCGCACAAACGCTTGGGGTCATACAGAGTGCGAGTTGTTCAGGCTTTGCAACGAAATGATCTTCTCCAGCGAGCTGCTTTTGGTGCTAAAATTCTTGATAAAATTGACACAGATAATGACTATCTACAGCGTGTTACATTTTTTGACGAGGTTACTTTCCACACAAGGCGAGCTAACAAACGATGTCAGGTTTTAGAGATCAGAGAATTCACGAATTGTAGTGGAACACCAAAGAAATAGCTGCACAGAAAACCTATGCTGTCTAATGCATGACAGAGTCATTGCACCTTTTTTTTAATCTGCCATTACAGCAAATGTCTACGCCGGTGGTTCTCAAACTTTCATGGTCTGTGGCCCCCTTTCAAAAACTCTTAACAAACACTTGTGGCTCCTTGCTCTTCAACAAAAAACCTAGTTTTGCTTTTAACGGGTTTGTATCAGTTATTTTACTCGCCACGTTTAATAATAAAAAGCCAACAAACGAGAGTAAAAGAATAAATGCATTACAGTCAAAGAATTGAACAAATCACAGTCAACTTACTTTAAATTAACTTAGTTAGTGCTAAGCGTGTTTTTGTACTCGCCTGAGGAGACCTTTGATATTCGCTTACGTCTTGGACTGAGCAAGGCGAATGTCACTGCATACACTGAGGCGATTTCTGGATTTTGTTTTATTAACGCCGGAAAATCCAGCTTCGCAAAGGTGGTGGTTGGGAATTGAATGAGAATTACGGAAGCCTTCTTGCTGAGTAGTGGATATGAATCATGAAGAGACAACCAAAAGCTGGAGTCGTCAGCTTTATAGTTAAATGCTATGCCAACTCCTCCGCTTCTTCGGCATTGGGGTCAATTTCAGTGTTAAACGGGTATTTGTACCACGAAGCATGTAACGTATCGTCGTTGAAATATGATTGAAACTCTGGAGAGATGATTTCAAGATGCTCTATGATGCAAGTTTTGATGGTATCTGGCAAATCAATCGCTATTCATTTTCAGGCGCCTTTCCAACGAAGGAAGGGAGGCAGTGAACCCTACCTTGATTTGTGCTTGCAAGACTCCCATTGGAACAGTTAGCCCAAGAAGTTCTTGTCGTTGGGGAGACCAAATACAGCTCCCAGGTACGCAAGCATTACAACAAACTCTTCGTTGTGAAATTGGACATGGAGGTTGTTTTTGGTTTCTCGAAGAAAGATTTCAACCTCGTTTTTAAGTTCATGCAACCGAGATAAGCATTTGCCTTTCTACAGCTAACGGACTTTGGTATAAAACAAAAGTCCCGCAAGTTGCGCTTCCATTTCTTTGGCCGAAAGCTGGAAGAACCGATGAATTTTTGCCCTCGAACGAATGAAATTGATCGCTTTGACCGCAACGTTCTTAACTTTCATCAAATGTAGAGGTAAAGTCTTTGATGGTAAAGTGTATCGGTGTAGTGAACAGTGTGAGGACGTCACATGGGGCTATTCGTTCTTCACCAATGTGACAAACCCTGATTTGACGCCAATTTTCGCTGGGGCATCATCAGTACAGCAAACGTCTGCGCAGTTAAGCACCCGAGCTGATTCGTAGTATTCCGACAGGATGGGGCTCCCATACTGGAACTAGTGAGTGCGTTAGTTTTTGAATGAGACCTTTCCAAATTGCTGGATCGATAAAGATGGACCGACACCCTGGCCTCAGCGTTTGCCGGACATCCCGCTTGGCTTTTTTTCTGGAGTTATGTTTAGGACTAGTTAGCGTGTGTAATCATCAACCGGTGTACGGAGTACCGTATACCGGTTGATGATTACACACGCTAACAGCGAGGATTACAGAAGGAATCGAATCTGTAACGCTAGAGATGCTTTGAAACACATGTCGTGAATCTGAATGCCGTGTGGATGTTCTCCGAGCCAAAAAAGAAGCCCATGCTGAGACTTACTGAAGTACATATGAATGTGAATAAACGTTTAAATGTTTACCGATTTCCTAAATACCAGTAAATGGATATTGATGAAAACTTGTCATATACGAGTAGAATGTCAAAAGCTATTGTTCCACCTTATTCATCCTAAGTGCAACAAAAGTTTATATTCAAGTCCCGACTTTATGCTCACTCTGTACAATTAGAACAAAAATTTAAGCAATATCTGGTTTTAGAATTGTGGTTTGCATTTGTGGTAAATAATTGAGGACCCTTTAATTCTCAAGAGATACGTTTATTTATCGCAAATTGCCAATTGATATGTCAAATTTTTGTTGTTAAAATTTAGCTAACCAAATTTTTCGTTTTATTTGATAACTTTATTGATTTTTGTATGCTGTGAGATCCTCAATGTAAAGTGCTGCTTGGCCTTATTATTAAATGAATAACTGTAGATTGAGAGAATCAAACCGATACGTCTTGCACAAAGAGTAGGCATGCCCAAATCTGTTTGTAGATAAATATTTGACCAATGGGGCTGAAACCTTATGATTCCTACTGTGTAGCGAATATTGTGATACGAATGTCAATGGTCTCGTGCACTATGACTACACCGGCTGATTTTACCTGATTTCTGACCCGGAGTTAAATAGGCGTCTAATACGTCACAATTGCTGACAAATTCTTCTTGTGTGTGATTCACATCATGGCAGCTGTCAAAGGGAGAGTTCGATGGTAAAGTAGGTGAAAAACTCTCCTCGCAACTTTGCAAGCGTAAGGACCGAGCTCAAAACTGGGCTGTGTCGTAATTCCCCAAAGCATATCGCCATTCGTGTTCAGATTGTTATAACACAGGTAGAATTCGCGGCGAAGGAACGTGGCAACCGGCGCGATGGTGCAGTGGTTAGAGCGTCCACATTGTAGTCGGTAGACCTGGGGTTCATTCCCTAAGTCGAGTCATACCAAAAGACTTTAAAAAATGGTATTCACAGCTTCCTGCTTGGCGCTCAGCATAAAAAAGGGATAGTGTGGAGAACAAGCCGGCAAGCTTGCTTGTTGTGTCCTTGGGCAAGGCACTTAACGGGACGCCTCCACCTTTATGTGGCAGACAGGTGGCCCCACCCGTACTTCACCGGATTATAATTGTGAAGTTGCTAACCCAGCATGTCAGACGACTCTTGGGTACCCACCAGTGGCAGTCCGCCTTGTTGGTGGTGGGGCTACCAGTCACTCAAGACTGGTTCGAAATGGGCTGCCATCTTCCCCTAGCCTAATATCAATTAGGTTGACAGCATGAACCTGAATTACCGTTCATGCCGTACCTCCATCCCAAGGAAGAGGAGGGGTAAACACACACACACACACACACACACACACACACACACACACACACACACACACACACACACAAGGAACGTGGCCAAGGAAAAGGAGCTGGCCTCTCTGCCCTCATCAGTGTCTTTAGATTAACACGAGCCTTAACTTTCTCATTTCCAGAACTTGAAATGAAGTAAGGGATTGCCTTTACATTTATCAGAGGGGAAAACTTCTTCCATCCTGGCCATCTTTTCATCGCGCAGGTGTGTTAGGGTCTGCGTTGCTGTGGTGGCGGAGGAGAAGATATAAGCGGATGATGTGTTTTATGAATTGGAGAAGTTGTATATTGACAAATTGTAACGTTCTTTATATTTTAGGGCCATGATGACGCACGCATCTGTTCTCCCTGAACAACGAGAGTTGCTTGGCATCGACGATAATTTGATTCGTCTGTCGGTCGGTATTGACAACGCTGAAGATCTGATTGAGGATTTGGAACAGGCGATGCAGAAGGCGGTTTGTAAGAACCGCTAATTAGTTAATTTGGTTTGTTTTAATATACAGTACAATACATCTGTTAAGCATTGCTTCAAAGTTAGTAGAGCCTGGTTGGAATTCCGTTGTCGTGTCATACCAAAGTCTTTAAAAAGTTATTCACAGATTTCCTCTTTGGCTTCTAGCAAAATAAAAAAAATGTGGAGTTGAAATATAGAAGGGTGCAAAATCGGTTTCCAGTGGTATTCCGGAAATAATTGGGAAACTTTGTTAATTTTGCTTTGTCGAGCCAGGTTTTCTCTCACCAAGTAACAGTTTAACCAATGCAGTGGTTCGGAATATAAAGTTGTTAAATCATTTTGGCATCACTAATCATGCCAGTTTGTGTGCTTTAATAATACACTTGTAGCTTGTAAACTTGACATCTTGCATGTGCTTTGTTTTTCTGTCTGGCGACTGGCGCCATTGGAACGTACGAAGTAGAAGACGTGAACATCCGAAATTAAGAGTCACGTGATCGCTTGCGGCTGCAGCAGGCGCACAGTTGCTCCAGAAGGCACAATACCTAAGCACTGTTGATATTTTTCTCGCCCATTTGATTTCGCATTCCGGTAGTCCGCCAACATGCTACTGAAATTGAGGATTTTGCGATGATAATTCGTGTCGGACATTGGGAAACTTGACATTTAAGATTGCTGAGGCAGCAGCTTTGCTGTCAGTTTACATCATACTACAACTTCTTCCCGTGAAGCGTCGTGGCATTATCTATTTTTGTCGTATGCGTAAATTCTATTTTTGGATGAAGTCCCACCAATTTTTATTTGTTATTTTGCCCTGCAGTTATTTTTCATGAGATCTTGATGGATAGCAGTCACGTCACTCTTCGCTCGTTTCACGAGATTTACAATCTTCAGTTTTTGCTTACAATATGAGCATGTTTTGTTTGTCCCGTCTTGTATTCTTTTTACTCCAGTTTTTAGTCTGCATAGGCATTGCTAGCCTGTTCGTTTCTGGTCGCGTCTTGAGGTTAGTTTTTCTGTAGCTGGCGTATCAGAAAATATTTTTGTTGCTTTCTTGCTCGTCAATTTGGTTTTGCCATGTCTATGATAATTACTTTTGTGACTTGCTATGGTATTCGGTTTGAGTGGTTCTGCTGGAGATAGAAACTTGCAGAAAGTAGAGTGTTCATTCGCGAAGCTTTTCGTCTGACACTTTTCAAGAGAATCCGTCAGAAATAGAGTGAAAAGGTGAAGTGAGTCACTTATATAGAGACACAGTTGACAAAAAAGAAAAAAAAAGGGAAAAAAAGCTCTATCATGATTGGTAAAAGAAGCGACCAATAGAAGGAGCAAAAACTTTCGATCAATCCGACTGCAAATCGGACTTTGCCCTTTCTTGACGTCCTGGTAGAAAAGAATGATTACGAATTTGTTACATCTATCTACAGGAAGCCGACTTTCACTGGCCAATACATTCGCTGGAACTCTTTTTGCCCCATGAAGCGGAAGACTAATTTGATTTCAACTCTAGTCCACAGAGCTCTAGTCATCTCTTCGAAATCTACTCTTGAAAATGAACTTTCCAACATTCCATCAATACTTGTCAACAACGGTTACCCTGAAGCTGTAATCAACACTGTTATGACCAAGCAAATAAATCAATTTCGCAGACCAACGCAATTCGGTCCGAAGAAATGCCCAGTTTATCTCCACTTGCCATGGCTGGGCAATGTTTCGCTGAGGTACAAAATGCAAATTAAAACAGCCGTCAAACGCTGTTACTTTGCAGTTGAACCGTGCATTGTCTACACCACCAGACAACTTCTGCCTGCAGCCAAAAAGGATGCACTACCCGCTTTTCATCAAAGCAACATTGTTCACCAATTTCTGTGTCACTGCGTTAGTCGGTACGTGGGTCGTACGTCTCAAAGGCTACAACAGAAGATTAAGCAGCACGTGCCGAAAACCATTCTCCAGAAGCATATTTCTCAGGACCAAAGCACATTGGCCCGCTCTTGCAAGTCAATCAGAAGCTTTAAAACTGAAACTTCCTTTTCTACCATAGAACAACATCTTTTACAAAACCCTACATGCGCACACGAGTATAATGACAACAAATTTTCTATTCTTGCCCGTGGCCGTACTTCTTTTCACCTTTCCACCCTTGAAGCCACGTAGATTAAAACATCCAAAACAAATTTATTCAAACAAAAAGAATTCGTTTATGGTCTAAAAATCACACATTAGTTTTCGCTCCTTCTATTGGTCGCTTCTTTTACCAATCATGATAGAGCTTTTTTCCCTTTTTTTCTTTTTGTCAACTGTGTCTCTATATAAGTGACTCACTTCACCTTTTCACTCTATTTCTAACGAATTCTCTTGAAAAGTGTCAGACGAAAAGCTTCGAGAATGAATACTCTACTTTCTGCAATTTTCAAATTCTGTACCACAAATCAACTCTTCAAATGATAGAAACTTATTGGCTTTAATGCATGGGTGTTAATCATGATGGAGTGGATGACCTGCATTTTCCGTGACTTGGATCTTTCCACTAAGCTGATAACTGCTTTTTAAATAGACGGTGGCACCATTCCAGGAAGGCTTTATAGGTTGTGCAGAGGCATTGGTTTTAAAGACATCCAGTTATCCGTCGGCACCTCTGATGGAGAACGGGGACAATATTTAATGAGGACGCTTTAAAGGCATATGGTTTTTTATGCGGACCGTAATTTGTCTACAGAAATGTTAAGTACATCAGCAACGGGTAATCGTGGTAGCTAGTGGTTATCATCTCATTATAATTGCTATGTGGTAGTGAGATCTAAATTTTAGACAAGGAGGCTTTTCCTTCAAACATTAGAGAAGCCATTTTAATTATCTTCATCACTTTCTTTCGGCTTCTCTTCTTCAAAAGTTGGAGTTGAATCCAAAAGTGATACAACCGTAAAAGTTTTCACTTGACTTAAGAAACTTATCTATTATATAAAGCACAATTCTGTGTATGTGTGTACGGAAATGATTAAAGTTCTTTGAAGGTAGTGGACGTAGCAACAAGAACCAGACATAGGTGTCATAGCGGGTTGGTCATGTCGTGGTTAAAAACAGATTTAAAAAATCCTCATCCCTTGACGGAGGAAACGTTTTTACTCAGGTGAAAGCTGGCATCTTACCCATTTGCTAAAAAAACTACTTCTTTAGGGAGTAAGTTGACATCATAGTTAGCGCTATGCTTAATTGTTTTCTTGAAAGCTATTGGTCACAAAAATGCGGTTGAAAGCTATTTATTGAAATTTGTTTCAAGTGATTGTTTTCCTAACCGCATATTTTTGGCACTTCTTTGCGGTTTATGTGACTGTAGCGCCATCGATCTGTCGCTCCTTTTTTTCCCTGTACCATAAGTGTTGTCCAATCTACATGCGAATAGCGGAAATCAAAAGGTGAATCGCTTGTCAAACTGGTTTAATGCTGAAGAACAATCGATTTTATTGAAATTGCTAAGTTTGTTCAATTTGCAAGTTGTTACAGGAAATATCTAAGAGCCACACTACTTTCATTAAAAACAATTGCTTCAAATATTAATTAGAATGATACCGAATACTATACTATGCAGATCGGTGGTACTGGTAACACAAAATTGTATTTTTCAGGTTAAGAAGAATTAATCTGTATTTGAACAGTGGGATTTTAGCGGAAGTTCTGTAGTTTGGTGTGTATATAACTATTGCATTGGTTGCATTTATAAAACCTTGAATTTTGTTACTGCAATACACCACGAATCTTCAGTACCAACGTCCTCATGAAACAGAATTTTGCCCTTTACAGAGTGCAGTATTACACAAAATATTTGCAATGTATCGTAATAACAGTATTGTGCAATCATTGTACTTGCAAAATATAACAAGAGCCTGTGAACGATTAACTGTTATGTCTTCGATCTACGTCGTTGTACTAAAATTAAGGTAGTACATTTTTAACAAGTTTTGTTTATTATTACTGTAATTAATTAGCTAACAACAAGCTATTATTATTAATATTATTCATATTTAAAAACACTTGCAACACCATTTTCAAAATCAAAATATACTTTATATGTTTACAGAGTGCAGTATTACAAAAAATATTTGCAATGTATCGTAATAATAGTATTGTGCAACCATTGTAATTGCAAAATTCAACAAGTGCCTGTGAACGATGAACTGTTAAGTCTTTTCAAAATTTACGTTGTAGTACTAAAATTATGTTAGTGCATTTTTAACAAGTTTTGTATATCATTACTGATATTATTTAGCTTACAATCTTTTGTTATTACTGTTTTCTATATTTAAAAGCACTTTTGCAACACCATTTTTAAAATCAAAATATGCTTTATATGTTCATTTTTATCCGTTGTCTATTCGGAACTTCACGAATCCGAAAATTGCAACTGAGAGGTCGCGCGACAACAAAGTTTTCGAGATAAATAAACTCAATAAAGTCCGATATAAAAGAACAGCAAATGGTCCCCGGCCAAAACAGGATCATCAACTTGAATAAAGTAGAAAATTGAGCTCCCGGACGATTTCAAAAACAGGTTATCCTATAAAAAAAAAGACTGGCCACCACCATAGGCTACTCTACACATTTCAAAGTGCTAATAACAAACTTATGGGGGTTCTTCATTAATTCAAACAATTGAAAGAGATTGTCACTCTAAAATAGAAAACCACCTGCTTAGTTTTTAGTTTCGAGTACAATATTTTACCATGGACGTAGATTCATGGAGAATTCTGAAGGGTACTTTTAATTTAACAGAAGAGATCAAATAATAACGTTTCAAATGATTTTCGGTTTATTATCGAAATTTTGGTGCAAAAATCACAGTAGCCGCCTAATTTTCTCGCGCTACAGAACTTAGGGTAGGGATGTTAAAAAACTAACCAATTTTCAGAAAACGTAAGACTGTATGAAAAGATCATTCATTTTTTAATTCGGACGTTCAAATTAAAAAAAAGCATAACTTCCGAGTTTTTATTTAAGTGTGACAATTATCTGCAGTTAAGTACTTTTACTTCAAGGGGGCTTGACCCCTCGTTTCTGTAGGAATTAACGCATGTAGACTTATCAGTAAAGATACGTTGGTAATTTTGTATCTGGAGCCAGAGTTGAAGGAGATTTTCAAAGTGACTCGAATGCATGCGGAGTTCTAAAGTGGTTGTGCAAACGAGCTTGTTTAATTTTGTGGATTGGATAAAGCACCGCTAGGTTTGTTTTCACGTAGTAGGGGACGCGGTTTCTATTTTTGTCAAAAGGCGGCAATAGGATTTCGGCTCCTTTTATAAAATTGCCTTTCATCACTTCCACTCCATAACTGGATTTTTCATTTTTTTCGAGTGAAGTTTGACTTTGAAAAGCTTTAGCTTTGCGTCTGAAGTTCATTCTAGCGGTAATATAGTATTTTTAAATGTTTTAGCGGGACGTTGCATTTGTGTACAGACTCAAGTTCGCAAAACGTCAACCGTGTAGTATACAGTTTATGTTTAGATAAAACGTGCTCTTTGTTTTTAACCACTTGGTGTCAAGCAAATGGACTCCGCTGCGGTTTGCAGCGGTTGTCCACCTCTGGTAAAATGTCGCATGTTAACGGAAAAGGTTTCCAGTTTAAAAGTAACTTTTACAATAAAAATTTTGTTTTTACGGCACACGTTCAACATTTCGACTCTGCAGCGACCCAGAGAGACAATTTGTAACCACCACTACAATTTCTCCTGCCTCCTGGTTTAAAAAAAGCAGTGAACCAGTACCATTCCTCTACTTTTCCTACTACTTCAAACTTATACGGTTTAAACTGTCCTTGGCAAACACGACCCTGATGTTTATGGCTATGATTATTATGGCAATCATTGGCTATGATTTTTATCACAAACATTTACTGCACTTTTAGAACACAATGCCACTGTTAATGCTTTCAAGTTGATATTACTGTATTCTATTTCTTTACGTGTCGCATTGCTGATAACGCAGTCATTACAATACTTGTGTCAAATAAATTCGGTTTCTTGGCAGCTCGACTGATTTTTTATTTTGGGTGGGCTAGAACTATTTATTACTACAACTCACAATTTGTGGGTGTGCGATGGGCTATGATATATTCTGTGAAGAATGTATATTTTGTCGCGCAGAGCAAAAAACGTACAACGGAAAAAAGTATTAAGGTTGCCTACTGCTTCTGATAGGTATCAACGAAATTATAGCCCATAGTGATTTTTGGGTTTTAGGTTGGACTTTTGGGTTTTGATTTCAAATATTCAAAGAGCAAGATCGATTTTTCTTTTATTTAATGAGTTAGAATTCGTTGCTGAATGTAGCCAAAATAAGTTTTGTTTGAGTCGAAAATGTAGAGGGTCTACTATTAGTAATTAAATTTTAATTTGTGCTCGTAAGCATATAACAAATTTCGTTATGCATGTGAATTTGCATACGCATTTTTTTAGGAGCTCAAGTTCAAAAATGAACTATTTCCTTCCATTTGGTAGTTGATGACCTTTTTCCACTTGCACAAGCCCTACTAATTGCTTGCATACAGCATTTACCTCAATTAATCCGTTGCTGGTTTATTGCATATTTTTAACTTCCAGCCTGACAGGATAGCGAAGATGGTGCAACAAGTAGGGTAAGGTCTACTTTGGATTTACAACTAGATTCGAAGCACTGGAGGCTCGTGTATAGGTGCTGTGGAACTGCACCACCACCCTATTTCCACTTGATATAAATCAATAACATTCAATGTAACGAGTCCTTTTTTCTTTAATTCCTTCTTTATGTTTGTACGAGTACTATATATAAAGCTTAAGCTTAAAAAAGAATTGATTGTGATGTCATAAAGCCCAGTTTATGAAAAAAGCTCAAAAATCTTTTGTGTGAAACTGCGCGCTTCACAGTTCCAGCGGTAGAATGTTCGCGCATGTGCATATAAAAAGCTGCGTGCTAGGCTGCAGAGAAAAGAGAGCACTGTCAGCGCCCAACCTGACGTGATAGAGGGTGGTAACGTGTGTTGTGCTTAAAACCGCGTACCATTATGGCTGATTCTGGTCCTTAACAAAATTGTATTAACCCTTTGAGGGATAATGTTACACATATACAGTATTACGTGATTGTTAATTGTTGTATCATTATGACGTAATAACCATTTTTCTTAAACTCATTGTAATTTTGTTGCTACCAACCAATCGAGGAATTGTCTCATATTTTGTGAATTAGAACCTTGTGATCCTCAAATGGTTAATATTTAATCCTAGTTCCGTTATCCTAGTTCCATAATAAAAGCACATTGCTTTCTTTTTTCTGCTTGGTAGTAATTGCTGTGAATACTATATCTATGTTCAATCGCCCAGTAATGTTTAGGAGTAGTGATAAGGTCTTTATCTGGCATATCGTAGCGTAAGTAAATACTATTGCATTAGTAGTTTGTAGTTTTAATATGAATCTCTGATGATCTTATGTGGTGTTTTGGATTAAGCTACATATATTCAGCTACTACTCCTTAGTAAGACTGATGAAGACACCTGCGTATTATTCAAGTAGAATTAGTTTTCAACAATTATCTTAAATGTGATAGTGTAGAATTAGATTATCTTGCTTCCAGCTAGTCCGAAAATGGCGAACCTCTTTCATTGAATGATCACAAATAGAATTTTACAGTGGAAAAAAGGAAAAGTGGGCCATAGATTCAACAGTTTTGTGGTTGATATCCCCAAAATAAGGTTTTCCCTTCTACCTACACCCAATTTTTCCAACTGCTGCAGCTGAATCTGTAAAAAGGAAAAAATGATCTTCACAGTAAAAATTTTAAGAAACTGATGTCGTGATAACAAATCTACTAGTGTCTCACTGAAATACCAGTGGTGGATCTTATTGTAACCTGCGGGTCAGTGGTTCGCTATCCCGGAGTTGGTCTATTTGGTTAATTTTTTTCCTTTACAGAAAACTTAAACCATGGCCTCGCATCCCCAAGAAATAATTTGCGACTGTTGATGAACTTCAATTTCTTAAGTTTTCACAGCTGCCTCTCCATGAGAAAGTTACAGAAAAGAAAAGAGTTTGTTCAACCAATGGCAGTTGGTCAGTGAATACTGCTAGAGTATGACGAAAGCACTGCGCCTCGAGCAGTGTTGGCATAGCTGTTGGAGTGGATATAAGATTTGGTGTGTTATTTAAATTCTGCTCAATATTAATTAAAGACAGCAGGCTTACATCATGAAATTATTTTTCATGGCACAACTATGTATCAGGTGCTCAATCAATTTCCAATGGACTTTATTAGCACTTTGGTAGTGTAGGTAAAAAATTTGTACAAAAGATTCCACCGTTGTTTAATGCAAATCATCGAGTAGATTATCTCTCTAGCTCAACGTTGCATACTAGGCTTCTTTATTTGACTCAACCTACAGTTACTAAAGCCCATGATCTCTTTCACTCACTAAAATCGCAGTTTACTGGCCCTGATGAAATTTCTACACAACTTTCTTGCATTGTGTCTGTAAGATACCTTATAAGGCTCCTGGCTAGCCGAAGATCCTACATAGGATTGTAAACAAAACGAGCCGGTTCACCCTAAACAGCACTACGAGTTTATTGTGTGTCATTTCCACGTAATCGTATAAGGCGGATGAGCAGAAGCGGTTCTGAAAACATAAAACAAGATTCAGTCACAAAACAATCCAACACAAAGCACAAGACTTACATACCGTTTACTTTTGAATCAGGATTCCTTGATGTTACTGCTAACCGTACCAGTATGATTAAAACTGAAACTGATATCCTTGCATGAAATTGGTTCAAACAAAAGTTAATTGGACAATTGAAAAAACGTTTCAATGATTACTCACTAAATGTTGTGTTTTAAGGCGTAAGTGATTACACGATAGTAAGTCTTGGCATGTGTGGAACTGTAACTTGAATAGCCTGGGTTCGAGGCTTACAGAACTAGATACGACCTAACAAATCCTAATTAGCTAGCGCTACCCCCCCTGGCACACTTCATGCTGTTATTTAAAAAAGTTGTTTTCTTTTGACATTTTTCTTGATGCCTTGAAAATTGCTAAAATCATTCCAATCTAGGTAGGAGGAAGTAATGAAAACTTATCTAATTGAAACCTATCTACTAATTTAATCACCATGACTTAAAATTTTTTAAAAATTGCTGCATAAAAGCATCTCATCATTTATGAGTAGTCTACACACAATGTACTTTCGAAGACTTAATATGGATTTCGTGCTGGCCATTCCACTAGCCACGCTTTAATTGTTGTAGCATCTATTTATGATGATATGAATGCCAAGAATTAGGTCTACTATGCATTACTATTACTTGATTTACAAAAACCATTTGACTTAGTCATGATATTCCACGACAAAAACTTTAATCATAGTGACACTGGTCAACAGCAAATTTTAATCAGAGAAGAGATCTAGAAGGATTTTCCGTGCTGATTTCAAAAATGTCATTATGTCAAAAAACTGTTCTAGAAGGATCAAAAGTGCTGATTTCAAAAATTTTTTTCCTAGCACATCAGGTTTACGAAATATTGTCTTTTTTTTATTTTTAAAGCTTTACCAATAAAGCATGCGTAGAATAGACTTTACTTCTTCTTCTTTGTCTTTCGGCTTATTACCGATTAGGGGTCGCCACAGCAGATATCTGCATTTTTATATCATGGCATTTGTTTTAGGGCCGGATGTTTTTCCTGCCACCAACCCTCTCTTCGGAGGAAAAACTGGGCCACCTGTCTTCCACATAAAGTAGTATAGACTTTACTGTTCATCATAATTTATAATTATGACGTTGTAGAAAACATTTCATCAGTTTCGAACGATTACTGATAAGGAGTATACAGATAAGAGAGTGTATGTTTGCTGAATAGGAATTATAGTTCTTTGCTGAAAATGAAAGTGGCAGGTTTAGTATCAGTTTTGGTAGCATCTTTAATTGTTTAAGTGAGAGTGCGCTAAAATCTTTAATTTTAGTTATTTTGCAGCTTTGTGCTTAACTCTAAGTTAAAGTTTGTCTTTGGTTTGTTTATCACCCATGCCAAGAAAGTATAAAATAATCCAGACTTGTTTTGTAATGTATGTGGCAGCTTTACAATCAAAGCTGAAAGATGAGCAATCACACCAGATCTGAAAAAAAATATAGAAATTGTATTTCGGATGTTCTTTAGATCAAGATAGGCAGTGGGCCTCGCATCTAGTACGCACCTCTTGTTCCAGTGGCTTGCAAAACTGGCTGAACAAGAGAACGTCAGCAATGTCTTTTGTTATTCCAATGATATGGAGGGAACCTAAGGACCATTCTCAAGGTTGCTATTTTTGCCTTGTGAATGTTAAAGGGCTTAGCTCGAAACACAAAGAAGATTACTTACACTAATCTAGACTCAGCATTAAGACCTGTTCCACACGACCTCTCCATGCCTGCACAACTTCTTCCTGAAGACGGACAAGCCAGCCTTGCTGATGAAGTGGTTTTTGACGAAGATAGTAGCTCTGCTCCTAGCGATTTAACAGGTTTTGGGTATGAACCACAAGAAAATTTGAAACCCATTCTATTTTTCCCGGAACAATAAAATGATCCTATCAGAAACCTAGCACTTTCTAAGCAAAAATCAGAACTTTTTGCGTCGCGGTTGCAAGAAAACAACCTACTTCAAAAGGATGTGTTGGTTAGTCATTACAGAAAGCGCAAAACTGATTTGTTGACAGTATTCAGAGTAGATGGACCATTGTGCTACTGTTATGATGTCACCAGCTTATTTGAAAAACTTGGAGAGGTCCACATAGCAAATAAGTGGCGCCTCTTCCTAGATTCTTCCAAGAGAAGCTTAAAGTACTTTCTTATCCATAATGGCGATATAAAGCTATTTGTCCCCATAGCATATTCCGTGCATTTAAAGGAATCTTATGAAAGTATTGAAATCCTCCTCAATGCCATTCAGTATAATGAATAAAGGTGGTGTCTATGTGGAGACCTGAAGGCCATCGGCATTTTAATGGGAATGTAAGGAGGATTCACGAAACACTGCTGCTTTCTCTGTCTATGGTATAGTCGTTCTACTGCAGAACACTATGTCAGAAAAGACTGGCAAGCAAGAGTAACATACATTCTAGGAAACGCAAATATCAAAGAGGTCCCTTTAATTGATCCCAAAGATGTACTTTAATGCCCCCTCTTCATATAAAATTGGGTTTAATAATGAATTTCGTCAAACAGCTGGGGAAGAGTAAGTCCAATGGGTTTGAATTCTTTTGCAACAAGTTTTCCAAAATAAGTGAAGCAAAACTGAAAGAAGGCATCTTTGTTAATCCACAAATTGGAGAAGTTTTGAAAGATCCAGACTTTGAAAAAGAGCTAACTTCAATTAAACTCCGTGCTTGGAAAGCGTTTGAATGGCTTTGTGCAAACTTCTTGGGCAATGAAAAGTCACCCTCATTTAAAATGGGAGTTGAGAATTTACTTGAAGCGTACAAGGAGATGGGCTGCCTGAAGTCTCTAAAAATGCATTTCTTACATTCTCACCTGGACTTTTTTCCAGCAAACTTTGGCGCGGTCAGCGACGAGCAAGGTGAAAGATTTCACGAGGACGTTCAAGCAATGGAGGCACGCTATCAAGGCTTTTGGAATGAAGGAATGATGGCAGACTATTGCTGGATGCTATATCGTGACGATCCGACACATTCTCACAAACGGAAATCATATTCAAAGCATTTTTAGGTGTGCATGTGCATAGTCTTTTTTCGTATATCTAAACAAACCATGCATGTGATTTTGTGTGAAATTTGGAGAAGTTGAGGGGCTCATAGGGTTTATATAAGTTCGAATAGCCAGTGTGTACTGTATAACCTGTGTAACCGTGTACAAGAAAAACAATTAGATTACCCAAAGATAAGAGCATTGCATGCAAATAAGTATTGTTAAATTGTATTATTTTTCGCCTTCGTCGATTAGAATTGTAGTTTATTTGTTTTAAAAACTTTGCTACTATACATAACAAATACTATAAAGCTATGATATAAAAATTAATAGCATAATTGAAAACACTAATATGCCATTAAGTTTCGGCTAATTCATAAATATTAGTTATTAAATAAAATATTAAAAAGTAAATATCTTATAAACGTGATGTGCTAGAGTAAAACTGAGCACAGATTCGGAATCAGCATGAAAAATCCATCCAGAAAAGTTTACTCATATATCTGATTAAAAAATTAAGTAAAAATTTGTTAACCAATGTAATCGAAGCCAAGCTAATCAGCTCATTATTGCCACTTATCTTGACAATAGATCACAATATGTCTTCTTGCATGGCAACAAATCTGAAATTGGCTACCACAGATGCCTTTCTTCAGGGATCTGCTCTTGTTCCTCTTTTGTTTTTGTTTTTTATATCAACAGTTGATCAAAGTAGCCTAAAAGGCCAGTTAAGTAAAAGATTGTTACTTACTCAACAAAATACTCAAGTAAAAGTGAAAGGAATTGATACATGGTTCTACTTAAGTAAAAACAAAAACTTGTCGAAAAATTACTTTACTACTAACAATAAAAAGTAGTTCCATTTTTTAGCAGTTTTGTCCGATCTCTCTAAATCAGTGGTTCTCAATTGAAGGTGCTCGTACTCCACAGAGCGCGAGAAAGGATTTCTGAAGATACAAAACTCTCTATAGAAACATTAGCCTTATTATTTTAATATTCGTTCCGTTTTCTTGTAGGCCTATTTCGGGCCTGCGCTACTCAAATCTGTAAAAGGATCTGAACTACCAAAATTTTATCCGTGGGTTGCATGTCAATATTTTTACTTATACTCGGAGCTATCATCTGTATGCATCAAAACATAAGCATATCGTAAATGTAAAAAAGCGATGTTTTTGTTTAAATTTACGGTAAAGACCTTATGTTTTTCTTTTTCTTATTAAAGGTTTAAATTGACAAGTTTTTATCAGAAATTTAAGGCAAAAACTTTTTTTGGAGGTCTACATCTTGGACCACAATCTTCTTCTAAGAAGAAAAGCAATTTCTAAGATAGTATAAGCTCCTTATTAAAATAATAAGCACGTTACTTGAAAATACGCACATATTTATTTTCTTCTAAGATGGTGTTCTTGAAAATAAGAACCAACCTTAGAATACACAAAATTGTAGCTCTGACAATAAGTCTAAAGATGATTTTATTTGAACCGTAACATTTTTTCCAATCATATGGCGGGCTGCCACAAAGTTTTTTGCGAGCCGCATGCGGCCCGTATGTTGTGTAGGCCGGGTCCATTTGATTGTTACCATATGCTTTTGATAGAACGTTTGACAATGATTGAAAGCCGTTTAAACGTAAATAAATTCGATGACACCAACGTTCTTCAACTTCCAAACATAAAATTTTTATCTTCATCATACTTAAAATTTAGCGTAGAAAACGTAAAGCTGAATGGCGTAAACAGCTAAAAATTTCTGAGGAAAGAGAAGCAATATATTTACATCTTGGATCTTGTTTTTGATGATGACTCTTTTTTTGAAATTGCTTTTGGCAAGAGTTAGTGGTAAAAGCGAATTTTAAAGATATTTGATGATGTTAAGCTTACACGATAACCTTTTTAGCGGGCACTAAAGAACTCAGCCAAAAATTAAACTTTGTAAATCTTTTGAGAGGTCAATTGCACTCCTTGCCTGCCTGGCTGCTCCCTTGACAAGAGCAGTAGCTTGTTTACGAAGAAAACTATGTATGCTTGGAAAACTAAAACATTGGAAAATAATTTAGATTGTAACGCAAGAGGCTAGCAATGCACTTAGCAAACTGCAGACAGTGACACTGTTTCGACCCATCAGGTCTCAAGCTATACTTTATTAAAAGCCTCTAGCTTCTTGTCGATCGCCAACTGCACTAAAGAGACCCGATTGGTCGAAACAGTGTCACTGTTTGCAGTTTGCTAATTTAAATTGGTTCTGCCTCTAAAAAATTTTCTAAATCAAAAGGCATGAAAATGGTGCCCTCCCCGCTACCCCTTCCTGTAAACCTTCGACCCCTCTTAGTTCAACAACTCCTGTGTTGACGCTTTGTATTCTCAAAAAACTTGAGACAGTATTCCCCTTTATTGATGATCTTCAAAAAAACAATGACCTTTTCCAGTTCTTTCTAATGACCGTCGTCAATAAGATTTTTGTTTCCTCTTAAGGTGGCTGTACACAGTATTCATTTTTGTTGCTGTTTTGTGCGTCTTTTGTTGCAAGCATTTTTGTACGGAAGTTTTGGATCGCTTAAAGAATCGTCACCCCTGAGTTTCCACCTGAAGAATGGTTATCCTCAAATAGAAACAGCAAATCATATAAAGGTATTTGATCACCTAAAGAATGATCACCTCAAGCCAATCTGGGGTGACTATTCTTCAAATGATCCGAAGTTTTCTCCAGCTTGGCCAGTTAGCCTACTTGGTGTTATCATAGGAGCACCATGGATAAACAGGCTGAACGGTCTGACTATAATGAACATAGAACATAAACCTCTGTTTAAAATAGACATTTCCAATATCATAAAAAAAATTTGCTCATGTAAAAGCTAGAACACCAATCCTAAGTATTTGCTATGTTTTCTGCTTTTGGCAGTTGTCTGAGGCGTTGATACTTAGGCAAACAATCTAAAGTAGACGTAGCAATGAGGAAAGTTGTTGATGAGTTTGGAAACACTATTGTCTCTGTAAGCGACTTGTCGGCCGTGCAGTTTACCTACCAGAAATACAGTATTTCTTTTTCTTAAAAACATGCGTGTACTTCTTTTTGGCAAAAAATGCTGTGTAGCCTATAATACAATATATACTATTTGCTATTCAGGACAGGTTTTTTGTACTTAAGGAATTCAGTAAGAGCAGTGATAGTCACATGGATGCCACACACTTTATGATTTAACAGGTGTTCAAGTGTATTTTTAGCTTAGAGCCCCGTGCTTCTGACATGCTGCAGGCCAGTTTTACCACGATCCGGCCTGGGTGCTACACAGTATATTTTGTTGTGAGAATATCTGTTTTTTTCCTCGAAGTACTTATCAAAGTACGCAGCAAAAAGCTTTTGTTAGCACTTTCCCAACAAAATCAGATATTCGCACGATAAGATATGCTGTAAAACATTTAATAAATATCTAAGCGAACGACAATTGTCGCACGAAATGCTAGAGAAAAAAAAGTACAAACCCGGTCAAAAAATGCACAAAAACGTACACCAAGTACATCCACCTTTAAGTGTTCACTTTTATTGTACCACAAAACGCCATTTTGGACAAAATTCTCAGTAACCTCTAAAATCCTCCCTTATGGAGACCATTCCATTCCTCTCCTTCATATCTCCGGTAAACTAGTAATTAGCCGCTTTTGTTGACGAAGAGATTGTCGCTATTATATAGTTATGACGCGGCTTTCAACGTCTAGCCTATTACACAACGACCCAACTTATTCAAGTTATTATCATAAACCCTTGTGCCTTTAATTTTAGCCAAACACAGTCTCTATCAAAATTTTTTGATTTTACAACATAGGGGCTATCGCGCTGAACGTCATCTAGATTTTGAGGCGATTTTCAAGAAAGCCATTTTCATGCAATTTAAAAAATGGCGCAGTAAAAATCCATACGATTTTGAAGTACGCGCAATATCTAAGAAACAACGATTCACTACTACGACAAAAAATTTTTAGAGATAAAAAAAGATAGATATTCAAAATTAGAATACTGAAAAAATCATGGAAAAAGAAAAAAAGGAGTGGCACTATTGTCATACCGAAACAGCACAAGCGAAAAAGCACATGTAATAGACGCTCTATTATACTGTAAAGCAAAAGGTTTTTAGGCCATGAAAAACCATAATAAACACAATAATAAAAGTAATGAATAACTTCTGGTTGATCTTAATCAACTACCATTTGATTTTTAGCTTGTTATGGCCACATGATCAAGATTAAATACAGATAAAGTCAAAATAATGAGAAACGGCGACAGTTGATAGCGCGACAAGATTTGAGCTCGCGTTTGAGAGTTTACGAATAGGATCAGTACAAATCAAATTAAACGGGCAAGTTAAATAGATATTAAATTTGGCAACCTTGGGGGCAACATCGATCTTGGTTTTGACGACAACGTGCTTCACATATTCCGGCGAGTGTCCTAAGGAGTCTTTATCTTTTCTAGTAAATATTTTAACAAACCAAATAAACATTCCAGCTTAATTGATGCCGACAAAACAGCAGATAAGATTTTTTTCAACAATCTGGCATGGCAAAAAAAAAAACTAATAGATATTTTTAACCAATATATTTTTTAATCATCAAAGAGGCTACAGAAGTGTAGACCTAATCGTTAGATAGAAATTGGGGGTTGAAAACAATTTTGGTGGCCGAGTAATGGCCTAAGAAAATCAAAACAAGGGGATGGACATAAGTCCGTTATTGAAAATAATTGCAAGAACACTATTTCACGAACAAAAAGTGTTAACCTAAAATACTTCTTACAGCGACCAGTGAGTTCATGGCAGTACCAGCACAAGTGAAACATTTGCAATTTGCATTCGATTGCGTTAACTATTCTACCCTCTTGGAAGCTCTATCCAATTTTTGTCCTTGGTAGACTTACGTGTAATTGGCTCAATGTTAATGTGATTTCCAGGTACGTAATTAAATTGAACTATGCTAGTGCCAGAACATTCTGTCTGCACGAGAGCAAGCAATTAACTTAATTAAAATCTTGCATGCATATTGCACAGTTTGCGTAAAACATTAAATATACACAAATGAATTATTTAACAAACGAGCATTTAATCAGCGACCAGCTAATCAGGTCCCTAATTTCGAGATTGGCCTCTCTTTCACAGGGTATACAGAGCATTTTGTTGTTTTTAAGTGCATAACCAGACAAGAGCAGAAACGCGTTTCTTGTTTCTAAAAGGAAGCACGTTTATCGCTGCCTTCTTTTCCTAGGAGGGCTGTTTCTTTTTTTGTTAAATGTAGCGTATGCATTTCAAATAAAATTCTTTTATCTTTTCCTCTCATTCACTGACGTCACAGCTTTTATTTTTGTATCCACTATTCTGATCTTGCTGCTGAACCCGCTACGACTTAATTACTGATTATAGCACTGTTTTTGAAGATGCATTGAGTGCTGAGCTAATTGCAACGTTATGTTGAAAAAAGTGCTTTGTTTAGTACGGTGGTTTCCAAAGTACATTCGGTAACAGCCTAAGAATTCCACCTGATAGTACTACAGATTAGTAGAATCGGTTTGACAGACTAAAGATGGTGCGACCAATCGCCCTTTGTGCACATTTTAGTGCCCTCTCAAACCGTAGTCTCTGTGGCTCGAGCACGCACGACTTAAAACAGTGAAAGGATCCCAACAACCAAATATTTTTTCCGTAGACCACACACCTACACTGTTACATTTAGATTGGGGCTACTTTATCTAAAGAGACACAATCTCTGACACATTTATGGCAGTTACATTCACGCTTTTAAGCACTAGCGGGTCATTTTGTTGACAAAAAGAACATGAACACTTCTTTTTATAGATCCCCTTATTCAAATAGACAGTTTGCCCATTTTGGTACCGAAAAAAAGAAAAAGTTTTTAAAAATTAGCTTTTTTAAGGAGACTACTTAGCCCATTTTGGTCTCGAAATAAACATGATTTTAACCAAATCAAGCTCCAGTCAACAACAGATCTAAACCCCATTTCGTCTGAACGATAGGATGACCATAGTCGTGTAGTTTTTTACTTTTTTGTCCTCAGCAGTTTTTACCTGTAGCACCAAAGAGCAATGCTATTTGTTGTTTGCAGTAGAACCATGGAGAAATATAAACGTAGTTAATATTTACATTTTAATCCAATGGTTTGTTGAATTGTTGTAGAATTTGTATAGACTGACAAATTTTGCACCATCGTGAGCAAGGTTGTCCATAGTTTCGTACGCTGATTTCATAATTGTGCATTCAAAACTCTGAGTCTCTCCCCAACCGATTTTCCACGTTGGGACTTGTACCTATGGATATCAGTTCTCAGCCATTCAGTCAGTCAGTCAGTTAGCCATTCAGTCAGTCAGTGACTTAGAATAAATTTAATTAAACCAGTTTTGACTATACTTGGATGCGACTAAAGCACCTTTTGTGTTTTCTGCTGACACTCAGGTCCTTATTTACAGTTCAACTGGAGCAATTAATTGCTTTAGTCCAGGGCTTCCCAAACTGGGGGTCGCGACCCCTTTGGGGGGTCGCGTAATGATGTTCATAGGTCGCAGAGAGTATATCAATTTTACACAAAATACTGCATACACTATAGATACTGTAGTAACTGCACATCCTATACTGCATATACTATAGTAACTATAGTATATGCAGTACTTTGTGTAAAATTGGTATACTCTCTCCAACCTTTGATGGTCGGAAAAAATGGTGCAGTTGTGCAAAACATCATTCTTAACTTAGCTGTAGATTCTACGTAAATAGGCGTAGCTATAGTCAAATAGTGGGACTTTGTTAATTGACAGTGGATGGACTCTTCCGCATTCGTATCACGTGGAATAACTGGATGCATAACTTTTTTGTTTCGTCACTTCGGTATCATGTGGCACAGCTGGATGCATCACTTTTTGTTTCGTCACTTCAGTTTATGACGAAAGGATAGTAGCTAAATATCAAAAAAAAGACTGATCTAATTAATGGATAGCTGGTTAAAAAAACGAACGATAACGGTAATAAGCCTACTGCAGATGATGTTGAAGCAACGGTAGAGGTAGATGCAACATTGACTGGCAGATCGATGGAAGTTCAATGAGAAAAACGAGGCTAGTCATATCAAAAAGAGAACCTATAACGACAGTTTTTATAGTATAGTTTCGCTTTCATATCGGAAAGCAATAAACACCGTCCACTTTGTTTGATTTGCGAAAAGGCGTTGGCAAGTGAGAGTCTTAAGCCGGCCAAGTTGAAACGCCATCTTCACACCAAGCATGCCTCTTATCGCCACAGGCCTGTGGAGTTTTTTCATCGCTTTTCGCGAACATCGAAAAGATAAAGACAATCATTTGAAAGTGAATGTGTAAAAGAAAGAAAGTATACAAGAGCATCGTTTGAGGCTTCTTTGTTGATTGCAGAGAGTGAGAAACTTTACAACCTCGGCGAAAAACTTTACAGCTGCAGTTGAAACGAGCGCAATTGTTCACGGCAAAAAAGAGGCCAATGAAATGCGAAAAATTTCCTTGTCAAACAATACTGTGTCAGGGCGAATTTCCGAAATAGCAAAGATCAACGCGAGCAACTCATTCTACGAGTTGAAGAAAGTCGTGAATTTGCCATTCAGCTTGATGAGTCGACGGACATCACAATTATGGCATATCTTTTGACTGTGTTGAATACACTTACAGTACAATAGCGACATTTACGAGGATTTACTGTTTTGTCAACCATTGCATGTTACGTACTACAGGGATGGATATTTTTTAGAAAGTTGATGATATTTTCACCAAAGTGGGGCTATTTTGTGTTGGTGTATTTTGACGGATTGTGTTAGTGTGTGCACTGACGGAGCTGCTGCAATGACAGGACATACAGCTGGGTTACATGCAAGAGTGCGACCTGTGAGTGATTCACCGATTACTTTTACACACTGCATGATTCATCGAGAGGCCTTTGCTGCCAAAAAAAATTTTTCCTGATTGAAATGCTGTTGTGCAAAATGCAGTAAATGTTATTCACTTTATTAAGGGTTGGGCGTTCAATACCCGTATTTTTGCATATTTATGTGGTGAAGTAAATAGTTTACAACCCTTTTACTGCATTGAGAAATTAGGTGGCTTTCAAAAGCCAAAGCTTTGAAAAGGCTATTAATGTTAAAAAATGAAGTCGTGATCTTTCTAACGGAAAAAAGTTCAGATTTACCCCACCATCTTCATAGTGACAGCTGGCTGTTGAAATTATGCTGTTTGTCAGATTTGGGTGAAATAATGAACAAACTTAATTTGTTATTCCAAGGAGAAAACACCAATGTTTTCGCACTGAAATTTAAAATTGAAGCACTTATCAAAAAATTAAACATCTGGAAACAAAAGGTTGAAAATGATTCATTTGTAATGTTCTCATTTACAGAAGAGTTTTTGGCTAACAATGATGTTGAATCAAAAGTTATTAAATCTCTTGTAATCGATCATTTGTCAAATTTGTTGAAACAATTTCAAAAGTGCAACTGATTACTTTAAAATTTGATAAACTACGGTCAAGTGTAACATTTATGACGTGACAATTCAATTATGAAAAAAGAAAATAATAGCTATTACATACTTTAGGGTCAAAGTTATTTCGTGTTAAATTAGTGAGACAACGATTAGGAATAAAAATAAAACAAAATTTACACATTAAAAAGGTATAGTGGGTGTGAAGCTTCATCTGGGTTCAATTGTGGCTGCAGTTTTTGAATATATAACGTTTCCTTAATACGTAATTTTCGCCAATTAGTTTCTTGAGCCAGTATAAGTGGATTGTGAAAGTCGATTGTGTGGTCTGGATTTTCCCGTAAATGATCTGTAACATCGCGTTTGGGAACTCCTATTGCTCTGTAACTCCTATTGTAAATCTGTAATCCTCTGTAATCTATTGTAATCCTCTGTAACTCCTATTGCTCCTCTATTAGCAGACATATGTATGAATAGGGTAATAAACAAAACTTCAAACTCACATGTTCAGCCTAAAGTTTTTTTCCGCTATGTAGACGATTGTCTAGCAATATTTTCAAATCATGAAGAAATATAACAATTTTATCAAGAAATCAATAATATTCACACTAACATCAAATTTACTTATGAATTAGAAGAAAACGGAATAATACCATTCTTGGATGTTTTCATTGAAAAAAGAAACCAATCATTCATTTCTTCTGTATATAGAAAGAAAACGAACACCGGACTGTACACCAATTGGAAAAGTTTTATTCCTTTCAAATACAAGATAAACATCATCAAATGCTTAATTGACAGAAGCTATAAAATTTGTAACAGCTATCAAAAAATACATGAAGAATTTCAAAAAGTAACTACTCTCTTATTAAATAATGGTTATCCACGAGGAATTATTGACAGGCACATAAAAACGTATCTAAATAGAAAACATAAACCTCTAAATGAAAATGCAAGCGAAATTAGAAAATCCAAGTTTGCTATTTTTTGTTTACCTTTCATCGGAGAAGCATCGCAACAAATTGAGAAAGAAATCAAACATCTTTTAGAAAATAAAATAAAAGCAAACTTTTGTCTTCGGATGAATCACAGCGTATCAACGATTGGAAACCTATTCAGAAATAAGGACAAACAGGCTCTACTACACCTCACTGGGACAGTATATAAACTTCAATGCTCGTGTAAAAAGACCAGTCCCGTAGCACTCCAACTTCGGGCCCCCCCAAAGTAAGCGCAAGAGCCCCTGCGCACAGGTCATATCACTTTAGAGGTGTAAATTGAAAAGCTGCATTAAGAAAATACACCACAATTTGTACATAAGTAAACAGGCTAATGTCAGAATAAAGCATGCCGATACCGAAGGTGCAAGTCATAAAAAATTCGGCACCGATGCCAGAGTTCAGTAGGACATTTATGCAGACACTGCGAAACGAAAGCAATGACACTGAAAAACATGAAAAAGTTATAAAAACACAGTATCATTTAAATAGTCTGGAGCAAACCTTTTTGTTCGCAAATGCTGTTATGACATTGTCATAATCAAGAGGTCGGGCGCAGTCATTTTCGATTGACAACATGGCTAATGAAGATAGTCTACTGTCTGTCATAGACGTTCTATTAAAAGTTTTGATCAGTTTCAATTTGCTGAAGCTTCTTTCAGCGCTGGCAACAGTCACGGGGCAAGTTAGTAAGATTCGAAGTGCGATGTACACATTCGGATACAATTCAAATAAATGAGTCTTTAGAAGATAGTTTAGAAAGTCTTGAGCCGTATTGAGATTGCGTTTTTTTTGTAAAATTAAAACAAACCGCTGTAGCTCAGCGCTCATTTCATCAGAATCAATGTCACCGAACTTTTTTTGGAACTCTTTACAGCAAGTAAGAAGAGCATTTTCTTGTTGCACAAGCAAAAGTTTGTCTCGTGTGTACAAAAACGAAAAGGCGGAAGAAACCTCACGTAACAAATTAAAGCGCTCCTTTATTGACATAATAGCCTGGTCTACTAATGGATAGAAAAAGTTGCTTTTAAATTTCAGTTCAGGAGTAGCTCGTTGTTCCTCTTCACCTTGGTAATCAAACAATCTTCTTTTCTTTCCACTTCTTGACGGAGGAAAAGAAGGATCAATATCCAATTCCTGTGCTATTTCAACAGCAGATGTTGCGGCACTGTCATAACCCGTTGTGCGATAGTTTTGCAAAAACTTTTCAGTTGCCTGGATTTCCGTTTCCATTGTATGAAGGGAGACTCCATACGATTGAAGAATCTTGCTTGCTTTATTGACTTGGAATAGGATATCATACCAACAAATAAACACCGACAAAAGAAAACTCCATTTTGATAAATGAGCTATCAACGATTTTGTTTCTGAGGCAGCTCTTCCATCTTTTCTTTCTATGGAAATGGCTTCCAAGTCTTTCAGTGCCAGCAACACCTCTTTTAAATTGTATCGAAGAGGTTTGATGCATTTAATTCTGCTTTCCCAACGAGTATCAGATTGTGACTTTATGGACAGCTCCACATGTTTCTTCAAAATTTCCCAACGCTGAGCAGAGGAAGAAAACAGCACATACAACCTTGTAAGTACTCCAAAAAATGTCAATGTTTCCGTCGATGAATTAGCACTGTCAACAACAACAAAGTTAAGGGTATGGTTTGCACAGGGCACGTAAACAGCTTTGGGATTGATGTCTAGCATTCTTGCTTGGACCCCAGAATGTTTTTCTTTCATGTTAGCAGCATTATCATATGACTGACCTCGACAATCAGACAATTCGAGTTGCAGTTCGGTCGCTTTTGCTAAGAAAGCGTCCAACAAGCCTTTCCCAGTACTGTCACTTATTCTCAAGTAGCCAAAAAATGTTTCTTTAACAACAGCAGCTTCTTCATTACATAGTACATAACGGAGAATGACAGACATTTGTTCATGATGTGACATATCTGGAGTGCAGTCCAAAATTATAGAAAAATATTTTGCCAATTTCAATTGCTGTAAATTTTCTTTTTCAACTTCTGTCGCTAGCAATTCAATTAGTTCATTTTGTATGGTAGGACTCAAATAGTGATCTTTAGTGTTTTTATTCTTGATTCTGTCTTGAAGCTCTTTCAGGATCGGATCTCTTCTTGCCAAAAGCTCAAATATACCCAGAAAATTTCCATTGTGAGGAGATCCTAAGACTTCTTCAGATCCTCTAAAAGCAAGATTCCTTTCCGATAGAAACAAGGCAATGTCGATAAGTCTCTTTAAAACATTTCTCCAAAAACGTCTTTCATTGAAAAAAATATTCATCTCGCGTTTGTCGATAGTGGATGAATTTCTTATCCCTTCAGCTAGCAACATCCATTGACTGCAGCATTCTTGGTGGGAAATGCCGTTTTCATGGTCTTTCAGTTTTTTCGAAAAACCCTCCCATGTATTTATACCACTACAAAAGGGGCTTAGTGTTTTTCCAAATAGCTTACAACAAAAGCAAAAAACTTGATCTGATTCCCCAGAATAAACTAGCCACGACCGTGAAACACTTTCACCTTTAGGTAACACACGTTTATAATGGTTGGAGGAAAAACGTCGCCTTGGAGTTGTGTTATTATATGGAAAATTCATTATTAGTTGATGTGGTCCACGCTTTACTATATTACATCGTTGAGCATCAGAAATACTTTCAGGCCATTTACATGGGTCATCAGGGATAGGGGTAAATTGAGATTCAGTTATTTTTGATATTGAAGGTTGCGTATTGGCAGGTAAATCACAACTTACATTTCCTGGAAATTCACAATCACTTTGATGCTGATCGTCATAGTCTTCTTTTTCTTGTACACTATAGTTTTCTTCATCCCTCTCGGTACTAGTGCCAGGTCTACTCTGCTCAGTAATCTTGAAAAAATCTGTCATCTTGGGCAATTTCGCTACAGCATCTCAAGCAGCGGCTGCTTCTTTTCTCTTTTGAGCACCACTTTTTGAACGTTTCATTCTATACAATGTCAATAAAATACTTTATCTGCACTCTGCAGTGTATATATATTGTCCCGGTATTTCTAGCCAAACAGAATTCCAGACCATTCTATGATTGTTGCGTAACAACGGCATTGTTACGTCAATCGAATATTCAAGATTCTACCAGAAAATCAATCGAAATATTCTAGATTCTGCGAGATAAAATGACGTTGCATTCACTTATGATGTCACAAGCCAATTTCTTCCTACAGTTTAAATCGGTTTTAAACAAGTCTGCAGAACTGAAAATAGTCACGTAGCCAAAAAGCAATTTCAGACTAACTTGGGCCCGCAAAGTTGGCCTGGGCCCCCCCCAATTGGGGGGTTTGGAGGGCGGCTGCTACGTCTCTGAAAAAGACCTATATTGGACAAAGTAAACGAAATTTAAAAACAAGATTGGAAGAACATGACCCAATTACATTTGGAAAAAGCGATGTTACAGATCATTTACGGGAAAATCCAGACCACACAATCGACTTTCACAATCCACTTATACTGGCTCAAGAAACTAATTGGCGAAAATTACGTATTAAGGAAACGTTATACAGGGTGGGCCATAAATAACGCACCAAAGCATATAAAACAATTCAGATAATAATAACAAACGTTTTGGGCCATAAATAACGCACCAAAGCATATAAAACAATTCAGATAATAATAACAAACGCCATCGGCACCAGACATTAACACTAATTCAACTCGTTCTTTAATTGTTAAGTGCATACCCTAAAAATGATATAAATTTTTTTTAAAAGGCAAATCATAACTAAAAAACTTTGATTGAAATTAAATTTAACAGTTATAGTAACTGATATTGAAATTAAATTTAGCAGATACCCAAAGAAAAGATATTTACATTATTTCACATCACAATTTATTTTAAATCTTTGGTGCGTTATTTACGGCCCACCCTGTATATTCAAAAACTGCAGCCACAATTGAACCCAGATGAAGCTTCACACCCACTATACCTTTTTAATGTGTAAATTTTGTTTTATTTTTATTCCTAATCGTTGTCTCACTAATTTAACACGAAATAACTTTGACCCTAAAGTATGTAATAGCTATTGTTTTCTTTTTTCATAATTGAATTGTCACGTCATAAATGTTACACTTGACCGTAGTTTATCAAATTTTAAAGTAATCAGTTGCACTATTTCGGTTGACAATGCTAGCAGTGTTTAGCGAAACGTCCTAATTAAAATATGTACAGCAGTATACTGGCTCTGTTTTTTTTGCTGAGAATCGTCAAGAGATCCCAATCGTTTGCTCCTAAATTTCAAAAGTGTTTTCTTCCAGAATTGAACAATACCAAATTAGATTGGATCCAAACCCATTTGTAATACAACAACAAAGTACCGAGCATCTCTCTTTTAAATCTCGGAAAGAGCATGCTAATCTATCTTTTGAATCTAAGTTGCGGCTTGAATTTTTTGTAAACAGCTTCACATTTGTCGGCTTAGCGTTAGAGCAGAATATCCATCATTATTATCTGACTCAGCAGTAACCGCACTCCTGCTGTTTGTCTCGACGCATCAATGCGAGTTAGCGTTTTCAACGTTGAGGGCAATCAAAACAAAATGCCGTTTCTGCCTAAGCAACATTGAAACCGCCTTGAGACCAGCATTAACAAATATTGAGCCAGGGCTGGGCTTGCTTTGTAGCAAAAAGCAGTCGCACCCATCACATTAAATGTGCTTGCTTTTTGTTTTGTTTCCAATGAGCTACCTAAGAGTAAATTAGATGGCTTTGAGTATCGGTAGCTTTTTTTATTTTTCGCCTTTCAATATTTCGCACTGTTTATCATTTTAACCGTGAAGGGTCGAGGAAAATTTTAGGAGTTTAAAGGGGTCGCGAGCGAAAAAGTTTGGGAAGCCCTGCTCTAGTCCATTTCCCCTACAATTTACCGAAAAGGTACCAAAGACGGACAAACAGAGCATGAGCTCACATGAGAAAATAACCAGCTTTATAACATTATCCAACGTTTGATCATGTGTACTTTTTTATCGAAATTATTCAGTGGCTGCTTATGTGTTCTACTTGCAGTTTAAACCTGAATGCGTTGGCATGAAGCTGAGTATTTAATCCATTTTGAGCGGCAGAGTTTGCACAAATATTGCTCTCAGATAACTGATAAGAAAAATAATTGCTGGTCATGTTTTTGAGATATCGACGGGACTCATGTTATCAACCTCCTCGTGGTGAGTCCCGGTAACTGTTTTGCAGGCTAATGATAACGAAGAGAAGACAACGAAGAAAGAGAATGCAAATTCTTTCTCAGTATGGGCTATCTGATACCTCTCCCGAGCACGTGCCCTTGTCAGGGCAGACTCCATTTGTCATAAGGAGTGGCATCAGGTTGCTCCAGCTGAATGTTGAAGGTATCACAAAGGCCAAAATCTCCATCATCAAACATCTGGCCGATACCCATCATGCTACTGCCATCCTCCTACAAGAGACGCATGCAGATGACACCATCCGCTTAAAGATCGCTGGTTATGACCTGGCTGCCCACACCAACAGCACCACCCACGGAACTGCTACTTTTGTGGGTAGTTCTGCCAGTTGGACATACATGGATTCCTGCAGAGAAGATGACGATCTAGAATGGATTATTGTGAAAATCGAAGGAGTGTCTGTCATGAATGTGTATAAACCGCCAAACACACGTCTTCAGGAAAGCTCCATACCTTGCCTCGAGGCTCCGGTTATGTATGTTGGTGACTTTAACTCACATAGTGTTAAGTGGGGGTATAATTCAACTAATAGTGACGGCCAAGTTTTAGAGAACTGGGCTTCTACATCCAATGCTCGCTTGATCTTTGACCCCAAGCAACCGGACAGCTTTAGATCTCCACGATGGGGTACCACAACTAATCCGGACCTGGCTTTTGTCAATCTGGAGGGCCCCTTACCTTGCCGACTTGTGCTGGACCCCTTTCCGCGCTCACAACACCGCCCGTCGCTCATCTCCCCTATAAATCCTGTCCAACCAACACAAACTATTCCACTAAAAAGATGGAACTTTCGCAAGGCGAACTGGCCGCTCTTCAAAAACATTCTGGACCAAGAAACTGACAGTCTACCTCACCCTGAAACATGCAATGTCAACGAAGCGTACAATATGATGTGCAAAGTTATGCAAAACTCTGCCAAGCAAAGCATACCACGTGGACGAAGAAAATCTTACATTTCGACTTGGGATCAGGAAAGTCAAAAGAAGTATAATGAGTTTGTTAATGCGCAGAGTCCCACAGAAGCTGATTGCAAAGCAAGCGACCTTATAGACCATCTTAACCAAAACCGCAAACAACGTTGAGAAGAGGCTGTTGAAAGCATTGATTTCTTCCACTCCAGTCGCTTGGCTTGGAAAACATTCAACAGACTCACCGGACACTGCAACAGACCAAAAAAATGTCCTGTTTCCACCAACGCCATTGCACACCAATTGCTCTGTAATGGTCGCTACAAGAATGTGGATAAGGAAACAACTCGAGCAGTGAAACAAGAAATCAAACAGCTCTGGTCAACTCCCACAAGCAATACGGAGCTATCATCCCCATTCACCACACACGAGCTAGAAACTGCGACTGGCCAGGTAAAATGCGGGAAAGCAATGGGCCCAGATAAAATCCCTCCTGAATTCTTGAAACATAGTGGTGGTAACTTCCGGAATTGGCTGAGAAGATTCTTTTCAGTATGCCTTCATCGACTTGTCATTCCTAAGATCTGGAGAAAAGCTTCAGTAGTAGCAATCCGCAAACCAAAAAAACCTGTTGACGATCCAAAAAGTTACAGACCGATCTCCCTTTTATGTGTCCCTTCAAGGTTCTTGAACGACTTCTGCTTACACGGCTGGAACCTATCGTAGAGCCGGCCCTACCAGCAACACAAGCAGGTTTTCGATCCGGTCGCTCTACAGTTGATCAAATCGTTCATCTGACTGATGATATTGAAAATGGGTTTGAAGAACGTAAAAAAGCTGGCCTGGTATTGGTTGATTTGACCGCAGCCTATGACACAGTATAGCATAGCGGCCTCAAAAATGCTTCATGTGATCCCTGACCGTCATATGGTTCGTTGCCTGTGTGAGCTGCTCTCCAATAGACGCTTTACACTCCGGGCAAGTGATGGCCGATTGAGTCGCCCACGCCCTTTGAAAAATGGCGTTCCACAGGGTTCCACTCTTTCACCCCTGCTGTTTAACATCTACATCAGCGACTTGCCTCACACCCAGTCCCAACAGTATGGATATGCTGATGACCTGGCCCTACTATATGTGGATAAAGACTGAAAGAAAATAGAGAAAACGCTGGAGTCAGATATAATGAACATCTCTACCTACTTGGATAAATGGAGACTGAAACTCAGCACAGCAAAGACTACAACAACCGCCTTCCGTCTCAACAATAGGGAAGCTAACAGACATCTAAATATCTTTGTCAGGGGATCACTGCTGCCACACCAGAGCCATCCCACCTATCTGGGAGTTAAACTTGACCGGTAACTCACTTATCGGCAACACTTGAAAGGCCTACGCTCTAAAGTTTCTGCTAGAAATAGTCTGATTAGATGCTTGGCAGGAACCTCATGGGGTGCTAAAACATCGACACTCCGCATTAGCGCTTTGGCGGTAGCATACAGTGCAGCAGAATACGCAGTTCCCGCTTGGTGTCGAAGCAAGCATACAAGGAAATTGGACGTTGCCCTTAATGATACAATGCGCATCATTGCTGGATGCCTCCAACCCACTCCAACAGAGTGTCTCCCAGTGTTGGCAGGTATACCTCAATCTAACCTGCGCAGAGTGGAGCTTACCTCCAAGTTCGTTAACAAAGTTGTTGCTTCTGAACACCATCCTCTGCATCCCCGCATTCCCTCTACCCCAGGAAATTTTTTACCCAGGCAACGGCTCCTATCCCGACAACCTTTCACCCGTCATGCAGCGCTATTACATGATATACCACAGTTCAACATCATGGAATCCTGGATGAACATCTGTAGCTCTGCGCGTTCCCGCCTTGTCGAATTTGGTTTGTCACCTGCAAACAAACTCCCCCCAGGGTCAGATCTCTCCGGCGAGGAGTGGTCTACCCTGAATCGTCTTCGAACAGGAGTCGGACGTTTCAACTACTGCTTATCTAAGTGGGGTTTAAGATCATCATCTAGTTGCAGTTGTGGTCCAATTGACCAAACTGCGGACCACATCATAGTCTGTCCCTTAAACCCAGCTCCAAGTGGCAAAAGGGGCCTCATGCAATTAGATGAACCAACCCGAAGATGGCTGAAAGAACTCCCTTCGTTTTAAATCTTCATACGAACGACGACGACGACGAGATATCGACCTCTTGTATGTGTATTGTAAATTCATTTAGCCTACTGATTAAATTTCTCTGTTCATACCGTCAAAGATTCACCAATCCTTGTCATGTTTAGTGTATTAATCGTGGTGAGGTACTCGATAAAGCGCATAAAAGTATATCAATACGTTTTGCTCCAAGCCGTCCCTTTGGAAAGACCACTACTGCTGGCATTTCATTTTTCGCACAAAATGATACTGCATAGCAGCACTAAACCATTCTTCATTTTTGGTGATTTATTTTTATATTTACGATAGACTACATACTCTGAACTAAACGTTTTCGGCTCACATCAAGCCCTTATCAAAGCATCTAAAATATTTAGGTATAACTTCGAATTTCTACTTATAATCTAACTTCCTAAAGCTTAAAGCCTAAGTCTAAATCAATATCTTTAATGTTTCAGTTTTGTATCATTTTTAAGTTTTAGATGCTTTGACAAGGGCTTGATGCAATACAGTAATACTTATATCAAGGGGTCTCATTTAAGGACACACACATGACATGGACTTGAATGAAACCCCCTTGATATTACTGTATTGTATCGTTTTCAATTAGATCATCTTTTTGCACGCAATGGAAAATCTGTTGTGTATGATACGTTTTTATCATTGTGAGTCTTTTACACCCTCCTGACGAGACCCAATATGATCGAAATCGGTCGCGGGTTATTGATGTGTTGTAATAGATCGTTGTATTGTAATGGCAGGGGTGTCAAACTCGTGGGCTTCTGGGGGCCACATTGCACATATGAGCAATCGTGCCGAGGGCGGCATGAAGTTTTCGATTTGGAGATCACCACTTCTCTGGGCAACGATCTCTGTAATGTAGCCCGAAGTAAGGCCGATCTCCAAAAAAAGGTAATCACCTTTCCAGCATTTCCGCACTATCGCCCTCATTAGGGAAACAAATCGAGTTCTGATGTTGCACCAAGTAAAATTATCCCCGAATGAAAAAAAAATCTATACCTCTCAAGTGTGGCCTGTGATGAAGGGTTCAAACGTTTGTTCGACGATGATCCGTTGCAATACTGCCGAAATTTATTAGGAATTTTAGAATCGTCTTGCGGGCCGCACTGAAAGGCTCCGAGGTCCGCGAGTTTGACACCCCTGTTGTATGGTATGATAGTGGTTATTGTTTTCTATCAAGTTTTCTATTTTACCTCCGCTTGATGCTGTAGGCACATCCCTCTGAATGGGAGATTGCCTGAAAATAGCCGCCAGCAACTAGCACCATCTATTCGTCCCAACAGCGAGATCTATTAGCTTGTCTTGCACGTCACAGCGTTGATTGCTTGGTAGAATAATATCTGAAACGTCACAATGGCATATTTTTAAGCAATCGACACCTATGAAACTACCATTAATTTATAATAATAGCGACAATAACAACAGTGGCATAAGGCGGCGGATCGATGGTGCTTGGTAATAAAAAGGTTTACGGTTTAAGAGCACAACCTTTAAAAAATTTTTTTCAAAGTGGTACACAACCTATTTACGAGTCCTTAACGCTTGGAAAATTATTTTGAAATTTAAAAAATTGAGGGTAACTATGGTGTATCAAAATTTAATTAATGTCATGGACCCCACAGTCGCTTCCGAGCCCCAAAGCAATGTACTGCTGTGACAATATATGTTCGGGCTTCCGGTTTTTCAATTTTGCTTGATGACCCTTTTTTTGAAGATTCCCGTTTGGTCGACCTATTGTATCTTAGATTATTTGATGATCTTTTTTTGAATGTACTGTAGACGTTCTGTTGCCGTTGGACTTAAAAATACCTTTTTACCAAAATCAGGTTAAAGAAATGTGGAGGCCTGACTTTTTAACTAGGCCGATTAGTGGTTAGCTGGTGATGATATAGTTGGAGCAGAGTGAGGATTCAAGTCTTGCTCCCAGCATTTTTTCGTGTCTTTATTTAATAGGATTTGATTCAGCTCTTGTGTTTGAAATTTTGCTATCTTGAAATTATTTTCAAAATCAAAGCGTGGAAGCTTATATTACTATTGCTTGGATAAGTAAGAGGATTAAAAGCTTGAAACTTTGATGATGTAGATGTTTATTTTATTCAGTCATCGAGTCATTATAGGCTACTATTATACGGATGCTTTACAGATGATATCTTTTGCTTAGTTTAGTACAGTGGTTGCCCTTTCCAGTGAACAAAGTAAATGACTGCACTTAATCCAAACGTACAAGTTATACGCGGCATGAGTGCTGTGAACGAATTTTTTCTGTGCATTCTCACTTTTCATGCGTATCTGGACATTCATTGCGCTGAAAGGGCCCAGCAACTAATTTAGCCCAGGGTCCCACTTCTTATTAATCCGCCCCTGGCCTTTGGATTACCGGGTTGTCGCATTTTTGATCTTTTTTGTCTCCTAAAAATCCTCGACTGACGTGCCATCGAATGCATTGCAAAACCAACATAGAGAGCTACAGGACATTCAAATGTTATGTAGCTACCCAAGTTATCTGCAGATGTGCAAGGACTATTTTTAATGAGAAAACTAAGCCAAAAAGTTAACTTTCTAATGGCGTTTTGCAAAAAAAAGGAGAGGGAGTTATCGGCGAGTACCGGCCCAGCTATGCAATAAACACCAGACAATTTTGGAAAGTAGGCCTACTTAGCAATCACCAAGCACAAAATATTTAGAGTACACCTCATTATCATTTAGTGCAATTGGAAGATGAAGATCAACTTGTAGGTGAACTGGAATATCGGTAACATGGTAATATTGAGTGGGCCCAGTAATCAATTTATTGTTACAAAAATAATGTTCAACATTAATTTCAGATTTGGTATTCGGCAAGCATAAAGATGTTTGAGCAAAAATCATTACTTCTGTGGGTACTAAACTACTAACTTCTACCCCCACCCTGCAGACAAAAAATAATTGTGTAGGCCCACTTTTCCAATGCTCTTGGCTCAACTGTCCTGCAAAATATTTTTACTCCTAATCTAGTCTAATCTAGTAAAACCTTTTTGATGAGAAAGGCTAGCAAATCTGTGGTTTTCAATAACATTAACTTTTTTGAAGACATCAGAAGCAGTAGTTTTTTCATTTCTTTTTCAAAGATTCCCTCACTAGCTTTTATTTCAAATGCTTTAATGGACCTTTTTATTTAATTTTCAGCTCTCGACACGCTTAAACTTCTGGCTTGCAGGGCAGTTGGAAGTAAACGAATTTCATGCAATATGTATGTCATTGATGCCAAATCATTTAAGAAAATTTTATTGCAAATACGGGAAGCTATTCCTGGATATTTTTTCTTCGTAGAAAAAAAAAGGTACAAGGCTGGATAAGCCCGTCACACTGCAGTCGCGGATCGCAAACTGCAAGCAGCCCATCTTGGACCTAGTGCTCTACCAATCTTTATAATTTCAACCCCAAGTTCTGAGATATCGTAGAGTTGCGTTTGGTTTTTGTTTGACTGATGAGAGATGGTGTAGATTTTATCCATAAATTTAAAATGATTCACTTGTTTAATATCATCGACAGGATCGTTCAAAGCAAGTTGCAAGCGATGATTTAAACAATGCCAAGTGACTATGTTAGGAAAATATTTTTTAAATCTAGTCCCTTTCCCGAGAATTACGGCCAATCATTACGATTGCTCCATCTGAACAGAAAGCAATCAAAATTTTCTCAAATATTCCCTATTAAATCCACCGTCACGCAAACTTTTTATTAATGATCTATGTATTTCTTCTGCTCTCTGCTCATCCAATTTCACTAAATGAAGAAAAATTGTTGGTGAATGATCGCAAACTTCAATCTTAAAAATATTATAAGAACAGGCTGATTAGATATGCTGGAAGCTTCATCAATGATTACACAAACGTTTCGATTTTGTTCAATAATTTTGCTAAATATATCATTTTTTGTTTCATTTGCAACATGATCAACTATTTTTACGGCAGTGGGTCTACAATGAATTCTAACACCCAAGTCTACTCATATTTTTTTAACTAAGGTTTAATTGCATCCTCAATATCAGAAAATGGCCTGCTCTTTTTCGCTAAACTGCAAATAATTTGGATGCGGAGGCAAAGTGTTTCTGATTCATTGCATCTACGCATTTTGTAATTGCATCGTCTACACCATTTTGCAGTTGCTTTACTCATATACCATGTGCCTTTGACGAAAAATGCTCATTCACTTTTTTTCTAAGAGATGTCTGCCAAACTGTTTTATTTTTTCCTGAAGCTTTAACCTTACAGTTTCCTCATTCGACTGATACATAAATTGCCTTTACGTTGATAGAATGCTATTAAACACCAATTCCACCATTAATTTATGCAGTTTGGTTTTGTGTTTTCGAGTGTTTTGAAAACGACTCTTTCTGTATCCACGACGTCTTCAAGCATTTCATTTGTTGATGGTAATTGCAAATTATTTCTCTCAGGTGTAGATTCTGGAACATTTAATTTTTTAAGCAATTCGTACACACCTTTTGACTTAGAGTGATTGTTGATATTGTGAAAGATAAGTCTGTAAGTAACTAGAATAATTTTCGGTTTGATTTGAACTAAATGCAGTAAAAGTGTTAGATTTATTTCTTGGTTTAAGTGGTGAGTTTGTTAAGTGTTGTTTTGCCAACTTATTCATTCACATTTTCACATTATTTTTGTGTGAAAAATAGGTCTCGACGTAACCACTATACAATTTTATAGGTCTGTAACTCATATTACAAAACTTTAGACAGTTCTGAACAAGTCTTGGGTTGTACAGTCTGGAATGTATTTTTTCAAAAAATTCATAATAAAATTCTATAAACTTACAATCCGCTTACATCCTTTAGTCAAAAATTTTCATGTAATTACTCTCACGGTGTATTAAACTTGTAATCTTGAAAACTTTTGAAAACGTTTAGAAACAAAAACATAAAACTAAACGTACTAGTCATTGTTAAAGGTGACAAAGATTGTATCATATCTCAACAAACAGCTGAATGAAAAATTACTTAATTTTGATACATTATTATATAACTCGTATCCTAAAGCATTCGACAGCTCTGGACAAGACAATTGATTCCTTACTGACCTCTAGTGATACAATTTACAAAACAGTTTTAACTCTTTATCGATCTGTAGTGCCCACCCCAGCAACTCCTACCCCACCATTGCGACTAAATGAGTCATCGTACACTTCATATAATATCATCCCCCTAAACTTGCCCTCCGCTCACCCAATACCTAGCCAAAAATCCCCTACCAACTGGTCACGTCGGAACACCTCCTAATAGCACTTCTTAAACCGTGCCAAATGGATCACCCTATACTACTAACACAGTCCCAAGTTGTTATCCTGGATACGCCCAAACAAGGAACATAAGGCGTACCCAGCTGGGACTTGAAAAAGTTTAAGAAAAAATTAACAAAAACAACACGCCTGTGTGAAATTGCATCGTATGAAAGACTATTCTGCTATACTTCCAAACTGAGAGAAGTGCATGAACTCCTTGGCTATGTGTAAGCAATGACCAGAGCACATACAGATCTAAAACGCAGCCATTCTCTTGAAATCACAAATTAAAATACGAAAAGGAGAGCACCAAGTCGTAAGATACGCCTACTACTTACTACTCAATCTAATATACTAAGAGCGTTTCTGTCAGCACGTGTGTACGCACGTACGTGCACTTTAAGTCCTCCAAAGCTACCGGACGTACAAACATTAAACGCGGCACGATTGATTGAACCTCGGGGTGAGTGTCACAAGAGGGTTGGTGATGTCATAATCAAAGATACTTTTAACAACTTGCATTTCTTGACAGGGGAAAATCGTTTTTTGCTCAAACAAAAGCCAGCTCTCAACTTGCCACCTCACAATAAGTTTTTTCCTTTTTGGGTCTAAAATGAAATCACAATCAACACTTGATTGCACTATTTGTTTGCTGTTTTTTTCAAAAACTACTGCTTGTAGAAACGCGATTAAATGCTTTTTTTGGGAGATATTGACGGGGTGCTCTTGATAAAAAAAAATCTACAATAATATAAGCGCATTTTCCGATCCAACGAGCAATTTTTATTTAAGCATTTTAAGCCTTCTAAGCATACTTCTCTTTTTCTCATGCACGTCTAAAATATGATCTATGATGGCATGATGCCGCCTGATACGATTAACACAGCCTTTCGCTCCCTAAGATTATCACATGATGATTTCCTTTAAAAATAGCAAAATTTTACGAAATCAGTTTACTTAAAAACTAATTTGTGATCTCATTTCTCAACTAATTTTCAAAATTGTTTTAGCAAATTAAAGGTAATTTTTAAGTAATTCTGATAATATATGACATATACCTTTAGTATTTGTTTTTATACTAAAAAAATTGAACTTCAAAATTTGTGGTGTAATTTTTAACCCTCCCGAAAAGTGATAAATTTAGTAAAAACAGGTGAATTTAATGCAAAAAGGTTATTGTTATAGACAAAATCTTCTCGTGAGAATTTTAATTGAAAACTGATTCTCACCCTAGTAAAACTGCAAGGTCCCTTTCTAGTTTCTACTGTACATCACCCACATATAGCTGCTGGAGTTCTACATTTATAATTCGTGTCTTTGTGCTGTTAGCAATTCTAAGAAATAATATCTAGGACAGCCAATTCTATGAAGTCACGTGCTCGCGTGAGAATCTCGTAGATTTGCAGCACTATAAAACTGCGGCACCTCAGTTATTTTAGGTCTTTCTCAAAATCAAAATATGGTCGAAGTGTGAATCTCTGCTATTAAAGTTTGAATCGTTTTGGGAAGTCGCACACAGTCAGTAAGTGTATATACCAGGGCTACTCAACTATAATAAGGATCGGTGTGTTAGACAACTTCAATATTTGCAAAGATCAAGAAAAAAATTTCATATATGGTTTGATTCCAGCATTTCAATTTTTTAAATTTTTGTGCACTTTTTGAGTTATTAGGCAAAATATAAATATTAAAATCAATTAATGAGTGTAAAAAGAACGATTTCTTGTTTTTTTTTATAGGTTGTGTAGTATCACAGTAAGTTGCTTTTTAGAATGTGCGTGTGATGGCCTGGGTTCAATTCTAACTAAATCGCATAAACCGCGTGGCAACGAGAGTTGTATTTGTGGAGACAACACATTCAAAAATAAAATAAGTTAGAACACTCGTATTGTTTTCATTTGGTTCTTTACTGCAGTTATTGATACAATAGCAGAGTTAAAAACAACAAAAATTTTAATTAAAAAGCAATAATCACGATATTCAGTGAGAAACATTGCACTTTTTCCTTTTTATCAACTCTCGAAATCTTGGTACCAATGGAGTAGTAGCGAGTCGAAGACAGTGATGAAGATGTTCGTTCGTCATACTCATACGGAACTTAACAAAGTTCATAGTTGAGAAAGCGAACTCACAACAGTAAGTGGAGCCAAACATTGTTAGAATTTAAACTGTTAATTGAAAGCGCAGGAAAATTAACATTAGATACTCTGCTTGCTTAAAAGGTTTCTGGTGAACAATCACAGATTGCATGCTTCAACGAAACATTTTCTCGAAAATCAATTATTTCTAGTTGAATTTTTGCAACATCCATCCACTTGAATGTGAGTTTTGCTTCCATCGAAAATTCTGCGATATTTGTCAGATTATAAGGGTTTTGAATGAACAGCAGAAGGTGTTCTCTAAGAACAAAATCATCGAAGCGTTCTTTAAAGTTATCGATTAGCTTCTCAATAAATTGGACGTATTTTATATTGGTATCGCCTTTACGCTGCTTCAAAAGTTTGGAAAAGGGAAGAAGTTGACACCGAATATCAGTAGCAAACAATTCCAATTTTTTTGAAATGCACACACTGTTAAGATTAAATTGAAGACTGAGTGATTCTTCCCATAATTTTTTGACTTGATCACTTTTTAAGGCTTGGTACTAACTCAGACAAAACAGCAGCAGGCAGTAGCTGCATTTTTTGTGCATTGCCATATTGAAAGCAAATGTAAGTAATAAAGCCTGTCATCGATATGCTCACTGTTGGAGGACAATGATATAGGCCTATAACAGTACTTAACGCACTGGTTTAAATCGGTTTTATGAATAAGCCTAATTTAATTGCAAGGACAAAAATATATGTCGGGTGGGTAGAAAAAATAATTACCACGTTTAATCAAGAATAACTCAAAAACTAAGCTTTGCGTACAAATTAAATTTGACACATGTCATGAGCGGCTAGTTTTGGTCAAGTGGTGAAATTTGAAGCCAAAAATATTCATAAATACAGGAATAATAAAGAAATACAAAATTCAAGTCAAAATATGCAACGCCAGACGTTGACTTAAAATTTACTTACCATGGCTTTAATCGAGAAGATGGTCAATATGGTCTTCATCCTCCGAATCAACCAAACAAACTAGTTTCTTTTTCCAGGAAGATATGGACTTACAAATTTCAGCAATTGATATTTCATCCCACTTTTCTTTTATCTTGTCCTTCAGTTCCTGTGTTCTGGTAACGTTTCCGTCCTCCCCGCATAAACTTTTTCGGTTAACAAATCCCAAATAGTATATTGTAGTATATTGAATTCAAGTCAGGTGAGACTTGGTAGCGCACTTGAATATGCACTTGGTTTACATGCTAGTGGTCGTGGCTTCGACGCTCGGCTAGGTGAATAATTTCTTTTGTTAGTTGTGATCATACTTTTACCGACTATGTAAGGCTGGCAGAGTAAGAAAATAGCAAATCTAAACTTTCCTCTAAAAAGAACGTCTCGCATTGCATATTTTGACCTGAATTTTGTATTCCTTCATTATTTTTGTGTTCATGAATATTTTTGGCTTCAAATTTCACCACTTCACCAAAACTAGCTGCTCAGGCCTAGAACCAGATTTAATTTGTATGCAAAGCTTAGTTTTTGAGTCATTTTTGATTCAACAAAGCTATCACTTATTTCTGCCCACCCAGTATAATCAGTGAACTGGGGGGGACTCCACGTTAGAATTATAGCGCACTCATGTCGCGCGCCTGAGTGCTCATAACCCCTGCCCCACTTTTGTCACGTGTAGCAAAGTGAAACAAAATGCCGTTTTGATGTGAATTCTCACAGGATTTAGAAAAAACTATACCTCTTGTTAATCACAAAAGCCTGATCGCTGGCTGAGTTATTCACTTAAGCCATAACGTAAGTTATTGTAAGAGCCAAACTGCATAGCTTATTCTGAACTCTGTGGCTCCGCGTCAACTCGCCCTCCCTGGGTGTGTTTATACCAGGAGCAGGCTACCTACTCTCAGCCAGAAGCTTTAGTTTTATAACTAGGCGTGCAATTACCAAAAAGCTGAAACTAATGGTCAGTTACGTTATAGGTTGATTTCTGTAAATACACCAATCATTTCAGCAAACTTCCACAATTTTTAATTTATGCCACTGCATGCACTTTAGTCAAAAGAATGCATGAAAGTTTGTTGAATTATTTGGTGTTTAAGCTTGTAATTAGGAAAATCGGTATTATAAGCATAGTTTGTCAAATTCAAAGTTTGAAAGAAAATCATTAAAAAATAGATCAATAGGTTTATATCACTGTGGAAAACCACAGACACCAAACGTACATCGTATGCTATCAATGGAGGAAATTTTTTGTTGAAAATGCGTTATTTGGCCAACCAAGTGATCGGGTGCAAAAGGTATAGCAATAGCAGATCCAGAAACGTTTGGTAGAAAGGGTGTGAATTGAAGTACTATTATTGGAGGTGACGACGTTTGTTTTTGGAGTTCGACTTTTCCGAAGTCCAATTTTTTGAAAACAGTTATTTTTCGTGACAAATACGAACAAATAAGTTCATGAAATCAAAACTGCAAAAGGCTGGTTGAAGGAATTCGTTTCCCACATGCCCTCGTTCCGCCACTAAGAATGGACCACTATTTGCCTTATTCTGGAACCAATTAGCTTATAGGTGCAGCCAAGGAACTTGCTGTCCCATGTATCATTACCATGGGCTGCATCAAGTTGTAAAATGAGCGTAGGCTACCACCAATTTACCTAATTCTGTAGCCCAATCGTGAAACAAAAATCATTGCGACGTCTTTCCCTCAACTTTGCCTTTGTGTCCCTATGCTTATTGGAAGGATTGGATAGAATTTGAGGATTGATAGAGTTTGAGTGGAAAACCAATTTTAATTTAAAATCCCGGTAGGACGATCGGCATTAGGGCTGTAGGAAATAAGTTACTTTGAACGATAGCGTGCTGACTGAACCCCAATTGCTGGGAACTATGGCAGTCGCAAGTAAGGAAGCACGACAATAATGTTTTTATTGCATTGACGTTAAGACTACAATTAACTCAGTTGTGGCAGACAATCAAAATCACGTTCGTCCTCCACGAAGTCCAGCGATGAAAGAGGTTGTGACAGATAACTAGAACACGTCCGTCTACCACAACGATCAACAACGAAAGAGAGCCGAAAATATCCGACCGCATGGTTGGCAACCATATACTGCACACGTCACCAAACACCTGGTCGTTGCACACGTCTATGTAAACCAGGTCACTGCGCACGTCACATGAACAAAAACAATAGACAACAAAAGACGGCCGGAAAGGCAAGCCGATCAACGAGCTACCATGAGAAAAAAAAATATTATATAGCCCTAATAAAAAAAAGAAAAGTAAATGTGTGTGATTTTAGACATATGCAATAATAATAATAATAAACGAATACGCGGTGCAATACCAAACGCAATGAACTCTTGTCATATCGCGACTGGTGGATTAAAAATAATCTGTAAAATTTCACGCTGCTGTGCTTAACTAGTCTATGTAGGGAACCTCGCGCCAATAAGCCAGGGCAGACAATTACTCCAGTCGCCAACTACATGGACCAGAGCTGGGCACCGTAAATTTACACTCAATTCCGAAACCGCAAAACTGCAAGAGGTGTTCCGCAACCGCGAATCCGCAAGTTTGCGATAGGTTTGCGGTAACTTTTCGCACTTCCGCAACGGCAAATGCGCATTGTACTTCCGCAAACTTAGACTGCAATATTTGCTGTTGTTTTGTCCTCGTGATGACATTTTTTTTGCCGTAGGAAATGTTTGCGGTAGGAAATTAGGTTCGCAAATAGAAACGGGAGTCTGCAATTTGCGGATTAGCGGACCGATTTGCGGAAGTACTTACCTCTGACAGGGATCATTATTTAAATCGATCATCATAGATACAAATTAGATATCAGTCCACGGCTAGATTGCCGGGAAGCCATACAGGCTAAGATTCGTATCGTAAGGTTACATCGCCAGGCGTGCAAACTATAGGATCACGATATCCATTAAGTGGAGATAGCCGAGCGGCTACAAACCTGACGGTAGATATTTCGTCAGTTAATAGTACTTCATCAGTAAAATCGTGAATAGAGCATCCAGGGATGTGGAAGCGGTTATTTTTCAACCGTTTCCACTTCCACACCTATCGCTTCCGCTTCCGCTAACAAAAAACGAAAAAACGACCGTTGACAATTTTTTTAACTTTTGTGGGTCTGTACCCTGCCTTCTTCTACACTTTGTAGGAAATATGTTCCTTCGAGCAATAACGTGCTGACTGAATCCCAATTGCTGGGAACTATGGCAGTCACAAGGAAGAAAGCACTACAGCAATATTTTATTCCATCAGTTCGCGCAAGCTGTGGCAGATAATCAAAAATCACGTCCTTCTGCCACGACGATCAACAACCAACGAGAAACATGACAGACAACCAGAACACGTCCGTCCGCCATGGCGATCGACGAAGAAAGAGAGCACAATATCTCCGACCACATGGTCGGTAACAAAATCTGCACGCGACACCACGAATTGGGTCGCTGCACACGTCTATGTAAACAGGACATTGCACACGTCACATTAACAAAAAATAATGGATAAACAACCTAATGGCGGGAAAGGCAAGCCGATCACCGAGCTACCAAGAGAAGATAAAAATAAACATAATCTAGCCCTAATATAAAAATATGTGTGTGTGATTTTAGACGCATACAATAATAACACACGAATGCACATAGTAAAAACTAGAATCACACACAACAGTCGAAAGCACACTAACAAAAAAAAATGTAAAAAAACACAAAAAGATGTTTGGCATGGCAGCTTGATGAAGAGCGAGGCGCGACACGCTACAACTTCATCATTTTGAGAAGACAAAAACCTTCATTTATTGCTATTACTTTATCTACTTTGCTTGAGTTTATTGTTCCGAACTACGCTGTGTTCTTTTTCTTAGATATTAGAACTCGTGTTGAATGTAGAACAGTGCTTTTCAATCCTTTTGTCATTGCGGAACCCCTAATATACTTTCGCGTTTGTCACGGAACTCCCACCAACAAAAATTTAGAAATCACGAATTGCTTGCAAGAAAATCAAATATTTCGTTACTACAATTCAAAAAATAATTAAACACGTCAACAAATAGACAGTTGTTACAAGTTCCTTCACTACTTACAAACACTTTTACAACAGTTAACCTAATGCTTCTCAGATCAAAACCGTATGATCACATATCACAGCTCTCGACAATGTAACTTGTCGTCACAACAACAAATTACGCCGAGTAGCGCTGATTTTTCTTCTCTATCCTCAACTAACTCGGGCTTTGAGTTAACTTTAACTCTAATCATCACTTCGGACCTTTTTTCCGTCCCCAAAACACATATTGACTCTTTTTGGATAGTAAAGTGCGAAATTTCTGTCTTATATATAGTATGTACAGTACATATAAAGCAAGCTAAATTGAACTGCACCAATCAACAGCAGCCTCAGCGTGGTGATGCGGTCCCAAACCCGGTTTGGGTTGGATTAAAATGGCTGTTGGCCTTCCCAAGGGTCCCAGTTACCCCGGGCACCCCCTCACATAAACCATTTTTTCGCCGTGCAGCCCTCTGAACGACCAAAGAAGGGTAGCACGCAGCCTCTTTAAAATTGGCCTGTCTTCTCTTTACTCCTGCCTTTCTCTTGCCCGTCTTCTCATTCTCCTCCTTCTCCTGATGAGCGGCAACGTTCATCCTAACCCTTGCCCTGGCTTTCCCTATTTAGTGTGCGCTGGAATGTGACCTGGCAGGATAGGTCAGTGCAATGCTGCACATGCTCTAATTAAGTTCATTTAAAGTGCTCACTATTCTCCTTTTCTAGATTCAGAACTCTTGGCAGCTCTCATTTCTGGAACTTCCCTCCCTGCTGCGTCCCTGCTTTTTTCGGAGATTTTACACCTACCAGCACTGCGCATTCCTCCTCGGACTTCTCCAGCTGGTATACCTCCACTGCTCAATCTGGCCCCCTTGTGCTAATGCAGCACTCGCACCCCATCCTTGCTTTCAAACTTCTCATCCTTTTTCCGCCCACTTTGTATCTTCTCCCTCTGCACCCTCACCACCGCCTCATGCTCCTGGCTGTTTCTCTTTACCTCCTACTTCCACTTCTCCCCAACTCCCTCAGGGTTTTTCAATGGAATGCTGGGGTTCTCCAAGCCAGGAGCACTGAATCGGTACACTTTATTTTGTCTCATCCCGTTGACCTCATTTGTATCCAGGAATCTAACCTTAATTTATCTTCCTCTTTTCAGATCCCTGGATTCTCTGCTCTGCGATCCCATGGCACCCACTCCCGATCTGGTATTTTTTCTACTGATGTCATAGACGCTAACGGCGGCGTTATCATTATCGTCAAGCAGGGCTTATTCTTCTCTGAGCTTTCTACCGCCTCTCTTTCTTTGCTTGGCCCCTACTCTGATTATGTAGAGGTCAAGATCTCTCTAAACGACTCCTCTTCGGTCTCATTTCTTGATGTTTATGCTCCCCCCATTCGCTCTTTTCCGAAGGATAGCAGAACCAATTTATTTTCTCTCTCAATTCTTCCCTTCTATGTGGAAGCGGTGGATTTTTCACGCTTCTGCTTCCACAAAAAAAGGACCGCTTCCACTGCTTCCGCTTCCACAACCCTGAGAGCAGCAATGGTGCATTGGCTGGGCGGCAAACTGTGGACGCACGAAGTTGTAAAATAGCAAACACAGCTCGTACAGTAAACAGCTGGAATCACACACATCGACGGGAGCAAAGTGCTAAGCCGCGAAAGCAAACTAACAAAAAAAAAGACAAAAAGATGTTTGGCGTGGCAGCTCGATAAAATGCGAGGCGTGACACGCTACAGGGCCACAGAGACGATGCTCTCATTTGTACGAACTTATCGTTACTGCTCTCGAAAATGCTCGACTCGTGCAATCGGCTCAATCAATATTTCTAACCAAACACAACTGACTTTTGGCCCTTGGGGCGACGCCGGAAGAGCCGGCTAGTATTTAATTAATTACGAACGAAAAAAAGTTGGACACCCCTGCCTGGATTGCTGAATCATTGCAGGATTGGCACAATTCCTAAAGTCACAGCACGATGCGTTTCACGGTTGAGTATTTTGATAAGTTTCAAACAAAGAAAAGTCGACCACCGTGGATTGTACCATCATAGCAGGATCGGCGTAATTCCTATACTCACTGCACGATGCGTTTCACGGTTGAACAACTTTGGCTCAGCTTTGCAATGTGGTCGTGGCTTTAGCTAACATTTTAATTTGAATTGTCACTTGTCATCGTGATAGTGCAATCTGCGTATGACGTTTTTACCGGAGGCACTCAAGCCAGGCTTGTTTATTGGTTGTTTTTGTGGGCGTTTTGAAGTGTCGTAAACTTAAACTCTTTAAAAGTGGTTGCGTAGTAGAATTTGCGCGAAATGAAAACGATTGCGATTGTGGTAGTCAAAAACAGGTAATATGGAAAACAATGATTGTCCATGGAACACTTAAGAGTAAACAGGCAAAGTTTTGTAATCGTAGTAAACATCCAATTTTAGAATTGATCTGAACTCAAAGCCAGAGCAACTGAATTTTTATTATAAAGTGAATGATTGCCAATGCCACTTTCGGCCAGCTAATTTACTGCTTCGTAGGGTTAATGATGAAAAATCTTCTGAATATTTGAGAACTTAGTAAACTCATTGAACACTGGGTGAATATAGAGTTTGGGAAACTGTACACTGGTTTTCAGTTGTCTGGGTAGAAAACATTCTTTGTTTTCGGCCAACTTTGTTGGCGAATGGGCAATTTGTTTGACAAAAGCACCTTTTATATCAACTGGTCAAGGCGCTGCTGTTTTCAAAGCAGCTGCAGGATTGATTGCTTTTTAGCCATCGTAGCAGCGATTTCAAAAGCGTCTGCCGCCATAGACACTTAATTTTGCGCTTTGGCAATAGTGATTGTCCATATCAATTTGCTTGGTTTAAAAGTTGGGTGCACTTAATTTTTAGCTCACAGCCAAAATTTTGGCACATGCCAAGATGTCAAAGCATGAAGTAAAATACTGGTTGAAAATCAGCTATTACAGTAGCATTAAAATATGATCAAGACACTTAGCATCTTACAGACGTACAGGTTGAATTATTAGTGAATTAAACTGTTTAAATGTATTCTAATTGTGAACAGCCAAAAAATTGAACAAGGAATTCTGCAGAAGGTTTTACAGGTGTTTAAGAGTTTTGATTAGGCCTGTTTTTTGGCAAATTGGTGATTGATAAAGGCTTATATACCAACTTTATGTCTAAGCACATGCAGCATGTGTTTGAATAGCCACAAAAGCTTTTCCTTGTTAAGTGATTTCTAAATGTTAAGGGATTAAAGGCACTCAAATTTGCTGCTTAGCAAAGGCAGTGATTTTGCTCTGGTAAAATTAGGTAGGTTTGAAAGATCTAACCCGTACCAGTAGTTTTGATATCAGCTTATGACAAAAAATGTTTGACTTTTACCAAATTGTTTAAAACAGTAGTACAATATGTAACCAGCCTTATGTGAAATTTTTTTCAGTTTAGTGGCAAAGTATTTGTTGCGTTTAATATTCTTCAATTAAATAAGTTATGTCTCATCAAGCAAACGGTGACAGCTCCACCACATGGGGAAAGCCATTTGCGAGGTATGTTTTTGTTGGGATAAAATTTGTGTTTGTTGTTATTATTGGTATTTGTTGATAAAAATTTGTGGTTATTTGTTGTGTGATTGAAAATTTGCTGAAGATGTGTGAAAAGTGTATACTAAAAAAGCAGAGACCATGGTTATGATGTTTCCAACCTGCCAGGAACCACTAGACAAGGTTGTGGAATTTGCTTATTGCATTGCCAACACTATGCAAACTATTGGACTAAACAGGTTCATTCTGTTTGAAATGCTAGAAGAAATTATTTTAAAGATTATCTTGTTGGTGAAAAGTTTGAGAGTGATGATATAAATACCGTTGAGTGAATTCTTCACAAAACTTGAGGTGCATATGTAGAGGCTTATTGCCAAATATAACATACAGGTAAATGTAATATATTGTGCATGGAATTTGACATACATGTTGAAGAACCTGATTCTTTGTCAGAGGAATTGTTAAATATGAATTGTTAAAAACAGATGTAACTTTAAATGTGCAATAATACTTAAAGTCATAATCCTGGTATTATACTTGATGTTGTGTTTTTGCCTAGAAATATAGATGATTTTAAGCTTAATATTTAGGAAGTGGCTATTTTGCTGTCGATAACATTTTACCCTTGGAGGTTATTTTGCTGTCACCATTCGTGTGCATTTATATGGCCATATTTGCAACAATTTTGGCAGTAATAGTGTGGTGCGTGGATAGTGCAGCTGCCTTGAAATGCAATGGTTATGGGTGGGAGTCTAAGCTGGCAGAGCACTTAGAGAAAGGTAGTGTACACTGGAGGGGGAGCCTGGTAGGTGAATGAATGGGGTACTGTTCAGTGGAAGGGAGTGTAGACTGGGGGTGCAAATTTTTTGATTCATATTTAAAATTGATCAGTCACCAATGTCTCACACATTAAAATAGCCTCCAAGAGTAAAATGCCACTGATGGCAAAATGGCCACTTCCTAAATATTAAGCTTATAATGATCTGTATTTCTAGGCAAAAAGACAACATCAAGTGTAGCATCAGCATTAGGTGTTAAAGTATTAATACAGGTTTAAAATTATATCCATCATACACATATCTAACAATTCCTCAGACAAAGAATCAGATTCTTCAACATGTTTGTCAAACTCCATTTACAATGTATTACATTTATGTTATGTTTGGCAATAAGCCTCTACATATGCACTACAAGTTTTGTGATGAATTTACTCAACTGTGTTTATATCACCACTCTCAATCCTTTTACAAACAAGATTATCTTGTTTGTGAAAGGTTTACTGCCGTAAATTGAAGATTTCGTCCGATTATTTGGTGGTTGAACTCATTTTGCCGATCAAAGTTGAAGAAAAGCTTTAAACTTTACCACCACCTTTTGCTCTCAAAGATGTAATGCGTGTTGCTTCAGCTAAATTTTGCTGAGTCAAATCAATTTGTTTGTTGGCTTCGAACAAGGTGATGTTAAAAGCAAACTTGAAATCCTAAGGTCCCTGTTTGCTGCTTATAATGATAAGGAAGTGGCTATTTTGCCATCACCATCCATGTTTGTTTAAAGATTGTTATTTGCTACAATTCTGGCAGTGATGCAGTGGTGTAGTGGATAGTGCAGCTACATTGAAATGCAATGACTTCGTATTTGAATCTTTGCTGGCAGGATACTTAGATATTGTCAGAGCACTAAAACCTGCCGTTATTTCTCCTATCATCAAAGATAAAAGATGATGTCAATGAACTTTACTACAGATATACACCAGTGCATTAAAATATTTATGGTAAAAAAATAACAATTGTGCTGACGGACAACTTGGATTTCAACTTGTGTATTCATTTGTTTTATCTGCAGTTGATAACTGCAACGCTTTATACTTACACCTTTTTAGTTCAGAAATTAATGGACTACAAAAACTTGTCACTGTATCTATATTTTTAACCTGACTGTTGTGTAGAAATCATCTCCTTGTTTAAGGAATTTTATGTTTTTTGCGTGTTCAATTGCATATTAGTTTTAAAATTGCTTGAGTAAATGAATTGGCTCCTAGTCATTTGTAATATTTGTTAGTCCTGAAAAAACGTCATTTGCTGGATTTGAGAAGTTCTGTATATAATCTGTTTCTGGAGGGAATTGTTGTTTGTTTGTTTTTGCGGTTGTGTGCTCCCGTCATTTTTGGTCCATTGCACTCGTTTTTAATCATGGCTGCGTAAACTCTGTGTCATAATTTATGGTGATAATAGATTAACTATTGTAAAGCATATGACTCACGAGCTCGTGCTCCGTCCACCAGTTCTTTAGTGACACTGGGCAACCACGACGAGTAAATAGTTGGCTCTACGACCTGTCTACCACATAAAGGTGGAGGCATCCCATTAACTGCCTTGTTCAAGGACGCGAGCAAGCTCGCCCGCTTGTTCTCCACACACTCCTTTTCGTGTTGAGCACCAAGCAGGAGCGCTCTGAATACCAATTTTTGAAGTCTTGGTGTGACTCCACAAGAAAAATAAACTCCAGGACTACAGACTGCGAGGCGGTCGTTCTAAACCACTGCGCCCATTGCACCAGTTCCTCGTTCATTGCACTTTTTGATTCAGTACTTATAGATTCAGAACATTTTCTATATCTGCCCCACCTATTTTACGCTATATCAATGCAGATATCAAAAAGCCTCTCCTACAATGACAATTTTTAGTCGAAACTTAAAAGCTGTTGTTTTAATTATTATTGACATGATGATCCCGATATTATTCTTTTTGCTTTTTAAAGGTGTTAGTTTGTTTAAGTTATTATTTGAGCCGTTCTTACAACATTATCATTGTTTAATATGCGGTATATAAATGTCCTTATTATTCTGTCTTTTATTATTATGTGTGTTTTATGTTGACAGTTTCGCAACTGATGCCATTCACGTTGGACAAGAACCTGAGCAGTGGAAGTCAATGATGGTAGTCCCTCCAATTACAATGTCTACAACATTCAAGCAGTATTCACCGGGAGAACACACTGTATGAGTTTGTAGATGATAAACAACGAATTAAAAAAAGTGCTAAAAATGTTGAAAATAACTTGCCTACTTTAAACCTTTATTCTAAAGTCCGTGGTTATTGATCATTAAAAACAGAAGTCGATTGAAATGCATGACCAATTTCTTATTCTAAATACAAGATGCATACTTCGTCATTTAGCAATGAGGAAATATTTTTAAGAGTGTTGGTGCTTTGAAGAAATGTTATACTGACGATGACAACAACACTATAATTGCTCTGGGTTTGAGTTGTTTTTCTCTTCTAGCATTTTACAAAAAGAATCAAGTAATAAGATTGTGTTTATTTTTCCTTTAAAATTTATTTGCTGTTACGCAATTGTGGTGTTTACAGGGTTATGAGTATGGTCGAAGTGGAAATCCAACCAGAAAATGCCTTGAAACATGCGTAGCTGCCTTGGAAGGAGGAAAATACGGTAAACGTTTAGAATTTATGAGTTGTTTTTTATTCTACCTTCATGTGTGTACATATTGTTCTTTTTTATAGTAAAACTGAGAGTGCGTGAAAATTGCGCTATGATGAAACTAGTAGTTGCTGAAAGTTCTCTATTATAGATCGATTTATTGTGTTTTTAATCCATGAATGAAAAGCGTAATTCTGTGTGTATGTGTGCTTTAACAACTTCTTGGAAACTACTGGGCGTACTAGCATAAAACTTAACACGAGTAATTACCACCCCGTGGTGAGTGTCGTGTGGTAGCTAGCGACGTCATAATGACTTCACAATTAAAGATAATTTTTTAATCATGCATTTCTTAGCAGAGGAAAGCGTTTTTTGTTTTTGGGGAAAGCCAGCACACGACTTACTAACTTGGAGAAATTTCACCTTTTTGGGAAGTAGAATTAGATTATTAGTTTTAAAATTTGTATTCTTTATTTTTCAAAAATATTAAATAAAAATGTAGGAATGCGGTTGAAAAGTTTTTCTGGTTATGTTAATAAGGTGCTGGCGATAAAACTACTCGTCAAAAAGTTTAGGTTTTATCGACGACACAAGCGGTTAGGCATTAAGCACTTTTTGAGCATGCTTTTTTTCTCTAACGCTTCAAAAGAGCTTTATTTCGGCATAATGTTAAAAGACAATGCTGTCTGGTACTACTTCAATGAAAATATAGGTCTGCACCACTGTACGATATCGTAATCACCAAATGTACAATTGCATTTATGTGAAAGTTTTTACTTGAAAATGAGTTCTCAAATTTACTGGTGCTCAGATGCAAGACGTTTGGTGGTGGGTGGGAGGTATAACTTTTTTGCCCTATTTTGGAACCAAGGTACATAGGCATAGCTGAAAAACTTGGTGTCACAATTGCCATTGCGAGGAGGGTTGCACCAAATCATAAAATAAGCCTACCACCTAACCGCCTGTTTGTGTAATCGTAAAACAAAAGCAATTGCGATGCTTGCCATCCAACTTTGACTTTGTGCCCTATATTTATTGGAAGAAACGAATGCAATTTGTGAAATAATAGAGATTATGAGTAACACAAGTGTCAATTCAAAATACAGCGATCGGCATAAGAGGAACAGGGGCGATGCTCCTATTTATACAAACTTATTGTTACCCCTCTCAGAAAGGCTATTTGGGTGAAGCGGTGCAGTGGCTAAACCGATATATCTAATCCTACAACTATATGGTAGCCCTCTTCGGCGACGCCCGCATAGCCGGCTAGTAAATTATTAATGTTTACATTTTCAATCATGCTATTTAGGTCTTGCCTTCTGTAGTGGTTTGAGTGCTACTACAACTGTTATTCATTTATTGAAAGCTGGTGATCACATAGTATCCTCTGATGATGTTTATGGTGGCACGAATCGGTAAGATAAGTTAACAACTTTTTGTTATATGTATGCATTGTTTCTATTTGGTTGATGTTTTGGTAAACTGTGAGATGTATTTAAACCTGTGCCTACTTCATTTCAGGTCATTTTAAAAAATTACCCTGCCAGCACAATTTTTGAAGTTTTCTAATACATCATGGTTCAAAGATGCCGTCGGTATCGATCGTTTAGTACACATATCATTATTAGGTATATTTTGTAAAATTTTGAAACTGTGCGTATTAAGTTTTAAACTCACAGCCAAGAGTTGTAGGTGCACTGCGAGTTGTTTTATAAAATAAGCTAAAAAAACATTTACTTCACGCCCAATGTTTATATCACAAGGAAGTGATCGGCCACGTTTCTTCTCTGTCTTACCTGTTCATGTGCTCTGGCGCGCGGTTACCAGATAGAAATCTGTTAAAGTGGTTGCATCGTGGCAGAAATCTTTTTCTTTAATTCTTTATTGTCATGTGTATTGCGTTGCCAAAAAAGATGTGCAGCGCATATTCTTCCCGTGGAGATATACTGTTATAAATAGCCAAAGTCATAACTGCCGCTGGTCGCATTTGTCATTGATTGTTTTACATTTCAATTATCTTTAATATTGTACCTTGTTCTTAGCATCATGTGTAAAAGCTATCGCAGGCTACCAACATCCAAATCACAGTTTTGATTGCCAAGCTAGCACGTTATATTCAATTTCAATTTTTTGTCAGATATTTTCAAAAAATCGCCTCCAAGTTTGGCCTTGAGGTTACATTTGTTGATTTGACCGATATTACAAAAGTGGAAAAAGCATTGAAAGAAAACACAAAGGTAATGATTGGTTTACTTTGAAAGTTTCTCATTAGCAGAGCCACAATGTTTCCGATTCGATTTTACTTTGCGCAGGTCGTGTGGGTTGAAACGCCGTCGAATCCTACGATGAAAGTCACGGATATACAAGCTGTTACCGATCTTGCCAAGTCACGTCTAAAAGACTGCATTGTGGTTGTGGATAACACCTTTATGTCTTCTTATTTTCAGGTAAGTGTAATAATAGCTTTAAATTACTTCACTAATGTGTTATTGAAGCTCTAAACGCTAATCGTTGCCGAAACATGATGAAATGTTTCATCAGAAATTAACTAAACATCGGATGTGCCGAAAAAAGTGACGTAATTGTTACCGTGACATGATGAAATGTTTCATTATAAGTAAACTAAACATTGGACGTACAGAAAAAGGTGGCCTACTACATAATTACTATGCTGCCATGACCACCAAATTTACGCACATGCTTTTGTAGTTATTACAGTTGAGTATTTTGATCCTGTCAATGCTTTTCAAACATACAATTTCTCATCACTTGCGCGCAAAAGCCTGTTTTGGAGATGCCAGTAAGAAATAGAACTTCACTAAAAATGGCGTGCGATTTGACCTATGTTCAACTTCAAACAAAGCTAAGCCTATTTACAACCTGTTTGTTTATGTTGGAACTCTAAAAGCGTAAAAGCTGAAATGTGTGTCATCAAATTCAGGCCTTGGCTGAGTCATTAATTTTTAAGAGCGAATTCGAGCAAGAAGGCCTTGGTACAAGTGGCAACTGCTCCACGAACTCCACGCTCTTGTCAGCTATAATAGCTGGGATTAGCTTAAACTTTGTTTATTCAGCGTCCTCTTCAGTTCGGCGCTGATATTGTATTGCATTCTGCTACTAAATACATGAACGGACACAGCGATGTTGTAATGGGATTGCTCGTCACTAATGAAAAAAAACTTTACGACCAACTATATTTTCTTCAATATGGTGAGTCAAATGCTTTTAATAGATATTTTTAACGGCTTATGTCATGTTTACAATTTTTAGATAATTTTTTTAAAATCAAAGTATCGGCAAAAAAATTTTTCATAATGACTAAACAATGAATGTTTTTTGCATGATATATTTTAGTAGTGACTATGTGAAGTTCGACTACTCAAAACACGCTTAAAACCTCAAATTTGAGTCAAAAAATACATTTTTAAAATTCGTTTGTTTGTCTCACCGCTTCTACGAACCAGTTTTAGGATTATTTTCTTTCTGTTTCTCTCGCTTTGACATTTGTTAAATTAGTCACTTTTTATTACTGTTTATCAGGTAACCTGTCATAAATTTGCAGCTATGGGTCCTGTTCCATCTCCTTTCGATTGTTTTTTGGCGAACCGTGGGTTGAAGACGCTTGCTTTGCGAATGGAGCAACATCAGAAAAATGCTATTGCCGTGGCTAAGTATCTCGAAAGTTCTCCCATGGTTACCAAAGTAAAATATGCTGGCCTTCCGTCACATCCACAATATGAAATCATGAAAAAACAGGTAGGCAAGGAAAACAGTACGAATAGCTGTCGGTGGTTGCCTCAATAAGTTCTAGCACTGTTAAAGTCATTAGAAACTTGAAAAATTTTCGTGTACAGCTTCTTGCTTGCCCCTTGACTTTAGAAAGAAGGGTGAAAGGTTATGTGGGTGTGTGCTCTTCTTGATCTCGATTTTGCAATTAGCCTACAAAGTCTCGTATCAGTTCGAGAGTAATGCACTTCTCCAAATTGAGTGAGACTATTATTTTAATCCCATAGTTTGACTGCTTCCCCTCAAAGTAATCATCTCTCGGTCTCAACTCAAACTTGTGGGCTCAAACGGTGAGCCAAACATATTTATACTTTAATTTTGAACCGGGCTTTGTCACATATTAAAAGCATATAGACCCGAGTTCCTTTTTTGTGTTATAATTATGGCATTTGTATTACTAACCGCATTCTTGTGATTTTAAGCATTTTTTAGTTTATTTACGTACCGGTACTACTTTTGATAACGTGATTGAAACACACGGTGTGGACTGTGAATGAAATACTGTACGTCATTGGGACCTCGTATTAAACACCTGCGTCAATTGCTTGCCATTCCTTATTGTTTCGTGGTAGCAACAAAGCAGTCAGAAAATTTAAGAAAAAACCTTGGTATTTGTGTGTGAAGATTGCTTGATGGTGGGCTATGTTTGATGCTTGCTGTACAATCTTGATAAAGATTTCGAGCCAGCGTGGTATCTAAAAAGTAAAGTATGTAACTATTTTTAACTTATTTTAGAAAACTCGGTGTTTATAGTGAGATGGTAATCAGCAGTGTCCTTGCATTTCTGACCTTACCATCAAGTTCTTCTAGTTTTGCTATCAGCTCATTACTCTGTACTGCAGAGGCAAAGTTTTTCGTATGTAAGCCAACACTTGTATACGTGCTTCACCGGGAAAAAGCAGTGAAGCTGGCCATCCGACGTGTTGTAAAAGGCGACTAAGGGGTGCATCCAATTTCAATAGTACATCTTAATGATAGGGTCAATTATCTAATTACTGATTAGAACGGGTTTCCTAGGACCAATCAAGCATGCGATTTTCGCTTAAAACAAACATTTAACTTTGAAAGAGCTCTATAATTGCTTGAGTTGTTTATAAATCGTAGGTTTTTTTCAATAGGAAACTAATAGAATGTTATGTAGATTATTTAAGTGTTGAACTGTTTGAAGCAATCTTTGCTTTGAACTATAGCGTAGTTTATAGAACGACTATATAACTGCTAATGAACGTGGTTTCTCCAAGTTTTCACGTTCTGGCGAAGTTCGTGGTAAACTGCATGTATTATTTTGTACTCTTGGTCCTTTCGTGAATAGATTTTTGCTTTGATTGTGTTTTTGTTGTCTGTTCCAAGCTCGACAATTCTAGACGCGTTTTACTAATTGACTTATTTTGTTGAACTTCTCCATCTTGAATCGAGATAAAGCACCAAGCTGGCACTGCTATCCAAAAGCGCCTTCTCACACCACTTCAAAGTTATTTGAAAATTTGTTACAACCTCTAGCATTTTCTGCTTTTGTCGACTTCAATTGGGGAAACGTAAGAGTCTGCTTAGCCCTCTCTGTCTATCTTCATTGCTGTGAAAAGATATTTACAAATCACTTATCATAAAAACTGTCGTCGTGGCAATTCAAGTGTGTATTAAATGCATTATACGATACTTCAAAAGTGCGAGTAGGTAGAAAATTATGCAGAAAAAACATTATACATATTGGCTCATTTTCCTGGTACAATAAACCAGGAATCGTCTAATTCCAAGTCAACAAAACAAAAAAGTAGAAACCTCTGTTTCGTTTTGCGTTTTATATGGTGGCTTAAAGTCGGCTTATCAAGTTTGTTTATCAACCTTTCTCATGATTGCGTTCAAGCTAGACTATCAACATTAATTTTGTTTTTTAAAAGCTTTACTCCAAGATTTTACTTGATTTTCTAGTTAAATGCCTGCAAAGCTCGAACCTACTGCAGCTTCGGAGTTTTCATACGTTTGTACAACATAAATATCTCTGATATTTTTTGTCCACTCCACACGCATTTTTATTTTAATTGAGGAGTTTGCCACAAGTAACAAGTTAATTTGTTTTTTCTTACAACTCCAAGATTAATATATTCTTTTTTTATCTCTCTGATAAAATCTTTTCTGCTAAGGAAGTTGTCAAAAACCAACCTATAAGTTTTGGCACAATTTCTGTCATACGAAACGCTATGAAAGCACCCAAATCAAGGCCAGGCTCTAACTGTTTTTTGTTATGCCTCCACTAGCTTATTGGAACACTTCAAAACAAAGTGCATTGGCTGATTTATCTCAAAGAACTGAGTTTTCACCCGTATTATCCCAACCCTCGTAAAAGTTTAACTATAACTCCGAACTTTTGTTTTTTGGTGTGTTTTTGATCAGCTAAGATATTTTGAAAAACTTTGACAAAGTTGATAGCAGAAGGCACTTTTTACAGAAGTCTACATTTGGGATACCTAAGAAAAGAGTGGACCAAGTCAAAAAACTACGTGTTTTGAGAAAATTGCGTTTAAAGATTTTATGATTTTGCCATGTAATTCAAAGCATTGAATCGATTATGTTCATTTTAGTGATTTAACCGGTTATGCTGTTCATGACTGACAGTCGAATGGCTAAATCCAATAGGTACAGTATTAATTTAGTTGAATAATGGGTCAAACCAATTTGGTCCATATAAGTTTGAAGTTGTAATAAAAACGGCAAAATACCAAATATCCAGCTTTGCATTTAAAAAAATTTTGCTCGAAAAACAATACACTTACACTGCTTATCAAGAAGTGGTTTGTTTGTTGACTTATTACAAAGCCAATGCTGCAGCTAATAAATTACGTTTGCACAAAATATTTTTGTGTATATGAGTTACACATAGATTTTGTTGATGTCGAACGGACGTGCAAGAAGAAAAACGTTTAATAAACAACGTTACACAAAAGGCTTAGGGCTCTATATTTGATATCTACTGCGATTACACGTAGACTGCCGTGTGCAAGAAAATAAATTTAACTAAGGAATAGTGTCATCATGTAACTGCTGCAGTGGCTATTATTAGCTTACGTATAGAAAAAGTGCAAGCTGCGGTTGTCTGATCAAGTGGTGGCCATTGCTATAAAACCTATTTAAATGGGAAACTAATTGTCACTAAGTGGCTAAAATTAGTCAAACCTTTCCTTCACCTAAGCCAATGAGCTACTGCAAAAGTGACATCAAAAATTGTGTCGTCATGGCTCAACATGGTAAACGGTAACACTATCATAAAAAATTCTCTAAACATTTTCTGTGAAGTACTCAGTATTACTTTTGTCGTGTTGCAATTGTTCGCATTCGTATATGGTGATAAACAGGTGGAATATATTTGAGGAGTTGCATGACGTCATCGCACTTTTTGGTTTTTCTAATCTGTAATCAGATCTTTTAGAAATGGAGAAATGACGTTCTTACTAGAGCTGTTCATATTGTCCTGTGTAATTGAAGATTTGAGAGCAAACTATCTCTTCTAGAATGCAATTTTGTTATTTCCCGCAAATGATAAATGGGTCTTTGGCACAGTGACAAACAATAGCAATAACTAGCTGCAATTCAGCTTCTTTTACTTTATTACCACGATTAGGTCTAGCATGTGTATCAGTGACATTCAAGATTGAATTGTTGGTAGGAGCTGGTGACTTGCATATCCTGTTTTTCATGATTACGAAGACTAGCTGACTTAGGTGCAATATTGCAATATCATAGTTTGAAAAAGCATCCTCAGATGACGCAGGTGCCTTTATAACCCAAGGAAAGTTGTTGTCACATTGTCGGTTGGGACAAAAACTTTTTTAAGTTAAAAAGGCTTCCACATTTGACATTATTCTGTACCAGATTATTTAAGCAAAAACTATTCTTGGCCCATTAAATACTGGTATTCCAATTAATGGAAATAATAATAACAGTTAGATGTCCATTTTCAGTAATCCTGGGTGATCAAACCTAGTGAAGTTATTGATTACCAGTACAGTATCATATTGGTATACCCTATGCTAGCGTATAGTCTACTACTAAGCCGGTAACTGGCGAATGGTGCATATTTTCAGGTTACACTGCTTCATTTAAAAAGTTCTTTGATGTTTTCATTAAGCCTGTACTGTCGTTTCACTAATTTTTGGAAATTATAAGTTGGTAAGCCTCGTGTACTTTTATTCATGCTGATAATCTGTTCTACCGCTTAGTCTAGTAAACCTATTCAAGAAACGAGCCAATCCTTAGGGCTAAACTCTTTACTAATCCTGCTGTGCTCCGTATATTGATTATGCAGCTAAACCACTGGCTGAACTCATTAAACAGTTGCGCTGCCATGCACGACTGCACAGGTGTCGTATCCACCTACGCAATGCTTTTACCAATAGATTAGGGCTATTGATATTTGTTGAAAGATGACGGTTGGTTGGTGTTTTTATTTCCGTCATCTGCAATAGCACATAGACATACATAGTCGGTAGTAAAAAGACGAAAAATGGAAGCATACACAAATATTTAGAAGGGAAAAGAGTTATTTTGCAATGTGTTAAAACACGACAAATTTAAGCAATTCTAAATTGCTGGAATGTGGCTGGAAAAACGCCAAACCTATCCTGATTAGGTCTAATATAATAAGCGATATAATAATACTACTAGACTTTTTTAAGACATGGTAAGTCTGTACACTGCAAGACACGGTTGCTTGATCTACATTTTTCGAGGGGCCAAATGAAACCTTGCAGAGCCAATTTTAAAAGCAAGTTGCCAGAAAAGGACCAATTAAATTTTTGCTAACGTAGTTGCGGAAATCTATTTAAACTTAATAATTAGCATCAGAGCCTATGAAAAAGAAGTGCTACTTATTCACATTCATGCTTTAACAGCCAAACAAACTCAGCAGATAAAAAAATCGTCATCAATTACTAATATCCACCTTGAAAAAAATAGTTAAACGATGAAATTTCTACAAAAACAGTTTAGCATTATCGTCATCGTTGACACTTTCTTGGAAAACTGAAATATAAACCCAATCAGACCTAAAATTAATCAAAATCTTACATGTGACAACGAAGTTTTTGTAGCATTTATTGGAGAGAAGCAGTTCAGCTCGAATTCGTTCAATAGCATCCAGGAGATGTTGCTGCATTCTACATGTATTTCTTGCTATTGCCTTTCCTTGTGGTACAAGATAAAACATTCTTTTCACCGCAGCATTGCTTACTGAAGTTATTAAAGCAAGCAAGAGCGCAAGTAGCCAGCTCTTTAAATGAATCATGTTTGCTTGCACCAATCCAAAATTATTCACCCTCGTTTGTTAATTCAGCCTGTTTGTTAAAGAGTTCTTGTTGTAAGTTTGCAAATAGTAACTTTCTATATTGCTGTTCAATTACATTGATGTTTGCCTTTGCAAAGTGGAGAAAGGGGCAGATTAGAAAGTGAGCTTCTTGATTCCTAGTTAAAGGCGTTAACAGGTTTTAACTGTGACAGTTGTTCAAACGTTAGTAATTGATGGTAGACGAGATGAAACTTGATTAAAAGCTTGCTCAATCACCGCCAAAAACCTAGTTTTTACCTGCACATTTCTTCTGCAGCTCTCTTTCTTTGTTGCTCTAAAAGTTTTGTCACATTAACTTACAAATTTCAAACCAAAATCAATTTTCCGAAAGCTTTTTTTACTATCGATTATAGTATGTCCTTCAGATGCGCGGTATTGTGCTCGCTCTGACAGCTGCAAACCAGAAAGATGGTTGGCAGAAAACGTTTTTTCCCTATCATTATCTTCTTCAGAGCTCATACCGCTGCTTGGGGGTGATTAAGATATATCACGTTTTAAATAATTGTTTTTCAGCACTTAAAAATTGGGTTTTTGTTCTACGCTTGTTTCTTGGCTCTAAACCAGAAAAAACACTAGCATTTCAATGGTGCACTTTTTGCGCTTTTTCGTGCCTTCAATAATCTCATTGACTACGAAATAAATGACTTCATTTACTTTGATTATTTTATTATCGAGATGGCAAGAGTGTATATTGTAGGTTACAATTCTACTGCATTGGTCTATTTGAAGTAGTAGAATTTCAATCTTTGATTAGAAATTTTTGCATTTATTCTCACAAGAAAAATTAAATGTGCTGGTAGTATATATGCGGTATTTTTGTTGAACGTGTCGCTGTGAATTGATTTTGTTTCAACAGGCAACTGGATGCTCCGGGATGATGGCGTTCTGGTTGAACGGTGATCTTGAAACGACCAAAAATTTCCTCAAAGAATTAAAAGTTTTTACATTAGCCGAGAGCCTTGGTGGTTTTGAAAGCTTAGCTGAACATCCGTAAGTGAACTTTATTTACACAGGGTGAGCTTAAAGTCTTGACATGATTGCGAGTTTTTATTGCACTTAGGGTTAACTAGGTAGAACAATAGTTTTTGGTATACTAGTGGTGTAAAGCAAGAAGTTTTTGTCAACATACCTGTTTTGGTATTCAGGAAATGCTATGAACTACTATGAATATAGCGTCCGTGAAATAAAAAGGGCAATGTACTTTGTGGTTCTACGAAACAAGACCGGCAATTACAGTTCAACGTAATTTTAGAAAAGAATATCGGCGAATCCCATTGGGTGTTAAATGTATCAAAAACTGGTGTGAAAAATTTAAACACACTGGCAGCGTTGGTGACAGCAAAAGAACGGGCAGACCAAGTTCAAGTAATGAACACTATTGACGCTGTGCTTACCGCGTTTCAATGGAGCCCTAGGAAATCAACTCGCAGCGCTTCAAAAGAATTAGGAACGCCACAGAGTGCTGTTGTCAAGATTTCGCACAAACGCTTGGGGTCATACAGAGTGCGAGTTGTTCAGGCTTTGCAACGAAATGATCTTCTCCAGAGATTGCCTTTGCTGCTGAAATTGTCGACAAAATTAACACAGCTAATGACTATCTACAGCGTGTTACATTTTTTGACGAGGTTACTTTCCACACAGGGCGAGTAAACAGAGACAATGTCAGGATCTAGAGATCAGAGAATCCACACATTGTAGTGGAACACCAAAGAGATAGCTGTAAGGTAAACCTATGGTGCTGTCTAATGCATGGCACGAATCGTCGGACCTTTTTTTCCGCTTTAATCTGCCATTACAGGAAACGTCTGCGCAGATATGCTACACCTAAGCTGAACAAATTTCAGCCATTCATAGTTTTCCGACGAGATGGGGTTTCACACTGAAACTAGTGTGCGCGTCAGTTTTTGAGTAAGACATTTCCACATTGCTGGATTGGGAGAGATGGACCGACACCCTGGCCTAAGTGTTTGCCGGACATAACACCTCTTTGCTTTTTCTCTGAGGAGTTATGTCTTGGACAAGGTGTACCGCACATCTGTTGATGATTTGCACACGCTAATAGCGAGGTTTACCGAAGCAATCGAATCTGTAACGCTGAAGATGCTTCAAAACACGTGGAGTGAAACTGAATGTCGCGTGGATGTTCTCCGAACAAAAAGAAGCCCATGTCGAGACTTACTGAAGTACATATAAATGTGAATATACACTTCAAAATGTGTACTGATTTCCTAAATACCGACAAATATGTATGATGAAAACTTGTTATGTATTAATAGCATGCCAAAAGCTATTGTTTTACCTTGTTCACCCTAAGTGCAACAAAGCTTATAGTCAGGTCAAACCTTTATGATCACACTGTACAATTGGAACAAAAATTTATGCAATGTGTGCTTTTAGAATTGTGGTTTAAATTTGTTGTAAATAATATTGGGCTATTTAATTATCAAGAGATACATAACTGAATTATACGTTTTTTGATAACTTTATTGGTTTTTGTATGCTTTAAGATCCTGAATGTAAAGTGCTGCTTGGCCTTAGTGTTAAATAAATAACTGTAGGTTGAGAGAATTAAGCCGATACGTCTTGAACAAAGGGTAGGCATGTCCAAATCGGTTCGTAGATAAATATTTGACCAATGGGGCTGAAACCTTATGATTCCTACTTTATAGGGAATTCTGTGATGCGAATGTCAATTGTCTCGTACACTGTTGACTACACCGACTGATTTTACCCGAGTTTTGACCCGAGGTTAAATAGGCGTCTGGTACGTCACAATTGCTGACTTCTGTGTAATTCACACCATGGCAGCTGTCAACGGGGGAGTTCGAGCTCAAATCTCGGCTGTGTTGTAATTCCCCAAAGCATATCGCCATTCGTGCCCAGGATGTTATAACGCAGGTAGACATTCGTGCCGAAGGACGGAGGCCAAGGAAAAGGAGCTGGCCTCTCTACCTTCATCAGTGCCATTGGATTAGCACGAGCCTTAACCTAATTTCCCGAACTTGGAATGAAGTTGGGGATTGTCTTTACATTTATCAAAGGGGAAAACTTCTTTCAACCTGGCCACCTTTTCATCGCGCAGGTGTGTTAGGGTCTGCGTTGCTTTGGTGGCGGAAGAGAAGATATAGACGGATGATGTGTTTTATGAATTGGAGAAGTATATTGACAAATTGTAACGTTCTTTATATTTTAGAGCCATTATGACGCACGCTTCTGTTCCCCCTGAACAACGTAAGTTGCTTGGCATCAACGATAACTTTGTTCGTCTGTCGGTCGGTATTGAGAACGCTGAAGATCTGATTGAGGATTTGGAACAGGCGATGCAGAAGGCGGTTAGTAAGAAACGATAATTACTTAATTTGGTTTGTTTTAATATACAGTACAATACATCTGTTAAGCATTGCTTTTGTCTTGTCGACTCGATGACACAGGGTTAAAACATTGCTTCACAGTGAGTAGAGCCTGGTTGGAATTCCGTTGTCGTGTCGTACCAAAGACTTTAAAAAGTTATTCCAGATTTTCTCTTTGGCTTCTAGCAAAATAAAAAAATGTGGAGTTGAAATATAGAAGGGTGCAAAATCGGTTTCCAGTGGTATTCTGGAAATAATTGGGAAACTTTGTTAATTTTGCTTTGTCGAGCCAGGTTTTCTCTCACCAAGTAACAATTTAACCAATGCAGTGGTTCGGAATATAAAGTTGTTAAATCGTTTTGGCATCACTAATGCCAGTTTTTGTGCTTTAATAATACACTTGTAGCTCGTAAACTTCACATCTTGCATGTGCTTTGTTTTTCTGTTTCCGCAAACACGGCCCGTGTTTATCTCTGGCGACTGGCGCCATTGGAACGTACGAAGTAGAAGACGTGATCGTCCGAAGTTAGGAGTCACGTGATCGCTTGCGGCTGCAGCAGGCGCACAGTTGCTCCAAAAGGCACAATACCTAAGCACTGTTGATAATTTTTGTTTTTTCTCGCCCATTTGATTTGTTATTCCGGTAGTCCGCTATCATGCCACTAAAATTGAGGATTTTGCGATGATAATTCGTGTCGGACATTGGGAAACTTGACATTTAAGATCGCTGAGGCAGCAGCCTTTTTTGTCAGTTTACATCATATTGCAACTTCTACCCGTGAAGCGTCGTGGCATTATCTATTTTTGTCGTACGCATAAATCTTATTTTTAGATGAAGTCCCACCAATTTTTATTTGTTATTTTGCCCTGCAGTTATTTTTCATGAGATCTTGATGGATAGCAGTCACGTCACTCTTCGCTCGTTTCACGAGATTTACCATCTTCAGTTTTTGCTTACAATATGAGCATGTTTTGTTTGTCCCGTCTTGTATTCTTTTTACTCCAGTTTTTAGTCTGCATAGGCATTGCTAGTCTGTTCGTTTCTGGTCGCGTCTTGAGGTTAGTTTTTCTGTAGCTGGCGTATCAGAAAATATTTTTGTTGCTTTCTTGCTCGTCAATTTGGTTTTGCCATGTCTATGATAATAATCTTTTGTGGTATTCGCTTGAGTGGTTGTACTGTTGATAGAAACTTATTAACTTGAATCTAATGCAGTAACTGCCGTGGTGTAGTGGTATTGCTCTTAAAGACATTTAGTTATCCGTTGACAATTTTGATGGAGAACGGGCCAACGTTTAATGAGGACGCTTTAAAGGCATATGGTTTTTATATGCGGAACGAAATTTATCTACAGAAATGTTAAGTACATCAGCAACGGGTAATCGTGGTAGCTAGTGGTTATCATCTCATTATAATTGCCATGTGGTAGTGAGATCTAACTTTTAGACAAGGAGACTTTTCCTTCAAACATTAGAGAAGCCATGTTAATTATCTTCATCAGTACTTTTCGGCTTCTCTTCTTCAAAAGTTGGAGTTGGATCTAAAAGTGATAAAACCGTTTCACTTGACTTGAGAAACGTATCTAATATAATATAAAGCACAATTCTGTGTATGTGTGTACGGTAAAGACTTAAGTTTTTCGAAGCTAGTGGACGTAAAAACAAGAACCAAGAGTAGGTTTGATAACGGGTTGGTCATGTCGTGATTAAAAACAGATTTTAAAAATCCTCATCCCTTAACGGAAGAAAACGTCTTGCCATCCGGTGAAAGCTGGCACCCAACTCATTTACTTAAGAAACTACTTCTTTAGGGAGTAAGTTGACATCATAGTTAGCGCTATGCTTATTTGTTGTTTCAAAAGCTACTGGGCGTAAAAATGCGGTTGAAAGCTATTGCGGAAAAAATTGAAAAGTTGTTTCTGAGTGATTGTTTTCCTAACCACACATTTTTGGCACTTTGCAGTTTATGTGACTGTAGCGCCATCGATCTGTCGCTCCTTTTTTTCCATTGTACTATAAGTGTTGTCCAATCTAAATGCGAATAGCGGAAATCAAAAGGTGAATCGCTTGTCAAACTGGTTAAACGCTAAAGAACGATTGACTTTATTGAAATTGCTAAGTTTGTTCAATTTGCAAGTTGTTACAGGAAATATCTATAAGCCACACTACTTTCAATAAAAACGCTCGCTGCCTATCTTAATTAGAATGATACCAAATACTATACTATGCAGATCGGTGGTACTAGTAGCACAAATTTGTTGTTTTTTTTTCAGGTTAAGAAGAATTAATCTGTATTTGAACAGTGGGATTTTTGCGGAAGTTCTGTTAGTTTGGTGTGCACATAACTATTGCATTAGTTGCGTTTATGTTGGTTTGTAATCTGGTGTTAGTGGTTTTATACCTATTACTGTTTAATTTAGAAAAAACTTGAATTTTGTTACTGCAATATACCACGAATCAAGTACCAACGTCCTCGTAAAACTGATTTTTGCACTTTACAGAGTGCAGTATTACACAAAATATTTGCAATACATCGTAATGATAGTGTTGTGCAATCATTGTACTTGCAAAATTTAAAAAGTGCCTGTAAAAGATTAACTGTTAAGTCTTTTTAAAAATTTACGCTGTTGTACTAAAACCACGTTGGTGCATTTTTAGCAAGTTTTGTTCATCATCGCTGTAATTATTTAGCTTACAATAAGTTATAAAAATTACCGTTATCCATATTTAAAAACACTTTCGCAACATCATTTTTAAAATCAAACTATACTTTATGTTCATTATTAGAAGTTGTCCATCCCGAATTTATCGAATTTGAAAATTGCAACTGCTGTTGAAAAGTTGTGACATGGTAGTCTTTCTCCAAAAAGTATATCTTGAAAAATTTACAGTTATTTTATTGGCTTAAGCCTGATTTTCATTAGGCGTAAATTGCAGGCGTAGCGTGAAAAATGTTTTGTTTCTCGGTTTCGTTTCATGCGCGCAGCGTTCTCACTAAATAGAGAAGCAAAGCATTTTTCACTAAATAGAGATACAAAGAATTTTTCACGCTACGCCTGCAACTTACGCCTAAGGCAAACCAGCCCTTAGCTTCGTGGCTCTCAAACTAGGGACCGTGAAAAATTTTCGAAGGAGTCACGTGACAATGTTAAGTTATTGAGATAGATCAACTCAACAAAGTTCGCCATAGAAGAACAGCATATGGCCCTGCCAGGACAGGGTCGTCAACCTAAATAAAGACGATAAGACCGGCCACCACCATAGGCTGTTCTACACATTAAAAACTATAATGACGAACTTATAGGGGTTCTCCATTAATTCAAACAATTAGAAGGGAGTGCCACTCCAAAATAGAGAACCACTGGCTTAGTTTTTAGTTTCGAGTGCTATGTTTTACCAGGGACGTAAATTCATGCAGAATTTTTGAAGGGTTCTGCTTTTAATTTAACAGAGAAGATAAAATGACTTGTTTGAACTGATTTTCGGTTTATTATCGAAATTTCGGTGCAAAAATCACAGTAGTCGCCTAACTTTTTCGTGCTACAGGACTTCAGAAAAGGAACTAACCAATTTTAGTACTGTGTAAAAAGATCACTTATTTTTCAATTTGGTCGTTCAAATTTAAAAGAGCATAATTTCTCGAGTTTTTATTCAGTGTGGCAATTATCCAAAGTCAAGTAAGTATCTTCCTTTTAGATTTCAAGGGTGGCTTGACTTCTTGTTTCTGTAGGAATTAACGCATGTAGACTTACCAGTTACCAGTAGAGATACTTTGGTAATTTTGTATCTGGAGCCAGAGTTGAAGGAACTGCTAAAGTGCCTCCAATGCATGCGGAGTTCTAAAGTGGTTGTGCAAACGAGCTTGTTTAATTTTGTGGATTGGATAAAGCACCGCTAGGTTTGTTTTCACATAGCAGGGGCGCGGTTTCTATTTTTGTCAAAAAGCGGCAATAGGATTTCGGCTCCTTTTATAAAATTGTCTTTCATCGCTTCCACTTCTTACTGATTTTTCATTTCTTTTCAAGTGAGATTACCTTTAAAAAGCTTTAGCTTTGCGTCTGAAGTTCATTTTAGCGGTAACCTAGTATTTTTAAATGTTTTAGCGGGACGTTGCATTTGTGTACAGACTCAAGTTCGCAAAACGTCAACCGTGTAGTATACAGTTTGAGTTAGATAAAACGTGCTCATTGTTTTTAACCACTTGGTGTCAGTGTCAAGCGGGTGGACTCCGCTGCGGTTTGCAGCGGTTGTCCACCTTTGGTAAAATGTCGCGTGTTAACGGAAAAGGTTCCCAGTTTTAAAAGTAACCTTGACAAAGATTTTGTTTTTGCGGCACACGTTTAACATTTCGACTTTGCAGCGACCCAGAGCGACAATTTGTAACCACCACTACAATTTCTTCAAGATTTCTGGTTTAAAAAAGAACAGTGAACCAGCACTCGGTTATCAGACATTTTATTCCTCTACATTTCCTACTACTTCAAACTTATAGGAGGGTTTAAACTGCTCATGGCAAACACGTTTACTGCACTTTTAGAACACAATGCCACTGTTAATGCTTTCAAGTTAATATTGCTGTATTTTATTTGTTTGCGTGTGGTATTGCTGATAACGCAGTCATTACAGTACTTGTCAAATAAATTCGGTTTCTTGGCAGCTCGACTGATTTTTTATTTTACGTAGGCTAGAACTATTACTGCAACTTGCAGTTGTTGGGTGTGCGATGGGCTATGATATATTCTGTGAAGAATGCATATTTTGTCGTGCAGAGCGAAAAACGTACGAGGGAAAAAACATTAGGGTTGTCTACTGCTGGTAATTGGTATCAACGAAAGAGTTAGACCAGGGGTGGGCAAACGTTTTAGTCGGAGGGCCGCATTGATCATTTAAGAGAGGTCGAGGCCCAGTGCTTATAATCTTGTACAGCTGCATGCAATAACAGAGATTGCGTTAGCTTAAAATTTTGCGATATGTCCTGACAATGTTATATTACAGGGCGCAAAAGCGATGGTGCCTCTAAAAAAGGCCATTGCCTTTTCCTTAAACGGAAAATGCGTCAGTGGGAGCTAACAACTGCCCTCCTTCTGATGGCTTCTAAAGATTTCGGCTCCTAAATACGGCAAGCGTTCCTCCCCCTGCCATTTTAATTTATATATGACAAAGTTTCAACAAGTGTTCCCGGGCCGTAATTTACCCACCCCTGAGTTAGACCATAGTCATGACCTTTAGGTTTTGATTTCAAATATTCAAAGAGCAAGATCGATTTTTCTTACATTTAAGGAGTTGAAATTCGCTGCTGAATATAGCCAAAACAAGTTTTGTTCGAGTCGAAAATGTAGAGGGTCTACTATTAGTTGCTAAATTTTAATTTGTGCTCGTAAGCATGTAACAAATTTCGTTTGGCATGTGAATTTGCATACGCATTTTTTTAGGAGCTCAAGTTCAAAAATGAACTATTTCCTTCCATTTGGGAGTTAATGAGCTTTTTCCACTTGCGCAAGCCCTACTAATTGCTTGCATACAGCATTTACCTCAATTAATCCGTTGCTGGTTTATTGCATATTTTTAACTTTCAGCGTGACAGGATAGCGAAGGTGACGCAACACGTGGGGCAAGGTCTACTTCGGATTCAAAACTAGATTCGAAGCATTAGTGGCTCGTGTAGGCCTATAGGTGCTGTGGAACTGCACCACCACCCTATTTCCACTTGATATAAATCAATAACATTCAATGTACTGAGTCCTTTTTTCTTTGATTCCTTCTTTATGTTTGTACAAGTACTATATATAAAGCTTAAGCTTAAAAAAGAATTGATTGTGATGTCATAAAGCCCAGTTTATGAAAAAAGGCTCAAAAATCTTTTGTGTGAAACTGCGCGCTCCACAGTTCCAGCGGTACAATGTTCGCGCATGTGTACATAGAAAGCTGCGTGCTAGGCTGCAGAGAAAAGAGAGCACTGTCAGCGCCCAACCTAACGTGATAGAGGGAGGTAACGTGTGTTGTGCTTAAAACCGCGTACCATTATCTTTAATGTGATAGTTAGGGCCATTTTTTTTGACCTAAAAAAATATATTTTTGGTTTTATTGTAGCAAAATTTTGACTTTATTTTGACCTAACCGCTTTCGCCTATTATTTATGTCTTGTTGCACTTTTTTGATTAAAAATGTTTTATAATCCGCAATTTACATAAGTTTTTAAAGAAGAAAGTAGCCTACTTTAAACATTTTCTCAATCACTCAGTCTTGAAGCTAATGCAACAAAGCGACGCATGACGTCAAAACCTAGGATAACAAGCCATTGTGTGTATTGGTATCACTTAGTGTGTAATACAAAAAATGCGTTGTTATCGCAACTGTACTGTACATTAACAGTCTGTCTATGATGTTTTTAACGAAAGCCACACAGTATTTAGCAAAAGTACAGACAGTGACATTGTTTCGACCTATCAGGTCTCTTCAGTGCAGTTGGTGACCGACAAGAAGCTAGAGGCTTTTAATAAAGCATAGCTTAGACCGCCACACTTGCGGGATCTATACTAGATCCACTTGGTGGAAGGTCTGTCAGTACTCTGCGAAGCCGTATCACTCGTGAATGAGTTTATACAGGATCTATACTAGATCCACTTGCTTCCACCAAGAGGATCTAGTATAGATCCCGCAAGTGTGGCGGTCTAAGCTATACTTTATTAAAAACCTCTAGCTTCTTGTCGGTCACCAACTGCACTGAAGAGACCTGATAGGTCGAAACAGTGTCACTGTCTGCAGTTTTGCTAAGTGCATCGCTAGCCTCTTGCATTACCACACAGTATAATTACCAGGACTTTTTATTGTAACACAGCATCATATATTTTTTTACGTTCTTAACATCAAAATTTCTGTCTTTTCTCAGTAATTTACTGAGCATAGAAAACGACCTCTCAACAGCAGCAGAGGTTGGCTGGGCTTTTTGCAATAGTGCGTATCTTGTTGGGTCAATTGTCAAGTTGGTACAGTTTATTATTGTTTCTAAATCAGAGTTGGATAATCGTTTTTTAATGTACCGTATTTGCCGGACTATAAACCGCACCAGATTATAAGCCGCACCTCACCAATTTTTCCCAGAAAAAAACGCACCGCGGTATAAGCCGCACCGGACTATAAGCCGCATTTTTAAAACACTAAATGTAAGGACTTTAGCCCCATTTTATCGTAAATAAATCATTTTAAAAAAGCTACTGACAACACCAAATAGTATATTCACCAAATTATTTTATTAGTTTTCTGAGAATTCATCATAATTTTCATCACATTCAGAATTAATATCAGTCAATTCATCTGAATCTACTACCGGTACTTCATTTTCTTCTTCTACTTCACCTTGTACCCCAGAACTATTAATGATGCCTGCTTTAATAAAGCCATTAATTATTGTTGATGTTGGGATAGTGTTCCAAGCTTCAAGAATCCATTCAATTATTGTCACATAATCAACTCTTCGCTGTTTACCTGTTTTAGTAAAAGTATGATTTCCTGAGATCATCCACTCTTCCCAGGATTTTCTTAATTTGGCTTTAAATGATCTATTGACTGAGATATCAAGAGGTTGAAGAATTTTAGTCAAGCCACCAGGGATAACAGTTAAAACAGTATTGGCTCGTCTCACTAATGACTACCTCCTAGACAAAGTTATAATAAACAACTAGGCCAACTACCTCTTAAACAGCTAGCTAACCACTCTTACGCTGCATTTTTACAACTAGAGAAATATTCAAGCATTTTATAACTTGTTATTAAAATTATGACGAAACAAGACTATCTATTAGCAAATGGAAACTTACCGGTAAAACATAAATTGAATGGACTGGTGTTCCTAGCCATTACTATATTCAGGTTTTTTTAAATTTTCTGGTTTTAAAAAATAGATTCAGGTTTTTAAAAATTTTCTGGTTTTAAAGTTAACTTATAAGCCGCACCTGACTACAAGCCGCACCCCTTAAATTAAACCACATTTTAAGTTTTTAAGTGCGGCTTATGGTCCGGCAAATACGGTAATTTTTAATTGCGCACGGATCATCATCGAATTGCACATAGGCGTACGAAGTGGGGGGTCCGGGGGGGCACTGGCCCCCCTTGAATTTGGGCAACTTGTAATTTTTCGGGCAATTTGAGTAAAAATTTCGGGCAACTTACATTTTTGCCGAAAAATTTGTCACTGCAATAGCATCACCAAAAAAAAAAAAAGGTCAATACCACTTTGGACCCACGTTTGATGGCATGTTTAGTCGAAAAGTAATAGATAAGGTGCAGCGAAACGGGCGATGACCTTTTTTTTTTTTTTTTTTGGAGATACTATAACAGTGACAAATTTTTCGGCCAAAAATTTGGTGCCCCCCCAAATTGGTTTGAGGTCGTACGCCCATGGAATTGCATATTCTTCAGCAGTCCGTATGCTTCGGTTATCGTGCAGGCACTTCCTTCTAAGAACTCTACGTTGGCTGCTAGAGTCCGGTATTGATTTATTTTTACCAAGTCCGGCACCAAATCTTCCACATTGATAGCGTCTTTTGCTCTGCTGACTAAGAGGCCTGCACTTGTCCAATTGCTGACAATGGTACGAACAGCTGGAAGGTTCTCACTGTAACATAAGGCAGCTCTAAGCCAAATTTTCCATCTTGTAATTACAGGGTCAGGAGGAGATGGCAGACCAGCCAGCATCATGAAAATCTTTCTTGCGATCTTTGTTTTTGATTGTTGCTGCCTTGATCGTTGCTATTATTTCATCAATATTTTTAAAATGAGCACGCACACGCATACCGCAGTTACGTAGTAAGTGCGCAACGCAGGTGACATGCATCAAAGAAGGGTATAATCCCTTTAATGTCTTTTCAGCCAAAGACATGTACCGAGCAGTATCAGTCAAGAACAATGAAAAATTCTCGCGTTTTATTTCAAGTTGTCGCAATATGTCGTCCACAGTGTGCAGAATAATACTGCTATGAACATTGCTACCGCTGTCAAGTGGATGGCAATCAACGAGGAACATTTGATTTGGGGCATCTAAGCTGCCCACAAGCACACTAATATACTTTTGTTTAGCAATCTCTGCTTCATCCACAATTTAAAAAATTGTTTTGTCACGAAGTAATTCTTGAATTTGTTCTTCTTTTTGGGATGCTAATTTAGCAACACATGCCCGGGCTGCAGTCTCCGAAGGCAATACTTTTCCCATTGTAGCAAACAGAGACTTTAAAGAAGGATGGTTCAGTTTATGAAGTGGGATATCTGCAGCTAAGAATGAAAAGACAACCTGTTCCTTGAAGTTTACTTGATCGAGTTGCAAAAAGGTTTGCTTACTTTGAAATTTGCTCTTCGTCTCCAATTTTCTTTGTTGTTGCTTACTTTTTCGGTGGCTTTTCACAAAAAACTTTTTGTCGCATTTGACTAACACGTCGCAAAGGTTGCATCGCAAGTCGCGGGCAGGAGTTGCCGAAAACTCATCCGGATATTCCTGGCAAATTTGCCTAACTTTCGCTGTAGAAGATTTGGCTTGTTTAGGCATTCTTTGCTTTACAAGCTACGACTTAAAAAGACCACATGTAAAGAGCGCAAAGGTTTTATAGGAATAAATTAATTGTCTAACAATTATGTGTTTATGTATCAACAATGACGATTTGATGCATAATAAGTGCTATTTCCTTCCCAATTACCGCACGCATTTTTACCATTGCAACTATTTGAAAAGTTTAAAATCAAATAAAACTGCGCATAAAATTTTAATAGCAGCTCAAAAATTGAAAAAATATAAAAAAAGTATATATTTGTTCGTTTTTGTAAGGAAATTTTTGATGAGGACAACTTTGACAAGTTTCGACTTTATGCAAAATTTTGACTTTATTTTAACTTATAAAATGTACCAAAACAGACTCCTGAACACCTGAAACGAACGTTAGTACACGTTTGATCATGTAACAAGGTCCTGAAAAAATTTTGAATTTATTGACTTCAGCGGGCCCTAGTGATAGTGTACAATTAGATTGTTATATTGCTTCCTGTTAGTCTACTTGATTGATTTTTTTCGCTTTACAGGAAACTTAAACCATGGCCTCGCATCTTCAAGAAATAATTTGTGACTGTTAATGAACTTCAATAGCTTAAGTTTTCATTGCTGCCTTTTCATGATATAGCTACAGTAAAGCAAAGAGTTTGTTCAACCAATGACAGCAGGTCAGTACTGATGGAGTATGACGAAAGCGCTCCGTCTCGAGCAGTGTCGGTCCAGCTGTTGGAGTGGAAGATGACTGCAGACGTTGCTTTGTTATCGTCTTACTTTGAAATTCATCACAGCTCGATCAACCTGCGATTATGTATGTAAAGACACTATTACAAGTGAAATAAGCTTTAACAAAATTCAAAACAAGGCGCTAAAGGAATGACGCCTGCACACACCTTCCACTCCAACAGCTTAGACCGGCACTACTTGAAACGTTGTGCTCCCCTCACTTCTATGCTTGGGTTGGCTGTTACATTATTGCCCCGCCCTAAAAAGCACAAAAAGTTAATTCAAAGGCGTTTATTTCAAAGTTTACTAAACCGTTGCTTTGAATCCGAAAACAAAACAATAATACACTTGAGCCATTTCCTCAAAAAATACACAAATTAAAAGTCAATTGAATTGCATTTACCCCAATCTTAACACATTGCAACAAAACCTTATTTAAATAGAATCGGTTTAGAGAGAAAGCAATTTTTAATAAAAGCCTCTAGCTTCTTATCGAACCGACGCGATGGTGTAGTGGTTTGAGCGCCTGTTTTGCAGTCGCTAGACCTGGGATTCATTACCCTTGTCGAATCATACCAAAAGACTTTAAAAAATGGTATCCACAGCTTCCCTGCTTGGCGCTCGGCATTTAGAGGAGGTTGTGTGGAATAAGCCGGCAAGTTCGCTTGTTGTGTCGTTGGGCATGGCACTTAAAGGGACGTCCCCACCTTTATGTGGAAGATAGGTGGTCCAGATGCCTTGAATTGCCCCCAGAAGGCAATAACAAACTACTCCCGTATCTTTCCTAGAAAACTTCATGACCATAGTTCATAAATACAGTTCATAAAGTCACCGGAAGTCAATATCGACTAGACGTACAAAACAAAACAAAGCTTCGTGTCAGTCACCAACTGCACTGAAAATACCTGATTGATCGAAACTGTGGCACTGCCTGCAGTTTGCTAAGTACATCGCTGGCTCTTGTATTACTTCAATCAACTTAGCTTTAGTAATTGACTTAGCTAATTGTACACAAACCACAAGTGGATTTGTGGACGGCGGGTGTCATGTTCATAAAGGATTTCGAGTAACGTGTAACGTCTGGGTGCCAAATTACTACAACTTTTACTGATTGGCAAAAATAAGAAGGCACCAATTGGTGGCAGGTCAGCAAAATGCAGCCAGATATTTCCATCGCACAGCGACAAAAAGCTTTTAAAATTTCTATTTTCGATTACTCTAAAAATAAACAAAATTATTTTTCGCTAGCCCGCGTCGCTCACAGGGCCCCCATCAATAAAGCCGGTATTGAGAATATCGGTTCAGCCAGCCACAACCAAGGGGCAGTTCAAGGGAACAGTATTGAAAAGCCTATGCTTTGGGGTGGCGAACTCTCATTTCGAAACCGAAAGTACCATATTTTGAAGAGGAGTCAAGTAAAAAACACTACGGGATCATACGCAAATAGCTGCTGTATATTCCTCGTTGTGATCTCTCAATTGCGCCTTTAAGAAACAACGATGCACTACTTCGACAAATATTTAAGAAACAACGATGCACTACTTCGACAAACACTTTTTAGAGATAAAAAATAGATACTCAAAACTAGAATACTGAAAAAATCATGGAAAAAGAAAAAAAGGTGTGGCACTATTGTCATACCGAAACAGCACAAGCGAAAAAGCACATGTAATAGAAGCTCTGTTATAAAGCAAAACGTTTTTAGGCCATGAAAAATCATAATACGAGTAAACACAATAAAAACAGTAATGAATAACTTCTGGTTGATCTTAATCAACTACGCTTTGATTTTTAGCTTGTTATGATTACATGATCAAGATTAAATATCGATAAGTGGAAAATTTAATGAGAAACGATGACATTTAATAGCGCGACAATATTTGAGCTCGCGTTTGAGAGTTTACCAGTAGGATTAGTACAAATCAAATTAAATGGAAGGCAGTTAAATAGATACTAAACTTGATAGCCTTGGGGACAATCGATCTTGGTTTTGACGATAATGTGCTTTACATATTCCGGTGAGACCAAAGGAGCTTTTATCTTTTCTGGTAAATATTTCAAGGAACCAAATAAACATTTCAGCTTAACTGATGCAGCCAAAATAGCAGATAAGATTTTTTTAACAATTTGACATGGCAAAAAAATAAATAAAAGAAGGGGAAGGGCATAAGTCCGTTATTGAAAATAATTGCAAGAACAAATACTTCTTACAGCGACCAGTGAGTTCATAGCAGTACCAGCACAAGTGAAACATTTGCAATTTGCATTCGATTGCGTTAACTATTCTACCCTCTTGGAAGCTCTATCCAATTTTGTCCTTGGTAGACTTACGTGTAATTGGCTCAATGTTAATGTGATTTCCAGGTACGTGATTAAATTGAACTATGCTAGTGCCAGAACTTTCTGTCTGCACGAGAGCAAGCAATTAACTTAATTAAAATCTTGCATGCATATTGCACAGTTTGCGTAAAATATCAAATATACATAAATGAAGTATTTAACAAACGAGCATTTAATCAGCGACCAGCTAATCAGGTCCCTAATTTCGAGATTCGCCTCTCTTTCACAGGGTATACAGAGCATTTTGTTGTTTTTAAGTGCATAACTAGCCAAGAGCAGAAACGCGTTTCTTGTTTCTAAAAGGAAGCACGTTTATCGCTGCCTTCTTGTCCTAGGAGGGCTATTTCTTTTTTTGTTAAATGTAGCGTATGCATTTCAAATAAAATTCTTTTATCTTTTCCTCTCATTCACTGACGTCACAGCTTTTATTTTGTATCCACTATTCTGATTTTGCTGCTGAACCCGCTACGACCTAATTACTGATTATAGCACTATTTTTGAAGATGCATTGAGTGCTGAGCTAATTACAACATTATGTTGAAAAAAAGCGCTTTGTCTAGTACGGTGGTGTTTCCAAAGTACATTCGATAACAGTCTAAGAATTCCACCTGATAGCACTACAGATTAGTAGAATCGGTTTGACAGACTAAAGATGGTGCGATCAATCGCCCCTCGTGCACATTTTAGTGCCCTCTCAAACCGTAGTCTCTGTGGCTCGAGCACGCACGACTTAAAACAGTGAAAGGATCCCAACAACCAAATATTTTTTCCATAGACCACACGCCGACACTGTTACTTTTAGAATGGGGCTACTTTATCTATATAGACACAATCTCTGACACATTTATGGCAGTTACATTCACGCTTTTAAGCACTAGCGGGTCATTTTGTTGACAAAAAGAACATGAACACTTTTTTTTTAAGATCCCCTTATTCAAATAGACAGTTTTGCCCATTTTGATACCGAAAAAAAAGAAAAAGTTTTTAAAATTAGCTTTTTCAAACAGGCTACTTAGCCCATTTTGGTCTCGAAATAAACATGATTTTAACCAAATCAAGCTCCAGTCAACAACAGATCTAAACACCATTTCGTCTGAACGATAGGATGACCATAGTCGCGTAGTTTTTACTTTTTTGTCCTCAGCCGTTTTTACTTGTAGCGCCAAAGAGCAATGCTATTTGTTGTTTGCAGTAGAACCATGGAGAAATATAAACGTAGTTAATATTTACATTTTAATCCAATGGTTTGTTGAATTATTGTAGAATTTGTATAGACTGACAAATTTTGCACAATCATGAGGAAGGTTGTCCATAGTTTCCTACGCTGATTTCATAACTGTGCATTCAAAACTCTGAGTCTCTCCCCAACCGATTTTCCACGTTGGGACTTGTACCGATGGATATCAGTTCGCAGCCATTCAGCCAGTCAGTCAGTTAGCCATTCAGTCAGTCAGTGACTTAGAGCGAATTTAATTGAACCGGTTTCGACTACACTTGGATGCGACCAAAGCACCTTTTGTGTTTTCTGCTGACACTCAGGTCCTTATAAACAGTTTGACTTTAGCAATTAATTGTTCTAGTCCCTTCCCCCTACAATTTACCGAAAAGGAACTAAAGACAGACAAACACAACCTGAGCTCACATGAGAAAATAACCAACTTTATAACATTATCCAACGTTTGATCATGTGTACTTTTTTATCGAAATTATTCAGTGGCTGCTTATGTGTTCTACTTGCGGTTTAAACCTGAATGCGTTGGCATGAAGCTGAGTCGTTTATCTATTTTGAGTTGCAGAGTTTGCACAAATATTGCTCTCAGATAACTGACAAGAAAAATAAATTCCTTTTTGCTCCAAGCCGTCCCTTTGGAAAGACCACTACTGCTGACATTTTTTTGTTTCCATAAAATGATACTGTTGTATAGCAGCACTAAGCCATCCTTTATTTTTAGTCATTTATTTACATATTTACGATAGACTACATACTCTGAACTAAACGTTTTCGGCTCACATCAAGCCCTTACCAAAGCATCTGAAATATTTAGGTATTACTTCGAATTTCTACTGATAATCTAACTTCCTAAAGCATAGAGCCTGATCCTAAATCAATATCTTTAATGTTTCAGTTTTGTATCATTTTTAAGTTTTATGTGCTTTGACAAGCGCTTGATGCAATACAGTAATACTTATATCAAGGAGGTCTCATTTAAGGACACACAGATGATATGGACTTAAATGAGACCCCCTTGATATTGGTATTGCTGTATTGTATCGTTTTGAATTGGATCATCTTTTTGCACGCAATGGAAAATCTGTTGGGTATAATGCATTTCTATAATTGTGAGTCTTTTGCACCCGCCTGACGAGACCCAACAAGGTCGAAATCGGTCACGGGTTGTTGATGTGCTGTAATGGTTGGTTGTATTGTACAGTATGATGTTGGTTATTGTTTTCGAGCAAATTTTCTATTTTACCTTCGCTTGATGCTGGAGGCACATCCCTCTGAATGGGAGATTGCCTGAAAATAGCTAATCAGCAACTAGCACTATCTATTCTTCCTAACAGCGAGATTGATTATCTTGTCTTGTACGTCACAGCGTTGATTGCTTGGTAGAATAACTTTCGAAACGTCATAGTGGCACATCGATACCTATGAAACTACGATTAATTTATAATAATAGCGACAATAACAACAGTGGTATAAAGTGGCGGATCGATGGTGCTTGGTAATAAAAAAGTTTACGGTTTAAGAACAGAACCTCGAAAGGAATTTTGAAATTAAAAAATTGAGGGCAACTATGGTAAATTAACGTACGATTTGACGCAATAATCAATTCGATTTGTATGTTTTATTTGATTCAAATTCAGATTCACTCATGTTTGTTCGAAAAAAACAACAACCACAAACAGCAACTGCATCATACTACTACACCCTCGCTAATATTTTTTCCCAGTGAAAACGCGAGATACCACGCACCCGAGTTCAAAAGGTTTGGCACGGACGTCAAGACATCATCCTCTCATTGGACATATACTACAAAGCGCAATTTTGTTTGTCTGTTTTAACTCCTCTGAAACTGCTTGAGGTACAAGCATCAAACTTGGCACCGCTTTTTGCTCAAACAAAAACCAGCTTCTGACTTACCACATTACCAAAACTTTCATTTGTTTGGGGTCTAAAATGACGTCACAATGAACGATTCATTGCATAATCTGTGTTTTGTTCTTTCTCAAAAAGTACTGATCACAGAAACGCAGTTAAACATTCTTTCAGGAGACATTAATAAGGTGCCTTCGATTACATAACTTTACAACAATTAAAGCTTATTTGACTATGCTAGGAGCAATTCTTTATTTATGCACTTAAGCACTAGGCACTAAGCCAGGTGTGGGGAAACTTCTGTAAGTCGAAGGCCGCTTTTTAAATCACAGGTAATCAGTTAGGCCGCAACTTAAAACAGCAGTACACATAGACAAATTTGTCATGCATAAAAAATAATAAACAACTCAAAAATACACAAAAGCAATTTTGTAGCATTTATTGACTTTGTCTGGACTTATTTGAGAGTACGACTTATACACACGAGCAAAACATAATTCAAAAAATATGATGAAGTGAGCAAACAGTTAGAAGGCCGCACAAACTTTTCGAAAAGGCCGCACTTTCCCCACCCCTGCACTAAGCATTTAAGCACTTAAGCACTAAGCACTAAAGCCTAAGCATTTTTCTTTTTCGCTCGCAAGCTTAAAAGTGGCTCTATGATGTCATAATAAGTCTCACACGATTAACACAAATTTTTTGCCATCAGGGATCATAATATGATGATGTTTTCAAAAATTGCACCCTTTTTGCAAAATCAGTTTAATTAAAAACTTATTTGTGACCTTATTTCTCAACTAATTTTCAAATTTTTTTCAACAAATTAAAGGTTGTTTTAAGGCAATTTTGACAGTGTATAATATGTATAATCAATATTTGCTTTTACACTGAAAAAACTGAATTTTTAGACATGTGGTGTAACTTTTTACCGCTCTCAAAAAGTGGGTAAGCTCAATAAAAACAGGTAATTTTAATACAAAAAGGTAATAATAAACTACTAACAATTACTCTCCTTTGAAAGCTTAGGAAATTTCCTTTCCAGCAATATGTGACTCCAATTACTTAAGGCTAAAGATTAGTTTATAATGGCGGATCAAAAATTGGTTGCTTTACATCATGTTTCATTTTTCAGTTAAACAATTATTCTTCCTGACCTAACAAACTTGCAATTGTTAAACAAAAGTTTATTCTTTGGTACATTTTGACTACTGTTCCTCACAAGCATGGTTCTTTTGCATTATCTGTCGACGTTTTCAAAAGCATCCATCAAAAACTGAAGTCTCTAAATGTTTATGAAATGTAGTCTACCGGTTAAAAAACGCAAAATTTTAGTGCCTGAGCTTCACAATATTGCAATTTCTGAAAGAAGTAGGTCCTTTGGTACTTTTGGTCAATTCTTTTTCGATAGCATAGATTTTTATCATTATTCATCAAAATATTCAAAAACATTCATCGAAAAATGAAGTCTACAAATTTTAATATGTAGCCTACTCCAAGCAAAACACTTGGTGATCACCCAAGAAAAAAACGATGGGGTAAAGATGGTCCTTTCTTATCGTTTGCAACAAAGTGTAAGTGTCGAGCTACATATGATTTAAATGTTAAAGCAATTTCCTTTGCGATTGGGTGAGGCTGGCACAGCCAGCTGATTTGATATTCTTAACCTTGACATTATTAATGGGGGCCCCGCTATTGCTATAACTAAACTGTGAGTGCTTCATTTCGAATTAGTTTGCTCTTTGCATGGCGGCGTTTATGCCAGGGCCAAGGAGCATGCACACAGTAAGAGACATTACTTCATATTAATTCGCCTACAGTAACGAAAAAGTGGTGAAGAAGCGATCCTAATAATTAATGGCTTAAAACGCACTGTTAGGTCATAACCTCAAATAACATCGCAATGCTTGCCGCTGTTTAGTGAAAACAACAGCAGGCAGTAAAATTATCCACTATCATTTTGATAGCGAACATAAACGGTAAAGCCCATTACTGATATTTGTAATTGCAAGGATATCGGTACAAAACACTAATCTTAATTTAGAAGTAGGAAGGTCTGGATTAGGGGCAAAGTTAAATGTAATAAAATCCCAAGTTTAAGGAGAGATCAAAATTAAACAACTATAGCATTACTTTGTAACACTGGATAAAGAGGGAATGGTTTTGTTTGAAAAGAGCTTAATAGAATTTTTCATTCAATAGATTATATGACTTAGGGGAAAGGCATCATGCTATGACCGAATTAAAGCAAACGGCGCTGGCAAAATTCATAATGTCACAAATATTAATACGAAAGCGTGCCCACCAAATCCTCAAATAGGCCTACCACTAAATAGCTCATTTCTTTAATTGTCAAAACGACCACTATTTGGCTTGACTTAGTTTCACCCTCTTCGTCTTGCACTTTTAAAATTACGAATGATAGTTTGTGACATCATTCTTTCGTTTTGAATGCTTCCAGTCTTGATTAATCGACCAACATGATCACCATTACAAGTATAGGAAATATGGCTTATATTTACTAAAACATTTCGTTGTTGGTCTCACAAATGTTTGTACGATGAAGCTGGCGCAGCTGCATCAATTGATACATTTTAAATCGGCACGGGTGATAGCATGCCCTGCCGGGGAAAATCGCACCATACTTACGAGAAACATTTTTTCTATTTTTCTTGGTAATAGCTTTATAGAGCTACCGGGATCAATACTAAAAATTTGGGAAAAGCAAGAACTTATTTAACTTCTATGAGCATACCTAAGAGAGGAAAAACGAATATGAATCATAATACATAGCAAGCAAGACCTTGAGAAAGTTTAGGGGGAAATCAAAATCAACAACGTCACTGTGTCAAATCGCGCAACATGGAATATATCATTGGTATTTTGCTTTATAATAGCTTTATACAGCTATCGGGATCAAACCAAACATTGGGGAAAACTAAGGCCTTTTTTCAACTTCCCAGGGAACGTCAAGCAAGGAGTGAAGAACATGCTACATAATGCATAGTTAGTAAGAACTTGAGAAAGTTAAAAACGAAATCAAAAGAAAACAGCGTCACTTTGTCAAATCGCACCACTGGAAAGACATTTTGCTGTTTTGCTTGAAAATAGCTTAATATCAGAAATGCATTGCCGACTTCCAAACTACGGCAATCGCAAGGCTCCCTTTGGTTCGTGTCAGTAATGAACAGAGCACATACACCCAAGGCATAGCCCGGACCTTGAAATGAGAAATTCTATGAGGAAAAGGAGCACAAAAAGTTTTAAAAATCTTATATGCAGAAAACACACTTTTGGCCGCCATTTTCCACTTTGCGTTCATTGCTCTATAATTGTTTCAGGTATAAGTATACAACGGATTAAATTTTTGAACAATAGACAGAAAGGATAAATTTTTTGAAACAATAGACAGTTTCTAAGCCCTCTTTGAATTTAAAGTATTCCTTCTTTGATTGGCATTAATGGCATTGGCACAGGCGGCTCGTGTATGGTACTGTGGAACTGCAGCATCCCCATTCCCCACTCCATCTTATCGATGACATTCGATATAAATAATTAATCTTTTTTTTCTTTATTTTTCTTATACTTGTAGTTATATTGTATAATACATAAGGTTAATCTCAACAACCATCCTAAGTTTATGAAAAAAATATAAAAATCTTTTTGCTTCAAAGCTCCTGTGATATGGTGTTTGAAATTAGCAGTAGATTGCAATGCAGCTGTAGAAAGAGAACTGTCGCTCATGCAGTACCGAGTTTTTCAAGTTTATGTATAACTTTCCTTTTTTGTTGTTTGTTTATCAAAACAATGGCTAAAATTTTCTGAAGCAGCCCCCCCACCATTAATTTTAGCTACGAGCCGCCCCTGGGCATTGGGGTGATGCATTCATTAGTAACAACTTATTAACTAAACTTATTAATTAAGGGCATAAGATATAATTCGGTTGGAGTCGGCTCTCAATGTTACAAGCCCTACATAACTGAGTGATTAGCCCTGCCAGGCGACGCCGGCGAAAATACTATAAACCAAGAATTTTTTTCTGGCGGATATGCTGCCTGTCATTTTTGTCTACGTATATCCAGACCAGTGGTTTTCAACCAGAGTTCGGCCAGTACAGTCCAGGGGTTCCGCCAGAAGTTGCACAAATTTTCATTTGATTCTATTAATTAAATTAAATGCTGTTTTTTTGCATAAAACAATTGAATTATTGCTCAGGGGTCCCTCGAGCCACTGAAATGTTTCCTTGGGGTTCCACTCCAGCAAAAAGGTTGAAAACCACTAATCTAGACTACAAAGCAATGTAATAAACACCCAAATTTAGAAAAAATCAAAATAAAACCATAGACCTAAGAACTTGTAAAACTTAATGTAGAGAGAATATTTTGTTTGAAAATAACTTGGCCTGATGGGCTCCTACTAGAATATCATGAATGACTTTGAAAAAACCATAGCCGCTTTTCTCACTGTGCCACAAACAAAGAACTAAATACCACAAATATAAATGAAAAAGGGGGCAGCACCAAATTGCAAAATAAGCTTACAACTAACTAGTTTTTTTCCGTAACTATAAAAGCACCCACCATTTGGCCACCACCACCATTTTAAACTGTGTTTCAATCCTTCACCCTCACACTTTTTACAAATATTGATGACAGTTTATGACAACATTCTTTCTTTGTGAGCTGTACCAGTCTTGATTAAAGAATAAGATGATCACCATTACTTGTACAGCAATTGCGGAACTGCATAAAATTCGTTAACTTTTCGTTACTATTCACACAAGAGCCTGATTGACGCAGCCGGTTTAACCAAAATACTAAATCCCGATATTACTGATGGGTGGCCCTGCAAAAAGACCCCGGATAGTATTCAATAATTTCGCAAAAAATGTGACGTAATGTCAGTTGCGAGCGCACCAAAATGGCAGCGAAAGTATATGAAATACATTGACAGCGGCAAAACTCGAATAGGGCTTACATCGAGATAAAAAGAACACAGTACAATCATTGTAGACTACTTTTAGTCAAACTCAGTGTAATTGTTGGTTTTTAATGGGGTAAGAAATTTATTTCAAAACTTTGTACCGATTGTTCCGATAAATTGAAGGTTAACTTGTTATATAAGGTTAACTACGTTATACATACGTTGCATAACATCGATAGCACTGGGATTAAGTTGCGCATTAAATGGCAATGTAAACCAGGGACAAAAGAAAGTATCCGTCAAAGCAAAGAGATAAAGTATCAGTCGTAGACTTAAAATACTTGCCTTTGCAACATCAAGTTTGCGCGTATTCGCAATTTTCAATGATTTAAATCATTGGGTCAGTGGCTCACAACCTTTTGAGGCTTGTGGCACCCTACTAAAGAGTTAAATAGCTTGCTGCCTACCAGTGATGTAGTAAGGACCACAAGCAGCAAGATCAAAACCAAGAACTCATTTTTTCAAGACCAAGACCATGTATGTCAAGATCAAGACATCTCAGTCAAAAACAAGTCAACAACTATATAATCAAAACATCCATCTCCAAAAATATATGCCTTTATTGTTCTCAAGTATAAATGTTTTATGAAATAAACTAATTTGTGAGCAATGGCTTCTGCTACGAAGAAACAAAAATTTAGTGCCATACTACCAACATTTTCTTCTAATGAACACTATTTAGAGGGAAATTCGAAAACATCAATGGGAGGATCGGACTTGCCAAAACTTCAACAAGCTTTGCTATATGTTTTGTATCAAAAAAAAATTGGTTCTCTACCCATCTAGTACAAATATGTATAAGTCATACCAAAAAGATCTTTTCATTCCAGATAGTGGCAGGTATTAAAACTGAGGTAAAGCAATACGCTGATGGTAAATAATTCATAATTTAGCATTGATGAATGCAACAGTAAGAGCGGTCTTGGAAACAAAAACAAGTGTTTGTAGGCAACTAAGATAAACAGGGGTATTGCCGGTCCCACTGCAATGCCATTTATTGATAAGAATTGGTTTTTAACATCACAAAAAAAGGAAGAAAATGTCGCTTTCTACCAAGAGCGGAAATTCAAAATATTATACTTGATAAAACAAAGGGTTGAATTGCCAGCTCCTTTCAGTGAATCAGTAAATTCCAGTGAACTTAATCAAAAGCATACCCGCTTAGATTGTTAACGTCACTTTACATCACATCACTCTGAACAACAAAAACTTACATCACCTTAAACATCATGGACTAGTTGAACGGGTAAACAGAGAAAATTCTGAATGGATTATCAAGACATTCAATCAAATTTTAAATTTTTTGAAAAAAGTCGCCTTACATTATGTGTTGTATTGACTTTACTGGGGGGTTCAAGACTTTTGGCCCACTCTGTAATAGACAATTATCTGGAATTATATCACCACAATATGTTTCTAGGATGGCTTTGCCCTTTGACTTTTAGGTATCTACACTTATTGTCTTACGAGAAGGGCTGCATTAAAAATTTTGTATCTTAAGGCAGAGCTGAAGAAGATCCTAGAAAGCCTTAAATAATTTCTGGGTTGTAACAGATAGAGTTTGGCACGAGCTTGAATTATTTTGTAGGCTCTATAAAGCACAAGCGCCTGTTTACATTTTTGTAAAAAGCAGCTTTAGTAATTCCGCTCATTTTATAAAATTGTCTTTTATCACTTCCTTTCCTTACTGATGTTACCATTTTTTTACGTAAAATTGCCTCTCAGAAATATCTTGACTTTGCGTCTGAAGCTTACTCGAAGGAGATCAAAGCTATGTGTTTTTAAATGGTTTGGGGAAACAGAGTATTTCTTGAACGTATGGGTGTTGATAAAAGTGCTTTCATCAGCCGAACGAAAAGATTATTTCTTGCTTTTTGGAAATTAGTGCCAGTGGTGGTCGAATAGCCTGAAAATCTACTTGAGTAAAAGTATACTTACTTACTCAAAAAGTACTCAAGCAAAAATATAAAGTAATGATAGGTATTTTTACCTGAGTAAAAGCTAAAAAGTAATTGCGAATTAGACTACTTAAGCTCCAAAAGTAGAAAGTAGTTTCATTTATTGAGTCGTTTTGTCCTGTAGCCTATCTTTCTTAACCAGTGGTTCTCAGTTTCGGGTGCTCGCAACTCAAAGTTAAGATGCGCAAGTGGATTTTTGAATATGCAAACTTTTCTACTTATTTATACATAATTTACTTTACCGACCAAGTTTAAGGTTCATGTGTATAGTGCAGGCGATGGCGTCTCTACAAAAAAGATTCCGCTGAGACAGACATTGTGTTAGACGGTTGTACTGTGGCAACCCTGCCGTGACGCAATAACTGTACAGCTGTATTTCGCGCGCTTTTCTTTGTTCTTTGTTGACTTGCTAAGTAGTGCGGAGAATAAACTGTATACAGGCTTTGCGTATCAATTGAGGAAAAGACAGATAGCGTATTACTAGTATAGCGTCGAAACTAAGTGCTAAATTGGTGACCCTAGTGAGAACACGTTTTTAGGCTATTGTCTACCTACTGGTCGTTTAATTGAGCAAGAAGGACTCAACACACCATGGCTTTATCAGACAGTGAAGCTTTGACTAGATTGACTGAGGCGATCACTAACCTTGGTGCTTCAACGTCGCCACCTAGTTCTCAATCGCCTGAAGGTTCAGTACACGCAGTCGCCATCAAGCTGCCGGACTTTTGGCCAGAGGACCCTGAAATATGGTTTGCCCGAATAGAAGCTCAGTTGAGATCGCGGTCAGTAACACAAGACCAAACAAAATTCGACTACATAGTGTCAGCGCTCGACAATACAACCGCGGCAGAAGTTAAATCAGTTCTTCTCAACCCTCCAGACCAAAACAAATATGAAAACCTTAAAACAGCGTTACTAGGTGCTTTTGGCAAAAGCCAAGCCCGGAAAGATGCCGAACTTCTTAATATCTCCGGTTTAGGCGATAGATCACCTTCGGCACTCCTGCGAAAACTCGAATCCCTTAACAATGACGCTGAAACGCTGCGCCGTGCCTTCTTCTTAGCACAACTGCCCGCCCAAGTTAGGTCCATATTAGCCCTGCAAGAGTTTCCTGACATACATGACCTAGCTAAAGCAGCTGATCGCATCGTGGAAGCAAACAATATTTCACAGACTGTAACTGCTGTTTCAGTTGACCGACCATCTTCTGCTAGCCAGCGGCATCACACTGCGTTTAAGTCAAACGAGAACTATATCTGCCATTACCATCAACGTTTTGGACTTAAGGCACGAAACTGCAAACCAGGTTGTCTGTTTTCCAAGCTGCTTTCGACTAACCCATCTTCCAATCGGCCCAGCCAGGGAAACGCTTCAGCCGGCCGCCAGTGACAACGGCGGTCGGCAGTCACTCTAAAAGTACCTTGTCAGTATGGGACCGTCAGACTGGTACCCAATTCTTAGTCGATACCGGCGCCGATGTCTGCGTTTTTCCGGCTTCAGCGTTGGTTAGACGAACAAATTTCCCAACAGGAAGTTTGATGGCGGCTAATGGATCAAAAATCGACACTTGGGGCCATCGCACCTTAACATTAAAATTTGGCGACAAGCGTACCTATAGGCAAGACTTCTACCTGGCGGACGTCACCCGTCCTATCTTGGGAGCTAATTTCTTCACCGCCAATAATGTCGCAATAGATCTTCGGGGCCGTCGCCTTATAGACTTGAACAGTTGTTGTACTCTGTCCGCTGAGCTCGAGATGCAGTCAGTTACCCTTTCCGGCCTGACACTCAATACAGCTACAGAGTATGATCGACTCTTACTTTCCTTTCCTGATATCCTAGTACCCAGGTTCCATTCTTCCTCCAACAAGCACGGCGTTGAACATCACATCATCACACAGGGCCGTCCCACCACTTCACGTCCTCGCCGATTACCATCCGACAAGTTTGCAGCGGCTAAACACGAGTTTCAAAAAATGGAAGAAGCTGGTATCATTCGTCGCTCAAATTCTCCTTGGTCTTCACCATTGCACATTGTTCCCAAACAGTCTGGAGGCTGGAGGCCATGCGGCGATTACAGACGACTGAACGAAGCAACCACGGATGACAGGTACCCTCTTCCACATATACAGGACTTCAATTCACGCCTTACTGGATCTTGTATCTTTTCCAAAATCGATCTGGTACGTGGATACCATCAGATCCCCATGGCCACTGAGTCAATCCCAAAGACAGCTATTGCTACCCCCTTCGGCCTTTGGGAATTCTTACGCATGCCTTTTGGGCTCAAAAATGCGGCTCAAACCTTTCAAAGACTTATGGATGGAATTCTTAAAGACTTGGATTTCGCGTTTGTGTATCTGGACGATATTTTAATAGCAAGCACGTCCAAACTCCAACATCTCGAGCACCTGCGACGCATTTTCGAACGACTTTCTTCCAATGGCCTCGTAATCAACAAGTCCAAATGTGTTTTTGGCGTCTCGGAGTTGGACTACTTGGGACACACGGTGACCTCTAATGGCATTCGTCCTCTTACTAGTCGTATTCAGGCAATCAAGGAATTCCCTATTCCTCAAACTCGCGGTGAACTCCAGCGATTCCTCGGTATGATTAATTATTATCACCGTTTCCTGCCCAGAATTGCTCCCAAGCTCGCCCCTCTGCACGCAGCTTCTGCTGGACGCGGAAAAAATATTTCTTGGACACCCCAGTGTCAAAGAGCATTTGAAGACGCCAAAAGTGCATTGTCTGACTGTACATTACTTTATCACCCACGGCCCGATGCAAAGACCAGCATTACTGTTGACGCATCTGATTCCGCCATTGGAGCGCAACTGGAACAATTACAAAGGGGTCGTTGGGTACCTATTGCTTTCTTCTCCAGGAAACTCTCTGTCACCGAGAAAAACTACAGTGCATTTGACCGCGAGTTACTGGGTTCCTATGAAGCCATTAAGCATTTCCGCCATTTTGTCGAAGCTAGGCCGTTTACCTTATACACGGACCACAAACCCCTTACGTATGCATTACCTAGTGCATCGGAACGTTCCCCACGTCAAGCTCGACACCTTTCATTTATTGCTGAATTTACCTCTGACATCCAGTACATCCGCGGTAAACACAACGTGGTCGCAGATGCACTGTCGCGTATTCAGGCAGTGACAACGCCTGCCATTGATCTTTATCAATTGGCTGTGGATCAAACCAACTCCGAAGAAATTGAAGCATACCGTACCTCCATCACTGGTCTCGAATTGCAAGATGTACCCTTTCAGGGGGTCTCACTTCTATGTGACGTTTCTCTTGGCAAACCCCGCCCTGTCGTTCCACGCAGCTGGACTTACCGAGTTTTTGAAGTCATACATTCTTTAGCACATCCAGGACCACGCCCTACACAACGAGCTGTAGCAGACCGATTTGTTTGGCATGGCCTTAAAAAAGATATCAGAAGATGGTGCAAGGAATGCAACGCCTGTCAAACTGCGAAGATTCATCGCCATACCAGAGCACCCCTTTCCTCCAGAACACCCCCGGCTAGCCGTTTCCTCAGCCTTCACGTGGATCTGGTTGGACCATTACCGCCAAGCGAAGGAATGACTTACCTATTCACTATAATTGATCGTTTCACCCGATGGCCGGAAGCTATTCCCATCCCGGACGCTAAGGCTTCAACATGTGCCAAAGCACTCACCCGCCACTGGATTGCACGTTTTGGAGTACCTCAAGATATCACTTCAGATCGCGGCGCGCAGTTCACATCCTCCCTGTGGAGTGAACTGGGTCACACTCTTGGAGTTCGAATGCAACAAACTACGGCATATCATCCCCAAGCCAACGGGATGATTGAACGACTACACCGCCAGCTCAAAGGTTCCCTCAGAGCAAGGACTACAGATCCTTATTGGATGGATCATCTGCCTATGGTGCTCCTTGGAATACGTACAGCTTGGCGCGAGGATCCCGATTGCTCCCCTGCTGAATTGGTCTACGGCTCTACTCTTCGACTCCCGGGAGAATTCGTGAAACCCACACCACCTCGAGAGCTACAGCCTTCTTCTGCATTTCTTCGACACCTTCAAAAGTCAATGCAAGACGCTCTCCCCCCACCGGTCAAATACCACTCCACACCTAAACCCTACCTCCCTCCCTCTCTCTCTTCAACTGGATTTGTCTATGTTCGCATTGATGGACACCGAAACCCTCTTCAACGACCATACAAAGGCCCTTTTCGGATCATCTCTACGTCAGACAAGTACTTCACTCTGGACATTGACGGTCGCCCAGACAATGTCTCGGTGGATAGATTGAAACCAGCCTATGTTGGCACCTCTGACCAAACAGAACCGCCCTCCCTCACAAACATCGCACCCGAAGCAACAACACCGATACAGCAAGCCACCACAAGAAGCGGACGCATCACTCGTCCTCCAGGTCATCTCAAGGACTTTTGTACCGCACAGCATAGCAATTAGCTACGCTTGGCTGGCGGGGGGGAACTGTGGCAACCCTGCCGTGACGCAATAACTGTACAGCTGTATTTCGCGCGCTTTTCTTTGTTCTTTGTTGACTTGCTAAGTAGTGCGGAGAATAAACTGTATACAGGCTTTGCGTATCAATTGAGGAAAAGACAGATAGCGTATTACTAGTATAGCGTCGAAACTAAGTGCTAAAGTACTCAGAGGCGTACACAAAAAATTTGTCATGGGGGAGGAGGAGGGATTTGGTTTCTCTCATTAAAAATGCCGAAGGCACGATTATTTTTTGTGGAACCGGGGCCATGCCTTCCCGGGAAAGTTTCAGAAAATTACACTGAAGATAGTCATTTTCTTGCTTTCTAGAAAAAGTTTTCGGCAAATGTTTGTCTAAACTATTTACGAAGTAAAAAATTGTATACCTACATTATTCAGAGGTAGGTTTTGACCCCCAACTCCCCTCCCCATGTATACGCCACTGGCTATACTATTTTAGAAGACTCTCGAAAGGGGTTACCTTTACTTTAATTAATGATCTTTTTCTTTTGAAAAGTCTGAGTAAAATTAGGTTAATTTCTAATAGTTAGGCCTACTACTTTCTTTTTTAGGTTTATTAAATTAGGTTGTTTTGTTACTGCTGCTGCCTTAAGCTTTTAATTTAACGTTCGTTAACACTTAAAAATCATTAAAGCGAGAGTGACTCCACGAGGCCAGTGTTCTTTTATTGCCAAACTGATTGTTCTCAAACTGTGGTACGCGTACCGCCGGTCCTGCGCCAGCTTTTTCCAGGTGGTGCGCTAGCAGTTTTCAGGTCAAGTGCAAAGTTTTGCGTCAAACAAATTCATGTTGTCCACAGTTGTAACCATCGCTGTGTCATGCCTACTTTTATTCCTGACAACAAAGCAAACATCAGTTTACTTCAAGCTGATTTCTCTTTTTGAAAATCTTCTAGACGCTGATGCAAACTATAAGTCTCATATCAAGTTTTCAAAGTGATTGGCTTTTGATCGAACATGTGTGGTGAAAACTTCGCATTTTACGTGCCGTTTTAGCCGTATTCTTACAACCCTTTAGCCATATTTTTAGAGGCTTACTCTTAACGACTTTCCCAAGTAAACCAAGTAAACATCTGTTTTTAGAAACACTCATTACTGTATGGTTGAAAATTGTGGAAATTTTTTAGTAATCGAAAAATTCTCTCGGTTAGCCCCCTTTCACCCTTACGGACGTCTTTGTTGCTTGTTTGCCTACCACTTGATATTTAATTGAAAAGAGTAGCTGAACTAGCCCCTTCCAATTGCGCTAGTGATAGTGAAGCCTACAGTATTTACCAAATTTGTTTTTTTCTCTACTCGGCTTACTTATTAACACAAACAACTTTTGTTTTATTTGAAACCAAAAAACATATAAAATAGATTGGCAAACTTGGCAGAACGGAGAATTTTTGAAATTTTTCGCATCAAGTCTTTAAATTTGAATCACTTTGCATAAGAAGTTCGTAGTGCAGGGTTCTGCATCAATTTGAGCAAAAATTTATTTTTGTGCAACTAATAGCTTTGCGACAAAAACCAACTTAGTGCCTTCATTTTTGTAAATTTAAGAGTAAAAAGTAAACAAGTTTATTCATGGCATTCATGTATGCTCAACGCAGGTTAAAGTGACAGAAAAATAAAAGTATATCATGACAAAAAGATTGGGCAGTTTGAAGTTGTACTTTATGATTTTACAGTATACGTCAACCAAGGCCTATACTAACCAACAGCGGAACTCGCATTTTCAAGCTCTTTGAAACAAAGCTGATGAAGAACTGAAGCTTATATTTTCCTGCTTCATTTTTAAGAATTATCCCGCTAGTAAAATCATAACTTGATATTTGCTGGTCTTTTCTGATTGCAACATCTTACAGGTGCTACAAATTCTATCCGTGTGTGTCCGTCTGTGTGATTAAACCCATACGAAACTACTGGCCGTAGGAGCATCACACTCGGCACGAATGATTGCCTCCTCGGAGTGAGCTCATAAGGGGGTTCGTGGCGTCATGATGACGTAATATTTAAAGATAATTTTTTAGAAATTACATTTCTTGACCGAAGAAAGCGGTTTTTAACTTAAACGAAAGCCAGTACCCGACTTACCAACTTCAGCTAATGTCACTTTTTTGAGATATCACTTGACGTCATAATTAACGATTAGTCGTAAAAAATGTTTTCGTAATTTACTCAAAAAATATTGATTGTAGAAACGCGATTAAACGCTTTTAGGGAGACATTAACAAGGCGCTTTTGATAAAAATTATTCTACAACAATTGACAAAGCTGATTTAACGATGTCACAACAGTTTATTTATTTTAGCCTTTTGAGCATGCTTGACATTTTTCTGCTCGCTTTATGATGTCATGATATGTCTGGTGCAATCAACGCAGTCTTTTGCGAAAACAGATCGTGATGTGACAATTTTTTTCAAGATGCACAGTTTTTACAAAAGCAGTTTACCTAAAGTCTGATTCGTGACCTTATTTCTCAACCGAATTTCGAAATTTGTTTAATTTAAAGGTTATTTCAAGGTAATTCCAATAGTACATAACGTGCATCTTTACTATTTGTTTTTATACTAAAAAAAATTGAATTTTAACGCCTTTAGTCTAACTTTTTACTCCTTCCTAACAGTGGTAAGCAGAGCAAAAACAGAGAAGTTTAATAGGCAAAAATAATGACAAAGTACTGACAATAAATGTCCTTTGAAAGCTTAGGAAATTTGCTTTCGAGCAATATGTAACTCTAATTAGTTCTAAGGAATATTTTTATAATGGCTGTTAAAAAATTGGTTGCCACACATGATTTTCCATTTTCAGTTACAAAAGTTTTTCTGGTACATCGAAGTAACAAGCATTTTTAGAAAAATTCAATTCTCGGGCACATTTTTACTATTTTCCTTCGAAAGCAAAGTTTTTTGGCAATACAGTATTTATCTAAATTTGCAAAAAGATTCATCTTAAAATGAAGTCGCTAACAATTTGAAATGTTGCCAATCGGTCAAAAACACTCAAAATTTTGGTGTCTGAGCAACACACAATTGCAATTTGTAGAAAAACTAAGCTCTTTGGTACATTTTGTCTATTCTTCTTCAAAAGCATGGTTCTTCGGCATTATCTATCGAAATTTTCAAAAAGATTCATCTAGATTGCCCCCTACTTCCAACTTTGAAATCATGCTCCCTTGCACTTCCTAAAATGAACAAACAAAACTTTTTTACAACGTTGGCTGTTTCAATTGTGAGCTAACAGGAACTCCAAAAACTCGGGGAAAAATATATCGGCTATGCGCAACCCTTTATGATGTTTTAGGCTTCATCGATTTACTTTAAAAAAAACGGTACTTTTGATTTTCAAACGAGAATTAGCTATGTCAAAATATTAACTTTTTATTACTGCTCTCACAACTACTGGTAATCTCAACGTCAACGATGCAGCTGCAAATGCATCTCTTCAAGTTAGTTTGTTCTTTCCCTAGATGTGTTTATACTGGGACCAAGCAACATGCGCCCAGCCAGAGGCTTTAGGTTGTACAAGTAGGCATACAAGTACAAAAAGATCGTAAGTAGTGATCCTAATATTTAGAAGGTTGTCCTTGAAAACACATATCAATCACCTTAGTGCCATCCACAGCTTTCATATGCTCTTGAGCACTTGCTGAATATAATAAATAAAGATTTGTTAAGTTTGAAGACGCCTCTGGTGAAAACAGCGCAAAAAAGACGTTACCAGGGACTCCGCAAACTGGGGAGACATGTAGTGGCTGTGCGCAACCCCCATAAGATATTTTTACTCGATTCCTTTTAAAAAAGCAATAATTCCGTTTTGGAAAGAAATTTGGCTGTATGAAAAATCATAAACTTTACATAACACTATTTCACAACTATCAATTGGGGAAGCCGGTTTGGGCGGTTGGACCGATTTTGTTAATCTCGACATCACTGACGGGGGGCCCTCGGGGTGACGCAAGCATACTGAATAAAAGCTGAAACAAGGTTTTCTGGCTTTTTTTACGAGTTATTAATAAACAGCTGAAAGATGTTATTTTCTGGTCTTTTTTAAGTAAAAAGCCTTTGAACAAAAACTGAAACTTACTTTTTTCTGCCCTGTTTTAATTAAAAACGTGTTGGATAAAAGCTAAAACTTGCTTTTTCCTGCTCTGTTTTGAAAATTTTAATTACATCAAAAGCAGAAACTTGCATTTTCAGTTACAGCAAAAGCTGAAGCAAGTAAAAAAAATTGAGAAAAACGGTTCGAAAGAAAGAAACTTAGATCTTGTGATAGTTAAAATTTAGCGTCAAAAACCTAAGACCAAATGATGCAGCTTGAAATAGAGCTTTCTTTTATCTTGAATTCTATTTTTAGTCATGATCTTTTTGATTATTTTGGAGACCTTACAGAATTATGGTTAGAATCAGTGGTATTGAGCAAATTTTAAAAATATTCACTGTGGTAAAGCTCACATGATATCTTTCTTTGAAGGCCGCTAGAGAATTCTGCTCTAACAAAACATAAATTTTTCCAGAGGGTAATTGCCCCCTTTGCCGCTCTAGCTATTGCCTTGACAAGAGCGGTAGTTGGTGTGTTAACAAATTGATATGAGCTTAAAAAAACAAAACGAACAGCAAAAGACTAATCGAAATTTCTTTGCGTGAAACTTCAGAGGAGGGATTTATTGAAATGAGTGAAAACCACAACGTTGTTGTCAGACTCTCAATGATGTAATATATTTCTGATTAGTACACTAGGCACTACAGAGAAAATATAACTAAATAACAAAATAAAAATAATTGACACGCACACGGTATTCAGCAGAGTCCTGACTGACATCAAGACAAATCTGAATATCAATATTACTAAGTTTTTTAACCAAAACCAAAGTAGATGTAATCAAATAACTTCTTACAGTTTTGACGAATTTATTAACCTGGAAAAAGTACCAGTGTCGTTAAACTGTAAAAGCCAATCTCAACAAAAGGAATTTCGTAGCACTGAATATTTCAAGAAATTGTTAACAGATAAACCCAAAACATTTAACAAAGAAAATTAGCAGTTTTTAGAAATGAGGCCTTTCAACTGAGTTGTATACAAACACACACACACTCATCAAAATTCATAGCCAAAATAATTGGATTAGCCCATTATGCACTGGCAAAATGCCTTACAACCTCCTTCAGTTAGTGGAAGATCTTTCCCTAGCATTAAAGATCTTCCACTTTTGCTAAAATATAAAGCGCCTTAACTTGGATCCAAAAGCCTTTCTTCGATATCTCTAGTCTGTTTGTGAATACCCAATTGAAAAAACCTTTCAGATCTCTGCTGATACTAAGTAGAATAGTGAAATTGTTCCGCCTAAATTTCCTAAGGCAATTTTCACCGAGATTCCAACCTCAGCTATTACTACTACATTTGCATTCAGTTTCAGCAATACGATGCTCAAAGAGACTGGTGGTGTTGCCGTGGGCATTCCACTCAACCCATCTCTGGCCAATATATTTGTTAGACACTACGAGGAGAAATTGTTTGAACGACCCAGAAAATCCGTCCAACTTTTGAAAAAGTTAATCGCAAATTTCTCTTTCTTGCAGCCAGATAGTAAAAACCACAAGCAGCAAGACCAAGACCTTACTTTTTTCAAGACCAAGACCGCTCTGTTAAAACCAAGACTATTTAGGACCCACGACCACTAATAAACAAGAACCACGACCAAAATTTTTCATAAACTAAAAATTAAAGATATTTTTATATTTCGGTTAATGGTTACGTTACGAGATTACTTCATAAACAAAGAGAATAGCTTGTTGCAAACTGCAGGTGTAAATAACTAAATAGTTAGTCTATTTAGTAAAAACTTAATTCTTGAAAAATGTCACTAATAACGTTCAAATCACGTTGGCATAACAGCTTGCAATTTGGAAGCCTATTTCTTAACAACAAATAACTCACTCGAGTTAAGAACAATGTTTAGGTTATCAAATTTTTATGGTGTAGTTGGTTTCTGTTTTAAACAAATATTAACAATTTAACATGCAATATATTTTGGCCGAAAAGAATTTTACTTCTTTTATGGATAAAAATAATTGTACATGGTTCAGTCTACTGCAACAAACTGCTTTGATGAATTTTTCGTCTGCTTCTGCGAGAAATTAGTCATGGTATTAACTACAAACTGAAATACTGCACTCTTATTCTTCACATTTTAGTCAAATTGGCATCGCCATATCAGACCAGCTAAACATCAATGCTGCATATTTTTCTACTGAGCATAGAAACAAAGTATCACCAACCACAACAATAAAAAATAAAACTGGGCAGTCAAGCAAGAAGAATTCGGATTTAAATCGGTTTAGACTTCATTTATTGCGCTTTAAAAATATCACCATGGACAACAATTGGCATCGTAGCAGAGAGCGTGCTTCTGTGTGGCCGAAAAGTCATTCGGCTAGCGCTGTCGCTACTTTATAAGCAAGCCTGTAAGCTAATCTGTTATAGTATAATAATATCAGCCGTCTTTGCCGGCGTCGCCCGGAAAAGGCCCTCCATCAATAATGTTGGGGTTTAGTATTTCGGTTCAATCGGCTGTACCCATCGGGCTCTTGTGTGAACAGTTGCGAAATGTAAATGAATTGCATGCACTTTCACAATTCTTGTACATGAAATTGTGATCATCCTATTCTCTTAATTACGACTGGCAACGCTTACAAACAATCTTGCCACAAATTATTATTAATAGTTGTGAGGGAGAAAGGATTGAAACACAATCAAAACTGATTGTAGCGGAAAAATGGTGGTTGCTTTCACAATTGCAGGAATAAACTATTTAATGATAAGCCTATTTTTCGATGTGGTGCTGCCCCTTTCCAATTCATATTTGTGGTATTAAGTTCCTAATTTGGCTGCGCTATTGGTCTTGTTTCCGGCACAACGACAAAAGCGGCTATTGCTCTCTCTAAGTTCAGTTTTACAAATTGTTATGTTTATGGTTTTATGTTGACTTTTTCCTAAACTTGGAATTTTATTACAATGCTGTAGAATATAAACATAAATACCTTAGGGTAAACATACGTCCTCTTTTTGGAGGACATGTCCTTTTTTTTGGTAAAAAATAATTGGTCCTCCGACTTTGCTTAAAAATGCCTTTTTGTCCTCCTTTTTAATAAAAACTCGTTTGGTCATCCAAAGTCGTTCAAAAATTCCCTTTTTACGTTTACCCTGTGATTAAAAAATTATGTCACTGCATATTACTTCAAGTGATAATAAGTTTAACTGGTAAGGAATGATAAAAGGGAGTTTCCTAACGGTCTACCTCAGACTGACTGTTGCTTTAGGTTTGAAAGAGTAAGATTACACGGAAAACGATACAAATATTGATAAGTTTCCAAACTGCATTTCTTGTATTTTACGCAGCGGAGATACGGAGATAAATTTTGCTGTGTTGTTCTGATAAATTTGATTGACCTAATTTCAAAGAAACCATTTCGGTACACATTTATTTTGCTTTAAAAAATCAAACGATATTTTCGGTTGAACTGTTTATAACCATCATTGCTGTGATTTTTGAAAAATAAAACAAAGCGCTACAAAATAAATGCGGTATGCCAAAATGTTACTGCAGCTTTTAGCGCAAACTTTGTATTTATTGGGTTTATAGACGCAGGCAACTTCTTCGTTTGAAAAACACCTTTTCTTGATTGCGCGCTTGCATTCGGCCCTAGAATGCAAGCATTTATTTTGCATGTGAACGAGATTTTTGTGTTTAGTGTGACGATTACTGTAGAGCACTGGGTTTCAGAAACGAGTAGTTTTTTAACTGAAGACTATGTGGTTATTTGAAGCAGTAAATGATTTAAGAACTAATTGAATCTATTTGAATAAGCGTGTTAATTATATGTATGATAGTACACAGTTGGATATATGGAGACTGTTGTTGGCTGCGTTTTCCGCAACAGTTGAAAACCACTACACTTCACGAGTGCGTTTTAACCAACCAGCCAGCAGCAACACAAAAAGAAAATCAAAGTTTACTGAAGAACTTCAACAGAAGTATCCATTTTTTAGAAAAGGACGAGATGAGTTCGAAGCAGAATGCATTACTTGTGGCTATGAAACTTTTGTTTCCATAGTAAATAAAGGCAAACTTAGCCTAGACATGCATGTAGACAGTTCAAAGCATAAAAAAGCTGTACGATTTACATTTTGTTGTTCATTGGCATAATGAATTTATAAAACAAACTGCAGTGTTTGTCCTGATTATCAAAATATAATCATCAAAAGCCGTTAGTGTCCAATAAATGTCCAGAAAAATTATCCCAGCCTTGTAGAGCAACTTGTAGGGCTGATGATAATTATTATCAAAAAATGTCCTCTTATTTGGTAATGAAAATATGGTCACCCTACTATAGAGCAAATATTTTTTCTTACACTGTTATGCTGCCTGTTAAGGTATTTATGTTTATATTCTACAGCATTGTAATAAAATTCCAAGTTTAGGAAAAAGTCAACATAAAACCATAAACATAACAATTTGTAAAACTGAACTTAGAGAGAGCAATAGCCGCTTTTGTCGTTGTGCCGGAAACAAGACCAATAGCGCAGCCAAATTAGGAACTTAATACCACAAATATGAATTGGAAAGGGGCAGCACCACATCGAAAAATAGGCTTATCATTAAATAGTTTATTCCTGCAATTGTGAAAGCAACCACCATTTTTCCGCTACAATCAGTTTTGATTGTGTTTCAATCCTTTCTCCCTCACAACTATTAATAATAATTTGTGGCAAGATTGTTTGTAAGCGTTGCCAGTCGTAATTAAGAGAATAGGATGATCACAATTTCATGTACAAGAATTGTGAAAGTGCATGCAATTCATTTACATTTCGCAACTGTTCACACAAGAGCCCGATGGGTACAGCCGATTGAACCGAAATACTAAACCCCAACATTATTGATGGAGGGCCTTTTCCGGGCGACGCCGGCTAGTCTATTAAAAATATAATTGCGGTACTATTATAATTCTATTAGTTAATCTATTATGATATAATCGATAACATTTAATTGGTTGGTTACAATTTACTTCCTCAATCATTGTGAAAAATGTTTGCTCTTTGCTTTTGTTTCATTGATTCTATTTCACACCTTGTAAAAATCATCTGTTTTGGCCAGATATGGTCAGACGTCACGATAGTCGATTAGCTGATGAGCAAAAATCATTGTTATTCTCAGGATCTCACGCGAAAAAAACTTTCAACTCTCCGGGGCACAGTTACAGCTGCGAATTGCCGAGAAACTTTTGTCTTTTTGTGCCTATTGTCTCACGATGTAACTCAAAAAACTTCGTATCTATATAGTTTAGTATTTCACGCTCACACGGTCACACCTGCAAACATTCGTCCTTTTTGAATGCCAAACATAGTCTCGCAGCTGCTGCTTATTAACACCACACGCCTCTATTTTGGTCATCGTAAATCTTTTAAAAACTGTTTAGTCTGGAATGATTTCACGCAATCACCATAGTAATAAACATGATCTTAAGACTTTTCGAAGTGTAGCAATGGTCTCAAGGCCAACATATTTTCAAGACTTTTAAGGTCTGAAGACCTACATCACTGCTCTCTGGACGCTCTGGTAGAGAAAGCTGACCCAAAGTTCTTCACGTCCTTATATCAAAAGCCGACTATCTCTGGACAATATTCTCGTTGGGACTCTTTTGGCCCCCCCAAAACGGAAAAGGAACCTTTTTGGAACCCTAGTGCAGCAGGCTCTGTCGATCTCTGCCAAACCAAGACAGCACAAGAGCTGAACAACAACATCAACACAATTTCTCGCAAAAAAGGCTATTCAGAACACACTGTGTTATTCTGGTGAAAATGTCCAAGACCATCGCAAAATGTTGCAAACACTGAAAGAAGGTCCCAAAAGCGCCAAGTCTACCAAAAATTTTATCTAAGGCAACACTTCTCTCAAATTCCAAAATCTAATCAAAGCTACGGTAAATAATTGCCACTGAATATTTAAATTTTGGATAATAATTTTTCACCAAATCTATTGCCACTAAGCTATGTTGTATTGAATACATGTGCCGCTGTAACTGCAGGTACGTTGATGGCGCGACCCACAGAGTACAGCACAGAATCAACCAACAAGTATTAATATCGATTAAACCTGACATGAAAAAAGTAAGACAAGTATTCATACCAAATGCATGACAACTATTTTTCCCCCGCCTGTGATTCGGCAATTGGACAACATTTACAATAGAAGTAAGCAAATCCAAGGGAGAAATAGGCAAATCCAATTTTAGTACAAAATATGTACATTGTTCCGAATCCATAATACAGTACGCTAATCAACGCAGTAGCGATTACCATATCAGCTGATAGTATAACTTAAAGAATGAGGACCAGCTGCTGCTTGGTGGCTGAAAAACAAGGCAAACTATTGCTGGTTAGCAATGCTGCCAGGCCTTTTCTTTTTGGCGCTATATATCGTCCGCAATAGAATGCTATTAGTTCAGATGACTGAGCATTTACTCTACTTTGATAGGCAAGGTCTAGAAGGATTATTTTTGCTTGTGTTCACTGAATCTTAGTATGGTGCGGTAGTGCTCTTTACTTTTGAGAATGTTGATATAGCCTCGGGTAGATGCATTAGGTCAGTGGCATGGATTAGGCTATGTTTCAATTTATATGTTTTTTGTGATTATTGTAGGTAAGTGGCATTGATTAAACCATGTTTCAATTTATATGTTTTTTGTGATTACTGTAGGTAATTCAACAGTTTGATGAAGTTGCTTTAGTGAAATAGATTAAGTTTTTCATTTGGCATTCAGATTTTCTGACATGGGCAATTGTTTTGGAAACACAAGTAGTAGCTCAGAAGTGGATTCTGATGATGTGTCATTGTTACAAGCTGTTAATGAAGAAAATTATCCTCCAGCTTACGAGTTTGCCACAGACCAATATGTATGTATTTTTATTCAGATATAATACAGTGATATTTTTTGAATTTTTCGTGACAAGAAAAGCTTTTGTTTACTTTGTATTCCTGGACAACCAGCTGTTCAGTAAAAATCATATCTCTTTCCCTAGTGCTATTATAATTAGCCATCCATATTTGTGATGTGATATGGCACATACAATTATGTTAGATAACTAATTATATACTATAATTTATGTGGTTGAGAGGTTTGTGGTTCAATCTAAATAGTCTGTACTGACTATTAGTTAGTTTTTATTGCTGGTGAGGATATGTCATTGCTTATAAGTACTAAACATTGTGTGGCTGCAACTGCAAATGAAGCATGCTGTCTGATTTTTGTTGCTCTATTAGTTTTGATCTGCATTTTTTTGAGGGCAACTTCAAGTATTTCAACCAATTACCAGTGACTGTGACAGATGTCTCGCTTAATGTCACCTGACTGTGAAGATCTAGAACTGTATTATAATCTTGTACTTGCTCGAAACTTGAACCAAACTACTGATGAATGCGTAGGCATCTTGGTCAAGCAAAATTTTTGTAGCATGTTAAGTTTCTGTTAAAAGAATGGTGAAGCTAGGAGAGAACCATTTTTTAATGTGCTCTGCTTTATTCTTGGTTAGGCCTACTTAGTGCTAAGTAAGATTTTATAGTTTTTAAGTTGAACTCTGACTGTATTATTGGCAATTGGCTAGTTAATATTTACAATTTGTCTTATGTAGGATTTTTGCTAAATGGAGTTGTTGGGTGATTGTGCCTACTTATTTAAATGAATTAAACAAAATCTGCCAAACTAAATTTGCTAGATGACTTTATTTTATCATTTTCTATTATACTATTTACTTAATTTGATCATTACTATCTATTTACTATTGTATTGCTTCTTAATAATAACTTATAATTTTGGAGATAGGTGTGACAAACTGTGCATTGAAATTTGTGACCTGAAGTTTACAAGTTCAAAATTCCAAGCATTGCGTTATTGTGGAGTTTGGCTGTGCAGAGCCATAATTTGCTTTCAAGTTTTTGCTCTGAGTTTAAACTGTGGCTTGTAGTTACTGAAATCATTTCTATGAATAGCTGTTGATCCAAGGACCAAAAGGTCAGTGTGCAGTCCCTTAGATGCCTTCTTTGTCCTGAGTTAAATAAGTTTTAAACTTTATGTAGTAGAATTGATTTTTCAAATATGATTAGCAATCAGAGCCTTTGTGGCAGTTTTACTTGAAATTCAACTGTGTGAAAAATTAGTATAGAATTTGTTTGTGTTCTTATTTATGGCTAAGTGTTTGGAAAAAGGAGTTGATATAATTCTTTGACTGGTTGTACACCAGTACAAACGTAAGCTAATTTAATGCACTAAATAGAGCGTAAAAAAAACAGGTTGGTGCTGAACAATTTGTCTCATGCTTTGAGTCGCCAAGACTGTCCTAGATATCTAAAGAATAAGGAAACCTCACTAATCAAAAAAGTTATCTATGTTGTCCAGGCTTGTTTATATTAAAACCTGTCTGCACGTATCACAATCAAGATCATAACTACTGTATTTTCTGCCAAATAAGCCAAATTTCGGGACCTTAATTGTGGGCCTGATGTTTTGGGGTCGGCCTTTTGGCCGATAAGCAAAATAATAATACTGTAAATTTCGGCGTATAAGTCGATTTGGCGTATAAGTCGAGATTTATAAGTTTGGCCTAAAAATGCCGATTTTAATATGTACCTGTCGTATAAGTCGACCCCCTTCCCTGGCTCAAATCTATTTATAAATAAAGACCGGTATTTCAATGACGTCATTCAATTTTAAATATGATATAAATTTAGTTTCAGATATGCTTGTTTATAATCTGTCACATTAATATTGATTTATCTATAACCTCAATTCAAGTTTGTTGTTTGTTTTAATAAAGGTATTTCAAATTTGACTTTTTGTCTTTTGAGAACATACGTAATTAAGGTGTAACAGTTTTGTTGAATCTGAATTCACGCTATGAAAAACGTCACTGCCGTATAAGTCGAGGATGGATTTTTATACTTAAAATTCAGTGTCAAATTTTCGACTTATACGCCAGAATTTTCGGTGAATAATAAGCAAAAAACCCTCATTTTCAGAGTTAAAAATTGGCCTTGGCTTATTCGGCGATTTGGCTTATTAACTGGAAAATACAGTAAATAAATTTACTTGCAGGCCATGTCGTTTGTGTTTAGATAAAGGTAAATGGTACATTTTTGAGGCTGATCTTTTCTGATTACTTTACAGATATGTGAAAGCCATTGACTTATTTTATCAATAAAGAGGGTAATCAAGTTGCATTGCTAGTAGAATAATTGTAATGTTATTGCGATGCTATGAATAAATGTTTTTCTTTTCTTTGTTTTGCTCAAAGAGTGTTGCAGCTGGTATAGGAGCTTGGATTGACTCAAGGTTATGATTTTTTTTGGTTGCTGGAAAACTTCTATGGTTGTGTAAAAAACTTACTTGTGCTTCAGAATGACACAAATACTGCTTTTAGTCAGAAAACATTGCTACAAGGTGCTTTCCTTAATGGTATAACTGGTGCAGAAAAAATGCAGACAGCAAAGTCAAGGTTTATGATTGTAAACCAGGATTAAATCAGCTTAGTTACATTGCCATTGCTATTGTTTTATCACATCTTTTCCTGTAAAGGACATTGATGCAAATGACTTTGATCCCTCATTTTTTCTTTATTGATAACATTAGATGATGGAAATCGTGGAACACAGACTTTAAAGTAGAAAGGTGACTGGACAGCCCGCTGGCTTGGCATCATGACAAAAAAAGCTTGGATGATTAGCTTGACATGGTATTGTTTTACCTTGCTACAGACCTAGCTGAATAGGAAGTGTGGGTAATTTATTTTGATGTCTTCCTCTAGTAAAATTGAAAAGCCAGTGCTGAACGTTTTGAGCATCCTTTGTTTAGGCTTTTGAGCTTTTGAGTTGCCATTTCTTAGCCTTAACGGGTGCTACGACTTCATCCCACAGCAGACTAGAGAGTGTGGTGACTAAAAAATAATCCTCCATGTACCTTTAAGGTAAAAACCTTTTGCCAACGTTTGCAGTTTAAAATCATAGCGTGGAGTCGGATTAATCTTGTCGAAAAGTGAAGGTTTATTAATTCGTTTAGATAAAACAGAATTGCGAGTTCTTGTGGAAGAGAGAAGTTTTTTTAAGCCTTTTTTTATTGCAATGCATTGATTTGGTTTTCCTTTGCTTTGCTTTTTTATTTCCCTTTACCTGATGTCATTTCTTGTTCTACACTTATTGTTTTTCGTTATCTGTCACTTAGTTGTCAGCGTATATTCTTGTTATAGTTACGGTATGTTTTGGTGGCGCTATAACTTTCTATTCGTTTTTTAGCTCAGGCCCATGCCTACCGGGGATTTTTGTTTTTCGTTGGTAAGGAGAAAAATCTTTGTCCCTGATGGATCATAATTGAACTTGTTTGTTTTGGCAAATTATGCAATCACTGATTTGGGAGTTATCGTTTGTATTTTGCTATGGTTGGGTCTCTGGAAGAGAGCTGGGCGGTAAAATGAATTTTATACAACTGATGAAAACGTAAAAACGATTTTATAAAAGAGGTAGATTTAACACTTGAAGTTCCGCTCTTTTGAACAAAAAAACCTGTCTATTGATTTTTGATTTACTTCTTCTAGTATTGTGTCAACAGAACGTCAGTCGACTTTTCAGCAAACGTGTGGGTATTTTAGTGAAGTGTTTTTAAATTTGCATTTTCACTATACAATTTAGAGCAGTAATTCTCAACCTTTTCGATACCATGAACCCTTTTGAAGACTTGGCAGATGCTATGAAACCTCCAACTCAATGACCGGCCATAGTTGTTCAAAACATAAAAAATATGTTTTTACCTACCGACGTTTTTGATATGTACCCTCTTCAGTAGGTTCTCATTTGTCACAGATGCAAAGCTCACCTGCAGTAAATTTACGGGAATCTTTTGCGGACCCTCGGGGTTTCATATGCCTGCCGTTGGTAATCACTGCTGTAGAGAATTTGCAGTGTAGAAACAGATTTTCCGCTTTTTCAACACGTGTGAGAAAAATATTGCTGATCTTTAAAAAGATTAAACTCTGCTTAATTTAGGCCCACTTGGCAGCTGTAGTCCTGGGCTTCCTCACTTCCTAGATATATTTTTTTGAAACTGATGAACAAGCCTTGAAAGTTTGATGTCTTCTTGATCGTTATTGCCTTCTTCTGCCCTTGATATAAATCTGTCCTATTTGAAATTTTCCTTTTGCTTTTGCTAGATCATTTTTGCTTCGGACGGAGTTGCTTATTCATTGCCGGTAGTTTGCAAATTGCTTTGCAGCTACATCGTAGCTGTTTTGTGGTAGATATTCATCAAGATGAGTGATGTTTGTTCAATGATGCAGTCACAAGTTAGGCACTCGTGACTCCGCTCCATTAACGATTCCATTGTTAGTTTAACGATTGGTGCAAACTTCGACATATAACTGTTGTTATTGATTAGTTACTTGTTTTGTCGTGCTGTTTTAGCTGAACTAGCCGTCGGTGAACGCTACAACAGCGAAGTAACAGCTTCATTTAGCTTGGAGCTGAACGCCGTTAGAGAGAGGAAAGGTAATTGTCACTGTCGTAATGTAGAAATGCTATGCTGTTTCTAAAGATCTGCGACAATCTGGAGATCATCTTCACCCACTGGATGGTTTTGAAATACCGTCTTCGTGGCCGGATTACGCAATTGCGGGTCGTGCAGCGAAGTTCAAAAATAATTTGCCTATACAGCGTTCATCCAAAGCATTTTTCTGCTCCTACAGTGTTGAACCTCTGTCATTTGCCGCTGCGTTAAGGTCGCTGGATTAAACCACTTCTCTCGCAAGCAATTCAAAAACCAGGTTTCGAATCTCGGATGAGTCGAAATTTTGAAAACCGCTCGCCACCTGTACCCAAGGTGTAACAACACCTGTATTCATTCGTATTGAAGAAAAGAAACTGGCCCCCTTTTCATGTTAAGACCGTTGGCCCTGGAAAATGGCAGCCTTAACTTTCCCATTCCCAAAGGTCATAACAGTAGCTAAAGTGTGGGACTACCTACACTTTAGCTACTGTTATGCGATCTTGCTCGCAACGGACAAAAGCATCGTCTTGGTCTTGAGTTGCGCAGTTTTAGGTTCAAACAAAGTGTTTAAAGTTCCTGATAGTAGATTGCAAGTGTGTTGGTTTCTTTTAAAACAATCGGATACCGGTCGAGTGGGTTTAGACCGTGGTGTGTGGCAGCAATGGTCGATAGTTGACACCTCACAATGGGTACGACGTTGTTCTCTTAAAAAGTTCTTTTGGCAATTTTTTTCTACTTAATTGCTCTGCTTGTGATAGAAATCCGCTGTTTCAGCAGTATTGGTTCCTCGGAAGCGGGTCTGAGCACGAAGATGCTATTTTTGAAACTGGTAAAAGGTTTTCCCGTGAGTGAATAATAAGAATATGCAACTCAACTCTTCACTCAATCATGCTCTAATAAAATGAGTAATTAGTTGGTTTCGGTTTGTTTTTAGCACCTCAACCGGAAATACATAGTTTTATTTGGGGAATGTGAAGTACATTATAGAATAGCTAAAGATAAACTCCGTATTTTGTTTGTGGGCGAAAAATTGTGGTCAGTTGGTGTTTCACAAATCCATCTTGCTTGTGCTCCATAATTGAAGGGTTTCAATTTCAAACAAGATATGATGGTGAACGATAAAAGTTTACAGTATACTGGACACGGTGTTGCGCTGCACAACTGCGCAGAAGCTGTTGCAGCATGACCGACTAAGAGTCAACTCTGCTCCATGCGGCGGCAATGGTTAGATTGTGCGAGCAGTGGCGCAGAGAAGGGCTCCAGGAGGTATCTACGGGCCTGAGCTCGTGGTGTCTATTGTTGTACCTCTTCCTCTTCCACTCCCGGCAATGACCACAATATTTGCTTTTCTAAGAAGGCCTTCAAAAAAAAGTGCTTGTAACTTGCAAAACGGCTCTAACATTACTTTAAAGAACTTGATCACAAAAGAAGAGGCACTGCAAGCCTCCCCACGACCCTTAACTTTGGTGCAGGGCGTGAGTCAGTCTGCTAACGCCCTCGGTATGAGCGCATATGCAGCAATGATTGGCAGCGCCCGCACTAAATACATGTACTGTCACGCTACGCCAGTTGCGAATGTTACAGCGCTCTTTGTTTCTTAAAATACACGTCACGTGCTTTTGACGTAAGCAGGCTGTTGCGGATCAACGCGTTTTAGGTCAGTGAAGTATTGCTTGTTAACGATGGCTCACAATCGTCGCTTTATTAGCATTTGGCAAGCTGAGATAATGAAACTATTCAAAGTGTTTAGTTGATGGTCATACAAAGACAAAGCGATGAGTGGATCTACTGATGATGTAATCGCAATAAACCAATGTCAGCAGTCGTTGTTTGTGTTTACGTTGACTATTCGCTGATTAATAATACCTAGATTGTTGAACTGTTTACTTTTTTTGGAAAGCTAGCTCCCTAACTACTAAGTTAAAGTCTGCTTTACGACACAGAGTAGGCACAAGTTAACCATGTTCGTTTAATTGTGCTCAGCTGTAAGCTGTAGGTCAAATTCGTTCCTTGACATGTGAGCTGAAAGGGTTAAGGCCAGCTATAAATAAAAGACAAGTAGACAGGATGTGCTGGTTATATAGTGACATCCTAAGTTGAAAATAGTTTTCTATTGTAAAAGTCAGTAGTGAAAGTGCTTTGAGTCAATCCATCAGTGACAGTTTATATATAAAGGTGTGTTTGTGATGGTGATGGCCGATTTCCTTCGAAAGCTTAGGCCTGCGGTTAATTTTGAGGTGTGGTACCTTAACTGCATTAGTTCTCATATTTCAGCTCGACAAATTAGTAAGCATGACGTAGCATAAGCGATGTCACTCTGGATCAACTAGGATTTGTTGTTCTTATTCTACACCACAACAAGACAAGAGAAGGGCACTCTAACTTTGACACTGATACTGCTCGTGCTTGGTCTTTCATGGATTGTGTTACACTTACAGTTTACATAGCTTGCTTCGAACACTTTTTGTATTGTAAGGATGTGGCGTTGTATTTGGCAGTTTGAGTACTGCGGGCCGTCGTGCTGTTATGTAGCATTGGTAGTGCAATGGTGGTCAGTGATCAACGCTGATAACATTAATGCATATCTTTTGAGGACATAACTAAAAATTTGTATTTAGATTATGCGTAAAATACATTTTTGTCTGTACTTATAATAGCATTGGTGACCGCTCGTGTGTAATGGGAAATCAACTTGCTGGTGATCAAGATTATGATGATAGTGAGAGTAATTCTTCACAGCAAGATGTCCCTACTGATCATAGACCAATTCCAGTTCAACCAGACGCAGCTTCGGCTCGAAACGTGATAGCAAGAAAGCAGTTAATGTCGCATGTTCGTCTTGTTCCGCTATCAGGAAGTCCTAAAGCTGGGTTAAGTTCTTCATTGCCTAACTTGCCTTTTGAAAGATCAAATGTGAGATGTTGCTTTAACGAATGTTGATATCTGTTTGAGTTGAGCGTTTGTTTATCGTAAACCGGTAATAGGTTGTGTCTGCAAACATAAGTACTGTATCACCATCATTTGCAGCCAATATTCATTGTTTAGATATAAGTCTATCTAAATGTTGCGAACTTTATAGTATGATCAGCTGCTTCTTAAAATTGTCTTGAAGCCTGCAAAAATTATTCGCTAAGCAGCCCAGTTTGGTTTGAAATAATTTTTGTATCTTTTATTGATGTAGATCGTACTTCGGTTGGGTTGTATTTGTTATTCAGAAGTTTTTTGATGTGAGTTTGTTTATAACTAATTTGTAGGTTTAAGCACTGAGTAACACTGAAATAAACCCGAAAAAACAATTACTTCTGGCGCTACTATACCTGCCGTATCGATATAATTGATTCATGACACTAAAAACTTTGTGGGTACGTGTGGTCACGAATTGATAAACAGATCTTTTCAAAAAAAAAGGCAGCATGCTGTATGTATTACCACTATCACACTGCAAATCAATTAAACAGTGGTAAATCCATGCTATAAATTTCGATCTGCTGATCCTAGTTGTAGTGATTTATTGATAAGTTTTTATAGATGTCAAATCAAACCACAAGTCCTCTGCAAAATGGAGGATCATATAGCACGGATGGATTGAGTGAGGAAGAGCAAGTTCGTAGAACAGTGCGGATGGGTTATATGCAACACCTACCTAGGAGCACTTGGAACGAATCTCACATGTCAAGCAAGAAAGTCCGAGAGTAAGTTTTTTGTCGGTTTCTTTAGGATTTTAGTAGCAATATGATTTTGAAGCGGTTGTTGTCTTGGCGATTAGTTTAATTTAACAAACAGTTATGACATTGCTTGCTATGGCTAGCTGTGAGACTGAGTTGACATTAAAGAATAAAGCTAACGTGCGTTAAATGAAGCATAATTACTTGCCAGTTCATGCAGCTGTTTTTTATATTTAATTTCAGGAAGTTTCGTTATTCAAATAAACTTTAGGATAAAATAAAAAAATTTGCTCAAAAATGATCACCAACATCATACGGTACCATACAGCAATCTATTACATCACGTCAATAACCCGCGACCGGTTTCGACCTCAATGGGTCTTGTAAGGCGGGTGTAAAAAACACTCAATAATAAACATGCTTAAAGGGACAAATTTGCCATTGGGTGCAAAAAAAGATGCAATACAAAACAATATGATACTGCAATACCTATATCATGGGGGTCTCATTTAAGGACACACACACACACACATGACATGGACAACAAGTCACAAAGTAAGCCCTAATAGGGGTGAAGGATCATTTTACAAAATATAGAAGTTGCTAATTAGCAATTTTCTAGGCGAACTATTGAGAGGAATTTGTCAAATAAACTTTGTTATATTGTTTGGTTGCCCAACTCTTAAGAGTTGAAGCCTGATATTGATATTCATAACGCGCCTGCTATTGTCAAATTGTTTATTTATGCAATTCAATGCAGTTGAAGCGTGATATTCATATTACAGTAAATGCAAAGGCTCGCTTTGACATGATATTCGAGAATAATCAGAAGCATTCCTTGTTTGTGGTGTCAAAATTGCAGTGTTTTGCTACGATGAAACAAAGCATTCTTCTGGTTTTGTTTTAACATAGTGCTAAGAGCTGAAAGCTTGCTGAGAAAAGACTCTAAAAACGAAAGTCATTAGCCTGCTTTCGGCCAATATGAGAAAAATTTTCATACTACATAGTCAGACAGGAGGTAAACTTATCATTATTATACTCTTATTATCCAGCAGAGTATGTTCGGTAAAATGCATTTTTGTACCAAAATTAGCTGCACCCGGAAATGTATGCAATTTTATTTTGGTCACATATGACTGAAAACCTTAGTTCCGCCTGCGAACGTTTAACGCAAGCGTTCCAGTGTTTGTGGCTATCACCATATGGCATTTCGAGATGGAATCAATAAACTGCTGTTACTTCAGATGTTGTATATGCATGATCGATTTTGAACAAGATGAACCAATTCGTTCTCTTCCGTGTATGCACTATTACCACGTCGATTGCATTGATGACTGGCTGATGCGTTCCTTTACTTGCCCCACGTGCATGGAGCCAGTGGACTCGGGACTTTTACTAACATTTGGAAATCAAAATTTTGAAGATTTAAGCTGAGCACAGCTTGAAATGAAGTTAAAACGAGAGAAAGCTTTTTGCTCAGAAAACGGGTGAAATTGCATGAGTCTAAGGGTGTGTGATCAGTTTAACGTCACAGTTGATGCTATGCGCGAAGTTGTGTTGTGAAAGGCCGGTGTTCTCATGCGTACTCTACAGGAGTGTTCTTGTTTTACGTTGTTCGAAATGTCTCACAACGCTCGCGGTTTGTTTTAGAAAAATACTTCGCCGTGCCCTTGTAAAGTAGGCTCCTGGAAACTGGCCTTCAATAGATTGTTTGCAAAGCTTGAGCACTTTTCCTTCTTGGGGCGCGATGCAATAACATTTTGATGTTTTAATAACGTCTGGCTACTGTGTCATTCATATTGATGTCGTTTTATTTATCTCCACTTAACAAATGTCCTGACCGCCAGAAACAGGAAAATGATTTTGCCAACTTCTACAGAAGGTTTGGTTATTCTGGTGCTGATTGTGTTTTACCTTTGTCATTAGAAATGAACTTCATGAAAAATGTTTTTATTGTCAAGCCGGTTGCTGGCTATGAAAAAAAGTTTCTGAACGCGATAAGGTAATGGACTACTGGTCTTGCCTTTGACAGATCGCGTGAATTTTAGCTTACAAGTACACTGTGTGCTATCCAACGACAATTTCCAATGTTTGTGCGCAGTTTTTCCAAAAGAAATGTACTTTTCCAGCAATGCTGTCAACGCCGAAGCGGGTCTAAACACGAGCTACTCTAGCATACCCTCAATTTCATGTCAGCCAAAGTTTTGACGAATAAGTTACTTCAATGATCGCCACTTAAAATGGTTTGTTTTAATAAAAACAGTATTTATGCAACTTTGGTTGCTTGTACATTGTGGTTGGCTGCTGTGCACATCAAAGCCATGCTTATCAAGCAGAAAAACATAAGCTTTTATTAGAATTATATTGATGATGCGATGTAGTCTTTTGTAATGACAATTGTTTGACGATAATCCATTTACTCATTATTTTATGCCGTGTAGTCAGAATTATTTGTAGAGCATATTTTTCTAACATGGCTCTAAAGTGTTGTCACTACCGCTTAGTAACCGTTCAAGCTTTAACAAAAAGAATTCAAGGTCAGCCCTCGTTTTCTTTGACTTTCATGCTGTTGTGTTATCAAACATCAAACGAGTTTTAGATGAATTATGTCATAAACATTAACCGATTACGTTATGCTTTAAAATTGTGAAAGGTTATGTTGGCATTAGTTGAGATAAATCAAGTTTTTGGTTTGGTTTATTTTCCGGGTTATCGTAAATGCATTTGATTTAAGTGTTTCAACGATGCGAAACAAAACAGTAAAAAAGAAATAGCAAGTTATGAATATCTCAAGATCGTAGTTCGCATCAATTGTTTGGGATGTGAGTTGAAATTCAAAATAAAGCAATTGCAATCAGTCTTTTAATGTTTACAATTTATTTATTAAAAGTTGTTTGTTTTAACTCGATTGGTTGCAGTACAGCTTGGCAGGTTTGCATCTACTGCTTTATACTATTCAAGCTGAACAATTTTTGTACTTTTGATATTAACCAAATCCCACCGTCAACTTTAAGCGCAGCATCTGTTTTTTTACATGGCCTAGTTGACATTTTCTATTCCATTACTAAAGGTCAGTATTAACAATATGAAACAGCGTATAGCTGTGCACTCAGTCAGTATTAAGACAAACTGCTTGATCTTGAATATTCGATGATGGTTTAGCCAAGCTGTAGCATTGGCTTACCTGCTACAAGCTGCAACGATTTTTAAGTGTTTCGTCATCACTGTAATCGTTGAACAAACGAGAGATGTACGGTTGTCATTTTATGAAATAAAATAAACGATTTGTTGTGTCTTATTTGCCAGGTGTCGAGTTTAATGTGCTATAGCCGGTATGTTTTTAATTGAGGGTAATAGATCACTCACTTGATTTAACAACGCTCAACATTTTGAAAACAATACTGGGAGTGGGATTCGAACCTGCAGATGTATCAGTGCCTACCAATCGGGACAACGAATATTAATAAAAGCCGTCGTTGCTTTTCCAAGTTTTTTTGTTGCAATAACTCTTAAATGTGATGACGCCATTTCCACAACCAAACAATTAAAGTAATTTTTCTGGCTAGGCCCACGTGCTTCCGGTCAATCGAGTGATCGGTCCAGTTCACCTCAGTTTGCTATTGATGAACTTGTGCTTTTTCGTCATGTTCGTTCTGTCCTTTCTCGTATGTTTGTTGTTGTTACCCGACCCCTTCCGAGGGATGAGGGCATGGCGGAAAACCATGGAGCCCCAGAAGCCGGGCAACTCTCCAGCGCCTGAACCAAAGGTCATAAAGAGACCGAGAGTCGCCAAACAGTCCGTAGCTGAACAATGTAGAATAAGATGAGAGGTGTCTTGGGACGAGTGTCCGCAAGCGCTGCTGGAAGGATTCTCGATTCTGCTAATTCTAGAGAGATAAGAGCTTAACAGTAGGCTGTATCCGTTGCAGCGTAGACGAGAGAGAACACAGCGAGCGTGACGAGGAAGCACACGTTCCTCGGTGGAAGTTGAGGGAAACCTGTGTTTCGAAGAATTTCGATAAGGCAGTATACCTCCAGTAGGAGAGAGACTGCAAGGGATTGCAGAGGGCACAAATAGCACTCTCCGCCTGACCAGCTTATCAGCCGTGTTGTTACCCGGGAGAAACTAGTGTCCGGGGACCCATTGTAGCTTAATAGTAAAGGAGAAGAGAGAAAACAGTTCCTGCCGAGAGATTGAGGTAAAAGGAAAGACGGAAGAGAGAATATAGCGAGAGTGAGATAGGAGAAGAAAAAAGAAACGGCAGACTTGTTGGTGCCGCCAAGACTAGTAAAGAGCTTGCAGGATGGCGCAGGCTTCAGCGGAGCAACTTGAACATACTGGGCCTGCTGAAAAGGAAAGAGTGGCCACAGTGCCACGGAGAGAGCAGTTGGCAAGTACGCCAGAACCGTCCTTGCCAAAAGAAACAGAGCTGTATGTTTAAAGCACTTGATCGTAAGGTGGGAGAGAGTCAAGGTAAGCAAGACCCGCACCGTGGCGAGAGAGAGGGGGATCAGAACTAGAGCATGGGAAGGAAACGGTAGACTCCACAGTGAAGGAGGGAAAGTTCTAAGGAAGAGAGGGAGGGCAAGCAGAGAAACTCCCTAGGGGAAGTAGAAGAAAGCATCAGCGGATGGGTGGACGCAAAAGCTCTCTAGATAAATCAGCAGAGCCTTGGTTTCACTCCAAGTCTGGCCAAACCTGAAATAGGAAAGGAGGTTGGGAGACCAAGAGCCCGCTCATAAGATGAAAGAGTGAAGTGAGTCAGGGTGACTCGTAGGGGAGGTAGGGAAGCCTCAGAGAGGAGAAGTGGGATAGAGGAGGACCAGAGGCAGCCGGAGATGGCGCGTCTAGCCCCTCGGTGAAGACCTTCCAATTTGATAATAATTGTAACGCTTAAGAAATCGGGTTGAAGCATATGTGGGATGGGGCTGAAGAAAAGCTTTATCCAGAAGAGAGAGGGACTCTTTGGAAGGGCCCCAAGAGAAAGCAGAGATACAGCGTGAGGTTTTGAAACGAGGGAAAAACTTGGCTTTTAGCAAAGATACACGCTTAAAAAAGGAAAAAGTGCGATCGAAGGCGACCCCAAGAAAAGTTGGAGGTGGATTGAAACGGAGGCGGGAGCCAAGTAAGAGGAGGTTGGGCTGGAGGTTAGCCTGGTGGAGATCCACTGAGAAAATGGAGGCCTCACATTTGCTCGGATTGAGAAGAAGACACCAGTACTCAGACCGGCGCTGCAATGGAATCAGAGCATCTTGTGCGGCCTTCACCGCACTGAGGACCGAGGGGGAGGAGGACCAAATCGCCAGATCGTCCGCATAAAGAGAGCACCTGACGAAAGAAGGCAGAGAAGCAGGAAGATCATTGATGAAAAGAGAGAAAAGTACAGGGCCAAGAACGGATCTTTGAGGAACACCTCGATGTACTCGAAAAGAACGACTTTTGCGATTTTGAAAAACCACGCAAGCGTGCCTAACTCCATCGAGCAAAGCAAGGAGGCCAGCCGAAATGAGTTTTTGGAGAAGGGCGGGATGCCAGACAGAGTCAAAAGCTTTCGAGAAATCATTAGTAGCGAGGATCGTCCGAGAGCCCGGCCTGGGTTTCATAAACCCATCAGAAATGGACTGAGAAAGGAACAAAATTTGACCTGGAGTAGACCGGCCTGGCGGGGAGAGAGAATAGAATTAGACTCCAGAAAGAGAAGAGTAAACGAGATAGTATGATGCTTTCAAAAATGCTTTGAGACGCAGGAAATGAGAGAGATAGGCCGGAAGGAAGCAGGAGAGTCGAGAGGCTTTTTCATCTTGTGGATGGGAATAACACTAAGCCACAAATTTTTGTTTATATCCTTTTTTTAGTGTTTCTTTATGTTTTTGGGATCGCTGATGCCGATTTTGATGGTAGTTTTTGCATAGTGTCAACGATTTTGAAAATATTTGCAACAGATTGAAATTTGTAATTTACCAAATAATAATACAACTTTAGCATCAAGTGGTTTTTATATTGCTTTTCAATCTTGTGTTATTTCATATATGACATTTTTTTAGTGTTTTCATCACTCTCTAAATGGTGCTAGAGAAGTAAATTAGCCAATTGTCATTTACTATCACGTGATTGGACACAATTTTGGCGGGTTTTTAATGCACATGTCTGAGCTGGTCCAGTGTCAGCAGTTTCGAGTTGGTTTATGGGAGGTGGATTGTTAAATCTGGTACTAATACTGTATTTAATTTAGCAGTTAAACAAATTGCGAGTTAGGCCTAATGCAGCGAAGTTGCTTATTTTAGAAATACGCTATACTTTATTCGTTTTTGCAGGTTAAATTTAATGCTATTAATATTTTTAATACTTCAGTAAATATGAGTGTTAAAAGACCTTGCAAAATTTCTTCTTACTGTTTCTGCTATGTTTGTGGCTCTTGCATTAGTCCACAGCAAAAGAAGCACAAAGTTATACCAGACACCAAATTCTTTATAGCCTATGAGACATATTTTGGCGTGATTGTTGACTCACGGAATTCAACTTGAAATTACGCGCCTGCGTTATTCATCCAAACGCAACTTGAACATATATCAATTTAATTATCAGGCGATCATTCAATTAGACGATCAAGCGATACACGATCAGACGAATACTCGATCAGACGAATACTCGATCAGGCGAATACTCGGTCAGGCGAATACACGATCACGCGGTTTTCTACAAAAGGCACACATAAGAAAAGCACGAACAGCGAAATACCACGAAAGTACATGTATATAAAGCTAGCACGTACCGTATTGTTGATTTCCATCAGCGAACCAACCATCGTAGGAGCTCGAACCAGCCGTACAAAACCATGATTATTAAAATCTTTAGCTACCTACAAATAGAACAATCGGTATCATAAACTGACTCACAACTAGCAAGTAAAAAAGGCATGACTCAGCACAGGCAAATAAGTGGCTACGTTTATGATGTAACAATAACGATACTGTCGAAAAAAGAAAACATAACACTCCCCCCCCCCCCAAGTGATGAGCACGAAGCACAGCATTGACAAGCAAATAGTTTTTTTTTTAGTTTGATTGGTTCCGTCGTTGTGTAGTTGAGCATTCTTTCGGTTGATTTTCTTCTTCGGAAATTGGAATCAGGAGACCAATTTTTATGTATTGGTCTTTTAAATGTTTTCCCATATGACACAGTAACCTCTACACTTCTTACAACACCGTGTTGATCTGAAAATATTCGAATTGCTCGAGCCAACGGCCAATGTTGCCTCGAAGTAGAATCTTCTATTAAAAGGACTACATCGCCAAGTAGGAAGTTTCGTTTCTTGCGATGCCATTTTGTTCTGGTTATGATGGATCTCGGATACTCCACTATCCACGGTTGCCAAAACGTATCAGCCAAAAATTGTACTTGGCGAAAACGATCAGCAGCTCGAAAGCCATCTTTCTCATCAGTGTTCATAGGTGGCAGGTTTGGCTCAACATTTAGACGAAGAAGGTGGTTGGGAGTTAACAAAAAATTTCCTTCTGCTTCGGGATTGACTTCCGTAAGGGGTCTCGAATTAACGATATCTTCCACCTCGACCATTAAAGTTAGCAGACAATCATCATCAAGAGGTCTGCTTGGTAAAATGTTGAGCAGGATTTGGCGGACTGTACGAATCATTCGCTCCCACATTCCGCCCATATGACTTGCGCATGGTGGATTAAATTTCCATTCAATAGCTCTTTGGCGGAGGTTGTGGTGGATTTGTTGCTGATTCCATTGTAGAATACCTTGTTTTAAGTATTAATATCTTATATTAAAGAGTATCCGTCAAAGTGTTATGATATCCAACGATGTTTGAGCCGTTGTCTGAAATGATTTTCCTAACCTGTCCTCGCCGGGTAATAAAACGTCGGAGAGCATTGATAAAAGAATTCGTAGTCAAATCAGGTGTTACCTCCAATTGTATTGCTCTCGTGGTAAGACATGTGAATAGACAGCCGTATCTTTTTAGTTCGCTTATTCCTCTGCGCAACATTAAAGGACCAAAAAAGTCCACGCTCGTGTTAAAAAACGGCACTTTTCGCATGTCTAGGCGTTCTTTAGGCAAGTCAGACATCATTTGTTCACCAGATTTTGACAGATTTTTGACAGGTTTGACAGATTTTCTATGACATACTAAACATTGCTTTATTACTCTGCGAATAGTAGCCTTAGGGTTGATTATCCAATACCTTTGAGACAAGAGATTTAGCGTATAATTTTCACCCATGTGCTTAGAATTCTGTTCATGATAGTGACCAATGATCGATTTTGTTAGATAACCTTCAGTAGGCAAAATAATGGGGTGTCTGGCGTTAAATGGAAGGTCAGCATTATTTATTCTTCCACCAACACGCATGATACCTTCGACAAGAATAGGGCTTAATTTTTCCATCTGCCGTGTTTCCGACTTAGGCAAATGTGGAATTTCCCCTTTGGAAAACGACTTTATCCAGTTGGGGAATCGCCTTGTTTGCTCAAATTTAATCAAATCCGATTCGGCTAGGTCCAATTTTTGAACAGAAATCTCGCCAGCTGGAGGCTCTCTGTTGTTATGTCTCATTCTTGATAAAAGATAAGATTTGAATCTCAACATCCACGCTGTAGATATCTTTAATTTATGCCAGGAAGAGAAATACGCCATCAGTCTATCTACTCCCGTAAGCTCTTCTGCCACCGAAACAAAGGACTTCACCTGAGAAACCAGATCGTAAGCTTTGTATATGGATTTCTCGTACAAGTCTGGTCGTGCAACATCCACAGGCCATTCTTCACACGTATTTCGCAAAAAATCGGGACCATTCAACCACGTTCCGATTTTCAATAGCGTCTTGGCCGACACGCCTCTGGAAGCTTGATCCGCAGGGTTTTCTTCTGAACTAACATGAAACCAGTCATACACTTTAGTAGGAGACAGTATCCTTTGCAGACGATTCCAAAGGAAAATGGAAAACTTTTTCGTTTCTGCTCTCAAGCTTTGCAAGACTATCACCGAATCCGTCCAGAAGAAACAGGGGCATTAACTCCGCAGCTCCAGTTCTTGCTTTATCATGCAAAACATATTAACTGCATCTAGAGCCGCTTCTAGTTCGAGCCTTGGTATTGTGTGATTTCCAGAACCAGCAAGAATACCTTTTCCCATCACCAATCTGCAAGTAGCAGATGAGTCTGAGTACACAGTACGCAAGTAGCAAACCACGCCACGCGCTACAGAAGAAGCATCTGAAAACAAATGTAACTGAATTTACGTTCCATCACATATGTTAGGCTTAAAGCAACGAGGGATCCTGACATTTTTAAGTTGCTGTATGCTACTTTTCCAAGATGTCCATCTTTTTAAGTTGGCCGAATTGATGACCTCGTCCCAGCCAATCTTAGTTTGGCAAACAGCGCTGTAAATCAATCTTGCTTCAACCACCACTGGTGCCACAAATCCCAGTGGATCATAAAGGGAGTCTGTTATGGACAACATCTGTCCTTTGGTTACTTGATGTTCGGGTAAGTCAACAGAAAACCGGAATTCGTCAGTAGAAACATTCCAACTTATTCCCAAAACACGCATTCCCAAACTTTCACCAGGCATTGCATTTTGAAGATTCTGCAATTTTTCGCTGTTTGGTATACTGGACATTATACTGGAACTAGTAGATGCCCATTTGGTCAAGTTGAAACCGCTCATTTGTAATGGTTGTCGAAGGTCTCTAACCAATTTGACACCTTGCTCATCACTATCAACGGATACCAAACAATCGTCGACGTAAAAATTCTTTAACACGGTTTCAGCAATTATGGGGTCAAAAAACTTGCCAAACTCTCTAGCTGTTTCCCGCAAACTAAAGGTGGCGCAGGAAGGCGAAGATTTGCCTCCAAACAAATGTACTTTCATTCTGTAAACTTCGGGATCAAGGCTTAATTCTCCACCAGGCCACCAAAGGAACCGAAGGCAGTCGCGATCTTTCGGCGCCATTTTAATCTGGTAAAACATTGCTTCGATATCTGAAGCAATCGCAATTTGGCCCTTCCGAAATCTAAGTAGTACTCCAATCAAAGAATTAGTTAAATCTGATCCTTTCATAAGATGATTATTCAAGGACTGATTTTGAGCAATTGCAGCACAGTCATAAACGATACGAGTCTTTTTTGGAGTGACTACAGGATGGTGTGGTATGTACCAGTGACGCCTGTTGCAATTAATTTCTTCGTCTGGAACCTTTATGCATAGCCTTTATTCAAAGTCGCGTCCATTTGCTCGGTGTACGCTTTGTGTAATAATTTATCACGCCGTAATCGCTTCTTCAAGCCTTTGAGGCGCTTCAGAGCAACGTCTTTACTATCAGGAAGTACGCAAGAATCGTCCCGCCAGAGTAATGGGAGTTGATAGTGGTCGTCCTCGCGCTCTACATTACGGCACATGGCGTCATAGGCAATAGGATCTTCTCTTGAGAATTTCAAACCAAACTCAAGCATCTCCTTGTGTGAGGACAACATCTTTATGAATTCCTCTTTATCACACAGATCAGAATTTCCTTGCTGACTGAAAAACTCTCCTTCATCGGTGATGATGTCTTGAAGACTATCAGTACCAGCTGGCCATGTCAATCCTTTTACAAAGAAGTTTACAGCTTTCTTTTGGGGAGGTAAATTCTTGAAGCGAGTTCCTCTTAATACCCAACCAAGAGGTGTACAAACAGCATCAGGAATATCCTCAGGATCAGGTGAAAAACGACTCTCTAGACATCTGTAGGCAACAGGGTTGTCGTTTGCAATTAACAGCATGACAGAACCATTCGCAATCTGAGGTAGATAAACATCACGTAAATGCACATGAGCGCATAAATCACGATCATTTGGTACATGATTTGGTTCAACCGGAATTTTGTCCACGACTATAACTTCTGTAAGCGTCATTACATTGTCATCATCTAGAGTGGATACATTCAAAGGCAAAGTCATCGAGCCCAAAGTTTCGGAATTACCATTCATGGTCTGAATTGAAATCTTCTGGGGAACACCACAACCAGTCAATCCTAACTCTTCCATCAACTGATTTGCACAAAATGTTCTATCCGACCCAAAGTCTAGAAGAGCATACGTCTCAACTGCATCGTCGTTGCTCACCACCTTAATGGGAACGATGTCCAAGTATGCGCCTCGCTTTTCATTCGAGCTTGCGGAGTGTACGTCAGCTTCGATTCTTTCTTCCTTTTCACTATCACCACCTGGTCTACTGCAAGTCTGGCTCTATTCTGGAAAGCTTTCTCCCACATCTTCAGAGTGATCGCGCCATTGATGAACGTTCTCTGGAGGATGGAGCAGTGTATGATGAGCTGCTTTGTTTCTACACCGTACTTTCTTGCACTCCAACTGCCAGTAGCAACGCAAAGATATGTGGCCTGGGCGCAGGCACAGCTTACATAGGACAATCGTCCACCACAAGTTTCCACTTGTCTTCTTAAGATCTAGAGGAAAACTTTCCGCATTGGTAAATCTTGTGATGTCCTTTACAGTACATGCAGATGTCTGCTTCAGTTTTTTCCGACCCGTGATTACCGGGCGCTGTCGTTGCATAAACTTGCGCCTTTCCTTGTAAGCTCTTGCATTTGTCTTCGTCAAACGAGAATACAGTTTTAGCCCGTAGACTGAATTAGCAATTCTCGCCTACTCTTCAATAAATTTGGTAAAGTTGTTGAATCCGGCGACTTTACCGGTATTATCACTGACTTCCACAGAGGTTTTTACCCACTCTTCTCTCATAGAGACTGGCAATTTACTTATCAACGCCGTGATAAAGTAAACAGTATCTAAGCTGAGGAACCCGGAGTGCTTTCAAGAGACGAGCAGCAACGTCTTAACAAGTCAGCTAGTTTGTTCAAGATTTCCGGGATTTTTGTCCAACATATTGGGAAAGGCGCGTAACCTCTCTTCACACGACTGCGCGATGACATGTGGTTGTCCGTACCGACGTCTAAGTTCCTCCCATGCCATTTCATAACTACATTGGCTACCCTGGTAGTCGGTGTAATGCCTAATCTGCTCAGCAACCTTCTGATTGCAGTGTTGCAGCAGGTAGGACAGTTTTTTATCTTCAGGTAACCAGTCAGCAATATGGGCTTTAAACCGATTACAAAAGGCAAGGTGATCTAAAGGATCCCCATCAAACTTTTTTACATCCGATTTTGGCAATAATTGCTCTGTGATATCGGAGCGGGGCTCGTACTAATTAACGTTATGACGTCGAGAATGCGAAGGACAGGGCTCAAAAGTATTTGGTACAGGAGTCATTTGAGGATATGCCCCAAAACTGTTCACTTTGGGCAAAGGTTGAAAGTGGTGACCAAAACCATTTTCTGGGGGAGTGGCTGATAGTAATCGTCAGGAGGATTCACAGAAATCAGAGGGTAAAATCTAGGATTAGACAGTTGTACATCGTTAGGTTCAACAGACGGGGTGAGGCGCTGTGGACTTAGTCCTGGCTCAGGCAAAGGGGGACATGGCAGATTTGAACGTCCTAGATGATTTTGTGGGGTCGGTAAGATCGTAAAGTTCTCCTGTGGGAGAGCTACAACACTTTTCTTATCTTGTTCTGAGGGGGTCTTAGCTCGCTGCCATAGCGCTGCTTCTACTTCGGAAAATTGGATCTTGCGCAGATCCTCTGCTTCTGTTAATTTCCTTTCAAATGCAGTCTTCTCTTCCTCTTCCCTACGCCGCGCATCATTTTGGCGTTTCGCATACTTGGCCATTTTGATTTTAACAATTAATTTCCTTTGTTTATCACTGCTAAAGGAGATAGAGTTCAAATTATCATATCCACCGTCGGCATCCATTGTGCAACACTTCAAATGTCTGACCACGATGTATGTTGGAGCTGGTCCCTACCGCAGAAAAATAAACGGCACTTACTTTAATCCAGTCCAGATAACTCGACCACTTGTCAATACGAAAACTTTATGTTGACTCACGGAATTCAACTTGAAATTACGCGCCTGCGTTATTCATCCAAACACAACTTGAACATATATCAATTTAATTATCAGGCGATCATTCAATTAGACGATCAAGCGATACACGATCAGACGAATACTCGATCAGGCGAATACTCGGTCAGGCGAATACACGATCACGCGGTTTTCTACAAAAGGCACACATAAGAAAAGCACGAACAGCGAAATACCACGAAAGTACATGTATATAAAGCTAGCACGTACCGTATTGTTGATTTCCATCAGCGAACCAACCATCGTAGGAGCTCGAACCAGCCGTACAAAACCATGATTATTAAAATCTTTAGCTACCTACAAATAGAACAATCGGTATCATAAACTGACTCACAACTAGCAAGTAAAAAAGGCATGACTCAGCACAGGCAAATAAGTGGCTACGTTTATGATGTAACAATAACGATACTGTCGAAAAAAGAAAACATAACAATGATGATGGGTGACCAAGATAAATCTTGGGCCCCACGTTTTTACTGTGGAAGTTGCAGATCTACATTAGAAGGCTGGATGCGCGGAAGTCGTAGATGTATGCCATTTGCCGTTTCCCAAATCTGGAAAGAACCTACCAATCATCATGATGACTGCTATTTCTGCATGGTGGGCATTTCCACATACAAAAAGACAAAGGACAGGAAAAAAATTGTTTATCCAAGTATTCCTTCATCTATTGCGCCTGTCAACCATGGCCCAGAACTGCCTATTCTTCAACCTCCAACAACGCATGCTGTATCATCAATCTCATCAGAAGATGATGATGCTGATTTTAAGGTTAATTCTCAGTGTTCCAACAAAGATCCTCATTTTCCGCATCAAAATGAATTAGATGATCTAACTAGAGGCCTGGGTCTTACAAAGGCAAAAGCAGAGATACTTTCTTCTCGTCTCAAAGAATGGAATTTGCTTGCTCCTTCGTGCGAGATTTCCAAGCCAAGAAAACGACATGCGACCTTTGCAAATTTCTATGCAATGTCCTCTGATTCTGACCATCCTTCACTTTGTTATTGTACTGATATACTTGGCTTGTTTCAAGAGATTGGTATTGCCTACTCAGCTTCGGATTGGCGTTTATTCATTGATAGTTATAAGCGATGCTTGAAAGCAGTCCTTCTGCATAATGGTAATTTGTATCCATTCATTCCAATAGCACATTCTGTTCAGATGAAGGAAGATCGTGAATCCGTAGAAATATTACTGGAATTAATTCGATACAATGATCACAATTGGGACATATGTGGGGATTTTAAAATGATCGCATTTCTTTTGGGATTGCAAGGCGGTTATACAAAGCATTCTTGTTTTCTTTGTTTGTGGAATAGTAGAGCGGATGAGCAACATTACTTGGTCAAAAACTGGCCAGCTTGTACAAAGTAAAAAAATTCATTCCTGGCTGTCAGCTATTGTAAAAGAGCGAGTTGTACTTAATGCTGCAGCTAAAAAGCGTAAGCGAAGTTTACTCTCACAGGTATTAATTATTCATTGCACAGAGATCGATTAAAAACTAGTGAGAAAAAGAAAAGTTTAACTATTTATTGCTGAGAAATTAAAACACAAACCACACAAATCAAGTTTTCATTTTGATTAACGTTTATCAAATACATCAGCTTTTTTAATTTTAATTTACACAGCCATTAGCACGTAAAAGCAATATCGCTTCTAAAAGATCTTGCTTAGTTGATGATCTTTGATCACTCAGAATAAATTTCATTGCAGAAAGCAGTCTTTCATCTGATACTCGAGTAACAGGCATAGCGCTTAAAATCTTAGCTGTTGTTTGAAGTGGCTCGTCTAAACTTGCAATGATTTTTCAAACATTCTCTGCTTTTAGTTTTCCAGTGCAAACCATTTTTTCTATATTATTGTTCATTTCTTGCGCTACCTGAAAAAAAGTATTGCTTGAAGAGAGGTGTTCAGGCGATTTTCTTCGTTCGAGTAAATCCAATTCTTTTTCGAATTCATCTTCTTCATAAGCAAACGATGCAGGATTGTCGGTGCTGGTGATGTCGCCAACAAGTATGCTTTCCGAAAATGTATCCGCTGTGTCTGATACGTTGAAAGCTCCTCACGGAGCAATGGCGAGCTTTAAATGCTACTTCCAATAATCCCGCTTTTGCAAGTTCAACTTGCTCTTCAGAAAGCAGAATACGGTATCTCGCATCTACTAAAACTCCAGCCAAAAAGAGTTTGTTTTGAAATAAAAACTCTTCTCTTTTGTCCATTGCTCTAAGAATTTCTAAAGCAAGTGAAGTTTGTTTTCCGCGCAGTGTATGTTTTAAAGAGCACCACTCTTTCATAAAAACTCCAGAGGTTAAATCTTCTGCTTGAAATTTTAATGTTACAGCATACGGACCTTCAAGGACAGAAAGAACTTCATTTAAGCTTGACTATGTCGCAGTTGAAAGATGAAATTTGGGAGAGAGCATTCCTAGTTCTTCAATTGAATTTCGCACTTCCAACAAACATTCGATCATTAAGTAGGTGGAACCCCAGCGTGTACACGTATCAAGCACTGGTCTTTTCTTTTCTCGTTTTTCGAGCAAGGATAATACGTTGGAAGAACGAAGCTTGGCAACCACGTGGCGAGTTTTAGTTAGCAATTTATTGCAATGAGGTTGTTTTAGGCCATCTTTAATTGAAAGTTGAAGAGTGTGGACTGCGCAGCGCATATAGTAAATACGAAGAAGAGAGGGCAATTCGTTGTCATCATCACCGTCATCTTCTTCGAGTAGAGAAGGCGTTTCCTCTAGTAAAGCAGAGGTATCATTTTCGTTCAGTCGGTCTACTGTTTTCGTCATGTTGCTTGCGTTGTCAGCAATTAATGCAAGTACATTTTCTGTTGGTACTTCATACTTTCGCAAAGTTGAATTAAACATGCAACACATTTGCTTGCTGGTATGTTTTCTTTCGGTATCTATGCAAGCCAACGTTTTATTTCTGTTTGTTTCTTTCTTTCGCTGTAATACTGAACATCGATGCCAAAAAAACTTCTCAGTTGCCTCGTTGCGCAGTCCATTTTAACAAAAATTAGTTTTCCTTTCAAATCATTTTTTAATGAATCCTTCATCTGGTTTGCTGCCTCAATAACAAATTTACATATTGATTCTCTTGACACTCCCAACTTTTGAGCAGTTTCGCCATTTAAAGTAAAGAATCCTTGACTTTCAAAAATACTTGATGGAACACCAGACATGACCATTTTCACTATTCCTCGAATAAACTTTTCTTGATTCATCGAAATTATTATTGATAGCGGTGTAAAATGAGAATTAATAGTTGGTTGGCTTGCGGATGCCAACTTCTTTTTCTTCGATCGTAATCTTGATTCATCTTCATCGGCCAACTTCACCCACTTCCAGACTTTATCATGGCATCTTTCTAAATGCCGTTTCAAATTGCTGCACGGATTCCACTTCCCAATTGTTATATTTGTTCTACATACTTCGCCATTGTTCTTTTTTTCTATACATTGGTACGCTTCGTTTTTTTGATCGAATTGAAATGAGTCGTATACGCGACTGTATTGATTGTTTCGTTTAGCCATCGGCTTTTCAAAATTAAATTTATTATCAAGTTATTTAACAAGTTACTTTGTGTAAGTGTAAAAAATACTTAGTGTTAATAATATCATTTAAAAATATTTTTCACAATTGGCGTTTTTTCATCACATCTGTACATTGGCGGAAGAGCACGACCGCAAGTTTTCTGACGTACAAGCAAGATGAAGCGAGTTTGACGCTTTGCAAAGTCAACTAATTGGTCTTTGAAAAAACGTTTGACCACAATTTCGTTGCAGACATGGTGTGAAGCTTTGTTTACAATAATTTAAAAGATTTTTTGTCTCCAAAAAAATTCTTCTACTGTACTTTACAAATTCGTTCAGCTGTGCCACCAAGCTAATCCGTTTAAGAATTCATTTGTCTAGAGCAGGGGTCGGCAACCTACGGCCCGCGGGCCGGATCCGGCCCGCCTAACAAAATCATCCGGCCCGCACCCCTTTTACAAATTTTGGTAATGATACGGCCCGCCTGGTGGTAGCGTATTTTATTTTATTAATCTGCTCTTGCAATTATCTGACACTGTAAACTTATGAGAAACTATCTTAACAGAAATCGCTGGCGTAAAGCTTTGATTCACTATAAATGTTTTCCAACTGTATTACGTTGCGCAAACGTGATAATGGTGAATGCAAGTAACTCTGTCCTACGTTCCTAAGCTTTTTTAGGCCAAAGTCGCATTCAATTACTTTCTTGTGTACTGGTACTTGAGTCTTAACACCTTACGACGCTTAGGTTAACTAAGCGTTTTTTATTCCACGACGTACTGTTTGCATAACTGATAACTGACAGCAATTTGTGCTACATTTGCGTTCAACCTTTCTTTCAAATTTGGTGGTATATTTCATTTCTAGTAGTACTGTATTGCTGCACCCAAGGAGAGAATTGAGTGGAAGTTATAGGAAGGGTTGCATAAAGGTGCTTGGCTGTTTCAGCTTTGTGATTGAAATGTACGATTTACCCTAATTTCTAATTGTAACTTTATTTAATATTTACCGCAAGTACAGAAGCTTAGCTATTAGTAGTCATTTAGCATATATTTATCAATTTTTAGCAATCTGGCAATGTTGACAAAACGTAGAAAAGTTGATGCTGAGTGTCGAGCTTTTAATAGAGAATGGGAGAACAACTATTTTTTTTGAGTAAACTGCTCAAGGCGCATCGCTTGCCGTTTGTATTACTTTCAATACTTTTTTATTAACGGTTTTGGTAAATCCGCGTGTTTGATTTGCAATGTTTCTGTTTCTGTAAACAAGGAATTTAGCATAAATGATACAAGGCATACTAATTTTTCCAAGTTTACGGATCAAGCAAAAAAACAAACTTGATCAACTTAGAACCACCTTAAAACAGCAGATTTCTGTATTTTAAAGGCAAACACCATTGAATTGGAAAATATTACTCTTGCTAGCAACAAAGGTAGCACAATTAATAGCAAAAGACAAGAGACCGTTTGCTGATGGCGACTTTGTGAAAAAATGTCTGATGGCTTTTGTTGAAACCGTATGTTCGGAGAAAATGAAATTGTTTTCTGATGTCAGTTTTTCAGCGAGAACCATAACCCGACGAATAAGAGAGATTTTTGACAACGTAAAATATAACCAAAAAGATTGTTTTGAAGATCTACAGTTCTTCTCAATAGCGATAGATGAGAACACAGATACGGCTCAGCTGGCAGTATTTGTAAGTGGAGTAAACAGAGAGTTTCATGTTGTTGAGAATTTTGTTCAACTGCTTCTTATGATGGTTACTAATACAGGAGCCGATATTCTGAAAGCATTACTTCAATGCCTTGAAGCCATGAATTTGAATCTCTCAAAACTGGTTTTAACAACGACTGATAGAGCCCCCATCAATCGTTAGAAAAATATAGGTATTGTGTATTTGCTTTAAAACCACGAGGAAGACCATAAAATTAATAACGACATTATGAAGTTGCAGTGTCTCATTCATCAGGAAGCATTGTGTGCAAAGGAATCCACCTTACAGAGCGTCATAGACATAGTGGTAAAGACTGCGAACTTTATTTTGTTCCGCGGGTTGAACCATCGTCAATTTCGCCAACTACTTTTACAAAGAGAGATTTGCATCGAGATTTGTTTATTTCTGCAATATACGTTGGCTTAGTCAAGATGAAACGCTACAAAGAGTGTACATATTAAGAGAAAAAATAGCAAAATTTTTTGAAAAAAAACATAAATTCTACTTAATTTCGCAATCAAGAATGGGTTCCTAATTTGCCACTTTTGGTCCATTTAATCTCGCATTTGGACAACCTGAATTGGTAGCTTTAGGGAAAGCTCCAATTGATATATACATGAGATGTGGAGTTAAGTACGCGCATTCGAAACAAAACTACGACTTTGGAAAATTCAGTTGGGAAATGCAAATTGTGCTCACTTTGCTACACTGCAAGAGAACAAACCTATAAGCATTACTTTATTTGTATCCATGATACGACATTTATGAACTGAAATTTTATCTCCTTTTAGTGACATTTGTTCTAGCGAAAATCATATCAGATTGTTTAGTACCCCTTTTGATATACAGGTCAACGCTGTACCAAAAAAATATCAAATGAAGCAAATTGAGCTGTAGTGTAGCAACGAGATAAAACCAAAGTTTCAGTGTGAGCATGTATCATTGTTTGACTTTTATAAAAAATATCTTGAATCCAAACGTTATCCCAACTTGGTAAAACATGCCAAAAAATGGCATCCATCTTTGGCAGCACTTATGCGTGTCAACAATTATTTTTGACAATGAAACTAACCAAGACCAAGTTGAGAGCACAACCTACTGATAAACATTTGCAAGATGTTATGCTTCTTTTCTCATCAACTTATCACCTGAACTTCAAAAACTTTCAAATAAAACACACCATGAAATATCACAATAACGTTTTCCTGCCGGTATCAATAAATGTATGTTGTATTTTATGCTGCCGTTATGAACTGTTAAAATCAGCAGTTATTCTGACTAAAATTTCATAAATTCGCAAATTTTAACAACACTGTTAATAGTAAATTTATACGGCCCGCCGAGAGCTTGCAAATTTTATTTTTGGCCCGCAGCTAGTGAAAGGTTGCCGACCCCTGGTCTAGAGCAATGGTTTTCAACCTTTTTGGTGGAAGGGAACCCCAATGAAACATTCAGAGGCTCGAGGAACCCCAGTGCATTAATTTATTTGTCATGCACAAAACAAGTAGTTACTTAAATGAACGAGACAAATAAATTCATGTTTAGATTTATTTACAATAAAAATACAAACTGTAAACAAAGTACATTTGTTCTCATAATAAGTTTAATGAGAAGCTTGTGGTGCGGCAGCACCAGGTTTCAACTCTTTGATTCCCGCGCCAAGCGTACCGTCGTTGATTAGCACTGAACCAGTAGAGTTGCTTTGTAGAACTAGTGATATTAGCTCTACGGATCCTTTCTGCTTCGCCAAACAAAAACAGGAAACGGTTGAAGCTTTCTTGCAGTGTTTTATTCACAAATATGCGCAGCTCCTCCCAGCGTGCACAGGACGAAAATTCACGGCGATAAAGGCTACCACACAGCCTTAATAACAATTACACAGGGGGACCAACACTCAGGCCCAAACAGAAATCCGAAGCATAATCAGTAATCAGGCCGAAACGAAAATTTACTACTCGTTTCGCCACGTTGACGTTTTGACAAGAATAGCGAAAATACACGTGGTCACTATATATATACGAGCAGATGCACCTGTTCTATATATGAGTCAAACATGTGGCCTTATTTAACCACAGGGAAAAGACCAAAGAAAGACAATACAACAAAGGAAGGCTTTTAGAAGTACCGGTAGTCCGTAGTAAGCCCGGTTATAACGTCTATTACTTCTCAGTAGGGGCTAATTGTTCGGTTCGCTGTAGGGGTCTAATTTGAAGCTATATTACTTAAACTCCTAACAAAACAACACGAGATCACTTAATTTACCACAATATCAATCAATTTTGTAAAAAATTGCTTATGAAGTCTTTGCGTCACGTTCTCAAGAGACTACGCTGTATGAAGTCGAATTGCTGTAAAGGCCACATGGCGATTGGCGGAACATAGCGGCCCCTAATTATGACGCAGCAATGTCATAATTACAACAACAAGTAAAGCCAATCGATTTTTAGTTAAGACAGGTATCTGTGTTGCCTAATACATTTTGCTAGAGCAAATACGAACATGATACATAACAGCAACACAAACTTTAAGCATGCAAGCAAATCCAAAAAAAAAAAGCACAAGAAAAAGAAACATGGTTGATTATACAAACACAACACTTAATTGCGATCAATTTACTACACATTTTTGTATTAGCGGGGAAGCTAGCCACAGTTGTCGTTTGGACGCGCTCAAGGTATGCTACTGGTTACACATTCTCCACGGGAGCTAAACGAGAGACATCCCGTAACACATACTCAATTATGACCTCCCCCGTTGTTTCATTCTTTTTAGTTACGGCCACCTTGGCCCGTCTCACTATGGGTTTCCCATTTCTAATTTGAGGAATCACCTCCTCTATCCTCCCAAGCTTGTACCTTCCACGTTTGGATATGTCCTCTAACGAGCCCATAACCACCAGTTGCCCAGGTTTCAAATTTTCAGATACCTTCAGCCACTTTTTCCGCCCCTGCAGCCAAGGTAAATAGAAGGCTATCCACTTTTCCCAGAATTGCTGTGAGAGAGATAAATTAAAGCGATAATCTCTTCTAAGCATGTCTCGGTCATGCGGTTGTCCAACTGCTACATGTGGGTCCAAGTAAGGGGTTAAAAGTGAAGCTGGAGTAATAGCAGTAAAATCCCTAGGATCGTCACTTAGTGGTACCAAGGGCCTTTCATTTACAATCCTAACTGCACTCCCAACGTACGTCAACAACTCAACAAACTTTGGCTTATGCACCGCGGTGTCCAAAATGTGAGAAAGAACAATCTTGAACTGTTTCACCATTGCCTCCCAAGCACCACCTTGCGCTGGAGCATACGGAGGTATAAATTCCCAAATTATACCTTTTCTTCTAAGGGAAATGTGAAAGTCCTTGGTTTCAATCAAGTCCGGAAGCTTTTTTGACCCGGCCTGGAACGTGCTTGCATTATCTGAGTAGATCGTATTGACCTGTCCACGCAGGTCTGTAAATCGAGTAAAGGCCAGTAAAAAATCATCCAGCGACAAAGATGTTACCAACTCAACATGAATAGCCCGAGATGCCATGCATGTAAACAGGAGCCCCCATGCCTTCTTGTTGCTTCTTCCCTCTGCATAATTTAGAGGGCCAAGGTAATCCACCCCGGAATAGAAAAAGGGCTTTTTATGAGCTGTAAGGCGTGCCAGCGGTAAGTCAGACATGAGTTGTCTAATGGGCGTTGCCCTTTCAATAGCACACACACCACAATCACGCACATATCGTCTTACAGCAGCATTACCATTCGCAATCCAAAACTTCCGTCGTGTAGACATCAGCGTATGTTGCACACCACAATGGCAGTCTCGGTAGTGATAGAACAATACCACTAACCTAGTCAGGGGGTGTTTAGACGGAAGGAGGAGGGGGTGCTTTGCTTCCCATGATATATCTGGGGATTTGCTTAAGCGTCCTTCTATACGTAGCCTTCCCTCCTCGTCTACACAAGGCCTATACTTCTTTAGCGATCGCAACTCTTTCAAGCAATCTTTCTGGCTTGGCGAAGCGGTAACATTACACTGTTTGATCACTTCGTCAAGTGCATCAGCAGATTTACCCTGCATCGAACAAATCACATTGCCATACACCTTGTTTTGAACCAACTTCACTATGATCAGTAGAGCCGTTTCTAAGTAAGCAGCATCGAGCACCGGCTTTATAAATTTATTTTTTCTTACTTTACAGCATTGGAACCAATCGACGAAGGCAATCAAATAAGCTACTCTTTTTTGCAGAGTGTATAAATTAGGTGCTTTCTCAATCAGTTTATCAATGCCGTCGATACGACTACGCTCTGACAAATTTATTCTATGCGCTCCAACTTGAACTACATTCTCTACCAATGGCTCTGCTGCATATTGTTGCAACAGTGACGGGCCATTTATCCACAAATCACGTGCTTCTGCTTTACGCATGAGATCCGGTCGCGAACCCACGTCAGCCGCATTCAACTTACTAGGACAAAAGCGCCATTCAGTCTCATTAGACAACATCAAGATGTGGTTTACTCTTCGCGTAATGAACTTATTCAAACGTAAGTCAGGGTTCTTAAGCCATTGTAGCACCGTACGGGAATCGCACCAAAAAAAATTACTGCAATTAGGTATTTCCAATGCGTCAGAGGCTTGCTTCAATAGCTTCGCTGTGTTCAAAGCTGCGACGAGCTCCTTCCTAGCAATGGGCCACGAAGACTGATTAGCCAAGACAATGTTACATTTACCAAAAACGAACGACACGGCTGGTATACCATTCACTAATCTGCGTAAGTAGATGACAGAAGAAAATGCTAGATTCGAAGCGTCACTAAATCCATGCAACTGGAACTCAACGTTGTCATCAGGGCTGCTCAAATCAGCATTCAAAAAGTACCATCTTGGCAGCGAAAAATCTTTTAACATTTCTAACGAGTGAAGCCACGCTTCCCACTCTTTCACGACACTTTCGGGCACCTCTTCGTCCCAGTCAAACTTCTCTATAGCTAACTGTTGCAAGATCAGACGCGCTTTCAGAAAAAACGGCGAGCCAAATCCTAAAGGATCAAAGTTTTGTCCAAGTTGGCTAAGCATGCTTCTACGAGTATACTTTGTCAGAGGCTTTAGCGAGCACTGGATGCGCAGTTCGTCAGACTCCGTTACCCACACACAGCCTAAAGTTTTAGCTGACGGCATAGCGACACTATTCGTCTCCAAATCTACTTCGCGAATGGATGGCGCCAGCAATTCGCTATCCATTCCTACCAACACATTCACAGATTCTTTGTTTGCACTCCATTTTACCAATTCGAACCCGCGGCTACGAAACAAAGCAATCGCCTCATTGGCAATTAGTTGCGCATCATCAAAGCTATCCGCAGAAAAAATAAAATCATCAACATACATGTTTTTTGACACAGTACCAAGCGTCAAATCACTGGCTTTGCTAGGGTTTTGTTCCACCATCTTTTTAATGGCTAAGCAAGCAATATACGGGCTACTTTTTATACCCCAAGGATGCACGCAAAAACGAAAAGGAACTAACTTACCCTTATGGACATCATCGTTTTCAAACCACAATAAGCGACATAAATCCCTTTGTGCAACAGGCAATTTAATTTGAAAAAAGCATTTTGTGATGTCAGCCATCAAAGCGTATTTACCTTTGCGGAACCTAGCCAACACGTGAACAAGCGGGTTTAACAAGTCAGGACCGGTCATAATGACGTCATTAACGCAGACCCCTTTGTATTCGGACTTTCCGTCATAAACAATGCGTTTCTTGGCCTGCGACGTCACAAAATATGGCAAATACCACTCATGCTTACTATCATAAACAGACTCATTAGCCTTTTCAATGTAGCCATTAGATTTCAAATTTTGCATAGTTTCCACAAGAAATTCGCAGAGATCGTGTTGCTTTAAAGCCTTTTTTCTCAAAGCGATAGCTCTGTCTCTAGCAAGCGCTAAATTATTGGGCAGCTCAATATCAGTTTTCAATGGCAGTGGAATTTCAAAATGATCATCGCACAGCTTAACATTTGGTTCTACCAAACCTTTGGCAATTTCGTCAGTACGAGATAAATCCAAAGCTTCGTTCTGCACAGCCAAGTCCCTAAGCTGACCCTTCAATGCAGCAATTTCCCTATCACGGGCTTCCAGGTCAAGCTTACACTGCGACAGATCGTCATTAGCCACACAAGTTTGCACTCTAAGAACCTTAGTGGCCCTGGCATATAAGAGCGATCTTCCTCCAGAAGCCATCCAACCCAGGGGGGTGAATATAGCATGAGGCTCACCTCGACTTTCTCCCATGCGCTCTTCCTTCGCACACATTAAAAATGCATTGTCATTGCCGATAATAATGTCGACAGTATCACAATTGTCGAGAGTAACAAGTTTTACACCGTCAAAATGTTGCAAATTGCTCAAATCCTGCTTATGCGGCAAGGTTTCAACGTCATCTACCCAAGGGGGGATAACGGCCGCAGTCACGTCACCAAACAGCTCTTCAGTATCTATAGACTGAATATTAAACTTAACCAAATTAGCCAAAGTATTTTTGTCGCCAACCAAAGTATCCAACTTAAAGGACGCGGTGTCAAACGGCTCTAGTCCTAAATCCTCTACTAAGCTACTGGCGATAAATGTCAGCTGAGACCCCGGATCATGTTGGCAGTACACTAACTTTGAGTGGCCAGTCGCGGGGTTCATCACGCGTGCGGCAGTCACACGATTATACGCCGCTTTCACGCTCTCAATTTTGACACTGCGCACAGTTACTGCGGGTTCAGCACTTGTTTCAGGCAGCCTATGCCCGGAATCAACAAAGTAATCATGTAGGAGAAAATAGTGCTTTTTATCACAAGCATTACCGCACCTACGGCAATTATTATCACGCGTGCAATCTTTCACAAAATGATCGCGCAAGCAATTCAAGCACTTCCCAGATTTCATCACGACATCCCTGCGGTCTTTGGGATTTAACTGCAAAAAGTCTCTACAGTTTGACAACCAGTGGTATTGATCCTTACCATTTAAAGAACAATAAATGCACAACGGTGCATTTCTTGTGCCACCACCTGTCGGGCTCCGGCTGTCACCTGCGCGGTAAACAGGAGCACTATCCGATGATTTTGTCAAGGGGTGCGACTCGTTTGATTTCGCCGTGGTCTGCCTTACTCTGCACGTGGCTTTATTTTTATCAAATTTTTTGTTTTCTTGATGGCTCTGTGGCTCACCCAACAACATTATTCCAAAATCAGTGGATTTGCACAATTCTTCACGTTTTACAAAATCGACCAAACTTTGATAAGTGGGCTCACTTGTGCTACCGCATTTATCGAGAAGAAATTCTAAATACCTTTGCTTAGCTTCAAAGGGAAGCCTTTTAGCCAAATCCAAAACAAAACTACCTTCTAATTTTTCACGCTGATTATACGCTCTAGCATACAGAAGACATTGATCTAATTGATCTTTAAACTCTTTCATAATATTCGCGGACGAAGAGACCAATTTATTACCATAGCGATACTTCCTAATTTCAGGTTCCGAGAGAAACCCGCCACGGACACCAAATCGCTGTGACAATCTTTCTAAAGACATTTCTATTCTGTCTTTTTCCGACAAGCCAGGCGTGTCAGATGTCAAATTAGCGATTGTTTGTGCAGCTGTTCTAACACAAGCTGCTTGAAGCAGAGTGAGACGAACCCCCTCAAAGGGACAACTATCCATTAACGCATAAATACGATTTTTAAAGAATATGAAGGGCATGTTAGCGCCATCATAGCCAATCAACGCCGCTTTATCCATAAAGGTTTTACAATTCTGATATTCAAAAAAGCAATTTTGCTGATCTGCGCTCGAATTACCAGATGAAGGCGAGAAACCGATATTTCTGCCATTGCTAGCATTCCTAGTCAATTCGTTTTGATAGCCGTCATGTAATTCTGCCGTGGTTTGACGATTTTTCTCCGGTGGTGGATATCGGCTTAAAGCGCACTCTCTGACGTCACCACGCTGCGGAAACCGACTCACAACAACATCATTCATATCCCGCACACGTTCAGATACATGACAATCGGCCCTACGTGGTGGTAATACTTCACTCGGCCTTGAATCCTGAACGAAGCCACACTCGAATCCTGGTGGCACCTTCACTCGGGGCGGCCCCGAACATTTACCGGCTCCACTAGCAGACAAACCATCTCGTCCAAGAACAGGAGGGTGCTTTTGTGTAAAAGGGTTAGTCGCAGCTGAAGGCACTACACAATTTTCTGTTTGAGCAGCTGGGTTAGAAAAATCATTTAAAATGGCATGAGAGCCCCAAGGTTCAGACAACGCGGTTTCCCCACAGGCAATCCCACGCAAGGGCTTAACTAAGTGTGACGCGTCACCAGCGGCCCCGAGACCCAAATCAGTCTCTCCAGTTCGAGGGGCTACAACCTGATTGTCCACCTTCTTGTTACGTCCAAGAATGGCGGCCACATCGGGTCCCCTGCTTGAGTAGGACTTCCTACTGGAAAGCCTACTTTTGTGGCTGATCCGGGAGCCCTCTCTAAAACTGCTCGTAGCCAAAATTTCTTGCCTGCGCTGTTCCGCCCTGAGTTTAGCATCCCTCAGTTCAAATTCGGCTTGCTTGGCTTGCATTTGTGCTTGAGCCTTTTTAGCCTCGATTTGAAGTTCCTCTCGCTGGAGTTCCAAATCGATTTGAATCAAAGCATTAGCAGAATTTCTAGAAAGGGCCGTGCCTACATTGGACACGCTATCCTCTGGCTGCACCTCGGAATGGGGCTGCTCTAATATTTGGTTCATCTTATCCCGACATTTTAGCTTTAAACTTTCAAACGTGAGCCCCACCTTGTCCTGCACATCAGCAGACGCAGCAGTGTCTCCAATATCATTTAACAATTGATAAAATTTGCTCACGTCTTCGCCCAAATTTTCGAGCTTATCCCAGCAAAGCAAAACTTCTCGCCTATTGGTACACAATGAAAGCTCTTGACCAAGTTCCCCAATGCGGGTAATAAGATACCTTTTTTGACAACGCACCTCACGTTCAAATTTGCCTCCCTCAGTGGAAGCGACGCTACCACCGGGTAACTGATGCTGCTCCCCAGATGCCCTAGTCAAGCCCGGGAGAACCGATCCCTCGGTCACACACCCCGATGCACCCCCAACCGCTGCGGCATGCTTTAGCCCGCCACTTACTAGCGACATCATTCACAAAAAAATTCACTTCAAAACACGGAATATATCTAACAAACGTGAAATGCACAGAAAGCCAAATACTTTCAATTTAGGGGGCAGCAAAGAAACAATTTAAATTTTTTTTGGCTAAACACGCGTTAAGCCGTCTCGAGCAGTCTGAGATTATACAAATACAACAAATATCAATACCTTCGTTGTAGGGGTGTAGCTTCGCCCCTTCTGGCGTCTTCTAGCGTACGTTCACTTCACTTCACAAATTTCAAAAATGTAGAAGATGCCTTGATCTCTTGCTGGTTGATACAACTTCAATCTTCGATCGAGCAGTCTACGTTCTCTTGCTGGTTGATACAACTTCAATCTTCGATCGAGCAGTCTACGTTTCGATTTTATGGTGCGGCAGCACCAGGTTTCAACTCTTTGATTCCCGCGCCAAGCGTACCGTCGTTGATTAGCACTGAACCAGTAGAGTTGCTTTGTAGAACTAGTGATATTAGCTCTACGGATCCTTTCTGCTTCGCCAAACAAAAACAGGAAACGGTTGAAGCTTTCTTGCAGTGTTTTATTCACAAATATGCGCAGCTCCTCCCAGCGTGCACAGGACGAAAATTCACGGCGATAAAGGCTACCACACAGCCTTAATAACAATTACACAGGGGGACCAACACTCAGGCCCAAACAGAAATCCGAAGCATAATCAGTAATCAGGCCGAAACGAAAATTTACTACTCGTTTCGCCACGTTGACGTTTTGACAAGAATAGCGAAAATACACGTGGTCACTATATATATACGAGCAGATGCACCTGTTCTATATATGAGTCAAACATGTGGCCTTATTTAACCACAGGGAAAAGACCAAAGAAAGACAATACAACAAAGGAAGGCTTTTAGAAGTACCGGTAGTCCGTAGTAAGCCCGGTTATAACGTCTATTACTTCTCAGTAGGGGCTAATTGTTCGGTTCGCTGTAGGGGTCTAATTTGAAGCTATATTACTTAAACTCCTAACAAAACAACACGAGATCACTTAATTTACCACAATATCAATCAATTTTGTAAAAAATTGCTTATGAAGTCTTTGCGTCACGTTCTCAAGAGACTACGCTGTATGAAGTCGAATTGCTGTAAAGGCCACATGGCGATTGGCGGAACAGCTTGAGCCTGGTGTTTCTTACACAACTCTTTAAGATCGGGTATCGTTTTTGACAGACACACATGAAGCTCATTTTCCACAGACAACAATTGCGCTCGCTTCTTGTGTTTGATGGCTGTCAGAGCTGAAAATTCAAACTCAGGTAGATAGGAGGTTGAAAATAGCAGAAGAAGTTGCAGCGCTTTCTGGGCAATTGCAGGATATTCCTTTTCAACCAACAACCAGAATACATTCAAGCTTAACTCACAATGCTTCAGCTTTAATATTCTATCACTTGTAATACTGGCAAGTTCTTCTTCTTCTTCTGTTAAAGTAAACTGTCCTTCAGGTGGTTTAAATTCCACAAATGGGCTTCTAATCCAGTCATACTGGTCAACAGATATTGAAGGAAAATATTTGTCGAGATTTTTTAGCAGTGTCCAAGTGGTTCAAAATTAGTGGTGCAGTTTCGGGACAATTGCTTTTAAGAGTACTTGGAACCATTTCCAAATTTCCTGCTGCAATGCGTTTCTTCCATATTGCCAATTTCTTCTGAAAAGCAATTATTTTGTCAGAAGACAAGATATTTTCGTTCCTACCCTGCATGCCACTGTTCAAGAGGTTTAGTTCATAAAATATATCGGAAAGATATGCAAATTTGGAATACCAATGGTCATCACTCAATCATTCTGCAAATTCTTTCAAATTTTCTTACAAACAAAAGGTCAATAGCTCGTCTCTTAGTTGGTAGAAAAGAGACAATACTTTCCCTCTTGACAACCATCGTACTTGTGTGTGCTGAATTAAAGTGTAATGTTGTGCTTTCACACTCACACAAAGTTTCGCAAATAGTCGACGTTTTAGTGGCCTCATTTTGATGTAAATAACTATTTTCAAAGCCATATCCAATACAGAGTTTAGTTCAGTTCCAAGAGTTTTAGCAACAAGTGTTTTTCTATGAATAAAGCAGTGAGTATGAAAAATATTTGAATTCTGTTTTGTGCGATGAAGACAAAATCTTTGAGACCCCCTGTCATTGAAGGAGCACCATCAGTGCAAATACCAACACAGTTTTTCCATTTCAATTCACAATGCTCCAAATACGAATTTATAACATCAAATATACTTTGTCCTTCATTTGTTTCTGGCAATTCTTTGCAGCACAGAAAGTCTTCTACAATAGATTCATCATCAATAAAACGAATAAACACAAGGAGCTGTGCTTTACCAGTGATGTCTGTACTCTCATCAACTTCAAGTGCAAACAATTTATGTTTTAGTATTTTTGACTTGATGTTGCATTCAATATTTTCTGACATGTCGTGAATGTACCTACTTTTTGTGTTGTCAGAAAGTGAAATTTTACTTAGTTCTGATATAGCCTCCTCTCCAAACATTATTCTCACTATTTGCTGGCATGCAGATAAAATTATACTTTCAGCAATGGTATGGGATTTTATTTTGCTTGCAACTATCTCCGACACAGCATAACTTGCCTCTTGTGCCTTGTCACTCAACTTGAATTTTTTAGTAAACATAGAAACTTGCATTTTATTTGATGCCAATTTTCTCTTAAACTATAGTTCATTTTTGCCTGACAACTCTGGATGTTTAGTTGTTAAATGCCTCTTCAGTTTTGCTGGTGCCATAACACTATTAGCTAGCTTCTCTCCACAAACAATACGCAAAGGTAAAGAGCAGTCTGGATTTCCAGTCCAAGTAAATCCCAGAGCTATGTAATTTTCACAATATTGTCGAACTTTTACTTGTAGGCTTTTTTCATCATGTTTTGGTAGTCTGGACGAAGAAGCATCACTGCTATTGAGTGCAGCTCCAGCAGGCTGTCTCAAATCCTCCTTCTCTTCATCTGTTTTTAATCTACGTTTTTTCAAAAATTGTTTCAAAATTCAAAGGGCTGTGCAAAATTGCAAAAATTTAACCTAAAACTCTTTATTTTAAGTAGCCTACCAATATACACATTTAACACAATCTTAATCGTCTTTTACAACTAGTAGCAGTAATACAGTATGTAATAATTAAATTCGTTAGTTTTAGATTTTAACAAAAATAGCCTGCAATAAAAGTATAGAAACATTTTTTCACATTATTGTTTATCGTCAAATAACCTACTCTTTTCGTGCCAAATTTTTAACTTAAAGTGGTAGCCTACCTGCAAAGCAAACTTATTTTTTAACTCTTTCGCTCCCGCGATCATCGATTGATGATCTCGTGTTTTCAGTGTTTACCTCAAATTTTTCAAATTGAGTTACAAAATTAGTTTACTAAAAAATCGATTTGTGACTTTACTTTTCATCCGATTTTCATAAAATTTTCAAAAGATCACGCTTATTTCCTCACACATCCGAAGATGTATAATTTGTGCCCTAATTTCTGGATTTTCATACCCAAAAAGGGTTAAAAAGACCAAAAACCCAGTTGCAGACGACAAAATCTGCCAAATTCTCAGCAATAGCCAACTACGCTAAAATCAAATTGAGATTACATCTTTACCACGAAACCAAACCCTTTATCATTAACCACTTAAGAAATTATCCCGAGTTATCTCGGGATAGCCTATAGGGTCTTCAAAAAATTATCCCGAGTTATTACGGGCTGCCGATTTTTTTTCAAAAATTTTTTTTGGAAAAAATAATAAAAAATTTGCTTCCAAACATTGTGCCTTCATTTCAGCTACTAATACAAATTTCATAACAAGAAGAAAAAAAAATGGATTTTTTTCGACCGGTTTTCTGAAAAAAAAAAGTTTCTTAAGTGGTTAACACAGTCTGAAAACTACTCTTTTGGGGCATCATTTGACAAAATTTCAAGCGATAATAAAAAATTTTACGTTTTTAAATTTCCAAATTTTTTAGGGGTCTTAAAACCCCCCCAAACAAATTTGAATGGTAAGTAGATAAAAGTAAATTTATTGCGTAAAAAATATGATATGTAGCTAAATACCGGTCTCATTTGAAAGCTTAGGAAATTTGCTTTCCAGCAATATATAACTTTAAATAGTTTAGACTAAGTGGTATATGATATTCACTGATCAAAAATGAGTACTGTACATCATATCAGTTCAAAACCCTCAAAGATTTTTTGACTTACCTTCTACACTTTTTGACTTACCTATTTTTTGACTTACCTTTCATTTATAACGTCGACGTTAAGAAGATCAAATTAGCTGGCTGCACCAGCCTCGCCCAATTGCAAAGAAAATTGCTTTAACATTTAGATCATATGTAGCTCGACACAAATATTTCGTAGCAAAAGATTAAACAGGACCCACTCATTCACGAGTGATATAATTATAATTTTTAGAAAATTATAATTTTTAGAAAAACTACACCCTTTAAAAAGATAAAATAAATTGCAAATATTTCACCACTAAAGTTGTCATTTTGCATAAAGTTTCCAAGGAGACAAAGACTGAAATACAAGTTTAAAAGCTAGCAGAAGTTTTGCTTCTCTAAATCAAAGTTTGCTGTATCCCCCTTGTTTCTCAACACATGGGAAGGGTGTAAAAACGCTTCTGCTTCATTGTCAGTGGCAGCATATTCTATTTAAACTTGATATTTTGTGAATCTTGAAGAAATTTGCTGTTTAAAAATATCTTATGTTACATGGTTTAGGCTAACCTGTAGCAGATAATGACTGATCATATTTTAGGTACTGAATTTAACTACCAAAATTTAGTACCGGTCGGTACCGGTCAAAAAAAAGGTCATGTGCCTCAGACAGTTGCAAATTGTAGAAAACTTAGGCTCTTAGGTAAGTTTTGAGTGATGTACCTTGAAAGCTTATTTCCTTAGCATCATTTTGCCACCATTTCTAAAGAAATTGGTAGAAAATAAAATCTGTAGTGATCTTTGAGGTGAGGGTACTACTTTAATTTCGAAGACTACTCAGCCCCAGTTGGGGGGGTTAATTTGCATAAAATTTGCATATTCAAAAACAAAAATTTTTTTTGATTTTATTATCTTTGAAATCCTCAAGAAATGTAGATTTCAAAGATATATATAACACTTAATGTAGAAGTAAACAGATGAGTAATGATTTACAAACAAACTTAGGGTACTTTATGATGATTAATTATGATTGATTATGACAAATTATGACAGTTCTTCGCACTGCCACCTTACGGACATTTTTTTTCGCTATTCACGCGGGAGCAAAAGACAACTAGACTGACAATTAGACGAAGTATTAAGACATCATAAATCGGCTGTACGGACATAGAAAGCTTGAAAAACTTTATCTAGGTTAGGTGGCCATGCCTTTTCACGATATATTTCGATACAATTTAAAATACTTAAAATTCTCAAAGCTTTCAAAAAAAATCTAGTACGGTAGTCAGTAAAAATTTACTCGTAACGTCGCGGAACCCATGGACTGTACTGGCGGAACCCCGGTTGAAAACCACTGGTCTAGAGTCTAGACGACAGTTGTTGTTTTTTTTTCTCGTAAATCTGATTGCTTTCAGTTTATTCAGCGTCAATCCTATGTCTGTGCAGTGTTGCTGCGAAATATTAATACATCAAAGCAGCAAACTTTATCGGCTACTCTTCTTTTCCTAAAGTAGCTTGAAAAGATTTAAAGCAAGTCTGAAAAACCTTCGTCAACTTACTTCAATTAACTTCTCAAATAAATGTAAAGATAATTTGAAGTACTATTTTAAAACAATAAATGACTACGTTATAAAATATTTAGAAATGTACTGCGGGAATAAAAAAAAAATAACGCAACTGCATTCTTACTTTTTCGGTTGAAGTTGCTCAAATATTGAACTTGAACTCGCCGAACTTTTTTTAAGTTCGAGTTCATGATATTTTAAATTTCGAGTTCAAGTTCGAGTTCGGCAAAAAAATGCCGAGTTCTTTGAGTTCGAGTTTGAGTTCAAGTTCGAGTTCGCAGCCCTGGCATAGATCTTTGGCGATATTTATCAAAATACTCAAAGAGATTCATAAAAAATCAAGTCCCAAAAAAATTTTAAATATAGTCTGCTCCAAGCAAAACACTCGGTGATCCCCTCATGAAAAAAAGGAGGGGAAACAATGTTGGTCCTACAAGAAGCTAGAGGCTTTTAATAAAGCATAGCTTAGACCGCCACACTTGCGGGATCTATACTAGATCCACTTGGTGGATGGTCTGTCAGTACTCTGCGAAGCCGTATCACTCGTGAATGAGTGGGTCCTGTTTAATCTTTTGCTACGAAATATTTGTGTCGAGCTACATATGATCTAAATGTTAAAGCAATTTTCTTTGCAATTGGGCGAGGCTGGTGCAGCCAGCTGATTTGATCTTCTTAACGTCGACGTTATAAATGAAATTTCCAGCTACTGCGATAATTTAACTATGAGTGCTTCATTTCGGGTTAGTATGCTTTTTGCATGGCGGTGGTTATCTCAAGACCACGCAACATGCGCGCAGTCAGAGGCGTTAGCTCATACAAATACCCCTAGAGTCACGAAAAAGTCCGCCTAATATTTAATGGCTTAATCCTGGAAATACATGTTAATCATTTTGACGCCCACCCACTACTTTAATATGTATTCAAGCCAGGGCTGCCAACTCGAACTTGAAAGAAGTCGAACTTTTGCCGAACTCGAACTTGAACTCGAACTCGAAAATATTTAAAGCAAGTTTGAGTTAATTTTCATTTGTACAATATCACTACAACTGACTGTAAAAACAATGTAATATTTTTTTATTGGAAATTAAGGATCTTATGCAGAAAGTAGGTTTAAGCCAGGATTTTTCTAAAACTGTCTAAGCCCAACTTAAATGATCGATTTCGTAAGCAGAAAGAAGATTTAGCATTAAGTCAGGCTTAAATACATCTTTAAGTCAGCCTTTTATAAGTCATCATTGTAGATGGCTTATATCGCGACTTATGTACGCCAAGAGGCAAAACCCTAGTTATTGTTTGCTGTTGCTAAATTTGGGCAATGGGCCCCAGGTAGCTTAAATCAGTAACACGGTTATAAAGCATGCCGTACCACTTACTGTAACCGCTTTAACCAAAGCTTTTTGCAAACAACACCTTCCATTTGTATCGCACCATAATAACGAACAGCGTGTCACCTACTAATATGACGTCACAAAATATATTATATTAAACGGCAACCTCATAATCCCTTTATAAGCTGGATTTTCAGTTACGGTAACGTCATAATACATTGAGCCTAGCTTTCAAAAGCCTCGTTTGAGCTTAGTTTCTGCAGTATACTGCATCTTCGATACGGATGAGATCCCCGTACCAAAGTGATAGCATGGGCCGCGCATGTGATGTGTGCGAAGGAATTTGTAATAGAATGATATTAAATTTTTCATATTAGTGCAAATATGGGGTTTTGGTTTTTGGTGATGACGGGACAGGCCCTGCTGATGAGTCCAAAAGGACGAAACGCGTCCAGGGATGGTCCCGTCAAATTATGTGAGGGGAGTTTTTTTATTATTTGCAATACTATTACACTGTGGAATAACCACCTCATTCGTGTGAACATGCATATAAAGCGCGTAGATTACCTCTATGACTCAATAAATCGAAGTTTAGTTTCTGCATACCACCAAGCCTCTCTTTGTAAGCACACTTGCGCAAGCTTTGCTTGTGAGTAACTAAACTAAGTCTGCTTTTTGCATAAAACCGTAAATATTTTATGAAAACATTAAGGACTCTGAGAAGAACGCTCTGATTAGGTTTTACAATTTTGCAATGTAAACAGTCACAGTAAAGAATGCGTGGCCTTGATTAATAGTTAACTTTTTCTTCGTAAACAATGAATCGTAGACATGGCCCTTGTTTTGATCGAAAGCGCACAATCAGGGAACCTACAATGATTTAATTGTAAGTTATTTTTCAATTTTCACTTTCAATTCAAATTCACAATACACATATTTCCTGGCTTATGGCAACAACGTTTGCTCATTCTTACACATTCTAACAAGCAACAACATAAGTTTGAACGCGCAATTTTACTGCAAACGTGCTTAGGCTAAGTCAATCACTTCACTTTCTGAACTCGAAAAAACTTGATAAATTTTCACAGGACTCCAACTCGAACATGAACTCGCAAAAATGAAAATGTCGAACTCGAACTCGTAAAACAAGCTCGAACTCGAACTTAAACCGACGCGATGGCGTAGTGGTTAGAGCGTCCGCTTAGCAGTCGGTAGACCTGGGGTTAATTCCCCTTGTCCAGTCATACCAAAAGACTTTAAAAAATGGTATCTATAGCTTCCCTGTTTGGCGCTCGGCATTTATGGGAGGTTGTGGAGAACAAGCCGGCAAGTTCGCTTGTTGTGTCCTTGGGCAAGGCACTTAACGGGACGCCCCACCTTTATGTGGAAGACATTGACCCGGAAATGGCAACTCCCAAGCGAGTGCGGACTTACCGTCCAAAACATAGCGATACATCGCTTTCTCGTGAATGGAGGATAAATATGGAAAAAAAAACAAACTCTATGTAAAAATCGACCGAGTTCGCAGCCCTGATTTAAGCACCTGCTGAATTGAATAAATAAAAGTCTGTTTAGTATAAGAATGCTTGTGATGACAACAAGGCAAATAAGAGGCTTCCCGTACGCGATAAACTTGGGAGACATGTAGTGGCTATCCACAACCGCCCATACTGTTTTTTAATCGATTGCGTTTAAACAAAGATTGATTTGCGCTGAAAGTAATTCTCTAACATCTTAGGCTGTATCAAGGTGCAACAAGCGATTATTAATTTAAGTGTTTATAAGTCATTACCCGGTCAGCCCAATCCTTCTGAAAAAGACTTTGTCCGCGGCCACTAAAAGCTGGTTGCCAACTTTTGATTTAAATCCTATACCAGCATAAAGAACAGATTTAAATTCAAATTTTTATTTTTTTGCAAACCTCCTTTGAACTTTTTAGGTTTGATTCGAATTTTAAAGACTAACTGTAGACCTAGTACTGTTCATTGATAATAGGCAAGTTTGTTAAGTTATTTTCGGTAGGCGTAGCCTATTGCGGTAACTTTTGACTCGGAAAAAATTTCTAGCGCCAAAAGTAAATTTGAAAATTCTACGGGGTTCAAGTTTTTGCATTTTGTTTTAGTTTTTCAAGCATTCATCAGTTTTTCTCATACCAGCTACTGATCTGGTCAAGGGAGAGGCCAAGGGGAGCAATGAGAAATATTGCCCTCTCAAATGATTTGTAAAAGTTTTGTTTATGTCTGAATTCCTTAGTGCCTTCTAAAAAACATTAACATGTAAGCTAAATTTTAGCGAATATCTTCAAAATTTGTTTAATACAACTGATTTTTACCAAAATTCTGTCGGGTTGAAACATAAGAAAAAAATGTTCATCACCAACAACGTGATTCAAGATATAAAGATTTTGTCTCTACCCCCAAGGGCGTAGCCAGAAAAAAATTGAGAAGGGGGCCAAATTTTGCAACTTTTAATGTGACGTCATTTACTTATAACGGCATTTTGCCTTTCGTGAACTACGCTCGTCGCTACTACAAAAATTGCTGTACAAAACTGAGAAAGTGCGAATGCGATTTCACTGATCTAGTGTAGTTTTATCAAGAACGGCTCTAATAGTTTTAACTTCAATTGTAACGGATAACGCACTATTTAAGGAATTTCAAGGAAATCACTCCATTGGTAGGTTGAACGTTCTGATAAAAGAAGCAACGTCTTTGTAGTAGTCCGCATCGCAAAAAAAAACAAGAAAGCGCTCAGCGTAACGCTTATTTCTTGCAATTACCATAACTTGGAATATCAATTCATCACTCGACTGCGACAAAGAAGAAAAACTTCGGCGATATGGCGTGTAAAATGTACACATCTTGTTTGATAACATTTGAAAGTTTAAAAACTTAAAAGGTCACGCCCGACCCACTCCACCCCCTTGCTAAAAGTCAACAATAAACTCTAATGTACCTGCAGAGGCGCAAAAAAATTTAAATTGTTATTTTTTTGAAACTGTTTTGTAATTTGATTTAAAATTCAGGGGGGCCATGGCCCCCCCTTGGCTACGCCTATGTCTACTCCCTCAAAAATTTTTATCAACTACCTCACTTGGCTCTAGTTTTTGTGGGCTAAATTTTAAATATTAATACCATAAAAATTTAAGTTTTTTTTGTGTAGAAGTAAAACGACATAGGCCTATTAATTTCGTCTAGGCGCTCCACATTTTAACGACTTTTTAACCATTAACGAAGTTTCAATCAAAAGCATAAAGCAGCAATCAAAAAACATAATCAAATAGATTTACAAGGAAAAATAGTAAATGCTTGAATAAATCTGCCCATGTGTTTGCACTGTGTTGAATCATTCAGATCTGATCAGCGGATGGACACGTAGCTAGCGCCTAGCAAGCGAATAGGCGCCTATCCATTTATTGGGCACCTAGCACTTCCTAAAGAAAAAGATATATATTTTTCAATCTCTTTATGATAATAATTCATGTCCCTGGGAAGGATCTCAAAAACGTCACCACAAAATGAAAAAGTTTCCCTGATAAAAGATCTTCAACCAAAATTTACAAAGTGTTCTTGAAAAGAAAGTCAACCGTCTAAATTGAGGAAAACTTTCCAAGAATTTTGTAAAATTACTGTCAACCCCTTACACACAGTCAACTGGAGGAGACTCTCTGTCAAAGCGAGACCATTGGGTGCATACGCGTAAACCTATTACTTGATCGATAATATCAATTAAGCAACAAAGAGGTAGAGAAGTTAGTAAGTTTAGAAATCTTTTCTGACCCCTCAGTATAGTGCGACCACCCCTCAATAATTGAGAACCATAGGTTTAACCCTCATACGTTGATTACGTTTTGTAACGTTAAAGTTGATTGGGGTCACATTTGATCCCATGCTTAAAATTGCTTTAATCATGAGTTTAAGCAATGCTGAATGTTTCGTTTGTTACAAATATCAATCAAAGAAGCTATAAGAATATCAAAACACTTCTTTTTGCATAATTTTAGCTCAGTATCGATATTCAAACATAAAAAATAACATACGCCAATTTTTCTCCTCAAATAACCATTAGTAAATTTGTAACAAATTTAAACATAACTATGATTTATGATAGGATTAGAACTTGATCTAAGTTGATATTTTGAGTATTTTGATTCACAAACATGTTGTTACCTGAATCCAAACAGAATGTGATTTAAAGAATCCCATTAGATAAAAAAAGTTGGTTACTGAAAGGTTAAATGCAATAAGCACTAAACTGAATCAATCGACCACACCAATTCTGCTAAGTATATGAAAACAAGTCTTTATACCAGGAAACTTAAACAGTTCTTGAACAGAGCAAGAACAAACTTGCAATGAAATTTCACATAAACAAGGACTTCAATTCACATACATAAAACAGGAATGAGAAACTAGTTCATATAAGGAACTAGTTTAAAAAAAGCCGCAACAAAAATTCTGTTAGGTAAACAATGATCATCCTAGAAAACACATTTCTATTTCTCTCAGCCATTGTTTTTTTCTGAAAGACCTAGAACAGTGGTTCCCAACCTTTTTTGCTACATTCCTCCTTTGATGATTTAAAAAAAAAATTTCCTCCCCTAATCTAAATATGCACTACAGAATACACAAGCAATACAGAATGCACAATCACTAATTTAACGAAACGTCATTTATTTCAATTGGAACTCAATTAGTCAATGCGAAACTTGTTTTTGTTTGTCATCCGAAAGTCGCTGAATGCGGGGAGAGGTTTGAGATGAGGCGCAACGCAGGTCATCCTCAACATGAAGTTCATTTCTTTGTTTGGTTTTGATTTGTAGCAGAGTAGAAAATCCTGCCTCACATAGGTATGTGGGCACAAAAGGAATAAGAATACAAAGAGCTGTTTCAGTAATTTTAGAATGTGAATTTTTCATTTCGATCCAAAAGTCTGTAAGAAGCTTTTCGTGATAAACATGCTTTGCAGACGAATCATTCACAAGGTCCAAAAGTTCGTCTTGGCATTCATCTGAAACCTTTTCAACGGAAAAAGTAAAAGGATTTCGTACAAAATCAAGTTCATCGTAAGATATTTCTGGAAAGTATCTCTCAAATTCACTTTCAAGTGATGACAGATGCTCCAAAATGTCACTTTTGATTTGAACCGGCAGTCCAATCTCTCGGTGATCAAGAAGCATGTCCAATTTCTCAAACATTGAGTAATTATGCATACGGATTTTTCGTTTCCAATTTGACAATTTTGATTTGAAAGCTTTCAATGCATCTACAAATTTAATGATGTTGGTATTCTTGCCTTGCATCTGAAGATTGAGTTTGTTAAGTTGTTCAAAAATGTCACATAAGTAAGCCAAAAAGAGCATCCATTCTTCATCATCTAGCCAGGAACAAAACTCCGACTCATTTTTGAGTTCACAAAATGCTTTTACTTCTTCTTTGAGTACAAAGAATCTTCGAGTAACATTTCCTTTGGAAAGTCACCGTGTTTGAGTATGGTAGAGAAGAACCAAGTGGTCAGCATCCATGTCGCTACACAGCTTTTTAAAAACTCGAGAATTCAAAGCTCCTGCTTTAATAAAATTGACAATTTGTATTATCTGTTTTAAAACGGTTTGAATTGAATCAGGCAAAGTTTTGCAAGCTAGGGCTTGTCTATGGAGCATGCAGTAAACACCTTTGCTTGTGAGAGCTAACTGCTTCACAAGAGTTTGAAAACCTGAGTGGCAGCCCGACATCGCGGGTGCTCCATCTGTGCAACATCCAGCAAGATTCTTCCATTCCAAGTCCTCAGATTCAAAAAAAGATGAGACTTTTTCGAAAATGTCTGTTGCTTTTGTGTTAGTTTCTAGAGCGCTGCAGAAAAGGAATTCTTCTTTAAATGCATCATTGTAAATATATTTTACGAACACCATCAACTGTGCACAAGATGAAACATCTGTGGATTCATCCAGTTGAATTGCAAAAAGACCAAAAAGGAGCATCTTTAATTTGCTGCACCACCTGACTTTTGATGTCATTGGACATGTCACTTATTCGTCTTTGAATTGTGTTATTTGAGAGTGGAACTGCAGCTAATTTTTTTTCTGCATCTTTTCCAAGAACTTTATTAGCCATTTTTAGAACAAAAGGCTTGATTAATGATTCCCCAATAGTGTGAGGCTTTTTTTGCTTTGTAATTTCTAACGCGACCTCATACGATGCTTCGACAATTTTGCTGTTTCTTATAAAAAATTCATCTGAACTATCCAGTCTCATCATTTTCAGAGCTTTACTTTGCCGCTCAAAATAGCTTTTATCTTTATGTTTGCTTTGAGGGTGCACATTTTCCAAATGCTGCTTTAGCTTTGCTAGTCTCATAGAGTCATTACTGAGCACTTTATTACACAGTACGCACTGTGGCTTCTCCATACCATCAACAACCACTGACGTAAAACCAAACTGGATATAAGAATCATCATATTTACGCTTTTTGCTACTCATTATGCTAAGACTAATTCGACTAAAATTTGCAAACGTATTTGCATAAATACAAATCAGAATTAGGAATTTGTCTGAAAATAACGAACATTAAATTGAAACGTGCAAGCTAAACTGATTGACATTCCAAAATTCTGTGATATCAAAGTACATCGTTGGTCATCTGCAAGGATTTTCCCATTGCTATCGAGATGATGCAAGACGAAGAAAAAAGCAAAACCTTTTTGATAAGAGAGAAGAAAGGCATACCGACGCCCACAAGAAAAAGCATATGCACTCTACACTACAGTTTGCAGGTTTCAATCCTAATTTGCTTAAGATACTAAACTACAGCGCCGTTTAGACAGGTTACGAGACGCGATGCTGTGCACAAATCTTTATAAATTCTTTCTATGTGCTTGAGTTCAGCGAAGCACATCACTTTGCTCTTGAGCGCGCTTCTCGTGACTGGGTTTTGCTACTATTCGCTCTGAAGCAATAAATGTGCTTGAGAGTGCGGAGCTAAACTGCTTTTACAACGTCTCGCATAGGTTTCTAGACCTGTCCGTCATCGCGCGTATTATGAACTCCCATTAAATATGAACCGCGCCAAACCTCAGTGAAGACAGCTGCAGGCATTTCACATAGCTTCATATTACCTCCCATTGCTTCTTCGTAACCTAACTGTAAACGGGCTTTACAGCAATACCTACGCTATAAACACACTTTTGACAAGAACAAATGCAATCCCATGCCGGTCAATATTATTGAAGTAAACAGCCGCAGTGCGCTGTACAAATGCCACTAGTTATCTTAAAATCAAAGTTTCGAAATTCCTCCCTTGAAATGGCAAAATTCCTCCCTGGGGAGGAATTCCTCCCCGGTTGGGAACCACTGACCTAGAAAGAATCGCTGGGAAAAGAGAAAATATTTAGACAGTAATCAAAAAAACATGAAATGTAACAACTGAAGAATACAGTATAAGGCATAACATAATATTACATATTGGGGTCAATTTTGACCCCAATTAATGTTTGTGGTATATTTTTTGAAAGCATAATATAAAAAAGAAAATTAGTGTTTTGAGGGTAATATCATTCTCATTTATACAAATATAGTCTGATTTAAAAATTCAAGAGGGCACAGCTTGAACAACCAAGAATAGAAAGAGATACACAAATTAACTTGTCTTGGGGTGAGGTTTGACACCAATAATTGCATGAGAATTAAAGCAATATGGGTCAAAAATTCAAAGAATCAAAAATGGAACTCCCCATTTCCCAATGGTTTATTTTTTGGGTAGGGCCTAGGCAGAGCTACAAGCTATTTTTTCTCCAGTAAACTTCTAGCCTACTTTGACCGCCTCTAATATGCATTTGTATTAGGCTAGCCTATTTTTGTAAAATTGTATAGGCTTTTACTCGAAATTTGTAGGGGTGCTACTGTTCCACATTGATTACTGACAAGCGGACGCTGGCTACACATGCAGTTCATTGTGGGCTATCTATGATGTATTTTCAGGGTGGAATAAATTTTTTTTTGCAAAATTGCTGCATGTTCGCCATCGGGTAAGCTACTGCAAGGTATTTTTCCCAACGGTGTGTGTGCCGAAAGCTGAAAAAATTTGGGAACCATTGCACTAGACCAGTGCTTCTCAACCTTTTTTTCTCGCGACCCAAATGTTGAGCGTGAATAAGTTGAAAAACTTTGGCGTCCCAAAAGTTTTTTAGATTTTGTTTTGCAAACACAAAAAATTAAACTAAGCATATCACAATCACAAAAGGTGCAAAACTTAATCAATGTGAGCCTTGGACTTGAATCGATTCCACAACTCTGTCAAAATGTGGAACAATTTTGCTCAAGGCCAATCTCATGTCATTTTCAGGCTCAAGACAGTTTCTAGTTTTCGTTTTGATCTGTGTAAGCGTAGAAAACCCACTCTCACATAGACAAGTGGTAACAAACGGCAGAAGAGCTTTGACTGCGTGCATGCCAACAATATTCTTTTCGTTCTTGATTTTTGTCCAAAATTGACCAAGCTTTCCATTTTCAAAGACATTCTTTAACGAACTGTCACACTGAATGTCAATAAACGCCTCTTCGAATTCAGTAATACTTTGGCAACTCTCAGGCAATGCATCAACATCAACAGCAAATGGATTGCGTACCCATTCCAATTCTTTTGCTCTGTGGGGGATAATTAGATCAAATTCTTGTATTAATGCAGCTAAATGCCTTTTCATAATAATCTGGACATCATCAAGACACACCTCTTCCATATCTTCCAGAAATTGATTAAATACAGGAAATGATGCTGTTTTCTGAGACTCTATCTTTCTCTTCCACAAGTTCAACTTTTCTCTAAAAGCAAGCAGCTTTTCAGAGACGTCAACTAGCATTATATTTGGTCCTTGCAAAGATTGATTCAAAATATTCAATTGATAAAATATATCAGAAAGATATGCCACAAGCAATAGCCTCTTTTGATCAACTAATTTATCTGCCAAGGTATGTTTCCTCTGTATCAAAAATTCTCTCACCTCCTTGCGTAGAGTGACAAATCTCTCCAGAACTTTGCCACGAGATAACCATCTCACATTAGAAAAGTATATCAGATGTTTGTGTTCAGCATTCAAATTTTCACATAGTTTTCCAAACAGTCGCGAGTTCAGAGACTTGGACTTGATGAAGTTGACGATGTGGATTACATCCTGCATGACATTTCCCAACTCAGTCGAAAGCCTGTGAGATGCCAAATTTTCTTGGTGTACGAAGCAGTGGCTGGTCATCACATTAGGATTAATTTCTTTCACTCTAGCAGTAAAACCTTTTCGGGATCCCAACATAGCTGGAGCTCCATCTGTGCAAATACTGGAGCAATTATTCCACTCCAATCCCTCCTCTTTCATAAATGAATCGACCAACGCAAAAATATCTTCGCCACGGGTGGTTGTTTCTAAAGCTCTGCAAAATAGAAACTCTTCTTCTAAAGTGTTTTCACCAAGATAACGGACGTAAACAAGTAACTGAGCATCATCACTTACGTCAGTACTTTCATCAATTCGCAGGCTATACTCTCCACCTTGTTTTATAGAAGAAACCCACTGTTCTTTGACATTCAACGACATGGAAGCAATGCGCCTTTGATCAGTGTCATTCGACAACGGGACTATATCTAACTTCTTTGCAACATCGTCACCGCACATTAAGCGCACCATTTCAATGGCTGCTGGCTTGATTAATTTCTCTCCTATTGAATGAGGTTTCTTTGCACGCGCAATATGCCAGGCTACTACGCAAGACGTTAATGTTGCTTGCTTTAACGTGCAGATATAATGGCTGCTGACAGAATCAATTCGTTGTTTTTTCAAGTTTTGTTTTTTTCTCTCAAAAAATTCACGATTTTTATCAGAAAGCTTACTGTGCTTAGTTTGCAAATGACGCTTCAGCTTATTGTCTTTGAATGATTCATTGCTCAGTACTTCATTGCAGATTACACATTGTGGTTTGACGATACCTTTGTCAACGAGATATGTAAATCCGTAATGTAAGTATTCCGGCTTATATTTTCTCTTAGCTGCCATTGCTAACAGAACTGTAAAACAAACTAAATAAATTTTTAGCCACTTGCCTAAAAAGAATCTTCTAGCTCTTTAGGCTACTAAAGTTGCACATTCAGTAAGATCATTTTTCAACCGTATTGTCACAGCTGATAGATAGGTTATAACCGGCATCTAAACACAGCTACAGCTTTCAAGTTTCAACTACCTCCCGTAGAACTTTTACTGTGCTCTAACAATGCACTGCTAAACAGACTATGACGCAACAATAAAAACAGTCAATTTACAGGCAATTTATTATTCGAACCATCAACATCAACTCACAACAAAACAATAGATTTACAGATGTGAACAACTACGGTAATAGTCGACGACCCAACCAAATTAAGCCGCGACCCACTTTTGGGTCGCGACCCAGGGGTTGAGAAGCATTGCACTAGACGGTATACAGCGGTCACTTGCGATATTCACGAATGTATTCATTCAATCAATGTCACTGACAACTTTTGTCACCAATTGAATTGATTCAATACCTCGTTCTTTTCTGGAGCATGCACATGCTATAGGCCTATAGAGTTTGTGACACAAAAAGGCAAAAAAGTACGTTAATGTATGGTTAAGAGGCCATGAAATAAAGCTTTAAAACTGCTGATCATCAAGCCTATCATAAGTGTTTGCGGGAGTAAATAGACTGGTGTAGCTAAGTAGGCTATCAGCAAATGAAACACTTGGAATTTTTGTTGCTTTTCTAATAAATTAATATGAATTTCAAATTGTGTCTTTCAAGTTTGAAATCAAAATACTTTTGAAAGTTTTCAAAACTAATAAGTTATGACCTGAGATATCTTAAAAAAATATTTTTGGCTATGCATGTCTGTTGTCTATACAGGGGTGTCCTGCAACATTTTTCGCAAGTGGGCCAATTTTAGACTCGTTGAAAATTTCTCGAGCCAGTCAAATTCCTAATCCATGTTGTTTCCACGCACATATACGCTTTGAAGCAGTGGTCGGTGACAGTGTTTTTTGAAATGGCTATGGAGATCTTTTTCAATTTTTTTGAAGATCAACGCTTTCAAAGAAATGCTTTCGCCAAACTCTCTCAATTTGAAGATTTTTTTGAGATCGATTTTTCTGAAATTTAAGTGGTAGTGTAGCGCAACGGCAGGCACCTGGCTGAAGTCCGGCGTCAAAAGAGTGCACTCCATACGGCGACTAGTCACTTCTATCATGATAGCTACTTTCGTAGATTTCCTTTCGGTTTATAGATTGACATTGTTGTTGGTAACTTTCCGTTTGTGGTTTGTAACATCTTCGTGCTCATACGACTCTTACTAGCTAGATCTCATTGTTGCGATAGCTGCGTTTTTTTTGTTTTTTTTTAAATTCATTATTGTTTCACCTTATTTTGCAGTAATTTGTTGCTGTGTTTGTATAGAAGATCGGAATGGGTTACTAGTAGCAGGATTGTTTTATTTCGTTTGTGTTTGGTGTATCATTTGTTTGCCAATATTCTGTGCGGATCGAAGTGTTACATTTTGTGCTAATCAAATAGTAGTCGTTTCCAATTGTACGCGTATTTTGTTCTAATGAAATTGCCATCCTTTTCACTTTCTGGGTTGCCAGGGGAACCAGTAACGACTTAGGCAAGCAGCGTGGGGGGGTTACGTTTTGTTTAATTTTAATTAATTTGTAAAAAAAAAAAAAAAAAAAAGTAAGTTGAGGAGTATTGTAGCACTGCGCACTACCTTATTGTTTCACCTTATTAGTTTTTATGCACCATTAATTTCCACGCATCACTTCACATTACAACTCTTGATTTGAATTCAATGGCGACGTGTCAATTAAAGAAGGACACGTCGGCGTACAGGCGTGGCTCGGCGTGGGAGCCAACTTAAGTTGTGATATCAGATTTGTGTTTATATTTAAGTGCTAATCTTTTGTTTTGTATTCTATTTGAATAAGGTTTGTTTAAATAAATGTGTTTGAATTTTTGCTAAAGTAGATATTTGTGTGAGTTGGCGAATAGGACTTCCACGCCTCGTATATTTGAAAGAACGCTCTATCTACAAGTAGAAAGAGAGAGCCTTACCGTTGCGCTACAGTAGGATGGTGTTCCACCCAAGGTCAACAAATGTCAAGTCGCATGCTGCATGTGCCATGATGCCACAGGTCGCACACCCCTTGTCTAGTGCAAAGTAGATTTATTACATCAAGTAATGACAACCATTGGTTACATTGTTTAGCGACAATGAAGCGTCAAATGGGTCCCAAATCAACGAACAGCCGCATACTTTACTATGGAAAAACGACATCTGCTGTTACATATTTTAATGTAACTTTCTAAAATTACGCTCTATTTCAAATTTTTTTTTTATTTTAAAGTTGAAGTTTGTGGCTAATGAATAAGTTAAAAATTATATAAATTAAGTAATATTTACGGGAAAAGAATGGTCTTTAAAGTTGATTATCGCTTGTTTTAAGCACGAATCTTCTACCCATTCATTGGCTTAATAATTCATTAAGACCTGCTACTGAAGCTTAGCGAAAGATTTGTTTTTATTTGTTGTACAAATACCGGTTATTGAATTAAAACGGTTTCTTTTTTTCTAGCCAAGATCAGTCAAATAAATTTAGAAATTTTCATGCAACTTATAAATAGTGTGATCTTTGGAAGGCTTGCTAAACTTTCTGTAGGCCTGCATATATTTTCCTTTCTACTGGTAAAATATAACTTAATTAAAACTTGAAAACATAACCAACGTTTGGTCAGCAGACTAGCTACTAGCATTACAGATTACTAGCAAAATGTTTTGGTAAATTGTTTAAATAACCAGTGTTTTGAAGCGTTATTTGTATCTTTTCTACGCCCAGTTATGTGGAGTTTAACGTTGGCTATACTTTTTTCTATTTCCCTTGCCCAGTTACTGTAATGAGCAATGGTGGGGAACTGTTTAAGGTTTTTGTTTCTAGTGTTTCGGCGGTGCCTGTGACTTGTAGGCCTACTGATCACTCTATGCAGCCTCACTCCTATTATGTCATGTAGGCCAGGGGTGTCAAACATACGGCCCGCGGGCCGCATGCGGCCCGCCAAGTGCTTGAATGTGGCCCCTCAAGGGGTTGCTCACTTTTAATATTTTTATATTTTGAAGATTAACAAAAACTGATACTGTGATAGATCTAGGCGTCATTTTGAAAGTAAAAATTTTCTGTGAACTTTTCAGTATACTTTAGCCTTCAACATGTCTTTATCAAAAAAACGAAAGATTGATGCAGAATGCAGAGTGTTTCAAGATAAATGGACGGAATGTTACTTTTTCACCAATGTGAATGGAAAGGCTGTGTGCTTAGTATGCCAGCAACAAGTTTCTGTGTTGAAAGAATACAATGTTCGCCGGCACTATGAAACTCAACACAGCGGGAAATTCAAAAGCATTCAAGGTAAATCTAGGACAGTTAAAGTGAAGGAACTGTTGTCTGGACTAAAAAAACAACAGTCAGTCTTCACTCATACCAAGGAAGTTAGTGACGCTGCAGTGAAAGCCAGCTATCTTATTGCTAAAGAAATTGCAGTGGCATCCAAGCCGTTTTCTGACGGAGAATTTGTGAAAAACTGTATGTTAAAAGCTGCAGAAGTTGTGTGCCCAGAAAAACGTCAGGCTTTTGCCAACATTAGCTTGACAAGGAACACTATTGCTGACCGTATTTCAGATCTATCTGCCAATGTAGATAACCAATTGAAAGAAAAAGTTGCTTCATTTGTGGCATTTTCAATTGCTATTGATGAGAGTACCGACGTGACTGATATTGCCCAGCTTGCTGTTTTCATCCGTGGTGTTGATGCTAGTTTAACAGTTACTGAAGAATTTATTAAATTAGTACCAATGACTGGCACAACAACGGGTGAAGACATCTTCAGTTCTTTGGTTGGTGCACTGGACAACATTGGAGTTGACTGGGCTCGTGCTGTCAGCATTGCCACAGATGGTGCTCCTTCCATGACTGGGAAAAGGGCTGGTGTGGTTGCTAAGTTAAAAGAAAAGGTAAATGCTGCAAATGGAGGTCATGACTTTCATACTTTTCATTGCATCATCCACCAAGAGGCATTATGCTGCAAGACACTAAAAATGAAGCATGTTATGGAAGTTGTTTTTAACACGGTTAACTTTATTCGAGCAAGAGGTCATAACCATCGTCAGTTCGATCAACTTCTTAATGATGGTGATATCAGTCATGGTTTACCATACCACACTAAGGTAAGATGGCTAAGTCGTAGAGTTTTGCTGAAACGTTTTTTTGAACTAAGAAAGGAGATTGCTGACTTCATGGACATGAAATTAAAGCCTGTGGAACAGCTACAGTCCCCGGAATGGCTGCAAGACCTTGCATTTATGGTGGACATAACTGACCACATGAATTACCTCAATAAAATGTTGCAAGGTCGTAATAAGGTTGTCACACAGTACTATGACAACATAAGGGCATTCAATTCTAAACTTTTTTTGTGGGAAATGCAGTTTTCAAAGAATAGTTCTTTTCATTTCCCATTTCTGAAAGAGTTGTACAACACAGGAACGGTTACTGAATTGGGCCGGTACAAAGAAAGCATTTCCAGTTTGCTTCAGGAATTTAAGCGTCGCTTTCAAGTGTTTTCTGAACTCGAGCAAGAGTTCAAAATTTTTTGCAGCCCATTTACTGTGTCATCTTCTGATGTACCAACAGAATTGCAAATGGAAATAATTGATTTGCAGTGTGACTCAAATTTAAAAGAAAAGTTTACCATTGTTGGCCTGGATATCTATAAGTACCTTTTTCCTGGGTACCCTAAACTGAGAGACCTAGCTGCCAAAATTTGGTGCATGTTTGGAATTACTTACCTGTGTGAGCAATTGTTTTCAGTGATGGCCATCAACAAAAATAAGCTTCGTTCAAGGCTGACAAACAAGAATCTAAATGACATTCTTAAAGTGGCTGCTTCACAAGAACTATCACCTAACATTGATACACTTGTCAAAGAAAAAAGGTGCCAAGTGTCTGGGTCAAACTACGATGGTGTTACTCCTTTTACACAAGTTAAACTTAGAACTTTCCATAGTAGTGACTGTCAATTTTTATTGTAATTTTTTAAAAGAAAACCTCCTAATTGTACTTGTTGCAAAAGCTAATCTGGTAACTTTAACTTTAAATGTTTTGTAGTTTTTGTACAGTTTTATCACAATGGAAGCATATAGCAATTCTGTCTTAATAATACCAGTAAATGTACCAGTGTTTTATGTTTTTATGTCAGCGGCCCACCTTGTATAAATTTTTATGTCATGCGGCCCCCGAACAGAAATGAGTTTGACACCCCTGACGTAGGCTACGTAGTATTTCTAGGTGGTGAGCTGTCACCCCTGAGCGCTTCGACGAACAAATTCTCCCTCTGAAAAAATTGTGCTCCCTTATCACGCTCGCTGTATTCTCTCGTACCTTTGATGCAACTGACACTGCTTTCTTTTGAAATTTTATTTCTGTACAGTTGAATATTTCTTCGGCAGAGCCTGCGGTCCCCAGACCCTGGAGTCCACTGATCTTTCATAAGATTCTGTCGTCGCGATGAGGACTTTAAGGCAAATTTTCTTTGGTAACTCCAGCTTTATATTGGGCCTCTGGGCAAAGCTGGGAGAATTATTATAATTGTTTGATTTTTAGCAATTTTTAATTGCAAAAAAAAACCAATCAAGAAGAAAATATTGACGTAAACTGCTTATCCACAAAGCACATCGCAGTGCTCAGCTGAGCAATGAACTCTCAATCTCAGTATAAACTAGTTTTGTATCATACAAAGCAACGTTTCCGTAATAACAAACTTGCAAATGTAAAGCCTTCATGGCATTTTTGGTACGGTAGCTGTTTTACAAAAATATTTTTATGTTAGACATTTATACGATGAAACCTTCACTTTACAATTAATCCCTACCTTTATACAATTAGGCCACACATTTATACAATTTAGGCCTACAGAAGGAATGAAATTCCAATATCACCCAAAAGGTTTTCATTACTACATCTTTAAGGTTTTTGGTAATAATGCAGAACCATTCATTAGTGGTCATATAAACTGCAAGTTGGAATTCCAATTTCCAGATGTTATTGCCCATTAACTCTTTCGCTCCCGCGATCATCGATTGATGATCTCGTGTTTTCAGTGTTTCCCTCAAATTTTTTTAAATTGAGTTACAAATTTAGTTTACTAAAAAATCGATTTGTGACCTTATTTTTTATCCGATTTTCATAAAATTTTCAAAAGATCACGCTTATTTCCTCATGCATCGGCAGATGTATAATTTGTGCCCTGATTCTTGGATTTTCATACTCAAACACAGTTAAAAAGACCAACAACCCAGTTGCAGACGACAAAATCGGACAAATTCTCAGCACGTGCCAACTACACTAAAATCAAATTGAGATTACATCTTTATCACATAACCAAACCCTTTATCATTAACACAGTCTGAAAACTACTCTTTTGGGGCATCATTTGACAAAATTTCAAGCGATAATAATAAATTTTACTTTTATAAATTTCCAAATTTTTTAGGGATCTCAAAACCCCCCAAACAAATTTGAATGGTAAGTAGATAAAAGTAAATTTAGTGGGTAAAAAATATGATATGTTGCTAAATACCGGTCTCATTTGAAAGCTTAGGAAATTTGCTTTCCAGCAATATATAACTTTAAATAGTTTAGACTAAGTGGTATATGATATTCACTGATCAAAAATGAGTACCGTACATCATGTCAGTTCAAAACCCCCAAAATTTTTGACTTACCTTCACTAAATTATAATTTTTAGAAAGACTACATCCTATAAAAAGATAAAATAAATTGCAAATGTTTCACCACTAAAGTCGTCATTTTGTATCAAGTTTCCAAGAAGACAAGAAGCGAAATACAAGTTTAAAAGCTAATAGAAGTTTTGCTTCTCTAAATCAAAGTTTGCTGTATCCCCCTTGTTTCTCAAGAAATGGGAAGGGTGTAAACAAGCGGCTGTTTCATTGTCAGTGACAGCATATTCTATTTAAACTTGTAGCGTGTCGCGCCTCGCACTTCATCGAGCTGCCACGCCAAACCTCTTTTTGTCTTTTTTTACATTTTTTTTATTAGTTTGCTTTCAGTGGCTTAGCACCTTGCTCCCACTGATGTGTGTGATTCTAGTTGTTTACTGCAAGAGCTGTGTTTGCTAATTTGCAACTTCGTGCGTCCCCAGTTTGACGCCCAGCTCGCGCACCTTTGCTGTTTTACCCTATGATTTTGCTGATGAACTAATGTTAACTGACGAAGTATCTACCGTCAGGTTTGTAGCCGCTCGGCTATCTCCGTTTCAAGTATATCGTGCTCCTATAGTCCGCACGCCTGGCGATGTAACCTCACGCCAGGAATCTAGCCTGCATGGCTTTCCGGCAACCTAGCCGTGATATTGCAACGCGTATTGTTTATTATTATTGTATGCGTCTAAAATCACACACACATATTTTTATTTTTTTATTAGGGCTAGATTATGTATATTTTTGTCTTCTCTTGGTAGCTCGGTGATCGGCTTGCCTTTCCCGCCATTAGGTTGTTTATCCGTTATTTTTTGTTAATGTGACGTGTGCAGTGTCCTGTTTACATAGACGTGTGCAGCGACCTAATTCCTGGTGTCGCGTGCAGATTTTGTTGCCGACCATGTGGTCGGAGATATTGTGCTCTCTTTCTTCGTCGATCGCCGTGGCGGACGGACGTGTTCTGGTTGTCTGTCATGTTTCTCGTACGTTGTTGATCGTCGAGGCAGAAGGACGTGATTTTTGATTATCTGCCACAGCTTGCGCGAATTGATGGAATAAAATATTGCTGTAGTGCTTTCTTCCTTGTGACTGCCATAGTTCCCAGCAATTGGGATTCAGTCAGCACGTTATTGCTCGAAGGAACATATTTCCTACATTAGCATCATTTTGTGACCATTTCTAAAAAAATTCTTTGAAAATAAAATCTGTAGTGATCTTTAAGGTGAGGATGCTACTTTAATTTTGAAGACAACTACCCCCCAGTTGGGGAGTTCATTTGCATAAAATTTGCATATTCAAAAAAAATGTTTTTTTTTCTATTTGAAATCCTCAAGAAATGTAGATTTCAACGATATATCACACTTAATGTAGAAGTTGACAGCTGAGTAATGATTTACAAACAAACTTGGGGTACATAATTATGATTGATTATGACAGTTTTTCGCGCTGCCACCTTACGGACATTTTTTTCGCCTTTCACGCGGGAGCAAAAGAGTAAACGAAGTCGCTTCTGTATTAAGTCAGCAATTTATCAGCCAATTTAATCTGAGTCTTTTTTTGTTGGCTGGAAATCTGTACAACTTGTCTTCCTTTCTTCTGTTACTGGAACAGTGTTAGGTGTAGCACAACCAACCATTACCAATCAGTAAGGCTACTACTGGTATATTACTCAAATACTTTCTATGAATGTAATAAACAGCCTAGTGATATCAATTAACCTAACCGTCTTGCATATAAAAACGTTGCACTACAATCATTTTCATCAACAGAAACAAGCTATGCATTCCAGCAATCCTTAACAGTAACTTAAACTCAGACTTCAATTCACTTTTTTAACAGATTACTTTCGTTTGGGACCCAATTAAACCTCGATGTGTCACGCATGACTGACCTTGTCTTAACTTGTATTTTCAAGTGACTTTGGTCTAGCGTAGTCTCGCTGATATATCAGAGCTGTAGAATACATGTCCATTTCCACATTCCTAAAAAACTAGAAAAATCACTCAGCATGTTTGCGAAATTGAAGCGCTTGATGACTTTCAGTGCAGTGGTGCTCTTAGAGACTTCGAAATATTGTTCAAGATATTCAATACTGGGAGGGGTTATCTAGCCTAGAAGAAAGACAATCTGAGTATAATGCAAACAATGCTTGACATCTTTTTTGATCATCTTCTTATTGCATTTCGTTGATTACTCAACCCTACTCCTTGCTCAAAAAGTATACCCAAAATGGCAGGATGGGGTAGTTCAGCAATTGCTGACGGTGGTTCTAATTAGTACATGTCCTCAATGTCATGCAATGTCTGCTTCATGCAAGTTTACGGTTTGGGTTAGAATAAGTTTTGGGTTAGGGCTAGAGTTGACATTGCAGACTTGTACTATTTAGTACTTTCCATTGTTGAGGCGTTTGCTTTGTGGTTGCCAGACGTTAGTCTGGTTACAATTCTTGTGCCAAGTCTTACTAAATTTTTTGAAATGATTTTTATCAGTAGTTGGGAGTCAGCAAGATGGGCAATCAGGCAATGGGTAAATGAACGAGGTACCTGTGTCAATCAATTTAAGTCGTCTTAAAAATTTGTCTTGGGCTTTACTGCCAAGAAATCAGTAGGCCTAAGGCACTGCAAAAAATTGCTTGATAGTTAATTGTTATTTGTTAAGTGCTGTGTGTAAGCTTGGTATTCAAAGTTTTGATTATTTGGTGTAGCCTATCGTTTCATAATGGTTATTCAAGATTTTTTACATTTCATATAAACTACTCATTCAGTTTGTTGGTCTTCTGATTTACTCAGATTTTTGTTTGGGAAAAACTTTACACAGATTTTTGTATATTTTCCTTGCCACTAGTAATATCAACTGTTTAACATAACATTGCATTTCAGTCCATAACATTGAGCAATGCAATTTTATGTAAAATGTGATGCAAGTACGTTTTTGAAAATATGCCAATGTCTAATACGATTTTAGGAACACTTTTTAAGAAATGTTGGTTATTGAACGAACACAGTAGCACTAAACAGGTATAGGAAGCATTGTACAGGCCTATTATATTTGTATTATGCCTACTAATCTGTTCAGTACTACTGCATTTCAATGGTTGGCATTTTTTAAGCAGTGTTCCTAAAATCGCCTTAGACATTGACCCATTTTCATAAAAGGCTGGTGGGTGGGGCTTTTTGGATGAAGAAAGTTGTGGGGAGGAATGGCCCACTCAACATGCATGTGCTGTGACCCACTGGTCGAGAACCACTGCTTAAGTATGATTATTGCTTACTGGTAGCATATAAAGTATAGATAACATTTTAGCATTTTCTGCCTGTTGTACCAGTTTGGACTTTAGACTGGCAAATGGCTATGGTCTAGATTGCTGTGCACTATTGAAAAAATTAAAGGAGAGCGTTAATACCTCCCAAAGCTTTGGTTGTCAGCTTGCTTTGAAATAAATTTACTGTTAATAAGTTTAATTAAGCCAAATTTTTATAACATTTCCAAGATCTACTCTAATGTTCTTCAGAAATGTTACTCAATGTCCACAGATGTAGGCATTGGCACTTTGTAAAGCAGTTTGGAGTTGGCTAAAGAATCAGTTGTATTGACTAACCTTAATCCTAAGTCCAACTAACCCTAGCCCTGATTTCAACCCTAAAATGCTCATCCATAATTGTAGGTAATTTCTGCATTTCAGTTGTATCCAATGCCACTTATCCAGCAGTGCATTTAATGCTTTAGTAGACTTAGTTTGGTATCAGCATTCAGTAATTGCTTTGAAAAGTAATTTGGTATTAATAATGCGTATTTATTTGGCTAAAGAATCAGTTTTATTGCTTGAACTAACCTTAATCCTAAATCCAACTAACCCTAGCCCTGGTTCCAACTGTAATATGCTTATCCATAATTGTAGGTTATTTCTGCATTTTAGTTGTATGCAATGCCACCTATCCGGCAGTGCATTTGATGCTTTAGTAGAGTTAGTTTGGTACCAGCTTTCAGTAAGTGCTTTGAAAAGTAACTTGGTATTAATAATGCGTATTTATTTCAAAAAGTACTGACTAACAGTACTGCTACTTTTTTGCATGGCAAGCAGTAAAAGATGGCGTTAATGGCATCTAGAGTTGAAACCTGGATAGTGGAAACTGAAACTACTGCCATGGTTTACTTTTAGTGGATGTACAACTTCTAAAGTTAAACTCTTGTAGTGCTTTGCAGAAGCAAAATGCAAATTGCAGTTTTTGTTGAAAGATCCATAACACGTTCCAGTCAAGGAATTTTTTTGAGTAGAGAGTGAACTCCTGTGTTGGTTATGAGGTTTTAGCAAGGAAATAGCTCAGATGGTAAGATTAGTCGGAGGAGGGAGTCAGTCTGATGTGCATGCATTTAGCAACCCTCACCCAGTACTCAGCTGATATTCCTGATTGACTGTAATTCTCAACTGTAAACACTGACCTACCTGACCATCTTGCTAACGAGAACAATAGTCTACATTCCCATGTCTATTTGACAAAAAAGCTGAATCAAGCAAATGACCTTCCCTCCAGGTAACCTGTGATTAAGCTACAGTTTTTTATTCCTCTTGACTACCGGTAGCTTTACTTTTACTCTTTAATTAATTACTAGACTAACTCCTTAAACCTCCTTTTACAGTCTGTTGCTATCCGTATATGTGTTGATTACATTTCTTTGTGTTCTTGAATTTCTAAAACTTCTTCCGTTTTTAATAGTTGTTTGCAATGATTAACAAATTTGTAGTTGTTATGTAACATAAACAGGTTATGAAAACCGCAATTTTTTATTTGTGACATCTAAACGATATCCATTTTTGTTATACTGGAAGTTGCTAGAACATTCTACTTGTGGTATATAATCAATCTAATTTCATAAAAATAAAAATAAATAAATATATAGATGGAGAAACATTGCGTAAATGTAAATCTGTATTAGTTTATTTGAATTATAAGATGTTTGTTGTTGAAAGTTCTAAAGGCCAGATTGAAGTACTAGATGTAGTATTAGTCTGTGCAGTTGAGGTGTAAGTTTCTTGTGAAGATACATTTCTTGTTGTTCAAATGTAGTATTAATTCCCTGTTGATAAATTAATGATTTGCTATTTGAAATTGCGAGGTCTCATAGAGATTGCAGTGAGACATATTGACTGAGTTGTACACTGTAGTACTTCAATTTTACAATTGTTTCTGATACAGTTCAGTGTAGAATTTAATTTCTGTGACACAACATTTAATCATGTTTGAACACAATTAAACAAAAAAAGTAAGAGCAGTTTATCTTTTAAATACAACTATACAGTGCACTGTGTGTTTTTTGCTGGCATCACTTAGGTCTTTTATCATATTCCAATTAACTCAATGTTACAAAAGTTTTGCTTTGTTAACTAATTATGTTGCCAAAATATAAGATAAAGAATGCGACAATAAAAGTACCAATTTTCCTGAAGCTAAAGAAATTCTGTTTCTGGCAAACGTTGTCGAATTTTTGAGAATTGTCTCTCCTTACAAAAATGCGTACCTGTAATCACTTGATCTTTAGCTCATAGCTGAGATATTTGATTACTTGCTAAGTTGTTTGATTTCTTGAACACGCGGTTTTGTTACGTCTTGCATTGCTTCCATTACTCTTGGAGCAATCTTGTTTTTCTTCAGGAGTAAATGTTTGCCTGAGGATGTTGATATTGCAAACCAAAAATCAGGTTAAAGTTAGAGCTGGACTTACCAGATTTACCTCTGAGACGTACTGTGGTTCTAAAAATAAAGTGTGTTGTAAACATTTATGAAAGAAATTATATGACGGGCATTCGCTATAAATACCTCGCCATCAACACCAGGCTTCATTCTAGCGATAACTCCTGAAATTCTTCTTCTTTTTTCTTTTTATGATTTTGATAAAATGGGTTGCTGCCTTACCAATGCTAATTGTTTGACCTGCCTTTCATTTTTCAACCGTGAGTTGAAAGGAAAAAAATTCCAACAGTTGTTTTTATTTATTGCTTGCGATTAAACGGAAGTCAAACGTTGGAAGAAAAGGTATTATTGCAATTTTAAAGAAGCGCAACTTGTGGAAATAGATTTCATAAACAGCCGAATATTTTTTTGATTGGTTGCTTTCTAATGACTTCCTCCTATCTATCTTTGATTTTTAGTCGCCAATATGTTTTTTAAAAATTCAAGTTACGTTAGTGCGATTACTATTTGCGATGCAGCGAGAGTCACTGATAAAAGAAGCAGTCGCTATTAAACTTAGAAAGAAATATAGATATCAATGATATATTTCGATGATTGGATTTTTCTCTAAATACCGAGGCGCACTTCTCCTCGGTGGCACTTTTGAAATTCAGCCATGTTGAGAAAAAGCGTCGGTCCGACAAGCGCACAAGTTTTTTGGAAAGACTTTAAACGATTCCTGTTGCCTGAAACCGATTGTCAAAACTACCTTGTGCTTTTTTGTAGAACTTTTTTAAACAAATTAGACAAAACGGCTTGCGAAATTTGTTCGCTATCTCTTGATAGCGTTTAAATATTTTTCATTCATGTTGACCGAAATAGCTCAAAAACTTTCGGACATTGCGCAAAAAAAATCGGTCAATGTCCGGAAAAAAACCCTGCTCCATGCGCATCTGAAAAATGATTTTTCCACAAGTTTTTTCATGTAAATTTGTGAACAAATGGCACAAAAGTATCTCATTTGTATATAATAAACAAATCAGCCACACCACCATGTGTCCGATCTTTTTCTCAATTCGGTAAATTACTCCTCCCATGCAGCCAATGTTGACATTGGTTGAATCACAACCAATGACTTTTATCTTATCATTAATATTGTATTTGCCAGTAAACTCAAGAATGGCTTCGCTAATTGCTGTTATATTTTCGCTTTGAAGTGTTAAATGAGTCAGATATTCACCGTGTGGTTGTCCTACCAAAACATCATGCTCTTCCATTAATTACATTAGTCCCCCTGTATCTTCGTATGGGAATAGAGTTTAATCCTTTCTGCCGTCAAAATAGATTTGTGTCAATTTGTTCGCCTCCATCACTTTGTGTAAATTTACCAAATAATTTGTTTCTAAACATTTTTCTTCCTCTCCTAACTTTGCTTTTGACGATTATCATGGTCTGATCTGTTTCAGTCGCTAAACCAAGGTCACTGAGAGTGCAGTGCATATCGTCGCAGCAGCGCGATTAGATAAGCCATATCTGTCAGCTTCTAGTGCAACGTGATTCAATCGTAGTCTCATTTGGTCACCTAAAAAATAAACATACTGTGAGTCGATTAGTCTATAAAAGATGCTACTTTACACTATGAAAGCATATCTGAGAAAAGAACATTTAAAGGCAAATATGGCTCATAAGAGATCGAAGAATCATTACTTTCAGTTGAATTATCAGAAAATATAGTGGTGGAATCAGGGCCAGAATCACTACGTGAATCAACCTCCATATAGGTTTCCTGTGCATAAGACAGAACTCTTTCCAGTGTTTTAGCAATTTTTGTTGTTGCCTTGGGCTCCAATCCTGAAATTTGCATATGCCCTTTCGCATTAATTTTTTGACGTTGATTCAACACAAAAATTAATTAATAACGTATAATCTGTATAAACAATTAGTGAAAAGTCTGTATAAACATTGAACAATTAATGATAAGTTAAAAATCAAATTTATTCAATTTAGCCTGTAGAATATTAAGAAGTAATACTATTATTAACTAGCAAAACTAATATCAACAAGCAATATGAACCTTCGTATCTCTTGGACATTTGCTCTTGACTACATGAGCCTCAAAATCGCATCCATTACATCCTGCTCCAGAACATTTTATTATATCACATTTGCATTTATTAATATCAATTGGTTTATCCAACTAGCTTTCGAAATATATTCGTTTTTTTTTGCTTGAAGATCAGCCTAACTGTTTCAATTTATTCCATTCTCTAACAAATTTGTTCTAAACAGAAATATCTTGAACTCCAATTATTTATTCTTCATTTGAGGTAAAATCTTACAGATTTCTAAGACTACAGCACAAAAAATAAAATAGTCTTGTCAACAATGAAAAACATTGTTTTTGGTGAAAATTTATCATGGTCTCAATCAAACCTGAATCAAACTATCATGTAATCACAAAACCAGATACGGTACCAAAACCGGACCGGCACTTCAATCGAAAAATTCATAAATTTGTTTTCTATTTTTCATATTTATTTTCGTACCTGCTTTGCTACCACTGATCTATTATCTAAAAAAGCACATAGAAACTACTTGTCTTTAGGGGTTTAGCGGTCTTGTAATAGTGCTGTAATAGTAATAGTACTTCTTGTAATAGTTGCTCTACCGGTGCAGTTTCACAACTTACCATATCGCACGCTAATAAGTACAGACAGCTTACCTAAACCTATTCTGCAAGTCCTACTTCAAATCCACTTACAACTAACCTACCAACTAACATCAAGCAAAAGGTACAACCCAGCAAAAATCCCAACACTAGTAAAGCTAGAACCTGCGCCCTTTCATCCAATGGTACTGGCTGCTAAACGTAAGCTAAGCTATCATTACTGATAGTATGCGATAATTTTGTTAAACACTAGCATAATAGGTCTTATTGTAACTTTAAATTATCTCAGAAAATTGCAAAAATTTGGCGATTTTTAAAAAAATCTTGAAATTTTAAGTCAAAAAATGCGTAGGTTCCTGTTGTCGAAAAGTGCCAAAATTTTTTGTGCGTTGTTTTCTCAGGCCTCCGCAAGAAATATTTACGAGCCAAAGCTCAATTCCAAATTTTTATTTTTTCCCTCCACCCTACTAAACATGCGATTCAAAATTGGTAGAAATCACTACAATAAAAGTTGTATAAACCTTTTATATTTGACGACAGATATTATTATTTACTCTCTCTGCATAATCTTTTTAGATGCAATAGTCTGGTAAACAATCAAATGTGTTCTTTTATGCTAAGGCTGTGTAATTGGTCAAACGCACTCAATGAAAAAACTAATTTAGAGGCTCAAATGGTTGCAAGGTTATGCAAGAGAAAATCAATTTTTCACCTGCCATAACAAATTAAAAGTGGGAAAACTAGATTGTGTGTACTTGTTTTCTGATTTTGATGGAAGTCCTTGAAAAATCATTAATTTTAAAGAGATTTCAGTAGAAGATTTTATTGTTGTATTAAAATTCAAAGCTGGGGATTCGTCAACATCAGTGTTCAATGGCGTGCATTTCTCCATGTTCGTCATGTGTGTTTGTTTAAGTGCAAGGCATTTCGTGGTACAAAGGGCTATAATGAATGTATCAAAGTCTAAGTGCATCTTTTTTTAATGTTTGTATTTCACTCTATCCCCTACCAGTTCATTAAAACGCTTCTAACTACATGTAGTGGTTATTCGTACAAGATCAGATTAATATTTAACTGTGACTGTGGTTCCAAGTACCAGTGTTCATTATGTACTAATGGCCGAAGGCTTTATAGTAGAGGTGTAGTTTCTGTTTGATACATGCACAAGAAATCATATATTAATATTTAATTTCAAGGTTTAGTTTTTTTGTCATATTTTGTTCTATTGGAACAACAAACGTGTGGCAGCAATATGCTGAGCAGCTGACGTTTGCCTAAACTTGAGATCTCAGGAAGACGCTTGTTAGAAAGAAATAGGTTGTATTTGCGGTTGCATATATGCTGCCGATGGTAAATTCTACTTTAAATTGAGTTGAAATGATAACTTATTTTCATTACTTGATGTATTGCTATCAGATAGTCTGTCTGGTGGTACGCACACAATATCGTTTTCCATTTCAAGTCATTACTGCAACAACACTTAATGTTTTAAAATCATAGCTGCTTTTTTGCAGATTGCTTTGATTCTGTTGTAATTTAGTCAATTTGCCAGTTATATTTAATTTTAAAAATGTCTGTGACACTTGTTAAAGAACCGGCAGTAGCTGCTGGTGCACCGAACGAAAATCCTTTTTCCGCCTCTGCTGAAAACAAACCAGCTAGTATTGCAATCAAAGTCGATGATGGTGAAGCAGGTTTGTAATTTGGTGTAATGTGGTTTGAACTTGCGTAATATTTGTTGACGTGCAGTGGTGTAAAAATTGGGCATTACACTTGACAACGTGCTTTTTTAAGGTGAATGGTTAGAAAATATTAATCTTCTTCCTTGATCCTGGATAAAAAATTTTTATTGAGTTGGGAATCTGTTGTTTTTTCCTCCACAGATAGTGGTATTGTGCTTGCTTAAAACAGAGGTACAATAAATTTCTGTGACCTGGTAACACAGCTTTAGCTATGATGAACTCTACGATAGCGTTTGTACTCTTCCAAAGTGCTAGCACTTTTCACAAAAATAAGAGATTGTTTTACTTGTTAGGCACAAAAGAAAAGGAGAGTTTAAGAGGCTGCAAAATAATCTTGCAGTCTTTAGGTCAGTAGTCATCTATACGTGTTGTTGCATTTGGTACGAGCTACACTTTGAACCCAAAACAAGAGCTTCAATGCAAATGCGGGTTCCGCTCAGCCATGCTGCTCGCAGTGTATCGCATTAAATGCTTAACAACTCAGGACAAGTTTCACCCTCTGTTTATCTTGTCGTGCAGCTAAGACATGTGACACCCTTGTGCTCATCGAAATATTATTTTAGATCCTTCAGTCCGTTTTCGTGGTGCTGGTACCAGCTTTCGAGCGAAGTTAATTGGAGTAGATGAAGTTCCTGAATCAAGAGGAGACAGAATGTGCCAGGATTCGATTCTCAAACTTAAAGTAAGATCTAGATACAAAAATCAGAGCCAATAAGTAGATATTTTACGGAGGCAGACGATAAACATCTTCGGATAATTTTCTGTATTGCATAAACTATAAAGAAAAATGTTGAAAAGGCTTCTCATTTGTGCTACTAAAGTCAAGTTTTTTCTAGTTACAACTGTGTTTAAAATATGGTAAAACCAGGATAGTTGCTTGGTCAATTTATTCAATGTCAAAGATATTATGAACGTTCAAATTCCCCTCATTTGACGAGACCATTGACAAGCTTACTGTAATGAGCTATGTAAGGTTATTCAAACAGAACCGGTAGTGTATTGTAATCTGTTCCTAATAATATTGATAGTTTGTTTCTGAGCGTTACGTAAAGTGTTAAGTTTGCTTATTTTGAATGACTTTTTTTTCAGGCAATTATTAAAGCATCCGGACAACATAAGCAGAAAATTGTGGTCAACATCACACTAGATGGAATAAAACTAATTGATTTAATGACAGCAGTAAGCAACCCTAACTAATGCTAAAAACGTTTTGTGCTGTTTTTTGCAATGTGTAGCCGTTTCATCTCTTTGCACGTGGGCCTAGTCATTTTTACACAAATGTAAAATAAGCGCTAAAGAACGGATTCAAATGCATATTAAAGCATCACATAAAAATGAAAAAATTCTGTTTCGATTTCATGCTTTTAGATGTTTTCATTAAAGAGAGCAAAAGAGTTTTTCAAGTTCTAAAGAGTCCATAATCTGAGTTTTTTGAAAGTAGATTGTCACGGTTATAGTTTTGCATCATGACGTCACGTTGACTTGAAAAATTCAGGTTTAAATTCAGCGGTTGCTAATTCGATTACTGGTAAGACTAACGGAACGAGTAAGCTAAGAATAAGTTGTTTGAATTGCAGTGATCAATAAGCTCATGATTTGCTATGGTGCTAAGTGTTAGGCTGTGAAAACGGCTGATTTCAAATGAATGCTGGCGACGGAAGTGAGTAGGTTTTGGATGATGTGTGGCAAAACACCTCAGAAAAAATCATCCGCAGTATGTGAGGAGAATGGCCAGATGTTAAGACTATTTACGAACATCTTGTAGGACATTGTCTCAGATGGTTAGAGCATTTTCAGCAAATGAGTATAATTGTCAAGAAAAGTTTGAGTAAAACTAATTGTCGGAAATGTGAGAAGAGGAAGGCGAAAAAACTTCATAGGAGGTAGTAAAGGATGGCTTTAAGATGCTAAAGATGAAGAAAAGTGGATGCGTTGCTGCAGACAAGTATTCGATCCCGATGATTTGGGTTGAGGGCCAAGCCTTAAAAGCTGAATGGAAATAATAAGAATGGATAGGTTATCGTTGGAGATGTCGCTAGATGGCCTGATTTAGTAACTGCTGGGTGTTGTATTTTTGACTTAAGCAAGTTGTACCGTTAATTTGGGTTGAAAGATTTGATATAAATTTTTCTTTCATGCATAGTCATAACCAATGTTCCCTCTAAGATTTGAATAAGTGCGTAATTGCCGGTGCAAGTGCGAAATTGCTGGCAGATGTACGAAAACCGCCGGACCAATATTGGTAGACTTTGCTGAACAAAGCGTTACACCAACCTTAGTATCATATTTTGAAGGTGTAAAAAAGGATAGTTTTGATAACCAATTGCTATGTATTCAGTGTATACGCCAAGATCACAAAAAATGTCGTTCACCCCAATCCAGATCTCATGTCCTTCGACCAAACTTTTTTTGGAAAGAAGCTAAAACAATGTGACACTGCTGCAACAGCGATTTACAGCTACGCGCGCACTGTTACCAAGCTTTTATTCTACAGTAGAATTATTCTAGCCTTAGCGGCTTTATTTGTGACGTCAATGTGCCTATAATAGCGAAACGTTTTTCTCATTTCTGTAGAATTCTAGTTTTCTCGCATACTTGAAAGTTTGCCCATTTACGTTTTTTCACTTATAACGGCGTCCTTTTGATCTAGTTCATTGCTTTTGAACTGCTTTTGGCATGTGTTCCGTTTTCGAAATGCACAGAAGCATGGGCCCGGTTGTAATATTTTCTCAATTTCATAAGTGACCACAAAAAAAGTTAAGAAAGTATATTTCAGGGATGTTGTTCAAATAAAATAAAAAACAGGTCGTAAAGAAAAATTTTTCCAATTTTGTTCAATGTGAAGGCTAAATAAAGTACTGGCTCAGTAAAAACCACGATCCACCGATTGAAAATCTCTGACCTAGGCCATCACTTGCCATGAATGATCTTTATTTTTTAATTCGATAAAGACGCCAGCTTGCGAGATATACCTTGTTTACTTTGCTACATCTTTCGCACCAGGGACTCGAGTTCGCTGCGCGTCAAAGATTTTCAAAGATGATTTAAAAACAAGTCCGAGCAACAATTGTATGGGCGTAGACGCCGAGTTTTCAAAATTTTGCTCGGGGAAGGAGGGCGAAACTGTGACAGTGCGCTTCGGTTACGTAGTAATTCGCGCGATTACGTCAGCCCTAAAAAGTTCACAAACAGGAAGCCTCCCGGCTGCCAATCGGCGGCAGCAAAATACCTGGCTATTTCTGTTTAATAAGTTAAGTTAAATTTGGCCACTCCAACTCTGTGGCCTTTGCAGCAGTAAATATTAATAGTAAACGTTTCAGAATGTAAGGTTGACAGTGCATGCAAATAAAATTAAGCCTGTGTCGACGCCCGACATGAGCATGCGAAATATTGTTTGAAATAATGGGATGTTAGGTGGGTTACCACGACTACCGTGTACCACAAGAACAGACATTACTTGCGAACTTCAGTTGTTGCTGGATTATGGTAAATAATTGAACTAGTTATTTTTCTCAATCGTGATCAATTAAACAACAAGGTTTTGCAATTGGAAATAAACTTGCGAACTAAAATTGGAAAGTATTTGTTGACCAATGCCGCGCAGCAAGTGATAAAAATTTCAATAGTCTTGTCAACTGATTTCACAAACCAAACATGAAAACGAATGAGTTAATTTTTAAGAGTTTTCTTCTAGATGCAAAAAAAAACAGTGAAACGTTGTTATCTGGCTATGCAGGCTTATTGCGGCGAAAATAATATAAGAGGGTTTGAGACGCTTTTGCAGCTTGTATACCAAACCCTCGTTCATAGTTGTGGTAACATAGCTAGCTAAATATTGTTTCCGCTCTAAATAAGATTTAATCAACGATATACCGAATGTGTGAAAAGAGGTTGCAAATATTTGATAGCTAAATTTTTATCTCTGTGAAAAGTATACCAAAATTGGCCGAAGTAAAGGAAAAAGTAGTTCGTGGACGCGAATATACGTTAGTGTGGCAAACGCAGCATTTAAATCTAGTAAAAAAAGTGAAATACTAAAAGTTGTAATTGCATGTAAAAACTACAAGGTCTCACAGACGCTTACTTCAAAAAATGGTAAGGTCTATATATTAGAAATCGCATACCTTTACTACATTTGCGAGGAGGCTGCCCTCCATTGAAAAAATTTAAGATGGCTGCGTCTACTTTATCCTGCGCCACTGCATCCGGGCGGCTGTAAAAGACTGCAACTTTTTGTGAGTTTTGACAGTTCAGTGGTTTTCCTTTGCACTAGTAAACCGGATTAGATAACACACCATAATGTTGAATCAAAAGACAGTTTTTGAATGGTACATAGTGCACGGCAATTTTTTACGATATCCTACAGGCAAATTCTACTGTATTACATATTGCGTTTCAAGCAGCTAACACAAAAAAGGCTACGTTTTAACATAAAACTTTTTTCAAGAGATTGTTAAAATCCACACTTTTTTCTTCACGTTTCAAGGGGTTTTTCAATCATAACTGGTAAGCTGTCACAAAATGGTGCTGTCAGTTACATTTTGTTTAAAAAATAATCAGTTTTTTGAGGGTACTTAAAATAGAAATGGTCAAAAGTCATAGGCTTATTCTTCGTTTTCATAGCTGGCAGATGCGAGAAGGCTAAATTTGCAGAAACTGAGCCATTCCCTCAAAAAATGGTGTTTTTTTGTGCAAAACTAAAACCAAGAGCTAGGTGACCTTTTTTATATCTTGACAAGCACGACTGCAATTTGCGTTGACACGTTAAGAAAAAAATTTTAAGTTTTAACCAATTCCAGTTTCCAACTTCCCTCGAAAAATGATGTCAATTGTTGGCTGAAATTTGAGAGCTGCTTGCTATTGCTCTGTAATTACGAGTGCAATTGGACAGGAAAACTAAAGAAAAAAACTTTTGGTCTCACTTTATGTTAATTGGTTGAGAGATAATTTGTAATCATTAAGAAATGTAAGGGCGTGCGCGATACTAGGGTCGCTTTCACTCGCTCTTACGTCACAGCTACGCTATATTTACGTGGGACGTTGCACTGCCTTAGAAAGCGTCGGTCCAAATTAGGATTCCTTTTCTCTTTCTCCCACGCATTATACAGTTGCTTGAAGATTTTGCTGCCAAAATTGAAAAAATTTTAACAAATTTAAAAAGTAAGCAAAAGCAAGCAGACGTTTTTACGCATTGTTGAAGTTTAACTGCGAATCCGCCGGATATGTTTTCGAAAATTAGCACTTTTTTGCGTTTAGAGGTAAGTGGTAGTAGTAGTAGCACTTGTCATAACCAAGGTATTAGCTTATGCCTGCCGTACAGTGTAGAGTTGCTCGTACAGTGTTGGCAGCTGTATGCTACTACAACTAAATAAAGCTACCTCACAATATTGTAAGCGCTGTAGCAGAAAAAAAGAGATAATTCTAGATACCATTGGGTGCGAGGCAGGCCTAGACTATAAACTTTCAAAAATAACCATCTATATTGTTAGAACATTTTAAATAGTCTCGACTTGGCTACTTTGACCAAAATCTCTGCAGAACTCAAAAGTTGTGACGTCATGATCTCGAATCAAAACAGTGCTAAGCCAGGTTTGGAAAACAAAGATCACCTGAAAATTTCCCTTATTTTGAATTTTAAAACTGTTCATTCTTGGTATTAAAGACTTTAGAAGGTATGAAATCAAAACAGGGCTGGTGTTTTGATTTTTTACCCTATTTGATTTTGTGGTTCGGTCTTTCTTGATGAGTGTGGCACTGTAGTCACTTTTTTTTATCCATGTGTCTTGCGAAGAATTGTTGGTTTGCTATAATTAAGCTTCAATGACCACAAGTTGATCAACTTAAGTATTATTGCAACTGGCTGTAACAGTACTTGATAATTGGATTTACCACAAGACTAGATCGTACTTCTAAAATTAGTAGTTATTCAGTTTTTATCCGGTGTTTTCCCGGTAATTTTATCTGGCAGAGATGGCCGGGTTTACCCCATTCCTTCTGCAATTGCTTGCAGTCCGTTTCTCCACTTGTCTCGTTTCAGGGCATCCTCCTTTTTTAAACCAATGTTCTCTCCTCTTCCACTTGCTTCTTTCAGGTCTTCTTCAATCGTCCTCGCTTTCTCTTCCCACTCACTTCAAGATCCAGAGCAACCCTCAAAACACTATCGTCATTCCTCCTCAGTACATGTCCATACCATCTAACTTCATTCGCCGTTGCTAACCAGTCTATAGTTTCCTTTAACCCCAACATATCCATCTGTTCTTCAGTCGTCTTCCCGTCAACAACTTTCTGACCGCTCATGGCTCTCACCATAGCTCTCTCCGTTCTCCTTAAAATTGCTTTTTTATTTTCTTTAGACACCATGTCTCACTTCCATACAGTATTGCTGATCTTACGCAACAACGATAAACTTTACCTTTCATCTTCAGAGGAAACCTATTTCCAAGCAATAACTCTCCACATTCCCTGAATCTTACCCAACCGATTCTTACTCTTGCTGTAACTGCCGCTTCACAACCACCACTGGCATTTAGTCTGTCTTCCAAACAAAATCTATTCACTGTCTCCATTTCATCGCACAACTTCTCGATCGAATCCATTGTTCCTTCCATTATTCCTTTACATTTCAAGCAAACAAAATGCATTGCCAACCTGGCGGTAGCTCTCTTTATTTTTGCACATTTGCCATGAACCCAGTTTCCACATTTTGTGCACAACACTGAATTGGCCATGACTCTCCTCCCACAAACTCCACATGGATCTATCTTGGTTTTGAATAGTTTGCCTTCTGACCCGCTTACCATCACTTTTGTTTTTCTGTTGTTGACCTTCAAACCTTTACTTTACGGTGCATTCTTCCAATACCAAAACCTTTCCTTCAAGTCTTCCATGTCTTCACTTATGATAACAAGGTCATCTGCATATAGTAATTCAGTAACCACACCCCTTCTTGCATTTTCTGTAATAACGTCCACCACTATTACAAACAATAATGGCGACAGCACAGATCCTTGATGCACACCAAATTTTACTTCGAATTCCTTTGAATATGCAGATCCCAACCTCACTCTTGTCTTTGCACCATCATACAAGTTCATAACTGCCCGATCCATTACTTCTGATTGACCCTTCATTCTCATGGCCCACTCCATCACTTTTCTTGGCGCTCTATCAAAAGCTTTTTCCATGTCAACAAAGCACGTATACAACTTCTTGTTCTTTTTCTGATATTCCTCCTGCGTTTTTCTCACAATAAATATCGCATCCACTGCTCCTTTTCCTGGCATAATTCCAAACTGCATTTCATTCAAATTGACTAGTGGTCGTGTAGTAAATGTTGGTACTGCAGTACAAGAATTCGCGTGCTTAATTTGCTAAGGCGTAGTTTTCTTGTGCCTTCGAGCCTTGCAATCAGTTGCATTGTTTTCAGTTGCGTTGTCTGCGTTGTGCAAGCAACTAGCTTGATGCAGTTTAGCTGTAGTGCAATGACAGTCAGCTAATAAATTGTATTAACTAATCTTTAGTTTGATAAGCTATATTTTAGTTTCCTTATAACGTTTTATTATACAGCTATTTTATACGGTTGCTAACTTTGATAAGTGCTTTATTAGTTGAATAAAGCCAGGTATCAATTTGTCGGCCTTGGTTCATTACAGGTCGTATTTGCCTCTCTGGTACCCTTTCAACAATTTTCATGGCATGGTCTAGCAGTTTCACTCTTGTGTATGATCCACAGCTCATCACATCACGCTTTCCTTAAAAGATAGGTACAATCACCCTTGTTTTCCACTCATCAGGCATTCCTCTACCATCCATTGCACGCTGGCACAGTTCCATCATCACTTTAACCCCGATTTCGCCACTTGCAACTATCATCTCCACACTTACTTCAGATGGTCCAGTTGCCTTTCCTGATTTCATCCTTTGCATTGCTTCCACAATTTCATTACGAGCCACTTTTTCCACTGGTCCTTCTACTAAATCAGTTTCCACCACGTGGTCTCATTCGTTTTCTTCATTCATGATCTTTTCCATGTGTTCCTTCCAAATTTTTACCCCATCTTCTACAATAAAGCCCAATCGTCCGTCTCTTCCTCAAGCACCTTCCTCTTTTCAGATCCTTTGCTTTGTTTTTCATTCTTCTAAGCAAGTAGAAAACACTATTAGAATTCCGGTATAAATTTTTCAAATCCTGATTAGCTTCCATTCTCATAGCTCTAGCAACAGTTTTTCTTGTTTGATTTCTTAAACGTTTGTATTGAATCTTATTTTCTTCTGATGGAAACCTGCACAGCTCTTTAAATGCCGCCTTCTTTCTTGCTATAATATCCTTGACCTCTTCATTCCACCACCACATGTCTCCTTGATCGTGGGGATTTGTTGGAGCAAAATTCTTCTACAAAGACCATGCCCTTGCTTACCCCCAACCTCAGTTTTCTGACATGAGTGGTTCAACCAAGCAATTAAGCCGGCAACCCCACCATTAACAGTCAGACTGCAATTGGTAGGTACCCAATAGTCGCCTCTTACGACATGTTGGGTAAACAGCTTCACTATTCTTAAACTGGTGAAGCACGAATTTATTTCCTTGGTGCGGCACATTACAGTAGTAAAGCTATGTGGTATAGCTAAGTTGTATTAACTTCATACAACAAGGCATATGAGCTGAGCTCGCTTTTCTTCCTTGAGGTTGGACGCACGGCATGACCTTGGTCATTTAGTCGCCGCCAACTCAATCAAGCAAGAAAATGCACGATGATCCGACCCGAGAGAGAGCAGCAGTTCATAAATGTTAAGGCGAATTGCCGCAGATTGAGTGCCGCAAAGTCCCAACAGCATGCGACGTGGGCAACATCCTAAGCTACAGACCATGAGTCGTGGATTATTAAGTGTATCTAGCAACCGCTTGTGCATTGGCTTTGTAGCATATTCTACCGTACATTGTTTCAACAATCGTCTATAGTCAAACAACTGCACATTTCTACTACGACAGGAAGTTGGTAGTGATTTCAATGCCGTTGTATTTATGTATTTATTGCTGTTGCGCAGAATGTGGTTTACCAACATGCAGTGGATAAAATTTCGTTTATTTCTCGTGACACAACCGATCGTCGTGCTTTCGGCTATGTGCTTGGCATTGGAGAAGGAAAACATCAGTTTTTTGGCATCAAAACTGCAAAAGCAGCTGAGCCAGTCGTCTTGACTCTACGAGATCTATTCAACGTGGTATACGAGATGAAAAAGAAGGAAATAGCAGCTGTGAAAAAACAAACTGGAGTAAGTGTTTATTGGTGTAAACGCACAAGTTCGTCGTACTTTTCAAATATGACTCGTTGGACTTAAAACTTGTGTCGATGTAAATTGAAAAATTTTCGATGATACGGTGGACTTACACTTCAGATGTATTCCAACTTTTGGAGTTCCAAACAGTTATGAATAAGATTGATTTAATGAACACAATAGATACAAAAACGTTACGTTCACTAAATTTATCGTGATTATAACTGTTTGGCTACCCAGAAGTTTGAAGAAAAAGCCCTTTCAGAACTCCATGTTTATTCTTTGGATGATTGGCTATTGGGTGGTTTTAAATGGGTCTCCCGTTTGAGAAGCTCTCATTTTACTATTGCCTTGAAATTTTAACTGATTGATTGACTAATTTACTTGTGATAGTTTTTGTTTATCTCTCTTACAGTTATATTCATTGGATGAGGTATTAGCTTTCGCTATTTTAATAATTTAAATATATTTTACAGGTACAAGAGTCTGACGGTTCCCCGGTGGAACCAGTGTATTCTGTTCCTAACAATAAGCCGTTGACAGCACCACCTGTTCAAGAAGGAAATATCTTTGAATTAGAACAACAGCTGGAAAACATGCACCAGGTAAGTCGGAGTAAAACATTTTGCGTACATCCTTTGGGGTATGTCAATAATAAAAAGTAGCATGAAAAATACCTGTAGCTTGCATTGTTCAACGGCCAGTTTATTAGTTATTTATGAAAACAACTCGATGCAATTTTGCGCCCCAATTTTTAGAATTGATTGCCTTGCTTTACCTCGTATCTTTCAAAACTCGCACGTCAGCAGTGATGTTGCAAATATAGAACTAGTTATTACAACCTATATTGGAGTTACCGAATTTTCTCTCACAACGAGTCACAATTTATCCCGCTCGATTGCTCGCTATTACTTCCGACACATTTACTGCTTGCTTGAATGATCTTAGCGTGTGTTTTGGTTGTGCTCAGTAACGCAGCCATTCGTCGACAGGTGTGGATGTTTGATCGATCGATGGTGGCCGCCATAGTAACAGTACTGCCCTCCGCCACGGCGGTGACAGAATGTAATAGTTCAGTTTTAATCCGACATTATGCCCTTAGCAGAAATGGCCGGATTCACCCGATTCCTTTTGCAGTTGTCTTTTTCACGATGCCAGACATCTTCCTTCTTTAAAGCAATCTTCTCTGTCTCCTCCTCCACATGCTTCTTCCCGGTGTTCTTTGGTCGTCCTCGCTTTCTTTTGGCACTCACTTTAAAATCTAGAGAAACCCTCAAAATACTATCGTCATTGCTCTTCAGCACATGTCCATACCATCTAACTCCATTTGCTGTTGCTATCCCATCTACAGTTTCCTTTGACCTCAGCATGCCGATCTGTTCTTCAGTCGTCTTTTTAGCTACAACTTTCCAACCGCACAAGGCTCTCATTATAGCTCTCTTAGTTATCCTTAAACCGGCGCGATGGTGTAGTGGTGAGAGCGTCCGCTTCGCAGTCGATAGACGTGGGGTTCATTTTCCTTGTCGTGTCATACCAAAAGACTTTAAAAAATGGTATTCACAGCTTCCCTGCTTGGCGCTCAGCACATAAGGTATAGTGTGGAGAACAAGCCGGCAAGCTTGCTTGTTGTGTCCTTGGGCAAGGCACTTAACGGGATTCCTCCGTCTTTATGTGGAAGACAGATGGTGGGGCCAAGCAATCTACCCGTCGTGGTGGCCCAGTCTGACGAAAGACATGCAAACCGAGCATGAGCTCATACGCGTGAATAAAGTTCTCCTTAAATGATCTTTTGTTGAAAAAATGATAGTTGTCAGTTTTACTTGTTGCGATGCTTAAACATACAATCCAGTGCGAGTCCGTGTTGGTTTTTCTAAAAGTGCAGCTTTTTCAGAAAATATGGCCTGTGATATGTTTTCGACATTGCTGTAAGATCTTACTGTGTTTTAGATGTCGGAAATGGAGGCATTTAAGCCAACTCCTGATAATTTACCAACATCACCTGATACTCCCGGTTCTCTCGGCGATATTAACATGTTTGGAGCTGCAGTAAGTGTTTTTTGTAATTTGGGCTAAATATTGCAATATTCTCCATTTAGAGTTCATATTTTTGTCTGTGTTGAAAAAGTTACAAAAAGGCTTCAGTTTAGCTGCCAGTAATTTCAATTACTCATTCTGTTGTGAGCTACTTTAGGCGTTTCTTTTACGGCTTTGCCTTACAATCGATGCTTCCTTAAGCATATTTACATGCACTAGCTGTGAATATCGCTAATGACTATGAACACACCAGTCAATTTTAATTCAGTGATGATTTCAGGGTATTTAGCCTCAATAACGTCCGAAAATTTGTAAGTAAGTTTCAGTAGCGAGTCGGATTTCCACTATTTTCCAACTGTTTTAATATACTGCATACCAGCACTTAATTGTGCTTTGTCTAAGAAATCAGCCTTGTCGTTGCAACTTCTTTTGTAGTTCAAGTGGTAAAGAGTTTTCAATTTGCAGCATTTTCACTCTCGGCAGTTTTACTTCAAGCGACGTACTTAATATGGCAAGTTGAGCTTGTTTTATATTTAGCATGGTGGGTTGGAGCCATGCTGAACTCCTACCACTTGGCATGCTGCTGGTGCATAATGCATGGTAGTAAATGCATGGCTGTAAAAGCTCCTTTTTCTTTTTGTGATTAACAGTAGCAGTGATATAAACGCGGAACGTTTTGTTATGGCCACTGTGCTTTATGTTTACGTAGAGCTTTTTATGATCTTTATTTTTTGCATGTTTTGCTTTCCATTGTAAGTGGAGCAGCGTTTTTACTGATCGAGGCTAAATTGCTGATTGTAGTTTTCAACTATATAGACAATATGATGCCTGCATTGCCCACTTTAAGTTCATTTCACGAACGAACAATTGCTTGAAGTGGCGAAACGGTTAACTGTTGGTTTTGGCATGCATAAACACCCAAGAATGTTTATGCTTAATTGCTGATGATTATGTGTGTAACCATCAAGGCAGCTTCATAACAACACTACAGTATATGTCACTTTTTTAAAGTCAAGATTAATATCAAATGTTTTGTGTTCCTAAAATATTCCCTCTTAAATTGTAAACCAGGGGTGTTTACCCTTTCTTCTTCGTATGGGCAAGATCTTTCATTTTTTATTTCAAAACCAGCGCGATGGCGCACTGGGCAGAGCGTCCACTTCGCAGTCGGTAGATCACGGGTTCATTCTTGTCATGATTCCGCTTGCCCTTTTTACGTGGTAATACGTCGAATGAATTTTGAGAAAGTGACATGGGGTCCTGAAAATGAGTCAAAAACTTTAAAGCTTGAAGATTGCTGTACGCCGTATAGGTTTTTGTCCGGTTTTGTATGCCATTTAGTTGGTTTTGTACGTTTTTCGCTTTCATAATTTTTATACCAAAATTTTCATCCGCTTGGTTATTTATATGTTGCTTTACAATATACGTTGTTCGATATTTTGATTTTGTCTGATTTTGTCCCGCTCGTTGGACCAGAAGCGTATGTGTTTTTATGGTCAAAAAACGAAAAAAGTTTTTGTTTAAAAAATCGCAATGTATACTATATGACACTATATAGATATACAAACGGAAGATAATTTTCGTGCAGAGATGCTTGAGAGCAATCAACGTACAATACCTACCAAAAACGGTAGCAAAACGTATGCTGTGTACAGCCACCTTAAGATTGCTACGAACCCCAGTTTGAAAACCACTGCTATAGACAGAGTCAACGTTCAAAGCGGATTTCGCTTACTGAAGTTTTCAAATTGTTAGGATGCAAGCAAGCCTAGCGCTGGCCAAGATGGCCGATATAGCGGTGACTTGGCTGGATTCGATATGGAAGCTCTCGAACCCGCTGCCGGCGGTGGCGCAAAATTGACCAAAGATCAAATTCTCGCGGGTTTTGGCCAAGGTTAGTGTGCTGTAGCTGTTTTTGTTTACTTTTAAGTTATTTTAAGTGACCTCACAGACTTTAAAAATCATTGTATTTAACGACAAGGCGTAGCCTGCACCAATCAACAGCCGCCTCAACGTGGTGGTGCGGTCCCCGACCACGTTTGGGTTGGGTCGAAATGGCTGTTGGCCATCCCGAGGGTCCCAGTTACCCCGGGCACTCCCCTTCATTTTTTTGCTATGCTGCAGAAGGGCAGCACAAAGCATCTACAAAATCGGTCGCCTGTCTTCACTGTTTCTTTTCTCCTGCCTTACTCTTGCTCTTCTTCGTCTCCTCATTCTTCTTCTCCTGATGAGCGGTAATGTTCATCCTAACCCTGGCCCAATCTTTCCTTGCTCTGTGTGCACCGGAAATGTGACCTGGCGGGGCAAGTCAAGGCAATGCTGCACCTGCTCCAAATAGGTCCATCTATGGTGCTCACAACTTTCCCTGTTCAATTTCAGAGCTCTAGGCAGCTCTCACTCTTGGGGCTGCTTCCCCTGCCGTAACACTGTGACTCCCTCTTCGGACTCCTCCGACACGTATACCTCCACTGTGGAATCTGGCCCCCCTCTACTAATGCTGCACTCACGCGTCACCCACGTCTCCAAACCTCCTATCCTCCATCTGCCCATTCTATATCCCCTCCCTCTGCCCCTTTTCCACCATCCCTTGCTCCTGCCTCCTCTCCTCCCCCTGACTCTCTCAGGGTTATTCAATGGAATGCTGGAGGTCTCTGTGCCAGGAGCACCGAACTACTTCACTTTCTCTTGTCCTATCCAGTCGACCTTATCTGCTTCCAGGAATCCAATCTTAACTCTTCTTCCTCTTTCCGGATTCCGGGATTCTCTGCTCTGCGTTCTGATCACACCCACTCCTGGTCTGGCATTCTCCCTCCTGATGCCACGCACGCCAGCGGCGGCATTGTCATTTTCGTCAGGCAGGGCCTATCTTTCTCTGAACTTTCTACCACCTCTCTTTCTTCGCTTGATCCCTACTCTGATTATGTAGGAATCAACATCTCTCTTAACAACTCCTCCTCGCTGTCATTTCTTAATGTGTATGCCCCCCCTATTCGCTTCTCCCCAACGGATGGTAGAACCGACTCCTTTTGTTCCTCCATTCTTCCCTCCTCCAGAAATCTTTTCATTCTGGGGGACTTCAATTGCCATCACCCCCTCTGGGACTCAAGAGGCACTTCCAACCCCCGTGGGGAGAACGTATTCGACTGGGTCATCTCCTCTGACCTCCTCCCGTTCAATAACCCTGACACACCCACTCTTCCACCATCGCTCACCTGGCTGTCGCTCCTCTCCTGACATCTCCTTTGCTCTCCTGACATGTCATTGCCAAGGCCAAGACTGAGACACGGCAGACGACTTGCTCTTCTCTTTCACCCAAATTAAACCCGAAAACTGTATACTCCCTTCTTCGCTCTATCGCTGGCTCTCCTTCCTCGTCTTCCTCCTCTCCTAATTTCCCAAACTGTTCTTCTCCCAGGGAATCGGCGTTGGCCTACGCCACTTATCTAAGATCTCAGTTTTTCGTTTCTCAGCCAAAGACCCTGCGTAGCAGATCCAGATGCTACCTCTCTCAGCTCCGCCGTGCCACGTGCCCGGAAAAGTATCATTCGTTCCTTTGCTCTCCTTTTTCTCCACTGAATTTTTTGCGGCTGCCTCCAACCTTTCTTCATCCACTGCCACTGGCCCAGACCAAATTGCCTATCCCATGCTAAAGCACCTTCCTCGCTCTGGCATGAATTTTCTTCTTCACATCTTCAATCTTTTCTGGTCTTCACATTCCTTTCCTTCCATCTGGAAGACATCTTCTATTATTCCCATACATAAGATGGGAAAGCCTCTCGACTCTCCTGCTTCCTTTCGGCCTATCTCTCTCTAACCTCCTGCGTGTCAAAGCTGTTTGAACGCATTATTCTATCCCGTCTACTCTTCTTTCTGGAATCTAATTCCATTCTCTCTCCCCGCCAGGCCGGTTTCCACCCTGGTCGATCTACACTTGATTAGATTCTCCTATCTGACTCTCGTTCTGTCCTCGCCACCCTGTCCTCTCCTCCATGTTTCCTTTTATCTCAAACTTTGTGGCAGATCTGGTAGGAACTGTCTTCTCTTCCCTCCTGTTCTATCAGGCTACAATGGATCCCCGGACACTCGTTTCTCCCGGGGAACGACACGGCTGACGAGCTAGCCAGACGGGGAGCGCTACTTGCGCCCTCCGCTATCCCTTGTAGTCTCTCTCTTCTTATCTCTCGTATCCACTCTCGTCTTTTCTCGGACTGGAGACGTACTGTCTCTTCGAAGTTCTTTGACACACAGGTTCCCTCAATTTCTACTGAGGAACTTGTGCTCCCTCGTCATGCTCGCTGTGTCCTCTCTCGTCTTCGCTGCAATGGACACAGCCTTCTTTTAGGTTCCTATCTCTCTAGGATTGGCAGAATCGAGAATCCTTCCTGCAGCGCCTGTGGACACTCGTCCCAGGACATCTTTCATCTCATTCTGCACTGTCCAGCAACGGACTCTTTGCGCCGCTCACTCTATGGCGACTCTCTGTCTCTCTACGACCTCTGGTCCAGACCCTTGGGAGTTGCCCGGCTTCTAGGGCTCCATGGTCTTCCGCCATGCTCCCATCCCTCGGAAGGGGTCGGGTAATCAACAACAACAACAACACATGGCGTAGCCTCAGCTGTTAGTTGTTGAAAATGGCGTCAGTCAAGAAACTGAAATTAACTTACTAGAAGCTGGCTGATATGTTGCTTGAATTTTTATTAGAAGCTCAATAGCAAAAATCGATGTAGATTCATGGCATCATGATTCTATATCTCTTACTAGCTTTGATGTTGGTCAGTGCAAAATCGATAAATCAACTTATTAATTGAATGCTACAAAAACGACGCTTTAGTAATTTTACCTAACAAGCAATATGTGATTACATTGTTTTGCAGGGTATATACCACCATTAAACTACCCGCCGTTTCATAATGCATATGGTAAATTGGTCCTGATTTCATGCGTGTTATTTTCCTAAAATCACTGTTATGCTGTTACTGTTAAAACTGTGTGAATGTGATCATGCGCACTATCTCATTTTTTAATTTCAAAGTTCATTATGTGTAGTTATTTTTTGTTGAGATCGTATTTTCACTTTTCGCTGTATTAACTTTTGTTATTCTCGCTTGTTACCGCAGGCTGACAAAACGCTTGTCAAGCATCTTGCTATTTTACTGTGAGTCTTGGAAAGAAGTTCGTAAATCATTGATAATCGAATTTAAACCGATTAAATAGGCGTATTTACCCCGGCTTGATCAATATTATATTTTACAGGCATGCAACATCAGTCTCAAGCTTCTCCATTTTTCTCTATGCAGCAACAATCGGCACCGTCTGTGGCCGCACCACAAGCAGCTGCACCGTTTGGAGCCGCACCACAAGCACATGCACTGTTTGGAGCCGCACCACAAGCAGCTGCACCGTTTGGAGCTGCACCACAAACAGCAGCACCGTTTGGGGCAGCTGCACCGTTTGGCGCCGCACCACAAGCAGCAACACCGTTTGGAGCTGCCGGTCAAGCTGCGTCATTTGGAGGTGCACCTCAGACAGCACCATTTGGAGGTGCTCCTCCTGCGGCTGCTTCGTTTGGAGCACCTACTTCTGCCAATCCGTTCGCTGGTGGACAAGGAATGTTTCCTCCAGGGCCTAGACCAGTTGTACCGGCTCGTACCGGCGCCATGAAGCCGCCTACCACAACTCCGGCTCAAACTGGTGCCGCTCAAAACCCATTCGGCGATGCGTTTGGTGACTCATCTTCAGGTTCGAATTCGCTTCTCGCACCAATCAATTCTCAACCCAATTTAACCAACGGCTCTTCGGAAAAAGAAGCTCCGGCTGCGGATCCTTTCGCAAGTTTGGTTCCGAGTTTGGGAAGTGGTAGCAACAATAAAAAAGACATGTTTAAAAATTTTCAAATGGCAAAGCCGCCATCTTCATCACAAAAGTCAAGTGGTGGCGGATCTTCTAACTTTGATGATTACTTTCGCAATTCAGTTGGCGGCGTTCCATTAGATTCCACAAGTGCAGCTCCAACTCCTGCTCCAAGATCAACTAGTCAAGACACGTTCGGATTAACTGATTTAAATTTATCGGCCCCCACTACACAACAGACTAGCGATTCTTTTGCGGGTCTTGGTTTATCAGATTCCAGTCACACTCAGGTGAGTTTGGCATTTTTTGATTTTATTTAATTCTAACTATTAGTACAGCAGAAAATTACGCAAATCGAGCAAACTAACAACAAATGAAATACTGAAGCTAAACGAAGCTAAGCTAAACAAAGAGCAGCAACGTAATCGTCTAGTAGGTTTGTGAGACTACTGATACAAAAAAAATATTTGCTGTGTCCGAAGAAGCGTTTCTCCAAGCATGGATCGCGACCCATATATGGAACGCAAAGACCTTGTAGCTTGGTCGCAAACAGCCGTAAAAGTAGGTAAACTTGCTTAGGCGAAAAAGCTGATTTCCACCCCAAAAAGATTTTCAACTTCGTTTCGTGACCAAAATGTACAAAATCTTCGAAAAATTGATCTGAATCTTCAAAAAAATTACTCTCCTAATAATAGGTTTTTTTTGTTTATATATTCATATATCTTTATGGGTCGCAGTTATTCCTGCGAAACGTGTTAACTAAAACAAAAGCCAAACAACTTTTTTCAAATGCTATTAAATTAGCTTTTCCAAAAACAAAAGCACTTCTGCGTTTGGTCACCTTTTTTGCTCTTGGCCCATTTTCTGAACCAAATGTTCAAACACGTCGTGGAATTCTTGTATGCGACCTCAATATTAGTGTAACTCTATTTCAATTCCAGATTTCACTTCACTGACAAACAGATCTTAAACCTTTGTGATAGCTTATAGTTGAGAATATGCAGTACATCTTAAGACATTTTATGCACTTTGTTACAGCAACCTGATAGCATGCAATCTTTGTTTGGATGAAGAATGAATAGCTGTTGGACAAGAATGCACTTTTTTGGATAGCTTTTTTTTTGTTGTTGTCTCTACCAAAGGACTGTTCGCTTGGTGCAATCTGTTGTATAATTTAATCGATTTTTTGCTGTGAGCAAGTGTTTAACAAACAGTTCTTGCGTAAGAGAACTAAATGCGACGCTCATGAAATTAGTTAATAATTTGTCAGTGCTGTTGGTCGATAAGTAACCACCTGCTTCTGAGTATCTACTCTAGTGTTACACCTTTTAAGTTTAGTGCAATCTTAATTTCTTCAGCTGTTTCACCATGCAGTCTGTTTAATTATTGCAAGCAGTTTCTTTATCGCAGTGTTAAAAAGTCAATAAAATTTTTATACTAGTTATTAATTAAAGTACCAGGCTTGTTATTATTCTTTTGCTACTATTAACTTCAGTAATTTTTGTACAACTTTAATTTGTAAGGTGCTGTTGATGTACAGAAGTAATTAATTGAATTTATCAAAATATACATTCAGGTGTGCCTATTTAAAATTAAATTTTCATAACCATTACATGCGTTCTTGATTTTTGTCTCAGTTCATTTGCTTTTGTTAAAATCTTGTTTGTGTAGTGAATCATGAAATCATATTTTGTGCAGCTTTATTGACTGCACAGTGTTTTCTGTATTTTGTGCCAACTCGTTACTTTGTATGTAACCTAACAATAAACTTCCATGTTTTTTGCATGCCATGAATAAATTCTACTACTCGATCTCAGTCTGTCGTTATACTGTGCCATCATAATTTTTTGTGCTTTTCAGAATTCGTAAAACTATTCCTTTGACGCGAACTTATTCTTACAATTTATCGAGCACGAGAGAGACGGAGAGGTTTGGAGACTGCGAAGCGGCCATCTCCGAATATCTCTGTTTCATGAAATTAGTCTCGCATACCTGTCGAGGCGATTGTTGTTGATTACCCGACTCCTTCCGAGGGATGGGAGCATGGCGGAAGGCCATGGAGCCCCCAAAGCCAGACAACTCCCAAGGGTCTGGATCAGAGGTCTTAGAGAGACAGAGCGGCGCAAAGAGTCCGTAGCTGGACAGTGCAGAACGAGATGAGAAGTGTCCTGAGACGAGTGTCCGCAGGCGCTGCAGGAAGGATTCTCGATTCTGCCAATTATAGAGAGATAGGAACCTAAAAGAAGGCTGTGTCCATTGCAGCGAAGACGAGAGAGGACACAGCGAGCATGACGAGGGAGCACAAGTTCCTCGGTGGAAATGAGGGAACCTGTTTGTCAAAGAATTTAAATGAGACAGTACGCCTCCACTCCAAGAAAAGAGAAGAGTGAATAAGGGGAGAGAGACTACAAGGGATAGCGGAGGGCGCAAGTAGCGCTCCCCGTCTTGCCAGCTCATCAGCCGCGTCGTTCCCCGGGAGAAACGAGTGTCCGGGGACCATCGTAGCCCATAGAACAGGAGAGAGAAGACAGTTCCTACCAGATCTGCCACAGAATTTGAGAGAAGAGAAAAGATGGAGGAGAGGACAGAACGAGAATCAGATATTAGGAGAAGAGAAATGGCAGACTTGTTGGTGTTGCCAATACCAGCAAAGAGCGTGCAGAATGGCGCAGGCTTCAACGGAAAAACTGGAACAAACTGGGGCTGCTGAAAAGGAAAGAGTGGCCTCAGTGCCACAGAGAGAGCAGTTGGCAAGAATTCCAGAGCCGTCCTTGCCAAAAGGAAAAGGAACAGAGCCGTCTGTCCAGGATACCAGATCATGAGGGGGGAGAGAGTCAAGGTGGGCGAGAGCCGCACCTTGACGAAAGAGAGCAAGATCAGAGCGAGAGCATGGAGTGGAAAGGATGGACTCCACGGTGAAGGAAGACAGATTCCAAGAAGAAAGGGGGGGGGGCAAGCAAGAAGAGCCTCCCTAGAACAAGTAGAAGGAAGCATGAGCGGGTGAGTGGACGCAAAAGCTTTGCAGGGACGATGTGCAGAGTCTTGGTTTCACTCCAAGTCTGGCCAAACCTGAAATAAGAAAGGAGTTCGGGAGACGAAAAGCCCGCTCATAACATGAAAGAGTGAAATGAGTCAGGGTGATTCGTAGGGGAGGTAGAGAAACCTCGGAGAGAAGCAGAGGGATAGGGGTGGACCAGAGGCAGCCGGAGATAGCACGACTGGCCGTTCGGTGGAGGCGTTCCAATTTGGTGGTATTGGTGACACTTAAGAGAGGAAACCATCTGGGTGAAGTATAAGTGAGAACAAGCCGAAGAAAAGATTTATATAGAAGAGAGAGGGATTCCTTAGAGGGGCCCCGTGAGGAAGCACAGATACAGCGTAAGGCCTTGCGACGTGGGAAGAATTTGGCCTTCAGCGAAGATACATGTTTAGAAAAGGAAAGAGTGCAGTCGAAGATGACCCCAAGAAAAGTTGGAGTGGGATTGAAACGGAGACTGGAGCCGAGTAGGAGGAGGTTGGGCTGGAGGTTAGCTTGGTGGGGATCCACTGAGAAGAAGGAGGCCTTACATTTGCTCGAATTGAGAGGAAGACACCATTACTCAGACCAGCGCTCCGACCGAAACAGAGCTCCTTGCATGGGCTCCACCGCAGTGGGGGCCGATGGGGAGGAGGACCAAATGGCCAGATCGTCAGCTTAAAGAGAGCAGCTGACGGAAGATGGCAGAGAGGCAGGAAGATCACTGATGAAGAGAGAGAAAAGTACAGGGCCAAGAACGGATCGTTGCGGAACACCTCGACGGACTCGAAAGGAACGACTTTTGTGATTTTAATAAACCACACAAGCGTGCTTATCAGAAAGGAAAGATTGAGTCCAACGAGCAAAGCAAGGCGGGAGGCCAGCCAAAATAAGTTTGTGGAAAAGGGCAGGATGCCAGACAGAGTCAAAAGCTTTAGAGAAATCAATAGTCGACAGGATCGTCCGAGAGCCCGGCCTGGGTTTGTTAAACCCATCCGAAATGGACTGAAAAAGGAACAGAATTTGATCAAGTGTAGACCGTCCAGGGCGGAAATTGACCTGGCGGGGAGAGAGAATGGAATTAGATTCCAGAAAGAAGAGTAGACGGGATAGAATAATGCGTTCAAACAGCTTTGATACGCAGGAGGTTAGAGAGAGATAGGCCGGAAGGAAGCAGGAGAGTCGAGAGGCTTTCCCATTTTGTGTATGGGAATAATAGAAGATGTCTTCCAGATGGAAGGAAAGGAATGTGAAGACCAGAAAAAATCGAAGATGTGAAGAAGAAAATTCATGCCAGAGTGAGAAAGGTGCTTTAGCATAGGATAGGCAATTTGGTCTGGGCCAGTGGCAGTGGATGAAGAAAGGTTGGAGGCAGCCGCAAAAAATTCAGTGGAGGAGAAAAAGGAGAGCAAAGGAACGAATGATACTTTTCCGGGCACGTGGCACGGCGGAGCTGAGAGAGGTAGCATCTGGATCTGCTACGCAGGGTCTTTGGCTGAGAAACGAAAAACTGAGATCTTAGATAAGTGGCGTAGGCCAAAGCCGATTCCCTGGGAGAAGAACAGTTTGGGAAGTTAGGAGAGGAGGAAGACGAGGAAGGAGAGCCAGCGATAGAGCGAAGAAGAGAGTGTACAGATTTAGGGTGAGACTTAGGTGAAAGAGAAGAGCAAGTCGTCTGCCGTGCCTCAGTCTTGGCCTTGGCGATGACTGACGAGGCGTGTCGAGAAGCGGAGATGTAAGCCTGGCGATCTTCATCACTTCTGTGAGCGGCAGTGAAAGCCTTGCGTCTTTCACTAACTGCACTTTCCACCTCGGTAGACCACCAGGCTTTAGGAGGGCGTTTGATGCGGCCGAAGGGAATGGAAGATTTGGCTGCATTCAGTGCCAGAGAGGTAAAGAGAGCAGCAGCAGAGGAAAGAGAAAGAGACGAGTATTCCTCTGCAGAAGGACATTGAGAGTCAAAGTAGGAGGCAAAGTCAACTTAGCGAGCTTTCTGAAAGTTGAAGGAAGGAGGACACTCGTTGTGGCGATAGGCCAGGGAGAGAGGGACGGATAGAAGAATTGGTAGGTGGTTAGAACCCAGGTCCTGAAGCACCTCCCAGGAACAGGAGAGGTCAAGAGAAGAGGGAGCAAAGGAGATGTTAGGAGAGGAGCGACAGCCAGGTGAGCGATGGTGGAAGAGTAGGTGTGTCAGGGTTATTGAACGGGAGGAGGTCAGAGGAGATGACCCAGTCGAATACTTTCTCCCCACGGGGGTCGGAAGTACCTTTTGAGTCCCAGATGGGCGATGGCAATTGAAGTCCCCCAGAATGAAGAGATTTCTGGAGGAGGGAAGAATGGAGGAACAAAAGGAGTCGGTTCTACCATCCGTTGGGGAGAAGCGAATAGGGGGGCGTACACATTAAGAAATGACAGCGAGGAGGAGTTGTTAAGAGAGATGTTGATTCCTACATAATCAGAGTAAGGATCAAGCGAAGAAAGAGAGGTGGTAGATAGTTTAGAGAAAGGTAGGCCCTGCCTGACGAAAATGACAACGCCGCCGCTAGCGTGCGTGGCATCAGGAGGGAGAATGCCAGACCGGGAGTGGGTGTGATCAGAACGCAGAGCAGAGAATCCAGGAATCCGGAAAGAGGAAGAAGAGTTAAGATTGGATTCCTGGGTGCAGATAAGGTCGACAGGATGGGATGAGAAAAAATGAAGTAGTTCAGTGTTCCTGGCTCGAATACCTCCAGCATTCCATTGGAGAACCCTGAAAGAGTCAGGGAGGAGAGGAGGCAGGAGGCGTAGAAGGACAGCCAGGAGCAAGGGACAGCAGTGAGGGGGCAGAGGGAGAAGATATAAAATGGGCAGACGCGGGATAAAAAGTTTAAAGACGAGGGTGGGGCGGGAGTGCAGCATTAGCAGACGAAGGGCTAGATTGTACAGTAGAGTCCGAGGGGAGAGTCACAGTGTTACGAGTGAGGACAAGGCAGTGTGGCAGCTCCAGGAGTGAGAGCTGTCAAGGGTTCTGAATTTGGAGATGGAAAGTTGTGAGCACCATAGATTGACCTATTTGGAGCAGGTGCAGCATTGCACTGACTTGCCCCGCCAGGTCACATTTTCAGCTCACACTGAGCAAGGAAAAATGGGGCCAGGATTGGGATGAACATTACCGTTCATCAAGAGAAGAAGAAGAAGAAAGAGACGAAGAAGGGCAAGAGAAGGGCAGGAGATAAGAGAAAGAGAAAACAGGCGACCGATTTTAAGGAAGCTGTGTGCTGCCCTTCTGCGGTCGTTCAGAGGACAGCATAGCGAAAAAATGAAGCGGAGTGCCCGGGGTAGCTGGGACCCTTGGGAAGTCCAATAGCCATTTCGACCCAACTCAAATGGGGTCGGAGACCGCACCACCACGTTGAGGCGGCTGTTGATTGGTGCAGTGTCGAGGCGGTCGGCACAAGCAATAGAGCGGACCGAACCTTTACCTTTGATGCAAACGATAGTTTCGCTCGTCCACGCCGCACGTGATCCAACTCACTGAGCCTGAAACGGCAGTCTTTCAAAAACAAGTTGGATATGGGCCTGCAATTTGGTCCGTAGCCAGACAAAAATTTTAAGAATGAGGCATTTTTTAATGTACTGTCAGAGCTTTTCTGCTAAACTCTGCGATATTTACCCCCAGACTTTTTGCTTTTTAATTTGTTATTAACTGGCATCAGGTGATACCAAAAATGCTTTGTAAGCTACTTATATGATTCGGCTAACTGAAAAAAAAACAATACCATGTAAAATTAGTGCCATCAATAAAAGTTTTTTGACAAGACCTCGACCCACTTACATCTCGGCCGCACAGCCAATATGTTACTGCCCAATAATAGTCATTATCTTGACAGAAGTTTATTTACATCAGATATATTATTTTGCTTGTGCAGTAGCAACGCATTACTCCAAAATCTTAGTACCGGCGGTTCTAATAGTGTAAAATACATCCAATCATGATTATTAATTAACCTAGTTATGGAGTACAATATTTTCAATACTCAACAGAAAACACTCTTGGAATCAAGATTTAGGTATCGTAATAATTTCAAAAAATCACCTTTTTTGAGGGGTCAAAATGCAAGTGATGACTAAAAAAATGCTTTCAACAAGTTATTGACGAAAGATGCATCCCAAATTTTGCGTTTTTATTTATATTAGTTTGACTGAAAACTGTCGTTATCAAAAGGAAATATATTACAAGACCATAATGTCATTAGTTTCAATCAATTTTTGAGTTCAAGTTTGTGATATATCGTTCAAACGATATACCTTAAGGCTCTTTTATGGGATTCTCGGAAAACATTTTTTCTACACAGAGAAATGTTCTCAAAAAGCGGGTTTGAAAGCCAGCCCTAGTAGACTACTGAAAATTGAAATACAAAATCTTTGAGTTATATGTGCTTACATTTTATTTGAATTAGCAGTGCTGCAAGGGCCCACTGGCATAACCTTTGGTAGTTGTGGGTAATTGGTAGTTGAGAATTGAACTTCATTGCTAATTACGTGGTCGAAGAGGTTGGAGCATCGCTCACGGTGACGTATATTGAAACATCGAAGCTCACGATGACCACGTTGCTGTAACCTCGAGAAAGGCATTTTACCGTCATTTTTCTTGTTTGATTACAGACTTGTGACGGAAATGCACTGTGCCAGCCATGAACCTAGTTTGCTTTGAAAATTTTGGTGGGACAAAGTTTTTATATCTTATGCATATTACTTAAAAATGTCTTATGAATATTACTTACAGTTTTAGAATACGAATACGACCAAGCAAGTGAGATGAGTACAAAATGTTTACTCTAAACACTAAGGCAGACATGCCTCCCCGTCGCCTTGAACATAGGTTTTCAATGCCAGCAGTACCGATGATTCCGAAGCAGTTCTGAACGCTAGTTGTTCCATGCATTTTTCAAAAGGTTTTCCTGAGACTGGATTGTAAACGTATTTGCCAGCAAATACTCGGCACTAGATCAATTTGCTTCTTGAGCCATCATTCTCATGCTCTACTGATAGGTCATAGTCAGGGATACCATCAATTTGGACCCAAAAATAAGGACGACTATGAAAAAAGCTACACTTTTAAAATATCATTTGATGTTTATTAGTGCCAGTGGCTTAGGCGCGGGGTGTTTCGAGTCAAACCCTCCGCTCTTGAAATTGATAGTAGCGTATAAAAATTTTTGACTTAACAAAGAGTTATTGTTACCACTTATTGATATATTCTAAAGTGTTATTTATAAATCTTGAAATCTCGCTCTGATAATTTCAGAATGCTCTTCGTCGACACTTTGTAGCTGTTCAGGTGATGTTCATGCTCCGAAATATCCGAACGCCGGCGCTACGATTTGGACCTAAACCATTTAATCGTCTCGCCCAGCTCAGAAAGTAGTGCGGTAAAGAGGTTGGAGTGATTTCTTGAAAAGGAAAAGAGAACGCTATGGGGGTTGATAAAACGATTACGGACAAAAAAAAATCCTTTAAAATTCACAGTGCTCGTTTCAGCGAAAAAATACGCTTGCAGTAGTTTCGTCCTACCGGTTTGGTTTTTAAAATGACTCCTGATCTTCAGCACGTTTGCTTTTATATCTTCCAAGAGACACTCTACCGCGTTGTGCATAGGCTGACCATATTTCAGTGAGACAAAAACGGGTATTGCCTTGAAAAAAACGATGCAACCGATATGCTTATCTTGTAACTGTGCATTTCAAAAAATAAAAACAAAAGAGTTTTATAACGTATTTCTTCAATGTTGATCAAACCATCAATCTGTCAATCATATATCTTGTGTAGCAAATTAGATAAAGGTAGGGTTACCATACGTCCCGCTTTAGGCGGGACACTCCCGCTTTTTTCATCGAAAATCCCGCTTTTTGCTTCAGTCAAACAGAACGGATTGAACCAAATTTATGGACTTTTCAATTAATTCTCTAACAAAAGCGGGACGCTGAGATGCGGCTCTAGACTTGATTTTGGAGACATAGGGACGGATTAAAAAAGAAAAATTGGAGTGAAGAAAAGGTGAACACCTGGTTGGCTACAGGTATTTTGCATTTTTGGGCTTGAAAATGACACAAGTTGTGCAGCCAAGAAGGTGATGACCTTTTTTTTTTTTTTTTTGGAGATCACCCCTATTTTTCTTTATCTTTCTGCATCTGTCACTTTGCCTTGGCAATCAAGTCCAGGGCCGCATCTCAGCGTCCCGCTTTTGATGAAGAAAAAATTGAAAAGGCCATAAATTTGGTGTCGTGAAAATTCGCCATCCAATGTCCCGATTTTTGCTTTTCCAGATATGGTAACCCTAGATAAAGGGATCTCGTGCAGCAAATTTTGGTCTTTCTAGAAATAAAAGTAGAAATTGCCGTACTACATATCATAATTTTATCTTACAATTAACATTGTTTTGATTATCTCTACGTGTAGTCTGAATTTCTCATTTGTCCACATGGTGTTCCTGATAGAAAATGTTCTTTCAACAGAAGCTGTACTTTCACGAAAGCAAAAGGTAAATCCTACCATACAACAAAGAGAAGTAACCTATTTATAGCAAGCTAGTGAAAAACGCCACCCAATAACAAAAATACGGCGCTTCTGTTTTTTTGCTTTACGACAATTTTTGTTAAAAAAGCTGGAAAACATTAACAACGACGGGACGCCGACGCGATGGTGTAGTGGTGAGAGCCTCCGCTTCGCAGTCGGTAGACCTGGGGTTCATTCCCTTAGTCGAGTTATACCAAAAGACTTTTAAAAATGGTAGTCACAGCTTCCCTGCTTGGCGCTCAGCATAAAAAAGCGAGTGTGTGGAGAACAAGCCCGCAAGCTTGCTTGTGTCCTCGGGCGAGGCACTTAACGTGACGCCCCTACTTTATGTGGCAGACAGGTGGCGTACCCGTACTTCATCGGGTTACAATTGTGAAGTTGCTCACCCAGCATGTCGTAAAAGGCGACTCTTGGGTACCCACCATTGGCAGTTGACCTTTTTGATTGTAAGGCTACCAGTCCTTAATGACTGGTTCGAAATGGGCTGCCACCTTTCCCCTAGCCTAATTCAATTAGGTTGTCGGCATGAACCTGAATTACCGTTCGTTCCGTACCTCCACCGCAAGGAAAGGAAGGGATAATCACATCAAGACAACGGGACGCCGAAAAGTAAGAGAAAACGGTACCGTCCCGTTCAAAATGGTACGCAAGCGATTGAGCTTTACCCAAGATGTTCTGGGCAGACTCATCTCAAGTGGCTTTGAACTGATCCTGGGAATGAAAGCACGGATTCTTGAAGTACTCTCCAAGTACAAGTAGTCCGCGTTTCATTTATGTTTCGTCTACTGCTTCACGCGGATGTCCAATTTAGACAAACTACCTAATAGTTTCCACGCACCAGGTAAAAATGGGTGTCTTGATCTAAGTCTCCCCAGGTGCGCATTCTGCTGCCCAACCAACTGTCCGTGCAGTACATGGCCGGGATCATGGATAGCACGATTCGCCAAGGAGAGTGTCGCTCCTAATCAGCGGAGCTCAGCTGGTTACATGCCTGCGAGGGCAGGCAAATCCTCCGTTGGTGTGTGACGCAAGCATCCAGTGACAATGCGCAAAGCATCATTGAGAATGCTGAAATGAGGCAAGTATGCGTACTACCACACCAAACTGGTGCGCAGTACTCAGCGGTGAAGTAAACCAAGAATAGAGCAGAGATGCGCAATGTCTTGGCACCTTCACCCCATCCGGATCCCGCAAGTCGCCTCAACAGCGCGACTCGGGTGGAGAGTTTCTTCGCAAAGCCTCGAAGTGGCGACGGAAAGTGAGTGACCTGTCCAGCTTTACCCCAAGATTCGTTGGGACTGGACAGGGTGGCAATAGGTTGCCATTATTGTAAACATTAAGCTCACGTTTGGCCTCTCTGTTGTTTAGGTGAAAGGCTGCCGTCACCGTTTTCGTATTGCTGAGCTTTAGCATCCAAGTCTGGAGATAAGCTGAAAGTGTAGTCATGTCTTGGCTAAGAGTGTCCTCCACAGCCATCCAATCTCGAGAAGCATACAGCAATGCTAAGTCATCAGCATATGCATACTTCTGAGAAGTCATGGAAGGCAGATCGTATGTGTAGATGTTGAAAAGGAGGAGGGCCAAGACCGATCCCTGTGGGAAGCCGTTTCGCTAACATCTAAACCTGCTTTACTTGCTGTCACCAGTAGTGAGCGTGAAACTTCTATTCTGGACAAATTCCAAGATCATCCGGACCACCGACGCGATGGCGTAGTGATTAGAGCGTCCGCATCGCAGTCGGCAGACCTGGGGTTCATTCCCCTTGTCGAGTCATGCCAAAGGACTTTAAAAAATGGTATCTATAGCTTCCCTGTTTGGCGCTCGGCATTTATGAGAGGTTGTGGCGAACAAGCCGGCAAGTTCGCTTGTTGTGTCCTTGGGCAAGGCACTTAACGGGACGCCCCACCTTTATGTGGAAAACAGGTGACCCGAAAATGGCAACTCCCAAGCGAGTGAGGACATACCGTCCAATACATAGCGATACATCGCTTTCTCGTAAATGGAGGATAAATATGGCAAATACAAAAAATACAACCATGTGCTTATTCGATAGAAGCCTAAGCAACTTGCAAGTGAGACCACGGTGCCAGACAGTGTCGTAAGCAGCTATAAGATTGACAAACACAGCACCAGCCTTCTTCTTGGCCCCAAACGAATTCTCGATGTTTTGAGTAAGCAAAACGGTCTGATCCACGGTTGACCTTCCTCGTCGGAACCCAGCCTGCTCCCTAGGGAGAAGTGGGTCAACGACCAGCCCAACACGAGCGTGTATAAGCCTCTCGAGAATCTTGCAGGGGACGCAAACCAAGGAGATGGGACGATAGCTTTTCGGGTCCTCAACAGGCTTCTTGGGTTTAGGGATCGTCACTACCAGTGCTCTTCTTTACACTTTTGGAATTTTGAGGTGGCGCAGGCAGGAAGAAAGGAAGCCACACCACCAGGACTTTAGTGCAGCTCCAGCATGGGTTATTAGCTTCGGGCAAATAAAATCTGGGCCTGGAGATATTCCTGGTTTTAGGTGTTTGAGGGCACCAGCGAACTCCTGAGAAGTAAAACTTTCAGAGATGTTAACTGGACTTGTTGGAGTGGCCCTTCAAAGATCTGACCCGTCTTTCGAGATGAGTCGAGATGACTCACGGTCAATACCCTTGTGTCTGTCGTTTCCAATCAGCTGGACGGCACAGTGACGAGGGAAGCGCCGTGATCTACCAGTTAGGTTGTTCAAGATACTCCATGTTTTTTGACTAAAGTGCCAAAAGTCGATAGCCTGAACTACCTCAGACCATCGATCTCTGCATTTCTTGTCGAGCCTAAGGAGCAGAGCAGTGGCAGCCCCGTCAGAGTTGCTTCCTCCAGGCGCCTGCAGAAATGCACAGTACAGGTTCTCGCACTCAGCATCCCAACACGATATGTGGTTATTTCGACGACCGCGTGGGATAGAATTTTTGGTTGCTGTTCTGATGGCATTGCAGAAGTCCTGGTAGGCCAGATCCACATCTGGTGAATCTGATGGCAACAAGCTCTTGGCAAGTTTGTTGGTTAATGCATTGTAGCGGCTCCAGTTGGCCTTGCGGAAGTTCCATTGCTCAACAGGCTTGCTCGGAACAGGCAGAGCAAGTCTTGGTGGAACAATAAGCGAGGGTCGATGTTGTGATTTAGGGAACTTCTCTAAGATGCGTCTGTTATGTACACGGCTATCTGGACCAACACTGACAAATGCCAGATCAGGGATGGTGCCAGTGTTCCAGCGGCCAGAATGAAAGGTGGCCACGTCCTTTGTGTCGTGGAGAGGGACAAGGCCATTAAGGCTTGCCCAAGCAACAATGCACTCTCCATCGGCACTGCTGGTTCTATACCCCAGTTGACATGTGGACAATTAAAATCGCCAGCATAGAGAACGAGGTGAAGGAACATTGGGAGATCAGACGCTTCCAGTCGCGAAGGCGGAGCTTTGTAGACATTTACAATTCTATAACCATCAACGTCCATGCACAACCACTCAGTCTCCAATGTTGCTGGAAATTGATCAACAAGGGTCCATTTTATCTGGTCATAGACAAACGTGGCAAGGCAATGCTTCCTGCTTAAAAAAGACCCTGCTAGTGTAAAGCCTGGTATTGTTAGCTTATCTGCACAAGTGCAGTGGGACTTCTGAAGTAGAATGATGAGTGCCTCATACTGCACGGCGAGATGATGAAGTACATTCATCTTGCTTGCAGCGAGGCCTTTGATATTTAGCTTCAAGATGCTGGCCTTCGGAAATTGTTGACGGCGTGCCCTGACAGGGGCCTCGCCCGCCCTGAAAAAGGCGTTTGCCGAGTAGTAAGCCCTGGCTGAACATCGAGGTGAGGGGTTACCCTTCCAGGTTGGCAGGTTTGGTTTCTGTCTGAAATTTCTGAAAGACGTACTAACGACCCAGGTTGCGAGAAAGCTTCTGCCAACTGGGCCTGCATACCACTGTAGCGTGTCGTGCCTCGCACCTCATCGAGCTGCCATGCCAAACACCTTTTTGTCTTTTTTTTTATATTTTTTGTTAGTTTGCTTTCGGCGGCTCAGCACCTTGCTCCCGCCGATGTGTGTGATTCTAGTTTTTTACTGTTAGAGCTGCGTTTGCAACTTCGTGCGTTCCCAGTTTGACACCCAGCTCGTGCACCTTTGCTGCTTTGCCTTACGATTTTACTGATGAAGTAATATTAACTGACGAAGTATCTACCGTCAGGTTTGTTGCCGCTCGGCTCTCTCCGTTTAAAGTATATCGTGCTCACGTAGTCCGCACGCCTGGCGATGTAACCTCACGCCCGGAATCTAAGCCTGCATGGCTTTCTGGGATATTGCAACGCGTATTCGTTTATTATTATTGCTTGTGTCTAAAATCACACACATTTATTTTTCTTTTTTATTAAGCCTAGATATGTTTATGTTTATTTTTATCTTCTCATGGTAGCTCGTTGGTCGGCTTGCCTTTCCCGCCATCATGTTGTTTGTCCGTTGTTTTCGTCAATGTGACGTGTGCAGTGTTCTGATTTACTTAGACGTGTGCAGCGACCTAATTCGTGGTGACGTGTGCAGTATTTTGTCGCCGACCATGCGGTCGAAGATTTTGTGCTCTCTTTCTTCGTCGATCGCCGTGGCGGACGGACGTGTTGTGGTTGTCTGTCATGTTCTCGTTCATTGTTGATCGTCGTGATTTTTGATTATCTGCCACAGCTGCGCGAATTGATGGAATAATATTGTACTGTCGTGCCTTCTTCCTTGTGACTGCCATAGTTCCCACCAATTGAGGTTCAGTCAGCACGCTCTCGCTCAAGGAACCTATTTCCTACACCACCACGCCTCCCTTTGTAAGCCCGACTTGCGAGAGCTCGGCTTAGGCTTAAGCTCGACCTAAACTAAGTCTACTTTCTGCATAAAACCCTAAATGCTTTATGAAAATATTACGGTCACTGAAAAGAAGGTTATAATTAGATTTTACAGTTTTGCAATGTAAACAGTCACAGTAAAGAATAGGTAACCCAACTGAAAGTCAACTTTTGCTTCGTAAGCGATGAGTCGCAGACACAGCCTTTGTTTTGATCAAAAGCGCATAATTAGGGAACCTACAATGATTCAATTGTAAGTTATTTTTCAATTTTCGCTTTCAATTTGAATAAGATTCTATTTGAAAAAGTCGTTTGTTTGTAATGTTTTTAATGTTATTTGAATAAAACTGAATTTGTTCTGTGGAATAATGATTATTCTGAACTCCATCCTATGGTATCTCTACAATCGCAATGACTGCATGAAGACTAACATTTTGACCAGTGTAATTACTCAATTGTACTCTGACAAAGAAGTTGAAGAAGCAAAGAAAGTTCTTTTTGAAAACTTTACCTCTCATAGAATCATAAAGAGAAAGGGTGAAAATAAAACTGAAATGAACCTAAAAGATATGCTGGAACTGCTGCATGTGACCTCCTCAAACCCTCAACCTGAAGTAACATTTGCCACAGCATCTTGTAACTTCCCTCCACTTGATTTCAAAAACATTGACAGTGGCACCATCATTTCCAACTTACAAGCTTTGAAAAATGAAGTGAGAGACTTGCAACAAGAATCAGTCTCTAACAAAACACTTTCTAATCAACTAGCTGAAGTGCGAAGTATGGTCTCAGAACTGTCAGCTTTATCCAAAAGAAAACCAGTTTTTGAACAAACAACTGGTAGGCCTTTTGGTCCTTACCAGCCTTCAACTGAAAACTTGCAAAGATTCGCAACTAACAATGATAAATCTACAAAGAAAAGCTCAATGTCATATTCCAAAGCAGTGCAACAACAGCTTGATTGTCCAAATTCTGGTTCTGTTTTCACAGCTGTTGAGGCTAGCTCTTCTGACGTAAAACACACCAAACCTAAACATACTGAAACTGGACAGATAGCTGTTGATGATAAGTGGTCTGTTTACCGATCACGGAGACGAAGGCCTAAAAACCCTCATGAAAGTAAACTAAAAGGTTCTAACTTGCAGCCAGTTTCCAAACTTGGTAGACCTACAGAAGTCTTCTTATCTAGGCTCAGACCAGAAACTTCTTGTGAGGAGGTACAACATTTTGCACAATCCCAGTTTTCTACTGCAACCTCAATCACTTGTACTTAGTTAAAATCAAAATTTGACTCTTGTTCTTCTTTTCATCTCACAATTCATGGTGTATTGTTCAGCGACTCAACTAACCCAAATAATTGGCCTGAAGGAGTTTTAGTTAAAAGATCTTACTACAAATCGGGCACTAATATTGTGTCGAATTCACAAAAAACTGAAAGATCCCTTCAGTCATCTTCACAAATCTAACAGCAGTATCTTACAATTGCAGAGGTATTAAAAACTATATTTGATGTTAAAAAGCTGTGCAATGTTTATGACATAATATTTCTGCAAGAAACTTGGCTTACCAAGCAAAACTTGGATTACCTCTACAGCATTAGTGATGATCACTATGCTTATGGCTATACACCTATTGATGATTATGACGGCTTTAGAAAGGGAAGACCTTCTGGAGGTACAGCTGTCCTTTGGAGAAAAAAATCTGCCAGCCACACAAATCACAAGTCATAGTGGTTCAATCATTGGTTTGAAACTAGGCAATGATGCTAGTCAAATTCTACTTTTGAATGTGAATCTTCCATACTGCTGCCCTAAAAATTTTGATGCATATCAAACTTACTTAGGTGAACTAAGTTCTTTCTGTAACATTAATGCTGCCTTGGAAATATTTATATTGGGTGATTTCAATGCTGGAAAGGGTAATCAATTTTGGCAAATACTTATGGATTTTTGTGAAGATAATAACTTTATCATCTCTGATGACAGTTTACTGCCTGATACCTTCTTTACATATATAAGCGATAGTCACAACTCTACCGCATGGATAGACCATTGTGCTACATCTGCAATGGCACATCGCCTTATAATTAATATAGAAGTCCTACTAGAGTACATTTGCTCTGATCATCATCCTTTACTTGTCAATATAAGTTACAGTCCTCCTGTAAATCACCACAGCAACATACGTGATCAAAAATCATCTGACTATAAACCTATCAATTGGCAAAATTTGACCCCAAGAAAAAAGGCTGATTATTACCAATCCACTAAGTCATATTTATCTTATTTATTGCTAATATTGAAGGTTATTAATTGCAAAAATGCTGGGTGTAATGATTCAGCTCATTTGGAGAGTATGTCGACATACTATCAGGGCATTATTAACAGCCCACAAGCTTCTCTACACTTGCAAGTACATAACTCTCGGCGCAACTCGCATATATCTAACTGGTCTGCAGTCTTGAAAAACTATCACAAAAAAGCCAAAACTAGCTACTTGACTTGAATCAATTCTTCAAAGCTTAAAACTGGTCCAGTATTTGAGCTCATGAGAAAACACAAACAAAAATTTTAAAAGTTATTCCGACAGCATAAAAAGAAGGTGAGAAAGCAAGCTGCCGATACCTTGGCATGCAGATTTATTGACAATCATCCAACAAACCAATTTTGGAAAAATATTAATATTCAATCATCAACTAAAACAAATGTGCTACCTGCAACGATCAATGGAGTTTCTGGCACACAAAATATTGTTAATATGTGGGAAAATCATTACCAACGACTACTTAACTCTACTAACAGCAGTAAGTCATCTGATCTGAGTACCACTCATTTGATAAGCGAAACAATGGGACCACTCCATAAAACAGACAAATTTGATGAGGTGAAAAAGTTCTTTTGTACGGTAGATTTAGCCCGGTCTCTATTTCAGAAACTCAAGCCAGACTGTGCTGGAGGACTTGATGGCTTGTCTGCAAATCACATTATGTTTGCACATGAAATAGTGTATCTTCATATTAGCATATTTTTCAACTTTTGCCTTGTTCATAGCTACCTACCTGCAGTCCCGTAGCACTCCAACTTCGGGCCCCCCAAAGTAAGCGCAAGAGCCCCTGCGCACAGGTCATATCACTTTGGAGGTGTAAAATTGAAAAGCTGCATTAAGAAAATACACCACAATTTCTACATAAGTAAACAGGCTAATGTCAGAATAAAGCATGCCGATACCGAAGGTGCAAGTCATAAAAAATTCGGCACCGATGCCAGAGTTCAGTAGGACATTTATGCAGACACTGCGAAACGAAAGCAATGACACTGAAAAACATGAAAAAGTTATAAAAACACAGTATCATTTAAATAGTCTGGAGCGATCCTTTTTGTTCGCAAATGCTGTTATGACATTGTCATAATCAAGAGATCGGGCGCAGTCATTTTCAATTGACAACATGGCTAATGAAGATAGTCTACTGTCTGTCATAGACGTTCTATTAAAAGTTTTGATCAGTTTCAATTTGCTGAAGCTTCTTTCAGCGCTGGCAACAGTCACGGGGCAAGTTAGTGAGATTCGAAGTGCGATGTACACATTCGGATACAATTCAAATAAATGAGTCTTTAGAAGATAGTTCAGAAAGTCTTGAGCCGTATTGAGATTGCGTTTTTTTTGTAAAATTAAAACAAACCGCTGTAGCTCAGCGCTCATTTCATCAGAATCAATGTCACCGAACTTTTTTTGGAACTCTTTACAGCAAGTAAGAAGAGCATTTTCTTTTTGCACAAGCAAAAGTTTGTCTCGTGTGTACAAAAACGAAAAGGCGGAAGAAACCTCACGTAACAAATTAAAGCGCTCCTTTATTGACATAAAAGCCTGGTCTACTAATGGATAGAAAAAGTTGCTTTTAAATTTCAGTTCAGGAGTAGCTCGTTGTTCCTCTTCACCTTGGTAATCAAATAATCTTTTTTTCTTTCCACTTCTTGACGGAGGATCAATATCCAATTCCTGTGCTATTTCAACAGCAGATGTTGCGGCACTGTCATAACCCGTTGTGCGATAGTTTTGCAAAAACTTTTCAGTTGCCTGGATTTCCGTTTCCATTGTATGAAGTGAGACTCCATACGATTGAAGAATCTTGCTTGCTTTATTGACTTGGAATAGGATATCATATCAAATAAACACCGACAAAAGAAAACTCCATTTTGATAAATGAGCTATCAACGATTTTGTTTCTGAGGCAGCTCTTCCATCTTTTCTTTCTATGGAAATGGCTTCCAAGTCTTTCAATGCCAGCAACACCTCTTTTAAATTGTATCGAAGAGGTTTGATGCATTTAATTCTGCTTTCCCAACGAGTATCAGATTGTGACTTTATGGACAGCTCCACATGTTTCTTCATAATTTCCCAACGCTGAGCAGAGGAAGAAAACAGCACATACAACCTTGTAAGTACTCCAAAAAATGTCAATGCTTCCGTCGATGAATTAGCACTGTCAGCAACAACTAAGTTAAGGGTATGGTTTGCACAGGGCACGTAAACAGCTTTGGGATTGATGTCTAGCATTCTTGCTTGGACCCCAGAATGTTTTCCTTTCATGTTAGCACCATTATCATATGACTGACCTCGACAATCAGACAATTCGAGTTGCAGTTCGGTCGCTTTTTCTAAGAAAGCGTCCAACAAGCCTTTCCCAGTACTGTCACTTATTCTCAAGTAGCCAAAAAATGTTTCTTTAACAACAGCAGCTTCTTCATTACATAGTACATAACGGAGAATGACAGACATTTGTTCATGATGTGACATATCTGGAGTGCAGTCCAAAATTATAGAAAAATATTTTGCCAATTTCAATTGCTGTAAATTTTCTTTTTCAACTTCAGTCGCTAGCAATTCAATTAGTTCATTTTGTATGGTAGGACTCAAATAGTGATCTTTAGTGTTTTTATTCTTGATTCTGTCTTGAAGCTCTTTTAGGATCGGATCTCTTCTTGCCAAAAGCTCAAATATACCCAGAAAATTTCCATTGTGAGGAGATCCTAAGACTTCTTCAGATCCTCTAAAAGCAAGATTCCTTTCCGATAGAAACAAGGCAATGTCGATAAGTCTCTCTAAAACATTTCTCCAAAAACGTCTTTCATTGAAAAAAATATTCATCTCGCGTTTGTCGATAGTGGATGAATTTCTTATCCCTTCAGCTAGCAACATCCATTGACTGCAGCATTCTTGGTGGGAAATGCCGTTTTCATGGTCTTTCAGTTTTTTCGAAAAACCCTCCCATGTATTTATACCACGACAAAAGGGGCTTAGTGTTTTTCCAAATAGCTTACAACAAAAGCAAAAAACTTGATCTGATTCCCCAGAATAAACTAGCCACGACCGTGAAACACTTTCACCATTAGGTAACACACGTTTATAATGGTTGGAGGAAAAACGTCGCCATGGAGTTGTGTTATTATATGGAAAATTCATTATTAGTTGATGTGGTCCACGCTTTACTATATCACATCGTTGAGCATCAGAAATACTTTCAGGCCATTTACATGGGTCATCAGGGATAGGGGTAAATTGAGATTCAGTTATTTTTGATATTGAAGGTTGCGTATTGGCAGTTAAATCACAACTTACATTTTCTGGAAATTCACAATCACTTTGATGCTGATCGTCATAGTCTTCTTTTTCTTGTACACTATAGTTTTCTTCATCCCTCTCGGTACTAGTGCCAGGTCTACTCTGCTCAGTAATCTTGAAAAAATCTGTCATCTTAGGCAATTTCGCTACAGCATCTCGAGCAGTGGCTGCTTCTTTTCTCTTTTGAGCACCACTTTTTGAACGTTTCATTTTATACAATGTCAATAAAATACTTTATCTGCACTCTGCAGTGTATATATATATTGTCCTGGTATTTATAGCCAAACAGAATTCCAGACCATTCTATGATTGTTGCGTAACAACGGCATTGTTACGTCAATCGAATATTCAAGATTCTACCAGAAAATCAATCGAAATATTCTAGATTCTGTGAGATAAAATGACGTTGCATTCACTTATGATGTCACAAGCCTGTAGCGCTTCCTATGGGCTGCGTGCTGACTAGTTGTACCACGTGAACTGGTATCCGGCTTTTATTGCTGTACAATGGTTTACGTACACGATTGTAACAACCTCATGCGAAAGCCACGAAGCGATTAAAAGAGGCCAAAACGTGGCGGCAAGGCGGTTATATACTGGCTTAGGTGTGATGTCATAATAGCTGCTACATGGCACCCCCCCTGTATGACTTTGAAAAAAAAAGGGGAGGGGGGGAGTGTTCGATGTCCTACGTAAGTGGGCCCCCTCACGCAGTGCATCGAATCACTATCAACACAAAACAACACGGTACACAGCAACGAAATTACCACACGTATATACAGAAACAAATGAACGAAACACCATGATGTTATACATGATTAAACAAAATCGAGGAACCGTCCTGGGGGCTTCACCAGACGTCCCTTTCTGGTTTGTGGGTGGGAGGTAGAGGGTGGAAGAGGGTGTAAGGGGCTTGTACAGTTGTGAGGTGAAACTGCCTTGTGGTCAGTTTGAATGGGGTGGGATTGTTCAGGGGACGGTGGAGGTGGTGGAGTTGTTGGCATTGAGAAGTTTTCTTGGAGCGACGTAGAGTGATCGGCAGCCACTTGGCTGTTCAAGGCTTCAAAAGAGAGATTGGCTGCCTTCAATCTGTCTATCGATACCACATCGTTGTGTGTCCTGAAGTCAATGACAAAGTATTTGTCGTTTTTGGATATGACGGGAAATGGCCCTTTGTAATGGGGGGCCAAGGGTGGCTTGTATGTATCTGTACGAATATACACGTGGGAGCACTGGGACGAGAAAAGAGTAGGATCTAGATGTGAATGGCGGTGTGTGGCTCTGGGCTGATGGTAAGTGAGGTTGGCTATATATTTGGAAAAATTGCTAATGAAATCATGTGTTGGCGTAGGAGCGTCTGTCTCGGGTGCAAAAAATTCTCCTGGTAGGCGAACAGGGCCACCAAAAACGAAGTTGGCAGGTGAAAGAGAATGTAAATCCTGTTTGGGACTGTTGCGTAAAGCAAGGAGAACCCAAGGCAGGTTGTGATACCATTGAGACGGTTCTTCGCAGGCTCGAAGGCTGGCCTTTAAGGAGCGGTTCAGTCTTTCGACAAGACCTTGGGCCTGTGGATGATAAGCAGTTGAATGTTTTATTTGGCAACCCAAAAACCGGCACATTTCATGCCATAAGGAGGAGGTAAATTGAGTTCCTCGGTCACAAAAAATTTTCTCTGGACAACCAAAAAGGGCCACCCAGTTATGGATAAAAGCACTGACACATTCTTCAGAGGAGATACCAACTAATGGAATGGCGTGGATGAAGCGGGAGAAACGATCAATTATTACCATGAGGTAACGATAACCACAGGATTCGTTGAGAGGGCCTGTGAGGTCCACATATATGTGGGTGAACCGCTCTGTGGGAGGAGGAAGGACTGGGCTTAAAGGTGTGGTGTTATGTCGCAACACCTTAGATTTGGCACATTGTTGGCATGTCTTGGTGAAATTGGCAATGTCTTTTCTCATGCCTGTCCATACAAATCTGTCACCGATGAGTTTAACACCAGTTTTAATACCGGGGTGTGATAAGGAATGAAACTGCTGAAAGACGGCAAAACGTAGGGGTTGAGGAATTATGGGTCATAGCCGGCTTTGTGAATCGTCGCACAACAGTGAAATACCGTGGTCTGCTAAAGGAACTTCTACCAAGCGCAAGGAAGTGCTGTTTTGAAGACGTAACTGTTGCGTTTCATTGTCGACTCTTTGAGCCAATGCTAGTCTAAGATAATCTAAGCCTTTTGTTGCCGGCAAGATATTATTCAGGTCAGCACTGTGATTGTTGGGACGAGATATAGCGTCGGCAATGTTATGCTCGCCTTTTACGTGTTCAAATTTGTTTGTGAATTGTGCTATGTAGTCAAGGTAGCGTTGTTGTCGTGGCGAGGCAGAGAGAGTTGAATTGTGAAATTTATGAACTAAAGGTTTGTGATCAGAACGAAGAGTGAAGTCTTTTGCATCAAGGTAGTATTGGAAATATCTGATGGCTGCGAAACACGCAAAAAGTTCTCGGTCAAATGTTGACCACGCACGTTGAGCAGGGGTCAGAGATTTCGACCAAAATGCGAGAGGCGCACATGAATCATCTTTGACTTGTTGAAGGACCGCGCCTATGTGTGTGCCACTCGCATCGACGACCAACTCTGTTGCAGCGGTAATGTCAGGGAAAGCCAGTTGTGTTGCATGTGATAAGGCAGTTTTGGTCTGAACAAAACAATTTTCCAATTCTGTAGTCCAGCGCAAGGATTGATTCCTTGGAGTTGAGTTCACCAAAGCGTGCAAGGGTTGTAACCATTGGGATGAGTGTTTCACAAACTTTGCGTAATATTGGTACATCCCCAAGTATCGCCGTAGTTCCTTAACTGTGGATGGTTGTTGAAACTGTGTAATTGTCTTTACTTTTTCTTCGCTAGGGGCTATGCCGTCCTCCGAGACTTTGTGGCCTAAGAAAATCAGGCTGCTCACACAAAACACGCACTTGGTTTCGTTCACAACCAGGCCGTGAACCTTGAGGCGTTCGAAAAGTTTGTCAAGGAGCTGGGCATGTTGTTCTTTAGTCTGGGACATTACGATGATGTCATCAAGGTAGGCAAAGACGTGGGGTAATCCGGCAACAACTTCGTTCATTAGCCTTTGATAGTAACATGAACTAGTGGCAAGACCCATAGGCAGAAAATTGTATTGAAAATTACCTAGGGGTGTGGCGATTGTAAGCTTGTGTTTATCTGCCGGTCGAACAGGAATGGAGTAATAGGCGTCTTTTATGTCTAATGTTGTGAAGTACTTGCAACCGTGAGCTAAATTGACAAAATCTTGTACATTTGGAAGGGTGTACTTGTGCGTTCTCAAAATTTTGTTGAGGTTTGTGAAATCGGCACACATCCGAAAAGATTCATTTTTCTTGGCGACTAAAACGACAGGAGAGCTAAATTCTGAATGACTTGGTTCGATAATGCCTGCTTCTAGTAACCGATCGATCTCAGTTTTCAGGGCGATGAATTTGTCGGGGCCTAAGCGACGTGCTTTGGAGTGAACAATTTTATTGTGACTTACTTCAACAGTAGCCTCTACCGAATGAAGGATAGTTTTAGAGCGTAGTGTTGCATCAAAAACCTCGGGAAATCGGTTTCTGTAATGTTGTAGAAGGGAATTATCAGTTTGTTGATCAGAATGTAAGGTGAAACCAACTTCAAGACCGTCATGTTCGTTTACCAAGTCCCGTTTGCAACGCTCAGGGTCGATGGAAGCAGTAAGCTTGTTGTTTGACACGTCGACTGTGAGGTGATATTTACGTAAAAAATCAATTCCCAGTATTCCATAGGCAATATCAGCGACAGAAAACTCATGGTGAAATAAGTGTGAAAACCCAATGTCAATGTCACGCTTGGTAACGCCGCAGCAGTGTAAAATACCCCCACCAACAGTAGTCAGTAGTGGAGTAGGCGCAGGGAGAAGTAGAGAGGGGTGAATACTGTCCTTGGGAAAAACACTGTAAGTAGCGCCCGTGTCGATTAAAAATTTGCATCCACTGATGCTATCCGAAACAAAAAAGAGGGGTGGACCTTGGAATGGCGAGCTGCTCCGTCCCCTAATTAGATGCAGCCCGCTTACTAGTTTTCCGGAGCCGAGGTATTTGACCAATGGGAAAACGAACAAGAATCGCCTTCGCACTTAAAAGCTCGGGCTCCGAAACGTTGGTGGTAGTAACACGCTTGATTAGGATTAGAGCTGGGGGGTAGATGTGAGTTCCTAGGGCGGGTTGGTCGTGAAAAGTTGGGCTTGGCATTGGCGTCTCTATTTAACGCATGCTCTGTTGTGTTATGTGAGGAAGAAGCGTTATGTGGTAAACTTTGTTGGAGGGCCGTGATGCGTTTTTCAAGCATTTCGTTAATTAAATGTTGTGGTGGTGAATTGTGATGTGACGGAGATTGTAATGAAAATGTGGTAGCCTGATGGTCAATGTGATCGATTAATTTATCAGCCTGTTTGGCTAAGTTGTCGAGTGACATGCTATCGCTGAGGCGCAAAAATTTTCGGGTAGATGGGTCAACCGAATTTAAGATGCAATGTCGTAACAGGTCTTCATGCAATTGTGACGAGGGCTCATAGTGACTACTCAATGTGGACCTAAGCTTTTGCAAGAATTCACAAACGGTAAGTGTGCCACGATTACACTAATTAAGCAATGTGGAGAGACATTGCTTAGACGGCGTGGAAAATCGTGCCAGCAACTGGGTTTTTAATGAGGTGTATGGGTCATCAGGGATGTCTGAGGGTAAAAGATCTGAAATGCGCTGAAGAACGGATGGTCTTTTTGACAGCGAAACTAGCAAGGCTCGATATTTCTGTGACTCACTGGACACCTCTGAGGCGGCGAATAAAACCTCGCATGCCTTGAAAAAGCCAATAGGGTCGTGAACCCAAAATTCGGGGAGTGGGATAGTGGTATGGTGTTGCTCGATAACGGATGTAAAGGTGTTATTGAAGTTTGGCGAAGGTAAGGGCGATTGACTCCTAGGAGCAGGGATGCTACAGTAAGTTTGGTGTGGTTGAGGTCGAGGGTTGACATTATGAACTCCCGAGGCTCTATTTTTATTTAACGCGCCGATTAGCCCGGCGAGGATAATAGAGGATAACCAAACTAGCAAAAATTCCCTCCAATATAGGGAAAAATATAACAAAACAAACCACATTGAGGTAATAATGAAAGCACAACTTGTGACTACTAGGTAAGGCCTAACGATACTAATACCGGTTGTATAAGAAAATGTTAATGTTCAAACCTTGTTCTTGACTGATATCCTTTGTTCGTCGAAATTGATGGCTTCACAACTAGCAGAGTTAAATGTCGGTGGGCTTGGTCAAAGGAAAATTGGCAAGCTTGTTCTTGTATCGCCGTTGAATATTCTTTCTTCTTTTCAGTCGGGTTTTCACAACTAGCAGAGTTGAATGCTGGTGAGCTTGGTCAAAGGAAAACTGATAAGCTTGTTCTAGTATTGCCGTTGAATATTCTTTCTTCTTTTCAGTCGGGGTCACCAATGTAGCGCTTCCTATGGGCTGCGTGCTGACTAGTTTTACCACGTGAACTGGTATCCGGCTTTTATTGCTGTACAATGGTTTACGTACACGATTGTAACAACCTCATGCGAAAGCCACGAAGCGATTAAAAGAGGCCAAAACGTGGCGGCAAGGCGGTTATATACTGGCTTAGGTGTGATGTCATAATAGCTGCTACAAGCCAATTTCTTCCTACAGTTTAAATCGGTTGTAAACAAGTCTGCTGAACTGAAAATAGTCACGTAGCCAAAAAGCAATTTCAGACTAACTTGGGCCCCCAAAGTTGACCTGGGCCCCTCCCCAATTGGGGGGTTTGGGGGGCGGCTGCTACGTCTCTGCCTACCTGCTGCATGCACTAATTCAGTTATCACACCTATAGTGAAAAACAAACATGGTAATGTCTCTGCCATCTCCAACTACAGGCCTATTGCTCTACCCACTGTAATTTCAAAGTATTTTGAGCATTACATATTATTTATGACTAGTAATTTCTTGTCGAGTGTGGATAACCAATTTGGCTTTAAGCCTGCGCATAGTATTGACATGTGCCTCTTTTTATTAAAACAAGCCATTTCGCAATACAATATTCATGGAAGTCCAGTGTTTGCTGCCTTTTTGGATGCCTCTAAAGCATTTGATAAAGTTAATCATTATATTTTGTTTAAAAAACTTACTGAATGCAATGTTCCTGAGATTTTTGTAAAACTCTTAGCTAACTGGTATTCCAGTCAACTTCTCTGTATTAGGTGGGGTACTACTTATTCTAAGTTTTTTACTGTCTCAAATGGAGTGAGACAAGGTAGCATTTTGAGTCCCTTTCTATTTGCTGTCTATATGAACCAACTTTCACAGATTCTTAACAAACTTAACATTGGTTGCTTTATTGGTCAACATTGTCTAAATAATATTTTGTACGCCGATGATATATGCTGTATTGCACCTAGCTGCAAAGGCCTTCAAAAGTTGCTAGATGTCTGCTATGAATACGCACAAAGCCATGACATCTTTTTTGACTGCTCTAAAACCAAAATAATGATGTTTAAAACTAAGCTTTTGAAGTTGAATTGCGTTCCCAAAATACAATTAGGTAACTGTGTAATTGATTATGTAGAAAAAGTGAAATATTTAGGTTTTCTTTTAACATGTGATTTGCGAGATGATATCGACATGCACCGACAGCTTCGCTATGTCTATGGTACAGCTAATAGACTTCGTAGTAAATTTTCCGACTATTCTAAAAACGTAAAAAATTATTTGTTTCACACGTTTATGTATAGTTTCTATGGCAGTAGTATCTGGTCGTCTTATCGACAATCTACCTTTCACCGTCTCCGGGTAAGCTACAATAATGCTTACAGGATATTACCGTATTTGCCGGTGTATAAGTCGACTCGTTGTATAAGTCGACCCCCTAAAATTCGACGGAAATTTACGATTTTATGATATATCCTTTGTATAAGTCGAGCTCAATTGTTTCATTATCTTAAACTTTAAAATTCAACCAGAAATATGCGAAATTTATTGACGAAATCTATACGCCATTTTGAATACTATTTACTTTGTAACCCTGTGATATTACGCGCCGAGATTAGTTTTTTCGGCAAAGTTTACAACTTGCAGTTTGAACTTCGCAGAGTATTTCATTCGTTTAGACATGGGTAAGTATAAAGATTGAATGTTTACGTAGTTATCATTTTATACCATTCACTTCTATATTTAAATTTATCTTTGCTAAAATTTTTACTCGAATAATTGCCTATTAAGCCAAACACAGAGATAACCAATGAGATACTGCTGTTGTTGGAGTTTAGGCGATGAGACACGCATTCGCCCAATACCCAGTAGGGTACTTTTTTCTAACAGACATACGGTAATCACGCACAACGAGATGCCGAACGAAGTATTGAGCGACTTCCACATACGAGAACACATAATGTGTCCTTTTAAGGGCAGTGAACGCAATATCTGCCCTTGTAAGGGCAACCACATTATTCTGCTTTTACTGGCTTATAACTTTTTGTGAAGTGCAGTAATTACCATCACATTTGAAGCGATGAATACAAAGTTGAATTTCATGACTCGGTGTATAAGTCGAGGTCGATTTTTTTAGGTCGATTTTTGATCGAAAAAGGTCGACTTATACACCGGCAAATACGCTATTTAACTTGCGTCGTCGAGTAAGTACCTATCTTCGACTCTTGTACAAAACAATATTTGTACTTTTCAAGCATTGATTCGAAAATACGCTGCTTGCTTTATGATTCGATGTGCAAATTCTTGTAATATCTGGATTTCCTCACTGGTAAATTCGGACGATTTCCTAACCAGCCAGTTTTATAAACACTTTCTCCTCCTTCATGACCGCTAAGCTTTTGCCTTCTTAGGGATTTCAAACATCTCTGCAACCCTGTGTTTGTTGGTTGTTTATGCTCTGTGTTTGTTTGCTCTCGTTGAGCTATTCTAGTGTGATTTATGCTGGACTAATGTTGACTTTGCTGAAAGTTAACGGGTCTGTTAAATAAATAAATAAATTAAATAAATCAATGCAAATTCAGATACACATATTACCTGGTTTCGGCAACGACATTTCCTTATTAAATCAGATGTTTGAACATAAGTTTGAACGCACAATTTTGCTGCAAACGTGCTTAGGCTAAGTCAATCACTTCACTTTCTGAACCCGAAAGAACTTGATAAATTTTCACAAGATTCGAACTCGAACTCGTAAAACAAGCCGAGCTCGAACTCGGACTTAAACTCAATACAAAAGTCGACCGAGTTCGCAGCCCTGCGCAGCACTAAATGAGTTTGACACCCCTGGTTTACGTAATGACATTTATTAATAAATATGACGTTTAAGCTATAAGTTCGGAATGGTTTTCTGAAATGAGGGAACCTGTGGTTAGTGAATTCGATACAAAAGAGAACCTGTTCTTAAAATTTTGAATCTCATCACTCCGTAGAATGCTAGTAATTTGTTTTCCAGCTCTTCTTCTCAAGCAGCATCATTTATAGCTCCTTCCTGGTAGGCACTTTGCTTAATTAGGTTTTCGCACATCTTTGCAAAGAGAGGTTTGCCACCCGCTATGCATAATTCCTGAATCTTTGTAAAACGCTGTTTAGCCAAGAGCTTGTAAAACGTCATGCTACAGCTGCATTGAACCATGACCATCACAGTTCACTAGCTGTAGTATAAACTAGAGATTGCAACATGGTGGTGGTTGGTGAATAATTATTGCAGAAAAACATCACGGAATCCTGCCTCCTCCGTTCTACTAGTTAGTAGGCTACTGGCTGCACAAGTTTCTTTGGTGAAGCCATTATTAACTGAGCTAATGTTTTGTTGGTCATTGTTATCTCGGGATGCAGTGTGGGGTACTGTAGATTTTTCAGTAGATTTCGGTTTTGTTATCACGATACACGAAAAAGTTGGTTAGTTACATGCACTTGCAGTAATGATCAAAAAATTTTTCAATTTACTACTACCTATTGTATCGACAATATTAGTTAACTGCTCTATGAGAAGCAAATCGATATGTGTGAACAGGAAATTGATGTGCAGATTTTCATTTGGAAGACTGTGAAGTAGGCTAAAAATTTTGAGCTTAGATGCATATCCTCTTCAATTGCTGCGATAATTGCTCTGTTGTATCTTTAGAACAGTTAATTTTCTTTTTCGTGGATATAGCAGTTGTGGATGATATGCCCCATCCTGGCAGTAGATTATTGTTCTGTTTTACCGTGACTATATGAAGTAAATTTAATCACAAGCCAGTCATAAGTTATTAACCTAATTCTTTTGGATCGCACTATTGTTTCTGTGTAATGTTGCAGTTTGCAGGTGAAGTTATTGACAGTGGCTGATCCTCACAGCTAGTTTAAATACCATTCTGAATATTGTTCTTGAGCCTGTATGAAAATATGAATCTGTTTTGAAGATTTAATTTCTGCTGATCGGTTTTCTAGTTAGCAGTTGTTAGATGCATATTCAAGTATCTTGAATCCCAGATGCTCCAGAAAACTTGAAAACAAAGTGCACCTGCAGGTGTATGAAAACGTGTGCCTTGAAGAGCTGAAATAATATGAGATGTATTTTAAACATCAAGTAAAACTTGGCATAAAGGAAAGACAATTTCTTCTAATTTTAATTGACATTTTTTCAATCAAGGTTAAAATTGGGGTTGCTGGAAAGTGTAGGATTAGCACAAGAATCCTAACTCTTTTTAGTTTTGTGACTCTATGTGAGACGTTTTGTCAAAGTTGCTGGTGTCTAGGTATGACCACTCAAGGGCCCCCAAAAATAGTGTTCAAAACTGATAAAGTATCTGAAACAACTTTACTGTTATATATTCTCCAGACAGTGACTTTGTTCACTGTCTGTCCCTCAATTGCTAGGCTTACAGAAGCAAGAAAGCTGTGAAAAACTTGTAGCAACTCAAACACTCTACTGGTCAAGAGTGATACTTTAATGTATGGGTCAATAGACAGTATTACGTGCTATCCAAGTTTTGGCTGACATTTTTTCAATGGAAACTTGATGTTGTAAGCTAAAACCTACTATTCTAGTAGGGGCTAGGGTTCAGATTGCTCACAAATTTAGGATTCGAAATACAAATCTCAGTCATGTAACAATATATGCAACATTTCATTGCAGTCTTATGTCTTTGGTGTATAATGCCTTAAGTTGCTCTAAAAAAATGGTGGTCCATAAGTAAAGAAATATCTAGTATGATGCTCTCTAGGTTTAGACCTAACTGCAACATGGTTTTGCTCTATGTAACAATTTTTTGCAAAATAACTAACTAGACTGTTTATGTTGTAACATTATCTATGGTATTGGCATCCTGTTTTTTAGAATGATTTCAATTTAAATAAACTTTAATAAAGTAAGCTTCATAGCATATCTAACACCTGCCATCATGGTGTTTGAATCGCTTGTTGTGGAGTTAATGAACAAGTATCTTGGGGAATATATTGAAAATCTTGATGCATCACAATTGAAACTAAGTGTCTGGAGTGGTAAGTACTTTTTGTAGTTTTACCAAAACTGTTTCATCTGTTGTGATTAGGTATAATGTTCATAAACGTTAAACCAAATGGTAATAGTTATATGACATCCTAACTTCAAATTTGTGGATTAGTGAAGTACCACTACACCCATATTTTGCTTTCATTCTGACTTTCTTTGTAGAGTGTGCATAAAAAATATCCAATTGTTTTATAATAGTTATATTAGCATTGCTAATTCATCCAATATTTCAGCAACTACTAAATTGTAATTTCCAGTGAACAGTCTTCATTAGTTGCTACTTATTTGTGTAATTTAGGTAATGTGGTTTTGGAAAATCTTCACGTGAAAGGAGATGCTTTGGTAAGTGTTTTTTTTTACAAAAGCATTCACCATCTCCATGTTTTATTTGAACAAACCTTCTATTTAAGCCCATGAAAATTAATCCAATTTGTTGTTTATTTTATAGAAAGACTTGAATTTGCCAGTGCAAATCAAATTTGGTCATATTGGTGAGTACATCAATAGTATTAAGCATGTTTTGAGTTTTATTTGTAGCCTATATGACGAATGTAATAGTGTTGTGATTAAGGCACTCACCTTGCTAGCATAAGATCTGAGTTTGTTTCCCAGTTGCATCTGAAGTTTGAAAACAGCTTGCTACTTACACCCATATGTAATAACATGGAGAGACATTTGTGTTGATAAAAAGACAGCAAGAGAAAAACTATCTCCTTCCTCTCATCAAAGCTGTGGGCCCAGGACAATGGTAGCCTTAACCTTATCATTTTCAGCACTCAAAATCGAGTGTAGGACTGCTTTTTCCTTTATTGCTGCATATAATAATATATGAATTTGATCTTTTGTCTGAAATCAAATTTATACATTGGGATGAAAATATAAAACAAAATTTTTGTTGGAAGTCTCCTCCGTTGGTGTGGATTTCATTGTGCTCTGGTGTTCACTAATACAGTGGTTCTGTGTGAATTTATTAATCTTGTTTATTGTTGTTGGCTTGCATGTACTGTATTTATTTGGTAAATGTTTAATGCATTTTATCTCTAGGAAAATTGGTCTTAAAGGTACCATGGAAAAATCTGTACAAAGAAGCAGTTGAAGCTACTTTGGATGGATTGTATTTGCTTGCTGTTCCAAATGCAGAAATGGAGTATGATGCTGAGAAAGAAGCAAAAAGAGAGCGTGAGGCCAAGCAAGCTCAGATAAAAGCAATTGAAGAGCAACAGCTTAAAAACAAAAAAGGTTGGTTTACGTTTTCTAGGTCTTGCATCTTTATGAACCTGATAAAATTTTGTGAAAGCATTATGATAAGTTGCTTTCGCATGTTTGCCAGGTTGATTTTCATGATTTTTTTTATAGTTCACTGCAAATTGGTCAGACTGTACAACAAAATACGTCTTAATTCTGCTGGAAAAATATGTTACTTGAAATTTTAAGTTGAGGTTGTTCTAAAATGTGACAAGCACTGTCCATTTAACATTGTAGTGTCACATCATATGGTTTTGGGCCCATGGCTCTCAAAGGTTTTATGTCTCATTACCCCCAATCCCCATCAGCTTAAATATCAATACTCTTTACCTATGAAATTTATTAAAATTGCATCTTTTATTCTGCAACAAAAATACTCAATACCCCCAAAATATAATCTTGATATATCTTGAGGATATTATTTAAATTTATTATATTAAACTTATTATTAATTATTATAAACTGCAAGAACCCCTGTTTTGAACTACAGTTGATAAATTGCTTTGTTTTTCTAGGACCTACAGAGGAGAAAAAGGACAGTTTTGTTGAGAAACTTGCCACCCAAGTCATCAAAAACTTACAAATTCACATTCAAAACATTCATATAAGATACGAAGACAAGGTTTGTTAATTTGAGTGTTAATGAATGCATATTTTCAACAAAGTTATGTATTTTTTTAGCATTTGCAGCAGTGCTTAAAAATTTTCTTTTTGAACATTACATGCAACGAAAATATCTGTAAATAAATATTTATAGTATTTGACATCATTCAGAGTGGGAAGATGTACAAGTTTATGATTATGTATTAACTATAAAATATCTAAATAAAGTATAACGTGTTTTCTGTTTTAGGTCACCATCAAAAGTAAGCCATTTTCACTTGGGGTTACCTTGCACAATCTAAGCTTTGAGGTAAATCGTTGTTGCAGTGTTGGATAGCAATTATATTGTGATATTGAGCAATATTATATTGTGTGTGGCCAATTCAGGTTCAGTTGCTAATTATCTACTAAAGTTTATGGTTACACTTGACCCTCGTTTTTCTGGACCTTGTTAATCTGGATTTTGGTTTATTCAGACAGTGAGTTCAAACGGCCGACAAATAATTTCAAACTACGTGCGCTTCACTTACTTCCAGAAATGCCAGATAGGTGGCTACCGACACTCGTAAACATCGTATTTTGTAGGGTATCAGTGAGCAATTCTGCCGTTCTGTGCAAAAACACGATGTGAGCGAATGAAAAATTATGTCATTTTATGATGTACCAGTGAAAACATATACCAATATTTAATTTATTAAGTCACATTACTGAAACAATGGAACACAAAAAGTTGAATATCTCAGAGTATAAAATTTGCCCATGCTGTGTTTTTGCATGAAACGGCAGAATTTTGTGCATTGCCGCCGTGGTGTAGTGGTATTGTTGCAGGCTTCAGAGCTAAAGGTCTGGAGTTCAAAACTCTGTAGAAGCACCGCTAGTGTTTGTCAGAAAGGGTATTGGGAATTTAAGGTACTACGGTGCTCCAGTACAAAGTCTGGTTCAAAAGCGAGTGTGTAGTGGTAGACATACCTTGAATCAGCACGTCTGAGCCTGCGAAACACGGGAAAAATGACGTAAAGCCGACTTTCTTTCAGTACAAATAGCCTTCTTAAAAACTCTTAATTATGCCTTCCAAGTCTACTAAGAAGCGAATGGCCCTAACTGTGACTCAAAAGCTGGAATTAATGAAAAAGTTTTAGAGAAAGGGCTAGTGTTACGAGTGTCTGAGGATTATGGTGTGGCCAATCAAATGGTGTCGGACATTAGAAAATCAAAAGATAAGCTTGTAGGATATTCTGCCAAGTACTGTGTGGATATGTTGGCAAGCAAAAGTGGTTATGATCCACCGAGAAAAATATTAGGATAGGGAAAGATGCTGCATTAGATGCTGTGGTTATGAAGTGATATGTGCAGCATCGATTGGTGGGAATGAATATCTGTGGCATAGAAATCCTTGCAGCATCTAGGAAGCTGACATAGAAAAAGGAAATACAAAATTTCAGGGATAGTGATGGGTGGCTGTGGCAATTTTGCAAGCGTCATGGACTTTTAATGCGACTGTACGGGATGAAGCAGGAGATGCAGACACAGCCAGCAGGAAACCTTTTGGGATTAAGCTAACTAGATTACTTTAAGATGAACATTTAAGCTGCTCCCAAGAGTATTTTGGTGATGAGACGAGCTTCTTTTGGCGTTCAACATCTAAGAATAGTCAGATGAGGAAAGACGATGAAACTTTTAGGGGTAAAAAATTGAGTAAGGAGCGCCTCTCAGTACTTGTCTGTGCCAATGCTAGCAATATCCACCTTCTCAAGCCTGCTGTCATGGGTAAATCTTAGGCACCTAGAGCTCTATGAGCGATAATGGGTGTTTTACCAGTGCACTACTTAGCCTCAGCAAATGCATGGTTTACATGTGGTATATTCCTTTAGTGGTTCCAAAAATATTTTGTGCCTGCTGTGCATGAGTGCCAGATTTAGTTTGAAAACTGCACCAGAGAATGTGAAAGCGCTCCTTATTTTGGATAATGCCCCAGCCCATCCCAGCGAAAGTGTGCTTGTTAGTGATGATGGTCACATTCGTGTGATGTTTTTACCTCCTAACATGACATCAGTAATACAGCTTATGGATCAGGGCATAATTTCAGCACTGAAAAGGCGTTACATCAGACGATATCTTGATGAGGTGTTAGTCGTCCCGCAAGAAGACGAAGCTGATCACACAGGGGCAAGAACACTCATCAGTGTCAAGGCTTACACCATTCGTTTCGCTCTCCACAATTTTACATGTAGCTGGGACGCAATGAAGGTGTCAACACTAGCCAGCTGTTGCAAAAAAACTTCTGCAGAACAAAATGTTGAAGCGGAGTTTGAAGGATTTGAGGCTGAGGACATACACAGGTTGCTGTAGCATGGTGAAGATACAGGTCCTAGTGTTGATGATGTCCGAAATTGGTTGGAAGAACTAGAAGATAACCCAGGGGTCCAGGTGATGACTGAGGACGATATTGTGGCTTTTGTTACTAATCTGAGGAGGAGAACAACAGTGAAGATGAAGATGAGGTGCTGCTCAAGAAAGTTAAATTGTATATTCTGAAAATTTACGTAGTTGTTCTACTTGACTACACAACATACAGTACCATTTTAGAAACCAGCTTGTAGTACTGGCCTCTCAGAATGCTAAGGGAATTATTATAAAGCAGCAGCACCAAGTAGGCCGTCAAACAAATGTCACCAACTTCTTCTTTCCAGTTCGCCATTCTACATCTCCAGCCTCAGACAACCCCACATCTGGTGCCACTGGTGACTTTGAGGGCTTTACTTCAGATACTGAGGCCATGGACCAAGAATAATAAGTTTTCTTAATCCTGTAAATAGTAGAAATGCATTGTACATATTATTTAGGACAGTTATTTCATTTTATTTGCATTAGCCACTACATAAATACGTTTGTGTTATTCGGACGTTTTCATTATTCGGAGAGGTTTCTGCGCCATCTAGTCCGGAAAAACGAGGGTCGAGTGTACTTGTATTACGTTTTTGATGCTACTTTGCTAAAAGTAAAGCACTGGCGGTTTGCAGCACTGTTCGTAATATTTGTCTGCATGTAAAAACGCCTAACTAGCTTTTAATTCTAACAGTAATTTATTTTGTTTAGCGTCACAGCGACTGAGGTGAATTGAAATCACCAAAGTTGCTCTATAAGAAATATGACAGATACCCTCGAAGACTGCTGTTTTTTCTCTTACAAATTTATTAAGGCTTTTTGTAGCCGCCCATGCGTTGTGATAATGTTTTAGGCTTCCGATCGAAAGGTCTGGCGTTCGAAATTTTATGAAAGCACCGAGCCAGCAAAACACTATAAAAAAGGATGTGACGTCGACTTTCTTTTTGTTATAGACCACTGATGAAAATTGGAAACCTCGTCTTCTTGATGAGTCAGTAAAGATTATCTACAAAAGGATTGATCTGGAGGCTTTATCTGTGTACTGGAATTCAAACCCCACGGCTTTCCTAACAGGTTTGAAGTAATTTTAGTTTTTCGGTTATCCTGGATGACTAATACATGATTTCATTTTTGTATGCTCTAGCTACATACTTGAATACAGAGAGTGTTATTGTAGATTTTTACTTGTAGCTTTACATTTTTAATTACGTTTGCTGTATCAACTTGTCACAAATCCAATTCTTGAGCCACCTCTTTTCCATGATTAGCAAATAAACTTTTTGCATCAAAACTGAAGCTTATGCCGTTTGCAACGTGTTATTTATGAGTGACTAATACGATAAAAAAAAAGTGCCAGATCATTTTGCTGTGCCTTATAATTTAGATTTTGTTTTCCTTTTCTCTTCAATAAGTTAAATTTTGCTAATGAAAAGTGGTTGCCTGCCTACCTAGGCCAAGCCCACAAACAATGATTTCGGACAAAAGTAAGTTGGAAATTCATTTATTTCTTATTTTATGATGTGTTTATCGCAGACGAATCTCGACCTGCTCAACTTCAATACTTCAAAGATACGATTGCGAGTCCAAAAAGTGTAACGAAAGGTTTTGAATATAGTAAGTGTTTGTATTTTGCAATGGTTTTTACTTACAACTTTGCGATACCAAAAGCGTGGATAATTTGCTGAGTGCAGGCGATATATTACCGCTGTAACCAATGCAGAGAGCTCTACAAAAAACTGTAGTTGATGCCGCATGATGTAATGTTTGTTGAGTTTTGTATTTTTTTTGGTCAAGTTTAACAGAGATGAAATCTTTTCTCTAGACTAAAGACCATTAGCTAGACCGCAGCTCTTAATTACTACTCGCATTGAAATGAAAGTTTTTGGTTGAGCTAAAGTTTGGTTGCACCCGCTAAATCTGTTTGGTTTCAGTTATTAATCCCATCACACTGCAAGTTCGCCTGAGGATCAATCCGAATCCTAAGAGCGATCTTACAATCCCAAAAATTGTGCTCGCTATCACATTGCAAGACCTCGGACTTCGGCTATTGCATACACAGTACCATGGCGTGATGGAACTGGCCGAAAGCATGGATAAAATGGCCGTCAACGCTCCTTTTCGAAAATACAAGCCCAAACTCGAACTCAAAGGCCATGCCTCGTTATGGTAAGCACGCGATTTTGTTGTGTATTCTATGTGATGCAGCTGTTTCCTTTGTGGTTATGATAGCAAGCATTAAGTGGGTTTTTAACTTGCAATTTTGAGAACAGCGTCTCTCACTTGCCTGCAAACAACGTAGAACGATAAATTAAAAAATTAAAATGCAAGCATGACTGTGTATTAAGAGCCAATTTATATAAATTACAATACAAGTAGATTGGCCTACGTAATGATACGTAGCTTAGTCTACTTTAAATTATATTTAATTGTTCATTGGACGTTACATCAGTCATTAGCTGTGCATTCGCTTGAAGTGTTTCGATAAGTTATGCCGCCGCATAGATTACGTATTGACGCATTGCAATCACGATATGTGTGTAGTAAAGTGGGAATGAGTCCAATATATGAACTACGGTTTATGTCAAAAGGGCGTTTACTGACATTGTGTTGTTTGCACTCACTATACTGCTAGCGAGTAATCAAATGAGTTGGCAATAAAACAAGCGAAGATACGGTTGGCTAGAATGCCGATGTTGTTTGTTGCAGAGGTGTGGCTAGATAATGATCTGACTTGTGTAATTCATCACCAATAATCACCTGTTTGTAGCGGTGTTATATTTGTCTACTCTAATTAATCCGACATCAGAATTCAACTATTCAAATGAAATTCACGCTTTGTGGTATCATATTTGCGAACCAAAATGAATCTTTATTGCTACGCCCGAATTTTGGATCCCCAATTGCTACGCCCGATTTTGGAATCCTCCTTTGTTGAATAGTGTTCTATGGGTCTATGTTTATAATTGTCTGGTCTTCGTATAAAATTGGCTTGTATAAAATTTAGCTGAGTTTCGTGTATAGATACATGTAGTGTAGACTCGAACACTAATAAGCTATACTTTGCGTAAATTAAACTTCATCACTACCTATCCATTACTGCAGTTTTGCATTACGTTTTGTGCCATTTAAGCTTCTCCGCCTGCCTTCGAGTACTTCCGTTTACCCTACTTGTTAGAGGCAGCAATAGAACTGAGAATATAACGTATAAAAGTACGCTGTTATATAATATTCTGGCTGCAGCTTTTTACATCCTGTTGTCTTGCAAAACATGGGCTTTAGCTCTTCTGTCGATAGCCCTTCTGGCCTCTCTGTGAGCACACAGAGACGTTCTGTCTCCTACAACTGCTTGGCTAGGCAGGACAAGTTATATTAACTATTGAGATCGTAAGATTTTTAGTTTTTTCTTTGCGTGATAGGGCATCAACACCAGTTCGCTGACGTTGACATTGCTGCATCAAGGCTACAGCAAGTTGTACCAATAATTGACGACGTATTTTTTAAAATAGTGCGACATTCTTTTTAGGTGGAAATACGCTTACAACAGCTTGCTCTCTACCGGGGTGATTCCAAGGGCTGGAAAGTGGTCTTGGTCCAGCATCAAACAACATAGACAGCAAATAAGAGAATACAAAAAACTCTACAAAGAGATATTACAGCAAAAGAAACCTGCACAGGTGATTCTTCATTTAAAAATATCTGCTGCTTTGGTGTGGCTTGGAAATTTATTACCGACTTTTTGTTGAAAATTTCTTCTTGTACACTTGACGATTTAAGCGCACGCCAGAGCTTAATTTGCGGCCAATAAATGCAACGTGCTTTTAACAAATAAAACAAACAAACTACTGTATCGAGATTACGCTTACAAAATATCCCAGTGTAAGGAATGTTTAAAGAGGTGCATGGTCCGAGGTTGGTATGCCCTGCAGAGTACATGTTAGGTTTGACAGAAAATATTTGATGCTAATAGCAGTTAATTATTTTGTTGGCGAATAGGAATCTGAAGGTTTATAATTTGGTTCTTACGCATGCACACATGTTGGAGGCGCTCATGGTGCTTACCGTGGAGCAATGCGAACGGTTGTTTCTTGTGGCATTCAAACCCACAGCCTCAGACTACAGAAGCTTGCTCCGTGGTAAGTATCAGTGATCCCCTAATGTATGTTGCAATTGGAATGTACACTTCAGAACCACTCGGCAAAAATGTGCTGAAGTCTTTGTTTTAATGCGAAAAATTTCTTGACTCTGTTCAACTAACGTTGAAAAAGCATCAAAACCTTGATATTTTTGTAGATAATATTTGACTGCACGGTTTTGGTTTTGTAGAAACTGAACAACCTGCTGATGGAAATGGAGGACAAGTTGGATATTTTCAACATCACACTCGCTAGACAGACTTCAGAAGTCGAAGTAAGTTATTTCTGCAGCTTTGGCTCATTTAAGCAAAAAAAATCATAATTAGTTTGCAAATCATCAGCAAACTACAAGCTTCATAATTCCAAGACTATACCTTGCGACTTGTTTTTAGCCGAACCCTTCGTTGTGGCAACGGCATCGCGGAAGCACAGGAACCGGGTAATAGAAACTGCTTTACTGACGCGTTTGCTCACTTTATTACGCTGTATTCAATGTCGTCGGGTCAAGAATTCAGTCGTTTCGCATAAGCGACAAACTAAGCGATAAAACTTAATATTCCACTAGTTTTACGACACCGCTTGTGAAAGTATTAAAAGCTGCTTTGATTGAATATTGTAGCTTGCAAAAGCCGGGAAAAAGATACTGAGCAAAGAGTCGGTACATCAGCCGAAGAATGAGTCCAACCAAGGTGGTTGGTTTAGCGGTTGGTTTGGAAAGAAGAAAGCAGCTGACAAGCCAACCGAGAAACCAGCTGAAGGTAATGTATTCAAAGTTGTGATGAATACATCTCAAATAGAACGGGTGCGTTAATCATTGACGTTTAAATTTTCAATCAAGCGGTTAGACGAAAATCGACTTCACTGCAACAATTTTCTTTAAAAAAATAACATCGAAGTTCAACGGACTATCGCTAGTGATTGAAGGGGAGTTGTAGGAAGTCGAAATAACCCAAAACAAAAGCATTGCTGTTTGATTCAAAACTTTCCAATTTTATGGATACAAATTTTTATAAAAACTACTTTTAATTGAGCCGTTATGGTGTTCAGCTTAATGCTCCATTGTTTAGAAATTTTAATGTAATTAACAATTTAATGCATTTTACTCATTTAAAAATTTCGAGATATCGTAATGTCCAAGTAAGTTTTAATCGTGATAACACGCGTTTCTTTGACGTAAACCTTACTACAAACGATTGAACATAATGAATTAATCAAGGTTCTTTGATATACGAATCTGGTCTTGCTATCTACCTGTTGCCTTGTAGGTTTGGATGCAGTGATGTCACAGCAGGAGAAGAACGACTTGTATCAGGCAATTGGTTACTCTGAAAGTGACAACATCGTCGATATGTCCGAATTCGATAAGACCTACGTTGGTTTTGAGCTTACTGCCGAGCTTAAAAAAGTAGGTTTAAAAGCTCTCCAAGCTATTTGCTTCCTCTGGTTCGTAATGAAAAATTGTAGCCGAAGTTGCTAAATACGCAGCCGGTGCAGGGGAAACTTTGTGTTATTATCTAAACGTAAATTAATCAAAACAATATCGTGAAACAAAATCGTTTTAAAGTTGTATTGACACACGATGTGGGGAGGAAACTTCCACCTATTGATAGAATGCAAACTTTTAAGCTACATTAAGATTAGAAAAAGGAGGTTATTTGCATGGCGTCGGCTAGCAATGGACGACGTCGTCAGCGAGGCTTGGTGAATTGAGAGTCAACTTGAGATCGGAAGTTTTTGCGAGTTGGCGCTCATAGCTACACGTTGCATGCGGCATAGCTAAGCAACACCATCGTATGCTGTCGAGCATACGCTTAGCACTCGAACTGACCGCCGAACGCACCGACTTGTTTGTGTGTGGCTGGGAACTCGCATTATGAGGATCGCTTCTTTTCCAAAATCTTAGTTCATTCTAAATGTAACAAGTTAGGTAATTTATCATTATGATGTTGCCAATTTGGTAGAACTTGCAACGCGTTATGTTTTAGTTAATCCAAGCCATTTTCGGACCTACTAAATTTAGGTTATATTTGCTTCGTTTCAGTTGTACCTTGAACTGTCGGATGCCGCGGTGTCAGACCAAGATATTTTAAGCTTAAAACTAATCAATGTTTGTTCCGTTGTGAGACAGAGGCCTTCGGCTGAAGGATTGGGGTAAGTTAGCTCTATAATCTCTAAGTTTTGACTTCAATTTTTGTCACCTATTAGTGGGAGAGGAAAATCCGACTCCATAACATGTAAAAGCTGGATTTGTAGCTAGCATTTCCTGGTCGTATACTTAAAGGCTTGAAGTGGAGGTTTTGCTTTATAGATCTTCTTCCTCCTCCATTTAAAGAAAATTATAATTTCCATTTTTAGAGCTGTTTGACAACGAACGATTGATATGCTGAGTCAGGTGTCAAAATGCCAATTAGTATAATTGAATTCTAAAAATATGCTCTTTGTTATGGCAAGGTTATTTCAACTCTATTATACATATTGTGTTAGCAGACAAATTGGATCTAGGTAGATTAAAGAGAACTGTTGTTTTGGAGCACGATTGCGCTTGGGCGTTTTATGTTAACAATTTTTATGGTTTTGGTTAAATCTGTTCGGCCGCAGTTGGTTAAATTACAGTATACGTGTTAATTGTTACGAAGTTAGAGCACGAAGAGGTAGCGAATTAAGCATCTACCACTTGGAATGTGCGTTTGCTGTGCCGTACGTGTTCCATTAGCGGTCTTACGTCAATGATCAACAAAAGAGCGGTGACAGCTTTTATTATAAATGTTCCTATCTCGTTTACCTTGACTACATTGTCACTGCAAAAATGCGTTATAAATTATGCCAGTGTTTTCCATAAATCAAAATAGCGTACCGCCTATTAGTCGGCTTGCAATTGGTGGATAGTTACACAGCATGTTGTCAGTTCTGTCAGGTTGAAAATAAGCCTCCCGCAATAAATAAGTAATAACAAATACTAGTAGCTGCAGATGTGAACTAGACTCTTTACTCTGACACTTTAGGGTGGTGCTCATTTGTCTTATGGGCTTCACTACCGTTGTGTTGCGTATAGACATAAAAGTATGGCTAGTTGTCATCAGGATAGGGTGACTCATAGCATCTGAAACTGCACTATTTTCTCACGCGCTTTGCTGGTAACGGTTACCTTGTACTGGGGCTCGTGCTGCAGGTTTTTTTAAGACTTTGCCAATCCGTGACTTTGGTAACGCTTATACTGTGTTGCAGGTCAAGGCAATAAATCAGCTTTTCAACGCTAGATTTTTGCACTTTATTACATAAACCGTTGCACTTTTTAGGCCTCAAAGCACTTTAATAGTACAAAAAAGCTTAGGCATTTGTCGAGAAATCGGTTCTTCGTCGTTCGAGCTATTCATTCTGGGCATTACGCAGGAAGATGTAAATACGCTGTGTAAACGCTCCTGCTTTGTTTGCGAGTCTTCAGTTGGACTGGTATACCACGATGGGTAGACTGCTTGGCCCCACCCCCTGTCTGCCACAAAGATGGAGCATCCCGTTTTAAGTGTCTTGCTCAATGATACAACAAGCAAGCTAGCCGAGTTGTTCTCCACACCATCCCTATATGCTGAGCGCCAAGCATGGAAGCTGCGAATACCATTTTTTAAAGTATTTTGGTATGACTCGACTCGGGAAACGAACCCCAGGTCTACCGGCTGCGAAGTGGACGCTCTACCCACTACGCTATCTCGCCGGTCTGGAAATCCGTCAAAAAAACGGATCAGGCTGATCTAAAAATCGTTCAAAAACTCGCTTATATGGGTGACTATTGGCTATGCAAACTCTGGAGCGTGGTTTTCACTGAGACCAAGTGCGGTTTAACTTTCAACTTGTTTTTCTTTTTGGCTCCCTGACAAGCCGTGTGAGCCGCGCTTGGCCTTGGTGTAGACCATGCGTAAGGCCTATGTGCCGTCTTCTAAACTCTCCCTTACTGTTCTGTCAAGTAAGTTTCTAATTTGTTCTAGTTCGCCTACTAATCTAAGGCTAATGTGAAAGCGGGCTGTTGTAGGCTAAGATCTCTACAGCAATTGCTGGTGGTCGGGCTTCCAGGGTGCTTTTAACTACTTTAAGGCCGGCTGCCGCTTTCCTCGAGCTTGGTGCTGATTGGTTTGCATCTAAGACATGAATATCTGCTGCACGCCGTGCCTCCATACTAAGAAAGAGGAGGATAAATTAGCAGCAACACTGATCTCCCTGTACTGCAAGAAATGACTTAAAATTGCTTTTTTTTGCATTACAGAGTCACAGCTGATATCAGCTCATTTTCAGTTACCGGTTTGACTCAAGGTGACTTTGTTCCCTGCATTATCTCATCTGACATCGATGGCACTTCCGTAGTCGATAAGTAATAGCCGTTTGATTTAATTGATTTTAGTTATTGCTCCATAATAACTATACTAGGCTGGCTTATTACACTCTTTCCTACGCTAACCAATGTCACAGCATTATAGATATCGTACTGTATTTTGCATTGATTTAAAAATGTTTCCGCGCTTACGTTTTAGTGGTATTTTTGAACTTTTTCAGCAATTGGTGTTTGGAGTTTATAAATCCCATTTATCTTCCGAGCCGAAGCTCGATTTTACTCACATTTTTCCTTGCATTGTTAGCGTAGACTTCTTAGTTCTGTGTGTTTCTATCCTATACACTTGCTTTTGATCCAGACTCTTTGCTTAGGCAACAAAGCACGTAAAATTCCAAATGTCCTTATCAATGAGGTTTTAATAGAGATTTTGATCGTGGGGCCTTTTGGTTTCAAGTTTGGAATCGTACCACCCCGCCTTCAGATCTTACAGAAAACATTTATGTTCTTACACAGAACAACTTGTTTTCTGGCCTGCTCTGGGATTGCGGTAGTACTGTTGACACGATTTTTGTCACAAACCCTGCAGATAAGCAGAAGAAATCGTCAAAAAGTGCCCTTTCTATTAGTGTAACCATGCAAGTTCCACAAGAGTAGTAAATCCGTGAGTAAAAGACCAGCCCTTTGTTTTAGCTATTTTGTTCCGAATTGGTAGCATCTTTTCTGCAATGGCTGCATTAGTCTATTCTAAGATTACGTTTTGTAGGGAGAAGAAGCAACAGCTGTTCACACTTTTGTTCGAAAAGAATCCCATTGATGAGACGTGTGACCAACGCGTTGTAGTCGATTCACAACCTCTTAAAATTGTTTACGATGCTGTAAGTTGACAAACCTTGTGGAAAGCAACTTGAGGCGTGCATACCAGCTCCACCGGCAGTAGGTTGATGTTGCTGTCGGGTTCTGTGACTGTTTAATTTAAGTTTCTGCTTCTCCTCATCTTGATGGCACATTACTGTTGCTTAATGGTCTTTTTTGGTTTATTTCGCTATGATGTTTGGCACAGAAAACAAAGAAACTTTCTTCCACGCTTTGAAAATCCTAAATCTTAGCAAAACCTCTGAGCATGTTGGTGTTTTTATGGCACTTAGTGGTTTGCAGGCGAAAATACCTAAAAACTACTTTTTGAAAGAAAGACCAGTGAATTATCTGTTGTTGTTGTTGGTTACCCGACCCCTTCCGAAAGATGGGGGCATGATCGGAGACCATGGAGCCTCAGAAACCGGGCAACTACCCAAGGTCTGGACCAGAGGTCGTAGAAAGATAGAGAGTCGCCATAGAGTGAGCGGTGCAAAGAGTCCGTAGCTGGACAGTGCAGAATGAAATGAGAAGTGTCCTGGGACGAGTGTCCACAGGCGCTGCAGGAAGGATTCTCGATTCTGCCAATCCTAGAGAGATAGGAACCTAAAAGAAGGCTGTGTCCGTTGCAGCTTAGACGAGAGAGGACACAGCGAGCATGACGAGGGAGCACAAGTTCCTCAGTGGAAATCGAGGGAACCTGTGTGTCAAAAAATTTTGATGAGACAGTACGCCTCCAGTCCGAGATAAGACAAGAGTGGATACGAGAGATAAGAGGAGAGAGACTACAAGGGATAGCGGAGGGTGCAAGTAGCGCTTCCCGTCTGGCAAGCTCATCAACCGCGTCGTTGCCCGGGAGAAACGAGTGTCCGGGGATCCATTGTAGTCTGATAGAACAGGTGGAGAGAGAAGACAGTTCCTGCCAGATCTGCCACAGAGTTTGAGATAAGAGGAAAGATGGAGGAAAGGATAGGGTGGTGAGGACAGAGCGAGAGTCAGACAGTAGGAGAAGAGAAGAAAAATGGCAGACTTGTTGGTGCTGCCGAGACCAGCAAAGAGCGTGCAGAATGGCGCAGGCTTCAACGGAAAAACTGGAGCATACTGGGCCTGCCGAAAAGGAAAGAGTGGCCTCAGTGCCACAGAAAAAGTAGTTGGCAAGAACGCCGGAGCCGCCCTTGCCAAAAGGAAAAGAAACAGAGTCGTCTGTCCAGAGTACCGGATCATGAGGGGGGAGAGAGTCAAGATGGGCGAGAGAGAGGGGGATCAGAGCGAGAGCATGTAGAGGTAAGAGTGGACTCCACCGTGAAGGAAGGCAGATTCCAAGAAGGAAAGGGAGGACAAGTAAGAAGAGCCTCCCTAGGAGAGGTAGAAGGAAGTATGATCGGGTGAGTGGACGCAAAAGCTCTCCAGGACGATCTGCAGAGTCTTTGTTTCACTCTTTGTTGCAAGTCTGGCCAAACCTAAAATAGTAAAGGAGGTTGGGAGACGAAGAGCTCGCTCATAAGATAAAAGAGTGAAATGAATCAGGGTGACTCGTAGGGGAGGTAAAGAAACCTCGGAGAGAAGAAGTGAGATAGGAGATGACGAGAGGCAGCCGGTGATGGCGCGACTAACCTTTCGGGGGAGGAGTAAGTGAGAAGGGGCCGAAAAAAAGCTTTATTATAGAAGAGAGAGGGATTCCTTAGAGGGGCCCCATGAGGAAGCTCAGATACAGCGTAAGGCCTTGAGACGTGGGAAGAATTTGGCTTTCAGCGAAGATACATGTTTAGGAAAGGAAAAAGTGCAGTCGAAGGTGACCCCAAGAAAAGTTGGAGTGGGATTGAAACGGAGGCGGGAGCCGAGTAGGAGGAGGTTTGGCTGGAGGTTAGCCTGGTGGGGATCCACTGAGAAGAAGGAGGCCTCACATTTGCTCGGATTGAGAGGAAGACACCAGTACTCAGACCAGAGCTCTTTGCGTGGCCTCCACTGCAGTGGGGACCGATGGGGAGGAGTACCAAATGGCCAGATCGTCAGCGTAAAGAGAGCAGCTGACGGAAGAAGGCAGAGAGGCCGGAAGATCATTAATGAAGAGAGAGAAGAGCACAGGGCCAAGAACGGATCGTTGCGGAACACCTCGACGGACTCGAAAGGAACGACTTTTGTGATTTTAATAAACCACACAAGCGCGCCTGTCAGAAAGAAAAGATTGAGTCCAACGAACAAAACAAGGAGGGAGGCCAGCCAAAATAAGTTTGTGGAAAAGGGCGGGATGCCAGACAGAGTCAAAAGCTTAAGAGAAATCGATGGTGGAGAGAATTGTCCGAGAGCCCGGCATGGGTTTGTTAAACCGTGTGAATTATCTCTTTTTTCTCGTTTTCTTTTTCTGGGCTGGCGGTGACCATTTCAGTACGTTTTGTCATTACTATGTGCAATGCCTTTATTCAACGTCATATTCTGCTTGTAACAGACAATTCAATTGTTTCAGGTAACTGTTAATTCCCTCATTGATTTTGTCAAGCCACCTGATGATGTCCGTTTACAACAGTAAGTAGATATTTGAGCAGTTACTAATTGTTACAAAAGTTCCGAATAGTTTTAGAAGCTGATTTGAGTGTGATGACGTACAGGACGCAGTACTGCCTTGAATGGGTAAGGGCGAGAACAATAAATCTATAAGAGAAATGCCCGGGGTAACTGGGATCTTGGGAAGGCCAACAGCCTTTTCGATTCCACTCAAACGGGGTCGGCGGCCGCACTACCACGTTGAGGTAGCTGTTGATTGATCGGTCTTCGCCGACTATCTGAGATCCCACTTTTCCATTTCCCAGCCAAAGACCCTGCGTAACAGAGCCAGAGGCTACCTGTTCGTGCTCCGCCGAGACACTTGCCCTGCGGAGTCTCGTTCATCTTTCTGCTCCCCCTTCCCCGCTGAATTTCTTGCGGCTGCCACAAACCTCTCCTCGTCCAGTGCCACTGGCCCAGACAAAGTTGCCTATCCCATGCTAAAGCACCTTCCTCGCTCTGGCATGGATTTTCTTTTTTATATTTTCAATCTTTCCTGGTCTTTGCATTCCTTTCCTTCCATCTGGAGGGCATCTTCTATTATTTCCATCAATAAGATGGGAAAGCCTTTCGACTCTCCTGCTTCCTTCCGGCCTATCTCTCTCATCTCTTGCGTATCAAATCTGTTTGAACGCATCATTCTATCGTGTCTACTCTTCTTTCAGGAATCTAACTCAATTCTTTCTCCCTGCCAGTCCGGTTTCCACCTTGGACGGTCTACTCTCAATCAAATTCTATTCCTTTCTCAGTCCATTTCGAATGGGTGTAATAAACCCTAACCGGACTCTCTGACGATTCTTTCTACCATTGACTTCTCAAAAGCTTTTGACTTTGTCTGGCAATCCTCTGTTTTCCACAAACTTGTTTCGGCTGGCCTCCCTCCTTGCTTTGCTCGTTGGACTCAATCTTTTTGTTCTGATGGGCGCGCTTGCGTGGTTTATTAAAATCACAAAAGTCGCTTCTTTCAAATACGTCGAGGTGTTCTGCAGGGATCCGTTCTTCGCCCTATGCTCTTCTCTCTTTTCATCAATGAACTCCCTGCGTCTCTGCCTTCTTCCGTCAGCTGCTCTCTTTATGCTGATGATCTGACTATTTGGTTCTCCTCCCCATTTATCCCTACTGCGGTAAGGCCACACAAGGAGCTTAGATTCCACTGGAGCGAGCGCTGGTCTGAGTACTAATGTCTTCCTCTTAATCCGAGTAAATGTGAGGCCTCCTTCTTCCCAAACTAACCTCCAGCCCCACCTGTTTAACACTCCTCTTCGCTTCAATCCCACTCCAACTTTCCTTTGGGTCACCTTCGACCGCACTCTTTTTCTTTCAAACATGTAGCTTTGCTGAAGGCCAAGTTCTTCCCTCGTCTCAAGGCCTTACACTCTGTCTCTGCTTCTTCATGGGGTCATTCTTCTGTATAAAGCTTTTCTTTGGCCCCTTCTCACATACGCTTCACCAGGATGGTTTCCTGTTTTTGGCGTTACCAATTTCACCCAATTGAAACGCCTTCACCGAGCACCTAATCGCGCCATCACCGGCTGCCTCTCTTTTCCTGTTCCTCTTCTCCTCTCCGAGGCTTCTCTACCTCCCCTACGAATCATCTTGACTCATTTCGCTCAGTCATCTCATGAGCGGGCCCTTTGTCTTCCAAACTCCTTTCCCATTTCAGGTTTGGCCTGACTTGAAGTGAAACCAAGACTGCAGATCGTCCTGGAGAGCTTTTGCATCCACTCACCCGCTCATACTTCTTTGTACATCTCCTAGGGAGGCTCTTCTTGCTTACCCCCCATCACCTCCTTGGAACCTGCCTTCCTTCACAGTGGAGTTCACCCTTCTCCATGCTCCGGCTCTGATCTCCCTCTCTCCCTTTCGCCAAAGTGCGGCTTTCGCTCACCTGACTCTCTCCCCCTTCACTATCTGGACAGATGGCTCTGTTTCTTTTCCTTTTGGCAAAGGCGGCTCTGGCGTACTTGCCAACTGCTCTTTTTGTGGCATTAAGGCCACTCTTCTTTTTTCTGCAGGCCCAGTATGTTCAAGTTGCTCCGCTGAAGCCTGCGCCATTCTGCTGGTCTCGTCAACACCAACAAGTCTGCCACTTCTCATCTCTTTTCCTGCTTTGTTAAGCTCCTATCACAGCAAAATTGGCAGAATCGAGAATCCTTCATTCAGCGCCTGCGGACACCCTTTGCAGGACACCTCTCATCTCATTCTGCACTGTCCAGCTACTGACTCTTTGCGCCGCTCGCTTTTTGGTGGCTCTCTGTCGCTCTACGACCTCCGGTCCAGGATCTGGAAAGCTGCCCGGCTTCTGAGGCTTCACGGCAATAACAGAACTGTAATTGCGCGGATTCAAAAAGTGCTGGGGCAAACACAAGGCATTTAATTCAAAATTTCAAAGCCTTTTGCAAGCGTACGCGATCGCCTAGGCATTCATGTTTTCTTATTGACATCAAGAGAAACGTTGAAAATTTAGGTAGTTTTGGCAATGTAAGCGAAGAGTGTTGGTACAAAAGCTTGAAAAGTTTTCAATTTGATTAAGAATTTTCACTATTGTTTGCACCTGTTTTAGATTGAGGGCGGTTGCTGCGTCTGCTTATGATGACATAAAGGAACAAACAGCAACTGGTCTGCAGCATGTGATGGAGACAAAGAGTGTGATTGAGATTGGCGTTCGACTGGCTTCGTCGTTCGTCGTCATTCCTCAAAATGGCCGCTACAAAGAGTACGTGATGGTCTGGCTCGCGTATAAACATATTTTTTCGCGGTGCCCAATTTTCCGGCAGCGCTTATTGAAGGCAGCATGAGAAATGCTCAGCTGTTGCTCTTGTGGTTGAAACGCTTGGTACCAGGAGTAGTTTATTGTCTAATCCAGCGCGGGTTCGAGCTCTTGCTCTCTGTATAACTGCAAAAGTTTTCCAATCATCTAAAATGATACAAGGTTGCACAACCCTTGGTATACGTTGAATTCCCCCGGTTTTACTTCGTTGGATAAAACCGCGGGCTAAAGGGCATGGCGCATAGCCTTTCCGAGTTGGAATTTCTTTTTTTAGAGATCACCTACCAGCAAGCACGGTTTTCACACTGGAAACCTTTTTTTAAAAGAAAAACTTTCGGGTGCAGGTCGAAATATCGTTCCGCTGGCCGCATAATTACTCCTCGCCGACTGAAAAAAGGTTGCACGCCTCTAATCTAAACAATTAACTATTAAGTTGCTGGCTTTAAAAATTGTTCAGATTACACTGAGCTTTCATGTATTAACGCACAATTATTACAGGTTGTTTCGATTAACGTGATTGCTTGTAATCAAATGCATGGCTTGTTTTTGATGTCGTAGCGCTCACTCAAACGTATGAGTATTGAGCGCGTGCTTTGGCAACATAAAACAAACAAATGTGCTTTGTATTACGCTCAAACGTTGAGCAAATGAAAATGGGCCCTTTGGAGCATTTGCCAGAGCAGTGATAATTTTGCTGGTCAACAAAGTTTTTTTGCATGCAAGTGAATGAGTAAAGGCTACTTCAAATGAGTTAAGGCTACTATTTACGTTTCAATTACATCTGTTAATGCACAGTACAATCCTTTCTTTTGTGTCAGTCAAGTTGCTGTGACGCCATAAAGTTGTTTGTTAGTTTACAAACTGCAGTAAGTAACGAATGTTTTTATTTGGAGCAAGCTTTAGTATACGATCGGTACTTCGTGTCCTGTGTAGTGAGGAATATGTAGCCACCTACATTAGCTTTTATGTAAATAAGATAAAAAAAAAAAAATTGCTTCAATAACAATCACCAACATCATACTAAACCAGGGATGCAGAAATTTTTTTGAAATTTAGTCGCGCGGAGAAATTGGTGGTCGCACACACATGCATAAATCAGTGTTGCCAGATGGTTGCTGATGCTTTTCCCCAACAAAATCTGAACAATTTCCCTGAGGCAAAAGTTTCATTGACGAAGCGATCAACAATAGATGACCTTTATTTTTTGGAGATCAACATCAAGGACATGCCCGAATTTACCTAAACCGAGAGGCAGGACGAGCGCAGCAGTGGCGATTAACCTGCCACGGTTTTTTTGGCGATCAACCTGAAGCACCCGCTGACTTTGGTCTTCACATCGTTGCGAAATTTTCTCATCAGGTGCACGTAGACGTTTTGGTCGCGTTCGTAAACTTTTTGGTCTCGCGGCGCGACCGTGTATTTGCACCCCTGTACTAAACAATACCACAATCTGTTACAACATGTCAATAACCCGCCACCTGTTTCGACCTGAATAGGTCTCATCAGGCGTGTGTAAAAGACGCACCATAATAAAAACGCATAACCTAAATCACTCCAGGAATGCCATTGTGCGTAAAATGATGATGGAATACAAAGCAATACAATATAGCAATATCTAGATTAAGGGGGTCTCATTTAAGGTCACACACACACCTTTTGAGCAATTTTTCTATTTACTTTAGTGTGATGCTAAATGCAGTTCTCTTTAAATAAGAGGTTGCCTGAAAATTGCAAACTAGTACAATCATATTTTATATGCATATTTACTATTTATATCTATTTACACCAGGTAGAGTACAAAACCGGTACAGTTGGGACTATGCTGATCAGGTTGTGCATTATTTTATTCAAGTGTAGACGCAAAAGCGTTACAGTTGGACAAAAATCTAAAGCCAGCTTAAAAGCCCACGTCTATTGCTGGATATTTTTTTATTATGGAGAAATGCAGTACTTACTCTTACACTTAAAAATTGCAATAAAACATTTGTAGGTTACTATAGTAAACAGAAAAATCAACCTGATAATGTCACTCCAATTCGATTGGCGCAGAAGAAAGCATATATTGTTCATTAAGAAATGTATCTACAACTTAGTAATGACTGTATATTACTAACAATAAAAAGGTAGGTAACTGAAAAACTTATAATTAGGGTAAATTGCCTTCAGATTTAAGCTGAAGGCATCTGGCATTGCTAGAGCATAGGTGTTCCTATTTATGCAACACAGAGAAAACGTTGTTTTGTTGACCAGTGAATCACTTTGTCAAGAATCAGCTCACAAACTGTCTGTAACACGAATTTCGTTATGAGTTAAGGAGCTTTTAAAGTTTGGAAATTTTCTGTTTTTTGAATGTTAATTGCAATGTTGCTTATGTACCGGTGAAAGTGGTAACCAGTAAAGGCAGATTGCCTTGCTATTGCTATTTCATAGAAAACTATTGTTATGTGTTGAATTGACTCTAGGTGGCATTTGCACCTACTAGTAAGCTCGCTTATTTCCTGTTAAATCATTGACCTTGTCTGTGCGAACCAGCTATTTGAAAGTTAAAACAGTTTAAATACTCGTATTTTCTGTTTGAATTTGCACGCTCCAAGTCAACAGTAGATGTTCATTAAGTTTCGACGTAAGTGAAACAGTTCTACAATTTTTCAGGCAGTTTCTTGACTGGTTTTGGCTGTAGTTAACTGTACTGCTACTGCTGTATTATAGTAAGGTTTTTTTTGGTAACTTTTCGATTGCCTGTCACTTTTCAGTAGGTTTGGGTGTCGATTTCTAGAGTAAGCATGTATGCAGACAAAAAAAATTTTCAATTGTTTTAAACCTAAAAGTGCAACTTGAACTTTTGATTATAAGAATCGGGTTTTGATTTTGTGGCATCAACTTCGATGCTTACCGGTAGTTGTTTTAAAACTCGCAAATTTATTAAGTTAAATTCTCAAACCTGTGTTGACGCTGTAATGTAATTTGTGGCAACGGATTTAAAATTGTTTCGAGCACTAACAACCAGGTATCCTTAACTTGTTTTAAGTTTTTTTAAACCATTCCACTTTTAGAGATGAGAATTGCTTGATTTTGGATCTGGGTGATCTTGAGTTTCAAAGTTCAAACGAAGGGCGAACGCCATTGATGAAAAAGCCCGTAAGTTTTTTGCTTTGGTCAATCTTGTCCGATTATTCATATATTCAATGTAAAATTCATCAACTTTTTTAAGTACATGGTGTCCCGAATAAATGAAACCCACAATCTTGTTAATAGATATATTGATTTCAATCCTTTTACTTTTGCTTTACAGGTTTGATAGTAGTTATTAATATTTCTTATATTATAACCTCACGGGAGATAAAAAGAAGTCCACATACAGCCAATATCACATTTAAATGGCTGGACCAGCCATTTCTTGGTAATTTGATTAGCAGGCGGTGTGATTCGCCTCACTGGAATCCCTCAGACTTATACCTTTGGGGTATATTAAAAGGCAAAGTTTATTGGAATAATCCTCAAACCATTGCTGAATTGAAACTGGCCATTACACAGAACATTTGTACAATAAAGAAAAAATGTGGCAGATTGATTGATAGCTTTGCTCGCCGGATTCAAGAATGTCAGAAACGGGTGTCATTTGGAGCATTTGTTTAGTTAAACCTTAAAAAACAAGCTAAAAACTCCGAACTTTTAGTTCTCAATTGTTCGTATATGGGCTCACAGAAAATGTTAACATTTTTGACGTATTTCGTTTTAGTAATAAAATGGCAATCGAATCGATTAGTTTCATTTATTTTGGAACGGATTACCGAGATTTCGTTACCCGACATTTAATCACTATACTGTTAATCAGGGACACTTAATCGCTAGACATTTAATAACGTTGACTTTATAGCACGACAACATTGCTAGTAGACTAGAATCGATCACCTTAACCCTAATCCTAATCCTAACGTGATCACGTGTCTGTTCCCTAACTCTAACCCTATCCTTATCGTAATTAACTGTCGGGTGATGAAATGTCTGAGCACCTTTGGGACACCCTATACATCCCTACTTTACCATTACTTATCGTAGTAGCATTGTGGAGCACACAATCTTTGGTATGCTTACGCTAGCACTACAGTCGCGTAGTTCATTTGCATCTTGATATAGTACAATGTGTTTTCTGTTTAAAATTCTCTTCTTGTATTTTATTCGTATTTGTGGATTTATTTCTTTTCATTGTTTGTACCTTACGTTCAGTTTTATTTATTGATGTATTATTGTTTTTCATATTAAAATAGCAGCTAATAAATTATTTCTGTTAAACATTCTTCAAAGCCTTATTTCTTTTCGATGATTTTTTTATCATCGTGCCAGCCAAAAAGTTTCAGAAAGATTTTATCCATTTCAATTTTCAAATTTTGCACCAGCGTTTATTTTTATATGATTTTGTGTCGTCACTTATTTATTTTTGCATGAAATAGAAGTTATCACCTTACGGCTGGATGAAGGCTCCAGAAGTGGTAGGTCTTTTAGTTTGTGCTGCAACTGTTAGTTTTGAACTTCCTGGCGTAAGCGAGTTGACGTAAGTTTGTTTTTATCTCTAGACATGACTGCTACCTGCAAGTTGCCGGTAGCAGTCATGTCTAGAGATAAAAACAAAGACGATATTGCACAGCAAGAAGTGAAATGCTTGCATGATGTTTATATTGTTTTCTTGTGAAAAGATTCTCACTGTGCTTTTTTCTCTTTGAAGTTTTAAGCAGCCAGTAGGAATCTAATCAGACTTTCATGTTGAATTATGCTCAAGTGCCATTCTGCACAAGTTCTTTATGGCGTAACGTTGTTCATGTCAGTACCTAAACGTGTCGGCGAGAAGCGTCTTAATCATTGGGTTAAAAAAGTTCATTCTCTCAATTAGCATGTTGCTAGAGGTCACTGTTAGTTACCCACCAACGGCGCTCCGTCTTCTTGTTGGTTCATTTGTTCGTGCGTATGAGGTCATGCTCTGTTTGCTACCGTTTGATTCAGGGATAGCGAGGAATAGACTGCTCCACCCCACCACTTGTCTGCCACACAAAGATAGGGTAACCAGTCCAAGTGCTTTGGCCAAGAACACAACTAATGAAGGCTTTTTCTTTGCACTATCTCTTTTGTGCTGAGAGTTAAGCAGGGAAGCTGTTATTACCGATTTTCCACTTGTCAGTATGACTCGACAAGGAGTTAGACTTCGATCACCGGTCGATATCTGAGGCTGTTTTGATATGGAAGACACTTTTTCGTAACCCGATCAGCATATTCTATGCTGTCACTTCATTACGTTTGCTGTGTGAGATCTGGATGATCTATTTCGCAAATGGCTGTGTTCAACAAGTGTCATTCATTTCAAAAGTTTTCTTCACAGGACGAAAGCCTAATTCTCGAAGATATGCGACGTAAAGTATACGACAACTTCAAAATTGACCTCAGCAAAATACAGCTTTTGTATGCTAGAAAAGGTAATTGTTTTACAAATTTTTATACTCTCAGGACAGCGACGATATGTTAAGCATTTTACCACGTTATTGCTCGCCATTTGTTGTTCTGGCGCCAACAGTGGCTACCTTTTCAGGTTTTCGCATGTGGGCCAATCGCACTTGTAAAGTCATGACTGGATAAACTCAGTTTGATATTTTACCCCTTTTGCTGAGCACCTTGCAGATCTGTGAAGGCCGTTTTTAAATTCTTTGGTGCAACTCGACAAGAAAATTGAACCCAAGTAAATCGACTGCACTGCGGACGCTCTTACCACTACGTCACTGCGACGGTTTGCTGGAAATTACTCGACGATTAATTAGCTCTTTGGCAGATTTCACAAAGCAATGGAAACTACCGTAGACGTTCCCTTCCGAGAGCGCATCTTCATGTATATTTTGGGGTTAAAACCTATGATCATTCCATGATATCGCCTTAAATACTAGTCACACAAGCAACATTAATCATGTTGCCGATTAGGACCGCTGGTGATTATGTATCGAGGCACAACTTGCAGATAGATGTTTCGCTTTATTTTGTTTTTCGTTCGTTCAGCCTATTAGAGTTGCTGTATAATAGACTAGGCTTTAAGAAACCACACAACGAAGCGATAGAAAGTTTCTTCATTGAAACGTTATCAACTAGAAATTGTATTTCTGTTGGAAGATATTTGTAATCAACCCTAATTTCAATTTCGAAAAACCTTTTGATCGAGCCGATATAATTTCAAAACGATGGGCGTTTTTCATTCGCATGCTACATACCTTGTTTGGCATACGTAATGTTGGTTTATTTTTGAGCGCTAGTTTTTACCATATCACTGGTTGAAAAGCCCTATTTTAAGTTGAGTAGCTGGTTTCAGTAAATAATTCAGTGTTTTTGATCTTGTAATTTTATTTTAACCAGTTCAAACCGGTTTAGGCCAGAACTGGATGGAAGCACGTGGCTTGCAAAAGTCGCCAATGCATATTTTGGAGCCGCTAAATATATCAATCTTGCTTCAGAAGTGCATGGTTCTTAACGATGCAGCATTGCCAAGGTGAGCCGCATATGAAGAATCAAAGAAGGCATGCACACAGCCAAAATCTAACCCTTCATAGCAATGTTGCTTGTCTTTTTCAAGCGCCGTAAATCACGTCGCTACCATGAAGCAGCATTTATTAAAAGCCTGGCGGATTTTACCTGATATTTAAACTTCAATTAACGATTCGGTGAAAAATCGTTTATTTGCGTCGGATAAATATCAAGGAGTATCATGTATACGAGCTGTGCTTTAATATTCATTCTCGCTTGTGCGCATTTCTCTGTCTACCCCCCCCCCCCCAAAAAAAACGTGTGAATTATAACCAGTGCAGTACAGCCATAACGAAAAGAAACTGAATTCAGTTATGATAGTATGTCCAGCAAAAGAAATGTGTGAAAATATTACGCTCTTTATTTTCTGTCATTTCTCATCTACTTTGCCTATATGCTGGTGTTACATCTTTTTGAAAAGCTAAACTTTCCAGTTGACGCCCGATCCAATTCTCTTTTTCAAAAATACTTCTCTTTGCACGCCTTAGTAGTAGTAGTAGTTATTCAGTTTTTATCCGGTGTTTTCCCTTTAGCAGAGATGGCCGGATTTACCCCATTCCTTCTGCAATTTTACGCACTCCGTCCCTCCTATCTCTTATTTCGTTGCGATTTTTGTGTACTTCTAATCTTACTTTTTAGTTGTACATTGTGCATCTCGTTGGTGGCGCAAAATAAGTTAGGTTCTGAACTAAACCGAACTAAATGATTTTTCATGCAGTACTTCATTACTTATTCTGTTAAATGGGTTTAGTTTCCGTAACAGTGCCGCCCTAATGGCTATGCTCGTAAAATATGAATAAAACGACCAGTGTTTAGTCACTTTTTGTTTGTTTGTTTGTTTACCCCTCCTCTTCCTCGGGATGGAGGTACGGCATGAACGGAAATTCATGCCGTCAACCTAATTGATATTAGGCTAGAGGAAAGATGGCAGCCCATTTTGAACCAGTCATGAGTGACTCTTAGCCCCACCACCAACAAGGCGGACTGCCATTGGTGGGTACCCAAGAGTCGTCTTACATGCTGGGTTAGCAACTTCACAATTACAATCCGGTGAAGTACGGGTGGGCCACCTGTCTGCCACATAAAGGTGGAGGCGTCCCGTTAAGTGCCTTGCCCAAGGACACAACAAGCAAGCTTGCCGGCTTGTCCTCCACACTATCCATTTATATGCTGAGCGCCAAGCAGGAGTTTAGTCACTTTGCTTTTGGAGTCGCAAGATTTCCCTATAGATATTTTATATTGCCTTATTCAGACTTAAGATCAGTGGTGAAATCCCGCTGTTGAGCGTTCGAATGTCGGACAAGAGAGTGGAAAATTTGCTTAGATTGGTTGACAGCATTCCTCTGCCTGCAATAACTGAAGAGGAGAAAAATACTGAATTACAAGTCAGTTGTTTTTTTGTAGTAGTTTGTTTTTTTTTGTGTATTTGTCGTTGTAAGTAAAAGTGCATACCTTTCCCATTGCCGTAACATAGTAAATATCTGAGAGCAAAATGGTAGTACCTAATTTTCTCTATCCTTAATAGCTCATGAAATATAATTTTGGAACTACAAGAACTACTTTTTATAATCCTCAGCATAAGCGATTACTCCACGGTTTTGTCAAATACTGGAATACCGTGTCTTTTATCGTTATAAAATAATAAACTGAAGTTTGCCAATATTTTGGTTGCTAGTTTCTTTTCTCTTTTTTGTTGGTCTTTTGCGCTCGTACTTCTTACTGGGTTGGGATAGAGACCCAATCTCTGGTGTTGTGATGGGATTTATATCCAATTCACGAGAAATGTTGCTTCCTGATGATTTTGCAACTCTTGCTCCATTGAGTTTGCGCAGTCTTAACTGGCCATCTGACTCTTTGCTCTTTTAAGAAAAACGAAAACAACATCGGTACAACACGACTTCAAAGCCAACTATTTCACCATTTGCCCTTCGCTCGCCATATAATTGCGTGTTTTCATAGGTAATCGAGTCCTGGACTGAAGATAAGAACCGGCCGCATTTGAAGACATTGAATAAGATGCTTGCTGTTGATAAAAGCGCGTCAGAATTGTCAACAACAAGCGAGGAGTACGTGACGGCGTCTGAATGCGGGTCGGATAGCATGTGTTATTTCCTCTTGTTGAGCTTGTAGGAGGAACAGAGTCATTTGAATCTTTCATTTTGATAATCACAACAATTTTGTTTAATTGCTATATTCTAAACTAAAGGAAAAATGTGAGCCCTATAAACTTTGTTTTTTATAATTACAATAATTTTGGCAATGATTTCTAAAGAGAAGGAGTAATCCGTTAAAATCTTGCTTATCTAATTATAATCATAACAGTATTTTGTGCAATTGTTTAAAATTCAGCGTACGTTTTGCTCAGAATTATTAGTTTATACAGTATGTTTCTTAGCATGTTGGATTTGATGGTTTCAACCATTGCTTTATCGAATTAGTAATTTGTGCAATTGTTTAAAATTCGGCGTACATTTTGCTCAGAATCATTAGTTTATATATTTCTTGCATGTTGGATTCGATGATCTCAACAATTAATTAGTGCAAGGTTTTAATTTATATCGTGATTGAACGGCAGTAATTTTGATGATTGGCGCAATGTTGTTTTCCCCTGAAAAACTTCACCCAGTTATAAACGCCTTTTGTTTAGAAGCGAGAGCGACTACTCTGATACTTCTGCTGCTGCCTCTCCAGCAGTACCTATGGCTTCTGCTGGTGCTGGAGAAGACGCTAAAGAAACACAAATTACTGAAATGAAAATATCATTTGCAATCAAAGAGGTGAATGATTTTAAAAGCCATTAGTGTGTTGAATGATGTTTGTCAGTCAGGTTTATGCGGGGTCTTTTTATTTGGCGTGCGTTTGAAGTTACTCAAATTTTAGATTTGATCTTGACGACTGTTTGAATTTGTATGTGTTCGACTTCCAGCTGGACTGCGAAAAGCAAAACCTTTACATATAACTCGTCATGTGTTTAGTGGTCAATTTTGTAGGAGTCTTAAACTGTATAACCTGCGCGATTGCTAAAAATGATATACATCTGATTTAGTTTGCGAAATTCTTCTTGCTGGACTAGTAGCTTTCCAACTTTTTAAACGGTTGGATCCCTTTTACTCGTTCAAATTCATGAAAGACATTCATCAGGGCTTATGTGCTCCACTTTAAATAATAATTTTTTTTTTTGTAACTTACTCATGAGATTCCTAAAAGTTGGTCTGTAACTTCCAGCTGGTATTGTTGCGGACCCCTTGAAATTTTCTCACGGATCCCAGTTTAAGAAGTGCTGTGACAGACTTCATAATATGATAAGAAACTGTTGTCGAATGCTTTGTCAAATGTTTATTGGTTGTGGTCAATGGTCCAATAAAAAAAATGGTGCAAATTTCATTGATCAGCATACAATAGCTGCTGTTGTTATATGAGTTGGCCTGGCTTGTTAATGCAGATGATCTAGTAATGCTATGTTGTGGCCACCGGCAAGCAAATACATTTAAGTTGAACAGCCTCAAAGAACTACATAAAGTAGATGTAAGATTTGTTTGTAAAATAGATTTAATAAATGATATAATGAATGGTTTATTAAATTGTTTATTAGATGGTGGCGACCATTGTAGAAGAATTAGAGTCGGGCGACACTACAGATCTTTTGGCTCTCCGTATTGGGACTTTATCACTTGCGTTGTCACAAAGAACGTGGGACATGACAATTGCAGTTGTTCTTCAATCGATTTCAGTCGAATTGCCGCAGGTGAATATAAGCTTTAGGTTGTGGATTCTTGTAGCTGAGTAATTGTGTGGCTGGATTCGCAAGTGCTCGTCAGTTGCATATTGTAGGACTGACAAAACTGTTTTTTAGTTCGCATCACCGGACGGCAAGTCTCTGTTTTTGGTGGATTCGGTCGGAAGTGCAGGTGGCAAGGACTTGCTGCGTGTAGAGCTGATTCAAGTAAAGAAGGAATCTCCGGAATTTGAAAGTGTTTACAATAAAACAGAACAGCAGATAATCATAAGGTAATATCATTTCGCTGTATAATAATCAAACGGCATTCGTACCTGACTGCTCTATTAATTATCATTCGTAGCATTTTTATTGTCCACGTTCTAGCAGGAGTGTGACAATAGCGTTGGTCATTGGACGAGTTGTCTAAACCTACTCCCGAGTTTCCAAGTACTTTTACTTAATCAAATTTACTGACTTTATTCCATATTTTAAGGTGACTTTTTTTTGCACTCAGAATATTACCTATCTGAAACATGAACTCTGCTGCAGACATGCTTATATATCTCTCTGCATTCTCAGTATTTCTACTCTAAAACACTGGTTGTACAGATTTGGAACTTTGAAGCTTGCCCTACATGCCCAAGCCTTAGTTCATTTGGCTAAATTTGGTCAAAAGTTGGCTGATATTCAATCTTCGAAACCAGAGCCAGCAACACCAGTTAAACCTACTCTTGCAATTGGTGAGTAAATAATCAAGAACGAAGGTCGATGCCAGCCTTTCAGTATCTTAGCAAAAAAATTAGCAATGATTTTACTCGTTAAGCTTTGTTTTTGTATCACGTGATTTTTGGCGCGAATCTCGCCTGCGTTTTCTATTTTACCATTTCTCAAACAAGTAAATTTTGCTGGCTGCCATTAGCGAAAAGCGGTAGACTTTAGAAAGACCTGATCATGATAAGGTGTGCTGAGTGAATTGAAATGTAACCGTGTCATGCCGCGCCTCCGCCCCTGAAAATAAGAAAGATGAATACATCACAGCAACTCTTCTCTTACTTGGTGCCGAGGCACGGCATGTGAGCGGAATAGTAACTATCCACTGCATCCAGGTTGACGCCACCGATGCAGTTAATGCAGACGAGGGCAACGCGGCAGTCTATCAGAACCAGTCATAAATGCAAATTGGAGGGCAGCTCCAAACTCCAGAAGGCAAAGTAGCAGTGATGAAAAACTAATAATCGTCACTTAGCGACGTGATGGGTAGACAGCTTCACGATTCTAACCTGGGAAAGCGCAAATTTCTGCTCAGCTTGGGGCACGATCTTGCTGAGATCTTCTTTGTATCAAGCTTTCATTGGCTTGTCTTTAAATTTCGAGTGCCCCTCTTTTGGCCGTGGGTCATCTGTTTTCACTTTGAATTCACGACTGATTCGAAATATGCTGCTGCTTCATTCCACCCTAATCGCAATGGTATTTGCGGTTCGAACATGAATATTCGTTTCATGTCATGTCTCCATTGAAAGGATAACCAACAAAGCTGAAGGATAAACTAAAATGTTGATCACTTTCGTTGAAAAATGATGCTTAGAGCACATGCAATGTGCCGGATTCATTCTTTAAAGAATCAGTGACTTTGATTTAACTGTTTTATCCAGACACTGATCTTCAACGCAGTCGCAGCACTTCAGCAATGGTAAAGAAAGCACCTATTCAAGATAAACCTGTGGTTAATCTGCTGGTTGATGCACAGCTAGACTTGATCGAAATAGCTGTCCTGGACGGCAAAAAGTACATATCTGATTTGCAGGTATAAAGACTGTGTTCATGCAGTTGAAATATATATACAGTTGCATCTTTAGACTTGGTTGTCTTAAGAACTTTTTGACATGTCGGCGACTTATTTGTGCACATGTCAAGTTCACTATATTCCCTGGCCATGTTTGATGTAATGCAGCAAAGTTTGCATTATTGCTAAGTGATAAGATCTTTTTGATGATTTAAACTTAAGTGTCAAAAGCTTCAAGGCAATAGTACATCTGCCAAATTATTCGAGTTTTAACTATAACTTCTTTTGTGCAGATTCGCAAAGTCAACGCTTCTGTTACTATAACAGCACAGTACATGAAAGTAAATGCAAGACTGAATAAGCTGCTAGTAGTCGATGCTAGCTCTGATTCATTGTACAGAGAAATTGTTAGTTCAGTCGGTAGCACCGATGTCTTGGTTCTTGAGCTCACCAACTACAACGGCGCTACTGTGGGCAAAGATGCGTTTGAAGACATAAAGAACGTCGACACCAGTGTTTTAGTAAACGTAAGACTGTATAGGATAGTACTGCTTTGTAGTTTCCTATTGTCCAAGTCGAAATAGCTTTCTACGAGTCCAATATGCTGTGGTATAGTTTTTGACATCTGTTGAGAGTCATTGTTTTACAATAGTTTTGTTTAACCTTTCAATTGAAACCTCCCTGAATCATAAATTCCTATTTATTGCATGCTTGTGCCGTCTAAACCAGCTCTTTCTCATAAAGTGTTGCAAGATGAACAGCCGTGAGAATTCTTGATAAATTCAGCTGCATCTAACGACTCCACTAATTCAACGCAAGCAACTTTGGTAACATCGCCATAATTGAATCCTTATTGCATTACTGTTGAAATAGAATTTTATCAACAATTTTTTATTTTTGATGGCATGTGATGTTTATAGCTCACTCCTTATATCTCTTGCAGTTTGGATCAACCAGGGTTGTGTTTTTGAACAAATTTATTCAAGAGCTAGTTAATTATGGAGGTCACTTCTCAGACTTTCAAGATGTTGCTGCATCTGCAGGATCGGCAGCTCAGGTACTGATTTTTTGCGTAGTTAATGGTTAAGCTTTTCTCTCCAAAAGGTCGTGGAGCAGCAACAAAACGATTCTTTGCTCGTAAGATATGCATCTATGGTCTTAGCTCGCTTGCAAAAGTTCGTTTAACAATTTTGGCAGCGTCTTGCGTGCAGCATGAAAACAACCACAAAGAAACTGCCTGATTTCAACATCGAGTTTATATATTTTCTTCCTTCTTCATAGAAGAACGATATTTCGTTACAAACAAACAGCTTGTGTTCGGACCGATCTCGTAGTTATCAGCAACACCAGCGCAGTGCATTTATAACACAAGCAATACTGCGCAGAGAAAGGAAACTTAGAGTGCAAGCTGCCTTTAGAAGTGATCGAGTGAGCTGTCGATGGTGCACCACCACGAGAAATGAGTTGGAGATAGGAATCGATCATACGGAGTTATGCTGCCACGTTAAAGCTAATTTAACCAATTTGCAACTCTCTTCTAGCCCAGATAAAACCAGATCAAAAAAAATTTGATCTCTCTCTGCTTTAGCTGGTCAGAATAGTGAAGTTGTTAACTCAGCATGTCGAAAGGAGTGACTGTTGGGTAGCCACCAATGACAGTTCTCCTTGTTGGCCGTGGGGTTACCAGTTTACCTTCACGACAGGTTTGAAATGAACTTCTACTTTCCCATTTCCTAATCTTTATTAGGTTGGTTTGTTTGTTGTTGTTTGTGTTTACCTCTCCTCTTCTTTGGGATGGAGGTACGACATAAATGGTAATTCAGGTTCATACCGTCAACCTAATTGATATTAGGCTAGAGGAAAGATGGCAGCCCATTTCGAACCAGTCATGAGTGACTGGTAGCCCCACCACCAACAAGGCGGACTGCCATTGGTGGGTACCCAAGAGTCGTCTGACATGCTGGGTTAGCAACTTCACAATTATAATCCGGTGAAGTACGGGAGGGCCACCTGTCTGCCACATAAAGGTGGAGGCGTCCCGTTAAGTGCCTTGCCCAAGGACACAACAAGCAAGCTTGCCGGCTTGTTCTCCACACTATCCATTTTTATGCTGAGCGCCAAGCAGGGAAGCTGTGAATACCATTTTTAAAGTCTTTTGGTATGACTCGACTTAGGAATGAACCCCAGGTCTACCGACTACAATTAGGTTGGTTCGCGATGTGAATCTGGATAATTCATTTCACGCTGCACCTCCATTCTGAAAAATAGGATGAGTGAACCCTACAACAACTTGGAGTCGTAGGAGCATATTGCAAAGCTTATAATGTTGTTTCAAAACAGTGCACTAATGCTGCCCGACGAATATATTTCGTAGGAAAAAGCTGCTGCCAAAGCACAAGAGCTGGCCGAGTCACTGCAGTCATCAAATCCTCGAATAAAGCTCGACGTATCTGTCACTGCACCAACCGTGATCGTTCCAACCAACTCCATGTCACATGACGCAATCGTAGCCGATCTTGGCATCATAACGGTAAATAGATGGCGTTTTTTTAAGTTGAAATCGTAAAGTAGTTATTCATTTTAACATCCAGCCATAGCCTCCTGAAACAGCGATGGATCTCTGTCCTCCGAATAAAGATGCTAACTTCACACCTCCCCCTGCAACCTCTGTGTGCACTTTCCCTTTTACTAAAATATAACAACAAATGCTATGGATTTGCTTGTTCCTCAGCCATATAACAGACAAGCCAAAAAGACATGCTGAAGGTTTAGCTAGCGCCTGGTTGTGCTGTTTGAGAAGACTGGTAGGTAAAAGAAACTAACATCAACGTTTATTCAGGTCAATAACCGCTTTTCTGGAAGCAGTTTGCAGCAGGGCTTTGCTGTTAGCGATCAAATGGTCGTGTCTCTTCGCAACATGAAGATATCGAAATGCTCACTCGCCGAAGATATGACGATTAAAGATGAAACTCGTATATTACAAGAAGTATCTCTTTCCATCCAGGTATATCAGGACTTAATGTAAGACTGTATTGTGATTTATCGGCAGCTTGACGTGATGTATCGAACGACAAACTTATACCACTCTGACTCACTTCACTCTTTTTTCTTATGAGCGGGCTCTTCGTCTCCCAACCTCTTTTCCTATTTCAGGTTTGGCCAGACTTGGAGTGAAACCAAGACTCTGCAGATCGTCTCTGGAGAGCTTTTGCGTCCACTCACCCGCTCATGCTTCCTTCTACTTGTTCTAGGGAGGTTCTTGTTGCTTGCCCTCCCTGTCCTCCTTGGAATCTGCCCTCGTTCACGGTAGAGTCCACCCTTTCCACTCCATGCTTTCGTTCTGATCCCCCTCACTCTCGCCAAGGTGCGGCTCTCGCCCATCTTGACTCTCTCCCCCCTCATGATCTGATACTTTGGACAGATGGCTTTGTTCCTTTTCCTTTTGGCAAGGGCGGCTCCGGCGTTCTTGCCAACTGCTCTCTCTGTGGCACTGAAGCCACTCTTTCCTTTTCGGCAGGCCCAGTACGTTCCAGTTTTTCCGCTAAAGCCTGCGCCATTCTGCACGCTCTTTGCTGGTCTCGGCAACACCATAACGTCTGCCATTTCTCTTCTCTTCTCCTACTGTCTGACTCTCGTTCTGTCCTCGCCACCCTGTCCTCTCCTCCATCTTTCCTCTTATCCCAAACTCTGTGGCAGATCTGGCATGAACTGTCTTCTCTCTCCTCCTGTTCTATCAGGCTACAATGGGTCCCCGGACATTCGTTTCTCCCGGGGAACGACGCGGCTGATGAGCTTGCCAGACGGGGAGCGCTGCTTGCGCCCTCCGCAATCCCTTGTAGTCTCTCTCCTCTTATCTCTCGTATCCACTCTTGTCTTATCTCGGACTGCAGGCGTACTGTCTCATCAAAATTTTTTGACACACAGGTTCCCTCAATTTCCACTGAGGAACTTGTGCTCCCTCGTCATGCTCGCTGTGTCCTCTCTCGTCTAAGCTGCAACGGACACAGCCTTCTTTTAGGTTCCTATCTCTCTAGGATTGGCAGAATCGAGAATCCTTCCTGCAGTGCCTGCGGACACTCGTCCCAGGACACCTCTCATCTCATTCTGCACTGTCCAGCTACGGACTCTTTGCGCCGCTCACTCTTTGGCGACTCTCTGTCTCTGTACGACCTCTGGTCCAGACCCTGGGGAGTTGCCCGGCTTCTAGGGCTCCATGGTCTTCCGCCATGCCCACATCCCTCGGAAGAGGTTGGGTAACCAACAACAACAACAAACTTATACCCGTGCCTCACGGATTAGAATTGTGAAGCTGCTCACCTAGCATGTCGTAAGAGGCGACTCTTGGGCACCCACCAATGGTAGTCCGCCTTGGTGGTGGACCAACCTGTCAGTAATTTGCATTTATGACTAGCTCAAAATGGGCTGCCACTTTTCTCCCTAGCCTAATTCAATTAGGTTGACGGCGTGAACGTGGATTATTTTTGTGCTGTTTAGGTGGTACGTAATTTGTCCACTTCATGGTATCATGATATTCCGGATGTAACGGTTCATGGACGGCTGCCTCCAATCAGTGTTAAGTTAAGCCAGCCAGATTTGGAAGCAGTGTTTCAGCTGCTGGATGGAAACATCAAAGAAGGACTGGGAAGTTCGGAAAAAAACGCATCTCTGAAAGATTCAAAGAAACGTAAGAAAGCGAAACCTGTATAGAGCAAACGCTGGCCAAGGTTTATTGGGCTTATGAGCACATTGTCTAGGATGTCCATGTTAGGTGCCAGTGATGTTTTCCCGATAAAACACCTGAATGACAAAGCTTTAAACTCCGTTCAGTTGTTAACAGCATTTTTTGCTTTTGCCTCGAAAATTTCATGATGTTTAATTTCCGCAACAAGCTTTTGAAAAACGAAGGAGGCGGTCGCTTAATGAATTCAACCAATAAATTATAATTTTTTTTCGTAAGCATGCTGTTTGCAGCAAGAGCAATTACATATTCTAATTGTTGATTGTTTACAAGGCTGGAGTTTTTGCTTCTGCTGAAATGTTACATCGCACTATAAGAGGTTGGGTGTACCGCTAGTTACGAACGACAAAATTCAGGTGGTTAGCAGCTAGATATTAGATAAACACCATCTTCACATCAAGGATGTTTACGTAGTTCGCTAACCGGAAAAATAATGAAAAATGAAAATTGCTTGCTTTACAATGTTGATTATCTTCAATGTTGCTGTAATGTATTGCAGCCGCTGTCGATTCGGTTACTCCGAGTCGAAGTCGTGAAACTACCAGAGTCGAAGTCGCCGCTCCCAAGAAAATCTGGGAAACGTTGCAGGTACTTTTTATTGGTTGCAATAGACCTTGTCCTTTGCCGAAATGCATAAATAGAGCATTGCTTTACCGCTTCTGCGCTGTAAGATAATGGCAGGCGAAACTTCGATGGCAACGAAAGCGGCCAGGATTCTGCTTTTAGATTTGCTAGACCAATGGTTCTCAACCGGTGGGCCACAGCATGTAAGTCGGGTAAGCCACAGGTTGGTATTATAATGCACAATTGGGCCTCAGCATGTAAGTCGATGGGCCACGGACCTGTGTGTATTTTGAAAATGGGCTTGCATGTCAAATAAGGTTGAGATAAACTGGACCATATGAACAGTCATATGGAGAGGCAAAGACCTTTTTTTTTTTGGAGGTCAACTTTACTGCCATATTGTGAACTGGCCATGCTCTAAACTGGAGAGGTGATGACCTTTTTTTTTGGAGATCAACTTCGCTGCCGTGTTACCTTATGCTTATCCCAGTGTCATTGTAATTATTTCATTAAAGTGGGCCGCAAAAATTTGTGGCCCAACGTCACGAAAAAGATTGAGAAACACTGGCCTAGACAAACTTGCAAATTGTGAGCTGATGATAATACCGAAAATGCTCAAGCAATATCAGTCCATGTTTGTATAATTGGTGTTACATAACTACAGTATAACTTTGAAAATAGCTATTTTGATAAAAGCTTTTCGTTTTGAGAGCATGTTTATTCTAGCTGCTTATCGTACAGTGTCGTCACTGGCGGGGGCAAGGCAAAAAACTATTGGAAAAGCAGCTTTTTTCAAAGCTAAATATTAAATTGCATTCAAGAATAGAACGCCTTTTTACAAAAGTACGCCTTTATAAATACTGAATTAATTAATAGTAAATGCTACGTTTATAGTTACTGGTGTTTTGTCTGAGGCGTGGTTATTCAATTTTTTGTTTCAGGTCGACTTCCAACTTGATGTTGTGACGATTGAGCTATTTTCCGATTCCAGTCGCTTGCTGCCACTTTCAAAGTTGGAGTTGCTTCGTTTGAAGACTAACTTAACGATGAGGAACGACGAATCAATGAATGCTAACTTCGCATTTGGTGAACTTGCTTTGGATGACGCTAGAAAATCAAGCGCCGGCGGAATTACTAAGCTCATCAGAAACAAAGTTCAAGAAGCAGGTAATCGTTTGCTTTGTGCATGTGAATCTTTTGTAGTCTTGACTTGCTATGCTTATTCCTTCTGTTCCTTGGGACGGAGGAAAACTGGTATCTAGGTTCGCAACTTAAACCTAATCGAGGTCGAGCTAAAGGAAAGCGGCAGTCCGTTTTGAACATTAATGAATGCAAATTGCAGTCTAACAGACGCATCACCAAAAAGGCGGCCTGCCATTGGTGGGCACCCAAACTCACTTTATACGACCTGCTGCATGAGTGGCTGTAGGTAAATACACAGTAGTCACTTCATTGTTTTGAACTACGTTTGCTGACTCGGCCATCATCACTTCAAGTCAGCTTTGATCTCGGACATTTTGTTTTAGTTCACTGTACTATTGATCAACTTTTTGTTTCGTAAAGTTACAATTCACACCAGGCGCCCATGTCAGTTGTTGATGGTAATGTTGTGGTGCGAAAAAGGCGCTTTCACCGAAAATTTGATAAGCTGGTGCTGTTAGTCTTCATGCTACTGGTACATGTTTTTATTGATATTCATTTCAGTGTTGTTTAGGTGGAAATCTGGTCACAGCCACCGTCGTTCAAGCCCCTGACGGATCACTTCGAATCGACTCTCTGGTGTCCAGCATTAGCGTTATTATCAGCGTTGAATTCTTGCTTAAACTTGCAACTTTCTTCACCGATGCCATTGCATCAACTTCGGATGAGGCAGCACGTGCCGTGCTTGCTGGTAAGAACTTATTTCAATGTGAGCGAGGCATACAGAGCTGGTATGAAGTCCCGTTGGAGTAGGCTTTTTGCTCTCATCATTTATGTGGTAGCAGTATTATTTCAATCGAAAAAGAATTTACTTTTTTCCATGTGTCGTAACGCGGCAAATAAGAACGTTGCAAAATCCTTTTAGGCAAAGTCAGTTTCTAATCAAGTTGTCAATACTAAGTAGCAGCTGATGGTGTTAATTTTGTCTCATGTTTTTGTGTTTGCAGCTGAGGAAGGTCTCAGTAAGACCGAACATGCTTTAAAACCTGCAGAAACAGCTCCGACTAGCAAGTAAGTGGAAGATCCATAAAATAGTTACTGTTTTTGAATAAAACGGAATTCATGCAGCTGTACCGAAGAGAAACAGTCGGCCATGGAAAGAATGAAATGAGCTTGGAGCATGTCCTCTCTGGTACTTATTGCATTGACCTAACTACAGGTGTGCTTGCAGTATTTCTGTCAGGGGTTGACCCACAAAATTTATGACTGTTCTTAAAAAAATAAGATGCTCACTGAATTTTGAAGCAAAGTGTTTTACCGTATTAAAAAAGGTCTTTATGATTTTAAAGTGAAAATAAAAATAACAATCAAATAGGTGTAAAAAAATCTAAAAACAAAGTTTTGTAAAAATAGGCGTAAAAAAATCTGAAAAGAAACAAATGTGTAGATTTTTTTACAGCTATTTGATTGCTATTTTTAATGTCACTTTGAAGTCATTAGGACCTTTTTTGTACGATAAAACACTTTGCCTAAAAATACAGGGTGTTCCAAAAGTCTTGGGCACATTTTGACGTTGAATGTGTCAAGAACTATTAAGGAAATAACAATGCATCTGATATATTCTGAAAGCTTGCAGTCTCAAGTTTTTTGTAGAATGTTCAAAGATGTTCAATGTGAATACCGTTAGTCACACGCCACACATCAAGCCGATAGTCAAATTCCTGCTAAAATGCGTTCCAGCATGTGTTGTTTACCATAAACTTCCATTGTTAACACCATAAACTTCCATTATTAACATTCCATAAACAACCAACTTCCGTTATTCGGCCTTGAGATCAGCTATATCTTTTGGAAGGAGAGGCGCATAGATCAGTGCTTTCCCGAAACCCACAAAAAGAAGTCGCAGGGTGTGACATCTGGAGACCTAGAATATCAGGGCAAGAGAACGCGATCATCAACTGTTGCTGAATCAGTTTTTGAAAGTTCAAGGACACAAAACACTTTTTCTGGTTGAATGAAAGCCATTGGTGGATCTAGGTTATCTTAGTTATTTAAGCTACATGAAAAGATATGAAAAAATTGTCAGCATGACAAAAAAACTCAATGAATTTAGCATTAAACTGACAACAGTTTCATTCAACTACCATTCATAGATCAGCAGAAATGAGGACTTGAAATGTGCCCAAGGCTTTTGGAACACCCTGTATATTGAGCATCTTATCTTTTCAGGGACAGTAAAAAACTTTGCGGGTCAGCTACTAACAGAAATACTGCAAGCACACCAGAGGGGTAAATTGCATGGCCTGCGTTTCTGAAAAAAACTTCTATTAAGATTACTGTTAACGCCAATTAAAGAAGTATAGGTTTCTGTGGATCGCTTTTGGCTAAAACGCGAGTACTTGTCATCTGCTAATAATTATGTGATACTCGAATTCATACACTCGAATGTAATTGATCAAAGTTGAGTATGCCTGTCGTGTAGTTTGAAGACGTAACCTAGGCTTAGCTAGCTTTTATATCCCTTGAGCTCAATTGTAGGATTACTTTCCACCTAAATAAGCGGATGCTACTACTTAGGCGTGCCAGTACCTTATAGATATATCAACTAAAATTAACCAGCGCGATTAACCAGCATATTTAGCCTTTGCCGATCTGGAAACTGCAGAAATTACCTTCTTGAATTAGCGTCAGTAATAACCGTGACAACATATTTTTTCAGGAACGTAAATATCGGGATTTTTGCCCTTGTTTTAAATTCTAAAACCCATTATTTTTTTAATTGAAGTGTTCAAAAGTTATGGAATCGAAACAGGGCTAGTTTTTAATTTTTCCGGTTATTTTATCCCCATGTGGTTTGATTCTTTTGTGTCGCTTTGGGCAATATGGCTTGGAGATATGGGGAGCAGAACCCCTCCTGATTACCTCCCTGTCTAGCTGCACTTGGTCTCACTAATAAATGCATTGTTTTTTGAATCTGCCCAGCAAAACAAAATGTCGTGAAGTGTCCTTTCCTACAGCACCAATCTCATAGTCTGTTACTGACACAAAACTGTGCAATCAATATTTATCCTTTTTTTTTCTAACTTCGTCGCATTGTTTCAGATCCAAGCAAATAAAGCTAAAGTTCAACCTTCAAAAACCAGACATAGTGCTGGTTACCGACGTGAAATCAAAAGACGCTGAAGCAATCGTGCTTGGCATGATGCTGGACCTCGATTATGAAATGACGCCCAATGGTGATCAGCAGAAGGTGAGTTCTGTCCGGTCTTTGGTTGCATGGATCGGCGAAGTCGGCACATAATTTATAGACCCCTTTTACATCAGATAAAACGACTTGGTATGTCTAATTGAAGAATTGGTCATACATTGCCCATAACACTCTAAAATATATTTTTAATGCATTAGATAAACGCTTGTCGGCAACTGTGCATTGGACTTGTCATCGAAACGTTTCAGGTCGAGCTCTTAAGAGCGTTTCGTTACAAGAAGCATGGCTGAGGGGAACTCGTTTGTAATATAATCACGTCTCATATTAAATCAACAACTTGGAATCGAAAGGTCTGGAATTCAAATTCTGTAAGGGCATCATTGGTATCCGCCAGGAAAGGCATTCGGAATTTAAAGTGCTACGTTGGTCCAGCAAAAAAGTCTAGATCGAAAGCGAGTGTGTAGTGGTACATATTCATTGAATCAGCATGTCTGAGCCTGCGAAACGTGCCAAAAAATGACGAAAAATGAAAAAAAGTTGAATTCGCTGTCTTCAAACTTTGCGTTAATAAGTTCTCTTTTTTTAAAATGCTGATGAGCGTACTGCTGCGCAATTAAAGCCCTTTTTTCTTGCATTTATTGATCGTTCCAGCTTGATAGCAGTTCGACCTAATTGTGAAAAGTTATATTCGGAGCTGCTCTAAAATCCGTTTTCATTAGATTCTAGCAAACATCAACGACCTGCACATTAATGCTTGTCCTTTCAAAGCCGTTATGAAAAAAAAATTACAATCGCCATTAGCATGTATGAAGGTATTAGCTCCTTGCAACATCAATCTAGACGGAGAAATTGATAAAACAAAACAGGTGAGATGCGACGTATCATTACTTTTTGGGCTGGTTTAGTTGTTATTTTACTGAAACACGAAGACATAAACCTTGGGTCCGTGAATTGAGACGTATTGTGACACATGAGTGGTGAATTAAAAGAATGCAGTTGGCAGGTTTATTCAATAGAGTAGGATTTATTTGAGTTTTATTGTTATACTTTCTAAGTACATGTAGTATTTTCAGGTCTTGTTCATATTAATCAAAAAAAAAACGAGATGCCGCACTTCCAAAATAAATCGTCCTAACAGTTTTACTTAATCGTCGAATCACTTTTTTAGGACTTCAACGTGTCAATCAGTGATATTCGCTTGAAAGCGTCGCCTGTACTCATCCACACCATCAGTGACATTGCTGCTCAATTGACTCCTGCGGAACAAGAAAAAGACGAAAAGGAAGAAGGCACAAAAGGTGTGCATGAACCATTAACTGTATGGGCTGCAAAAAAGGTAAGATCGATTTTTGTCATATTCATTGCATTTGTGCGTTGGATTACTTCACTAAAATGATTTATCCATCTGCTTATTTTTCTATGCTTCGCTAAAATTAAATAGTTTATGACTTATATTAAGCAGAATTGTATTACTTGGGCGGCAAAGTCAATTTTTGAACAGCTGTGCAAAAAGCCGTTTTTTTTTCAGTTTCCACAACGTATTCACTCTAACTCTTCGTGCTTGACGCTATATTTCCACTGATGAGTGCATTACAAAAAGCTTCAGGCAAAGCAGTTTTTTCCAAAGCTATGTTAAAGTTTTTTACCACCAGCCATTCACAGTCATTCTTGGCAGACATGACTCTAGATCAGTGGTTCTCAATCTTTATTCTCTCATTTACCTCTTGGCAAATTTCAAAAGTAAAATGTACCCTTCAAATTTTTTTCTATATTTTCACTTCTACAAATGCTTAATGTTATAGGTAAAAGTGTGAATTTTTTGCTAACAAAATTTCCCCCAAGGCAGGTCAAGTTTACCTTCGGTTGAAAACCCTTGCTCTAGACGTAATAGTGATAGAATTTTTAGGAGACGCCGGAAGGATTTTTAGGAGACGCCGGATTTTTAGGAGACGCCGGTCTAAGAAACACGAAAGCTACTGTAGTTAGCGTTTGAGAGAAAGAGAGAAGTAAAGAGAGCCACAGTGTTCTAAATCTGGTTTTGTTTTCATTAACGGAAGTTGCCAGATTCACCTCATGTTTCTCTAAATTTTATACGCCACATCGCGCCACTTTATTTTGTCGATGGCATTTTAATCTGTTCGTCCACATGTCTTCTCCATGTTGTCTTCGGTCGCCCACGCACGCTTCTTCCAACCACTTCATAATCGAAAGCTATTCTTAACACGTTACCATTATCCCTGCCAAAACATGTTCATACCATCGCACTATATATGCTTTGGCTAGCCTATCGAAAGTTTTTTCCCAACCCAACAAATCCAAAAGTTCTTGGCTTTTCCTTTTTTTAATTTAATTCTTTATGCTATTCTGTTCATTGCCTTTTCAGTTCTTTTCAAAATCGTCATATTATTCCTTCTTAAACACCATGTTTCGCTCCCGATAAAGAGTTGTGTTTGCATATTTAATCGCGAAGCGGTACGAAAAGCTACAGCGATTTTGGTAGCACGATTTAATTTAATTTTTTCAACAGATCAAAGATATGAACTTGTGGTTCATGAAGGATTCCGTCGTCGAATCAATGGTGGATAAACTTGATGGTACTGCATGTAATTTGTATTTGGTAAAGTAAATTTGACGATAAAACTAGAACATCCTCAGTTAAAATTCCAAAATGCCAGTTGCTAGTAACTGATTTTTATTGTTTTACTCGTTTTGTAGTCGATAATGTTGCCGTTGTTGGAAACTAATCCTTTTGTATGTAGAAGTTGATGGCCCTGCGGCAAATGCACTAAAAGAAACCGCGAAAGTGAACATTCCTGTTATACAAGTGATTCTTGAAGGTGGTATTGGACATCACACAGTGCCATTATTCATAGCCGAACTTACTGTGCAAGGTGACGTTCTTTTTGTATTGTTACTCGGTTTTTGTTTAAAATCTCATGAATTGGTTTGCACATACGTGCACTTCTTATTGGAATTCGTCAAGAATGATTTCTGAACTTAAGGTCAGAGTGTTACCCAAGCGGGTAGTTACTGGTAAACGTACACGACATCAACAACGTTCAGCGGGTTAGAATAATGAAGCTGCTTACCCAGCATGTCGTAAGAGGCGACTTTTGGGTACCCACCAATGGCAGTCCGCCTTGTTGGTGGTGGGGCTACCAGTCGGCAATTTGCATTCACGACTGGTTCGAAATGGGCTGCACTTAATTAGGTTGATGGCGTGAACCTGAATTGCTATTTGCGCCATACCTCCATCCCAAGGAAGAGAAGAAGTAAACCAACCGACCAAAACATCAACAACGCCAGAAGCCTGTCGCCATCAGCGCGATTTTCGAGCGTAATCGTAAACATGCCATGCTTTCCAAACAAGCGCCGCCTTCAACAGCGCTGAGCGCTTGGCCCGGCACAGAATTAAAAGTGGCATCGAATTTTACTCTTTTAACCACTAGCTGTAAATTTGCAGGCAAGATAGCAGATTGGAGCAGTGGTGAAATGAACGGTGAAGTAGAGGTGACACTCGGCATGGCTTACTTCAACGACTTGCATTCCGTTTGGGAACCACTGATTGAACCAAACGAGGTTGATTCTACCGCTGTTGAACCGAAGTACGAACCGTGGAAGGTCGTAACGCGTTTGCAGCAACGGAAAAAGGTTCTGATTTGTGAATAGAATTCTGATATTAGCCTTGATACCAGTTTATTTTGGACTTGATGGGCATCAAGTTTAATGTAGCTCCGAATACTTTTCAACCGTACCATGCTGTTGACCAGGTACATTAAATGGACCGGTGAAGTTTTAGTTAATTTTAAGTAGTGTCTAGGGCTAGGCTTTTGACCTTATAACTGAGCAATGGATTGCTAGTTTCAAATCACCGACTCCAAACCGTAGCAAGTACTGTTTGTGCATTACATTTGTGAATTTCTAGACCGCCCAAGATGACGATAGCGCTGATCTGCCACCGTTGATGTCCATTACGTTGGAGTCAAAACATATTTTACAAACCACGATATCTAATGCTGCTATAAAGGTAAGAAGTTGCACAAAGTTTTTTTTCAAACTGACGCAAAACATTGCTTCTATGTTTCGCTCGCCGGAGAGCCTTTGCAGTTGTAGATGGACAACCTGTGGTCGCACAAACAAACTTTAGAGTTCCCACACTGCCGTCCTAGTGCACGTCTACGGCAAGCAATGCAGTGAAGCAGGTGGAATGCCGCAAGGTCTGCAGAGGCCACAACAACCCATAACCAGTACGAATAGTAAAAAGTGATTTTTAAGTTATAACTGCCGGCCGGCATCGCAGTGCTTGTGGCGATAGTGATGACATGATGCTACGATCAACCTTCCCCGTGTTTGCGTTGGTACGTTCTTTGGCAGGATGATTTATAATAATTTCCCCTGCTTGTCAAATTCTAACAAGCAGCAAGTTTGAGAAAAAATGGCGAGCAATTCCTGTGGAATGTTGAAGCTTACAAACTTCAAAGCAAGTGCGCAAGATTGCCGATGTTGCACCCTGCGACACGAAGATAAAAATGTTTTGCAAAAAGCTGGATTTCTTGTGATTCAGGTTTTAAAAGAACTGGGAATCGCGTTTAAAGACGCCGCGTTGAGCAAAGAATTAGGCGACAAACATAAACTTCGCAAGCGCATTAAAACAGCGACCGATGACAGTGGAGCTGCGTTGGTGGTGAAGAACTATCTTGGACGGGATTTGTTTGTTGAGCTAGGAGAATCTTTATGCTTTGTGATGGATCAGAAAAAAACTGAAAATGGGTAGGATAGTTCAGTGTTTGCATAATAATCGAGTTTTAAGTTGAATAAAATGGGGCGGGATTGGGGACACAGCATGCACATTACTTTCAGTAGCAACAACGCTAAATGTTAACAAAATGCAGTAAGTTACATAACTAACATAAGCCAGCATCGATTAAAAATGACTTCGGGTGAGATTTGAATCCGTGGTCTGCACCAACCGTCCTGGAATTAAAACCAGGTTTGTGGTTTGAAGATAAGGCTTCAGCCAAAGGTTAGGGATGAGACGTTTGTGCTGCAGCCTCACACAACCTCCTTTGTTTCATATGTTAAGAGAACCGAATGATTTGTCAGCCTGTTTGATGCATTATCTGGTTTTTGCATAACGGTTAATTTTATGGTGGGCTTGGTGGGTGTGGGGAGGGGACGTGAGGTGCCGTGCGCTTGTGTAGGGGAGGATCGAAAGCTAAAACTAACTTCTGCGTTTACACACATGAAGTGTGTGTCTTGGTGAAAACTGGACTTATTTAAATACTGAAAGATCTATGCTTTATGCAGTGTTCTATTTGAGAAAAACTCCCGACTGCTTTTGGACTATAAGGCGACTGGGGACTCGGACCTGCTTTCGATTTTATCCAGTCAGGTCAAGAAAGTATCAACTGACACAGCCGTCTTATACCTTCGAGTTGAAGGTGGCAAAAACTGTATCGTCAATCTATCAAAAGCTGGCTCTGTTCTTCACTCACTATCTGGAAAGAAGGAGGAAATATCTTTTGTAGCTGAAGTGACCAGTGTAGCAGGTACGTTGATTTCAAAATTAAAACTGTTACTGGGACGTTACATCTACATACACCACGTTATCAATTGATGATTCTCGTAACGTTTTACCTTTGGCATTAGCATTTTTTGCCCAAACCAGAAAGATCAAAGACGCTCTGCCTTACACTTGTGGATTTCGCAAAAAACGAGTTCGTTGTTTATAGGTTTGTGAGAGCAGCACTTTCTAATACTACTTCTTTTGGATGCGCTGATCAAAAGAGTCACAGACCGCTTTGTGTTAGTGCCAAAGTACAGGCTCGTTTGCTTGCGTACCCCTACTCTTTGTCTCTATGCAATGTGATCGGAAGAATCGTATCTAACTGATCATGCAATCAATGTTGATCAGGTATACGCAAGATTGTTCTTCGTTCTCAAATCGTCCTATACAACGAACTTTCACTCGATGTTGATGTACTTAATGCTGGCGGTGGGGGCGATGATAGTGAGCTCGGTGTCCTTCACAGCAAGAATCGGTTTTTCATTCCGCCGCAGCTGGTTGCCAGAAGCTTGGTGAAACTGAAACTGGCAGCTAACAAGTTGGTCGCAGTTAACAGTTCAATAAACTTTCTTTTAGTTGCATTAGTAACTGTATTACACTCTATGAGAATGATCTAGAAGAGTAATTTTTAATCTTTCGTGTCTGCGTACCACATGGAAGATTTTTTGCTGTCGCTGCTTACGCTTGGTTTAAAAAAAACTTTATTTGCTTAGATATAGTAGTGATACCAAATGTACGCGCAGAAATGGAAGTTTATTTTATCAATTTAGTTCGAAACAGCAGCTGTTTAGTTTTATTAGCTGTTTATTTTAAGAGATCTAGTTACACAGTGCAATGACACTTGTTGATTGCAGTTGTTACATCAATAGGTTTCATATATTTAGTTGACATTAAACTTGGCACGTGATGCGGAAGCTGGTCTCCTGCGTATTTTTGGTTCTTTCGATTTAAAGCAGTTCCGATGGTGTTTTCCGAAAAGAGGGTCTTCGTAAGTGACTTTGCTGCAGAAAACATGTTATTCCACTAACGATGGGGAGTAAATATCTGCATCACATCACCATGAGTTTAAGGCAAAGGCATTGTTGCATCTCCGGTTGTACTCCTGAATAAGTTGTGGGCTACTTAAAGCAGTAGTCAGGTAAAACTGCACACTACAAGCCTTTGCTAGGGCGTGGTAGTTGATATCCAATGTTACTTGTTCGCGTTTGGATTTTGGTTTCATGTTTTGTTTCAGCGAACTTGAAGGTTGCATTTTGTCATGGAAGGAAGCGGCCGAAACAATACGCAATAATTACCACTCTGAAAATTATCTGCAGTTCGCTCCTGCGTCTGACTCTGGCAAACCAGTACACTTCTGCGTCGAGTTCATGGAAGAGAAGCTTGTCCGCGGAAGTGGTGAGTTTATGAAAAAAATAAGTGTGCGAGCAATGTTGTCTAAATACCCAGTGACGTGGAAACGTCGGGTACATTAGCGTAAAAGTAGGATCGTTCGTGAGCGTTGTACTGCTCCGACGATCCAGATATTCTCGTATTGATTGAATGATAAAAGCTTTAACAGTATAATCGAACTCGGGTCCTGAAAATTAATAAAACTAAACACCTTTAATGCAGTTACGAAATAACAATAAAATCGGCCGGTAGTTTGCTTATTAAAAGGCAGTATCAATTTTGTCTGTGACGTCCTCACATCCGGCTAGTGCTGAGAAATGAAATGAATTTTACGTTTTTATAAATAAATCGACTACCGAATTTTAATCCGATAATTGTTTTATAGTTGTTAAGCAGTTGATATATAAGTATACTGTTACCGATTTTTTGTGGTTCATGTTAATCAATGCTTTAATATTTTTTAAAATTTCGTTTCAATTCCTTTCTAACGGTAGCATCTTTTTGTTGTTTTTTGCAGAAACAAAAGGCGATCGACCTGGTTTAAAAATCTATCTTCGCCCAACAGTAATTTTCAGCAATTTCCTGCCATTCTCTGTACAGCTCGGTACAGTTACCGGAAAATATGATGGCCAGTTTAATAACGTAGAACCGGGCAACCAAATCCAAGTTCTCGATGCTGATATCACAAAAAGCTCTCTCAAAGTGAACGTGGGTAATCAGATAGTGTTGAAAATTCGTGAAAACTCATTGAAGTTTATTTTGGCACATTTTACAAGCCGTGATTTTATTTAGCGCCAGCACAATTTTTAGGCGACTGAGCGCATTCAATTTCACTTTTCAATTACCACACTACTCCTATCGCTCAGCACCTAGCTGAAGATTCATGAATACTGTTTTTATAGTCTGTGACGTAACTCGACTAGGGAATTGGACTCTGCACAGTAAATTGTAAACCGTGGTGCTCTGATATTAAACTGATAGCAACTCCCGTTTCAAGTGCCTTTGCGAAGCGAATTTGTGTTGAAAGATAATAATGGGCCAGAAGCTGTTAACTGCTTTTATAGCAGTGATAACTTGATTTTGTTTCGTTCGTAATGGTGGCCTGGAGAGTCGCTTGCAGTAGGGCCACAGGTTACCAGTGTTGGGAGTGATATAGTAAATCAATTTTTTTCTTGTTGTTCCTTCTCTTAGTCGGGCTGAAAGCACGGCCAAAAACAGTTATCTTGTTCAAATAGCAAACCTAATCAACGGAAGGAAAAGTTTGAGAAAATGAGAGGTCCATTATGGACCAGCCATAAATGCAAATTGCAGACATGCAGCCCCGCCGCCAACAAGGTGGGCCGTCATTGGTGGCTGCCAAATGGTCGCTTCTTACAACATGCTGCGGGGAGCAGCTTCCCTGTTCTAACCCAGCGAAGCACAAGAAATTAAATTTTGTCACTGCACAACGCTAACTTTTTTTTAGGTCTCCTACAGAGGTGACTCGTGGTCGTCCAGCTTCCTGCTCACTGCTCGCAGCCCCGAATTATCTCCATGGGAGTTTACAAATAGCCAGAAAAAGACGATTACATTTGCAAAACAAATTAGTAAGTTTATACCAGGCTATTTGTTGAATGAAATTTTAGTTATTTTACGCAGTCCCGACTGTAGCTGTGCGCTATGCAGGGGAATTTGTTGAAGCATGTGCATAGTAGAGATACACAACTTTACGCATTTGCTATCAGGATTCGTCGGTAAAGGCATCGGGAATATAAATGTTGGCATGCCTTAGTCTAAGAAGCAAAAGCAGGCGGTTAGTGGTGAGCATAGAGCGGATCACCTGCATATATAGCACCGGAGGAGTCCGCTCCCTTTTTTTGTCGCGGAAAGAAAACACAGTGTGGGATAGAACCTCGAGCAAGAAGTTGCGTGACGGTCTGGCAACGGGAGTGGCGATCCAGGTCGAACCAGCCATGAACCAAAACCGGTTGGCAGCGCAATCCCGAGCATGGTGGACTGCCAATGATGCGTGCCGACTGGTCGCTACTTACAACATGCAGTGGAAACTGCTTCACTATCGTAGAGTGGGGAAGCACGAGGGAGTGAATATCATTAATCTATGTGATGTTAATTATATTTTTATCTCCCTGTCACAGAATACACGAAACAGCTTGTGTGCATATTTACTTTCAAGTTACAAGTACTGCTGACATAGTTCACATTTACTTCAAGCAGCTAAGCAATTGAAATTGCCTTAGTTTTTTGAGAGGTAACATTGCAGCAAGCATGAGGGAATCAAACCTTTAACTTATTCCACTTAGTTGTGTGCAAAGTAAAAATATTGCTCGAACGCTATATAGATCAAAAAGATGGAGTTCTTTATGTTACTCTATATTCTCCATACTGGATGGTGAACCAAACCGGATTTCCTCTTGATTATAAGCCATCTGACGGGAAAGAGGTGGACGCTGTGCAACATCCAGACAAAATAGAGGTGAGATTTATCCACCTTTGGAAACGTTTTGATCTTACACCGTTGCTGAGTGGAATATCAGTTAATGTACTTTTTTATATTTTTTTCATTTAAACTTCACTTAAAATGGATGGTTCAATCTGAAGGCCAACAGTATCTATTTTAGTGACCACGTTTCATAGGTGTTAAGCGCAGGGTGGTAAAGAAACTGTAGTAAGATGTTTTGTTCGAGGATGTTTGCTGTTTAGCTATCTAGGCACACTTTGAGCAACCAGTTAATAGTTCTAAACCAATCATCGTAAATGGTGAAAAGGGACGGAGGTATAGCGTGTGGCCTTTGGCTTGTTTCCTTGTACCACACTTGCACTCGTACTTGCTAGTTGGGCTCGTCTGGACGCGAGGTTTAAAATTGAGCAATGCTAGCGCAGCTACGCCATTGTCGTAGCAGGTTATGGAAAGAAAATTACGAACCCAAAAAGTTGTATGCTACTAATTTAACTCTACACGTGACGCTGAAATTGTGATCAAAAGGTCATGCGTTCAAACCTCACAATAGTTGAATGGTTGTGCCTTAAGGAAAAATACTTTAGAAAGTGTTATCCACCAATTACAACGGAATGTTAAAACGTGACAACTTTGAAGCAAATCTTGACAGTCGCTTCATGCTTGACACCACTGTCGCTCTCCTGCGAGACCGAAGGAAATGATGCTTTGGATAAAAACGAAAAACTAAGAAGCGACATTACTATCTGCCTCCTTTTGTTGCAGGACATTCTGTTGTTTTCCTACACTTCAAAATCGTTTCTTTCCAAGAACAAACTCCAACTGCGAGTGTGCAACTCGTCGTTTAGCGACAGCTTTTCGATTGATACAGTTGGTAGCTCTGGTACTATCACATGTAAGACGAAGAGCTTCAATTACATGATTGGCAAGTGCTTAACTACTTCATAGATTCTAGTTAATGAAACGGGTTAATATCATTAAATTTCGTGCAATGAAATGTTGCCATTACCGTAAAAACAAATCTTGCAGGTGTATCACTCGAATAACGTAGCTTATATCTTTCCTGTATTTTGAGATAAACTGATGTACGGTATTTTAAGAGAAACTTTTATGCTTTATTTAAAGAAACGGTTTGACAAATTTTTCCAATTTACAAAATCATACTTGTTAATTAAAAATACGTACGAGGCCATTGCAACTAGAAATAGCTACTGTGAAAGTTTGAATGATTATTACGAACAACACAAGATCTTTCACACTTGCTTATAATGTCAAGTACCCACTAGAAAGCTGTGAATGCCAAATGCATTAAGTCTTTGATTTGACCCGATTTCACCAATACTTGATCTCAAAATAAGTTTTGCAATAAGTAATTACTGCTATACCCAATCTCAATAAGTTTAGTAAATTGCAGATATGAAAGCTCACCAATAAATTTATTACACTACCACGTAAATATATCGGCGTTTGTATTTGTTTGAAGAAAAAGTTTAACAAAATTACTTGCTATTGGGCAGCTAAGCATGGTATTAACTTATAAATTCTTTTTATGTAGGAATGCAGATTGCTTTAACCAGTTTTACACTCACAAAGATGATCACTTTCACTTCATACTATTCCTTTTACAACAAGTCGGACTTTGACATTGAGATATCAGAATGCAATGATAGGTGGTTGCCTGTCAACGCCGGAAAAAAAATTGATCTTTGGCCCGAGCAGAAAGAACGATTCCTCGTTGCCAGGCTGCAAGGAGTGAAGGATGCGACTTCAGTCAAATTCAGGTACCTACTTGAAAGCCTAGGCTGCATTCAAAAATAGAAAATTCACAGCTGTGTGTAGTCACAACCCAGACAGAAATCACAAGTAGTTGGAATCATTTTCTGCTAGTGTGCAGATTTCAACAAGATCGGCGTTTTTGTTGTTACCCGACACCTTTCGAGGGATGGGGGTACGGCAGAAGCCGGGAAATTTTCCAGGGTCTAGACCGGAGGTCGTAAAGAGACAGAGGGTCGCCAAAGAGCGAGCGGCGCAAAGAGTCCGTAGCTAAACACTGCCGAATGAGAGGTGTCCTGGGAAGAGTGTCCGCAGCGCTGTATGAAGAATTCTCGATTCTGCCAATTTTACTGTGATAGGAGCTTAATTGAAGGCTGTGTCCTTTGCAGCGAAGACAAAGAAGAGCACAGCGAGCGTGACGAGGAAGCACAAGTTTCTCAGTAGAAATCGAGGAAAATTGTGTGTCAAAGAATTTATATGAGACAGTACGCCTCCAGTCCAAAAAAAGAGTGGATACAGAGGAAAGTGGAGGAGAGACTACATGGGACTGCAGAGGGCACGAGTAGCGCTACCCGTCTGGCCAACTCATCAGCCGCGTCATTCTTCGGGAGAAACGAGTGTCCGGGGACCCGCTGTAGCCTGATAGTAAATGAAAGGACAGAGCAAGAGTCAAAGGAAGAAAAGAGATAAAAAAATGGCAGACTTGTTGGTGCTGCCGAGACCAGCAGAGATCTGTCAAAATGGCGCAGGCATCAGCGGAACAACTTGAACATACTGGGCCTGCCGAAAAAGGAAGAGTGGACTCGGTGCATCAATGTGAGCAGTTCGCAAGAATGTCAGAGCCGCCCTTGCCAAAAGAAAAAGAAACAGCTATCTGTCCAGATCACCAGATCGAGAGGTGAGAGAGAGTCAAGGTGAGCGAGAGCCGCACCTTGGCGAGAGAGAGAGAGAGAGAGAGGGGGGGGGATCAGAGCGAGATCATGGAGAGGAGAGGGTCAGCTACACAGTAAAGAAAGGCAGGTTCCAAGGAGGAAAGGGAGGGCAAGCAAGAGAACCTCTCTAAGAGAAGTAGAAGGAAGCATAAGCGAGTTAGTGGATGCAAAAGCTCTCAAGGACGATCTGCGGAGTCTTGGTTTCACTCCATGTCTGGCCAAACCTGAAATGGGGAAGAAGGTTGGGAGACAAAAGGTCCGCTCATAAGATGACTTAGAAAAGTGAGTTAGGGTGACTCGTAGGGGAGGTAGACACGCCTCAGAAAAAAATGGGATAGGGGAAGTCGAGAGGCAGCCTGAGATGGCGCGACTATCCGTTCGGTGAAGGCGTTTTGCTTTGGTGAAGTTGGTAACGCCAGGAAAAGGAAACCATCCGGGTGAAGCTTAAGTAAAAAGGAGCCGAAAAAAAGCTTTGCACAGAAGGGAGAGGGACTCCTTAGAGGGTTCCCATGAGGAAGCAGAGATACAGCATAAGGTTTTGAGACGTTGGAAGAACTTGGCCTTCAGCGAAGATAAACGTTTAGAAAAGGAAAAAGTGCGGTCGAAGGTGATCCCAAGAAAAGTTGGAGTGGGATTGAAACGGAGGCGGGAGCCGAGTAAGAGGAGGTTGGGCTGGAGGATAGCTTGGTGGGGATCCACTGAGAAGAAGGAGGCCTCACATTTGCTCGGATTGAGAGGAAGACACCAGTACTCAGACCAGCGCTCCAATCGAAACAGAGCTGCTTGAGTAGCCTTTATTGAAGCAGGGTCCGATGGGGAGGAGGATGAAATGGCCAGGTCATCAGCATAAGGAGAACTGCTAACGGAAGAAGGCAGAGAAGCAGGAAGATCATTGATGAAAAAATAAGAGAAGTATAAAGCCAAGAACGAATTCTTGCGGAACACCTCGACGGACTCGAAAGGAAAGACTTTTGTGATTTTGATAGACCACGCAAGCACATCTATCAGAAAGGAAAGATTGAGTCTAACGAGCAAAGCAATGAGGAAGGCCAGCCGAAATAAGTTTGTGGAAAAGAGCGGGATGCCAGACAGAGTTAAAAGCTTTTGAGAAGTCGATAGTAGCAAAAATCGTTCGAGAGCCCGGCCTGGGTTTGCTGAACCCATCCAAAATGGACTGAGAAAGATAAAGAATTTGATCAAGAGTAGACCGTCCAGGGCGGAAACCGGCTTGGCGGGCAGAGAGAATTGAGTAAGATTTCAGGAAGAAGATTCCAGGAAGAAGAATAAACGCGATAGAACGATGTGTTCCAAACAGCTTTGAGACGTAGAAGGTGAGAGAAATAGGCCAGAAGGAAGCAGGAAAGTCGAAAGGCTTTCCCATTTTATGGATGGGAATAATAGAAGATGTCTTCCATATGGATAGAAAGGAATGCAAAGACCAGGAAAGATTGAAAATGTGTTGGAGAAAATCCATGCCAGAACGAAGAAGGTGCTTTAGCATGGGATAGGCAACTTTATCTGTACCACTGACAGTGGACGAGGAGAGGTTTGTGGCAGCCGCGAGAAATTCAGCGAGGAAGAAGTGGGAGCAGAAAGAGGAATGAGACTTCCCAGCGCACGCGGTCCGGCATAACTCAAACTGGTAACTTGTGACTCTGCTACGCAAGGCCTTTAGCTTGAAAACCGAAAAGTGGGATCCCAGGGAGTTAGTAAAGACCGAAGCCGACTCCTTTGGAGAGAAACAGTTGGGGAAGTTAGGTGAGGAGAAAGAAGAGCCAGCGACAGAACGAAAAAGAGAGCACACAGATTTGGGGTTAGAGTTAGGAGAAATGAACATGTCGCCTGCCATGCTTCAGCCTTGGCCTTGGCGATGATTGACGAGGCATGTCGGGAAGCTGAGATGTAAGCCTGACGATCACTTCTATGAGCAGCAACACCTAATGTCTTTAACTAACCGCTTCTTTCTCTTTAGCGGACCACCAGGCTTGAGGTTTGCGTTTGAAGCAACCAAAAGGAATGGAAAATTTCGCCGCATTTAGTGTCAGAGAAGTAAAGAGAACAGCAGCAGAGGAAAGAGACGAGTATTCCTCTGCAGAAGGACAGTGAGGGTCGAAGTAAAAAGCAAAGTCATCCCAACGAGCTTTCTGTTCTTTCATAGGGTCGGAAGACCGGGAAAAGGGGGACAGTTAGTAGAATTGGTAGATGATCAGAGCCCTAGTCCTGAAGCACCTCCTAGGAGCAAGAGAGGAGGGAGCAAAGGACATGTCAGGAGAGGAGCAACTGCCAGAGGAGCGATGAAGAAGAGTTGGCGGGTCAGGGTGATTGAGACGAAGGAGGTCAGAGGAGATAATGCAATCGAATACTTCCTTCCCACGGAGGTCAGGAGTACCTTTTGGATCCCAGAGCGGTGATGGCAGTTACGACTCCCAGAATGAAGAGATTTCTGGAGGAGGGAAGGAAGGAGGAAGAAAAGGAGTCGGTTCTGCTATTCGTTGGAGAAGAGCATAAATGTCAAAGAAGGAGAGCGAAGAGGAGTTGTTTAGTGAGATGTTGACTCCTACATAATCAAAGTAGGGGCGAAGCGAAGAGAGGAGGAGGTAGAAAGTTCAGAAAGGGATAGGACCTGCCTGACAAAAATGATGACCCGACTGCTTACATGCAGCCATCGGAGGAAAGAATGTCAGACCGAAAGTGGGTGCGATCAGATCGCAGAGCAGTGAATTTATGAATTCGGAAAGAGGAAGATGAGTTATGGTTGGAATCCTGGACACAGATAAGGTCTACAGGATGTGACGAGATAAAGTGGAGTAGTTTAGCGCTTCTGGCTCGAAGACCTCCAACATTCCATTGAAGAGCCATGAGCTAGTCAGGAGCGGAAGAGGAAGTAGCAGGTATAGGACAACAGCCAGAACCATGAGGGGGTGGTGAGGGTGCAGAGGGAGAAGATGCGAAGTGGGAGGAAGAAGGGTAGGAAGTTTGAAGATAAGGGTGGGCCGGAAACACTGCATTGGCAGAGGAGGGACCAGGTGGGCCAGGTTGAACAGTGGAAGTATACAAGCTGGAGGAGCCCGAAGAGGAAGACACAGTGTTGGTAGGTGTGGGACCTCCTGGAGAAGCAGGAACGCAATATTTCAAAAAAATTTGAAAGCGTTTATTCATGTGATCATTTTCTAACACATTGTCCACGTCTTTCCGGTTCAAGTTTAGATATGTCGCTGTGGTTGTAGTAGTATTTATTCAGTTTTTATCCGGTATTGTCGCCTTAGCGGAGATGGCCAGATTTACCTTAATCATTTTGCGATTGTTCGCATTCCATTTCTCCACTTTGTTCGATTTAGTGCATCCTTTAAACCAATCTTCTATGTCTCCTCTTCCACTTGCTTCTTTTTTGATCGTCCTCGCTTTCTCTTGTCACTGTATTTTCTAATTTTTTCTTTAGATACGACCAGCTGGACAGTGGGGTGCTGATTAGATTAAACGATTATGCCTTGTTCGTTGAAGTGTCAGTGACAGAGATGTCTGTCGAAGTGTCGGTTCGTAACTACTTTGAAGGAGCTACCGCCTTGCTTTTAGTCAATGCCACGTCGGACTTAAGTTTCCAGTTCTGGTGAGTTGAACTGGTGTGATTAGATATGAAGCTGGAAGAACTTTTAACGACAATCTGCTGGAGGTTGAAACAGTGCATATTGACTGATCTGCATTGCTTGGTAAATGATTTGACCTACACTTATGTATTAGGTAACCGTGCATTTCTTTCTTTTCTTGCTATTGAAACGCTTCACGCCAGTATATATGACATTCACCGTTGTGTAATGGTAACTGTTCTGGACTTCGGAGTGAAAGGCAGTAATGTCGGAACTCATTAGAAGCGCCAATGGTATTGGTTAGAAATGGTACAAGGAATACAAAGTGCCGTGTTGCTCCAGTCAACAACGGTTTGGTTCGAAATCAAGTGATTCGTAGCAGGCACACGATACCCCAGCGCGTCTAGGCTCTGCAAAACGGGAAAACGGACGTGCAATTTAGCTTTTCGTGGAGACCTTGCGTTGAGGATGGTTGAATGCTGCAGATAACCGCACGCAGCTAGCGTGAAGCGTCGATGCGATGCGCTTCTCTCACAAGCCTAGTCTACACTAAAGCCGTGGTTTATCTCTTGGTTTGTTTTTTGACTTAGCCGCGCAAGCTGTGCGCGGCGTGCGACTGAGCCATAGGCAAACAAACACGCTTGGCTTCAGTGTAGACCATGCTTTCCAAGCAATAGAGACTGGAGCAAAGGGCCATTTACAGAACAGAACTCTTACGGAAATTGGAATTTGCCTCATCAAGTGTAGTTGCCATTATTTGTATAGTTCATGCTCGCCTAAGAGTTCTGTGTTGCAACAGGCAAGCCAAGACAGAAGCAAAGAACTCTGTCAGCGCTGGGCAGGCCTGTCACCTGATCTGGACGGATCCCACCAAGCCGCGTGTGGTCACATGGTTGTCGTCCAGCAAGAAGGAGGTGACAATGGACGTGTTCGAAGAGCATTCATCATTTTTTACGGTGGATGAAACAGGCAAAACAGTACGAGCTAACAATATATTTTAAACACTTGACCATCTTTTGTGTGAGCGCTTTCGTACCTGTTAGCGACTGCTTGGGGCTGACCGCTGTGTTGTTGGCACAAAAAATGCGCTTCCTTCATACTTTTCATTATTTTCCAACAGTGGGTATTTGCCACGTGCGCCCCAAAGCTTTTCTTCACTATATGAAGCGAATTGATGCCATGCTTATTTCTTTGAGCTATTTCAACCGTTGTTACAATACGTTTAAGCTAAAGGGCCACACACTGCTCCAAAGTTTAGCGGTAGTGTGATTATGTTGTTGTTTTTACGGTTTATATTCTTGCATATCTTTTCTTTTGATAAAGATTGCCAATAGGGATTGATTCTTGTATATTAAAGGTTTTGCCACTGGTGAAGGGAGCCACAATTTTTTCTTTGCTACCACCGGTGCTTTAATGTGGTCACAACTGTCTTACCGCGCACTGGGGTCCGTGATTATCTAAATTCAGGCAGCGTGTTTTGTTACGTGTCCTAGAATGCAATATTTTTATTTAACCACTTAGTCTAGTTTTTCACTAACTGCCGTTCTAGGCTCCGAAAAGCCTGGTAAGCTCTCTACGCGACAGATCGGCTCCTGGTAGAAAGGTAATTCGTTGCATTGGTGAAAGGGCATGCTGCAAAGCGGGCACGTGGTTTGCTTTTTGATTTCATTTGCTACGTTTTTGCTTTCAAGCTCGCTTCAAAATGAACTATTTTGCAAGCATCATTTGCAACATTTTTATTTATAGTGGCTTCAAAATGAACTATTTTGCAAGCATCGCAGCTTAATTATTAGTAGCGATACGATTTGTAATGGTCTGAACACTGGTGAAGTATTTCACCCCCTCGTCATTAATTTGTGAGCAGCAAGAAAAGTGCAATAATTCCTTCATTCAATTCTACAATTAACCCTACTCATTAATGTGCATTTGTCATTCGTTCACATTCATATCACTTAAATAAGGCTTAGCTTCTGTCATAATTGGAAGGCTTGTGACAGATTATCACAAACATAACACCGGCAACATATATCATTGTATGATACAAAAAAAACGACCTGGCCTTTTAATTTGCCATCTTAATCTAATTGCAAATTTTCCGTCGATATCGTTAACACAGCCCGATAGATCAAGCGATAAACTAGTAATCGAAAGTCAGTGTGCTGTCTGTTTAATCGAAAGTCCGTCTACCGTTTGACGTCTAAAAGGTTGCGTTACATGCAGCTTTCCCGACCGTACTATCGTTTACATCACAAGATTTGCTATGCTATTCCGTGCGTTAAATAGGATTGTATTTCACTAAGCATGTACTTGTCATAGCCATCAGCAGTTGGTTTTATTCATCAAGCAGATATTCGTAAAGCACATGGAAGTTTACTTGTACAAGCTGTTACATTGTTTCATTTATTCATTGCATGTTCATTGATTTGTCATTTGAGTTTTGTTTCATTTTTTGATGCGATCAGTTGCTTGGTAATTTTCCTCGTCGCTTTGAATTTGTTGGACATCATACTAGCGCAGTGAAAGCGCTCTAGACTCTAGGGTGCATCTTTCAGAGTTCGTATTGGTGTTCATCAGAAAAAAACCTGAAATTGAAGACTTGCAATCAAAGCTGATGTAAAGAGTGTTTGTTAGCAGACTTGCTCCGTCCAATCAGGCTTTTAATCTGAAAAATGAAATAGGAGGCAGGATGACGTCACCATGTCTTCGTACTGCTGCGAATTAAAAATTTATGGAGGGCAACGGTGCCCCTCGTTTTTTGGCTTTATCATTGAATTTAATTCTATATTTTTTTGAAAAATTATGTGAAATGACAAGCTCCTTATGCGTTTAGATATACAGTGTCCTGTTTGGCGATGGTCTTCAAAGGGTTCTTCTTTTTACCGAGGATAGGCAACGAGCTAAAGTAGTCGAAGCACAGATTCGCCTGGAACGTGCGAATCTTGAAATCGAACTGGCCTTGCACGGCATCGCCTGTTCGCTTACTGACAGCACAGCGAAGAGAGAAGTTGCTTTCGTAGCCATCACTAGTTCTGGTAAGTGCTTGAGTAGAATTAAAGCAGGAACCCCCGATATGGGAGTTGAATATAATGTAGTTCCAAGCAAAAAAAGATAAGTTGTTTACTGCAAAGGTTAAATCAAGCAATAACATTGCTTGCTAGCATTGCGACTGAATTTCTTTTTAAAGTGCTTTGCTTATTGAAGTTCTGTTAGATACGATTGGCAATCGTGGGTTGGAGTATTTACTCTTCCTTTGTTAAGAATTCACTTGGCTCAACTCATTATACGACTAAATATAAGAAGCAGCAATACTTTTGACCCGCTGGATCTCAAACCCTGAATAATATTCTCTGTTTCATAGCATCACCATTTGAAGGCATACTTGATGTTTGGCTTATTAAAGGCAACATAATTCTCATTGTACAGGCCTAGTGTGGGAAGAAAAGCCCAACAAAAGATGGAAACCTCTTGCTGTCAAATACAGTCAACTTCTCGAAGAATCCTATCAAAAACAGCTTAAAGGTGCAGAACCTCAAGGTAAGAATTATGTCAGGCAATGATAACAGCATAATGTAAGATGCGATCAATATTATTTTTTATACCCGTGCTTTACCGGGTTAAAACAGTGAAACTGCTCGCCCAGTCTGTGTTGAAAAACAACGCCTGAATGCCAACCAATGGCAAGTCATTTTGGGGGGGATGGGGCTGTCCGTCTGCAATTTGTATTCATGACAAGTTAGAAATAGACTGCCGCTTTACTTTACTCAGATCTTGATTAAATTTGTGGCAAGGGGCGAAATCCAACCGTTTCATGACGTACTTTCATCCCAAGAAATAGGCTAGACTTGTCAACACAACATGAATATCATTCACACTTTGTTCCGCAGCTGATAAGTGAGCGAGCGATATAGAATGCAGAGAATTTGTTCTTTGTAAGCTTTTCTTCTCGCGTCTAGGTTTTTCGCCAGTGTAACCAACTATTCTTTTATTTCGTATCGTCATTCGCAGATCACATCAGCTTGGACAAGTACGCGTTCAATTTGAAGACGATGAAAGTTACTATGCCTCAAGTTCATCCATTGCAACGATCTTTCACTCCGGGATTGTGGGTGCAATTTACCACCACAGCCAACCAGATGACTGTGCATGCTAAGGTGGGCAGTATCAGACTTGAGACAAAAACTTAGCTTACTTTTAACACTGAATATCACCTATTGTAAAGATTTGTAAGCTAGATGCATGCATAAAGCTACTTGTAGCAGTTTCGAAGAATCGCACGACTCTTAGATTCGAATCCGCATCGCCTGATCACCAATTAGAGCCTCTTCTGTCTGGCTGTTCTGGTTGCCAGTCGTCGGTATTTGTTGAAATATTAATTTGGAATTTGCTTCCGTAGTTGATGAAGCTTCAACATTGCGCTTTATTGTCAGCATATTACCATCTGCCAAGCAGAAGTAATAATTACAAAGTACTTCTTCCAAGGACTACATAACAACAAAATTTACATTGAAGGTTACGTTTGAAGTGTTTTGTTATTCCGTCACTTGCTTGGGACGGAACCACAATTCGAAAATGCAACGCCGGCTACACCTAAAATAGAATGAAGATATTATTCCTTTTGATTGGCAGTTAAGCAGTGGACGAGACATAAAGCGCATCAGCAGCTTCCATCTGTAATCTTACAGAAAACTGACAAAAATCATGCTTTTCTGTACAGATCAATCGACTTCAAGTAGATAACCAGTTACAAGGGGCAGTTTTCCCTGTAGTGCTTCATCCAGTCCCCCTGCCCAAGTCCATTGCAGTCGACAGTTCCCCCAAGCCCTTCCTCGAAGTAAGCCTGATGCAGCGAAACAACGAGCAGCAAAGTTTCTTGCTGATCAAGTACTTCAAGGTAAGTTGAAAACAAATTTGCATTCGTACTCCTTTCAAGTATGTGAGAGTGATCAAAAGGCCAACGTCACAAGTGCTTCAGGACATGTGCAGTGAGTCAGGTCAAAAGTTGAAGTCGCACTTGCGTTGAAGGAATAATTGAAAAAGTAAAGTAGGTATTTTGTATGAGTTGCGGGGTAATGCTAACAAAGTACGGATATGAAATGTGAATCATACACGATGCAAGCCCAACTTTTTTGAATTTTGCTTTTAGCTCCGACGCATAGTCTCGCGGTAAAATAGCTTTTTCTTTGAAAGCCAAGATATATGCGTATTTTTAAGACAGGCATTTTCATCAAAGTCAAAAAATTAGTGCGTTAGTTTAAGGTAGGGGTTCTCAACCTTTATTCTCTCATTTACTCCTTGGCAAATTTCAAAAGTAAAATTTACCTCCCAAATTTTTTTTATATTTTCACTTCTACAAATGCCTATTGTAAAAGTGTGAATTTTTTTGGTAACAAAATTTACCCCGGTTGAGAATCCTTGATTTAAGGGATAAAAAATTGCAATATTTTGCAGGTGCTTGTTCAAGAGTTTTCCATTAAGCTAGATATGGGTTTCATCACCGCTCTCTTGCCGGTGTTTGGCGCCGAAGAGCTGAAAACCACACCGGAGCAGGTATCGATGAGTGATTAATACACTTCATGTTAGTGAAGTATGTAGATCAGATTCTATGTGACTTCATCGAGTTGGTTTTAAAATAATGCAGATTAATCTATTTGAGTGAACTTTAATAATAATAGCAATAGTAAAGATAATTGAAAAACAAGATTAAAGAATTGATTTCGACAAATATTACCGTCGTCTTGTTTTCACTCAGATAGATTTTTTGACAGTGTAATTACTGCTTTATAATCAACAGACTGATTTTGCCTACAATCTCATCTACATATTTATATGAAAAAAGTAATGTCGCCCTAAGTCTATTACAGTTACTGCTTAATAGTTTTAAGTTCATTATAGCATTTGTTTGTTCGCAATAATATAGCATAGCGGTATATCAATTTACTTGTGATATGGGTTGCTTTGTGTTGGTTATGTGAGAAACGTGACGAAGTTCTCTCAGTTGATGTTGATAATTATCTCCTTTTCCTTAGGATGAGAGCACAGTGTGACACGCAACATGCAGACCTCACGTCGCACGCTCGGTCAAGCTTGTCTTGTTTCACTGCATTTGAACAGTGAAGCTGCTTATCCAGTTTGTTGCAGGAAACTAATTATGAACGCTCACCAATAGCAGTCCACCTGCTTGGTGGCGAGGCTACGAGTCTGCAGTTTGTATTAATGACAGGTTCGAAATAAATTGCCGCTTTCTCCTGGTCTTAAATAGGTTTACGTAATAGACTGCATTATATCGCTTCATGCCGTGCCTCCATTCTAAGAAAAGAGGTGAGGTAAGCATGACAGACAACAACAACTCGAGGTAAACGCAACAACGACATCGTCTCGATCACCCTAGCAGGAACTTACTGTTGATGTAAGTAGGTTGAGAGAAAGTGGCAATCATTTCTGATCGGTCAGCTGTAGTTCTAACACAAGCAACGTGGGGAGCCATTGATGAGTGTTTGGTAGAACTGAGCAATACAACGACTTACCATAGGCCGTGTGTCCGACTTTGTCCACTACAATTTGTTGAAACCAATTTCAAAAAGTATTTTTGTGTAATTTTCTTTTGTAGGAGTTAAAATACTTCAAAAAAGATGTCCTATATGCTGAGACCAAACGTGATGATGACGATACAAGTGGTGCAACCGTGAATTTCTTTGACATCCTACATCTCTCTCCCATCAAGGTTGGACTTTCGAATAAGTTGGACCAGTAGTGGTTTTTGAAAGCGGCGCTGCTTTGCCACATTTCCTCTGGCTACAAAGGAAAATGTAGGACTTCGGTTAAAAATATGCCAGCAGTAGTGGCAACTCGAAGTGGAATCTGTAGCGGTGAAGGCTTTTTGCTGGGACAATAAGGTTTCTCAAGAACCCCATTTACTCGCATATTTTTCAAGTCAATTTTAGTTTCAAAATGATAATGTTTGCTGCTCTTTTATACGTGCACGCTTGTTATTGGTCTTAGCCGTTGGGCTACAGAACTTGTTTTGATGATTTGATATCAAAATATTTGGTCACAAACCATCGTTTTTCTGGGTGATTATTACGCGTTGAAAAAACGAAGAGTGTTGTCTTGGAAACTACTAGTTTGCGCTTGTGTGTTTGGGAGAAAAATCCTGACTTCAAGCTATTTTTTAGTGTCCTTCCTAGATTCTTGCTCGTAATTTCTATGCGATTTTTATTTTTGATATTTGATGTCACTAGGTCCACATATCATTTTCAATGCAAAACTCAATTTCGGGTCGAGAGACTGGTGGATCAGGTGCATCGGATGTTGTAAAGCTTCCTTTCGACGCTCTTTCCGTTCTGCTGAAGTCCGTAGGAGTGACTCTCTCGGATATAGACGACGTTGTTTTTAAGTGGGTGAAAAACATTGTTTTTAAAACTAAATCCTGTTTAGTGAATTCGCCCAAAATTCCTCTTCAAAATCAGCAAAATGCGCATATTACAATGTAAAAACAAGTTCTTAAAACATTAATACTACTATTATTAATAATACACTAAAAATAATAATGAATAGCACAATGATAGGGATTTTTGTCCCACTTTAAACGCGAGATTACTTTATCAAGCATTTTTATGAAAGGAAGGGTTGTAAACGGCGGCTTATTTTAAACTCAACTTCTGGCGAAGATACTTTTTATCTAAAGATAGAAACCGTACCACGATACTTTATTGTTATAATTGATGTTTATTGAATATTTGTTATAGTAGTATTGAAAACTATTTAACTAAAGTAGTGCTATATTTCGGTTTCTCATTATTCTTCCATCGTCTGGCATAAATGCGTTAGTGGTGAACATGTAATCTTCAGTTTTACATTTTTTTGCTTTTGAAACGGCAAGTAATCTTCATTTTTGTCGGCGGGGTGATGTAGCGGTCAGAGCGTCCGCTTCACAGTCGCTAGACCTTGGTTCAGTTCCCTAGTCGAGTTCTACCAAAGACTTTAAAGTGATATTGCCAGATCTCCTGCTATGCGCTTAACTATAGTGATATGGAGGATAAAATATAAAACTAAATTCGCTCAAACGTGACTAAAAAGTGTGCGATGAGCCTCCATGACCTGAGCACGAAGCTGCAAACAACAACAACCTTTCTCATTGTTTTTGCTTGGTTAGGTTGGCCTACTTCGAGCGCAAATACCAGTTCTTCAGCAGTTCACAGTTCGCACATGCTGTCGGGGTGCATTACGCAGGACAAGCTGTGAAGCAATTATATGTGCTGGTGTTTGGTCTGGATGTTATTGGCAATCCTTATGGCCTCGTCATGGGTATGTGTTTCTTAACCGATTTATGTAAAGTGATTTGCCGTTGCGGATGTAGCGCATGTCTGCAGCTGATCCACGTTGTGTTAGCGGTCAACAGGGAGTCGTCAGAAAGAGTATGGCAAACTTGTCTGACTTTTTACGTAATGATTTCACACTTGTGCTCTGGGATTTAAGACCAAATAGCTGTTAATTTACTTGAGTTTCTAGCAACAATAATCATTTAAAATATTTAATACTTGTACATTTTTAATGTTACTGAGTGCATGGACTAAACTATAAACCTTCGTAGAAGTTATTTTTTGTTGACTTGTTGTATACACCGCAAACAATTGTGTGGGAGCTAGATAGAATAGATTTTTTGTATTTGAGTCTAATTGACCACAATTGAAGTTATGAAAAATGTGTGGCGTTAATTTCCACTCGTGTAACACTTCTCTATACGCAGGTATTGCAGAAGGCGTTACAGATCTTTTCTATGAACCCTACCAAGGAATTATTCAAGGTCCTGGTGAATTCTTTGAAGGTCTTGGCCTCGGAGCGTTAAGTCTTCTTGGTCATACGTTCGGTAAGGTTTTAAAAAATTTACAAGACCTTATTTGTCTCCAATGAATATCGTGTTGTAATTTTGTAAGTTAGCCTTCCAAGGTCTGTTTTGTGGGTAAACGTAACCCTCGGTCAAGCCAGTAAGTTTTTTTGAGCACCCAACGGTCTTTCAGAGAATCCTTAAGACAATTCAATGTTAAATTTGGTTCTTAAATGCTGTCTTGCAATTAGCTATCTGACCCTTTTCCCGAAATGGATCGTTTAGCAATGACGTAGGCCTACGTTTAATGAAATTTGTTTTCAGGAGGGGCCGCTGGAGCCGTTTCCAAGGTAACAGGAGCCTTGGGTAAGGGAATAGCTTCAATCACAATGGATGATGAGTTCAAGAGGAAACGGCTGGAAGACAAGAACAAGCAGCCTGCCGATCTGAAAGAGGGACTGGCTAGAGGGGGGAAGGGGCTGGTTATGGTAAGATTGTTAGTTTAGTTTGTGCTTTTGCGATTTTTTGGTGGAGCTAAAGTTTAATAAAGATGGGAAAAAGCTATTTTGATAAAGGCTTTTCGTGATGCACTGATCAGTGGATCAAATAGAAGAAAATAGGTACTGCTGTCGCGAAAATATTGAACTTACTACCAACCCATCAACTTTTTATTAACTATTATTTAGTGTTAGCTATATTACCTTGTTTCAGGGCGTGGTAAGTGGAATAACCGGGGTGGTCACGAAGCCGATAGAAGGTGCCAAAAAGGAGGGAGCGGCTGGATTTTTCAAGGGTGTGGGAAAAGGCTTGATCGGAGTGGTAGCCCGACCTGTGAGTGGTGTCATCGATTTGGCAAGCAACACGTTTGAAGGAATTCAGAAGTAGGTCTTGATGCAGTTGTTTTGATCTTCGCAATCTACTCAGCAAAGTTGCAATGATAAGTCCCATGCCGAATCTTTTGTTCGCTTTGTGTAGGGTTGATTATTTTGATTTTTTGTAGATATGAGCTGCAGCAGCTGCCGAAGATTGATTGTTGTTTCACGCTGCGGCAGCCATGGTGCGGTGATAATCGTTCCGGAATTGGGAACGAAAGGTCTGGTGTTTGAAATTCCACAAAAGCACCACTGGTATTTGTTAGAAAGGGCATCTTGAATTTAAAGTTGTGCGTTGCTCTACCAAAGAGCGTGGTTCGCAGTGAGTGTGTAGAGAAAATACGCGGAATCACGTCTAAGCCTGCGAAAACGTGGGGAAAAAAGACTTGGAGGCGACTTGTTGTATAGCCTAATCTAGTCTGGTATGGCCGAAGTATTTTAAAGCGCTGACTATGGTTAGGTCATGTTTTACGCTTATAAACAGGGTTACCATTGTTGTAGAAGAAAAAATTAGCACGCAATAGAAAAGCGATATTTTCGCTGTAAATTAACGATTTTCACACTCAATTTAGAGTGAAGATTTTTGTGAGGTCTCGAAAACACAAGGTTTAAAATTTTTTCTTCCGAAACTCAAACAATGTTTAAGATAAAATAAGCACACACCTTGAAAATGTTCACGTTTTTTAAAAGTAAGCTCATTCTTATCTTCTAAATCAGGTTTTTTGAAATAAATACAGATGTTAGAAATAGACACAAAGTGCTAACCCTGCTTGTAAATCAATGACTATTAATGTAAAGTATGTTCTATTACGAAGTACCTGCTTAATGACACAGCCTTCTGTTTGCACGTAGACCTTTAAATCCAGATATATTTTGGGAATGCAAATGACAGAGCAGCCGTAAACTGTAAATAAGCATTGAAGTCCAATCAAGCACGTGCTGTCCTTTTACCTTTTGTCAGTTACTGTATCGCAACTTTATTCTTTGTTATGGCTGTTCGAGAAAAGGGTTGCATTATATGCTTGTATCTTCCGCTCACCGGAAAATTCTGTCGGTTATAAGCTGGAGCATTGTTGTGTTTCGAGTTGAGACCTTCTTCAAAGTTGCGGCAAATGCCATCACAGTGCATGCCTGCCCAAGCACTTCAAGCATTATTTGCCGTAGTATGTCTTTCCAAGAAAAACAGCTATTAGTTCAGACGCATACTTTTACCGGAGATTAAATGCAGATATTCAAGTCAATTTGTATTTTACTAATATCACTCACTACAGAGTGGCTGATATGAGCGAAGAAGTACGAAAAATTCGACCCGCTAGATGGATCGACCAACAGTCTGGTATCATCCAACCGTACTCGCTCAAGCGAGCTCAAGGAGCTGCTATATTGGAGGTAAATGTAAAGTCGTTGGTTATTTATCTGTTATAGTGCTGTTTGCTTGTCTGACAGGTGATGAAAGCAAGTGCTATTGATAAATATTTTGGTTATTGGTCTCTGCACTGGCATCAATCGATTTGAAACCGTGGAGCCCAAATGGAGCTTATCGGTATCCGCGAGCTGCGAGCTTGACGCAGAGGAACAAATTAAAGGCGCATACTGTACCATGGTTCCGTTTTTTCATCACCTAAAATGATTGCTATGTTTGTTTTGGACGCAAAAACAATTTAGTTGTTATTCTCGAAGTATCACGAAGATGTTCACCTACAGCAACGTTTCCTTAGGAAAGTTGAACGTTTCACTTTTACTGTCTCATTACAGATTTGCAATCAATAAATGGCTGCCACATCTGTTGTTCACTTTTTATTTTTCACTGCGTAGCAGCACACTCTAACCAGTCAGTCTCTCACGCATAAAACTTTTGCACAAAGAAATTAATAATTAGGTTGGCCTCTAGACTTACAGCTCTGATCTGTTGGAAATAAGGGTGGGAGATCTTTCGAAGTTCTACCTGTACTAACAAGCACATTTGATTGGGTTGTGTAAATCCATTGCTCTTGCAAAACGGGCTACTCCAAAAAAGGTTTTAAGCATGGGTTGGACTGCAGGAAGATGAACACTTTTTCTTTAGGAACTTGAAGAAGGACGATTTTTCAGCACGAACACCTACGTTGACCACGCGCCTCTGAAACCAGACCGAAAGTCAATCATAATGTTAACACAAAAGTAAGTATTCTTTGCACCACAATATTTTGCACAATTTGATTTGTTTACAGGGTTGCTTTGCGAAAGTTTGCTGTAGGTCACACTACTTGCTTGCTTTAGACTAGGGTAAATTTTTGCTGTGAAACGTGCCGTAATCATCTCGCCTTTCTGCTTGGCTGTAAAAAACCGTTAAAGATCTAAATTTTCGAGCATTAATCGGAAAGCAGCAGTTAGTAATCGCTACTGCTATGACTTAGGCTTTCAAAAGAAGGAACAATGAGCATCGAACAGGGGTTTAATATTCAAAAAAAGACTGAGAATTCTTTTTTCAGAATGATTTTTACCGCTCACACCGGCGATATATTGGGTCAATGGAAATGCGACTGGAAATGCCCGTATTTGGAACTGATTGGCGAGCCAGAGCTGATCGGCAACCAAGTGAAGTTCGACTTTAAGGTACACTCAACTGTTTGTCGCACGCAGCACTGTCACCTTCATATCATTGCTTACACTTCACATCATTTATTTTTTTTTGATAAATCTGTTCCAGTCTCATCAGCAATGAAAACGGGACAAGATTATTATCCAGCCCGATGATTCCCAAACTAGGGTCGGGTGAGGAAGTTTGAAGGGGTGCACAAAAATTTTGTTTAACTTTTGAGTTATGGACTAAGTTGGCTATTTTGTGTGTCGTCTGAAAAATATCTTTAGCATTAAGCGGATTTGTCTTTCAAATGGTTCGCCTTTTTTGTTTTACACGTCGGTGTGATTCCCAATATTTTTGTTGTCTTTTCGCAAGTTGCCGCAAGTAATGTATGATTCGTTATAGATTAGCTGTTTTTTAGTCGGTAATACGAAAGAATGTATGTTGAAATAAAATTTCTTATAACTCTTTCTGCAAAAGAAATTTGGCGGAGAAATATCTTTGGTTTTACTTGAATTGGTATGACATGACATCACGCCAATGTGTGTTACGTCATGCTCTTGTGATGCTGCTTCGAGCGTGAAAGCAATGAAACCCAACAAATTCATGCGCCATCTTCATTCAAGACATCGACAACATACAGGAAAAGATCTAAGCTTTTTGCAATACAACACGGTCCATTTTAAAACGACAGAAGTTTGATGAACAATAAAACAAAGCCCAACTTGAGGCGTTCAATAAAACTGCATTTGAGATTTCTAAACCGTTGTTTTTGCAACTTGATAAAAGTCCGGCATTATTTTAAGGAGGCAAAGGGGGTCTACCAACCAAAAAATTTAGGAAACCGCTGATCAAACCCAACTCCAAGAAACGTTACAACGGGTTTTTGAAGTCTCACTGCATGTCTGTTTTAAACGTAGACTCCAGGTCCGCGTAGTGGGATTTTTCTGAGTCATCAAACTGTACGCGCAATTTTAAAATAGACCCAAAATCTAAAGGAGGTTACGCTCAGAAAATTCTACATCTGCAGCTTTGAATTTCATGTTCTGTTATTCGATATTTGTCATGATCTAAGATTCCAATCCCTTATCTCTTAAGTGGTGATGAATAAATGCAAAAGCCTATGTAGTCTTATCTGAAAATTCATTTTTTTGTGGGTGGTGCTTAGATAACGAAAAAGACTACAGTAGGCAAAATAAATAAGTTGATCTGTTTTATTAAAAATGCGTAACAGTGATTTGCACGCAACTCTAATATTCTAATTGCATCGGTCATCGTTTGTTGCTCGTTTGACAGAAAAAAACTAGATCATCCATCAAGAAAGTCAAGGTAATAGCGTGAACATGACTGTCCTGTTCGCGTTTATAAGTTTTGATGCATGTACCGTTGACCTTGGACCAACGACAAAATTTTGTTTGCACTTGCGCGACCTACAAGATTATGTTGAAGCATTTTTTGCAGAAAAATGAGCGCATTTCACTTCAAAAATAACCTTGTGTTCGCTCGATTACCGTGCCTCCAATTTGTGAACCTGTGTTCAACCTGCGGTGCACCTACAGTGTACATGCACGCGTCTTGTTTATACGAAGCCAGCTATTTGTTAATGCTGGGCTGGTTTCAAATGATATTCTTTGACACGAAATTTCATCGTTTTTTCTGCTGTACGAAGGATCTCCCCCGTTTTTTTCGTCGAATCTTTTCAAGGAAAATCGTCAATAAGTGCAGTTGAAGTGAATGTGCGAGCTGTTTCTTGCTGCCATTTTCTTTCTGATTATTTCTTCTGTAAAGACTTGACGAAAAGCTTCGATAGGGTCCTACTAAAGAACATTATTTTGTTTTTATTTTTATTTCAATCATTGCTTTATGTTATACTTTAATCACTTTCTTTTCACTTTGAAGCTACCAAATGAAACTCAAAACGTCACCAGGCTCAACATTTTCGGCGGCCAGAGCCCCAGTAGCGTCGGAAACCCTGCGCCTGCAGCTGAAAAGGTCTTCCGACCATTCGCCCGCGCTTTCTCGCTCGGCGTTTCGGCCTTCACCAAGCGGCCATCGCTTGTCAGAAGCGAGACTGAGAGAGAACCAGCAGTGGCATTTTCAACCAGCAGAAACAAACTGCGAATGCAAGGAAGCGTGCGAGATGCAGAGGAACAGGTTTTATCACCAGTGCTTTGTAGTGGTAGAAGTTAGTTGAGTAATTTCTATTTGAATCTAACATCAATGGATGACTGATAATTTCATCAGATCGGCCAAAATGAAATTCTAATCAAATTGCAATGAAAACCTAATTTATACTCCACATAAATTTTTAAAGCAGGATACGTTGTCAGATTAGTAGCTTATGGGTTTTTGTTAAAAAATGTCGTGATCGATGACCATACATACAGAGGTTGGACAAAATAATTGGAACACTTGTTAAATTCAAAGCAAGTTTATTTAATATGGAGTTGGTCCTCCTTTGGACTTTACAGCCTCAGTTCGTCTCCGAATGGAATCATACAGCTTCCTGACTTTATCCAGAAGAATTTTCAGCCATTCTTCCTTTAAAACTTGCTCCAGCTCTTTCAGACATGATGGTGGAGGGTAACGGTTTCTCACTTGTCGCTCCATTTCTTACTATTATTCTTTCTTCCGATGATTTCTCGCTACAATGCGTTTTAAGGAACGTCGGTCTCTTTCAGTAAGTTTTAATTTTCGGCCGTAATTATTCCGGTTACTGATTGTATTTTCCCGCTTCTTGAATTCCGTCATAGTTCTTGATATTGTAGTTTTCGAAAAATCAAACAATTCAACTGTTTCTGAGATCGATACTGCTGCCATGCGAGCTCCAACAATTTGCCCTTTTTGAAAATCTTGTTAGGTTGCGCATTTTAACTTAGATTTAGTCAAAATCTGAAAAAATATCAGAAATATACAATAAAATTGACAAAATGCACCATCTGCAATGACTATAAACTGCAAAACTAAAATGTGAATCAGTATTCTTGATTTAAGAGACCGTTGAAATATTGAAGTGAAAGTTACATTGTTCCAATTATTTTGTCCAACCCCTGTATATTGCTAGCACTTAAAGCCAGTTTCGAGTATTTCCTTATTAACTGAAATCATATCGTCACGTTTGATTAGCCCGATCTCTCTGCTTACTCGATCAATGGATCACGGTTCATTTAGTTGTCGGAACTTCGCTGTAGTCACATAGCTAAAGAAAAATACCGCCCAGTGTCAGTTGGCAGTGCATACCGCAGACCTGCTATATAGTCCTTGTGAGAAGAAGTTGATGAATCTAGTTAATCAAGAGTGCAATAGTCTATAGTCTGAGCGCGCACCCTCCGTTAGCGCCATAACAACAAGTTAGTTCAACGCGGCATGCTGCGTCAGATCTTCGTTGCGGCTTGGACACGCTTTGATCGACTTTTCTTTCGTTTGCAACAAATAGCCGTAAACTAAAGGCAAATTACGTCAGTCAGGCCCGACGTTGAGCTGTCGAAAGTTGGCTTTGTGTGACGAGCTGGTATATTCCTGCTATCGTCTCTATAAAAGGCTCACTAACTCTGCATGTAAATAGTGTTTTGAGTTGACCGAAAACAAAAGCTTTTAGCATGTTCTGTGTATGATTTGCGTTACACTAAAAGCTGAATGTTTCAAATGAACATTTTTGCATGCTTTTATGACATATTGCTAACATTTTTAAAACGTGTTAACATCGAATTGTGGCAATAATTCAGTTTTTGAAAAAGTAATTCAATCCATTAATTTCCATAAAAACTAATTTTTCGTTTGAGGTTTGATCTAATTTTTCTGATGATTTTTTTGGGCAGAAAACTAGGCGAGAACTTCTTAATGTTTTTTTGATAGCAAAGTAACTTGCAATCTCTTCAGAACAAAACACGATCCTTCTTCGGAATGAAGCACAGCCACGAAACTGTCGTCTTCCACAACCCAGCTTTTGCGAAAGTGAGTAACAGTTGTGCTTACTGAGACGCCTGCCGGCGACTATTGCTCAATGCGCGCTGAACCGACGGCTACAAGTTGAAAACCGACGAGAGCTTTGCATGGCTAAGTATTGGATGAGGCTCTTTCCTATTGGTTTACATGTTGTTGTTATTGGACCCTTTACGAGGGATGGGGGCATGGCCGAAGACCATGGAGTTTCATGAGCTGGGCAGCTCCGCCGTAAAGAGACAGAGAGTCGCCAAAGAGTCCGTAACTGGACATTGCAGAATGAGAAGAGAGGTGTCCTGGGACGAGTGCCTGCAGGAAGGTTTCTCAATTCTGCCAACCCTAGGGAGATAAGAGCCTAACAGAAGGTTGTGTTCGTTGCAGTGAAGACGAGAGAGAGCACGGCGAGCGTGACGAGGAAGTACAAGTTCCTCTGTGGAAATCGCTGGAACCTATGTGTCGAAGAATTTCGATTGAGTCAGTATGCCTCCAGTCCGAGAAAAGACAAGAGTGGATACGAGAGATAAGAGGAGAGAGGCTACAAGGGATTGCGGAGGGCGCAAGCAGCGCTCCCCGTTTGGCCAGCTCATCAACCGGGTCGTTACCTGGGAGAAACGAGTCTCCGGGGACCCATTGTAGAATGATAGAACAGGAAAAGAGAGAAGACAGTTTCTGCCAGATCTGCCAAAGAGATGAGGTGAAAGGAAGGAGAGGACAGGGTGGTGAGAACAGAGCGAGAGTCCGATAGGAGAAGTGGCAGACTTATTGGTGCTGCCGAGACCAGCAAAGAGCGTGCAGATTGGCGCAGGCTTTAGCGGAAAAAACTTGAACATACTGGGCCTGCTGAAAAGGAAAGTGTGGCCTCAGTGCCACCCAGAGAGCAGTGGCAAGTACGCCGGAGCCGCACGTGCCAAAAGGAAAAGGAACAAAGCCATTTGTCCAAAGCACCAAATCGTGAGGGGAGAGGATCAAGGTGAGCAAGAGCCGTACCTTGGTGAGAGGGAGGAGGATCAGAGTGGGAGCATGAAGAAGAAAGGGTGGAATCCACAGTAAAAGAAGACAGGTTCCAAGGAGGGGAGGGTGGCAAGCAAGAAAACCTCTCTAAGAGAAGTAGAAGGAAGCATGAGTGGGTGAGTGGACGCAAAAGCTCTCCAGGAGGATCAGCAGAGTCTTGGTTTTACTCCAAGTCTGGCCAAACCTGAAATGGGAAAGGAGGTTGGGAGACGAAGAGCTTGCTCACTAGCTGATAGAGTGAAATGAGTTAGGGTGACTCGTAGTGGAGGTAGAGAAGCCTCGGAGAGGAGAAGTGGGATAGGGGAGGACGAGAGGCAGCCGGAAATAGAGCGGCCAGCAGCTTGGTGATTTGGTAATATTGATAACCATCCGAGTGAAGCATAAGTGAGAAGTGGCCTAAGAAAAGCTTTATACAGAACATGAGAAAGCGCGAGGAAAAAAACTTGGCCTTCAGTGAAGATACATGTTTAGAAAAGGAAAAAGTGCGGTCGAAAGTGATCCCAAGAAATGGCAGAGTGGGATTGAACCGGAGGCGGGAGCCGAGTAAGAGGAAGTTTGGCTGGAGGTTAGCTTGGTGGGGATCCACTGAGAAGAAGGAGGCCTCACATTTGCTCGGATTGAGAGGAAGACACCAGTACTCAGACCAGCGCTCCAATCGAAACAGAGCTCCTTGTGTGGTCTCCACCGCAGAAGGGACCGAGGGGAAGGAGGACCAAATGGCCAGGTCGTCAGCGTAAAGAGAGCAGCTGACGGAAAAAGGCAGAAAAGCAGGGAGATCATTAATGAAGAGAGAGAAAAGTACTGGGCCAAGAACGGATCGTTGCGGAACACCTCGACGGACTCGAAAGGAACGACTTTTGTGATTTTGATAGACCACGCAAGCGTGCCTATCAGAAAGGGAAGATTGAATCCAACGAGCAAAGCAAGGAGGGATGCCAGACAGAGTCAAAAGCTTTAGAGAAATCGATAGTAAACAGGATCGTCCGAGAGCCCGGCCTAAGTTTGTTAAACCCATCCGAAATGGACTGGGAAAGGTACAGAATTTGATCTAAAGTAGACCGTCCAGGGTGGAAACCGGCCTGGTGGGGAGAGAGAATGGAATTAGACTCCAGAAAGAAGAGTAGACGAGATAGTATGATGCGTTCAAAAAGCTTTGATATGTAGGAGGTTAGAGAGATAGGCTGGAAGGAAGCAGGAGAGTCGAGAGGCTTTCCCATCTTATGGATGGGAATAATGGAAGATGTCTTCCAGATGGAAGGAAAGGAATGCAAAGTCCAGGAGAGATTGAAGATGTGAAGAAGAAAATCCATGCCAGAGCGAGGAAGATAGGTTAGAGTCAGCCGCGAGAAGTTTAGTGGCAGAGAAGGGAGAGCAAAAGGAGGAATGAGACTCCACAGGGCACGTGGCTCGGCGGAGCTCGGAAAGGTAACCTCTGGCTCTGCTACGTAGGGCATTTGGCTAGGAGACAGAAAAGTATGATCTCAGGTAATCGGCGGAGACCAAAGCCGATTCCCTGGGAGAGGAATAGTTGGGGAAGTTAGGAAAGGAGGAAGATGAGGAAGAAGATCCAGCGACAGAACGAAGGAGAGAGTACACAGATTTAGAGTTAGATATGGGCGAGAGAGAAGAGCAAGTGGCCTGCCATGCCATGCTTCAGCCTTGGCCTTGGTGACGACTGACGAAGCACGTCGTGAAGCGGAGATGTAAGCCTGGCGATCTTCATCACTTCCTTACGAAAGCCTTACGTCTTTCACTAACCGCTTTTTTCACTTTAGCGGACCACCAGGCTTTAGGATGGCGTTTGATGCGGCCGAAAGGAATGGAAGATTTGGCCGCATTCAGTGTCAGAGAAGTAAAGAGAGCAGCAGCAAGGGAAAGAAAAATAGACTAGTATTCTTTTGCAGAAGAACAGTGAGTGTCAAAGTCATTCCAGCGAGCTTTCTGAAAATTGAAGGATAGGGGACGTTCATGGGGTGAAGGACCAGCGAGAGGGGGACAGTTGGAAGAGTTGGTCGGTGATCAGAACCCAAGTCCTGAAGCACCTTCCAGGAGCAAGATAGGGCGAGAGAGGAAGGATTAAAGGAAATGTCTGAGGAGGAGCCCCTGCCAGAGGAGCGATGGATGAGAGTAGATATGTCAGGATCATTGAGGGGAAGGAGGTCAGAAGAAATGACTCAGTCGAATATTTCTTCCCCACGGGGGTGGCAAGTACTTTTTGAGTCCCAGAGGGGGTGATAGCAATTGAAATCCCCAGAATGAAGAGATTTCTGGAGGAGGGAAGAATGGAGAGAGAAAAGGAGTCGGTTCTGCTATCCGTCGAAGAAGAGCGAATGGGCGAGCATAAAAATTAAGATGTTAACCCCTACATAATCACAGTAGGAGTCAAGCGAAGAAAGAGAGGAGGTAGAAAGTTTCGAAAAGGATAAGCCCTGCCTGACGAAAATGATGACCCTGCCGGTAGCGTGCGTGACATCAGGAGAGAAAATGCCAGATCGGGAGAGGGTGCGATCAGATTGCAGGGAATCCATGGATCCGGAAAAAGGAAGATGAGTTAAGGTTAGATTCTTGGATACAAATGAGGTCAACGGGATGGGACGAAAAAAGTGTAGAAGTTCATTGCTCCTAGCTAAGAGACCGCCAGTATTTCATTGAAAAACCCTGAGGGAGTTAGGGGGGAAGAGGAAGCAGGAGGAGTAGAGAGACAGGAAGAGCATGAGACGGTGGTGAGGGGGCAGAGGGAGAAGATACAAAGTGGGCGGAAGGGGGATAAGAGGTTTGAAGGCGAGGGTGGGGCGGAAGTGCTGCATTAGCAGAGGGGTGCCAGATTGAACAGCGGAGGTATACAAACTTTAGGACTCTGATTAGGAAGTCACAGTGCTATCTCCTGAAGAAGCAGGGAGCAGCTCCAAGAATTAAGTTAAGTTAGAGGAGAATGGTGAGCACCTTAAATGGACCCATTTGGCGCAGGTGCAGCATTGCACTGACATACCCCGCCAGGTCACATCTGCAGCACACACTGACCAGGAAAAGATGGGAGCAGGGTTGAGATGAACGTTGCCGCTCATCAAGAGTAGAAGAAGAATGAGGAGACGAAGACGGGCAAGAGAAAGGAAGGAGAAGACAAGCGACCGATTTTAAAGAAGCTGCGTGCTGCCCTACTGCAGTCGTTCAGGGGGCAGTGCCCGGGGTAACTGGGATCCTTGGAAAGGCCAACAGCCATTTTGACCCAATCCAAACGGGATCGGGACCGCACCAACTTGTTGAGGCGGTTGTTGGTTGGTGCAGATTGGGTTGTATCACTGGCGATAATTGCGTCGGTAGCAGCGGCGTCTCGGAAGCAGGCGTAAAGTTTGCCCTCCGGTTATTGATGTCGTTAGGCTCAGACCGGCTTCGTAGTCGCCAGTGATTTTCTTCGGCAGTGCGCTTTTACTACAAGCTGTGCAATCGCGTCGCCGAAATTAAGGTGAAGCGCAATCTACCAAAGACAACAACCATCGAGCATTGCTCAGCTCTTAGTTCTATTTCGGCTCAGTCAAGCCGAGCGCAGTAGAGCAGGCTTTACCTAGTGATCTGTAGTATTATAATGTAGAACAGGCTACATTTTTCTTAAACATCGTCATAGTTGAGAATTGTTTTGACGGTAGTAATTTGTAGTTTTTCCAATAGCGTGATTTTTGCATTTTAAGTTGCGTGAAAAAGTTTTCATTACAATTAATGATTAACAGTAGGCCTATACTGACAGAATAAGCATTTTTCCTTATGAAAACAATTGAAAGGAAAGTCAATTAAATCCAAAGTTTGAAATAAAATCGGAAAAAACAGTATGCCTCTTTTAGAATTTCTATACACCTCTGTCGGAACGATGAACATAGCTCTTTTTGCCCCTTTGCTACATTTAGGAGCGGAACTTGAATTTTAGTCCATTATCTACCAGTAGACAAAACGCACTGTATGTATTGGAACCAACAAATTAATACAAAGGTTATTAAATCCGTTTGAACAAAAGATCTGAAACTGGCTTAGAACTATTCATTATTGAAATTGCTGTACGGGCCTTCCGTTATTTCAAGAAACGCATCGATCACGTCTCAGAACTCTGGTTGAAAGGTGCACAGCCTGCTTTACATTGGCATCACAAAGGCTGCTACTCGAAGTACCTGCTGTCACTAGATTCAGAACACTTCATTCTGTGGTGTTGACTGCTCTGGTTTTTTGGCATGTGGCCCAGGTTTTGGTTAATCTTGGATTTTTTGATTCCCTGACCTATTGGAGCAGGGTTTTTTTTGAAAACTATGAGGCGCATCCCGTAGAGGGGCATGGAAGGCTCGTAAGAGGGGTGCGGGGCCACAATGCCATACTATCTCTGGTTCTAGTTACACGAAAGTTTGTCAAAAATCAGCGTTCTGAAAAAATTTATGAAAAATATCCATGTTGTTTTGTTGAGCAAATTTGGAAATATCACCACCTTGAAAAACTGAATTCCATTAAAAGATTTGTACGTGTTGAGGGAGGGAACGGGATTTTGTTGGCATTTTCAAGGTGGGCGCGCCTCAGAAGGTTTAAGAATCCCTGTAGTAGAGGGGCTGGGCAACAACATAGCCCTTAGTTTCAATGTAACTCTTGAATTATATTCCAGTTCATCCTGCTCGAGTTGAAGGATTTGCGTGGCCGAGCAATACGGGGATCTTCGTCATCTGATTCTACCTCTGCTAGTTCGTTTGGAACAGCGTAAATTCCTAATATTTTGTAGCTTTTTTGACCACAGGTGTTATCTTGATGTTCGTACTGGCTAGCTAGCCAGTTTATCAAATGCAATCTGCAATTTTTTCGGTTAAATTTAAGACTGTTCTATCTTCTTGTGCTTTCATGTGCATGAATTGCTTACATAGTGGGCCTATTGCAGATTTTCTGCAGAAAAAAATTCTTCATTAGCAATTTTATTGTCGTTGTGTTAGTACAGATGTAGACTTTTCATCAAATCATTTGAGTGGAATTGTAACAAATCATGCAATTATGTTCGTGATGAAATGCAGCCGTCACGTGAGGTTTCCTTTGATGTGATACAGAGGTTGCTGATTAGTAATGGAAAAGTGGAAAAACTTTTTTGATTTTAAGTTTAGTGTTTTTCTTGTTTTTGCTAACGTAACTGTGTAGCCATTACCTGAGTTTCGTAATTTGGTGTCATTGTAAGCCTAATCACAGAATCTTTGTAATCAGGGTCGTGTTTGAAAAGTGCTGTAAACGGGTCCGATTGTCGGGGATCAAACAATGCAAAGAGCAGTTAGCTCAAAACATTTTGCGGTGCCTGGAAAAGGCAGTTATTCAAAAAATCGTAATCTTGAGAATTGCAACCAATTTTTCTGGGTGGCCCCCACGCCTTACGCAACTTTTAGTTGTAGATGATTTTTCTAAGCTTGATTAGTAGAGCTGGCTTAACTGTGATTTTGCAGCTATTCACTTGATGTTTATTAAAAAAGCAGTCTTGATGTATATTGATGTTGATGTTACTAAATAAACGTGTGGTAAGAAGATGGCTGATCACTCACCCGGTTCAACCGCTGAAAACAAAACTAACGACATTAGTCCAGATTCTTTTACGTTTTGGGCAATGTATTTTAGCGTGATAAGATGCAAGATACACGACTACTTCATTGTAGCAATATGATGGTAAAAGCGAGAGTTAATCAAATTCTTAATGAGAGAGTTCGTTTTAGATTGCGAATTAAAATAATCAACGATAATGCTAAGGAATTATTTAGCCTGCAAATAAAAAAACTGCTAAATCATAGTTGCAATTTTTGTACAGGAACAGAAAGGTTTATGAAACTAGGTTGTTGGCCTACATGGTAGTGCAGGAGTGGCCAACCTTTCACTTACCATGCGTCAACTTTTTATAGTACGGTTTCAGATGCACCACAATCTTCATAAATCCTGGCGCAAGTATTTCCCTCCCAAGTCGCGTTTGTTTACAAAAACAAAGATTTGTTTGCGGTTGTAAGCTGCGTGTTATTACCACAAGGTTACAATGCGCCACTTCTAATCATGCAATGCGCCACAGCTGGCCACCCCTGTGCTAGTGGAAGCAGTAACGTTTTTTTATGTTGTGCTTAAAGAGTTTGTAACTCTAGTAACGTCACTGACGTGTCCTAAGCATAATTATCTGGAGTTAACTGGACTCCAGTTGTTTAGCTAGATTGCAATTCGTGATTTAGTGTGATCCATGAACAGTACAGTGGAAGATCAAATGTCGATTTGGAAACTGGTTATCGGGCAAGCAAAGGGTTGACTGACGTAATAGGCAGTAGGCTTCTACAAAAATGTCTCAATATTTTGGAATGGTATTCTTTCCACTCTTATTTTAAATACAGTATCGAATACCAACCAGCGTTTCAGGGCACACGTCACTATCGAGATGCTGTAACAAATAGAGGTTCACCCTGCTTATCTCAGAGACCGCTGTAAGAACAGAAAGAAAAAAGTTTTACTGGTCGATGACTTTTCAACATACTTGATTACCCATAAAAAATCATTTGCGCTTTAAGGGAGTTTCTGGTCAACTACTCATAGAGAAGACAAAGCTCCTATCTCCTTTTCAGTGTTGAAAAGGGGGTCAGAGCATGTGAGTGCACTGGAATCCCTGTCGTCGACATAAAAACCTGTTTGTTTCGAGAGCTACCGTACTGGCAACTGGGGAACTCAATGGCACATGTACACCCGGGACTTTTTTGTATAACAGCGCATTAGAATCCTGATATGTTTTCATCCGGTCGTGCCCATTTTTATGCCTATAGGATCTGCTCCCACTCTCTCCCTTCTTAATTTAAAGCAGGTCCTACTGTGAAACTGACTTTAAATTTATAAACTATTCATTTCTTTTCATAAGTGTTGATGAGGATCACAAAACTAAAGAAAGAGTGGGATTGGCGCCCAAATAGTGATTGTAACTGTATTTGTTACAGGCTATTTTTTATTTTGACACCTTAACTACTATAGCTCTTTCTTTGTACCTCCAATCATCCTACATTTGCGATCTTCAAGTTTGAACCAAAATTGCAACCTGGAATCTCCCACGTGGTACTTCCCAAACGCATTGGCTTGACGCTGTCGCGCAGAATTTGGAAGACCAAAACCTGACTCTCGTCAATGGTTTAAACATTGCCTCTGATCAAACTGCGTGTAGAATGACTGTAAACTTGCTTTGCTCTGCGCAAAACTTATACAAGCATAAGATATAAAAAATAACAAACTATTTGTGTGCCTCAAGGCAGCAAAAGTTTTCATCATTTGTTTTTCGGTTAAACAGAGGTGTCCCAATTATTTTCAAAGAAAGCTGCAGCTTCCATCATGAGATTGCTTCTGCGGGCCAGCAGTCTCCTCCGAAATCTTTTAACCAAAAAGCCTTTGGACAACAATTACATCAAATGTGAGTGCTAAAAGCGCGCTTCAACTGTGCATCCACCTTACTTTTTCTTTTTTTATATAGGCTAGTTACGTCAAAACCGGTACCGGAAAAGATTTTCAACGTTGTGGCTTGAAAACTTTTCAATTGCCGCTTGATCAATTTCTTGGTTACCCTTTCAGCAGTGTTTGTAGTTTGAACAAAATCTAATCGTTTCTATTGGAAAGTAAAAGTATTCACAATTAATATTTTTAATTTTGATTGCGACGAATATATTTGGCTGAGCCTGTAGCCAATGGTATTAAAGTATTTGAGCCTTCCAATAAATATTACTTTTGCTTTGTAGCCACTATTTAGTTCTTTTCGGTAGAATTTGCAACAACAACAACAATGACAATGACAAAAAATTCGCTGGCCCCATGAAACTCATAATTATCGCTTTTTATCATGAGAAGTATTTATTCAACGCTGTATGAGGTAGTTGTTTCGTCTGAAGCCGGGGCGTGCAACTTGCTACCCACGGAAAGCTCTAGTTTTAAATGGAGTCGGATTCTTGCCACCGTCGTAAATAGTTTTAAGCTAGCGCCAAGTCTTTCATACAAAAATCTTTGACAACATTTTTGTGAATTAATTTGATTTGCCATCTAAAACAAGTTCGTTACGTACAGTAATTGGCAAAATGCTAATCAATAGGTCTATTCGATAAAAAAATAACTGCCCAGAGACATACCTGTTGAATACTGCCAAACGAATGCATTTGCGATTAGCAATCGACAGCGACAGCTAGCCGGTTGTGTTATATGGGCGCTGATCATGCATGTATTCACAGTTGCTAACCAGCAGCTCTGTATATGTGGTTTGAAACCGATGCTACATAGACTACCTAAGTTCGGAATGAGCGGTGGGATGCTCTACCGAACTTTTCACACCCGATCGAGAAATTAAGGCATTTTCAAGAGGAATAGCAAAAATTATTTGAGCTTTGGGGCGATTGCAACTAATTTTTTTCGATTTTTCTTCAAACTTAGAAATTCATCAAATTTTTTCTAATTTCATTTTCCTAAAAATTATTTATAACATTTAGACAGTAGATCTATGCATAAAATAAAGCGTAAGTTGTAGTCAAAACAATTTCTTGCAATTCAAAGATGCGAAAGTTACTTAAAAACAAAAAACGTTAATGGAATTTTCATAGTTTGATTAAATTTTCTTTTTGAAATGTAAAAATTTTAGCCCCCCCAATTATTATTTCTGTTTACGCCCTTGGATTCCAGTGCATAGTCTGATTTAGTTTCGTGTATGAGGATTAAACGTTGCACATCGTTGATTTAAAGCAAGGTTGTTATTGGACAGGGGCTTTCATTTAATTCTAAAATGTGTAAAGCTCATTTTTTTTGAAGTTTTGAATTTTTTTTCACGGTTTCAAGTAACGAATAATTGCGTTAAAGACTGTCAATTTTGTTTTTCTTTTTTTTCGTTCGGGAAAACGATAAATCCAAGCCAAAATCAAGCCTTCAATGCGTTATTGGATTTATTGCAGGACTAACAAATATACTGGGTGTCCCAAAAAATGTATACACACTATACCCACCTGTTACAAGAATTTGTTATACCGCGCCAGCAAGAATAATTTTTAGATGCCGAGTTTTACTTTCAAAAAGATGATGCACCTCCTCCCTTTATCATAATGTGAAAACTTATCTGGATAAAAATATGCAAAACAGGTGGTTTGGAAGAAGTACAGTTAAATATCCACCTAGTTTACCAAATTTGACACACGTGAATTTCTTTGTGAGAGGGTTTCTAAAAGATAAAGTTTGCAGCAGAAAACCTGAAACAATTGCTAAAATGAGAGAACCGATTGAAAAAGAATGTGCTCAAATACCGCAGGAAATATTACTGAACGTTGCTAGGTACATTTTTTCAAGATATAAAATGCGTATTGAACAGAACGGCACCAGTTTGAGGACTTATGTGAACTTATCATTATGGAAACATTTTCAAATAGCCCCAAGTGTCTTTTATCTTTTTAAAAGTTAATTTGATATGTTTTTGTATATTTTACTCTCCAATTCTTTAAATGTGCATTTTTTCTCTTGTATTAATTTATTTACAAGTCGAAATCAATAACTTAATTAAGTTACAATGATTCAAAGAGTGTACGTTTACATTTTTTTGGGCACCCTGTTTTTAGACTTATAATATTTGATATTTGCCATCTGTTTGAGACGCAAAGCTTGGCTTCAACCATAGATTCACTGACAGTGGTGTTAGGACAAGACACGAAACGCCGTTGTCCAGGAATGGCAAACCACTGACCGACTGGTCACAAAGGGATCCATCATTAGCTTGTCAGTGAGACAATGACCCACTTGTAATTTCGAAAATATAACAAAAAATAAACAAATATTTTGATCACGAATAGGGTAGCAAAAATTTGTTGTAAGGCTCAGTGTTGTTTCAATTTGGCTCGAATTGAATTGTCAACTCGCAGTCTGGCACAATTACTATCACCGTGCATTTTAACGCATAGCAACTAGGCGCTTATGAATGATTGATATTGACAGCTCATATCTCATTGACATTTACCCATGATCAAATTTATGACTCACCTTTGCTTTTTTCAGATCAAGGTCTCTCATGTGTTTAAAAATTTAATTAAAAGTTTTAAAATTTAATTAATTAAAAAGGTTCTCTCCCATTTAATTAAAAAGATTTGCCAACCCTGCTAGAGCAAAAAACCTTTCCGATTGCTATGCGGGATATCGTAGAGTTGAAAAAAGCGCCGCATACTTTCGAATGCCGAAGAGTTTCCGGATATTGGGCACTCCCTATTTGGTGCACATGTAGGCTATGAAGAAATTGACATAAAAGGCTCACATAAGTTTAAATGACTTCCTTGCTTTTTGCATCGTGTTATCGTAACGCCTTTTTTTATAGTGGTTTTTTTAATATTTCGCGTAAAAGCGTTAACTCCAGTTTTTAAGAACTTCTTGAGAAAATATAGAAAGCAAAATCTGAAAAAAGTGTTTGTCATGACGTTCCCCTACCCCATGAACAATAAGATTTTTCGCCGGTTGATAAAATGTACGCTGGCTCTTAGTTGCTTTCCGGCGACAAGTCATGCTGATTTTTAAAAAATGTCTTCAGGTATAACGCCATCAATCCCCTAATGACGCCCACTCCTAGCCGTGGTTAAATTGTTTATTACTTATCCCACCCAAATGTTTGTTACTTATCCTGGCCAAACTGAAAGCGCATATCGAAAAAATTAATGATATGGCAAGTTGGGAATCGAACTCGTTCTTCAATTGCGATAGGCATTTGAACAAATAAAACCGGGGCACAGTACATTAACTGGCACTAAATTCGCTTCGGGCTGTTAAGCTACAATTAGAATTTCAGTTGTCGATCTAACGATGTCAGCTGCATGCAGTTTCAATTTGCTAGTCGTTGTGAATATAGCAAGAACAGTTCAGTTAGCTATTTTGTTTTTATCAAATCTTAATAGTTTGGGTTATACTCTGGTCACCCTGCAGTGATAAAAAAGTCGAAAGCAAAAACGGAGAAAATGGCATCTGTTGCTAGAATTGAAACAAGCGATGAACGGCAAGATAAAAATAACCAAGGAAATGTTCTGCAAGAACTATTTGATACGATGTTGGACTTTGTGTTTGCACCGTGGCTCCAAGAAAATTCTGCAAACGATGGGTCGTCGGTCTTCAGTGGATCAGAAGTAAGTGGACACTTTTTCATTTAATACCATTTTTTGCATTCAGAAGATTAGCCACTTGAAGGTTTCAAGAGAAGTAGCAACATTATTTACGCTGGATCACTTTTGGGAATCATTTTTTTGGAGACTCTACTAGATTTTGGTAAAACTCATAAAATTGACATGAATTTCAGATCTATTTGTGCTGGAGTTAAGCTTACGTGATAAACTTTTTCTTTAAAAACATGTAGAAATTGTAGTAAAAATCAGGGTCAAATAAATTTTGCGGAGGTAAGACAATTGCCTCTCTGCACTCTCCCCTCCCCGGCTAATCCCTTGGCTACATCGTTAACAAGTTATAGGTGTACTTTCAAAAATACGCAGTTGATTGTGAAACGCAGTATTTTAGAATTGCTTAAGGTTGTTTGATTTATTGGACAAATTCCAACGAACAGCGCGCATTTCTACTGAAGCGCAGCTTGTCTTCTACATTTACGCTTCCATTTGTTATGCTCGCTCAATATAGACTGCTTAACTACCTTTAAAAGTGTTTGTTTTACTAAAATAGTTGTGCCCCTTTTACCTGTCCCTAAATACGTTTTTGGTTGGTAAGTTTCATTTTGCACACTTTCATTTGGCACTAAGCATGACCACATTTGGAGATGTAAAAATTAATGTTAAAAGAATTTTAAACGAAGAGCGGAAATGCATGTTGTTCTGACGGTAAGAGGAAATTTTTTATGGATTGGGCGTGAAACTGTGTGCGTCGAGATCCGCTTTGAAGTTGCTAATGCTGCTGGCCCAGTGCATTACTTCCGCAACATTTTTAGTGGAGTTTCCAAAGACCGAACAAGGCAGTCGTCGAGGATTAAAAAACTGCAGTATGATCAACGCATGCTGCTACTCACGATAAATCGTTGCCGGTAGGAGAGCACGTCCTTTACAGCGCGGTCTTTTTAAGATTGAAGGTTTTAGGCTACAGACTTGTCGACTACATTGGTGAATTGGTTGCATATATAACTTAAAATCATTGCGCTCTCGTGAAAGCTTTCAATAACATTTTTGCCAATTGTAAGTCTCAATTTCAAAACCCGGAATGGAGAACCACTGGTATTTCAATGACCCACTTTTAGATTTGTTTTCAGAGTATAAGTTTCTTGAAATTTTTACCGTAATGATCTTTTTTTAGAGCTTAAAGCACAAAATTTGGCTGATATACAAATGAAGACTTTTTTTTTACAGATTCAGTCGCAACAGTTGGAAAAATCGGGCGTAGTTGGATGTAACTATCTATCTTTCATAATATCAATCAAAAAATTGTTAAATCTATGACCTACTCTTCCATTTTTCGACGTCATAATCCCATTTGTGATTCTTTCAATAAAAAGAGATTTGCCATCCCTGATCTTGACCATGGGTGCACAAAATACGCCCAAGGCAAGAAGTTTTTTCGGCCCGCTACTAGTCTCTGGGCAATTTCCCGCAACAAAGTTCGAGTTAAAAACGCTGATTTTAACTTCCCAGATATGGTAGCCCTAACTTAGGCCGGTTGAACCCACAAACGTAGTTTTTTTGTGGCCTGTAGAGACTTGACATTTGTGAAATGTGCCCGGAAGCGTAAAAACATCAGGCACTCCTGATTTGGCCTACCATTTCTTTGAGTATGTCAGAGAGGAGCAAGTTTTAGCTAAAAGCTTTGGAAACATTTGAATAACGTTAAGCCACAACTTATCAAAAAGACTAAATGGCGCTACTTTTTTTCAGGTTTCAACTACAAAAGAAAAAGAACCAAAAGCTGCTTCTAGCGCCAAATTAACTGATTATGTAAAAGCGAATACTGAACTTGAAAAATCCTGCTCCAGCAGCTCTTTTAAACAAGACAAATGTTAGTAGGCTCATTATAAATGAGTTGCCACAATAATCTAATTGGTAAAACTTAGGCAAAAGCGATGTGGGGCAACAGATATTACTGCTTGCATTATTTCACTTAATTAACTTCGATGATGCGATCAGCCTGGTAGCCTAATAAAAATTACACCTATACGGCCTCTATTTAACGTATCATCTGAAAAAGATCCCGTATTTTTATTATTCAACATCTTCAAAGTGATTATAGTTGCAACTCCCCCGCTACTCTTTACAAAATCCGGATCGCTTCCGGTAGCCTACCACAAGAAAAGTTGAGTATTTGTTTTATAGCAACTCAAGCTCCTGACGATAGGAAGTCTCATGGTCGAAACAAATGGAGAAATCGATGCAAAGCACAGGTTAGTGGATGACATTCATTGGGTTGTTACCAGTGATGGGATTCAGGGGGTTCGTGCGAACCCGTTCTTGGAGTGTCGTGATAATCAGCGAACCCGTTCTTGTTTTTTGTTATAGACCTTAGACGACCGCAGCAAATGGGCTTTCTAAACTGAGGGAACCTGTAGTTAGTGAGTTTGATACAAAAGAGAGCCTGTTCTTAAAATTTTGAATCCCATCACTGGTTGTTACCCTCCTTCCTAAAATTTGTTACTGACGTAGGTTTAGTATAATTTACTTTAAAGCGCATGAAACCAAAATTGAGCTTTGTTATTTACGTTGTCACTGTTTAGTTTTGTTTCATGACAAATTTTTTTACAGAAACGAAAGAATAAGAGACAATCAATTAAAACATCGATATTACGAGCGGACGCACCGCCCTACATTCCACAAAGACAACGTGCTATGAGATCAAGCACTTCATCATGTATGCAAGCTTATTGTAGGCTACACGAGGTTGACGTAAAAGTTGCTCGTAAAAGCTTGACGACGATCGGTATCGATCGAATGATGCGTTTCTATTCTTGGTCCTAAGAACGCCATTTGTCGGTTACGCTCGTATCCTAGAACAATGATATCTAACTTTCTTCGGAGTTACCTGCGCTGCTAGTACTGGACGCTCCTACGACAAGCAGAGAAATTATAGGCCCGACAAGGGTTGTTTCCGAGGACAAAACAACGTAGTCGTTCTGAAATTTGAGCGCATGGCCATGCGTCCATTATTGCATGCGACTATTATTGCATGCGTCCATTATTGCCATCAAGCTGCATTTCATCCTAATTAATTGAACTGCCGACTTACAAGTATCGCTTGATTTGACCCAACTAATAATTATCAAACGCCTACTTGGGCACCTTCCATAAAATGGGAAGTCTCATTCCACAAAACTTTTTGAAACTGAAAGATTTTGCTATGGCCACCGACCTATGTTCAGCAACCCCGTAGTTTTCTTGTGTTTCACGAGGTTAGACGAGCAAAATTGCTGGCTTAGCATGTCGTAAGAAGCAACTTCAGGGGTACTCGTCGAAGGCAGTCGGTATTTTCAGAGCAGACTGGTTCGAAGTAAGCTGCACTTTTCTCCCAACCTGGTCTTTTAGGTTTGCGGTGCAGACCTGATTGAAACAGTTTTATATCGACTCTCAATACGCTGGCCAAGGAAAAAATCACTTCCAACACGTACTCACTCATGTGCCTGTTGGTGCACAAAAACCTACAGACTGGAGACACACACACCCACGCGCCCGTGCTCGCGCGCCATAGTTAGCCTGCGTTAGCTGTAGTCCACCAATCGCACTTCATTAAGCGGTTGGTCGCTTTGCAGTAAAAACGTTTCGGGTTCATTTTGTGTTCGAAGAGTTGATCTAATTTTCGGTACCTATGAAAGCTTTTCAAAACTGTCATGTGATAAAAAATTTTTGCAGCATCCGTATCCGAAAATCAGAGCAACCAGAGCTGTGCAACATCGAACGTTAACCAACCACCGCTGTTTGTTAAAGCCCCTAGCTGCAGTCCGCCTGTAATGCAGGCCATGGTGAGTAAGACCAATGAATTTTATTGCTATATGCTTGTGCAAAGTTGTTAGATGGAGTCGATTCCTGGTGAAATGTTGCAATTTACAGTTTTCACACTCTCGTCTAAACACGGCCAGGAAGTGATATCGCAAGGTTTAGTTGCTGTAACGTTAAATAAAACAGGAAAACGTAAGAAACAACAGCGAAACACAATTGAAAGAATCATTAGAGCAGTATAGATCACTTAACAATTTTTGTATTAACACTGTAAGGGTGATGTGAAGCATGTAAGGCATGGGGCATACAACCAGTGACCCCATATTTCAGCCTGCTTGAAAGAGTCCGAAGCCTATCATGCGGCTAAGGTTGAATCGTTACCGTGAGATTGTGTGTTCATTACCGGTGTGATTTCTGAATTGTCGTCTCCTGAAGAATAGCGCTGAACGGTTTTTTCCTGATTTGTTGAGCAGATAAAAAAGATACGCCGAGCCAGCAGTATTGACAACTGCAAAGTGGCTCTGAACGCGAATTGCTCTGTGCATGATCGTGAAGTGGTTTTCGTGACCGGAGAACACAAAGTCATTACTCGTACTCAAAGAGCAAAGCGTGATAGGTAGTCTGCAAATGGCGCTTTCACTGATCGTTGAACTTTTTGACCTTTTTCTATAATTAGCTGAAGGCTGACTAAAATGTTAAGTGTAGACTTTTTAATCGCGTTTTTCTGAAACTGTAAAGGAAGAACCAGTCTTCTACAACGCTCAACCGAACGCAGCAGAACTACCAATACTTGAAAGAAACTGGGGTATGTTTCAATGTCATCAATGTGATCGTATTTGGGTCAGTCAGAACGTGTGGTGCATAAAAGGAACAAATAAGGTAGAAACTGTTGGCCTGAAGTATGCCGCATTTGTGCTTCTAGATATTTGTCTGACTCATTTAGCAATAATAGTTATTAGAAGCTGGTTATGCATAACCGTAAATGCTTATCCAATAATGGGGTCTTGTCTCACCCAAACAACCAGGATATTTTCGAAGAAACAAAACGGCAAAAAACATATTTTTTTATACGTCTTCCAAGTATCCAGATGATTTGCCACCCAGATATTATCAAGAACACAAGTAATTTAAATAAAGTAGATTGACAAGATTCCAAGTAGTGACTGCCTATTTTTTCTGATAGTTTCTGAAAAGCTTCAAGTTGATAGTTCTTGCAACTTGGAACTACGTTATGAAGGCAGATGAAGCAAGTTATGCAATAACATTCTAGTTTTTTTCTTTTTGGTAACTTCGCTTCTTCATGGAACCATGTTTTGACTTTTAAAAAACCCAGTTTTAATTTCTTTACCAAAGATTGTGAGCACGTTGTCTGTCTCTAACCAACTGCTTTCTAGCTGCTGTTAAGCGCATTAACCGCTTTTTGTTGCTTGATAATGATAATCGTATATGATGCCAGTGCTTCGCGATGGCCTATGGACGTTTTAGGTGGACATTTTGCCCCATTCTATCTTAGCCTACGGCAGGCACCCTCACATTGCATTTCTAAACAAAAACCTCGAACCGAAAAGTGCCGTTTTTAAGGATACAATAACGCATCATTGAGCAAGCAAAGATACAATTGCAAAGCACTGCTTGATCAAGCAGTGAAAATGGTCTTTTTTTCCGAGGGATGAGGCACCAGTTTGAGGGTGGTTTAGCTCGTTGCGATGTATCTAATCAAGCAACTTACGGTGCGAGAACGTCGGCGCCGTGGTCGGGTTGAAGCGCTGCTTTTACGGCGGCAATGATCACATGATTGAAGGTTCAAACTTCACATTAGTTGCTTTGCTTGTACTTCGGGAAATCCGTCGTGGCGGTCTTCACTGAGCGAAAGATTTTCACAAACCAAATCGAATTGATCTCTCGCCATTACATGACGCAGATTGTTAAAAATTCTAAATTTCAAAGCAGGCCTGGACGGTCGTTTTATAGGTTGGGCCGCCGCCGCTGTTTTGAGAGTCGAGTTCAAGTTTCTATGGATTTAATTTGCGTTGTTGGCAGGTTTTTATCAAGCAGTCATGCGGTTCTTGTCTGTCGGTTAAGGAGCCGTTACATGTTTCGCTCTACAAAAGCGATTTATTTGCTGAGAAATGGATTTCAAGTGATGATATTGTACAACCGTCTGGAGAATTACTTTACATACCCCACAGCGCAACTGCCTAGAAGAAGCGGCAGCTTGCTGAGAAATCGCTGAACAACAATACTTAAGACGTTTTTGCTATCTATTCTTATTTTATGTCAATACAATAAACTTTTTATCCAACGATCTGTACATGGTATTAACTGGTGGCCACTAAAGCTATTTGATTAACACAAACATTTTGCCATCCTCCCCCCTGACCTAGCTATTTACGTTTGTGCAAGACGGGCAAAAGTATTTCCACCTTATACTGCAAAAAACGCCAAAATTGAGTAAGATTCTGAGTTGTTTCCAAGCAGATAAGGTCTTTCGTGGGTTTATATGATCCACATCTATTTCATATTTTTTGCACGTCATCCGCACAGTTATGACAGCAAACTGCCGTCTTCAGAAACGTTTTACCGAAAGATGCCATGTTTTTTTAAAGATGCCGCTTGTCTAGGCTGGGATTAGATCATTCAGATTACCCTGAATGTTGAGTAAACAACATAATTTTAAGTGCGATTTTTACAGCAGCACAGACACGTTTTTCCAACATCAGACGCTTTAACTTTCATCCACACGTCAGGGATGGAAGAAGGGTTATATCGGCTTCATTTTTTTCAATAACAGCAGAATATAGTTGTTTTTACCACAAATTTCCAACTTTTTTATCCGACCTCAATCGAAACGTGCCGGCCCTCGCGATCCTATCATATGCCGGTGGTTTACATGTAATCTATTAACACGTGTTGATATGCAGATCAACAAAATGGTAAAGCCCAATAAGTTAAGCCCAAGTATTTGAAAGAAGATCCTTAAGTACTCAAAACATCATATCAATAAGTTGGAAAAAAGCCGGTTGGGACTTTGGTCTACCTAATTGAAAGAGGCCATATTCTAGAGTGTGCACCACAATTTTTCAAATTGCAAGCTATTCTTTAAAATAAGAAAAACTAATCTCCATTTGAAGGCACGTTTTTAGTTCTGCCCATGTGCACGTACAACCGGCAACCCTCCCTCAATGCAGCACTGATAATACAATATGAAGTCACTTAGATAAAGGTAAAACGAAAAAATGCCAGGTAGCCTACAACTGGCATCTTTTCGATTGATATATTTAAAGCGATGCGATATGATAAGTTACGGAGTAATACCTGACAGCACTCTTAGCTCTCCATGCTGATGGCTAGGGCTTCCGAAATGCAGGGAAGAGTAATTTTTACGCCACTCATCTCCTGCTTGTACCCTTGCATTTTACCATATTTTTCCGTTGAATAAGCCTTCGGTTCTTTAACTGTGGAAAACATTCCGCCAGCGCTAATATTCAAATATTCAGGACGAAAATAATATTAACCGCGCAATTAGGAAAGCTACGAATGAGCATGCAGGTTTGCGGAGCATGAAAGCATTTTTTAAAAGGGGGATAATTTTCAACAATTTTTCTTGTGACCAAAATCAAAGCATTTTGATTCACAATTCTTAGTTCAAGTTGCACGTAGCAATTTTGACATCGATTTGGCCGACATTTCATTTTTTACAAATAAACTAAAGATAAAGCTGATCAAATTTCGAGTCGAAAAGGAAATGTAAAAAAAAGCTTACCGTTTCTTTACAAAAATATCTCAATGTGGGAACAAAATAGCCGTTCAAGCAGTTTAGCAACGAACACTCATTACAGCTTGGCAATGATTGCACAAGCAAGAGTTGTGATTTATTTTTACGCAACACAGCATGTTTATTTTGAAAAAGAGAATTATGATGAAAGTTTGAAACTGGCTTAGCTCACAATTTGCACAATCAACAAATTCTGCAAGATAAAATAGCATTTATCTCTTATTGAAAAATTTATCGACAAAAAACAGCTGATTTCCCAAAAAATCTAGGCGATTTCACTTGAGGCCGTACCCACTGTTTGTATACCATCGCCGTGATATGCCAAAACCTCAACACAAAAATCATGGTTTTGAGAGTTTTGACTTTGTCGTCTTTATTAGTTCAACAAAGGCACACCTGAAGCAAATTTTTTTTTAGTTTTGCGTTGAAGCTGTTAACTGTACGAACGCTAATTCTTTCTTCTCGTTTGCTGATCAGTAGCTTCACGTGAACGAAAAGAAATCAATGTTGGTTATGACATTTGAAATGTTAGTTGTTCGGTTTTTGCATTATCACGGCAGATCATAATTATAAGTAATGGTGCAGCTTGATTGTTTAACCTATTCATTTACAACGAAAATTATTTTGTTTTTTCTCTCGAATTTTCCTTTGAATTCGGAAGAATCTCCGAAAATCTTGCTCGAAGGGTTGATCGGAATATCCAAGTGAGAAAGGCAGCGACGCTCAAAAATAAACAGAATAAGTTGTTTGTGGATAATCCTAAAATATAACCTTAAATGTAATCATTTCAGAACTTGATTAAGAGTAATCTCAAACATGATTGGGAGTAAAACCACCAAACAAGATTTGTGAAGAAGCGGAGTAAATTTCCTCCCAAAAATAAAAAAAAAATATATTTTTTCCGACATCTACATCCTTCTGGCAAGATTATTTTCGGAAAAATTTTAATTCTCCTTTAACAGTTTCCCTTCTTTGTTCGATACGATTTTGAAAGTCACAGCTGCAAACAATATACGCTGAATCCTACGTCAAATTTTATAATAATTTTTTTCTTACTGGGAACAACTGACAACTAATAATTGATCAAGAATCGGTTTGAGAGACGGCTGTAGCTGATGGTAGGGGGGGGTCTAACTTTAAAAATGTACAAACAGCTGCAAATTTTAATGCAGATATCCAGCCTCAACGGAGCCCCAAACGCTCTAATAAGTGATCGTTTTGACGAAGCAACACTGGGCGTGAATGGGATGATTTACCTGAGCCAGGGTTGTAGTTGGAGAGAAATATTCCAAACATAAAGAATGATAAAGTAGGGTAGAAAGTTTTGATGCACTTTGTGTAACTGGAGTAAATATGAAGGTCGAAGAATGTCCATGTACATTGAGGAACAAGGACCAGAAGCAAAGAAACGGTTCCACATTTTTCAACATCGCAAATACCTACAATAAGAAATAGTTATGAACCAAGCTAATGCCACGGTTGAAAGCAAGCTGATTTTATAAACTATATTTTTATTCTCCTCTTACGAGAACGCTGTTACGAAACTATGCAGGGCCTATGAAAGCATTGGCGTCTATATATACATTCTTTGGAGGAACGGGGAGACTTAAAATGAGCGTAGAATCAAAACAGATGATTGATCAAAAACTAGAAATTTTTCCAAAAGTAGCACGTTGTCTTTGGCCAACTTAAAGACCTTTACTTTGCCCTTTTTGAGTTCGAAACGAACATGAAAAACATCTTTTTTGACATTAATTTCTCCAGAAGGGTTTTTTGCTGCAGTCAAATCGCTAGATGGCTATCGCCCTGTATCCCCTTTGAAATACGCCACTGTATGAGAAGGTCATCCAGCAGGTACATTAATCGTGGGTTTGAAAGCTGCAGAGAGACCTCTAATATTTTTTGAATTTTAATGCATATTAATTAGCCTTAGTTTTTTTTTCGAAATAATTGTGAAAGTCTTAAAACTCCAAATGGATTTTGAATCGCCTTGAAAGATATTTTGGAGGCCCTGGCTCTGTGCCAAAAACCGACAAACCGGATTTTAGATTGCTTCGAAATTACCGGCGCGCGTTTTACGACAAGCTGCAAAGAATCAAGAAAATTTAAAATATCTTTTCCAAAAGCACAACGACTCAGAGTTAATGCTGGCGTAAAAAACCTGAATTCACTCTGGCAATCTCTCAAAACCTATGCTTTATCTCGATAAATTGTGCGATCCTTTGATCGAAACCGTGCTTAGATACTGTCGCCTATTTGACGAGAATTCAATTCATCAAACACGGGACAAAAGAATAGCTCAAAAGACTGTGCGGGAACCTATTGTTTTCGTATGATCAGAAATAATAAATGTCATTGCGTTGGGCCGAAGCTATAACTTGAAGAGCGAGATTAAAAAGCAAAGGCGGTTTTTACTCCATCACGTCGCGCGCATCTTCGTGCTCCAATTGCCGATGTTGCCGACTTTCGACCAGAAATTTAAAGCTCAGTTCATTGCGTCACGATGAAGACATGGAAAAAATATCTACTGCTGAGTTTCCTTAACTTAAGTGAACTTGAAAATGAATTTGAATAAAGCTTTGTAGGACAGATTCATGAATCCGTCCTATGAATCTGCACCACTTAACAACTGTTCAAGTTAAGACAAAGTAAAAATCGCTTTCGTAGTCACCTGTTAAATGTGACTGAGAATAACTGGCGGAGTTTTTGTAAGCAAGTGCATAGTTTGTAGTTGCGGCAAACGTGACCAGGATCCAACTTCCAACTGCACCAAAATAGGACATAACAATGCCGACAAACCACCAAGAAGAAGTGTCTGAGACAAAATATTCAATAAAAACGTAGTGAGAGATGAGAATTTTGTTTTATAGCAGCAGTTTGCAAGTGTGGTTCACGGCTAATAGTGGACCCGTTGATACTTTTTGCCAGGGCGGGCTGTAAACATCTTGCGCCTATGGACTGCGTGGTGTATAGAAGCAAAGATCATCGACTTTTGAAATAAAGCAATTTTTTAGAGTTGTGCACCAGAAAAAGCCCATCGCCTTTAAAGCAGTAAACAAATCAATAGCATTTTCTTCATTTCCGAAAAAAGGTTTTTCAACTGACAAATTGTGGTCAGTTTTAGAAGTTTGTCACAACTCCTTGTAGTGATCAGATTCTTACAATACTGAATAGACCTTCAGCAATGATTAAAAGATGGATTACGGCCACTATAACAAAGATTTGCCGACAATTGCTATATGGTAACAACAGCTTTGCTTGTAATCTGCTAAATAGTAAAGCAAATTTAGCAGCTACCTTGTCTTTTTGGTAGAGCAAACCTACCTTTTAGCTATCAGCGATTTTCACTTGTCGCAGTATTACTTGAGAACAACGGCTTCTAAAGTTATTTTGAGAAAAGAACTCCCGTCAAATATAATTTTTACAAATGCCATTTTCAGCTCAGTTTACTGTTTTTCAATGCAAGCGTTCCTTCATAACGATGGGCCTGCTACATTTGGCAAACATCACACCAGCAGTTCACTGGTACTCTTTAACAGGGCCTTCAACCAGGCAGCCTTTTAGCTTGAGTTTATGTCTATTTTCAAGTTGCCAATATATTTTGCATACGAAACACACTGCCAACGTTGCGAGTGTCCAGAGAAGATTATCCGTTTGTGTAGACCAGTTTGTCTGTCGTTAAATTGAATTTTATTTGTAAACTTTACCTGCGAGATTTTTGAAGGCGGCAGATTTCGATTTCTTGTTGACGCTCGAGTAAGTGCACGCAACCTTTGCTGCTCCCACGTAGGAGAAGAAAACTACAACGAGTAACAGCAAGGACCAATTCTGAAGCTCGCGATCAAATGTGTAAGTCCACAAAACTGTTCCTAGCATTTGAACCATCCACAAAAGGTAAAACGCCTAAATGAATTTCCATTATTTTTGTTACTTTGCCGACAGGAGAACACTGAGATCCAAATGTGATCCAAAAAATTAACTTTTCTGAAGTAAGTTTTTTGAATATTTGTTCTCAAGGTTTAAAGAGGACGCCAAGGACTAATTTCAAGATTATTAAAATTAAAGATAAAAATTTTAATCAAAAACGAACAGAAAATTGCTAAAAACTACCGTATGTGGCAAAGTTTAAAAGTGGAACAGGTCGAGAAATTTTAACAACTTTATAATAAAGACAGTGAATAGACCCATTGGTATAGCTAAGGGGGTAGGGCAGGCCACACAGCACAATCCGATTAATAGATAAAGGTGCTTTAGATGATAACGGCTACAAAAAATCGATCTCCAAAAAAAGATTATCCAAAATTTTGAAATAAAATCGTTAAAATTAGGAGCCAGAAAATATTGCCTTCCTCCTCCCTCTCCCCTTGCAAAAAATTGCTTTTGGCTGCACCACTGAGTACACTTTTTCTCACCACGGACCAAGGATAAAATGTGGAGCCCAAAGGAGTAGTTCAAGAAATGGCCATACGCGGTGCACAAAACCTCACAATTGCTTTCCCAACACATTTTCATAAACTCCATTGTTTTTCTTTGCTTTGTACCTCTCGCAAGAACAGTGAATTATACATGCAGTTCATAATTTTATCCTGTTTTGAAGCAGCTTAATCTTTTGACCTCACTAGCTGCGCACGCGCAAAAGCGAGCTTGAATTATATCTATAGCTTTCAGTGAGAGGAAAGTGGGATTATGGAACGAGATGCTTTTTTGTTAAGTTTTTGACAGAAGTTTTCTAGATGTAGAGCTCTAGTGAGTTAAAGTAGAAGCCTGCATTTTTTTTATCCTATCGACTAGAAAAGTGTTTTTTGGTACACCTGCACGCAGAACAACTTGTATTTGCACCCGATATCTCTACTTCTGATCCATTGGTCGTTACCACAGAAACTGTAGTTATGCGATGCCCTTAAATAAATTGTTGTAGCATTGCGATTGCAAATACAGTAAACTCACCTACTTTCGAAATAACGTTTTTTCAACTCCTATATTACAAATCTAGCTTATAAACATATTTACTTCTTATTGAGGGATGTAGCACAAAGAGTTCTTTACATAGAACTTGCAAGATCAGAGAATTTTGGCAAAAAATTTTGAAAATTGTATTTGACGAATTAGTTTTCTTTAAGAGATCGTCAGAGCGGATAAAGTGATTGGAGGAGGAAAGGTTGGCTCTCATTTGTTAAAAGGTTGCCATAAGAATAAAGAGCTTATATGAAGGGATGTAATACATGCGTCTCAGACTGTACACATATTTGTTTATCATCAAAACTCGGACCGAAAATTGCCAAGTTTTTTGTCAAGTTACGGATTATCGTTGCGAAGCGGGAAACTTCAGAAATAACATTTGAATATAACCTTCATAATGAAACAAGTTTTTTACAAATAGCCAGAAAATTAAACTATTTTTCCTGAAGGCAAAAACTAAAACTTACTGAGCTGAAAATTTGTTTTTTAAAGCTGACAATGAAGAGAGTAGTAGCAGCTGCCAGGTTCATCAGCAGGATACCAGGCCATGCGATCGCCACCTGTATTACATATTTCAAATGAAACAAGGGATTTATTCCGAAATCAAAATTAAAATCGATTCTAGCGACAGGCATTTTTGGAATTATGTAAGACCGAAAACAAACGCATACATCTTTCAGCCGATGGCGTAGTTATCATGTGAAACCCATCTCGCTGCAAGCACACAACTGGAAATGCCTGAATTATTTTTCAAGGTAATACTTAACTAAACTGGGCACTCTTGCTCTAAAATTCGACATTTTTTTTGGCATATTTATCCTCCATTCACGAGAAAGCGAATTGTATCGCTATATTTTGGACTGGACGTCCGCACTCACTTGGGAGTTGCCATTTTTGAGGTGTCTTGGCCACCTGTCTTCCACTTGAAGGCGGGGGCGTCCTGTTAAGTGCCTTGCCCAAGGACACAAGCAAACTTGCCAGCTTGATCTCCACAACATCCCCTAAATGCCGAGCGCCAAGCAGGGAAGCTGTGGATACCATTTTTTAAAGTCTTTTGGTATGACTCGACAAGGGGATTGAACCCCAGGTCTACCGACTACGAAGCAGAGGCTCTAACCACTACGCCATCGCAGCAGGTCCCTATGGTCCAGGTTCAAATGAAATCAAATCAAATATTAAGCCAGCATTTACTGACCAAGCAAACCGTGCCAAAGATATAAAATATGCAAGCCGCTTAGTAAGGGGAGGTGAAAAGACAATACGGTCATAAAACCATCGCCGCTTTAATTAAAAGGTCTTCAGATGCTTGAAAAAGAAAAAGGCCATTTTTTACAGCATCAAAATTTTTACAACCGAGAGAAAGTTCACATCAATCTCTTGTCGAAAATACCAGCTTTGCTTCGAAAGTACTTTTTCCTTACCAATGGACGAGCTGGATATGTATTTATAGGATACTTCTCAATAATTGCCTCCGTTGAAGACACAAAAATATCTGAAAAAGAAGTTTATAAAACAAATAAGCAATTTCCAACATCCCCAAATAAGTTGTTAAAGTGCGACTTATGACTTAATTACAAATTATAATTCATTCCAAATATAGCTAATAGATTTTATACAGGAAAAGTAGAAATGTTGCCGCATGATAAGAAACTTAATTTCGACTTTTTGCACCGACACCAAAGGCTTCTCTTAAATTTCTTTTCACTGTTGAAATTAGGGTCCCCGACTTAATTGCATTCGAATTTCGAAGCTGACAATCAAATTGAAAAAAACATTGAACCAGTGGTGTGTTCAGGGGGATAAAATGGCCCCTCCAAAGGGCATGGCAGTAGCAAAAAGTGAGAAACAAAACGGCATTCACCTTTGTTTAGAGACCATTTCAAAAAGTGGATCACCAAAAAAATAGTGTGTTTTCACTTTTTCAAAATGCTTTACTCCCCCAAGGTCTGTTTTCAAAACATTGCTGGTAGGAACTTGCATGTTTTTTATGAAATGATAGGAACTTATGCAACTCATTGTAGACAAGATAAACAAGCAATTAAAAAACCTGTGAAATTACTATTTATGTAGAAGCTAGTTGTTTTTATTTATAGTATATTATTCGCCGTTTACTGTGACTATAATATTTATAGTTAAGCGAACAAAAACACTGCTTTTCACCTGATCCTGGCAAATTTTTTATTTTGTGATGGACAGCAAAAACAAAAAAGATGTAATTACTCCCCAATGCAACAAAGACACAAATTAACGCCAATAAGGTTTCCATGTTGGAAAAATTTTTAAGAAACAACGGCAATTTAAAAATTAATCTGAAACATTTGTCATAACAATATAATAAACTCCAAAAATTATTTGAGGGGATGGAAAAATTTTTTATCAATATTTTCCTGCTACGTCAATACCTGTGTAACCTACAACAGAGCTGTACGTTTCCCCATCCTTGCCTGAAGCTGTTTGTCAATATAGGCGACCATAATTGGCACAAATAAAAATTGTGTTTTAAAAAGGGAGCGACTTTGTACAACGTTAATTAGGCTATAGTTTATACATTTCTATTCTTTCCCACAAGCGTTCGTAAGGAGAAGGCATTTTGACATACGCCTTCCTAAGGATTTCACATCAAAGCAAAAAATCAGCTTAATTTGCATTTGTGGGCAAACTCTCCAAAAAAGGAAAATCTACTACTTAATCCAGGGGTGGGCAAACTACGGTCCGCGGGCCGCATGCGGCCCGCCAGAGCATTTTGTGGGGTCCGCCAACACTTATAGAAACTTTTATGCATTTAATTTAATAGGACAGGGTTGGCCGCACTTGCTGTACTAAAGAGCCAAAAACGATAGAAGCCATCATTGAAAGAGCCACTACGCAATTCTTAGATTGAATTGACGCATTTTTCGTCCAAATAGAGGGTGATGATCTATTTTTTGGACACCATCATTACCAAAGCCCTGTAGTACGTCATTGTAAGAAGTTATTGCAAGATTTATGCTAATGCAAGCTCCCTTGCATTGCATACAGCTATTGCAAGATTTTTAGCACTGGCCCTCTGCCACCTCTTGAATGGTCAATGCGGCCCTCCGACTAAAAAGTTTGCCCACCTCTGGCTTAATCCAATCCCAAAAGGTTTAAATTGGGCGAAATTTTGAATGATCTCAAAAGAGGGTCTTTGGTGGGTAACTTGTTTAAGCTCCATTTTCAAATTTTTTGTAAACCAAGGCTCCTTGGTCGCATATCTTAACTTGAACCTGATCTGTCTTGTCTCCTGAAAGCTTGCAAATAGCCATTCGAAATCATCTAAAAGGCAAAGCAATATGTAATCTAATATCTTAACTAAACTTCAAACCATACCACCTGCGAATTAGGCTCTATAGTTTGCACTTTTGAAGACAGAAACTGTCAGTGACATATAATAGCTTTTTCGTTACAAATGCCAACGATGATTACCTTTTGTGAGCGCCCGCCGGTATTTATGTAAAGGTAGTCTAGAAAATATTACCGAAGTTTTGGTTTGCTGAAGAATAAAACTAAATTTCACGTGGGCAAGCGCGTTAAAGAACCTGCAATGACTTCTGGGTAAATTATTGGGATCCAGCCTTTTGACACAGATACCAAACAAAACCTGACCCAACGAAATATTGAATTTGCATTAGTTTTATTCTTCTTGCCCTTTTGTACTCGGTATACAAAACTTCATACTTTTAGCATCAGCGATTTGTAATGCATTTTTTCAGAGTTGTATCATCTGTTTTCCAAAACTTTTCAATTGGGGGAACCAGCTTGTCATAAGAGCACAAAAACATGTCCAAATCAAGAAACTACTCGATTTGTAAGTTGGCTTCGAAGGAAGCACTCTAAGCACCTGCAAATAATTTGTTGTTTTCGTTTCGCAAAACTGATCACCAATTAGAAGTGGTGTTACCTGGGAAGATAATCCGCGTCTGGAAACGATAAGTTAGGGGGCTACAGTTTTTTGAATCTTTTTTTGAGTAGCACCCTCCCATTTAAAAAAGATATCAAGTGACAGATTTCGAAGATGTTTTTTGTACCAAGAACTTTTGACACGCTTTTTTGATTAGGTTGCTCATAAAGCAACTATTTAAAAATTTCGGAAAAGACAGTTTTTTAAGGCGGTAAATTTAGCGGATTCATACTCCCGAGCAATCTCCGCTACCCAATTTACATGCCTTTAAATCCAGAATCGCAAAATTAAATAATATGAGTAACCTCATCTGTCACAGTTCGCTTTAATGTTCAAGATCATGCTTCAACAAATTCGATTTGAAACAGATCCATAGGAGCTTCCGGCAACGCCGAATTTTTCAGCAAAATGCCCAGGTTCCTGTGGCTACTGCCTTCAAGTATTACTCAGAGGTCCCAGTTAGCCTAAGTGTTTTTAGGGTGTAAGGATTTACGTTATAATTACACCACTAGCGTACCGACGGGGGAGGTCACTGTGCCATGGCCCCCTCAGACCCTAAAAAGGAAAAAATGTAAAGCAAAACCAAGCATTTTTGGCAAAAGCAATGAACATAAAGGCATGTTCCCGGACCACCCTAGAATGGTCGTGCCTTTGGCACCCTCCATAAAGTTGATTTTTGACGTCACACGATAGTGACGAACCTTTGGGCCCCCTCGGAAACTTTCTGCGTACGCCACTGAACTACACCATCATAGAAATATTTTTAGTACATAATTTTAGCTATAAGTTGGAGGTGGTTATCGCAATGATTTTTGGTTTACGATTACAGAAATAAGTTATTCATAGATGGCCTATTTCACGATTTGGTTTAACCCTCCTCATAATGATATTTGTAACACCAATTTTTTTGGCTGCACCCATGTGTTTTGGTCCCGGAATGAAGTGAAATAGGGTGTTCTTCCCGCCAAATGCGTTGCAAACAATCACGCAGCCACCCAGTAGGGGTGATAATTCATTCTTTGAAAGTTTTCCTCTATAGGTACGATTGTATATTTGCTGACTATGATTTTACACACTGGTGTAACTGCTGACTAACTTTTTTCTATCGACTTCCTCTTAAACTTTGGCTTTCATAAACTATGCCTATAATACCGACCTCTCTACTATTAAATTAAGACTGCGCTTAGTCGCAAACAGCTAATAATTTCACAAACTTTTTGACTAAGTACATAGGAGCATAAATTCAAAACTGTGGAAGGATGCTAAAGTGAGAGATACATTTACAAGAATTAAAGCTATGAAGTAATAGGCCTCCTACTTACAACTGTTGTAGGCCTTGTTATAAAACTTAAAGCCGCTGGCTGCGCCTATGCTCCTTGCTCCTGCATAAACTTGGCCAGTGGAGGGCGAAGTGACCCTTAGCCTAGAGTCCAGCATCTCGAGTTGAGTTTTTACTTGGGCCAGCAAAAATCATTCAAGTCATATTTTTTGATGGTACAGAAAGTTTTGAAACCAAGAACAGTGAAAAAACTACCTTGTTACAGGTTATATTTAAGGTGTTATCAAGTCATATAAAGCCATTTTCTATGTTTTAGGCCATAAAATATAACTTTTTCCTTTTCCTTTAAAATTCAAAAACTGAACCATAATACCTTCGTTGATGCAGTTCAAACAGCTTCTGTAGATATAAAACTTTGAAGATTTGTGGATAAAAGAAGCAGTGAGAGTTCTCATGCCGAGTTTCACGAAGCATTGAAAGCAAAATTTTTGTTATGTATAGTAGCTGAACAGCGATTGGTGTTTGATATCAGTTTTGCATTGTGACGTCGTGTTGGCCCATTGTTTGACCATACACAATTTGGTCTCTGGATATTACAAACACTGCCAGTACATCAGCTACTGCTGGAGTCTTTAGAGCCAACCAAGGATACTTGCGAGCTCCGGGTATTGAATCTTACTACTTAATAGGTGGTGGTGACGAGTGCTTTGTTCAATTAAAAATTTTGCTGATGCAAGCATTGTATACTTCACAGAATTGCACTTAAATGCTTATTGACTAGAAGCATTTGACGATTCGATTTATGGGGTGACTTTCGAGTAAAATAGAATTGTTATATGCTTCAGGTAATTGCGAAAAGTGTTACCAATTGAACGAAGTTTTAGATGTAAAAATGACGTTTGCTTTCAAAATAACAGTGGATAGTAAGTACAGCTGCTGCCTGCTGCTATTTTTCGTGGAAGTAGTATTAAACAAAATTATGACGTCATTTAAAACAGATTAAGTAGTCATTTACGAACAATCAGGAAACATCAGACCGGTTTTGCGCCCGGGGCTCTTCAGTGTTTGCGTATCCGACCAGTAGTTGACTTTCTAGCTGTGGTAAGTACCATTAGACCACCTGGCTGGACGCTATTGTTGACGTTGTAGCTGCTTTTTGAGTGAGTGACCGGGTTCTTGGCTTTGCTACTTGTGGAGCCCATAGAATTTACAATGCTGTGTAACTCTACAGCGGCACCTCACGGCTAAGACGAAACTTCTTTTTTGAAGCGATCCAGAAAAAAAAGCATGTTAAAAAGAAGTTTAAAAGTGTTTAACTGCTTGTTGCATCGTCGATAAATCCTAAATTGTTAGAAAATTATTTTTATTCGAAGAACTTTGTTAATATCTCTGAAAGTATGTGGTAGCGCTGCCTAACTAGCGATAGTTTGCAAATATTGAGTATTAAGTAGTAGGCTTAGTTCACGACTCAGTGCGCTCTCTTCCGTAATTAAATTTGCGACTTCAACGTGTAGCTACGCTTTAGGTCTCTGCGCTCTGCTCGCTGCTTACGCGTAGCTAACTGGGTAAAAGGAACCAGTGTTTCCCTTAGTTTTTAACCCTTACCCTGGTGGGTCTATTAAATTATTTCCAGTAAAACTAGCATAGGTGTCTTGTATACGACACGATTTCACACAAGGGTGTTATTTCCTTTTAATTTCCTCTTTAAAGTTTTTCAAGTAGGCTAACTACTGGCTGCGCTTTAGATGCCCTGATTTCTGGGTAGGCATACTCAATGGAGGCAAAAGGGACTTTGCCTTTTCCACAAAATTTTCATCTTTAACTCTGGTCGCTCCATAAAGCTATTATCAAGCAAAATAGCAAAAATGTTTCTGCCAAATATGGTGAGATTTTACCCCAGCAGGGCTACTCATCAGCTATCCCGAGTTAAGAAGTATTTGTTTAGTCGGTGTTATCGCACCAACGCCCTTTTTACACAAGTATTTTTCAACTGAGTTCGCCGGGAGTCGAACTACCGCCCAGGGAACAACAGTCTTTTTGCACGTTTTGTATATTGCACTTCACTTCGTTATCTATTTTTCACTTCTCTGACCTTAACACAAATACGCGTGGCTTTAGGGTTTTATAAATTGTTTATATAAACATAAAAGAAGTGACATTTGATTGGTTTTATTTTGAATTTCAAGTTGCTGCTGTTCAATGATTCGGAGGATAAAGTTCAGTCAATTTTCTCGTGCTGGTCTATTCCAAGTTTTTATTGTTTTTGCGGTGAATATACTTATTTGAATTTCGCTGTTTTTGATTTTAATCGGTTGGATAGACAACAGAGCGGGGAAGGTCTTGGCCGTCCGCCTGTGACACATTTATCAGAAGATTGATCGCCGTCGTGAGGTGAACCCTTACCAGGCGGCTGTCCCGCTTCGCTGTGCAACATTTGTGAGAGCGTAGCAATAAAGTTTTAGTATGTGAAAGCAATAGTTTCTGTACCTGTAATGGTGAAATCTTTCTCTATTAAGGCTGTTAATATTCACAAGCAAAGTATGATTTCACAAAGTAGTTTTCATCCTTTTCAAAAATTAGGGAGGAAACAAAATAAAAAGTGATCGGCGCAAAAATAAAGGTCGTTTTTACAATTGCAGAAATAAACTATATTTATAGTGGTAAGCTTATTTTATGACTTAGTGCGCCCCCTTTTTAATATATGATTGTGTATTAAAGTTCTTTCCGGGCACTATTTTTCCTAATTCCGGCATAGCTATAACAGGCGCTATTGCCAAATCCACAACTTGATAAATCTATCGCTTTGTTTTGATTTAAACTTAAGATCTCATCAAATTTGGCTTAAATCCCATTTCTTTATTTTAAATCAAGATTAGCCTCTGGTCTACATACAATCCGCCTATCAGTTACAAATATTCATCCATTCCTTTCACTCAGCGCAGGGAGGAAAACTAATTTAAAGTTGTAGGTGGCGCTAAAAGGCCCCAAATGTCGACCTCTGTTCGCATAAATTTAAAGTAGTCTTATTTACAAAAAAGGTGCCGTTTAACTAATAATCAGCTCCAATGACAAATGATCAATGAACTTCAATTACTTTTAAGAGAATACGTTTTTTTCTCGACCAAAACCATCGTAAACAACGTTTTCAATATAAAAGTGGATAATAAGTACAGCTGTTTTTTTGGATTAAGTCATGGTAGATAGTATTATGATATCACAGAGCTCTTTTGATGCGTTCAAGAAAAAATGGAAATGAGATGACCAAAATTAAAAAACCTTAAAAAAGAATTGAATGATGCTTGCGTAGTCGGAAAAAGCACAAGTTATTCTCAAAATTTTTTATTGGAAGCAGTTTGTTAATACCTCCAGAAAAAGCTTTTGATCGCGTTTCTTTGGTCAAGATTTTTTTGAGAAAATGAAGAAAACGACCTCTTCCATCACCCACGTTTCACCGGGTTGAAATAGTGAAGCTGCTCACCCAGCATGTCGTAAGAGGCGACTTTTGGGTACCCACCAATGGCAGTCCGCCTTGTTGGTGGTGAGGCTATCAGTAGGCAATTTGCATTCACGACTGGTTCGAAATGGACTGCCACTTTTCCGCTAGCCTAACTTAATTAGATTGATGGTGTGAACCTGGATTGCTGTTTGTGCCATACCTCCATCCCAAGGAAGAGGAGGTGTAAACCAACCAACTTCTTTCATCAGGCGTTACTTGTGACTTCATTTTAAATCCTTGAGACAAAAATTTTTTGCAAGTTGGGGGTGGCTTTCTTTTGAACAAAAAAACCGTTTTCTTACCTCAGTAGACGCAAATAAAAAAAAATTTATTTTTGGGAATTACGTCACCAACCCCCATGTGGGCACTCGGTGTAATGATCAATCTTGCCAAGTTTCGTGTCTGTACGCTCAGTAGTTTCGAAGGAATAAAAACGAACACACTTACCAAAGTCCTGACGGAACTCTGCTTTTGTGTGTTATCCTGAATTTTTTAAAAAATCCAAACTTTCTAGAAATTAGTTTTTGTAAAATTTCGCGGCTTAAGGATATGCTTGAATAGTAGGAAGCATGCGATGAAAACCTTAACATCGTCCAAAAAAGTTTAAAGTTTTACTTTCGTGGTATTACCCGCTTAAACAGTTAGAATTCTCAGCATTATTTATTTCGCAGCAGTAAGAATGTAGCAAGCACAAAACTTGATGGGGGTAATTTTTGCAAGAATTTTAATCTTTAAAAAACTTTGACCAAAATTATGATATTTCAATCAACTTCTATTTAGATTTTTTTACGGAAATTTTGCATTTTGAGGTTGCAGGAAAGGGCTTTGACTGCAATTTGCATTCATAAATTTTATTAAGATAGCCTAAATTTAGCACTTCAAGTCTATTCTTCGATGGTAACAACTAAAGAAAAGTTTAAATTTTTTGATTATTACTTTGTATTCTCCGGTTGCGGGAAAAACTGCGGTAATGCATAGAACATGGTTGAGTGTTCAAGCCACTCTGAGATATTCCGTAGCTTGCTGCTTACAGTGAACCGTCGCATATCTACCGCAAACCTGCGACGAAGCAGAATTGACACCAACCAAGAGAACATTAGGCAAGGCCAATGAAAGCATTGAACTCGCAATTTCATGATTACGAGCCACGCTACAGAAAAAAATCCAGTTTAAGAATAAATTGAAAAATAATAAAGCCGCTATGGGAAACTTTTTGCTGTCTTACGTTGATACTAGACCAGTTTAAGGGTGTAGTAGTTGAAGGGTCTGCTTCGCAGTTGGTATACATGCACATGGATTTAATACCCTGCTAATTCATATCGAAGACTTTAAAATCGGTATTCACAGCTTTAAAAGCGTTGTCTGCTGAGCATTCTGCGCAAAAGTGATTGTGAGCAAAAAAAAGCCGGGAAGTTTCTTTGTTGTGCCATCGAAAAAAGCAATCAACTGGGTATCTACGATATTGAAATTCAAAAATTTAATGCCTTCTTTCACTAATAGCAGTGGACCAGAAGCATGCAGACATCGAGTAATAATGTATTAAATGCTTGCGTAAGTCTATTTTGGGTAATTGGTTTTCACTGCTCATGAATTTCAGAGAACCAGTAAGAATAAGTTGAAACCCAGCACTGCGTATTTCCGTTTTTACGCAGCCGACGGTTATCAAAGTTGAGCAGTCCACCCGTCGTGATGAACCGGTTTGACAAAAAAACTTGCAGAGAACGAGCTTTTACGCATTAATGAATGAATCTTGATATTTTGCCCACCAGTCTCCCTGATGTATACCTATGCCTAACAGTTTACAAAATGAGTAAAATTGCAATTACAAAAAAACTATTATCTTCATTATTTTTTACAAATCAAGAACCCCAAAAAATTTTGAGGCGACCTTACCCAGGGTTATGACTCCCAGGTTGGGAACCACTGATATAAATAACAGATGACAATTGCAGGGCATTCTGATGACACTGGCAACTGTTGCAACCCTATTAACGTCAGCTTCAAAAAACATATCCTCAGCTAAATAAATTTGCTGTCCGGTGTTTCATATAAGACTTAATTGCTGTGAGTTACTTAACACAATAACAAGCTATCCACATTTGACACGCCGTTGCACAGTATATTGTAAAAATTTTATTAAATAAAAAAAACTTGGAATCGCAACGCAAACTGCATTTGCTAAAAAGCGAGTCGGGAGTTGAACTAGCCAGATTCTGAAACCTAACCGTAACTTTTATGAAGTTGCTTTTGAAGGCTGTGTCAAGTGTTGCAGTAGAAGTAGAAAAAAAATTGTAAAAACTCGCATGATTGGTAGAAATCCCTTTCCAAAGGTTTTTATTTCACCAACTTAGCATTGCAACTGGTTGAAGCTATAAAGTTGTCAGTGATTTACTGTACTAGTCGATATGTCACGTATCGTCCTGCTGTCTCACTAGGTCGGACAATTTTGACAACCTGACCGCGTTTTAGTCCAAAATATCGAGCCACAGGATCTCCGGCCTGGATTCTTGGCAGTTGATGATCTTTTAATTTGTATCGCGCAAGCAGCTCTGCTTTTTCCTCAGCTGATAATACGACGTGTTCGGGTACAAGCTGAAAACGCAATGCGGGTTTCAATGAACTAAATTGTGTTAAAGGTAAAATAACAATAATCAAGTGCAACAGGAAGAAAATCTTTTGATGTAGCGACCACATATTATCTACCTTGTAACTGTCGGGACTGGCTACTTATTATGGGATATCAGTCGATAGTGTAGTTAAGTAAGTTTGAGCGCCGTCAATGGCGACAATGATGGAGCGTTCGAACCTCACGACAGCTGCGTTATTGTGTCTTTGACAAAGGCTCTTTCACGGCAATTCTCCCTCCCTCGGTTGCATTGCTTGGGGCAACTGGCGACTCCGAAGCAAGTCTGCAAACGAAGATGGTTCAGCGTAACCAGAAAAAGGTTTTTTCGTGGCCGCGAAAACCTATGAAAAAAATGACGAGACGGTGGAGGAAAGCAACTTCTGACGACTTGAACCAGAAAGGTAAATACGAAAAGCGGTCACTACAGCCACCTCAACGTGATAATGCGATCCTCGACCTTTCAAGGTGTTGTTAAAAGCACTGTTAGCCTTCCCGATGGTTTGTAATTACTTCGAGCACTCCCGTGGACATGATGTAGTAGCATAACGATAGCTATTACATCTTTCTATGTGCCAAACATTGTGTGTAACTGCACCCTACAGTACAGATGCGCATTGGTTAGAACGTGCGCTAGGTAGTCGACAAACATGGGTTCAATTCTCTTGTCCAATCATACCACAGATTTTAAAAACGGTATTCACAGCTTCCTGATTGGTGTTCAGCACGAAGCACGTTCGCTTGTCTCCTTAGGTAAGGCATTTAACAGAATACCGCCATCATTACGTGGCAGGGTCGTGCAGTGTACAGGTCGTGGGGGCCCAGTTCAACTAAAAACGGGAAGAGCTTGCGCAAAAAAGAAAGTAGCAGCTCATATGAAGACTACAACCCCGAGCCTTTACCTAAAATGCGACAAGGCACATGAAATATGATCGTAACAAACTTATGGAAGAAATCTAGTGTTGATGAGTTTTACGTTCATTGATTTACTATTTCCTATCGAAAGAAATTCATGAATACGACCTTGTGATTATTAATCTAACATCACCTCGTGTTCTGTTATATTAATCAGCAATTCTTGTTCCAGAAACTGTTCAAGGATGTACTTGGGCGCCATATCGAATAGAGATTGCTTTGCAGAAGGTGTCATGTTTTGCTGCACTACTATAATAGCTCGCTGTATGTTCTCGTCTTGCATTCGCTGACAGTAATTTTTGATGGTTTTGACGCCCACCTTCGGTTCCTCTACAAAGATATTAAATATAAAAAATTTTCTTTTAATGGTGTCTGAATTGAGCGGTGAACTGATTTCACTAAATAGTGACAATAACGCAATCAAAATCTGTTTTTAGCGGGAGCAAATGGCTAAAGCACCCAACGTAGTTTTAAAAAAATCAATTTCAAAAAAGCGACTCAAAAAAATTACTTTTTTACAGTTGATAATGATTATCCTTCCTCTCCCATGGAAAACACTATGGAGTAAAATAGAATATTTGTCTTACAATTCAAGTCCATTCTAGAGGGCAGAGTATGCGGACCGGGTTAACCAGTTAGTAATATTAGCAGCTTCTTGAATAAGTCATAAAAGCTGGCAGCGATACATATCCATCTATACGGCAAATTGCCATTAGTGGCACACTGAATGCAGGACCTCACCAATTCTAACCCAACAGAGCAAGGAAATATGTCGGGTGAATGACCTCCTATTCCCCCTGAATATAATCTAATTGCTAATACAGACATTGCGTTCGGAAAAGCTAGGGTAAGCTAAAGACTTGAAAATCTATGTATTTGCAACGAGTTTGAAATAATCAGACCTGGAAAAAAGACAAACATTTGATCAGTAGGGTCATCATTGTGAGCAACTAGGATCGTGAGGTCTTGCCGTCCCGGTTTCCTCATGCTTGGTTTGTCACCAAACTCTTCTTTGAATTCTTCCAATGACTGATCGAGTTCATGCTGTGTCACAAGATAGCCTCGGTCATGACACAACTAAAATATCAAAAAAAAAATTAGACTGTATCAAATTACTACGGTACATTTTACACCCGAAGCTCACAGTAAACTACAGGCTTACATAAACACAAAACAACAGCATGAAGTTCATACAGAATACACTCGTTAAGCACATTATACTTTAATTTTTAAGTTGTAAAAAAATTAAATTGGCTGTAGATGTCAGTTTAATTTAACACGCAAACACAGGAATAGGACATCAAATCACGCCAAAGTACCTGCATGACGGTCTTTCGGATTCTCCACAAGCGATAAGTTTCAGCTTCGTCATCCATAGTAACTCACAGAGCTAACAGTACTGCTATATTAACTTAATTTACTTTACTTTAACGCACTACAGATAAAATCAGGCGATAAAAAGCAGTTCCAGAAAAAGTAAATTATGTTGAAATATTGTAGTCATTACTGTAATGTGATCAAGATATAACGCAATACATACAAGTGTTGTACGCATTCTTAAAAAGAAAACTCTTATACTTGACTAATTCACACCGAAGTATAAAATGCACTGCACAATACCGTACTTACGTACACAAGGTATAGAAAGAAGCAAATTTGGTTTCAGCACTTCTGTGTCAAGCATCAATAGAATCAGAAACTCTCGACCATTTAGGTTTACGAAAGTCTCTTCATTAACTTGATACCAAGAGCTCTTAAGGCTCTGAAGTTGACTTAAAACAACCCTTCCCCCAAAAGGTAGCTTAAGTGTAAACTGCATCCAAAAACGCATTATTCTCAGCTTAAAATTGCACAAAATCATATACAATAAAGAATATACAGTACACTACAAGCAGACTTTACTTGTATCATGGAATAATGATAATGATCCAAAAAAACAAAAGTAAATTACAAAATTGTAGTCACGTATTATTAAGATTAAATTTTTCGTTCTCATTAAAAACATAAAAAATATGTCACATAAACTAGTGTGATTTTTGAACTGAAGTTGTACTGCAAGATTACAGTAAAATGAATTCTCTAACAAATCTCTAGAATCTAACTAGCATATATGTAAACACTTTAACACTAACATATTTAGGAATAGAATGGTGTCTTTAAAAGTTCTTGGGACAGTATATATAACAAATTGTCAACTCATCGATGCTCAGTTGCTATTTTTTGAAGTAATGTTGAATGAATGATCATTGAAAGTTGTTACAGTACAAGTTTTTCTCTTAAGAACTCTTCAACACTATCGGTGTTCCATTTACTAATGCTCAGAGTTTCTTGAACTTCCTGATGAGCATCTAAAAGTTTGATTATAGGTTCTTGTCCTCGGATATATTTGACTTTCAAATTTCGAAAAGACTTTGATTTATCTCCCTTTACAAAGGCTTGGACTTGGGGGTATCGTCCAATTTTTCATCCACACACTTCCAACAATGCTTGGGGGTACTTTTTGCTGTCGTCATCATCAACTTCTTTTTGACAACACTGCATACAATCTTCTTCAAGTGCAGACAGCTTAAACTGTGGCAAAAGTGCACAAGATCCACACATAAGTTGAGAGCCAAAGCCACGACTAGCGCATTCGTCAGTGCTTAGTGAAGAGTCCACTGGCTGCTCTAACATACCAAACACAATAAATTGAAAACATTGTACAAAAAAACCTACTCCATAAGGTTTAAACCTCATTTTAAAACTCTATAACCAAGGGCAGATGCCCTAAAGCAAAAAACATAATTTAAATTACAGAGTGGCATTAGAACATAATGGCATAAAACTTCATTTAGGCTTGTCAGGCAGTTAACAGCCTCAATGGCAAACCAGTTGAGTTAAAAAAGTCTTCCCTCAAATGCAGTAGAATGTTGATCCAAATCTCGAAGTGATACTTCAGACTTTTTAAAAATGCTGTTTACAGCTTTCAGTTTGAAACTTAATTTGAATAGAAATCGTGGAGATGAAGCTGACGAGTCTACTTGTTGAACTTTTTGATAATGCAGATATTCTATCTCCGCATGGCAGAGACTAGAAAGCAAAATGTCAGTGATTAAAAAAGATAATTACATAATACCGTGCTTAGCGATGGGCCAGAAAAGACTGCGGATTTGATCAAACAAAATACAGAAAACCTTTCAACTTATCAAACATCAAATGATTGAAAGAGTTTAACAGATTGGGAACCTATAACGCATTCACTCCAGTTCACATTGCAAACAATAGTTGAAATAGAAATGTGAGTGGGAGGGCAAATGAAAATCTTTTAAACTTAGCTGCCACATAGCAGTATTTAGCATCACAAAAATTAAACTTAACCTGCCTACATTGCAACAAGGTGCAATGAACCAAGCATGATTATGCAGAACAACTAAACACAAAAATTTGCAAAAAGTGTTCCACAGAATTGAATTTTACTCCACCAGGGACTAGAGTTCAGGGTTGGGGCTAGAGTTAGGTTCAATGTTTAAGTTAGAAATACAATTGGAGTTAGGGCTAGTGTGTAAAATTTCATGGCCTTTTCATGGTTTAGTAGTATCCTGATTTTGCAAGTGGCAAGGCCAGGTAAAACTATTCTCTGCTTTAAAACAAACACTTTGAATTTGAACTATGGCTTGCATCAACTCCAATTACATTTATGGGCAACTCTGACCTTTGAACCCATAAAGTTATATCACAGTCACTCAAACTCTCATTCCATTTGGTGTTTAGTGAGATAAGTTTTCAGCCAATCAATATTTGTAAAGATGAGTTGAACCACTTTTATAAGGATTTGATCGACTTTTTTTTTAGTTGCCAGTAGTTGGTGCTATTGGTTTTAAGTTTTGAACAAGTAATTTTGAGATTGTGCCTAATGCTTGAGTGTTGTGCCTGCCACAAGTTGTTTGACCATGTATAGTTTGCATTAAGTCTTCACTTTTGGCACAGGCTGTTTGGTGTGAGCTGTGCACTAGACAGCTTTGAGTAAAAATGTCCTTGGGCTTACTATTGTTTTGATGATTCTTCTTTTATTTGAATAAGAACTGTATTAAACTATTCAGCTATTGAGTAGTGTAATTTGGCCACAGTTATAAATCTGTTCATTCCTAGTTTTGCAACTGCAATAATCTGCAAATCTGTAAAATTCTGGTCTGATATTGATTTTGATTTAATTTAGGGGAATAAACTGATTTACATCACAGCTCTGCACCAAAACAACGGTACAAAAATAATTGTCACATTTCATTTTAGCCTTTATCATATATGATACAAAATAACTCATTAGCAAACAATTAGTACAAATTGTTACTTTAAGGCAGTAGCTTTTTTTCCATCAATGACATTTCACTTTGGGAGTCTATTTTGTCTTTGAACGTTTTTGATTGGACAAGTGGTTGAAGTTTTGAAAAATGTGACTTTTAGTCATTTGGGTTAGGTCAATTTCTATGACAAATATAAACATGACTAGGCTACAATTTGATCCTCAATGTACACCCCCCCCTTATGTGTTGCATACCTGCCTAACTCCCCAGCATACACTGCAGTTATGTGATTAGAGAAAAAAAATTCACTGCAATACATCTTCCTGAAAACCCAAGTCTACAAATAAATAATACAGTCAATCTCATAAACTGTGGCATTTGAGCACAATAATACCTACCCATTATGGCACTGCAGCACTTGGTGCAAAGGCAAAGTGAATATTTTTATTTAAAGCCACACTATTACACCATGGAAAAATAGCCTATGGGTCTGTTTTGCTGTTGATGGCAAAATAGCCACAATACCACTTTTACATTAACTTGTTTTAACTGTCTGCAGTGGTTTCCGGTTTTGTAATCGAGTAAATACAGTATGTATTTTCTTTGGGAAACAATAAATCTGTCCAATTAATCAGTTAATGGACTACATCAAAATATGGAAATTTACAGATTTATGGAATTACTCACCGAAATCCATGCTAAAAATGAAATTTTGGAAATTTATTATATAAACAGTATCACTGGCTCACAGATATATAAAAAAATTACCAACCAGGCCTTTAAGTTTGGAAATTTCAGAAATATGGAAATTCATGGAACTTGATAAAAACAAAACGAAACATCAAATTTGTTAAAAGTGGATGACTGAGTTGAATTAAACTAAGCGTTTCCACCAACTAAATTTGTTTTCTTGCATATTTCAGTAAGAATTTTTCAATTTTGTATTTCCATATTTTAGGGTTGTCCCTATTAATAACCTACAGCTGATATCACAAAATGGCAGAGCAAAAGACTGAAATGGCTGTAAACACAGCTGTGATACACCATGAACAGGGCTAAGCCTACACACAAGACATCTCACATACAATACACATTTATTGATTTATCAGTTTGCATTACTTGCCATGTACAGGTTAAGACATAAAAATAGAAACTGAAAGTCTACATGGCAAATTTTCTACATTTAACGATGTTAACCGTTAAATGTTAATAGATTGTGTTTAGTGAATGTTTACCAAAAGAGCAAGACCACATGGCAAATATCTATGCAGCTAATTGCAGTAATTCAACGTAACATGTGACTGTTCAATTACTCTCACTGAAATATAATTGTGTGAACATGTTAACACTACCATTTTGGTTTTACCCTCCACCTTTGATAACTGGATAGACTAATGTTTTTGATTTAGCTTACCTATGAAGCTGATACCCAACTTCATTTAGTATACAATGAGTAATACTTTGAACCTAGTTTTTAAGTGAAAGTGGCAGCTCAATTTTACATATATTTGTGAGGGTGGTCAAGCGAGTTAACTGGATAAAGCACAGCTATATAGTGACAATGACATAATGGTCAAATTGCGTTCAACTCCATGACCATATTTTTCAGTTTTTGGGAAAGACACTTTGTGATAACATTTTTTATTTAGCCCATTTTAACAGTTTAACAAGCAACAAATACTTAAAATACTTAACAATATAAGTTAAATGTTGAAAACTTGATTTTAAGCAGTGAACAAATATGATAGGTTAGTTGCCCAACACTTTTATTGCAAGTCTGCGGAACAAAAATACAAATACCAAAAATTTAGATCTACTCTTTGTAATATTTGATTGCATTACTATCGTGCAATTAACCTAAAACCACTTGATCATAAAACAACACAGTAACAGTCTTTCAAGTGATAACAAATCTGTCGTGTTGGACTTACCTTGGATAGTAGGATCCTGGATCTATTTTGTTTATTTTAATAGCAGAATATAAGAACAATGTGAATTATAAACAGTGTATGGATGGACTAACATTGGCCGCAGAAAACAACGAATTGTATGTTGATCGTTTTTATTCCCTTTTTTAATTTTTCATCCACAACAAAATTAGCAATCTTTCGGCAATTTAGATAAAGCTTTTGTTTTTTGTGTGGCAACACTAATTGAAATATTGAACTAATGACGTCATTTTAAACAAATTACGGATTGTGTAAATGCTAGTGAAAGACTCAGACTTGTCTAGGTGTTTCAGTTGATTATGTATCATCGGCCGTACCATAACCATATTAAAAAAAAAACAAATTCGATACTATTGACGGTAACATGGCGTACCAGATGAGTTGAGTAGCTTAATTCAAGTTTTTTCAAGTGTCAGTGTGAAGTGGTGAAGCTGTAAAATAAGGAGATAAATGAGATTGGTAAGCAACACGCAGCACAGGCGTGTAGCTTGGAAAATTACAATGGAAGCAGTAGCGATAAGTTGAATGTAGTCAGATGGTACTAACGGGTTACTAAATAACTGACGGGTTGGCACATCTTTAGCAGTGTAAGAACACTACTGGTACTAAAACAGAAATTTTTTGCTATTTGACAGACTAGTTCCAACCCTAATTTGATATGATTTGCATCTGTTGTTTTTACTAAATTAAGGCAAATATGTGACTGATTCATTGATTAATTAAACCCTAACTGTAATCTTTACTCTAATTCTAAGCTAACCCTAACCGCAAGCGTTAAAGCTGATCTGCTTTGGGAATGACCAGTTTCAATAATACTATACTGCGATATCCAATTGTATTAGCACTTCAACAAAGTTTCTCGTTTTAGTTCCTTCTGCTGCTTTAGTTGGGCAAACTGGGTTAATTTGGGACCAATTACTACTTTTCAACCTTTATCCACCAGTTTAGTACTTGCAACTTTGTTTTAATCACTTTTTTGAACATGTGCATTTATATTTATCACTTGAAAACACCGCATTTTTCAGCAATTTTTGGATCCAAAAGTTTAGATTCTTAAATTGAGTAAATCTGCTATCATAAGTTACCCCATAAAGAAGGTAATTTGAGAGAAGTAGAAAAGCTTAAAAATGTTGAGAGTAATTGTGGAAAATGTTATGATAGTTGAAGATATTGGTTTGATAACATTGCTTGATTTGCAAATCGCTTTAATCCAAACCCATAGCTTCGTTCACAGCCACTTTTATTGGTTAGGCTACTGCTTCATTTTGTGGTGAAACTGTTGCTTGGTTGGTTGCCCATCATTACTTTTTATCTACATCAGCCAAACTTTACTGCATGTGTGGTCAAGCAAAACTAGTCTAGTTGAGTTGCAAAAATTGCTCAGAATTATGCAATGTTGAAGTCAATAAGTTTGTTTGAAATATGTGAAGCATGACTCTATTTATATTAGCTTGCCCAAATTACCACAGAATTCCTTACTGACAAGCAAACCTTGCATTTGTAACACTGAAATACCAAAATTGTAGTTTACAGAAATATGAAAATTCAAGAAGTTATTTTAGAACATAGGATTACTAAATTAGGGAAATCATATAAAAAATATGAAATTAAGCTATTAAATTGTGTGCTGTGATATTTACATCAAAAATCATTGAAATGGCACTATTTGACTATTGACAAAGATTATGTTCATTAGAATCATTCTCTTGTGAATGAAGGAGAGAAAGATAGATCATTTTTTATTTTAAGAAAATTTTTTGTGATAATGTTCCAAATTCCAGACTGCTATGACATACCCATCTGCAAAGGGGCAGATTGATTATAAAGCAGTTATTAACTGATGTGACTTTGCAATGTTTTTCAAACAATGGTGCAGGATCATTTAATGCTTACCAGAGAGACCTGTAGACTGAAATGCATCAGTTCAATGATTCGAATAAGCTTCTCAAACAAATGCCTGACCAACCTAGACTGTTTAGGAACGCCCAGTTTAAACAACTAACCACAAAACTGGGGAAGCTATCAGTGACTTACCAATACAGTGACAGTAAATATAGAGTGACTTACCAATAGTTAAAATAAATAACAAAAAACACTATAAATTTATATTTTTTAAGGGTCTACTCAAGTTTTATGGTGCTCTTTTTGTGTTATTTAATTTATCTATTGGTAAGTGATTTCATTTGTACATTTGTCTTTGTTTTTTTTGTGCAATTTTGATTTGTTTACAGAAACTGAAGATGCTTTGCAAAATTGATTTTTCTTATTTTGTTCCCTGGGCAAAACAACAATTGTGGTTGGCAGCAATCGCTCTCTGTGTGGTTAAAACAGCATTTGTTGTTTGCTATTGCAGCTGCTCATAGCACAATTAAGTCTGTCAGGATGATGTGAATTGTTTGTAGATCAGGTCATAAACAGACTGGTCATGCAGTGATTGCAATGCATTGTAAAATGAGGGGTCTTGCTTCATTTGCAATGAATTATAAGCAAAGAGGAAGGAACTATAAAACAAAATATTCAGTAGTACTAAACAGGCGGAGTACAGGCATAGTGCAATATGGCAGGCTTAGTACAGGCATGGTTGGCATAGTACAGGCATTGCAGACTTGTAAGTATCGTACAAGCATAGTTCCAGAATAGTATGATAGTATAGGCATAGTAAGCCTACGGGAATAGTAGGGTAAGGGTTAGGATTAGTTTATATGGGCACACTAGGCATAGTACAGGCATATATGGTATAGTAGGGCTAGGGTTTGTATTATACCTGTACTTTGCCTACTATGCCTGTTCTATCTCGATTTATAACCACTCCGAAATATTTACATCATATAATTTGAAATTTTTTGTATTAATGTAACATGCCATATTTATCTTTAGGTGTTGTATTGAAGTTGCATAAGATTGTCAAACACTATGCTTGTGCAAAGCTGGAAGCAGCCAAATTATGTACATACTAATTTTTACAGTTTCTGTTTAGAACGTGATTGTAATTTAATCTCTTAATCGCCATTCAACTAATATGAAATATTTATCTAAACATTGTTTTATTGAAGCTGGTTGTCATAAACTATACAGTAGTTGGTAGGTTTGAAATATAGCAGGGCAATCAGCCTAAGCACGTGCTGTATGTAGAATACTGGTATGTAAAAATAAATCTCAAGATACCATTTATGTTTACTTTTTCTTTGCCACCAGAAGAGTGCAGAGTTTGTGTAAAAACTGCCCTCATCATGATTGCCAGTCCAGGATAATAGAGCAGCAGTCAAATCTAAGTCACAAACTTACTTTTGTTGTATTTTGCACATTACTTTTAGTTTATGTATAATTAGTAGTGTATTTGTTTAGTAAAAGTGAACTTGTAAGATATAGGGCCAGGGTGAAACTGAGCACGATACTTCACATATCTGATGAAGATTTGTTGTCATGCATCATTGATGCAAGTGTCAACTCATTGTCACTTGAAGACTCGGAGTGTGAAAGTTTTGATAGTGATGCTCATTTACAAAATGTAAATGCACTTGACAGTGATGAGATATAGATGATCAACAATGGAGCATGAACAGGAGAGCACGAGTAAGATTTTCATTCTCAGGCAATGCTGGAAAAGAAGTAATTATACAAAATGGAGCAGATTCATTGGAATTCTTTTTTTTGATGATGAGATCATAAGCATCATTGTAACTGAAACTAATTGCTGTGCAAATCAATTCTTAAAAGAAAATATGGGCAATTTGAAATCCCACTCACGATCTAAATGATGGATTGAAACCAATGCTGATAAAATTAGAGTTTTTTCACCCTCCTTCTGTTGCAAAGAGTGAATCGCAAACCAGTGCTCCAGCAATATTTTAGTAAAAAAGCTTCTTTGTTTAGTCCCTTTTTTGGTGATGTTATGGATCGGAAACTGCTTCATTCTGCTAAACAAATTCCTGCATTTCACTGACAACAAAAACTTTCACACCAATGGTAGCATCCCCAAAAAACTTTACAAACTGTGGCCTTTGCTCACTTGTATGAAAAACAAGTTTTCCGAAGTTTGCCAGCTGGAAAGGGATATTGCTGTGGGTGAATCCCTCCTACTTTAAAAGGGAAGGTGAGGATGAAAGCAGGACATCCCCATAAAGATAGCAAGATTTGGCTTAAAATCATTTGAAATATGCAAATTGGCTTCTGGGTACATAGGGAATTTTCATTTACATTGACAAGGACACCATTTATGATTCAGTTATAGCAAAGAATAAACCAATAGGGAGCAAAGTCATCCAAACGCTTGTGAAGCCACTTTGTGTGAAAGAATATTGCATCAATATGGACAATTTTTTAGCTTGATGCAACTGTTTGAAACGCTTTCTTCAAATTCCATGGATGCTGCAGAAACAATTTGAGCCAACAGAAAAGGTGTTCCCAAGAACCTTACAAAACTTAAGCTGAAAAAGGAGATATGAAAGTGATGGACAATTGATAGTAATGAAGTGGAAAGACAAAAAAGATGTGCACATGATAGGCCTGAGCACATTTTACGATGCAAGCACAAAAGAGGCTGGTTGCCAACATGTAAGGAAAGTGAAGGCTGTATTTTGCTGCAATTACAATAACACCATGGGTGGTGTCAACCTCAGTGATTGTTTTCTGTTGTTGTATCCTAGTGAGAAGTAAACAACTAACGAAATACTATCAGAAGCAATTCAGGTGCATGCTTGGCCAGTCCTTTTGCATTGTTTGGCAGATAAAGTCACAATTATCAGATTAAGGGAAATCTCTTCACAATTTGTCGCAGCAAGAAATGAGGCAGGCTTAAATGTGAGGCACAATTTAATTACACACTGAGATATAGCTAGTGAAAATTTAATTCCCTGGTTAAAGGGTTATATTAATTTCTCTGCTGACTATTACTGTATATTGAAGCCAGGTTCTTTTCACCATCAACTTTTGTACAGTGCAGGAGGTGAGCTCCTTCACTGGAAACCTGCAGCTGAAAACTTCCAAATCGATGTTATTTACAGTAATCTTAAAACATTTGGGATTCTGGTTACTTTGTTCAGCTCATGTATATATTAATTTTTCTAATTTTTTTGGAAGCGTTCTTCAGTATAAGTTGTGCTGGTACTGGTATTTATGGTACTGTGTCATTTGTCTTACAACTGTTGCAATATTTACTCTAAGAAATACTGGTATTTATAAAATCTAACCTACATTGTATTGCATTTTAAAATTTGCTTAACTTGTTTCAACGATATGTTGCTGTTGACTAACATGTAAACCTATAGTCAGCATGTTTAGCTGCTGCTAGAAATCATTCGATTATATTACAGAAGTGCAGAAAAACTATTACATTGAAAAATTACAAAAATCTCAGAGATTTATTGAAGTCATTGAAAAACTAAAAATATTAACTGTCCAATTAGATAATATTAGATAATTGAATTTCATTTAACTACCGTATTTATATGAATAAAAGGTGCATATCCTATTATTTGTGGTCATAACTTTGTGCTCATTCTACACAACCACACATTTTAATCAAATGGATACAGTGTTCATCTTTATGTTTAATAACTAAGTTGGTCTGAAGATTTGATTTCCACAAATTTCTGCAATATCCATAATTAAGTCAGTGTTTTTTGTGTTTCTGTATTTTAGTGTTGCCCCCCTCTGCTCTACTTTGAAAACTGATTGCTCTTGATTGAAAAACTATACTGTTGGCTGAACTAGTATTGTACATACTAAACAGTTTACGTGGTTGCTCTCAGCACAAATCACCAGAATGTAGTTTGCTAAAAAGCTAAGTCGATTTTCAATGCAAACACAATTTTGTTTGTGCTTACAGGTGACCATTAAAAAGTTTTCTCACACTGGAAAAATAAAAATATATGATATAACAAAAAGTATTTTAGCAAATTGGCAATTTACTTCGACAAATGCCAACATTGAATCACGTGTGTTCATACAACAGTAGGTGTTGTTCGTTCAATATATTCTACTGCATCTAGGATCAAAATCTGTAACTTTTTGGCCAAAACTCATCGTAATTCTTTGAGGAAATAAAATTGCCTACATGTAGTTAATCTTCCACCCATAGGCAATCATTTTAGACCCTCACCAAGTGATAAGAAACTTAAAAAAAAAAGCTAAACCAGAAGTGATTTACTGTTTTGTGACATGTAGTTGTGTATTTTTTTCCAGATTTATTATATCCTAAATTTACATAAAATGTTTGTTGGACCACCGTCTAAATTGAAGTGGTCTGTGGATCCCAGAAACACAGCATGGAGCAATGATACTTCGCAATTTGGTCATAAAATGCTGAAAAAGATGGGATGGGAAAAAGGCAAAGGTCTTGGTGCAAACGAAAATGGACTCACTGAAGCTGTTAAGCTCAGTGGAAATAAGAATACAAAAGGACTTGGATGCACTGCATCTTATGATTATACATGGATGGCACATCAAGATGATTTTTCTTCTCTTTTGTCAGAATTAAATGCAAGTAATTCTCAAAAAGCTGATGCTAAAATGACTAAATCTGAAGTAGTTTGTTTAGAGAAAACTTCAAGGAGTCAAAAAGGGCTGCGTTATCATAAATTTACCAAGGGCAAAAATCTTTCCAACTATAACGAAGCAGATATGGTGGGTATTCTTGGAATAAAAAAGTCTTTAAATGGAAAAAATGGGAAAAGTGAGGTTGATTCAACTCCTTATTCTAAAAACTCTGAAACCAGTGACAGTGCTGAGAAGTTAGTAACCACTACTGCTTTAATTGTTGCTCAAAATAATGTTGATGATTACTTCAAATTAAAGAGGCAAAAAAGAATGATTGCAAATGCAGTTGAGGATCGGTCAGAAAGTAAACTTACTGAAAACTGCTCTAAAACCCTTTCTGTCTCTCAAAAAGAAATTGAAGTTAATAATCAAGATGTAAAACAACTTAATAGTTTAAACGAAAGTGACTCCACAAAAAAGAAGTCTGCCAAGAAAAGAAAAAGTGACAAAAGTAGTTTAGTTAAAGATGTAAAATCTTCCTCCAAAAAGATTAAATCAAAAAAAAGAAAACATTGAAAAAAATTGTAAATACTGCTTATTTATGCATTGCCTATTGACTTAAAAAAGTTTGTGGATGTAGACCAATGCTGTTTTCAAAGGATGACTACCTGTGATTGAAATTTAGTTACTAGCCTGTTAAATGATATTATTTTCTGAGTAATTCTAATCTTTTACATACAAATACTGTATTTTGCTTTGAGTAAAAGTGTGCATGTAAATATTCACCTCAAGTGCTTGACTAGGAATATATTAAAACCCACTGCCCTTGTTGTTATATTAATGATTAGTCAGATATTATTTAGTTAAAATGCATCGCTAAGATTTTCATTTGATAAAAATTATTTTGTTTTTATTTTTTTTATATTTAGCAAATTTTTTAGGCTAATTCAATTTGTAATGAGGAGCTCTTATAAAAGCACGTATATATTTTGATTAGATATTTTGTTGCCAACATTTTAAAGATGTTTACTTTTTATAGCTGAGCTGTTTTTGAAAACAAGTTTTAGCTTCTAATTATGAAATTTTAAGTTAAGTACCGTAAATACCCGCGTATAGGACGATACCATGTATAGGACACAGTGGATATTTGACCCTAAAAACTTAAAAAAAGTATCCATGGATAAGACGCACCTGGGTTTTTAGGTCAACTTCTTAAGAAAAAAAATGCGTCCTATACGCGGGTATTTACGGTACTTTAGTACTAGCTGCATTGTTTCACACTCAATAATATCGTTTTATGGCATTTTCTTCTACTTTGATACAGTGCTTGTGGTAGAAATGCATTGAGCAGTGTTGACCGCTCGACGACAAGTCTTGACCACAAGTTGTTTTACGTATATAATCATTAATGCTTGCCTGTTACTACAAAATGTACATTCACGGTTTAAGCTCGCATTTGATGTTTCTTCTAAAAATGTTACCGTGTGGTTTGTTCTACATGTATATTGATAGTTTTCAAGTATTTTTTGTTTATTAAGTTTGTGACACTTCATTAAAACCATGCTTTTCAACATTTACATACATACCGTAACTGGTATGAGGAACTAGGCGACACTAACTTCATAACAAGTCAATAAAAGTTCCTTTGTTATGATTTATTTGCATTGCAGACTATTAGGTGGTGATTAGCTGGGTGTGTTTGTACAGCATTTTTTGTTGATAAATACCAGCTATAAAATGCCTATGTCAAATCCATTTCGTCGTGCAAAAAAGCAAAAATCACTCCAATCACCACTAACTTCAAATCAACCCGAGCTACAACCTGAACCCGAATCTGCCAAACCTTTGTTATTTCGTGTACAGGTAATTGATTTAATTTGCATTGTTGTTCATTTCTCTAAAGCCTGGTTTCCTTAGGCTTAGATTGCAGGCGTAGCGTGAAACATTCTTTGTTTCTCTATTTAGTTTTCGCCTGCAATCTAGGCCCAATGGAAACCAGCCTTAACACAACGGTTGACAAATGGGCCGTTGCGACGCATCGTTTTAACGCAGCAAGGCCGTTGCAAGCCAACGTCCTCGATGACATTTTTGGAAATGAACCTGAGTCGAGTGTTTTTGTCTTTTAACTAATGACTTTTTTTTTGCAAGTGAACTAGTTTTGATTGGGTTGAAAGGCTTTTTGATTTTATGCAGGAGATGAGTGTGTCGGAAGTTAATACAAGTTGACCCTTGATCTAGAATGTTAGTAAATTTAATTTTTGACTGGTGGTTTAGAAGCTCGAAGTGTAAGATATTCATTTAAGTATTTATATTGTGCTTTTTGTATTGCATTGAGAGTTTATAGTAGGATTATACGGCTCTAAAACTTTGTAATAGTGTATTGCACTCTCTGTGCGATATTCTTGTATAGTACTGTTGGTGTTACGATCCCTACTGAAGCAGTTCGCCCGGCCATGATCACTATGGCGGATCTGAAGTTTTTGCCTTAGTAACTTCTCAGCAATCAATTAGCTTTGTTGAGGCGAAAAATATATTTTAGTACATCAAACAATCCTTGCCAGTTTCTAAGTATAAAAGCAAGACAAAAAGGTAACCTCATTTTTGCCACAAAATTAGACCCTACAGCATAGGTTAGCAACTAAAAAAAAATAGCTGGCACCTCTAAACATTGCATTATGTACGGTCTTGAATATAAAAGTGTTCATCAACATTGTAAAGTGTTCTAATACTAATATGCTGTTTATCTTTATGTATGTTGCAGTTAGCTCATGGAAGTCCTACAGCTTGCATAAGTGGATTTTCTAATGTTCAACAGCTTTACGAAAAAATTGCAACAGAACTTGGCATTTCTGTTGATGAAGTAAGATATTTTCTCAATGTTAAAATAATCTGTCTACTCTTACACACTTTTTTTGAATACTTTTTAGATCATCTTTTGCACTTTAAACACTCATAAATGCGACATGGAAAAATTACTTGGTGCTCAAATTGGACTCGATGACTTCATATTTTGCCATGTAAAAGGTAGTCAGAGTAATTTTTAATACCAAAATTTCAGTGAAAAGGTGCTGATTTGTTTTCCGCAGCGTTCAGATGCATAGCAAACGCAATCATCTTTGGTTTGTTGAAGCTGCTACGCATTTATATTTTTAATTAATTTCGAGATAGTCAAAAATCAAAAAAAGCGAAGTTCTCTTACGCATAAAAATATTTTTGCTTGTTTCAATTAGCAACTTTAAAGCGAAGTTGTTTTGTGCACAACTTGTTTCATACTTACAGTGGAAGGTTTTCGCGTGAATGGAAGATACTACAAATCATGATCGTGACTTTTTGACATTTTACTCGTCACTATTAATTCTATTTAATGCAACATACTGACAGTAACATGTTATGTGGTTATTTAGGCGATGCTAAAAAAGTGAACATAATTAAAAGTGAACCGGCGATTGGTCTTACCATCACTGACAATGGGACTGGCATTGCATTTCTGAAGAGAATTCGGGTAGGTTGGTTGTTGCAATTCTGCGACAGAACTTTGTTTTGTAAAATTACAAATTGTATTTTAGTGTCAACTGGTTGGATGCTTGTCTTTAATTTGTAAAGTTTATTTCTTCCTCTAATGACATCTCGCAAAGCCTTTCAATGTTTTTAAATGAAAAAGCGATCTCTCGTTTGCCGTTTTCTGTACTGAGCGTTTCGTTAACATTCGGCCGAACTCTATGCTGTAATGGTTTAATTTGCTCATAGTATTTAAAAGCTATACATTTAGGAAAACTCCATTGCGCAAAGGAGTAAAGTTCTGTTTGCTGGTGACCACATTGCGGCTATCAACAAGCAATCCACTGTCGGTTTACGTCATTACCAAGTCGCAAAAATGCTCAAAGACATTCCGATAGGATATCCTATTGAATTGGATATTGTGGAGCCAAAGAAAGCTTTTGGTAAATGTTGTAATGCGTAGTGGCTTACAAGTGTGGTATAGTGAATTGTTCCGTTTTGATAATGAGGCGATTTAGTAACCCTTGTACTAGATGCCGCTGAACTATAGGTGCATGTTGAATTGCAATGGAACGTAATTTTGTGGCGTAGTATAGATGAAACCAGCTTTTGACTGTTATTAATGTAGTTTCTTTTTTCTTGTAAGTGATTTTTCCGTTTTACGCAAATGTACCATATTTCACTGAGTTGTCTTTAATATAGTGGCATGTATGCTGTAAAGAAGAATAACTTTTTAACAGTTTCCATAATTAACTCTTGTTTGTTTTATCGTTTAGGTTTGGTTAATAATTACTAAATGCTTCTTATTGACACGGACAACAACGAGTATCGTTTTTGTGACAAATTCTTTAGAAACTAATTTAACGGTCTAAGTGCGAGGCATAGAACTATGTGATTGATCTACAAATTCAATCTGCGCAGATATGATTTCTCAACGAAGCAAACCCAGAGGCCAAGCTTCGGAGAGCAATGTCGGCTCAGGAAAGTCTACTCTGAGATTAAGATCCCAGGGTCCCGCCACTCTTGAAGCCGTGGTATGTAGTCTTGTGTGCCTTTATAGCTGATTTGTTTAATTTAACGGTCATACTGTTAATAGTTTATTAACAAGTTTTGATGAAAATACAATCCTTGTGTCTCAATTAAAAGTCTTGGGTGTCGTAGTAACAGTAATGTTTGGTCAAAAAAACGCATGATTAATATCTTGTGAATCATTTAACCACGTATCTTGAGGCTGTAACGTAGTAGAAGGACTTAAAGCTTTTAGCATGTATTCATATTTTTTAGTACGTTAAAAAAAGGTACCTGGCCGGTTGACGACTTATGAATCGAACCAAACCTGCCAACTTCTCTTATTTTTCAACTTGAAACTAGCTCGGTTTCGGATACATCTAATCAAAAGGTTGCTAACAAAATGCTTTATAAAACCCATCAAAATTGGAAACAATATAACAAAACGTTTGGTTTTTTCGCGGGAAGCTTCATTAGGGCAATATGTTTATGATTTTAAAAGTTACATGTAATCTTTTTGTTAATTAGTGATTTATTGCCACGATGAAGCTTCCACCGGCGCGATGGTGCAGTGGTTAGAGCGTCCACATTGTAGTCGGTAGACCTGGGGTTCATTCCCTAAGTCGAGTCATACCAAAAGACTTTAAAAAATGGTATTCACAGCTTCCCTGCTTGGCGCTCAGCATAAAAAAGGGATAGTGTGGAGAACAAGCCGGCAAGCTTGCTTGTTGTGTCCTTGGGCAAGGCACTTAACGGGACGCCTCCACCTTTATGTGGCAGACAGGTGGCCCCACCCGTACTTCACCGGATTATAATTGTGAAGTTGCTAACCCAGCATGTCAGACGACTCTTGGGTACCCACCAGTGGCAGTCCGCCTTGTTGGTGGTGGGGCTACCAGTCACTCAAGACTGGTTCGAAATGGGCTGCCATCTTTCCCCTAGCCTAATATCAATTGGGTTGACGGCATGAACCTGAATTACCGTTCATGCCGTACCTCCATCCCAAGGAAGAGGAGGGGTGAACACACACACACACACACACACACACACACATGAAGCTTCCCCTACAAGAACAAATCAGATTTTTGTTTTTTTCAGTAAATCTGTTGCCGTTTTGTTTGAAAATTGGTTAGTTTTGCGATCTACTCCGCAGCTTTTTCGCTGCACCACTTTTCCTTGTTTGACATTGCATTATTTTCAGCCGACTGAAAGCGAAGGCAAAGCTGTCCGAAAAATTGATGATCTACTCGACAGCTTTCTGGGAATTCGAGATATGGAACTCTGTAAGTGGGTGATGAGTTAACGTCAGCCAATACCATTAAAATTTGACTGAACTCCGGTTGCATGTTGTGTGACCGTGTAAGCAATTTAGATTCGATGCTAAGTACGAATTCAAATTCGCACAATCATGGCTCATGGCAATATGACCAACTTTAGAAAATGTCTTTTTTACTCCGTCTGTGCTTCACGATACAAAAGTATTGAGCCTTCGCTCTTCATATGTACGATGTTTATTCTGTGGACTCGCAGAACAACGACAATGGTGTGAAGCACAGAACAATTGTTCTGATCTGCTTCGCACCGTCTAGGTGTCAATATTTCTCTGGGATTGCTTGGTGTTTTACGAGGAATTTACTGCTGTTAAATAACCTGCCAAGCAAAGGAAATCGTGGTATTTTTAAAGGCACAATAATTCTAACCTTATGAGGGTTGAAAGCAAGACCATTCGATCATTGCTGCTGTAAAACTAGCGCTTTAACTCACTTGGTCGCGTTGCACCCATCTACAGGTTTCTTCAGCAGCTTGTCATTGCGCACAATTTGCAGGCCAAGTGATTGCTGCTGGTGCGCAGGCCCACTCCTAGCCGGCTGCAACATTACAATGCCAGTTATAGCGACACGTTTTTGTCCGACGCAGGCCAAACCGTGGCTCTTTGACGCCTTTATGTTGCCTCTTTGAGGTTTTAACCCTCTAATTGGCATGAATTCGGGCATCGGAGATATTGGTCCCCCAAAAAAGTCTTCCTCATTTGTTCGCGATGCAATACAATGACGCGACATAACGGAGAGTTGCGTTGCGGCGGTTATGGCTGCTATCGCTTTTAGCTCTTTCGTGCAGCAAGTGTGGTCACCCGTGTTGTCGATAATATTGTTTTAGCAAGCACGATTTGGGAGAGTGGAAAAGACAAAAAGAATCCTGATGAATTTATATCAGCTCTCAACAATCAGCTGGGAGAGTTTGGATTTCCTCATGAATTTTTATTTGACGTTTGGGGAGTTATATTAGACGCAGGATTAAGAAATCAGGATACCTTTTAGCTGCCAGAACCTGTCTTGACTGTTTTATTGTTCATTTTGTAAATTATGAACTTGATTCTAGTAATCTTCATTCCATTCATAAGCAGCGATTGGTGTAATATATAGATATTAAACAAGTAGCATATCGAGTCTGTAATGTTACTGCTGGTTATTTGTTTTGGATGGTAGCAGAGAAGGTGGAAGTAATACTGCTTTTTTAATGTTAAGATTTCTTTGAAACGCGTATTCTGACTTTACCATTCTAAATAAATTACTTTACTGTATCTAAGTCTACTACGAAAGAATACGCATTTGATTTTTTTCTGTACTCGTGGGATCAGATTTTGTATACTGAGCATATTTTTGAAATTTTTTATGCAAATGTTTTACATGTTTTGTAATTACAAGTGTTGACAGCATTTTCTCAGTGTTGAAACCTATAATCATTCATGCATTTGACAATTTTAGCTGTGTGTTTGTAATTCTTGTACTTCTAATTTTTCAGGATGAAACTTAGCGTATAAGGTGTAATTTTACTGGGTGCAAAATTGAATTATTTATGTAAGTGTAATTTTTTGATCTTTGCGATATAATTTTTATCTTTGTATTAATTTCAAGGCCATGTGCAATTACTTTTTTGTTATTTGCATAAATTTTTACCTTTGTATGCCGCTAATTGATATAATAAAGACAATGTCGATGCTATCTCTTCGTTATTGGCATGTTGAAGAAAAATGAACAGAGGTCTCCCCAAATTGAAGTTTTTTACTATGCAGTTGTCCTCAGGCTTTATCATAGCAACCTAAATTTAAACAAAAATCGAAATCCGCTAGTATTCGCGACCCTTACATGAGCGTAACTCTTTCTGAAGGCATTTATGTCTCAAATCAAGGTTAAAGACCTTTTTTTGAGATCAAATTTTTTGGAGTGGCTTTTTGCAAGTTTCCGCTTATAACAAACGTGATGACCTTTTTTGAAGATCGATTTCCAAAGAGATCATTGTGTCCATTTTGAAACTTTGAGGGCAGCTAACAATATTTTGAGAAGGGAGGGACGCTGAATGTTAATATTTATTTACAAAGCCACCGTAGACGTTCCCACAATTTGGGAACCACAGCCGTAGTGTATTAGCGATAAGAGACTTGCCAAGTCCAGTGTTTTTCCACCTGCCTAGCTCGTGGCGCACTAGAATCAAAACATTTTTGTGGTGGTCCATGGGTTTCAGCCAGGAATTGCCATTGAAAGGTGTGAAAACCAAACAGTTTTAGAATGAGCACTTCTCGCGTATTTACTTTGTCTTGCACAAACTCACAAGTTTACGACATGTTATTTTTTTGCCCGAAGACTTGCACAAATTTTCAAGTTTACGACAAGTGGTTTTTATTTCCTGGAAAACTTCATACTTCTTGTTCAAAACCCATCCCAAAGTTTGTTTTTGTGGATGGTGTTGGCGATTGACTGCTGAAAATACGGTAGCAATTGGCGCATTGGCCTGTTTTCTCGATCACTGAAAAAGATAAACTAATGCTTTATGTGTCAATCTTTGTACTTTCTTTTTGACATGCTTAAAATAAACCGATCCTAAAGAAGGCAGATTATTAAGATGATTACCACTGCTTACAAATAATTTAAAAATCACTTTAATTACCGCATTTTTCGGACCATAGGGCGCACTGGACTACAAGGCGCGATATCAGTAAACGTCTTCTGACGCGTTTATTTTCATACATAAGGCGCATTTAATGAAACCAAAACTCAACGCATTTTATCGGTACCGTACTTGTATTTTTATTATCAAACAATCAGTTGTGTTCGCATCAGGGATGTGGAAGCGGTTATTTTTCAAACGCTTCCGCTTCCACCAACAAAAAACGAACGTTGACAATTTTTTTAAACTTTTGTGGGTCTGTAGCCTGCCTTCTCCTACACTATATCATTTTGAGAAGACAAAAACCTTCATTATTGCTATTACTTTACCTACTTCGCTTGAGCTTATTGTTTTGAACTACTCTGTGTTTGTTTTTCTTAGATATCAGAACTCGTGCTCAATGTAGAACAGTACTTTTCAATCTTTTTGTCATCGCGGAGCGCCTAATGTACTTTCGCGTTTGTCACGGAACTCCCACTAACAAAACTTTAGAAATCACGAGCTGCTTGCAAGAAAATCAAATATTTCGTTACTACACTTCAAAAAATAATTAAACACTTCAACAAATAGACAATTATCACAAGTTCCTTCACTACTTACAACTACTTTTACAACAGTTAACCTAATGCTTCTCAGATCTAAACCGTATGACCACATATCACAGCTCTCGACAACAATTTGTCATCACAACAACAAATTACGCCGTATAGCGTTGATTTTCCCTCTTTATTCTTAACTAACTCTGACTTTGAGTTACCTTTAACTCTAATCATCATTACGGACTTTCTGTCCGTTCTCAAAACACGTATTGACTCCGATCTTTTTGGATAGTGAAGTGCGAAATTTCTGTCGTATATATAGTATGTACATGTAAAGCGAGCAAAATTGAACTGCACCAATCAACAGCCGCCTCAACGTGGTGGTGCGGTCCCTGACCCGTTTGGATTGGGTCAAAATCGCTGTTGGCCTTCCCGAGGGTCCCAGTTACCCTGGGCACTTTCCTCACACAAACCATTTTTTCGCCGTGCAGCCCCCTAAACGACCGCAGAAGGGTAGCACGCAGCCCCTTTAAAATTGGCCTGTCTTCTCTTTACTCCTGCCTTTCTCTTGACTGTCTTTACATTCTTCTCCTTCTCCTGATGAGTGGCAACGTTCATCCTAACCCTTGTCCTGTCTTTACCTGTTTAGTGTGCGCTGGAAATGTGACCTGGCGGGGTAGGTCAGTGCAATGCTGCACATGCTCTAATTAAGTTCATTTAAAATGCTCACTACTCTCTTTTTCTAGATTCAGATCTTTTGGCAGCTCTTACTTCTGGAGTTGCCCTCCCTGCTTTTTTTGGAGATTCTACACCTACCAGCAGTGTGACTTTCTCCTCGGACTTCTCCAGCTGGTATACCTTCACTGCTCAATCTGGCCCTCTTCTGCTAATGCAGCACTCGCACCCCATCCTCACCTTTCAAACTTCTTATCCTTTTTCCGCCCACTTTGTATCTTCTCCTTCTGCACCCTCACGACCGCCTCATGCTCCTGGCTGTTTCTCTTTACCCCCTGCTTCCTCTTCCCCTCCATAACTCTCTTAAGGCTCTTCAACGGAATGCTGGGGGTCTTCAAGCCAAGAGCACTAAACTACTGCACTTTATTTCGTCCCATCCCGTTGGCCTTATTTATATCCAGGAATCTAACCTCAATTTATCTTCCTCTTTCCGGATCCCTGGATTCTCTGCTCTGCAATCCCACGGCACCCACTCCCGATCTGGTGTTTTTTCTACTGATGTCGCAGACGCTAGTGGCGGCGTCATCATTTTCGTCAAGCAGGGCTTATCCTTCTCTGAGCTTTCTATCCCCTCTCTTTCTTTGCTTGGCCCCTACTCTGATTATGTAGAGGTCAACATCTCTCTAAACGACTCCTCCTCGCTCTCATTTCTTAATGTTTATGCTCCCCCTATTCGTTCTTCTACGAAGAATAGCAGCACCAATTTCTTTTCTTTCTCCATTCTTCCCTCCTATGTGGAAGCGGTGGATTTTTCGCGCTTCCGCTTCTGCATTCCTGGTTCGCATTGCGTGAGAAGTGTACGGCTAGTTGCTAGGTACATGTTGCAGTAAATTCTCGACACACGTGTGTGTTTACGCATGAAAAGTGAAGAGAAAAATACACTTCTAAGGGGAATGAGAGTAGGTAATTTGATCGCAAGAAGCAATGAGTTTGCTCTGAAGAAACAACTAGTTGAGGTAGGTACTATTGCGTTGGTAGCGCTTATTGCAACATAAAATTTGTTCAAAGCGCAACCTGATCCACACATTTGACGCACCGGACTATAAGGCTCACGTTCCATTTTTGAGAAAATTAAAGGATTATAAGTGCGCCTTGTGGTCCGAAAAATACGGTAGTCAAACATCTTAGATTTAGAACGTTTTTGACTTTCGTAAAACCCTTTACAACAATTAAGATCTGTAAATGTGACGTAATAAATTAATGCAAGGATAATTTCAGGTAATACGCATTGTGAAGATACGATATTTCTAAAGACTGTACAAACGTAGTCAACTTTAAAGTATGCTAGTAGAGATGGGACGGAAAATTTTTAAAGCTCAATAATACTAAGAGAGTGGTATTATAGAACAGGCAAGCACTTCAAAATTATGCAAAAATTCGATATGGAATGTGGTGGTACAATTACGTGAAGTCAGTACAGTTGTAAAAGAAAGGTTAATATTTACTTAGCAAAAATGAAGCTCCACCAGCATAGCATTATTTATTACAACTAGGGCCATGACACTTTATAAGCGAAGCTTCTTAATCTAAGTCACGTTTCCTCAACATGCTAACAGAATTAATGTTATATCGTTGAGCTGATGGGACAAGACAAAATGGAATCTTTAATTGCACTTTTTCGAAAAAGATGCTTGACCTTTCTGCCAAACATGTAATAAATTTAGGGTGGCTGCCGTAATTGTTTGTATACTTGACAAGCTTTAACTGTAATTTGTTTTTACTGCTAACTCTTTATTTATTTCTGAAGCTGGAATTTTATAAATTTAATTCGTCTGTTGATACTTTTTCACACCAATCACGCTGCATTTCTGAAGATAGTGGAGACCAACACAACTACTGGTAGCACCTTGTAGGAGTCATGTTATAAACGTACCATGCAAGTTGGGTCCGTTTGACATTTGTCTCTCATATTTAACCATAAATCAAGTCTTGCGCTGCTTTCATTCTGCTAAGCTGAATAGCCCACTGGGTTTCGCTACGTACTTGTGACGATTTCGCTTCCGGCAGAAAACAGCCGAGGAACAAAAGAGAGGAAAGCTAAATTTACTCTCCTTGACTAGCCACATTAGCTGATCATTTCATTGCTTTTTCGACTCGCTCTTTTCTAGGTAAGACCCGGTTACCGAAACTCCCGATTGTTCGTTTGCAGGCAATACTTTTGTAACTTGTTGCTTCGTAAGACAACGATAATTTGCCAGGGCCTTTCGGGGTCATTTTCTTGGCAGTAACATTTCTGATCATCACATGAAAAAATAAAATGAAACATCAGCGAGATGTAACAAAGAGGTGGTACAAAGCTCCATGAAAAATAGAGGTTGCGAGATGCAAGTAGAATTGTTGTTGCAAAGAAATGACTCGCCAGGAAAACAAGATATATTCGAAGGATGACTGATGTTTTCAAATGCAAAAATTTATTGAAAAAATGGAAAGTCGTGGCAGTGATAACAAAATGCATGAATATGCATTGCATTCGCGATTGGTTACACTACTACAGCACAAAAAAAACGAAAGAAGTTCACAAAAACGGCAAGCTAGACAGTAAAAAGCTTATTGCGCAGTTTCAGCAGCAGCACTTTCCGCAGGAGGTTGTTCTTCAGCAACAGTGTTGTCTGCTTTTTTCTTCTTTGTGGCATGGAGTTCACCTTCAACAGGGTTTTCGTTTTCTTTTTCATCACTTGTTCGCTAGCAAAAAACCAGAGTTAGTGAAGCTAGAAAGCGCATTAGTCAGTCTTATCATTACGAGACCCTGGTACTGCAGGCATCTTTGTTGCCTCTCCTTTTCCGGGCCATCGGTTTATAGTAAGTAGTAAGATGCAGTGTACAGATACCAGTAATTTTAAAGCAGACAAAAGTGTTTTGACCAACTTACTTTGCGACGAATCAAATGTGAGATGTCATTGGCAGACTGATTAGAAGCTGAACCGCTAGCACCTTCCTCTATTCGCTTCTGAAATACAAATACGTTGAATGAGTGATTTTTTGCACATTGAATACTACTAACATCATCAAGTAGCAATGAAGCAGATCTCTTGGTGGACTTTTCCTCTTTTACCTTAGGATGCAGATACGTCATTCAACGGCTATCTACTTACATTGCACAGTGCACACCTAATCATGATCTGATAAAGGAAAAGCGGCAGACCACTTTCAACCAGTCACGAATGCTAACTGCAGACCAACAGGTTCCATAACCATTACCAATGGGGATTGTGATTGGTAGGTGCCCAAAAGTCACGTCTTACAACATGATGGGACTGCTTCACTAATCTTAATCGGTAAAGCACGGACTATACACTACAGTGGACTTTCCCGGGGAATTACCACTTACCACGAGGCATGCAGGTCTGGCACTGCTAGATGACCCAAAACCAGTAGACGTTTCGCCTTGTGTTGGTAGTTGGCGGTCTTGTTTCTTCATTAAAATAACGTCTTCAATCTGAAACCAGTGAAGTTTAGGTAATAAAAGTCATGTAGAGATTTGATAATAGCTTGTAAAACTAAAAATCTTGGCAGTAGCAGCTCTAAAAAGTGTCTGAAAATCAATAATTCTCCAAACGACCGAAAGATTAAGAAAAACTAACTTGCATTCAAAGGCTCTTCAAAAATTAAAACAGACATCAACACAGCATCCAGCATTTGTCCCAACAAAACATATTTAAGGCCCAGTTATGCCCTTTTCTAGATATAAAGCTAATGCGTAGATAAATACAGGTAGAACTGTCACTTTTGATATGGGGAAACGTGTCATATTACCTTAGAATTAATATCCGGAATTAAGGTCTTGATTTCGCCGACTTCAGCGCATTCATGTAACACAGATTTGTCATCTTTGTCACCTTGTTCGTCTATTATTTCGTTGAGATGTTCTATTTTGACAAAAAAAATAGAAACTGTTAAACAGTTTGCAGAGAAAACGTTGCTTAATTACAATCGAGAATTGGAAATACAGTGTAAAAACATGAAAAACATACGGGGTGCGTCATAACTATATATTTTTTTGATGAAATGCGTCCATATACTTATACGCATTTCATCATCATGCACTAAAGCATTAGTTCTGTTTTGATATAAATTTTATGTCATCTTTATTTTTGTTTCAGGGATTCTCATTATTTGGATATATATATATTGGATATTCTTATCAGATGTATCATGGTATATGTAGGATTGACAAAAGAGCAAAAGACTGCAATTTCGAATTGGTTCTAAAAAGCCGAGAGAGGGACATTCTTTTAATTAAAATTTCGAAAGCAATTTCGATCCGAGCCTCCCTATCCCGGTCTTATGAGTCTGATGAAAAAGTTTGACGTGACAGAGACAGTGGAAGATGTGTCGCGGTCAGATCGGCAACGACGGCTGAGCATAAGACTGAATTGGTGGCCTTGCTTGCAGAGTACTTGACAGTCACCCAAAAGACTATCCACGGAACTTTGCATGCAACAAACAAGCGTAAGGTGTATCCTGCGGCAAGAGAAACTATCTTCCGTTCCATCTGCACCCTGATGATGGCACCTGCCCGTTAAGCTAAGTTTGTGTCAGTCCGGCTGGACGAGAGCCTGCCCGGTCGATGGAGGGGCAAGCGGGGACCTTTGAGGTGGCCGTTTCGTTCGCTAGATTTGACCCAGCCCGATTTTTTCCTGTGGGGCGCTCTCAAAAACAGTCCACGTAGCAAATCCCCGTAGCAGTGCTGAACTTAGGAACGAATCCGAGCTACTACTGCTCAGGTGCCGTTGGAGCTGGGCACCGAAGTATGCCGCTCAGTCTCTGAAAGATTAACAAAGTGCATTGAACTCCACGGAGAGCACACGGACCTTTAATAAACATCATGTTGTAATGTTGCAAGACTTAACCGCACCCTTTGTAAGTTTCTATACAGCAATTGCTTATTTCTTCCGAGTTATAGCCATAACTTTAAAATAGATTAGTAAGTTCCTTATGGGACAGTACGACTCGTTATTGGCTTAAGTAGTCACGGAGTCGGCCCATAAAATATTATTTCTAGCTACGCCACATTGAAAAAAGAATTTAATTTCGTATTAAATGCATCACGAGAATAAACAATGAAATTTGTAATGTCCAGATGTTGCAACTTCCAAACTGCCACACATACGCTCAGAAGGGATCCCAACTACAGGGTGCCCCACATAAAACCACTAAATTTGGTTTTATATTAAGTTTAATTGTTATACCTGTCATAATGCTGCATTTATAATTAAACTTTTTATTTTAGATGTGCACGGTATTAGCTATTAAACTGTGCTAACTACAAAATTATTTCCCCTCATGCCTCAATTGAATGATTTTTAGTCTGAGGTAATTGTCCTATTTAAAAAAGAACATGCAATGTGGGGTTTACGTTTGTTGTTGGGCAGGAAGGTCTTATGAAGTATTGGAGAAAGAAAAAGACAGTAAATCAGGTCGTTTACAGAGAGGAAATAGTCCCTCAGATGTTTGAAAATATTGAGCAGGTAATACATGGTGAATCTTGGATTTGGCAACAGGATGGTGCCAAGGCACACACTGCCAATGACACTGTTGCCTTGCTCTGAGAGAACACTCCAGATTCATTGAGCCCACCAGTGGCCATTTAAGTGTCCGGACCTTAATGTTATGGACTACTATATTTGCAGGTGTTACGTGTCTATTTAATGCTCTAAATTAACTTTGTTCAACAAATTGCTATCAAAGCAAAATTAAGTTTAATGTGGGGCACCCTGTACTGGAGCAAATGCCATAGACTGAAAAAAGCTTTACGTTTTACCATTTCGTACCTGATAGTTAGTTTGAATCGTAGTCGCGGCTCAGTGCCACGTATTAAACATTTCTACACGATTTTACGCAAGTACAAAGAAAAAAGCATTACCAATCCTTTTTTCCAAAACGTCAAGGGCCATTCTGTACTGCTCCAAAGCAGAATCATACTTCCGATCAAAACTGTAGGCCAAGCCCAAGTTGTAATGCGTTTCGGCCAACTTGCGATCAAAATCAGGCAAGTGTTTCTGATAAAACAAGTGAAAACAGGTACCAATAAGCATTGGCGTTTTGAGCAATGCACGATTATTGTAACATACGCAAAACTAACCTGGTGGATAGCAAGGCATTCCTGAAAATCGCCAACTGCTTGGGGGTAATTTTCAATCTCTAAACCCAGTTCACCCAGCTTTAAGTGGCACTGAGCCACCATCACATAATCAATTTGATTTTCGGGTTTTCTGCACATACAACTTGAGTAAATATTTCTATAAGCAGCAATATGCTTTAGAAAAATTGTTTTGCGTTATATACTTCAAGGATATAATGCATTAACTCGGCGCGGTCGAATGGCTTGGAAAACTGTTCATGAAGGCAATGATCGTGTGTTCCATTTTCACAAGGACTACGCCATTGTGTCTTTGGAAAAGTTCGTTTACGACAGTATGTCTAATTTTCACAAAGACTACGCGATTGTATCTTCGGGAAAGTAGGTTTACGACAGTTATCTGTGACTGGTTAGCTTTTTCAGAAAAAATGCGTTGTGCTAGCAGTATTAATAACATCGAAACGAGTCTGAATACAAAGAGGTGCTAAAATTACCAAAAGAAACCCTAAAATATCATACCACTTAGCATCACATAATACTATGTGCTTAAGTTAAGCTGACGTGAAATCAGTTGGGTAGTCAGGATTAGTGAGGAGACAAGCCTGCCAAGAAGAACATGCTCCTGCAAGTTTGTGGACTTTTCTCGTTACGAACACGACGGAATTTTTACCAACAAGTCATATTATTTTCCCTAACTCGGCCTTTTGCAATATCCAAAACGATGAACGCATGATTATAAATAGCAGCAAAGAGAAATAACTATCAAAATTTTTCCAACAAGTCACCGATTAATGAACAGCTAACATTAAAATAACGCCACGTACTAATACCCTAACGATTTTCAATGAATGCTTCACTATTCTACCGACCGCCCTGTCTGGTTAAAGTGGATTTCTAAAGCTTTCCTGACGCGCTTGTGAAAGTAGAAATACAACTAGACAACAAACTACTTACTTAGAATACAAAACTTTAGCTAGTTCTAGCATTTCCCAAGCAAGCTGCATGTTGGGGATATCGTCTGGGTCTTCAGTGCAAGATTCATCTGTAGCAGTGCTTTTTTTGGCAACTTCATCACTTGTGGATGGACATTCGGTGTCAACTAAAAGATAACATTCAAAACCATCCAAACAACAGATCTAAATAACGTAGTTGAGAGCTTATTAAACTCATCACAGACAAAATCGGAAAGTTTGAAAGAATGCAAGCAACTTTTCTAGCCAACAGTTACCCACACGTGCGAGTAACTAAGCGAATTAATTTAATATCGGATAGAGGAACGGCATGAAAGGCAATCCAGGTTCACAGCGTCAACCTAATTAAAATTAGGACCGTGGAAATTGGCAGATTACTTCGAACCAGTCATGTGCACTAATTGCAGACTGGTAGTCACACCACCAACAAGCCGGACTGCCGTTAGCGGGGGGCCATAATAATATGAAGGGTGTGCAGTTTTGCTATTACACAAAATTAGCTGTGAACTTACAAATTAATTAACACAGCTACAACTACGGCTCTGGTATTTTAATTGGCTTATAAAATTACAAACTGTCGCTAGTCGCTTTACTTTGTACGCTTATAAATGTTTTTGTTTAAATACGAAACTCGATTGTGTAAAACCAGAGGTTGAGCTGAACAACATTTAATTGCAAAAGCAAAGCAAGCTTGGCAATCGGACTTGGACAACTACTTAGAGTAATTTCCCCTAGGGAGGCTCTTTTTGCTAACCCTGCCTCTCCTCTCCATGCTCTCGCTCTGATCTCCCATCTTTCTCGCTCACCTTGACTCTCTCCCCCCTAACCATCTGGTGCTCTGGACTGACGGCTCTGTTCCTTTTGGCGGAGGCGGCTCTGGCGTACTTGCCAACTTTTCTCTGTGGCACCGAGGCCACTCTTTCCTTTTCAGCAGGTCCAGTTTGTTCAAGTTTTTCCGCTGAAGCCTGCGCCATTCTGCACGCTCTTTGCTGATCTCGGCAGCACCAGAAGTCTGCCACTTCTCTTGTTTTCTCCTCCTTTCTGACTCTCGCTCTGTCCTCACCACCCTATCCTCTCCTCTATCTTTCCTTCTACCTCAAACTCTTTGGCAGAACTTTCTTCTCTTTCTTCCTGTTCTATCAGCCTACAATGGGTCCCTGGACACTCGTTTCTCCCGGGGAACGACGCGGCTGATGAGCTGGTCAGACAGGGAGCGCTACTTGCGCCCTATGCAATCCCTTGTAGTCTCTCTCCTCCTATCTCTCGTATTCACTCTTCTCTTTTCTCGGACTGGTGGAGTACGATCTCATCGAAATTCTTCGACATGTAGGTTCCCTCGATTTTCACCGAGGGTCTTGTGCTCCCTCGTCATGCTCGCTATGTTCTCTCTCGTCTACGCTGCAACGGACACAGCCTTCTGTTACGCTCCATCTTTTCAGGATTGGCAGAATCAAGAATCCTTTCTGCAGCGCCTGCGGACACTTATCTCAGGACACCTCTCATCTCATTCTGCACTGTTCAGCTACGGACTCTTTGCGCCGCTCTGTCTCTCTACGAGCTCTGGTCCAGGCCCTGGCAAGTTACTTGGCTTCTGGGGCTCCATGGTCTTCCGCCATGCCTCCATCCCTCGGAAGGGGTCGGGTAACGACAACAACACTTACAGTAATTCTGGCTGTCTAAATTATATAAATTAGAGCGAAATGTTATTCGCTCCGGCTTTAATTCTATTTCTGACCTTACTTCCGTTTTGGTGATGAATGCTATTTGTCCAACGACGCTTGTTCAGCGAGAAGCCACTTTAGCACAAAAGCTTAAGAATACTTCCACACGAAGAGTTTTTTCTCGAGTATACAAATTGTAGAATTTGAATGACTTAATCTTTGCCACAATAAACACGATTAAATGTGAATAACATAAGGTCAGTGCTCCTTAACACGGGATCCGCAAAACATTTGGAGGGGATCTGTAAGTTTTAGAGGTTCCACATGTGTTTCTCCTCCTTTCGCAAAGCATACTGTTGTTTTCATTCCGGGCTTACCAAACCAAGGCTTGCACGAAAAATGCGGCTCGCCACGAATGAGCAAAAATGCACTATCTATACAGAAACATGTATCAAAAATTTAATTGTCGAGTCTGCAAGAAACCTACCAACGCAATTATTTGGATTAGCCGGAAATTCTTGCTGATGTCAGCATAACCTTAAGCGCTGCTAGGGGGACAAGGGACATGGTTCCAAACATTTCTGAAAGCGATTTTGTTACTGAGCTATTTTCGACAAAACTTGAAAAAGTTGCGGAATGGATACTATGTGTAGTTTGAATTGATTAAATTAGATAATACAAATCAATTTTCGAATGAGCAGGCAAAAGTTATTTTTTACAACCTGCGGGATGCGAAATTTCTTTGAAACATACAAAAAATGACTGTTTTGAACACGTAAAATCGTTGTGACAGAGCATTGACTTAAATTTCTAAACAACTTGGAACGCTTCCCAGTTTATTTTTTGGACACAATGTGGAACATATCTTGGCTGTGCGCCACAAACTTTATTTATAACCTTATCATTTTTTCTTTAGCATGCCTTATCTTACGGGCAAGCGAAATTGGTATTCACGCATTGTTAGTCATTGGTTTGCAAGCAAGTAATTTCACGATGATTTCATTCACTACATTGAACAAAGTGCAAATATCCTGCACGCAACCATCCATGGGAACAAAAAGTGCAAAATTTTCCCCAGTTAGTTATCAAGTTTATTCTTTGAGATACCATGGTTGCGGGTTCGAATCTCAGCTGGCAGGGCATTAAAAGAAAGGCAGTGTACACCGAAGGGGCAGGCCCGGTATGTAAATGTACGGGGCAGTGTACACTGGAAGGGAGTGTACAGGGTGGGGGGAAATAAATTGTATAGGGGGAAAATTTTAATCCTTGTCCAGTGCATAAATTTCCCCACATGGGGAAATTTATGCACTTGATCCCATCCATGTTTGCCACAGCAAGCATTTAGCTTTTTGTGAAAAAAAGTTTGGCGACGCCTGTTTCAATTAAACGGGAACAATTTGACAATACCCAACAACTCTACCACAAACGTATGACGTAACAATTTAAAAAATCGCTATTTGCTGACGCTCTTTACGTTGATCGCGAAAAAAGATTTTCAGCTTGAGAATTAGCACCGCGTGATCAAATTGCGCAAAATACTATCAATTTTAAATGGTTGACCTGGACAGCCGTTCACGCCGTATCTCCATTGCAAGGAAGAGGGACAGTCTTACACATTCACCTTACGCAAAAAGGGTTAGAGAGCACAGCTGCAGGTTAATTTTACTCTAGATATTTGTTTAATTTCTAGTTGCTAATTTTAACTTTAGACAGCAGAACAGGTATAATTCTAATTTAAGTTATTTTGAAGATGAAAAATTTCATTGTTTTGGGATGCGAGGCCTACGGCATATCTGCCACTGGAATAGGAGGGAAAAACTAACTCGTTCGACTGAAGTCAATATTGTTTAGATTTCGATTTTCTGGTAGACTTATGCGTTGCTATAGTGCTTTGCATTTCATTTGGCACACCAGTATTCACCCTGAAGAGACGTCAGTTTGCTCGCCCTGCCGTAGTTTGAAAGCGCAAGCCTTGTAGGAACAGGCGGCAAAAGCCATCATAATTAGCTTTCTAGGCATTCAAGTGCTGCTTACAGCTCTATTATCACGATGATAGCAAAATACTGACCAGCATTTTGATTGTCAGCTTCATTGCTCGGTTCATCAGTTTTCTGTTCTGCATCTCAATAAGACATAATCAATTACTAGAAAACCACTCAACTTTATATACCATGAGCAATGCCTACAAGCAATAAGGTGAGGGCACCTTTACAAAGCCTGAATTAAACTGAATAGTTTCCATGCTAAATGCCTTCACAAAAATAACCTGACAGAAGTTTTTAAGGTCCGTAATAATGCTAAAGGTAGAAACACACTGTTTTGGCAATTAAAGCAAGTCAGAACAAAAGTACGTCATTGTACTACAAAACTAAGTTTATTGAAACTCAGAGGAAAAAAATAATCAGTGGTCCAATATGGATCTTAAAATATACTAAAAATACACATTCAGGCTAATAGTGCTAGGTCCGGAAAAAATAATTGAACAAAGTTTTAGAGTCAATCGCAAACACATTCTGAAAACAATGAATTATGATTGGCCTATGTTACGAATGTCGATTTCAAAAAGCTATAACTAAATGCCTCAGAATTGCTCCAAACTGTGTAGCAGTAGTAAACTGCCTACCAGTTTCTTGCGTGTCACTTTCTTTGCTCGCTTCACTTCCTTTCTCTTCAGCACCTGAACAAAACAAAATCTATTATATATAATGCCGATCGTAAACACATTGTAAAAACCACCAGCTTCTTTTTGTATCAATTCTAAGAGTCAAATTGACTTGAGATTTTATAGTAATAAAACTATTTACCAGTATTTTGATTTTCACTTTCTTTGCTGGCTTCATCCGTTTTCTCTTCAGCACCTAAACAGAATAAAATCTTTATGCTGTATTTAAAATATGACTTGGTCGTATATTGCTTCACAGCTCTAGCAAAATACTAAACGCAAAATGCTTACCGGTATTTTCTTGATCAGCCTCTTCACTTGGACTGCTTGATTCACCTGCTACTTGTTCAGTACCTTAGAGAGATAAAATCTTTTAACAACAAACAGTTTTTCCACCAGCCTCAGCCATTAATCACTACTTAACGGCTGTTGTTCTACTGCACTAATACGTGCAACTAAAGCTCAGGTCGGGTGAGTACGGAAAACCAGCACAGTTGTAGCCCTAGTAAAACGAGAAATCAGACCGGCAAAGAAATATAAAAACTACCTGAAGTCTCTTCATCTTCAGTAGATTCCTCTTGTGATGCCATTGCTTCCTCAACATCTAGTCGAAGTTGTTCTCTTTCTTCAGCTGGTAATGAAAAACGCGTTTTGCTAGATCAGTTATTAAGTTCGCATTTCAATGTTTGCAAGCAATACATCTAAAGCTATCATAATTACGCAAAGGAAACAAGTCTTTTTAACTCCCCGTTCCAGTCAGAGTTCAATAAGTTCCTATAATTTCATATAAACCTGGAAGTTCTGTTGCATTTTCAACTTGATCGTCGGCCTCAGAATCTGAATCTTCTGTTTCTGGTACTAAAACGTAACATTATCAAATAATAGCGGGTGAAAAAACGTACGACTGTTGTGCAAGGCAAAACGGACACCATATTAAAGTGGTGGCTGCACGGTGATACAATGGTTAGAGCGTCCGCTTTAAAGTCGGTAGATCGGGTGAATTTCCTTGTCCAGTCACTCCAAAGAATTTACAAAATGGTATTCATAGCTTCTGTGCATGGCGCTTAGTTCGCAAAGAATAGTTTGGAGTAAGAGCCGGCAAGTTTGCTTATTGCGTCCTTGGTAAAGGCATTAATACAAAATCTCCTCCTTTATGATGCAACGAGTAATGGGACCAAAATATCTAAGAACAATAGTGACTTAGTCCGACCTACGACAAGCGAAAAGAGCATCAACTCATACGAATGAATAATAACGACGGCAAAACCAGTTAAACGGTTTAGGCTGCATTGCTAGAATGGAATTGAGCAACGAGAGTGGTGCAATCAGAATTTTCGTAAGTAGGGGAACTAACCTAGAACCTTGGTTCTCTTAACAAGCGTCTTTACTCGGGGTTGACACATAACTCATAGGGCAGAGATTCTTAAACTGGGAGTTCACGGCCATGGTGCCGCATCCTTCCTTTGGTCCCAGTGAAACAAAAATTCATCAAAATCAGCGCTTTGAGAATTTGATGCCTTCTTCAAAAAAGGTATTTATACTGTTTTGCAGACCAAATATAGAAAAATAACTACTACAGTAGAATTCGTCTAATTCGTCTTCGTTTAATTCGTTAGTTTGCTTAATTCGTCACATTTTCGTCAGTCCCGGCAGAATTCTTATCTTTTACGTGCATTCCAGTTCGTCTAATTCGTCACTTCGCTGAATTCGTCACCTATGTATATCCCCAAAAAACCTTTTGTTCGTCTTATTCGTCATTTGCAGATTCGATTCAATGTTTAAGTGGTATTCACAGCTTTGTTGGTTACTGAAGGATAAATCAATTCACGCGGTCTCAGTGGTTATTTCAACACGCGTGAGATCTCAAACAAACAAACAGTCTTTATCGGATTAGATCTCATTATTTTCTTTGTACTGCATGATTTGTGTTCCTTGTAAGTGCATTGTATTCAATAATAAACGTAACAAACTGCGTAAACAACAAAACAAGCCCCTTGTATACAAGCCATTATAAGAGTTTTACCTGTTTGCATAATTAGTCAATTCGCCTAATTCGTCACTTTTTTCTAATTCCCTTGAGGTGACGAATTAGGCGAATTCTACTGTATATAGAAATAGATGTCAAAAAAAAACTTTATGTTATTTTGCAAACAAAACGTGAAATGACAAAAGCTTTAAAAATATTGATCTAAAAAACTTCTTGCAATCAAGAGGGAGTACAAGTTTTTGCTGCATTGCCAAGGGGGCACGTCTCAAAAAGTCAAAGAACCCCTGTAAGAGAGATTTTACTACATTTTCTGTAAACACATCTCAGGTCTTTATTGTTTTATTAGACCTTTTTAAAAAGTCTACTTGTTTTCAGAGTAATCGGGTGTATTGCCATAGGTGTTCGGCCAAAGGAACAGAAACTTTAGCCCTCTATTACTCCTTCCAGCACTTTTGAATAATGGCAGCGCCAGCAAATTTCGACCTAAGACAAAACAATCAATGTTATTGCATACTTTGTTAGTGCTGGCATTTCCAGTTTTTAAAAATAAACATGGTTTCAAAACTAAATTCTACACAAGCTCCTAAAAGGACCCGAATCGGGCCCCTAAAACGTTTTAAAAAACCTGTCTTAAAATGACCAGACACAGATATTAAAAGTTAGGCCAGTGTAACAGGCAAAGGATCAGCACACACCTCCTTTTAATGCATTTCCCAAAACTGTATTTTCCACTCTGGCTAATTCCAACAATGCTTTTCCATAGTAGAAAAATGTTTCAGCACACTCAGGTGAAGTATCACCATATCGTTCCGATCTGCACGTCAAAAAAATTAAAAATTTTTTTAATAAACATAAGCTCAAGCATTACTTTATAGAAACAATTTGTTAATTATGAAACTAAAAGCAAAAAGTGTTTTCGAATACAATAACGTGAATTCTTATTTGTTAAAGCCAATTGTTTGTGTAAAACCGGCGCGATAGTGTAGTGGTTAGAGCGTCCGCTTCGCAGTCGGTAGAACTAGGTTCATTCACCTTGTCGAGTCATACCAAAAGACTTTAAAAAATGGTATTCACAGCTTCCCTGCTTGGCGCTCGGCATTTATGAGAGGTTGTAGAGAACAAGCCGGCAAGTTTGCTTGTCGTGTCCTTGGGCAAGGCACTTAACGGGACGCCCCCGCCTTTATGTGGAAGACAGGTGGCCCAGACACCTCGGAAATGGCAACTCCCAAACGAGTGCGGACGTCCCATCCAAAATATAGCGATACAATTCGCTTTCTCGTGAATGGAGGATAAATATGAACAATACAATACAAAAAAAAATACAAAAAAACAAGGTTAAACAATGGGAAAAAAGAATAGGCCAACCTCAGTTTTAGCTGAGCAAATAACAATCAAGTACTCCTAGTAACTTGAAACCGGCAATGTAAATACTTTTCACGTAAATAAAAAAATCCAAAGATACAATTAAAGCAAAATATTTTGCTAAAATTAATGCAACAAAAAAAACTGGTAGTAGGAATGGTAGAAAAAAGTATAGCAGCTTACTGCAATGAACAAGCTTCTTGAAAGCATGCAACTGCTTCAGGATAATCTCCACACAGCATATTCTTTTTTCCATTAGCTAAATTTCGCTCGTAACTTTCATGCAATTCCTCTTCACTGCAAAAGGAAAATCAGAAAACTATTTAGTTACGAAATCACTCTAAGCACATGAAAATTACACAAAACATTGGCATATCATATAACAACAGGCGAGGCCTTTCAGAAGTTTAGAAGAAAATTATCAAAACTTATGGCTTAAACATAAATTTTTTCTGTAAAAAAATTACTTTATACAGCCACGTTCAAAAGCTTAGGATCATCCGCCGAATAATAATTTGAAAAAAATGTCATAAACGTTATATCACATTGCTTTTTGTACTGTAATCAGACTGTTAAGCAACAGATTCTTTTATTACGACGCCTAAGAATGACTTATTTTCAAATTTCTTCCAAAACATACTGCTGAAAGGCAGGGCAATATATGGGGGTTATCAGCTATTAAAGATTGAACTCTTACATTTTCTTAACCAAAGAATTACTTGATAAATTGTCTAGATCATTGTTATTTTCCTTACCTAATTCCTACTCTTCATGCAATGTAATATTTCACTTCCCAACAGCAGATTACCTCCCAATTTTAGTCCATTGTTCCAGCAAAAAATTTTGGAAAAAATTATTTTTTTGAAGTAATACACTTAAAGTAATAGTGCCTTGAAGAGACCTGATAGGTCAAAACGGTGTCACCGTCTGCAATTATTTTTTGTTTCCATACACTACAGCTTATTCTTTAGGGTAGCAATGGAAGCATCTGTTGTCTAACAGTCTAATTACCAAATAAAAGACACCATAATAAAATATTTATCCCAAATTTTGAAACTTATTGTTAGCATCCAATTATAGGTAGGTGGTCTTGAACTTTTGAACGCATCTGCAATGGTGCACAGGAAGAAATTAGTTTTTCGAATGGTAAGCAATAAACTCTTACTATGCATTACCAATAGCCTACCATATAAGTTTACGACCTGGAGTGGTGAAGCTAAAATAGAAAAATCTATTTTTCACCTTCACATTTTCTACGCAATGCAAAAAGGATACAAATGCATGAAAAAAAAAAGAAAAAGGTCTGGAGGCATCAAAGAACTTGTTACATTATTAGATGCAATTCCATATACAGAGAAAACTTTACGTTGCACCCAAACATCACACGATCACGATAACCAATAATTTAACAGGAGTTAGAGTTCGTATGGGAGGCAAGTGCAGGATTAGCAATGACAATACAGGCAACAGCCTGTCTTACTAACTGGTGTTTAGGTACAACCCATAACGTTGCAATAAAAAATGGTGGTTCAAACTAGAAGAGTGATTGATGTGATTACAATAGGGTTGCCATGCATCCTGAAAATTCTGTACATGTCCAGAATTCAGGTGTTCTGTCCGGAGATAATATGGCTGTCCTAAAATTTGCTCAAATGTAGGTAATGACCTTTTTTTTTGTTTTTGGAGAACACCTTTGTGGGATAACACATAACACATCCCTAGTTTAAACCTTGCCCGCAGAATAAATTTTCAATTTCTGATGGCCCGCTATAAAATTAAGTTAGACCACACTGTTCTTAACTATTCGGTTGACACTTATGCCAAAATTAACAACTAGTCCCAGCATTGTGTGGTTCATACTTTTAAAACAACAGTAATACTTCTCATTAAGATACAAAAAGCAACATTTTTCCATTTGCTCTATTTAGAAGCTACATCTAGTTCTTTCCAAATATCTGATCTTCCAAGCTTTTGTGACATTACTAGCATTATCAGAGTAAGATGGGGTAATCTTGAACATTGGGAAATGTCAAGGATTTTCGGGAAAAGTCGGTCATAGGTTAAAAGCAAATTTTATAAGTTGGATTAATGCGCAAAGTACTTCTACATCTGAACATACATTTTTGATTAAAATTGCTCTTTTCCTTCCAAACCACATTCTTTTTCAACACGGAAAAATTGCATGTAGAAAAGAACCAGTGGTAAAAGTACATTTGATTTTTCCTTCTGATAGGAAAAGTTGAACATCAGAAATGATGTTCTTCGAAAGAATTTTTGTTTTGACAGGTTAATTCCGAGTTGCCAATCTTTCTAAATCTTGGATAGTGAAGATTTTGATCCAGTTTGTTGTGCTTGGACTATAGCTTGCTCAGATGAAAATGCTCAATTGCAAACACAAATTTTTCAGCAAATTTTGTCCAACATTACCCAGTTGCCAGTGATCTCGTCACACGGTGATTTTGTCACAGTGATCTCGTCACCGAAAAAAAATCTTTTTTACCGGAAAATAATTTCAGTTAGGTCTGCGGAAATCTTGTTTTTTTCAGGTGATTTTGTCCCACTAACGAAATGCTCATCTTCTATGAGCTTTATAGTTTTCAAGAAATTTACACGTGCAATTTACACTTTATGAACTCACTAAGAGTCCAAACAGTTGCAGCGAGTTTCAACAAACAGTTTACAGTAGCAATATTTATTAGTAACCAGTAGCTGTCTGATAACAAAAATAGCGGATTAAAAAAATTTATATTCAAATATGCACCAAAAAAAATGTCAAGCCCAAATTTAAGAGTATATTATGAATTCTGTTTCAATGCAATTGACAATGTAGTTCAGGAGTGTGCCATCTGCCGCCTGCAGTGCGAAATTTTGATTCCTGCAGAAGGATGGCGACCTTTGATGGTAAACCTATTACTTACATCCCAAAAAAGTTTGGTCACACATAAAATTCGAATATATTAGCGACATTTTAGCTTTGAAAATATTGATCTACAAATAAGTCTTCACTACCAGTTTAAACAAACGCTACCAACGTTTGATTGAGCCTAAGCAAATTGGTTTCCGTACTCCAAATGGCCGGCAAATTTTTCATAAAGTCAGAAATTGGTCTGCCTGATGTAGTAAGTGATGAAATGAAGCAGCTTCACAAAATATTGATATTTTAGCCTAATTTACATTTTATTTGGTTTCTATTTTGCTTCACAGTTACCGATCAGCGAGTCAGGAGAGAAAAAATGCCATACACCCAAATGTATGGGGCGCCATTTGTTCACCGCTGATTACACATGTTTTAGGACAACATTTATGACTAAATCAAATGCATTTGTTTAAATGCACAAATACATTTAACATTTGTTTAAATGTTTATAACATTTGTTTAAATGTTAACATTTGTTTAAATGTTTTTAACATTTGTTTAAATGTTAACATTTGTTTAAATGTTTTTAACATTTGTTTAAATGTTAACATTTGTTTAAATGTTTTTAACATTTGTTTAAATGTTAACATTTGTTTAAATGTTTTTAACATTTGTTTAAATGTTAACATTTGTTTAAATGTTTTTAACATTTGTTTAAATGTTAACATTTGTTTAAATGTTTTTAACATTTGTTTAAATGTACAAATACATATGTCACTCAACCGTATCATTCACATATGTCACTCAACCGTATCGTATCGTTCTTTAAAGGGAATGTACTGCGAATAACGCTTTTCCGATAGATTTGGTCATTGGACCATCACGTGATAGGTTTGCGACAGACTCGTTTGAAATGGGCGACAGGCGCGACATAGTTAAAATTCTTGAAATGGGCGAGGAAAAGCAGAGGAAAAGTTTGGCGAATGATAAATCGCTCAAAGATGTTGTAACTTATATTCATAAAAAGAGTGCGAGTTTAGCACTTATAGTTACATTGCATGTAGCATGGCCGAAACGAGTCGGCATTTACAGTAAATTGATTAAACAAGATAATAAAGAAAATATACATCATAGGATATAAAATTAAAAAGGTTTTTTAATGTTTTATCCTATGATTAGGGTGGCCATACGTCCCGTTTTAGGCGGGACAGTCCCGCTTTTTCAGGCCTGTCCCAGTTAAATTATGTAATGTCTGGTGTTTTCGCTCAGTCATGCAGCACAGCTTGACCTAGGGTATGCCAAAGTTAGCCGTGATAAACTAGGGCATGTTGGCAGCAAACCCTATCTGAATGATGATTGCGGCCAAAAATGAAAACAAACGGGCAGCGAAATAGGGGGTGACCTTTTTTTTTGGAGATCCACCCCACCGTAGGCGCGACCGATTTTGATCTAAAGTCTATAGTAAGCCCAACTATTTGGCTTCGTGAAAGGCGGCCATCCACTGTCCCGTTATTTGCTCATGCAAAAACGGGACGCTCAATTGGAGGTCTGTCCCGCCTAAATCGGAACGTATGGCCACCCTACCTAGTCATAATAGCAGTCTGCAATAAGCGTCCCGGTTTTGCATTTCGAAAAATGGCCAGCCTACCTACGATGTATATATATACATACATAGTCTTTCATAAGTATCATAATTTTCTGCAAGAAACTGGCAGACTGAGTTCATTGACTAACAGCATAAATCTATACACCCTATGTTGCACTTTTGCTTCCAGCAGTCATCCCATATCCTATCCAGCAGACATCTTGTAGTGAGAGACTCGGACTTTTGCGGTTGGTGGTTTAATTTGCTGCAGACCACATGTTTCAAGAATTTTAACTATGTCGCGCCTGTCGCCCATTTCAAACGAGTCTGTCGCAAACCTATCACGTGATGGTCCAATGACCAAATCTATCGGAAAAGCGTTATTCGCAGTACATTCCCTTTAAAGAACGATACGATACGGTTGAGTGACATATGTGAATGATACGGTTGAGTGACATATGTATTTGTACATTTAAACAAATGTTAAAAACATTTAAACAAATGTTAACATTTAAACAAATGTTAAAAACATTTAAACAAATGTTAACATTTAAACAAATGTTAAAAACATTTAAACAAATGTTAACATTTAAACAAATGTTAAAAACATTTAAACAAATGTTAACATTTAAACAAATGTTAAAAACATTTAAACAAATGTTAACATTTAAACAAATGTTAAAAACATTTAAACAAATGTTAACATTTAAACAAATGTTATAAACATTTAAACAAATGTTAAATGTATTTGTGCATTTAAACAAATGCATTTGATTTAGTCATAAATGTTGTCCTAAAACATGTGTAATCAGCGTGAACAAATGGCGCCCCATACAAATGCGTTTAGGCGATTAAACCTTAAGGCCTGTAATTCAATTAGAAATACTGGTGTAAGATATTAGCGCGTGATAAAAATAGAACAAGACCTGCTGTAGCCTATATTGTAGTAGGTTGTTGAAATAGTCGACGCCTAATAAATTCGCTATTGTTTAGCTGGTTTGTAATTGTGAGATTGTGACAACACCAGCTGGGTTTCTCACAAAAGATGCAAAAATAGTATTCTGTGATACTTCGAAAACAAACAACTCTTAGGCAGTGTTCCCTCTAAGATTTTAGTAAGTGCGTAACCGCCGGCACAAGTGCGAAATTGCTAGCAAATGTATGAAAACCGCCGGACAAATTTGCAGGGAAAGGAAAGTTAAAACTGCGACAATGCGCTTCGGTGACGTAATAATTAGCGAGACTATGTCAGCCCCAAAATGTTCACAAGCAGGTAGCCTATCGGTTGTTATAAGACGGCGGCGAAATGCCTGGCTATTTTTCTTCAGTAAGTTAATTGTGGTTAAATTTGGTCTCAAACTTGACAGCCTTTGCAACAGTGATTCGTAAGCACTTTGGAATGACAGGTTAAAAATGCGCGTAAATAAAATTAACCCTTTGCCGACGCCCGACATGAGAGAGAGAAATTGAACTTTTATAAAGTAATGTGATGTTAGGTAGGTTATTACGACTATGACACAACAAAAATTATTTGCGAACTTTAACTGTTGCTTGATTACAGTAAATAATTAGATAAATTACACTGCTCTATCGTAATCAATTAAACAACAGGTTTTTGCAATTGCAAGCAAACTTTCAATCTCAGTTCGGAAAGTACTTGAAGGAATTCAAAACTAAATTGGGAAGTTGTATTCTTTTTTATTTTTGGTGTTTATAAATGGCAAGTAAAAGAAAATTATTTATTTGTAACGTATAAAAACTGAACCAATCCCTCAAAAATGGTGTTTTTGTGCTAAACTGAAACCGAGAGCTATGTGCTCTTTTATCTTAACAAGCACGAGTGAAGTTAGCGTTGAAACGTAAATAAAACATAAAGATTTTAAGTAAGTTTAGTTTCAAACTTCCCTCGAAAAATGATGTCTTGTGTCAAAACTAAAGTTTGAGAGCTTCTTGCTATTACTGCTCTTTAGCTACGATTGAAATCGGCTGGTAAAAAGTAAACAAAAAAATTGATTTTACTTCAGGTTAATTGCCGGAGAGATAATTTGTTATAGAAAAAAGTGAGGCAATGGCGTGCGCGATATTTAAGTCGCCGACAATCGATGTTGCTTTAGCCGCGCGATGTTTGCGTGAGACGTTGCACTGCTCTAAAAAAGCATCTGTTCTAACTTGGATTTCTTTTCACTGTCTCCCATGCATTTCACAGTTGGTTAAGATTTTGCTAACAAAATTGCAAAAACTTTAACAAAGTGAAAAAGTTATCAAAAACCGCCGGACTTTTTTTACGCACTGTAGAATTTTAACTGCGAATCCGCCGGACATAATTTCGCAAATTCGCACTTTTTTTGCGTTTAAAGGGAACACTGCTCTTAGGTTGATCCCAATAAACCATAATTTTGGATGTCTTTCTCAAATTCAAAGCTTGAAATATAATGGCTGAAAAAAAGTTGAAAATGGAAATCAACTTTGATATCTGAGTGTTATTTAGAAAATATTACCGCCTAATAAATTCGCTATTGTTTTGCCGGTTTGTAATCATGAGATTGTGGCAACACCAGCTGGATTTCTTAAAAAAGGTGCAAAAATAGTCTTCTGTGACTTCGAAAACAAACAACTCCGAGGTTGACCACTATAAAACATAATTTTGAGTCTTTCTCAAATTCACAGCATAGCCCTTCCTACTGGCTTGAGATATAATGGCCAAAAAAAAGTTGAGAATAAAAAAATCCAACTTGATATCTGAGCATCATTTACAAAATTTTACAATGAATGACAATTGTGCGTTTTGTTCAAAAACCTTAAGACCTTGTCAAGATGCATTGCAGTGTGACCAATGCAAAAAATGGTAGCATCGCACCTGCCAAACTGGGATAACATGAGTAGTATATTGGCAGCTTGTGAGAAAAGAAAAAGAACTATCAAATTGGAAATGTAACATTTGCATGCAAGTAAGTAACCGATCTTTTAATGTTTATCATCTATAACGTGGTTAACGTGTCCTCCCACAATTTTGATATGTTTTCAAGCATTTGCTAAATCACATGAAAATTTATTTTTTAAGAACGCCTATGATGATAACCGGGCAAATAAGAGGTTGCGAGAAGGCGATAAACTTGATAGACATGTAGTAGCTACGCATATCCGCCAATGACGCTTTTTAATCGATTGCCTTTTAACACACGTTACTTTTTGCTAAAAGAAATTCTATAATATCATACGTTGCATTAAGGTGCAACAAGCGATTATTCATTTAGGGTTTTTTTTAAGCATGCTTGTTTGTTGTTTTGAATCCTTTTGAAAAGCAATGTTCTGTCATCATCTTAAAATGCTTGACACCATACAGCAAAAATAGCAGCAGGCGGAAAAATTATCCACTATCATTTTGATAGTGTATATAAACATTAAAGCCCATTATTCATATTTGTAATTGATAGGCTCTTTGTAACGGTATGAAACACTGATTTTCATTTAAAAGTAGAGAGGTTTGGATAAAGAATAAAGTGAAATGTAATAACATTCCAAGTTTACGAAAAGATCAAACCAAAACATCTATAACATCAATTTGTAAATCCGGTTTTAGAGGAAACACTTTTGGTAATTGATATTTTGCTTGATAGAGCTACCGGGATCAAACGTAAACACCTGGAGGAAAGCAAGGACTCTTTTATCTCCTCTGGGCATGCCAAGCAGGGAGATAAGAACATGCAACACATTGCGTAGCCAGCGAGAACTTGAGAAAGTTTAACAAGAAATCAAAAGACAACCATGCCCATGGGTGAAATCGAAACACAAGAAAAACATTTTTGCTATTTTTCTTGAAAATAACTTAATATCGGAATTGTTTTTCCTACTCCCAAACTAAGGAAAACGCAAGACCCCCGTGGGTTTACATAAGCAATGAAGAGACCATATTGACCTAAAGCAAAGCCAAGATCTCGAAATGAGAAATTCTATTAGGAAAAGGACCATACCAAGTCGTTAAAATCTTATCTAGACAAAGAACATTAACTGTTTGTTACAGTTCACTCGAGGGCTCAATGAGTGAAGCAGGCATGGCCGACTGAACCGATATTCTCAATCTTGACGTTTCTGATGGGGCCATGCAAGTGATGCCGACATATACAATAAAGCACGGAATTTTTTCTTTGGCTGATATATTGCCTGTTAAGTTAACTATATCTATATTATAAAACAATGTAATACAATCCCAAGTTTAAGAAAAAATCAGAATAAAACTATAACCCACATAATTTACAAGGTCTGTTCAAAAAATATCCGACCTTTTTCTCTCTCGCCAACAAGGTATGAGAAAATTGCCCGTGCAAAGCATGGCTACACACACACGCATTCATGCCTAATCGCGAAGCGTTTTGAGCCAATTTATCATTTATTTCTTTCCCTGTAAAGCATTTAGTGCAGGCGGGTGGCACGTGTTGGTTGATTTTTTGATTTTTCAGCAAATTTCATTTTAATCACAGAATGCATCGAACAGAGGTATTGCATCAAGTTTTGTCAAAAACTTGGTGATACTCAAGTTGAAACAATTCGAAAGATTCAACAAGCTTTTGGGAATGAGGCCCTAAGCCCAACTCAGATAAAGCAATGGTTTAAACGCTTCAAAGATGGCCGTGCATCAGTGGAGAGTGATCCCCGCTCGGGAAGACCATCTACAAGCTGAAAGGAGGTGATGGATCAAGTTTGCGAAAAAGTGCTGAAGGATCGTCGCTTAACGGTACAAGAAATTGTGGCAGAAGTGGGAATAAGCACCGGCTCAGTTCATTCCATCCTAACTGAGGATTTGAACCTGCGCAGATTGTCTGCTAAATTGGTCCCGAAGCTGCTGACAGAGCAACAGAAGGAACTTCGAAAGAAAATTTCTTAGGACATGCTTGATCTTGCAAATCATGACCCATAATTTATTAAGATCATCATCACTGGTGATGAGACCAGGGTTTATGGTTACGACCCAGAAACCAAGTTTCAATCCTCACAATGGAAGCATCTGGAATCACCACGGCCAAAAAAAGCTCAGCAAGTTCACAGCAATGTGAAAGTGATGCTGACCTGTTTTTTTTATTCCTGTGGCATCGTGCATCACAAATACACACCAGAAGGCCAGACAATTAACAAGCAATACTACCTGCAGGTTCTACGTCGCCTTTGTGAAGCTGTGCAAAGAAAGCGGCCCGACATGTGGGCAGCAAAGAATTTTCAGCCCAACCATGACAATGCCCCTGCTCATTCTGCACATGTGATCCATGTTTTTCTAGCCAAAAACAGCATGCCACTTGTTAGACAGGTTCCTTACTCTCCCGACTTGGCACCGTGTGACTTCTGGCTGTTCCCCAAGCTAAAAACAATTTTGAAAGGGAGGTGATTTCAATCAAGAAAAGACATCATGAAAAAATCAACGGAGGAGCTTGGGGGCATTCTGGAGAAGTTTAAGAGATGTTTTAAGAAGTGACAGAAGCGCTGGGAAAAGTGTGTGTACTGCCAAGGGGAATACTTTGAAGGAGATTGAATAAAACTTGCAAAATTCGTTGTTGTGTGCTTTATACAAAAAAGTCGGATACTTTTTGAACAGAACTCGTATATAACCAAATTTAGAGAGAATATTTGTTGAAAATAATTGCACCTGACAGGCACCTACTAGAAAATCGTGAATCACTTTGGGGAAGCCATAGCTGCTTTCATCGCTATACTGGAAGCAAGGCAAATAGCGTAACCAAAAATTTTCTACCACAAATACGAATAGGAAAGGGGCCATACCAAATCACAAAATAGGCTTACCGTTAAATAGTTTATTTCTTTAATTTTGAAAACAACCACCATGTGTCCGCCACCATCAGTTTTGATTTTGTTTCAATCTCCTTCCCCCACTCTTTCAATTTCTTAAAAGTTTTGGTGATAATTTGTGGCAAGATTCTTTGTTTGTAAGCATTACTAATCATGATTAAGAAAATAAGATGATCACTTGATATCATAATACCAATATCAGCTGAACCAATATTTTGTAACCCCGACGTAACTGATGGGGAGGTGTGCAGGCAATGCTGGCTAGTTTTAAAATACAGGGTGCCAATAAATAGCCTGACAGTTAAACAAGCAAAAATTAAATCAAAAATCACCCATCAAAAATAGCTATAAATGTACTCAATTTAATCATTAAACAAATTTATTCATCTAAAGCAATAACATTTTAATCATTCTATAACTTTATAGAAAGCACAACAAGAAAAAATGATTATGGTAAATGTTCAAACTGCCAACCATTTTGTTCGATGCATTTGACCATATGGGAAATAACAAATTCACAGACTCTGGCACATAACTCCTTGTTTGAGTTAATAGCATTAAGCTGTGTAGTGATAGTCATTTTAATATCATCCAAACTACCAAGTTTGCTGTTGCAAACTGGATCCTTCATAGCACCTCACAAGAAAAAATCCATGGGCGTAAGATCAGGTGATCAATGGGCCTACTCAATTGTCCCACATCTACTGATTCAACCACCAGGTAGTATATTCAGTATTCACTTTTTTAAATACAAATCGTTTGAAATGAAATTACGATTGTATGACTGGATCAATTTAGGCATACCTTACTAGCTACGTGTGCGCACACACAAGCTGTTAGGCTACTTATTGATCATCTTTTATCTAACTGTTGAGTTACTTATTGGCCTCTCTGTATAATCTAAATCAGCCTAATTTTAGAGACGTTACAAACGATGGATCTAAAGGTTTACAAGTAATTGCATAATAACAAAAATTTTATGAAGAATTAGTTATTGCTAACAAAAGGATAATGAGAGCGAGAGTAGAGGGCAATTTTTTTGACCCTAAATTTATTCAGTTCGATATCGATGTTAAATCATTTCTGTGTCCACTTACTTTACGTTTTTTGAGTAGAATAGTGAAAACTGTTCTTGATTTCAGGTTGAGATAACCTATAACTTTTTAGGATCTTCCATTTAACTTCAGAACTAACTGACGGCCCCTCAACTCATTAGCGATAGAATCAGTTATATAACCTGTGGTTAAAGCTATTTCAGGTACCGCAGGACGGAATATACAGGGTGGTCCAAAAGTAGGTGGACAGTAGTCAAAATTGGCTTATACCTAAATTAGGTGAATATTAGTAAAAAAAAGATTATTTGTTGGTTATATATATATTTCTTATGTATTTTTTCTTTATTCTTTCTTATATAACCAACAAATAATCTTTTTTTTTACTAATATTCACCTAATTTAGGTATAAGCCAATTTTGACTACTGTCCACCTACTTTTGGACCACCCTGTACATAGGCCTATTCAAAAAATTATAAAAATTTAAATTAAATACATTTGTTGTCTGTTTGGTCAGAATTCTCTGCTTGATATTATACCAGATCAGTACTGTTGCAACAACACAATTTGAGATTGAGGCAACAGCGCCATTTGTTCTGACTACCTAGAAACATGTCATTGGTAGCTTTCAATATTTAGCAAAAGTTTTGCTATTCCTTTGATTGTGCGTGGAGAACAGTCGTAAAATGTTGTTGTGATGAAATTATTTTATCTGAGCACCTAAAAAATTTGATTGCATATTTAAACAATACATGGATGACGTTTTCATTGCATGGCCTGCAATTTTTGGAATACCAATTTGAACCAACAACGACATTGAAGGCTGGTGCAATAAACTAAACAAAAAAGTCAATCACAGATCACCATTTTATCTCTTAGTTACTGCATTACATTATGAGGCATCTCAGATACCAATGAACATTGAACTGTTAGAAATGAAATGTTTGAAGCGGCATCAAAGAAAAAATATGTTCGATCTCATAAAAAATTGTTTGGGTATTGGAACAATTAAAAAAAAAGGAAGAAAATCTGATAGAAAACTTTTGAATGCATGTTCCCACCTTGTTAGTGAGTCTAATTAAGATGTTATTGTGTGCAATGAACAGTGTAATGTCATGTAATAAACATACTTTCTAAAAATTGCTTAAAAACTTAATTTCTAAACAAGTAAAGAAAAAAACCAAAATCGTTAAAAATAGGTTACCCTCAGTCCATCGTCGTTCCCCTCAACAGCATAATGTAAACAACTTTAATTTTTTGACACCGGAGGTATAGTTTTCTGTCAGCTGAAAATTTGTGAAATATTGAACAGAAAAAGAAAACTAAACAAAGCTTTTCTGTGATGAAATCACTGTGTGATGAGATCACTGCGACGAAATCATCGTGTGACAAGATCACTGGCAACCCATTACCCCATCTTGCCCTGTCTTTTTTTTACTCTCATTGTAATGAACAGATCAAGTTGAAGTTTGCCATTTGGAAATTCTATTTCAAATAACCAGGAACTCTTGAGAATCAAGAGTAATGAAATTGTACAATAACATACAGTATATTGCTTTACAAGCTAGTGCTTCAGTGCTTTGCAAAACATACACAATGCCTACACTAAGCTATAAAACTATGCCTAGCATAGCTAAGTGGCCCATTAGTTAATTAAGTAAAAAAATCAATAACTTCTACAAACATCTAAATTTACAACATAATATTTCCTAAAACTGTGCTAAGCAGTGCAATTAATCACTGCCATATCTGCATCATGATTCATGCAACCAAATCAAAAACTGTCAAATATTTAGCTTAAGTTAGTTAGTCAGTTAGTGTTCTACCAGCATGAAACATCTACATCACTATTCAATAGCTTAACTGTAATCAGCCTATAGTGATTCTGAAAACATATTCCAATTGTGACATTACGAGCAAAACAGGAAAATATCTTTGACCATTTTTATCAAAGAAACAGCACAATTACAAAAGGAAAAGACAGCACAGTTATTAAAATTTCTGGCTTCAGAAAATAATTTGCCAAAAAACTTGATGAAGTTAACAAGTTTTAATTTGTTAGAGGTTATTTTGCCATCTACGAAATTTTACCCTTGGAGGCTATTTTGCCTCACCATTCATGTTTGTTTAAGTAACCATATTTGTTAAAATTTGCACAGTGATGCTGTGGTGTAGTGAAGCTGCCTTAAAATGCAATGGTATAGATTGTAATGTTCACAGGCAGGGAACTTAGTTAAGTTAAGCTTTGTTCTAAACTAGACCCTGATTTAGTGCCAAGGCTGGTTTTCTTTTAAAAAATACTTAAGGAAACTTCTGGCAAAACATCTTGATTAGAGCTTGCATTTCACATCATCAGATTGGACCATGCCTCTTATTGATAAATCAATATTATTATGTTGTGTCTTAGAATCATTGTTTATTGTTTCTAAAGCTGTCTTTTTATATGTGTGCAGACTTTTGGTTTTATCTAATTTATGTTCCTTTGTTTTTTGTTATTCATTTCTTTTTTTCGGTGTGGTTAGCTTTACATAAATTGCACATGTCAGCTTTTGTCAGGCTTTACCAGACACCTAACTTGACAAACTAATGATTTTTTTAGTATCTCCTGGTCCATGAATATTTTTTGTGTGTATCTTTTATACTGCATTGGACTATGTTTGTGTATGTGTCTTTACAGATGAACAAACTAATAAACTGAAACTTAGACAAAGGCAGTTTACACTGGAGAGGGGCCCTGCAGGCTATGTGAATGTATGGGGTAGTGCACACTGGGAGGGAGTATACAATGTGGGGGAATGTACATTGGGAGTGCAAATTTTTTCAATTATTGAAGTCGACCAATCAGAAACGACCAACAATTACATGTTTAATGCGTCACTAAAATTTACAAATCACAAATGTCTGATGACAAAACAGTCTCCAAGGGTAAAATGCTGATGATGGCAAAATAACCACTGCTTTTTAATTAAGTAAAGTATCTATTAAAATGTGCGGTAGCCGTGCAGCATTGTAAGTAACAATAACTTTCTGTGCAGTACTTGCATTGCACGGTAGTTCAACCACAAATGCAGTACAGGATACCATTTTCACTACAGTTGAACACATAAATCTGCAACATGCAACCTTTGTGCCACATATCAAAATACAGCAATCTATGTTGCAGATTTTTCTCAAGAGCAAATTGAAACTCACTTTATAGTTTTATCATCAACTACTTCAAGAGCTTCTTTGCCTGAATCAACCACCATCTTTAAACAACAGATCTTGATAAATAAGTCTTTACCAGAAAAGCTTGCTGAATTCTTACCAAGTTTATTGCAGCCACAGGATACACTTAAAACGCGCGAAAATCAGGTGTTTGCGCAATTTGTCACGCATGAAATACAAAATTGTTTAAAGATTTTATAAGAAATGTTTTTTAAGTAAACTTATTGTGAGTAGTTCTAACGTGATACTTCGTTGCGTTACGCATTGGATATTCCGGTGGATTCACATATATGTTCACATGAATTTAAATATACTATCACATTTTTATATTTCCGATAACTCCTTCTTTCTACGTTCCAAAGCAATATTCCTAAGAAATTTCATGCTTTCCAAAACAACACTGAATATTTACAGTTTAAATCTACAAAATATAGAAATTTCTAGCTGCTAATTAGCAATCTAACTAGAAACTTCTATATTTTTTAAAATGATAAAGTTTTAACAATAGTCCTACACCCCTATTAGGGCTTGCCGATGTGACTTGTTGTCCATGTCATGTGTGACCGTCCTTAAATGAGACCCCCATGATATAGGTATCGTTGTATCATATTGTTTTATATTGTATGTTTTTTGCACCAAATGGCAAATTTGTCTTTTTTCAGCATGTTTATTAGTGAGTGTTTTTCACACTCGCCTGATGACACCCAATAAATTCGAAATCGGTTGCGGGTTATTGACATGATGTAATAGGTTAATGTATGGTACTGTAGCAATCGTGTAACCTTTGCCCTTATGCCTACCCCGCGCGCGTTTGTTTTCGTATATTGCTACCTCGTGTTTTCTTTTCATTTTCGTAGAAACGTGAGTCATGCATTCCTTCGTCTTTCTAAAGTGATTATGTATCCTTTGCCCTCACCTCACCTATGCGGATGTTTCAAATATTGTTGTCTCGCGTTTCGATATGTTTGCGTAGAAATGTGAGTCATGCATTTCTTCGTGTTTCCAAACATTAATCCTTATGTTTCGTTTTATTTTTCGTAGAAACGTGACTCATGCATTGCCCCGTCTTTACCCCATGAAAAATTATTCCTTGTGCCTTTTTTTACATTTTTTCTTTGAGATATAAATATCTCTTGGTCTTTGGATAAAACATCATAAATCATAAATCAATAATCATAAAACAGAAAACAGAATTAACTTTTGGACTGAAGGTGCCGCTAAATTTTGAAATTGTACCATAATTTTTGGTAAAAGGTTTAATAAACAAAACAGAAAGATTCGTGTCAACTGAAAACTTAAGGATATAATTCGATGTCAAATAACTCCCGTGAATTTAAGTAATTAAGTGTAGGTCAGTAGGCTCACGGAACAGCACGCCCCGCCTCTGGTGCTACAGTACCATATGATGTTGGTTATCATTTTTGAGCAAAATTTTTTATTTCACCTCAGTTTGAATCTGTTTTATAATACGGTAAACGTGGCAAATATTATTTCCAAAATTAACATAATCAATAACGTTGCAAAGCAGATTACAGATAAAATAGTAAGCATATTTATCGAAAATTAAACCGTTTTTTTTAACGTCTTTACTTCAAAATTCGTGATAACTTTGAAATTTGTATCTGCTTTTGACAAGTAAAATTTGCTGATACGGTGAAGATTAAAATAATTTTCCTAGGAGGAAAAAACGAATTGCCGAAAATGTTTAGATTTTTAGTAAAGTTTATCAATGATTTGCTATGCTATGGCATAGATTAAAAAACGACTTCTTTGCCGAGTTTTAATAACAAACTAAAGATAGGAATAAAAACTTATTAATTCACTCTACTAACTGATTTTTGTTTTTTTTGTTTGTGTATAACTTCTATTTGAATTAGGGAGAACTTATTGCATGTGATTAAAGTGGAATTTTAAAAATTTTGGTATTCGACCGCCCGCGGGAGCGAAAGAGTTATTTTTTCTTGTGACATACAAAAACGAATTGTAGTCTCCTACCTGCATGAAAAACTAAATGGAAACTATAGCTATATCACCCTGCTATGGAATAACAAAGGCACACTTTTTTTGCATTGTAGAACAAAAAAATGGGAAGGAGAACGAAATTTTTTCTGCCCAAACCATTTTTATTTTGTAACGCTGGAGCAGAGAATAATCTCTACGTTTTTTTCCTCGTTGAACAACCTGATTTTTAAAAAGTTTGCTATAGGGCAAACTTGGTCCTTTGATTCTTCTAACAGTCATGGTATGACAAAAGAATACTTCTCATAACGACATCAAAGGATCAACATATTGGTTGGAGGAGCCTCGTTCGTAAAGAGTGGTCATGCGTCACAGATGATTCCTGACAATTGCCGAGCAACTGTTGTGATCAACCAAACAAAATCCACTAACTTGGGCATTCAAATGGAACGAGAAAACATGGTATCATGTGGGGACACAAGATATTGTACTCAAAGAGATGAACAGAATGAATATTGATATACTTGATGTTACGTGAACTGACAAATAACAACATAGAAAGGAGAAGATCCTGAAATTATGAGCGAAGCGAATAGGGCCAGTTTACAATTCATTTATAACTGACATAGACCTAAACGCCTCATTGACATTCGTGTGTTTTTATGTTGCTGTAATGTTATGAGTCATGTTAATGAGTCCGCAGTTCTAACGGAAAAAACTTAACACAGCCGAAGGGGGTCGATATTACTTTTAGTTTATTTATTACGACCAAAATCGAATTGTAACTGGAAAACAAGTTATGAATCCTGCTTTCTCGTATGACTACTATCAGTTCGTACTCACAAAACAAATTATTCATGCCACTTTCTCTAATTCGGAAAAATTACCCCAAAATCATTATAAATAACGGCTCCGAGTTCTACTGCAGCTCGTTAAAGAAAGCATTGGTTACACAGCCATGCTGCAGTATACTGTGCTATACTGCACATCAGCTTTGACAAAGCATTAAGTACGATATGTTTACTGAATGCTGCTCTGTACGAATTTGTAGATATAAAAATAGTAATATGATTCTTTGTATTTGTAAAAGTAAGACAACCCGAATTTAACACCATAATCACTATCTCGCGCTTAGCGCTCCCCCACGTTTGTTTTATGGCCCATGAAACGTGTGTTATATTTCAAATCTGCGATAAATAAATGAATTGCTTGCTTATTGTTGGGCCATCAATTACCGGGAGACGAGAAAGTGAAGTCAAATTCGTATCCGGACTTATTCAGATAGCATCACCTCGGTTCGTCAAGGCGCTGGAGAGATCGCAGATTACACTTGGGCTGGCAGAACTGAGATCGACGAGTGTTAGGGACGTGACTGCTAATGGGCATCAAAGAATTCACTCAAGAGGCTATCACTACGATAGAGAGGAGTGGGTTTTATGCTAAAGAGAAGATATTGAACTACATTAAACAGGCACCAAGAATATCAGACAGAGTTATCTTGATCAAACTACTGTAAATGCAAAGCGGTTTGACGTCAACATCATTCAAGTACAGGCTAAGCTTCTACAAATCATAGCATTGAGGAAGATTTAAAAAATTCTTAAAAGAAAATTATAAATCATTTCAAATGATAAGAATACGTTATTAATCAGAGCATGTTTAGTGCCAAAGTAGAAGAAGAAAACATCAATGGGCCATATGACTTAGAACTAGACAGAAAGATTGAAATTCTTGGCTGAATAAGCAAAGTAATGGTCACATTAAATAATTGGTTATAGGGCTATCTTGTTAACCCATTAATGCCGAGAATTATTTAAGAGAAAAATTGAGCATTTTTTTATGTAACTAACTGCACCAACTATCTCGGACTACTATGAGGGACTGACTGCAAAAATCGTTCTGAAACGTTTGCTGTACATGTATTAAACATGAATCTCATCATCAATGTCGTCAAAAAGATGAAAATGCTGTAAACAAATATTTTATAGGCAATTTTTTTTATGGGCACATATGATCCCAATCGGCATTAATGGGTTAATGTATCTCAAGCAAAGGAAATGGGCACGGAACAACTCTGCTGATAAAGTCAAAAACCAGATTGATTATTCATTAATCAAAGAAAGATACAGAAATTCGCTAAAATTATGCAAAGCGCATTCAGGGGCAGATTGTGAGAGCGATCTCTATCTTGTTTTGGCAAAAATACGACTAAAACTCAAGAAATTGAGAAAAGACAGACAAAAAAGTTAGTTGGACTTCAAAGAGCTGAAAACAGATGCAAAGATCAAAGAGCAATATATCTTTAATATTGATAGTAGTTACTAAACATTTGCAAAGGGAGAAGACCTAGATATTTGAAAGAAAATAGGCGAATTGCTTCGGCGGAAAAAAGTTTATATTTAAACAAAAAAGGAAGGCAAAACAGAATTGAATGGCAGAAGATATATGGCAAAAAGTGGATAAAAGACAGAACTTTATGAAAAGTAGTAGCCTTTTTCGTGTGGATATAAAATCAAGAGATAAGGAAGGTGCGCGAAATTGCTAAAGATGATTGGCTCAACAAAGCATGCGAAGCCTTTCAGCTATTACACAGAAGAAATTTAAATGAAATACATAAAAGAAGTGAGAGAGCTGAGCGGAAGGAAAACGTCACAGTGTCTTGATTGCGTCCACTCAAAGAACGAAAATGTCATAACCAAAAAAGCTCAGAGAAAAATGAAAGGAATACATCCAAAACCTGCGAGGCACCAAGAGGGAAGAAGATTTTGTTGCAGAATAAAATGAAGTAAGTCCATAAATAACAAAAAAAGAGGTTAAATTTGTTCTAAAGCAAATGTAAAAAGATGAAACAGCATGACTAGATGGATGACAGCAGAAATGGTGGAAGCTTTGAAAGATATGGGAGTGGAACACATCACTAATATGTAAATAAAATTTATCAGAATATAGGCCTATATATTCCAAATGGTTCAAAAGAAAGTAGCATATTTGTTGCCATTGCAAAGTGTGGAAAGCATCAAACCATCTGCCTTATGAGGCAAATAACAAATCTGCTAATAAAAGTAATCATGACGAGAATAACAAACAAAATCAGATCCAAAGTCGCTGAAAGACAATTTGAATTTGAGGAAGGGAAGAGGAATGTGAATGCCATGTACACACACTAAGAATCACAGCAAAAAGAAGCATTGTAGTACAAAAAGACTTAAGCTATTATTTAATTTTAAATAAAGAAGTAACTCAACTGTAAATGTTAAATTGTGGGCTTCTGGTCACTTTGCTCTCCACTGGCTGCGTTTGTGCTGGAGCAAGGAATTCACGCACAGCCAGCAGCTTTAAGTTTTGTAACTAGGCCAACAACAACAAAAAGTTGTATGTAGTTTGACTGTTACAGTATTTCTTCAATCGTAAAGCACACTTAAAAAGTACATCGCTCCAAATGACAGCAAAAAATTAATATAAGCCATCCTTGCAGTAATTCAAACATTTAAAGCAAACTTTTATGCAATTTAATCAGCACCATTTGTGTGAAAGACGTCGAGCTGTGCAGTGAATTCTTTGTGTTACAACACAATACCGTAGTTCAAACTTCGCAGAATTTTCCTTTTTAAATTGGTTGGAATGTTTCTTTTTGAAATTGGTAGATTATATTTGATTCTCATTTGTTCCAAACTGCAACGATTAAAAATTATTTACTGCCCTTGAATGTAAACCACCAATGAAAGTGCACAACTCAAAATGAAAGCACAAAATTATGTAGACCACGGTTTACAATTGAATAAATGCGTTACTTTTTTGGCTTTGTTACTGTAAATACATCAATCACTTTAGCGTCCTTCCTGAATTTTGAAACTATGCCCCAATGCAAGTAATCAAATGAACGCATGAAAGTTTGTGGAATTACTGTTTGTTAAGCACAGTCTGAAGTGAAGAGGGAGAGGTCAGTGATATGGGCGTGGTTTATGAAATCCAAAGATTGATATAAACTGAAAAATAGGTAATTAAGTTTACAGCATCGAGTGAGATCATTGTCGGCAAACATACAATCTCAAGTATGGAAGAAAATTTTTTAAGATGGGTTATTAACCCATTTACGCCCATGATCCCAAATAGGGGATCGTTTACATTTTGGTCTTGTTTTCAGAAATGAAATTGGAGTTGGTTTTTGTAGTAATTTATAGAAGGACAAGTGATTTATATTGTGTAATTACAACTTTCTCTGATTTTTGGTTCACTAAAACGTAAATTGTTATGTGTGCCTTTTTATGGCAGTTGTGTAAATGTATCATTTTCATGCAATTCTACTCAGTAATGCTCATGATCCCCACTCGAAACTTTTTTTAAAGAAACGTATAACTTAAAAATGCAAATATTTTTAGAAAGCTTGCTTAAAATATGTGTTTTCACATTAAATCCAACGCTCCAAGCAAAAAAAATTTGGCCGTGAATGGGTTAAGCTATCTGGGTGATTGGACGGAATACTTTTATGGGAGAAGCATGGTGTTTTCTTGCTACATTTTTGGATCAAAAACGTAGATGAAGACAAAGAACTTGGTATTATTGGCATGTCGGCAAGGTTGCACCAAGTCGAGAAATAAACCTGCCACCAAGTAATTTATTTCCGTAATCAAATATCATACCCATAATCGAACAGCAAAAATTATAGCTGTATCCCCTTCCAACGATGATTTTGTGCATTTTTAGGTATAAATCTACTTATTGGGAGGAAATTCTAGAATTAGTTAAATGACAGAGGTTTTAGTTTGTGAACCAGACAGTCTTAATGCAAAATATTAATACGAAGATTAGGGCCAAAGGTAGATACTTTTATTTGTCCCAAATTTTGGTTACTGCTCTCAGAAATGTCATTTGGTTAAAGCCGGCTCAACTGGCTAAACCAATATTTCTAATCAGTTATAACTTAATAATAATCCTTTCAAGCGTCGAAGACAAAGCTGGCTTGTTCAAACATTTGGAAAAGAAACATGAACAATCAATAACACCGCAGTATAGATCACTGACGCAGCAGATAGTGGTTTTTGAGAAAAATGCTGCAAATATCATACACGAAAAGGATAAAAAATAAATCAGTATTCAATAAAGCAAGAACCGAGAAATTATTCTATTGCAACATTAGAAGACAAGCACACTGCTTTGGGCATGTGAAGCGAAGAAGGGGCTCGCCTGTGGGATCAGAGCACAAAGGAGTAAAAGTTCTTTGGATGCAAATAGCATTTCTCTCCCACATGTTTTTAAAAATTCTACAAAGCATTGTTTTTGTTATAGCGGAAAGCTTTGAAGTGGCGGCAAAAATATGTCCCTAAATGTTAATTGCAGTAACTTACCTAAGGTAAAGTGTTCAACCACAAATAACCTCAAGGAAAATTATAGCTGAATTGAGTATTTAGCAAGTCTGTAGTCAGGTCGCCATGCCCCTGTAAAAAAATTGATGTTCAAATCTTTCTTACCATTAAATGCTCATCATGCAATAAAATGCTGAAGCATTTTTGCAATTCATGTGTCTGTTTTTGTTAGCTTTCGAATGGATTGCTGCTATTATTATCCGGAAATTTTTATAAGCATTCTATTTCTCAATAGTTCGTTTCACGCATTAACGCGATTAGCAGAAGGCCTAATTCAAATAATAATTGATAATGATCTTACTGATGTTATTAAAATAAAATTTCGATTTTTCCTACCGTCCGCACTTCCAATAAAATTGATTTGTGACGTCACACGATTGTGGCAAAACTTTGGCCCCCCTCGGAAACTTTCTGCGTACGCCACTGACCACAGCAACACGTATGGGTAACTGTTGATTCAAACATCGTAACGCTGAGGTTTTCACACTTTCCGTTCATCAACAATCTCTGATTAAATTATTTTCCTATTTCTCATCACTTGATTTAAGCTCACTAATATCAGTGGTGGGGGTGCGGTGTCAAAACACTCTGAAAACGTTTTATCAAATTGTATTTGCGTTGTTTAGCCCTTTTTGTTTCTTATGTCATTTAATTAGGGTTGTAGTGATATAGCATTGTGTGGGAAGGGTATTGGCAATGAATTAGTTAATGAGTTTTGAATTTGGTTCATTAATCTATTTCATTCTTGTTATACAGATGTACAATGTGTTGACAATCTACCTGCATTCGATTTCCAACAGTTAAGTGGATTGAAATAACACTGTTACGGTTTGGTGGGCTTAATCCAGAAACTGTTTTGTGTGGTATGCCACAAGGCTCTATTCTAAGGATTTTGTTGTTTTTAATTTACATCAACGACTTACCGAAAGAGTTATCATTTGAAACCAGATTGTTTGCTGATGACACATCTTTGTTCATGACCAACTCAAATCTAAATCATCTTAATGAATAAGTAAACAGCGATCTTGTCAACATGCATTGAGAATTGGTTAAATTCAAATAAGCTGTCATCGAACTACATGAAATCAAATATATGATTATAATACCTACACTAAAAAAGGATCCAAACGCTGATTTGTTTAATGTTAATATCAGAGAAAACAATACTGAAAAATATCGATCTGTTAAATACCTTGGAATAATAATTGATGAAAATTCTAATTGGAAACAACACATAAAGAAAACTTTCAAAAAAGCATCACAAGCAATTAGTGCATTTGTAAAATTCGTCCCTATGTTAGTAAAAAGATGTTAAAAACTTATATTTCACCTTTCTTAATTCTGGACTGCATTATGATATTTTTGAGTGGGGATGCACAAACAGAACAGCTTTAAAACCACTACAAATACTATAAAACACAGCTGTGAGAAGTACACAAGGCTTCGACCGGAAAGATCGTATAACTAACAACTCATTGTATTATTCATTACAAGTACTGAAAATTGCGAATATATACATGTTTTTGAAGTAGATGAGTTTATGCATAAATACAAGAGTAATTCTTTGCTACAATTAATTAACAACTATTTTGAAATAGTTTAAAATAATCATCACCACAACACAGGGCCGTAACTTCGTCAGGTGTAGTCCCGGTGCAAACATATATTATGGGGTCCCCATTTTTTTACGTACTTAATATTCAATTGAGCTACTTTTCTCAACAAAGGAATGATTGACGACTCCGCGTAATAGAAAGATTTTTTAATTTAAATAATGAGACAAGAAAGCATTGAGTTAAACAGGTAAAAGGGGCTAAAGCAAAGTTCACTGTGCCTGCAAATAAAAGGCTTTAATTGGAATAAAATTTTACCAAGGTTGCACGGTTCAACATAATTTTTGTGTTTCCCGTGTATTTAAATCGAAATAATGGCATAGCAAGGATTTTGTCGGGGGCAGGTTGCAACAACAATTTTTTGATGGTATAATAAAAGTTTAATCAAACAAACGTCGTAAACCGAAATCGTTTTATAATGACAAAAAAGATTATGTGCAACCGTTTGAGGCAAGGCGCTTTGGGAGCACTATTAACCATATTTTATCAAAATGGAAATGTGCTATGCAATGCAGATAAATTGTTCAACCCAAAAAGAATTAACGTACGGTACACTGACATCACCACAAAGAAACGCAAACCAGTAAAACACAATAGGTTGAGGCTAATTAAGTTGGCTACCACAATTTCCTTGTGGGTAGTTGGAAACTTGAAATTTTTCCGTCCTGCTTTTGTACTAGCAAACTGCTGGATAACTTTTCTAAAATCTAAAGTTTTAGCTGGTTTATTTTCTATCGATAGCAGAGCTAAACCGCTATGTCTCTTTTGGAACATGGAGCTTCGAAGAAAGATTTTGATCAGTTTGAGCTTAGAAAAAGACCTCTCTACCATAGCACCTGTTACAGGTACTGTCATATACATCATGCATGCCGTACAAACGTCAGAATAAGTTGTGACAAGTGATGCATTTTCAACAATCAAAAAAGAACCCACTTCTTTGGCAGATTTCAAATGGGCAATCTTTTCTCTAAACGACATTTTGATGGGGAGCATTAAGAAACAACGGAGAGACGTTATCAGAAAATTTGTTAAAAAATTTTCTTGCTTCAACCTCAAGGTCCAGATGAGAAGCATTTGATAGAAAACTTGGTTCTAAAACTTGATATGACGTCACCACTGATTTCATTCTTTCAAAGCGATTAATTAGTTGGCCAGAAAGTATGTCCATCACTGGAAGAAACACAGTTACTCAAAATAGCTTCTTAGGATCGCTTTACGTTATTCCTTTGGATATTTCATTGAAGTAGGCTTTTGTTTTCTTTGTTCTTTTGTTTAAAAACTGTCTTGGCAAACCCCATGTAGAAGCAATACTGAAAGCTTTGTTTGGTACTACGTCAAAACTCCTTCTGAGCTGAACAATGTCTTCAGCAACAGTTTGCAAAAGTTTATGGGCAAAAATTAAGTCAATTGCTTTACACTGCATAGCTTTCAAAAGAATGTTGAAGATTCGCAAAATCTTGCATTGCACAACCAGCATGCATACAAAGTCAAAGTTTTCTATCGGTTTTTTATTGCCATAGCTTGATCTCTTTCCTTTGGCTTCGTGCTGGTAAGTATTATGCGAGTCCAGCATTTCATAACGTCACAAAATCTTTTCTTCAAAGCATAGACAGCATCATATCGACCAGATCACTGAGTTGGATTTACGCTTTTAAAGCAGGATTTGAGCAAGAACGATCATGGACATTTTGAAGCTTTTGCCACTGCACAATGCTATGTCCAAAAAAATTATATACCGACTCAATGGTGTCGTAAAACTGACGGGTCTCAGTCACGGCTTCCATGGCATCTTCTACCACCAAATTTAAATTGTGCGAAGCACAAATGCACGTAGTAAGCATGTCGATCCACATCTTGGATCTTCTTATGCAAGCCGGAGTGTAATCTTCGATCTCTCCAGCGCCTTGATGAACCGAGGTGATGCTATCTGAATAAGTTCGAATACGAATTTTAACTTCACTTTCTCGTCTACCGGTAATTAATGGCCCAACAATAAGCAAGCAATTCATTTATTTATCGCAGATGTGAAATATAGCACACGTTTCATGGGCCATAAGAACAATCAGAGAAGAGCGTCAAGCACGAGATAGTGATTATGGTGTTAAATTCGGGTTGTCTTACTTTTACAAATACAAAAAATCATATTATTATTTTTATATCTACAAATTCGTACAGAGCAGCATTCAGTAAAGGTATCGTGCTTTATTAAAGCTAATGTGTACTGCAGCATGGCTTTGTAACCAATGCTTTCTTTAATCTGCTGCAGTAGAACTCGGAGCCGTTATTTATAATGATTTTGGGATAGTTTCTCCGAATTGGAGAAAATGGCGTGAATAATTTGTTTCCTGAGTACAAACCGGTAGTAGTCTTAGGAGAAAGCAGGATCCATAACTTGTTTTCCAGTTACAATTCGATCTTGGCCATAACAAATAAACTAAGAGTGATATCGACCCCCTTCCGTTGTGTTAAGTTGTTTTCATAAGAACTGCGGACTCACTAAAATGACTCATAACATTACTGCCACATAAACACACGAATGTCAATGAGGCGTTTAGATCTATGTCAGTTATAAATGAATTGTAAACTGGCCTTATTTGCTTGCTCATCATTTAGGATTTTCTCCTTTCTATGATGTTATATGTCAGTTCACGTAACTCAGAGTACTTCCCGCTTATCACCGCAGGGCCATCATATTCTTGTCCACGGCAGTTCTTTATGTCAAGCCCCTTCTGCTGAATGGAATTCGTTATCAGTTTGTGCCATTCAATAGCAGATGAATCCTCAACATCGATAAATGAGGTAAACGCTTCAACAACTTTCAGTTCTGATGGCGTTCCCTCATCGTGGTAATCGATTTGCATGTAAACAAAATACTTTACTTAACTGGTCTTTTTTGCTGACATTTTGAGTGGTGTCAAGGATAATGGCAAAAAAAGGAGCGCTTTGTAGTTTGTTTTTTATATCACGGAAAACTTCTTCAGCTAGTACTGATATTAGTTTATTTTGCATCAAAGGACTGAAATACTTCGGAGAACCTTTAGGTAGTTGTAAAAGTTTGTCAAAAACAATGTCGTATTTAGCAAGAAGCTGTATGATAGAGAAAAAATTGCCCTTGTTATCCATCGAAAGTTCTTCACTGGATCCGCGAAAAAGTAACTTGAACTTTGCTAAGATCAACGTAACATTCACTAGTCTTTCCAAAACATTTTGCCAAAAGTTTGCTTTTTCCAGCAAAGACTCGCGCAACTCTTTTTCTATTGTCCCCCTGTTTCTCCCTTGCTCAAACATGCCAGACACTTCCGCATGATGTGTGAAGCTTTCATCCCTTCAAATTCGCTGCGATAAATGGGTCCAGTCACTTAAACATGTGGTACCCCAAGCGTTTTGAAGCGCGTAAAAAGTCCTTTGAAGACATTTTCATGAGAAAATAACCAGCAGGGATGGCAATAAACAGGGTCCATGCTTGATGAATAACATAACCAATATCTTTGTGGTTTTTGACCTGATTGTGCTACAAAATGGTAATTGTTGAAAATGAACGACTGCTTTGAAGCGGATCTTTAGGAAAAGGTCTTTCAGATTGTTTGGGACCTGCTGCAATAATTGCTTTCTTGATCTCTGAGTTTAGAAATAATGGTGGGAAAGTCGTCATTTTTGCTTCCATCTGATCTATCTTTGGTGGTATCGGAATTTTCTGTCTCACAAATACTGACGTCAACAAATTGACGAATGCAGACGTCTTGCTCATCCGCTTTGGATGTTTCTTGTCGAGTTAGCCACGAACTCAGTCGCTGAGAGTTTCTGGCTGCCTTAGATATTTTTCTCCTGTTGGCTTGTCTCTTTTACGCTTCACTTTGATAATTTCTTTTCATATTAAATTGCAGTCAACCGAAGTTTTACAATGTTGTTACTCAAAACCTAAAAATTTTAATAAAATTTAGACAACGGTTAGTAAAGTTTAATGTAACAAACTCTCTTTGTTATTGTTTTTCCAACTCACAAAATAGTACTGTTGCGAGCGTAAGGACTACGGTATGTCTAGCAAAAAGGATTAAAATAGAAAGCTCAAATCTGACTTTTCAATGATTCAAGTCACAACTTCTTTTAACGAAAGAAGTTTCTTAACAGAAATCACAGATCTAATCACTGACTAATAGAATGACGTCTAGCACCTAGATCAGTGGTTCCCAACCTTTTTGAGCCCGTGGACCACTCAAAAATAATCTACATCACCTTGGACGACTATCTCCGATCTTCCCACATAAGTTGTAATATTTATAAGAGTGATTAACATTGGACTTTATTATACAACACGATTTATTCTAAACATCGTGTATATACGATCTATACATTGTGTATATCAACACGATTTATTCTAAACATAACAAATCACCACTACCAAACAATGTTTAATGACTCTCCTGCATCTGATGGTTTTCAACTAACAATTCAAAGCGAGGAACGATGCCTGAGAGACACACTCTCATTTAATTATTTCGACGAGGCAAGGTTTGATAAGGTCCTCTCCAATGTTGTGTGCTTTTTTGCTCTTCGCAATCAAGTAAGCAGCTCTATACGACGCCATCAAGATCGGCTTTTGCATGGTCGTTGTTGTTTTGTGCAATTGAGGGAGAGTACCTTTTTGATCGTAGCGGGCTCGCTTTGTTTTCAGGGCTTCAACACCATAAGCTGCTGATCCACCATGTGTTGCAAAATGTATTTTTAGTTTGGAAGGCTTCAAAAGTTTGGAAGGCTTCTCTGTCCCATCTTTTTCAATGTTTTTGGTAAAGCCAAATGCAACGTAATTCTGACTCCACTTTCTTTTCGACATATCAGGGTTGTACGAAAATCATTGATTTAGCTTAGATTTGTTCTAAATAAAATCCGAAACAAATTATATACAAGGTATATAAAATACTACTAGAATTCTAATTTAATCGATCGTTAACAATCTTTCCTAATTCACAAGCTCTGAGCCTATCTGGCAACTAACCTTGACTGTGGCAGCATGCCTACAAAACGAAACACAACAATGCTTATTATCACATCAACAATTATAGAGAATTAACAAAAATGCGAAACAGTTAATGGCGAATATATTGTTTTTATAAAAGGACCTCTTGCGGACCACTTGAGAACCTGCATGGACCACCAGGTGGTCCATGGACCACAGGTTGGGAAACACTGACCTAGATGGTTAAACTAAATCTACCTAGCTTATTCAAATAGAACAATCCCTATTCTCACAAACTAAAGCGTTGGATCTCACTAATTCTTAAAACTCTAACTCCTGCCACACTGGCAAAACAGTAACACAGCAAAACGCTGACTTTCATAGCACCAATTACGAATTTACCTATTTATATAAAGCGAGCAAAATTTACCTGAAAAAATTAGCAATTTCGAGAAGATATTTTATTTTCTTAAATAATTATTTTGCGATGATATAAGCCAGCCAGACCATTACTCTTACGTCACAAAGCACCAAGTTAAAAGGCTGGTAAACAAGTTATGTAGCGTGTGATACTATTAACCACTTCCCGACGGAGAGCGTCCTATGACGCATGGAGAGTCGCGTCCTGCCGACGGAGAGCGTCCTATGACGCAAACTTACTGATAATTACATCGATAATCGATAATCGATAATCGATAATTTGTTCAAAATTAATACCGTTGAAAGGGCACATCCAGCTCGTATAAATACCGTAAGGAAGTGGAATACCCACTACAAGAATTTCATCGATTTTTACACATACTTCGATAATCGATAATTGCATCGATAATCGATAATCGATAATTTGTTCAAAATTAATACCGTTGAGAGGGCCCATCCAGCTCGTATAAATACCGTCGCGAAGTGGTTAAGTTACTGGGCCATGGTAGAAAATTGTAGAATTATCTCGAAACCATGCGGCTCATTGCGTATGATTACGTCATAAAGCAAAACTTATCAACAATTACAAGGTCAAATAAAGCGGATAAATATGATGCTGTATGATCATTATAGCTTAAACTTATTTTACTAAACAGATTTAAGTGGAGGTGGCGTATCGATTACATCATGAATGCATCAAAATTAAAATGAACGTCACAATCGAAATTTTAAATATATTAAGAAATACTTCAAATAAATTAGATGGTTAAATATAAATTAAAATTATTGTTAAAGTGTAACATTTATTAATAATAAGTTTGCTTGAGCTTTTAACGAAAATATTTTACAATAAAATATAACAATGCACCGGGACCTCTCGTGATGGGACTCGGTGTTTCAAAAATCAATTAAAAAACTACTTATCAAATCAGTATAATTCTTAATTTTTTGGCAAATCTTGACATGGCGAATTCGTGTTACTATGCTTGACACTTTGTCAGCGACGACCTTAAGTAAGGGAGGGCCCTGTGGAAAATAAATTTGCTTTGCCTCAGCTTTTCCCATTCTTTTTTTCTTTCTTTTGATACATACGAAGCACATTTGCTATTCATACGAGGCATTATCAGTAGTTCGAACGCAATGGTTTCGGAACCGGCTTTCTTGATTTTTTGCTCATGATGCCTGGCGAGCACTGTCTGTTCTGAATATCACCATGAAACGATGATCTCTTTTCACGCTTTTATGAAGAGGATCTTGGCGATTTTATTTGACAATTGAAACTCAAGCGCTTACTTCCAAGAGATTTGCGTAAAAATGTACTCTGAATCACTGGGTTCTTAAATTTTACAGGTAACAACCCTCGGCCTTCTAGTACAGTGCTTGTTTGAGAAAAAAATATAAGAAAAGTGTGACGAAGGCTACGTGTAGATAATAGAAAAAGTTACATTAAGATGCATAGATTACAAACTGTGTCGTTGTCTTGAAGGGGATACCAAAACGACGAGATATCGAGTCATATAGGTTTGCGTCAGGAACAACCAGTAATAAATGGAAGAATGTAATGACATAGGCTAAGGCATATTACTATATAAATTTTGTCGCAAAAATCTAGGAAGCAACTGAAGGGGGCTTGTTACGTTGTTTTTGTCGTCTTAAATTTTTATTTGTAAACACTTGTATGAATCTTTTAACGCGTGAACTTAAGTGAGGCCCCCTTTGGCATGACAAATCAGGTGAAAGGGGGGCTGGGTATTTGCCCAGTTTACCCATACCCTAGGCTACTACTTCACTCAGTTTAAAATTATGTCTTGCAATTCACAAACGGAATATATCTTCATAAATAATTACAACAAAACTAGAGCTGCCAAATACTGTTTGAACTGACTAATTCATGAAAACCATATCATTTTTAAACTTCTGACAATTATATTATTGCTTCTAATTTTTACTATTTCCCTATTTGCTGCTTGCATTTGCTAATTTTGTTGTATTTACTATTTCTTCGCCTGCTCGCATGTAAAGCAATCTTTGACGCACATTGCTGCCTGCTGACTTTAATGAAATTAAAGCTCATTCGCAGCCTCCCAAAGTAGGTCTAATTGAACAGTTTCATAATACTTAACTCTTTCGCTCCCGCGATCATCGATTGATGATCTCGTGTTTTCAGTGTTTACCTCAAATTTTTTCAAATTGAGTTACAAAATTAGTTTACTAAAAAAACGATTGGTGACTTTATTTTTCATCCGATTCTCATACAATTTTCAAAAGATCACGCTTATTTCCTCACGCATCGGAAGATGTATAATTTGTGCCCTAATTCTTGGATTTTTATACCCAAAAACAGTTAAAAAGACCAAAAACCCAGTTGCAGACGACAAAATCGGCCAAATTCTCAGCACGTGCCAACTACACTAAATTCAAATTGAGATTACATCTTTACCACAATACCAAACCCTTTATCATTAACACAGTCTGAAAACTACTCTTTTGGGGCATCATTTGACAAAATTTCAAGCGATAATAATAAATTTTACGTTTTTAAATTTCCAAATTTTTTAGGGGTCTCAAACCCACCCAAACAAAATTGAATGGTAAGTAGATAAAAGTAAATTTAGTGCGTAAATAATATGATATGTTGCTAAATACCGGTCTCATTTGAAAGCTTAGGAAATTTGCTTTCCAGCAATATAAATAGTTTAGACTAAGTAGTATATGATATTTACTGATCAAAAATGAGTACTGTACATCATGTCAGTTCAAAACCCCCAAAATTTTTTGACTTACTTTCACTAAATTATAATTTTTACAAAAACCACACCCTATAAAATGATAAAATAAATTGCAAATGTTTCACCACTAAAGTCGTCATTTTGTATCAAATTTCCAAGGAGACAAGAAGCGAAATACAAGTTTAAAAGCTAGCAGAAATTTGGCTTCTCTAAATCAAAGTTTGCTGTATCCCCCTTGTTTCTCAACAAATGGGAGGGGTGTAAACAAGCGACTGTTTCATTGTTAGTGACAGCATATTCTATTTAAACTTAATATTTTCTGAATCTTGAAGAAATTCCCTGTTCAAAAATACATAATGTTACATGGTTTAGGCTAACCCCTAGCAGATAATAACTGATCATATTTTAGGTACTGAATTTAACTACCAAAATTTGGTACCGGTCGGTACCGGTCAAAAAAAAGGTCATGTGCCTCAGAAAATTGCAAATTGTAGAAAACCTAGGCTCTTAGATAAGTTTTGATTGATGTACCTTGAAAGCTTATTTCCTTAGCATCCTTTTGCGACCATTTCTAAAAAAATTGGTAGAAAATAAAATCTGTAGTGATCTTTGAGGTGAGGGTACCTCTTTAATTTTGAAGACAACTACCCCCAGTTGGGGGGGGGGTTAATTTGCATAAAATTTGCATATTCAAAAAAATGTTTTTTTTTCTATTTGAAATCCTCAAGAAATGTAGATTTCAACGATATATAACACTTAATGTAGAAGTAGACAGCTGAGTAATGATTTACAAACAAACTTGAGGTATATAATTATGATTGATTATGACAGTTTTTCGCACTGCCACCTTTTATTTTCGCGGGAGCGAAAGAGTTAAGTGCGTTAAAACCAATATGAATGTTATTTGATTGAACTGAATTAGAGTTAAGGCCAATTATTCAAGCAGTTCTGTGAGAATGACGTGGTTCGTTATCATGGATATCAAATTCTCGAGCAACCCAGTGACTGGAGGGATACTTAAAAATCAGTTTAAATTGATGTTGCCACAGGACACCTTTTAGCATGTTAATTCAATATTAATACGTAATATATTTTTGTTAGCTTGATTCGATACCGATATCGATACAGTATTGGCCGTACAAGTATCTAGATATATTTTAAGTATTTCTAAAAGAGGCCGAAATGGCCTTATATGTAGGGTTACCTCATCTCATGAGGCAAAATTCCGGACACAACCGTTCACCTTAAGAATTGGCAGCAGGGTTGGAAGAGTTGTAACTTTTGGTAAAAAAGTTGTTACGTTTTGCTGGCAAGTTTGAAATTTATTATTTTGGTTACGACGCTACCAAAAGGTTGTTACTAGTTCACTTGTTTATTAACAAACATTTTGGGCCCAATTTAAGTAAATATTGCTCTGAAATAACGTGCTACCCCAAATGAAGGTGTTCAAAAAAAAAAAGGCCATCACCTATCTCGTTGATAGTCGTACTAATTCTGGCAGTGTTGATTTAATTCGAGTGGCTCACTCAGACAGACGGGTTACTAATGGTGACTATTGGATTCTAATATTACAATTTTAACTGCTTTTTCTGTGGTTTAATTACAAAAATTCCGGAGAACTGAATCAATTTCTGGAGGTGTGTCAACCCTACTTATGTAGCGCAGCGGCAGGCATCTGGCTGTAGTTTAGCGTCAAAAGAGTGTACTTTCATGGCGACTAGTTACTTCTGTCATAAAGCTACTATGGAAGAATTCGTTCGGTTTATAAATTAACATTGCTGTTGGTGACTTTCGGTTTGTGGTTTGTAACATCTTCGTGCTCATATGACTCCTAGTAGCTAGACCACATCGCCGCGATAGCTGCGCATGTATCCATCGAAGTTGCAGTGGGTGCAACACTTGCTAGCTGCTCAAGGCTACTAGGAAAATATTAAGGCTGGTTTGCCCATCGTTAGACTCTGCAGCCAGTTGCGCAGAAAGTGGGGGCTAAAGGGACTGATTGGATTATTCCTGAGCTTGTGCCAAGGGAAGCTGAGCTCCCTTGAATGATTGCAAGGAATTAGCTATTGCATTGTTAATAATCCATTAGGTTCGCCAAAAAGCATTTCCTAAGTGTACCCTAACACATCATATTTTAATCATTTTTATAAAATCCACAAAAATAGTGATCAGGAAATTTGGTTGGGAGCACATCCGTCTTACCGGCTAGTGAGTAGTGCCACTATCTCGTCAATTGCTTTGACTAACAACTTTAATAACATGTACCGTACTAAGTGATTAGTAAATGGACTGTCTCATTGTAAATATCTACATTTTTGTTGCTACCAGCACTCAATTATTGCGCAACAATGTTATCACTTTGGGATTCTGATTTCTGTCTGTTTCTGGGTGGTTGTGCAGTTTTATGCTAGCGTGATTTTCCTGAAATACAAAAGTATTTATCGAAACAAAGTAATTGAGCATTATTAGCAGCCAACTCAATCAGTGTTGTTGCGATTTTCACAAAATTACTGGAATCATAAAAGGATAACAAGGGTTTTGGGGGTCAATAGGTCTCTCTGAAGTTACAATGACTCTAATGTTTTGAGCTCCCCTCATTAAATGGTGTTTCTGGGCCCTTGTCAGCAACAGTTAAAGTTAACAAAATAACCAACGCTAAGTTTGATCAAAGCCTCCGTAAAGTATTAACAATAGAAAAGGTGTGAATAGGAAGGAGTGAAGTGTGCACTAGTGTACTGAGGGGGTAGGCCACTGTGCCTTGCCCCCTATCCCTAAAAATGAAAGACGTAAAGCAAAACCAAGCGATTTTAGCAAAAACAAAGCTGATTTTTTGCGATTATTCGAGGTTCGCCCTGGATTTTGATTTTCCATGCCTTCAGCACTCCCCATAAAATTGATTTGTGACGTACGTCACACGACTGTGATGAAACTTTGGCCCCCCTTGGAAACTTTCTGGGTACCCCACTGAAAGTGTGTAACTGTTTTCATTAATTACATTCGTCTACTTGACAACCAAATTAATTAGTATGAAACAGATCAAAAGTATCGCCGATACTGTTTTTATTGGCGATACAGGAGAGCAGAATTAATCGATAGTGATATTCAATACTTTTAAGCAAAGGTAATTTGATACCAATTAATAGGCTACCATACACAAGTATCAAGCGATGTTATCACCGATACATGTATTTAGATCCTGAATATTTCTGAGGCCCCCGTTTAATGTTTTTACAAATTAGTAATATTTGAGTTGCCACTGTTCGTTACCAAAATTTAGATTTATTTTTATTATTTACAGGGGCAGGAAAGATATTATGCATACGTAACTAGCCTATGCATTGTTTGTAATGCGATTCCGGTTGAGTTGATCATTAAAAAATTGTGATCCAAACTGCTAAGGAGATAAACAATACCGAAGATTTCGTATGGTAAAATGAGGTAATGATAGTCATGTCAAATTGTAGTCAGATATCCATTAATATCAATTTTTAAGCATGTTAATTCATATTCTGAATAAATCTGTTGCCTATCGGTTTATCATTGTTTGTGCTTGAGTCAATGTCAAACCGACCAACGACTATCAAATTAAATTGTCACCTTGTGCCAAAATACTACGTCTGAGTATTTTCCTATTACAAGCAGAAGTTAAGTTTACAATGTCTATTTTTAGTTGATTTTAAATAGATGTTTCTGCCATCTGTCAAACACGCACGGCTATATTTCCACTGCATGCATTTGCCAGCCGTCTGTGCTATACAAGCTAATATCTAGATTTCCTCACTGGTAAATTCTGATGATTTCTTTACCAGCCAGTTTTATAAACACTTTCTCCTCCTTCATGGCCGTTAGGCTTTTGCCTTCTTAGGGATTTCAAACATCTCTGCATCTCTGTGTTTATACCAGGGCTGCGAACTCGAACTTGAACTCGAAGTCGAAAGAACTCGATCTTTTTGCCGAACTCGAACTCGAACTTGAGCTCGAAACTTAAAATTTTGTGGGACTCGAACTCCAAAATATTAAAAGCGATTTTGTGTTCATTTTCATTTGTGCAATATCATTACAACTGAATTTAAAAAAAATCAAATTATTGGAAATGAAGGATCTTATGCAGAAAGTAGGCTTAAGCCAGAATTTTTCTAAAATTGTCTAAGCCCAACTTAAGTCATCGATTTTGTATGAGGAAAGAAGTTTTAGCTTTAAGCATAGCTTACTAATTGTTTAAGTCAGTTTCTTATAAGCATGGGCGGCTCGTGTATGGTACTTTAGAACTGCACTACCCCCTGTCCCCACTTCATCTTAACGATGGCATTCGATATAAATAATTAATCTTTTTTTTTCTTTATTTTTCTTATACTTGTAGTTATATTACATAATACATAATGTTAATCTCAACAACCATCCTAAGTTTATGAAAAAAATATAAAAATCTTTTAGCTTCAAAGCTCCTATGATATGGTGTTTGAAATTTGCAGTAGATTGCAATGCAGCTGTAGAAAGAGAACTGTCGCTCATGCAGTACCGACTGTTATGTGCTGGTGTATAAATTTCTTTTTTAACTCTTTTGCTCCCGCGTGAAAAGCGAAAAAAAATGTCCCTAAAGTGGCAGCGCGAAAAACTGTCATAATCAATCATAATTATGTACCTCAAGTATGTTTGTAAATCATTACTCAGCTGTCTACTTCTACATTAAGTGTTATATATCGTTGAAATCTACATTTCTTGAGGATTTCAAATAGAAAAAAAAAACATTTTTTTGAATATGCAAATTTTATGCAAATTAACCCCCCCCCCAACTGGGGGTAGTTGTCTTCAAAATTAAAGAGGTACCCTCATCTCAAAGATCACTACAGATTTTATTTTCTACCAATTTTTTTAGAAATGGTCGCAAAAGGATGCTAAGGAAATAAGCTTTCAAGGTACATCAATCAAAACTTATCTGAAAGCCTAGGTTTTCTACAATTTGCAATTTTCTGAGGCACATGACCTTTTTTTTGACCGGTACCGACCGGTACCAAATTTTGGTAGTTAAATTCAGTACCTAAAATATGATCAGTTATTATCTGCTAGGGGTTAGCCTAAACCATGTAACATTATGTATTTTTGAACAGGGAATTTCTTCAAGATTCAGAAAATATTAAGTTTAAATAGAATATGCTGTCACTAACAATGAAACAGTCGCTTGTTTACACCCCTCCCATTTGTTGAGAAACAAGGGGGATACAGCAAACTTTGATTTAGAGAAGCCAAATTTCTGCTAGCTTTTAAACTTGTATTTCGCTTCTTGTCTCCTTGGAAATTTGATACAAAATGACGACTTTAGTGGTGAAACATTTGCAATTTATTTTATCATTTTATAGGGTGTGGTTTTTGTAAAAATTATAATTTAGTGAAAGTAAGTCAAAAAATTTTGGGGGTTTTGAACTGACATGATGTACAGTACTCATTTTTGATCAGTAAATATCATATACTACTTAGTCTAAACTATTTATATTGCTGGAAAGCAAATTTCCTAAGCTTTCAAATGAGACCGGTATTTAGCAACATATCATATTATTTACGCACTAAATTTACTTTTATCTACTTACCATTCAATTTTGTTTGGGTGGGTTTGAGACCCCTAAAAAATTTGGAAATTTAAAAACGTAAAATTTATTATTATCGCTTGAAATTTTGTCAAATGATGCCCCAAAAGAGTAGTTTTCAGACTGTGTTAATGATAAAGGGTTTGGTATTGTGGTAAAGATGTAATCTCAATTTGAATTTAGTGTAGTTGGCACGTGCTGAGAATTTGGCCGATTTTGTCGTCTGCAACTGGGTTTTTGGTCTTTTTAACCGTTTTTGGGTATAAAAATCCAAGAATTAGGGCACAAATTATACATCTTCCGATGCGTGAGGAAATAAGCGTGATCTTTTGAAAATTGTATGAGAATCGGATGAAAAATAAAGTCACAAATCGATTTTTTATCAAACTAATTTTGTAACTCAATTTGAAAAAATTTGAGGTAAACACTGAAAACACGAGATCATCAATCGATGATCGCGGGAGCGAAAGAGTTAAATTAATGTAACAGTTTAGGCTATTCGTAAGTAAATTTTTTTTATTTTGTTTTGCTTAGAGTTTTTCATGTTTATGTATAACTTTCCTTTTTTATTGTTTGTTTATTAAAACAATGGCTAAAATTTTCTGAAGCAGTCCCCCCCTTAATTTTTGCTACGAGCCCTTGCTTATAAGTCACTATTGTAGATGGCTTGAATCGCGACTAATGTATGCAATGAGGCAAAACCCTTGTTAGTGTATTGCTTTTGCTAAATTTGGGCAATGGGCTTCAAGTAGCTCAACCCTTTGAACCTTGCAGGCTGGAAAGCCGGCCTTACTGAGAAGCCTTATAGACCCGAAAGGTCCGTAACCGGCCTTTGGATCTACCGTCATTACCCTGTAAGCCGGTGTACCGGCCAGCAAATTATTAAAGTTGGGCTCATATCACTAGCACTTTTGGTTTATTTAATCTAGTAATAGAATAGATTGTTTATCACCGGCATTCAAAGGGTTCAAAAGAGAAACCAGGGTTCAAAGGGGTAAATCAGTAACTGTAAATCTTTTTGCAAACAACAACATCCATTTATATCGCACCACAATAACGTACAGCGTGTTACCTGCCAACATGACACCACAAAATATATTATATTCAACGGCAACCTCATAATCCCGTCATAATCTGGGCTTTCAATTACGGTAACGTCACAACATATTAGGACGGGGTTTCAAAAGTGTCGTTTGAGTTTAGTTTCTGCTTACCACCGTTGTCGTCGTCGTTTGGTCAGGCACCCAAACTCAATCTGGGCCAGCACAAATCAAGGCCAGGGCCGAGGGTCTATTCTTTTACCACCCCGGGCTGCTGCGCTGCCCAGATTAGATGCTGGCAGTGGTGGTGTTAAGCCAACGTCCGGTTGCATCATGCAAAACCTGCAGACCTCGTATTTCTCTTGGTACATGATGCATGAGACATGAAGATATAACGTGATCTGCAGTTTGCTTAGTGACACCACATTCGCAATTCGATGATGAAGCGAGACCCCATTTGCACATAAACAAGTGAAAAGACCCAACACCAGTCCGCAGGAGGTTGAGCCTTACCCAAGATGTTCTGGGCAGACTCATTTCAAGTGGCCTTGAACTGACCCTGGGAATGGAAGCACGGATCCTTGAAGTACTCTCCAAGTAGTCCGCGTTTCATTTATGTTTTGTCCACTGCTTCACGCGGATGTCCAGTTTAGACAAACTACCTAATAGTTTCCACGCAGCAGGTACAAATGGGTGTCTTGATCTAAGTCTCCCCAGGTGCGCATCCTGCTGCAAATCCTCCGTTGGTGTGGGACGCAAGCATCCAGTGACAATGCGCAAAGCATCATTGAGAATGCTGTCGATGAGGCAAGTATGCGTACTATGACACCAAACTGGTGCGCAGTACTCAGCGGTGAAGTAAACCAAGGATAGAGCAGAGATGCGCAATGTCTTGGCACCTGCACCCCATCCGGATCCCGCAAGTCGCCTCAACAGCGCGACTCGGGTGGAGAGTTTCTTCGCAAAGCCTCGAAGTGGTGACGGAAAGTGAGCGACCTATCCAGCTCTACCCCAAGATACGTTGGGACTGGATAGGGTTGCAATAGGTTGGCATTGTTGTAAATATTAAGCTCACGTTTGGCCTCTCTGTTGATTAAGTGAAAGGCCGCCGTCACCGTTTTCGTATTGCTGAGCTTTAGCATCCAAGTCTGGAGATAAGCTGAAAGTGTAGTCATGTCTTGGCTAAGAGTGACCTCCACAGCCTTCCAATCTCGAGAAGCATACAGCGATGCTAAGTCATCAGCATATGCATACTTTTGAGAAGTCATGGAAGGCAGATCGTATGTGTAGATGTTGAAAAGAAGGAGGGCCAAGACCGATCCCTGTGGGAGGCCGTTTCGCAAACACCTTAATTCACTTTACTTGCTGTCACCAGTAGTGAGCGTGAAACTTCTATTCTGGACAAGTTCCGAGATCATCTGGACCATGTGCTTATCCGGTAGAAACCTAAGCAACTTGCAAGTGAGACCACGGTGCCAGACAGTGTCGTAAGCAGCTACCAGATCGACAAACACGGCACCAGCCTTCTTCTTGGCCTCAAACGAATCCTCGATGTTTTGAGTAAGCAAAACAGTCTGATCCACGGTTGACCTTCCTCATCGGAACCCAGTCTGCTCCCTAGGGAGAAATGGGTCAACAATCAGCTCAACACGAGCGTCTATAATCCTCTCGAGGATCTTGTAGGGGACGCAAACCAAGGAGATGGGACAATAGCTTTTCGGGTTCTCAACAGACTTCTTGGGTTTAGGGATTGTCACTACCGGTGCTCTTCTCCAGACTTTTGGAACTTTGAGGTGGTGCAGGCAGGAAGAAAGAAAGCCACACGACCAGGACTTCAGTGCAGCTCCAGCATGGGTTATTAGCTTCGGGCAAATAAAATCTGAGCCTGGAGCTTTTCCTGGTTTCAGGTGTTTGAGGGCAGCAGCGAACTCCTGAGAAATAAAACTTTTAGAGATGTTCACTGGACTTGTTGGAGTGGCTCTTCAAAGATCTGACACGTCTTGCGAGATGAGTTGAGATGATTCACGGTCAATACCCTCGCATCTGCCGTTTCTAATCAGCTGGGACGCAATAGCGTTAGCTGAGACGGCACAATGACGATGGGAGCGCCGAGATCTACCAGTTAGGTTGTTCAATATACTCCATGTTTTTCTACTAAAGTGCGAAAATTCGATAGTCTGAACTGCCTCGGACCATTGATTTCTGCATTTCTTGTCGAGCCTGAGAAGCAGGGCAGTGGCATCCCCGTTAGAGTTGCTTCCTTCAGGCAACTGCAGAAATGCACAGTACAGGTTCTCGCGCTCAGCATCCCAACAAGATATGTGGTTATTTCGACAATCGCGTGGGATAGAATTTTTGGCTGCTGTTCTGATGACATTGCAGATCAGTCCTGGTAGGCCAGATACACATCCGGTGAATCTGGTGGCAACAAACTCTTACCAAGTTTGTTGGTTAATGCATTGTAGTGGCTCCAGTTGGCCTTGTGGAAGTTCCATCGCTCAACAGGCTTGCTCGGAACAGGCAGAGCAAGTCTTGGTGAAGCAATAAGCGAGGGTCGATGTTGTGACCTAGGGAACTTCTTTTAGATGCGTCTATTAGGTACACGGCTATCTGGGCCAACACAGACAAATGCCAGATCAGGGATGGTGTCAGGGTTCCAGCGGCCAGAATGAAAGGTGGCCACGTCCTTTGGGTCGTGGAGAGGGACAAGGCCGTAAAGGCTTGCCCAAGCAACAAGGCACTCTCCATCAGCACTGCTGGTTCTATAACCCCAGTTGACATGTGGACAATTAAAATCGCCAGCATAGAAAACGGGGTGAGGGTACAATGGGAAATCAGACGCTTTCAGTCGCGTAGGTGGAGGTTTGTAGATGTAGCGTGTCGCGCCTCGCACTTCATCCAGCTGCCATGCCTAACATCTTTTTTGTCGTTTTTTTTATTTTTTGTTAGTTTGATTTAGGCGGCTCAACACCTCACTTCCGCTGTTGTGTGTGATTCCAGTTTTTACTATGTGTATTCGTGTATTATTGTTGTATCTGTCTAAAATCACACACACATATTTTTATTTTTTTATTAGGGCTAGATAATGTTTATTTTTGTCTTCTCATGGTAGCTCGTTGATCGGCTTGCCTTTCCCGCCATCATGTTGTTAGTCCGTTGTTTTCGTCCATGTGACGTGTGCAGTGTTCTGATTTACTTAAACGTGTGCAGCGACCTAATTCGTGGTGACGTGTGCAGTATTTTGTCGCCGACCATGCGGTCGGAGATTTTCGCCTCTCTTTCAAGGTTGGATTTCGTGATGGACGGACTTAATTCGATTGTTGCCACAACTGCGTAAATTGATGCAATAAAATTTTACTGTCGTGTCTTCATCTTTGTGACTGCCGAAGTTCCCAGCGATTGGGGTTCAGTCAACACGCTCTCGCTCAAGGAACCTATTTCCTACAGTAGACATTTACATTTCTATAACCATAAACGTCCACGCACAACCACTCTGTCTCCGATGTAGCTGGAGACTGACCAACAAGGATCCATTTTAGCCGGTCATGGACAAACGTGGCAAGGCCATGCTTCCTGCTTATAGAAGACCCAGCTAGTGTAAAGCATGGTATTGTTAGCTTATCTGCACAAGCGCAGTGGGGCTTCTGAAGTAGAATGACGAGTTCCTGATACTGCACGGCGAGATGATGAAGTACATTCTTCTTGCTTGCAGCGAGGCCTTCGATGTTCAGCTTCAAGATTGCTGGCCTTTGGAACTTGTTAACGGTGTGCCCTTGTAGCGGTTTCGAACCCGGCTTTTATGTTAACAGTGTTTTTGATTTAAGTTGTCTTGTATCACCTTATCGTTTCAGCGCTTTTGGTTGATTTTTTTGTTTGCGCAGTTTAGTTAATTAGGACACATTTTAAGTTTCTAGTTTTGCTTTAAGCATGTCCTGGAATTGTTTTAAAATCATTTGACTTTGTTTTTAAGGAGTTGTGAAAATGCAATGCAGTTCAGTTAGTCAATTCAATTCATATCAAAGTCAGTCGAGAATTCGGTTTACTTGTTTTCTGTTTTTTCTCAGTTGATTAATAAAATTGGATCCATTTTGTTTGCTAGATTTTGGTCAGCCAGAAGCGGGTGCGAAGATTTATAGGTTAGTAAGTAGCAATTGATAGTTACCCAAACTAGTCTTTGCTACACCCTGACAGGGGCACATCGCCCCGCCCTGAAAGGGGCGTTTGCCGAGTAGTAGGCCCTGGCTGAACTTCGGGATGAGGGGTTACCCTTCCAGGTTGGCAGGTTCGGTTTCTTTCTGTTGAAAGATGTACTAACGATCCAGGCTGCGAGGAAGCACCTGCCAACTGGGCCTGCATACCACCAAGCCTCTCTTTGTAAGCCCGACTTGCGTGAGCTCGACCTAAACTAAGTCTGCTTTCTACATAAAACCCTAAATGCTTTATGAAAACATTAAGGTCACTGAAAAGAACGCTATAACTAGATTTTACAGTTTTGCAATGTAAACAGTCACTGTCAAGAATGGGTGACCTAATTGAAAGTCAACTTTTTTTTCGTAAACTGAGTCGCAGACATAGCCTTTGTTTTGATCGTAAGCACATAATTTGGGAACCTACAATGATTCAATTGTAAGTTTTTTTTCAATTTTCGCTTTCAATGCAAATTCACCACAGACATATTACCTGGTTGTGGCAACGACATTTGCGTATTAAAACAGATGTTTGAACGCGCAATTTTCCTGGAAACGTGCTTAGGCTAAGTCAATCACTTTATTTTCTGCTCGAACTCTAACTTGAACTCGCTAAAATGAAAATGTCGAACTCGTAAAACAAGCTAAACTCGAACTCAAACTTAAACTCGATACAAAAATGGACCGAGTTCGCAGCCCTGGTTTATAGCCTACTCTGTGTTTGTTTGTTGTTTATGCTCTGCGTTTGTTTGCTCTCGTTGAGCTATACTAGTGTGATTTACATCTTTTGAGCATGAAAAGACATCTTTTCAAAACAATATAGCAAAGTATTACCAGGCGAGAAAAATGTTGGAATGGTGATCACGCGCGTTCCTATCCAACGACACTCCTGCATACATTGTTAACCAAAATGCATGCCAAGCAATCTCGTAATTCAAGCCACATGTTATTGTTTCTTACTCCGGGAAACTTTATGCGTCTTGTGACAGTTATAGAATAAGCTGCCATCAAACCACCAAACCTTGCCAGCTATTTTCCATCACGTCGAAATAAAAGAATAAATTTATTGAGACTCAAAGTCTTCGCCACAGAGAATACGCTTTACTTTATCACCGGGAGAAGGGAAGATTCAAAAAGGATGTGCTCCAGTCTTTCACCACACTTTCGCATTTTCTCGCCAAAGCATTGTCATTATGAAAATGAGTCACATATTCACAATTTTTACAAAGACTTAGACTGAAGAAAGGTGGCAATTGTTACCGGAACAATTCATTAGAAACAAACATACAATTCTTTTTCTTCTCGCCTAATCAAATTTACCGAAGCTGCTCATTCACATAACGTCAACACTCTTTTCGGTCAATTTTCGCTTCTCGTGTAGTCAGTATCACTAATTCACAATGAACACAGGGAAAGGGGAATTGCCATAGCCGACAGTTTGGGAATGTGTGGTCTATGCAGTCGATTCGGACCACGTTTGCATAGACCCAATTTTGTGTCCAAAAAAATTGCTAAATTTTGTGGCGCTCAAAGTGTTCAGTTGTAAATATGGTTTTTAATAAATAAATAATAAATTGACGTGTGCTCATTTGCTGCTGGCATGTAGTTTTTGATGCTGCTAGTCCGAATATTTGGCCGCACAAAAAGTTAATGTCGACCCCTGATACCGCTGGTCAGGCCGATTTGGTATTTGCTTGTAGCATAGGCTTCAGGACATAATGCTCTCTTGGTTGCAATAAAGCACAATTGCACTGAAACACGCTGTTACATTTTATTGACTTCATAAATTTTTGTATCACTGATTTCCATGTTCCTTAAGTTAATAGTTTTTTCTATTTCCGTCAGTCAATAATTACTTTTTTAGAATAATTTTCCATGATTTTGTGTTCAATATGAACTGATATCAGAAATTGCATGATTCTGTAAAGTTTCGTACTTTGTTGTTGTCCCTATGAGGTGTTTTACTGGGAATATCCTTATTTTTGTGCACGAGGAGCCAGTGGCAATACTTAAAATATTACTTATCTATAGCTGATAGTTACTGATCACATTTTCTTGGTAATATAACTTTTTAAAAGTAGGCTAGGTCAGCTGAATGTTTTGTTTTTATTGAAGAAGCTTTTACCATTGCCATGAACCAGACTACAACATGGGTGCTAGCTGAAGCTATTCACAGCATGTATCAGGTGCCTCATTTTTATATCATATTAGCCTAGAGCAGAGAGCATTTTATTAAGCATTATATACTTACTTAAGACAACAAAGTAGCCATGTAATGAGCTATAAATAATGCTCCAACATATTTAATCAAATTTGCTACCAACTGAGAGCTTAAGTTGATACTGGAAGCCTGTATTTGAAAATCAAGATGTACCGGTACTATCATCTTTCTTCATTGGCAGAGTAACCAAATAGAAGTATTAAATTTGTAGTCGAGAAGTCTTTAAATTCAGCTTTTATTGCATTACTTGGGGTCTACTCAAGAATTGCTTGCACTGCAGGATATGTAGAATTAGGTGCTGATAAAATGCAAAAGTAAGGTGCAATTGCAAATTATTTCTTTAGGGTTAAATATAGGGCAGGGGTGTAAAAACTGTATTGTGCTTATGCCATGTGACCAAAAAGTTTATGTGTGGGAATGGGATTTGCTGCAACATAGTAGTAGTAGCAAGTTTACATTTTGAAGCACATTATTAGAAAAAAGAATAGCAATAAGACTGATGCACTACTAAAAATTTCTACGTACTACTAAATACCAAAAAAATTTTTGCTTTCCTGAATTAAGGTAATAATTTAGTTAGAATTAGAATTAAGGTTAAATTGAGAAGTAATGCTAGTAGTTTAGTAGGCCCTTACATTTCATGCAGCATTGCTAAGCAGTAACAATGTTTGCTTCATGCTCATGCTTTGGGCTCAAGCAGAATATTCTCTGTAAGTTTATCTCAAATTGATGCTTATTGAAAGGTTTTGGTTTTAGAATACAGATTTAGTGGACAATTTTATAGTCTGGCTTATTTTACCAACTAAGCAATTATTACTTGTTACATAGGTGCAAAATATATTGTCTTGCTCATAAATACATCAGAAAATTTCAAGATTAGTATGCTGTGACATGAGATTAATGTATGTCCATTGGATGTTGTTCAGTTAAATCACAAGTCTTCTGAAAAAAAATTGACATAATGGGAGAAGGAAAGCATTGCAACATGGTTGCAATCAGGCCAACTTTTTTTGGAGAATTGGCAACTTGTGGTCAAGGCACATGCTCTTCGAACAACAAAAAGTGTTCCTTTTAGAAAACAGGGCAGTACTTCTGATGCACTTTTTATTAAGGCAGTGGCTATTTTGCCGTCGACGGCAATTTGCCCTTGGAATCTATTTTGCCGTGATCATTCACGTGTGTTTATATAGCCAAATTTGCTATGATAACACTAGTGACTCTGTGGTGTAGTGGATAGAGTGCTGGTCTTGAGATACCATGGTTGTGGGTTCAAATCTCAGCTGGCCAGGGCTTTAAAAGAAAGGCAGTGTACACTGGAGGGGCAGGCCCGGTATGTAAATGTACGGGGCAGTGTACACTGGAAGGGAGTGTACAGGGTGGGGGATAGAGACCTGGGGGTGCAAAATTTTTTTTTTGTTTTTAAAATTGACCGATCAGAGACGACCAAATGTCACATGTTTAGTACGTCATTAAGATTGACCAATCACAAATAACTCACGGCAAAATAGTCTCTGAGGGTAAATTGCCGTCGACGGCAAAATAGCCACTGTCGTTTATTAAAGACCATAAGTTTTGCACTTTATCAAAATTCATTGTATTTTTTCTTGGTAAATTACCTAGCTTTAAAAGTTGAGCACAATTTATTTTTAGTTATTTCAAGTTGTCAAAAACTGAACTGCAATATCGCTTAATGCTATGAGGTCACTTTTCAATTGCTCATCTTATTCATTTACCTTGAATATAAAGATTTTATTTTATCATACAAGTTGCAGTCAGCACCAACCGCTATTTAAATTCTAATCTAGCTAGTTCTTAGTTTCATCTTTTAGCTGTCATTTTGATATCTGTTGTTGAAGTTTGTATTAAAACAGGTCAGTTGTTGCATCTGGGCAAATTTTACAACTGTGTAGAAATTGTCTTAGTTTATTGTACAACATGGAACTGCCACATAGCTAAGCAACTCAATTTGTTTATATTTTGTTTTAGTTTGATTGAAAACATCATAATTAAATAAATAACAAATTTATTTTTAGGCACCATTGTACCACCTTCTCCTGGAAGTTTTGCTGATACTGTGGATTATTCGACTTCTGTTTTTTAAAAGCTACAAAATTCATCAGAAAACTGTACTCACAGAAAAAGAAAGAGAAGAACTAATCGCAGAATGGCAACCAGAGCCTTTGGTTTCTACAAAGGATGAAGAAATCACATCTTATCGATGTGTATCTGGGTAAGGTTTGCCAGTTCTAATCATTGTTTTTTGTTGTGTGTTTAGAAATGAGTATTGTATAAAAAATGATTTTTCATCATAATAGAAGGATGTTGCTCTTTATTCAGTATTGTGCCAAGGGTAAAGCCAATCGTTATACATTTTATTAGTAAGATAATTAGCTATTAGCGGATGGTTGGTTCAATACTATACTCTGGTGTAGTGTAAACATCCTTTTATCCAGTGGTCAGCAAACTTATGTTATGATATCCAGAGTCCTATTTTCAATCATAATTGTGAACCCATGGAGCATTACACAGACTCAAATAATGAGTACTTGTCAACAAACATTTTGCTGAAGTCAATAAATCTATGGTTCATTGTTGGTGTAAAAGCTTGTGTTTCAAGGTCACCTTCCATTGGCAAGATATTTGAGTGGAATCAAATACCTGCTTTGCTTTATGTTTTATTGAAAAGTACTAAGAATCAGCAAACGGTATGAGTTGAACATTTTACACTAAATTTAAACATTTTTGGCTTAACATAGAGCTTTCATTAAAAAATCAAAACAGCACGTTTAATACCTCAACCAAAAAATTATTTACAGTATTTTTAAGTTGAAGTGATAACATATTATTTTGGTTCTTAAATGAGAGTGACATGATGAGCCAAAAAGCTTCAGATTTATTATAAATGTTTTAAGTTGTTTTGTCTGTTGGTTTTTTGCTGCTTTGTGGGATAAGAGTATCTTGTTGCCATGATTTTAGTTTTTGTCAAAATTGACTTTCACATGCAGTACAATTTTAATGTGAAGCCAATATCTTTTTCGACTTAAACATGTTACTAATGGAGACAGGTTAAAGGATTTGCAGCCAGCACAAATCTAGGTCCAAAGTTATGACAACATATTTTATAGTGCATTTTCGTGTCTCAATGGGGTTACTAACCATAGGTTGCTGATTATTGGTATAAGCAGCCTTTAAACGCTATTTTGTTTGATTCTTTTTTATCTGTAGTACAATCTTTGTTTTAGACGACCTAGCAAAACATTGGTTATAAATGATTACAAATGTTTGAACTTTGCTTCTATGAATTTTTTGGGCTTAGCAAAAAACTCGAGAATTGAAGAAAAGGCATCTAATTGTGTTAGAAAATATGGAGTCGGTTCTTGTGGTCCAAGAGCGTTTTATGGAACAGTGGGTGAGCTTGATTTGTAACGTTCATGTTCATATATGCTTCATTTCATCTAGAAAAGATAATTTTATGTTTTAGTGTCATTGTTATTATTTCTTGCATTGGAACAAAAGTTCTAGTGTTCAAAACTCAAAAAAGCACCATTGGTATTTGTCAAAAAAAAATTTGAAATGCATTGCTCCAGCAAAAATCTGGTTTGTAGCAAGTATGTAGTTGTAGACGCACATTGAAACAGCACCTCTAAGCTGTCAAAAGTGGGAAAAAATGAGATAAAATCAACCATTCATTCTTTTTGAAACAGGTGATCACATTTTACTAAGAGATTTGCCAGAAAATGAATACCAGTACTCCGATTGGTAACGTTAAGCTTAGTTAACTTTCACAACCCTTAATTTTAATGTTGAAGTCAAAATTTTTGAAATCTTACAATTTTTTTGTCATATCTTTTTTTTCTTTTCAGTTGCACTAGAACAACTATGTGCTTCGGGTTCGTTTCAGAGTTGGCACTGCTGGCACAGATCATTTTTTTGACAAGCAGTGGAGTCTATCACGAGAAATTGCATTGAGGTGCCTTTGCCAAGTGCACAACAGTGCAATTTATTTATTAGCTTGAATGGATGATCATAGTCATCATTAATGACTGTCTAACCTAGTATACCACATTGCCAACGTTGATATTATTAAAACTTCATTTTGTATGCCACAATACATCAAATTGGTTATCCAGCTTTGTATCATAACCTGACTGCCTGTATTGTGTAGTGGCTAGAGTGTCTGCCTCAAATGCAGTACCAATATGCTACTTGTTCAAATTTCAATGAAGCAGTATTGAAGGCTTTTTCAAACATGGTATTTACAGCATTCCAGGTTGGCACTCAGCATAAAAGAAATGTGGAGAAAAAGCTGACGAGTTTGTTCTGCTCTTGGAAAAACACTTTATGGAATTATCCCACCTTTTATCTGCAGTTCATCCTTTGCAGTGGCCTTGTCTGACTAAAGACCAGTAAACAAAGCATGAGATAATACAGATGAATACATCAGGGTTAATTTTGTTAACATTAAATTTACCCTTTTAGCAGTTAGCATGATTCGATTGGGTTACCTAACTCAGTGTCATGAAAACTGGTAAAGTTTCTATTTTTTGTGTTTAGATGTTCATGTTGAGCTTGAAAGGCAAATAGCTGAGTTTATGAAAAGCGAAAGATCAATTGTTTATTCTTATGGATTTGCGACTGTGGCCAGTGCTATACCAGCTTATGCCAAGCGTGGTGATATCATCTATGCGTAAGAAACTTAAGTATACATTAATGATAGCAGTATAGAGAGAGATCCTCTTTAATTCTGGTTTTGTCTGCGTTAACACAGGTGGCCGGATTTGCATCATGTTTCCTGAAAGTTTGTAAGTACCATCATGCCACCTCGCTCTGTCAATGGCATCTCCCTTTTTCAGTATGATCTAATTGGTATGTTCTTCCGCTTGTCATTTTCATGTCATATTCGATTGCCTATGCCCTCTTCTTCCTACCACTTCAAAATCCAATGCTCTTCTCAAATTATCACCATTATCCCTTCTCAAAATGACTCTGCATATTCTCTAAATTTTATCCATCCAATATTTATTCTTGCTGTCACCACTGCTTCACTTCCACCACTGGCGTTCAACCTGTCCCCAAATAACTAAAACTATTCACAAAGTCAACCTGGTCAAAAAATGATAATTCTTCACCTGGTTCTACCATTCCTTCCATTGTATCAACACATAGTACACAAACAAAACCTTTTGCCTGAGTTGAAGTCACTCTCTTCATTTTTGCACTTATGTCATGCACTCATTTACCACACTTTGTGTACATCACCCTCTTGCTGCACTTGGTACATGGATCAGCTTTACTCTTGAGTACCTCACTTTTCACATCACTCACCATTACTTTGGTTTTTTTGAGGTTCACCTTCAACCTTTTGCTCTCAAACCCCTCTCTTTCCATATTAAAAACTTTTCTTTCAAATTCTCTATACTTTTACTCATTAAAACCCAAGTCATTTGCTTATAAAATTTCCTTCATCAATCCTTCAAAATCAATCCTTTGTCGACCTCCTTCAAAATCAATTCTTGTTTTGCATTTTCAAGATTAAATCCACTGCAATTGCAAAAAGCAGTGGTAGCAACACTGATTCTGATATACACCAACTTGCACCAAAAATTCTTCAGATAACTCGGATCCACCTAAACTTTTGTTTTTGCACTGTGGTAAAGGATTATAACCACTCTTACAATTACTTCTGGTAAACCTTTCTTATTACCTGCTCGATCACCTTTCGAGGAACTCTTTCAAGTGCCATCTCAATATCCACAAAACACATGTACAACTTTTTCTTACCCCTATATTCCTCTTGCATTCTTTGCACTACAAATATTGTGTCTGTTGTTCCTCTTCCAGACATAAAACCAAACTGCATTGAATCAATATTTACTAATTTTTGAATCTTTCTCTCCAGCACTTTTTCAACGATCTTAATGGCATACTCTAACAGCTTTACTCCTCTGTCAATAATGCATTTTTTAACATCTAACTTTCCCTTGAAAATTGGTACGAGTACACTTGTTTGCGATTCATCTGACACGTGTTGGCAAAGTTTCACCATCACACTAACCCCTACTTTCTCCACCAGCAGATGTCATCTCTGCACATACTTAAGAAGGCCCAGCTGCCTTTCCTAATTTCATTACTTTTATTGCTATTACCATTTCTTTCTGGGTAACATTTTTTATGGGTCCTTCCATGATACTAGCTACTGTCTCGTGGTCCCAATCATTCTCTTTCTTCATGATCTCCGTGTGATTTTTTCATATTCTTTTCTTGTCTTTTTCACTAAAACCTAACCCTCCATCTTTTCCTCTCATGCATCTACCTCCTTCAATATTTTTCCCATCTTTTTTCATGAACTTTACCCATGTAAAATTTATTTGGTTTTTCGTTCAATGTTTTAACTCTTTCTCAACTTCTTTCTTCATATAATTAGCTACCACTTTCTTTGTTTGATTTTTGATATTCTTATATCTAGCCTTGTTTTCCTCTGATCGATTTTTGCGCATCTTTTTATATGCCGCTTTCTTGTGTTGTATTACTTCCTTCACCTGTTCATTCCACCACCATGTATTCCCACGGTTTCTTCTACCTTTCATCTTTTCACATACTTCATCACAAGCTTGTAGCATACCAGTGCATCAACATCAACCAATTTCTTAGATCTTTCTTGAAATTTTGCTTTTATGTTGCTTTCCTTTATCTTTCTTTTGCCTATATCTGTTACCACTAGTCGATGTTGCAATTCCCAGGGGATGGCTTTCATGTCTTTTAAATACTTTTTGTTGTTTTTACCAACCAGTACAAAATCAATCTCAGTTTCATTTCTAACCATACTGTATGTTATTTTCTCTGCTCCTTCTTTTCAAACCATGTGTTTGCCACGCACTACTCCTTTTCATCACAAAACTTGAGTAGTCTTCTTTCCTCAACATTTTTTTTGACAATTCCATGCCCACCCTCAAAATCATTAATCCGTCTACCAGCATGTCCCTTGAAGTTCTCGAGAACAAGAACCACTTCACCAGGGTTTTGCGAATCCCACTCACTTGCCATGTCATTATAAAATTGATTTTTCTTGCACTCTGACTTTCCAAATTGGCTAGCAAACGCACATATGACTCTTATAACTTCCTCCTCAAAAATCAGCATCATTGCCATCACTCTGTCACTTTTTCTTCGGACTTCTGCGATCTTTTTGGCAAAGCTCTTTCACTAAAATTTCACCACCTGTTTTTCCATCATTATTTCCAGACCACCACAGCTTATATCTTCTACTTCTAATACCAACAAATCGAGCTCTTTGCTCTTTCCATCTTGCTTCCTGTAGACTACACATATGCACTTTTTTCTTTCTTAACTGTTCACACACTTAAGTACCTCTTGCCGTTGAAGAACGGGAATGCCCCTGGTGAAGCACGGAAAATAGTGCTTAACAATTTGTTGTTTAGAGACGAAGCAGTAAATTTCGCTATTCAAAAGGGCTTACTTGCATCACGAAGCAAAATTGTGTATTTTAAACATAACGATCTCAAGGATTTAGAGAAAAAATTGGTGGATCAAGAAAAATTAGACAAAAAGGTATCACTAACCAGCTGCTTTTGGTTTCCAAATATTATTTGTTAAATAGGCTATTTTTCAAGTGGTTTCCTTTCATTTGTTGCATAGTCCCCAGTTATATCTTTATTTAGAGAATGAATACAAAAATATTTGCATCTATTAGCCTTTTAAATTATTGAAACTCTTAAAACCGATCTGTTACACCAGGGGTTTGCAAACTTTTTTGCTCGCAGGCCAGTTTCACTAACTGGAGGATGGAGCGAGCGAACACCTTTTTTTATTGGTTTAAATCATTTTTTTGAGATCAAAATTTTGTCATTTAACGTCATTTATTTGTTTGGAGATCATTTTATATAGAACGAAGTTTTCAAATTTGAAACTGATTTTTGGTCATACCTCAAAGGGATTTAGTTTTGCCATAAAGATATATATGTGCCCTTTCGAAATCTATCTCAAAGAGGCAAAGTTTTCTAATTTTAGAACTTTTTTGTTTGAACACCTCGGATGAGGGCCGAGGAGGGATTTTTGTAGATCCTATTTTATATTTTTGGGCAATTAATCTGATGATGCTTGCTCCAAGTCACATTTGTTCGTGGGACTCAGCTTTCACCTTTCACACCCTTGTATTGGACAAAAACGTTTTTTGTGATTGAATATTCAAAGTAAACAAAAATTTGTCTACATTTTGATAGCTTCATTGGAAGTAGCCTGTTATTAATGCTAGCCCTTCAAAAGATGTACACATTTTTGATTTTATGTAATCAAACGAAAAGCTTTGCTGTAGTATAAAGACCATATATATATATATATATATATATATACATAAAATAGTCACTTAGCTTTACAGTGCTCGACAGCAAGCTTGCCGGAGTCGTAATATATATATTTCTATTTGCACAGATACAGAATAGACATTAAAAATATTAAAAACCACAACAGTCTGTTCGCCAAGTGGCTCGTCAGGTGGTGCGTCTTATTCAAATTATTCTTCTATTATTCAAATTATTATTCTTCTATTTGAATAAGACGCACCACCTGACGAGCCACTTGGCGAAATAGACTGTTGTGGTTTTTAATGTCTATTCTGTAGCTGTGCAAATAGAAATATATATATCAGAGTGAGTCAGAAGTAACTGGGCAGTCATTCATAACTTGTGTAGTTTTGACTACCCGATTGCTTCTGACTTACTCTGTATAGTCAGAGTAAGTCAGAACAGTTACCTTAATTATATTTTTACGCGTAGTCGAAAAGGCCGGCCGTTCCACTGGTAAACTGCTTTGCGTTACCTTTGGCTCAAGCTGCTTTTTTACGTTGCAGGATCTGAAAAAGGCTTCTGTTACACGCAAGTTTGTGTTAGTGGAAGGTATTTACGCTAACAGCGGGAATATATGTGATCTTCCCAAGCTGATTGAATTAAAATATAAATATAAAGTCCGATTATTCATTGATGAGTCCTTGTCGTTTGGAGTGTTAGGAAAAAGTGGTCGTGGCATCACAGAACATTTCAATATACCAGTAAGTGGTTCTCGATAATACCTCAGTTTACAAGGTTATCGGTAAGTAGATCTACCTCTTTTTTGTGCAAAATAAAAAAGATGATTTGACTCTGCTTTGAAACAATCACGATAATGGTACCTAGGAGTCAATATGACCCCACCACTAAAATGCTCTTTCAACTGCAGAATAAACGCTCAATATACGATAAAGCAGTGTTTACTTGTAGAACGTTACAGGGTATTCAATACGCAAATTATTTACTCCTCACTCAAATTACAGGCCGTCATGCTGTGTTCGTCGCAATTGGTGTTCTGACATTAACTGCAGGTGAATCTGTACTTTTTGTCCTTCGATCTAGGGCAAATGTAGCATCTGTTGAGCCCTAATGGTCAACGTGGGGTGGTTTTTTGTACAGTGGGAGGAGATTCTGGCAGAATTGAGTGGCTACAATTGATTTGGTTTTCATTTTGAAGTGCTTGAGTAGTCATCAATCTGCAGTTAGCTTGAAGAACGATTGACAGTACCGTGGGGTCAACAAGAGTGTAGAAAAATGCAATATTTTAATTTAACCAAGCAATACAAACCAAATTGTTTGAGGGCCCACGGTTTGTAAGAACGTACAAAAAATAGGAGACAAGAGTTTATCACAAAATCTTACCGTTTGCATTATGTAACATTGCAAATACATACAGGTGGGGCAGCAAAACCCGGAATATTTTTAAACATTTTTGTTATATTCGTGAATGTAGATAATAACACTTTCCATATTGAATAATTTTGAATAAATTGTCTCTTATTGTCCTTATGCACTTGTGTTACCTTCATGTCGATGTCAGTTTTGTTGTTTGTGAAAATATACTGTACTTTTATGTTACTTGTATATTTGATTTTCCAAGTTTTGCTGCCCCACCCTGTATATAGGGCTCTATTGAGCCCATGGCACCATAGCAAGGTTAAGTTTATCCTTTCAGTCAAAGGAACTTAAGTAGTACGAGGAAGGTTTTTGTTCTGAATGAATTAACTATGCAGTTTAAACTTGTGAACGTAATTATGTTTCAAGTTTACCACATATTTTGCACTATCAAGTTTTAGGTTTGTTATATATTTTGCACTATCAAGTTTTAAGTTTGCTATGTATTTTGCGCTATCGAGTATTGAATATCACCCAGAACCAGCACCAACGAATACCATTTGTGAAAGTGTTGCATGAATTACCTTTTTTAAACTCTGAATGACAAGTTTGTGTAGCTGGCTTTTGCCCACTTATTTTCGGTGGGTTGAATTTTTAATGTAATTTTGGTATTCTGCATCAGCTGAGTTTTAATGCTGCTTCCTTTCAGCAATAAATCTCGTCTGATGCTGTCATTGTCACGCTTACATTTATAATGTATGGCGACCTGTGAACGATTGCACGACCGGTAACACGTGATTCCATTGCTTTTCATGTTTGGGCCATTCAAGATAACAGAATCTGAAAATTGTAATTCTTTGCTACGTCACTACAAACATTTGTAGCTACACAAATTGTCCTTGCACTCTGCCAAGTTTTATCAACGTAGCAAAAGAGTAATAGAATTTTAAACACCACAGAAGTTGTTAAGCCAGTTATTTACTATGTATTATTTGTTGTGGATTATGTGTCTGATTTAATAATTGTGGCAATGTGTTGAGAATGTGTTCGCCGGTATCATGTTTTACATTATATTTTTGACTTTCATAGTAGCAATAATGGGTTAGTAATTCTCTTGACATGATTATATTTGATACAGATCGATTGTGATCACTTTCAAATAGCCGGGCATATCGCTAGATGGGCTAATTCAGTAAGGCTTGTAACTTAGCATTCTACTGCACACTGTTCTGTTAAGCGCATGAAGTAATAAAAGATTTTAATTATTTATTTTTATAAAACATCAACAGCGGTGTTGGGCGTGAACGGCATTTGGAATACCTTGCCTGATGTTATTAAAATCAGCACTAGCACCCCCTTAGTTATACGCATATTATGCAACAACGTCTAGGCCCGCATCAAAAAGACGTGATGATTTCTACTTTAGATTGGCAAAGTTGATCTGATATGTGCTAGTATGGAGAATTCGCTTGCTACAGTTGGTGGTTTCTGCTGTGGTCGAGCTTACGTCATTGATCATCAATGTTTGTCTGGTCAAGGATATGTCTTCTCGGCTTCTTTACCTCCTTTGTTAGCTGTTGCTGCAGCGGAAGGCTTAAAAATAATAGATGAAAGTCCAGGTACAGTTTTTCATGCAGTTACATGACTTATTACTGGATTTTTGTAGCGTTTGACTTCTGAATAAGACGTGTGATCCTGCAATTTTCAATTAGTTGATTGACTTGATGCAAAAATTTCAAAATTGCTCGATTGTCTTTTTTTGTTTGGTTTTCTATTGCAATCGTTATTTTCAATTGAGACTTTTGCAGACTGTAATTTTCATTTATGTTACAAGCATAATACTGCAACGTATAATTTTCGTGTTAGTAGCAGTTACAACTGACAATGCTTTTTTGTGGTTATTTTTCCGGTACATGTTGTTCAACTTGACTATTTGCTTTTTAATTTGTTTTCCAGAAATGTTTCTTAAACTTCAAAACAACGCAAGATTAATGCAGCAATTGTTAAACAGGTAAGAATAGCAGTTGAATTAATGCTAAGATGTTTGCATATTACCAATAATAATTTGATCACCAAACCATTAGATTTTTAGTTAAGTTGTGTATATTAACTGAAAATCAACGGCAAGTGTGTAAACGAGAGCTTAAAAAAATGCTGTGTCTTAAGCTTGGTCGGTATAGGTCTGCTATAACACGACAAGATGGCGTAACAATCTGCGTAAAAGTGCTCATGTAAATTTTTTCTTCTATTTACATTAGCAGTCTTGTAGCTAGTAGGTCAGCTTAATTAAATTTTATGTATTTAATTTCGAGAGGATGTTATATTGATTATTGAATTTGAAGGTATTAACAGAGCATATTAAATGCGGAAATGTGGGTGTTTTTGCAGGGTGACCCTTTTGGAAGTAGTAGGATATCCAGCATCTCCTTCGTTTCATCTCAGAAGAACTCCTGCAATATCACAAGAATCTGATTTTAAATACCTTTCCAAAGTTGTTGAATTGGTAAGATCAGATAAGTTAAATTGCAACAAAGGTTCTCTTGCTCGACGAGTTGTGGCGGCAAATTTAATAATGTGAGGAAGTAGATTTCATATGAGGATGAGATAGAGCACTAACGGATTTAGTGGGGAAATAGGTTTTTGTTCTCTCAGAAGCTTCAAACTTCGCTGTTTTAATCAAACAAAAATTGCAAAACCAGCAGTTTAATTTTTTGGTGATTTAATAGCCCTTTTTTCAAGCGAAAGTCATAATTTTTGAATTCCCCCTTCACTAGAAAAAGCGTTTCCGAATGTAAGCAGTGTGTCAAGTAAAGGCGCCACCCTGTTCTGTTGATGTGTTTCATTACTTATTTTCAGTGCATGGAGGGTGGTGTTTGTTTGACCATATCAAGTCGCTTAAAGAACGAAGAAACGTTTCGCGACTGGCCTGTGAGTATCCGTGTGGCTGTGTCCATTGAGATGACTGAAGATGATATTGCAAGAGCCGTGGCAGTGATACACAAAGCATCGATGGATGCAAATCAACAGTAGTTGGAAATGATGCAGTAGGGTTGTAGTTATCATTTTTTTTTCTTTTAAAATTGGTAGGAGAATCATGTTGAGCACACACTGCATTTGTCATACACATTAGCACGTCATTTTTATCATATTGCAGTGGAGTCTTTTCACTTGAGCGGATGGCTTGTACCGCTTAGTTGTCATGTCAGCCGTGTGTAACGTTAAGTGCTATTGCAGCCATAGATAAACCGACGTGAAGTTTTGCAAGTCCAAATCAGTAGTTGGTGGGGGTAACCTGCAAAAACAGTGGGTAGAAACAATATTTGAATCAAAAAAACTTGCTTTAAATAAACCAAACAGGTGTTTTATTGATTGTAATCGCAGCTTATTGATGGATAATCGGTCTCTTGTAAAGTGCTTATGGAAAAAGGCTGCCAGAAATACAAAAGTCCCTGAGATTGTTTTTCTAATCAAAGATATTGTTGTAACTGTGTAGTTTGCTGATACTTTGTATAAAATTTACATTGCGTTATTATACTGGACAATCATTCAGAATAATAAATATGGCTGCATTTAGATTATTGAATTTATGCCGTTAACGTTACTGATGTTAAAGTGCTAGTAGTCGTTACCTACAGAAGAGATTTTGGATGTTATGTAATTCCATGGTCATTATTGCTTTCCTATTTATATATACAGTAGTATCTGTCATTTTATCACCAAACTGCTTGAAGACTTTTCTACTGCTTTTCTGGTGCTTTAATGCGGCAAGAACATTATCACATGTAGATGGGGGTTTGAATTCTGCTTAGCTTGCAACTTGATGCGTTAAAGAGTTGACCTGTTTTCAGCAATGAATTGGTTATTTGCTTGATTATCCGGTGAGAACATCAAGTGGTAGTTTTTTGATCTCTGCTCTTAGATCACATAGAACTCGAAGAGCAGAATCAAGAGACATGTCCCAATAAAATGTAGGTCGAGAAGAAAACCTGTCAGTACTTCACCACCACATCATACGGTTGCATCGGTAAAATTGACTTCAGGTGGTATTATTGATTGCTCTTCTTCGAGAGCAAATACCTCTATTTAGAGATAACTCTTTGCTTTGCTGCTTCTCCATACTTCTTTGTTGATCCCAGAAAAGCGGTAGATAGTATAGTGGTTTGATTATTTTGTGGCATCGTTTCCTTAAAATGTTTTGAACGATTTAATCTATCTCAGATGAAAGTATATTATATATAAATGCTTCTGATCTAAATGCTATGCTCAAAAGCATTTTGCTGTGCAATTCGAAAGGTACTTCATTTATGGTAGTTTTGTACTAGAAAATATGTCGGTTGTATTTGGACCGGAGTTTTTGATCTATGTGCAGAATTGGTTTTCTCTGAAGTAGTGTAGACAGACATGACTATCCAAAAATATAAAATTAAATGTTAACTTTTGTTTATTTAACGCCTGGTGAATAACTATCAAATATATTCAAAAGTATGCTATACGCCCGCAAATTGACTATGTTATAAAAAACATCTTGCATATTTAGGTTCACTATTACTTTCAAAAAAGCTGATTCGTCAAAAGTTTTTCGTGAGGCACTCATCGGTAACGATATCGCTTCCAATGGGAGGAGCTAGAGTTAACAGATTCGTATATCTCGAAAATTTAAAGCGAGCCGATAGCACCTCGAGATGTAAGAACCTGTCTCTAACTCTTCCTATTTAATGCGGCAGTAGTAGTATTTTGGTAAAGGCGTCACGAAATGCTTTTGCCAAAACAGCCATTTCAAAGCTATGATAGAGTTCTGTACGATCAACAGAAATAATTTTAGTTACTTAATCATTTGTGTTGCATGTAGTCATCTTATCATGTTGTATTTTTGTGAGAACATCTGCCAGCTCAGACCCTGCATCAGTTGGATTAATAAAAAAAGTGTAACGTATAATTTCTGAATAATGTTGTATAATTTAGGTTTATTGTTTATATGAATTTTTTACATTTATGTGTGATCTAATTGGCCTCACACGTCGCCTAAGCCTGGGCTGGTGTTAGTTTCTTCTTTTCAGTGGCAATTGCTTTTTGTGCAAGACTTATCGCTGCAATGGTGCATTTACGCATAAAAGTCGATAAAACGTACTAGCTATTTTTCACTGTTGGTAATTTAGAGGCAATGTTAAACTTCTTTCAAACAGCGCATATTTATCGTTGTTGATCGATCTTGTTAGTGGGATTTGATTGAAACAGATTCATATTGATGCGTTTTTTGTTGCTATCATATTAAACCAAAAAGTTTTGTTTCGACAGAATTGACTACAGCTTTAGAAGTATCATTTTTAAGTGAAGCAAATATTTAACAACAATGCCAAAACTATGCTTCTGTTTTAATGTATATTCGCTTCAGATATCCTACTTTCCGAATCAATGTTTTAGCGTTTTCACAGTGCTAGTGTAACATCAAAATGTGTATTAGTCGTTTTTACATTGCCGTCGAGCCCATCTTAATCAACTCTGTTCGTTTCTTTGCAAATACGATCTCAATTGTAATCAGATGTTACTATTATCCATATTGCTTGTTTTTTTGCGTGGTTGTGATAACAAGTTTCATTATCTTGTTATTGGCTTATCAAGAGTTTTGTTATGTGCAAATTGTGAAAACTTGTTTGCGCTTTGTAGGTCTTTCAGCAGGCATTTTTCGTTTTTCGAGTATTTGATGCAATAAACAGATATAGTCGTTCTTTCAACAACTTTGTTGGCGTAACGTTTAGCTTGCCTCAAGAGCTTCCTCAGAATACGGTCTTTGGTATTGTTTATATGTTTCACTCGTTATAACATCTACCGTATTCTGAGGAAGCTCCGCGTTCAGTAAGGAGAGCGAAACAGTAAATCTACAAACAAAATTGTGAAAAGAACGACTATATCTGTTTATTATAATAGATTTTTAGCTTCTCCGCACAGGTTTAGAGCAGCACAACTGCCGCTGAGTAGCGATTGCTGCAAAAGCGGATAAGCTCGTGAATGCGATCTGCTAATAGTTGAGTTTCTCGTTACTTGGTTGCCAAAGATAGCATTGAGACTGTGATACGGCGGTTTAAGTATTTGCAGCGCTGACTGAGACGTAAACGTCAATCTACTGCGATGAAGTCAGCGCGGATTTGTAACCGCATTCAATCACCTATTTTACTTGCGGAGCAGACATGTATTTCCATACTTGATTTAAGAAAGTCGTACGATTCCGATGGTGCGCGAATAAAACCTGTTGTTCTTTGCATTTTTCACTGCTCAAAGTTAGCTATTTTTAAAGAGCTTTTCGGTGGTTGCTTATTCTTTTTGCGCTGCTGACCATTGACCAAGCTCGGGTGATGAATTTTTGAAATGATGCCTATGGTTAACTTCAAGGCTAGCAGTAATACAAAACCAAATGACGAGCATTTGCTAAAATACTGTATATGTACTTACGTCTGCAAGTATATTACCATTTGCTTTGAGTGTTCTTGAGTTAAAAAATTCTGTACTTAAAGTTAGCGATTTTTGTGTGATGCTTTGTTTTGCCTTTGTGTATTATGTTTTCACTTTACCCACAAAGTATAAGTGTTGATTGTGTATTCAGGTTAGTAGGAATTACCTTATAAGAATTGTTAGTAATGGATTCTAGTTCAGCTTTGGATAAGCCGTGGGTTGTGGCTGAAGCTATTCAATCTGCTCTTCAGGTAAGCTGAGTTCTACCATTAAACAAATAATTTAATCATAACTGTCTAACACATCTCAAGTCTCGACGCGCGGCGATGTTTTTGCGTTGAACGAAGACCACTGCCATTGTCTTGCCAAACTCATTTTTGTTTCCTTACAAAGTGCTACTTACCATCTGCCGCATAACAGTTTTTTTAAGTAAAAATATTTGTTATATTTTCTTGTGCATCCTCTAGTAATAAGAGGATCTTGCAAAATGCAAGCATCGCAGTTATTCGAGAGATTTTGCACAACTTATTTGTTTGTGGTTACCCCTCCTATTCCTCGGGATGGAGGTACGGCATGAACGGCAATTCAGGTTCATGCCGTCAATCTTATTGAAGTTAGGCTAGGGGAAAGATGGCAGTTCATTTCAAACCAGTCATAAGTGACTGGTAGCCCTGCCACCAACAAGGCGGGCTGCCACTGGTGGGTACCCAAGAGTCGTCTGACATGCGGGGTTAGCAACTTCACAATTGTAACCAGGTAAAGTATGGATAGGCCACCTGTCTGCCACATAAAGGTGGAGGCGTCCCGTTAAGTGCCTTGCCCAAGGACGCAACAAGCAAGCTTGCCGGACCATCCCTTTTATATGCTGAGCGCCAAGCGGGAAGCTGTGGATACCATTTTTTAAAGTCTTTTGGTATGACTCGACTTAGGGAATGAACCCCAGGTCTACCGACTACGAGGCGGACGCTCTAACTACTACACCATCGCGAGGGTGATGGTGCAAGAAACTTTGCAATATTTATGTACTTTCAGTTTTATCAGTGAAGGATATCTGTGTTTTTAATAGCCTATATACATTTACGGTATCTAGATTTTTGACACTACGTTACTACTGTGTACACTACGTTACTATTTTTGAGTGGTTATTTGATAAATACGAAAAATGATGCCTGGGATCAAAATTACGGAAGCAATAAGATAGTGCTTAAGAAATATGACAGCAATAGCATCAATTTCTGAAGAGTAATGATCTGATTAAAATCCTGAAAATGTGTCTGGGTGTTTTAACCAACATCATCAGTTTCCTATTCAGTAGGACCTTAAATTTTTTTATTGCAGGCACCTTTCTATCACTTCATTATTGAAGGTTTATTGCTGTTATGGATCATTCGTTTGATCTTTTTCAAAAGCTATAAAATTCACTCCAAAGAGCCACCAACTCGTGCAGAAAAAGAAGAGCTGATTAGGGACTGGAAGCCAGATCCTCTGGTTCCTCCTTTAGAAAAAACAAAAAAAGAAACCACTCCCTATCGAATTGTATCGGGGTGAGTATTACTTGCATTGCTAGTGTTTCAACTTGGATTGCCGCATTCTTGGTTTTTCTTGCTGTAGGAAAATCTTATGTCCTTGCTGGGGCAGATAGTCGTGAGTTTTTCTTCGGCGAATCCAGTACTACTGGCACTGCATTTCTGCCATGGGTAGTTGAACGGAGCAAGGAAAACTGCTGTGAAATGGCTTTACTAAGACCACAAGGAACGGGAACATATAGAGCTCGTAATGTGTTTTTGCATTAAACAACGGCTACTTTCATTCAGACAACCGGGAAAGAACATAGTCGTTGATGGAAAAGAATGCAAGAACTTTGCAACTATGAATTTGCTTGGATTGTTGGGGAATAAAAAGATAGAAAAAGAGACAGAAGCCTGCATCAGAAAATATGGCGTCGGTTCGTGTGGACCAAGAGGATTTTATGGAACATTCGGTAATCATAGATTACTTGGCCATTGATATAACTCGAGTAGTACAGTATGTGACTGGTGGTCAAAGGACTCAGGGTTCGAATTCTGCAGAATTGTTTGTCGCTCTGCCAGAATAGTCTTTTCCTCCGCTCTGTGTAGATGTTCTAGATGTAGATTTAGTTGCTTTGATGGCAAATAATTGTGAAAACATTTTCACGGTTTTGCTTTGAGAAAGTTACTTGCCAGTGAAACTTGTATTTACTCGCCTGACTGCGTTGCCATATTGCTTTCTAAGCATAAATTAAGAAGCTTTCGTAGATGACTACCCATCCTTATTTTGCCATTCAGTGATGAGTTTTGTATGTTGAAGCTCGAATCACGGTCGTGTTGTGAAGTTGGCAAAAAGTTTTAGACTCTGCCCACAGCCTATTGCTAGTTCATTAAACCTTGGTTTGCAGTATTTTTTACCGCAAGCGTTCTCACAGGGTTTCATGACGTTCAAGAAACAATATTGATGCTTGCCTTAAACACTGTGTCAGATTACTTTTCATTGAAGAACTATCGCCAAGAGTTGTTTTTGTGCCTCGATTAGGAGTTACGTATTCACACTATTAAGATTCTATGCAGTCTTTTTAAACATGGTTGAGTGAGTTCAGTTTCATATTTCATCCTCTGCACTTTTCGTATTACTGAGAGCGAAGTCGTCGATCTGTGAACACTATTTTTAAAGCTTAAACGCGACTCGACAAAAAACTCAACCCTGCTCTACCTACTGCGAAGTTGACGATTTTACCAGTAGGCTTACATCACCGCACCGGTGTTGCTAGGAGTGCATGCAGTTATAGCATTCTTTTCAAATATTGCTTTGCAGACGTGCATTTGGAGTTGGAGGAACGACTGGCAAAATTTATGGGTGCAGAAGAAGCTTTAATATACTCGTATGGATTTGCAACTATAGCAAGTGCTATTCCTGCTTATTCTAAACGAGGAGACATCATTTTCGTGTGAGTTACCTTGAAAGTCTTTTTCGACACGTGGAAGGTTACAGGGAAGCCAGTTAAATACTAGCCGAGGAATTGGCCTTGAATTTAGCTCATAATTCTCTCAGACAACAGCAAGTACACATTTACTTACCTACTTCTAGGATTAAGTAGCTGACCTACTATGTCAGTGATTTGGCGTGTTAACAAGAGTTGCAACAATATCTGAAATTACAGATATTGATGAAACATTAGTTGGGTGGTTCATGAATAAAGGTTAGCAATTACAGCTGTAGCGTATTCGTCGGCAGCATGGCGTAGTAGACGTTGCGTTAAACTCCTAGGAGGAAGTTTGCGAGTTCACCATTTAGAGCGTTGTGTTGCATTCGACATGCCCGAATGGAACCATCGTTTGCTTTCCTGCTCACGTTTGGTGTTCGAACCACGGCTTCCGTTAACCATAACTCTACATGTTTGGGCGACTGTCTGTTCGAAGGCTGTGAGATTCATTGGCAGTTTCCCAACTTTCAGGTCATCTTGCGCTCGATGTCTTTGAGTAAGTTTTCACCGTTTGACTGTCTAGTAATGGTTGTGTTTGTTGTAGCGATGAAGCAGTTTGCTTTGCAATTCAAAAAGGTCTACAAGCTTCACGAAGCAAAATTATTTATTTCAAGCATAATGACATGGCTGATCTAGAACAAAAATTAGAAGCGCAAGAAAAAACCGACATGAAGGTAAAACTTGACGTCGTACAATTGCTAATGTTTTCGATGCAGTTAAAGATTTGCGCTGCTGTGCGTTGCGAATTTATTGTCATGAGTTAATTGCTGAGGTGCGTTTTTGTTACATGGACTAAAACTTTACCAGTTAAATTTTTGGTTCGTAGCCGTGGCGAACGTTTGCAATCGTTTTGGTTTCGGGAAATGTACGATTTTTTTCAAGCTTATATCACCGCTTTGCAGATGCTTTATTTCAGTTTTAAGCAATGTAAGGTGATCGATGTCAACAATACAACAGATCAGCATTGCATGCATTACTTCTGGACACAATACAGGCAGTTGCATGAGCTATGCTAAGATGTCTAACCCTGCAAACAACATTCTCGCATCAGAGAAGTTTTTCAAAGCTGTATTAAAATCCTGTACACACTCAAATTTTACGAGACTAGTGTGTCGTCAGTAATAACTTGTGAACTCTTCAGGACCCAAAGAAAGCAACGGTAGTGCGGAAGTTTATGATTGTGGAAGGAATTTATATGAACACTGGCAATCTATGTGATCTCCCCAAGCTAGTAGAACTGAAGTACAAATATAAAGTACGTTTGATGATCGAGGAATCGTTGTCATTTGGAATACTCGGCAAACAAGGACGCGGCGTCACAGAACACTTCAACATACCGGTAAGTGCAGTGCCTTGCACTATTAGTTGTTGAGACAGGAAGGACATACAGCACGAAATTGATTTCTATAAAAATCTTCGCCTCTAAAGAATACAGACGGATTCAACTGATCGAACACAGGATATAAAGGGAGTTGGAAGACTACAATGATCTTATGGTTCTCTAATCCTCCGCAATATTCCACTAAAGTGGAAACCAGTCTTGTTGAGCAAGTAAGCTCATGAGGATATTGTATTGAAATTGGACGTGTCCTACAGATTTCGAAGGTCGATTTGATATCAGCATCGTTGGAATATGCACTCGCTTCAACAGGTGGATTTTGCTGCGGTCGGAAGTTCGTGATCAACCATCAACGTCTTTCAGGACTCGGCTACGTCTTCTCTGCATCGCTTCCTCCTCTGCTCGCACGTGCTGCCATTGAAGGCTTGAACTTGCTGGAAGATGATCCAGGTAAGAACAGAACAGAATATATAGATTTTGAGTAATCAAGTAGCGAATTACAGAAAATGGAAATGAATCAAGTTCGACCATAATAACAGGGATGATGATTCCTTCTTCCGTGGAATAAAGGCACGGTGTGAAGCGGAACATTATTCAGGCATTACACTGAAAACTCGATCAAGTAAAAAACATTAGTGAGGGAATATCTACAGTCCATTTTGAACCAGTCAAAGGTGACCTTGCCCAAAAGTCGTTTGCGACATTCCAGATGAAGATTATTCATATTCAGGCTATACTATTCTAATCCGATAAAACACGTCACAGCTTTCAATATGCAAAAACGAACGAATGATGATGATGATTGACGAGTTATGGCGAGATCAAATGCGACTCGAGAACTTCAAGCTGATCGATACACTGACAAAATTGCAGATTTTATTATCGGTGCAGCATTTATTTGCCTAGGTTTTTTTTCCGAGGTAGACTTCATGCGAATGTAACTTCAGATTTGCTGCAATTAGTTTCTCAAAAGGTCTGGTTTCTTTCATGCATGTTAATTACGATTTGCTCGACTCTAACGGAAATTTTTAAAATTTGAAACGTTTTTGCTTTAGGAAAATTCTTTCGTAATCAGTGAACTCTGGTCCAGGCAATAGGGAGTTGCTCTACTTGTGGGGCTGCAAGGTCTCTCGTCATTTCCCCTATCCCAAGGATGGGGTTGTGTAGCAACATCGACAACGAATTATCTTCTATCGCATCAATAAGTGCAAGCAGGAATGTAATTTAAACCAACCTTTTTTTAGGCATATTTACTAAAATGCGTCAAAAAGCAATTTCTTTTAAAGAGCAAATAAAAAGGTAAGCTTTCGAAAACATAACCTATAACCAAGCCCATATTTATATATTTGTTTCTGGTAGGAACTGTCTTGCTCAGAATTAGGCAATGAGATAATTTGCTAAATCAGTCCTTAGGATGATTAGCGGTACATTTTTTGTTTTAAAGGGTGGGATTTGGTTGATTAATTATTAATTTCACATTAAGTAGCTTTTTAAAGATTTGAAATATTACAAATTAGTCAAAAGTTACAGATTTTGTTATTTTTTTCCGATCGATAATTGAGTATATGTTGCTGGTCTGCTGGACTTTCCTGCTTTATGTTAGGCTAATTGAAAGAGAAAACTTTGTAAAGATTGTGTTAAAAAATTGCTTTTTCAGTATAAAAGGCATCAAAATAAGCGGCTTTGCTGAATCCCCTGTTTTCCACGTTTGGAGATCGGAATCTGTTTCTTTCGAAGCTGACGAACGTTTTTTGCGAACTGTGGTTGAAAAAGTGAGTCTTGTTTGTGCTTAACAAAGCTGTGTTGAAAAATTTATTTTCATCCGGAACCGGGATTGTTTGCGAGCAACATTTTTAGAAATGAAAGAGTTTATCATAACAGATCTTGCACACCGTATGATTCAAAACTCGATGATTTCGCCGTAGAGCCTTGACAATGACATTTATCAATAATATTATCTGCTTGGTCGATTTTTACGAGCATTTGATTTATTGAAATCAGTACCAAGCAGCTGCAGTGGAATGTTGGAGCTCTGAAGCAAGTGTGGACAACTGTCCTATGCTTTCAGTTAACACGTTATCTTGTGAGTCCGGAGGGTAAAATGCGATAAACAATAATCATATTTAGAGGCTGGATATCTTTCGTCCATTTCACATGTACATCGTTAGTGATGACCACAACGCTTTGCATAATTTGCATGTTGCTATATATTTACTTGTAAACTCGCTTCTCTATAGTGCAGATTGCTGTTTTATTGCAGTTTATTTATTCCTATGAGCTTATGCTCTGTTAATATGTCTTTCGTCAAACTAGGCTACCACCTGTTTTGTGTGTAAAGATATAAGAATCTCGTTAAGTGCTTTTCCCAAGGATGCAACAGGCTAACTTTCCGGCTTTTTCTCACCCAGACCTTTTCGTGGTGATCGCTAAGTAGAGAAGATGTGAACATCATTTTGTAAAGTCTGTGGTATAACTCGACAAGGGAATTGGACCCAGGCCTACCGACTGCGAAACGAATGCTCTCACAACTAAACTGCTGCGCTTGTTAATTGTTGCAATAATTCTGCACAACTATCAATACGAGTGAGTTTTGTTGTTATTTAGAGCATCTCTTGCATCCGGTCAAGATGAGGCGGTTCGCTTTAAACCTGTCATAAATACACATTAGAAAAAGTAGATTGGTAGTGTCACCAACAAGGCGGACTAGCATTTGGGGGTGTAACCAAATGTCACCTCCTACGATATGCTGGATACCAGCTTAACTTCAGCTTAGCTAAGTATTTATTCAGTTGACGATTTTCAACATTGATATTTTTCAGTGCGCTGAAGACGGAGTTTGCTTTACAGTGGCTGCACGTCTAAAACACATCGAAGCTATTCCTGATTGGCCTGCAAGCATTCGAATGGCTGTATCTGTGGAAATGAGTGACAGCGATTTGAATTTCGCTGCAAATACATTGGAAAAAGCAGTGCAATATGCTTCACTAACCAAAGACATCAGTTAACGTTACACATTGAACTGAGATTTTTGCTGTTAGTAGAGTAGATTTGCATCAGCTCCACACCCAGTCTGTGGCTACGTAATACTGTTTAGTCAACAGCATTATTTGTCCTGTAGAATGTTGAATTTAGTCAATAGCAAAAAAATTTGTTGTCGTAAATTAGGTTCTATCGCTTTTAAAGCTGATGTTTAATATAGTAGATCAAACCAGGGTTTCCCAAACTTTTGATGGTTTGAGCCTTTGAAGAGGTCAAACATTGATTGTAGAGCCCACAAAAAATTATATAGAGATTACATTAACACTTATCAATTGTCATCTAATGGCTAGGATGCATGCGCTATTTGGTACTTGAAAATGTTTAAATATCTCAAAGTCGGGCTGAAAAAAAAGAAGGAAATCCTACGTAAATAACGCCTGAGAATGCGTTATATTGCCCAAAATTGGGGTGATCTTCAAAAAGAAGGTCATTGCCTCTCTCGCTCTCGTAAGTTATGCTTTTCGAGATCAATTTCATTGGATCGAAGTAGCTCTGTACGCACTGAGCCGAGTAGAAAGCCTCTTGTTTGTACTCTTCGTTTGCGGAGCCCCTGAGCTTCTCTTGCGGAGCTCTGGGGCTCCGTACGGAGTACTTTGGGAAACCCTGGGTTAAACTGTTTTATGACAAGATTTTGTGTAAGGTATTATTTGAAGTATAATGCATGAACCTTGTAGTAGTTTTCCGTTTATAGTTACCGCCAGGGCCATATTTGAAATTAGTTAGGGGAAATGAAGGCGGTACTCCTACAAAAAAGATAAAAATGGCTTTATTTTGAAAGAGATAATAATTACAAAATTAATTCTACATTTTTGGGAGAGAATATTATCCCCCTAGCTTCTCTCTTCGATCCGGCCCTGGTTTTGTGTGCTTAATTAAGTTTTATGTGCATGCAAGTTATTTTTTAAGCTTGAACACTTTAATATGCACTCGCGTAGTTTTTATTGTAATCTTCTAATGTCAAATTTGTTGTGTCCTTGTCTAATTTACATGTGAACTTTGTGTATTTAGCGTGAGGGTTTACCTGTCAGCAACCAATGCCAACAGCACTTTTCAAATGCTTTTTTGGAAGTTCTTTATAGGCGTCGTGCGCGCACTATTTAGATGGGCTCTTAAATTTGTTTTCTTTTTCTTTTTCGTTGAAAATACTTGTGGATCCGATACCGGTTTTTGATCATCACATAAATTGCTTGTGATCGGAAAGCCAGTTATCAAGCATTCTTTACGTCTTCCAGACTGCTGTGGTTAAAATAACCCACATGCTTTTTTTTGTTCCGCATTAGCGCGAATGGAATTTGTTTGACGTCAAATACTGCGTACTCATGGCGTGAAAACAATTGTGATGTCAGATACGTAGTTCTATGGAAACACAAATGTTACGTATTGGACGTCACGGCTGTTTTTGGAAAAATCCGAGCCATCAAGTTGAACATGGAAACAAGTTAATGATGTAGCCTGTTCTGGACAAAGTGCTGAAGTTCAGTCTGTACTTACATTACGGAACATATTGGGATTTTTTTAATTTGGATTTTTTTTGACGTTGTTCCTATCAATATTTCTAGTTTGATTTTGCTCTTCTGTAAATGGTTCAGCAATATGTACGTTATTAGTGAGGGTAATGTATTCAACTTTTTATTGTCATGATATGCATATAGAGAGTATGAAAGAACTTACCCTTCCGTGAGGATTTGAGTTCCAGTCATGTTTGTTTAACTGATTTTTGTTCCTTTATTTTGTATTTATGTGTTTCTTTTTTACTGTTCTGGACAAACTAATGCAAATTTTTACGTTTTTTAATTTGATGATTATGCTATGCGAGACTTTGATTTTTTAATTGAGTTTTAAGAGTAATTTTTGTAATTAGCGATACCTAATTATCTTCAATACTATTATTATGTTATGTTGTAACTATCGAGGATAGTAAAGTGCTCTTTGGTTTTACAAAAATCAAATCGAGGAAGCTGCATGTCGGCATTAAGAATATTAATCGATGTTTAGTAACAGCGACTGGGTAGTTTTAGCAGTTGCTTTTTGGGAATTTGAAGCTCCTTGTTTTTACTTAATTATGTTTTAACGCTCTGTACGATATACCTTTCTTTGTCTTACTGGATCAAGAATAAAAATTGTGCTCACTTTTTTGAATACTTTTTCATGTACATTTAGCATGAATGTTCGGCAGTAACTTTACAATATGTTGTATTAAAATCAGCGCCAGAAGTTTCGAAATCTTGCGTTTTGTATTTAGTTGCTCTACTTATCAAGTCTGATGCTGTACATATGTGTGACTAATCTATATTTTTATGATTACTGTATGTATGACTAATCTATAATTAATATATTCTGCATTTTAGTTGTATTGATTTCGTAATGTAATACATGGTTAAGACTACTTTTTTTGGTTCAGTTATGTAGGCAATGCCAAGATGTTGGCAACTTGTTGATACGTAATGATACTAGGGAAGTAGAAGCCATTAGTTTTTGAGTAAACAATTTTGGCCTGAAGCTTGTTTGCAGGCCTTCTCTATGGTTTAGAGAACTGGCACGTAGCAGCTAAAACAATGCTTCTATCAATAGAGTGGTGGAAGAATTTCCTTAACGATGTTTGCCGCACGCATGCCTTAGTTTTTATTAAAGAGCGGATTTGGTGGAATATTGGTACATGGTGTTCCGTAGCTTTTTGAAGTGTGAAAAAGACTCTGAAATCTTTACTGCAATAATTTTCAAACTGGGATCCTCAGACCACTTAGGTTTGAGAGGAACATTTTCAGTGGCCTGCAACAACTTTGAGTTTTTGAGTTGCTAAATTTAATGGCTCCCGCCCCAAGGAAATCGCTACAAAAAGTTTATAGTAAAAAGAGGGGAAAAGGCACCTCCCAACAACTAAACAAAATAAAACGAACCTTGATAACAGCAAAACTCACTCTTTCAAGATTCTTGGTTTCTGATGGGCATCTTCCATTATTTCAAACGAGCTACGGAAGTTTACCGATTGCTAAGATTGGAGATCCTCTGAGCTAATGCATTGTTCTTTTCCGTTTAGCTTGTTTGCTGTAATGGACTAACTGTATAATTTGATATCGTAGCAACTGCCTTAGGCTTATCGTAAATAAGCATGGTTTATTTTAAAGAGAACAAAATCAAACTCGTCAAATTGGAGCTTGTAGGCAGAAGTTGAGTAGCTTTCGCGTAGTTAAGGTCTTGCGTCTCTTGGCTTCTTCTGGAGAGCTGCTAAAGGCGAAGTGCACGAGAAAATTCTTGCTCCCTTCTGCAGTTATGGTGATCTTTCAAAATATGCACACAAAGTATTGAAGCATACACACGTCGCCGCGTTATTGCCAGTTTTGCTCTTCGAATCAATGCTTGAAGGTACCGACGTCGGGCTCGCATTGAAAAAGTAAATTGCAGAAAGTTTGCATGGAGTACGTTCCTCTCGGTGCATTATTTCAAAATCGCTGGACTTTTTTTCTGGCCAGAATGTTTTTAAATTTCGATTTTATGTAAATTACTTTTTGTGACGCAGCGTTAAAGATTTTAAAACCTCACAGAATTGTTTAACACCTTGCATAAAATCAATATGTTTATAAATTGCGATCGAAGTCATTTCATGCGCCTTGTAATGCGACCTTTACCTTCAAAACCAAACAAGCTTTAATCTTAGCAAACTGTTGACAATGACACTGTTTCGATCTATCAGTTCTTTTCAGTGCAGTTGCTTCGTAGCGTACTGACAGATCTTCCACCAAAGTGGATCTAGTATAAGTCCCACAAGTGTGACGGTCTAAGCTATGCGTTATTAAAAGCCTCTACTTGTCGGTCACCAACTGCATTGAAGAGACCTAATAGTCGAAACAGTGTCACTGTCTGCAGTTTGCTAAGTACATCGCTAGCCTCTTGCATTACTATAGAAGCTTTCATCTGTTTTTGATTTGGTCAAACTTTCTCTTCTAAGCCGTTAGAACTGACCAGCCAAATACACCCAACTTGGTTAAACCTTAGACCGCATTTGTCATCCCAAAAACAATTAGTGACCCGAATAAATCGAATTGGTTTTATTGCAAACCAAATAGTCTAAAACACTCGTCACCAATGTTTTATCCGCCTACCATAGTTTACTGAAGAGGTAAATACTATGCGGTATCTGGCAATAACTGGGCTAAATTATTAACAGTGTTTGAAAAGTGGTTTTAACGACTCTAAATTTGTGTCATGTGACGTTATACATTTAAAACCCACGTTTTGTGGGACACAGAATTTCACTTGGTCGCTGCTGTTTGTACAGTCTTGCTTTAGAATACCGGAAGTCAACGTTTTCTTGGGGGCCTTTGTTCCTTTTTCAAAAAGAATGATCTTTTTTGTTGCATCGACGTTTTTTGGTAATTGAAAATATTTGGAGTGCATGCCTTCCAATGACTACACCACTTATGCTTGATGAGCAGCTCGGCAACCCCAAGGCGCAAGAGAATTGTGTTTTATCGTGGTTTTATCAAAGAAAAATACAAATTACAAGAAGTAGATTACGTTGAAACCGCATGGTGACGCTACGAAACTAAAGGTAAAAGCAAAGTGTTATGAACGCAGAATTATTCTAAAACAGATTTCGATAGCAAATAAATAGATGTAATGCTGACACAATCATTTCATTTAAGTAAGCATTAAGACTTGAACTCAGATAATACAGTACTAATATTTTAACGTACCAGAAATACTGCGAGAGATAAACATGCATAAAAGATTGCGTTTAGGTTTACGCGCAGTTGGTAGTTGTTGTTTATCAAAAGTGCGATATTCTTTTAAAGAAATCGATTTTACGCGGTAATCAAATAATGACTGACTTCACAGTGCTTTTTTCACATTCACGATTCTTATGTTTTCGTTTATTCAAAAAACAGCTTGCCTTGTCAGACTCGTCTATTTGATAATTGTTTATTTTAAGCTGTATAATTTGTATGCGCTGTTTGCGTACATGCGAAACAAACTAATGTTCGTGGTTTGATTGACGCAACATAATCGGTACAATCTGATCGGATGAGATGCCTGCAGCAGCACAAATTTATTATTTTGTGATATCAATGACATAATCCTGAAATAAACAAACAAACAAACACCAACCTACAAGCTCGAAATAGTTTTTTTGCTGTTTCGGATTAAGGTAGAAATAAGTATTAAAACCCAACAGGGCCACCAGCCATTCCTCACCTTTTTTGCTCGGTCATTTTTTCTCCTTTTCTGGGAAGAGTTCAGGTTGCTTGCAATTTTTTACTCTTTGAGTTCTCTTCTTTTCACGTAGTTACTTTTTCTTCTTGTTTTCATTGTGTTTCGCCTCCCTTTCATCAACGTGTATCTATCTACCTACTTGACTCTCTTCTTGTTCACGACCACATGGTCTGTGCTGGTGGTTCTGTCTCTTTTCCTTTCAAGGAAAAGAGGAACTTTGTGTCTTGATTCTGTTATGCTTGTTTAGTCGTCTTTTCTTTCTCACAAACCCAATATGCTCTGGTTTTTCTGCCGAAGCATTTTTTTCTCGAAGCTTTTCATGTCGACAGCATTGAAAGGATTGTTATTTTCAACAAATCTTCCTCTCGCTCCATCCACGTTTTTTTCTTTTCATGGTTTTTCAAAATATTTTCGCATGTTTGGTAAAACTCTCTTTGAAGCAAAAAGGTTGGAAAAAAACTACAATCTTTATTCATCAGAAATAAGAACTCTATTTTTTGTAACAATTCCCGATGTAACTAATGATTTGAGTTTAAAAAGCAGTTTTAGTTTGATACACTTTGAATAAAACTGAAAATGGTTTATGAATAATATCAAACGTTTCGTCATGTGTGGAGTAAATTGGTGTCTTGGTTTTAACGAAGATCTTTTAATTCCTCTTTCACTTCAGGCGCATCATTTTTTACGGCTGCCGTCAGTTCCCAACCACTCCTTCGCTTAGCGAAAACGACTTACACACAGAATGCACCACACCTTTCCATACCCACGCACCTTCACTTCTTTCATTTCTGCTCTTTGTTTACCTTAGACCAGGGTTTCCCAAACTTTCAGGTCATCGGTACCCTCTGGAAAATTTATAGATTGGCTCGTGTACCCCCAAAATTTTCTGATATTTTTGGCTGCGAAGCTCAACTTGCTCTGATGCACAACTTATTTTCTATAGCTAGACAACCCATTACATTCCTTCTAAGTTTGCCAAAAACTTTAAAATTGATTATTTTAGTTTAATATAAAAAAGCTGCGTGATTAATACTAACGGTAACTAACCAAAGCACACAGTGTTATTCGTAACAATGTAATCCAAGCTTTAACAAACGCTACAATCAAACTAACAGTATATCGGCTGAATAAGCCCAGCAATCCTAACTAATGTGATGGATGAGCCTGCTTTTTTGCAACAAGCTTATTAATCAATACCAGGTAAAATATTAGCAACAGCACAACGAAGCTGTTTTACTTTCCATGCTGTGATTGGACAAAATAAGTCATGTGAAGTACCAAAGTGTACTTGGTAGTTACTGTAGTTCTAGTTAAAGCTTTTACCAGGGCCGTTGAGAGAACAGTCCGGGCCCGGTACCAACATTAATACCTGGCGCCTCTTTGACAAGTGTCTGATAAACTGTAGTGGCCGGGTTTTATCCAATTACAAATGGATGAGTGTTTGGTATAATTGCTCAGAAATTGGCTTTCTTTCTGCACTTTTTTTCTTTTTTTTAGCTCCGCTATGATACGAATAAGACATTGCTGTCTGAAGTACTTTACTATTTAAATAATTGAATCTCTATATGTGGGTATAGAGAATATGATAATCACAATTTTGTGTGTATGAATTGTGAAAGTGCATAAAATTCATTACCTTTTGGCTACTGCTCACACCAGAGCCCGATGCGTGAAGCCGGCGCAGGCTGTTGAACCGAAATACTAAACCCCGACGTTACTGATGGAAGGCCCTGCCGGGTGACGCCGGCAAAGCCGGCTTGTCACTACTATAAAACCAAGTCATCCAGTAGCCCATGCAGTTACCGTAATATTTTGAGAGCAGTTTGTTGCTAGAGAAGATCAAACTTTCGTATAAAAAATAAAAGTTATTAAAATTTTACTGCTCATGCGATACCACAAAACTGAATTTTTTCTTAAATTCACAGAAGCAAAGCCGAAACCAAGTGACGTTGCTGAAACCTTTTTTTAAAAGAGGGACTTGCAAACAGCGTCTAGTCACACCTTAGGGAAGCCTTTTGCCTTCCACAGTTTTTAATGGAAAGCGCATTGTATTTATTAAGTTGTTGGGCCACTGTTTTTTTCAAATCGATATCATTCTCAAATATTTCATGAACAGATTAATTTCACAACCATGTAGCCCACTATTTGTATGCGCGATTGCTGGGCTATAGTTATTTTTAATAAATAGGTACATCAACAAAAAACAAGCTACAATAATTCATTAAGACACTTTGAAGTTTTGCGACAAATGCGATGGAATAGTGAATGGCGATCCCTGCGATCATGGGAGTTGCCATCATAGCCCAATATCGGATATTTCTCAGGCTATTTGTCTACATTATGTCCTGTTTCGATGAAACCATCAATGCCATTCTTGCACGATCGTTTTAAACGGCGCTGTGGTGTAGGGGTTTGAGCGCCCGCTTCGCAGTCGACAGACCTAAATACCACTTCCTTATTCTATTTTCCACATACCAAGTTTCGATGCACTGCTGGGATTTCTTGGTCTTATTTTTCGTTTATCCTACCCTACTACTATCAAGTCAAACGGCTACACTCGGGTATTGAACTAATTTCATTCATTGTTTTGTCACTGTGATTCTGAAAAACGTTTACAAGTTTGACATCTGGTTAGACATTAGAACTTGGATTTCCTGTATAAATGCTTTCTCCACAACATTCCTGCGAAATTTGTTCATGACAGTGCACATGGAAATCCCTTTCCAGCTTCAAAGCAACAATAAAAAATATATGCATTGTTGGCCATTACAATTTTGAACTTTGATTTTCACGGGCCCCCACACTCCTACAGGCCCTGGTGCGGCGCACCGGCTGCACCCCCCTCTCGTGGAGCCTGGCTTTTACTAAGGTGAAAATGTCACGTCCTAAGGAGCTCTTAAACTCAGGTCTTCAAATTATAATTATTAACATCAAGTGATCAAAAATATTTTAAGGCAGAGTAGAAGTTCTGGAAAGAACATCCTTTTACTTTATCTAATGTACCCCTTGAAAAGTCAAAATGTACCCCAGTTTGGGAACCCCTGCCTTAGACATACAACTCACCAGCAAGTCTATGTTTGTCCACACGCACGTCCCTTCAGTCTCCATCGAAGAACTAGCGGCCTTAGAAATGCTCGCCGTCCTCTTTTCTTATCTATTGAAATCGACGCAGTCTTCTTCTGAACTCTGCCTCAGCAGGATCAGCAGTGTGAAGATTATATTGCAAGCAACGCTGGCAATGCCAATATTTTTATGTAATTTTTTGACCTGCTGCTAAATTTCTTCACCATCCTTTTCATATCCTTTCACCTAAGCGACTTCCGGTCCTAGCCGGAGAGATTTATCTTGTTTCTGAATCTATTTGATGACCTGCCATGTCTCTTACCCAAAGAAGGATCTGGTAACAACAACCAAATCAACCAAAATTTTATGATAGTGTTTACTTTTCGAATAGGTGACCAGATCTTGTTTTGCAAACCGAAAGAATGGTATCCTCATTTTATTTTATCTTGGTATCCACACCAAACAGACGGAAATGTAAAGAGCGTGTAGGCCTTAAAAAGGTAGCACTGTGCACTAATGAATTGTAATTTTTTGTGTCGTCGTAAACTCAGTCAATCAAGACAGGCAAAGACGTGAGCAAAATCGTAGGGAGAGGTAAATGCGAGAAACGTACTCGCAAACTGTTAACACTTTTTTGGCTACTGGTGATCTTGTTTCTATTGGACTATGGTTCAACTTTAGATTTCAATTTCTGAATGCGGCTTTTACGACAGGGTGTAGGGACATGTAAATCATTTGAAAGCGACCTGTATAGAGCCCTGTGATTGAAAAGTGATTGCCCTACCTGAAATAATTTCAAAAAGGTTGGGGTGGTTAGCGAGCATACAGTAATCTCTGCAGCAGTAGAGCGACTGGACACTTTGAACCGCAAGTATTTGTGAGTGGGTGGTCACCGCGGTTCGAAACTGGCCAAAGTTTGCCTGCTTTCATCTTTCTAGGACTCCTTTGGAAAATAATTTTTTCCAGTCCGTCTTTTGAAAATAGTTCTTGCTTTGCTTTCAACAACATTTTAGAACCCGGCTAAACACCTCAAAGAAATTACAGAATTTTTGGAAATAAAATGCACAAATGACGAAATGGTTGCAGTTGTCACAAAGACCGCATTTGAAGAGATGACAGAACGTACTCAAGATAGAGTTACGGTGAAAGTTCAGTTCCATTACCGCATCAGCTTTTGTCATTAGCTCTAATCTTTGCTGTGCTAATATCATTTTTATCGCGCACGGTCGCTGAATGACGACTTCGCGAAGTCTGTGGGCCGGTCTCCGCGTTGCGTGAGCGGAATCTGCAGCAGACACGCTGGGGATCCCATTTGCACCGTTACCGACGGTAATTATTTATTTACTTTTTATGACAGCTGACTTGGCCAAATACAGTCGTAGAGGGCTCAGTTCCATTATTTCGAGTGCAGTTTGGAAGTATATCTGGGACTCAGCAGTAAATTAAAAGAAAACTGTACGCTTCACTAGGAATTAAACTTGTCGCGTTATGGTAACGCAAATCGCTGCAATAGTTGTTATTTGAAGTAGCTTTTTAATAGTTACCGTAAAAACTTTCAATCGCACTTGTGCGGTCCTTACTCGTTCAAAAAGTGAGAAAAACAAATTATACAGAAACTTTCATTTCTACGCAACCTTACTCCGAAAAGTGGCACAGTTTTTTGCAAGTTGATGAGTTCTGTGTTAACTTAAGCTTTGATTCTTTTCCCCTGTTCAAGAAATACGGCTATAAAAAATTATCTTGAATTGTGACGTCATCGTGAAGTCACCGATCCTCTCCTGACGCTCACCCCGGGGTAGTGATTAATCGTGCAAAGTTTTGTGCTTCATGGTCCAGTAGTTTTGGAGGAATTAAAACAGGCAGACATACATGGAATTGTGCTTTATGGTATAGACTTGACGGAATATTTGCTTCTAAACGTATTTTTACGTCTACATTCTCGCCACCGCTTTCATGACCGATCAATAACCGCGGGTAATGATTAAGCCGATTTTGCGTCATCGCATTGCCACGTTGCAGGTTTTTCATTTTAATTGCTTTAGGTAAAATATGAAAGTTGACTGTTGCCACCATGCTACAATTCTGTTTGTTGATAAATTACGAGGTTTTAACTAAGCATCGCAATGCGCAAACACAGGATAGTAAGTTTATAGATGTAAGGAAGCTAAGTGAGTTTATACTGTGCCAAAATCACCCAAGTCACATTTTGAGAGCACTAAAGAAAAGTTGATGTAAAAAAGGGCATCATCTTTATAGCCTTATCGCGATCGTCGTACTTTGAATTCGGGCTGGTCCTAATAACAACTATGTATCATTACACGGATCCTATCCATTCCTTGGAATTAGTGTAGGGGCACATAGTCAAAGTTGGGGGTGGGCGCCGTAATTGTTTTTGTTTTACGATTGCAGAACTAAGTAATTTGGTGGTATTCTTGTTTCATGACTTTTAATTTAATTCTGTAGTAAGGGGTTTGGTTACCTCATCATGACCAAACGAAGTCCCTAATGACACTCACCTCGGTGTAATGATCAATCGAGCTCAGTTTTATGTTTGTACCTTCAGTAGTTTTGGAGGATTAAAACGTACACATAAACAGACGGAATTGCGCTTCATAGTTTAAATTTTAAGGTACCCATTGATTCAAACCATGGCTTGAACAAATTATTTTGCTGATTAGTCTGCAGTCTTATCGTACAGTTGTATTCCCAATTGCCATGTCAAAACGTCATAAAACTCGTATTGTTTCCTTTTCTTCAAAAAGCGTGGCTAACAGCAGAGGATTGCAGTAACTTGTTCGTCAGTCACTGTCCAACTTCTAGTCCGACAGTTTCACTCGTAAACAAGCAATTGCAAATTTGAAACACAAATTAGCAATATCAATAATGTGAGACACTTGCCATTTATCATTCCGATCAGCAAAAATTAAGGTATTACTTATGATAAAGAATTACTACCACGATTAGTAGTCAGCCTTGTTTATGCGTACCTGCATAGGCTGTAAGTAGAATAAATTGAACAGGACAGGGACTTTTCTGTAAATTCGCTAGTCAAAAAGAATTTTGGCTTTGAGGTTTTTATTTTTTCAATGAAAAGGCGTGTTAGGTTTCTTTAATTATCAGGTAAGTTTATTTTGGAGAGGCGTGAAATTGAACCTTTTTCTTTTCGCTAAATGCAGCTTTGGTAGTCTGCAATAATTTTCTATTAGTTTCTTTAATTGCTATTACAATTAACTACGGTACGTCCTCTTTAGGCTACTTTACCATCTGTACTTTTCATGTTCGTATGAATCACTCAAGTGCATTTATTAAAATAGATATCAGGAGTCACATGAACTTGATTATTAGCAGTAGTCAATTCTCTCGCGCGTGAGAGTTTTTGTCCACAACCAGCCTATCATTAAATGTTTGGAAACTTTTCTAAAGCAGCAACAACTCCACCCAATAGCACTTTGATAACTTGCATCTGGGCAGTTGCAACCAAAGAAGTTTTCCGGACTCCATGAGATTTTTTCCCAGCTGTGTTTTTTTCATTGAGCTAAACAACAAACAATTGAATCCACAATCGATTAAGACCGGTCACGTCACCGCATTGGCCACCAATAGTTACAGCGTCTTTGCACCAGGCTTTCATCTCATCTCTTAAATACTATAAATCAGTATACTGTCTGTGCGTGCATAAGTGCGCTTGTTCCAACTCCTCCAAAACTACTGGGCATACAAACATCAAACTCGCCGCGATTGAATACTGACCCCGGGTGACTGTCAATAGAAGCTGGTGATGTAATAATGATGGCATCATTGCAAAAGATAGTCTTAAAATTTGCATTTCTTGACAAAGGAAAGCGATTTTTCGTACAACAGCACCCAACTTAACAACTTGCAAAGATTTTACGCCTTTAGCGGTGATGAAGATGACGTCATAATTAACAATTAATTGCAAATTTTAGTTTTTCATTTTCTCTAAATATGATGAACGTGGAAGTAGTAGTAGTAGTTATTCAGTTTTTATCCGGTGTTTCCCTTTAGCAGAGATGGCCGGATTTACCCCATTCCTTCTGCAATTTCTCGCACTCCGTCCCTCCACTTGTCTCGTCTCAGAGCATCCTCCTTCTTCAAACCAACTTTCTCTGTCTCCTCTTCCACTTGCTTCTTCCAGGTCTTCTTCGGTCGTCTTCGCTTCAAGGAAATGCGGTAAAAATCTGTTGGGAAGACATCAGCAAGCTGATTCTGATAAAAAAATTTCGCCACAATGTAAGCTCTTTTGACTACGCAAAAAGCTATTCTTTTTTCTAGTTTTTCTAATTTTAAGCATTTTTTTCCATTTTGTCTTAAACGCTTCAAATAGTTCTTTGATGCCATAATGCTGCTACGATTATGATGAAAACAGCAAAAGTCAGCAGCTGTACTTATCGTGCACTTTCATTATGGAGGCAAACTTAAATTGCTGAGATGTTGTCTATTGAAACAAAATGATGCAGGGTGAGGAAAAAGTCTTGACCTGACTATAAACTTTTATTGCACTTGGGATGACCAAGGTAGAACATTAGTTTAGGGCATACTACTAGTACATGATAATAAGTTTTTGTTAACATGCATTTTTCGGTATTCAGGAAATGTTATAAATTTACTGCAAGTATGTAATAAATGCTGTGTGATTATGGCATCAATGAAGAAAAACGCAATTTGTTTTGGTTCCATGAAACAAGATCGGCAATTACAGTTTGACGCAATGTTTTTTCAAATAGAGTATCTGCGAACCCCCCTTCCCCTCCTCGGTGTTTTATGTATCAACAACTGGTATGACAAATTTAAGGATACTGGCAGCGTTGGCGACCGTAAAGGAACGGCAGACCGAGTTTGGGAAATAATATGACCTAATCTTGCCCCTAAAGAGGTAAAAGTTTTGCATTTAGATATGTCGGTAGCTAGTTTTCGTTTTAGCAGAACTTCGTTCTCTTCGGTCAAGAGATACAAATTTTAAAGAAATGTTTTTTAATCCGCTTACAACAATCACCAAAGAGCGGAAATTAATCGTGACAAGTTGTGTTTTTGTGGGCCCTATGGTTTTTAAGAGTTAAAATCAGGGATGTGGACGCGGAAGCGCGAAAATTCCACCGCTTCCGCTTCCACATAGGTTATTTGACTTGAAGAGTATCTTGGCGAAAAAGTTTTGTCCGTTTCCCAGTGTGGATTAAACGGTGAAGTTGCACTATAAATCTGAATGAACGTGCGATATCAGTAGCGCGAGACAATAAGAAAAAGTATAACTAGCATCACATTTTATATCGATTACGGGTAAGAAAAAGGTAATTTGGACAATGAAACGTAGTTAATAAAATGATGATTTGATTAAACTTAACTAACCTTGGTAGGGGGTTGAAAATGTTGAAAAAGAAATTATTTACGACGGAAACAACTTGATCAATCCACATTAGTGCTCTTCAACAGGGGTTTCGCAAAACATGCAGTTGTGTTCCGTGAGTTTAAAGGGTTCCGTGAGGAGACCGCGAAGGTTCTTCGTTTATTGCTAGTATTTATTTCAGTATATTGATTTCTTATATGTAGTGGTGTTCCGTGTATACAAATAGTAATGGAATCTTGTGATAGCAAGTTGCAGATTGTGACGTAATTCTGTTTTCAACTTTAAGAACGTTTGAATTTGCTAACTCCCTTCATTACGTAATTCTGTAAATTCAGTTTTGCTGTTGTTGCTGTTACCCGACCCCTTCCGAGGGATGGGTTGATGGCGGAAGACCATGAAGCTCCAGAAGCCGGAAAACTCCCCAATGTCTGGACCAGAGGTCGTAGAGAGAGAGAAAATTGCTAAAGAGCGTGCGACGCAAAGAGTCGGTAGCTGGACAGTGCAGAATGAGATGAGAGGTGTTCTGGGACGAGTGTCCGCAAGCGCTGCAAGAAGGATTTTCGATTCTGCCAATTTCCGAGAGATAGGAGCTTAACAGAAGACTGTGTTCGTTGCAGCGAAGGCGAGAGAGAACACAGCGAGCATGACGTAGAAGTAGAAGTTCCTCGGTGGAAATCGAGGGAGCCTGTGTGTCGAAGAGTTTAGATGAGACACTATGCCTCCAGTCCGAGAAAAGACAAGAGTGGATACGACAGATAATAGGAGAAACACTATAAGGGAATACTGAGGGACCAAGTAGTGCTCCCCGTCTGGCCAGCTCATCAGCCGAGTCGTTGCTCGGGAGAAATGAGTGTCCGAAATCTATTGTAGTCTGATAGAACAGTAGGAGACAGAAAACAGTTCCTGCCAGAGGTTAAGGTAGAAGGAAAGATGGAGAAGAGGACAGAGTGGCGAGGACAGAACGAGAATCAGATAGGTGTAGAAGAGGAGTGGCAGACTTCTCGGTGCTGCCGAGACCAGCAAAGAGCTTGCAGAATGGCGCAGGCTTCAGCGAAAAAACTTGAGCATACTGGGCCTGCTGAAAAGAAAATGATTGGCTCTGTGCCACAGACAGAGCAGTTGGCAAGTACGCCAGAGCCGTTTTTGCCAAAAGGAAAAGAACAGAGCCGTCTGTCCAGAGCACCAGATCGTAAGGAGGGCATTCAATGTCAAAGAAGTAAAGAGAAGAGCAGAAAAGGAAAGAAAAAGAGACTAGTATTCCTCTGCAGAAGGACAGTGAGAGTCAAAGTAAAAAGCAAAGTCATCCCAACGAGCTTTTTGAAAATTCAAGGAAGGGAGACGTTCGTTGGGGCGAAAGACCGGAGAAAGAGGGACGGTTAGTAGAATTGGTAGGTGATCAGAACCCAGGTTCTGAAGGACCTCCCAGGAGCAAGATAGGGCAAGAGAGAAAAGAGCAAAGGAGATGTTAGGGGAGGAGCAACTGCCAGAGGAGCGATGAAGAACAGTAGATATGTCAGAGTCATTGAGGGGGAGGAGGCCAGAGGAGATAACGCAGTCGAATGCTTTCTCCCCACAGGGATCGGAAGTACTTTTTGAGTCCTTGAAGGAGTGATGGCAATTGAAGTCTCCCAGAATAAAGAGATTTGTGGAGAAGGGAAGAATGAAGAGAGAAAAGAAATTGGTTCTATTGTCCTTCGGAGAAGAGCGAATAGGGAGAGAATAAACATTAAGAAATGAGAGCGAGGCGGAGTCGTTTAGAGAGTGCTGACCTCTACATAATCAGAGTAGGGGTCAAGCGAAGAAAGAGAGGAGGTAGAAAGCCTAGAGAAGGATAAGCCCTGGCTGACGAAAATGATGACACCACCATTAGCATCTGTGACATCAGTAGAAAAAATACCAGACCGGGATTGGCTGCAATCACATCGCAGAGCAGAAATCTAGGGATCCGGAAAGAGGAAGATAAATTAAGGTTAGATTGCTGGATACAAATAAAGTCAACCGGAAGAAATAAAATAAATTGTAGCAGCTCAGTGCTCCTGGCTCGGAGACCCCCAGCATACTATTGAAGAACCCTGAAGGAGTCAGGGAGGGGAAGAAGAAGCAGGAGGTAAAGAGAAACAGCCAGGAGCATGAGACGGAGGTGAGGGTGCAAAGGGAGAAGATACAAAGTGAGAGGAAAAAGAATGAAAAGTTTGAAGAAGAGGTTGGGGTGTGAGTGCTGTATTAGCAGAAGGGGGTCAGATTGAGCAGTGAAGGTATACCAGCTGGAGGAGTCCGAGGAGAAAGTCACAATGCTGGTCAGTGTGGGATCTCCAAAAAAGCAGGGACGCAGCAGGGAGGGCAGCTCCAAGAGTGAGAGCTGCCAAGAGTCTGAATTTAGAAAAGGAGAGCAGCGAGCACTTTAAATGAACCCAATTAAATCATGTGCAGCATTGCACTGACCTACCCCGTCAGGTCACATTTCCAGCGCACGCTGAACAGAAAAAGACGGAACAAGGGTTAGAATGAACATTGCTGCTTATCAGCAGAAGAAGAAGGATGAGAAGACGGGCAAGAGAAAGACAGGAGAAGAGAGTAGACAGGCCGATTTTAAAGAAGCTGCGTGCTATCCTTCTGCAGTCGTTTAGGGGCTGCACGGCGAAAAAATGGTTTGTGTGAGGAAAGTGCCCGAGGTAACTTGGACCCTCAGAATGGCCAACAGCCATTTTAACCCAACCCAAAGAAGGTTGGGGACCGCACCATCATGTTGAGGCGGCTGTTGATTCGTGTAGTTCAATTTTGCTCGCTTTACATGTATATACTATATATACGTCAGAAATTTCGCACTTCACTATCTAAAAACATCGGAGTCAATACGTGTTTTGGGGACGGACAGAAAGTCCGTAATGATGATTAGAGTTAAAGTTAACTCAAAGTCGGAGTTAGTTGAGGATAGAGAGGGAAAATCAACGCTATACGGTGTAATTTGTTGTTGTGACGACAGGTTATTGTCGAGAGCTGTAATATGTGGTCATACGGTTCAGATCTGAGAAGCATTAGGTTAACTGTTGTAAAAGTGGTTGTAAGTAGTGAAGGAACTTATAACTGTCTATTTGTTGAAGTGTTTAATTTTTTTTTTGAAGTGTAGTAACGAAATATTTAATTTTCTTGCAAGCAATTCGTGATTTCTAAATTTTTGTTAGTAAGGATTCCGTGACAAACGCGAAAGTACATTACGGATTCCGCGATAACACAAAGGTTCAAAAGCACTGCTCTACAATCAACACGAATTCTAATATCTAAGAAAAAGAACACAGAGTAGTTCGGAGCAATAAGCTCAAGCGAAGTAGGTAAAGTAATAGCAATAAATAAAGGTTTTTGTCCACTCAAAAGGATAAAGTGTAGGAGAAGGTAGGCTACAGACTCACAAAAGTTAAAAAAATTGTCAATGGTCGTTTTCTCGTTTTTTTGTTAGTGGAAGCGGAAGCGGTTGAAAAAATAACAGCTTCCACATCCCTGGTTAAAACACACCTATACACACTGACAGAATTTCGCTTTGTAGTATAGATTTAAATTCTACATTTTGTTACATGCGTATTTTGTCTACACGTTTGGTGCTAACTGCAAACATACAAAAACAGATTGTTTACATTAATTCTTTTCTATATTTCTGATTAATCCATTTGGCTACACTCATGACAAAACAAGCATTTACAGAGCGATTCAATCAATATCTTGAGGATATATTACCATATCTACCTGAAAATGAAAGATACAACGTTGAAGAAGCAACCTTAAATTACTACAAGAACGTTTTTAAAGCATCAACAACCGAAAATTTTAATGGATATCAACTTCCACCTGGTTTTACTGCAAAGTCGGCGGCATGGCAATATGGAAACTGGATGCCGAAGAAAGGAGATGTTTTAGTGGCTTCTTATCCCAAAACAGGTTGGTTCCTTGAAAAGTTCTTTTACAATGAAACTGTATTTTGTTCTTAGTTTTTAACAGCTTTTGGTAAGTAGAACGATTGCTAGTCATTTTTACTGGACGAATGAGGCAGGAGTTTGTTTCGTCACTACTTCTGTTTTAGCTAGATTAGCGTTTATCGCGGAATGGCTTCTCATTGGAAAATTTCAGGCAAATCTCATTCGTTTAACAATTTTTATCAATCTACTCAAAATTGTTTATTCGAGTAACTTACTAATTGTTTAGTTTTTGATCCCCTAATATTCTTTTCATCAAATTATCATTTTTCCTTGCTGTTCCTGAATTGGCATGTAGGCCTGTAGAATAAAAATCAAACTCCTAACAAATTTTTTCTGCTAAACCAAAGTTACATAAAAAATAATCAGCATGTTTACCTTAGATTTTCTTGTGTTACTTTTTATTATTTATTCATTTTTAGCATTGGATTCTATTTAATTGTGTGGTGGTAAACCAAGGCCAACCAGATAAATTTAGGTAGCCTTGATAAAACCTAACCAGAGTTGAGAACAGGCGCGCAGCTAATCTCTAAGCTGGCTTCGTTGACAGCTTATTCGCTAGTGGATACCCTGAGCTTATTTGTTGCCTTTAATCCACTGAATCACGTTAAAACATTGCGAAAGTTTGAGCAAAACGCTATCCTACGGAGTATAGCCCACACCTTCGCCAATTCCGGCAACTCCTTTTTACATTTTTCAATACCTCAAACTTTTCATATGAATGATGGTCAATTTCGAATGTTAACCACATATTACAAAATATTTTGTAAAACTTGCCGAAAACAATAATTATTTCAATTGCCTATCTTATAAACTTATTAATTTAAATACAATAACAGTTTTATTTTTAAAAAGCATACGCGGACTTTGCCGGTCTTCAAGTGAAGTTATAGAAAGCTAACAGTGAAAGTTATTGTAAAATATTTGCCAAAACGCTAACCAGCAAAACTAAATTTAACTTCTGCAATTGACCGTTCGTTTACCAACCGGTACATTTCGGACTAGTTTTTCGGAGACGCGTGGCATTATCTCCAAAATACCGGTACTGCAGAGTAGTGCACCGAAAGAGATTTAGATCCAGATACTTGTTCTATTGGTTTGACGTTTTGTTGTTTTTTGTCGGTAAAATAATGTGTTCGTCTACAATATAATCGTGTGAGGCTATTTGAAATCAAGATTAGGCAGGTTTGTTTCAGACAAACATTAGCATTGGCTTAATCAGAAGCAAATGCTTGGGAAAGGGGGCTCAGGAATATATTTTTTGTCGTACGACCTTTTTCAGTGATTGATGTTTTATAGCCGTAACACCTGAAAATACCTTCATTCATTAATTGGATTATAAATTGGTGAAGGTAGCGTGGCTCCTGTGACTTTCCCCAAGCTACTTTCATGCAAACAAGGTCACTCTTTTTGTAATGCTAAGAGCTATCCGGTATTTCTAATCAAAACATGTTCTTAATGTCCTGCATATCCTGCGATGCCCACAAATTCCAATGATGACTTGTCGATGATTTTAGTGCAAGATTAAATTTTATTCTAAGTCTAAACTTTTGAATAGGCGAAGATGAAAAATGATGCTCTCTAATATTTAAAGCATTTAGATCGCTTGGGTTAGTATAAACCGCTGGAACTCGCATAAAATATTTTGTCTCTCCAAACATTACTCCCGATAATTTCATCATTGGTATAAGTTGTGTATATTTTTACTATTGTAAACCATTATCTCCATCATTGATTCCTATCATGGCGACTTAATCCAATCTATGGCTTGGCTGCTGTATCTTTGATAAAAGCATTTGACGGTGATTTTCACTGTTTGGCGGATTCTAGCGACCAGCAAGTTATTAGAAAATGCTAGACCGCGAAGCAATTTAAGCGAAACTTTGAACCTTAAAAACTGTAAAAAAAATTTAAATTATTGCATTGTTAAGCGCAATGGTTTCCAACCTGTGGTCAGGGGATCGCTTAGGGCTCCATAAGATGGATTCAGGGAATCAGTGAATGCATTGGTGATTTTGGATAAAAATTAGAACGACGACTTTCATTAATTGTTTGTTAAACTTTTGATAGTATTTAATGATGATTCGCATAATCAAAGTGTGGGTTGTGATTCCATTCGTGATGAGCAGTGATTTCAAAAGAGTTGTTTTGCAAAAAAATATAAAAGATGTTTACCGCCATTTCACAAACAAGGTTCATAATGCCGGAATTTCAATGTATTGTTTTCGGGAAAAAAGGTCTTTATATTATTGACTTCAAAAAACAAGGGTTCACTGCTCTCACAGTTTCTTCAAAGGGGTCCGTGACTATGTACAAAAAGGTTGGCCACTGGTTTTGCGGCTCAATCGCCGTCCTGAGAAGCTGAACAATAAGACATGCTATAAGCAATGCAAAAAAGGTTACGTGTTTTCTATATTGAAGAGCAGTAACTTGGGCAGTAGCATTTGGAGGAGACATCTAGTGAGAGAGCTTCTTTCCTTCTGAGATATTTTTGATAATCAAAATCTATTGATGATGCAGGTACGAATTGGATGATGGAAATTGTCAAGCATTTACTTGGAAAGGACGATCCAAAAGAAATGGAAATATTATCAAAGACAACACACCCTTTTTCGTTTTTGTCATTTGCTTTACGTAGGTTCCATAATTAAGTTTATTCAAGCTTCTATAAATAAAACAACTTGTAGCAGAAACGTCTTCCCTATCTTATGCAAGGAGTTATCCAGATCACTTTTTGTGGAAAGGGGAAACAAATTTTTTTGAAAACCTTTGACTTTCTACAAGAAGTGTAACCAAAATTATTTCATTAAATTCGCTATATTTTTTAGTTTTTTAGCTATACATCCTATCTCAAAATGCATGATGGCTTTGACAACATTTATTAATTTTTTTCTTCTTTTGGCTGTTTTTTTTTAGTGGTCGCCACAACAGATCATAGCTTTCCATCTTTCTCTGTCTATTGCATCCTCCTCCGTCAATCCAGCCGCCTTCTTATCATTTTCACCACATCCATACATTTTCTTGCTAGTCTTTCCTTTTTTCTTTTACTGGGTGATTTCAATTTTTCATTTGCTTTCATTAACAATTTTTAATTGTTGAAAATCAAAAGTAGGACAAAAGGTATCCATTTTTCTCAAGATAACTAGTTTTGATTTTACAAAAAATAATTCCGCTTTAGACCAAGGTTTGAATTTCAATATTTAGTTAGCGTCAAAATGCATAATGGTTTTCATTTTCATGTTCTTTGATGGCATTAAATTATGAAAAGTTAATGAAATCTATGCTCGGCAGAATATTAAAAACGGAAAACAGCAATTGCAAAAAACATTTTCTTATTTACTAGAAAATAAATTTCATAAAAGAATTTGATGCAAAAAATTTAGGTAAGGCAAATGCAATGGTCGTTTTCGACTTCTCTCCGTTACGTTAATGACAGATTGCCGTGTAATGACTGCTTGATTGTCACACCAAGCAGTTGCGGTTCGTAGCAAGCGAGTCTGTTGGCTGCAGTATAACGAAAGCACTCATTTCAGCTTCCTTGCAAGAAGCTTACAGCAAGCTCCCGTTGACTAGAAGAGTTCACGTAACACATCTTCCTCCTGACTGCATTAATATGAAACGGCTGAAACAAAATGGATGCAAGGTGATTATATTGTGGACGTACTACTTTTCTTGGAGGGGTAAAGATAATTCTTGTTCAAAATGTAAAAAATCCTTCTTTTTTATCAGTGACTTGCCCTCTTTCTCTTGCCTCATAATCTTTACTCTATTTGTAAATACATTTTCAGTGATATATTGTCTACCCCCTTCTCTTTTCTTTTAAACTCTGCTCCTTCATCTACCGTCATAAAAGTGAACAAACGCAAATTATAAATTAAACTAATGGGTAAGTACATCATGACTGCGCAGGGCTTGTATAATGCTGTAAGTGTAAGGTACATCACAAATCAGTTAAATATATTCATTTATCAACTAGGCACAGAAAAGTTTTTGTTAATATGTCGACTTGAACTTGAACTTTATCAAAGGTGTCGGCAATACCACCACAGTGCAACGTCATTAACAGATTGTGTCGCAAAGCATGCTATAAAAGTCAATCTAGACATTTGTAAAAGCATGTGGGATCATAACCTAAACCTGCTAATATTTTAAAATGACGGTTTTCCACTTTTTTGTTGTTTTTACGGCAAATTGGTTGGCTGTGTTTGAAAAAAGTTTTCATTTTTTTTAGAATAAGTGTCATGGCAAAAGCGGGGAGGTGGGGAGGGGTTAAGCTCTCCTTAGCCTTCCAATGTACCATAGACGTACCAATGTATCTTGAGCTTAAAAGTCATTTATAAGTTTTCATGTTTATGTAAATGGATGTTACGTACATCGGTTTGTCTAAACGGCAAATAGATGTAAGACCACAGGAACACTGAAATACTTTTAAGGCAATTGGAAGCGCCTTTAAAAATCGTATAAAAGCTGCGACACATGTGAGAATCAATCAACATGAAACAATTTGAAAAAATTAGAAAATGACAAACATTTTGCGAAGCAAAAATCCTCGAAACCTTACAGATCAAAAAGAATAGCTCTATACTAAACAAACAAGTGCATGCAAACGAAGCCTCATTTTTTTCTTAACGGTATTTTCGATTAGGCTACAGATATTTCATAAGCCATTTAATTTAAAAATTTTGCCACTGATTCTTTTTTTTGGTTCATTTATTTATTCCCGGTGATCGTTTATAATTTGACTTTCAAATTTCACCCTCCATGTTACACTCGCACTCTTGTCGCCACCATTTCTAAGGTCTTTGATAAAACCGATTAAAGAATTGCACCCAATTCTATCGACTATGACGCGAGCGCTCTAGCCACTACATTACAGTGCTGGTGAAACTATAGATATTCTATTTGTTCTGTTTAATCCATTTTCGTGATTTCGTGAGCAGAATGTTTAACAACGTTAAGTACGTATGTATAGAGCCTGATGAGAGCAAAATGTGACTCGAAAAACGTTTGAAAAATAAATTTTGTTCTCAAAAAAATTAATGGTGGGTTGCTAATCGTAATAATAACAATTATTGATAGCGTTTGTAATAGATTTTCGGCAGCGATCTCTATGACGTCAAAATAGATATCAGCAATACGTGTTGTTTCATTCTGTGCAAGTGTAGTCTGTTACAAAGTGATATTGTTCCAGTAAAACTCACTTGTCGTGAGCGGCACTCTGCTGATGTTGCTTAAAATGTATTGTCTTCGGTGTCTTCGGCACTTCGCTGTCGTCTTGCCTTACAAACAAAAAACTGTTGTAACTAAAGTGTTAGCTGCCAATGATGCTGTTTTGTTGAACAAGTAGCTAACGGCATTTTTATTTCTTAGACCAGTGGTCTCCAACCTTTTTGTCTCCGCGGACCGGTCTACGTTTGATAATTCTACCGCGGCCCACCAAAAGGGAGGGGGAAACGCAGATTGTTTTTAATTTACTTGTATTTGAACATGCATTCAAAATAAAATTATTTGAACCATAAAACAAATATTAAGTGATTTAAATTTGCAAAATTTTCAATCCATCTTTAATTCAATGAGAACCCAGAGCTTGTTTCTCTGCAACGAGACGGTTCCATCTGGAGATAATAGGAGATAATGACACTCGAAGTGTCTTGCTTACGTCCAGGTTATTCCGTTGTTTTGTTTTGGTTGCTGCCATTGCAGAAAATCCCGCTTCACACATATAGGATGTCAGAAATGGTAACAAGCTTTTAAGCGCTGTGGTGGCGATATCCGGGTATTCTGCCATGACCTTAATCCAGAACACTGGCAGAGTTGTTGTGTCGAACGTAGCTTTAAGGCGCCGTCATTTGCAATCTCCAGCAGTTGATCTTCTTCTTGCACAGACGTGCTAGATTCACCTGGTTTGCTGACAATTGGTTGCGCATCCATTTTTTGCCAGTTCGTGGGCCTTTTGTACTCGGAAAGTAGCGCTCAAAATTTTTCAAAAGCAAAGACAGATGATTGCGCACCAACTTCGAAAATGAAGGCTCAGGCTCAGTTTCGCCCAACATCCCCGCTAATGTTTGAAACATATCCAAAATACCATTGTTCACGCGCCGTCCCCACAACTCCAGTTTCGCTTTAAATGCAGCTACTTTGTCTGCCAACTTGAAAACAGTTGTCATTTTCCCTTGAAGGAAGAGATTTAGTTCATTGAGCAGGCTGAATATGTCACACAGATAAGCAAGTATTGCAACCCATACCTTGTCACTGAAATGTGCTGCCAGAGGTGACTTCTTTTTTGAAAGAAATCTTTGCAATGGCTCTCGTAGTTCAAACACTCTGGTTAGCGATTTTCCTCGGGATAACCATCTTATTTCTGTGTGCAAGAGTAGGCGTTTGTGCTCTGCATCCATCTCCTCACAAAGTTGCTCAAATAGACGCGAGTTAAGGGCGTGTGCTTTGATGTAGCTAATAACTTTAACGACATCAGTCAATACGCTGTTTAATTCCGGACACATTTTTCGACTTGCCAGCATTTCCCTGTGAATGATGCAATGAGTAAATTCACTCTCAGGAGCAACCTCCTTGATCCGAGAAATTAAACCAGACAATCGTCCGGTCATGGCAGCAGCTTCGTCTGTGCATATGCCGACACAAAAAACCATTTTAATTTTCCCGATATATAACCATTCAATGACTTGAATAGTTCTGCTCCTGTGGTGTTGGTTGGTAAGGATAGCGCACATAACAAATCCTCATGCATATCTTCGTGATAAAGATATCGTGCATAAACAAGTAGTATTGCGTTGTTGTCGATATCTGTAGATTCGTCAACCTGGAGTGCGTACCGCGGCGATGTATTAATCCTCTCCAACAATTGTGCTTCAATGTATTCGGTTATTTCTTCAATGCGCCTTGTCACAGTGCTTGCTGACAAAGGCACATGCAGTATCTTTTTAACAGCAGCCTCTCCTAGAAGCTCACAGCAAATGTCTTTAGTGGAGGGCAAGATTAATTCTTCACCGATGGTGAATGGCTTTTTCGCCTTAGCAATACGGTTAGCCACCAAAAATGATGCTCTCAATGCATTCTTATTTATTGATGTAGTGGCCCTCAGAAATTTTTCCTGTCCTTCCTGTTCCCGTTTTTTTCTTTCTAAATACTCCAGGGGCTTGTCTTTTGATGTAACGTGCTTGCTGTTCAAGTGGCGAAGCAGTTTTGACGGTTTCATTGACCCATTTGAGAGCCGGTCACCGCAAAGTATGCAGAGCGTTGTTGGTGCGTGGGTATCACCTGTCGCGATAAATCCATGTTTCAAGGAGGACTTATGGTATTGTCTGTTAAAAGTTTTCTATTTCTTTGATATTGAAGGCTCTTCTGTCTCTTCAATGGGCCTTTTCCCATTCACAATGAAGCTTTCTAACGACATCTGTTTGGTACTCATTTTTGATAAATTTTAACACACAAGTAACTGACTGTAAAGATTTAATGAGATATAGCTTAACTAAAAAAATAGCTTAAACGAGAATAACTTCACTAAAAAAGAAAGCTGAATTAGCCTGGAGCTGCAAAGCAGAACACGTACCAGAATTAACAAACAACTGAGATACTAAAACTGTACTGTTAAAAAACATAAAGCTGTGCTTTGCGTAAATGTCCAGGTTCAAGATCAAAATAAACAATTCGAAAACTTCAGCATAACAAGGGCTTGTGATATAATAAACCAAGGTTACGATCTGGATTGCGTAAATGTCCTTGTGCGGACCGGCACCAACTGACCCACGGACCGGGGGTTGGGGATCACTGTCTTAGACGGTTTTCGGTTATGCTGCTGAGATTTCTTGTGCCATTGATTTCTTCATTTTAGGTAACTTTCGTGAGCATAGTCAGGAAAAAGGCGGCGAAAGGAATACAGTAATGTCTTCTCTAATTAATTCGACGCGATTTAGCTAATTTCCAGCAAAATAGCAAACTTTTTCATTTTTGGAGTGTTTGCAATCAGGCTAATATTGTTTCCTTTTCAATTTTTTCTCAAACTTTACGTTTATTACTTTTTCTTTAATTATAGTCATCAAAGAACAAAAGTATAAATACAAGCAATCATGTTATATGTGTATACAATCTAGTTGTCTAAGCTAAATGCCATTTCATACAACTCAAGAAGATAATAAATTAGCATAAAAACAAAATGATCAGAAAACATGTATAATTTTGGTCGAACTTTCCCTTAAGAATATCAAAAACTGTTAAAAAATGTGACGCCTAAATAAATTTTTTACTGAATCCTTTGTAATTGTTTGACTTTCTTTCAAATGAATGTTTTCTGCAACAGTTACAATCACATTGCAATATTTACAAATTGGAATGATTTTGCTACTGTAGTCGACTAAAAGGAGACGATGAAAATTAATGGTAATTAGGTTCCTTGCAAAATCCAGATAGGGGTTTGCAGAATTGATAAATCATTTAATAAAGTCCGTAACAACAATAAGGTTGAGAACCGTTGATTTAAATACATATTCTAAAGAACTTTACATGAAAAATAGATAAAATATCTGATGTGCTGTCGCGTTGCAGGACGCAGTTTTGCCTCCCACCGTTAGCTCGTTATGTGCGAGCAATTACAACAATTGCATTGCTTTGTTTAGTTGAGATTTGTTACCTAGTGTCATTATGATGATTATACTTTGTTATTTAATGCTTATATGATATGTTTTGCTGACATATGCCTTATATTACGTTCAATAAGCTTATTATGTGAGTTTCAGCTCAATTTGTTAAACTTAAACAACATTGTGGACAAAGTCTTGGAGCCAAAGCGCTTGGAGGTAGAACCAGGAACAGTTAATGCGAGTGCGTTAGTACAAAACGTTCACCTATTACCTTTCTGCTTTAACGGCGGCAGAGATATAGTACGATGAACTTCAAGTTTTGACAAATTTAATATCATTCAAAGTTTATTGCCATATCGTCGATATCAGTGAATACGACACAGCTATTCAGCGGCAGCAAAATCTTTACGTCAAACTAAATAATGTTATTGCTGCACGACATAAACTCCGCATATGCAAGCAATAAGCAGGTGAATCCATTGACCAATTTGTGCTGTGACTTGATTATTTAAGTAAAGAATGTGTCTGCCAAAATGTGACAGCGGAACAGCATTGATTAGAATTAATGCGAGATGCTTTTATAGCTGGCACGTCTTCGATGCCGATATGGCAACGTTTGTTAGAAAATAGAACATGGACGTTCCAGCAGGCATATGATCAAGTTAGAGCTCAAGAATTAGCTTACAAAAGTTCTGAAATTTTTCAAAATACCACTACCTGTAATATTACTGCCAGCAAGCGATTGAAAAAGGAGCCATCTGAAGTAGAACAAACTTATGCAAACCTAACCAGCGATGAACAGTTCTGCTCCTTTGAAAAATCGACGTGTTATTTTGTGGAAAATCTAGTCATACAAGAAATGTTTGTCCAGCTAAAACTGCGCATTTCAACGCGTAGCACATCAAAGTCTATTTAAATTTATCAACCATTTTCTTTTCGAATATAAATAATTTCAAGAATATGTGCCCCACCCACAAATATTTTTTCTAGCTGCATTCCTTTCATCTGCCCATCTAATTAGTGTTTGCAGTTCGCGAACTTGAATTAAAATTTACTTTGGCCCCAGATGCTTCCACACAGAGACCACATTGGCGCAGAATGTTAGCTGGCTCTGCCGGTGTGACCAGCAGAAACTCCGACTCAATATCAGAGCAAAGAGAAAAAATTTAGCCGGCTGCGCCGGTAGCACCCGAAGAACAGTTGAAAGAAATTTTGTCTACTATTTTGAATTTTTTTTCTATGATGTTTTGGTTGAAATGAGACGTTTTCCCTGCATTCTGATATATTTATTGTTTTTCACAGATTATTCGAATATTTCGAAATCCAAAAGATCAGTTGGTTTCGTGGTATAACTTTGTGCATACACTTCCTAGTTATCAGGTGGAAGCGATGGCTAAACTACATCCTAGAGATTGGAATCAGTTTTTTGTCTCGTATATTTCAGGTAGGCTACTTTACATTTGGAATATTGCTTTTGGAGAATGTTCCCTAGCATTGGCTTGGAAACCTCACAAATGGTAAAAATCATAGTGTTTTTGTTTTAAAGTAAGTCTGTTTTAGTTTTTAGGTTTCTTAGCATTTAGTCCGCACGATGATGATCCACGAAACTGCTATTGGTGAGATCCGCGTCTTACCTAACAACATAAAGCAAGGATTTTTGCCTTTATTTTAGTTTGTTTTTGCAAACTGCTTAAAAACCACTGGGCCTACCAACACCAAACTGGGTGCGATTGATCACCAAATTGGGATGATTGTTCTGAGGGGTTGCTGATGTCGTGACTACGACACATCCAACGTGAGTGGCGAAGTTGTAAATGTGCGCACGTATGTACATGTATGTGCGCTTTAACTCTTCCAAAACTACTGAACGTACAAATATCCAACTTGATACGAGTGATCACCACCTTGGGATAACCGTTTCAAGGGCTTTGAGACGTTACCATGACGTCACAATTTAAGGTTTTTCAAAAATCGAATTTTTTGACCGAACAATGCAATTTTGGCTTAAATAAAAGCCAGTGCTTCACTTGCCAACTTAAAAAATTTGTTTGCTTTTAGGATTTAAAATGAGGTCATAATAATCAATTAATTGTAAGGATGGTTTCCCAAATTATCTGAAAAAATACTGACCGTGGAAACGCCGTTGATGACTCATTCAGGAGATATCAACTAATTCATTTCCAAAACTAAGTTAATTTTTTTATTTAATGATTATTGGTTCCGCAACAAGCGATTTTGTATTTGACCTCTTTTTCAACATTAACTTCTTAAAACTTCCGGGCATACAAACTCCAAACTTCTTGATCACCACGTCAGCGTGAGGGTTATAAGGAGATTGGTGACGTCATGAAACGTCACAATTGAATACAAATTTTTAAAAAGTTGAACGTTTTGACGGATGAATGCCATTTTGGGCTTTAATAAAAGATAGCACTCAACTTGCAAACTTAACAAAAATTTCACTTTTTGCATCAATAATGACGTAATAATTATAAAATCTTCATACAACTGGTTTTCCTTAATTAATTTTTTTTAATATTACTGGACAATGGCTACCCAAAAACGTGGCCAATACTTAGTTTGCCAAGAGAGTCGCTCAGTTCTCCACTCCTCAGCGATTCGGTCCTAAAAAGTGCCCGGTGTACTTCGTCGTCGTTTGGTCAGGCACCCAAACTCAATTCGGGCCAGCACAAATCAAGACCATGGCCCTGCTGCGCTGCCAAGATTAGATGCTGGCAGTGGTGGTGTTAAGCCAACATTGAGTTGCATCATCCAAAACCTGCAGACCTCGTGTTCCTGTTGGTATATGATGTATGAGACAAGACGATAAGACGTAATCTGCAATTTGCTCAGTAGCGCCACATTCGCAATTTGGTGAAGGAGCGAGACCTCATTTGTACATGGACGAGTGAAAACTTCCTACACCAGTCCACAGGCGATTGAGCCTTTCCCAAGATGTTCTGGGCAGATTTATTCCAAGTGGCCTTGAACTGACCCAGGGAATGAAAGCACGGACCCTTGAAGTACTCTCCAAGTACAAGTAGTCCGCATTCCATTTATGTTTTGACCACTGCTTCACGCGGATGTCCAGTTTAAACAAACTATCTAATAATTTTCACGCAGCAGGTACAAATGGACGTCTTCATCTAAGTCTCCCCAGGTGCGCATCCTACTGCCCAACCAGGAAAGAGCAGAGATGCCCAACGTCTTGGCACCTGCACCCCTTCCGGATCCCGCAAGTGGCCTCAACAGTGCAGGTCGGGTGTAGAGTTTTTTTCACGAAACCTTGAGGTGATGACGGAAAGTGAGCGACCTATCCAGCTTTACCCCAAGATACATTGGGACTGAACATGGTGGCCACAGATTGCCATTCTTGTAAACATTAAGCTTACGTTTGGCCGCTCTGTTGTTAAGATGAAAGGCCGCCGCCACCGTTTTCGTATTGTTGAGCTTTAGCCTCCAAGTCTTGGTGGAACAATAAACGAGGAGCAATGTCATCTTTCCTTTGGCCTAATATCAATTAGGTTGACGGCATGAACCTGAATCACCGTTCATGCCGTACCTCCATCCCAAAAAAGAGGAGGGGTAAACACAAACAAACAGGAGAAATGTTCTGACCTAGGGAACTTCTCTAAGATGCGTCTGTCAGGTACACGACCGTCTGGACCAACACTGACAAATGTCAGATCAGGGTTGGTGCCAGTGTTTCAGCGGCCAGAATGAAAGGTGGCCACGTTCTTTGGGTCGTGGAGAGGGACAAGGCCGTTGGCCGTTAAGGTTTGCCCAAGCAACAAGGCACTCTCCATCGGCACTGCTTGTTCTGTAACCCCAGTTGACATGTGTCAATTAAAATCGCCAGCATAGAAAGCGGGGTGAGGAAACATTGGGAGATCAGACGATTGCGGTCGCGTAGGTGGAGGTTTGTAGACATTGACGATTCTATAACCGTCAACGTTTACGCACAACCTATCAGTCTCCGGTGTAGCTGGAGACTGATCAACAAGGGTCCATTTTAGCCAGTTGTGGACAAACGTGGCAAGGCCATGCTTCCTGCTTAAAAAAGGCCCAGCTAGTCCAAAGCCTGGTATTGTTAGCTTATCTGCACAAGTGCAGTAGGTCTCCTGAAGAATGACGAGTGCCTCATACTGCACGGCGAGATAATGAAGTACATTCATCTTGCTTGCAATGAGGCCTTCGATGTTCAGCTGCAAGACTGCTGGCCTTTGGAACTTGTTGACGGTGTGCCCTGACAGGGGCACATCACCCCGCCCTAAAAAGGGCGTTTGCCGAGTAGTAGGCCCTGGCTGAACATCGGGGTGAGGGTTTACCCTTCCAGGTTGGCAGGTTCGGCTTCTGCCTGATATTTCTGAAAGACGTACCAACGGCCCAGGATGCGAGGAAGCACCTGCTATCTGGGCTCCCTTCGTCCTTGAGGGTCCCTTGAATAGGAAAGCCTCTTACAAACTTGAAAAAAGAAGTCAAAACCGCCGCGGAAAGCTGCTATGGTTCCGTCAGCGCCCGCTTGGTCTTTAGGTCAAAGCGCGCACTGCCAGTCGCCCGAAAGGATGTTTTACCTACCACTCAGAAAAGCTTTGTCATATATGAATACAAGCGCCACTGTGATAGTCGGTACGTAGGGCAAACACCTCAATAACTACAAGGTCGCATCAAGCAACATGCTTCGCAAAGGTTAAGACAACAATTGGCTTGTCCACGTCGATCTCAATCAGACAGATCGTGCAAACGAAACGACACCAAACCGGATTGTGACTCTGCCATTAGTCAACATCTTCTAGAAAATGATCAATGTGCATTAAACTATGACAACAAACGGTTTTCAATCCTCACCACAGCACGCACCTCTTTCCATCTTAATCTCGTAAAGATTGCTTATATCAAGACTCGGTGTTATGCAGATAGAAAGAGTTTGCTTACACTTTCAAACTCTTTTGATAATCGCGGCGTTCCGATTTGGTCTCTCACCGCGCTTTCTCTATTGCAAAATCTCTTTTCCATGGCACGCTTAACAATACTAGCGCTATCGTTGTCTTGTCTTGATTACCTAACGTCCAAATTAATCACATAAAACATTTACACACTCTGGCTCTTCACTTTTGACGCGACACCGCCAGTGATGAGAGCATCACAAAAAGCTTATGGCTAAAACAGCTTTTTTCAAAACTCATAACAATTTCTTTATAAATACTGACCGTAGAAACGCAGTTGATGGCTCTTATGGCAGATATCAACAATATAACTCCCAAAACAGAGATTTTTTAAATTGAAGGATTATTGACGGCGGAACAAGCAATTTTATGCATAACTACTCTTAAGCTTAACTCTTCCGAAACTATTGCACTTACAAACTCTAAACTCAAAATCTCTAAAATAGCTTCATTTATCGCTACATCCAGGTGAAGATCACAAGGAGGTCGATGGCATTATGATGACGACAAAATTGAAAATAGATTGTTTAAAAATCGCTTTTCTAGGAGAATGATTTGTGGTTAAACATAAGCCAGCAGCCAGCTTGCCAACTTGAAGAAAGTTCACGTTTTTAGGAACTAAGATCACGTCATGAAACAAATTTTACGACAATTTTGAGTTTTATTTGAAACGCAACACCCGATATTTCTGTAAGTATTCGGATTCAGCACGCCTTTTTTTCTTGAACGCGCTGTGGCACATTACGAACGCTTTTTTTAAATGCGCTTTGCCAGCACAACTAAAGGCGTTTAATGTGTAACCATAAAAAAAAATAGATAAATTTCATTTCTTCACCATTTGATGCATGTAAAAATCTAATAATCTAAAGACAAGGTTTTCCGCTGTTTTTTCCTTTGGCGGCCTGACTAGCTCGGGCGGGTAAGGTAATCTCTGATTACTGGACTGCACTTATATACGAAAGAAGAGGCAATTTTTTAATAGTTATACACTGGTAGCTTCAATCCGAACAGTACCACGTGATCACATCGACCTGCCTTTTAATCACAACTGAGAACTTTACTCAACACAATGGCAATGCACGTGGTCAGAAACAGTAAATATATTAAGACAAATAGTAGAATTTATACAATGCTTTTGCCTAACTACTTACCAAATATTCAATGAAACTACAAGATTTCCAGCGATTCGAGAAGTTGAGCCTCTTATTTCTACACCGCCATAGTGCAAAAGACTGACATGGACTTGATACGATTACATCTTGTGCGAATGTGTCGGCGAGATCTAGAGTGTTAATATGCATTTACTTCTAGAATGCGGAAAGAGCCTATACCGAGCGTTCCTGTTTCTTACATCCGCCAGCAAACCAATTGCAGTAACAGTTACTACCTTTGTACCTGATCTTAGAATTTAACAGCAAAAATTATTTTCGTTAACGCAGCCTAGCCAGGGACTTATTGAGAACATGACAAAAACTTTTCCGGTGTAAAATCTCATCGTGCTTGGGAAATAGTTTTGCTTCCGTTTCTTAATCAAGAAGAATGGTTTTTCTTCAAACAAAAGCTAACCCTACTTTTTTACAGATTGTTGATTGCACATTTTGTTTTCTTCATATTCTCTCAAAATGAGTATTTGTAACTGATAGGCTGTTTGTACCGACACGTAACAGTAATCTTCATTTAAAAGTAGGGAGATTGGTTCTAGGGGCAAAATTAAATATATTAAAATCTCAAGTTTTTGGAAAAAATCAAAATTAACAATAATAGCACCAGTTTGCAGAACTGCATTTAGAGGGAACGTTTTCGGTTGAACATAGCTTAACAGGCGCCTACTGCAATAGGGTTTATAATTTTGTGCGAAGGCATGGCACCTTTTCTGGCTTTGATCGAATTAAAGCAAACATTGCCGGCAAAGAATGTAATATCACAAATATATATACAAAAGGTGCCCCACCAAATTGTTAAATAGGCCTTCCACTAAATAGTCTGTTTCTTTTATTGTGAAAACGACCAACATTCAGCCGCCACCACCCTCTTTGTCAGTGTTTGAATCTCCCCCACCTTTACATTTATCTAAAAGTGAGAATGATAGTTTGTGGTAGCATTCTTTTGTTGTGAGCATTACCAGTCTTGATTAACAAACTAAGATGATCACCAGTACGTGGAAAAAAATATTATGGGTGTGCACAAGAACCATAAACTTTTCGTTGCTGCTCATACAAGTTTCTAATGGGTGAAGCCGATGCAGCCAGCTGAACCGATACTTTTAACCCAGACGTTACTGATGAAAGCCCTGCGGGCGACACCGCCGGAGCCGAGTAGTCTAAACTATAAATCGCGATTTTGTATGTCTCCCTGTAAGTGTGTGCTTTAACATCTCCGAAATTACTGGACGTACAAACATCAAACTTGGCGCGTTTGATTTCCACTCAGTGGTAAAAGTAATAAGAAGGTTGATGAGATCATAAATGACATCAAAAAACTTCTCCTTTCTGGAAGCCAAAATGACGTCATAATTTACGATTGATTGTAAAATTTGTTTTTTTCATTTTTTCCAAAAATACTGACCGTAGAAACGTAGTTGAAAGGTTTTTTGAGAATATATTTAAGTACTTTATACAAAAATATTTTTGCAACAAAATTTAAGCTCTATCAACAATGCAACAATTCATGGCATACTTTTTTTTTTAAACGCTTCAAAAAAACACAAATATCTTAGCAGTGTGGTTTATCGTCCATAGCGCACTATTGAGAAACTCTTCTTTTCTCGGAAAAAGCGGTTTAAAGTAATACAATATAATACAGAACATATGTACCGATTTTAATTTACTTTGTTTAATAAAGCAACGGCAACAAAAATTATAATAAGGGGCTGTTCACACATTTTATAACGCTTTTTGTCCGATTTTTAACCCCTCTTTCCGCAAGACGCATTATGACGTGTTTGCAAACCTTCTTCCCGAGCAAAAAAGTATTCAAGCAAGCTTTGTAGTTCGGATTCTTCCAAAAACCAATTTAATCAAACAATAAAAAGTTTAATTCTTTTAAATATGATAGCAAGTTTTTCCTATAACGATATCACTTATTCTCGCCTCTTCCATATAACACCCGTATGAATGATATGATGGTTTGTTTCCCCCTCACCTTTTGGAGCCATCATAAAATACTTGAAATGCCCTAACCGAACTGCATGTGGAGTCCACAATAAAATCTTTTTGTAGTACAGTCATGTCGGATGCCTTAGTAGTCATAATTCCGAAGACATTTTCATCACCTGTAACCAATTGTAACAAAATGCGGAGAGTTCATGTAAAATCTGGCAGGATTTAGAACGAAACGATTTTCTTCTTTACCAAAAAAAGCTGGTTGATATGTTATCCACTTAAGCCACAACCTAACTTATAATAAAAACTGACTAGTAGATGCTGGACTCTGGGCTATGGGCAGTCCCGTAGCACTCCAACTTCGGGCCCCCCCCCCCCCAAAGTAAGCGCAAGAGCCCCTGCGCAGGTCATATCACTTTAGAGGTGTAAAATTGAAAAGCTGCATTAAGAAAATACACCACAATTTGTACATAAGTAAACAGGCTAATGTCAGAATAAAGCATGCCGATACCGAAGGTGCAAGTCATAAAAAATTCGGCACCGATGCCAGAGTTCAGTAGGACATTTATGCAGACACTGCGAAACGAAAGCAATGACACTGAAAAACATGAAAAACTTATAAAAACACAGTATCATTTAAATAGTCTGGAGCGAACCTTTTTGTTCGCAAATGCTGTTATGACATTGTCATAATCAAGAGATCGGGCGCAGTCATTTTCGATTGACAACATGGCTAATGAAGATAGTCTACTGTCTGTCATAGACGTTGTATTAAAAGTTTTCATCAGTTTCAATTTGCTGAAGCTTCTTTCAGCGCTGGCAACAGTCACGGGGCAAGTTAGTAAGATTCGAAGTGCGATGTACACATTCGGATACAATTCAAATAAATGAGTCTTTAGAAGATAGTTCAGAAAGTCTTGAGCCGTATTGAGATTGCGTTTTTTTTGTAAAATTAAAACAAACCGCTGTAGCTCAGCGCTCATTTCATCAGAATCAATGTCACCGAACTTTTTTTGGAACTCTTTACAGCAAGTAAGAAGAGCATTTTCTTGTTGCACAAGCAAAAGTTTGTCTCGTGTGTACAAAAACGAAAAGGCGGAAGAAACCTCACGTAACAAATTAAAGCGCTCCTTTATTGACATAATAGCCTGGTCTACTAATGGATAGAAAAAGTTGCTTTTAAATTTCAGTTCAGGAGTAGCTCGTTGTTCCTCTTCACCTTGGTAATCAAACAATCTTCTTTTCTTTCCACTTCTTGACGGAGGAAAAGAAGGATCAATATCCAATTCCTGTGCTATTTCAACAGCAGATGTTGCGGCACTGTCATAACCCGTTGTGCGATAGTTTTGCAAAAACTTTTCAGTTGCCTGGATTTCCGTTTCCATTGTATGAAGGGAGACTCCATACGATTGAAGAATCTTGCTTGCTTTATTGACTTGGAATAGGATAGCATACCAAATAAACACCGACAAAAGAAAACTCCATTTTGATAAATGAGCTATCAACGATTTTGTTTCTGAGGCAGCTCTTCCATCTTTTCTTTCTATGGAAATGGCTTCCAAGTCTTTCAGTGCCAGCAAGACCTCTTTTAAATTGTATCGAAGAGGTTTGATGCATTTAATTCTGCTTTCCCAACGAGTATCAGATTGTGACTTTATGGACAGCTCCACATGTTTCTTCAAAATTTCCCAACGCTGAGCAGAGGAAGAAAACAGCACATACAACCTTGTAAGTACTCCAAAAAATGTCAATGCTTCCGTCGATGAATTAGCACTGTCAACAACAACTAAGTTAAGGGTATGGTTTGCACAGGGCACGTAAACAGCTTTAGGATTGATGTCTAGCATTCTTGCTTGGACCCCAGAATGTTTTCCTTTCATGTTAGCACCATTATCATATGACTGACCTCGACAATCAGACAATTCGAGTTGCAGTTCGGTCGCTTTTTCTAAGAAAGCGTCCAACAAGCCTTTCCCAGTACTGTCACTTATTCTCAAGTAGCCAAAAAATGTTTCTTTAACAACAGCAGCTTCTTCATTACATAGTACATAACGGAGAATGACAGACATTTGTTCATGATGTGACATATCTGGAGTGCAGTCCAAAATTATAGAAAAATATTTTGCCAATTTCAATTGCTGTAAATTTTCTTTTTCAACTTCTGTCGCTAGCAATTCAATTAGTTCATTTTGTATGGTAGGACTCAAATAGTGATCTTTAGTGTTTTTATTCTTGATTCTGTCTTGAAGCTCTTTTAGGATCGGATCTCTTCTTGCCAAAAGCTCAAATATACCCAGAAAATTTCCATTGTGAGGAGATCCTAAGACTTCTTCAGATCCTCTAAAAGCAAGATTCCTTTCCGATAAAAACAAGGCAATGTCGATAAGTCTCTCTAAAACATTTCTCCAAAAACGTCTTTCATTGAAAAAAATATTCATCTCGCGTTTGTCGATAGTGGATGAATTTCTTATCCCTTCAGCTAGCAACATCCATTGACTGCAGCATTCTTGGTGGGAAATGCCGTTTTCATGGTCTTTCAGTTTTTTCGAAAAACCCTCCCATGTATTTATACCACTACAAAAGGGGCTTAGTGTTTTTCCAAATAGCTTACAACAAAAGCAAAAAACTTGATTTGATTCCCCATAATAAACTAGCCACGACCGTGAAACACTTTCACCATTAGGTAACACACGTTTATAATGGTTGGAGGAAAAACGTCGCCTTGGAGTTGTGTTATTATATGGAAAATTCATTATTAGTTGATGTGGTCCACGCTTTACTATATCACATCGTTGAGCATCAGAAATACTTTCAGGCCATTTACATGGATCATCAGGGATAGGGGTAAATTGAGATTCAGTTATTTTTGATATTGAAGGTTGCGTATTGGCAGGTAAATCACAACTTACATTTTCTGGAAATTCACAATCACTTTGATGCTGATCGTCATAGTCTTCTTTTTCTTGTACACTATAGTTTTCTTCATCCCTCTCGGTACTAGTGCCAGGTCTACTCTGCTCAGTAATCTTGAAAAAATCTGTCATCTTGGGCAATTTCGCTACAGCATCTCGAGCAGTGGCTGCTTCTTTTCTCTTTTGAGCACCACTTTTTGAACGTTTCATTCTATACAATGTCAATAAAATACTTTATCTGCACTCTGCAGTGTATATATATTGTCCCGGTATTTATAGCGAAACAGAATTCCAGACCATTCTATGATTGTTGCGTAACAACGGCATTGTTACGTCAATCGAATATTCAAGATTCTACCAGAAAATCAATCGAAATATTCTAGATTCTGCGAGATAAAATGACGTTGCATTCACTTATGATGTCACAAGCCAATTTCTTCCTACAGTTTAAATCGGTTGTAAACAAGTCTGCTGAACTGAAAATAGTCACGTAGCCAAAAATCAATTTCAGACTAACTTGGGCCCCCAAAGTTGGCCTGGGCCCCCCCCAATTGGGGGGTTTGGGGGGCGGCTGCTACGTCTCTGGCTATGGATCAGTTCGCCCTTTCCTGGCTGCGATAAGGCTAGCTACTAGCATACACGCTAGTAGCTTTACAGAAGCTGGTAGCATACGCGCAGCCAGACGCTCTAAGTTTTATAACTCAGCTCCAAGTAGCATGCCTATCACCTTATAGCTTTATTTTTGTAAATACAGCAAACACTTCAGCGTCGTTCCACACTTTGAATCGATGCCGCAATGCACTGAGTTAACTTGTATGTACGAAAGTATGCGAAATTATATCCTGATTGTACCTAAGCACAGTCATAAATCAATATTGGGAGATTCGTATTATAGGTATTGTATTGAAATCCAGAGTTTGAGGAGGGTCACTAAAAGAATATTGGTCAGTATGGCTTCACCACTGGGTAAAATTGTAGGTACCAAATATATGATTGTTCCCATGAAGGAAAATTATATTTTTTGAAAATAGGTTATTAGACTAACCGCGTGATCCGATGCAAGAGGTATAGAAGTAGTGGATCCACAGACGTTCAGTGGGCGGGATGAGGAATCCAAATTGGTTCATTATCATTGTAGATGAAGACCTTTTGTTTGGAGATCAAATTTTTCAAATTCCAATCTTTTAAACAAATTTTTTTTAACACAAATACAAACGAATAGGTTCACGTAATTAAGACTGAAAAAGGCTGGTGTCAAAGATGCATCCCCCCTGGATCCACCACTTTAGAATTGCTCCTTTTGATCTATTCCAGTACCAACGCACATAGGTTTAGCCAAGGAATTTGGTGTCACGAATATTATTACCAGGGTGAATATGCACCAAGTCGTGAAATGAGCACAGCACCAATAACTTATTTCTGTAATCGTAAAACAAAAACAATTACGGCGCCCACTCCCAACTTTGACTTTTATGCCTTTAAGCATATCGGAAGGAACGAATGAAATTCGTGATAGGATCGATAGTCTGTGAGAATACCAGTCTTATTGGGTGAAGCCGGTACAGCCACTGAACTGATGTTTCTAATTCGACATAACTAACTGCTGGACTTGCCGAGCGATGCTGGCAGGGCCGGTTTGTATCGTAATATGAAAAACCAAGATTTAAAAAGATTATTAAAGATTTGCGATTTGCGTTTTGCGTAAAGATTTGCGTTTTGCGTAAAGATTTGCGTAAAAATTTAAAATCTATGAACACTCTCATGTCCCTTCCCCGCTCTTGGCGGTACGTGCAATAATGACTTTACGTGGGATTCGAACTTACAATTCGAAACAATTATATTTGTGAACAGGTAACCAGCTCTCGTTTTGCAAACCGAAAGAATGGTATCCTCATCATATCCTATACTGGCATTCGTTCCGAAATGACGAGAATGTGATGAGCGTGTATTATGAAGACCTCAAGAAGGTATGCGGAGAGAGCTTGCATACACACATTCTCAAACAAACTTTTTCTGTTTAAAATACCTAGTTGCGAAGATCACTTTTCTAGAACTCTTTTTTTTATTCTGATGATCTCCAACTAAGCTAAACTTAGCCAACTAACTCAACCGTGTTGCATAATTTGTTTACCAAGTTTTTCGGCAATCTCACGGTTATTTCCAATTGTTATAGAAAAAAGAATTTGGAGAGTGAACTTTTCCAGAGACGTTCTGCTCAGACAGATCATCTAAAACTTTTGTATATAATGCAACAGTGGCTCGCTTGTGAGACTTTTGGAAACTAATACATTCGTATTTGCTGTCTTTAGGAAAAAATGTGCTTTTCTAAACAATCTATTTAGCTTAGTTTGTTTTTAAAAATGCTCCCTTTCTGTAAGGAACGTTTTCTACTTTGCATACTGCAGTAAAGTTGCCGTAACATCATTAATAAAGGGACGATGTGCTATGAGTGACACTGCTTTAGTGGGTGACTCTATTTTGGAGCACCTTCAAAATTAGGTGAAATGTAGATTGAAAGCCTGTTTTTGAAGAACATATTTAATTTCGGGATGACACTCTTCGAAGATCTTCTCGGTGCAGCAGACTTCAATAACACCAGTATCTACATTATAACCAACTATAGCAACATAAAAATTTGAAAAGGACTTTTTATCATAATTAGGATTCAGCCAAATGCATCAAAAAAATTGCAGAATTTTTGGAAGTAAAATGCACAGATGATGAAATCAACGAGATCATTCAAAAAACCTCATTTGAAAGCATGTCCAATCGATCAACTAGTATATTTACTCGAAAAGGCAAGTTTGTAAGAGTTTTACTTTAGCACTACAGCAAAAGATAGCAAGCTCAATATCGTCAAAAAAGTATCAAACCCTTACTTGTTTCCCGCAAAAATGTGCCTTTGGATTAATTTTGTCCCGATAGATGTCACACATATGTTTGAATAGCAGGGTTTACCAAGTTTAAATCGTAATCTCAGGCAGAGACAACTAAAGAATTTTGATTCGAGGGAACAACAAAAACGTGCAAACTTTTTAAACTTCAGAGATAATTTAAAAAAAACAAAAATACGTTTTCGTACACTAGATTTTTGCATAATTTTAATACTTTCCAAAACTTTAAACTGCCTTTCGCTAAATCATGGAAACTTCATGGGTGGAGAATAGGTCCCTACTGTTTTTGTCTTTCTCCCAATATAATGATGCCAGACTGAGTGGTGAATTAAGATTTTAGGGGTCTGAGGAAAGAATTCATGAGGTGCCCCCAACTGCCAAAGTTTTTGATTAAGACCTTTTCTTTCGTTTTTTGGAGATTATCACAACTTTGAAGGACTGAAATAGCTTATCGGACATGTCTGAAAATAGGGTCCTTAATTTTCCCAAACGGAGGCTCTATAAAGTGGCAGCTCGATACAGCTCACTCACTGCCTTCCCTCATCCTAAATCCAACACTGGCTAGACTAACAGTTTTCAGAGGACAGCAGCACATCACACTCTAAATTTGGTAGGCAACCAATTCATTTTGCAGTAACTTTTTAATATTCAATATAATTGTTGTATTTCTCTGCATCACGTTTAGGAGAAATAGGATCCTGGAAAGATCAGTTTACTGTCGCTCAATCCGAACTGATGGATGAAAAGTTTAAAGAAGTTTTGGGAGATGTTAATGTTGAATTTACATATCAATGATTAATTATTGTTCTTAAGCTCATTTGTGTTAACCGAGCGTAAAAGAGTTTTCTGTTTAAAAGAGTTGTCGTTAGATTTTGTTTCTGCCCTAATCTTTCTCAAAAAATATTTATGAACTGATGCAGTTTGGGATTGACATATACCATAATTTAGTCAAAGGCAAGTATCTCAATAACCCTGCTTTTGCGCCAAATAGCCCTGCTTGACTAGGTGTAGAAGCTCCACCAGCGACCTAGCCATATGGAAGGAAGCGGCATCGGGGAATATAATTTTGTTTACGAGCTGTTGTGTTAGGTTTGTTTTGTTTCTGGAGTGAAATGGACCTTTAAGTTATTAATCAAAGCTACCCTAGCATTTTTGTTTAACAGAATCCATCTATACATAGACTGTAACCATCTTTCGCGTTTGATAATAATAAAATATCGTGCAAATATTGATATCATATTATTGGTTTTAATGCCAAAGCTGTAATACTATACCAACAGGCGGCCTCAGTCTTTAGCACACTTAGGATAAATTATGTTATGTGGTATCGAAAACAATGATGTTATAAAAGATCAAATTAATTTTTTTATCACTCTGTACCAGGTTTTTAATTTATCGTCGTAAAGTAACATGCTTCACCCCGGATATGCATCAGTACTTTTTTATGATCATCAGCGAATACGGTGAATCACCTGCCCAGTACTTTAGTAACCGGTAAATGGCGATTCCGCGACTGGAAAATTCGCTCGGTAGAGTTTAACGGCCACCTTCATGCCCGATCCTTTAAACTAACGACTTACACTTGAGAGCTAGACTACCAGCCCACTCTTGAACAACACAAACTCTATTAATACATGAGCTGTTGCACACAAATAATCACCCACACCACTCTTATAGCAGCGGATAGTCCCCCTCTCTTATAGTGCCTTGGCCCTTGCCTTCTACCTCTTCACTCTTCTCGTTTGTCTCTTCTGTCGTCTTTTCACCTCCCTTTTTCCTTTCCTTCTTCTTTCTTTTTTTGCAAATAACCCACTTGCACATATACTTTCCATGCGTCACACAACAGAGAAATAATTCCCAAATGTTGCGCAGTTTAACCGATAAAAATCACTAGAAACTAAAATTAACAAGAAAAGGTTAGTATGTGGGGGTGGAATAACGGAAACAGTTACCCAAAGAAACAACCATTAAAATCGCTTAGAAAATAAACAAGAAAGGGTTTGTCTATGAGAGAGTACAGGAAACAACCATTAATATAACCAATAAAAATTGCTTCGAGAATGAAATAAATAAGGAAGGGTTAGTATACAGGGCAATATCGGAAATAATTACCAGAGACAAAAAACTCCGTCGAAACGGGATAATGGCATAACTATTCCCAAGATTATTATTGTTACAATGATCAATTCTAACAAACGTGTTGAGTACTATAATGCAAAAAAAAACAATAAGCTTCAACATTGTTACAAAAATTGGGGTATTACATAATTTGCGATGTGATACAATCTTGTAAAATTGTTTGGTGTTTTTTCCTTATTCTACTTGTTTGAAAAAATATATGTGTTTCTGCTAGTGTATGGTACATCTAATATATTCTCCAAACTCAATGGGCTGTGGTCCGTGGCACAAGACTTTATTACAAATTATCCGGATCTTTGGAATTGTAACGTTTCAGCATTCCGGTTTTAAATATCATCGTACTTACGATAAAGTTACTGTTTGTCAGAACTTGCCGAGTTGAAGAAATCAATGCGAAGCCGGCGACATTGATAGGAAGCGGCTGTGGGGATGTTTGGTCAGTACGCAAAGAAAAAATACATTTTTCGAAATGCTTTCATTAGCGTTATTTTGAATTTAACTCTTGCTGTTGCTGGTGTGCGTGAAATGCATTAGCATGACTTATTTTGCTCGATACATATTTATTCAGAATTTCCCCGACTTAAAAGTTGTATTATTTTGAAATTAAATGAATTTTACGCTTAACTTTAATTTAGTTTTTTTCCTAACGAAATACCTGCTATTTACTTGCGAAGACAATATGACAAGAAAGCAATCACATGACTAAAGCCTACCCAGTCTTAGTCACATTACTTCCAATTACACGCCTGAAAATTTTATTAAAGATCTTGTTTAAAAATTCCTTAAATCCTTTATTAATACCTTTTTCAGAGGCCCAAACAAGTTGGATCAGCCTCCCCATTCTTAACAAAATTCTGGCCGTGCACCTTGGAAAAAAGGATCTATGGCTTCACGAAATTTTTAAAACCTGACTCTTGCATTTAGCCATGTTTAAGCACCATGAAGTTTCAGAGATTTTGGGTGCCATTGCGCGTTGAATTTACGCTTTTATTTTCTGCAAATTCTCCATTGAAGTAGGCCATTTTTGGTTTGAAATTTGGAAACCAACTGGTACTACATTTCATGCTAAGCAGGCAAGACGCGATAAGCCATCATTAATAGACAGCGTTTTCTACTTTTACTTGAGTATTTTTTGGGGATAAATAACAATACTTTTACTCAAGTAGATTTTTAAGTCACCTTTACCACCTCTGTTGAGCTCGTGCGCAAGATTGAAATCATAATTTAATTTGCTGTTAAAGCCATTCTATGGGAGTTAGGATGCAAATTAATCTGAAACGCTAGACAAACTTGTTTCAAAACAGCATAAATTCAGTTAAACTTTCTCTTTTAGAATATCAAAAATTTTTCAAAAATATGCCACTCTAAATGTTTTTCGGATTAAGCTCTTTCCCTCGCCTTCTGATTATGCAACAACGATGCCAGTAGCTCCCGATCAAAGATTAGCCGATTTCAGGAATAAAATTGCTATGTAGCAGGTTTTGCGTTTTGATTGCTTTAAGAAGAGGTAAGCGACCAGCGGCCTGCCACGTGAAACGGTGTGGCCTTGGATGGCAAGCCTACCACTTTCATTCCGGAAAAACCAGTCTTCAAAAAAAATCTTCACCGCTATTTTGTATGAACACTTCCACCAACCACGGCTTGAAGCTCGATTTTGCATTAAATTAACACGGATTACGAACTTTGATCGGCATGAAAATTTTTTTAAGAAGTGTAAAATTGGCCCGCCAGCAAAAAAAGGTTGCCCACCCCTGGCTTTAGGCAAGGTTGTAGAAAAATATGAAAGTGAAATATTGTTACAGCTTCATTCTGTTGGTTGTTAGATTCCATGATTTCATTAGACATCACAAGATATAAACAAACGTTAAGAGGAATTATAAATACAAGATTGGGATGAAACATTGTGGAGACAGAGGAGCCTCCAGGAAGGCAAGCTGCGCCTCCCCCTTTTTTCTTTGCATGATTGTTCAATTTGCACACATCGATGAGTTATTTGGTAGGAGTATGTGCCCCTTTACATAGTGCTACAACTGATTTGGCTTTCCCCTGGTGCATTTGAGGTATTGTGTGAAATTTGGATACAAACAAATTTCGCCGTTCTTTCTCAATGCTAATTGTGTTTTACCAGCGTAAACAACTCTACTAAAAATTCGAATTAAAGCGTGGGTTAACTCATTTATACTGTGGCTATGCATAATAAATTTAGCCGATGATTACAATATTCTGTCTGTTTTTCTCAAATTTTTGGTTTTTCGCGACCTCTTCGCTTTAGTACAAGTAGCCTGAAACAATATCGTTAAAAGTCGTTGAAATAAACTGTTTCATATTTTTCGTATAGGGTAAGGCTGTTATTTTGTCCACACTTACTTATTCTGAACGAGACCTTGTCACTTACCCACTTGTATTGAGACGATAACGGTCTTCGATTCCATTTTGTCAGTCATCTTTTCTGTTTTCGTAATAAATCGAATACAAGATGTCTTATAACTTTTGCTACCTTGCTCTTAGTTTTGATGGAAAAATGTGATGTACCGATTACTTACTTCAGCCACCAGCACACATACCTTAAAGCAAAGTGAATACAGTGAGAATGTAGTACAATAAATTGTATGTTATTGTATGGAATCTAATACAGAGCATTGTATGTTATTTTTGTAATGCTGTTGATGATCGAGAAATATCCACAACTACAATGATGAGGCATGATAGACCGAAGCAGTATGCGCTTTCTGCAGCTGTACCATCCTAAGTGAGTCGGTGGTATCTTGTATGAATTGATCAGAAAGTGACAGAACTAGGCAGAGGCTGTCAAAGCAGTCAAAAATCTATCTAAGTGAAACATTGTTACTTGCTCAAAAAAATACTCGAGTAAAAGTGGAAAATATCAACAAACATATTTGCTTGAAAAAAGTAGTCAAAAATTAAACTATTTGAAAAAAAGGAAGTGGTTTTAATTTTTTTAGCAGTTTTGTTTTGTTTAATATCACCAACATAAATACGAGAGGGGGCCCAACAAATTGTGAAATATGCCTACCACTAAATAGCTCACTTCTTTGATTGTCAAAACGACCACCATTTGGGTGCTGCCGTCAATATTGACTGTGTTCACCTCTCCCTCCTCTTTACACTTTTTAAAAGTATAAATGATAGTTTGTAACATCATCCTTTCTTTGTGAGTATTGCCAGTCTTGATTAATAGAGCAAGACGATCACCACTACGCGCGTGTACAGGCACGATGGCTTATATTTGCTAAAACTTTTCGTTGCTGCTCTCGCAAATGTTTGTTTGGTGAAGCCGGCGCAGCTGCCCTAATTGATACCTTGTAACTCGGCACAGGTGATGCCATGACCTGCCAAGGTAAAATCGTACCATACTTCGGAGAAATTCTTTCTATTCTTGGTTGATAATAGCTTTATAAAGCTACCAGGCTCAAACCTACAAATTTTGGGGAAAGCAAGGACTCTTTTAATTCTCCTAGCCACATCAAGCAAGGAAAAACAAATATGCAATGTAATGCCAACGCAGCAAGGTCATGAGAAAGTTTGAAAATTTTGTGTGCGCATAAGCTGAATGAACAGAGCACATAATTCTAAGGCGTATCCAGGGCCATAAAGTGAGAAATCATATCAGGAAAAGCAGCAAACCAAGTCGTGAAAATTTTGTGGGCAGAAAAAACATGAAATTTTCGTTACTGTTCACTAAGTGCCCGCTGGCTAAAGCCGGCTTGCCAGGCCGAAAAAATATTTTCAGTCCCGATGTTACGGATGGGGTCCTGCAAGCCATACCGGAGACATTCTTCAAAGAAAGGATTTTTTTTCTTTTGTTGGTTGTTAAGGCATCTATATCTATCTGGTTGCCTGTTAAGGCTTCAATATTTATATTATAAAGATTTGCCATGAAATCCCAAGTTTAAGGAAAAATCAAAATAAAACCATAAATCTAACAATTTGTGAAACGGAATTTAGAGAGAATATTTTGTTTGAAAATAACGTGGCCTGATGGGCTCCTACTAGAATATGGTGAACGATTTTGGGTAAAGGCATAGCCGCTTTGTCGCCATGCCGGAAGCAAGACAAGTAGCCCAGGCATGGAACTTAATACCACAAATACAAAAAAGAAAGGGGGAGCACAAAATCGCAAAATAGGCTTAGCACTAAATAGATTTTTTCTGTAATTGTGAAAGCAACCACCATTTGGCCGCCACCATCAGTTTTGGCTGTGTTTCAATTCTCTCATCCTTCTCACACTTTTCAAAAGTATTGATTTTGTGTGGCAGCATTCTTTTGTTGTAAGCATAAGCAGTTTTGATAAAGAGAATAAGATGATTACTATTTTATGTACAGGAATTATGGAAGTACATGCAAAACATTCACTTTTCTTTCTTTACTGTCCGATGGGTGAAGCCAGCTTGGCCTACTGAACCGAAAAACGTAATCCCGACGTTACTGATGGGGGTCACGCGGGCGTTGCCGGAAAAGCCAGCTAGTAATCATTAAAATAGTTGCTGTAAGGCGAACAGAGAATTTGAGGAAAAGTAGAAGAGAAGCTCAGGATTTTCAGTTTAGATGGAGAAAGATCACTTTTTGTTCAATTACTTTTTATTGATTGACTTTCGATGGAAGCTGCTTCGACTTATTTTTCAAGTTAAGGATCTTGTCCAATCCAAATGGGGTTTACACGGTATCAGAAGCGAATGGAATATGAAACAATGCCCCCCTCATAAGCGTGGTCAGGGAGGCAAAAAATCCATCTTTCTCATTTTCTTGTACCTGATTAGTGTAAGAAGTTATTTTCAAGAAAAAATGACAGCAGTAGGTCAGTGCCAAACACAAGATTGCTCTCCTTGAAAAATGAAAACAAGCTTTCGCAACCTTCAGTACAAGATTGCTCTCCTTGAAAAACGGTGGTTGCAAAAGCTTGTTTTCACTTTTCAAGGAGAGCAATCTTGTATTGGGACCTGATCAATGGCTGTTGAGACAAAAAGTTTGACACAAACGAAATTTTGTTTCGAACTGCGATAATTATGCCCGTTTTTATTAAATGCACAAGGCAGCCTACGTGTCGATATTGCTTTTTATCATTTCGGACTTAAGTTCTTTGGCTGCGGTGTTAGCTTTAACTCGGCCACAGAATGAAAGGGCCCCATGTCTTTCATGCAGTCATGGGCGCCTATTGAGCTATTTACAACCAAAAACTTTTCTCTTAATCCAGTATTATAAATAGATGCTATTATTGTTTTATTCTGATCTTTTCTTTAACGTGGGATTTTATTACATTTAACTTTGCCACTAATCCAGATCTACCTACTTCTAAATGAACATCAGTGTTTTGCACCGATACCATGGAGCCTATCAATCACAAATATCAGTAGCAAGTTTTACTAGTTATCTTAGCTCTCAAATTTATAGTGGATAATTTTTCTGGCTGCTTTTGTTTTTACTGTATAAGGGTATGAATAGTGATGTCATTTAAGATAATGACGTAATGGTGCTTTGTAATAGGATTCAAAACAGAGAAAAAACCATGCTTAATCAACACTGAAATGAATAATTGCTTGTCGCACCTTCATACAGCACAAGATATTACGGAATTATTTTTAGCAAAAATCAACGTTTGTTTAAACGCAATCGATTAAAAAAATATCGTGGGCCATTGCGCATAGCCACTACGTGTCTCTCGACTTCATCGAGTCCCTGGCAACGTCTTATTGCCCTGTTTTTACTATAGGCGTTCTTAAACAAAAAGTTGGCCGGGCATAAACGCCGCCATACAAAGAGCTAACTAACTCGAAATAAAGCACTCATAGTTAAGTTATTGCAATAGTAGGTCCTTCATAAATAATATCGAGGTTAAGAATATTAAATCAGATGGCTGCGCCAGCCTCGCCCAATCGCAAAAGTAATTGCTTCAACATTTAGATCATATGTAGCTCGACACTTACATTTTGTTGCAAAAGATAAGACAGGACCATCTTTACCTCAACGTCTTTTTCTTGGAAATCACCAAGTGTTTTGTTTGGAGTAGGCTACATATTTAAATATTTAGAGACTTCATTTTTAGTTGAATATTTTTAAAAGTTGTGACAGATAATGCCAAAGGTTTATGCTATTAAGGAAGAATTGTGAAAATGTACCAAAGAACTTAATTTTTTAGAAATTGCAATTATGTAAAATGCAGACACTAAATTTTTGAGTGTTTTTAAACGTTAAGTTAAATCTAAAAAATGTTTAGAGACTTCAATTTTTGATGGATCATTTTGAAAACGTCGAAAGATAATGCCAAAGAACCATGCTGGTGAGAAAAAGTAGCCAAAATGTATCATAGAACAAACTTTGTCTAACAATTGCAAGTTTGCTAGGTATAGTAGGATAATTGTTCAACTAAAAATGGAACATGATATATACCAACCAATTTTTGATTAGCCATTATAAATCAATCCTTAGCTTTAAGTAATTAAAGTCAAATATTGCTGGAAAGTAAATTTCCTAAGCTTTTAAAAGACAATAATTGTTAGTCCTTATTTCAATATTTTTGTATTAATTTTACCCGGTTGTTCCGCCAATCGCAATGTATTTTTTTAATTTGGCTTTATAAAGCGTAGTCGCTTGAGAATGTGACGCAAAGAATCCAGGCTTTGTGCAGCAACTTCCTGCAAAATTTATTGACATTGTGAGAAAGAAAATAAGTGATGACCAGGCTTTGTGCAGACTACTTCTAAAGCCTTTCCTTTGATGCATTGTCTTTCTTTGTTCTTTGCCCTGTGATTAAATAGGGTCACATGTTTGACTCAAATAGACGACAGCTGCATCTGCTCATATATATATATATATATATATATATATATATCGACATATACGAGTATATACAGTATATACTGACCACGTGCATTTTCACCATCCTTAGTCAAAACGTAAACGTGGCGAAAAGAGTAGTGAATTGTCGTTTCAGCCTGTTGTGCTTTGGGTTTCTGTTAGGAACTGCGTGCTGGTTCCCTTGCTTGATTGTTGTTAAGGTTCCGTGAAATTTTCGTTTGATGCACGCTGGGCAGAGTTACGCTTTTTGGAAATAAAAGTTGCAAGAAAACTTCAACCTTTCCTGTTTTTGTGTGACGAAGCAGAAAGAATCAGTTGTGCTAATATTACTAGCCCTCCAAAACAACTCGACTGGTTAGTGCTAACCAACGACGGTAAGCTTGGCGTAAGAATCAAACAGTGGAAACCTGGTGTTGCCGCACCATCGGTATTACTCGAGTTGCCACTTTTTGGGAGGGTTAAATATTCCTCTGCTGGTGTTAAAGTTGAATTTTCTTAGTATAAAATCAAATACCAAAAAGCATGGGATGTATCATTAAAATTGCCTTGAAATTAACTTCAATTTGTTGAAAAAAGTTTGAAAATTGTTAGAGAAATGAAGCCACGAATCAGTTTTCAATTAAGCTGATATGGTAAAAACGTAATTTTTGAAAGCTCATGATATTATGACCTCTGGTAGCGAAAGATTTGCCATATAACATCATAAAGCAAAATTGAAGCGTGCAAAAGGAAGAGAACAAGCATGCTTAGAAGGCTCAAAATGCTTAAACAAATACTTGCTTGTTGTATCGTCAAATGAGCTTGAATTGTTCAGAATTAATTTTATCGAAAGCACCATATTGGTATCTTCCGGTTTCTACAATTAGATTAGTAGTTTTTGAAGAAATAGGGATAACGAATTGAGCAATCAAGTGTTGATTGTGGCGTCATCTTGGACTCCAAACGGAGAAAGTTTTTTGTAAGATGATAAGTTTGGCTTTCTTTTGAGCAAAAACGGTTGTCTTTAATCAAGAAATGCAAGTTAAAAAAAATTATCTGTGATTTTGATGTCACAAACCATCTTATGACACTTATTCTGAGGTCGTGATCAATAGTGCCAAGTTTGATATTTGTATATCCAGTAGTTTCAGAGTAGTTAAAGTGCACGTACGTACGTACATGCGTACAAACAGAATTGTGCTTTATATATTAGATTATACTTTTTTGTATGTCTATGTAATTTTATTTTTTACCAGCCAGCTTTGTCAGCGTCGCCCGTAAGGGGCCCTCCATCAGTAATGTCTGGGTTTAGTATTTCGGTTTAACCGGCTGCGGCCGCTTCACCCACCTGGCTGTTGTGTGAGCAGCAGCAAAAAGTTAATAAATTTTATGTTCTTTCAAGATTCTTGTACACGAAATTGTGATTATTATTTTCTCTTAATCATGACTGGCAATGCTCACAAAGAATCTTGCCACAATTATTGTTGATACTTGTGAGGGAGCAGTGATTGAAACATAATTAAAACTATTGTAGCGGCGAAATGGTGGTTGCTTTCATAACTATAGAAATAAACCATTTAATGGTAAGCCTATTTTGCCAATTGGTGTTGCCCCTTTCCTATTTATATTAGTGGCATTAGGTTCCTAATTTGGCTGCACTATTGGTCTTGTTTCCGGCATAGCGCCAAAAGCTGGTATTGTTCTCTTTATATTTAGTTTTACAAATTGGTGTGGTTATGGCTTTATTGCTAGCTCCAAGTGGTTACGATCGATAGAGAGCGTCTTATAAGCGAGAAACAAAACAACAAAGAGAGTCCTGAAGGCGCGAGGCTTCCGAAGGAAGCAATGCAATTGAGAGATATATTCAGATTTTCAAAGCCATCCCTGGACGCATTTCGTCCTTTTGGGCTCATCAGCAGAGCTTGCCAAGGGTCAAGAGGTCCCTCCAATTGCATTTACGTTGACTTTTAAAAAACAAACTAACACAAAGCACAAGACTTACGTGCTGTTTACCTTTGAATGAGGTTCGTTTTGGCGTACTTTTAGCCGCTCGACTATGGACTAAAACTCATATCCCTTATGTAAAGTTGATCACACAAGCAGTGATTAGGTATAAAAGGTCTTCCAAAGATTACGAACTAAATGCAGTGCTTTAAAGCATGGCTGGTAGCACGTGGTGCATTGCAGCAAAACTCGGCGCGCGAGGAGGCCAGTTCTAAAGACGCGGGTTCGAATCAAATTAACACAAAGCACAGGACTTACCTGCCGTTTACATTTGAACGAGGTTCGTTTTAACGTACTTCTAGGCGCTCGACTATGGACTAAAACTGATATCCTTATGTTGATTTTTTCTTAAACTTGGAATTTTATTACAATGCTGTAAAGCAGGGGTTCCCAACCAGGGGTGGTTGCACTCCTTGGAGGTGCGAGGAAGCATCTTAAGGGGTGCGAAGTGGTCATTCAGATTTTTATGTTGCATTTTTGTATAGTCAGCTCAGTAAATCCTGTGCTAATTCTTCTGCACAATCAGTGTCTAATTACAACATGCCTAGTGCGGGGCTTTCAATTAAGCCCGAAACGACCCTGATCTCAGAAAAAAAAGTCAACACATCATTTCAGACAAAGCTTCAAAATTGGCCCACATCTTGGCCCGGAACATGTTAAAATATTTTAGGAATGCGAGAACATATTAATATACTTTAGGGGTGCGGGCCATTACAAAGGTTGGGAACCATTGTTGTAAAGTATAGTCATAAATACCTTAACACGCAGCATATCAGCAAAAGAAAAAATTCTTGCTTTGTAGTATATACGATGCCGTCACCCGAAGAGCCCCCGTCAGTAACGATGGGATTGAGAGTGTCGATTTAGCCGGCCAAGCCGGCTTCACTTATCAAGCTCTTGTGTGAACAGTTACCAAGAGTTTATGTGTTTTCTGCAGATAACATTTTCACGACTTTTTGTGCTCCTTTTCGTAATAGAATATCTCATTTAAAGATCCTGGCAATGCCTTATGTCTATATTCTCTGCTCATTGCTGACACAAACCCAAGGGAGCCTTGCGTTTCCCGTAGTTTGGAAATAAGGGACGCATTTCTGATATCAAGCTATTATGAAGCAAAATAGCAAAAATGTCTTTCGCGTGGTGCGATTTTACACAGTGACGTTGTTTTCTTTTGATTTCCCTTTACACTTTCTCAATTCCTCGCTGGCTTCGTATTATGTAGCATGTACTTTTCTCCCTGCTTGACGTGCCCCAAGGAGTTAAAAGTGTCCTTGCCTTTCCCCAAATGTGTGGTTTCATCTCGATAGCTCTATAAAGCTATTACAGAGCAAAATACCAATAATGTCTTCTACGTGATGGGATTTCTAATAGTGGCGTTGTAATTTTGATTTTCTCTCAAATTTTCTGAAGTCCCGGCTGGCTACGCATTATGATTTATATTCGTTTTTTCTTGCTTAGTGATGCTCATAGAAGTTTAATGAGTCCTTACTTTTCCCAAATTTTTAGGTTTGATCCGGGTAGCTCTATAAAGCTATTATCAAGCAAAATAGAACACATGTTTCTCCCAAGTATGGTGCGATTTTACCTCGGCAGGGCATACTATCACCAGTGCCAATCCCAAACGTCTCAATTAATGTAGCTGCATCAGCTTCACCGTACAAACATTTGTTAGAGCCACAACGAAATGTTTAAGTAACTATAAGCCATAGCTCCTGTACATGTAATGGTGATCATGTTGTTATATTAATCAAGACTGGAAGTATTCAAAAAGAAAGAATGATGACACAAACTACCATTCGAAATTTTTTAAAGTGTAAGGGGAGTAAAACATTGCCAAGTTGATGGTGTCGCCCAAATGGTGGTCATTTTGACTCATAAAAAAATGAGCTATTTAGTGTTAGACTTATTTGACGATTTGGTGGGCCGCTTTCGTATTAAAATATCTGACATCAAGATTTTGCCTGCGCTGTTTGCTTTAATTCGGCCTTAGCATGAAGAGGGGCCATGCCTTTTCCCTAAGCCATATCACCTATTGCAATAGGCGCCTATTAATCTCTTTTCAAATAAAAACATTCTCTCTAAACCCACTGTTTCAGATTGATGTTATTGTTTAATTTTGATCCTTTCTTGTACTTGGGATTTTATTACATTTACTTTGCCCATAATTTTATTACATATACTTTGCCCCCGAATTTTCGAATGTTCTAACTTCTTACTTCTTATTTACAAAATAATATGATCTACAACTATAAAATCTCCTGCGTTTTTGTTTTGTTCTGTTTGTTTTTTTTTTGTTGTTTTTTTTTTTTTTTTTTAAACTGTCCTTTAATTGCTTGAATTTAAGGTTTAGCAGCCATGCAACTATTGCTCTAGTTTTATGGATCCACTGTTTTCATTTGCATGTTTTAACGTCTGACGTTGTGTCGCTTCTTCCTTTTCTTGACTCCATTTCTCTCATTATTATTGTTGTTCAGTGTCGTGTGTAATGGTGGTGGTCATGAATAAAAAAAGAATGAATGAATGAATGAATAATCCAGACCTCCTTGTTATGAATTCATGTCCCTTTCTAAATTTGTAATCTTTTTGCCTTTTTTGTCCGGTTGCTTCTTCTATCACCAACCGATGCGCTAAATTTCAGAAACGTGGTTGACTGACAGAAGCTAGCAACTATTCAAAAATTCTACTTAAGCTTTAATTCTATTTAGTCATTATTGCCTTATATTGTGCTGTTAGTAGTATTTGCGAATAAATTCCTGTCTTTCCAAAACTGCTAAATGAAGATCAGTGTTTTGTACCGATATCTTTGCAATAACAAATATCAGTGATAGGCTTTACTATTTATGTTCGCTATCAAATTGATGGAGGATAATTTTGCTGCCTGCTGCTGTTTTCACTATATAGTGGCAAGCATGGAGATGTCATTTAAGATTATGACCTCAAAATGCGTTTTAAGCCATTAAAAATATGGATTGCTACTTACCACTTTTTCGTTACTGCAGGCGAATTAAAATGGACTAACGTCTCTAACTGAGTGCATGTTCCTTGGCCCTGGCTGGCATAAACGCCGCCATGTAAAGAGCAAACTAACCTAAAATGAAGCACTCACAGTTAAGTTATAGCAATACCGGGGCCCCCATTAATAATGTCAAAATGAAAGGAGATCAAATCAGCTGGCTGCATCAGCCTCGCCCAATTGCAAAGGAAATTGCTTCAACATTTAGATCATTTGTATTTCGACACTTTAATTTCGTTGCAAACGATAAGAAAGGACCACCTTTACCCTATCGTCTTTTTCTTGCGTAATCACCAAATGTTTTGCTTGGAGTTGGCTACATATTAAGATTTGTAGGTTTCATTTTTTGATGAATCTTTTTGAATATTTTGATAGATAATGCCAAAGATCCATGCTATCGAGAAAGAATAGTCAAAATGTACCAAAGAACTTAGTTTTTCTGGAAATTGCAGTTGTGTGAACTGCAGGCACCTAAATTTAGGTGTTTTTAACCGGTAGACTACATTTCATAAACGATTAGGCTTCAGTTTTTGATAAGTCTTTTTGAAAACATCAACAAATAATGCCTATAAACCTTGCTTGTGAGGAAAAGTAGTCAAAATGTACCAAAGAACAAACTTTGTTTAACAATTGCAAGTTTGTTAGGTCAGGTAGTATAATTGTTCAACTAAAGATGAAACATGGTGTATGGCAACCAATTTTTGATCACACATTATAAACAAATCCTAAACCCTAGGCAATTGGAGTCACATATTGCTGGAAAGGAAATTTCCTAAGCTTTCAAAGACAGTAATTGTTAATACTTTACTATAACGTTTTTGTATTAAAATTACATGTTTTTACTGAGCTTACTACTTTTTGGGAGGGGTAGAAAGCTACATCACTACTCTTTAAGTTCAGTTTTTTTTAGTATAAAAGCTGATATTAATTGTATATATTATACGCTATCGGAATCGCATTGAAATAACCGTAATTTGTTGAAAAAAAGTTTGAAAATCAGTTGAGAAAGAAGGACACAAATCAGTTTTTTAGTAAAACACGTTGACTGCCACACTACGAGTATACTCGTAGTTGCGTTTGGCGTTTTACTTTGTAAAAGCCGGTCGGCAGTCAACGTGTTAAAACTTTATTTGTAGTAGAGGCGATGAATGCGAAGGGAAATAAAACGTTTTTTAAAATGTAAAACCAGAGCAAAATCAATTCATATTTAAGATGCAAACAAGCCAAAGGTTTACTTCGCTCTTGGGAGCGCAAGCTGAACAGCTTCGATTGCGAGTGGGAGAATTTTTTTGATAAAATAAGCGCAATGTATGAGTGACGAGATCACGCTTTTCCATGAACTACCATAAACGTTATATGTGACTAAGGGTGGCTGTACTGAGTACAGCGGTACTTTGCTGTAACGAGCCTCCATTTAGCACGAATTCGGAAATAACGCGATCAATCGATGCAGTGCAAAACAAAATGTAAAAGTTAGCAAGTCTCGAAATTCGACTAATCGCGTGAGAGCTAGCATGCCAGGCAAATCATTGCAGAGCAGGCAAGCAGCAGGAAGTTAAGCAAGCATCCGTTACAGTAGGAAAATGTTGCATTTCTGATTTCATAGCCATGCTAACACTCAGGGTAGAAAGGATAGTGCTATTCGGTGAAAGAGAAAATTTACAGCCAGTAAACTGGTAGACATTTTATTTCAAAACGTTTCGCTTTATATTTAACTAGCCGGCGTCGCACGGCAGGGGCCCTCCATCAGTAATGACGGGGTTTAGCATTTCGTTTCAACGGCTGCCAAGCTGGCTTCACCAATTGGATTACCATGCTTCACGATGAATACCCTTATAACACTGACCACGGGATGGTGATCAATTGTTCCAAGTTTGATGCTTGTACCCTACAGCAGTTTCAGAGGAGTTAAAACAGACACACAGACAGACAGAATTGCGCTTTATATATTAGATGATAGCATATTAGTTTAAAAGCCATTTTTCTACTTCAGTCAACCCTTTGTGGACTATATTTTTTAAATCTACGAAGGAAATGCTGGACAGAAATAGGTGTCATCCGCACAGTGGGTAATGTCAAAGTCAGTTGAGTTTCAGAAGTCGTTGATGTGCATTAAAAATAATAGTGGGTTTAGTTTCGATCACTGAGGCACGCCGTATTAGATTTTTCCAGTTTCGACCGACACTTGTTTTTACGAACATGCTGGCGCTCTAATTCCGAAATGGTCAGACATTTTACGGAGAAGAATATCAAGATCAGCAGTGTCGAATGCTTTTCATAAGTTCAATAACAAGCAACGACAGAATTGTTACTTGTCTAAATTTTTCAGTAAATTATCACAAATGGCACTTTTTGCTTGAGAGGTTAGACACATGACGTTGAAAGCCGAACTGATTTGGTGATGTAAACTAAATTTAAGAAGATAGCCATAGATATGGTAATAGACAATTTTTTGCAAAGTGTGCCAATAGGGGAAAGAAGCAAGATCGGTCTGTAGGTGGAACAATCCGTTGAGCTACATTGTTTAAATACGGAAATTACTTCAGTCACTTTTATTGCATCAGGTCACTTTATAGCAATGATGATAGGCGCTGTACTAGGGTTGACTGTATCGATGTCACCAGCCAATGTTGCTCTATTGCATGGATGGCCAAACTGCGGCTCTTTAAGTCCTTGACTGCGGCTATATTGACTCATATTGTATTTGGGTACAATGATGCAGTGTAGGGGTGTTTAACCTGCTGTGTGACACGTTGAGTTTTGGTGTCGATGGAAGGGTGCAAATGCGTAATTTCGTGCTTTAAAAATGATGGTATCCAAAAGAAAAAAAGTCATCACCCCCTATCTGGACGGATAATGCGTACATTTAAATAAACTAAGGATTGTGTAGTGGCTCTTTCAATGATGGCCTCTATCGTTTTTGGCTCTTTATCACGGCAGGTGTGCTCACCCCTGATCTATTATTATTGTCAGAGGTTTTACCATTTTTTCGACTTCTTGTGGAGTAGTCGGAGAGATAAAAACGAGTGTGGGCAAAAGCGTCTGATATTTTTCGATTTAAAATTGGTACGTGCAATAATTTTTTTGCAAGATTTTTTCCATTGTTGACAAAGTGGTCGTTGAAGAATTCAGCTGAATGCTTTTCGGAGTTGGAATTTCCTGATGTAGTGCGAGCGCTTCTTTTAGGTTTGGGGCTGGATCGACTCACCAATTACTATCCAAATTTCGCTCGACCTTCATTAGGAATTATTAATTGCTAGTTGATAGTGCATAATTTTTGCTTGCTTTGTCAATCGATTTACAAAGTTACCGTAAGTTTTGTGTAGGTCACGGTGCTTGGGTGTTTTAGATTTAATAAATCGCTTAAAAAGAAGTGTCTCTGTTTTTATGGATATAAAGAGTCCACTGGTAATCCAACGTTTTCGTTTAGAGAATCGCTCTCGTTTTGTAACAGATCTTCAAAAAACATCTTTATCAACCGTATAGGAGAATATATCATGAATATTAATGAAAGATGCGTTAGGATTGTCATCATTTTGAAGTATAGTTTATTTACTTGACCGTATAAGTCTTCATGAATTAATCTTGGTTGAAGAGTGAGAGCACCTATGATACGTTGGTTTGATTCATCGCGTTTGTGTGCAATTGGCATTGTCGCAAATATGTCTGGATCAGGGGTCTCTAACACGCGGCTCTCAAGTGATTTCTTGCGGCCCGCCAAACAGCATCAGTAAGCATACACACATGCAGAAATTTTATTATAGATTTGAAAATTATAGGCGAAGATATGGAAATTGTAAACCTTGCACCTAATTGGCAAAGCAGCATACGGGCGTAAGGGGCATCAACAATTTATTAAAATGAATATGCCAGGAAACAATAATGAGTATACCAACCAACCAATTTAGACGAGACCATCCCTGAACGCGTTTCGTCCTTTTGGACTCATCAGCAGGGCCCGTCCCGTCGCAAGCAAAAGTAACCCACTCATTAACGTTATCCTTAAAAACAAATCCAACTATGCACATGCAGAAGCATTGAGACTTCAACCGACAACGTATTGCGTTGCTTAACAGGGTGGGTTGACAAATTGGTTAATTTTGGCTGCATATCCACTGGGAGATCAGTTTACACTGATCTGAAAAAGCAGATTAAACGCTGCATATATAGCCTAGCGCCTTGTCTTTGCAATGCCATCACGATCGCGGCGAGTGCGTTGACAATTCGCTTTCCCAATTTGTCAACCCGCCCTGTTAAGCAACGCAATACGTCGTAGGTTGAAGTCTCAGTGTTTCTGCATGTGCATAGTTGGATTTTTTGTTTTTTAAGGACAACGTTAATGAGTGGGTTACTTTTGCTTGCGACGGGACGGGCCCTGCTGATGAGTCCAAAAGGACGAAACGCGTTTAGGGATGGTCTCGTCTAAATTGGTTGGTTGGTATACTCATTATTGTTTCCTGGCATATTCATTTTAAGAAATTTTATTATTGCTATTGTTTTTTCCTCCGGGCAATTTAGAGTTTAATTCCGTGATTGTAACATTAATGAAAGTTTTATAAATACTGATAAACAATGTTTAGGCACTAAAGCTTATGTTTAATTACTAAAGCTTACAATAAAGTAAAATGTTGTTGACATATTTGTAAATTTGTAATACTTGATTTGCCTTGCAAACATTTTACGGATGTTTTGTTTGTTTAATTACTTAAGCTTACAATAAAGTGAAATATTGTTGACATATTTGTAAATTTGTGATACTTGATTTGTCTTGCAAACATTTTACGGATGTTTTGTTTGTATTTGACTATGTTGAGAGATTTGTGCACGGGTATTTATCCATTATAAATCATGTCTCAGTCGAACGAAAGGAAAACTGAAAACATAAGAACATTCTTAAAAACTAAAAAAAGAAAATTTGACGAAGAGAATCGAAGATTTCAGGATAAATGGATGCTGTTGTACGCTGTGACATCAGTCAAAGAAAACGTGCACGGTTTAATATGTTTGCATCCCGTTGCTGCAATAAAAGAGTACAACATAAAGATGCATATGTTGTCAAACTGAATATGTTATAAAACCACTCACAAGGAATGTATTGTGTATACAGGTAAACTGAGGGAGGATAAATTCCGTCAACTGGAATCTGCTGTCTCGAAAGGAAAAAGGTTTGTTTACCAACGTATAGAAAGAACGTGAGGATGTTGTGCTGGCGAGCTGTGGCTTAAGTGAGATGATTGCAAAGTCATCACGTCCTTTCACTGAAAGGGCATTCATAAAGGATTGCATGGTGAAGGTAGCAGATATTCTGTGTCCAGAGAAGAAGACTTTTGAAGGCATTGGTCTTGCAGCAAATACTGTTGCCAGTCGTGTAGATGAACTTGCTGCCAATACCTATGATTTGCTCACTTCTGCTGCAAAAGAATTCCATTAGGATTCTATTGCAATCGATGAGAGCACTTGTAAATCAGACACAGCATTTTGTGCTGTGCCCATAAGAAGTGTTAACGAACAAGCGTATGTAACGGGTCTAAGATGATTAGTCTAAACTCTAAAACAATTCGTCTAAAATACAATTTGTCTTAAACAATTAACCCTTACCCTAACACACAATAAATTGTCAGTTTGTAGACAAATTGGTTTAGACAAATTGTATTTTAGACGAATTGTATTAGATAAACTCGCCTGATACCGTTGTAACTGAAGAGCTGCTGGATTTAATACCCATAAAGGGAACTGTGACAGAACGAGATGCACTTCTTGAACTCGAAAATTGTGTGGAACGTGCTGGGCTTGACTGGTCTAAGCTTGTTCAATTGCCACCGATGGCGTCTGTGCAATGTGCTTCGAAAAAGTGGGATAAGTTGGTTGTTAAAACATAAACTTAAATAAAACTATATATGTTTTCAAGTCAGCTATTCACTGCATCATCCACCAAGAAGCACTATGTGGAAAACGTCTGAAAGTGCGTGACGTGATGAATGTTGTTGTGAAAATAGTACATTCATTCAATCAAGAGGTCTGAATCACAAATAGTTCACTGCTTTTCTTTCCAGCATGTAAAGTGAATATGGTGAATTGCTGTACCACACGGAACTCAGTTGGCTCAATCGTGACAATAGGTTAAAGAGGTCATTTGCTCTAAGAGAAGAAATAGCTCTCTTCATGGCTATGAAAGACAATGATGTGCTTGAACTTGGTGATTCAACATCCATTGCTAACCTGGCTTTTTTGACAGATCATGTGAGCATGCTTAATCTCAGTTTGCAGGGACCTAAGCCGCTTATTACTGCCATGTATAATTGTGTGAAGTCTTTTAAATACAAACTGTCTCTACGGTCAAAGCAGCTAGCAAATGGTTACCTGGGTCACTTCATAGCGCTGCAGTCTGTAGACAAGATTGATACTGAATGCTTGGAAGAATACAGAAATGTCATTTCTACTCTGCATGAGAAGTTTGACAGAAGATTTTAGGATTTTGATGTGGTTGAAAGAGAATTCAAATTCTTCTCTATCCCATTCACAGTTGATGTTGAATGTGTGAGTGAAGAATAACTAAGGGAGTTACTGAACCTGCTGTGCGATACTCTTCTCAAGGACAGATATTCAAAATTGGTGTGCTACAATACTCTAAGTTTGTTCCAAGTGAAAAATATTTTTTGTTGTTTGACTCTTCTTTGAGAATTCTGGCCATGTTTGGAACCATTTATGTGTGTGAGTAGTTTTTTTCATCAATGAAGATCAATAAATCTTCTTTGAGGTCAAGACTTGCAGATCAACATCTGCAGTCAATTGTGCGATTGAATGGCAAAGGGTTCAAACCCAGCTTCGGCAATTTGGTTGCCAAGACGCAATGCCAGAAATCGTCTGCTATTAATTAACTCTACAAGGTTGTACCGATAACTGCCAATAATGACTCATTATCTAGTCATGCTTTTGTGTTTTGTAAGCTCAACAGAAAAATATACATGTTTAGAGATAGCTTTTTATTAAGCAGTAAAAATAAGAGCATGTATGTGACGAATTTTAAGTATTGATTAGGAGGGTGTGGATGTGGCCCTCAAGCCATTTCTTATTATCAAAATGGCCCAAGACTTCGGTTGAGTTTGAGATCCCTGGTCTAGATGATCCGATATGTCAGTTGGTCCCATCCCATTCTGTGCGTCGTTTTTGATGTCATTAGTTACAGTATATGATCTAAGACGGCAACTGCAGCCGCAGTTACACGAGTTGGTTTATCGTATAAAATTTAGCTTGCGTTACTCAGTAGCATATAACCATAAGTTTTGTTTTTAGTCTCATTCATATATTTTAGTAGGTCAATGTTAAAGTCTCCTGCTATTTAAAAACAAACACCTTTTGAATTGATTTGCTCAATGATACCGCTTAGGGAATTTTTGAATTTCCAGAAAAACAATCTCGTCAGATTAATGTTGCAACAAACTTCGAAGATCTGTAAGTAGTGTTAGTTACGTTGTTTTGAGGCAAGGATACTAAAAAATATGAATTTTAGATTTTGTTGCATCTGTATTGTGTCAACACCCTGGTTGCTAATTTCAAACGTTGAAAATAGGTTGTACTATTGTTTAGTAATTCTTGACTATATTTCTGGATAATCGATTCGGCTACACTCATGGCAAAAGAAGCATTGGCAGAGCAAATCAATCAATCTCTTGCGAATATATTACTATATCTACCTGAAAATGAAAGATACGATGTTGAAGAAGCCACCCTAAATTACTGCAAGAACATTTTTGAAGCATCACCAACCGAAAACTTCAAAGGATACAAACTTCCACTTCCTTTTACTGCAAAGTCGGCGGCATGGCAATATGAAAACTGGATGCCGAAGAAAGGAGATGTTTTAGTGGCTTCTTATCCTAAAACAGGTTGGTTCCTTGAAAAGTTTTCAACAAATAAACTATTTTACCTTTTTCCTAGTTTCTATCAACTTTTGGAGGGAACAGCTATTACCAGCTATTCTCACCAAATGTGATAGAAAGGCGTATATTTTGTCACCTCTTCTGTTTTAAGCTGAAAGTTGCCAGGCGTCAGGATTTTTGCAGACATGACGGAGATTTTCGAGCTAATATAAGCGTCTGGAAGAAATGTTCAGCAGTGCTTAAAAGTCGAAAAATTTTTCCCCAAAGTGAGGTTGATATAAATTCAGACTTCTAAAACATTGACCTTCAAAAATGAAAAAAAAGTTCTTTATGTTTGTTTCAACACAAAAACAAGCAAATGGCTTGCCAGAGCTTAAAAGTGTTAATGGGATTGTTGTAAATGCGTCAAGGACTGTATCTCTTCAGATATGATCACCCAATTTTGGCTAGAATAGCCTCTATTGCTCTTTTGCTTCTCCTCGGCAAATTTTTGTTAAATCTTTTGGTCAACATTATCCTATATATTAATTAGCTCAAAAAGTTTTATCCCAGTAACTAGCTGGCATCGCCCGCAGGCTCCCATTGGCAATAACCCGTTTTAAAATATCGCTTTACCCAGCAGCGTCGGTTTTACCCAATAACCAATCGTGAGAATAGAAATGAAAAGTTAATGTTTTTTCTGCATATCCAATTTTTTCTTCACAGTTAAATCATGTGCATTTTAAAAAGCACATTATTGGCAGGATAAGCTTAGCTAGCCTTTATCTTTATGATGCATTTATCTCTTAAATGTGTAGCCAATGGACACGATTTAGTGGAATGTCGGTTCCTAAGTAGTGATTGTTTAAAAAATACAAGATTGGGTACCATTTGGAGCTCTCTTTTTTGTAATTAAATTTGTGACTTCAAGGTCCAGGCTATGACCTTGAGCTATGTTTATTGCTTAAGCGTAACCAGGAAGGCAAAGTTGGCCTTGTGTTTCCCTTGGCTCTTGATCTTGTCCTTGGTAGGCATATAAAGTTATTTTTAATAAAACAGCTGAAATATCTTCTACAGGGGTATTGCTTTCTTTTGATTTACATATGAGCTTTCTCAATTCCTTGCTGGTATAGGCTATGTAACCTGCCTAGACGTATCCAGGAAAGTGAAAAGAAACCTTGCGTTTTCCCCAAAGTTAAAATTTTGTACCAGGTAACTTTATTAATAAATTTTTAATTACAATAGCAAAAATGTTTCTCCATAAATGCTTCGATTTTACCCCATTAAGGCTACCCATCAGCTCTCCCGAGAAAAAACGTATTCGTTCAAGCGGCTGCTCCTACCTCACCGCAAAAACCTTCATGAGAGCAGAAACCAAAAGTTTCTTTATATCAGTCGTTCCCAACCTATGGCACGCCTAGTCCTGGTGGTACGCAAGTACCTTTTGCTTTTTCTTCACAGAAAACTGTATTCATAGGCATGGGGTTCTGTGCATAAATTCTTGCATTTCCGTGTACAGTCACGAGCAAATTGATTGACTGCAGGTGTTGCTTTTTTCTTGTGCTATGTGTCGGATGTGTTGTTGGGAAATTTCAAAAGCTGCTATTTCGTTTTCCAACCGATTAATGAACAAATGCACTGCACATTGCGTGACGGTCGAGAAATAAGTTTTTGCGACGCCATGATGGATTTTAAACCGCTCAAAATAGCGTTTTATAACAGAGCCATTTTTTTGACATGAGTAGTAAAGAGTCAGGTATGTTGATTTATCTTTGATTTTTGATAGCAGTTGTCAGACCAAGAAGGCGGAGTCACATTCTTGCTCTTTCAGAATCCCGTGAGCTGAGACTGAGGGAGACTGGCGTATTTAGGAACAAATTTTTTGGTAGACCGGAGCTTTAAGTGAGCACAATCTTGTCATTAGTATGAATTTGTGACCTGCAACGAAAAATTTTTCTGTGGAGCGCGTTTAAAAATGTTTGATTTTGGTTTTTGTAAACTTACATTTTTTTGAGACAAACTTTTTGAAAGCAAGAATTTCGCCATTTTGGTCTTCAAACAAATATAACAACCATTTTTTACGCTTTTTGCTTCTGTCACACCATTTGGAGAGGACCATTGTCCTTTACCTCATTACCCTTTAACATGCCACGGCTATAGGCTACCCAAACAGCTATTGCGATAATTATGGGAGTCAGGCAAAAGTCTGTGTCGTGATGGTGTAGTGGTTAGAGCGTCCGCCTCGTAGTCGGTAGACTTGGGGTTCATTCCCTTAGTCGAGTCATACCAAAAGACTTTAAAAAATGGTATTCACAGCTTCCCTGCTTGGCGCTCAGCATAAAAAAGGGATAGTGTGGAGAACAAGCCGGCAAGCTTGCTTGTTGTGTCCTTGGGCAAGGCACTTAACGGGACGCCTCCACCTTTATGTGGCGGACAGGTGGCCCTCCCGTACTTCACCGGATTGCAATTGTGAAGTTGCTAACCCAGCATGTCAGAAGACTCTTGGGTACCCACCAGTGGCAGTCCGCCTTGTTGGTGGTGGGGCTACCAGTCACTCAAGACTGGTTCGAAATGGGCTGCCATCTTTCCTCTAGCCTAATTTCAATTAGGTTGACGGCATGAATCTGAATTGCCGTTCATGCCGTACCTCCATCCCGAGGAAGAGGAGGGATAACCACACCACAAACAAACAAACATAATTATGGGAGTCAGGCAAAAGTCTGTGTCCACCATAAAACGGTTCAATTTATGGCAAAAAAAAGAAAGTAGTGATAAAACGTAAAGAAGGCAACACCAGTCACCAAACTTAAATTTGCAAAAAATTTTGTGAAGTTCAATATTTAATAAAAGAAAAATATTGGAACTGAATGTATTCTACTTCTTTATCAATCTATTTTGCAAAAAACTATGATCTTACTTTATGTCTTTTGTTATGCATTTTGTCTCATCAGATTTGTGCAAGTCAGGAAAATTTGTATTACTTGTATCCTTACGATGAAGCACAATTCTCTCTGTGAGTGTGCGTGTGTTTTGATCTCCAAAAAAAAGAAAAAAGAAAAAAGGTCTTTCACGGTGATTTCGAGGAAAATTCTCGAAAAACCTGAATTTGAAAGATTATCTGGACCAACAGAGGCTTGAGTTTTTGTTGACCCTGCCAAAGGTGGCATGTCTTAAAAAGTTTGAGAACCACTGTTTTATACACTTTTCTCAATCGTAAATCGTTTTATGTAAAAAACAGTCAATTGAAAAGGTCACTCTCCTATTGCATAATACTTAATCTTTTAAGAATAATGAGGATGATTGCGTTTTTCGTTTTAGAATCTACAACAACCCTTATCCAATGAATTTACAATGGCTTTGATACTTACAAAGTCTCAAAAGACAAATTTCTGTCACATAAGTCTGTTACATAATATGTAGTAATAAAATCGATTTTATCTCAGCGATAAATTAAATATTGTTTCAAGTGTTCCTATCAAACAAAAATCCGGTTCCAAAAAGAAAAATCACTAGTCTATCCTACGTAAAGCTTCGGGTTTTTGATTTCCCGGTTGTTTATGAAAATCTGGAAACAGGGAAAAACTAACACAACTCCGTAATCCCGGGAAAAAACCGGAAATTTTAAACATAATCTCGGAAAACAATAAACACATAAGGAGTAAAACATCCACAATCAACAAGGCAGAAATGCACTGAAACTTGATTTGTTCACTTTTATTATAAGAACTTTGAAAACAACTTAGAGCATTCACCAATCAGTCGCCTAATTGTAAACGAAATTTGACAATTAGCTGGCATGCAGCAGAAAAAGTATAATCTGCTTCAATTGAAGTCGTTGGAATGTTCAGCAGAGCTTTGTAACCGTTCTTTAATTTACTTAATCTTTTCAACTTGAAGACTAAAATAAAATTTTAAGCAGTATTTTTTGCTTTGTGATATTATCAATGAGGCATACTATCCTGGAAATACCAAAAATTTTGTTGGTAAAACCAGTAAATGGAAGATACAAAAAGACCACAACCACGGGAATTCCCGATAACGGGATCTCGATTTTCGGACTGTAATTGAGGTTACATGATATAATGATTAATCTTAAATATGCTTGATATATCTCGGTAAATCTTGACAAGTTTCCGTAATAAATCATGATATATCATTAGTGTACACCAGATAATTTTATCGGAAGGTATAGTCAGCCCGTTAAGGTGTTCTAAAATCGTTAATCAGTAAACCCACAGAAATTAGTGGTTAACGATTGAGCAATAGTGTGCCCACCAGCGATTTAAAATCTTACCAAATCTTAGCCTTCAGCTCTAGCCTAAGTTTTGCTTTCTCCCCCCACATACACCTTGTTACAGAATCTTCTAAACGAAAAGCTGACTCATAAGAGCCCAGGAGGAACTTCGAGTCGGTCTTTTTTTCGGTTTTGTTGATTTACTCGCTTTTTTACCAGAAAAAAAAATATAAACTTTTCAATCACATTAATGTAATTTTAAACTCAGTTGAAATAAGAGCGGAGTAAGAGCAAAACTGCACCGAGCGTTATTTTTCATAAAATTTAAAACAAAATTTTTCTTCAATAAATTTGCGCAGCAAAACAGTACCTTTTCGTGCAGTAACCAATGATATCTAAGTGAAAAACGTTTTTGTCCCAGTACCTGGATCAAGAGGTCTGCTTATTACTAGCAAGTAGGGGTGTTTTAAACGAATTTTACTGGGGCGAAACGAAACGAAATTTTACTATAGAGAAAACAGTTCGAAACAAAATGAAATTTTACTATAGAAAAATAGTTCAAAACAAAACGAAATTTGGTTTCGAAAATTTTTAATCGTCATTCATCTGTGTCATCGTCCTCCTTCGAAAATTCATGTGACCGTGATAAATGGCCGCTCGGCGTGTTCCATGCGGCTCGCGTATAAAGCATATTTGTCACTCGGTATGAGTCTAACTTTTCACGGTTTGGTTTCGAGCGCATAATGAAACGAAATCGTTTGGATTTCGAAACGAACGAAATTCTTCACTTAGGAAGTTAATTCGCAACGAAACCAAAACAAAGCAATTTTGCGTCGAAACGAAACGAAACGAAATATTTTCGTTTGGAACACTCCTACTAGCAAGCTTTTACTGGTTTTTGGCAAGCGTACAAAATTTGCGTAGTTACCTCTCAGCTACTAAACACCATCCACGGTAGTCATGGAAAAGGGCTGTTATACAACCAACGGTGCAGGATTGATTCAGCAACGGCAAAGCATGTTTTTTTCTTTTTTTATACAGTGCCTAACAAATGGTTATAACCACCTTGTAATTTTTACAAAAAAAATAATTTTGTTTTTCAGACATTTCAATCACAAACAATCAACATTAATTTGCAATTCACGCACCAACACATTTCAAAACAATTCTAAAATAACAAAATATGGAAAAATTTTGTTGATTATTAGTATTTGGTGTGTCCTCCTTTGTTCTTAATCATAGCCTGTAACCGTGGTGGCATGCTATGAGTTAGGGCAGTGGTTCTTAACCTTTTCAAACCTTGGGACCCCTATTCCTAAAGATATTGGCTTGGGGGCGCCTTGTCTGTGCAAACTGCAAAGGAGGGGTATGTTGAAAAAACAAACACTATTGTGATAAGGCGGATAAGTTGTTTACTACTGGATCTCTAACTAATTTAAAAAACTCTTTTTGTGAAAACATAACACAAGTGGTTAGTGGAATATCACAATTTACTCGGCAAAACACGGCACAAATGATTAGTCAATGTGACCTCTGTTCTTGTCTCTTTCAAACAAGCTCATCAATACGGGGTTGATATTGCTGAGAGCAATTCTCATGTCACTTGCAACTCCAAGGCGATTACGGTACGCAGTTTTGATATTAACTAAAGCACACATGGCAGCTTCACAGAAGTACGGCTCGTATGTCCTTAAAAATGGAATTAATGCTTCCAGAGCTATCTTTGCCAATTCAGGATATTCGTGCAGCAAACTGCATCAAAATTCTATCAGTGAGGAGGAACTGAATTTGGTCTTTGCAGCTTGAAAACTCTGAAATTCCAGATGTTGCTCATAAAGGTTGAGCTGCTCATTGCCGTTCATTTCAGCAATAAAAAGGCTGCCGAATCCATGCTGAAGAAGGATCAGTTGTTGGAAAATAATCTTTTTTTTCTCGAGATTGCTTATGTGATCATTAATTAAAGCAGTCAGCCATTTGTTAGTTTCCTGATCACCAATTTTACTGTCCAACAGTAAAAACATAGCAAAATTCTCGTTTCTTACTCTCTTATTCCATAAGAATAACTTCTTTTTGAAGGCAGAGACCTTCTCTGCAGCCTCCATCTGAGTTTTGTTTTCCCCTGAAGAGAATAACTAAACTCATTCAAAAAACTAAAGATGTCTGCCAAATAAAAGACCTTCAATTGGAATCTATTGTCATCAAATAATGTAACAAGTTCCACTGACCCATGCTCATGAAGGAATACGGCAACTTCAGTGACAAGCTCTGCAACACGGGAGAGCACTTTTCCCTGCGATAACCATCGCACTTTGGTGTAGAAAAGAAGGTACTGATGCTCTTTTCCAAGGTCGTCGCAAAATGCTTTGAATAATCGGAAATTTACAGCCTGCCACAAATGAAATTTACAGCCTTTACTACAAAATCAAGAACATTTTTCAATTAAAGAAGGAGTGTCTTACAAGCTAAGGCGTATTTATGAATAGCAAAGTGATTTGATACTATATGCGGAGCAACTTGTTTCATTATGGCTATAAAACTCGATCGATGCCCTATTGTAGCGGGCGCACCATCTGTGCATACCGATCCCACTTTATTCCATGCTGCCGAATTTTCGCGAAGAAATGCATTAACAAGATCAAAGACGTCTTTAGCTCTAGTTCTCTCCTTCATCTCTAGACAAAATAAAGACTCGTCCACAATCGCGTTTTCTTTAACAAATCTCACGTATGCTACTAATAGGCTTTACTTTTTAGGGCGTTGTTTCATCAAATTGAAGACTTATTCTACGTGGGCTATCTTGGATTTAAGTAATAAGCTGATTCAAAATTTCATTTGCTATACCTGCAATCCTGTTATTTACAGTGTCATTGGACAAGGGAGCTGAGTCTATTCTTTGGTCTCGTTTCGGCCAAGTAATTTTTATGCCATTTTTACCGCACTTGGCTTTATTAGTTTCTCACCACCAGTGTGAGGTGTTTTGCTTTTTCTATTATCAAAGAAACTTTATATAAAGCGCGCAGGAATGGTTGAGAAGTTAGGCAGAAACCTAACGCAAACAGTGTTCCCTTCACATCACAAGGAGCTCTTTTTGCTTTGAACGTTTCAACTAAGTCCGTATTCTCTTTGTGCTTCAGTTCCTTGTGCCTCTTCAACTTCGAAAGCTTTAAGGAATTGTTGCCCAAAAAACACTTTCTGGTTTTTTAAAAAATCAGACGCAATTCTTGACTTGAGGCAGTGGCAACATTATGCAGAAAGGTCCTACATTGATAAATGTCCATATAAATTTTCAGCTTATCTTTTAGTTGTTCCACGTCCTTTTTGCCATTTAGGTGCACCAGGGAGCAAAAAGTACAAACCAGCTGAGCTATTGCATGACATGGCCCCCCCAGATCATTTGACTTGGGGGTGTTTCTTAGTTGAAATTGTGTACTTCTCATTGTATCTCTTTCATTTTGGTCTACGAACGTTTTGCTTTCTTGCCGCAAGCTGCTGAATGGTTGATTCACCACTGAACAATATTTTATTCCAGTGTTCAGTGGTCCGATGTTGATGTGCTTTAACAAATGCTAATGTACGCTTGGTTTTCGTGGATTTATTTAGTAATGTCTTTTAGCGGGTTTTCGAAATTTTAATCCGAAATCGTATATCAGTCGGCGAGAAACAGTCATGCCACTCATTTTGACGCCCTTTGCCAATAATGCAAATTGTACTTTCTTTATCGAACTGGTTGGGAATCGAAAAACTCTTCTTTTCATTAAATGATCATCTCTCGCTGTGGTTTTCTTTGGTCTACCACTTCTCTTTAAGTCACTGTTACTCCTCCTCAGTCCCCAATTGACTATTGCTGTGTGAACTGCCGTTTTGCTGACATTACATTTTGCACTAATTTTGCGTTCTGAATAGCCTTCTCTGTATAATGATACAATTTGAACACGTTGAACTTGACTGAAAGACGTTGTTTTTAAAACTAACCACAAAAATAACTCAAACTAGTCTCCCTAAGCAACACAAAGCAAATGAAATTGCATTTACTAATTTTAAAGAACACCAAGGTGCCGTGATTACACAAGAGAATACTAAAATAGGTACTATGATGTAAAAAATAGATTAATATGACACAATCATAAAAAAACACATTTTTTTCAAAAGTAGTCTTAAACTTTGCTAGGCACTGTAGTTTTATAAAAGGCGGTGCTGAAACACCCTTCTCCATAAAGTTTACCATTGGAGTGTGTCATTGTTTATTTTTGGTAATTTAAGCCATTGCCTTAATCGTTGGTGTGGTTTATGATGACATCATGAAGTAATAGCAACGTGGTCAAGTGGATTAGATCGCGATTTTCTGGTGACAAAGTTTAAGTTTAAGCGGCCGTGCGTTTAATCTCGCAATGGCTGCGTTATATGTCTTTGAGGAAGAAATTTTTACAATGATTTTCTCTACTTGGCATATTCTAGCAAGCAGAAACACTTTTTCTGAAAAAAATATTAGACAGCGAAGACCGCGAAGCAATTTGAATAGAACGTTGAAAACTGCAAAACATCAGAACAAGATCCTATGCTTCGCGACTCTGTTACTGTTCTGCGAGTGTGAACATTAAAAAAATCGTGCACCTTCCAAAAATGCTACATTACTCCTACAACTGATCTGAGCAATAGCAGCTGAAAGTGAAAGCCGTTAGGGCAGCTTCTTCCTCCATAGCAATTTTTGTTCATCAAAGTTTATTGGTGATTGCAGGTACCACGTGGATGTTAGAAATTGTCAAGCATTTACTCGGAAAAGACGATCCTAAAGAGATGGAAATTTTATCAAAGATAAACCATATTGTTTCGTTCTTATCACTTGCTTTACGTAAGTTAAACAATCAAGTTTACTCAAGCGTTTGCATTCGCGGCCCACTTTTTAAGTCTGTCTTCCAATTAGAAGCAAAAGACCTTTTTTTGAAGATCGATTTTTTCGGAGTCAATGTTTTTCCCAGACCGGAAACCGCGGTCGCAAACATTTAAATTTCAAGCCGCGGTCCGCACCAATTCATGCTGTGGCCCACTAGTTGGTCATGGCCAGCCGGTTGATAATCGTTGCCTTAGTGGAGTTCGTTTTAATGTTCCATGGACGTCGCACGATAATCTGTTTTCGTGCCTATAGTTCTTGCTTTCAGTAAAATTTTATGTCGACTTGGACTAGGACTTGAACTGAATCTAGTGCAATGACGTCGGCTTTGTTCTTGGGACTTGTCTAAAAATATTTGCAAGTCCCATGCCTAGCTTTGCAAGAGAATGTGGTACCAAAATTATTTTACTTAATCAACGAATTTTTTAGTTTTTTAAGTAAATTTCCGATCAAATTTAATGTAGGCCTAAAGCGGCTTTAACTGCAGTTGTTGATGATTTTATACAGAAAGATTACACAATAGCAGGAATGTGACAATTGAAATATGGAGCTGAATTCACTCTTTTAGGAAAAAAATATGTTTCCCGCTAAAACGCAGATGCGGTTAAAAGAAACCAAAAGCTCCCTTATCCTTTATTTTTATTTTTTTAAGGATAACAATTTATAGAAAATTAAACGAAATTAAAAGTTTGAAAGAAAATTGAAAGAGTAAAATAAACGCAAAAAATTTCACTAGTTTACTTAAAAATAGCTTTGATGACTGATTGAGTTCAAGAAATTTGGTGGGAAAGTTATTGTCCCTTGACTTCTCCCCGATGACACCTATGACCGATTGCCGGCCAAGATTACATAAGTGTCACTCTAAACAGTTCTATTTAAAAGCACGTGAGTTCAACAGACGTGATAAAAATATAAAAATTATTGCAGCATCTACTCAAGAAGCTTACAGCAAGCTCCCATTGACTAGAAGAGTTCACACAACACATCTTCCTCCTGACTGCATTAATATGGAACGGCTGAAACAAAATGGATGCAAGGTGACTAAAACTGTTATCATTGTTTGGGGGGTGAGGAGAAAGAAAAACCCCTCTCAGAACGTCAAAATTTACTTTTTTTAGTAATTTACATTTTTCAATCTATTTATGAAATACTTTTTATCTATTTGCTATCTCTTCACTTCGTCTTTTTTCCAAAATAATTTCTCATTTGCTATTTTTAAATTCACCGATGCTTGTTTACAGATTGTAGGCCTACCTAGCTTGCACGAATACAATGGATATTAGGTGTATCCAGTAATGAAATTCAAATATTTTAACAAGCTCTCTCACTTAGGCTATAGCAGTAGGCCAGTAACATGTAGATGTCAAATTATGATGTTCTGGTATTATAGCTTGCATAAGCCCATTGTTTTTGTCCTGTTTCCGAAGCCTATGAAATTCCACGAACAGATTGCACAGACCAGCAAGAACCGGCTAAATCCTACCATTGGCTGCATCGCATCACACATTTGTTAGTTATGTTTATTTATCCCTTACTCGCAGTAACATTTTCTGTTATACTTATAAAACATATATCACGACCTTATTGGAGGTGCAAGCAATTTTAGCAACCACTACAGTGTATTTTTATCACAGAAAAATTGTCGTAAAATGTACGACCAGACACAGCCTGGATTTTTGCAAAAGTCTATGGTTGTCAAGACCAAAACTGCGTATAGGGTGTTTATAAAAATACAATTTTTTAATTAACAATGTTGATGTGTTTTTTGTGCTAAATTTTTCAATTTGAAAAACCATTTTGAAAATTTACCCAAGTTGATGTACCTTTTTTGTTTTCTGTTTGCATTGGTTTTCAAGTCATTTTTACGTCCTATTTTAACCATCACCTTCACTGTCACAAATCATATTTTCGGCAGTTAATTTGCTGCGTTACCTTTTTATAAGGGTAGCCAAAATTGAAAATGGCAAAACGATCTATGTCTCCTCCTCTAATCTTATCGAACTTTACACATTAAGAAAGCTATTTTTGACCGCCAGCGTGATTGTACACTGGAAAACTGTTTTTCGCTGGATTCGGTTTACTCTCAGAGTTTGGATTTTGTATGATTTTCCTTATTTTGTAGTGATCTCAGAACACCGGCACGGTGATGCAGTGGTTAGAATAACCACCTAGCGGGCCGGTAGTAACAGTTGGCGTATGTACAAACTTCTTGAAGGGGGTGCGTGACAATTATTTTTGGAGATCGGCGCACGATGAAGGCAGTGTTTGAAATTGTACACGATGAAACAGTGATGACCTCTTGAGATTTTGAAGATCGATGTCAGCGGTGGCAAAAATTTTGCCGAAGTATAGGTGGAAGACTTTTTTGTAGATCGACCGTCAACAGCGAAAAAAATCGCCAAATCCGCGTTTCTGTTGCAATCATTGCCGCTGACAATCACGTTCCGCAATTTCCTGAGAAGGGAAGCGAGGATAATTTTGGGCAAATAAATGTTGAAATAGATATTTTATTGTTCCTAAGGGTGGGGCGCGTATAGGAGTCCCCTTGCGTACGCTACTGGTAGATAATAACATACATGAGTACCAATTTTCTTGTAGATTTACACCCAAGCAAAGACTGCAAAATCGTATTCACAGCTTTCTTGCTGGACGCTTAGGATAAAAAAGAAAGTGTAAAAAAGCTGGCATGTTTGCTGGTTGTGTCCTTGAGTAAGTCGCTTAACGGGATACCCTCACAATTATGTTGCAAACAGACGGTGGGGCCAAGCAGTCTAGCTGTCGTTGTAACCACAAAAAACTAGGACTTGGATATAAGCCCATAGGCATGAATAATTAAACAAAATAATTTAATTCATTCGTACAAATCCAAAGATACGAAGAGAAATACAATATATGTATACTTCATACCACACAACAACAACAAACACATTAAAAAGAATAAATAAATAAAAGCCAAAAAAGAAAAAAGCGATGGCCAAAGCTTTTTCTTGTTCAAATCGAAGTATTCCTACATGGTTTTCTGACTAAATATTTGGAATTTACAAATAATCTTACCCTCCAAATTTTACGACATGTCGTAGTTCTTATAAAAGCAATAACAGATTTCATACAGTCAAGGCATTTCATGGAAGATAGATTGCAAAAATTAGGCTCCTAAAAATAAAAACAAATTTCCGCTAAAATATCGGAATTTTCGTCTAGCATTTTATGTTAAAAGGTCAAAAATTTTTGGAAATTAAGCTCTTTTTTCTAAAATTTTTCTCTCTTTGCTCATATCATTTTTATTTGTAGTTGTATAGACCTATTGCAGTTTTCAAACTTTCACGAAAAGCTGCAACGCCCCAGATGCTTACAAACTCTTACCAATGTGATGCAGGCTATTAGCTAGGTGAGCTCGTGTCGTTCGTAGAATGTCCGTCATTTATGTCCCGACAAATTGGTTAAGTAGGCTCTGCCGGCTTCACACAAGAAATCGTTGAAAGAAATTTTTATTCACTATTTTGAACCGCTTTTTCCATGAATATTTTGATCCAAAAATTTTATTTCAACCACCTATCTTTTTTTATATTAGCGCCTTGCAGAGCTACAATATTATTTTTTACAGATTATCCGAACATTTCGAAACCCAAAAGATCAGTTGGTTTCATGGTATAACTTTAGGCTCAAAAATCCTGGATTTGAAGTAGAAGCAATGGCAAAACTATTTCCTAGAGACTGGGATCAATTTTTCGATTCGTATATTTCAGGTAAGCTACTTTACCGTGTACTCGCAGCATTGCTTGGTTGACATGTTTTCCAACATTGGATAGGTCAAACTAAAGCTCTTGGCCATGCGAAAAATTGCCATTTTTTGCTCTAATCACGTTTTATTGTTTTAGGTCTCTTAACAGTGTTGCTTTGTATGATTGCTTGTTCAAACTGGTGCATATTTTAGTAATCGGTGTGATTCATTATAATTAGATTTTTGACGTATGCCTAAGTAAGTAGCACAGCCAGATGTCGGAGGATGGGAGAGGGAAGTCTTAGGAGACGACCTTGTCAAACAGTTGAAACCACGCTTCATATCAAGTTGTTTTTTATAGTTATCATTATAGCAATATCACTATCTCACTTTTTCCCCCTACCCCATCTGTTTTAAAAATTTGCATGCTCCTCCGCCTATTATAAAGACTTTTTTCTTGTTGAAACCAGTCGCAAAAATGTCTTGAGATTTTATTTCATATTGGGCCTACGGATTACACACTTGCCCAATGTTAGCTAAAAATGCTCCAAGTATCCTATTTGAGAACTTACGAAGCCACAGGGGTGAATTAGCTGGGGAATATAGTACAGTGCAAGCTCACAATAGCACGCAGATATAATTGTACAGCGATCTGGCAATGGCTCTCCAAAGATACCCAACAGCATACATTATGAAGACTATTGCACCAATACAGGCTGGGTTCCCACAACCGAAAGTAGTTATGGGTACATAACGACCACTAAAGTGTCTTTTACCTATGGCTAGAAAAAGAAATAGAAAATGATGCTGGGCCTAGTTAAGCCAGGCTCAACGGTGTGAAGCACACTCCCTGATAAACATTGTTCTGGCTCCTATTCCATACTACATCATAAATAAATGCATTAATGCCTAACTAAACTAATTCAAAACATCTTGTTCTATTTGGAATTAATTGATTGAGACTCGCAAAGAGTTTGCTTGACTACTAACCACGCCAAAATGTATCTGGTAAACGGAAAACTACGCTCGACCCTGGTTTTTCAGGACCTTGTTAATCCAGATTTTGGTTTATCCGGATAGTGAGTCCAGACGGCCGACAAATGAATTCAAACAACGCGCGCCTTGTGTACCGCCAGAAATGCCAGATAGGTCGCTACCGACGCTTGTAAACACCGTGTTTTGTCGGGTATCAGTGAACAATTCTGCCGTTCCGTACAAAAGCACAACGCGAGTGAACAGAAAATGATATTATTTTATAAATATTAATGATATATTTATTATGTATACTGTATACTCATATTTGCATTGCATAAATAGATTTGGGTTATTCGACTTTTTCATTATCCAGACAGGTTCCTGCACCATCTAGTCCGGAAAAACGAGGGTCGAGTGTACTTATTTTAAACATTACCTAAGGTTTAATATACTCATAGAGCAAAGTAGCGCTAACACCCAATGTAAATTCAATTGCGGTAGATTTCAAAAAATTTGCTGATTTTCATAGGCGTAGGAAGAATGGGGATAGGGCAAGGTTGTGATGTCGGCAAATTTTTTGCCGACACCGACACCTTTTTTGTCGACTTAACTAGGTGCTGACACCGACATCTTAAAATGTCGACACTTACTGACATCACAACCTTGGCTAAGGGGGCTAAAGACCCCTTCATTTTTCACCCCCCTTTACTTTTTGAGCGCCCCTTCCACTAAAACACACTATCTTAGTCTTCCATAAATCACCAAAAAAAGTTAAAACTAGTTTCAATACACAATGTAGTCTGCAATCTGCACCAACAAATCATTAAAAGTTGGTTTTTGTCACCCTTGTTCAATTTGTATTGTCCTTGTTACATCAAAAACACAACTTTCGGTTTTCAGCCCCTCCCCCTCCCCCCCCGTGTTAAAATAGGTTCCAACGCCATTGACGATTTTAGTTATAAATTAGCTTCAGGCGTAGTAGCCTATATGTTGCCTGATTCATTTAAACAGGAAATTCCTACTGACGTGGCATGCACTACATGTTCGGAAACATTGCGCTAAGTGGTTGCTGAAGAACAACATATCTTAGCCCTTACGATCCGATCGTGTAATGGTTCTTCGACAAGCTAACCATCCTCCAAACCGCAGTCATGTGGTTGATATTGCAGAGAGGTTACGTTTTTGAACCAAAATGCAATCCATTTCAATAGAGAAATAGAAAAAATATTGGTAATTGCGATGCAGAATTATATAGGGTGTTAGCACCCCCAATAATTTTGTAAAATGATGGAGTTTTTAAAATAATCTCACACCCCTATTAAGGCATATCAATGTGACTTTTGTCCATATCAAGTGTGTGTGTCCTTAAATGAGCCTTCCTTTATATAGGCATTATCGTACTACATTATTTTGTATTGCGTCATCTTTTTGCACACATATTCATCTAAGTTGTTCATATGTAATAATCCATCATTGTTTACCAGCTTTGTGTTTGTGATTTGTTATCGATGCTACATGTCATCCATGCTTTTATTGTAATATGAGAGTGAGCGAGATCGATTTTTGTGTAAAGATTGTGGTATCCTGCAGATAGGATTCAATCATGTATGTTACCGGCATAAGTCGGCACCAGTAAACACGAACTCCAGGTGAGTTTTGAATTTACAATCCCACATCACCATATTTTTTGACAGGTGACCAGATCTTGTTTGGTAAGCCGAAAGAATGGTATCCTCACCACATTTTGTCTTGGTATCCGTACCGAAATGACGAAAATGTGAAGAGTGTACATTATGAAGATCTCAAGAAGGTACGCGAAAAGAACTTGTATACATACCCATCTTTTAAACCAACTTTTTCTTCTTATAAGGGTTACGGGAGCAATATCTCTAGAACTTCTTTTAACTTTTTGAGCTACGATATCCAACTATACTGAACTTGCTAACGCAACCGGACGCTGTTGAAAAAAAGAGATGGCGAGTGAGGTTTTTCTGAGACAAACTGCATTTCCAGATTAACTAAGATTTTTCAATAAGAAATGACTTGATTGCAAAACATTTAAAAACCAAAATATTTGTATTCACTGATATTAAAAAAAAGGTGTCATAAAACTATGTAAATGCATTTGATGTGGTTTTTCCTTTTGGCAAAGCATGTTTTGTACTTTATGTGCTGCAGTGTGGATACCCTAACTTTCCTAAGAGGCGGTGGGAGGACGGTCTCCCCGGGTGATGCTGTTTTAGAGGAATGCACTTGGTTAAAACACCTCCAAAATTGAAGTAAATTTAATTTAAGATCTTTTCCAAGCGAACTATTTAAATTTTTTGGTGACACTTTCTATACAGTGTGTTATGACTTCAAATAGCCTTAATACCGTTGTCTAAAGATATTAGAAGCATTTACAAAAACATTATTGTGTTTGGACTAGGATCCAGCCAAATACATTAGAGAAATTGCAGAATTCTTGGAAGTGAAATGTGCAGAGGATGAAATCGATGAGATCATTCAAAAAACTTCATTCCAAAGCATGTCCAATCGGATTCAGAGTGTATTCATGCGGAAAGGCATGTGTGTTAGCGTTTTGCTATGAGAGAGGGATACAATTTTTTAAATCCAGTTTTTGCTCTGTTAAAGGAGGTATTCGGGTTCACCACATGTTTCTCGCAATGTCATAAACAGCATTTTTCCCACATATTCCCCAATGATAGCATCTTCGTTTTCTAGTCCAATCTTTTTAATTTCTCCTTACGTCTCTCTTCTTCACATCATCTTCGGTCGCCACTGCTCCCTGTTATAACTACTGCAAAACCTAACGTTTACCCTCTTTGGAAAAACTATTTAGGGTTTCTTTTAAACTTAGCATATTCATAAGTTCTCGGTTATTCTCTTTCATAGCTGTTCCTATTTTTTAGCTGTGCTGGATGCATAAAAATTGATTGAGAGGCTGCATGCTCAATGCAATCAAAAATCACCAAATATTTAGGCTAATTGCTTTATGTGAAGAAGTTTTTCTTCGTTAATTTTATTCCAATAGATATGAGTTGCATGTTTTGATTAACTGGGTGGGTCATGTTTAACTCAGATTAATTCTCAACCAGAGCATTCCAAAAAATGTCTTTATTCACTAGATTTTTGTCACTTTCCAATAGGGGAGACCGGGGTTTGTTAGAACACGGGGTTATTTGGAACATAGCAGTTTCTGTACTCCCCAAACATTTTTGCAAATCTTTACTGCCTCTTAGAGATTGACCATGATGGCATATGTCCGCCATGTTGATTTCGTCGGGTTCAGAGCAGAAGGGCAAGAATAATACAAGTTTTTCAGATTTTTGCAATTTGAAGTAAAATTCGAGCTTGTCAGAAAATATCATCTAACTTAGCGCTCCAGAGAGATAACTGGAAGTCCATTAGTTTGACTTGAACGTAGGTGTGATGCTACTAGAAAAGGCAGAGGTAGTTACGTTACCTGGTTTAGTGGCTACATGGAAGTAAATTTTCTCTTCCATGAGCATAAGGAGTTAATTGGAACAGTTTAAACGGGGAAAGTTGGAACACAATTTTGAATAACTTTGCTAAATGTTTTTGATTGCAGATAAAATAACATTACACCAGTTCAGGACCAGCAACTCGTGCCTTATTAGCTCGGTCAGTTACAGTACCCCCCTAGTAATGGATTCAAATCCCACACAAGGCAAAATTTGCCACCAAATTAAACAGTTAATAAACTGGGCTTGAACTTGGGTAATTCTCATGTCTTCAATAAAAAACGGATAAAAACTCCAATACTACTTATAATATCACGCTCACAAATTTTAGAAAGACTAGTCTTCACACATAGCACTGTAACGTAACAATCATCATCATCATCAAGTGCCTTGCCTGTTCCAGGCATCGACGGCAATAATGCAAATGTTTTTCCATTTTCTTCTATCTTTGACAAAATGCAGCAGTTCTTCTGTGTTAAGCTTTGTGTATGTTTTAAATTGATCCAAATAATTGCACCTTTGACGATCCCGTGCTCGTTTTCCATTGATACGTCCAGTAATTGAAATTTTCTCCAGATTCTCCTGTCTCATGATATGTCAAAAAAATTGCAACTGCCTGTTTTTGATTGTGTTAAGAAGTTGTCCAACTTGGCAGGTTTGTTTTAGAACAGTTTCATTGGTAACGTGAGCAGTCCATGAAATGCGTTGCATTCGCCGTAGAAACCAAAGTTCCAATGCGTTGACTTTCTTGATAGTTTCGTTTGTCATAATCCAAGATTCACAACCATAGAGGAAAACTGAACACACATAGCACTTTAGCAAACAAAATCTGATCCTGAAACTCATTTTCTTGTTACGGAGGATATATTTCAAGTCTATGAATGCTTGTTTAGCCAGTACAATTCTTCTCTTTATTTCATTAGTGGACCTTCCGTTACTTGAAATAAGTGAACCAAGATATCGAAAATGTTCTGTCTGTTTATTTAAGTTTCCTTCCAAGGAAAGTGTGAGTCTTGGTACTGTTTCTAGTTTAGTAATTACGAGACATTCTGTTTGTTGACATTGGTGGCATTCCATATTGCTCACCAATTTTTTCTAGTTCATTTATCATCTTTTGTAGCTGCCATTGTGACTTTGAAATGGGGACAGTGTCATCGGCGTAACGTATGTTGTTTGAATTAACTCCATTCACCTTTATTCCATCAGGGCCATTGATGCCACGTAAAATAATTTCACTGTATAGATTAAACAGATCTGGTGATAGAACACAGCCTTATCGGATCTCTTTTTTAATTTTTGTTTCACCAGTTACGTCATTACCAATTTTAAAATTGCAGTTTGTTCATAATACAATGCTTGGATAAGCCTGAAATCTTTGCTGTCAATAACAATTTTGTTAAGAGTTGAAGAAGTCTTTCATGATTTACAAGATCAAATGCTTTTTTCCAGTCTGCAAAGCAGAGATACATTTTTTGCTGCATTTGTATTGCGCGTTCGCTCAGCATAAAAAACACAAAAATGGCATTTTTCGTTTCATTTATCCTTCACAAATCCACATTGTTTAGTAGAGATTTCCGGGTGTATTTTATTTTTGATTCTGAGCATGATAACCCGGAGTATTACTTTGGTCACGTGACTCATTATTGATATTGTACGAAAATTTTCACAGTCGACAGCACCTGATTTCTCTGGTAAAGTTATAAAAGTTAATTTATAGAGTTCAACTGGAAATACTTCTTTATTGTAAATTGCATTTGCAAGTAACTGTAGAAGTTCCAGGCCGATATGATCAAATGCTTTGAGAGTTTTAGCAGATATTTTGTCTGAGTAAAGAGCTTTCCCGCTTTTCATACTCAAGAGTGCATCTTGAATTTCACTTTTCAAAATTGTGGGTCCGTGTAATGGCTCTTTGAAATATAAAGAAGGGGCAGATCTATTTGGTTGGTCATATGGCTCTTTGACTTATTCTAACCAGCGACGTTTAAGATCATTTTCTTCAAACAAAATTGTTCCATCTTTGTCCTTGATAATTCCAGATGAATTTGTAAATTTTTTACGTTACAGTTCTTTAATACGTTTATGTGCTTGTTTAAGATTAAATCGATAAAGTGCTTCTGTTTCATCCATTTTTTATCCAAGTGCTCTTCATGCGCACAAATACACTTTGATTTTATAAGTTTATCAAGGTTCTTGCATTTATCTGAGTCATGCTTTTTTGCTTCTTGTCTCTTTCAGCAAATCTTTGATTTCAGGGGTCATCCAACTTTCTTGTTCCTTCTTGGAAAGAAAAGGAACTTCCTCTTCCGCTATGATTGTCTCTTGTTTCAAGAGTTCATGACATTCATTTACATCGCTGTTGTTCCCTACTTGTTGTCTTAATAAAGCAATTTCCGTTTTGGTGTAAATATTCTTCATGATTTCTTTTTGCTAGTATATGCTGTAATCTTTTTTCAATGTTGCTTTAGGTTTTGTACAAGTTTTAAGTTTTAGTCGCATAGTTGCTACCAGCAAAATATGATCAGTGTTACAATCTGCTTGTTCCAACAAAGCCCGTGCTGTGTTCCAACAGGCTCCGGTTGCTGGGATAGTAGAAACGTGTGACGTATGTTTCAAAAATTAAAATTTGTACATGAACCTGTAACAATTGATGGTCAGTTTTTTGTAATAAGTTGTAGAACAGAGTAGTCACTACGCCAGATTAGATAAAGGTTATGAAGATCATTCTGAATTCTTATTGTTCAAATTTTCCTAAGATTTGTTCCAACTAATCCCAGTCTCCCCTACTTTTGTCATTTTGCATTATAAAACGCTGAATTACGGAAATTTCGGTACAAGATATGTTTCTGTTGTTATCTTTCTTATATCTACACATCTGATCTTAGAGTAGAAATCTTTGGAGAACAACAGCAGTTCATAATTTACGTAATTTAGGTACGGTAAGTAGGCTGACGCATTTTGTTAAAGCTCTTTTTGTTTTGTTTTATTTTATCTTGCAATATTAATTTTAGGAGAAATAGGATCCTGGAAAGATCAACTTACAGTTGCTCAATCTGAATTGATGGATAAAAAGTTTAAAGAAGACCTAGGAGCTGTTGATCTTGAATTTACGTACGAGTGATTGAAGCTTGGGCTTATTCTTGTCGTGTTTTCCTAGCATAAGACGATGCTATCGGCTAAAATAAACACGCCACGTTAACTTTTTCGCATATTTTTCCAGGCCTGCAAAGCGTTTGGTTTTTTTTTTGTGAGATCAAGTTTGAGCTTACAAGGCCGAATTCGTGTTCTCCGGAAATTGAATATTAGTCAATATTATAGATAGTTTCATTTAACATCGGGTAGAAGACATATCAAGTTTTTATCCAGATTTTGTCTGCAAATACCAGTTCTTGATATTTTTTTATTTTGACCAATCAGTTTATAGAAAGGTTGCCTATGACCTCACACATTTGGGGCGAGAAAAGTAGCTGACCAAAAGCTGTAATTAATGCTGGAAGAGTGAGGCGCGGTTGTGATCATTTTGGCGCGACCTCAAGGTGGCAGTGTTTACTGCCCGCTTGAAATTTAGCGCTGACAGGGTACCGGTAATTACAGCCAGGCTGGCTTTGATTTAATGCCAGGCTGGCTTTGATTTAATGCCAGGCTGGCAGTGATTGTTGCCAGGCTTCATTTAGCGTCAAGGTGATCACAGGTCATGCTGGGAAAGGTATGGAGCGAACATTAACTTTTGAGGTTGTTTTGATTACGAATGCGAAATTGATTAAATGTTAAATTGAATTAATGCTAGTGTGTTACTCACCAACAAATAGATTTCATCAACAGTGATGTGATTGAGATTTGGCTTTTCAATTTGCGAGTTCAAATTTAGTACTGTGTCCCAATTTGCCAAAAAGTTGGCCTTCAGAGAAGTCTCATCTAAATATTGTTTATTCTTCTTTCAAAAATGAATCGATATTATTTAGATACCCGCAAGTACATTACCATAATCAACCATCTGATCATTACTACAGGTACTGCAAGTTTTTTAATTTCCTTTACTTCGATCCGCAGCCAAGGCAATAGCCCTAAAAAATTGTTTAAGGAATATAGTTAAGGTCTAAAAATTATATCTGATATATCAATGTTTCTGGGCTGCGACCATCTCTGGCAAAAAAATTTTATAGGAATATTGATTATACCAATGGATATCTCGTCCAACATATGACAAACGGAACAGAAGTCTGTCCTATCGTCTTGGCTATAGTATAATCTAAGTCAGGTTGGTCCAAGGTTGCCAACATCGGGGACCAAAAAAAATATTTTCCCAATGTTTGCGGGTCAAATATTAAAATTTTTTTTTAAGTAAAGTTTTATTTCTTTTTTCAGTTTTGTAAATATTTCAACTCATATTACAGTAAAAAAAACAAAATTTCAAACACTTTAGTAAATAAGAATTCCAATAAAAAGCAACATTTACTCAAAATCAATCCAACAATTATATCTTGTCCTTAATTATTTCTTCCAAACTTATATCAGGAACGATTCCACTAGTTGACAGTCATCAGCAGGGCTGCAAACTCCATGAATTTTTGTTCGAGTTCCAGTGCGAATTAAAATTTGATTTCACCAAAAGTTCACAAGTCCGAGTTCGAGTTCTTTATTCTCAATTTTTCGAGCTTGGCAAAAGAGACCGAGTATATCAAGTTCGAGTTCCTGGCTCTGGTTAGGACCATCAAACCCAAGAGCAAGACCTCGAAAAACGGCCTTAACACCGGTTTTAAGACCAAGACAGATCTTACGACGTGCGTCACTGCAAAATTTTATATACTATTTTCTTTTCAAAATTACTCAATTAAGGAACTCGAACTCGATCTATGTTTTTTTTGAGTTCGAGTACAGGAATTTTTATGTCTCGAATTCAAGTTGAAGTTTGCAGCCCTGGTCGTAAGCAATCATCGTAATTCTCATCTTCCAATTTGTTCCTTGTTTTAGATTTTGGTCGCTTCCTAGCGGAAAAAGTGCTTTCATAAATGCAGGTGCTTCCAAACATCGAACCCAATATTAAGGCAAATTCTCTTACGTTTGGGAATCATTCATTGCTTAAAAGCTTCCATAAAACTCAGTTTTAAACATTCTATTTGGACAGAAAAAAAAATCTGATTGCAATTCACACAATTCTACCTGAAAATCAGCAGTCCGTGTCTCAATTGTTATTTCGATTGGGCTATTGAAAAACTCAATTTGTTTTTTTTGGAAGTAAAGTCACTAAATCTATTATCTCATTTAATACTGACATTCTCAAGCATTTTTGCAAATCCAAAGTACTAAAGATTTTTCTCTTCTCAGTTAATTTTTGATATGAAGGAAAATGAGAGACATTGTTTTTTTGTATTGCAACAGCAAACAGCAACAGCTTTGAGTAAAAAGCTTAAATATGCTCGAAAAGTTGAGATACATTTTAATTATTGTCTTTGTTTTTTTTTTGGTAAAAATGTGCAGATGATCTGTACGATCGGCAAGAATTACCAATTATTCAATGGACTTATCACCACTCAAAATAATGTGATACTTTTCTGTTCCTTCCACTTCATTTTTGAAAAAAGTTCAAATTTCTTTTTGCAAAGAAAAGAAATTACTCTTAATTAACTACTGGCAATAATTAATGAGTCAATCTTAACACTACTCACTTTATAACTGGGTTTACTTAGGTTAGGTTTTTCTTGGGCTTTCAACACCGTCCCTCATTTGAGACTTTTAAGTAAACTCTCAGCTTTTGGAAATGAAGAAATTTGCTTCGATAGTTTCGTTCTAAGAAGTGAAACTGATGTGATAAATAATTCAAAAAGATCCCTTACAGCTATGGCATTAGGAATTCCTCAGGGTAGTTGCGTTGGCCCCTTAATGTTCGTAGCTTATGCAAACGACGTTGACTTCAACTGAAATATTGTAATTAGTAAATATTCAAATATTGTAAAATTAGTAAATATGCTGATTATATTAAATTATACTAAGTTATTCATGTACATAATTGGCTGATTGAAACCAGTATGGAAGAAGTATGTTAGCTGAGGCACTTTTTACATAATTTGATCTAACTCCCGATATTGCCCGGTTATCAGATATCTTTCGTTATCAGCTGATTAAACTATTATCTGCTTCCGATTTGCGCGCAGCAGCGACTTGCTCGCATTATTATTTACCAATCTGTAGCCGCTTAAAAAAGACCACTCACACGAATCAACCATCTTAATTTGATTGCAAGGAGGGTTAGTTGATCCGCTCCTGGGTATGTTGATACACTTGAATACATTTTAATTTTCATACTTAAAAGCAGGAATGTGGAAGCGGAAGCTGGTAGCGGTCCTTTTTCTACGGAAGCGGAAGCGCAAAAATTCTACCGCTTCCGCTTCCACATAGAGTATTTGACTTGAAGAGTAACTTGACAAAAAAGTTTTGTTCATTTCCCAGTGTGGATTAAATGGTGAAGTTGCACTATAAGTCTGAATGAACGTGCGATATCAGTAGCGCGAGCGAACAAGAAAAAGTATAACTAGCATCACATTTTATATCGATTACGGGTAAGAAAAAGGTAGTTTGGACAATGAAACGTAGCTAATAAAATGATGATTTGATTAAACTTAACTAACCTTGGTTAGAGGGTTGAAAATGTTGAAAAAGAAATTACTCACGACGAAAACAACTTGATCATTCCACGTCAGTGCTCTTCAACAGGGGCTTCGCAAAACATGCGGTTAAGTTTCGTGAGTTAAAAGGGTTCTGTGAGAGGACCGCGAAGGTTCTTCGTTTATTACTAGTATTATTTCCTATTTCAGTATATTGATTTTTTATATGTAGTGGTATTCCGTGTATATAAATAATAATGGAATCTTGTGATAGCAAGTTGCAGATTGTGGCGTAATTCTGTTTACAACTTTAAGAACGTCTGAATTCGCTAACTCCCTTCATTACGTAATAGTGCTTCTGTAATTTTAGTTTTGCTGTTGTTGTTGTTACCCGACTCCTTCCAAGGAATAGGTTGATGGCGGAAGACCATGAGGCCCCAGAAGCCGGTAAACTCCCCAGGGCCTGGACCAGAGGTCGTAGAAAGATAGAAAATTGCCAAAAAGCAAGCGACCCAAAGAATCCGTAGTTTTACAGTGCAGAATGAGATGAGAGGTGTTCTGGGACGAGTCTCCACAAGCGCTGCAAGAAGGATTTTCGATTCTGCCAATTTCAGAAAGATAGGAGCTTAACATAAAACTGTGTTCGTTGCAGCGTAGGCGAGAGAGAACACAGCAAACATGACATAGAAGCACAAGTTTCTCGGTGGAAATCGGGAAACCTGTGTGCCAAAGAATTTAGATGAGACAGCATACCTCCAGTCCGACAAGAAAAAAACTGGATACGAGAGATAAGAGAAGAGAGACTACAAGGGATTGCGGAGGGAACAAGTAGTGCTCCTCGTCTGGCCAGATCATCAGCCTGGTCGTTACCCCGGAGAAACGAGTGTCCGGGGATCTATTGTAGCCTGATAGAACAGTAGGAGACAGAAAACAGTTCCTGTCAGAGATAGAGGTAAAAGGAAAGATGGAGGAAAGGACAGAATCGCGAGAATCAGATAGGAGGAGAAGAGATGAGAAATGGCAGACTTGTTGGTGCTGCCGAGACCAGCAAAGAGCTTGCAGAATGGCGCAGGCTTCAGCGAAAAAACTTGAGCATACTGAGCCGGCTGAAAAGAAAAGGGTGGGCTCAGTGCCACAGAAAGAGCAGTGGGCAAGTACGCCAGAGCCGTCTTTGCCAAAAAGAAAAAGAACAGAACCGTCTGTCCAGAGCACCAGATTGTAAGGAGGGTATTCAATGTCAAAGAAGTAAAGAGAACAGCAGCAAAGGAAAGAAAAAGAGACGAGTATTCCTCTGCAGAAGGACAGTGAGAGTCAAAGTAAAAAGCAAAGTCATCCCAACAAGCTTCCTGAAAATTCAAGGAAGGGAGACGTTCGTTAGGGAAAAAGACCGGAGAGGGAGGGACGGTTAGTAGAATTGGTAGGTGATCAGAACCCAGGTTCTGAAGCACCTCCCAGGAGCAAGATAGAAAGAAAAGAGCAAAGGAGATGCCAGAGAAGCGATGGCGTAGAGTAGATATGTCAGAGTCATTGAGAAGAGGAGGTCAAAGATGATGACCCAATCGAATGCTTTCTCGCCAGAGGGGTCGGAAGTACTTTTTGAATCCTAGAGGGGGTGATGGCAATTGAAGTCTCCCAGAATAAAGAGATTTCTGGAGGAGGAAAGAATGGAGGGAGAAAAGAAATTGGTTCTGCTATCCCTCAGAGAAGAGCAAATAGGGGGAGTATAAACATTAAGAAATGAGAGCGAGGCGGAGTCGTTTAGAGAGATGTTGACCTCTACACATTAAGGGTAGTGGTCAAGCGAAGAAAGAGAGAAGGTAGAAAGTTCAGAAAAGGATAAGCCCTGCTTGACGAAAATGATGACGCCGCCGCTAGCGTCTGTGGCATCAGTAGAAAAAATACCAGATCGAGAGTGGCTGTAATCATATCGCAGAGCAGAGAATCTAGGGATCCGAAAAGAGGAAGATAAATTAAGGTTACATTCCTTAATGCAAATGAGGTCAACGGCATAAGATGAAATAAAGTGTAACAGTTTAGTGCTCGTGGCTCGGAGACTCCCAGCATTCCATTGAAGAACCCTGAGGGAGTCAGGGAGGGGAAGAAGCAGCAGGAGGTAAAGAGAAGCAGCCAGGAGCATGAGGCGGTGGTGAGAGTGCAGAGGAAGAAGATACCAAGTGGGCGGAAAATGGATAAGAGGTTTGAAGGCTAGGGTGGGGTACAAGTGGTGCATTAGCAGAAGGGGGCCAGATTGAGCAGTGAAGGTATATCAGCTGGAGGAATTAGAGAAAGAAGTCACCGTGTTAGTTGGCGTGGGGTCTCCAAAGAAAGCAGGGATGCAGGAGGGAGAGAGGATCCAGGAGTGAGAGCTGCCAAGAGTTCTGAATTTAGAAAAGGACAGTAGTGAGCACTTTAAATGAACCCAATTAGAGCATGTGCAGCATTGCACTGACCTACCCAGCCAGGTCACATTTCCATTGCACACCGAACAGGGAACGATGGGACAAGAATTAGAATGAACGTTGCCGCTCATCAGAAGGAAAAGAACGAGAAGATGGGCAAAAGAAAGTCAGGAAGAGAGAGAAGACAGGCCGATTTTAAAGAGGCTGCGTGCTACCCTTCTGCAATCGTTCAGGGGCTGCACAGCGAAAAAATGTTTTATGTTAGGGGAGTGCCTGGGGTAACTGGGATCTTCAGGAAAGCCAACAGCCATTTTAACCAACACGTGTCGGAGTCAACACGTGTTTTGGGGACAAACAGAAAGTCTGTAATGATGAATAGAGTTAAAGTTAGCTCAAAGTCAGAGTTAATTGACCATAGAGATGGAAAATCAGCGCCATACGGTGTAATTTGTTGTTGTGACGACAGGTTGTTGTCGAGAGTTGCAATATGTGGTCATACGGTTCAGATCTGAGAAGCATTAGGTTAACTGTTGCAAAAGTGGTTGTAAGTAGTGAACGAACTTGTAATAACTGTCTATTTGTTGATGTGTTTAATTATTTTTTTGAAGTGTAGTAACGAAATATTTGATTTTCTTGCAAGCAATTTGTGATTTCTTAATTTTGTCAGTGAGGGTTTCGAGACCAACGCAAAAGTACATCAGGGTTTCCGCGATGGCAAAAAGGTTGAAAAGCACTGTTCTACATTCAACACGAGTTGTAATATCTAAGAAAAAAGAAACACAGAGTAGTTCGGAGATATAAGCTCAAGCGAAATAGGTAAAGTAATGGCACTAAATGAAGGTTTTTGTCTTTTCAAAATGATCTAGCGTAAGTGAAAGCAGGCTTCAGACCCACAAGAGTTAAAAAATTGTCTACGGTCTTTTTCTCGTTTTTTGTTAGTGGAAGTGGAAGCGGAGGTGATAGGTGTGGCAGCGTAAGTGGAAGCAGTTGAAAAATAACTGCTTTCGCATACCTGCTTAAAAATGAAAAAATAACAACATGAAAAGGGCAGCACCTGAGACAAATCGACCAAACAATGCAACGAAATAGCAAAATGGCAAGCACAAAATAGAAAAGACAAACTCAACGAAATTATTAGTGCAACCAAATAACAAAACAGTTTTGCAATCATGAATTAATAATGTCCTTTTGCCTCTGCATTTACTACAAATCTTATTGGTTCAAATCTCAATTAAACTTCAATTAGTTGGACCTACGACGTGATCCGTCAACGCTCAAAAATAAAGGCAGCTTGCAAGCAATGTCATCTGCGGTAAATGAAGCTTCATCCTTTTCAATTAAAACAAAAATCAATTCGTTGTTTTCTTCAACGATCACTCGCCAAAAGATTCATTGAAAAAAGACGCCGTTTTATTTTTTCTCGGCGACCACATCTATGCAAACAATATAAGGCAACACACTGCCTTTTCCTTGAACATTGAGAATAATATAGTCTCCTTCAATTATCTCTTCATCAAATGAAAAGTTAGACTGATCATCATATTCAATGGATTCCCCTTCCAAAGAGTTGCTGCTAGTACCACTTTTGTCTATGGCTGCAGCATTCTTCTTCTACTTGCAACATTTGCAGCATGTAAGGCTTTCTTCCTTTTTTTTCTAGCTTTTTCTGCAGCAATTTTTTTTGGCACAGGCGTGAAAGTTAAAACTGCACCTTTTTTTCTGCGTTTACTTTCTAGGAGGTGCCTTTGACAACTCATTAATTTCACTTGAGCAATAAGGATTAGGGGTAGGGAAATGCTACAGCAGGAATGCAGGATCTTGACATTGGAGTTAATGCAGAAGATGATGAGATGATGCGGTTTTTTTCAACTACTTCCACTTCCGCTGCCACACCTATCACTTCCGCTTCCACTTCCACAAACAAAAAACGAGAAAAGGACCGTAGACAATTTTTTAACTTTTGTGGGTCTGTCCCTGATCGTATTGTGCATTATCAGTAACCAGGGGTGGATTAGCCTGGCGGGAATTCGGGAGTTTCCCGGTGGGCCGCTCGACTGTGGGCCGGTCCACGATTCACTGGGCTGCTTCTAAACTAACATAAAGAAGCTAACAAATGATCAAGAATATGAACCAATTCCAAACATAAATGATTTTGCAATTATTTTTCGGTAACAGTATTTTTGTTAGACTATCTATAATTTTTTATATTGTGATTTGTGACTGTCGCGACTTGACATAAAATAATAAATAAAGCGTTAGCGATAACTTCTTTCCCTAATTTGCATACTATGACGTAATAAAGAGTCGCAAGAAAACTGATATCGCATATGCCACATAGTTGTTTATCATCATTCTCCAGGCCTCTCTAAATTTTAAGTAATGGGGAAAGAAACGAAAAAACGAAAAGGTAGAGCTGAGAAAGAGCGTCAAAGAAAAAAACAAAAAGAAATTGCTGCTAAATGCATGAACATTCAGGAAGCATTTTCAAGAGCAAGCATCTCAACGGAAAGCCAAACGACAGTTAATCCCGTTTTGCTATTGGAATATCAAGATCAGCATAAGGCTGTAAGTTATCATGATGTACCACCATCAGATTTAGTACATCAGAATTGCTCTGACATATCTATTCCGCCAGTATCAGAAAGCAAAATCCAGACTGTATATACTGATGAACCCGAACCAGACAGCCTCAGCCAAGATAATCCTGAAGTATGTTCTGCTCCCTAACGCAAGTTTTAGAAAGTCAATGTCAGCACTCTGTAAATCTCAAGATATAATTTTAACCGAAAAATGTTCAGTTAGTCTGCGCTTTGTTAGGAAAAACGTTGAAGAACGACTTCTTGCCATTGTTGACAGTCATTCGACAACTGGAGGAGATCTGTGCAATTTGTTGAAAGAAGCTTTGCACAAGCAAAAGATAGACGTTTCCAAATGCATCTCCGACAGTACAGATGGAGCATCAAACATCTCGGGGCAGTATAATGGATTTACAGCTTTTTTTGAAAAAGAATCTCCTGGTCACATTCACTCATGGTGGTATGCACACGTATTCAACTTGGTTCTCTGTGATGTTACTACGACCAATCATGCATCGATATCTCTATTTGGATTAGTGCAAAAGGTTGGAGTATTCTTTCGGGAATCATATTAGTGAATGGACATGTGGAAAGAGCAGATGAGCCAAAGACATGATCATAAAATCCAGAGTAAGTTTAACTTGGAGCAACTAGATCGTGGTCTAAGTACGAATGTCTTCGAAAAATTTTCGGCACATTTGAAGATGGTTCCAGCGGCATGTTCTGCGATGTAGTTGAAGTTCTGTGTTGTGCTTCTACTCCTGAAAAGTTAAGTGTTAAAGTGCGGTTTGATGCCAGTGTCATGTTAGATAATATGATTCGATATCAACATGTTTTCTGATAAATTTTCTTTCACATAACTTAAATTTTAATTTGTTTTTAATAAACAGATGACGAACATGTGAGATCGGACGAAATCCCCAACATTCGAAAATGTCAATGCAAAAATTGTTTTCTAGGCTGTTGTACTGCAATTCGAAAATATAAAATGTACTGCAGAAGTTATCCTCTTCTATATCAGGCATTCAAAGTAATTTTTGCTCTTTCTGGTACCCAAGTTGGTTGTGAAAGAACCCCTAGCAAGCTGAGGTATGTAAAGAACCGTTGAAGAAATCAGCCAAGCGAAGATCGCTTGCATTCCCTTCTTTTGATGTAGATCGAACGAGACGTTTTGTTGAGCATTTCAATCGATGCGATGGTGTAGTGGTTAGAGCGTTCGCTTCGCAGTCGGTAGAGCTGGGGTTCATTTCCCAAGTCGAGTCATACCAAACGAATTTAAAAAATGATATTCACAGCTTTCCTGCTTGGTGCTCAGCAAATAGGGATAGTGTGGAGAACGAGTCGGCAATCTTACTTGTTGTGTCCTTGGGCAAGACACTTAACGGGATGCTTCCATCTTTATGTGGTAGACAGTTGGTGAAGCCAAGCAGTCTACCCTTCGTGGTGGCCCCAGTCTAACTGAAGACTTGCAAACCAAACGTGAGCGTTAACGCAGTGTAACCCATACATACATATTCCTGCATAAACCTCACAAAAAAATAGCTCATACGACCAAGAAGAAGACGCATTTCGAACCATACGATCATCGACGAACTAGCAAAAATGAAGGCAGAAATGCGAAGATTGTTGCTCTGTAGATAATGTTTGTTTGTTAATTCTAAATATTCTTCTTTGAAATGGGATAAATATGATGTAGTTTGTAAGGTAAACCGTCTAAGGTTTTAGCAAAATTTGCAATTAGTTGTCAAAAATGGGCCGGTTTTATTTCAAAGTTCCCGGGCCGGTTGAATTTGCTAATCCGCCCTGTCAGCAACACTAGATGATCTGCTGCTATCCACCCTATCGAGCCGTAATGGATCAGCTGATGGCTGAGTTAAAGGATTATTCTCTTTTTTATTTATTCTATTTAACAGACCCAAGTTAAACAATATTCTGTAAGCATTATTGTAGCTCACCCGGAGGCGGTGAAAGGTAGATTGTCGATAAGATGACCAAATACTACTGCCATAGAAATTATATATAAATGTGCGAAACAAGTAATGTTTTTCGTTTTTAGAACAGTCGAAAATTTACTACGAAGTCTATTCGCTCTACCATAGACATAGCGAAGCTCTGGGTACATGTCGATATCATCTCGCAAATCACATGTTAAAAGAAAACCTAAATATTTCACTTTTTCTACATAATCAATTACACAGTTACCTAATTGTATTTTGGGCACAAAATTCAACTTCAAAAACTTAGTTTTAAAAATCATTATTTTGGTTTTAGAGCAGTTAAAAGATATATCATGGCTTTGTGCGTATTCATAGCAGACATTTAGCAACTTTTGAAGGCCTTTGCAGCTAAGTGCAATACAGCATATATCATCGGCATACAAAATATTATTTAGACAATGTTGACCAATAAAGCAAACAATGTTAAATTTGTTAAGGGTCTGTGAGAGTTGGTTCATACAGACAGCAAATAGAAAGGGACTCAAAATGCTACCTTGTCTCACTCCATTTGAGACAGTAAAAAACTTGGACTAATTAGTACCCCACCTAACACAGAGAAGTTGACTGGAATACCAGTTAGCTAAAAGTTTAACAAAAATCTCAGGAACATTGCATTCAGTAAGTTTTTTAAACAAAATGCAATAATTAACTTTATCAAATGCTTTAGAGCAGGGGTCACCAAACTTTCTTGGACCACAGGCTACTTTTTGGATATTGATTAAAGTGGGGGCGCACTTATCCTAAAGTTTGCAACATCCCGAACTTGATGTTCGATCTATTTTGTATTGGCAGGCGGTGCCATTACATATCTGTAGCCATTACTTCAGTGGCCGATGTCTCGCAACCCTAGGCTACCTTTTTTCGTGAAGCCACCATCGACTTTTGAAAAAATTTTGAGAATATTTTAAAACCGGCTGGCGGGCACCTGTCTGTTGTGTATTCGCTGACGTATGCGAGTTGACGTGCTTGGCGTGCATTGTCACGGTCAGCCTCGGAAAGTAAAGCATCAATTATAGGTTTGTGGTCAGTGTAAATTGTAAATTCTTGACCTAAAAAGTACCTGAAGTGTTTCAATGCCTTGACAATGGCAGTTAATTCTCTCGGGGTCACCAATTGTAGATTTTTTGCGTGTTCAAGGTTAAGTAATCACACTTAGTTTAAGCCTACTTTATTAATAATCACACCGACGCGATGGCGTAGTGGTTAGAGCGTCCGCTTCGCAGTCGGTAGACCTGGGGTTCATTCCCCTTGTCGAGTCATACCAAAAGACTTTAATAAATGGTATCTATAGCTTCCCTGCTTGGCGCTCGGCATTTATGGGAGGTTGTGGAGAACAAGCCGGCAAGTTCGCTTGTTGTGTCCTTGGGCAAGGCACTTAACGGGAAGCCCCCGCCTTTATGTGGAAGACAGGTGGCCCATAAACCTCGAAAAAGGCAACTCCCAAGCGAGTGCGGACTTCCCGTCCAAAGTATAGCGATACAATTCGCTTTCTCGTGAATGGAGGATAAAAATGGCAAATAAAACAAAAACAAAAAAAATAAAACAAAACACAAACTTATTCAAATAGAATCACACATAAACATAAAATACAAAAATCAGTTAGTATTTTAGCATATTTGTAAACTAGCTATAAGAAATTTATAAATCACGTCTGTCTCGGTTTCATACAGATTCAAACTGGGAATGTTAAACGTTGTTTGGCGAGACGTCAACTATTGCCGGAACCACGTATCAAAAATATAGGAAATACGAAGTATGAAAAAAATAATATTTAGGTTAAATTACAATGAAATTTATATGAACACTAGCATGAATCCATGGGAATTATGAACAATAATGAGAATGAAACGCTACACACCTCATATTGCCTTCACGGGCGACATGATGCCCGCGGGCACACGGTTGGTGAGCCCTGCTTCAGAGGCATCCAAAAAGGCAACAAACACTGGACTTCCATGAGTATTGTATTGCGAAATGGCCTGTTTTAATGAAAAGAGGCACATGTCAGTACTATATACTGGCTTAAAGCCAAATTGGTTATCCACACTCGACATGAAATTACTGGTCATAAATAATATGTAATGCTCAAAATACTTAAAAATTACCGTGGGTAGAGCAATAGGCATGTAGTTGGAGATGGCAGAGACATTATCATGTTGGTTTTTGATCATAGGTGTGATAACTGAAATGGTGTATGCAACAGGTAGGTAGCTACGAACAAGGCAAAGATTGAAAAATATGCTAATATGAAGATATATTATTTCATGTGCAAGCACAATGTGATTTGCAGATAAGCCATCAAGTCCTCCAGCACAGTCTGGTTTGAGAGTCTGAGTTAGAGACCGGGCTAAATCTACCATACATAAGAACTTTTTCACCTCATCAACTTGTCAATTTTATTGAGTGGTCCCATTGTTTCGCTTATCAAATGAGTGGTACTCAGATCAGATGACTTACAGGGAGTCCTCGGGTTACGACGGTCTCGACTTACGCTGTTTCGAGGTTACGAACGCTCCCCACAAAAATATAAAAAATAATGTGGAATAGAGCTGCTGGAATCTCATAGAGAGGAGTTATCTGCTGGAAACTTGATACAACTGGAGAAGCAGATTATAGAGGAGGAAGAAGAAACCCCCACCCCAGAGCCTAAGGCTTTCACAAGGCAGGGCTTGACAAAAGGTTTTGCTGAGATACAGCACGCGTTGGCAACTTTTGAGGCTCAGGATCTTAACATGGAAAGATTCACTAAAGTTTCCAGAGGCATCATAGATTTACTGCGGTGTTAAAAAGAGATCTTGGATGGGAAGAGGATCCTGTCGGTCCAGTCTAAGCTGGAGCAGTATTTTAAGAAAGTGGAGAGACCTGCACCCTTTACATCAGCTGCTTCTACTGCTACAGAGCCTCTACCGTCTACCTCAGCTGCCTCTACTACTCCAGCTTCTTTATCATCTTATTAATATTTCATTCATGTGGTATGGAATTGTTTTCTCTTTTTCAAATGAAATACGTTTTTTACATTAATTGTTACATTTTATTGTAGTACAATACTTTACAGCACAGTATGTATAGAGTAATTTATTTATGATGTTTCGACTTACATTGAAATTCGAGTTACACCGCGCCTGAAGAACGGATCAACGTCGTAAGTCAAGGACTCCCTGTACTGTTGTTAGTACCAATAGAGTTAAGCTGTTAAGTAGTTGTTGGCAATGATTTTCCCACATTAACAATATTTTGGGTGCCAGAGACTCAATTGATCGTTCCAGGCAGCACATTTGCTTCAGTAGATGACTGAATATCAATGTTTTTTTCAAAATTGGTTTGTTGGATGATTGTCAATAAAACTACATGCCAAGGTATCAACAGCTTGCTTTCTCAGCTTTTTATGCTGTCAAAATGACTTTTAAAATTCTTTTTTGTGTTTTCTCATGAGCTCAAATACTGGAACAGTTTTAGGCTTTGAAAAATTGATTCAAGTCAGGTAGCTAGTTTTGGCTTTTTTATGATAGTTTTTCAAAACTGCAGACCAGTTAGGTATATGCAAATTGAGCCGAGAGGTATATACTTGCAAGTGTAGAGAAGCTTGTAGGCTGCTAATAATGCCTTGATAGTATGTCAATATACTCTCAAAATAAGCTGAATCATCACCCAGCATTTTTGCAATTAATAACCTCCAATGGTAGCAATAAATTAGATAAATATGATTTAGTGGATTCATAATATTCGACTTTTTTTTCTAGGGGTCAAATTTCGCCAATTGATATGTTTAAGTCAGATGATTTTTGATCACGTATGTTGCTGTGGTGATTTACAGTAGGACTGTAACTTATCTTGACAAGTAAAGGATGATGATCAGAGCAGATGTACTTTAGTAGGACTTTAATATCAATTATAAGGCGATGTGCCATAGCAGATGTAATAATGTTCTATCCATGAGGTAGAGTTGTGGCTATCGCTAATATACAGTACTGGAAATAATTAACTGGGACAGTGATTATTGAAGTAGAAAATGGAATATAAACGTTTCAGGAAAATCCTATAGATGGCGAAAGAGACTCGCTTGTTGTTGTTTACATTTAGATACATCCGTTCAACGTTTTTCATTACATTTTAGCTATATTTGTGTGTTTTTGTTTATGTTATTTATGTGTTTTTGTTTGTAAAGACTGTAAAAATATGGTGAAAAGTAACTGTCCCAGTTAATTTTTTCCGGTACTGTATGTAAAGGAGATATCAGGCAATAATCTGTCATCAGAGATGATAAAGTTGTTATCTTCACAGAAATCCATAAGTATTTTCCAGAATTGATTACTTTTTCCAGCATTGAAATCACCCAATGTAAATATTTCCAAGGCAGCATTAATGTCACAGAAAGAACTTAGTTCACCTAAGTGAGTTTGATATGCATCAAAATTTTCAAGAAAGCAGTATGGAAGATACACATTCAAAAGTAGAATTTGACCAGCATCATTGTCTAGTTTCAAACCAATGATTGAACCACTATGACTTGTGATTTGTGTGGCTGGCAGATTTTTTCTCCAAAGGACAGCTGTACCTCCAAAAGGTCTTTCCTTTCTAAAGCTGTCATAATCATCAATGGGTGTATAGCCATAAGCATAATGATCATCACTAATGCTGGAGAGGTAATCCAAGTTTTGCTTGGTAAGCCAAGTTTCTTGCAGAAATATTATGTCATAAACATTGCACAGTTTTTGAACATCAGGTGTAGAGTTTTTATTACCTCTGCAATTGTAAGATACTGCTGTTAGATCAGTGAAGTGACTGAAGGGATCTTTCACTCTTTTGTGATTTTGACTTATTATCAATGCCTGATTTGTAGTAAAATCTTTTAACTAAAACTCCTTCAGTCCAATTATTTGGGTTACTTGAGTCACTGAATGATATTCCTTGAATTGTGAGATGAAAAGAAAAGGCAGTGGCTATTTTGCCGTCGACGGCAATTTACCCTCACAGACTATTTTGCCGTGAGTTGTTTGTGATTGGTCAATCTTAATGACGTACTAAACATGTGACTTTTGGTCGTCTCTAATTGGTCAATTTTAAAAACCAAAAAAAAAAATTTTGCACCCCCAGGTCTCTATCCCCCACCCTGCACACTCCCTTGCAGTGTACACTGCCCCGTACATTTACATACCGGGCCTGCCCCTTCAGTGTACACTGCCTTTCTTTTAAAGCCCTGGCCAGCTGAGATTTGAACCCGATACCTTGGTATCTCAAGACCAGCGCTCTATCCACTACACCACAGAGTCACTGGTGCGATAATAGCAAATTTGGCTATATAAACACACGTGAATGATCACGGCAAAATAGATTCCAAGGGCAAATTGCCGTCGACGGTGAAATAGCCACTGCCAAAAGAAGAATAAGAGTCAAATTTTGATTTTAACTGAGTACAAGTGATTGAGGTTGCCGTAAAAAATTGGGATTGTGCAAGATGTTTCACCTCCACACAAGAAGTTTCTGGTCTGAGCATAGATAAGAAGACTTCTGCAGGTCTACTAAGTTTGGCAACTGGCTTCAAGTTAGAACCTTTTAGTTTACCTTCATGAGGGTTTTTAGGCCTTTTGATCACTTGCATGAGCAAAGTCATCCTCAGTGAAATAGTCACAATTAAACGAGTATATGCCTGTGTGTTTAAATTTAGATTAAAGGTGCCTGGGAGTCATTGCATACACTGATGCTTCAGCAACCTTAATAATTTTACAAATCACAATTGTATGGCAATTTGCAAAATCATCAAATTGACAATAGTACTAAACAGGTATAGCAGGCATTATTACAGGCATAGTAGGCATATTACAGGCAAAGTTGTGTAACTAGATTTGATTACAATGTGAATCAAAAAATACACTGCAGCTTTTAATATAAAATTTCATTGTATCTACGCAATGCTCAAATCTCAACTCATAAAATAATTTTTTTTTAAAAGAAAGAAGTAAGGTTTCATTATATTAGTGTGACTGGTTTTCAGTTGCACACCTCCCCTGCTATCCTTGTTCTTTGATTGTACTCAGCTTACTATGTCTGTATCATACCTACTATGCCTGTACTACAGCTACTATACCTATTTATAATCACCCCCAAATTGACGTCTATATTTACATGGCTGATTTTCTCCAACAATTTCTTAAGAATTCTATGGTTTGGTTTTTTCTATTGTTTAATTTTTTCCTCCTTTCAGATCTTTTATTATTTAACAAGCCCTGCTGAAACAGTTACATCAATGTAATAGGTAACATTTGGGTCTGCAGTACGGTTGATTATTTGATTTATTGTCACGCTACTTATATTTACTCAGTAAAGTTACAATTCTAATTCACCCTCTACCCATTTTTTCAAACTATGCACTTGGCAATATACTAATGTTAACTGCTATCCTGGCTGACCAGGTATGGTAATGGTGTGCTGACAATAGTTTCAGGGTTGTAGGTTCTTCAAATCTAGAGTGGTATATATCCATCATGTCAACAAAAACTTTGTTAAATGTTAGGAAGTGGCTAGTTTGACGTTGACAGCATTTTACCCTCTGAGACTATTTTGTCATAATCATTCACATGTGTTTATATTGGCATAATTGCTACATTTTTGCCAGTGACGCTGTGGCGCTGTAGTGGACAGTGCACCAGTCTTTAAATACAATGGTTGTGGGTTGGAATCTTGGCTAGTAGGGAACTGAAAGAAAGGGAGTATACACTGGAGGGGGAGGCCTGGTAAGCAAATGTACAGGGTAGTGTACACTAGAAGGGAGTATACAGGGTGGGGGAGTGAACACAGGAGGTGTAAAATTCTTTTAATCAGTTTTTAAAATTAACCTATCAGAAACGACCAAAAGTCACAGGTTCAATATGTTATTAAGATTGACCAATCACAGATAACTCGCCTCAAAATGGTCTCTGAGGGTAAAATGCCATTGGTGGCAAAATAGCCACTGCCAAAATGTTATGCACAGCTCTTTTGCTTGGTGTGCAACAAAAAATGGAATAGTTGCAAATGTTGGCTAGTTGACTAGTTTTTAGAGAAGGCATTTAATGGGTTTCTTCCATCTTTACCAATATATGTTTCAGACTGATGGGGGGATCTGAACAGCCAGTTCATTGTTCTGACTCAATCTGAGTAAAGACTGGTTTATAGAAGCTTAGGCTCAAAACTATTCAACATAAATAAAGATGGTCGTTGCTGACAGCAGGACAATCAAAGACTATTTGTAGATATGTAGGCTCTAGCCTTAGTTAAAAAGTGGTTATAAATAAGCATACCAGCACTATAAGCACAGTAGACATAGTATAGGCTTACTATGTCTACTACACCTGTTTAATACTACCACCTAGTCAGATGGATAAAAAGGCTAGACTAAACGTTTTACTTAAGATAAAAACAACATTTTTTGTAGGTTTATTCGTATACCAGTTATCTAGTCATACAGTAATGTCATCTTCATGATCTCATCATTAAAAAATGTATAATTCATGCTTATGAAAATCTCATCTACGTTCAGTGGTTGTTTTTTCTTATCAAATGCTTTGCGTTATGAGGATGTACCTGTTTGTTCCAGTCATATTTACTGGAAAAATCATTTGACAAGCTAATGTAGCTAAAAATTCTGGGCTTTGTCCTAATTTTAACTGACATTTTTCCACTAAAAGCTTGACATTATAAGCATTTGTCACACGATTGAGACATCACCATACTTTACTCTTCAAGCAGTATTTAAGGTGAGGGTTGTTTGCAAGTGGAAAATTACTGTTACAACCTTATCTCCTCATAGTTACCTGATAATTGTGAAACTTCTCGTTTTTGTCATTGCTGTGTAGGTATGGCACCCTAAAAGCATGACGGGCAAAACCAGAAGAATGGTCTACGAAATTGTGTTATTGCTTATGTTATTTGCAAAGAATTACTTTGTATGCTTATTATTTTTATTTCATTTTATTTTTTTGTAATGCAATCTTCTATGACAAGATCACCAGCTATTATTTATTTATATCTCTAGAATAATGTCACAAAATACTGTGAAAAAAGCAGTAAATAATAGTGATGGTATTATTCCATCAATCAAGCGTCTTCAGGATGCAGTTATCAATCGTATTGCTGCTGGTGAAATAATTCAACGACCTGCAAATGCTGTTAAAGAATTGCTTGAGAATTCACTGGATGCTGGCTCAACTTTTGTAAACATAACAATAAAATCTGGTGGCTTAAAAATGCTGAAGATTGTTGACAATGGCCATGGAATTAAAAAAGATGATATGGAAATTGTTTGTGAAAGGTTTACTACCAGCAAATTACGTGATTTTCAGGACTTAAAATCTATCAGTACTTTTGGATTTAGAGGGGAAGCACTGGCCAGTATTAGCCATGTCGGTCATTTATCAATTACAAGTCGAACAAAAACTAGCAAGTGTGCATACAAAGCACCATATGTTCATGGAAAGTTAGTTTCTTCTCCCCAAGCTTGTGCAGGAAATGTTGGTACGCAAATCTTGGTTGAAGATCTGTTTTATAATGTTCCAACTCGAAGAAAAGCATTTAAAAATGATTCTGAGGAACAGCAGAAAGTCGCTGCTGTTGTTTCAAAATATGCAATTCACAATTCTGGAATTTCATTTACTCTTAGAAAATCAGAAAGTGGCCAAATTGGAAGTGTGCTGATGCAAACACAGTCAGGAGCTACTTTGTCAGATAATATTTCAGTCATTTATGGGTCAAATATCGGTAAAGAATTGCTTTTTATTTCTCAAGAAGGTGCAAAGCTTAAATTAAAAATTAATGGTGCAATCACAAATGCTAATTGCTCATTAAAGAAATTAATTTTTCTGCTTTTTATCAACAATCGTTTAGTAGAGTGTTCCTCCCTTAAACATGCTCTTGAAACTTTATATCAAAGTTACCTTCCTAAAGGTACACATTCATTTATGTACATCAGCTTAGAAATGCCACCAAATAATCTTGATGTCAATGTTCATCCCACTAAGCATCAGGTTCATTTTTTAAATGAAGAAGAAATTGTTGAATGTGTTACTAAATGTGTGGAAACAAGATTGCTTAGTTGTGATAAATCTCGCACATTCTACACGCAAAAGCTGTTTTCTCCTGTCACAAAGGACGAGCTAAAAGACAAAGAAAACTTAACAACTAATAAAGTTTATGACCATCATCTTGTACGATCTGATAGTAAACTACAAAAACTGGATGCATTTTTTAATAAAAGTCCAAATGACAACAGTCGGAATGATGAAATCAAAACCAAGAAGCCGATTTCATCTTTTCCATCTATAAAAAATAGTGAACTAACTGTGGCCAAGTACCCTAAACGAAGGAAAATAAGATTGACGAGTGTGCTACAACTTCAGGAGGATATTTCCACACAAGTTAGTGATGAGTTGTTAAAGCTTTTCCGTGGGCATATTTTTGTGGGAGTTATTAATCCAGAATTAGCTATTTTGCAGCATAAAACAAAACTTTACTTAATGAACACCACCAAACTTACTCAAGAACTATTTTATCAAATCCTCATCAAAGATTTTGGCAATTTTGCTATGTTTCGTTTGTCAGAGCCAGCTCCACTGCGGGATTTAGCGATTCTTGGTCTTGATTCTGAGTTATCAGGATGGACTCCTGCTGATGGTAACAAATCTGATCTTGCAGACTTTCTGGTAAACTTTTTTAAAGAAAAATCAGAGATGCTTCGAGATTACTTCTGTATTGATGTGAAGGATGGGTCTGTTGTTGGCTTGCCAATGCTTCTCAAGCAATATATTCCCCCAATGGAAGGCCTTCCTTTTCTAATGTTACGGCTTGCCACTGAAGTGAATTGGGAAGACGAGAAAGAATGCTTTGTTACTCTTTGCAGAGAATTAGCTAAGTTTTACTCTGTTCGAAAAGGTTTTGCAGACTATGATGACATGGCGCAGAGCGGTGATGTTCCTAACAAGGAAGCAAATGAGGAGAGCATGGAGGTTGATACAAAGCCTCGTAATAAAGCCAGCTGGCAGTGGACTGTTGAGTTCGTGATATATCGGGCATTAAAGCAACACTTTAATCCTTCTAATGCTATGATAGATAATCAAGCAATATTGCAATTAGCCAATTTGCCCGATTTGTATAAAGTTTTTGAACGCTGCTAATAACGAGCTATCATAAGCGTTGTACTGTGTGTGCTTAAATTGCTAAGCTGTACAAAATGATCTTTCAAATAAAATTACACCTTTTTTTGTGGAACAATTTTTTTTCTTTGCTTTTTTTCTTGTGGTTCGCAAGGCTATATACTGAGTTGCATCTGAAAAGTCCGATTGCATAGTACTATATGTCAATAAGTTTTCTAATTACTTCTTCAGTAATGCTTAAAAAGTAATTTTGTGCTGCTCTGTAGATCTATTATAATTTGCTTGTTATGCAAAATTAAGATCAAGACAAAACTTACGGAATCTACATTTCAACTTTAGTCTCTATTTTATCATTCGTTGCGCTTAAAATGGATGGATAAATGTTTTTGTTGACTGAAACTGTGTTGCAGCTGTGTTGTGTTTTCAAAATTGCTTTATTGAAGCGACCTTCAGCAAGCGTAAAGCCAACATTCAATTAGCACTTGCCCCGTCATAACCTTTGAATCTGGCCAATCTAAAATAAATTAGGGTTTAAAAGTCTGTGTGTTGAAAAAAGCATTACCAAGTTGTAAACTGTTGGTGCTGTTTTTTGTGGAAGAAGTCTTTTCATTGTTAAAACCTACTGAGCATTTTGCGATGCGTTAGCATTTTATTCCAAGAGTTTTACGAAAATACATATGGCATTTTACGTCTTGAACTTCTGTTCTTTTGGTGACTATGCTTTACCTTAGTGAGAGTACACCAATATTTTACATGCTTATCTTGCTACGTCGTGTGTGTGTGTGTGTGTGTGTGTGTGTGTGTGTGTGTGTGTGTGTGTGTGTGTGTGTGTGATGTCGGTGCCCGAAAACTGGACGCGAACACATTAGGTTCGCGTATCTTGGCAGCAGACCAACTAGGCGCCAATGACTTTGAAAATTGCTGACATTAACGAATCTGCCAAACAAAGCAAGAGTGTACCTAATTCTTTAGGCTGGTTACCCCTAAACCCATGCGGTTCTGGATGTGGAAACATAGAATGACAAATTTGAGTTGTAGCTATGCTATATCTGAAATAAATTTACTACCCATCCAAAAAATGTCAGCATTAGTCGGAAAAACGTTGTCATCATATCTGCACTTCTTTCGACAGCGTGAGGGGTAACAAAAATAATGTTGTTGGTGTTTACTAGATTGCTGCTGATTGACTTTTTACAGTTTTTGTGAGGCTATAAAAAGACGTCGTGTAACATCGCATGATAAACAGTGAGCAACGAATTTGAGACATGCGAGCCCACTTAACTGTAACATCTTTGATGTCAAGTTGATTGCTGATTGACTGTTTACAGTTGTTGTGAGGCTATAAAAAGAAGTCGTGCAACATCGCATGATAAACAATAAACGATGAATTTGAGACATGCGAGGCCACTCAACTGCACAATCTTTGATGTCAGGTTGATTGTGGTTTTGACTTGCACGCACGGCTTCCAGTGACGTGAGCGGCAACAAAAATGATTTTGCGCCTCCATTGCAGTGAACTAAGCTTTCGAGGTGTCCATTTTACAAATAATGGTTACCCTATGCGGTTTTGTGTAAAAGTATATCCAATCGGACTGGGCTACAAATTGCTTGGCTTCACTTGGATAAGGGTTATTAATGAAGTGTCTTTTGTAAGGCACACGTAAACTTACGCTAATGCTCAGTTTGGATATGTAACTAACAGCCAGCAACTTTTTGATTGGCATGACCTGACTTCGGAGAGTAAAATTAGCTCAGCAGCTAACTTTTATTAAACAAAAGAGATCATACGATTCTCATCATCATGTGGCGGTTTAGTTCACATCAAAACCATTTCCAATCTTATTTTTGAGAATGTACCCAAACGTCTCATGATGATTAGAATGGTATGGACACTTGTTTTTACTTTTTGTTTCAGTAATTGTAATTCACTGTAATTATTGCATTTGCTTGAGAAAAATTTCAGGCAACAGGCACATTTTTATGCCAAGGGTTTTTACACTATGTTCAGTTGACATTTTTGCCTATTTGATGGCGAATGTTGCGAAAACTTTTTAATCAGCTGCATTCTAGTCTATTCGTTTATTATACTTAAAAGTCAAGCTTACATATTTTTTTGTGATTTATTTTTTAGCATTTATTGCACGCGTCCCTAGTACAGACAATAGACAATTGTTTCATTGGAAAGCAATTGAGGTCTATGCTAAGATAGCAATGAGCCTTTATTGTTTTATGTTTGCACATCTAAAACTCTATGTGTCTGGTAGTGACCAGTCTAAAGTCCAAAGAATTGGATACTGCAAACTAAAGACTCGCTTCACTTTGCAGATTTTTTACAGTTGGCAACTCTTTAAATTAATTGATGTCCAATTTGCTTCGCGCCTTGTTTGTACGGCATTCAGTTTGTTTGGCGCCCAATTCGTTGACGTCTGGTTTGCTCGCGTCCAGTTGCGCATGCCTAATTGGTCGTAGATCGGCTTGATATACTGTATAGTCAGAGCTGCCACTCGTGGGGATTTTCGGTCAACTTTAGGGAGTAGAGAATCCTTACGAGATTTTTTATTGTCCGTGGAGAGTTTTCAAAAATTATAATGAAAAGTACGGATTTTCCAGTTTTGCCAATTTACACCTCGAATCACCCAAATTTTTGTTTAGCGAAATTGCGAACATAGTTTCTAATCATTGGAGTTTGTCACGAGATTTTGTTTTTTGTTGAAAAACTCGTTAGAAATACCTGGCAGTGATGCAGCAACCCGATATTTCAGCAGATTTGACGAAGTTGGTACGGCACCGATAGACGATTGTGATAGACGATCGACGCTAGATGACGTGATTTTTGGAAATTTGGGATAAATCAGAACACAGTCTAATGTTGATTTTCTATGTACATGGAAGCAATGTAAATACATGTAAGAATTTCTGATCTGTTGCAGCAGGGATTTTTGGAAATTATAAGGGGTAGCACTGTGTGCTATGTCGTCAACTTTTTCTCTTAGCTGCCTTTTCTTAGTGGCAAATGAATATTAAAACCTTGAGAATTTCTGAAGTTACATTTTTAAAATAACAAAAGTTTCAATAAGTGGTCTCTAGCTGATTATTTTCTAAATGGTAATCAATTGTATGAGCATTAGAACGTTTGCACTGCTATGTTGTTGTATTGCGTACAGCACTGCCATTTTGTGATGATTACTTTTCACTGCAATGTTCTTTTTAGGCTATTGAAAGAAAAAAGTGTTAAGAATGGAGTTGAGCAAAGAAATTATGTTGCTTAATGATATGCTTAACGATAAAAATTGTTCAGAACTGGATGTTGTAAAACTAATAAACGCTTCATGTAATGGATTGGACATTCTTCAATCTACAGCTACAAAACAGTTTATGCAGAAAAAGATTAGCTTCTATTTGTTTATTAAAGCAATGGGTAAAAGTTGTGGTCTATTTCCCAATGATAACTGCTTGAATATGACAGAAAATAAATTTTTATCTTGGAAGTCATTTTTTAGAATATGCATCAAGTCTGAAATTTTCAATTCACTTTTCGACATTTTATTTTCTGATATGCCAAAGCATGTTTTGTCTATCGCTCTTAAAAAGTTTTGCCACGAAACTTCAAGTTTTGAAAGCAAAAACGATTTACTTTTGTTCTATTGTCTTTTAGCTGCGCATGTTTTAAGCAGCACCAATGGAAACTCAACTGAATTTGATGTGGATAAACTTATAGACCTGTCAGTATTTTCAAGTGAGATCAGATTGACACATGCATCTTGCCACCACATTTCTAATCTTAAGCAAGCAATGGCACATTTAAAACGATGCAAGCTGTCGAAAAATGAATTAAAAGAATTAGATATTGGGTGTTTACACCGTTTGCAAAGCTTAACAGTTGTTGAAGATTTCAATGTTTCCGTTGTACAAGATTATATTGAATTAATGCAGAAACCATTGACTAGAGAAAATATAGAAAACCAACAATCAAATTTGAAAGTGCCTGAAAATGTAAAATGCTTTTGTGAAAGGTTGTGTGGGATTATTGAAATTACATTTAAAATGAACGAAAAGTTAAATCTGGATCCCGTGATGAAAGATTATCTTTCGCACCTCCGACTTTTTTCCAATGAGCTCCAGAATTTCATAAAGTTTTCATCAAGAGTGTTAGATGATGGTGCAGATGCAGATGTACAGTGGACTGTCGATTCAGCTTTGCTTACTGCTACAAATCTTTTAAGGGATTACGACGAAGCTGTGCAGTATTTATTGACCAGTGTGTTAAATAACTGTTTAGACCTTGCTACGATAAAAAAATGCTTAGAAGAGCTTGGTAAAGTTCCGGAATGCATGATGCGAACAAAGCACGTGGTTACCCTATGTAAAATTACCAGAATATTTGGATCTTCTGTGACTGATAAAATATGCTTGCAAAGTGCTGCTAGTCTTTTGAGCACAGTTTTTGACCTTCTTCCATTAAAAAGCAAAATATCATTGGTAAAATGTCGCTGCAAGTCACGAGAATTGCATTGGTTATCTTATAGCAATCTGAGGCTTGATGGCAGCAGCGTAGGCCGCAAAATCAATATGATATTCAACAAAATGACAAAGAGCAATGCCACGATGGATTTTGACAAGTTTTTACACAGTGTTTGCAATGTTACGTTCATTGATCCTCTATCGACTTTGGAGAAAATAATTGAGCATGCAGTCAGCCATGAAGAGCACCATCCATTAATGAAAGAAGTTTTTCAGTCTCTACCAGAATTCTTAATGATGGAAGACCACCAAATGCGCAATATTCTTTTGACAGATCTGTTTAAAGCAATTGAAAATCAAATGGAAGACCAAGCAATTGAAACTGTTTGCAAATTGGTTTCTTTACTTTTGCAAATTAAGGTCTTAAATAAGGATTTTGCCCTTTACTTCACAAACCAAATGCTCAATGGCTTTATACTTCAACTGTTGTCTGAAAATAGCGGCAAAAGTAGCAGCAAAGCCAATCTTGGTATTGATTTCGCCCTTCGTTTGATTAAGACAATATTTTATCTCTTTTCTAAAGTCTCAGCTAATGACTTGTTCATCTTGGTGTTTATTCTAGCTCGCATAGTGGATGAAGGAATAGCATCTGATGGAGTATCAATCAAAGTAAAAGCTGGATTAATTGAGCTTATTAATCACTTACAAACCCGAATTTCCAGCAAAGAAGTAGATTTCCAGATATTGTGTCTCTGGTTAAGCAATGCTTCCCAATCGTTATTGTGGTCGACACAGCTGTATCTTAGACCTGTTTTGCGTAGTTGTAGTAGCTATGTCACTGTTTTGCCAGAATCGATTAAGTCTGTGTGTACTCTGCCTGATACCGAACGATTTGCTTTTGACGTCAGTTATGGCGAAGGAACGGGGTTAGCAGTATGGCTGCAATGCTTAACTATTGATCCAAGTTTGTTTTCTATTCACTCTCTGAATATACAAGAGCTGTCTGCGGAAGAGCTAGACATGTTCAAGCATGGAATGGTTGTAGCTTTGTCACAAGTGCTCCCGTTTTATACTGAGGAAGATTGGACTCTTGCAATCGAATCGTTAAAGAGTTTAATCAATCAAAATTGTTTGAGCATTGCCTATCCTGTAAGTCGAACCAAAAATTTTCCTTTTGTCAATTTAAAACACTTTCGAGTGCCGCTCAGCATCGTAGAACTGCTTCGTTCTGTCACTCTAATACTTGTCAGTGACTGTTGCAAATCATGGATGACCGTGACGTTATGGTCGAGAGTTGCACGGTGTTATGTTCTTACTGTAAAGCAAATGTTTGATAGTATAAGTTGCGATCAAGACACTCCAGAGGTGGTAGATGAACTGTTTTTTCTGTCGCAATTATTTCTGAATTCGTGTGATTTTCTTTTGCTTTTAGAGAGTATTTCAAATACGAACAATGCTAGAGATTCAGTAAATGTGCTAATGCTGGACATGCTGACACTGTTTTGCAGCAAATTAAAATCTCACAGTGAACCTTGTCCCAACGGTGTTTACTCAATGATAGCGATTATGCAGTCGGATATTGAATGCATTAAGTGTGATCAAATGAAAAGTGCGTTATCAAAAAAGCTTTTGTCTGTCTCGTAGCGTATTTCGGTTTAAATGTATGTTGCAAACGAAATGTTTACTATTTTTGCTTTCGCTCGACTTACCTGATGCTGGTTCAGGAATTTCGATGTCACAAAAAGCATTGAGATGGGCAAATGCTTGAAGATTTTTGAATTGTGATGGCAAAATTTTAGTGCGTATAAGTTTGCTAATCATTGCCTCTTTGTTTCAGATAATTCATGCATTCATTAGATAATTTTTTATTGTACAGCAGTTGTATTTAATTATGATGTGTGATTTGTTTGATTCACCGTCGAACATCCTACTTTTTTCAACTGCACTCGTAGGTTTTCTTTTGTTTTTATATTCCAAAGGTAATATTTTGTTTCTTGATTGTACAAAAAAGCTTTACGGCGCTTTTCAAAGTTATATTGTGATCTATTGTGATACTAAAATCATGTGTTGTGAATATCTCACAAAATATGCCTGGCTTGTTATAATCCGTATGCATTTTCAAAATTTGCGTTTTATAGAAATTGGTGATAATACTTTTTTCGTCAAGGCCTACGGGCCGTGGAAAAGTTGTTCCTTTCATTTTTTAAATTTAGCCTTGAGTGCGAACGCTGCTACATCTACAATTACTTTATCAACCTACCTTGCTTTCTTTTTGCTTAGCTGTTTTAATATTTTTAAGGTTTGGAACATGTATTAGTGCATTACCGCTGGCTTATCGTTTGTGTTGGTCTCCTACCTGCTTCATTTTTGTTCGATCTTTACATGTTAGTTCGGGCTTGGTTCATATTTAAATTGAACAGCGCACCCAAGCAACATGATGCTCGAGTAAAAGAAGTTCAACGACAGGTAGGCTTGTCTATTATGCGCTCGTCACTTTCGTTTATTATTGAAATAATTTTCTGTTGCCGCATCACAATGTGTGGTGCGTTTCGGCTGCATGATACTGCAGTAATGTTAGCTACTGCATCTCTTGTCACGGCCATGCAGATGGCCAATACGAAAATTTACCCTACTCGGCCAGTCAGAGTATTTATTACGTTATTTGGAGTTAAGTTACCACATTCGATTTTTTTAATAATTGCAGTTTGCAGGCGTTATTGCGACATCTAACTCTCTACTTCCATCACGCTGAAATGTAAAATGCTCTGTTGTTGCACAATGCGCATTTCGAGCAATCGGGCTAGCTTAAAAATGAAATAATTGTTATAAATGCTCATATTCTGCCTTGTATCAATAGTGTAGTTGCAAATTTACATTTGTCTTAGCCCTTAATCTTTAAACGGACCGAATTTGGTACATCGCCACTGTCCTGTGGTCAGCGATTCAGAAGAGCGTGCTTCAAAATATTTTTGGAACTTTTTGGGGGGAAAGTGTGTAACAGTGAATTTGCTTGAGCACTGAGTATGTCGTAACAAGCCGCTGTTCGGGCACCACTAATGACAATGTTTCTTGGTGGTTGGACTCCCGGTCTGCGATTTGTGAGCACTACTGTTTCGAAGTGAACTGCCGCTGTCCTCTAGTCTGATTTTCAATGAGTTTGCTGTGTAGTTAATATCCCATCTATATCGTGCCTCCGCATGAAAGAATGGGAGAGATGAGCAAAGAAGAGGGATAAGCAAACCTCAAAGAAGGGTAATAAATAACAATGTTTCCATTAAAAACAAAAATTGTGAGCTTGTTTTTAGGTTAAAAATTGGAGTAAGAACGACGGTGTAATGTGCACCGGTCGGCCAGGCTGGGCCACTGTCTCTTTGCGAATGGGAAAATACAAAACAAACATGAAGAAAATTTACATCAATTTAATGGATGTTTTGGAAGTAGACTTGGAAAGAAAAGTAATTTACAGTGTATAAAACACAAATCCTTGTTTGATTTCTTAAAATTTACAATAGTCATTGCAGTTAGCGATAAAAGTATCACTTTTTAATACTCAATGAAATATAGCATAAGGTATTTCTCATTTTCCTTCCGAAGCACTTTGCAAAGTTCTCGATTGTGCTCTGAGAATAGACAGCTTGTGGGGTACAATATAGCTTACTTTCCGAATATCTCCTATTTCCTAAGATTCCAATGCGTCGTTTGATGCAATATGAGTAAAAGTTTTGTGACTTCATTTGTTGCATTCACGAATTGCTATATGTCAGTATCTCCCCTTAAATTATATTGCTGTGGGTGGTTTTGTTGAGAGGAAAAGTGTTTTCTCGACGGTTTTGTCTTAGATTCATGGAAAGTACGATCTTCTCCACCACGTAAAGGTAGCAATCCTGTGGAGGCATCGATTGCTACTCCTACAACCCTAATAACAGATAAAGATGATGAAGTAGATGTAGGTAATGCAAAACCCAATTAATTTTGTCTTGTTTGGTAAAGGAGCACCTTGGTAAATAATATTAAAACAATCACATCATGCTTGTTCGAATAGAGCGATTAGCCTGGCCTGGAATGCGATTTCAATTGATTTTCAGGTTGTCAGGTTGGAGCCGTTAGCAACGATGGGTCACGTGACTTCTTTACTCTTGCCTCTGGGTTGGACTCTGCCGGTGTTGCCTGAACTTGACGATTTGACCGTTGGTGGATTGGTTATGGGAACTGGTAATAAAACGACGTAGCTGTCAATGTAATTGTATTATTTTTTAATTCCAACACGCCCATTCGCACATTTTTCGAAGTTATTTATTTACAAAACCGTAAACTAGAAGGTGATTTTCCGGCTCTGACTGTTGTAGTGACATCGGTAACGTGGTCGAGTGGCGTTTCACCTTTAACAACTGTAAGTGGAAGGATTTTGGCTCTTACGCTGTGAAACTAGTGGAGCCCCCGCAACTGGTGCTTTTTTCCGAAATAGAAACGAAATACTCTGGTTTATGCTTGTAAATCGCGCAAGAAGAAGCTGGTTAACATTTTGATTTCGGTTTCAAGCCATGTTTCGAGATTGAAGATTTGCTTACCAGTGCTTCCATGAGTCGAGGGGTAATGAAACTGCTTAATCAGCATGTCGGGATTCGTAGCATTCACCAATGGCTTTCCTCCTAGTCATGGGTAGGGCTACTAATCTCCGATTGCTATACATGACGGGTTCCAAATAAACTTCCGATATTCCCTAGCCTATTCGTGCGCAGGTATCCTGTATAACTCATCAAAGAGTAATAAATACAACAACAGCTTGAAAATTTCGATACTTCATGCAGGTGTAGAAACGTCGTCTCATAAATACGGACTGATTCAACACGTTTGCGTTTCGTACGAACTTGTACTACCTGACGGTTCACTGGTCAAATGCTCAAAAGTAAGTCGTGTTGTAGCCAGTATTCCCCTTGTGTATTTTTTCGTTTTGCTGCGTGTTGGAAAAAACGTGTGCCGTGGTCATAAAATCATTCAGCATACTTGAGCATGTGAGTAAAATCATCTAGACTTGTAAAGCTAAGATGTAGCAGTAACCTATCTTAACCAAGCCTTACTACTTTTATGGTAGACGATTTTAAGTAAGGTTGCCTGTTGAAAAAGCACTTAAAAGCTAATTGCCACTACGCACACACTGGGACTTACAACCGTTTGGTACCAGGCCATTATCAATGCAACTATCCAACATCATTAAATGACTTTAGCCTTCTTCCACAAACGCAGCGGCCACGCTTGCTTGTTCGTAACCTTAACTGTGGCGGTAAAGTGCATTCTAGCAAGTCCTGGAGATGCGACGGTTAGATCGCAACTTCTACGAGGTGATTGCTAGACTGCATTGCTGCCATCTGTTTTTCGTGGCCGGATCAACGGTCATCGCGCATTTACATGTGTGATTTGTTGGTGATGGAAGTCTCCTCGTTTTACTTCACACAGTCCTGCCATCTCAGAAAAAGGATGAGTTAGTCATTCACAACTTTTTTCCAGCTGCATTAAACTCACACAGTGCCCACGTTCACTTGCATTGAGAAGGACCCTGTTTGTAAAAGAATCCACATTTTATAGGCTCAGGTGTGCTGATTCAATGTATGTCTACCACTACACCTTCGCTTTCGAACCGGACTTTTTGCTGGAGCAACGCAGCACTTTAAATTCCGAATTATTTTCCTGGCGAATACCAATGGTGCTTTTATGGAGTTTTGTAAGGTGTCATCTAAAATAAGTGGGCTACTTACCTTAACCCCAGAATGGTAACCCTCTGTTTCAGAAGCGTGAAAAGTGACCCCGGGAGAATTTCTCCCAATAATTACGTAATTAAAATAAGTATTTATGCTGATAATTATTTTATTTGCAAAATGTACATAGAAAATACATCTTGTACTCTATTATTGTGTATAATATAAATAAATTAGATCATCCTTCAAATTTTAAGTGTTTCTTGAGTTCCAGAAAAAGAATCAACCAAGCCTTTTTTTGGTGAAACCTGTTAATCAATTTGACAAAAAAAAGACATGCTGGCCAGATTTTTTTCTGGTGTCGAAGTGTTGGGCCATGGGCCTATGCTCTGGTTGAGTCCTATGACCCAAGTCTCATGGCCCTTAAATAACAATATGGGAATTCTTCTCAGTCTTTACAAATAAGGTAACGATAAATCTGGGAGAAATTCTCCTTTAATGCAATCTATGGAAAAAAACGAGTAAGAAAGCCGGACAGCACACCCTCCACCGACCAGTCAGACAAGGCACTGAGGGTAATGAGCCCGCCAACTCTTTTCCACTTCACTTCGTCGGTGACTTGCGTCATCCTAAACTAACTAAGAAAAAAATCACTCCAGGTTACCGTTCTAGGGTTAGGGTGACGGTTCCTTTTTTAAGGAGCTTGGCGCACGTGCCGCCTCTCTTAACTTTGCCGTATTCTAATGTTTTAATTTTATTTTTAGGACGATAATTCTGATTTATTCTATGCTGTACCGTGGTCATATGGGACGTTAGGGTTTTTAGTAGCTGTTGAAATGAGAATAGTAGAAGCGAAGCCTTACGTGAAGCTTGCGTATCATCCTAAGCACACGATAAACGAAGCAATACAATTCGTTACGGAAGGTATGAAAGTTAGAGATTTTTTCTCTGATTACTGCGAAACCGTTACTGTCATGCGTAGAAGAATTAGTGTGTAGGCGTGGTTATGTGCTGCTGGTACCAAGCACTTCGACTTTTCGGCGCGAATTGATACCAAGCAGGAATAGTTACCGCCGTGTTATTTGTAAAATATAAAAAGGAATCTGTGCAGGCGTTAACCTGGTAACCTTGCGACTGCATGCTCAGTATCTTGTCCCGGCTACAAATTTTTTGATTTTAATTGGATTGACGGAATAAACTTCGATTATCTTTTTTGCGATACCTCCATCCCGAGAAAGAGGAAGGGCAAACTCGTTTACTCACGACCTATTTTTTTTATCGTTTCACAAGTAGTTTCCAATCAACTGAATAGTATTTAATGTGGTTGTTGCGTTTACCATTCCGCTTCCTTGTAGTGAAAGCACGACAGGAAACGATTCACTCCGTAAACCCCAAAAAATTTGCCTGAAAGAAAATAGGCTGTCCATTTAGAACCAGTCAGAAATGCCAATCTGAGACTACTAGCCACGGCCAACAAGGCGGACTGCAGTGGTAGGTGCCGAAAAGTCGTCTTACTCTTTAACGACATGCTTGGTATGCAGCTTATTTTATTTTCTACCCGTTCTTCATGAAACAATAAATAAGTCTCATCGTGAGAGGCATAGCTATTAATATGTCGTTTTTCTTTTGCCTGGTTAAGGATTAGACGTTTTTTCTGACGCAGTGTTACAGGCATGTTTTACCCGGTTTTCTTTAGACTTGGCAACAAAGCAAACTTACAGTTTCCGAATTCTTTTTCTATGCATTCCGCCGATACCCACTGCTGTGTAATGAAGTCTTGTAGAACGCTTTTACTACAGCTACTTTTGGTAATGATTTCACTCGTCGTACGTGTTGTTTCCATAGAGGCGATGTTGACGGAAAAGCACGATTTTATTGAATGTTTGGCTTATTCTGAACAAACAGCCGTGGTTATGACAGGAAATTTTTCAGATGGTTACGAAAGTGGAAAGGTAAGTAACTTATATATTTTGATTGGAAGACTTTTGTTGCCGACTTGAATGTGGTGGCTAGCTAATTGTAATGTAGTTAGCTAAATGCACTTAGCTAATGCAAAAGCAGTCCAGGTGTTAAACTGGCAGCAATGACGTCGCAATTGCGGTTGAAAACTGTCATCACAGCATTTTGAAAAACGATCATTCTACTCCTTTAATGAAGGTGAAGGCATATTATTAGCTTTGCAGTGTCACTTTTGGTAGAGCGGCACTTTCGAGCCACACCGTTGGCTGGTATTTCTCGAATATCGCTTTACGGAACCGTGTTGAATATTTTTCAGTTAAATCGAATTGGCCGCTGGTACAAGCCGTGGTTTTTCAAGCATGTTGAAAAATTCTTACAAGAAGGCCCTGCCGTTGAGTACATACCATTGAGGGATTATTATCACCGGCATACAAGGAGTATATTCTGGGAGCTGCAGGTAGTACAAGTTTTTTAGACAGATGACGTTGTAACGTAATAGAAAAAGGTCTTTTTAGCTTATCTTTCCACTCTGGATGCAGTTCTGTACTACGTTTGTGCAATACTTGGAGACTACAATTTAAACTTTTCCGACCGAAACGTCTTGAGCTTTTTAGATGTTTGAATAAGCAAATCAAAATTGCGACAATATCAGTGGGTTCGGTTTAAATAAAAATTGTTGAAAAAAAGATTAAAACGGATAATAGAATTTGAGACAATTTTGAACTAGATCAGAGCGCGTAGATCACCAATTAGCAAATCAGTCAGTTTAGTTGTCAACATAAATCGCTAACAGATTGCTGATACAAATGTATTTTTGTTATTATTTATTTACTTTTTATAAGTGTTAGTGAAAATTCTGTAAATATTTTGACAAACACTTTATTTTAGTACTACTTCTAGTTATTATAATACAATTTTCTGCTTTGTTTGATTTTGCTTACGTCTTTGTATGCATAGTAGTATTCAGTTTTTATCTGGTATTGTCCCCTTAGTGGAGGTGGCTGTATTCACTCCTTTCTTCCGCAATCGCTCGCACTACATCACTCCACTTTGCTTGATTCAGGGCATCCTCCTTCAAACCAATATTCTTTGTCTCCTCTTCCACTTGCTTCTTTGAAGTCTTCTTCGGTCGTCCTCACTTTCTCTTGTCGCTCACTTTAGATCGAGAGCAACCCTAAAAACGCTATTGTCATCCCTCCTCAGCACATGTACATGCCACCTCACTCCATTCGCTCTTGCTATCCTGTCTACAGTTTTTTCAATCCCAGCTTGTCCATCTGTTCTTCACTCATTTTTTTTTGCACAACTTTCGGACCGCACATGGGCTCTTTTCATAGCTCTCTCTGTTCTTCTAGAAATTGTTTTTTCTTTTTTATTTTAAACGCCATGTCTCGCTTCCTTACAGTATATCTGATTTTATGCAACAGCTATAAACTTATATCTTTTATCGGACCATTCGTCCAAGAAACAATTCTTCACATTTCCGGAATCTTACTCAACCAATTCTTACTCTAGCTGTGACTGCCGCTTCACAACTACCGCTAGCATTCAGTCTGTCTCCCAAATAATAAACCATTCACTGCCTCCACTTCATCGCGCAACTTGTCGATTTCTTCCATCATTTCCCAAGTTTGCCAACCTAGCGGTAACTCTCTTTGTTTTCGCACATCTGCCGTGAACCTAGTTTCCTCATTTTGTGTATCACACTGAATTGGACATCACTTTCCTCCCGCAAACTCCACATGGATCTATCCCTTGAATAGTTATTTTTCCGACCCCCTCACCATCACTTTTGTTTTTTAATGTGGCCTTCAAATCCTTACTTTTCGATGCATCCTTTCACCTGCAACATGTATTCAAAGTTATTTTCCATTTTATTTCTTTGAAGAGGGTTATTTTCTCCTTAACAACTTTAGAATGTAACAAGCAGCTGCCGACGACGAAAAATCATGTTGAAAAAGTTTTGCTGTTGACAAACGTTTGAGTTATCAAGATTTTTGTCTTCAATTGAATTTTTGACGACTAATTCAACATTGAAAACCAGCGAAACTAAAAAATTTTTGAGGAAATTTCATCAGCAGCTTTCTTTCCACGAAAATTATTACATTTTCATCATAAATTTAAGAGGTAAAACTTGTCACTTATTGACGTATTGCATGTTGTAGGATATTATTCCATTTGGGAACAATCCTTTATTCCGTTTCGTTGCCGGTTGGTTGGTTCCTCCTAAGATTTCGCTGCTCAAACTGACTCAAGGCGAAACCATGAAGCGATTATATGAAGAACATCACGTCGTTCAGGACATGCTTTTGCCAATAAGCAAACTCAAAGACTGCTTAACCACGTTTCATAAAGAAATAAAGGTTGGTTATTAGACAACAAGCTAAAGCTAAATTTTGTATCTTTATCCTTGAGTACTTAGAACAAAGAACTTAACTGCCTGGCTGGTATGAAATGAAAAAAAACATCTTTGCTGGCAAACACTTGTCGGGAATATTTTTTTTAGTGGATATACCCGTGGAATAACTTAGGTGCAGATTGATATGTAGCTGCAAGTACTGATGTCTCGGTTTATTTCTTCCACTATCTATACACTAAGCAGAGGAAGTGCATGGAAATGTTTTCAAGGGTAACAACTAATAAGAAACTTTGCACTCGTCGAACTGAATTCACCTTTGCCTTATAGTATAAAGCTTTGATAGAAGTAAATTCCGAAAAACGTGGACTCCACAGATGAGTAGTTTGATAATTCTTATTTGGATATGCTCCTAAAAACCTACTTGTGCATAACTGCGCTTGGTGGTGGAACATGCGATTTGCATCACTGATTTGGTGTCAGGTATCTCATATAAAATCCAACGCTTATCAGGTGTCTCGTATAAAATATATATGTGAGCGTTGGATTTTAAAGTAGCTCGGAGCAGAAGGCGTGGGCGACCAAATATAACCTGGAAAAAGCAGGTTAAAGAGATTGAACTAAAAAAGGAAGATGCCGTTGACGACCAAAGTAACGCGAGGCTGTAAACAAACTTTCAAGGTTCATCAGGTGGATCCGGCCACCTGTGGTAATGGAGACCAAACCGGATTTTAAAGATTGAATCTCTCTATCTCGCTGAAGAAATGCAACTGCGTAACTATTGTAGTACAGCCATCTGTATTTTTTCTCGGTTATAAAATGAAGTTGATAAATAGTTAATTAACTTTTTAGTTATATCCTCTGTGGATCTGTCCGTTTTTTCTTCCAAATGACCCTGGAATGGTGTATCCTAGAAGCGGAAAAGCGGAGATGTACGTTGATGTTGGAGCTTATGGTGAGCCGCACACGGACAATTTCAACAACGAAAAGACGATCCGAAGACTGGAAAAGGCCACAAAAGACATGGAGGGGTGAATTTGCTTAATAATTTATTTGTATTGTGGGTACCGGCAACGATGGTAAGGGAAATCTAAATTTTTAAAATCCGGTTTTGTCTCCGTTAACGAAGGTGTTGGATTCATATCATGATAGCAACTCAAGAATACCACTGCTCGGCGGTAGTGCTCGTTGCAAAATCGTGCTGAGATGAAACATGGCGTTTTTTAAAACGCTACTGGCGACCTCGTGCTTATAAACACAACCTTACCGGCGCGATTGCGTAGCGATTAGAGCGTCCGCTTTGTAGTCGGTAGACCTGGGGTTTTCCTGTTGTTGTAATTACCCCTCTTTTTCCTCGGGATGGAGGTACGACACGAATGGCAATTCAGGTTCATGCCGTCAATCTTATTGAAATTAGGCTAGAGGAAAGATGGCAGCCCATTTCGAACCAGTCTTGAGAGACTGGTAGCCCCGTCACCAACAAGGCGGGCTGCCACTGGTGGGTACCGAAGAGTCGCCTTTTACAACATGCTGGGTTACAACTTCAGAATTGTAACCAGGTAAAGTATGGGTAGGCCACCTGTCCGCCACATAAAGGTGGAGGCGTCTCGTTGAGTGCCTTGTCCAAGGACACAAGTAAGCTTGCCGGCTTGTTCTCCACACTATCCCTTTTTTATGTTGAGCGCCAAGCAGGAAGCTGTGAATACCATTTTTTAAAGTCTTGGTATGACACGACTTAGGGAATGATCCCCTGGTCTACAGACTACGAAGCGGACGCCCTAACCACTACACCATCGCACCGGTTTAATTTTTCCCAGTGCAGAAAGTTTTTGACTAACCCTCGCATATTGCAGTCGTAAAGGTACTTTGTTGGATCTCTGATGACGACAATAGATAGCTAAGATTAAATATTACTAATTATTTCTTATAAATTAGATTTCAGATGCTTTATGCTGATAGCTACATGACGAAAGAAGAGTTTCGAGATATGTTTGACCATACCTTATACGACAAAGTGCGTGCTAGTATTCCTCAATGTAATGAACGAATGCCTATTGTATACGACAAAGTGCATAAAGAACGATGATTCTACCTTCAGGATGTTATTCGCAATCAAAATATTAATTTGCACATTAATTTTCCACGTCGTCTTTGTCGAGTTCAATATCTCCACATTTTAAGCATCAAGAATAAATGAGATTACCAGCGAAGCAAGTAATATGTTACGCCTATTAGAAAAGCTCGAATTTTGCCTTTTCATGGCATAGATTGGTTGGATTTTTTTAAAACGCTATTAGCATTACGAACGTATTCGCGTGGTTGGGTTTTGTTCATACCGGTGCAGTATCATATTATTTAACTGTATGCAGATTTCATGACGTGTTTAATATTTTGTGTGCTCAACACTAATTTTCTTGGTGCTATCAAGTTACTTTCAATCAATCTGCTTTAAAAATAGCCTGCCAAGATTACGGAATGAACAGAAACTGGCAGTCGCTCCAAAAATAAGCGCGTTCCACTGATTTATTCATCTAGTTGTTAATCGACCTTGTCAACCATCCTGATGTTACTTTGTCATTTGCTCAAATGTGCTACTCGCACCGTTAGCTAGTTTTGATTCGTACAAAGTAGATTGATGAAGTAATATGAAACTATATGGCGGCTTTGAATTAAACCGACTGCATGTGTCTTGGTGAGGATCCAGATATTTTTCTGATTACGGGTCTTGCATCAGTGTCAGAAGAAGCCAGATCTTCCTAATACATTACATGCCAAACAGTGACCTAATGTAATTGACATGATGCCGTTTTGCAGTGTTATCGGGCTTTAAAATCAAAATGGTTGCTTGATCGAGTAATTTCTTAATTGTCAAGCAAACGTTTAAGTCGTAAAGCTACAGCATTTTGATATAAAAACTTCCTCTTTACGTTATTTTGTTGCACACAATCTACTTTTATTTAAAGCTTAGGCTACTGCCGTTTTTGTCGCGTTACGTAGTCAGTGCTAACCGCGTGTTAGACTACGATAGCCATTAAGCAATGCTTAAATTAAACTTTGTAGTTTCTCGAGGAAAACGCTTTTTGAGAAATCATAGCTATGGTGGTCCTTCGAATTTTTAAAATGGAAGGTTGAGTTAGAACAGAGCATAATTTTTTGCTATAGGGCAATTTGCACTAAGCTCGAGCTATCGTATTTAAATCGTACTGGTTTTTGACGGTGATCATAAATTGATAGAGAGAGAGAGAATATATTTGATTTTGCCCTGCGCACCGACACAACAATCAGATCAACAATACACACAAAAATAAAATCACTAGCAGCAAAAGCCAGGGAGCATCGAGGATCCTTTCGGTTATCGAGTCGAGATGCTCCCTGATCTCAGCAGATAGAGACACAAGCAAAATCCACCAAGTGACACCGCCATAATTTGAGCACATTATGTGAAAAAGGGCTGAGTCCAAGCCTCCGCCAAATAATAAAAAAAGGAAACGGAGCAAACAATAACAATAAATTTTTTTTTTACCCAATCAAAAGCTTTTGCAAGAGTTAATATTCATTTAATAATTTTAGTTTATACGCTTTTTTAAAAGAAACCCAGTGCATGCTTTTTATTTTTGATTCGAGATTACCCCACATCTTTGAACCTCTGTAAGAAAATAGCTTTGGGCTAAATAATTTATTTATGCGGGGGGGGGGGGGTAGTAAGTAGTCGAATTAATTAATCTCGTTTCATGTTCATAAATAGTATTTAACTTACGAAAAAATGATAAAAGTTTTTAGGCAATTGATTATGATGGAGTTGATACATAAATTTAGCTAACTCAAATTGATATATGTCTTCTACTTTTAACACTTGAAGTTCTTTATACATTTGTGAAGTTGGCGTATATAAGTTACGAAAAAATATTATTCTCAAAATTTTATTAAGCCTTACTCGAATGAATTATTTCTTGTGAAGTTTTATTTGCTGTTGCCCACGCAGTAATTCCATATTGAATTCTGCTGTATACAAGACTATAGTATAGCATGCAAAGGGTTTCTCTTGAAACAAAATTGCGCAATCTGTAAAAGAGTCCTGTGCATCTGGCAAGTTGCGTGGACAAATAATTTATTTTGAGACGTCCATTTGAGATCATCGTCAATGAATAACCCAAGGTATTTGACAGTATGCGCTCTATAAATAGTAATACCGTTAAGAGCTATTTTAAAATTACATTGACAAGTTTTAAGGGTTGCTTGTTTATTAACATGTAGTTAGTTAAATACAGCAGGCATTCCTCGTATGTCGAGTGTGATGATATTTCAATCACATCAATTCGTTCTTTCGACAAATGTATTATTCAAATTTAACGTTTCGCTCCCCTTAGTTACCGGGGAGCTTCTTCAGAACACGGTAGATGTTAATAATGTGACATACAAACTGTACAACATAAAAATATAAAGACTACCTGTATTACTAAACACTAAAAATTATTTATCAACAGGACAGGCAATCACGTAATAACAAAAACATTGTTACATCACAGATACAGGAGTGGCCAAATGAAAAGTGTTGCGAGAAACATAAGATATTATTTATTGTAGACAAACACACTATAAACAGTCGGAAAATATAAAACAGTCGTTTTCACTTGGCCACTCCTGTATCTGTGATGTAACAATGTTTTTGTTATTACGTGATTGCCTGTCCTGTTGATAAATAATTTTTAGTGTTTAGTAATACAGGTAGTCTTTTTATTTTTATGTTGTACAGTTTGTATGTCACATTATTAACATCTACCGTGTTCTGAAGAAGCTCCCCGGTAACTAAGGGGAGCGAAACGTTAAATTTGAATAATAAATTTGTCGAAAGAACGAATTGATCTGATTGAAATATGTAGTTAGTTTTTGAAAATTTTAGGAATAGCTTATTTTGACAGAGCCAAAAGTTAACTTTTTTTGAGTTCTATTTGAACTTTGTGTTCCAGGTTTTTCAGATTGTTATCAGCCATCATCAAATAATACGTTTACTCATCGATTTACCGGAATGATACTGATATGCTACTGTACGTGAATGGAAAATTTTCCGTTTTGAAAAAGACGCTGTAGCCATGTAGTATAATGCCGGTGTGGTACCTAGAAACATTGGTCACAACGTGATACCCAGAAATGTTTTTACGCTTTTTAAGTAGCTTGCTGTACTCTTGGTCAAAACCGCCGAGAGTAGCGTGGTCTTGTCTCCAGGTAATCTTGTGTAGTCGGTCAACCGCTGATGAGTGATAGCTTATTTGGTCATTAGCCGGTGATTTTGGTGGCAATGCGCAGCTTCATGCGAATGTATTTATTTGATGGTAATATATCTTCTATACTACAAAGCATGATTCGGTGTATTTTGTGTGCTTGTGCGTGTTTTATCTCCTCCGAAATTACTGGTTGTACAAGCATAAATCTGCACTATTGATTAACATTCCGGGGTGAGTGCTAAAAAATGATTGGTTACGTTATGATGAAATCTCAATTCCAAATGATTGTTTAATTGCATTTCTTGGCAGAGTCTCCAGGGTTTTGGAAGAGTAGTAACTTTTAACAGACGGTGGCGCAAGTTCAAAAGCTTTCTTTCGATTCGATTTGAAGTTTGTCTCCTTTCATGTTATTAATTCTCCAATCAGTTGTCGATTGATGAATGCTTAGTTTTTTTATTTTTGAACTAATAAAACAATAAATATGGGCGACTTCAAAATTACGCTTTTCAAGATTAAAAACACTTTAAAGTGAAACGCAGACAAGCACAAGAGATATTTTTTCTTAGTAGAGTGGGCATGGCAATAAATTTCAAAAGTATTTAATTTTTCTCGGTGCGTAACGCAACTTCCGCAAAGGCTGAAGACAATTCCAAAAAGAGCAGCTCAACTTGCGCTATGCACTAACAATTGAGTAACGCCCACCTCCGCGCAACAATGATTAGTTAGGTATACTTTGGTCGGAAAGAAGAAGATGAAAATTCGACGGAAATTTTGAAAGGCCGTCGTAATGTTCCGTTACATGAAGGGTCCCGCGTAACATAATAGAGTCCGACCAATGGCAACCTCAGGTTACATATAAGTTCCGACCATTGGTAACCTCGCGTTATATATAGGGTCCGAATGCTGGTAACCTCAGATAACACAAAGGGTCCGACCATTGGAAACTCTCGTTGCATATAGTGTCCGACCATTGATAACCTAACGTTACAAATGGGGTCCGACTGTTCGTAACTTCACGTTACATATAGGGTCCGACCATTGGTAACCTCGCGTTATATACAGTATAGGGTCCGAATGCTGGTAACCTCAGAATACACATAGGGTCCGACCATTGGAAACTCACGTTGCATATAGTGTCCGACCATTGATAACCTAACGCTGTATATGGGGTCCGACTGTTCGTAACTTCACGTTGCATATAGTGTGCGACCATTGATAGCCTAACGTTACATATAGGGTCCGACTGTTCGTAACTTCACGTTACATAATGGGTCGGACCATTGGTAACCTCACATTACATATACAGTCCGGTCATAGGTTGGTTACCGGCACAATGGTATAGTGGTTAGAGCGTCCGCTTTGCAGTCGGTAGACCTGGGTTTCATTTCTGAAGTCGAATCACACCAAACGATATAAAAAAATGGTTTTCACAGCTACCTTGCTTGGTGCTCTACATAAAAAAGGTTAGTGTAGAGCAGCGTTTCCCAAACTGTTGTACGCGAAGGATTTACAGGTGGTACGCCTAACATTCAGAAATTGATTTATTTTTTTATCAATATTGATGAACGTAAAATGTAAAGTCATTTCCATTAAATTTTTCATAAAAATAAAAATTTTGCGTAACAATTTTGATTTATTATGTTTGTTTTTATACAGTTACGACACAATGCCCTTTGCGTCCACGCAGCATGTGGGTGCTTGATGTACAGTACACTTAAAATTTAGTTTTGTTTGTGAGTAAGTATGGATAAGTGGTTGGGACTATCTTCTTCATCAGCTGCAAGCACCAGTTCAAGTGAACAGGAAATTTGCAAAAAGCACAAGTCACTGCCCATTTGAAAAAATAGCAAAGAGTACCTGTTTTGTTATGCCTTCTTGGCTAACAGATATCCACAACCTAGCTAACTCTAGCCGTGTATTGGTTCGAATGAATAAAACGACTGACACGAGAAAACGAGAACAATGGCGAAAATAGCAACGAGGCACAGCAGGGGTCCAAAGGTCACATAATGGCGCATCACGTGCAAAGCAGCTTCCATCAACATCCCTTTCACTTTGAATTATAGACACACTGTTTTAGTGGGAGATAAGCCGTAATACAACGAAAACGATAAATAGTAATTATGCATGGCTGAAATATTGGCCATAACGTGTGGGGGGTCCACAGTTTCTCTGAGGTCGTCTTACGGCAATTGGGGCTTCAGCATTAACGTTAGATGAACGTGCATTATTCTCACAAATTGTTACACCAGCATCGTCATAATTAGCTTCACTGTTGTTCGAACCAAATGAAAAATCAAACGGTACATATCGCTCATTGGTAAGTCTCAAAAATTTGCGATTTCTTCGAATAATGCGACTATTGCATTCAATTAAGTATGAACGAGGAGCAACCTTTTTAATGCATTTACCCATTTCCCACGTACCACTGCGAGTTAAAGGTTGAACACGCACCACATCTCCTTCCTTTAAATCACGTAAAGGCTTGCTGGTACGATCATAATACACTTTAGCCTTTTCACGTTTGCGTAACACATCATTTTGCACATTTTCAACTACTTTTGGGTATAACAGTCGCGAATCAATTGGCAATATTGACTTAGTTCGTTTCGACATTAAACGTTGCACAGGAGACGTTTTGATTTCTGGCGTTGGGGAGTTTCGCCAATCAAGCAATGCAAGCATAAAATCACTATTATCAGCATGCGACTTTTTCAACAGCGTCTTCGCTATTTTAACAGCAGATTCGACTTTGCCATTCGATCGACTATGATACGGTGACGATGTACAATGATTAAAACACCAAGCCTTAGCAAAATCAGAAAATTCAGCACTCAAAAATTGCGGTCCATTATCACTAATAAGCGTGTCAACGATACCATATCTAGCGAATTGTTCTTTACAAAATTTCACAATCGAAGCACTGGTCGTAGCAGTTAGCTCTTTCAATTCCCAAAAATCCGAATAATAATCAACCATTATGACATAATCTTTACGATTAAAAGTAAACAAATCTATGCCTGCTTTACTCCAAGGCATGCCAGGTATATCATGCATTACCATAGGCTCTTTTTGCTGTTTTGCCAAGTACTGATTGCAAATAGCACATTGTGATATGAAATCTTTCACTTGCGCAGATATGCCGGGCCAAAATAACACTTCTTTCGCTTTGTTCAAGCACGTATCCGCGCCCAAATGACTATAATGAATAGCATGTAACATGTCTTTGTACATTGCGCTCGGAATAATAACTTTATGACCCTTAAACAAGACATTGTCCTGACACACAATTTCATCTCTATACGGCCAAAATTGCCGAATTTCAACCGGACAGTCAACTCTCGATTGCGGCCAGCCATTCAAAACAACACGCTTTAAAATGACTAATGTATCATCACAACGGGATTCTTCGCGCACCTGGGTTAAACGTTGGTCAGTGAGCCTCAAATTTTCACACAAATTAACCTCTTCAAACGAGTTATACAAATCGATTTCAGCGGTCATAGAAAAAACACAATAATCATTGTCACATTGCGAATTATTACGCACAGGTAGAGATGCACGAGACAAAAAATCGGCTATGTGTAAAGTTATTCCTTGCTTATACACCACATTTAAATCAAACTTTTGCAATCGTAATAGCATTCGTTGTAGGCGTTTCGGGGCCTGAAGCAAAGGTTTTCTAAAAATGATTTCTAAAGGTTTGTGATCGCTTTTCACTGATACCTCTTTGCCTAAAATATATTGCTCAAATTTTTCGCAAGCAAAAACGATAGCTAAGCACTCTTTCTCGATTTGCGCATATCGCTGTTCAGTCGCGGTCAGCGAACGACTCGCATATGCCACAGGTTGGTCATTTTGTAGCAGAGTTGCGCCCAAGCCAACTTGGCTGGCGTCACATTCAATAACTACACTTTCGTTGACATTAAAATATTTTAGCACTGGAGCACTAGTGACTAGTTTACAAATGCGATCAAAAGCTCGTTGGTGAGTATCAGTCCACTTCCAGACTACCTTTTTGTCTGTAAGGCGTCTCATTGGTTCACACAATTCAGATAACTTAGGTAAAAAGCGCGCAAGATAGTTCACAAATCCTACAAAACGCTGTACGCCGGGCACATCGGTCGGAATGGGCATGTTCTTTACCGCTTCAATTTTGTTTGGGTCGGCTTTAAGCCCTTCCGATGTCAGCAAGTGTCCCATATAAGGTACGGACGTTAATTTATACCTCAATTTGTCTCTGTTGAAAACCAAGTTCTTTTCTCTAGCTCTCTGTAATAGAGCTTTGAGATTTTCATCGTGATCTTTTACCGCTTCATCACGATTGTCCCCGCTCCCATACACGAGTATATCATCGGCGATGCACTCTACACCACGAAGTCCTGCAATTACTTCATGTTGTCTTCTCTGGTACTCTTCTGGGGCAGATGAAATGCCAAATGGCATTCGCAACCATCGATAACGGCCAAAGGGCGTCCAAAAGCAGGTCAAATGACTGCTTTGTTCGTCAAGTTCAACTTGCCAAAAACCATTCTTGGCGTCCAAAACTGAGAAAACTTTTGCCTTTGCCAATTTGGGCAAAATATCCTCAATGCTCGGGATTGGGTATTTCGGTCTTCGTATTGCAGCATTTAGATCTTTGGGGTCTAGACAAATTCGCAGTTTGTTGTTTCTTCGCACAACGACCATGCTGCTAATCCAGTCAGTCGGTTGATCTACGGGAGTAATCACTTTCTTTTCGACTAGCTCTGCCAGTTTGTTCTTCAGATCGGCTTTCATGGCGACAGGTACATTTCTTTGGCAGTGCTGGACAGGACGCACTTCCGGATCAACATCAATGTGATATTTTCCGGGTAGCCGGCCTAGTCCCTCAAAGACATCCGAAAAATTGTCCACAACACTATCTATCGTGTCTACTCTGCTTGTTTCTTCTATATTCAATGTTAGCAATCCAAGCTTTAAACAAGTATCAGCGGACAATAAAGGGGTCAAATCTTTATTCAAGACTTGAAAGTGTAAGTTGCAGCTTTTATCTTCATATTGGCATTGGAGTTCTACCTCTCCTTTTGGTATAATCAGTGAACCATCGTAGGTTTTAAGCTTGACTGAGCTTTTGTTGAGGTATTCATCGTCTGCCTCAAACAAGTTGCAATAATCCTTGTAGCTCACCGTGTTACATGTGGATCCGCTGTCCAACTGGCATCGTAATGGGGTAAACTTTTTGCCTGGTAAACTCACGTTTAAGGAAACAAACCATTTCTTTTTGCTGCCCGCCGTGTAAGCTTCTTCAGTTCGATATGCCAGCTCGTGGTCGCTGTCGGATTCCCGATTCTCGATTGCATGTATGCGTCTTGCTGGCGACGACTGCGGCTTATTTCGGCACATTCGTGCGAAATGATTTTGCTTGTGACAGATATGACACTCTGCCTGATATGCTGGGCATTTTCGCTTGTCTCGTTCGTGTCTTCCGCCACAAAATTTGCACTGTTCAAGCTTTCTTTCCTGGTTGGGGTGCAACTTCGGTGCTCTGTAGCGATCATATCCGGTCTTCTTCTCTATACGATTGGCTTCTTCTGGCTCTTGATTGTCGATGGTCTTTATTTGCTTCTGTGCCAGCTCGTAGCTGCGGCAAATAGCGATGCTTTTCTCCAAAGTCAGATTTTCTTCGGTTAGCAACCTGCTTCGAACCGAACTATGTTTTGCTCCCAGCACGATTCTGTCTCTGATAAGACTTTCTGCTAGTTCTCCAAATTCGCATGTAGCGCTTAAGCCTCGCAATCTATTTACGTACTCGTCAATGTTCTCTCGAGCCTCTTGTCGGCATGTATTAAATATAAATCGTTCATAAGTAACATTGCTTTTTGGTCGGAAATACTTTTCCAGCTCTTCAATAATGGCCTTCAGGTTGGCTTTCTGTGCTGCAGTTAACGCCAATTTCCTGTACACCTGGTAGCACTCTTTCCCGATGATGACTAGGAAAGTTGCGATTTGCACTTCACCGGTCTTCTCTTTTAAGCCGGAAGCTACCAAGTAATTCTCCCACTGCTCCTTGAAGTAATTCCAGTTCTCTTGGACGTTACCACTCACACTCATCGGTTCTGGAACCGGCAGATTACTCGCCATTACTGTAATCTTTCTTTAAATGTTCACTGTAATCTTTCTTTAAATGTTCACTGAAATCTTTCTTTAAATGTTCACTTAAATCTTTCTTTAAATGTTCACTTAAATCTTTCTTTAAATGTTCACTTAAATCTTTCTTTAAATGTTCACTTAAATCTTTCTTTAAATGTTCACTTCTGACACCATGTTTTGTTATGCCTTCTTGGCTAACAGATATCCACAACCTAGCTAACTCTAGCCGTGTATTGGTTCGAATGAATAAAACGACTGACACGAGAAAACGAGAACAATGGCGAAAATAGCAACGAGGCACAGCAGGGGTCCAAAGGTCACATAATGGCGCATCACGTGCAAAGCAGCTTCCATCAACAGTACCTTCCATATGGTTTACCTTTACTATGGACGAAAACGCAGAGGCTAAGCCAAAATGTTTAGTTTGCAATGAGGTTCTGACGAACCATTCGATGAAACCTTCTTTGTTGAAGCGCCATTTTTTAGGTAAGCACAACTCTTTGAAGAACAAACCTGTAACTTACTTTAAAGAAGTTCTTTCAAATATGCAACAGTCACGTGAGCTCATCAGAAAATTTACCACTTCGAACGACAAATCTTTAAAACCTCATATCTTGTTAGTTTACGAATAGCAAAAACTGCTCAACCTCACACAATTGCAGAAAGATTAATTCTTTCCTCGGCCAAGGACTTAGTTGAGAATCTTATTGGAGAAGCACAAGCTCGAAAACTAGATGAAGTTCCAGTTTCTAACAACGCAGTTTGCCGGCGTATTCAGGACATGGCAGTTTATTCGAAATCGCAGCTTGTGAGACGAGTAGCAGAAAGTCCGTTTTTTGCAATTCAGCTCGATGAAAGCACAGATGTGACAAGTTTTCCTCAATTACTAGTATATGCTCGATATGTAGGCCTATATGGTTTTGAAATGGTTGAAGACTTCTTGTTTTGCAAACCTTTTGAAGGGCGAACTACGAATGTTGAAATATTTAAAGTATTAAATGATTTTATTGATCAAAATGGAATTTCATGGGAAAAATGTGTTGGGGTTTGTTCAGACGGTGCTCGAGCGATGACTGAGAGGCACGGTGGTGTAGTTACGCGAATACAATCTGTTGCTCCAAACGCAGTCTTTACACACTGCACGATCCACAGAGAAGCTTTAGCTGCAAAAACGCTACAATCTTCATTTAAAGGAGTGTTGGATAACGCCATCAAAGTTGTGAATATGATTAAAGCAAGAGCATTAAACTCCCGCATGTTTACAATTATGCGCAACGATATGGGCGCTGAGCATGATAAACTTCTTCTACACACAGAAGTGCGATGGTTATCAAAGGGGAAAGTGCTTTTCCGGTTGTTTGAACTCCGTGCTGAAGTTCGTCTTTTCTTGATTGATATCAATTCTCCTTTTCAAAACTTGTTTTGTCACGATGTGTGGCTATCGAAACTAGCTTATCTGGTAGATGTTTTCAGATTTCTAAATGAGCTGAATCTAAGCCTTCAAGGAGTAACAATTGATATATTTCAAGTCAGTGACAAAATTAATAGCACTGTTAGAAAACTACAGCTAAGACTCGGAGGTATTGAAAAAAATAATCTGGCTGCATTTCCACTTCTGTGCGAATTTATTTCAAAAATAATTTGCATATCGACAGTCAATTGAAGTTGGATATTCCTCAGCATTGTTAGCAGTTAATAAAAAAATTTCATTTGTATTTTCCAAAAAATTATGAAGAATTTGATTGGATTCGTTTTCCATTTTCAACTACTGTCGATCTTCCTGATGATTTTTCCACTCATGAAAAGGATTCTTTTTCTAATATTTCTTGTGATGGTAGATTGAAAAAATAAATTTGAAACATCAACCCTGTCCAGTTTCTGGCTTCACTGCCAAAGTGACTTCCCAAAAATTTCTACTCGAGCCACAAAGTGTCTTTTGCCTTTCTGCACGTCTTATTTGTGTGAATGTGGTTTCTCAGCAATGCTTGCCATCACATCTAAATACAGAAGCCGTTTGGAACTGGAGCCAAATCTTCGTCTCAACCTGACAAAAATTTACTTTAACATTGACGAGCTTGTTGCACAGAAGCAGGCGCATCCATCTCATTGAATACGAAGTGGAAATGATATTTTAATAAATTGCCCTTTTTTCTTCATTAAACAAGCATGTCATAAATACATTTTGCTAGTGTTTTTGTAATTGTGGTTTTTTCGTAAGCATCTTTAATTTTTATGCTGAAGTGGTACGGTGAGTTTTTGAAATTGTTTTAGTGTTACGTTCATAAAAAAGTTTGGGAAACGCTGGTGTAGAGAATAAGCCGACAAGCTTGCTTGTTGTGTTCTTGGGCAAGGCACTTAACGGCATGCCTCTATCTTTATGTGGCAGACAGGTGGCCTGCCCGTACTTCATTGGGTTGCAATTGTGAAGCCACTCACCTAGCATGTTGTAAGATGCGAATCTTGGGTACCCACCAAAAGCAGTCCACCTTGTTGGTAGTGGAGCTACCAGTCATTAGGGAGTAGTGACCAGTTCGAAATGAGCAGCCAACTTTCTCCTAGCCAAATTTATAATTAGGTTGATGGCATGAACCTGGATTGCCGCTTGTGCCCTACCTCCATCTCGAGGTAAAGAAGGGATAACCGAAACAACACCATTGGTAACCTCACGTTACATATAGGGTCCGACCATTAGCAACCTCACTTTACTTATATGGTCCAACCAGTGAAAGGATTCCAAAATTTAAGAACAAGTTCTCTTTTGTATCAAACTCACTAACAACAGGTTCCCTCATTTTAGAAAGCCCATTTGCTGCGGTTGTCTAAGGTCTATAACAAAAAACAAGAACGGGTTCGCACGAACCCGTGCGAACCTTCTGAATCCCATCACTAGTCGGACCCCATATGTAATGTGAGGTTGCCAACAATCGGACCCTATATGAAATGTGAGGTTACCAATGATCGGATCCTTTATGTAACGTGAGGTTACCAACAGTCGACCTAAACGTAATGTGAGATTACCAACAGTCCGATGCCATATGTAACGTGAAGTTATCAACAATCAGACCCTATATATAATGTAAGATCGGGGTTTTAGATATCCCTGTGTAAGGTTACCAATGGTCAGACCCTATGTGTAACGTGAGGTTACCAATAGTCGGACCCTATATGTAATGTGAGGTTACCAACAGTCGGACCCTATATGTAACATGAAATTACCAACAGTCGGACCCTATATGTAACGTGAGGTTACCAACAGTCTGATCTTATAAGTAATGCGTGGTAACCATCACTCGGACCTTATAAGTAATGTGTGGTAATCAACAGCCGAACCCTTTATGTAATGTGAGGTAATCAACAGTCGGACCCTATATGTAACGCGTGATTACCAAAGTTGGGCCCTATATGTAATGTGAGATTGCCAATAATCGTACCCTATATGTAACGTGAGATTACCAAGGGTCAGACCCTATATGTAATCTGAGGTTACGAACGATCGCACCCTATATGTAATGTGAAGTTATCAACACACGGTCCCTATATGTAACGTAACCAGATAGTCATTTTTATCCAGTCCAGATCAGAATTGAATCTGGCTTGGACTGGCAAAAACGTATGGATCTGATCTGGCGTCAACAGGCAATCTTTTCATGCCAGACCTGTACAACAATTTCAGTCAGACCGGACGTGCTTATTTTCGTCCGATTTGGCTTTTAGATTCGTGCTGTAGCAACTTCAACTACAAACCACGAACAAAAAGTCGCCAACAACACTTGGATTTATTTATGGATGGCCATCTACGTTCAGCAGCTGTCATGATAGAAGTGACCTGTCGCCACACGAAGTGCACTCATTTTAACTCGGACTGCAGTCAGATGCCTGCCGTTGCGCTACAATGGTGACCCCCGACGTGATGAAGTTACATTTTTTCCAATGTAATTGAGCGGCAGCGTCTTTAGTAAAGCAGCACAAGCCATCGTCGAGTCCAAACGTCAAGACCGCCTTCCATTGAAGTCTTGGCGGGAATCTCACTTATACTTCGGCCGGCAAACCTCACTCTCTCAACGTTGGCGGGGAAAGCATGTTGCGACCTCAGCAAACTCCTTGGTTCCTTCGAACGTCTCCGCTAGCTGCGCGTGCTTAAGGATGGGAATTGTGTAGCAACTTCAGCAACTACAAACTACAAACAGAAAGTCGCCAACAACACCTGGATTTATATATGGAATGCCATCTACGTTTAGAAGCCATCATGATAGTAGTGACTAATCGCCACTTGGAGTGCACTCATTTCAACTCGGACTACAGTCAGATGCCTGCCGTTGCGCTACAATGGCGACCCCGACCCCGCGGGGTCGCCATTGTAGCGCAACGGCAGGCATCAGACTGTGGTCGGAGTTAATATGTGCGCACTCTGTGCGGCGACTAGTCATTTCTATCATGATAGCTTCTGAACGTAGATGGCGTTCCATGTATAAATCCAGGTGTTGTTGGCGACTTTTTGTTTGTAGTTTGTAATTGAAGTTGCTACAGTGCCAATCAGAAGCACAGCTGGCTTCCAGATCTGCACCTTATGGGGCATTATTATCAGGACCAGAGCTGGTTCCCATATCTGCACCTTATCAGTCGTGTCAAAGTGTAATCGTTCTCCTCAAATTCCCGCAATTCTATCATACTATTAAGCTTTCTTTAAAAAATCAGACCACTACAAACATGCAATAAAATCCTCAAAAACGTTTACGGGTCACAACAGTAGTTCGCAAACTGGACAAAGCAAGATAATTTCGAGTTTACACGATAATAAGTTACTCGCGTTACCAAAAATTTAAACAAAAAAGATATTGAAGTTGAGGAAGAGCAAAAACAGCAATTTTTGCGACAGCCTAAATTTGAAAATTGCATTTTTCTAAAAATTGGTCTCCACAAAGAAGTATTCCAAGAATATCATTTTTTAGCACAAAGCTATGTTCGAGGTACTTAGCGAGAAAGTTTGAGAATTCCTGGACTACAGAAATACATCGCATATGTTTGTAACGTCATCTTGTGCGGCTGAAACTTCTTTTCGATTTTTTTCTTCTGCCCTTTCCATATGTAGCTCCTTCAAGCCTGTTTACCACGATTTCACGAAAATCTTTCATGGCGATGTTGGGAAAAGCTTTCCAAAAGCAGCTGAAAATAAGGGTATCAATTACACAAACGCATATTGATAATGTTATAAGAAATTCAAAACTAATAAATGTAACTCACCAAATATGATATTAAACAGATGCAGTTACTAAAAGCGTTTTCCAGATTTTCCTTCCCTTAAATTATATTGCAATGCCATTGCATGACCCCTGGTCTCTTCCAGCATATAGGGATATGCCTCGGCGTAACTTCTTCCGCTGAAAGCCATGAGGTGTTTAATCTAAACAAAAACATAGTTAAAGTGATGTTTTAAAAATGATAAATGTTTACCAAGTTCAAAAATTTCATTATTAGGCCCTACTTGGATTGCAAAAGTTTGGAGCTATGTCTTAATGAATGTACAAATCTAAGTATTTAAATGACCAAGATGCTTTTGATCTACTCAACTGCATGCAAACAATAGCCATGACGCGCCCCTATTAAGGGGAAAAGACCAAAGTTGGAGTCGGATCATATTTAAGGGAAAAATTTTGGGTGAAGATGGTGTAACATCAAGGATATGGGTGGTCGCAGATACTTTTTGTAAATGCGGTAGATGTAATAACTGAGTTTTTCAGAGAAGACTTGATGAATCAAATTTTGTTTGCAGATGATATGGTTTTAATGTGCAAAAGCATAAAAATTTTAAGAAAAATTTTTGAAACGAAAAGGGAAGTTAGAGAGGAAGGTTGAGAATTATTCTCAAAAAGATCAAACTGATTGTTAGTGTGCTTCAAAGGAAAAATACTCCAGAACAAAGTTAATCCATGTGCAACGTGCGGCAAAAGGGTAATGATAAATTTAGAGGTTTGCACAAAATGTAGTAAATGGCACATGGTAGACGCGCGAAAATGAAGAGTGTCTTAAACTCAGTAGGTTGGATGCCAGTCAGGATGGGGAGTTGGTCGAGACGTAGGGAATAGGCATTCAGTTACAATGCGCAAGGCTTCATCATTTGGATAGCAATGTTGTGTGTGTGCCTGTTAACGACACCACACAGGCGCACAGTACTCACCAGAGGAGTAAGACAGGACAGCTGCTGCTGTGCATAGCGTGCTTACCGCAGCATCCCGGCCAACCGCTTGAAAATAGATAAATGGCTGGTGGTGAGGTTCTTACTCAGTGACAAGAAGTGTCGGCAAAAAGTGAGGGCCTTGTCAAGGTTCAAACCGAGTTATGATGGCTTAGTCCAAAATGGAGTGGGAGAACCGAATGAATTGCGCTTTACAGCACAGATTTCTTGCTGTTGAAAGGAGAAAACGGGGATTAGTTGACAAGTTGCTAGAAAAAGGTTTCAAAATTGTTAAAAGTTGTTTAAGGACAATATGACAAATTTTAAACTCTTTAGCGCGATTTCTCCAAGCATCTTCAAGATCATTATTTTGCTTTTTGATTACATCATTTTCATTTTCTGGACTTATGTCACATGATGAGCCAACGGTGTCATTAACAAGCCCCTCAACCATTTTTTCATCAAGATATAAGAGTAGAATACTCAATACTTTCTGCACATGAGTTAAAACTGCTTGTGGTACTGATGCCTAAAGCACTGTTTCCAAACCTTCTTGGGTCATGTTTTTATATGGCTGTACCATAGTTTGAAAAAGTATGTAAGGTTTCTGCAATTAATTGATCTTTATTGCATTAGGAGAATTACTTTCAAAAAGTGTTGTTCCTTGTTTTAGTTGTTACTTAACTTCATTCATATGGGCTTTTCTCCACTTATTTAATTCTTTGTTCGAGAAAAATTGTACTGCTTCACTGATGACGTTTCAACATCCATATCAACAGACACAAAAACTTTTAATAGAATATAAAAGAGTACAACCTGTGGCAATCCCATTATATTATTGGAAGATTATAGTGTAGTCTTTATACAGGGTGTGTAAAAAGTAGCTTGGGGATTTCTATAGTTTATAATTCTTGCATTTTGCCATGTATGGACTAATAAAACGTTTAATATTACTCTTTGATTATTAGAATTTACGTAAATAAGCAAACTAAAAGAGAAAAGGAACACATTTTTATGATTATTCACTTTTATTTAAAAAGGTAGTTGAAAAGTTCAATATTTTTTGACCAAACTACCGCCATTTTTACGCAAGTGTGCAATCGGCGATGAAAACATTGAATTACGTTTTGACACATATCGGTGATGATTTTATGGGCTTCTTCAGTGATGAAGTTCATTAAGTCATCGATTGTCGCAGGTTTCCTTTCGTAAACGACTTTTTTCAAATGACCCCAAGCAAAAAAATCACGGAGTGTGAGGTCAGGAGACCTTGCTGCCCAGACAAGAGGACCACAGCGTCTTAACCATCTTCCAGTGAACGTCCTATCCAAAAATTCTCGTACTTTTCGATGGTAGTGCGCTGGCGCTCCATCTTGTTGAAAAATCACATTACTGAAAACGTTTCTCGTCAACTGAGGAATTAAGCACTGGAAGATGGTTAGGACGCTGTGGTCCTCTTGTCTGGGCAGCAAGGTCTCCTGACCTCACACTCCGTGATTTTTTTGCTTGGGGTCATTTGAAAAATGCCGTTTACAAAAGGAAACCTGCGACAATCGATGATTTAATGAACTTCATCGCTGAAGAAGCCCATAAAATCATCACCGAATGTGTCAAAACGTAATTCAATGTTTTCATCGCCGACTGCACACTTGCGTAAAAATGGCGGTAGTTCGGTCAAAAAATATTGAACTTTTCAACCACCTTTTTAAATAAAAGTGAATGATTATAAAAATGTGTTCCTTTTCTCTTTTAGTTTGCTTATTTACGTAAATTCTAATAATCAAAGAGTAATATTAAACGTTTTATTAGTCCATACATGGCAAAATGCAAGAATTATAAACTATAGAAATCCCCAAGCTACTTTTTACACACCCTGTATGTAAATAGTGATATTAACTAATTTAATGAAATCAGAACATAGTTGAAAGACTTTAAACATCACAATAAACAGACATCATCTGTTCCGTCGTGCTTGTTTTAAGATTAAGTACGTGTAAAAAATGTAAGAAGTTTTCTACTGGAAAAGTAAAAAAGTTTTAGCCACAAAGTTAGTCTAAAAAACTACTAGAAATACAATTAAATATTAGCCACAATCAAGTGAGATAATGAGCAAACAAATAAATCTGACTGTACACCCAAAGAAAAATAACAAAAATATTAGTGTAAGATGTTTTGGTATAGGTTATGTATGAAAATCATATTTTCCAATAGGTAGCAGTTAGTTTCTACATTAGAAACACTCCCCAACTTACGAACATCCGTAGATACGAACAAAATATTTTGCAAGTTCGAATTCGTATTTACAGCAAAATACGATTTTTAGCTGCTACTCAAAGCCGCACAGAACTGTAGCATAGATTTATTTGATAAGATTTACGACAATCGGCTTTGTTATGTAGTTATTCTACTACTGCTGCTACTACTTTGTAATAACCAAACAATAGGCATTTAGCCTGTCCCAGTCATCAATCGCTGCAATTCTTCTACAAAATTCCGTTTTTGGGGCTTTTAAAACTATTGCACAACACTGTACTGTACTGTAAACTACAAAGTCGAGCAGCAGTGATTTTTTTCGGAACAAAGTCTATCGATCTTAGCCGAATATACGAGGCACGAATAATCCATAATAGATACCAAGAAGCATAAGGCTAGTGATATTAGTGGTAGTGCTAGAAAACGACAAGCCATCTCGATGGAAACAAAAGTGGCTATAAAAAAGCTTAATAGTGGTGAAAAATAGTGATTGCAGCCCGCACATTCAATATAAATCGTTCCACTGTTGGCACAATTTACAAGAGCAAAGACCATATTATGGAACATATGAAGAGTGCAGTGCCTATGCAGTCTACCAGTATCAGCAAGAAACTGTTACCTATTGGAAAGAAACGGAAAACTTCCCAGTCATCGGACGGAGCACCAGTGGCAGCGGCGTGTAAGACTTAGCCTTACGCTGATTTAAGAGAAAGTAAAATCACTTTTCGAAGACTCCAAGGCTAAAGAGCTAGTGAAAGAGGAAACGTTTGCTGCAAGTCATGAGTGGTTTCAACGCTTCAAGAAACAAGCAAACTTGCATCATGTTTCTGCCTCCGGTGAAGCAGCGAGCGCCGACGAAGTGACTGCAAAGAAATTCCCGATTAACCTAAAAGAAATCATTAATACCGGTGATTACGCTCCTCAGCAAATTTTCAACGTGGACGAGACTGGCCTCTTCTGGAAAAAATACCCGAGAAAACGTATATCAGCCGTAGAGAAAAGATGATGCCAGGGTTTAAGGTTTCGAAGGATAGGTTATCCTTGATGTTGTACTGCGATGCTTCGGAAGATTTCAAGCTAAAACCACTATTAGTTTACAGAGCTGAGAATCCACGAGCATTGATGAACATCAGAGAAAGTTGTCTTCCTGTTAATTTGGAAGCCTATCAAAAAAGCTTGGGTGACACCTGATGCATTCGAGGACTGGTTTTTCACCACTTTATATATGAAGTCAAACTCTATTGCTGGGAAAAATACGTCGCTTTCAAGATCCTCCTGATCTTAAATAACGCACCTGGCCACCCACCACACTTGGATTTTCATCCAGATGTGAAAGCTTTGTATCTATCCCCAAACACAACTTCACTCTTTCAGCCGATGGATCAAGGTGTTATTGACAATTTTAAGAAATATTACATTCGTGTGTGTGTGTGTGTGTTTACCCCTCCTCTTCCTTGGGATAAGCCTAGCCTAATATCCCCTAGCCTAATAATATTACATTCGTCGTACGTACAGGCAAACACTAAAGACAGTGGAGGATGATCTTAATATGACCTTAAGTGACTCTAGGAAGTCATTTGATATCTACTTGTGTATTAAGCACATTGATGTCGCATGGCGTGAAGTTTTTGAGACCGACATGACCGGTGTTTGGAAGGCTTTGTGCTCGCAGTTTGTCAACTGTGTTCAAGGATTTGATCAAGAAGGGGAAAAGAAAATCCTTGAAAAACTCGTTAGAATATTTAAAAAGCTGGACATCAACTTGGAGGAAGACTACTTCCAAGAGCTGTTCGAATCGCATTTGCAGAAATTGACAAACAAGAACTAATGAAATTGGAAACTATGCAAGGACCAGAGGAAGATGAAGAAGAGATTCTTCCTGTGAAAAAATTTGAAACAAAGCTAATGGCTGATGGATTTGGTTTTATAGAGAAAGCTCACGCTATTTTTGAGAATCAAAATCCGAATGTTGAGAGATTCTCAAAAAAGCAATAAGAGTCCATGATTCCTTCCAGTGTCGTCGTATTATCTACGATAAAAAGAAAAAAACACAGTGCAAACTTCCTTGAACCAATTCTTCAGTAAGCATAGCGATCCGCAAAAAACCACAAATCTGTGGAAAATCCCAAAAAAACTGTTGAGTCGATGCCTTCATCTCTGCTGCCTTCTTTGTCAAAGGCTGCCTCCTACTTTAACAGACCTCTGTAACTCCATAACATACCATACTGTACGCTGTATATTTATGTAAATATATTTTGTGTTGGTATTATATTTCTGTGTTTTTAGAATAAGAAAACAACTTCAATGTGTTACGTATGTGATTTAGAAATGTTTGGTAGGCATTCGCTAGGCATTGTACTGTACACCGAATAACAGTACTGTACTGTGTTGTACAGAGGATATACCAACTTACAAAAAAATGCAAGATACGAACCACCCTGCGGAACGCAACTCATTCGTAAGTCGGGGAGTGTCTGTTTATAAAAATATGATAGACAGACAAGGTAATATATTTCACTTTGATTTTTCAAAAACATGTAACAAAATGGAGAAATCAGCTCATACAAGTATAGAAGCAAAAATTAGCACAGGACAAATTAGAAGCATACAAACAGCATAGTAGTGTACGTATACTTGCTAAAATATGTTATCACAAATGTTGACCATCAGTTACCAAAACTGAATTCGAGTTCCATGCCAGATATACAACTGTGATACATGAATCATGATGTATAGACGTGGAATAAGTGATTTAGCAATGGAGAAAACGTATGGCAAATCAAACACCAAATAGGTTATACACTTCAAGCAGTCAACAAATATCTGTGGTGAGTAAAAGAAGCAAAAATTAAGTATTCAAATTGCTTAAATTTCTGATTGCTAGAGGAAATATGTGGTGAGTTATTGTTCCAAGAGAACTTGCAAGCATTGTCATCATTACGGAGAAAGTAGTGGTTCTGTGATGATGAGTGGCTAATAAACAGGTATTATGTTAAAGCAAATTAGTATTTTCTTGGTAAGTAATGTACTACAAAATGCACTGCCTGCTTAAAAAATTGTGTTTGTCATGACAGTATGAGTGAGAAAAATGAACAACCAATATCAGTTTTTGACTACATTTGTCATATGTTGACATATGTTTGTAGACAAATGCTGAGCAAAAAACAGACTTGAGCATTGCTTCAGCCTTCCTTTTTTATAAATCTCGTCTTAGTAAATGACTGTACTATGAGATGTGATGTCGATTGTGCGTGCACAAGCCGTCACGTGGATCGAAATTAGATGAGTTTACATTCAAATAGGAATTTCTTCGACAAACAATCTATGATTTAGCATGTTTAGTTGCCAAGCAACGGTTCGTGCACGATCTTGAACGCCGTTTTCTGGTACTCCATTGACTGTGCTATGACATATGATGTTGATTATGTGTGCACAAGCCGTCACATTGGATCGAAATCAGGAAGAGTTTCCATCTGGACAAGTGTGTTTTGAACATTAAACTCTTAATTGAGCATGTTTTGTTACCTCAGCAACGGCTTGTGCACGATCTTAAACGCTGTTTTCCGGTACTCCATTGACTGTACAATGGGACATGATGTTGATTATGCGTGCACAAGCCGTAACATGGATCAAAATCAGGAGGAGTTTGCATGTGGACAAGTGTGTTTTGAACATTAAAATGTCAATAGAACATGGTTTGTTACCATAGCAACTACTTGTGCACGATCTTTAACGCTGTTTTCCAATACTCCATCGACTGTACTATGAGACGTGATGTCGATTGTGTGTGCACAAGTCGTCACATAGATTGAAATCAGGAGGAGTTTGCATGTGGACAAGTGTGTTTTAAACATTAATTCTTTCGCGGCGACGTGCATTGCGAAAAAAATGTCCGCCGCAAGGTAGCAGTACGAAAAACTGTCATAATTTGTCATAATCAATCATAATTAATCATCATAAAATATCACAAGATCGTTTGTAAATCATTACTCATCTGTTTATTTCTACATCAAGTGTTATATATCGTGAATTCTCTATTTCTTAAAGATTTTAAATATAATAAATTTTTTTTGTTAATAAGCAACAGATTTTATTTTTCTACCAATTTTTTTAGAAATGATCGCTAGATGATGCCAAGGAAATAAGCTTTCAAGGTATATCAGTCAAAACTTACCGAAAAGCATAGGTTTTCTACAGTTTGCAACTTTCTGAAGCCCATAACCTTTTGTTGACCGGTACTAAATTTTGTTGGTTAAATTTAGTGCCTACAATATGATCAGTCATTATCTGCTAGAGATCAGCCTAGACCAGAGATGGGCAATTGTTTTGGCTTGCTGACCGCATTGCGGTCACAGAAGCTAGCTGAGAGCCGCACTTTTTAACAAACGCATTGGGAGGGCCGCATTGAGAATTCAAGAGTTGGTGGAGGGCCGCATTGACTATTTACAAGTGGCCGAGGATCAGTGCTTAAAATCTTGCAATAGCTGTATGCAATACAAGAGCTTGCGTTAGCTTAAAATTTTGCGATATCTCCTAACAATGTCGTATTACAGGGTGTAAAAGCGATAGTGTCCCTAAAAAGAAAAAAAAAGTCATTGCCCTTTGCTCTGACGGAAAATGCGTCTGTGGAAGCTAACAATTGCTCTTCTAATGATGACTTCTAAAGTTTTTGGCTCTTAAATACGGCAAGTGTTCCTCCCCTTATCATTTTGACTTAGATATGAGGAAGTTTCAACAAGTGTTTGCGGGCCGCACAAAATGCTCTGGCGGGCCGCACTTTGCCCTCCCCTGGCCTAGACCATGTAACGTTGCGTGTTTTTGAAAAGGGAATTTCGTCAAGATTCAGAAAATATGAAGTTAAAATAGAATATGTTGTCATTAACACTGAAGCAGAAGTTTTTTACACCCCTCCCATTTGTTGAGAAACAAGGGGGATACAACAAACTTTGATTTGGAGAAGCCAAACTTCTGCTAGCTTTTAAACTTGTATTTTAGTTTCAATCTTCTTGGAAACTTAATACAAAACGACGATTTTAGTAGTGAAATGTTTGCAATTTATTTTATCTTTTTATAGGATGTAGTTTTTCTAAAAATACGAATTTAGTTAAGGTAAGTTGAAAAATTTTTTGGGAGTTTGAACTGATATTATGTACGGTACTCATTTTTGATCACAAAATATCACATATTGTTTGGCCTAAAGTATTTAAAGTTATATATTGCTGAAAAGCAAATTTCCTAAGGTTTCAAATGAGATCAATATTCAGTAAGATATCATATTTTTTAAAAACTAAATCTCTTTTTTTCTATTTACCATACAAATTTGTTTGAAGGGGTTTTGAAACCCTAAAAAATTTGAAAATTTTAAAAGGTAAATTTTTTTATTTTTAAGTGAAATTTTGTCAAATGATCCCACAAAAAATAATTTTTAGACTGTGTTAATGACAAAGGCTTTGATTTTCTGGAAAACATGTCATGTCAATTTGATTTTTTGGGTTAGAAAATCCAAGAGTTAGAGCACAAATTTTACACCATTTGATGTGTGAGAAATTAAACATGATCTTTTGAAAATTAAATGAAAATCGGATAAGAAATAAAGTCACAAATCCATTTTTTAGTAAACTGATTTTGCAACTTGGCGAAAAAATTTGAGGGAAACACTGAAAACACAAGATCATTATATGATGGTCGCTGGAGCGAAAGAGTTAAATCGTCATGACAGCATCAATATATTGCTCAACCAAGTTTTACTTCAAATAAACTCCGTGCATAATTAAAACTTTAGCATCGCTTTGTGAAAGTAAAACTATTTGAAATGTATAACCTGGCGTGGGATCCAAAATAAAATGTCAGCAGAAACCACTGACCTGCAACGTACAAACTACTCCTTTACTTCTGCGTACCATCACTGATGCACCATCAGAATTCAATATCACCAAATGATGAATAGGCAGATCATGTTTCTTGTAAAAGTCCAATATTGTTTTCGAAATGTAGAGGGCGGCCAAATTCTCAAGCTCAATGAGCTTGAGAAACCGCATTTTAGGGACATTCTGAAAAGAGAAAGGACAATTAAATTTTTTGTTTGTGTGCAAACAATACATCAAAGCAGGATTATGATTAAAATTTGTGATAGGAAGATTATCCTACTTTTCTTTCATGAGATTTATCACTTTTTGCTAATGATAAAAAAAAACCGGTGATTGCAAACGAACCTCAATAACATATGATATCTGACAAACATACTCAAATGCTTGATACACGTCAAGTCCGTTGATTCATCAATGATGAGAGTGTGGTCTTTGACGTGCCTGAGCTCGTCAAAGACCTCCTTATTCCGGCTTCTCTAAAAAACACTTTGTGTTTCAAAATTGTAACGACCAATCCTTTAGTCACGATTTACCTAATACGAAATATTTGTCTACATATTGGCAAATATGTAGAAAACAAATTACCAGCTACAGTGTCATTCGAACGCAAGCACTGTTATTTTGAAAACTTTCAAACTAAACTGAGTAATGAATTTTGCAGAACAATTTCATTTTCAATGACTTTTTTCTACAACTAGTTTCGAAAAATGGGCCAGTCCTTTTGCATTGTTTGTTGATGCGGACAGATAAAACCGCAATAGTCGGATTAAGTGAAAATACCCTCCGCACAATTCGCCACAACAAGAAACGAGACCTAATTAAATACGAGGCACGATTTAATTACACGCTAAGAGACAGTAAGTGAAAGTTTTGCTCCCCAGTTAACGGGTTAATGAGGCTTCGCAGATGACTGCCGAAGAACCAACTTAGGTCAATCTACTGTACTTTATATTGATGTTCTGTTGTATAGCAAAGTACTCGATGTAGCTTAACAAAACATCGCGCGATATTTAAATTGACATACTGTCAATACGATCTGTCAAATTGCCAAATTTTTAAAATTATTAACTCATACAAAGCTTCATAAAAAAGCATTGGTCATTGCATCAGCCCTGTAAAAATGCTGCAAACTTTCAAGCCATTATTCTATAAATTGAAAACACGATACAGCAAAAGATACAATGAATGGTATATGCATGAGAAATTAATGCTTGTTTTGACATATAGGCCTACTCATGATATTCAAAACGGTTTTACGTGATAGAATCGAAACAATTGTTACAAACTATTAAAAAAGGCATAAAACTTGAAGTGATTGTTTAAAAAACATTTTCAAACCAAGTTTCGCGGATAACACAGTCATTGCTGCCAACTTTTTTAAACTAGATTTAAACATTTTTTAAACTAGAAGTTTTTAATTTTGGGAACAGAGCCGTACTAAATAATAAGTGTTGTGGTTGGAGCGTTCGCTTTGCTGTGTGCAGATCTGGCTTCAATTCCCTAGTTGAATCGTACTAAAGACGTCAGCAACAGCATTTACAAATTTGCCTGGCGCCCGGAAATAATGTGGTTGGAGTATTATGAAATTGAATTTACTGAGTCATGATTTAAAGAGTGTAATAGACTTCAACGGCCTGAGTACGTAGCAACTGTTGGCGTCACCGCAACAATGACTAGAACTTTATTTAAGAGGGTGGGCGACATATTAAATCACGGGTTTTCCTATAAAAGAGCTTTATTTTTTAACTGATTTACATAATCAGATTCGTGCTTCTGTGGTTTTGGTCGTGACCAAGTAAATTTCTGAGAGGCAATCAACCATTTATGCGATGTCAGCGTCGTTGGTATATGCCGCCTCCATCAACAGCCGCCTCAATCTGAACAACCACAGAAGGGCAGCAGGCAGCTGCTTCGAAATCGGTGGACTGTTTTCTCTCTTTCTCTTCTTCTTCCTTGCATGTCTTCTCCTTCTTCTGTTGAGCGGCAACGTTCATCCTAACCCTGACCTCGTCTTTCCCTGTTTAGTGTGCGCTAGAAATGTGACCTGGAGGGGTAAGGTCGGTTTAATGTTGCACCTGATCCAAATGGGTCCATATAAAGTGCTCACTACTCTCCTTTTCTAGGTTTAAAACTCTAGACGGATCTCACTCCTGGAGCTGGCTTCCCTGCTGCGTCTATACTTCTGGAGGTTCCATAACTTTCAAAACTGTGTCTTACTCTTTAAACTTCTACAGCACCGGCGCGATGGTGTAGTGGTTAGAGCGTCGGCTTTGCAGTCGGTAGACCTGGGGTTCGATTCCCAAGTCGATTCTTACCAAAAGACTCTAAAAAATGGTATTGACAGCTTCCCTGCTTGGCGCTCAGCACTTAAGGGTTAGTGTGGAGAACAAGGCTGCAAGCTTGCTTGCTGTGTCCTTGAGCAAGGCACTTAACGGGACGCCTCCGTCTTTATGTGGTAGAGTAGACAGATAGTGGGGCCAAGCAGTCTACCCGTCGTGGTGGCCCAGAATGACGAAAGACATGCAAACCGAGCATGAGCTCATACGCGTGAAGAATAAAGAATTTCTACAGGTTGTATATCTTCTGTTCAACCTGGTCCATCTGCCCCCCTACGCTAATGCTGTGCTCCCGCCCACCCTCGCCTTCAATCCTCTTAGCTTCCTTCTGCCCACTTTGTATCTTATTCTTCTTCACCCTACTCATCCCTTTATGTTTCTGGCTGTTTTCCTATACCTCGTGCTCCCTCTCTCCCTGACTCCCTCAGGGTCCTTTAATGGAATGCCAAAAGCCTTCAATTCAGCGGCACTGAACTACAATACTTTTTTCGTCCTGCAGGGCTTATCCTTCTCTGAACTTTCGAACCCGCCTTTCTCTTTGCTTGATCCCTACTTTGATTATGTAGGGGTCGACATCTCACTAAACAATTCCTCCTTGCTCTATTTTCTTAATGTTTATGCTTTCCTTATAATTGCTCTTCTTCAACAAAGAGCAAAACCAACTCTTCTTCCGTTTTTCCCTCCTCCAGAAATCTCTTTATTCCGGGAACTTTAATTAACGTCAGCCCCTTTGGGACTCGAAAGGTACTTCTAACCCCTTGGAGAGAAATCTTGCCTACTTTTCTTTCTTTCTGAAGTCTAACTTCATTCTCTCTTCTCAACAGGCCGGTTTTTGCTCTAGACGGTCTACATTTGATTGAATTCTGTTTCTTTTTCGGTCCATTTCTTATGGGTTTAACAAACCCAGGCCGGGATTTCTGACGATTCTCGCTACTATCGACTTCTCCAAATCTTTTTGCTTTGTATGGCATTCTGTCCTTTTCCACAAACTTATTTTGGCTGGCTTCTCTCGTTGCTTTGCTCGTTAAACTTAATCTTCCTTTTCTGATAGGCGCGCTTGCATAATTTTTCAAAATTACAAAAGTCACCCCTTTTAAGTTAATCGAGGTGTTATGTAAGGATCCGTTGTTGCCATGTATTTTTCTCTCTCTTCATCAATAATTTTCCTGCTTCTATGCCTTCTACCGTCAGCTGCTCTCTTTATGCTAACAACCTGGCCATTTGGTCCTCCTCACCATTGGTCCCTACTGTGATGGAGGTTACACAAGGAGCTCTGATTGAATTGAAGCGCTGGTTTGAGTGCTGGTGTCTTCTTCTCAATCTTAGCAAATATGGGGCATCTTTCTTAGTAGATCCCCAACAAACTAACCTCCAGCCCCACCTCTTCATATTTACCTGCCCTTCCACTTCAACTCCTTGAGATTATCTTCGACCACACTCTTTCCTTTTCTAAGCACGCATCCTTGCTGAGAGCCAAGTTTTTTCCTTGTTGCAAGGCCTTACGCTTCGTTATGGGGCCTCTCAAAAAAGTTTCTCTCTCTTCTGTATAAAGCTTTTCTTTGGCCCCTTCTCACTTATGCTTCTCACGGATGATTTCTTTTTCTTACCGTTACCAACTTTACGAAATTGAAACGCCTTTACCGAGCAGCTAGTCGCGCCATTACCGGCTGCCTCTTATCTTCTATTACACATCTCTTCACTGAGTCCTTTCTACCTCCCCAACGAGTCACCCTGACTCATTTCGCCCAGTCATCTTATGAGAGGGCCCTTTGTCTCCCAACTTTCTTCCCCATTTCAGGTTTGGTCAGACTTGGAGTTATACCAAAACTCTCTAGATACTACTGGAGCGCTTTTGGGCTCACTCACCCGCTCTTGCTTTCTCCACTTCTCCTAGGAAGGTTCTCTTTGCTTGTCCTCCCTCTCCTCTCAGAAATCTGTCTTCCTTCACCACGGAGCCGAGCCTTTCCTCTCCAAGCTCCCGCTCCAACTTTCCCCCTCTCTCGCCCAGATGCGGCTCTTGCTCACTTTGACTCTCTCCCACCTCACCATCTAGTGATCTGGACAGATGGCTCTATTCCTTTTCTATTTAGCTAATGCGGCTTTGGTGTCCTTGCCAACTGCTCGTTTTGTGGCACTGAGGCCACCCTTTCCTTTTCAGCAGGCCCAGTATGTTCAAGTTGCTCCGCTGAAGCCTGCACCATTTTACAAGATCTATGCTGGTATTGGCAGCACCAACAATAGGTTTTTAGTGTGAATTTGCGTTCTTGTTGTTGTTGTTATTCGACCCCTTCCGAGGGATGGGGGCATGGCAGAAGACTATGAAGCCCCAAAAGCCGGGCAATCCCCATGGCCTGGACCAAAGGTCGTAGAGAAAGACAAAGAGTAGCCAAAGATCGAGTGGCGCAAAAAGTCCGTAGCTCCACAGTGCAAAATAAGATGAGAGGTGTCCTGGGACGATTGTCCGCAGGCGCTGCAGGAAGAATTCTCGATTCTGCCAATCCTAAAGAGATAAGAGCTTAAAACAAGGCTGTGTCCGTTGCAACGTAGACGAGAGAGAGAGCACAGCGAGCGTGACGAGGGAGCACAGGTTCCTCGGTAAAAATCGAGTAAACCTGTGCGTCAAAGAATTTCGATGAGACATTATGTCTCCAGTCCGAGAAAAGATAAGAGTGGATACGAGAGATCAGAGGGGAGAGACTACAAGGGATTGCAGAGGGCGCAAGTAGAACTCCCCGTCTTTCCAGCTCATCAGCCGCGTCGTTCTCGGTGAGAAACGAGTGTCCGAGGACCTAATGCAGCCGATAGAACAAGAGAAGAAAGAAGACAGTTCCTGCCAGAGAGTTTGAGGTAAAAGGAATGATGGAGGAGAAGACAGGGTGGTGAGAGTCAGATAGGAGGAAAAGAGATGCGAAGTGACAGACTTGTTGGTGCTGCCGAGACTAGCAAAGAGCGTGCAGAATGGCGCAGGCTTCAGTAGAAAAACTTGAGCATACTGAGCTTGCTGAAAAGAAAAGTTGGCCTCAGTGCCACAGAGAGAGCAGTTGGCAAGTACGCAACGAAAAGGAACAGAGCCGTCAGTCCAGAGCATCAACTCGTAAGGGGAAAGAGAGTCAAGGTGAGCGAGAGTCGTCGGAAATCGGAGCGAGAGTATGGAGACGAGAGGGTAGACTCCACATTGAAGGAAGGCAGATTCCAAGGAGGAGAAGAAGGGCAAGCGAAAAGAGTCCCCCTAGAGGAAGAAGAAAGCATCAAGCAACAGCCGCCTCAACGTGGTGGGGCGGTCCCCGACCCCATTTGGATTTGGCCAAAATGGCTGTTGGCATTCCTGAAGGTCCTAGTTACCCCGGGCACTCACCTCTGTTTTTTCGCCGTGCTGCCCCATAAACGATCGCAGAAGGGCAGCACACAGCTTTGTCGTCTCATCAATCGCCAATGTAAAATAGGTGAATGAGTTTGATGCAGTTTTGAGGGTATTGGAAATTTGATTGGATATGAGATCAACTCTTTGGGTTACAGTTTGACGGGAAAAACTTATCTTTCGGAAATTTTTTACTTTAGTTGGGGCAAGTTCTTCCACAGCAGCCAGCAGGCAATCTTTTACAAATTCACCATCCAAAAATGGCTTTATTTTTTTCGCTATAATTTGGGATATTCGCAGACTTGCATTTACTATTGCCTTATCTACAGAAGCTGCTTTTTGAAAGACATTTTGCTGGGCTTGTAGATATGATTTAAGCAACTGCAGGTTGGTGTTTCGAGCGGAATCATTAAGTTTAGCAATCACATCATGCTTTTGCTCATGATGTCTTTTCAAATTGTACGACTTAAGCATGTTAAATGATTGACAACATATCAAACACACAGCTTTGTCTTTCACCTGAGTAAAAAAATACAATTTTTCCCATTCAACTTGAAACGTACGATTTTCATTTTCAATTTTTCTTTTTCTTTGTGAAGCCATAAACAGGTTAACTTACTCTTCTTGCTAATAATGTATATAGTGGTAGCTTCTAACCAACTCACGTAACACTGCATCTGGCGAAACCTTGAACCAACTCAAGTTTTATATATTCTACATTACAGCTTACGGTTACGTAACAAAAAATTGATGACGTAACAATAAATATCTAAATTACAAATGAAGCGAAACAATACATATTTCGTCAAAAACTTGAAATGACATAGATTCGCATAGCCATAATAAATCACGGCTGTAACAAGTAATAAAATGAAATACGCTATAGTACGGTTGTTCGGTTACACACGATCACAAAAAATTTCAAGTAGTTTAGCATAATTGAATGGTCTCAAAAGGGCCGCAGGTTGGCCATCATTGTTCTAAGATTTTAGCAAGTGCGTAACCGCCGGCGCGAGTGCGAAATCGCTAGGAAATGTACGAAAACCGCCGGACAAGTTTTGGCGGACATTGCTGAACAAACGGTTACACCAGTCATTGTAACATATTTTGAAGGTGTAAAAACAGATGCTTGCAGTAGCCTACTGCTGTTTAGTCAGTGTATACGCAGGGCCTATGAGAGGGGGGTCCAGCAGGTACATTGTTCCAGGGCCCGAGAGCCAAGGAGGGGCCCACGACTCCTCTTAAACATTTGGCCAAGATCGTGTGTACGCATGTAGGAGTCGCGTAAATACGCAACTATCTTGGCAACAAAGTCGGCTGTCATTATGCCATTATATGTGAATATTATCGACTAAACAGTATTATAATTCCTGGTATGGATTGATTACTGCTTATTATAGACAAACAGTAGCCACTAGCCTGCCAAACAGACTGACATATTAACTGTGCTAGCTCTCATACTGAGGGTAGACAAACAGGCCTAGGCCTAAATCTTACGACCGGTAGGTAAGTGTGTTCATTTCAGGCCAAGCTAATGTACAGAATTTCATTGTATATTTGTAAGCTAGATCTATGGCTGAGATCGTCGCTTAAAAAAATGTTTTAATAATATTACAACAATGATTCATTCACCATTAAACAACTGTTACAAGTATTATAGGCCTACTTATTTATTAATCTTGAACTCTGTGGTCACAGTAAACAAGTGATTTACGTCTTAAATGTTAAGATTAAAGATCTCTTGATAACCTCTGCCTTTTAGCTGAATTCTTCTTTACGTTTTTCAATTTCAAACATTTAAATTTTATAAAAAAAACTTTTGATTTAAAGTAAAGTAACCCATTGAGAATGTATCCTCACAAATCAGGATGGCAGAAACGAAAAGAAAGGGTGGCAAGAGAGGCAAGGCAGAATAAAGGGCAGCAAACACTCTTCCAGGTTGGGCTATTAGGGCCTAATACACTTCAGGCAGAAGACTCTGCAAACCTTTCTGTTACGAAAGCATTAGGAGAAGCCAGTGAAAAGCCAGACTCTTCAGTAAGTTTCTTCTGTGAGAAGGTCGATTCAAAAGAAAGAAGAGTTGCTATAATTGCAGACGAAACTAACAAAGAAGTGTCTTTGGGAAATGCAAACTCCAATTCAGATGTAGGAAATACCAAATCACTTAATTTTGGTACAAAGGAAAGCAAAATTCCTTTTTCTGCAGGAAGTAAGACTGGAAAAGAACTACATGAAAATCGTTCTGAAAGTATAAATGCCAAGTCAGTTATTGGCCTTGATATTGGGTGCATTACAGATGAAGTTCCTTCTCAAGCAATAATAGAAAAATATATAACCATCGGTCACATCCCGCTACCTAAACAATTTCCAAACGACTCGGACAATCAAACTTTTCCAGAAATTATTTTTAAATTCCGTGGTGCTAATGGAGAAATGCACAGGAGAGATTTTCTTGTTTGGAGTGAAATGAAACAAGCATTATACTGTTTGCCATGTCGACTGTTTTGGCACAGCACTAGCGTTTCATCTTCAATGTCTGCACTAGCATCGCCTGGAGGCTGGACAGCTGGTACAAAGTGGCGAAAAGTAAGTGTTAGGGTCCAAGAACATGAAAAGAGCAAGAGCCATAAGGAATGTTACATAGCTTGGAAAGAACTTGAAAGACGTCTTTTATCTGGAAAAGGGGTTGACTCTTTATTAGAAGCAAGTTACCAAACTGAAGCAGTGAAATGGTGCAATCTGTTGAAACGTATACTTGATGTTGTTCTTTTTCTGGGGGAACGTGGTTTGGCATTTAGTGGATCATCACACCGGATTGGGGATCCAAACAATGGTAACTTCCCAGGTCTGATTGAGCTGCTGTCAAGGTGGGATCCTCTTCTCCAAGAACATGTGAACAAGGTTAAGGAATACCAGGGAAAAGGTGAACGCCTTCAAGTTCATTATCTCTCTCCAGAGTCACAAAACGAATTTATTTCAGAATGTTCTACCCTTGTAAAACAACATTTTGTTAGAAAGAAAGGCTTCAAAATATTTTGCAGTTATTGTGGATGCAACTCCAGACTCTTCTCATGTGGAGCAAACAACGATCCTGTTGAGGTATTTAAACTTAAAGGATGATAGATATGAGGTACAAGAAAGATTTCTTATGTTTGTTGATTGCAGCAGTAAGAGGGGGGAAGATATTGCTCAATTAATCATGGATACCTTAGAAGCGCACGCCATTCCTCTGAGCGATTGTAGGGCACAAGGATACGACAATGCTGCTAACATGGCAGGAAAGTATAAAGGTGCGCATGCAAAAATACAAGAACAGAATTCATTGGCAATCTTTTCTCCTTGTGGCTGTCATACTCTCAATTTATGTGGAAACGATGCTGCCGAGAGTCTGCCAGAAGCAATAACATATTTTGGAACAGTTCAAACAATTTATAACTTGTTCAGCTCTAGCCCTAAACGATGGGAATTACTTAATGCACGCATAGGTTGTTCTCTACATGGCATGTCAGAAACCAGGTGGTCTGATAGACTTCAGTGTATCAAACCTTTTGCATTTCATCTTAATGGTATCCAGTTAGCACTGCAAGATCTGCTAGAGCTTAACTTAACAGCAAAGACAAGAAATGAAATCAACGGAGTGTTGGCATACTTAAGTAGTTTTATTTGTGTGCTAATGTCGGCAGTTTGGTATAAAATTTTGGCTGCAATAGATATTTGCAACAAGGTAATTCAAGCAAGAGATGCCACTCTGGATGTAGAGGTGTCTAACATTGAAACTCTCCTTGAAGATATGGTGAAACTACGAAGTAACTGGAAAAGAATCTGGAATGAAGCAAAAGAGGTTGCATTAAATCTTAAGATGGATATCAAATTCTCCCATGGACGTGGACATGTATCTCGGAAGAGGACAAGGATGCATGATGGCACAAGTACACCTGAAGCCAATATGGCAGAAATGAATGACACAGATGATTCCCAAGAAGAGGCCTATTTTAGAAAAACTGTGTTTTATGTTTTTATTGATAATGTTGTTGCCGGATTAACTGTACGTTTTAATGCTGTTAAGAGGTTGGCTGACAGTTTTGATTTTTTGTGGAAATATCCCACAATGTGTGAAAGTGAGCTAGAAAAAAAAGCAAAAAGGTTAGCTCATCAATATCCTACAGACCTTGATGATGAAGATCTTGCAGAAGAAATGCAGCATTTACCAGTAGTACACAAGGCTAATTTTGGAAAACCACAGCTGAAACCTTTAGAATTGCTAAATTTGTTAAAAGAATACAAATTGTGTGAATTATTTCCAAATGTTTGTATCAGCTTGAGAATATTGTTGACAATACCAGCTACAGTAGCATCTGCTGAAAGATCTTTCAGCAAGCTTAAAATTATCAAAAACTATTTACGGTCTACTATGTCTCAAACTCGACTTGTTGACCTAGCAAGACTGAGCATTGAGCCTAGCATTGCTAGACAAATTGATTTTGATAGTGTAATTAGAAATTTTGCACATAAGAAAGCCAGAAAAGCACAAATTAAAGTAACCTAATTAAATGATTTTTTTGCTAATTTCTTCCTTGACAAAGATTTTTCTATGAACATTTAAAATTCTCGTTATAAATGGTAAATGTAAATGTGTAAATCGTATTTTATATTGCTACATTGCTTGAACACTGGTTTGTTTTAACACTGATGATAATCTTCTATATGATTATTAACTGAGCATTTGTTGAAGTTTAATAGACATTAATTTCCCTCAATTTTATTGCAAAATAATTTAGCAAGTGTTAGGGGCCCCACATGGGCTTTGTACCGCCTTGAAAGATTTCTCTTGGAGGCCCTGTGTATACGCTAAGCCTTCATTTTCCCCTCAGACGTACTTCGATTATGAAACTTTTTATTCAGTTCAGTGCTTTTGAACCGTTTTTGTCATTCGGCCCATTTTCGAAATGCACAGAGGCATGTGGCCCGATTATACATTTTTCTCGTTTTTATTAGCGTTTTTGGCATTTGGACCATTTTTGAAATGCACAGAGGCACGTTGCCCGGATATATTTTTCTCGTTTTCATGAGCATTTTTTGCATTTGTTGGTTTCAAATCGTTTTTGGCATTTGGCCCATTTTCGAAATGCACAGAGGCATAGGGTCTGGTTATATTTTTTCTCGTTTTCATGCGCGACCTCAAAAAAGTTATCAAAGTAAATTTCAGAAGTGTTGACCAACTAAAATAACAAAACAAGTCAAGAAAAAGTTTTCCTTTCCAGCAATTGAAAAAAGGCTAGACTTCAACAAAAAACGTGTTGAGAGAAATTGAAACTGCACTTTATATTTTTTCTTCTCGTTTCAAGGTATATTTCAATCATGGCTGGTAAACTATCACAGCGCATTTTATTTAAAAAAATATTTTGGAGGGGATTTAAAATTAAAATTAGTTAGAAATCGTACTCTTTTTTTACTTTTAGTTTTTATGAATAGCAAGTGAGAGGTTATGTATTTCTGATTTACAAAATGGCTTTTTGTACGCTAAAGTGAAACCGAGAGCTAAGCGCTTTTTTATCTTAACTAGCACGATTGAAATTAGAGTTGAAACGTAGAGAAAACATAAGTTAAGCAATTCCATTTTCAAATTTTCCTCGAAAACTTTATAGTGAAGTTTGAGAGCTACTTGCTATTACTACTCTTTAGCTACGATGGAAATTGGCCGGTTTACATTATGTTACTTGCTTTGGGGTTGATTTGTGATACAACAAAGTTTGGTAACGGCATGCACGATATTTTAAGTCGCCGTCACTCCCTGTTGGGTCATAGCCGGGCGATGTTTACGCGAGACGTTGCATTGCCATAAAAAAGCAGCTGTCCAACGTTTTATTCCCGTTCACTGTCTCCAACGCATTTAAAAATTGCAAAAATTTTAACAAACGAAAAAAGTTACCAAAAACCGCCGGACTTTTTTACACACCGTTGAATTTTAACTGCGAATCCGCTGGACATAATTTCGCAAATTCGCACTTTTTTCGCGTTTAAAGGGAACAATGCTTTTTGTGTTGTAGCTTCATTTCAAGTTAGCGGAGGGATAAACACTACATGTAGTTGAAGAAATAAGTTTCGTTTACTTTCGGAAATACCATTATCACCTCCTGAACTGCAATTCACAGTAAAAGTCGTTTTTGCCCAGAACAGACAAAAAATGTGGTGTGGCTGCTACATCTTAAGTCATTTTTTTTAGTAACATCATCTTTGATGTTTACTGTTACAGATATCAGAACAATGTGAGATCTCCGCCATGCCAACATTTGTGTTTTACAAGAACGGAAGCGAAGTAAAAGTAAGCTGTTCGCATGCTTTTATGCAGTGTTGCGCCGATTGATTATTTGAAATGTTTTTAGTGTTTATGAGAAACGTCATAAGCGTTGATTTATAATCAAACGACCCTGCTGTTTTTTGATTACTTGTGGTTTCTGAGTATGCAATGTCACATTTGGCAACGGACTGTGCTTAAGATCAAAAAGTTTCATATTGATCTCATAACTATGTCCCATAAAGAAACGTGTTATGTATTGCGTTCGGTTATCTGTCCCACTTAGCTTATATGGTTGGCGTTAACCAGGTCGTGGGTGCCACTTCAACTATAGAATAATTTATGATTTGATTGGTTTAGATTTATCGACTAGATTTCGATACAACTAAATGAGGGATAGTGGTCTGACTGATGTATTCTTGTCATTAGTAGTATGGCCCGATGGGTTAAGCGTCGAACTTATCATTACAAAACTGTGTATGGATGCTCTTAGCGTTTGCGTATTTGCGCAAGCACTGATCAGAACGATTGTTTGCTTTAAGCTTACGCTTCGGGCTTAAATTGCTACGTGTATATATAGGCAGCTCCATACTCGAAGACCGCAAGATCATTTTGCAAGCTTTTCGTTTCTTATGTGCACTATTGTGCACTATGTTCCTATTACTGACAGTCTGTAGTTTACTGTGACAAACGCATAAAGCAAAATCGCTCAGACGTGCTGTTTGGGAACTACCTCTCTAAACATAAAACTAGTTATATTTTGCTTTTGTCACCAGGCATCCTTTAACTTCTCAATATAGCTCTTCTGGTGTAATCGAAAGTTAAAACGATCTTTATTTAGATTTAAAATCTACATAAAATTCACAAAAACTCAACGTTTCGAAAAACTAAAATCAGTTTTTCTTCGTCAGGAGTGACTAAAGTTCAAATACGTTCAAAGATACAATTCAAATATACAATTTGTCCAAATTTTTATGCAAATTGTTATCTCCATTAGTTGGCAATACTGAATTTACAGTAAAGAATTCATACGAGTTTGTTCAATTTTTAAATTCCATTGTATTAAAAAAGAATGAATGTATGGTTTCTTTTGATGTCGTTTCACTCTTTACTAATATTCCAGTAGAATTGGCAAAAAAAGTTAACTTTGATTTGTTAAATGAAGATGATACATTATGTAATCGTACCGATTTGACAATGGATGATATTAAAATCGCTTTAAATTTTTGCTTGAGTAACACTTATTTCACATTTGAAGGAAAACATTATCAACAGATATTTGGCGTACCAATGGGGTCCCCCATTTCTGTGGTAATTGCAAACCTGGTAATGGAATATGTTGAACAGAAAGCAATCTCTTCGTTCAGTTCATCTCCTAAAGTTTGGAAACGATTTGTCGATGGCACATTTGTGATCATGCAAACCAATGAAGTGAATAGATTTTTTGATCATTTGAATAGCGTGGACCCGAACATAAATTTTACAATGGAACTAGAGCAAGATGACAATTTAGCATTTTTGGATGTCCTAGTCATGCGAACGCAAGATGGAAAATTGGCCACTAAAGTACACCGAAAACCAACCCACACCAATCGATATTTAAATTACCATTCAGCTCACTCCAATGAACAAAAACAAGGTGTTGTGATAAATTTATACAATCGAGCTCAATCGCTCACGACTAGGGTTGGATTATCCGGATAACGGTTAACCGGTTAACCGATTAACCGGGAGTTTTTTTGCCATCTGATATCTGGATATAATTCTGTCGGTTAACCGGATAAAAGAATATGGTTGCTAATGCCTTAACGCTTTTTAGTAAGTTTCAACATTCTTTGTTATGAGAAGGCTGACTCCCGCTGAGCGCAATTAAACTTTTGTTCATACTTTTGTTGTCTTATAGTTTCAACTACTCGTAAAATGCATGAGTGAACTTTACTCACACGTCCCAAAGAAAGCCAAGCAAATTATTATTTTAACAGAAGACTGCATTTGCGTCGTGAGGTGAAGTTTGTGATGTGTGCAGGGTTTGGCTGTAACAAGATTTCAGTTGAATTTGAAAAGCTTTGAATACAACCCAGTTTAAACTGACCAAATTTAAGAGATGGAATTAAAACGTTTTAAAAGTGAAAATCCCGTGTGGGGTTACTTTCTACGATCAAGAAATGGTGATAGGGCAAAATGTGAAATCTGCGAAAACACGATTTCTTGTAAAGGTGGATCTACAGGAGCAATGAGAAACCACCTTTGTCTAAAACATAAAATTCTTCTCGACACAAAGAAGGCAAAACAGCCAGTTTCTTTGGAAAACGCAAACAAAAATTCCGCGGGCACCAGCACGATTGAAAACTATTTTAAACCAACCAAAGAGTCGCTGGAAAGGGTTGTTGCAGAGCTAGCCGCTGTGGACAGAATTTCTTTTAACGCCATTTCTACTTGTAAGCAACTAAGATAAGCATATTTGGCAAGAGGATACAAGCTACCACAAACGGTACAAAATGTCAGAAGTATTATCATATCTTTTTCCCAAACACTGAAAAGCGATATAAAGAAAATGACTGAAATAAAAAAAGGGGCTGGAAAATTTTGTTCTATCACTCTTGATGAATACCCAAGCTCAAGAAGCAGAAGATACATGAACTTAAACCTGCACTACGATTCAGACCCTGTTAATTTAAGAATGGTAAGAATCAAAGGTTCTATGCCAGCTGAAAGAGTAGAGAATTTGGTGAAAGAAAGATTGCCCAAGTTTGGCCTCAAGATGGAAAACATTGTTGCAGCTACGACAGATGGAGCTAGTGTGATGAAGAGTTTTGGAAGAATGATTTGTTGCGTCCACCAGCTCTGTTTTGCGTATGGTTATCATTTAGCACTAATGGATTTCTTGTATGCAAGGCAAAATCTCTTTGAAGGAATAGAAAAGGAAAGGGAAAATGATAATACTGGATCGGATTCAGAATTTTCTTCAGAAGAGGAGATGGAAGAAGTTGATGAAGCTGCTGTAGATCTTGTGGAGACTGAAGCAATTGGTGTAGAACTTTAACAGTTTGTTGTGGAAGTGATAAGGAAGGTTAGAACAGTGGTAAAGATGTTTCGCAAAAGTCCTCTTAAGGACGAAATTCTGCAAAAGCATATCCAAGCACAATTGAACATAGAGCTGAAGTTGATTCTAGATTTAAAGACTAGATGGTCTTTTGGAGATGATTAAAATATTTGTAAGAGTGGAAAATGTATCAGAATGGCTCTTGTGGAAATTGGAACTGCTACCACCATTACGAACGCAGAAATTAAAATTCTCCATGATCTGATTGATGTCCTTGAACCTGTCAAACACGCTGTAGATGGACTTTGCAGGAGGAATGCTATACTTCTTAAAGCTGAGCGGATTCGTGATTTTGTGTTTAAAACTCTCTCTAATTCCAATTCTGCGTATTTGGCATCTCTTAAGTCTCATCTTGAGGTAAGAATCAAAGACAGGAGAAATGCATGTCTTGTTCATCCACTTGAATATTTGCATGATCCCGATTTTCTAATGGAAAACAAGTTTGATACTTTTGGCGAATACGGAAACAAAACAAGATGTACACTCTTGCTGCAGCCCTAATGCAAAAGCTGTTTGGAGTACCAGAGCCTGGTCTTGGGGAAGAAAGCCAGCTTGCATCACTTGCTTCTACTTCAGTATGTAGAGATTCATCACGTGCATCTCTCAAGGAAGAACTAGAGCGAGCTATCACGTCAGCATCAATTCCAGCTACTCGTCCTTCCATTACTTCAAACCTTAACAGAAGAATGGTCCAAAAGGAATGTGAAATGTTTGAAGCTTCTGGGATACGACCTGCCAACCTTCAGACTCTCTATGAAGCTCTGCTTACTATTCAGCCCACTTCTGTGGAAGCAGAAAGAGCATTCAGTGCATGTGGACTTTTTGTTACAAAACTCTGGTCTCGTCTACATGATTCCACAATCGATGCATTGTGCTTTATAAGGAATGCGTTGCAGATACAGTAAACATTAAATCTGCGTAATTTTTTCATATTCGATTGTACTGCGCGTGTGCTTATGTCTGTAATAATAAAACTGTACAATACTTTTCATATTTAGCAGTTATTATCCGGTTAACCGATTAGTTAAATTCTAAGTACACGAATATATCCGTTATCCGGATAATAAAAATTATTGATATCCGATCTAACCCTACTGACGACCAAATCAACAGACTGGAAAAAAGAAAAAAGTTTACTGTCTCATATGCTCGCTGAAAATGATTATCCTAATTGGTTCATACAAAAAGCACTGAAAAAAAGAAAGGCTGAAGCTCAAGTTAAGTTACAAGAAGAAGAAAGAGATACTGGATTGGTTATTTTGCCATTTATACCAGGAATAACTGCAAGATTGAAACGTCTTTTGAAAAAACATCAAATCAAAGTGGCAACAAAACCATTACGCACTGTGGGAAACATGCTGCCAAGTTTAAAAGATAAAATCAACAAATTTGATCAACGCGGTGTTGTATATAAAATTCCATGTTTAGATTGTACAGGTGTATATATTGGTGAGACTGGTCGATCATTTAAAACACGACGCAAAGAACATCAAAGGGACGTCAAACCTGATATAATTGCCCAACTAACAAATGAGGAATTAAAAAAGAAATCTGCTCTAGTGAAACACGTTTGCTTAAATGGACACCGGATTGATTGGGAAAGCTCTGAAATTTTAGCTACCGAAAGTGACTATAAGAAAAGACGTTTTTTAGAATCATTTTACATACACAAAACTGATTTTTCTTTTAACGATAAGATTAACAGCTTTTATCCCGGATTGTACAAATTTATAAATTTTTGACCGCCAGTTGTCGCTGCTGCACTTGTTTATTGCCATAATTTTTATTTTTCTCCTTTTCGTCTATGTAACCGTTGTCTGTGTTTGAAGTTTAGTCACTCCTGACGAAGAAAAACTGATTTTAGTTTTTCGAAACGTTGAGTTTTTGTGAATTTTATGTAGATTTTAAATCTAAATAAAGATCATTTTAACTTTCGATTACACCAGAAGATCTATATTGAGAACATAAAACTAGTTCTCAAACTCTTCACACTGCCTACACCCTACTGCATCTGATGACGAAAAAATTACAATCTTTTCATTCTAAATAAGTTTTCTGAGCTCGGAAATCAACTGGTGCCAATTTTTCTCATCAACTTTTATCGAAAGAAATAACTGAAACCATGATATTGCTTTGTGTGGTTTGAATTGCCTTGCGTAATTGTTGCGTGGCAATTCGTTTGTAATTTTTGATAGCAAATAATTTGATAAAAATACATGAAGAACGGAGAAAATAGAATTTTATATAAGTTGTGAACACATTTTAAACTTAAAAAATAATAAAATGAATCACGAAAAGTTGATGATCTCTTTCAAATGAATGACCGAACATTAATGATCCATGTAGCAAAATAGCAAACAAATAATGCCGTATGAACGCGGTAGTGTATTAGTTGGAGTCTCCACTTTCCGTCAGTAGGTATAGGTTTAAATCCATTGTCAAACAAACCATAAGACTAACAAATATTATTCACCGCTTCCCTGCGTGGTGCTCAGCTCGAGAAAAAGATTGGTGCTTTTTCGGTAAAGGCACTTAATGGGATTCCTCGATATTTGTGTAACAGACAGGTGATGGGACCACGTAGTCTACGCGTCGTAGTTGTCCGGTCTGACAAAAAACATGCAAAGAAGAGCTTGAGCTCATACGCATGAATAGATGATAGTACCATCATCTTTTTATGTTGTTGCCTTGACCTACATTTAGAAACGAAATTACAAAAAACCATTGAGTCACTAAACAATCAAAAGAACATACTTTAAAAACATCTGCATAAATTTTACTTGTCAATGGAACTTTTGTTTTTAAACCTTTGCGCACAGCGTTTTCTAATCTTGGCTCGTTGACGAAAAATTGTAATTCTCCTTTAACACTCAGCCTTGGGGAGTGATCAATCATGCCAGGTTTCGTGTTTGTGAGCTGCAGTTTCGGAGGAGTGAAAGCAAACGCACGCATATGTGTACGCGCTGAAGGAACTTTGCTTTATGCTGTTGATTTTTCAAACCACGCGTAGCCGCGGTATAAGGATAAATGAACCGCAGGTTGTCGACCCCTGATCAAGACAAACGGAATAATTGTTATAAAAGTCAGAAAGTTTCTGATTGTTAACGCTAATGCTTGCGTAAATTCTGTGTTGTGCTTTAAGAAAAACGCTGGACGGCAATTTTCTCCTTTAGGTTGCTATACTTGACAATTCCTGAACACATGTCATACTATATTGGTAATCAGCAAATATGTTTTTTGGTAGGCCACTCTCTCTAAATGTACGGTTCCAAATTTTTGAGAATGTTCTCTTTTTTTGTTTAATAGCTTGAGAAAATTTGAAGGAGGAAGCACAAATTTCCTCCGTTTGTGGTTCTGGGCTTCCTATGATGTACCGTTAAGCCTAAGATTTTCCCATGGTTGAGCGTTATTGTAACTAACCTTTCTGATTTTCTGACGTCGTTTTGACATAATAAATTGTTTTTCAGCGGTTTTCAGGGGCCAGTGAAGCCAAGTTATGTGCGACAATCGAAGAACATAAGTAATCATGCAAAACTGCTTGTAGAAGTGATCTTGTAATCAGACTTGTGTATATACCGTGTATAAAAACAAATAAAACGCTCAATTTTCACCGTTTTTGACATTGGTTTCTTAACCTGGGGGCCACTAAACATTTGTTTTGGTAGTGACAACCATGAGTAGTATACAAAAAAAATCAAGGAAATCGCACGACTACCAACTTTTGCTGGACACAGATCACCTCAATAGTCGAATTTACGCAGCCCATTAAATTACTAGCTTTGTTAGCACAGATCACGCTTGTTTGAATCTGCTCTTGTATTTGTTTACCTTGTTTTTTGTGAAACGGTGGATAACAATGTACCACATTCGCTGAAATGTTTACGCTATTCAGTTTAAGAAAGCTAATGATGGCTTTTTCTTTTAGAACCATTTATGTTAAACAATGTTAAGCCGAGGATCCAAAGCTTTAAAACAAATCTTCAAAAGGTCCATGACATTAATAGGTTGAATGAAAATCACTGGTTTATGTATCGTAACACAAATACAGTCGTATTCATTATTAAACCAGCGTGTTTGTGTGTGGTGAATGACTTGTAATCAATTAATAAAATGAACGTTTTTATATCATGCTGATTTTGGGTGTGATGACTAGAAAACTGCTGAAATAGTGCTGACTCGTGGCCTACTTGCTAGTCATTGCCTCGTTACCAAATCGTAGCTTTCGTTCGAGAGGGTGGTATAATCCGCTTTATGTTGGTTTAAGCTTTTTTATTATAACCGTACGGATAAGCGCGTACTTTGCAAGCTGAAGACAGTTCTTCATCTTTACGTTCACCAAAGAAATATTTTATAATGGGGCGCACTTTATTATCGCCTCCTCGTTTTCTTAGCTGAAGATTAAAGCTGTTTGTATTAGCCATGTAGCTTGAGACCAGACATTTCCTGTGTAGTACGTTGAAACGATTTTCTCTACACGTAATACAGATTTAGATTCGATCTTATCTGGTTTAAAAGTACTGTACTTAATAAAGTAAAAGTTGTCCGGCAGTGACAGAGCTGTAAACAAGAATTACCCAACACTTGACTACGATTTTTCGATTTATTAAACAAGTGATCTGGTTTCGGTTCCTTAGAACAAACAGAAAACGCAAAACAAATAATTATTAGTCCTGTGATTACAAGTGTGACTTGAGGATAAGAAAATACTACCGGTACTGTGAAACAAAACTAACATATAAAAGTTGTCTGGCAGTGGCAGAGCTTTAGAGGCAACCCTGACTACAAAAATATCGGATCCTTAAAACAATCTGGTACGTGAGCAAAAAATCGCAAAACAAATGCAAATGCCTAAAAGCTGCCATAATTAAAAAATATTCTCTACACAAAACATCAAACCATAGAAGGAGGGCAAACCGCAAAATAGATAACTGTAAAATGCTTGTTTGCCAATGGCGCGGAAAGTAGGGTCGCCGAGGACTGCTTAAAATTTTTTCGGCCCTCTGCATTGTGAACATTTATTGCTTTCTGCTATCTTTTTTTTTTTGCCAAAATTAGGCAACCAATAGGGCTGTCAACAGTCCTTTAATTTATGTTTTTAGTCCAAGTACTTTTTTGCATTGAGAAAGGACGCTAATCGTCCTATACTTCTAACATCGTTTTTCCCTAGAATAGTAGCACAATAAAAGTAAACCAAAATATCAAATATTATGTGAGCAATAAACATCCGCGTGCGGCGTGCCTTACTCTGTTTTTCGAATTTGAGTTTTTCCCGTTCAATCTGGATTCATTTGAACTGTTGATCTAAGTAATTCTAAAGATTCCCATTATTAGTCCCCGTGGCGTACGCAGGAGCGCTCCTATGCGCCCCCTCCCCCCATGCTTCAAGAAGAGTTAAACGTCATTTTCAGCCACTATTTGCGAAAAGTGATTCTCGCCAAAGTTAATGTTTTTGACTCACAAAGGAATTAGCATGACGCAACAAATATTGACGAACGTAAAGGAAGCAAGAAAAGTGCTGACTCAAGTTATTCACGTAAAAACGCATACATCCATAAATGTAATTAAACCAGACAAAATATAAAACATGGAGCAAAAAAACAGCCGTTTGCATGAAACTAAGAATTTAATTAAGATTTGTGTTTTTTAATAAGTAACGCTTTTTGTATTTTGGCTTCATAGTTGATCCCACACTGTCTAATTGTTTTAAAAGAATTAACATTGAGTTCATTACTTTGCAGGATTGACTGAAAGTGGTATGCTGAGTTATTTTAGAGACAACTAGACGAACTAGATGTCTCTGGGTTATTGCAGTTTTGTTGACGTCTCAAACATCCACAAAACTGCAATAACCCAGCGCATTCATTATTTTAGCTGATTTAAGAATTAAGTTAAATCCTGATACGACCAAACTTTCTTTTGCGTATTATGTTCTTCAACTTTATGCAAATGTAGGGATAAATACTGCTGAAATACAAGAAGCGACTGATAACTAGATTATTTCTCAATGCAGCAATAACTTATTTGGAAAAAATTGACTTTGATAAAAAGTCAACGTTTGGAAAATTATCAAATCTAAGTTTTATTGGTAATTTCCTTCCAAAATATGGAAATGATCAAAAATTTGAACCTAAAAGATATACTTGATTTGAACATGAATAATTTTTTTGATAACGTCGCACTAATTCAAGAACGATTCAAAGTAACGAACTGTTTACAGAATGAAAAATGACGTTGCAAATGGCACGAAACGAATGCTTTATATAACTAATCAAAAATGAACTTCTCAAATAATTTAACTTAAGAGACATTTGTCGGGAATTTTCTGAGAAAATAGAGCATGAACACCAGTACCCCAAAACTGCAAAAAGTTACAAGTGCAATTTTAAAGTTTAGAAGCTTGCACATAAATAAGATCAGAGATTGTTTGAATTTGTGTATAAATTTAGACCTTTAGTAAAACGCAAGGATATGCTTTCAATCGATGTCTTTACTGAAATTTTTAACAATTGGCTTTCGTAGCGGCCAATTACTATCAATTTTAAATTTTAATACTTGAAATTGTTCCATTATTTTTATATCTGTTTTGGCGTATTACGATCGAATTCATCACAAACTGTTGTATGGCAGAGTTTTGGAAGATCATACAATTTGTATGTTGATGACTAGAAGCTGTTTCGACTCCGACAGATTACAGTTTAGTTGTTCTCCATAAATCTTCAAATATTTATTTGTAGCAAAATTGAACGCCACATTAGTCGTTTAATTGTCAGGGTTACCACTTCGTTTCAATTTCTCAGAATTGTGCTAATTTTTAAGACACTGTTGTAGAAAATAACAATGTGCTTATTTTTGAGTTAATGCTGTTACAGTATGTCTTGCGGGCTAATTGTTTTTGTTTCGGAAACTGATTGGCTAAAATCTGATCCTCCAAAAAAAAGTATTTTGGCATGAAATAAAGCGAAAATTGTGTCAAATTTGCATTTTGAAGTAATGACCACCGAAAAATAGGTTTTCGCTCTAAAGTAGGTGAAACAATTGTAAATTTACGGCGAAAACATCGTTTTATCACTTCGCGTTTACCAATTTTTTGTTTTAGGTCGACGGCAGCCCTGTTTGTTGTAGACTCCCGAAAGGGCTTTATTAGCTTCTAAAGAGTTAGCCCAAAAATAACAGTGGACCGTTTTAGGTAAATACAGGGTGGGGCATAAATATTCTTACAAGATAAAATACAAATATATTTTGAAAAAAGCTTTTTTTCAACATTTAAATTTGCAAACATTCAAGACTTATACCAACATACAATCTCACACAAACTTTATTCGAAATGCTTTTCTTTAGCCTTTACTACTGCTGGGAGTTTTCTGGAGAAATCTTTGATGGAGGCACGCACTATTTCCATGGGGATTTTCCTTCATGTTTTCATCAATTTTAACTTCAGAGCTTCGATACTATGGCTGGGTTTAGAGCAGGCTTCACTCTCAAGAATTGACCATAAAAAATAGTCCAGAGGGTTGAGGTCCTGTGAAGACGGAGGTCATTTCTCTTTATTAATCCAGGCGGGGCAATTGCTTTCACACCACGTTTGAGTCACCCGAGCTGTGTGACTTGTTGCTCTGTCTTGTTGTAGTGTCCAATTGTCTTCAACATATAGAGATTTGCACCATGGTATTAAAGCCCCCTCTAAAACATTTTTTATGTATAATTCTTTGTTAATTTTAACCTCCGAGGGTACATAAACCAGTGGGGATTTTCCCTTTTCAGAAATTGCTGTCTACACCATCATTAAAGCAGGTTTTTGTGCTCTGAAGACTTTCCTTGTATTGGCAAGGACTGAATCTAAGGGTTTTGCCAAAACTCGATCGTTTTGGTGATTGTGCGCCTGTTGCACAGTGAAATAACTTCTCATCAGTAAAGATAAGATTTTGCAGCGTGCCATTCTTGAGTCATTTCAACAATTGTTTGCTTCTAGCCAGTCTCTTTTCAATTGTGGCCCCCGAAATGAGCTGTCTCTTGCAGCTTGTAGGGTAACATCTTGAGATCATCGTGACAAATCCTGCGCATATTTCTCGGTGATATTTTTAATTCCTTTGCCATTTTTCTCATCAATCTCCTCGGATTACGCCTGATTTTTTTCTTTCACACTTTTAATCAAATCAGGTGTTCTTAAGCTGCGAGGAAATCCTGATCGAGGTCTGTCTGTGATTGAGGATATTTCCTCAAATTGATCAATTGTCCGTTTGATCAACATTTGGTTGATTTCAAATTTTTTCCTGGTTTAAAAATTTCATGGGAGACTAAATTTTTTTTTTGCGGCGTTCAATAATGAATTTTCTTTTCAATTCTGGAAACATTGCGCAGTGTATACTTAAACCTTTACTGAAAAACAAGAACTAGATATATACTATATGCATTTGAATAAATTGATAAAGCTAGATTAGTTTTTTAGTTAAATTTATTAGTACAAAAATAGGAACAAAATTTTGTAACAGGACTTTTGCCCCACCCTGTATATCTGGTCTAGCTGCAAGTAAAGCAGTTTTTAATACAGATTACTCGGCCGTCTATATTCTGTTTAGTTTGATAAAGTAATTTCAAGGCAATATTAGGGACAAAGTTGCGTAAAATAGGAGAAAGGCGATATGTAGTCAGATGAGGCTTAACGGAAACTAATACTATTGCTGACGCAAGTTTGCAGTCAGTAGCATCCTCATAAAAATCATTCTCAGCGTTTTAAAGTTAAAAACGCGGCTTAGAAATATGACACAAAAAGATTGTCACACCTTGCTTTAATGTATGTAGCCTACACTCAGGTATCTTGGACAAAATGGACACACTTGCTCCAGTACAACAATTCATCAAAACTATACCACAAATAAAGTCTACTTTTTGGTAAGCCTATTATGAGCCGCGTTAGAGGTGGTGTGCTGTAATGTCACAGGACAAAAACACTCGTATTTACATATGTAACGGAAAGTATTGTAGCTCTGCTAGTAAAAATAACTTTTAAATGTAGTCTTGTTTCTTTTCGCATATTTTTGAGTTGGGAGTTCTGCATCTTTCCATGGGTTTATTCAATTATCAATAGCTGACGCAATGGTGTTGTGGTAGAGCGTCCGCTCCGCAGTCGGTAGACTAGGGGTTCAATCTCCTTGTCGCGTCATACCAAAAGACTTTAAAAAATAGTATTCACAGCTTCCATGCTTGGCGCTCGGCATTTAGAGGAGGTTGTGGAGAACAAGCCAGCAAGTTCGCTTGTTGTGTCCTTGGGCAAAGCACTTAACGGGACGCTCCCGTCTTTATGTGGAAGACAGGTGCCCCAGACACCTCAAAAATGGTAACTCCCAAGCGAGTGCGGACACCCCGTCCAAAATATAGCAATACAATTCGCTTTCTCGTAAACAGAGGATAAATACGCTAAAAAAATTATCTGCCGAGTTAAATTAAATTACAATAATATTATGCTACCGTCCGGTTGAAGTTGTTTGTTTTCAGCCCTTGTTACTTATGGTCGATTGGCCGTAAGTAATCACCCCTGGGTTGCGAACTCAATGAATTCTGTACCAATCAACAGCCGCCTCAACGTGATGGTGCGGTCCCCCGATCCTGTTTGGGGTGGAACAAAATGGCTGTTGGCCTTTTCGATGGTCCCAGTAATCCCGGGCGCTCCCCACATTTAATCATTTTTCATCGTGCTGCTCTCTGAACGACCGCAGAAAAGCATCACTCAGTCTCTCTAAAATTGGTCGTTCATCTTCTTTCCTGCCTCTTTCTTGCCTGTATTTTTATTTTCCTTCTCCTTCTGATGAGTGGCAACGTTGACCCTAACCCTGGCCCCTATCTTTCCCAGCTCGGAATGCGCTGAAAATGTGACCTGTAGGGTAAGGTCAGTGCAATGTTGCTCCTGCTCTAAATGAGTCCATCTAAGGTGCTCACTACTTTTCTCCTCCAAACTCAATGCTCTATGTAGTTCTCACTCATGAAGCAGTTCTCCTTGCTGCGTCTCTGCTTCTTCTGGAGGTTTCCAACTATTTAACACAGTTACTCATTTGTCTTCAGAGCCCCCTAACACGTACACTTTTCTGTCCAATCTGGCTCCCTCTTTATCACTGCAGCGTCCCCTCACGACCATTACCTAGAAACACTCTATTATTTTTCCGCCCACTTTATCACTCCTCTTTTTCATCTTACTCTTGCTTTTATGTTTTAGGCTGTTCTTCTTCATCTACAGCTTCCTCTTCTTTCTTATCTCACTCAGCGTTCTTCGAAGAAATGACGAAGGTCTTCGAGCAAGAAGCATTGAACTTCTTCATATTATCTCGCTCCATCTTGTAGATCTTATCTGTATCCAGGAATCAAACCTCAACTTGTCTTCTTCTGTCTGGATCCCTGGATACTCTGCTCTGCAGTCTGATCGTACTCACTCCGGATCTGTGATTCTTTCTCCTGATGACCCTCACGTCAGTGGTGGGGTCATCATTTTTGTCGGGCGGAGCCTATTTTTCTCTAAATTTTTTACCTTCTCCTCTCTTCCTTCGCTTGACTCCTACTCTGACTATCTCTTTAAACAACTCTTCCTCGTTCTCTTTTCTGAACGTTTATGCTGCCCTATAATTGCTCTTTTTCAACGGAATAGCAAAACCAACTTCTTCTCTCCTTTTGTTCTTTCCTCCTCCAGGAATCTCTTCATTCGTGGGACTTCACTTGATATCACCTCCTCTGGGACTCAAAAAGTACTTCTAACCCCCTTGGGGAGGAAGTATTCAAACGAATCATCTTTTCTAATCTTCTTTCCTGCACTGACCCTGGCACTTCTACCCTTCTTCATCGCTTCTCTCCTGACATCTCCATAGCTCCTTTTTTTCTTGCCCTCACTTGCACGTGGGAGGTGATTCAGGACTTGAATTTTAATCATCTCTTATTTCTTTCAACTGTTCCTCTTTCTCTGCTCTTTCGCTCTAAACGTACGGTCTCCTTCCTACAATTTTCAGAAAGCTCGTTGGGATGACTTTGCTTTTTACTTCGCCTCTCACTGTCCTTCCGCGGAGGAATACTTTTTTCTTTCTCTTTTCTCAACTGTTACTCTCTACTTTTCTCGCACTAAATGCGGCCAAATTTTTCTTTCCTTTCGGCTGCGTCAAACGCCAACCTCAAACTTGATGGTCTTCTGAAATGGAAGAAGCAGAAGCAAAAACCTCACGTTTTTCCTTACGAAAGACCCAAGGCTTTAGCTGCGTTCAAAGAAATGATGAAGATTATCATGCTTAGAACTCTGCTTCCCGACGTGCCTCCTTTGTCATCGCCAAAACCAAGATTGAAGCATGGCAAGCAACATGCTCGTCTTTCTGTGCCCTAAATCAGTCTATGTTCTCCTCCGTTCTGTCGCTGGCTTTTCTTCCTCTTCTCCTAATTTCCCAATCTGTTCTTCTCCCGGGAAGTCGGCTTTCTCTATGCTGACTACCTGAGATCCCACTTTTCTGATTTCCTGCTAAAGGCCTTGCATAACTAAGAGGCTACCTGTCCGAGCTCTGCCGAGCCACGTGCCTCGAGAAGCCTCATTTGTCTTTCTGCTCTCGCTTTGCTTCCGCTAAATTTCTCGCCGCTACGACAAATCTCTCCTCGTGCATTGCCACTGGCCCAGACAAAGTCGTTTATCCCATGTTGAAGCACTTTTCTCGCTCTGGCATGGATTTTCTCCTTCACATTTTCAATCTTTTCTGGTCTTTACGTTTCTTTCCTTCCATCTAGAAGACATCTTTTTTTATTTCTATCCATACGATGGCAAAGCCTCTCAACTCTCCTGCTTCCTTCTGGCCTATCTCTCTCACTTCCTGCGTCTCAAAGCTGTTTGAACGCAACATTCGATCTCGTTTACTCTTCTTTTTGAAGTGTAACTCGATTCTCTCTTCCCGCCAGGCCAGTTTCCGCTCTGGAGGGTGTATCCTCGATCAAATTTTGTTTCTTTCTCAGTTGATTTTGGATGAGTTAAACAAACCCAGGCCTGGTTCTATGACGATTCTTGCTACGATGACTTCTCTAATCCCTTCGACTCTGTCTGGCATTGCGCTCTTTTTTACCAACTGATTTCGGCTGATCTCCCTCATTGCTCTACTCGATAGACCTTTTTTTTCTTCCTGATTAGTGCGCTTACGTGGTTTTTCAAAATCACAGAAGTCGCTTCTTTCGAGATGTTCAGCAAGAATCCGTTCTAGGCTATGCTTTTTCTCTCTTTTCATCAATGTGTTGTTTTCCTTGGGGTCATCTTTGACCGCACTTTTTCCTTCTCTAAACATGTATCTTTGCTAAAAGCCAAGTTCTTTCCTTGTCTCAAGGCCTTACACTGTATCTCTGCTTCTTCATTGGGATCATCTAAGGCGTCCTTTTCTCTTTTGTACAAAGCTTTTCTTCAACCCCTTCTCACTTATGCTTCACCCGGATGGTTTCCTTTTCTTAGCGTTACCAACTTTATCAAATTGAAACGTCCTCACCGAGCGGCTAGTCGCACCATCACCGGATGCCTCTCGTCTTCTTATGTTCCACTTCTATCACTGATGTCTCTTACCTGCCTTACGAGTCACTGTGATTCATTTTGCCGTGTCATCTTATGAGCGTGCTCTTGGTCACCCAAGTTTTTTTCTCTTGTCAGGTTTGGCCAAACTTGAAGTTGCACCAAGACCTATATCACTTCAAAACATTATTTGCTATTTTCCTTTCAAAATTACTCAATTAATAAACTCGAATTTGATTAAAGTTTGTTCAAGTTCGAGTTCAGGAATTTTTACTTTTTGAGTTCAAATACGGGCTTGGCAAAAAAGACCGCGTTTTTTGATTCCAGCACTGAATCAAACTCAGAGTACTTCGGTTTTTTCACGGTTAACCGTTTTTTCTTGCACCCTCTTTTTAGTTATGTACAATCATAGGCACGGGAGCAACTTTTGGTAAGGGGCCTCAAATATTAGAGTCATTGTAACTTCTGGAGAGCGTACAGACTCCATAACAAAAACACAAAACAGTTTAGATACTTTTCTAGTGTAAAAAAAATTGGTAGAATTGTCAGAATACAGAAGAAAAACATTGAAAACGATGAGAGGGGTTACCATCAAAACTTTGCCTATGTTTAGCAGCACATTAAATCAAATTTGTGTTAAAAATTTTACAAAACACCAAATACTGGTTTTCGTTCACGTTTGTGGCAAACAAGCTGTTTCATTAATTCGTGCATATCAATGTTGTCTAATATGTTTTGATGAAGGTGTATCAAAGAGAGATGCATTAGTTTGTCTTGTTACATTGTCCGTAGACAAGTCTCCAGCCGCTTCAACGCTGAAAATGATTTATCTCAAGAGCCTTCGGAAACGTGAAGACTTAAAACTGATTCAACAAGTTTTTCTGTCTTTCGAAATAAAAATTTTGTTAGTGTTTGCTGTTTGCAAATGTACGCAGGAATGTCACAGATTGTGTAAAAGACTTTGCTTTCACTCGAACTCCCTGAAAAACCAAACTCTACTTCGAGGTGATCTTTATCAATTGCATTCAATTGGCAGTACAATAATTGCGCCAACTATCGACTGCACTGTACACAGAAATTTGTAAAGCAAATACATACTTGGATTATAAAAATTTTGATATTCAAAATCAAAGAGACGGCGTATGTTATCTCGCACACAATTAACGCACTACAACTACTGCATTACATGCGCTGTTACTAATGGTTCCTTTAAACTTGACGCACTTCAAAAGCACAACTACAATAGCAAAGTTTTTATCTTTTTGGATAAAGAACAGCATCAATAGATGGTAACCAAAATGCTTGATGTTTATTCATACAGAAAAAAATCAAGAATTACGTAATGAAATTTGTTACCTATGAAGCTTTTTAAACAAATTTAAAGAATTGCGTGGAAAATTTGGGTTTATTAAACAGGTTTTCGGGCGTATAAAGCGAGTTTTGTTAATAAACAGTCAAATGGAAGAATTTCGGCCCGGGCGAATTTGGATTTAATATGCGGGTGGGCTCACCGTGGGCTTAATTAGCGGCGTCTACTGTATAATGTAACTAGAGATTTCGCCATACTCGATGTTTGACGAGTTTAATGGTGTAAACTTTGGATGTGAAATGGTATTTGAAACTTAAACCACCGAACTACCGGTATCAAAAAATTCAATATACTGCTCATATAGACAACGTTAGTCAAGTACATGACGCATCAAGATACATATTGTTGTACAGTTGGTAACCACTAAATCACGATTTAAAAAGAACATTGTCAAATACGAAAATACGGAATGTCGACTAATATAAGATGTTGAAACTCAATATGTTGGTGGGCATGGGCGACATGTTGATTTAAAGTAATTTTTCAACTGAAAGTCCTTGTGCATGTTTCACCAGAATCATGCATTTTCCATTTTTAAGGGAGTAGTTCAACTCCCTACTTAGATCATGATATACTTTAGTTACGTGAGAAAGAGAAAAAGACGGTTACTCTAAATACTTGTGTTAGGAGAAATCGTTAAGAGATATTGTCTTGCACTAGAGTTTTTCAAGCCTTAGTTGATTCAATCCTTGGTCTGTACCGTAGATGCTACTCAATGTAGAAAAAAATGACATCTGATTGTGCACTTGAAAGAATTAGCTTACATGATGCTGCTGGTCGTGAAGAAAATTAATACCATACTTCCTATTGCACTTAAAAACGTTCTAAAACTTTCCTAAAATAGATTTTCTGTAATTCAGTCAAAATCGTCGAGTTAATTTCAGAAAGTTCAAACAATCGTCGTCTATTTCCTGGCACGTCATATCGGGTGGTTAAAAATCAACATTGGAGACGATATTCAGTTCTTTTGAATAATTTTACAGAATCAACCGAACAGATATCAGCACAGTTCCGTCCAACAGTAGAATCAAAATGAAGTTAGATAAACTCTCGAGCAAATAGGTTTAGAGGTGTAGTCTATTCTAAAGAGTCATCGTTGTGAAGAATCAAGCAAATAAAACAACAAACAAATAATAAAAATCATTAATCAAATAAACATCTTAAATATCTATTCATTCATTCGCATGAGCTCATCATTTTTTGTTTGCTCGTCTCAAGTCAGACTAGGTCTAACGACAGTTAGACTGCTCAGGCCCAGCACCTGTCTGCCACATAAAGAAGGAGGAATCCTGCTATGTAATTTTTCCAAGGACACAACAAGCGAACTTGCCGTTTCATTGTCCACACCGTTTCTTTTGTGCTGAGCGTCAAGCAGGAAAAAAGTGAATATCTTTTGTTAGGTCTTTTCATATGACTCGACAAGGGATTTGAGCCTAGGACTACCGATTGCGAAGCGAACGCTTCAACCACCTCACCACACTTAAACGTAAATCACGTTACACGTCACGAACTTTATTTTTGACCTTGCACTTCGAATTGCCCCTCAATTTATTCCTCGAAAAACACATTCTATACTATTTACAGTACAAACATACCAGCATAAATCTGATTTTTAAATAATGGAATGACTGGTACGAAAATTGTAACAACTGAACTGTAAAAGAATTGCTGGCTAAAATTCCTCAGTCATGTTACGTGCCTGACTAACTTTAACCCTAAAACATATTGAAAACGTGGGATCACCTGAGAATCGTCACCTCAGATTTGCTTGGGGTGATACTTTTTCAGGTGATCCAATATCTGTATATGATTCGCTGCTTCTTTTTGAAATCTGGTTCTTCTTATGGAAACTCAGGGGTGACGATTCTTTAGGTGGAAACCTAGGAGTGACGATTCTTCAGGTTATCCAAAACGTGTACTATTGCAGTGAGAAAATACTGTACCGGCTCACTCACCACCGCTTCTACTTTGGAAATCTTGTCTTGTAAACATCTCGCTCACTAGAGTTCTTCAATACTTGAGCACTCACTAATTTGCAGAACATTGAGCAGGAGACAGGAAGGTGGTCTGCAAATTGACTACGGCACATGCATCAAATCGAAACACGCTTAGCCTAAGCAATAGTAGTTGTTTTAAGATATTAAAAACTGATGCAATCTCTTAAAATTGCTATCCATGCAAAACAAAAAAGATTACAGAGAAGCAAAATACATTATCGAAATATACAATATAAAGGCAAGCATAAACTGACAATATCAAATGCGGAAAGTATGAATTGTTTACCGGTTAAGATAAGGATAAGAACTAACGCTAGGAGAATGAAACTAATAGACTTGGCACTTGCAATACGTCGGTGATAAAAACATTCAATACTGTTTACTTTACTCTCGTACTCTAAACACTGTCATGCCGATGTCTACCAATAGAAGAACCAGATCGACCAGCCATTTGGCTAATTCATAACAAAAAGATTGATAGAGAATATATCAGTCACCAATTTGCACATAGCAGTTTACAGACAAGAGAGTAATATACAGATCAATCAAAGCAACAGCTTTTAGTAAAACGAAAATGATTCGCCCCATCAATTTGTAAAATCTCCACGAAAACCAAATTCTACAATTTCTTACCATTAGGGTTTAAAAAGGTCTATGAATTTGGGGTGTAGGGGGGCTTGGGTAGAGGTAGTACCCTTGATGCTCGTCACCTGCTCTTACCTACATCAACAGCGACCATGAGCTCGTCTTGATGACCTTTCGCTTACATCTAAAGAAGTTGAAGAAGAAACAGAGCTACACTAGAATCAAGTTTAATATGGAAAAACAGAAAGATCCAGGCGTGGCACAAGTCTTGAGGCCAAGATTAGAGGGAAATTCGCTCCACTCATGCTACTTGACACTGACAACACAGGCACAGACACCCCCATTGACACATTCAACTCGGCCGTGATTGAGACGGCCAGTGAAGTTTTCGGCAAGAAACGGATTACCAAGAAGCCTTGGGTCACGCCAGACTAATTAAAGCTGTGTGATGAAAGGAGAAACCTCAAAAAGACCAAGTATGAAAGTGAGGAGGGAGCTCACAAGTATAGGCTGGCAGACAAGCAAGTCAAGATGAGAGTGCTCAAGGCAAAGAAAGACTTAATAAGTGATCAGTGCAATGACATTAAACAACACCTGGAAGCAAACAATGCTATGAAGGCATACCACGTAGAGAAAGGACTAACCAAAAAGTTGGGTGAGGAACAGTGATGTCCGTCCTCCTATTTAGGTAAGAGCAGGTGACGAGCATCAAGGGTACTACCTCTACCCAAGCCCCCCTACACCCCAAATTCATAGACCTTTTTAAACCCTAATGGTAAGAAATTGTAGAATTTGGTTTTCGTGGAGATTTTACAAATTGATGGGGCGAATCATTTTCGTTTTACTAAAAGCTGTTGCTTTGATTGATCTGTATATTACTCTCTTGTCTGTAAACTGCTATGTGCAAATTGGTGACTGATATATTCTCTATCAATCTTTTTGTTATGAATTAGCCAAATGGCTGGTCGATCTGGTTCTTCTATTGGTAGACATCGGCATGACAGTGTTTAGAGTACGAGAGTAAAGTAAACAGTATTGAATGTTTTTATCACCGACGTATTGCAAGTGCCAAGTCTATTAGTTTCATTCTCCTAGCGTTAGTTCTTATCCTTATCTTAACCGGTAAACAATTCATACTTTCCGCATTTGATATTGTCAGTTTATGCTTGCCTTTATATTGTATATTTCGATAATGTATTTTGCTTCTCTGTAATCTTTTTTGTTTTGCATGGATAGCAATTTTAAGAGATCGCATCAGTCTTTAATATCTTAAAACAACTACCATTGCTTAGGCTAAGCGTGTTTCGATTTGATGCATGTGCCGTAGTCAATTTGCAGACCACCTTCTTGTCTTCTGCTCAAGTTCTGCAAATTAGTGAGTGCTCAAGTATTGAAGAACTCTAGTGAGCGAGATGTTTACAAGACAAGATTTCCAAAGTAGAAGCGGTGGTGAGTGAGCCGGTACAGTATTTTCTCACTGCAATAGTACACGTTTTGGATAACCTGAAGAATCGTCACTCCTAGGTTTCCACCTAAAGAATCGTCACCCCTGAGTTTCCATAAGAAGAACCAGATTTCAAAAAGAAGCAGCGAATCATATACAGATATTGGATCACCTGAAAAAGTATCACCCCAAGCAAATCTGAGGTGACGATTCTCAGGTGATCCCACGTTTTCAATATGTTTTAGGGTTAAAGTTAGTCAGGCACGTAACATGACTGAGGAATTTTAGCCAGCAATTCTTTTACAGTTCAGTTGTTACAATTTTCGTACCAGTCATTCCATTATTTAAAAATCAGATTTATGCTGGTATGTTTGTACTGTAAATAGTATAGAATGTGTTTTTCGAGGAATAAATTGAGGGGCAATTCGAAGTGCAAGGTCAAAAATAAAGTTCGTGACGTGTAACGTGATTTACGTTTAAGTGTGGTGAGGTGGTTGAAGCGTTCGCTTCGCAATCGGTAGTCCTAGGCTCAAATCCCTTGTCGAGTCATATGAAAAGACCTAACAAAAGATATTCACTTTTTTCCTGCTTGACGCTCAGCACAAAAGAAACGGTGTGGACAATGAAACGGCAAGTTCGCTTGTTGTGTCCTTGGAAAAATTACATAGCAGGATTCCTCCTTCTTTATGTGGCAGACAGGTGCTGGGCCTGAGCAGTCTAACTGTCGTTAGACCTAGTCTGACTTGAGACGAGCAAACAAAAAATGATGAGCTCATGCGAATGAATGAATAGATATTTAAGATGTTTATTTGATTAATGATTTTTATTATTTGTTTGTTGTTTTATTTGCTTGATTCTTCACAACGATGACTCTTTAGAATAGACTACACCTCTAAACCTATTTGCTCGAGAGTTTATCTAACTTCATTTTGATTCTACTGTTGGACGGAACTGTGCTGATATCTGTTCGGTTGATTCTGTAAAATTATTCAAAAGAACTGAATATCGTCTCCAATGTTGATTTTTAACCACCCGATATGACGTGCCAGGAAATAGACGACGATTGTTTGAACTTTCTAAAATTAACTCGACGATTTTGACTGAATTACAGAAAATCTATTTTAGGAAAGTTTTAGAACGTTTTTAAGTGCAATAGGAAGTATGGTATTAATTTTCTTCACGACCAGCAGCATCATGTAAGCTAATTCTTTCAAGTGCACAATCAGATGTCATTTTTTTCTACATTGAGTAGCATCTACGGTACAGACCAAGGATTGAATCAACTAAGGCTTGAAAACTCTAGTGCAAGACAATATCTCTTAACGATTTCTCCTAACACAAGTATTTAGAGTAACCGTCTTTTTCTCTTTCTCACGTAACTAAAGTATATCATGATCTAAGTAGGGAGTTGAACTACTCCCTTAAAAATGGAAAATGCACGATTCTGGTGAAACATGTACCAGGACTTTCAGTTGAAAAATTACTTTAAATCAACATGTCGCCCATGCCCACCAACATATTGAGTTTCAACATCTTATATTAGTCGACATTCCGTATTTTCGTATTTGACAATGTTCTTTTTAAATCGTGATTTAGTGGTTACCAACAGTACAACAATATGTATCTTGATGCGTCATGTACTTGACTAACGTTGCCTATATGAGCAGTATATTGAATTTTTTGATACCGGTAGTTCGGTGGTTTAAGTTTCAAATACCATTTCACATCCAAAGTTTACACCATTAAACTCGTCAAACATCGAGTATGGCGAAATCTCAAGTTACATTATACAGTAGACGCCGCTAATTAAGCCCACCCGCATATTAAATCCAAATTCGTCCGGCCCGAAATTCTTCCATTTGACTGTGTATTAACAAAACTCGCTTTATACGCCCGAAAACCTGTTTAATAAACCCAAATTTTCCACGCAATTCTTTAAATTTGTTTAAAAAGCTTCATAGGTAACAAATTTCATTACGTAATTCTTGATTTTTTTCTGTATGAATAAACATCAAGCATTTTGGTTACCATCTATTGATGCTGTTCTTTATCCAAAAAGATAAAAACTTTGCTATTGTAGTTGTGCTTTTGAAGTGCGTCAAGTTTAAAGGAACCATTAGTAACAGCGCATGTAATGCAGTAGTTGTAGTGCGTTAATTGTGTGCGAGATAACATACGCCGTCTCTTTGATTTTGAATATCAAAATTTTTATAATCCAAGTATGTATTTGCTTTACAAATTTCTGTGTACAGTGCAGTCGATAGTTGGCGCAATTATTGTACTGCCAATTGAATGCAATTGATAAAGATCACCTCGAAGTAGAGTTTGGTTTTTCAGGGAGTTCGAGTGAAAGCAAAGTCTTTTACACAATCTGTGACATTCCTGCGTACATTTGCAAACAGCAAACACTAACAAAATTTTTATTTCGAAAGACAGAAAAACTTGTTGAATCAGTTTTAAGTCTTCACGTTTCCGAAGGCTCTTGAGATAAATCATTTTCAGCGTTGAAGCGGCTGGAGACTTGTCTACGGACAATGTAACAAGACAAACTCACGCATCTCTCTTTGATACACCTTCATCAAAACATATTAGACAACATTGATATGCACGAATTAATGAAACAGCTTGTTTGCCACAAACGTGAACGAAAACCAGTATTTGGTGTTTTGTAAAATTTTTAACACAAATTTGATTTAATGTGCTGCTAAACATAGGCAAAGTTTTGATGGTAACCCCTCTCATCGTTTTCAATGTTTTTCTTCTGTATTCTGACGATTCTACCAATTTTTTTTACACTAGAAAAGTATCTAAACTGTTTTGTGTTTTTGTTATGGAGTCTGTACGCTCTCCAGAAGTTACAATGACTCTAATATTTGAGGCCCCTTACCAAAAGTTGCTCCCGTGCCTATGATTGTACATAACTAAAAAGAGGGTGCAAGAAAAAACGGTTAACCGTGAAAAAACCGAAGTACTCTGAGTTTGATTCAGTGCTGGAATCAAAAAACGCGGTCTTTTTTGCCAAGCTCGTATTTGAACTCAAAAAGTAAAAATTCCTGAACTCGAACTTGAACAAACTTTGATCAAATTCGAGTTTATTAATTGAGTAATTTTGAAAGGAAAATAGCAAATAATGTTTTGAAGTGATATAGGTCTTGGTGCAACTTCAAGTTTGGCCAAACCTGACAAGAGAAAAAAACTTGGGTGACCAAGAGCACGCTCATAAGATGACACGGCAAAATGAATCACAGTGACTCGTAAGGCAGGTAAGAGACATCAGTGATAGAAGTGGAACATAAGAAGACGAGAGGCATCCGGTGATGGTGCGACTAGCCGCTCGGTGAGGACGTTTCAATTTGATAAAGTTGGTAACGCTAAGAAAAGGAAACCATCCGGGTGAAGCATAAGTGAGAAGGGGTTGAAGAAAAGCTTTGTACAAAAGAGAAAAGGACGCCTTAGATGATCCCAATGAAGAAGCAGAGATACAGTGTAAGGCCTTGAGACAAGGAAAGAACTTGGCTTTTAGCAAAGATACATGTTTAGAGAAGGAAAAAGTGCGGTCAAAGATGACCCCAAGGAAAACAACACATTGATGAAAAGAGAGAAAAAGCATAGCCTAGAACGGATTCTTGCTGAACATCTCGAAAGAAGCGACTTCTGTGATTTTGAAAAACCACGTAAGCGCACTAATCAGGAAGAAAAAAAAGGTCTATCGAGTAGAGCAATGAGGGAGATCAGCCGAAATCAGTTGGTAAAAAAGAGCGCAATGCCAGACAGAGTCGAAGGGATTAGAGAAGTCATCGTAGCAAGAATCGTCATAGAACCAGGCCTGGGTTTGTTTAACTCATCCAAAATCAACTGAGAAAGAAACAAAATTTGATCGAGGATACACCCTCCAGAGCGGAAACTGGCCTGGCGGGAAGAGAGAATCGAGTTACATTTCAAAAAGAAGAGTAAACGAGATCGAATGTTGCGTTCAAACAGCTTTGAGACGCAGGAAGTGAGAGAGATAGGCCAGAAGGAAGCAGGAGAGTTGAGAGGCTTTGCCATCGTATGGATAGAAATAAAAAAAGATGTCTTCTAGGTGGAAGGAAAGAAACGTAAAGACCAGAAAAGATTGAAAATGTGAAGGAGAAAATCCATGCCAGAGCGAGAAAAGTGCTTCAACATGGGATAAACGACTTTGTCTGGGCCAGTGGCAATGCACGAGGAGAGATTTGTCGTAGCTGCGAGAAATTTAGCGGAAGCAAAGCGAGAGCAGAAAGACAAATGAGGCTTCTCGAGGCACGTGGCTCGGCAGAGCTCGGACAGGTAGCCTTTTAGTTATGCAAGGCCTTTAGCAGGAAATCAGAAAAGTGGGATCTCAGGTAGTCAGCATAGAGAAAGCCGACTTCCCGGGAGAAGAACAGATTGGGAAATTAGGAGAAGAGGAAGAAAAGCCAGCGACAGAACGGAGGAGAACATAGACTGATTTAGGACACAGAAAGACGAGCATGTTGCTTGCCATGCTTCAATCTTGGTTTTGGCGATGACAAAGGAGGCACGTCGGGAAGCAGAGTTCTAAGCATGATAATCTTCATCATTTCTTTGAACGCAGCTAAAGCCTTGGGTCTTTCGTAAGGAAAAACGTGAGGTTTTTGCTTCTGCTTCTTCCATTTCAGAAGACCATCAAGTTTGAGGTTGGCGTTTGACGCAGCCGAAAGGAAAGAAAAATTTGGCCGCATTTAGTGCGAGAAAAGTAGAGAGTAACAGTTGAGAAAAGAGAAAGAAAAAAGTATTCCTCCGCGGAAGGACAGTGAGAGGCGAAGCAAAAAGCAAAGTCATCCCAACGAGCTTTCTGAAAATTGTAGGAAGGGGACCGTTCGTTTAGAGCGAAAGAGAAACAGTTGAAAGAAATAAGAGGTGATTAAAATTCAAGTCCTGAATCACCTCCCACGTGCAAGTGAGGGCAAGAAAAAAAGGAGCTATGGAGATGTCAGGAGAGAAGCGATGAAGAAGGGTAGAAGTGCCAGGGTCAGTGCAGGAAAGAAGATTAGAAAAGATGATTCGTTTGAATACTTCCTCCCCAAGGGGGTTAGAAGTACTTTTTGAGTCCCAGAGGAGGTGATATCAAGTGAAGTCCCACGAATGAAGAGATTCCTGGAGGAGGAAAGAACAAAAGGAGAGAAGAAGTTGGTTTTGCTATTCCGTTGAAAAAGAGCAATTATAGGGCAGCATAAACGTTCAGAAAAGAGAACGAGGAAGAGTTGTTTAGAGAGATAGTCAGAGTAGGAGTCAAGCGAAGGAAGAGAGGAGAAGGTAAAAAATTTAGAGAAAAATAGGCTCCGCCCGACAAAAATGATGACCCCACCACTGACGTGAGGGTCATCAGGAGAAAGAATCACAGATCCGGAGTGAGTACGATCAGACTGCAGAGCAGAGTATCCAGGGATCCAGACAGAAGAAGACAAGTTGAGGTTTGATTCCTAGATACAGATAAGATCTACAAGATGGAGCGAGATAATATGAAGAAGTTTAATGCTTCTTGCTCGAAGACCTTCGTCATTTCTTCGAAGAACGCTGAGTGAGATAAGAAAGAAGAGGAAGCTGTAGATGAAGAAGACAGCCTAAAACATAAAAGCAAGAGTAAGATGAAAAAGAGGAGTGATAAAGTGGGCGGAAAAATAATAGAGTGTTTCTAGGTAATGGTCGTGAGGGGACGCTGCAGTGGTAAAGAGGGAGCCAGATTGGACAGAAAAGTGTACGTGTTAGGGGGCTCCGAAGACAAATGAGTAACTGTGTTAAATAGTTGGAAACCTCCAGAAGAAGCAGAGACGCAGCAAGGAGAACTGCTTCATGAGTGAGAACTACATAGAGCATTGAATTTGGAGGAGAAAAGTAGTGAGCCCCTTAGATGGACTCATTTAGAGCAGGAGCAGCATTGCACTGACCTAACCCTACAGGTCACATTTTCAGCGCATTCCGAGCTGGGAAAGATAGGGGCCAGGGTTAGGGTCAACGTTGCCACTCATCAGAAGGAGAAGGAAAATAAAAATACAGGCAAGAAAGAGGCAGGAAAGAAGATGAACGACCAATTTTAGAGAGACTGAGTGATGCTTTTCTGCGGTCGTTCAGAGGGCAGCACGATGAAAAATGATTAAATGTGGGGAGCGCCCGGAATTACTGGGACCATCGAAAAGGCCAACAGCCATTTTGTTCCACCCCAAACAGGATCGGGGGACCGCACCATCACGTTGAGGCGGCTGTTGATTGGTACAGAATCCATTGAGTTCGCAACCCAGGGGTGATTACTTACGGCCAATCGACCATAAATAACAAGGGCTGAAAACAAACAACTTCAACCGGACGGTAGCATAATATTATTGTAATTTAATTTAACTCGGCAGATAATTTTTTTAGCGTATTTATCCTCTGTTTACGAGAAAGCGAATTGTATTGCTATATTTTGGACGGGGTGTCCGCACTCGCTTGGGAGTTACCATTTTTGAGGTGTCTGGGGCACCTGTCTTCCACATAAAGACGGGAGCGTCCCGTTAAGTGCTTTGCCCAAGGACACAACAAGCGAACTTGCTGGCTTGTTCTCCACAACCTCCTCTAAATGCCGAGCGCCAAGCATGGAAGCTGTGAATACTATTTTTTAAAGTCTTTTGGTATGACGCGACAAGGAGATTGAACCCCTAGTCTACCGACTACGGAGCGGACGCTCTAACCACAACACCATCGCGTCGGCTATTGATAATTGAATAAACCCATGGAAAGATGCAGAACTCCGAACTCAAAAATATGCGAAAAGAAATAAGACTACATTTAAAAGTTATTTTTACTAGCAGAGCTACAATACTTTTCGTTACATATGTAAACACGAGTGTTTTTGTCCTGTGACATTATAGCACACCACCTCTAACGCGGCTCATAATAGGCTTACCAAAAAGTAGACTTTATTTGTGGTATAGTTTTGATGAATTGTTGTACTGGAGCAAGTGTGTCCATTTTGTTCAAGATATCTGAGTGTAGGCTACATACATTAAAGCAAGGTGTGTCAATCTTTTTGTGTCATATTTCTAAGCCGCGTTTTTAACTTTAAAACGCTGAGAATGATTTTTATGAGTATGCTACTGACTGCAAACTTGCGTCAGCAATAGTATTAGTTTCCGTTAAGCCTCATCTGACTACATATCGCCTTTCTCCTATTTTACGCAACTTTGTCCCTAATATTGCTTTGAAATTACTTTATCAAACTAAACAGAATATAGACGGCCGAGCAATCTGTATTAAAAACTGCTTTACTTGCAGCTAGACCAGATATACAGGGTGGGGCAAAAGTCCTGTTACAAAATTTTGTGCCAATTTTAGTTCTAATAAATTTAACTAAAAAACTAATCTAGCTTAATCAATTTATTCAAATGTATATAGTATATACCTAGTTCTTGTTTTTCAGAAAAGGTTTAAGTATACACTGCGCAATGTTTCCAGAATTGAAAAGAAAATTCATTATTGAACGCCGCAAAAAAAAACTTTAGTCTCCCATGAAATTTTTAAACTAGGAAAAAAATTTGAAATCAACCAAATGTTGATCAAACGGACAATTGATCAATTTGAGGAAATATCCTCAATCACAGACAGACCTCGATCAGGATTCCCTCGCAGCTTAAGAACACCTGATTTGATTAAAAGTGTGAAAGAAAAAAATCAGGCGTAATCCGAGGAGATTGATGAGAAAAATGGCAAAGGAATTAAAAATATCACCGAGAACTATGCGCAGGATTTGTCACGATGATCTCAAGATGTTACCCTACAAGCTGCAAGAGACAGCTCATTTCGGGGGCCACAATTGAAAAGAGACTGGCTAGAAGCAAACAATTGTTGAAATGACTCAAGAATGGCACGCTGCAAAATCTTATCTTTACTGATGAGAAGTTATTTCACTGTGCAACAGGCGCACAATCACCAAAACGATCGAGGTTTGGCAAAACTCTTAGATTCAGTCCTTGCCAATACAAGGAAAGTCTTCAGAGCACAAAAACCTGCTTTAATAATAGTGTAGACAGCAATTTCTGAAAAGGGAAAATCCCCACTGGTTTATGTACCCTCGGAGGTTAAAATTAACAAAGAATTGTACATAAAAAATGTTTTAGAGGGGGCTTTAATACCACGTTGCAAATCTCTATATGTTGAAGACAATTGGACACTACAACAAGACAGAGCAACAAGTCACACAGCTCGGGTGACTCAAACGTGGTGTGAAAGCAATTGCCCCGTCTGGATTAATAAAGAGAAATGACCTCCGTCTTCACAGGACCTCAACCCTCTGGACTATTTTTTATGGTCAATTCTTGAGAGTGAAGCCTGCTCTAAACCCAGCCATAGTATCGAAGCTCTGAAGTTAAAATTGATGAAAACATGAAGGAAAATCCCCATGGAAATAGTGCGTGCCTCCATCAAAGATTTCTCCAGAAAACTCCGAGCAGTAGTAAAGGCTAAAGAAAAGCATTTCGAATAAAGTTTGTGTGAGATTGTATGTTGGTATAAGTCTTGAATGTTTGCAAATTTAAATGTTGAAAAAAAGCTTTTTTCAAAATATATTTGTATTTTATCTTGTAAGAGTATTTATGCCCCACCCTGTATTTACCTAAAACGGTCCACTGTTATTTTTGGGCTAACTCTTTAGAAGCTAATAAAGCCCTTCCGGGAGTCTACAACAAACAGGGCTACCGTCGACCTAAAACAAAAGATTGGTAAACGCGAAGTGAAAAACGATGTTTTCGCCGTAAATTTACAATTGTTTCACCCACTTTAGAGCGAAAACCTATTTTTCGGTGGTCATTACTTCAAAATGCAAATTTGACACAATTTTTCTTTTATTTCATGCCAAAATACTTTTTTTTGGAGGATCAGATTTTAGCCAATCAGTTTCCGAAACAAAAACGATTAGCCCGCAAGACATACTGTAACAGCATTAACTCAAAAATAAGCACATTGTTATTTTCTACAACAGTGTCTTAAAAATTAGCACAATTCTGAGAAATTGAAACGAAGTGGTAACCCTGACAATAAAACGACAAATGTGGCGTTCAATTTTGCTACAAATAAATATTTGAAGATTTATGGAGAACAACTAAACTGTAATCTGTCGGAGTCGAAACAGCTTCTAGTCATCAACATACAAATTGTATGATCTTCCAAAACTCTGCCATACAACAGTTTGTGATGAATTCGATCGTAATACGCCAAAACAGATATAAAAATAATGAAACAATTTCAAGCATTAAAATTTAAAATTGATAGTAATTGTTAAAAATTTCAGTAAAGACATCGATTGAAAGCATATCCTTACGTTTCATTAAAGGTCTAAATTTATACACAAGTTCAAACAATCTCTGATTTTATTTATATGCAAGCTTCTAAACTTTAAAATTGCACTTGTAACTTTTTGCAGTTTTGGGCTACTGGTGTTCATGCTCTATTTTCTCGGAAAATTCCCGACAAGTGTCTCTTAAGTTAAATTATTTGAGAAGTTCATATTTGATTAGTTATATAAATCATTCGTTTCGTGCCATTTGCAACGTCATTTTTCATTCTGTAAACAGTTCGTTACTCTGAATCGTTCTTGAATTAGTGCGACGTTATCAAAAAAATTATTCATGTTCAAATCAAGTATATCTTTTAGGTTCAAATTTTTTATCATTTCCATATTTTGGAAGGAAATTACCAATAAAACTTAGATTTGATAATTTTCCAAACGTTGACTTTTTATCAAAGTCAATTTTTTGCAAATAAGTTATTGCTGCATTGAGAAATAATCTAGTTATCAGTCGCTTCTTGTATTTCAGCAGTATTTATCCCTACATTTGCATAAAGTTGAAGAACATAATACGCAAAAGAAAGTTTGGTTGTATCAGGATTTAACTTAATTCTTAAATCAGCTAAAATAATGAATGCGCTGGGTTATTGCAGTTGTGTGGATGTTTAAGACGTCAACAAAACTGCAATAACCCAGAGACATCTAGTTCGTCTAGTTGTCTCTGAAATAACTTAGCATACCACTTTCAGTCAATCCTGCAAAGTAATGAACTCAATGTTAATTCTTTTAAAACAATTAGACAGTGTGGGATCAACTATGAAGCCAAAATGCAAAAAGCGTTACTTATTAAAAAACACAAATCTTAATTAATTTCTTAGTTTCATGCAAACGGCTGTTTTTTTGCTCCATGTTTTATATTTTGTCTGGTTTAATTACATTTATGGATGTATGCGTTTTTACGTGAATAACTTGAGTCAGCACTTTTCTTGCTTCCTTTACGTTCGTCAATATTTGTTGCGTCATGCTAATTCCTTTGTGAGTCAAAAAACATTAACTTTGGCGAGAATGACGTTTAACTCTTCTTGAAGCATGGGGGGGGGGGGGGGGGCGCATAGGAGCGCTCCTGCGTACGCCACGGGGACTAATAATGGGAATCTTTACAATTACTCAGATCAACAGTTCAAATGAATCCAGATTGAACGGGAAAAACTCAAATTCGAAAAACAGAGTAAGGCACGCCGCACGCGGATGTTTATTGCTCACATAATATTTGATATTTTGGTTTACTTTTATTGTGCTACTATTCTAGGGAAAAACGATGTTAGAAGTATAGGACGATTAGCGTCCTTTCTCAATGCAAAAAAGTACTTGGACTAAAAACATAAATTAAAGAACTGTTGACAGCTCTATTGATTGCCTAATTTTGGCAAAAAAAAAAGATAGCAGAAAGTAATAAATGTTCACAATGCAGAGGGCCGAAAAAATTTTAAGCAGTCCTCGGCGACCCTACTTTCCGCGCCATTGGCAAACAAGCATTTTACAGTTATCTATTTTGCGGTTTGCCCTCCTTCTATGGTTTGATGTTTTGTGTAGAGAATAATTTTTTTATTACGGCAGCTTTTAAGCATTTGCATTTGTTTTGCGATTTTTTGCTCACGTACCAGATTGTTTTAAGGATTCGATATTTTTGTAGTCAGGGTTGCCTCTAAAGCTCTGCCACTGCCAGACAACTTTTACATGTTAGTTTTGCTTCACAGTACCGGTAGTATTTTCTTATCCTCAAGTCACATTTGTAATCACAGGACTAATAATTATTTGTTTTGCGTTTTCTGTTTGTTCTAAGGAACCGAAACCAGATCACTTGTTTAATAAATCGAAAAATCGTAGTCAAGTGTTGGTTAATTCTTATTTACAGCTGTGTCACTGCCGGACAACTTTTACTTTATTAAGTACTTTTAAACCAGATAAGATCGTATCTAAATCTGTATTACGTGTAGAGAAAATCGTTTCAACGTACTACACCGGAAATGTCTGGTCTCAAGCTACATGGCTAATACAAACAGCTTTAATCTTCAGCTAAGAAAACGAGGAGGCGATAATAAAATGCGCCTCATTATAAAATATTTGTTTGGTGAACGTAAAGATGAAAAACTGTCTTCAGCTTGCAAGGTACGCGCTTTTCCGTACGGTTATAATAAAAAAGGTTAAACCAACATAAAGCGGATTATACTACCCTCTCGAACGAAAGCTACGATTTGGTAACGAGGCAATGACTAGCATGAGTCAGCACTATTTCAGCAGTTTTCTAGTCATCACACTCAAAATCAGCATGATATAAAAACGTTCATTTTATTAATTGATTACAAGTCATTCACCACACACAAACACGCTGGTTTAATAATGAATACGACTGCATTTGTGTTACGATACATAAACCAGTGATTTTCATTCAACCTATTGATGTCATGGACCGTTTGAAGATTTGGTTTAAAGCTTTGGATCCTCGGCTTAACATTGTTTAACATAAATGGTTCTAAAAGAAAAAGCCATCATCAGCTTTCTTAAACTGAATAGCGTAAACATTTCAGCGAATATGGTACATTGTTATCCACCGTTTCACAAAAGACAAGGTAAACAAATACAAGAGCAGATTCAAACAAGCGTGATCTGTGCTAACAAAGCTAGTAATTTAATAGGCTGCGTTAATTCGACTATTGAGGTGATCTGTGTCCAGCAAAAGTTGGTAGTCGTGCGATTTCCTTGATTTTTTTTGTATACTACTCATGGTTGTCACTACCAAAACAAATGTTTTGTGGTCCCCAAGTTAGGAAACCAACGTCAAAAACGGTGAAAATTGAGCGTTTTACTTGTTTTTATACACGGTATATACACAAGTCTGATTACAAGGTCACTTCTACAAGCAGTTTTGCATGATTACTTATGTTCTTCGATTGTCGCACATAACTTGGCTTCACTGGCCCCTGAAAACCGCTGAAAAACAATTTATTATGTTAAAACCACGTCAGAAAATCGGAAAGATTTGTTACAAAACGTCCAACCATGGGAAAATCTTAGGCTAAACGGTACATCATAGGAAGCCCAAAACCACAAACAGAGGAAATTTGTGCTTCCTCCTTCAAATTTTCTCAAGCTATTAAACAAAAAAAGAGAACATTCTCAAAAATTTGGAACCGTACATTTAGAGAAGGTGGCCTACCAAAAAACATATTTGCTGATTACCAATATAGTATGACATGTGTTCAGGAATTGTCTAGTATAGCAACCTAAAGGAGAAAATTGCCGTCCAGCGTTTTTCTTAAAGCACAATACAGAATTTACGCAAGCATTAGCGTTAATAATCAGAAACTTTCTGACTTTTATAACAATTATTCCGTTTGTCTTGATCAGGGGTCGACAACCTGCGGTTCATTTATCCTTATATAGCGGCTACGCGTGGTTTGAAAAATCAACAGCATAAAGCAAAGTTCCTTCAGCGCGTACGCATATGCGTGCGATGTTTTTAAAGTATGTTCTTTTGATTGTTTAGTGACTCAATGGTTTTTTGTAATTTCGTTTCTAAATGTAGGTCAAGGCAACAACATAAAAAGATGATAGTACTATCATCTATTCATGCGTATGAGCTCAAGCTCTTCTTTGCATGTTTTTTGTCAGACCGGACAACTACGACGCGTAGACTACGTGGTCCCATCACCTGTCTGTTACACAAATATCGAGGAATCCCATTAAGTGCCTTTACCGAAAAAGCACCAATCTTTTTCTCGAGCTGAGCACCACGCAGGGAAGCGGTGAATAATATTTGTTAGTCTTATGGTTTGTTTGACAATGGATTTAAACCCATACCTACTGACGGAAAGTGGAGACTCCAACTAATACACTACCGCGTTTATACGGCATTATTTGTTTGCTATTTTGCTACATGGATCATTAATGTTCAGTCATTCATTTGAAAGAGATTATCAACTTTTCGTGATTCATTTTATTATTTTTTAAGTTTAAAATGTGTTCACAACTTATATAAAACTAGCAGATTTCCCCGTCGTTGATCGGGTAAAATGTAAATTTTAGATAAAATTCTTTCATTGAAAATTTTTTCGTAGTAAGGAATTTCCCTGGTCGAGAACTCCCGGCTTAAGTGAATAACCCAATTTTTGCTGAAAGAGGGCATAATTTTTCAGAATGTCGCTGGGGTTCAAACGAAAACTCAACGTCCTTTTCCACTTTGCTAGCAGATTTACCCTTCGTTGATCAGGTAAAATTAAAGACTGATTAAATTTTTACATTAAATAACCATCTACACATTAAAATATGGTTATTCAATGTAAAAATTTAATCAGTCTTTACATTTTATCCGATCAACGACGGGTAATTCTTCTAGTGATCCATAAAAGTACAGTCTTGCTCATAATCATTAAATTTGGAGTTTTATTTGTCACAAATTTTTTTCTGTTTGTGGTACCTAACAAAAACTTTAGACCACTCTATATTTTAATATACAGGGTGGGCCATAAATAATGCACCACAGTTTATACCCTAAAAATGATAAAAATTTTTTTTAAAAGGCAAATCATAACTAAAAAACTTTTGATTGAAATTAAATTTAACAGTTATAGTAACTGATATTGAAATTAAATTTAACAGATACCCAAAGAAAAGATATTTACATTATTTCACATCACAATTTATTTTAAATCTTTGGTGCGTTATTTACGGCCCACCCTGTAGATTGAATAAATATAGGCTCGTAGCCCCCCATAGACAATTCTGATCGAAATCAAAATACCGTACTTGGCTTCCCTGGAAAAAGTTATATAAGATTCATATGTTTGTTTGTATCTAAATGTCTCCAGTTTTATTTCTATAGCGGACAGACACACAGACAAACTTTGAGTTTTATATATATAGATTCTATTTTCTCCGTTCTTCATGTATTTTTATCAAATTATTTGCTATCAAAAATTACAAACAAATTGCCACGCAACAATTACGCAAGGCAATTCAAACCACACAAAGCAATATCATGGTTTCAGTTATTTCTTTCGATAAAAGTTGATGAGAAAAATTGGCACCAGTTGATTTCCGAGCTCAGAAAACTTATTTAGAATGAAAAGATTGTAATTTTTTCATCATCAGATGCAGTAAGATGTAGGCAGTGTGAAGAGTTTGAGAACTAGTTTTATGTTTAGAGAGGTAGTTCCCAAACAGCACGTCTGAGCGATTTTGCTTTATGCGTTTGTCACAGTAAACTACAGACTGTCATTAATAGGAACATAGTGCACAATAGTGCACATAAGAAACGAAAAGCTTGCAAAATGATCTTGCGGTCTGCGAGTAAGGAGCTGTCTATATATACACGTAGCAATTTAAGCCCGAAGCGTAAGCTTAAAGCAAACAATCGTTCTGCTCAGCGCTTGCGCAAATACGCAAACCCTCAGAGCGTCCATACACAGTTTTGTAATGAAAAGTTCGACGCTTAATCCATCCCGCCATACTACTAATGACAAGAATACATCAGTCAGATCGCTACCCCTCATTTAGTTGTATCAAAATCTAGGCGATAAACCTAAACCAATCAGATCATAAATTATTTTATAGCTGAATTGGCACCCTACGACTTGGTTAACTCCAACCATATTAGCTAAGTGGGACAGATAACCGAACACAATACATAACACGTTTCTTTATGGGACATAGTTATGAGATCAATATGAAACTTTTTGATCTTAAGCACAGTCCGTTGCCAAATGTGACATTGCATACTCAGAAACCACAAGTAATTAAAAAACAGCAGGGCCGTTTGATTATAAATCAACGCTTATGACGTTTCTCATAAACACTAAAAACATTTCAAATAATCAATCGGCGCAACACTGTATCAAATCATGCGAACAACTTACTTTTACTTCGCTTCCGTTCTTGTAAAACACAAATGTTGGCATGGCGGAGATCTCACATTGTTCTGATATCTGTAACAGTAAACATCAAAGGTGATGTTACTAAAAAAAATGACTTAAGATGTAGCAGCCACACCACATTTTTTGTCTGTTCTGGGCAAAAACGACTTTTACTGTGAATTGCAGTTCAGGAGGTGATAATGATATTTCCGAAAGCAAACAAAACTTATTTCTTCAACTACATGTAGTGTTTATCCCTCCTCTAACTTAAAATGAAGCTACAACACAAAAAGCATTGTTCCCTTTAAACGCGAAAAAAGTGCGAATTTGCGAAATTATGTCCAGCGGATTCGCAGTTAAAATTCAACGGTGTGTAAAAAAGTCCGGCGGTTTTTGGTAACTTTTTTCGTTTGTTAAAATTTTTGCAATTTTTAAATGCGTTGGAGACAGTGAACGGGAATGAAAGGTTAGACAGCCGCTTTTTTATGGCAATGCAACGTCTCGCGTAAACATCGCCCGGCTATGACCCAACAGGGAGTGACGGCGACTTAAAATATCGTGCATCCCGTTAGCAAACTTTGTTGTATCACAAATCAACCCCAAAGCAAGTAACATAATGTAAACCGGCCAATTTCCATCGTAGCTAAAGAGTAGTAATAGCAAGTAGCTCTCAAACTTCACTATAAAGTTTTCGAGGGAAATTTGAAAATGGAATTGCTTAACTTATGCTTTCTCTACGTTTCAACTCTAATTTCAATCGTGCTAGTTAAGATAAAAAAGCGCTTAGCTCTCGGTTTCACTTTAGCGTACAAAAAGCCATTTTGTAAATCAGAAATACCTAACCTCTCACTTGCTATTCATAAAAACTAAAAGTAAAAAAAGAGTACGATTTCTAACTAATTTTAATTTTAAATCCCCTCCAAAATTTTTTTAAAAATAAAATGCAGCTGACAGCCATGCGCTGTGATAGTTTACCAGCCATGATTGAAATAAGCCTTAAAACGAGAAGAAAAAATATAAAGTGCAGTTTCAATTTCTCTCAACACGTTTTTTGTTGAAGTCTAGCCTTTTTTCAATTGCTGGAAAGGAAAACTTTTTCTTGACTTGTTTTGTTATTTTAGTTGGTCAACACTTCTGAAATTTACTTTGATAACTTTTTTGAGGTCGCGCATGAAAACGAGAAAAAATATAACCAGACCCTATGCCTCTGTGCATTTCGAAAATGAACCAAATGCCAAAAACGATTTGAAACCAACAAATGCAAAAAATGCTCATGAAAACGAGAAAAAATATATCCGGGCAATGTGCCTCTGTGCATTTCAAAAATGGTCCAAATGCCAAAAACGCTCATAAAAACGAGAAAAATGTATAACCGGGCCACATGCCTCTGTGCATTTCGAAAATGGGCCGAATGACAAAAACGGTTGAAAAGCACTGAACTAAATAAAAAGTTTCATAATCGAAGTACGTCTGAGGGGAAAATGAAGGCTTAGCGTATACACTGACTAAACAGCAGTAGGCTACTGCAAGCATCTGTTTTTACACCTTCAAAATATGTTGCAATGACTGGTGTAACAGTTGGTTCAGCAATGTCCGCCAAAACTTGTCCGGCGGTTTTCGTACATTTCCTAGCGATTTCGCACTCGCGCCGGCGGTTACGCACTTACTAAAATCTTAGAGCAATGATGGCCAACCCGCGGCCCTTTTAAAGTTTCTGTGCGGCCCTTTTGAGACCATTCAATTATGCTAAACTACTTGAAATTTTTTGTGATCGTGTGTAACCGAACAACCGTACTATAGCGTATTTCATTTTATTACTTGTTACAGCCGTGATTTGTTATGGCTATGCGAATCTATGTCATTTCAAGTTTTTGACGAAATATGTATTGTTTCGCTTCATTTGTAATTTAGATATTTATTGTTACGTCATCAATTTTTTGTTACGTAACCGTAAGCTGTAATGTAGAATATATAAAACTTGAGTTGGTTCAAGGTTTCGCCAGATGCAGTGTTACGTGAGTTGGTTAGAAGCTACCACTATATACATTATTAGCAAGAAGAGTAAGTTAACCTGTTTATGGCTTCACAAAGAAAAAGAAAAATTGAAAATGAAAATCGTACGTTTCAAGTTGAATGGGAAAAATTGTATTTTTTTACTCAGGTGAAAGACAAAGCTGTGTGTTTGATATGTTGTCAATCATTTAACACGCTTAAGTCGTACAATTTGAAAAGACATCATGAGCAAAAGCATGATGTGATTGCTAAACTTAATGATTCCGCTCGAAACACCAACCTACAATTGCTTAAAGCATATCTACAAGCCCAGCAAAATGTCTTTGATAAAGCAGCTTCTGAAGATAAGGCAATAGTAAATGCAAGTCTGCGAATATCCCAAATTATAGCGAAAAAAATAAAGCCATTTTCGGATGGTGAATTTGTAAAAGATTGCCTGCTGGCTGCTATAGAAGAACTTGCCCCAACTAAAGTAAAAAATTTCCGAAAGATAAGTTTTTCCCGTCAAACTGTAATCCGAAGAATTGATCTCATATCCAATCAAATTTCCAATACCCTCAAAACTGCATCAAACTCATTCACCTATTTTACATTGGCGATTGATGAGACGACAGATGAGACAACTGTTAATGTGATAAAACATAATGCTCTGAATCACCGCCAGTTCCAGCAATATTTGATAGAATTGGAATCCGAATATGGTGATTTATTATATTATGCAAAGGTTCGTTGGTTAAGTAGGGAAAAGTGTTTAGAAAAATTTTGGAATTTGAAAGAAGAAGCCGGAACTTTATGACTGAAAACGGTGGTCCTGTTCCGCAACCAGAAGATGGGAAATGGCTCCTGGATTTGTGCTTTTTGGTCGACATAACAACAAAGTTAAACGAGCTTAATAAAAAGCTTCAAAGAAAGGACAAACTAATTACAGATTGCTATGAAGATGTACAAGCATTCATTACCAAATTAAAGTTGTATGAAAGACAGCTTGCGTCAAAAAATGCATCTCATTTCCCACTTCTAAACACCTTTAATTACGAAGATAAAGATGTTACAAAATACTCCGCCTAACTGAAAAATTACTACGAGCATTTGGAGAATGGTTTGAATATCTGAAAAAATATGAAGTCATTTCGCATATTTGCTTGTCCTTTTGATTTTGTGCCGGAAGACGCACCTGAGTATTTGCAACTAGAGTTGATTGATCTTTAAGTCAATACAGAACAAAAATCGCTATTTTATACTATGGATAATCTGCAATTTTATAGAGACTATGTTCCGGAAGTGAATTTCCGAATCTAAAACGACTGGCATTGCGAATTGCGGCGGCAATGGGCACAACGTGTGCACGCGAATCATTTTTCTCAAGATTGAAAATTGTAAAGTCGAAAAGCCGAAGTAGACTGACGGATACTAACGTGATGAATGGATTACGTTGCGCAGTTACCAACTTGCCAGTCGACATTAACAAACTTAGCTCTGATATTCAGAAGCAAACGTCACACTGAGAAATCTACAAAAAAACAATTGTTGTGTTTTTGTGTATTTCAACATTAAACAAACGATTCAAGAGAAGAAGTTTATAAGACATGTCGAAAGCAAGTTTTATTAGTTGAGATAACACACGATCGTAACACCTTTCGTCCTTAGACAACTGCGGCCCTTGAACATTTGCCAGACTTTATCTGTGGCCCTGCAAGTCAAAGTAGTTGGATATGGCAATCTTAGAGGGAACAGTGATAAAAAGCGAACCCAGATTTACACTGCAAACCTATTCAAGGCTACGAAACAGACAAATTTTCCGACCAGACTAGACTTCACCTCAATTCATTTCTGATTTGTGCACGCACTGAATTTCCTTCTTTAAACAAATGTGACTCTTTGTTAATAGCCCCATGACGCTCGTCGATCGCATTGCATCGCTAAATTTGCTCGCTGGTGTTATTTCTTCTCTTCTTTCGCTAGTAGTTGTTGTTGTTACCCGACCACTTTCCGAGGAATGAGGGCATGGCAAAAAACCATGCAGCCCCAAAAACCAGAAGTCGCGGACAGACAGAGAGCCGCCAAAGAGCATGCAGCGCAAAGAACCCGTTGTTGGACAGTGTAGAATGAGATGAGAAGTGTCCTGGAATGGATGTTCGCAGGCGCTGCATGAAGGATTCTCGATTATGCCAACTCTATTGAAATAAGAGCTTAACAGCAGGCTGTGTCCGTTGCAGCGAAAACGAGAGAGCACACACCCAGCATGACGAGGGAGCAAAAATTCTTTAGTGAGCACCGAAGTACCTGTGTGTCTAAGAATTTCGATGAGATAGTACGTCTCCATTCCGACAAAAGACAAGGGTGGAAACGAAAGGTAAGGAGAGATTACAAGCGATTGCAAAGGGCTTGGGTAGCGCTCCCCATCAGGCAAACTCATCAGCCGCGTGATTTCCTGGAATAAATGAGTGTCTGGCGATCTATTGTAGTCTGATAGTCAAGAAGAAGAGAGAATACGGTTTCTTCCAGATTTTTTAAAGACTTTGAGGTAGGAGAGAGCTGAGTGGCAAGGACCGAGCAAGAGTTGAAAAGAGGGAAAACAAAAAAAATGGCAAACTTTCTGGTGCTCCAAGACAGCAAAAACCTTGTAAAATGGTGCAGGGTTCAGCAGAAGCACTCGAACAAACTCAGCCTGCCGAGAAGGAGAGTGGCCTAAGCGCCACAAAGTGAGCAGTTGGCAAGTACGCCAAATTCGCCTTTGTCAAAAGGAAAAGGAACAGAGACATCTGTTCAAATCAGCAAAACGTGAGGTGGAAGAGAGTCAAGGTGAGCAAATGCTGCGTCTTGAGAGAGAAAAGTCAGAGCGGAAGCATGGAGAGAAAAGAATCAGCTCCACGGTGAAGAAAGCCAGGTTTTAAGGAGGAGAGAGAGAACAAGCAAAGCAAATCTCCTTTGAAGAAAGCAAGAGCGGATGAGTAATTGCAAAAGTTTTCCAGGACGATCTAGAGAGTCTTGATGCAACTCCAAGTCTGACCAAACTTGATATGGGAAAATGAAAGACGAAAAGCTAGCTCATAAAATGACACGGCAAAATGAATCACAGTGACTCGTAAGGCAGGTAGAGACATCAGTGAGAGAAGTGGAACATAAGAAGACGAGAGGCATCCGGTAATGGTGCGACTAGCCGCTCGGTGAGGACGTTTCAATTTGATAAAGTTGGTAACGCTAAGAAAAGGAAACCATCCGGGTGAAGCATAAGTGAGAAGGGGTTGAAGAAAAGCTTTGTACAAAAGAGAAAAGGATGCCTTAAAGGAGCCAAATGAAAAAGCAAAGATACAGCGTAAGGCCTTGAGTCAAGGAAAGAACTTGGCCCTTAGCGCAGATATATGTTTGGAGAAGGAAAGAGTGTGGTCGAAAGTGATCCCAAATAAACTTAAAGTGGGATTGAAGCAGAGAATGGAGTTGAATAAAAAGAGGTGGGGCTGGAGCTTAGCTGGATGGAATCCACTGAGAAGAAAAAAAGACACATTTGCTCGAATTGAGAGGAAGACATCAGCGCTCCAGTCGAATCAGAGCTCCTTGTGTAGCCTCCACTGCAGCAGGGGGACCAAGGGAGTGGAGGATTAAATGGCCAGACTATCAGCATAAAAAGAGCAGCTGACGGTAGAAGGCTAAAAAGCAGGAAGATCATTAATGAAGTGAGAAAAATACACGGCAAGAACGGATCCTTGCAAAACACCTCGATGGGACTCAAAAGGAGCGACTTTTGTGATTTTAAAACACCACGCAAGAACGCCAATCAGAAAGAAAAGATGAGTCCAATGAGTAAAGCAAGGAGAAAGGCCGGCCAAAATAAGTTTGCGGAAAAGGGCAGGATGCCAGACATAGTGGGAAGCTTTGGAGAATTCGATAGCAGCCAAGAATCGTCACAGAGCCAGGCTAGGGTTTGTTAAACTCATCCGCAATGGACTGAGAAAGAAACAGAATTCAATCAAGACTAGACCGTTTAGGGGGGAAACTGGCCTGATGAGGAGCGAGAATGGAGTTAGACTCCAGAAAGAATAGATACAATTCCTCCCCAAGGGATCAGAAGTAACTTTTGAGTCCCAGACGGAGTGATTACATTGAATTCACCAGAATGAAGAGATTTCTGGAGGAGGAAAGAACGGAAGGAGTTGGTTTTGCTATCCGTTGAAGAAAAGCAATTCTAGGGGGAGCATAAACGCTAAGGAAAAAGAGCGAGGAAGAGTTGTTTAGTGAGATGTTGATCCCTACATAACCTGAGAAAGGGAAGGTACAAAGTTCAAAAAAGGATAAGCTCTGCCTAATGAAAATGATGATACCACTGCTAGTGTGCGGGTCATCAGGAGAAAGAATATCAGACCGGGAGTAAGTGCAATCAGATCGCAGAGCAGAGAACTCAGAAAGAGGAAGATGAGTTAAGGTTCAATTCCTGGTTTGAGATAAGATACACAGGTTGAAACAATATAAAGTGTAGTAGTTCAGTGCCCCTGGCTTGAAGACCTCCGGTATTCCACTGAACAACCACAAGGAAGTCAGGAGGGAGAGGAAGCAAGAGGTATAGGAAAACAGCAAGTAACATGAAAACGTGGGTAAGGTGCAGAGGGAGAAAATACAAAGTGGGCGGAAGGAGGGTAAGAGGATTGATGAGGAAGGTAGGGTGGGAGCACTGCACTGGTAGAGGGGGCAACTGGACCAGGTTGAACGGTGGAGGTATACAAGGTAGAGTCCAAAAAGAAAGACAGTATTGGAAGGTGTGGGACCTCCAGAAGAAGTAGAGACGCAGCAGGGAGGTCAGCTCCAGGAGTGAGAGCTGCCTAGAATTTTGAATCTAGAAAAGGAGAGTAGTGAGCACCTTAAATATACCTATTCGGAGCAGGTGCAACATTACACTGATTTTACCCCTCCAGGTCACATTTCCAGCGCACACTGAACAGGGAAAGATGGGGCCAGGGTTAGGGTGAATGTTGCCGCACAACAGGAAAAGGAGAAGAATGAAAAGACAGAGAAAGAAGAGAGAAAACAGTCAGCCGATTTCAAAGAGACTGCGGGCTACCTTTCTGTGGTTCTTCAGATTGAGGCGGCTTTTGATTGACCAGTGCAACAATGATGGCATTGCAGAATTGGCTGATTGCCCCTCAGAAATCTACTAGGTCACGACCAAAACCACAAAAGCACGAACCGGATCGTGTAAATCAATTAAAAAATCAAGCTCTGTTTATGAAAAATACGTGATTTGATATGCTCCCACCCTCTCAAAAAAAAGTTCTAGTCATTTTTGCGGTGACGCCAACAGTTGCTATATACTCAGGCCGTTGAAGTCTATTGCACTCTTTAAATCATGACTCAGTCAATTCAGTTTCACAATACTCCCTTCACATCATTGCCGGGCGCCAAGCAAATTTGTAAATGCCGTTGCTAACGTCTTTGGTACGACTCAACTAAGGAATTGAAGCCAGGTCTGCAGACTGCAAAGCAAACCCTCCAGCCATAATACTTGTTATTTACTACCACTCTGTTCCCAAAAGTCAAAGTTTTAGTTTAAAAAATGTTCTGTGCTGGTGCGAACATGGTCAAACATAATCATTTGCTTTGAAGGTCAAAATTTAGTTTCAAACTACAATTCAAATTCTGCTGAGCAAATAATACATTGTTAATTTGGCCTGCATATTTCAAAAAGTGCTAATTTGTTTACTTACTTCCGAAGCCTCGTCAACATCCACTTTCAACACAACAACTTGCCCTTCCTTGGCAATAGCCTAAAACCAGATTAGGTTTTAGAAACTATACGTCCATCAAACACTGCCAGTAATAAACCGTTTTCATCTGTTGCCATACAATGAAAAAACCGCGAAGGTGATTCGATGTTGACCATGACTGAGTGATGGTGCACTTAACTAGGCAACGGACTGCATGTAGAAATGCTACTTCTTAGGAAACCACTTTATCGACATTAAACAAGAAAAATAATAACAGTTAATGCGCCTGCAAAGACATCTGACCCTGAACAACCAGTCTTCTTACGCTAAAGCACTACTATGCATTTAGACATGCCGATTACATATCATAATTTTGCTGAGCAATTAGCATTAGTTGCTCGTTAACGCGGAGTGACAAGATCAAAGTGGCAACGATTCAAGAACAAGTGATGCGAGTATATTATTCTTTAGCCACAGTTCTTTAAGAATTATGCAATTACCTCCACTTTGGGAGCAATCATTCTGCATGGTCCACACCAAACGGCATAAAAATCGACTACTACCAACTTGGGTCCAGCAGCCTTTAACTGATTCTCAAATTCTTCCTGAAATATCAAACAAATTGTTAAGTCCTGAACAAAAATAAGTCAAATAACTTGTGACGACTACAGGGGCATTCGTAGAATTGAATCTTATTCTTTTGCAGCTTTCTCAAAAACTCACTAAGCGATAGTATACACCCGAATATCACTTAATTTTTTTTTGTAGGAAACAAATTGTTTGTTGATCTTTAGCAAGGAAATTATACGACAAGGCCGCCGTTCTTGACCGGAATTACGAAATACGATGCCAAATTCAATGTTGTAGTCTAGGCCTAATTGTATTAAATACGAGACAATTATTTTACTTCAGTAAGCCTTACAGTGAGGGATCTCTAAAGCCAACAAACACACAAAAAGCTAAGAAGCAATAGGTTAAGTTAGTCATAATAATTATAAGGCATTCTCAAAAGCAGTGATTTTTAGCCAGGCGTTTTAGATGGACTGTGACCGCCTTGATCAATTTTGGCACAACTAAACGTATTTGATTTACTTTATCTAATAGTTTGCACAAATATATTGATAGCATTAGTAGTTGTAACTTAACTGTACTGGTCACTACGACATCTAAATAAATATCAAATGATATTATTTCACTGTGTTAAGTGCTAGTGCAGGCAATTTCAATTTTGATCACGTAATATCCTCTTTTCATGAGCTGCTTTCTATGCTTGTAGCGTGAGAGCAACTGTTGACCTATATTCAGGGTTACCATCTGCCTACACAAAAAATAAGCACGCTACTATGCGATGACGTAGTTGGTTACCACTCCTTAAAAATTCTCTATTGCAAAAATCATTTGGTATCGCTTGGTATAAAGTTCTCTTGCCGATTAACCGATTTAAAAAAAAAATTATATCAAACTGCCAGAATTAATTAATGAACGAAAAACAAGTATTTTTGATATAAACACCGATTTACTTAATGAGTTTAAAGCCAAATCACAAATATTTTTCACCACTAACAACTTGCTTCACAATTTTTGATCATTGAAAATGAGTTCGTGCATCTTGGGAGCAATTGAAGTCTAAGTTTACTCGAACTTGTAACAGTGATTTGACAGTTTTTTCATTACAAGGGTTTTTTTCCTTACTCCACTGCGATGAAAGAAAAGAAAATACCCATTTCGCGAATGCATTGCTAACTGGAATGGAGAAAAGGATGCTGACCAGCTCGTATATAAGCATTAGAGAATCATTTTCAGACAACAGCTTCATCCATTTCGTCTCTGGTCCATCCTCACTGAACGTTTCATCTGGAATATTTTTAAGTATAACATTGAGAGCCAAAACTTCGTCAAACAGCTCATCTGCCATCACTACCTTGGGATGCATCTTCGCCATTTCTTTTATTTCTTCGTATGTAACTTTTCAATTTTTTAGCAATGTCCAGGTGACGTTGGCTGGATGCTTCTCTGGTCGATACCATTTGTCAATGTAATCTAGAGCCACTTCATTTAATTCTTTGAAGCTTGATTTTAGCACCTCAGCACAGTCCTTTTCAATTCCTTTATATAATTCAGCTGTTTTTGCTCCATAAAATTTAGAACTACGACGCTTCAAAATGGCTCTCTTAAATGATTTAAATAGGTACGCCAGTTCAGAAATAACGCACTTGTGCTTTGTAACTGTAATAGCGGCATCTTAAAAACTGACAAAGCACTGTGAAGAAACGAAACAATAATAAGCGACTCTTCTGATTCGAAAAAATTCTCAAGAATACGTGGTGGACACCTTAGGGAGAGAAAGCGCTGAGTTAGTGGTTCCCAAAGTTATATCATCTTTTCAAACAAATTGCATAATGTAGTCCAACGTGTTGGCGTGTGAGTAGGAAGTGAAGTGGACTGGGCTTCAAGCTGCGCACAGAATTGTTTAAGATTTTGCACTCTACTAGTTTGACTGCAGATTTGCAGATTTTCAAAACAATCGTTTCAATGTCTACGGTAAGTCTTTCAGCCCCTTTTCAATTGCATTGTATAAAATATGTGCAGGACAGCCAATTGTAATTAAACGTGCACTAGTTTATTCTTGCAGGCAAATGAAAACGTTGTTTTTTCCTTTTTGTTGCCAACCCCCGAAGCTTACCAGTGCATAGCACAGAAGGATGTTATATTTTCCACCCCAAGCCCATTTTCCTCAAAAGAAGAACAGATGAAGTTAGCTATTTGTTGTGATGCCTCAGATGGCATCAATCGCAGATCGAGAAGGCATACTCCAACCCCAACTTTGAGGCTAAAAAACCTGATAACCAAGGGAAAAGTCCAACTTTGTCATGATTGGAGGCATCTATGGATATTGAAAATGCCTGCTCTCCAAGTTCTGACAATATTAATTTCGGGGCAAATGGAGCAAGCACACTTGTGATAATGATTGCGGTTTTTGTTCTGGCACTTGTCAATTTTTTTGTCATGCCAGAATCACTGAAAATCGCCTAGATAAAATGTGTAGTGCCACTATTAAAAAGAAATGATTGCTGATGCTAGGTAGTATGAAATGCACAAGCATCCTCCGAGGCTCCAGCCTTGTAGTCCAAGTTATTAGGTGAAGTTCTGCTCGTAAAAAAGTTCTTCATAGATTGATTTGGTGCAATACTTCTAGCATTATTTCTATGTCTTGTGGTAGCGCTGGGAGCACTAATAGCTGTTTTTCCCACGGCCTCCAGGTTGATTTCACTATCGCAATAGCAGCAGTGAGCATAGCTCTTGCCCTTTCGACTTTACGTGACATTAACAAATTCTTTTTCATAGTCATCACGAAATACATGCATGCACTTACTCATTTTTCTAAATTATGCCTAAAAATTTTACAAATTAGCTTTATTAAACGTCTTTAATTTATCTATCCTCAACTTAAACAACGTCAACCCTGACCAGCTGACATGCAGTTTCAAACTTATGCTCACTTGACTACAATGAACTAGTCATTAAGTCAATATTTTTTGAAGATTACTCTGATTGTCATAAGCTATCAATCCGTAATAAAATGCATGGCTTCATATCTCCGACCAAAGAAAATTAGCTAAAAGCTAGCGTGATTTACTATGCTACCTGTAGCTTTTTCGTGCGTATGAGCTTATGCTCCGTTTGCATGTCTTTCGTCAGACTGGGACACCACGACGGGTAGACTGCTAGGCCCCACCAACTGTCTTTCACATGGAGATGGAGGCATCCCGTTAAATACCTTGCCTAAGGACACAACAAGCAATCTTGCCGGCTTGTTCTCCACGCTATCCCTATGTGCTGAGCGCCCAGCAGGAAAGCTGTGAATACCATTTTTTAAAGTCTTTTAGTATGACTCGACTTGGGGAATAAACCCTAGGTCTACCGAGTGCGAAGCGGATGCTCTAACCACTAAGTCACTGACTCATTCAAATAAAACGTTTCAAAGCAATTTTTCACTCCTCAGTCAAAGTGACCAAACGTATAAAAAACATTCTAAGACACATTAAGCACAGGAATCAAAAATAAGCACGTTTCTTAGAAATAAGCACATTTATATTTTGTAAGACATTGCCGTTGAAAACAAGCACAAATCTTAGAAATAAGCATCAAATGGTAACCCTGCCTATATTGAATATTGACTGCACAGCTCATAACTACATGACAACACGTACGGTTAATGATAACCTCGTTTGCTACAGTAATTGAGTGGCGTATGATAAAAACTAAAGGTATATTAATTCAGTTTCAAACAGTATTTTATATCACCAAATAGTGAAAGCACTACTTTTACAAATTTCTTTGTGCGATCTCGCTTGTGTCTTTTCACGGGGCAACATTTTACCACTTTTTAATTCACGAGCAAGCATATTGTCAAATTAATAAGAAATTTTATGTAGCTTTTTAAAAAATTTTATCCCAAAACGCTTCAAAAAATTATGCTTAATAATGTTTTTAAAAGCTTACTGTTAATATAGAATAGTGGGGTTAGGGAACCACAATTACGGCAGCAGCTGCCATTGCTCAAAAGCCCTTCACGTTGAGTTACACGACAATAATAACGTATCCATGATCATCTTATAGCTATCCCTCCTACTAAAGTTTCTTAGAAAAGATATATGTTTTTGAGCCAAGCAACAAAAATTCTTTAAGCACTAGGCATGATAAAAGCAAGAGAGTGAAATCATTTCTTTCCAAATTACAATTCAATTTTGCAAGCTTCAAAAATGACAACTCCTTTTCCTCCATGTCTAGCTATTGCTCTGTAGCCAAATAAATACAAAGTTAAAACTCAAGAAAAGCTGTGCAAGCCGAGAGCTTAGTGAAATTTGTAGCAAGTCTTCTAAAAATGATACCATGCTTTATACATCCAAATCTGTGCTTATAATTTGCTATATTTCGCGATCTTTTCTTATGTAAATTGATTGATGGTCATAGCAGTGCAGTCTAGCCACAAGCCTGCTTACAAGTGAAACTTTTTCTAAATTAATGCAAGAAATATACAATACTGGTTATTTCTCAAATAAATGGCTCGTGATAAACTGCCCTATTGCTCACTACGTCATGTACTGCAGTTATATATGCTACAAATGGAGTTTTGGCAAAAAAGTAATTTTCTTGAACCATAGTACAGGAAAAGCAACCAACCATAATATTTTAATGATTTATTAATTCATAAACAAACATCTTCAGCTTAGCATTAGCCCTCGTCAGGTTTTGCAAATAATAATAGTTAATTTAACTTTACATAAATTATCACACAACATCTCACTATTTGGTATTTTCTGATAACACCTAATAATGAGATTTTGCGTGACAATTTATGTAAAGTTGAATTAGGCATTATTATTTACGAAATCTGACGAGGGCTAATGTTAAGCCGAAAACATTTGTTTATGAATTAATAAATGAGTAAAATATTATGGTTGATTGATTTTGAATCAAAATATAAAGCAATACAAGGCATTTTCTTATTTTTGTACAACTGCCTCCACTTACTGTAACCTATCCTCAACCAGTGGAGTTTTTGTCACATTTGATTTTAAAACATTTATTTAAGTGATTCTAGGCAAGGGGAGAGCTAGGCTGGGGGAGAGGGAGATGAATTTAAACTGCTGTAACTTTGTAATCATTTTTTAAGCTGAAAGCTAGAAATTTTTTTACTTTTATCAATTTATCTGGCAGTTGAATGATCTCAAGTTGACAAAAACATTCATTTTAGTTTGGAACTTGACATAGCTCAGTGGCTAAATGTTTTAAAATCCGATTCAGCAAAATTCTTTGTGGTTTGCTCCTGTACAGTCATGAAAAAGAGGACACGTACTGTCTAAGCAGGAGCTATTTTGCTGTCAGAGGCATTTTGCCCTTAAAAGTTGTAGTGCTGTCAAACATTCAATATTGGTCAATTTTAATGATGTACAAAAATATGACTTTTGCTTGCTTCTGATCGGCCAGTTTCTATGACATATTAAGATAAAAACATTGCACCCAAGTATACACCCTTATGCATTTACATTTGCCCCCTCCCCCTTCCCTGGTGTACACTGCTTTTATCTAAGTACCCTACCAGCCAAGATTGAACCTCCTAACTATCTGAAGCAAGCTGCACTATCTACTACACCAAAGAATGACTACCAGAATTGTAGCAAATATGACTTAAAGGCACATGAGCAGTGACAGCAAAAAAGGGTAAAAATGCTGTCAACGGCAAAATAGTCGCTTCCCATTGTTTAACCATGAATTTTCAAACCTCAGCTTTTTTCAGAAAAATCACTGTGTACTGCTTCGCCTGCTTGTCGTTAAAAACTACAAGTTGCAGGAAAAGCGTGGCAAACCCTAAAATGTTTGCAACACTGATTGCTCATGTGCTTGATCACTGTACAGGTGTCAATTTTTGTGGTTTGCAAAAGCAATTTATTGTTTATTTTCTTGTTTATGTTACAAAAACAAGAAATTAAACAATTAAGTTAAACAATTTCTGGTTCTGCATAGCTTCAGTTTTCTGTTACTGAATTTTTTTTTAAATTAGTGTAGAAATAATGTTATAAGTCATTTTTTTAGAATGCATGTTGTTTAAGTTATTGTTTGATTAATTAATTGCAGAAGCCATAGACTTAAGAAAAAAGTGCACCTAAACAGTTGCAAGAGAGAGTGTTGTTCATGAAATTAGTGTGAAAAACGAATTTAAGCTAACATCTAAAATTAAATTTTCCACCATAGGTAAAAATTTTTTTATATACAATCACTACGATCAAGTAACAAAATTACTGGAAACTTAGTATCAGACATATCATAACCCTTTCAGCCCTCACTTATCTAAAGTACCACAAATTTTTTGAAGTTTTGGATATTTTTGCTCGAAATGGCATCAATAAACATATTTATTGTCATGAAGTGCATCAGATGAATTTTGGGGTCATTTTAGGGGTCGGGAATTCTAATTTTTGTCAGGATTTTAGATGTTAAAAATTGGAATTATTCGCCATACAGAGTCTTACATTTCTTCCATATGATCATATTGATTACGTAATAAACATACCTGTATATTTTTATTACTGAAAATGAACATTCTGCATGCCTTTTCGGCTAGGTTTTGTCATACATACAAAAAAACACTAATGCAACATGAATATGGCGATATGCGGCAATGCGTATCAGATATTTTTTTCAACAAAATTCTCCAAGGTTAACAAATTCATGTAAAAATTACGAAGGAATGAAAAACATATTTTATATTGCAATTGATGATATGCCTAAAGTGTTGAATACTGAGGTTCCCTTCAGAGCTCAAAGACTATTTTTTGCTTACATTGCTTAACTATAGGCAGGATTATAAGATGAGAACTGGAATTCCCGTCAGGGCTCAAAGGGATAAGCAACAACCACACAACTTTACCTTGGTAGATACTTTGATTGGCCCGCCACAGCTCATTATTTCTTAGATATTTTACAAACAATTCAGTTGAGATGAACTAACATAACTGCAACACCTATAAAAAAAATTTAAGTATCAGATATAATCCAACATTTCCCCAAATCACACAATAGTTCTCTTCAGATAAACTTTATAGTCAAATGTATGACTTATTTGAACACCGCCAGGTTTATGTCACTAGCACATGCTTTCAAAACAACAGTAAGAGCACTTTTTAAACGACATACCAACATTTTCTGATGCACGTCTTATTATTGGCACTAAATTTTGCATATTGACAAAAAGTAGCAATCTTTCACTAAATAAATTAGACTAGCTACATAGAAAACAAAGTGCACTTAATCTTGAGCTCATAGTCAAGATTTTTGGGAGCATGTTATCTTGCCAATAGCTTGGAAGAAACACCATTTCAAATTCATACTGGTATACTTCCCAAAGGATATGAAGTACAAATGTAAAAGAGAGTGCAGATTGGAATTAAACTTTGTCTTGTCAAATATGTTACAGTATGGCAGTGACTATTTTTCCATCATCAGCATTTTACCCTTGGAGGCTATTTTGTCATCAGACATTTATTATTGGTCAATTTCAATAACGTATCAAATATGCGACTTTTGGTCATCTCTGATTGGTCAATTTTAATGACAAATCAAAAAAAATTGCACCCCCAGTATACACACCCCCACACTTTACACTCCACCCCATTGTACATTTCCCATAGATTTACATATTAGGCCCTCCTTCAGTGTACACTGCCTTCGTCTAAGTACTTTGCAAGTGAAGATTCAAATCCATAACCATTAAGAAGATTCAATATCACATCGCATTTCAAGACAGCGGCACTATTCACTGCACCACACATTACCGCCAGAATCGCAGCAAACATGGCTATTTAAACACACATCAATGGTGACGGCAAAATAGCCTCCAACAGTAAAATGCTGTCAATGGCAAAATAATCACTTCCTTAAAGCGTCATAAAAATTGACCCATCACAAACAACCAAGTGTCACAATTTGTCATCACAACTGACCAATCACAAACGTTCAATAGCAAAATAGATTCCAAAGGTAGTATGGCATTAACAGCAAATCACGGTAGCCACTGCTTTTTTAATATGTTATAAAATCTGACCAATCACAGACAACTAAAAATTATGTGTTTAATATGTCACAAAAATTGTCTATTCACAAACGAATAATAGCAAAATAGCTTTGAAGTCAATTTAGCAGTCGACAGCAAAATAGCCGCTGCCTAGGCTGAAAACATGGAACAGTTAAAGTTGCTGTGCAATTTCACGGTCACTGAGCCCAAATGCATTAAAAAACAGAAAAAATATCACAGAGTAGCGCAACAACCTTTTTGCACTGACTACCAAATAAGCAGTAACCAAGATGATCAACACCTTGATCAAGATGATCAACACCTTAATACAATTGATTGCAGCGTCTTACTCTTTAAATTACATCACCATGGAATTGGAGGATTACCTTACGATTGGTTTAGCATTTATTTATGAAATCATTCTATGTAAGCAAAAGCAAATGAAAAACTTTCATCTTCTCTGCTAGTGAATATGGGTGTTCCTCAGGACTCAATACTAGGCCCTTTGCTATTTTTAATATATGGTGATTGCCTTCCTGATTGCATGGATAAGGGCCAAGCTATAATGTTTGCAGATGATGCAAATTTATATTTTGGCAGTGGACACTAAAATGCCAGTAAACAAATCTGATTGGTTGCATTTAATGCATAATACAAATTCAAACCCTAATCCTAATCCTAGTTAACGCTAATCCTAATTCTAATCTTGGCCCTAACACTAATTAGGGTTGCCAGATCCCAGTGATTAAATAAAGCCAAGTTAAGAAACAAAAAAGCCAAACAATTTTACCAACTACAAAATTGAAATTTTATTTAGAAAATGTACTTATATCACATAAAAACTTCTTCTTTGAAAAGTTTGTCCCCTTCATTGTTGACAGATTCAATGGAGGATTTCTTAGAACAGGGGTGTGCAAACTTTTTTAATGGTGGGCCAAATACCAATAAGCACAATATTCTGCAGGCCGCACCTTCAAATAGGATAATATTTTACCGAATATCAAAAACAATATTGCCAGCGATAAAAATAAAACTGCAATAATATCAAAAACAGTAATACCAGTATTATTCGAAAAAAAAATTCGTTTAGTAATTAGTTAAAAAACAAAAATATGTAATTGTATAATCAGAACATGGCAATACGATTTAATCTTTGTACAAACAATTTCTGTGAGAATTATGCAGCTGGCTTTTTTTCTGAACCACTCTATTCAAATTTACTTTAATTGAGGTGCTTGCAACTCTAAGCCCATTTTCCAAGTGTTCGTCTGTTATTACTGATCGATAGGGAGATTTTATAAAACCCATTTTAGAAAAAAATTGTTCACACAAATAAGTTGAGCCAAAAAGTGCCATTTTGGAAGCCACAAATTTTCTTAAATTTGGGAACTTATCTTGGTCAAAAAATTTCCGGTAAAAATCACCTAGATTCATTTCCACATACTTGGCCTTCAAGTCAGTACTCTCCTGAAGATCAATCAGTTCCATTTGGATATCAGTGGGGGCTTTGTCAATTTCTGTGTGAAATGGTGAAGAAAATATTTCAAATAAATGTTCATGGGATCTGAAGTCTTTAAAGCGAGCCGAAAATTCATTAAGCAATTTTTCAAGTTGATCTGCAAATTCGGTTTTCTTCTCTGGAAGCATTCCCATTTCTTTTAAAGTTGGAAAGTGAGAGAGATCCGCATTTTTTATGTGTGCGTGCCAAAGTCTCAACTTGTTCATAAAGCCTTTTATGTGACCATACATTTCACTCGCATACTGGGCTTTTCGTTGCAGCTTTGTATTGAGCTCATTCATGCGAGTAGTAATATCGACCAAGAAAGCCAGATCACACAACCAACTTTCGTCTTCCATTTCAGCCATTAGTCGCCCTTTATTTTTTAAAAATAGTGCGACTTCGTTTTGCAGTTCGTAAAATCGTCGCAACATACCACCCTTGCTTAGCCAACGTACCTCGGAAGAATAAGTTAGATCTTGATGTTCGGTGTCGAGATCATTCAGAAACTTTTGAAACTGCCGGTGATTTAGTCCTCGAGCTCGAATGAAATTTACTGCCTCATTGACCGGGCTCAAGACATGTTTGAATTTCAAGGATTTTGCGCATAGATTTTGTTGATGAATAATACAGTGGAAAATTGCTATGTCGTCACTGATATTTTTCTCTTTCAAAGCAGATTTCAAGAGACCTACAAATCCAATGCCAGTTCCGGACATGGCTCGAGCAACATCAGTTGCGATTCCGCATAAAGTGGATAGGTCCAAACCAAACTTATCAAAAGCATTGAGAACTTCACAAAAAATATTTGCACCAGTAGTAGTATCCTTCATACACTGTAGAGACAGAAGTTCTTCTGTTTCGTTCAACTCCTTGTCCACTCCTTTTATAAACACAGCTAACTGTGCCGTGTCCTTTACATCGGTGCTTTCATCGATTGCGAAGCTCCATGACACAAAGTTTTTCACTTTGTCTTTAAGCGTGTCACAAACATCACCAGCAAGTTCGTCAATGCGCCTTGCTATCGTCCAACGTGACAAACTTATTTTCTCGAACTCCTGTACCATTTTAGCACACATTTCTTCTGCGACATCAATAAGGCACTTTTTCACAAAATCACCTTCAGAATACGGCTTCATAGTTTGAGCTATTCTCTGTGCAATTAAGAAACTGCATCGAACTATTTTTTCATTATCAGTTTGCATTTTTTGAAACATCAAACGCTGGCTCTTCAATTGTTCCTTCAATTGCTTAACTTTCAGCTCTTTCTCTCACGTCCTTTCAGCTTTCCATAAATACAGTCAGCATGTTTTGAGTCATAATGTCGTTTAATGTTGTACTCTTTATTAACATTTACAGTTTGATTGCAAATCAAACACAAGGGTCTACTGTCTGCATTTTCGATAAAAAAATATTTAGAAGTCCATTTGTCATTAAATCTTCGCATTTCTTCCTCTACTTTCCTCTTTCTTGTCTCTTTCGAATTTGCGAAATTTGCCATTGCGGAGTGATGAATTAATTGAAACCAAGGTTTAAATTTGCTAAACTCTTGTATATAAGTTTATTAGAATTAGACAAAATCAATAGATATGCTGAAACCAAAATTCACGAAGTTAAAAAGTATGCAAACAGAATGGACAAAAAACGAACGAAGGACATCTTTGCTAAACAAGGCTGTAGCCATGGTTTAATTGTGATTAAACCGTGGTTAATTAATTGGTATAGCATGTTAAACGCATAATTTTTACCTAATTTGTCCCGTATTTTTCAAAAATAATCAACTGATAAAACTAATTAACGGACCGACCTTCCTTTCGAGATTTCAAGTTAGCTTAGCTGACTGGCTATTGATAACTGGCTGGACTCGCTAGACTCAATATTAGCTAACTGGCTAGACTCAATATCTTCGCTACGAACCACCTCTTCATTCACTAGCACAACTATCAACCATAAATTAGCTACGCGCTAATTCCTCAAGCCACGATACGAATGATTCTAATTCTAAACTAAATTAGCAAATCGTCAAAAGGACATATCTCTACGATTAACTAATAATTTTCTTCGTCGTATCTCTACAAATCTCACTAGATTCTGAAATTTTTCCCAAGAGGTGAGAAGAACAAAAATTGAGCAAAATTAACCAATTACAATACATGGAACGTTCTAGCAAAAACATACGCAATAGTATATGTCTATAACGTCACAAGCGAACAATATTTAGCTAAAAAACTTGTTTCTTTATGATCTTTGCTGTGCAGAGAGCAACCTTTAATTGGAATATATTCTTGCAAAGCGGTTAACTGTTAAATTATTTAACTTTATTCTAGGTTTATTTCTGACATTGATTTTATTAAGCACCTCCAAAAAACGTGTGAAACGTTCGCGGGCCGCACTCTATTCAAAAACCGCAACTCTCCGCGGGCCGCACAATTTTCAGACGCGGGCCGCATTTGGCCCGCGGGCCGCAGTTTGCACACCCCTGTCTTAGAATATAATATGTCAGCTTTGAATCTATTCAATATTTTGGTTAAAGAAACAAATTCCTTACAGCATTTATTTGAAGATAGGAGTTCTGCTCTAATTCTAATGATTGACAACTGAAGTCTATTTCTTGCTTTAGTTTTTATGCAAGTTATCCTACGGCTACTTGTTGAAGGGCTTAAAAGTAAGAAGTAATTATTAAATGGCAGAACCAGAACGTACACCTGACACTACACAGTCAACACTGACATCTGTATAAAAAATGTACACAAAAATCAAAAACTAAATAAAAAGAAATATTACACAGACAGCAATATTTTATAATCCAATATACATTACAATCTGTCTCTGTCACACCAACAGTATAATAACTAAGGGGTCAAGCATCTGGAAATCTGCAGCTCTGCTGCGGTGCTGACTTCAGTTTGGTTACAAGTCACAACAGAATGCGTACAGTACGAGTCTTAAGTAGCTAAGCAATATTGTTGCAAACTAAATATTGTTATTCATATAATTATAAAAAATAGAAACTAGAATAGAAATCTAACAAAAGCCAAGAAAAAGTCAAAACGCCAAACTGAAATTCTGATGCCAAATGTGTTTAAAAAAAGCCAGATTTATCAAATTTGGTGTTAAAAAAGCCAATATGGCAATCCTGACACTAATCCTAATTTAACTCCAGCCCAATTCAATCATAACTCCACTAAAAAACTAAGCAGCCCAGCTGACAACTGAACCCCTGAACATGCTAGACACTCCTAATGATGCTAACCACAACACCACAGCGGCAATGCAGAAATCGTGTCTAATGTGCTTATTTAAAAGTGCAGTCTACTGGCATTTTAGTGTCTGAAACTAAAATGTCGGCATCAGCACTCTAGCCACTACCTTATTTTTTAATGCTGATTCAAACAGGAAACTGTATGAAAAGGTGAATCAACAATTGCAAAAAGTTGATTTTTGGCTCACTGCCAACAGTTAGCTTCTTAAGACTAAATATATAACATTTAACCTACAATAGAAAGCCACACCCATCTAAACTCAAAATTAACATAAAAGACTCTTACAATGAAAAGAGTAACATTACTTAGGGTTTTAGGGATCATTATTCACAAGCATCTAACTTGGAAGCCACATATGGAGTTGCTCTTAAATATACTGATGATAAACTATGGCATAGTAAAAAAAGTTAAACCCATAGCATGGTTTAAAGTCACTTTTAATATTGTATTTCATCATTGTGCTTCAGTAATAACAAAGTGATTCATAAACTTCAAACCAAAACAAATAAAGTAATCCGCATTTTGATCAAAAGCACCTTTGTTTCCACAATTTTGCACAACAAAATTGACCCAGCAATCTCTCAAATGTAAGGGTCCTGCCCAATGGAAAAGAATTCTGGCAGCACTGTGACAAATCTAATCAATAAAATCTTTTATTAAACAACTCAGACAGTTTCTTATTGCTCTCTAATTGCCTGTTAAACTGCTACCAGTAACAGGGCTTCTTGCCTTAAGACATAAAAGAGGTACCGTAAACCGGGCGACTTTGTTCATGCGGGCGACTTTGTTCATAGCGGGCGACTTTGTTCATTCACCATTCAATATCAATTTGTTTAAAATTTGTAATGGATGTAAACTTCACTTATTATTGCATGCAATTATGTGAAAAAAATGGTAATCGAGTACCGTAAATTAAAAAAAATTTGATTTTTTTAAAACAGTCATCAATGTGTTTTGCTGCAAAATTGCTTGTATTGATTGGTGTAATGCTGCGTGGACGGACCTAGCGTCTTTGAAATTTTAAATATTATTACCTATCATTTTATAATTTATTAATATTAGAAAACATTGAATCAATGTGAGAATAACGGAATTAGTTACGTCATTTGCACGTGTAGAATCTAGATTTCTAAAAGCTGTTTTAGAACAGTGAAAGTAAGAGGAAGAGAATATGATTGCTGGTAGCGAAAAGCGATGTGACCATACCCTAATTTTACAAAGTCAGTTCTAGTGCAATAACGAAATTAACCAGTAGCAAATTACTTTTAATTCCTAGTCTAGTTATGAAAAAGAATAATCAAACTATAAGCTTATAGAATAAAAGCCTTAATTACTCAATTTTTGTATTTCAGATCTTACAAATGGTTTCAAAATATAAGCGGAAACCAGGCTCAAGAAATTACAAAACAGGATATTCTGCTGAAATATTAGACAACGCACTTCGAGAAATTCAATCTGGGTCTTTATCCATCAGAAAAGCTTCAACGATGTACAAAATACCTTACGGAACTCTTCGCCACAAGCTACATGGCCTGCATACGAAAAAGCATGGAGGGCAGAATAGGTTAACCGTTGAATGTGAAGACCTAATTGTTCAGTCACTGGGAACATTAGCTGATTGGAAAATTCCTTTAACTGGTTTTGATATTCGCTTCCTGGTAAAGTCGTATTTGGACTCACGTGGCATTACTGATGGGATATTCAAGGATAATCTTCCTGGAACTGATTGGCTGCAGCGATTTACCAATCGAAATAATCTGACGCAAAGGATAGCCAGTAATGTAAAAACCAGTCGCGCTGAAATTAGCCCGGAAATTATAAACGAATATTTTAACAATCTGGAATCAAGTTTTAATGGAATAAGACCTGAGAATTTTTATAATTACGATGAAACAAACGTAACAGATGATCCTGGAGTAGTAAAAGTAATTGTTCAACGAGGACAGCGTCGCATTGAAAGAAAAAAAGACCATTCCAAACAATCCATAAGTGTTATGTTCTGTGGCAGTGCTGCAGGAAATTATCTACCACCCATGGTTGCATATAAATCTAAAAACTTGTATGCAACATGGACAGGAGGTGGTGTCCTGGAACGGTCTATGATGCCACCCCAAGCGGGTGGTTTGATTCGAGAACGTTTGAGGTGTGGTTTTCGAATGTATTTTTGGCAAATGTTGCATCGCAACCAGGTACAAAAGTGCTGATAGGTGACAATCTACCTTCCCACTTTTCACCAAAAGTGATTGAAGAAGCTAACAAAAACAACATTCGATTTATAACTATGCCCCCATCTACCACACACTTATGTCAGCCCCTCGACGTGGCTGTTTTTCGGCCAGCCAAGCGCATTTGGCGGAAACTACTAGATAACTGGAGAAAAGAAACCAGGCGAAAAGTTCCATACCGAAAAGCAATTTCCCGTCAATGCTGAAGAAATTGTGTGAGAAACTTTCTGGGGTCAACTTAGTCTCAGGCTTTCGTGCCACTGGATTGCATCCTCTGGATCGCCAGCAAGTCTTAAAACGACTTCCTGGGTCAAGTCGCGATCTTGGTGGAGAGGAAACAAATGATATCCTTAACGATTCTGTTATGAACTTGCTACGTAACCACTTCGGTGCTGGATCAACGAATCGAAGAGGATCAAATCGACGCGGAAAAAGAATTGTTCCAGGGCGACCAATGACCAACCATCCTGCAGTTATTCTCATCAAGAAACTGATGCAAGCACCCCCTCGACAACTGTTGCTCAGCGAAGAGATGATTTACCTACACACACTGATGCTATATGGACCTGCAGTGAATGCCAGGATCCATGGGATGAGGAGGGAGATGACAGGTGGATTGTGTGCGATAACTGCAGTAAGCAATTTCACTTGCAATGTTCAGGAGTTCAATATAGGCGAAAAGACTAGCCTACTACACGATTGATATTGAAAGTATGTCTTTTATCTGCGAAGAATGAAGTTAAACTCTTCAATCTTTTCAATTCTCAGTGTTGTATTGTGCTGCTGTGCTTTCGTATTTTGTTTGAATGTGTTTGATATTCAGTGTTTTCCTTTTTTAGGTGGGGGGGATGCGTGAGAGTAATTTCTTCACTAGCCCACTCTTGTCTACTGAAGTGTTTTGTCGAGCGTTTTTAATTTTTTTTGCTTTTTAGTATCAGTGCTACCACTGTTGCTGTGCGATCTTCCAACGCAAGCTATCGTACTTCATTTTATATTGCCTTGCCACATTGTATTTCAAGCTTTTTTCGTTACAATAAAATTTTGTTTAAAATCATGATATGTGCAAGTTATAGCTCAACCAATAAGATTTGGACATTGCAGGAAAAGGGTACCGGTAACTTTTTTTAAAAACACATTATTTGACATACAAATTATCACAATGAAGATCAAAAAATTCCATATGTCTTAAAATGTTCGATTGTTCGCAGCGTAACCAGCAGTATCATCCACTTCAATGCAGCAATTATCTGGTCTGAAAACGCAGATTCAAGGATTTTCTTAAAATCTTTGCTTTCATCTTTTTATTAAGCATCTAAAAACAATCACACACAGATATAAACATTGTCATTCATAGAAATAAAAAAGATACCACTACCACCAGAATTTTTTAGGCATGAAGAAGCTTCGCTATTTGTAGATGCTTGGTTCTGCTGCGCCGATCACGATCCATCAAGGCAAACTAAAAAAAAGATACTGTCATCAAAAATTGCAAAAAGATTGTTCACTTTATTGCGCAATCTTATATTTTATTTAACCCCCTTTTCCCGCTTACCCTCGGCCCTTTCACCCCACAAAATTCTAAAAAAATTAAAAAGTGAACAAAGTGGCCTCGTTTATGAAGTTACTTTGCTCATGTATTTGTTTATCGTAGGTGAACAAAGTCGCCCTGCGTTTCGGGCGACTTTGTTCAGTAACAAGCTGTGCGAAAGCGCAAAGTTGAGACCGTAGTCGAAATTAGACAATATGCGAAGTCATAGGCCAACCCCAAATGTTATGATCAGCATGTTTCGAGAAGTTCATTAGTTGTGAGCAGGGAGCTGTAAAGCAAAGAGTGTCAAAATTGAACAAAGTCGCCAGGGTTTACGGGTATCTTTTAACTGTCATTGCTCCCAGTTACCCTTGGCCAAGGTGTAGAACCCGACAGCCTCTCCCATTACAGTAACAAATTTGTTACAGCAGGCAGCATATCATTTTTAATGTTGATGTGACACTTCTGTACATAGACCTACTCTAATACTAAACACGTGTTGTTTTGTATCTTTCTGTTTAGTGCATATTTTTTTGTTTTGTTCTTTTTTATGTTTGTGACAATACAGGTGCAATGACCATGCAGCTATTAATAATTCAAATTTGGTTTGGTTGCAATAAATTTAATTATGCATGTTCTAAAAAATGTTGTTTTTGCCATCTGCTCTTTTTTTTCATCTGCTGCTATTTAATTTTGGTTTTTTATTGTGATGTTTTGGATGAAAAATATAATTGTTTTCTTACCAAGTACATTCTTTACTAGGCTGAGCTCAACAAAGCTGCCAACTTTAAATTTTCAAACTTTCAAAAATTGCTTTCAAAGATAGTTGCTGAACACTTTCAGATTTTTTGCTTGAACTGCATTGAAGTGAAAATGTTTTACGTAAATAAAATCGATAAAGCACACAGTCATTTAATAAACATTAAATATGTTTTTTAATGGCATTATACCCAGTGATGGAATTCAAAATTTTAAGAACATGTTTTCTTTTGTATCAAACTCACTAACAACAGGTTCCCTCATTTTAGAAAGCCCATTTGCTGCGGTTGTCTAAGGTCTATAACAAAAAACAAGAACGGGTTCGCTGATTATCATGACACTCCAAGAACAGGTTTGCATGAACCCATGCAAACTCCCTGAATCCCATCACTGACTATATCATTAATGCAAAAAATAGATCAAAAAAATTTGGGTTGGCAAGTTATTGCTGGCAGTAAGCCTACTTTAGTTGTATGTGCCCAACATGTAGATTTATTTGTTGTCAATTTTTTACCAGATTTTAGATTTAAATAAAGTAGGATTTGCATATTTGGAATATTGGAAACGAATCAATTGTGTGGTGCAACCTATATAGCGTCTAAAGTTATAATAACAAAACATTGTAAGACTATATAATAGATTAAATCATTAGGCAGAGACTTCTTTGCATTGTAGACCAAGTTGCAATTGATAACGTGCACAATTATCAGCTCTTTAAAATTTTTTGTCAAACAGGCAAGAAGGATAGTAGAATTCATACTATAAAGCACAATTCTGTCAGTCTATCTGTGTGTTTTAACTCCTCCAAAACTACTTAACATACAAGCATCAAACGTGGCACAATTAATCACCACCCCAAGGTGACTGTCAAGAGGGAATTTAAGACACCATCATAAAGTCATCATCAAAATTTTTTTTTTTAATTACCCTGAAAAGAAATGTAATTTGCAGCTTAAATGAAAGTCAGTACTTGACATACCAAGTTAAACAAGTTCTACTTCTTTGAGATCTTACATGACATCATCAGGATCATACCTTTTAATTCATTGTCAAATTTGTTTCTTTGATCACTCAAAAAAGTACTCATCTTTGAAACCCAATTAAATATTTTTTGTGAGATCTTTGCAAGATGCTTTTAATAAAAAAAGGCAGTGGCTATTTTGCCACCAACAGCATTTTACCCTTGGAAGTGATTTTACTGCCAGACATTTGTGATTGGTCAATTTTAATGACATATTGATGTGGCTTTTGGTCGTTTCTGATCGGTCAATTTTAATGAATTAAAAAGTTTGCATCCCCAGTGTACACTCTCTCACCGTATACATTGTACCATACATTTACATGCCATGCCCCCTCCTACAGTGTACACTGCCTTTGTCTAAGTGTCCTTCCATCAAAGATTTAAATCCATAACCATTGTATTTTAAGGCAGCTGCACTATTCACGCACCACAGAGTCACCTGCAGAACTGTAGCAATCATGGCTATGTAAACACAGATCGATAGTGACAGCAAAATAGCCTCCAAGGGTAAAATGCGGTCAATGGTACAATAGCCACTTCCATAAAAAAATGCGAGGAAAATTAAAACTCAATAAACAATGCAACAAAAGATTTCTTAGTCACTCATTTAAGGCCTTCAAAGCATGTTTCTTGCTTTCTTTCTATACGCTTACACTCGCTCTATTACGTGGTAGTGCTGCCTAGCATAATATGATTTGTGATCTCAGATCATTTGTAAACCGATTTTCCAACTTTTTAAAAAATTTAAAGAGTTTATAAAGCTAATTCCAATATGATATAATACGAATTTTTACTATTGGTTTATTTTAAAAAAATGCAAACTTCTGGACTACTAGTGTAATTTTTTTCCCCAAAAAAAGATAAGCTCAGTAAAAAATAGGTGCAAGTTAAATACAAAAAAGGTATGATAATGTACTAACAATTAGTGCCGTTTAAAAGTTGAAGAATTTTTTTTTTTATTTGCCATATTTATCCTCCATTCACGAGAAAGCGATGTATTGATATGTTTTGGACAGTAAGTCCGCACTCGCTTGGGAGTTAACATTTCCGGGTCACCTGTCTTCCACATAAAGGTGGGGCGTTCCGTTAAGTGCCTTGCCCAAGGACACAACAAGCGAACTTGCCTGCTTGTTCTCCACAACCTCCCATAAATGCCGAGCGCCAAGCAGGGAAGCTATAGATACCATTTTTTAAAGTCTTTCAGTATGATTCGACAAGGGGAATGAACTCAAGTCTACCGACTGCGAAGCGGACGCTCTATCCACTACGCTATCGCAGTAACTTTGCAGTAACATGTAACTCTAATCAGTTAGAGGTGAGAATTAATTTATGCAGTGGCATACGCAGAGAGGAACTTGTAGCGCAACGGTCCTTCTCTCGGCTGACAATACAGCACACATTTGTTGTTACTTGAACAGCACGTGTTGTCGGAAAGAGGGCGAATAATACTGTACAGCGCTTTTATGCTTAGTCAGCGTCATGACGTCACAATACAAATATCGGGAGCGAAGGCATGGCGTTCGCTACAGGCTCCTATGCGACCGTCCTCAGGATCAGTGAAATGTTTGTTTTAGCGATTATTTGCCAAAAATATAATCAAAACAATAACCCTGTAATATACATGATCAAAAATCTTTAAAGAACGGAAGAGAAAAAGATAGGTACAGTGGTGATGTGTAAGTGCGTAACGGTACATTTATTCCGCGTACGATTGGTTGTTGCCAGAAGCCGTAAGGCAAGGTGGAACTGCCAATTGGACAATTGTTTTAGGTAGTAGTGCAGCAGTTGAGGTCAAGTCTAATTCTGAATATATTCTGAATATTACCTTCTGAGTCGTCTAGAGCAGAAAAATTATCACTGTCACGAATACGTAGATTTGCGCTAGAACAATAGTTTTATATATGTATACTGTAGTTATAGTAATCATTTTTTAATTGTATATCTGAATTGTTTGTAGCCCGAACTTGCTAATCTGTTTTCAAAAAAGACCTTTTTTCTGTCGGATTTTATAAATAGATTTGTAATTCACATACCTTTCTGACGTCACAATCATGCCTACGTGACCGGGCTTTCTGGCGTTTTCTGGTGATTCTCGAAGATTCCCTTTATTATTATTATTATTACCGATTACATAATTTACTAACGGTGTTTTCCTTGTGTCACGTGATGTTCTAGCATTTTCTAGATTATTTTCCGTCGTATATATAACGCGGCGAGATTTTTTTTCATTCATTCAGTATAATTTAGGGTGTAAGTGCGTAAGAGTGTCATTCTGTATAATTCAGGGTGTAAGAGTGTAATTCAGTGTGTAAGCGTGTAAGTGTATAAGAGAGAGATTCAGAGAGTAGAGTAAAGATTAAGGTGTTGTAAAAGGCGTTGCTGTGTGGTAATTATTGTGACAGGAATCAAGCGATTATTTTGGTGGTTCTGGTTTTAGTGAGTCTCTGATATCTAATTAATGAAGTGCTTTAGTTCTGTGTTTTGGCAAGCAAAGGAATTCGAAGTCCTAAAGTGGTTTGTCAATATATTGTTCTGATCTTAATCGCGAAGTGCGAGGGTTAACTTTTTCCCTCCCGCATGCGTTGCGAAAAAAATGTCCGTGAGGTGGCAGAGCGAGAAGCTATCATAATTTGTCATAATCAATCGTAATTAATATTCATAAAATACCCAAGTTTGTTTGTAAATCATTACTCATCTGTTTACTTCTACATCAAGTGTAATATATCATTGAAATCTCTATTTCTTGAAGATTTCAAATATAATAATACAAAAAATTTTTTTTTTGTTTGAATATGCAAATTAGCCCCCAACAGGTGCTGAGTTGTCTTCGAAGTTAAAGTACCCTTACCTCAAAGATCACTACAGATTTTATTTTTCTACCAATTTTTTTAGAAATGGTCGCTAGATGATGCTAAGGAACTATGCTTTCAAGGTATATCAATGAAAACTTACCTAAAAGCCTAGGTTTTCTACAATTTGCTACTTTCTGAGGTCCATGACCTTTTTGTTAACCAGTAGTGACCGGTACCAAATTTTGCTAGTTAAATGTAGTATCTAAAATATGATCAGTTATTATCTGCTAGAGGTTAGCTTAAACCATGTAACATTAAGTGTTTTTGAACAGAGAATTTCTTCAAGATTCAGAAAATATCAAGTTTAAATAGAATATGCTGTTACTAACAATGAAAGAGCAGCTTGTTTACACCCCTCCCATTTGTTGAGAAACAAGGGTCATACAGCAAACTTTGATTTACGAAAGCCAAACTTCTGCTAGCTTTGAAACTTGTATTTTAGTTTCTGTCTCCTTGGAAACTTGATACAAAATGACGACTTTAGTTGTGAAAAATTTGCAATTCATTTTATCTTTTTAAAGGGTGTAGTTTTTCTAAAAATTATAATTTAGTGAAGATAAGTCAAAAAATTTTGGGGGTTTTGAACTGACATGATGTACAGTACCCATTTTTGATCAGCAAATATCATATACTGCTTAGCCTAAACTATTTAAAGTTACATATTTCTGGAAAGCAAATTTTCTAAGCTTTCAAATGAGACCAATATTTAGCAACACATCATATTTTTTACGCACTAAATTTACTTTTATCTACTTATCATACAAATTTGTTTGGGGGGGTTTGGAGACCCCTAAAAAATTTGAAAATTTTAATAGGTAAATTTTATTATTGTTGCTTGAAGTTTTGTCAAATGATGCCCCAAAAGAGTAGTTTTCAGACTGTGTCAATGATAAAGGCTTTGGTTTTGTGGTAAACATGGTATCTTGATTTGAATTCAAAATAGTTGGCTCTTGCACGTGTCTGCTGAAAACTTTGCAATTTTTGTCGTCTGCTACTGGGCTCTTGGTGTTTTTAACTCTTTTTGGGTATGAAAATTCAACAATTAGTGCACAAATTGTACATCTTCCGATGCGTGAGGAATTAAGCGTAATCTTTGAAAATTTTGTGAAAATCGGATGAGAAATAAAGTCACAAATCCATTTTTTAGTAAACTGATTTTGGAACTCATTTTGAAAAAATTTGAGGGAAACGCTGTGCTTTATTTTGCCGGTAATATTACCGGCGTAGGAGCGAAAGAGTTAACGGGTTAACAAAATGCCCGTATTAGCAGCTTTTTGCCATACACCTTAATCTATTTGATTTTCTCGAATGGGAACATGATCATGTAAAACGGGAGCGCTTTAACCCTTTGAGGATCATAAGATTCTAATTGATAAAATTTGACACAATTCCTTTGTTGTTAGGAAACAACAAAATTACAATGATTTTCAGAAAAATGGTTGTTGCGTCATAATGATATAACAATTAACAATCATGTAGCATATGTGTTACATTATCCCTCAAAGGGTCACTAGAATTACCGCCTTTTCAACTTACCTAACATTACCGCAAGCGGTCAAAATTACCGTTTGCTTAATTACTAAAAAATGCATAATAATTAGGCATTATTTTGTGTCACAAGTTTCTTTTAACTGTTGTGTTAGACCTAATACTGTTTTGAATTATTGTAAGTGGAAGTTTAACGAGCCGTAAGCTCCGTTATGTGTTAGAATAAATTGCATAGATCCTATGCTACAAAATAAATTGTTGAACTTCAACTTTTTTTCAGCAGCGTTTCTGTTAGTACGTTCGGAGCTTGTAATCTGCTTCTCGATTTTGAAGAAAATTTGATACTTTTCAGTCTTGCTTCATCATTAGCAACCAATACAAATCAAATTCCTCTGTGTTACAGGAGAACGCTTAATAATTATCACCTAGCGCTTGCGTTGTGGTAGCTTACTTGCATCATTACTGTCACTATCTCAATGCCAAAGCAGGCAAATTTAGCTGATGCTGAATCGGTTTGCTGCGCGTTATCAATAGCAGTCTGTGAATTCGCTTTATTTGAAAAAAATCATTTTCCTTGTAGATCTTAGTCGAACTGAATCTAAATATGCCTACCTCTGATCAAAGCGTAACATAACGTAAGCGTAAAGCTTTTTTTTTGCATGGGTAAAGAGCTCAATGCATTTCTGTCTCAAAGAAAAGCTGAAGATCTATGTCTCTTGGAGACTAATTTTTTCAGAATGATGTTTTGCTATTTTTTGCTCCAAATAAAGATGAAGACCTTTTTTTTTCGGAAATATGTTTTTCAAAAGTGAGTATTTTGCCCAGTTTTGAAATTTCTATAAAGGGGCTAAAAGCAGTCAGGAGACTTCAGCCACCAGTCCCCGTACTATTACCCCTATGTCGGCAAACATATTTATCTTTCGCACTGGTGCATAACTTGTACCTGTTAGTGCAGTTACTGTGGCAAGATTGTTTTGATACAATAGCACAGTGGTTTTCAACCAGGGTTCCGCAGAACTTTAGGGCTCCGCTAGTCCAGTCCAGGGGTTCCGCCAGAAGTTACACAAATTGTATAAAACAATTTAATTATTGCATAGGGGTTTTTCGAGCCACTGAAATTCTTCATTGGGGTTCCTCTCTAGCAAAAAGGTTGAAAACCGCTGCAATAGCACATTAGAAGACTCTGCAAAGATAATTTTATTAATAAAAAAAATTGGTGGTTTCTGCACGGTCAAAATGACCGTTAGCTGTAATTTAAGATAAATCCATTCTCATCCCACCCTGTGCTCATTGCGATGCAATAAAAATTAACATGCTGAAAGTTATCCAAGATTTAGGAAAACTCAAGAAGTTTCAGTGTTATTGCATGTACCTAATTAGAGATATAAACGATTTAAAATCAAAAACGGTCAAGATGACCGCTCCGGAAATTCTAGTGTTAAAACTGATGTTTTAAAGTAGGGCCTTGTGTTTTTCCTACTTAGTCGAGCTAAGTCTATTTGTTTCACCCAGTATTTATTTAAAGCCGAGATCTGAAAGATGATTGAGGTGCTTATTTTATCATAATAAAAATACAACTTGGTTTTTTGATAGGAAAATTTACAGCAAATCGGACCGTATTTCCAAATTTTCGATGTTGTCAGTCAGATCGTATTCCCGGATTTTCGTCAGACCGTATTCCCGAAATTCTCCTATATCATTACTATCAGCTAGTCTATGACCACACACCCAGAAGAATTGCCAAAAATTTGGGAATACATCGAACAATCAGTTCTGAACGAAGTAAATTAAATCAATCAACTTTCAAACAATGATCAGATTGTGACATGCACATGCGTTTTAGTACTTTTTGCTCAGGAGTTCAGGCTATAGAGTTGTTCCCTAGTAGGGGACTAGGTCTGAGAGGGTTTAAGCCAAGTTTAATGATGCAGTCGTTCGTGAGATAAACGCTTGGGAATTCTGTGGAGTTATTTTTATGTTTGTTCCTTACTTTGGTGAAGTGTCACTCCGTATAATGAAAGCTTCTAGGCAATTCTGTTTGAAACTATGTTTGATGTAGCAGATTCCTTTATTTATTGCAAACTTTTTGTTGTTCATGTGATTCCTTTACCTCTGTATATGATACAACTTGATATGCATTGGTATGTCTTCCCGACATTTGATGATGAAAGTCAGAGAGGATCTGAATTTAGCAGATTCTAGAAAAAATGAAATTACAGATCACATTTGTTCTTGTCATACCTGCTCTAAAACACAATATAACGTTATATCTTTTACATCATGTTAAGAGAGTGTCATTCAGATTATGAAGCGAAAATTCATAGAGCTTAGCTCATAAAGTGTTGTAGCCCTAGTCGTAATAAGCAATGCTATACATGTGGCCCGTCGTTTTTGCTAAATATAAATTCATTTTAACAACTGCACTCATTTAACTACTGTATATACTCATGTATAAGTCGAATTTCTGGGAGACGATTTCGAGGTAAAATTTTTGGGGTCGACTTATACATGAGTAATGTTTATGGACATGTTGCTGCCGAGTCGAATAGAATGTGAATACGAAAAGAAAACTCCGTTATTATACATGTAATATACACACCGTGGTATGAAGCTTTAACAAACGCTCATAATAATGGTGTTTCACCATATAAATGTTAAAGTTACTTCACAGAATTACCGGTATGAAATATAAGTAAAAGTACAGTATATATTCCTAGTAAACAAGCTTACGACGGCACGCTCAATCATAACATGACAGCTGCCATTGTTCCAGAATATTCTAGAATAGCGGAGTCGACTTATACATGAGTAATACATACAATAATGCAATTTTTTGTCTTAAAATACCGGTCGACTTATACATGAGTAATACCTACTATAATGCAATTTTTTGTCTTAAAATACCGATCGACTTATCCATGAGATCGACGTATACATGAGTATATGCGGTATATTTGTTAAAGTTATTGTAACGCCACATTTCATATTGGACTTTGAAAGTAGTTTTGAGGTGCTCGATGCTTGTTCTATCATAATACAATCTTAATTATATTTTCATAATTTGTAGTCTTTGTAATTTACAATGATATTTATAATCACATTCATTGATCTTAATTTTTGAAAAGGGCTGTGTAAAAAACGAAAACGTTTGAAATTTAGAATGTTTTGCCCATCAAAATGGTTTCTAATTTATTAAAGTTACCTCCTAGGACTACAATTTAGATCTCAATATTACTATTTCTAATATTTTTAAATTGGGGCGACGAAATGGGTCGCTCAAACAATTTTTCTGACTGCAACTTTACTAAAAATTTGATAGCTCAATACCAAGTTCCTAATCTATCAGCTGTATATCCACACCACTTCTTGTTCAAACATGAAGAAATATATTCAGAATTAGACTTGACCTCAACTGCTGCACTACTACCTAAAACAATTGTCCAATTGGCAGTTCCACCTTGCCTTACGGCTTCTGGCAACAACCAATGGTACGCCGAATAAATGTACCGTTACGCACTTACACATCACCACTGTACCTATCTTTTTCTCTTCCGTTCGTTAAAGATTTTTGATCATGTATATTACAGGGTTATTGTTTTGATTATATTTCTAAAATTTGTTCTTATTTTCAAGAACACCGTTTTAGAAAAAAATGTACTCGTTTTTAAAAAAATGTGTTCATTTTGTCTTAGAAATTATTTTTGTCTTAAAACCCTTCCACTCAAAATGTAAACCGCCGAAAAAACAAAGAAAAAAGGTCTTCGCCAAAGATATAAAATAAAAATTTGTCATAATTGGCTTTGAAAATAAGGATGTCCGAAAAAGTCTTCACCTTGCTTTGGGATAAAAATCTCGATTTACAGCAAAAACGTCACTTTTCGACTGCACGCTTATTTTTTGGTCCTTAAAGACGGTAGCCCCGTACACACAAAGCGAAGGGTATTTTAGATTCTCAGCAAAAAAAATAGAGCCACTATACTGCTGAATATATTTTATTAGAACGTATCGCTAAATGCTGTTACATTGTCAACCAAAATAATGCAACTGAATATTTTAAAATTTAACAAACCAAAGCCAAATGTAACATTAATGACTTGACAAATCAATTATCAAAGAAGAAAACAGTAACTATTGCATTTGTCATAATTGGCTTTGAAAATAAGGATGTCCAAAAAAGACACTATGAGGTCAATGTCGCAAAATTTAGTTTACATTGACCTCAAAGTAGGTATTATTTATTGTTTTTAAAGCGATACAAGAGGCCATCGATGCGTTTAGCAAACTTCAGACAGTGACACAGTTTTGACCTATTAGGTCTCTTCACTAAAGCTGGTGACCGACAAGAAGCTAGAGGTTTTTAATAAGCATAGCTTAGACCAGGGGTCGGCAACCTACGGCCCGCGGGCCGGATCCGGCCCGCAGCCCTTTTACAAATTTTAGTAATCGAACTTTGTGGGCTGGCGTAAAGCTTTGATTCACTATAAATATTTTCCGATCGTATTTGTTTGTGCAAACGTGATAACGGTGAATGCTCCTAAGCTTTTTTAAGCCAAAGTCGCATTCAACTACTTTCTTGTGTACTGCTGCTTAAGTAAATCAAGCGTCTTTTATTCGATGACATATTGCATTCGTAACTGATAACTGACAGCAATTTGTGTTACATTTGCGTTTAACCTTGCTTTCAAATTTGGTGGTATATTTTATTTCAAGTAGTATAGCTACCGCCCAAGGAGAGAATTGAGTAAAAGTCATAGGAAGGGTTGCATAGAGGTGCTTGGGGGTTTTATCTTTGTAATTGAAATGTACGATTTATCCTAATTTGTAATTGTAACTTTATTTAATATTTACCGTAATTACAGAAGTTTGGCTAATAATAGCCATTAAGCATTTATTTATCAATTTTTAGCAATCTGGCAATGTTGACAAAACGTAGAAAAGTTGATGCTGAGTGTCGAGCTTTTAATAAAGAATGGGAGAACAAATACTTTTTTGAGCAAACTGCACAAGACGCATCGCTTTCCTGTTGTATTACTTTCAGTCCTTTTTATTAACAATTTTGGTAAACTCACGTGTTTGATTTGCAACGTTTCTGTTGCTGTAAATAAGGAATTTAGCACAAAGCGTCTTTATGATACATAGCATACTAATTTTTCCAAGTTTACGGGTCAAGCAAGAAAAAAACAAACTTAATCAACTTAGAACCACCTTAAAACAGCAGAGTTCTGTGTTTCAAAGGCAAACCACTGAATTGGAAAATATTACTCTTGCTAGCTACAAGGTAGCACAATTAATAGCGAAAGACAAGAAACCGTTTACTGATGGCGACTTTGCGAAAAAATGTATGATGGCTGTTGCTGAAACCGTATGTTCGGAGAAAATAAAACTGTTTTTTGATGTCAGTTTTTCAGCAATAGCCACAACCCGACGAACAAGAGAGATTTCTGACAACGTAAAATATAACCAGAAAAATTGTTGTGAAGATCTACAGTTCTTCTCAATAGCGATAGATGAGAGCACAGATACAGCTCAGCTGGTAGTATTTGTGAGTGGAGTAAACGGAGATTTTCATGTTGTTGAGAATTTTGTTCAACTGCTTCTTATGATGGGTACTACTTCAGGACCCGATATTCTGAAGACATTACTTCAATGCCTTGAAGCCACGAATATGAATCTCTCAAAACTGGTTTCAACAACGACTGATAGAGCCCCATCAATCGTCAGAAAAATATGAGTGTCGTGTCTTTGCTTCAAAAACGCATGGAAGACAATAGAATTAATAACGACATTTAAAGTTACAGTGTCACATTCATCAGGAAGCATTGCTCGCAAAGGTATCAACCTCAAAGAGCGTCATAGACATAGTGGTAAAATTTCGCCAACTACTTTTACAAAGAGAGATTTGTATCAAGATTTGCTTTATTTCTGCAATGTACGTTGGTTATATCTAGGTGAAATGCTACGAAGAGTGTAGATATTGAGAGAAAAATTGTCAATCCTTTTTGAAAAAAACATAAATGCTACCGGATTTCGCAATCAAGAATGGGTTCCTAATTTGACATTTTGGGTCAATTTAACATCATCACATTTGGACAACCTGAATTTGCAGCTTCAGGGAAAGCTCCAATTGATACATGAGATGCGGAGTTATGTACGTGCATTCGAAACAAAACTAAGACTTTGGGAAATTCAGTTAGGAAATGCAAATTATGCTCACTTTGCTACACTGCAAGAGAACAAACCTATGAGCACTACTTTATTTGTATCTACGATACGACATTTAAGAACTGAATTTTCATCTCGCCTTGCCGTGCTTCACCGGTTAAAGAATAGTGAAGCTGTTTACCCAGCATGTCGTAAGAGGCGACTCTTGGGCACCTACCAATTGCAGTCTGACTGTTAATGGTGGGGTTGCCAGCTTAATTGCTTGGTTGGACCACTCATGTCAGAAAACTGAGGTTGGGGGTAAGCAAGGGCATGCTCCCTGTAGAAAAATTTCGCTCCAACAAATCCCCATCCATGGGGTAAATCCGGCCATCTCTGCTAAAGGGACAACACCGGATGGAAACTGAATCACTACTTAGTGGCATTTGTTCTCGCGAAAATGATATCAAATTGTTTAGTACTCCATTTGACATACAGGTCGACGTTGTACCAGAAAGATATCAAATGAAGCTAATTGAGCTGCAGTGTAAAACGAGATAAAATCGGAGTTTAGTGTGAGCATGTATCACTGTTTGACTTTTATAAGAAATATCTTGAATCCAAACGTTATCCCAACTTGGTTAAACATACCACAAAAATGTCATCCATCTTTGGCAGCACTTATGCTTGTAAACAATTATTTTTGACAATGAAACTAACTAAGACCAAGTTGAGAGCACAACCTACTGATAAACATTTGCAAGATGTTATGCTTCTTTCCTCATCAAATATCACCTTCAAAAACTTTCAAATCAAAAACAACATGATATATCACAATAACGTTTCCTGCGGGTATCAATAAATGTATGTATGTTGCATATTATGCTGCCGTTATGAACTGTTAAAATCAGCAGTTATTTCGATTAAAATTTCAAAAATTCGCAAGTTTTAAAAGCAACACTGTTAATGGTAAATTTATACGGCCCGCTGACACCTTGCAGATTTTAATTTTGGCCCTCAGCTAGCGAAAGGTTGCCGACTCCTGGCTTAGACCGTTACACTTGTGGGACCTATACTACGTCCACTGTAGTGGATGGTCTGTCAGTACCCTTAATAATTGAATTGTATTGTTATAGATATCGTGCTTGGCTTTGGTTTATTTAATTTAAAGTAAACAGTTGCACTGTTTCAGTTGACGATGCTAAAGCATTTTAGATCAGGGGTATGCAGCCTTTTTTGCAGACGGGGAAATTTTATTGTAGAAGAAGATTCCACGGGCCAGTCAGAGTTCTTTAATTGGATATTGGAGTAAGACTGTTCAGGTTTGTTGTATCTGCAGAAACCTCAAAACCCTAGGGCTAGGGGAACTTGGACATCTCAAGATTTCCAAGTGCCCTTTTTATGTGTTAGTTTGCACAATTGCTTTATCATGTGCGAAAGTGTAATTGAAGATTATTTTCATTTATCAGGCCTGAAAGACTACGACAAAATTTGCTATATGCTCTCAGTCCCAAAACGCCACCCCAAGCTAACTCAGAGCATTCTACCTCAAATTGAGTATTTGTGCCCCCCTACGGAAGCAGTGACGCGGATAAAAATGCAGTCAGCAGCGGTAGTTTGTGCCAAAATTAAATGTTTTTGAGATTTGGGAACAATTGCAGCCACAATCACATGTTTTGCTTTTTCAAATACGGCAGGCATTGACAGAATAACCTGCTCTTGTTTCGTATGTAGCCTCAGATACAACGCCAACCGGGACATCCCAAGTTATTGTTTCCAGTAACTCTTTCTGCTTCCTCTGACGGAAGTTGTGCTTTGGAAGAAAATGTAATCTAGGCCCTTAGTTTAAGAACAAATTTAAGGATTATGAAATGTTGGCCCGATTTTGTCACTTTATTGAATTTGTTTGTTGAATGTTACGATATAGCAAGAGCGTTCTCATACTGAAATAAAAAAATTGTTTTGGAAAATTTGCAAACAAAAAGCAGGGTTCGCAGGGATTCACGCCTTCTAAGCCGGTAAAAATGTTTGCAAACTGATATCGTAGCAGTGAATTTGGATTGTTTTTTGACAAAATACCAATTTTTCAATTAAAATGTCAACAGTTCTTGTGCTAATTTCAAGGCCAGAGGCGTGCGCGCTAATTCAATGGTATTGCTATAGTATTAAATGCTTCTATAAATGCGAGTGAAACATTTTGGATTTTTGTTTGAAAGATCAACTTATGAGGTTAGTCTCACCAGAGTTGAATGCTATTAAGAAATCGACTTGAAAATGCGATATGTTGCCATGGGCTGCAAGTCGCATCAAAACTTCACGTCGCGAGCCTCGTTTGGCCCCCGGGCCGCAGATTACACACCCCTGTTTAAGATGTTCTAGAGAAAATTTCAGCAAAAGTAGCGATGGGAATACCTATGATATTAAAGTACAAATTTGCGCAATTCCTTACCAGGCCAATCGTACATCACAATCTTATGATTGAGATGCTGTAACCGAGTTGTGCCAAAGAACCAGAAACCCAACATCAAAATGACAGTTACTAACGCTTCATAAAAATGTTATTTGTAACACAACCCTTTTCAATAGCAGAATTAAAGTTTTGGCATTAACCTAAACTAAAGTTTTCTTAAGTTATCGTGTTTTCTAAATTGTTCTTTTTGATTAGCAAAGTTCGTTTAACTACTCATGTAGTTAGGATTGCCAGTTTTCTGAATGAATCTGTGAAACTAGCGGAACCGTTTAATGCGTACTTCAATAATTTATTTATTTAATGTCGATTAAATAAGAAAGCTACATGGGTAGAGTTATGAAAAAAATAAGAAGCTCAGTATTTAGATTTCCCCAAGCCCACTGATCGTGTGTGGAGCCCCAGGGGTATAGTCAGCTAGTCATTGATAAAATATTTCTCAAGCTAACGGCATGGCCATAGGTCATTGATCAACTTCTTGTGATATCATTTATGATGACTTGAATGCTAGGAAACACGTAATTTTATGCCGCAAAAGTCAATCTAAGCTTATATCGTTATTTATTTGTGGTGCGGACGTTTTCAATTCAATCGTTTAATCAATAACTCAATCTGCAATGAGCTTATTTTATCAACAAAACGGAAGCAATTTCGAAGATCCGAATTAAGTTATGGCTCGCAATAAAAGCATAGGTGAGCAACTAGTTTAAAACAAGTCTACGATTTTATAACTCATAGTGGTTACATTGCGTCTTCAAAAATGAAGCTACCGGCAGTTCTGTTGTTCAATATGTGGTGTCAGAAATTGATTTATTCTGCCAAAGATCATGCTGTGCAATGGATGAATGATTCAGGAAGAAAAGACTGCAAGCATTGCTTAGTTGCGTAACTCAATAGTAATAATAAAAACAAAAAACAGTTAATATAAAAGGGAGTTGGTCCAAAAATTATTGAATTTTTGCGTGGCAGGCAGCAGGCGGCCATAAATTCTTTACGGTCCATTCTGAGTTCACATTCAAGAAGATGACAGATAGGCCAAACATAGAACTAAATCGTACCTTTCTTCTTTCTGCTGGTAAATGGTGATCACAAAATTTGTGTAGTGATGTCTTTACCAGATTGAAGGGAAGCAGGATTTGGTTCTATTTTATTGCCAGGTGAACAGCTTCATCAGATACAACGGAGTTACTTTTGCAGATAACACGAAGTTACTTTTGCAATCAAAATGCAAAGTGCAAGGTTAATTGGTACAGAGAAAATATCTACTTTCCATTTACTCAAGATTGCTTTGGAATTGATCAACTTCAACGAAAAACTGTCGATGAATTTCTCAACCACTTGCTCGCTGGAGATAGTGAATGGCGAAATGTTTTAGAGGCAATTATTTTATTGACACATATTGCTTTATTGATGGTTACTTTTTACTTTTGGAAATATGCCAAAAGCCGAAACAATACTGGTGGCATTTAAATTCACAGCTTTCTGTGTTTACCACTTAAAGCAGTGGTTCTCAAACTGTGCGTCGCGACGCCCCGGTGCGTCGTTTCAATTTTCCAAAGGCGTCGCGGAATATTTTGGTTTTGTGCCATAAATCTAGGTTTTATTGCGTCAAAAGAACTCTGATCGTAGATTCCTTTCTTACTTTCTTCTGACATTTTCACAATAGTGTTTTTAATACACTGTTGTAACGGTTGACTTGTTATTCAAGAATCAAATTGCAGAAGTTTAACTTAATTGGCGAAAAATATATAAAGAATAAAGCATTCAGTTGTATGTTGGACGAAAACAGGAAAGATGAGTTACAAACTTAGAAGAGCGTAATTTTACGATTGAAGATGACAATCCAAAATCTAAAATCTCGGGAGCATAGGAGCAGTTGTTTATGTAAATTATGGGTCACATTTATCTCGCAGTACGGCAAACTAACTGTAGGATGGTGTCTGGTGCGTCGCAAAGTCTCGCAAGATTTTTTAAATGCGTCGCATCGCAAAAAGTTTGAAAACCACTGACTTAAAGGATTCAAAACCACACTTCACAGTCTTCTAAATTACGATTAGTCGCTCTGAACGGTAATCAAATAGGTACCGATTCGAATCCCACTGGAATAACCTTATTCCAACGAAATTGCTTTAGCTTTGTAAAGTGTCCAGAAAATGAGTGATTGTGTGTGTGAAGAGAGTTTAAACCTTCATAAAAAAAAACTTTTTATCGTACTTTCTAATTAAGTTTTTACAACTCGGTAAAAGCGGTGCAGTGCTAGTCAGTGTTGCCAAAATTATTTAGTCAGTAATTACACAGATAGCCTACTTCTGCAATCTTTACAACTGGAGTTTTATGACTTATTATGAACTAAGCCGAAACCTTTGTAATTTTCGATGACGAAACTACAAAAAGCAGCCCATTAAGATTTTGAATTAGATTGACTTCTGACAACTTAAGATCACTTCAATTTAGAACCTTCTCAACGTGGTTAATGGCTTGGGATTGTGGAACAGTCCGCACTTCTCTGCTAAAGATTCTTGTGCAGCATCAACTCGGTCCTTAGATCCAATTCCTATTGCGGAGGCATTCTTGCACCGGTATTTGCCGTTTCGTGTTGCCGAAACAAACCAAAGCAATATCAACCCTTTATCATGCCACTTTTCTTTAACTACATATCGTTGCCCTATTAACAGTTCGTTCATATGGAAAGAGAGATTCCGCTACTGCAATGAAGTTGACCAAAAGAACTTTTTCAAGTGCGATTGCAGGTAAAGACAATAAATGGTCTCTTAAACAATTTCATCAGCCCTATTGAATACAACCAATTTTACAAGGTACCGAATTTTAAGTATTATGATATCCCTAAAAAGATCACGATGTGGTTCGGATGAAGTTTTTGTCTTTTCGCTTTAGCTCCTCTTGAAAAAGAGCTCTTTTTTAGTGTAGTGCCATCATAGAAATGGTATTGCATATTGTCAGCGCTAGTGCGCAAAAAGATTTGTTCTCATTTCTTAAGATCTATCTATACATTTCAGTTGCACTATTTTTTGCATTTCAAGAACAAGGGTGGTTCGTTAAGTAACATTAAATTTTACACAATTTGGGAAGGGAGCTAAATGTCCCAGATCTTTTAATAAACATTTTTTCTTAGATGACGTGAGCATAAAAAGGAGTAAAGAACGCAAAGATTAATCCTTTTCTGAAATCTTGCCAATTTTAATGTCTTTCAGAGATAATTTGGAGATTGAAACTACGAATGATCCCTGCTTTATCGATGAAAACACTGTTAACATTTCTTGCGAAAATTCAACTTGTTCTTTATGCTCCGCAGCGTGCTTGATTAAAAAAAACACACCAAAGTAAAATTTTTGTGGCTAAATGAATTGAAATTGTTTTTGTAGTGGTCGTGCATCTGGAAACAAGAGCACTGCCTATGAAGCCAAATCAGGAATTACGTGGTAATCTTCTTTCACGAGGGAATTAATTATGGGCTAAATGCCTCCAGCTCATTTTCCTTAAATCGCTGAGTGCTTTCTAAAAAATCTTTTTTATTCTTCAGTCAATAGCACCTTTTGGTCATGGATGTTGACTGATTTCTTAATTTAGCGTTAAAGTGGAAGGTGTAATTTTTAAAGAAGAGGCATTGGAAGTGACTACAGTCAAAGAAATGCACATACATCTAGCGATCGACAGCGATGGCTATATGGTTATTCTGGATATATGCAGTTGATGCATACATTAAATGGTGTTGTCCAGCCTTTTATTTGTGTTTCGTAGCCAGGGCGACATTGCTCTCTTCTTCGACAAAGCTTTAACGCTTCAAAAGAGGTAGAGCCGCATTCTTGGGCATTTGCGGAAAGTTCAATCTGCAGAAGTAGCGGGTTCGGAACGCGGGGTCACCAATGTTGAATATTGTCACATGAATGCATTTGTAATTGGCAGTCGCTCCAGCTAGCAGGCTGCTTATTTCCCGAGTTTCGATTCTGCAGCAGACTGCTGACTGAGATGCGGTTATGTGAAAAAGAGCAGCAAAAATTTTCTTCCGCTCTCCAACATATTTCTGGCTGCGCGTTAACGTTCTTCTTTGAAATGCTGTTTTTTTGTCCTGATCTTTCTGCTTAATGGTCACCAAACTGATGATGTAGGCAATTTCATAAAAGAGAGGAGCACGGAGAGCACAACACAACATCAGAGCGTAGTACGGTAAAGGCCTTGACGGCAAGTTCAAGCTTATAATCAGGGAACGATTTTCGGCACCCATTTACGATTATAGACCCGTTTTCAATGAAGGTTTACTACAACTTTCACTAAGCAAGCTCCCGTCTTATTCTCTCGTAATCGAACCTATATTTGACGTGACAACAATATTTAGAACAACATCGCAAAGCGTCTCTTTTACGACTTTATCAACTGCAACACCTATGTTTGAAAAAAGCAGCTCTAGTACTGCTGAGAATAAAGTAAGTTGACAATAGTGCTAAACTACGCGTAAAAACAGCAAAACCATGTTCCTGAAGAAACCCTGCACACGCTCTGCAGCTATCTTGTTCATGGTAACATTAATGTGTTTCTGTGTGAGCTGCTGCAAATAACATTTTTGTGAACTGCACCGTGAAAGCCACTGTCGTGACAAGTGGTGCAATTGGAAATTTTCTTTGAAGGGAGAAACAAGCACTAGCTTGATTTAGCTTGATGTTATCATGAAGTGGCGGAAATATGCCAATTCGTGGCAAACAACAGGACATTTTTTTGCGGATTGCGAGTTAAAAGTGATATTTTCTCAGTTTTATATGTTGGAAAGATTCTTTTAAAGATCAAATTTTTGAAATGATTGTTTTGCCCCATTTTTGTTGCGAAAGACTTCTTATTTATCAATGTGACTGTGGCTTTCGTGTTTAAATCGATGGCTCTTCCTTTTTCAACGTAAGGACAATTTTTTAGAACATCAACTTTTTGAAGCAATTGTTTTTAGACTATATTTTTTGCTCCAGCCATGTTGTTCAGGCTGGCCATCGCCTTTGTTCTCCTTCTTTGAATTCCCCAAATAAATTGCACTACCTCAAACATGTTTTGAAAATTTGTCCAGAAATTCTCTATAGCCTACTTTACATGTATTTTAATAGCGCGACCACCCTGTGACATGTCTATATATTACCTGGGTTATCTTGAAGATCAGCTTATCAAAGTTTCATTACTTTATGGCTAGCCTGCAAAAGAAATTTCGCTCAGCTAAAAAGTATTAAATAATACGACACTGAGCAAGAATTTATAGCACCTACTTCTTTGCTTTGACTCCTCCTACTCTCACCATATGGTTATAGTCAACGCTTTTGATAAGAGCGTGATTTCCACTCTAAAAAGGTTGACTAATATCTTGGCCTAAGCAAAATTAACAGAGACTGCGAAAATTAAATTTATATTTTGCAGTCACTCATCAAATAACCTAGACCGTAAAAGAGATTTTTACTTTTAGATCGATTCAACAATCACTCACTACATTGAGCAAATCTCAGCTGAAGACTGGAAGACAGTGGGAATATTTCTTTGCATCTTTGTAGTAGTTCTTTTCGGAGTCATTATAGGGTATGGGTTATGGAAAATATATCAGCCAAACACAAATGCTGATGGAAACTCTTTCGTAAGTTTGTGCAATTTTTCATGTTATAACTTGCAAAACCGTCTGGATTGAATTAAACTCGCCAGCTAAAAAGGCTGTTGTCATAGAAGTTCGTGACACCGGAAATAAACACAAAATCTTCTCCCTCCAATTTTGAAAATTGATCTTATCAACAACCACCAATTAAAACAAAGAAGGCTAGCTCCTAGAACGTAACTCTCCACAGAACGAGTTGTCATATCCTTTAAAGGACTGCTGGCTACGTCCTACGAGCTGTTAAAACCTTTCTGCCCAACTTTACATATGCCCAATATGGCCAGCAGTTTTTAAAGCTAGGAAAGAAAAAATATATATTTTTTGCAGGTAGTCCCTCTTCTGCCATATCTGAGATACAGGAAACTTAAAAGCAGCTTTTAGCAACTGATCTACCGCCTTGTTGCTTCAGAATTTTTATTTAATTGTATTTTAACAAAACAAGATTAGGGTTCAGTTATATACATCTGACAGCAAAGGAAAGAAAGTTATAGTTATGCCGCACTGACTGAAGCTATAGATTCCTTACGACCCGAAGAGAAAATTATATAGATTTTAAAGTCTGCGTTTTTTTATAGCGTCCTAATACATCGCGAGCTACTACTGGAGACTCGGCATTTACCGACAACCCAGAACCAAGAGTTGATGCGCGCTACTTCACCATCGGAGAAAACAATGAAGAGCTTTACCACACAATTGATTCTTCGTTTCGGTCAGCACAAGGCGCAGCTCAATCGAGCTCAGACCAGGCTCCACCGCTGCCCTCTCGGCTGTTTTCGATCAACAGTGCCATGCACGATTCGGTTCTTGGTAGACCACCACCAATTCCTCCAGTTTTGGCGGTCGATAACCAGAGTTTTCCACCAAGCTTTTCTGACCACGCAGCAGACCAGCAGTATGAAATTCCTATTCCGTTCGGTCAGCTTCCTCACCAACTCGGTGTTAACATACCAGGCCATGAATACGAAAGTGACATCGATGAACTATTTCAAGATGGCGACAATGTCCGTGTTAACCCACTATACAGTACAAGCGAAGATGAAATTTAACACTTTGAACCAAAAGTTGAGCTACAGAACTGAAGATAAGGTGCCAGCAGCAAAGCTGTTCGCCGTGACCTCAAACTCGCACTTGCAAGCTGCCGGTTTGCTACGAGCTGTTACTCACCGTCAGCGCTGCATTTATAACTGTGTGTTGCTGCAGTAATGCTTTCTTTTCGCCAACAACATAATGACATAAAACTATTTAACACATTAAATGAAGGAAGAATGGGTAGCTTTGGGAAGAAGCGTAATTACTCAAAGGTTTTCGAGTCTACGGCCACCCACACTTGTTATTATGGTTGGCACAAGCCATAATGTGAAACAGACACATGAGCTTTAACGCAATCGTCCGTTTCTCTCATTCATGCCCTGGGGTGTATTGGAGGGGGATCAGGGATATCGCCGTCCACTTACTTTTTTTAGAAAACGCTTGACTGAAGGAACATTTTATTAATATTCAAATTTTTTTTATTTTATTGTTTCTAAAATATGTTTTCAAATATACTTTTTTAAAAATAAATTTGTTTTAATTAGTATACCTTTTGTTGGTTTTGAACAATCTGATTTCTTTCAATAACGTGGTAATAAAACGACAAGTGTTGAGGCCAACCGTCCACCTGCTTTATCATTTAGCAATACACCACTGGCCATGCCGCATGCAATGTGACGTTCTAAGCGCTCAACTCTCACTCTTTCGATAAGCCTCGCACTTACCCCATCGTGCCATAACGGCAGGGCAGGGTTTTTCAAACTTTTGGAAGCAATTTAAGCCTTTCCTTTGCAAACCTGTTTTTTTTCGGACCCCAATTTCATTTGGTATTAAACCTTCCAGCAGAATAGCGCGTAAAGATAACAACAGGCCAAAAAAATTTTTTTTTCAAAAGGCAAAGAATGCTAAATCGTCTGGGAGTTAAATCGAGCGCGCTGAGTGTGAAAATGCTCTTAGTTTTGGAGATATTTTTTTACAAATTTGCTTGAGCACGGTGCGTTCTCAAGCATGCAAAGCTTTTTTAATGTATTATTACTGGTTTCCTATTTCCTATTACTGGTTTAGTGTTCATTTACTCCATACAATCTACATATATATCGATTCGTTTAAAAACAAATCATAATGTTGATGATTCATGAGTTTGATGCGGTTTAGAGCATTACTATCAGCTAATTACCACAAAATTTACGACTTACTCCTATCAAAAGTTTCTCTTCATTACGTTTATATTCCTTCGTAGAAAAGATTTATCAGTTTTATTTTGTTTGTCCTCCTCTGTGCGTAAAACAACCATGATAATGCCTAGAGGAAGCATAGTGTGTAAAGCATGTATTATTCATCTAACAAAAGTGCTAAATTTTGTTGATTTAAGGGCATAATGAACAATAAATTGCTGCTTTTTGGCCAAAATTTTGATGGGTACTATATATTTATTTGCAGGAAAATTTAATGATATTGTTAACGTGATTTATTTGCCCTGTCATTGGTTTAGTTGTTTTGTCTTTCAGTAAAGTAACTGTAAATGTTCTTGATATCATAATTGTTCCGAAGCTTTCCCCTTGTTATGTTTGCCGCCTCATTTAATAGATTGTCATTAGTAATAAGTGAGGAATAGGAATGTTTTGTAATATGTGATGACTGATGAATTGTTTTTATATTTTACAAAATGTTTTCTATTACGTTCAACCCTTAATGGAAAGAAATCGTAAGTTTGGCATAGTGAATCATTTATAAATTAATACGGCAAGTTGTTTTCTCTTTACTTAATAACTTTACTTTGATCGATTTGTATGTCATTCTCATTTCTTGTTTATGGTTATGTGACAATTTCGCTTGATCGATCTCATGTTTTTTTGTGGTTTTAAATAGGCCTGTTGACCGTTTATGAGCTCACTCTACTTTGGCAGTGATTTTAGTATGGGGTGGTAGCGAATAGATAGCCTAATGTGTTATCACCAACTAATGCGAGTGGCAAGTTGTTTACGTATTTCTAACAGCGCTTGTCTGTGTCTTTGATCAACCGGGAAACAATAAACAACTTGTAATGTCAGCTAATGCTAGCCTTAACTCGATAACATACGCTTGTTTCGCATTCGCTTGACAAACTTTATTTGCATGGATTGTATTTTAGGAGATTTTTCAGTAGTCTTCAATATCTCGCAACAACTAGAGCCAGATACGCCTAGCGTGTCGCAATTGTTGCATGTAATACAGCTAATTTGTGAGCAAAATTTCTGTTTTCCTTTTGATACAGTCTTCATGTTCTGCAAATTGGTGTTTGCTCGTGCGTCGAAGACTTCTGGTGAGCAAGACAGCTAGAGACAGGATCTCCCAAATAGAAGCGGCGTGAAACGGCCAGTTCTGGCTGTTCCTCACTGCAACATGCATTGTCTTGAATAAAGCTGTATACAAGAAAGTAATAGAGAAAAGCACTAAGCGAAGGCGATGCCGAAACAATCCAAACGTATTTTGCTACATTAGTGGTGAATATACACGGTATTTCCAAAAATTTGACATCATTTTGCATTCTAATAACTTTGGCAGTTCCTGTTTAAATGACTTTAAATTTACACAGCATGTCTAGAGACAGGCCAAAATTATGTGTTTAATATTTGATATGTTTATTTTTTCAGGTGTAGAAATTTTTAATTGATAAATTATTCGTACTGCGTTCAAACCTGTGTGTTTAAATGGTATTCACTAGCAGAGAAAAGGCGTTTTGTGTGTTGGAGTATGCTCGAACAAACTCAAACAAGACTGAGCAGCGTGCGTTTGTGAGAAAGTTCTCTAAGAAGTCACCAACAGCAAAGTAGATTTGGAGCTGGAAAAAGAAATTCGAAGACAAAGGCTGTTTGTGCAGAGCAAAAGGATCTGGACGACCAGCAACAGCAAAAGGGAAGGTCGAGTGGATTCGCCAAACACTCATGCGAAGCCCCAAAAAGTCTATAAGAACAACAAGTATGGAGACTCTGATATCTCCAACGACAGTTTGGGGGGTAGTAAGGAAACGTTTGGTAATGAAACCCTACAAACTGCAGGTCGTTCAAGCCATAACTGCAGCTGACAAGCGAAAGCGCAAACGATTCTATGTTGATATGAAAGAGAAACTTGAAGAAGACGAGTTCAATAAACGTCTTGTGTTTAGTGATGAGGCCACGTTTCATACAAATGGCAAAGTCAATAGGTATAATGTTCGCATTTGGGGCGAAGAAAATCCCCATGTCACTACTGAGCATGAGAGGGACTCACCAAAAGTGAATGTGTTTTGTGCCATCTCGAAAAACCGTGTACATTGCCCATTTTTCTTTGAGGGAAATGTGACTGGCGATGTTTATCTGTGGATGCTTCAAAACTGGCTAATGGATGAGCTTATTGTAAATGAACATGAAAATTTTACTTATCAATAGAACGGTGCTCCACCTTACTGTGCGGGCTTATCTCAATGACAATCTGCCAAGGAGATGGATCGGGCATGCTAGTGGTGAAGACAATGTGATGTTGAAATGGCCTCCACGTTCACCTGGCCTAACTCCCTGCGATTTTTTTTCTAGGGATATGTGAAGACCTTGGTTTATATCCCCCTCCCCCTTCCTGCAAATGTAAACGAGCTCAAACAAAGAATCACTATCGCACTGGAAACAGTTACCCAAGACATGCTGCATCGTGTTTCGGAGGAGCTAGACTCCCGACTTGACGTGTGCCGCGTAACAAGCTGTGCGCACATTGAACATTTGTGAAATTTTTTATGGAATTCATGTACCTTTAAATTTCTTATTCAAATTTACAGGAATAAATCTTGTTTTGGACAATATTAAAACCTGTTGAATTTCATTTGATTCGACTATTAAGTTTCTGTTATATTTACATGTCAAAATTTTTGAAACACCCTCTATAATGGCAAAGTACCGATTTAATGTGAGAGATTTTACCAAGAGAGCTTATGAAACCCACTTTAGCATGAAGTTAGGATACCAAGACAAACCTTGGGCACCCCACAAGGTGTGCAAACATTGCACAGAAACGCTGCGATTTTGGACCCAAGGCAAGGTCAGTTCGATGCGGTTTGGTGTTTCCATAGTATGGCGTGAGCCCAAACATCACCATGATGATTGTTATTTTTGCATGGTGGATATGTCTGGATGGAATCAGCGTCTTAGCTGATCAAAGACTTTTGTTTCGTACAATGAAACTCTTGCACTAAGTTTTGATCTATTTGAAACCATTATTTGTAATTCACAACTTTCAACTCACAGCATATTATCTCCCACATAGATAAATCAAGAATTTTACTTAAATCCTCGCAAAACTATATTAACTGATATCTATTATACACTTGTTATACGTAATCACTGCTACACACGTTTACAATTGCAGATTAGACCAAGTTGATTCAATACAAAATCTCTTACTATCTATTTTATGAAACAACTTTAAGGCTGTTGTATTAAGTATAACCCATTAATTTAAAATGTAAAATCTGAGCTTACAAAACCAACTTTTAAACGTTTTTCTACTAGCTTTATCAAATGTAATACTCTGCTGAAAGTGAACAAACTCTGATAGCAGCATCCAACATAAACTTACAGTTGTCTTTCTAAGTGACCTCATTAGTAATTGCTGTGACTAACACACAAAAGTTTTGAATGTGATCTCGTGAAAGCCTTAACTAACTTTCTGACAAGCCACTTTCCATCCTTAAAACAAAGAATTTCCTCACAATCAACTGTTTCAATGCTTTTAACACCTCAAAATCTAAACGTATAAAATATTTTCTGAACTTTACCTTCATGTCTTCACCGAGTATTGACTCGCATAAAAAATTACGACCTGCTATTTTCAAATTTCATTCAAGTTTTTTTACCATACTCGCAATTTGATAACTTCTAAACTCATTTATTTGCACAACAAACCTTTCAAATTTATTGTTTATTTTCAAGAAGCGCAACCACAATTTCTGTTATTGCTATACATGACTCTGAAGCATAAATAATTCTTATTTCTCAACCTATCAAAATTATATAGCCTTGTTCTGATCGTTTTTGGTTTATTGTTTTGCTCTTACTTATTTCATCATCTTGATATTGATTTATTCAACAAAATATTTGCCAGTAATCGCTGTAAAAGTTTATCTCTTTACCTCTATTCAAGATTGAACTTACACCATTTCAAAGTAAAGCTTTTCATGATTTATCGACAAGAAAAACTCAGACTAATCACTGTCAACAGACATACACTAATAAATTTGTATCAAATTACTTTAAAAATTACCCATTTAGGTAAAAACTACACAGGACGGTTTATTCTTCTCAATCAAAATTACTATTTGTAACACTATTTCGTTGTGATTATGATAAAAGTACAATTCATATAAATTTCTTTACCAACATGTAATTTTAAAGCTATTTTCATTACATCCACCAAACTTCAAGTTTAAATTTCTAACATTGTTATACGTAATCGATATGCAAAATGTCTAAGTTATATTCAATCATCATTTAACTTTCTCATCGAATTTACTTTTACCCTACACCTCATTGTGCAACAAAGAATTTAATTTTCACCTAATTTACACCAACGTCAATACACTTGAATTCATATCAAAATTTAAAAACCTACTTGTATTCTTTGATTGAAAATGTAGTTGGAGGCTTTAACATTTCTTATGGCTTTTTTAGATTGTTAAAATTTTCACCAAATATTGAACACGTTGAGACAATTAATTTTATCTGAAGCCCTCGTAAAATATTTGAGATGAAGACCGCTAAACTACATTGTGTGCATACAATAGCTGTGTTTACAATAAGGCAAAAGATCGTTAACGAGTTGAAAAGCGAAATTAATTGGAGAACGTTTGAAGTGGGGGGTATTCTCAAGAGGGGTGCCTATAACAATTCAATTTCAACTTTTCACATTATTCGTAGGACATTAGCATAAAATTCATAGTTTTCACAGTCTACTTAGTTCAACTACATAGCAATAAGCACAACTTTTCAGGATATTAACATAAAATTCATGGTTTTCACAGTCTACCTAACTCACCTACATAGCAATAAACACAACTTTTTTACATTATTCGTAGGACATTACCATAAAATTCGTAGTTTACACAGTCTCCTTAACTCACCTACATAGAGATAAGCACAACTTTTGACATTTTAAATTTTATGTATTTTTTATCATTTTTCACAAAAAGTCACTACGATTCAGAAAATTGATATATATTTTCCATTATTTTTCACAAAAAGTCACTACCGTTCAAGTTTTTTCAATTTTAAATTCTTAATGTAGAAATAAATTTCAATGTTATTTGCATTACTATCTATTGAGACAGTGTGATGAGTGTTTTTCTAAATTCATTGTCTAGATATCTAACATTTTTTAATTTACAACAATTTCTCATTTCCTGTATATAATTGATATATTGCAAAAATTAATGTATTATTTTGGAATATCAAACTCATTGGATAATTTCCTCACTGAATTGTTTGGATCATCGCTGAAATCTTTCTGCACATCATTGATCACATCTCCCATTCAGTTGGTCTTCCACTCCTCAGTTTGCCACACAAGCTATCAATCTCCAGTGACTTATTACACCAAGCCTTCATTATGCAATGTTAAAGATTTCAGCGATGATCCAAACAATTCAGTGAGGAAATTATCCAATGAGTTTGATATTCCAAAATAATACATTAATTTTTGCAATATATCAATTATATACACGGAAATGAGAAATTGTTGTAAATTAAAAAATGTTAGATATCTAGACAATGAATTTAGAAAAACACTCATCACACTGTCTCAATAGATAGTAATGCAAATAACATTGAAATTTATTTCTACATTAAGAATTTAAAATTGAAAAAACTTGAACGGTAGTGACTTTTTGTGAAAAATAATGGAAAATATATATCAATTTTCTGAATCGTAGTGACTTTTTGTGAAAAATGATAAAAAATACATAAAATTTTTGAATGGCACTAACTTTTTGGACATATTGTATATCTTATGTGGATTATTTGAAATTATTACATTGCATTTACAGATTTTAATTCTTGAAAAGGTCTTTGTTTTTTGTTTTATTTGTTTTGTTTTATTTGCTATATTTATCCTCCATTCACGAGAAAGCGAATTGTATCGCTATACTTTGGACAGTAAGTCCGCACTCGCTTGGGAGTTGCCTTTTTCGAGGTTTATGGGTCACCTGTCTTCCACATAAAGGTGGGGCGTCTCGTTAAGTGCCTTGCCCAAGGACACAACAAGCGAACTTGCCGGCTTGTTCTCCACAACCTTCCCTAAATGCCGAGCGCCAAGCAGGGAAGCTGCGAATACCACTTTTTAAAGTCTTTTGGTATGACTCGACAAGGGGAATGAACCCCAGGTCTACCGACTGCGAAGCGGACGCTCTAACCACTAAGCCATCGCGTCGGTCACTTTGCAAAAGTAAAAACGTTTGAAATTGTAGATGTTTATTATTTATTAAGTCACTTGCAATAGCAACAGTTTTAAGCTCTTTTTAGCAAACATACATCATGTGATAACCCCAACTTATTCCACAGCTCAAATTTGTAGTATGATCTCAAAAAGTTAAGTGAAAAGTTACTTTCTCAGCTGTAAGAACAATATCTGTCAAGTTAAATTTATTACTCTTATATTAATGGCCACGAATTGTAAACCAGGAAGTTGTTAAATACACAAAATTGATGTAACCAGGATGTTATGCAACAATACACTAGAGAAAATGACTGAAAAGATACCAATTTCTACCGCAAACAAATGAAAATCGGCAAACAAAAAGGAGATGAGAAGCAATAAAATAATTTAGGCGTGGATTGGAAACAGGTGGTTTTTGAAATTGTGTGTAGTGGCAATGTTAGTTTCATTCACTTCTATAAGTTTGCAGTTGGTACACCGAACCCATCACCTATCTGTAGTGGAAAACACACTTTTTGAAGGAAACCAGTCTTTCTCTTAACAAACCTTTCATACTGAGCACTAAGCTGCAATCATTTAAAAGTCTTTGACAAGGAAATTGAACCCAGGTCTAATACGCTCTAACCACCATATTTGTTTGTTTGATAATTGGGAAAAAATTACCGTATTTGCCGGACTATAAGCCGCACCACATTATAAGCCGCACCTCACCAATTTTTTCCAGAAAAAAACAGTAACGGATAAGCCGCATTTTTAAAGCTAGAGAAATATTCAAGCATTTTATAACTTGTTATGAACATTATGACGAAACAAGACTATCTATTAGCAAATGGAAACTTAAAACGTGAATTGAATGGACTGGTGTTCCTAGCCATTACTAGATTCAGGTTTTTTTTAATTTTCTGGTTTTAAAAAATTTTAAGATTTTAAACGTTAACTTATAAGCCGCACCTGACTACAAGCCGCACCCCTTAAATGAAAACACATTTCAAGTTTTTAAGTGCGGCTTATAGTCCGGCAAATACGGTAGTTTGATTTTTAGTTTCATAAAACAACTTAATCCTGACAAAAATTGATGCAGTTTCGGTAATATGTAGTGTCAAATATTAGGCTCGATATATAAACTTTTAAAATTTTTGAGTTAAATTCAATTTACAGTTATGTATAGAGATGATAAATGTGGTGAGGTGAGTGCGCGGTAAGAAAATTTAAGTTTGAAAACACTATAAGACCGAATTTTTTGAATTAACATACAGCAACAAAAAAATTAACATAGTGCAAAACATTACGCCACTCGTTCACCATTTTGGATTTAACTCAGAAATAATAGTTGTGAATCTGCAATGATAACTTAAAATCAGAAAACAATACATTGAATGCACACAATGTAGTTTAGCGGTCTTCATCTCAAATATTTTACGAGGGCTTCAGATAAAATTAATTGTCTCAACGTGTTCAATATTTGGTGAAAATTTTAACAATCTAAAAAAGCCATAAGAAATGTTAAAGCCTCCAACTACATTTTCAATCAAAGAATACAAGTAGGTTTTTAAATTTTGATATGAATTCAAGTGTATTGACGTTGGTGTAAATTAGGTGAAAATTAAATTCTTTGTTGCACAATGAGGTGTAGGGTAAAAGTAAATTCGATGAGAAAGTTAAATGATGATTGAATATAACTTAGACATTTTGCATATCGATTACGTATAACAATGTTAGAAATTTAAACTTGAAGTTTGGTGGATGTAATGAAAATAGCTTTAAAATTACATGTTGGTAAAGAAATTTATATGAATTGTACTTTTATCATAATCACAACGAAATAGTGTTACAAATAGTAATTTTGATTGAGAAGAATAAACCGTCCTGTGTAGTTTTTACCTAAATGGGTAATTTTTAAAGTAATTTGATACAAATTTATTAGTGTATGTCTGTTGACAGTGATTAGTCTGAGTTTTTCTTGTCGATAAATCATGAAAAGCTTTACTTTGAAATGGTGTAAGTTCAATCTTGAATAGAGGTAAAGAGATAAACTTTTACAGCGATTACTGGCAAATATTTTGTTGAATAAATCAATATCAAGATGATGAAATAAGTAAGAGCAAAACAATAAACCAAAAACGATCAGAACAAGGCTATATAATTTTGATAGGTTGAGAAATAAGAATTATTTATGCTTCAGAGTCATGTATAGCAATATCAGAAATTGTGGTTGCGCTTCTTGAAAATAAACAATAAATTTGAAAGGTTTGTTGTGCAAATAAATGAGTTTAGAAGTTATCAAATTGCGAGTATGGTAAAAAAACTTGAATGAAATTTGAAAATAGCAGGTCGTAATTTTTTATGCGAGTCAATACTCGGTGAAGACATGAAGGTAAAGTTCAGAAAATATTTTATACGTTTAGATTTTGAGGTGTTAAAAGCATTGAAACAGTTGATTGTGAGGAAATTCTTTGTTTTAAGGATGGAAAGTGGCTTGTCAGAAAGTTAGTCAAGGCTTTCACAAGATCACATTCAAAACTTTTGTGTGTTAGTCACAGCAATTACTAATGAGGTCACTTAGAAAGACAACTGTAAGTTTATGTTGGATGCTGCTATCAGAGTTTGTTCACTTTCAGCAGAGTATTACATTTGATAAAGCTAGTAGAAAAACGTTTAAAAGTTGGTTTTGTAAGCTCAGATTTTACATTTTAAATTAATGGGTTATACTTAATACAACAGCCTTAAAGTTGTTTCATAAAATAGATAGTAAGAGATTTTGTATTGAATCAACTTGGTCTAATCTGCAATTGTAAACGTGTGTAGCAGTGATTACGTATAACAAGTGTATAATAGATATCAGTTAATATAGTTTTGCGAGGATTTAAGTAAAATTCTTGATTTATCTATGTGGGAGATAATATGCTGTGAGTTGAAAGTTGTGAATTACAAATAATGGTTTCAAATAGATCAAAACTTAGTGCAAGAGTTTCATTGTACGAAACAAAAGTCTTTGATCAGCTAAGACGACTTGTCTTAGTACGTTTGCTCAAGTGCTTACGAATTAACGGTTAAGTTGAAAATTTTGGTTAAAGCAATGAGTTTTAGATTGGTGATAGCACAGAGTCAGATTGGTTTTGAAGCTTTCTGTTTGTGGTTTTTAGCAAACAACGAAAAATCAAAGAATTGGATTAATAATTTCTATTTGCAGTAGAGGGTGAACACTCACTTTAATAAGAATAAAGAATAATTTTTTGTGTTTTGTTTTTCTAATGTCCTACAAATAATGTTAAATGTTGTGCTTATTTTTACGTAGGTGAGCTAGGTAAACTGTGAAAAATATGAATTTTATGGTAATGTCCTACAAACTGCCAAAGTTTTGCTTATCTCTATGTAGGTGAGTTAAGGAGACTGTGCAAACTACGAATTTTATGGTAATGTCCTACAAAAGGTCAAAAGTTGTGCTTATCTCTATGTAGGTGAGTTAGGGAGACTGTACAAACTACGAATTTTATGGTAATGTCCTCCGAATAATGTAAAAAGTTGTGTTTATTGCTATGTAGGTGAGTTGAGGAGACTGTAAAAACTATAAATTTTATGTTAATATCCTTGAAATTTTGTCAAAAGTTGTGCTTATTTCTATGTAGGTGAGTTGAGGAGACTTTGAAAGGTAGAAAAATTTCGTGTTAATAAGTTTAAAAGTTGCTAAATTTCGGAAAAATCTTTGAACAGTGTGATGATAAAATACAATTTAGGTTTCTAGTTTTATGAAAATGAATGTAAATTTGAGATGAATGTTTTATGATTTGCACACAATTAAAACTAAATCTTTTCGATTTTACGATGTAAACAGTAGTGCTTTAAGTGAGGTATGGTGTTTGAAGGAAAATGATAACACAATTTTATGGAGAGCGGAGAGAGCTATGATGAGAGCCATGTGTGGTCACAAAATTATTGACAAAAAGACTGAATCCATTACCTACCTAGTTCTACTGAAATAGATGTAAATTAATTCCAACCAACCGCAGAAATATAAGAAGTAAAGGAAAATACATCCCAATAAACACATCTAGAAGAGTAAAGAAACAACATTCTAGGGAATCAAAAGGAGAAATCGATCAGAGGTTTTATCAAGAATTTCAAGCTGTAAATGATTACACGCGATTAATGCTTACGCTTCGAAAGGAAGTAGTTATCAAAGACTTCAGTCACGATCTAAAGTTAATGTTTCCGTTTTACAGCAGTTGTGCTTTCAATAAGACCAAAACATCGTAAACGAGTTGAAAAGTGAAATCAATTGGAGAACTTTTTGAGTGAGGGTATTCTCAAGCGAGGGTACAACAAAAATCAATTTCAAGTTCTATTTACATGTTTTTACAAGCTGTTATAAACATTTCTTTTCAAGTTGTATTCACATTTGTTTAAGTTGTATTGACATTTGTTTTAAGTTGTATTGACATTTGTTTTCAAGTTGTCTTGGTAAGGTTATCATTTGTTTTTAAGTTGTTATTTACAAGTTGGTACATGTTGTCTTTGTGTTGTCATTTGTTTACAAGTTGGTACACGCTGCATTTACAGGTTGTTACAATGTACTTCAAGTTCCTGTATCACCACGTTTGGAAGTCACGTTCGGAAATGACGTATTACCACGTTCGAAAATCACGTTCGGAAATGACGTAAAAAAAAACAGATCAAAAAACATATTACATACTACTCACACCATAACAATTACTTGCAACAGTAACTGGGCAATTGTCGTTCCATTTTACGCAAACAACTAAACCATCAGATCGAAAATCGAATGCCCCTCTGGGTTGTTTTTTGCAATCTTTTTTAGAGATCAAAGGGCAATGGTTTGTTCTGTTGTCCCTTATTGTACCACAAGCTCTAACATTTTCTCCAGCAAGATTGGTGAGCAGCGTATGGCTAGTAAACAAATTATCAAAAAAGACCACGTGCTGACTTGGGTTTGTTACAGGGCTCAACATTTTTTCTACAACATGAGTTTCTAAAAAGTTTGTTCTGATTTCATCTTTTCCACAATATATTTCGAAGTTATATGGATATCCATCACTGCTGCAAAGCATCCATAGCTTGTAGCCAAACTTGACGGGCTTACCCTTGATATACTGCTTTGCACTATGCAGACCGCTATATGGCACCATGGATTCGTCTATACTGAGGTTTTTGTGAAACACACCAAACTGCTGGCAATTAGTTCGCAAAAGTTCCAATAGGGGCAATACCTTTGCTACTTTAGATTGTGCAAGGTTGTGGTTTTCAGCAATATCCAAACATGATTTTATAACACGAAAACAATCTCTCCCCATAATATTTGAAAAGATAGGAGTTTCCAGATCTTCAGCTGTGCTGCAGTAGTCTGCTTCTGACGGAAGATTGTGGTACCCACTTATTAGCAATAGACCCAAAAATTTTTTCATCTCTGCGTCATTAGTTTTAAAAGTCTTCGTATTTTTGTCTCTAGTAGCATACAAGTTTGTTTGTTCTACTAGTAGAGAAATCATAGAATCAGAAAAAACAGAGAAAAAGTTTGGTACATACTCTCTCCTCCATGCATCGCAACTTCATCTGATTTCTGCAGTTCCTTTGCATCACAAAGATTTACTTCATCACTTTTATGCTATACACTGAGCCTGGATTCTTATTCTGTAATTTCGTCTTCAAAAGCTTCTCCGTGTATTTCAACTTCTCCGGAAACTTCATCTGGTAAGCATTCTTCATTCAAAATGTTATCGCTACCTTCCTCATCACTTTCAATTCCCTGATTAGCCAATTCTGGAGAAAGCAACACTATTTCTAAATCATCAGATTCTTGAGATTCAACAATGTCTTTAGCTGATGCTAGAAATCTTATTTGAGGCCTAGACCGACCAGCTCCGTAAAAAGAACTTTCTTTCATGACTGCAGACTTACTCGACTTCACCAAATGCAACGCTACTGTGTTATACTGTAGTATGAAAACCTAATAAACTTTCTGACTGCCATACAAGTGTTTAGAAAATGGATTGCTGTGAAACTTAGACATTTAATTAGCCTTTTTGAAACCGCTAATTATAAAACAAAAGCCAGACAATCAATTGAAAGAAAATTATTTATCTTTGTGCTTACGTGTTTGTTTCACACGCTGTTGCGCTACTAAGGTGATTTCTAATATTAGGTGGCAGTAGTTACCAACGTTCCCATTTTGGGAACATAAGAGAAAACATAAAAAATGAGCAAAAATTTTGTTTTCAAAGGTTGGTAAGTCTTAGTTAAGACTAAAAGAGCAACATATCTAAATCTCACGTTTTATTAATGTCTAGAAGTACTTCCCGTAATTAAAGGGTTAAACAAGTAATCTGATGTGGAAGCAGGAAAACGAAAAAAAAATGATTTATAGTCCTGCGTATAAAAATGTGACATGAGGATAAGAAAATAGTACCGGTACCGACACTGTGAAACAAAACTAACGTGTAAAAGTTATCTAACAGTGGCAGAACTTTAAAGGCAAATTATCCAACCCTAACTACATATATCGGATCCTTAAAATAATCAAGTTCGTGAGCAGAAAAACGCCAAACAAATGCAAATATCGGTATCTAAAAGCTGCCGTAATAAAAAAATAATTTCCTTCACAAAAATTCAAATCATCAAATAATGGAAGAAGGGAAGGTTGCAAACCGCAAAATAGATAACTGTAAAATTCTTGTTTGCCAGTGGCCCGGAAAGTAGGGTCGCGGAGGGTATCTTGAAACTTTTTTTTGTCCCATTGGCCCCCTACACTTTGAACATTTATTACTTTCCGTTATCTTTTTTTTTCTGCCAAAAATAGGCGAGCAATAGGGTCGCCAACATTCTTTTAATTTATTTTTTTAGTCCTGGTCCTGTCCTTTTTGCATTGAGAAAAGCAGCTAATTGTCCTTTACTTCTAACATCGTTTTTCTTTAGAGTAGTAAGACAATTAAAACAATCTGGTACGTGAGCAGAAAATCGCAAAACAAATGCAAATGCCTAAAAGCTGCCGTAATAAAAAATTTATTCTCCACACAAACCATAGAAGGAGGGCAAATTGCAAACTGCTGAATAGATGACTGTAAAATGCTTGTTTGCCAGTGGCGTGGAAAGTAGGATCGCCGAGGACTGCTTAAAATTTTTTCGGCCCCTACATCGTAAACATTTATTACTTTCTGTTATCTTTTCTGCCAAAATTAGGCGACCAATAGGGTTGCCAACAGTTTTTTAATTTATGTTTTAGCCAATGTACTTTTTTTGCATTGAGAAAGGACGCTAATTGTCCTATACTTCTAACATAGTTTTTCCCTAGAATAGTTGTACAATAAAAGTAAACCAAAATATCAAATATTATGTGAGCAATAAACATTCGCGTGTGGCGTGCCTTACTCTGTTTTTCGAATTTGAGTTTTTCCCGTTCAATCTGGATTCATTTGAACTGTTGATCTGAGTAATTCTAAAGATTCCCATTATTAGCCCCCGTGGCGTACGCAGGAGCGCTTCTATGCGCCCCCTCCCCTGCTTCAAGAAGACTTAAACGTCATTTTCAGCCATTATTTGCAAAACGTCATTCTCGCCAGAGTTAATGTTTTTTGACTCACAAAGGAATTAGCATGACGCAACAAATATTGACGAACGTAAAGGAAGCAAGAAAAGTACTGACTCAAGTTATTCACGTATGGACAGGTACAACCATAAATGTAATTAAACCAGACAAAATATAAAGCATGGAGCAAAAACAGCGGTTTGCATGAAACTAAGAATTTAATTAAGATTTGTGTTTTTTAATAAGTAACGCTTTTTGTATTTTGGCTTCATAGTTGATCCTACACTGTCTAATTGTTTTAAAAGATTAACATTAAGTTCATTACTTTGCAGGATTGACAGAAAGTGGTATGCTGAGTTATTTCAGGGACAACTAAATGTCTCTGGGTTATTGCAGTTTTGTTGACGTCTCAAACATCCACAAAACTGCAATAACCCAGCGCATTCATTATTTTAGCTGATTTAAGAATTAAGTTAAATCCCAATACGACGAAACTTTCTTTTGCGTATCATGTTCTTCAACTTTATGCACATGTAGGGCTAAATACTGCTGAAATACAAGAAGCGACTGATAACTAGATTATTTCTCAATGCAGCAATAACTTATTTGCAAAAAATTGACTTTGATAAAAAGTCAACGTCAGGAAAATTATCAAATCTAAGTTTTATTGATAATTTCCTTCCCAAATATGGAAATGATCAAAAATTTGAAATTAAAAGATATACTTTATTTGAACATGAATAACCTTTTTGATAAAGTCGCACTAATTCAAGAACGATTCAAAGTAACAAACTGTTTACAGAATGAAAAATGACGTTGCAAATGGCACGAAACGAATGCTTTACACAAATCTTTACTTGTAGCAAAATTGAACGCCACATTTGTCGTTTTATTGTCAGGATTACCACTTCGTGCCAATTTCGAAGATTTGTGCTGATTTTCCAGACACTGTAATAGAAAATAATAATGTGCTTATTTTTAAGTTGATACTGTTACAGTATGTCTTACGGGCTAATCGTTTTTGTTTCGGAAACTGATTGGCTAAAATCTGATCCTCCAAAAAAAAGCCTTTTGGCATGAAACATAGAAAAATTGGGTCAAATTTGCATTTTAAAGTAATGACCACCGAACAAAAAGGTCTTCGCTCTAAAGTGGGTGAAACAATTGTAAATTTACGGCGAAAACATTGTTTTATCACTGCGCGTTTGTTATTTTTTTGTTTTAGGTCGACGGTAGCCCTGTTTGTTGTATGACTCCCGAAACGGCTTTATTAGCTTCTAAAGAGTTAGCTCAAAAACAATAGTGGACCGTTTTGGATAAATATATCTGCCCTAGCTGCAAGTAAAGCAGTTTTTAATACAGATTGCAAATTTTGATAGTTGCCGTTAGTTTTCATTTAAAAGAAACAAATATTTCTCATTCACTTCTCCACTCCTGACAGCAAGACAAATTGACTACTTTAGGCCAGTTGCGCTTGGCTGATCACGTAATGTCAGCGAACTCTTGTAACCTATGAAGTCCAAGAATAGATCTCCCCTAAACCATTTATAACATTTTAGTAGGCATCTGTAACATTATTTACTGGTATAACAACTACGAAAGTTTAGATTTCGACCCGGGCAGTATCATTTTTTTAGAACTAAGTTTAATGTCCTTTTCACACGAAAGCGTTTTGTTGTCAAGAAACGGATTTGACGCAATTTACATAACACCACAAAAGGCGCGAAAATTCCCTCGCTTGTTTGAAGTCAACAACATGAAACTGGTGTGCTAAGCCAGTGGTTCTCAAACTGTGCGTCGCGACGCCCCGGTGCGTCGTTTCAATTTTCCAAAGGCGTCGCGGAATATTTTGGTTTTGTGCCATTAAGTCTAGGTTTTATTGCGTCAAAAGAACTCTGATCGTAGATTCCTTTCTTACTTTCTTCTGACATTTTCACAATAGCGTTTTTAATACACTGTTGTTACGGTTGACTTGTTATTCAAGAATCAAATTGCAGAAGTTTAACTTAATTGGCGAAAAATATATAAAGAATAAAGCATTCAGTTGTATGTTGGACGAAAACAGGAAAGATGAGTTACAAACTTAGAAGAGCGTAATTTTACGATTGAAGATGACAATCCAAAATCTAAAATCTCGGGAGCATAGGAGCAGTTGTTTATGTAAATTATGGGTCACATTTATCTCGCAGTACGGCAAACTAAACTGTAGGATGTTGTCTGGTGCGTCGCAAAGTTTCGCAACCTTTTTTAAATGCGTCGCATCGCAAAAAGTTTGAGAACCACTGTGCTAAGCTATTTCAAAATTCCTTGCGAGTATTGTTCGCCTGCCTACGTTTGCGTCTAGCCCCTGGTTGATATCATTGAGATATAGTTTATGAAACCGTTTCTATATTACGATGAGTAAGACGTAGATTTCTTAGCTTCTATTACGATGTGTATCACATAGGCTTTGCAAAATAATATGGCCGGCTGCACTAAGGTCATGCATGGATAATTCTTCTTTATAGTGTTTGTTTTTATTTAATGAATACAACAAAGTAAAACAAAATTGAGGTTGGAGACAAAAGAATTTACTTTGTTTGATAATTATACCAATACTAACTTTCTTCACTACAGAAATTATGAGTCAACTGTAGTAACTGCTTTATATATATATGACCTTGTTGCAGGAATTATAAGTTCTATGTACACTTTTGTAATTGCAATCTCCTCAACCAAATAGCCATTCAATTGCAGACATATTAATAGGAACTACTGTTGTTTTTGTCAATGCGAATAGCAAATAATGCTGAAAAAGTTACCGGTGCTGTGAACACTTCTAATGAACATGCAATAGTATCAAAAGTTGTAGCTGACTTATACATATTAGTCTAATGCAACTGCTAAACTCCCCGTACTCCTGTATATTAGTCGAATGCAACTGCTAAACTCGCCGAAGTGCCAGTGCAATAAGCCAGAACAAGCAGCGATATAACTACAAATTTGAGATAAAAGGCTTTACTTCCACTTATCAGCTTGAATTTGTCCCCACTAGTGAGCAAATATAATTGTCGGCAAGACCACTGCGCGTGTGGGTTCCAAGCCAAAGTCGTTGTTACACTTTATAATGCAGTTCAGAGTAGGAAATGACTTGGGTGTAGTCATATGTACACAAAAACCTTGTATTTCTACATGTTCGACGGAGGAAACGTTAACTTTTACAAATTAGCTACGCACTTTATGCTGCGTAAGTTTAAAAAACACATAGAGCTCTTTACTGGGACACATAATAGAAAAACACCTCAAAAAACACTGCAGTATGAGCACACCATAGAACAGGGGTGGGAAAACTACGGCCCGCGGGCCGCATGCGGCCCTCGAGAGCATTTTGTGCGGCCCGCGAACACTTTTGAAACGTCAGTAAATCTGAGTTACGATGATAAGAGGGGAAAGCATTGCAGTGTTTATGAGCCAAAAACTCTACATCCCATGATGAAAAGAGCATTTGTTGGTTCGCACAGGCACATTTTCCGTCTAATCACAGGGTGATGACCTTTTTTTTTGGAGACCCACATTTTCAAAGCGCGAAATTGTTGCAAGATTTTAAGTACTGGCCCTCTACCAACTTTTGAATGGTCAATGCGGCCCTCCAGCTAAAAAGTTTGCTCACCCCTGCCATAGAACATAAAGCGTAACACCAACCAGTTACTGACAGGCGCCGCAGAATCTGAAGTAATGCCGTTTGCATACAGCTTTATCACATCTTTGGCATTGGCTTAAAACACGTCCCATGTTATCCCTCTCACGGCCGGTGGCTTCACCTGCCTTGCTTGGTAGACTGCACTGGAAATGCACATAACTGCGACGAATCGTAAGATTCTTCTCTGGGTTCACTAAGGGTGATTTAGATTTTATCTTGAATGCTTTTCGACAAGCCCCATTTTGAACGTAGCGCAACAAATGGGTGTACTAATTGTAAAACCGAAGTTATCTCAAAATCGAATGAATTTGTATTGCGTGGTTCAATAGACTGATTTAGTGCGATGACTGTGGAAGCGTTCACTCGGCAAGTGTCCAGTACATAGGCAAAAGCAGTCATAATCCAACGACGAGATTTAGCCTTGCTGGAATAAAAATTCATTCGTTAGTCAATGATATCTGTGCCTCTTTTAATGTAGTCGTAAAGCTTATAGATTGCTGGTTTCAATCGTAAATTGTCCTTGGCTGTTCTTAAAATTGGATGCATTGTGGATAGCAGCAGTATGTTTCTTTTTCCGGAACTTTTGGTGTTCACGATATAGGAATTTAAAACCAATTTGCCAGATTCATCTCAAAAAACTTCATAAGAGTGGAGTCCAGACTGCCAACGTGCTTTACTTCTTCAGGAATACCTTTGCCATTTGCCTGGAGCGTGCCTACAGTTGTGATATTACGTTCCAGCAGCCATTTTGCTAGTGAAATTGAAGTGTACAAACGGTCATACGATATATTTCTGCCAGAAAGTGATGTGTGCTTTTCCAAGTCTGTTGATCGTATCTTTAGTCCCACGAACATGTGCTAGGGCCTTGTCGTGATAAAGCAAAATTTGACTGTGCAGCTTTCTCCTTGACGTTTGTGACCATTACTAGCGAAAATTATTAGCTCTTTTAAGATACCATTTATCTTGATATTGCCGTTAGATAGAATGACGAAACGTTTGCAGGTAATTGGGGAAACCATAAAGACATGTTTGAAAAAGTAAAACTTTGCGCATTTTGAAATTACGGCACTTGTCTAAGAACTTTTGACTCTCCCTTGTAGATAAGAAAATGGTGATAACTGAAGAATTTGATCATTTTTGTCACTCTAATAATTATTAAGGATCCGATATTTGTGTAGTCAGGGTTGAATAATTTGCCTCGAAAGCTCTGCCACTGCCAGACAACTTTTACACGTTAGTTTTGCTTCACAGTACCGGTAGTATTTTCTTATCCTCAAGTCACACTTGTAATCACAGGACTAATAATTATTTGTTTTGCGTTTTCTGTTTGTTCTAAGGAACCGAAACCAGATCACTTGTTTAATAAACCGAAAAATCGTAGTCAAGTGTTGGGTAATTCTTATTTACAGCTCTGTCACGGCCAGACAACTTTTATTTTATAAAGTACTGTATTTTTAAACCAGATAAGATCGTATCTAAATCTGTATGACGTGTAGAGAAAATCGTTTCAACGTACTACACAGGAAATGTCTGGTCTCAAGCTACATGGCTAATACAAACAGCTTTAATCTTCAGCTAAGAAAACGAGGAGGCGATAATAAAATGCGCCTCATTATAAAATATTTGTTTGGTAAACGTAAAGATGAAGAATTGTCTTCAGCTTGCAAGGTACGCGCTTTTCCGCACGGTTATAATAAAAAAGCTTTAACCAACATAAAGCGGATTATACTACCCTCTCGAACGGAAGCTACGATTTGGTTACGAGGCAACGACTAGCAAGTAGGCCATGAGTCAGCGCTATTTCAGCAGTTTTCTAGTCATCACACTCAAAATCAGCACGATATAAAAACGCTTATTTTATTAATTGATTACAAGTCATTCACCACACACAAACACGCTGGTTTAATAATGAATACGATGTACTTGTGACTGTTACGACACATAAACCAGGGATTTTCAACCTATTGATGTCATGGACCGTTTGAAGATTTGGTTTAAAGCTTTGGATTCTCGGCTTACCATTGTTTTACATAAATGGTTCTAAACGAAAAAGCCATCACCAGCTTTCTTAAATTGAATAGCGTAAACATTTCAGCGAGTGTGGTACATAGTTATCCACCGTTTCACAAAAGACAAGGAAAGCAAATATAAGAGCAGGTTCTAACAAGCGTGATCTGTGCTAACAAAGCTAGTACTTCTGTAAGAGTTCAATAGGCTGCGTTAATTTGACGATTGAGGTGATCTGTGTCCAGCAAAAGTTGGTAGCCGTGCGATTTTCTCGATTTTTTTGTGTACTACTCATGATTGTCACTATCAAAACAAAGATTTTGTGGCCCCCAGGTTAAGAAACCACTGTCAAAAACGGTAAAAATTGAGCGTTTTACTTGTTTTTATACACGGTATATACACTAGTCTGATTACAAGGTCACTTCTACAAGCAGTTTTGCATGATTACTTATGTTTTTCGACTAACGCGCGTAACTTCGCTTCACTGGCTCCTTCAAACCGCTGAAAAACAATTTATTATGTTAAAACGACGTCAGAAAATCAGAAAGGTTAGTTACAATAACGCTCAACCATGGAAAAATCTTAGGCTTAACATTACATCATAGGAAGCCCAGAACCACAAACGGAGGATATTTGCTTCCTCCTTCAAATTTTCTCAAGTTATTAAACAAAAAAAAGAGAACAATAGTGCACATAAGAAACGAAAAGCTTGCAAAATGATCTTGCGGTCTTCGAGTATGGAGCTGCCTATATATACACGTAGCAGTCTAAGCCCGAAGCGTAAGCTTAAAGCAAACAATCGTTCTGCTCAGCGCTTGCGCAAATACGCAAACGCTCAGAGCGTCCATACACAGTTTTGTAATGATAAGTTCGACGCTTAACCCATCGGGCCATACTACTAATGACAAGAATACATCAGTCAGACCACTACCCCTTATTTAGTTGTATCAAAATCTAGTCGATAAATCTAAACCAATCAGATCATAAATTATTTTATAGTTGAATTGGCACCCTACGACCTGGTTAACGCCAACCATATAAACTAAGTGGGACAGGGTGTGGGTCAGATAACCGAACACAATACGATACATAGCACGTTTCTTTATGAGACATGATTATGAGATCAATATGAAACTTTTTGATCTTAAGCACAGTCCGTTGCCAAATGTGACATTGCATACTCAGAAACCACAAGTAATAAAAAAACAGCAGGGCAGTTTGAATATAAATCAACGTTTATGACGTTTCTCATAAACACGAAAAACATTTCAAATAATTAATCGGCGCAACACTGTATCAAATCATGCGAATTGCTTACGTCTATTTGGCTTCCGTTCTTGTAAAACACAAATGTTGGCATGGCGGAGATCGTATGTTGTTCTGACAACTGCAATAGTAAACATCAAAGGTGATGTTACTAAAAAAAATGACTTAAAGATGAAGCAGCCACACCACATTTTTTGTCTGTTCTGGGCAAAAACGACTTTTACTGTGAATTGCAGTTCAGGAGGTGATAATGGTATTTCCGAAAGCAAACGAAACTTATTTCTTCAACTACATGTAGTGTTTATCCCTCCGCTAACTTGAAATGAAGGTACAACATAACAAGCGAACCCAGATTTACACCGCGAATCCATTCAAGGCTACGAAACAGACGAATTTTCCGACCAGACTTGACTTCACCTCAATTCATTTCTGATTTGTGCTCGCACCGAATTTCCTTCTTTAAACAAATGTGACTCTTTGTTAATAGCTCATTGACGCTCGTCGATCGCATTGCATCGCTAAATTTGCTCGCTGGCGTTATTTGTTCTTTTCTTCCGTTTTATGTTGTCGTTACCCGACCACTTCCCGAGGAATGAGGGCATGGCGAAAGACCATGGAGCCCCAAAAACCAGAAGTCGTGGACAGACAGAGAGCCGCCAAAGAGCATGCAGCGCAAAGAACCCGTTGCTGGACAGTGTAGAATGAGATGAGAAGTGTCCTGGAATGGATGTTCGCAGGCGCTGCATGAAGGATTCTCGATTTTGCCAACTCTATTGAAATAAGAGCTTAACAGCAGGCTGTGTCCGTTGCAGCGAAAACGAGAGAGCACACACCCAGCGTGGCAAGGGAGCAAAAATTCTTTAGTGAGCACTGAAAGAACCTGTGTGTCTAATAATTTAGATGAGATAGTACGTCTCCATTCCGACAAAAGACAAGGGTGGAAACGAGAGGTAAGAGGAGAGAGATTACAAGCGATTGCAAAGGGCTAGAGTAGCGCTCCCCATCAGGCAAACTCATCAGCCGCGTGATTTCCTGGAATAAATGAGTGTCCGGGGACCTATTGTAGCCTGATAGTCAAGGAGAAGAGAGAATACGGTTTCTTCCAGATTTTTCAAAGACTTTGAGGTAGAAGGAAAAAAGGAGAGGGCTGAGTGGCAAGGACCGAGCAAGAGTTGGAAAGAGGGAAAACAAAAAAGAAATGGCAAACTTGCTGGTGCTCCATAACAGTAAAAACCTTGTGAAATGGTGCAGGGTTCAGCAGAAGCACTTGAACAAACTCGGCCAGGAGAGTGGCCTAAGCGCCACAAAGTGAGCAGTTGGCAGGTACGCCAAATTCACCTTCGTCAAAAGGAAAAGGAACAGAGACATCTGTTCAAATCAGCAAAACGTGAGGTGGAAGAGAGTCAAGGTGAGCAAAAGCTGCGTCTTGAGAGAGAAAAGAATCAGCTCCACCGTGAAGAAAGCCAGGTTTCAAGGAGGAGAGGAAGAACAAGCAAAGCGAATCTCCCTAGGAGAAAGCAAGAGCGGATGAGTGGATGCAAAAGTTTTCCAGGACGATCTGGGGAGTCTTGGTGGAACTCCAAGTCTGACCAAACTTGATATGGGAAAATGGAAGACGAAGAGCTAGCTCTTACGATGACATGGCAAAATGAATCACAGTGACTCGTAAGGGAGGTAGAGACATCAGTGAGAGAAGTGGGATATAAGAAGACGAGAGGCATCCGGTAATGGCGCGACTAGCCGTTCGGTGAGGACGTTTCAATTTGATAAAGTTGGTCACGCTAAGAAAAGGAAACCATCCGGGTGAAGCATAAGTGTGAAGGGTTTGAAGAAAAGCTTTGCACAAAAGAGAAAAGGACGCCTTAAAGGGGTCAAATGAAAAAGCAAAGATACAGCGTAAGGCCTTGAGTCAAGGAAAGAACTTGGCCTTTAGCAAAGATACACGATTGGAGAAGGAAAGAGTGCGGTCGAAAGTGATCCCAAATAAAGTTAAAGTGGGATTGAAGCAGAGGGAGAATTGAATAAAAAGAGGTGGGGCTGGAGCTTAGCTTGGTGGGATCCACTGAGAAGAAAGAGGCCACACATTTGCTCGAATTGAGATGAAGACACCAGCACTCCAGTCAAACCAGAGCTCCTTGTGTGGCCTCCACTGCAGCAGGGGGACCAAGGGAGCGGAGGATTAAATGGCCAGACTATCAGCATAAAAAGAGCAGCTGACGGTAGAAGGCTAAAAAGCAGGAAGATCATTAATGAAGTGAGAAAAATACACGGCAAAAACGGATCCTTGCAAAACACCTCGATGGGACTCAAAAGGAGCGACTTTTGCGATTTTAAAACACCACACAAGAACGCCAATCAGAAAGAAAAGATGAGTCCAATGAGTAAAGCAAGGAGAAAGGCCGGCCAAAATAAGTTTGCGGAAAAGGGCAGGATGCCAGACATAGTGGGAAGCTTTGGAGAATTCGATAGCAGCCAAGAATCGTCACAGAGCCAGGCTAGGGTTTGTTAAACTCATCCGCAATGGACTGAGAAAGAAACAGAATTCAATCAAGACTAGACCGTTTAGGGGGGAAACTGGCCTGATGAGGAGCGAGAATGGAGTTAGACTCCAGAAAGAATAGATACAATTCCTCCCCAAGGGATCAGAAGTAACTTTTGAGTCCCAGACGGAGTGATTACATTGAATTCACCAGAATGAAGAGATTTCTGGAGGAGGAAAGAACGGAAGGAGTTGGTTTTGCTATCCGTTGAAGAAAAGCAATTCTAGGGGGAGCATAAACGCTAAGGAAAAAGAGCGAGGAAGAGTTGTTTAGTGAAATGTTGATCCCTACATAACCTGAGAAAGGGAAGGTACAAAGTTCAAAAAAGGATAAGCTCTGCCTAATGAAAATGATGATACCACTGCTAGTGTGCGGGTCATCAGGAGAAAGAATATCAGACCGGGAGTAAGTGCAATCAGATCGCAGAGCAGAGAACTCAGAAAGAGGAAGATGAGTTAAGGTTCGATTCCTGGTTAGAGATAAGATACACAGGTTGAAACAATATAAAGTGTAGTAGTTCAGTGCCCCTGGCTTGAAGACCTCCGGTATTCCACTGAACAACCACAAGGAAGTCAGGAGGGAGAGGAAGCAAGAGGTATAGGAAAACAGCAAGTAACATGAAAACGTGGGTAAGGTGCAGAGGGAGAAAATACAAAGTGGGCGGAAGGAGGGTAAGAGGATTGATGAGGAAGGTAGGGTGGGAGCACTGCACTGGTAGAGGGGGCAACTGGACCAGGTTGAACGGTGGAGGTATACAAGGTAGAGTCCAAAAAGAAAGACAGTATTGGAAGGTGTGGGACCTCCAGAAGAAGTAGAGATGCAACAGGGAGGCCAGCTCCAGGAGTGAGAGCTGCCTAAAATTTTGAATCTAGAAAAGGAGAGTAGTGACCACCTTAAATATACCTATTCGGAGCAGGTGCAACATTACACTGATTTTACCCCTCCAGGTCACATTTCCAGCGCACACTGAACAGGGAAAGATGGGGCCAGGGTTTGGGTGAATGTTGCCGCACAACAGGAAAAGGAGATGAATGAAAAGACAGAGGAAGAAGAGAGAAAACAGTCAGCCGATTTCAAAGAGACTGCGGGCTACCTTTCTGTGGTTCTTCAGATTGAGGCGGCTTTTGATTGACCAGTGCAACAATGATGGCATTGCAGAATTGGCTGATTGCCCCTCAGAAATCTACTAGGTCACGACCAAAACCACAAAAGCATGAACCGGATCGTGTAAATCAATTAAAAAATCAAGCTCTGTTTATGAAAAATACGTGATTTAATATGTTCCCACCCTCTCAAAAAAAAGTTCTAGTCATTTTTGCGGTGACGCCAACAGTTGTTATATACTCAGGCCGTTGAAGTCTATTGCACTCTTTAAATCATGACTCAGTCAATTCAGTTTCATAATACTCCCTTCACATCATTGCCGGGCGCCAAGCAAATTTGTAAATGCCATTGCTAACGTCTTTGGTACGACTCAACTAAGGAATTGAAGGCAGGTCTGCAGACTGCAAAGCAAACCCTCCAGCCATAATACTTGTTATTTACTACCACTCTGTTCCCAAAAGTCAAAGTTTTAGTTTAAAAAATGTTCTGTGCTGGTGCGAACATGGTCAAACATAATCATTTGCTTTGAAGGTCAAAATTTAGTTTCAAACTACAATTCAAATTCTGCTGAGCAAATAATACGTTGTTAATTTGGCCTGCATATTTCAAAAAGTGCTAATTTGTTTACTTACTTCCGAAGCCTCGTCAACATCCACTTTCAACAAAACAACTTGGTTTTCCGTGGCAATAGCCTAAAACCAGATTAGGTTTTAGAAACTATACGTCCATCAAACACTGCCAGTAATAAACCGTTTTCATCTGTTGCCATACAATGAAAAGACCGCGAAGGTGATTCGATGTTGACCATGACTGAGCGATGGTGCACTTAACTAGGCAACGGACTGCATGTACAAATGCTACTTCTTAGGAAACCACTTTATCGACATTAAACAAGAAAAATAATAACAGTTAATGCGCCTGCAAAGACATCCGACCCCGAGCAACCAGTCTTCTTACGCTAAAGCACTACTATGCATTTAGACATGCCGATTACATATCATAATTTTGCTGAGCAATTAGCATTAGTTCCTCTTTAACGCGGAGTGACAAGATCAAAGTGGCAACGATTCAAGAACAAGTGATGCGAGTATATTATTCTTTAGCCACAGTTCTTTAAGAATTATGCAATTACCTCCGCTTTGGGAGCAATCATTTTGCATGGTCCACACCAAACGGCATAAAAATCGACTACTACCAACTTGGGTCCAGCAGCCTTTAACTGATTCTCAAATTCTTTCTGAAATATCAAACAAATTGTTAAGTCCTGAACAAAAATAAGTCAAATAACTTGTGACGACTACAGGGACATTCGTAGAATTGAATCTTATTCTTTTGCAGCTTTCTCAAAAACTCACTACGCGATAGTATACACCCGAATATCACTTAATTTTTTTTTGTAGGAAACAAATTGTTTGTTGAACTTTAGCAAGGAAATTATACGACAAGGCCGCCGTTCTTGACCGGAATTACGAAATACGATGCCAAATTCAATGTTGTAGTCTAGGCCTAATTGTATTAAATACGAGACAATTATTTTACTTCAGTAAGCCTTACAGTGAGGGATCTCGAAAAATTTTATGAAAGTTTAAAGCCAACAAACACACAAAAAGCTAAGAAGCAATAGGTTAAGTTAGTCATAATAATTATAAGGCATTCTCAAAAGCAGTGATTTTTAGCCAGGCGTTTTAGATGGACTGTGACCGCCTTGATCAATTTTGGCACAACTAAACGTATTTGATTTACTTTATCTAATAGTTTGCACAAATATATTGATAGCATTAGTAGTTGTAACTTAACTGTACTGGTCACTACGACATCTAAATAAATATTAAATGATATCATTTCACTGTATTAAGTGCTAGTGCAGGCAATTTCAATTTTGATCACGTAATATCCTCTTTTCATGAGCTGCTTTCTATGCTTGTAGCGTGAGAGCAACTGTTGACCTATATTCAGGGTTACCATCTGCCTACACAAAAAATAAGCACGCTACTATGCGATGACGTAGTTGGTTACCACTCCTTAAAAATTCTCTATTGCAAAAATCATTTGGTATCGCTTGGTATAAAGTTCTCTTGCCGATTAACCGATTTAAAAAAAAATTATATCAAACTGCCAGAATTAATTAATGAACGAGAAACAAGTATTTTTGATATAAACACCGATTTATTTAATGAGTTTAAAGCCAAATCACAAATATTTTTCACCATTAACAACTTGCTTCACAATTTTTGATCATTGAAAATGAGTTCGTGCATCTTGGGAGCAACTGAAGTCTAAGTTTACTCGAACTTGTAACAGTGATTTGACAGTTTTTTCATTACAAGGGTTTTTTTTCCTTACTCCACTGCGATGAAAGAAAAGAAAATACCCATTTCGCGAATGCATTGCTAACTGGAATGGAGAAAAGGATGCTGACCAGCTCGTATATAAGCGGTAGAGAATCATTTTCAGACAACAACTTCATCCATTTCGTCTCTGGTCCATCCTCACTGAACGTTTCATCGGGAATATTTTTAAGTATAACATTGAGAGCCAAAACTTCGTCAAACAGCTTATCTGCCATCACTACCTTGGGATGCATTTTCGCCATTTCTTTTATTTCTTCGTATGTAACTTTTCAATTTTTTAGCAATGTCCAGGTGACGTTGGCTGGATGCTCTTCTCTGGTCGATACCATTTGTCAATGTAATCTAGAGCCACTTCATATAATTCTTTGAAGCTTGATTTTAGCACCTCAGCACAGTCCTTTTCAATTCCTTTATATAATTCAGCTGTTTTTGCACCATAAAATTTAGAACTACGACGCTTCAAAATGGCTCTCTTAAATGATTTAAGTAGGTACGCCAGTTTAGAAATAACGCACTTGTGCTTTGTAACTGTAATAGCGGCATCTTAAAAACTGACAAAGCACTGTGAAGAAACGAAACAATAATAAGCGACTCTTCTGATTCGAAAAAATTCTCAAGAATACGTGGTGGACACCTTAGGGAGAGAAAGCGCTGAGTTAGTGGTTCCCAAAGTTATATCATCTTTTCAAACAAATTGCATAATGTAGTCCAACGTGTTGGCGTGTGAGTAGGAAGTGAAGTGGACTGGGCTTCAAGCTTCGCACAGAATTGTTTAAGATTTTGCACTCTACTAGTTTGACTGCAGATTTTCAAAACAATCGTTTCAATGTCTACGGTAAGTCTTTCAGCCCCTTTTCAATTGCATTGTATAAAATATGTGGACAGCCAATTGTAATTAAACGTGCACTAGTTTATTCTTGCAGGCAAATGAAAACGTTGTTTTTTCCTTTTTGTTGCCAACCCCCGAAGCTTACCAGTGCATAGCACAGAAGGATGTTATATTTTCCACCCCAAGCCCATTTTCCTCAAGAGAAGAACAGATGAAGTTAGCTATTTGTTGTGATGCCTCAGATGGCATCAATCGCAGATCGAGAAGGCATACTCCAACCCCAACTTTGAGGCTAAAAAACCTGATAACCAAGGGAAAAGTCCAACTTTGTCATGTTTGGAGGCATCTATGGATATTGAAAATGGCTGCTCTCCAAGTTCTGACAATATTAATTTCGGGGCAAATGGAGCAAGCACACTTGTGATAATGATTGCGGTTTTTGTTCTGGCACTTGTCAATTTTTTTGTCATGCCAGAATCACTGAAAATCGCCTAGACAAAATGTGTAGTGCCACTATTAAAAAGAAATGATTGCTGATGCTTAGTAGTATGAAATGCACAAGCATCCTCCGATGCTCCAGCCTTGTAGTCCAAGTTATTTGGTGAAGTTCTGCTCGTAAAAAAGTTCTTCATAGATTGATTTGGTGCAATACTTCTAGCATTATTTCTATGTCTTGTGGTAGCGCTGTGAGCACTAATAGCTGTTTTTCCCATGGCCTCCAGGTTGATTTCACTATCGCAATAGCAGCAGTGAGCATAGCTCTTGCCCTTTCGACTTTGCGTGACATTAACAAATTCTTTTTCATAGTCATCACGAAATACATGCATGCACTTACTCATTTTTCTAAATTATGCCTAAAAATTTTTACAAATTAGCTTTATTAAACGTCTTTAATTTATCTATCCTCAACTTAAACAACGTCAACCCTGACCAGCTGACCTGCAGTTTCAAACTTATGCTCACTTGACTACAATGAACTAGTCATTAAGTCAATATTTTTTGAAGATTACTCTGATTGTCATAAGCTATCAATCCGTAATAAAATGCATGGTTTTTATATCTCCGATCAAAGAAAATTAGCTAAAAGCTAGCGTGATTTACTATGCTACCTGTAGCTTTTTCGTGCGTATGAGCTTATGCTCCGTTTGCATGTCTTTCGTCAGACTGGGACACCACGACGGGTAGACTGCTTGGCCCCACCAACTGTCTTCCACATGGAGATGGAGGCATCCCGTTAAATACCTTGCCTAAGGACACAACAAGCAATCTTGCCGGCTTGTTCTCCACGCTATCCCTATGTGCTGAGCGCCCAGCAGGAAAGCTGTAAATACCATTTTTTAAAGTCTTTTAGTATGACTCGACTTGGGGAATAAACCCTAAGTCTACCGACTGCGAAGCGAATGCTCTAACTACTAAGTCACTGACTCATTCAAATAAAACGTTTCAAAGCAATTTTTCACTCCTCAGTCAAAGTGACCAAACGTATGAAAAACATTCTAAGACACATTAAGCACAGGAATCAAAAATAAGCACGTTTTTTAGAAATAAGCACATTCATATTTTGTAAGACATTGCCGTTGAAAACAAGCACAAATCTTAGAAATAAGCATCAAATGGTAACCCTGCCTATATTGAATATTGACTGCACAGCTCATAACTACATGACAACACGTACGGTTAATGATAACCTCGTTTGCTACAGTAATTGAGTGGCGTATGATAAAAACTAAAGGTATATTAATTCAGCTACAAACAGTATTTTTATATCACTAAATAGTGAAAGCACTACTTTTACAAATTTCTTTGTGCGATCTCGCTTGTGTCTTTTCACGGGACAACATTTTACCACTTTTTAATTCACGAGCAAGCATATTGTCAAATTAATAAGAAATTTTATGTAGCTCTTTTAAAAATTTTATCCCAAAACGCTTCAAAAAATTATGCTTAATAATGTTTTTAAAAGCTTACTGTTAATATAGAATAGTGGGGTTAGGGAACCACAATTACGGTAGCAGCTGCCATTGCTCAAAAGCCCTTCACGTTGAGTTACACGACAATAATAACGTATCCATGATCATCTTATAGCTATCCCTCCTACTAAAGTTTCTTAGAAAAGATATATGTTTTTGAGCCAAGCAACAAAAATTCTTTAAGCACTAGGCATGATAAAAGCAAGAGAGTGAAATCATTTCTTTCCAAATTACAATTCAATTTTGCAAGCTTCAAAAATGACAACTCCTTTCCCTCCATGTCTAGCTATTGCTCTGTAGCCAAATAAATACAAAGTTAAAACTCAAGAAAAGCTGTGCAAGCCGAGAGCTTAGTGAAATTTGTAGCAAGTCTTCTAAAAATGATACCATGCTTTATACATCCAAATCTGTGCTTATAATTTGCCATATTTCGCGATCTTTTCTTATGTGAATTGATTGATGTTCATAGCAGTGCAGTCTAGCCACAAGCCTGCTTACAAGTGAAACTTTTTCTAAATTAATGCAAGAAATATACAATACTGGTTATTTCTCAAATAAATGGCTTGTGATAAACTGCCCTATTGCTCACTACGTCATGTACTGCAGTTATATATGCTACAAATGGAGTTTTGGCAAAAAAGTAATTTTCTTGAACCATAGTACAGGAAAAGCAACCAACCATAATATTTTAATGATTTATTAATTCATAAACAAACATCTTCAGCTTAGCATTAGCCCTCGTCAGGTTTCGTAAATAATAATAGTTAATTTAACTTTACATAAATTATCACACAACATCTCACTATTTGGTATTTTCTGATAACACCTAATAATGAGATTTTGCGTGACAATTTATGTAAAGTTGAATTAGGCATTATTATTTACGAAATCTGACGAGGGCTAATGTTAAGACGAAAACATTTGTTTATGAATTAATAAATGAGTAAAATATTATGGTTGATTGATTTTGAATCAAAATATAAAGCAATACAAGGCATTTTCTTATTTTTGTACAACTGCCTCCACTTACTGTAACCTATCCTCAACCAGTGGAGTTTTTGTCACATTTGATTTTAAAACATTTATTTAAGTGATTCTAGGCAAGGGGAGAGCTAGGCTGGGGGAAAGGGAGATGAATTTAAACTGCTGTAACTTTGTAATCATTTTTTAAGCTAAAAGCTAGAAATTTTTTTACTTTTATCAATTTATCTGGCAGTTGAATGATCTCAAGTTGACAAAAACATTCATTTTAGTTTGGAACTTGACATAGCTCAGTGGCTAAATGTTTTAAAATCCGATTCAGCAAAATTCTTTGTGGTTTGCTTCTGTACAGTCATGAAAAAGAGGACACGTATTGTCTAAGCAGGAGCTATTTTGCTGTCAGAGGCATTTTGCCCCTAAAAGTTGTAGTGCTGTCAAACATTCAATATTGGTCAATTTTAATGATGTACAAAAATACGACTTTTGGTTGCTTCTGATCGGCCAGTTTCTATGACATATTAAGATAAAAACATTGCACCCAAGTATACACCCTTATGCATTAACATTTGCCCCCTCCCCCTTCCCTGGTGTACACTGCTTTTATCTAAGTACCCTACCTGCCAAGATTGAACCTCCTAACTATCGGAAGCAAGCTGCACTATCTACTACACCAAAGAATGACTACCAGAATTGTAGCAAATATGACTTAAAGGCACATGAGCAGTGACAGCAAAAAAGGGTAAAAATGCTGTCAACGGCAAAATAGTCGCTTCCCATTGTTCAACCATGAATTTTCAAACCTCAGCTTTTTTCAGAAAAATCACTGTGTACTGCTTCGCCTGCTTGTCGTTAAAAACTACAAGTTGCAGGGAAAGTGTGGCAAACCCTAAAATGTTTGCAAGGCTGATTGCTCATGTGCTTGATCACTGTACAGGTGTCAATTTTTGTGGCTTGCAAAAGCAATTTATTGTTTATTTTCTTGTTTATGTTACAAAAACAAGAAATTAAAAAATTAAGTTAAACAATTTCTGGTTCTGCATAGCTTCAGTTTTCTGTTACTGAATTTTTTTTTAAATTAGTGTAGAAATAATGTTATAAGTCATTTTTTTTAGAATGCATGTTGTTTAAGTTATTGTTTGATTAATTAATTGCAGAAGCCATAGACTTAAGAAAAAAGTGCACCTAAACAGTTGCAAGAGAGAGTGTTGTTCATGAAATTAGTGTGAAAAACGAATTTAAGCTAACATCTAAAATTAAATTTTCCACCGTAGGTAAAAATTTTTTTATATACAATCACTACGATCAAGTAACAAAATTACTGGAAACTTAGTATCAGACATATCATAACCCTTTCAGCCCTCACTTATCTAAAGTACCACAAATTTTTTGAAGTTTTGGATATTTTTGCTCGAAATGGCATCAATAAACATATTTATTGTCATGAAGTGCATCAGATGAATTTTGGGGTCATTTTAGGGGTCGGGAATTCTAATTTTTGTCAGGATTTTAGATGTTAAAAATTGGAATTATTCGCCATACAGAGTCTTACATTTCTTCCATATGATATTGGTTACGTAATAAACATACCTGTATATTTTTATTACTGAAAATGAACATTCTGCATGCTTATTCGGCTAGGTTTTGTCATACATACAAAAAAACACTAATGCAACATAAATATGGCGATATGCGGCAATGCGTATCAGATATTTTTTTCAACAAAATTCTCCAAGGTTAACAAATTCATGTAAAAATTACGAAGGAATGAAAAATATATTTTATATTGCAATTGATGATATGCCTAAAGTGTTGAATACTGAGGTTCCCTTCAGAGCTCAAAGACTATTTTTTGCTTACATTGCTTAACTATAGGCAGGATTATAAGATGGGAACTGGAATTCCCGTCAGGGCTCAAAGGGATAAGCAACAACCACACAACTTTACCTTGGTAGATACTTTGATTGGCCCGCCACAGCTCATTATTTCTTAGATATTTTACAAACAATTCAGTTGAGATGAACTAACGTAACTGCAACACCTATAAAAAAAATTTAAGTATCAGATATAATCCAACATTTCCCCAAATCACACAATAGTTCTCTTCAGATAAACTTTATAGTCAAATGTATGACTTATTTGAACACCGCCAGGTTTATGTCACTAGCACATGCTTTCAAAACAACAGTAAGAGCACTTTTTAAACGACATACCAACATTTTCTGATGCACGTCTTATTATTGGCACTAAATTTTGCATATTGACAAAAAGTAGCAATCTTTCACTAAATAAATTAGGCTAGCTACATAGAAAACAAAGTGCACTTAATCTTGAGCTCATAGTCAAGATTTTTGGGAGCATGTTATCTTGCCAATAGCTTGGAAGAAACACCATTTCAAATTCATACTGGTATACTTCTCAAAGGATATGAAGTACAAATGTAAAAGAGAGTGCAGATTGGAATTAAACTTTGTCTTGTCAAATATGTTACGGTGTGGCAGTGACTATTTTTCCATCATCAGCATTTTACCCTTGGAGGCTATTTTGTCATCAGACATTTATTATTGGTCAATTTCAATAACGTATCAAATATGCTACTTTTGGTCATCTCTGATTGGTCAATTTTAATGACAAATCAAAAAAAATTGCACCCCCAGTATACACACCCCCACACTTTACACTCCACCCCATTGTACATTTCCCATAGATTTGCATATCAGGCCCTCCTTCAGTGTACACTGCCTTCGTCTAAGTACTTTGCAAGTGAAGATTCAAATCCATAACCATTAAGAAGATTCAATATCACATCGCATTTCAAGACAGCGGCACTATCCACTGCACCACACATTACCGCCAGAATCGCAGCAAACATGGCTATTTAAACACACATCAATGGTGACGGCAAAATAGCCTCCAACAGTAAAATGCTGTCAATGGCAAAATAATCACTTCCTTAAAGCGTCATAAAAATTGACCTATCACAAACAACCAAGTGTCACAATTTGTCATCACAACTGACCAATCACAAACGTTCAATAGCAAAATAGATTCCAAAGGTAGTATGGCATTAACAGCAAATCACGGTAGCCACTGCTTTTTTAATATGTTATAAAATCTGACCAATCACAGACAACTAAAAATTATGTGTTTAATATGTCACAAAAATTGTCTATTCACAAATGAATAATAGCAAAATAGCTTTGAAGTCAATTTAGCAGTCGACAGCAAAATAGCCGCTGCCTAGGCTGAAAACATGGAACAGTTAAAGTTGTTGTGCAATTTCAAGGTCACTGAGCCCAAATGCATTAAAAAACAGAAAAAATATCACAGAGTAGCGCACCAGCCTTTTTGCACTGACTACCAAATAAGCAGTAACCAAGATGATCAATACCTAACTCATAAAACTAAACCTTTACGTCACTGTGGATTCTACTTCAATCAGGTTGAGGTGGATGTAGGTTTGTTTTTAGGGGCTACCAATTTTCTTAAACGTTATCTTTCAATTTCATCAATGCCTCTTACTTTTGAACTACCAACAATGTCTAACTCTCAAATGACAGAAATTTTTTAAAAAATTGGAAGTAACTAAAAGGCAAGATGAGCACAACTTACAATATTTATCCAAATTAAATGGGTCTATACATACAGATTTAGTATATGTCTCAGATGTCCTTGCAGCTCAAGGATTGCTGTTGGATGATCTAAACGAGATGGTATTCAGTCAGTGGAACAATTGGCTGACCAAATCTATGCAAACGGGAGACATTAGGATGATTTGGAGCAGTGCAGTAGGAAAAATTGTGTTATCTTGAATGGATGCAGCAATCTGACAGATAAGAAGGCATGTATTGAATTTGAAAACTTTGTCTTAAAAGCTCTAAATTCAAAGTTACAATTATCAGAGCCTGTCAAAAATTCTGACAAAAGCCTTTGCCACATAGTAGCATTTTAAGTCAGAGATACAGCAGAATTTGATGTCACAAACAAACTTGCCGTCATGCACGAAAATTGCTTCAATCTATATTTATCAAGTTGGCAATAAAAATAAAATTATTACTAGTGAGGCAATTCACAAGCCACCTTTATGTGACAATGAATCGCATTAATTTTTTATTTATACATTAAAAGAATCACTCAAACCCATAAAGGCCAATAATAAATGTTTTATATTTAGAGATTTTAATTGCGATCTTTTCCAAAATGATAATGCTAATGTAAATAATTTTTTGGATACTATGTTCAATAACTGTTTTTATTCATTACTAAATAAACCGACACGAATAATAGATATCAGTGCCACTCTTTTAGACCATATTTGAACAAATATGTTTTAAAGTGATACCAATGCTGGAGTGCTCCTTCATTCTATTTCTAATCATTTACCAGTGCTTATGTGCTTTCACACGAGAGATAAATCAAAAACAAGAAATTAAAACCAGAATCTTTATTCAATCAAACACCCAAAGATTTTATCAATTCCATTTTGCAAGAAACTGACCCAAATGTAGCCTTTAATCTATTTATTGACAATATACTAATGCTTTCAATTTCTTTTTCCCCTAGTGAACTCAAAGCCACGCAAGAACAATGGATGGTTTGATAAAGATTTACACAATAAGTTGATGCAGGAAAAAGATAAATTATTTAAAAAATTTATGCCTGAAAAAACTATGGTAGTTAAAGCTAGATGTAATGAAGCTAGAAATAAATACTTTTACTACATTCAACAAAAACAAAGAGCCTTCTATGCATCACTCCTTGACAAGTAAAAACATATTATGAAAAAGACATGGCAAATTATTTACAATCATCTACGAAAATCAAAAAACATTAACTGTTCGGCATTAAATATTGATGGTTAGCTAACTACAGATCCTGCAATAATTGCTAATTACATTAACAACCGTTTCGTAAATGCTGGCAGTGACTTGGTCAAATATTCAAACAAAACCAATAATAGTTTTAAGCAATATCACAGTTCACAAAGCCTGCACTCCATGTATTTCAATCACACACGTGTTCCTGAAATTAAAAAAATACTAGCTAAACTACAATCAAAAAATTGCAGAGCATTGGATGAAAATTCAATGTGTAAATAACTGCAGGCCTATTAATTTGCACCCAGTGATGTCCAAGATTATGGAGAAAATTGTGTATAAAAGGCTATTTTCCTTTTTGAAATCGAGCAAGGTTCTTCTACCAACACCAATTTGGATTTTAAAAAATCATCACACCAATAGGGTGGGCCAAAAAAATACTTCTATTTAATTTCAAAACATAGTAGTCCTAAAATCTTGTGTTGGTATAAAATAGGTTTTAACTTGGTTTTCGATGGTTGCAGCCGACACTGTTCGTGCAACGGAATCAAAGGAGGTCATCAGAGGTCAAATATGAAAAAATTTCTGTCTCTTTTTAACCTAGTGCCAAGAAGACTAAATTTGATCTAATACACTTAATTTTGAAGCCATATGTGAAAAAGCTGTATTTGCCACAGGTCAAATTGTAAATTTTATATTATGTTTAGCTAAAGATGTCTTAATATAGCCAGCTTTTGTCAAAGAAAAAACTTACTAAATAAAAATTTAAACATGTTGGCCATGACATACCTACTACTTAGGTGCTTGTAAAGCAAGGGATCAAAGTAAATAATAAATGAATTATATATTAAACAATTTCAAAGAAGTGACAACACAATCAAATCACTCAAATCAACAAGTTACATTAAATGGCAGCATTAATTAAAATCGATCAAATTAACAGTTTTGCTACAAAGGCACGACACTTCTAAACAATGAAGCAATTGATGAGAAAAATTAGCTCAAGCGTAGGATCCATACCTAGTCCACTAACTGCCTATAGAAATAAAACAAAGACTGCATAAAAATAGAGCAAGCGTAAGCTTGTGATCTACATGAAAGTTATACTAGCAGCCATTAGAATTATAGTTAAGTAGCATAACATATTTGATTTAGCTATACAGCAAATTGCATTTTGTATTCAAATTATTTCATTAGTTTTCTAGGTCGGATCCTTTGACCAATCATGTCATCTCTTTTCTCAAAACCAACAACTGACATGGAACTTTTGAGACAAGCTTGATGTGTTGTTCAACTTGTTGGTTATGACATGGATGATTTAAAATTAAGACTTGATCAAATATCTTTAATTTCTTTGTCACAGTGTTTTAGCATCAGCGCCCCATCCCAAGCCTTCAAGTCACCTCAGAAGTGTGATGCGGGTAGCTAATTTTCTACACAATGTCTCAAAATGGTGGCAGAACATGAGTGATTTGTCCAGTTTTACCCAAGGTAGGTTGGAACTGGGAAAAATGGAAACAGTTTACCATACTCCTATATGATTCTCTACCACAAAGCACTTTTGTTCTTTTCACCATCTGAATTCGTTTTAAAATTGTTAGACTAGGTGATGATATGAGTCACCTGCCATATTATCCTTGCGGGCAACTCATATTGTCCTCTCTACTTCAACAAAATTATAAAAAGTAACTCTAGCCTGATGATGAATTGGACAGCAAGTGACACAACTGCGGCAGCAATTCAGTTGTTGACCTTTTTCTTTTTATTTAGAGCAGGAGTGGCTAACCTTTTTCTCTCAACTGCCAATTTTTTTCAAGTTGAATTCACATCTGTCACACAATCGAAATGGTGGTGTTCTGGGCCGTGATGGTCTCAAAAAAAAAAAAAGGTCACCACCCACTTCATCGGCTGTAAATGCCAGAAATGCCTCTTTCATCTTTGCATACAGAGTTTTTTGTTCTTTAATATAGCAAATCATTGTCGCACTGGTGTACTGCCTTTTAAAAAGGGTTTGCAGGCCTCACAAAATCCTCTCAGGGGCTGCAAGTTCCCCACCACTGATGTACAGGGTGTAGTGCAACCAGGTAAATAAGTCTTTTTTTGGTGTATAGAACGAATTAGTCTCGTTTTCATTATTTCTAATGATTCGGTCTTTGAACAGATCGATTTTCAAACAGCCTTCTGGAACAAATTGTGTTTAAGAACCGAGGTTTGACTGTAATACAAAGCAGAAAATAAAAGAACCAAGAAATAGGCAGCCACGTGTTTATGCACATACCATTAAAAATTCACTTCTCAGGGTGCAATCCACCACTTGAAATCATGCAATCTGCCACTGTTGGCAGATCTGCCACAGGTTGGCCACCCCTGACTTAGAGGATACCTACATATGTGTGAGATGGCATTTTTGGCACTTATTAACATGAAGACAAAGTATAGGTCTAGGGAGAATGCCAAGTCTGACCTATCAGTTTGTTTGTCACGAATAGCCCCAAGAATTGATAAATTGTGCAAAGTGAAGCAAGCCCATCCATCACATTGACTAATAAACTGAATTTGTATTTTAATTATTATTATTGTAAGTAAGTCATGTGACAATAGTAATGTCACATATAATTAGGGTCAACAAAAAAGGGTCTGCAAAGCAAAACGTTTGGGAAACCCTGATTTAACTGACAGCCCTTGCCACAATCAGTAATCAGAAAGCAGCCCTCGGTTCAAAAAAGGTTGGTAACCCATGATATAGACCATTCAATATATAGCACAGATGTTCAATTAAAATCTGAAATGAATAATACCAATCAAAATCTGAAAGAGCTTTTAACGTATATGTCTGCTTTTATGCTCCTCATGCTTTCAACACAAGCCTATAAACTGTCTATAGTGCTATTTCTGCTATCATTGCAAACTCTCAAAACAAATGCTACTCTCATTCTTTATCTTATCATCACAGCTTAAATGTGATGCTGTTATAGAAGCCTGAGGCAGCTTGCTAACTCAACTCAAAAAGCATATATTTTTTAACAATATTTTGAAGAATGTCAATAAATGTTTTGAGTAAAGTAGGAAAAACAAAACAGTTAACTATGCTTTCTTATGATAAATCTACAAATCAGGTAGTTTATTGAAAATAACTTGAATATAAAGCATATTAAAACGAAAAGTGCACTTAAAGTAGGTATAAACTTGATGATTCCCTATTTTTGACCCCAAACTTAGTCTTCTAGGCAACTGGGTTAAAGAGAAGTTTTTACATATTTGACCTCTGATAATCTCCATTTAATCCCGTTGTACGGACAGTGTTGGGTGCAACCATCTAAAACCTATTATTTTATGCCAAGTACAAGATTTTAGGACTATCATATTTTTGAAATTAAATAAAAACATTTTTTTGACACACCCTAATACACCAGCAATGTTCTTACTATTATGATTAAAAGCATTACAATTTACAAGAGCGTTTGAAGATAAAAAATACACATAGGGCATTTTTTAGATCTCTCCAAAGCTTTTAATACAATTGATCACAGCGTCTTACTCTTTAAATTACATCACCATGGAATTGGAAGATTACCTTACGATTGGTTTAGCATTTATTTACGAAATCATTCTATGCAAGCAAAAGCAAATGAAAAACTTTCATCTTCTCTGCTAATGAATATGGGTGTTCCTCAGGACTCAATACTAGGCCCTTTGCTATTTTTAATATATGGTGATTGCCTTCCTGATTGCATGGATAAGGGCCAAGCTATAATGTTTGCAGATGATGCAAATTTATATTTTGGCAGTGGACACTAAAATGCTAGTAAACAAATCTGATTGGTTGCATTTAACGCATAATACAAACATAATACAAATTCAAACCCTAATCCTAATCCTAGTTAACGCTAATCCTAATTCTAATCTTAGCCCTAACACTAATTAGGGTTGCCAGATCCCAGTGATTAAATAAAGCCAAGTTAAGAAACAAAAAAGCCAAACAATTTTACCAACTACAAAATTGAAATTTTATTTAGAAAATGTACTTATATCACATAAAAACTTCTTCTTTGAAAAGTTTGTCCCCTTCATTGTTGACAGATTCAATGGAGGATTTATTAGAATATAATATGTCAGCTTTGAATCTATTCAATATTTTGGTTGAAGAAACAAATTCCTTACAGCATTTATTTGAAGATAAGAGTTCTGCTCTAATTCTAATGATTGACAACTGAAGTCTATTTCTTGCTTTAGTTTTTATGCAAGTTATCCTACGGCTACTTGTTGAAGGGCTTAAAAGTAAGAAGTAATTATTAAATAGCAGAACCAGAACGTACACCTGACACTACACAGTCAACACTGACATCTGTATAAAAAGTGTACACAAAAATCAAAAACTAAATAAAAAGAAATATTACACAGACCGCAATATTTTACAATCCAATATACATTACATCTGTCTCTGTCACGCCAACACTATAATAACTAAGGGGTCAAGCATCTGGAAATCTGCAGCTCTGCTGTGGTGCTGACCTCAGTTTGGTTACAAGTCACAACAGAATGCGTACATTATGAGTCTTAAGTAGTTAAGCAATATTGTTGCAAACTAAATATTGTTATTCATATAATTATAAAAAATAGAAACTAGAATAGAAATCTAACAAAAGCCAAGAAAAAGTCAAAACGCCAAACTGAAATTCTGATGCCAAATGTGTTTAAAAAAAGCCAGATTTATCAAATTTGGTGTTAAAAAAGCCAATATGGCACCCCTGACACTAATCCTAATTCAACTCCAGCCCAATGCAACCACAACTCCACTAAAAAACTAAGCAGCCCAGCTGACAACTGAACCCCTAAACATGCTAGACACTCCTAATGATGCTAACCACTACACCACAGCGGCAATGCAGAAATCGTGTCTAATGTGCTTATTTAAAAGTGCAGTCTACTAGCATTTTAGTGTCTAAAACTAAAATGTCGGCGTCAGCACTCTAGCCACTACTTTATTTTTTAATGCTGATTCAAACAAGAAACTGTATGAAAAGGTGAATCAACAATTGCGAAAAGTTGATTTTTGGCTCACTGCCAACAGTTAGCTTCTTAAGACTAAATATATAACATTCAACCTACAATAGAAAGCCACACCCATCTAAACTCAAAATTAACATAAAAGACTCTTACAATGAAAAGAGTAACATTACTTAGGGTTTTAGGGACCATTATTCTAATATAGCTTTGAAAAACGCTGTTTTAGCCATAAGCTTTTCGTGACGCTCTCATCAATGGCGGTATCGCGTCAAAAGGGAAGATCTAGAGTGAATGAGTCTTTTATGTGAATAATTTGGATGTTACGTAATCAAGACAGGCCAATGATTGCGTTTGTATTGCAAAGCGCGCGAAAAAAAGATTTCGCAAGTGCGAAAGTTAAAGAAGGCGCGGCAGGAGGCCAAATGCTACGATTATCGAAAGAGTTTGAGAGTGTAAACAAACTCTTTCTGTCTGCATAACACTGGGCGTCGGGTCTTGATATAAGTAGCCTCTAAAAGATTGAGATAGAAAAAGCTGCGCGCTGCGGCAAGGATTGAAAACCGCTTATCATCATAGTTTAATGCACATCGATCATTATCTAATAGATGCTGACCAATGGCGGAGTCACAATCCGGTTTGGTGTCGGTTCGTTTGCACGATCTGTGTGGTTGAGATCGGCGTGGACGAGTCAATTGCTGTCTTAACCATTGCGGAACATGTTGCTTGATGCGATCCTGTAGTCGTTGAGATGTTCGCCCTACGTACCGACTATCACAGTGGCACTTGTATTCATATATGACAAAGCTTTTCTGAATGGCAGGTAGAACATCCTTGCGGGCCACAGGCAGCATGCGCTTAGACGTAAAGACCAGGCGGGTGCTGACGGAACCATAGCAGCTTTCCACGGCGGTTTTGACTTCTTTTTCTAAGTTTGTAGATGGCTTACCTATCCAAGGGACCCTCAAGTACACAGGACACTTTTCAGGGCCAAATCGCTTAAGGGTGGAGAACTGAGCAATTTTCTTGGTGATCTGAGTGTTGATGATGTTTTTAGGATAGCCATTGTCCAGTAATATCTTCTTAATCCGTTCTATTTCTTCATTGAGTCTACGCTTGGTGCAAATCATTAGAGCTCGATGCACCAATGTAGATATTAGACTTATTTTGCGTTTGAGAGGACTAAAGGACTCCCAACGCAAATACTGGCCAGTGAAAGTGGGTTTACGGTATACACTGGTCTCCAAGCCAACATCTGTTCTTTCGACGTAGACGTCAAGAAACGGTAGACATTTCCCTTTCTCTTTTTCAAAGGTGAACTTGAGGGATGGATGAAGGCAGTTAAGTTTGGTCAGAAATTCATCTGCTTCAGCTTCGTGATCGAAGATGGCAAACGTGTCGTCAACATATCTGAAGTATGTTGACGGCTTTTGCGTTTGAGAAAATAACTTTTCTTCATAATATCCAACGAAGATGTTGGCCAAAGCCGGACCAAGTGGTGATCCCATAGCTACTCCGTCTGTTTGCTTGTACATGGTGTTATTGAAGCTGAACTCAACTGAGGATGTAGCGCTCTTCATCAATTCAACAAACACGTCCTTTGGAATGACTGGTCGGGAATTAGACTGGTCGTAAAGGGCTTCCGAACAGATTTTGATGGTTTCCTCAAGGGGAACGTTGGTGAACAAGCTGGATACATCAAAAGAACACATGAAGACATTAGGGTCGATGTCAAGATTTTGCATGGTCTTAGCAAACGTAAACGAATCTGATATGCAGTGTGACGAAAACCGCTCCAACACAGGTTGTAATAGGCTAGCCAACCACTTGCCAAGTTCATGATGGGACGAACCTGTCATAGACAGTATTGGGCGAAGTGGAGTGCCTTCTTTGTGTGTTTTCGGCAAACCATACATTCGAGGTCTTTGCGATCCAGTTGGTCGTATTGCGTCATATATCCACTTCGGCATGTGATCGGCTTTGACTAAGTCAAGCAACCGCTTCTGAAGGCGCGATTCAATGATGGCTGTGTTGTCATTGCTGGAGACCTGACCAAGTCTTCTAAATTTCGATTGATCATCAAGTATCTTGTTCATTTTATCGACGTAGTCGCTTTTGTTTAAAAGGACAACGCCGGAGTCTTTGTCGGGTTTGGTGACAATGATATCATCATTCTTTCGTAACCGGTTGATTGCACGAAAGCACTCTTTGTGCATTGTGAAGTCACGTGAGTCTATCGTGCTGTCACTGTACAAATGAGCAAGGTCGGCGAGTCGGGCTTTCAAAGCAGTGCGTTGTTCAACAGAACTGGCACTGTGATGTAAAAGCTGTGCCCACAGTGACTCAAATTCGGCGAAGATTTCTTCTTTGCACAGATACTTGGGTGGCAACCCAAAGTTAAGACCATGCGACAGCACGAAACTTTCAGTGTCAGACAAGACATAATCTGAAAGATTCAGAACATGCCTAGTAGTATCACCGAGAGCATTGCCGAAACGGTCACGTCTGAGTAAAGCAAGCAATCGCTCGTTTTTGTTCTTCCATTTTGATTTCGTTCTTTCATCAAGTAGTGCCAGGTATCGGCAGAATCTGATTGTGTCGAAGAATGTTAGAAATTCGCGGGCCGCCCGCTAATGTGATTGGTTAATTGTTTGAAGTTTTCTTGATTGCTCTGTTAGCTTTTCAACATCATCTGTTAGAAAAGCGCGTTCCATCTCTGGGCTGTGCCTGGCTCGTGATCGTTCAATGCGAGCAACGATGTACTTGGGAGCAACTCTTTTAGAAATGCAAGCCTTGAGAAAGGCTGCAGAGAACTTAAGAGTTCTGACTTTTCCTCTAGTTCTTACCACATTGTTCAAAACAGCTATTTGCTGTTTAGTGTACCGAAGGCGAAAGTACACAAAAATCTTGTTGGTGGTACAAAATTTTAACTGAATCGCAAAGTTAGTCATAATAATTATAAGGCATTCTCAAAAGCAGTGATTTTTAGCCAGGCGTTTTAGATGGACTGTGACCGCCTTGATCAATTTTGGCACAACTAAACGTATTTGATTTACTTTATCTAATAGTTTGCACAAATATATTGATAGCATTAGTAGTTGTAACTTAACTGTACTGGTCACTACGACATCTAAATAAATATTAAATGATATCATTTCACTGTATTAAGTGCTAGTGCAGGCAATTTCAATTTTGATCACGTAATATCCTCTTTTCATGAGCTGCTTTCTATGCTTGTAGCGTGAGAGCAACTGTTGACCTATATTCAGGGTTACCATCTGCCTACACAAAAAATAAGCACGCTACTATGCGATGACGTAGTTGGTTACCACTCCTTAAAAATTCTCTATTGCAAAAATCATTTGGTATCGCTTGGTATAAAGTTCTCTTGCCGATTAACCGATTTAAAAAAAAATTATATCAAACTGCCAGAATTAATTAATGAACGAGAAACAAGTATTTTTGATATAAACACCGATTTATTTAATGAGTTTAAAGCCAAATCACAAATATTTTTCACCATTAACAACTTGCTTCACAATTTTTGATCATTGAAAATGAGTTCGTGCATCTTGGGAGCAACTGAAGTCTAAGTTTACTCGAACTTGTAACAGTGATTTGACAGTTTTTTCATTACAAGGGTTTTTTTTCCTTACTCCACTGCGATGAAAGAAAAGAAAATACCCATTTCGCGAATGCATTGCTAACTGGAATGGAGAAAAGGATGCTGACCAGCTCGTATATAAGCGGTAGAGAATCATTTTCAGACAACAACTTCATCCATTTCGTCTCTGGTCCATCCTCACTGAACGTTTCATCGGGAATATTTTTAAGTATAACATTGAGAGCCAAAACTTCGTCAAACAGCTTATCTGCCATCACTACCTTGGGATGCATTTTTGCCATTTCTTTTATTTCTTCGTATGTAACTTTTCAATTTTTTAGCAATGTCCAGGTGACGTTGGCTGGATGCTCTTCTCTGGTCGATACCATTTGTCAATGTAATCTAGAGCCACTTCATATAATTCTTTGAAGCTTGATTTTAGCACCTCAGCACAGTCCTTTTCAATTCCTTTATATAATTCAGCTGTTTTTGCACCATAAAATTTAGAACTACGACGCTTCAAAATGGCTCTCTTAAATGATTTAAGTAGGTACGCCAGTTTAGAAATAACGCACTTGTGCTTTGTAACTGTAATAGCGGCATCTTAAAAACTGACAAAGCACTGTGAAGAAACGAAACAATAATAAGCGACTCTTCTGATTCGAAAAAATTCTCAAGAATACGTGGTGGACACCTTAGGGAGAGAAAGCGCTGAGTTAGTGGTTCCCAAAGTTATATCATCTTTTCAAACAAATTGCATAATGTAGTCCAACGTGTTGGCGTGTGAGTAGGAAGTGAAGTGGACTGGGCTTCAAGCTTCGCACAGAATTGTTTAAGATTTTGCACTCTACTAGTTTGACTGCAGATTTTCAAAACAATCGTTTCAATGTCTACGGTAAGTCTTTCAGCCCCTTTTCAATTGCATTGTATAAAATATGTGGACAGCCAATTGTAATTAAACGTGCACTAGTTTATTCTTGCAGGCAAATGAAAACGTTGTTTTTTCCTTTTTGTTGCCAACCCCCGAAGCTTACCAGTGCATAGCACAGAAGGATGTTATATTTTCCACCCCAAGCCCATTTTCCTCAAGAGAAGAACAGATGAAGTTAGCTATTTGTTGTGATGCCTCAGATGGCATCAATCGCAGATCGAGAAGGCATACTCCAACCCCAACTTTGAGGCTAAAAAACCTGATAACCAAGGGAAAAGTCCAACTTTGTCATGTTTGGAGGCATCTATGGATATTGAAAATGGCTGCTCTCCAAGTTCTGACAATATTAATTTCGGGGCAAATGGAGCAAGCACACTTGTGATAATGATTGCGGTTTTTGTTCTGGCACTTGTCAATTTTTTTGTCATGCCAGAATCACTGAAAATCGCCTAGACAAAATGTGTAGTGCCACTATTAAAAAGAAATGATTGCTGATGCTTAGTAGTATGAAATGCACAAGCATCCTCCGATGCTCCAGCCTTGTAGTCCAAGTTATTTGGTGAAGTTCTGCTCGTAAAAAAGTTCTTCATAGATTGATTTGGTGCAATACTTCTAGCATTATTTCTATGTCTTGTGGTAGCGCTGTGAGCACTAATAGCTGTTTTTCCCATGGCCTCCAGGTTGATTTCACTATCGCAATAGCAGCAGTGAGCATAGCTCTTGCCCTTTCGACTTTGCGTGACATTAACAAATTCTTTTTCATAGTCATCACGAAATACATGCATGCACTTACTCATTTTTCTAAATTATGCCTAAAAATTTTTACAAATTAGCTTTATTAAACGTCTTTAATTTATCTATCCTCAACTTAAACAACGTCAACCCTGACCAGCTGACCTGCAGTTTCAAACTTATGCTCACTTGACTACAATGAACTAGTCATTAAGTCAATATTTTTTGAAGATTACTCTGATTGTCATAAGCTATCAATCCGTAATAAAATGCATGGTTTTTATATCTCCGATCAAAGAAAATTAGCTAAAAGCTAGCGTGATTTACTATGCTACCTGTAGCTTTTTCGTGCGTATGAGCTTATGCTCCGTTTGCATGTCTTTCGTCAGACTGGGACACCACGACGGGTAGACTGCTTGGCCCCACCAACTGTCTTCCACATGGAGATGGAGGCATCCCGTTAAATACCTTGCCTAAGGACACAACAAGCAATCTTGCCGGCTTGTTCTCCACGCTATCCCTATGTGCTGAGCGCCCAGCAGGAAAGCTGTAAATACCATTTTTTAAAGTCTTTTAGTATGACTCGACTTGGGGAATAAACCCTAAGTCTACCGACTGCGAAGCGAATGCTCTAACTACTAAGTCACTGACTCATTCAAATAAAACGTTTCAAAGCAATTTTTCACTCCTCAGTCAAAGTGACCAAACGTATGAAAAACATTCTAAGACACATTAAGCACAGGAATCAAAAATAAGCACGTTTTTTAGAAATAAGCACATTCATATTTTGTAAGACATTGCCGTTGAAAACAAGCACAAATCTTAGAAATAAGCATCAAATGGTAACCCTGCCTATATTGAATATTGACTGCACAGCTCATAACTACATGACAACACGTACGGTTAATGATAACCTCGTTTGCTACAGTAATTGAGTGGCGTATGATAAAAACTAAAGGTATATTAATTCAGCTACAAACAGTATTTTTATATCACTAAATAGTGAAAGCACTACTTTTACAAATTTCTTTGTGCGATCTCGCTTGTGTCTTTTCACGGGACAACATTTTACCACTTTTTAATTCACGAGCAAGCATATTGTCAAATTAATAAGAAATTTTATGTAGCTCTTTTAAAAATTTTATCCCAAAACGCTTCAAAAAATTATGCTTAATAATGTTTTTAAAAGCTTACTGTTAATATAGAATAGTGGGGTTAGGGAACCACAATTACGGTAGCAGCTGCCATTGCTCAAAAGCCCTTCACGTTGAGTTACACGACAATAATAACGTATCCATGATCATCTTATAGCTATCCCTCCTACTAAAGTTTCTTAGAAAAGATATATGTTTTTGAGCCAAGCAACAAAAATTCTTTAAGCACTAGGCATGATAAAAGCAAGAGAGTGAAATCATTTCTTTCCAAATTACAATTCAATTTTGCAAGCTTCAAAAATGACAACTCCTTTCCCTCCATGTCTAGCTATTGCTCTGTAGCCAAATAAATACAAAGTTAAAACTCAAGAAAAGCTGTGCAAGCCGAGAGCTTAGTGAAATTTGTAGCAAGTCTTCTAAAAATGATACCATGCTTTATACATCCAAATCTGTGCTTATAATTTGCCATATTTCGCGATCTTTTCTTATGTGAATTGATTGATGTTCATAGCAGTGCAGTCTAGCCACAAGCCTGCTTACAAGTGAAACTTTTTCTAAATTAATGCAAGAAATATACAATACTGGTTATTTCTCAAATAAATGGCTTGTGATAAACTGCCCTATTGCTCACTACGTCATGTACTGCAGTTATATATGCTACAAATGGAGTTTTGGCAAAAAAGTAATTTTCTTGAACCATAGTACAGGAAAAGCAACCAACCATAATATTTTAATGATTTATTAATTCATAAACAAACATCTTCAGCTTAGCATTAGCCCTCGTCAGGTTTCGTAAATAATAATAGTTAATTTAACTTTACATAAATTATCACACAACATCTCACTATTTGGTATTTTCTGATAACACCTAATAATGAGATTTTGCGTGACAATTTATGTAAAGTTGAATTAGGCATTATTATTTACGAAATCTGACGAGGGCTAATGTTAAGACGAAAACATTTGTTTATGAATTAATAAATGAGTAAAATATTATGGTTGATTGATTTTGAATCAAAATATAAAGCAATACAAGGCATTTTCTTATTTTTGTACAACTGCCTCCACTTACTGTAACCTATCCTCAACCAGTGGAGTTTTTGTCACATTTGATTTTAAAACATTTATTTAAGTGATTCTAGGCAAGGGGAGAGCTAGGCTGGGGGAAAGGGAGATGAATTTAAACTGCTGTAACTTTGTAATCATTTTTTAAGCTAAAAGCTAGAAATTTTTTTACTTTTATCAATTTATCTGGCAGTTGAATGATCTCAAGTTGACAAAAACATTCATTTTAGTTTGGAACTTGACATAGCTCAGTGGCTAAATGTTTTAAAATCCGATTCAGCAAAATTCTTTGTGGTTTGCTTCTGTACAGTCATGAAAAAGAGGACACGTATTGTCTAAGCAGGAGCTATTTTGCTGTCAGAGGCATTTTGCCCCTAAAAGTTGTAGTGCTGTCAAACATTCAATATTGGTCAATTTTAATGATGTACAAAAATACGACTTTTGGTTGCTTCTGATCGGCCAGTTTCTATGACATATTAAGATAAAAACATTGCACCCAAGTATACACCCTTATGCATTAACATTTGCCCCCTCCCCCTTCCCTGGTGTACACTGCTTTTATCTAAGTACCCTACCAGCCAAGATTGAACCTCCTAACTATCGGAAGCAAGCTGCACTATCTACTACACCAAAGAATGACTACCAGAATTGTAGCAAATATGACTTAAAGGCACATGAGCAGTGACAGCAAAAAAGGGTAAAAATGCTGTCAACGGCAAAATAGTCGCTTCCCATTGTTCAACCATGAATTTTCAAACCTCAGCTTTTTTCAGAAAAATCACTGTGTACTGCTTCGCCTGCTTGTCGTTAAAAACTACAAGTTGCAGGAAAAGTGTGGCAAACCCTAAAATGTTTGCAAGGCTGATTGCTCATGTGCTTGATCACTGTACAGGTGTCAATTTTTGTGGCTTGCAAAAGCAATTTATTGTTTATTTTCTTGTTTATGTTACAAAAACAAGAAATTAAAAAATTAAGTTAAACAATTTCTGGTTCTGCATAGCTTCAGTTTTCTGTTACTGAATTTTTTTTTAAATTAGTGTAGAAATAATGTTATAAGTCATTTTTTTTAGAATGCATGTTGTTTAAGTTATTGTTTGATTAATTAATTGCAGAAGCCATAGACTTAAGAAAAAAGTGCACCTAAACAGTTGCAAGAGAGAGTGTTGTTCATGAAATTAGTGTGAAAAACGAATTTAAGCTAACATCTAAAATTAAATTTTCCACCGTAGGTAAAAATTTTTTTATATACAATCACTACGATCAAGTAACAAAATTACTGGAAACTTAGTATCAGACATATCATAACCCTTTCAGCCCTCACTTATCTAAAGTACCACAAATTTTTTGAAGTTTTGGATATTTTTGCTCGAAATGGCATCAATAAACATATTTATTGTCATGAAGTGCATCAGATGAATTTTGGGGTCATTTTAGGGGTCGGGAATTCTAATTTTTGTCAGGATTTTAGATGTTAAAAATTGGAATTATTCGCCATACAGAGTCTTACATTTCTTCCATATGATATTGGTTACGTAATAAACATACCTGTATATTTTTATTACTGAAAATGAACATTCTGCATGCTTATTCGGCTAGGTTTTGTCATACATACAAAAAAACACTAATGCAACATAAATATGGCGATATGCGGCAATGCGTATCAGATATTTTTTTCAACAAAATTCTCCAAGGTTAACAAATTCATGTAAAAATTACGAAGGAATGAAAAATATATTTTATATTGCAATTGATGATATGCCTAAAGTGTTGAATACTGAGGTTCCCTTCAGAGCTCAAAGACTATTTTTTGCTTACATTGCTTAACTATAGGCAGGATTATAAGATGGGAACTGGAATTCCCGTCAGGGCTCAAAGGGATAAGCAACAACCACACAACTTTACCTTGGTAGATACTTTGATTGGCCCGCCACAGCTCATTATTTCTTAGATATTTTACAAACAATTCAGTTGAGATGAACTAACGTAACTGCAACACCTATAAAAAAAATTTAAGTATCAGATATAATCCAACATTTCCCCAAATCACACAATAGTTCTCTTCAGATAAACTTTATAGTCAAATGTATGACTTATTTGAACACCGCCAGGTTTATGTCACTAGCACATGCTTTCAAAACAACAGTAAGAGCACTTTTTAAACGACATACCAACATTTTCTGATGCACGTCTTATTATTGGCACTAAATTTTGCATATTGACAAAAAGTAGCAATCTTTCACTAAATAAATTAGGCTAGCTACATAGAAAACAAAGTGCACTTAATCTTGAGCTCATAGTCAAGATTTTTGGGAGCATGTTATCTTGCCAATAGCTTGGAAGAAACACCATTTCAAATTCATACTGGTATACTTCTCAAAGGATATGAAGTACAAATGTAAAAGAGAGTGCAGATTGGAATTAAACTTTGTCTTGTCAAATATGTTACGGTGTGGCAGTGACTATTTTTCCATCATCAGCATTTTACCCTTGGAGGCTATTTTGTCATCAGACATTTATTATTGGTCAATTTCAATAACGTATCAAATATGCTACTTTTGGTCATCTCTGATTGGTCAATTTTAATGACAAATCAAAAAAAATTGCACCCCCAGTATACACACCCCCACACTTTACACTCCACCCCATTGTACATTTCCCATAGATTTGCATATCAGGCCCTCCTTCAGTGTACACTGCCTTCGTCTAAGTACTTTGCAAGTGAAGATTCAAATCCATAACCATTAAGAAGATTCAATATCACATCGCATTTCAAGACAGCGGCACTATCCACTGCACCACACATTACCGCCAGAATCGCAGCAAACATGGCTATTTAAACACACATCAATGGTGACGGCAAAATAGCCTCCAACAGTAAAATGCTGTCAATGGCAAAATAATCACTTCCTTAAAGCGTCATAAAAATTGACCTATCACAAACAACCAAGTGTCACAATTTGTCATCACAACTGACCAATCACAAACGTTCAATAGCAAAATAGATTCCAAAGGTAGTATGGCATTAACAGCAAATCACGGTAGCCACTGCTTTTTTAATATGTTATAAAATCTGACCAATCACAGACAACTAAAAATTATGTGTTTAATATGTCACAAAAATTGTCTATTCACAAATGAATAATAGCAAAATAGCTTTGAAGTCAATTTAGCAGTCGACAGCAAAATAGCCGCTGCCTAGGCTGAAAACATGGAACAGTTAAAGTTGTTGTGCAATTTCAAGGTCACTGAGCCCAAATGCATTAAAAAACAGAAAAAATATCACAGAGTAGCGCACCAGCCTTTTTGCACTGACTACCAAATAAGCAGTAACCAAGATGATCAATACCTAACTCATAAAACTAAACCTTTACGTCACTGTGGATTCTACTTCAATCAGGTTGAGGTGGATGTAGGTTTGTTTTTAGGGGCTACCAATTTTCTTAAACGTTATCTTTCAATTTCATCAATGCCTCTTACTTTTGAACTACCAACAATGTCTAACTCTCAAATGACAGAAATTTTTTAAAAAATTGGAAGTAACTAAAAGGCAAGATGAGCACAACTTACAATATTTATCCAAATTAAATGGGTCTATACATACAGATTTAGTATATGTCTCAGATGTCCTTGCAGCTCAAGGATTGCTGTTGGATGATCTAAACGAGATGGTATTCAGTCAGTGGAACAATTGGCTGACCAAATCTATGCAAACGGGAGACATTAGGATGATTTGGAGCAGTGCAGTAGGAAAAATTGTGTTATCTTGAATGGATGCAGCAATCTGACAGATAAGAAGGCATGTATTGAATTTGAAAACTTTGTCTTAAAAGCTCTAAATTCAAAGTTACAATTATCAGAGCCTGTCAAAAATTCTGACAAAAGCCTTTGCCACATAGTAGCATTTTAAGTCAGAGATACAGCAGAATTTGATGTCACAAACAAACTTGCCGTCATGCACGAAAATTGCTTCAATCTATATTTATCAAGTTGGCAATAAAAATAAAATTATTACTAGTGAGGCAATTCACAAGCCACCTTTATGTGACAATGAATCGCATTAATTTTTTATTTATACATTAAAAGAATCACTCAAACCCATAAAGGCCAATAATAAATGTTTTATATTTAGAGATTTTAATTGCGATCTTTTCCAAAATGATAATGCTAATGTAAATAATTTTTTGGATACTATGTTCAATAACTGTTTTTATTCATTACTAAATAAACCGACACGAATAATAGATATCAGTGCCACTCTTTTAGACCATATTTGAACAAATATGTTTTAAAGTGATACCAATGCTGGAGTGCTCCTTCATTCTATTTCTAATCATTTACCAGTGCTTATGTGCTTTCACACGAGAGATAAATCAAAAACAAGAAATTAAAACCAGAATCTTTATTCAATCAAACACCCAAAGATTTTATCAATTCCATTTTGCAAGAAACTGACCCAAATGTAGCCTTTAATCTATTTATTGACAATATACTAATGCTTTCAATTTCTTTTTCCCCTAGTGAACTCAAAGCCACGCAAGAACAATGGATGGTTTGATAAAGATTTACACAATAAGTTGATGCAGGAAAAAGATAAATTATTTAAAAAATTTATGCCTGAAAAAACTATGGTAGTTAAAGCTAGATGTAATGAAGCTAGAAATAAATACTTTTACTACATTCAACAAAAACAAAGAGCCTTCTATGCATCACTCCTTGACAAGTAAAAACATATTATGAAAAAGACATGGCAAATTATTTACAATCATCTACGAAAATCAAAAAACATTAACTGTTCGGCATTAAATATTGATGGTTAGCTAACTACAGATCCTGCAATAATTGCTAATTACATTAACAACCGTTTCGTAAATGCTGGCAGTGACTTGGTCAAATATTCAAACAAAACCAATAATAGTTTTAAGCAATATCACAGTTCACAAAGCCTGCACTCCATGTATTTCAATCACACACGTGTTCCTGAAATTAAAAAAATACTAGCTAAACTACAATCAAAAAATTGCAGAGCATTGGATGAAAATTCAATGTGTAAATAACTGCAGGCCTATTAATTTGCACCCAGTGATGTCCAAGATTATGGAGAAAATTGTGTATAAAAGGCTATTTTCCTTTTTGAAATCGAGCAAGGTTCTTCTACCAACACCAATTTGGATTTTAAAAAATCATCACACCAATAGGGTGGGCCAAAAAAATACTTCTATTTAATTTCAAAACATAGTAGTCCTAAAATCTTGTGTTGGTATAAAATAGGTTTTAACTTGGTTTTCGATGGTTGCAGCCGACACTGTTCGTGCAACGGAATCAAAGGAGGTCATCAGAGGTCAAATATGAAAAAATTTCTGTCTCTTTTTAACCTAGTGCCAAGAAGACTAAATTTGATCTAATACACTTAATTTTGAAGCCATATGTGAAAAAGCTGTATTTGCCACAGGTCAAATTGTAAATTTTATATTATGTTTAGCTAAAGATGTCTTAATATAGCCAGCTTTTGTCAAAGAAAAAACTTACTAAATAAAAATTTAAACATGTTGGCCATGACATACCTACTACTTAGGTGCTTGTAAAGCAAGGGATCAAAGTAAATAATAAATGAATTATATATTAAACAATTTCAAAGAAGTGACAACACAATCAAATCACTCAAATCAACAAGTTACATTAAATGGCAGCATTAATTAAAATCGATCAAATTAACAGTTTTGCTACAAAGGCACGACACTTCTAAACAATGAAGCAATTGATGAGAAAAATTAGCTCAAGCGTAGGATCCATACCTAGTCCACTAACTGCCTATAGAAATAAAACAAAGACTGCATAAAAATAGAGCAAGCGTAAGCTTGTGATCTACATGAAAGTTATACTAGCAGCCATTAGAATTATAGTTAAGTAGCATAACATATTTGATTTAGCTATACAGCAAATTGCATTTTGTATTCAAATTATTTCATTAGTTTTCTAGGTCGGATCCTTTGACCAATCATGTCATCTCTTTTCTCAAAACCAACAACTGACATGGAACTTTTGAGACAAGCTTGATGTGTTGTTCAACTTGTTGGTTATGACATGGATGATTTAAAATTAAGACTTGATCAAATATCTTTAATTTCTTTGTCACAGTGTTTTAGCATCAGCGCCCCATCCCAAGCCTTCAAGTCACCTCAGAAGTGTGATGCGGGTAGCTAATTTTCTACACAATGTCTCAAAATGGTGGCAGAACATGAGTGATTTGTCCAGTTTTACCCAAGGTAGGTTGGAACTGGGAAAAATGGAAACAGTTTACCATACTCCTATATGATTCTCTACCACAAAGCACTTTTGTTCTTTTCACCATCTGAATTCGTTTTAAAATTGTTAGACTAGGTGATGATATGAGTCACCTGCCATATTATCCTTGCGGGCAACTCATATTGTCCTCTCTACTTCAACAAAATTATAAAAAGTAACTCTAGCCTGATGATGAATTGGACAGCAAGTGACACAACTGCGGCAGCAATTCAGTTGTTGACCTTTTTCTTTTTATTTAGAGCAGGAGTGGCTAACCTTTTTCTCTCAACTGCCAATTTTTTTCAAGTTGAATTCACATCTGTCACACAATCGAAATGGTGGTGTTCTGGGCCGTGATGGTCTCAAAAAAAAAAAAAGGTCACCACCCACTTCATCGGCTGTAAATGCCAGAAATGCCTCTTTCATCTTTGCATACAGAGTTTTTTGTTCTTTAATATAGCAAATCATTGTCGCACTGGTGTACTGCCTTTTAAAAAGGGTTTGCAGGCCTCACAAAATCCTCTCAGGGGCTGCAAGTTCCCCACCACTGATGTACAGGGTGTAGTGCAACCAGGTAAATAAGTCTTTTTTTGGTGTATAGAACGAATTAGTCTCGTTTTCATTATTTCTAATGATTCGGTCTTTGAACAGATCGATTTTCAAACAGCCTTCTGGAACAAATTGTGTTTAAGAACCGAGGTTTGACTGTAATACAAAGCAGAAAATAAAAGAACCAAGAAATAGGCAGCCACGTGTTTATGCACATACCATTAAAAATTCACTTCTCAGGGTGCAATCCACCACTTGAAATCATGCAATCTGCCACTGTTGGCAGATCTGCCACAGGTTGGCCACCCCTGACTTAGAGGATACCTACATATGTGTGAGATGGCATTTTTGGCACTTATTAACATGAAGACAAAGTATAGGTCTAGGGAGAATGCCAAGTCTGACCTATCAGTTTGTTTGTCACGAATAGCCCCAAGAATTGATAAATTGTGCAAAGTGAAGCAAGCCCATCCATCACATTGACTAATAAACTGAATTTGTATTTTAATTATTATTATTGTAAGTAAGTCATGTGACAATAGTAATGTCACATATAATTAGGGTCAACAAAAAAGGGTCTGCAAAGCAAAACGTTTGGGAAACCCTGATTTAACTGACAGCCCTTGCCACAATCAGTAATCAGAAAGCAGCCCTCGGTTCAAAAAAGGTTGGTAACCCATGATATAGACCATTCAATATATAGCACAGATGTTCAATTAAAATCTGAAATGAATAATACCAATCAAAATCTGAAAGAGCTTTTAACGTATATGTCTGCTTTTATGCTCCTCATGCTTTCAACACAAGCCTATAAACTGTCTATAGTGCTATTTCTGCTATCATTGCAAACTCTCAAAACAAATGCTACTCTCATTCTTTATCTTATCATCACAGCTTAAATGTGATGCTGTTATAGAAGCCTGAGGCAGCTTGCTAACTCAACTCAAAAAGCATATATTTTTTAACAATATTTTGAAGAATGTCAATAAATGTTTTGAGTAAAGTAGGAAAAACAAAACAGTTAACTATGCTTTCTTATGATAAATCTACAAATCAGGTAGTTTATTGAAAATAACTTGAATATAAAGCATATTAAAACGAAAAGTGCACTTAAAGTAGGTATAAACTTGATGATTCCCTATTTTTGACCCCAAACTTAGTCTTCTAGGCAACTGGGTTAAAGAGAAGTTTTTACATATTTGACCTCTGATAATCTCCATTTAATCCCGTTGTACGGACAGTGTTGGGTGCAACCATCTAAAACCTATTATTTTATGCCAAGTACAAGATTTTAGGACTATCATATTTTTGAAATTAAATAAAAACATTTTTTTGACACACCCTAATACACCAGCAATGTTCTTACTATTATGATTAAAAGCATTACAATTTACAAGAGCGTTTGAAGATAAAAAATACACATAGGGCATTTTTTAGATCTCTCCAAAGCTTTTAATACAATTGATCACAGCGTCTTACTCTTTAAATTACATCACCATGGAATTGGAAGATTACCTTACGATTGGTTTAGCATTTATTTACGAAATCATTCTATGCAAGCAAAAGCAAATGAAAAACTTTCATCTTCTCTGCTAATGAATATGGGTGTTCCTCAGGACTCAATACTAGGCCCTTTGCTATTTTTAATATATGGTGATTGCCTTCCTGATTGCATGGATAAGGGCCAAGCTATAATGTTTGCAGATGATGCAAATTTATATTTTGGCAGTGGACACTAAAATGCTAGTAAACAAATCTGATTGGTTGCATTTAACGCATAATACAAACATAATACAAATTCAAACCCTAATCCTAATCCTAGTTAACGCTAATCCTAATTCTAATCTTAGCCCTAACACTAATTAGGGTTGCCAGATCCCAGTGATTAAATAAAGCCAAGTTAAGAAACAAAAAAGCCAAACAATTTTACCAACTACAAAATTGAAATTTTATTTAGAAAATGTACTTATATCACATAAAAACTTCTTCTTTGAAAAGTTTGTCCCCTTCATTGTTGACAGATTCAATGGAGGATTTATTAGAATATAATATGTCAGCTTTGAATCTATTCAATATTTTGGTTGAAGAAACAAATTCCTTACAGCATTTATTTGAAGATAAGAGTTCTGCTCTAATTCTAATGATTGACAACTGAAGTCTATTTCTTGCTTTAGTTTTTATGCAAGTTATCCTACGGCTACTTGTTGAAGGGCTTAAAAGTAAGAAGTAATTATTAAATAGCAGAACCAGAACGTACACCTGACACTACACAGTCAACACTGACATCTGTATAAAAAGTGTACACAAAAATCAAAAACTAAATAAAAAGAAATATTACACAGACCGCAATATTTTACAATCCAATATACATTACATCTGTCTCTGTCACGCCAACACTATAATAACTAAGGGGTCAAGCATCTGGAAATCTGCAGCTCTGCTGTGGTGCTGACCTCAGTTTGGTTACAAGTCACAACAGAATGCGTACATTATGAGTCTTAAGTAGTTAAGCAATATTGTTGCAAACTAAATATTGTTATTCATATAATTATAAAAAATAGAAACTAGAATAGAAATCTAACAAAAGCCAAGAAAAAGTCAAAACGCCAAACTGAAATTCTGATGCCAAATGTGTTTAAAAAAAGCCAGATTTATCAAATTTGGTGTTAAAAAAGCCAATATGGCACCCCTGACACTAATCCTAATTCAACTCCAGCCCAATGCAACCACAACTCCACTAAAAAACTAAGCAGCCCAGCTGACAACTGAACCCCTAAACATGCTAGACACTCCTAATGATGCTAACCACTACACCACAGCGGCAATGCAGAAATCGTGTCTAATGTGCTTATTTAAAAGTGCAGTCTACTAGCATTTTAGTGTCTAAAACTAAAATGTCGGCGTCAGCACTCTAGCCACTACTTTATTTTTTAATGCTGATTCAAACAAGAAACTGTATGAAAAGGTGAATCAACAATTGCGAAAAGTTGATTTTTGGCTCACTGCCAACAGTTAGCTTCTTAAGACTAAATATATAACATTCAACCTACAATAGAAAGCCACACCCATCTAAACTCAAAATTAACATAAAAGACTCTTACAATGAAAAGAGTAACATTACTTAGGGTTTTAGGGACCATTATTCTAATATAGCTTTGAAAAACGCTGTTTTAGCCATAAGCTTTTCGTGACGCTCTCATCAATGGCGGTATCGCGTCAAAAGGGAAGATCTAGAGTGAATGAGTCTTTTATGTGAATAATTTGGATGTTACGTAATCAAGACAGGCCAATGATTGCGTTTGTATTGCAAAGCGCGCGAAAAAAAGATTTCGCAAGTGCGAAAGTTAAAGAAGGCGCGGCAGGAGGCCAAATGCTACGATTATCGAAAGAGTTTGAGAGTGTAAACAAACTCTTTCTGTCTGCATAACACTGGGCGTCGGGTCTTGATATAAGTAGCCTCTAAAAGATTGAGATAGAAAAAGCTGCGCGCTGCGGCAAGGATTGAAAACCGCTTATCATCATAGTTTAATGCACATCGATCATTATCTAATAGATGCTGACCAATGGCGGAGTCACAATCCGGTTTGGTGTCGGTTCGTTTGCACGATCTGTGTGGTTGAGATCGGCGTGGACGAGTCAATTGCTGTCTTAACCATTGCGGAACATGTTGCTTGATGCGATCCTGTAGTCGTTGAGATGTTCGCCCTACGTACCGACTATCACAGTGGCACTTGTATTCATATATGACAAAGCTTTTCTGAATGGCAGGTAGAACATCCTTGCGGGCCACAGGCAGCATGCGCTTAGACGTAAAGACCAGGCGGGTGCTGACGGAACCATAGCAGCTTTCCACGGCGGTTTTGACTTCTTTTTCTAAGTTTGTAGATGGCTTACCTATCCAAGGGACCCTCAAGTACACAGGACACTTTTCAGGGCCAAATCGCTTAAGGGTGGAGAACTGAGCAATTTTCTTGGTGATCTGAGTGTTGATGATGTTTTTAGGATAGCCATTGTCCAGTAATATCTTCTTAATCCGTTCTATTTCTTCATTGAGTCTACGCTTGGTGCAAATCATTAGAGCTCGATGCACCAATGTAGATATTAGACTTATTTTGCGTTTGAGAGGACTAAAGGACTCCCAACGCAAATACTGGCCAGTGAAAGTGGGTTTACGGTATACACTGGTCTCCAAGCCAACATCTGTTCTTTCGACGTAGACGTCAAGAAACGGTAGACATTTCCCTTTCTCTTTTTCAAAGGTGAACTTGAGGGATGGATGAAGGCAGTTAAGTTTGGTCAGAAATTCATCTGCTTCAGCTTCGTGATCGAAGATGGCAAACGTGTCGTCAACATATCTGAAGTATGTTGACGGCTTTTGCGTTTGAGAAAATAACTTTTCTTCATAATATCCAACGAAGATGTTGGCCAAAGCCGGACCAAGTGGTGATCCCATAGCTACTCCGTCTGTTTGCTTGTACATGGTGTTATTGAAGCTGAACTCAACTGAGGATGTAGCGCTCTTCATCAATTCAACAAACACGTCCTTTGGAATGACTGGTCGGGAATTAGACTGGTCGTAAAGGGCTTCCGAACAGATTTTGATGGTTTCCTCAAGGGGAACGTTGGTGAACAAGCTGGATACATCAAAAGAACACATGAAGACATTAGGGTCGATGTCAAGATTTTGCATGGTCTTAGCAAACGTAAACGAATCTGATATGCAGTGTGACGAAAACCGCTCCAACACAGGTTGTAATAGGCTAGCCAACCACTTGCCAAGTTCATGATGGGACGAACCTGTCATAGACAGTATTGGGCGAAGTGGAGTGCCTTCTTTGTGTGTTTTCGGCAAACCATACATTCGAGGTCTTTGCGATCCAGTTGGTCGTATTGCGTCATATATCCACTTCGGCATGTGATCGGCTTTGACTAAGTCAAGCAACCGCTTCTGAAGGCGCGATTCAATGATGGCTGTGTTGTCATTGCTGGAGACCTGACCAAGTCTTCTAAATTTCGATTGATCATCAAGTATCTTGTTCATTTTATCGACGTAGTCGCTTTTGTTTAAAAGGACAACGCCGGAGTCTTTGTCGGGTTTGGTGACAATGATATCATCATTCTTTCGTAACCGGTTGATTGCACGAAAGCACTCTTTGTGCATTGTGAAGTCACGTGAGTCTATCGTGCTGTCACTGTACAAATGAGCAAGGTCGGCGAGTCGGGCTTTCAAAGCAGTGCGTTGTTCAACAGAACTGGCACTGTGATGTAAAAGCTGTGCCCACAGTGACTCAAATTCGGCGAAGATTTCTTCTTTGCACAGATACTTGGGTGGCAACCCAAAGTTAAGACCATGCGACAGCACGAAACTTTCAGTGTCAGACAAGACATAATCTGAAAGATTCAGAACATGCCTAGTAGTATCACCGAGAGCATTGCCGAAACGGTCACGTCTGAGTAAAGCAAGCAATCGCTCGTTTTTGTTCTTCCATTTTGATTTCGTTCTTTCATCAAGTAGTGCCAGGTATCGGCAGAATCTGATTGTGTCGAAGAATGTTAGAAATTCGCGGGCCGCCCGCTAATGTGATTGGTTAATTGTTTGAAGTTTTCTTGATTGCTCTGTTAGCTTTTCAACATCATCTGTTAGAAAAGCGCGTTCCATCTCTGGGCTGTGCCTGGCTCGTGATCGTTCAATGCGAGCAACGATGTACTTAGGAGCAACTCTTTTAGAAATGCAAGCCTTGAGAAAGGCTGCAGAGAACTTAAGAGTTCTGACTTTTCCTCTAGTTCTTACCACATTGTTCAAAACAGCTATTTGCTGTTTAGTGTACCGAAGGCGAAAGTACACAAAAATCTTGTTGGTGGTACAAAATTTTAACTGAATCGCAAAGACCTCGAATGTATGGTTTGCCGAAAACACACAAAGAAGGCACTCCACTTCGCCCAATACTGTCTATGACAGGTTCGTCCCATCATGAACTTGGCAAGTGGTTGGCTAGCCTATTACAACCTGTGTTGGAGCGGTTTTCGTCACACTGCATATCAGATTCGTTTACGTTTGCTAAGACCATGCAAAATCTTGACATCGACCCTAATGTCTTCATGTGTTCTTTTGATGTATCCAGCTTGTTCACCAACGTTCCCCTTGAGGAAACCATCAAAATCTGTTCGGAAGCCCTTTACGACCAGTCTAATTCCCGACCAGTCATTCCAAAGGACGTGTTTGTTGAATTGATGAAGAGCGCTACATCCTCAGTTGAGTTCAGCTTCAATAACACCATGTACAAGCAAACAGACGAGTAGCTATGGGATCACCACTTGGTCCGGCTTTGGCCAACATCTTCGTTGGATATTATGAAGAAAAGTTATTTTCTCAAACGCAAAAGCCGTCAACATACTTCAGATATGTTGACGACACGTTTGCCATCTTCGATCACGAAGCTGAAGCAGATGAATTTCTGACCAAACTTAACTGCCTTCATCCATCCCTCAAGTTCACCTTTGAAAAAGAGAAAGGGAAATGTCTACCGTTTCTTGACGTCTACGTCGAAAGAACAGATGTTGGCTTGGAGACCAGTGTATACCGTAAACCCACTTTCACTGGCCAGTATTTGTGTTGGGAGTCCTTTAGTCCTCTCAAACGCAAAATAAGTCTAATATCTACATTGGTGCATCGAGCTCTAATGATTTGCACCAAGCGTAGACTCAATGAAGAAATAGAACGGATTAAGAAGATATTACTGGACAATGGCTATCCTAAAAACATCATCAACACTCAGATCACCAAGAAAATTGCTCAGTTCTCCACCCTTAAGCGATTTGGCCCTGAAAAGTGTCCTGTGTACTTGAGGGTCCCTTGGATAGGTAAGCCATCTACAAACTTAGAAAAAGAAGTCAAAACCGCCGTGGAAAGCTGCTATGGTTCCGTCAGCACCCGCCTGGTCTTTACGTCTAAGCGCATGCTGCCTGTGGCCCGCAAGGATGTTCTACCTGCCATTCAGAAAAGCTTTGTCATATATGAATACAAGTGCCACTGTGATAGTCGGTACGTAGGGCGAACATCTCAACGACTACAGGATCGCATCAAGCAACATGTTCCGCAATGGTTAAGACAGCAATTGACTCGTCCACGCCGATCTCAACCACACAGATCGTGCAAACGAACCGACACCAAACCGGATTGTGACTCCGCCATTGGTCAGCATCTATTAGATAATGATCGATGTGCATTAAACTATGATGATAAGCGGTTTTCAATCCTTGCCGCAGCGCGCAGCTTTTTCTATCTCAATCTTTTAGAGGCTACTTATATCAAGACCCGACGCCCAGTGTTATGCAGACAGAAAGAGTTTGTTTACACTCTCAAACTCTTTCGATAATCGTAGCATTTGGCCTCCTGCCGCGCCTTCTTTAACTTTCGCACTTGCGAAATCTTTTTTTCGCGCGCTTTGCAATACAAACGCAATCATTGGCCTGTCTTGATTACGTAACATCCAAATTATTCACATAAAAGACTCATTCACTCTAGATCAGTGTTTCCCAACCTGTGGTCCATGGACCACCTGGTGGTCCATGCAGGTTCTCAAGTGGTCCACGAGAGGTCCTTCCATCAAAAACAATATATTCGCCATAAACAGTTTCGCATTTTTGTTAATTCTCAATAATTGATGTGTGATAATAAGCATTGTTGTGTTTCGTTTTATAGACATGCTGGTACAGTCAAGGTTAGTTGCCAGATAGGCTCAGAGCTTGTAAATTAGGAAAGATTGTTAACGATCGATTAAATTAGAATTCTAGTAGTATTTTATATACCTTGTATATAATTTGTTTCGGATTTTATTTAGAACAAATCTAAGCTAAATCAGTGATTTTCGTACAACCCTGATATGTCGAAACGAAAGTGGAGTGAAAATTACGTTGCATTTGGCTTTACCAAAAACATTTTAAAAGATGGAACGGAGAAGGCGCAATGCATCCTTTGCGATCAGGTTCTTACAAAATCGAGTTTGAAGCCTTCCGAACCAAAAATACATTCTGCAACACATTGTGGATCAGCAGCTTATGGTATTGAAGCCCTGAAAACAAAGCGAGCCCGCTACGATCAAAAAGGTACTCTCCCTCAATTGCACAAAACAACAACAACCATGCAAAAGCTGATGTTGATGGCGTCGTATAAAGCTGCTTACTTGATTGCGAAGAGCAAAAAAAGCACACAACATTGGAGAGAACTTTATCAAACCTTGCCTCGTGGAGATAGCAGATATTCTGTTAGGAAACGAAGCAGCGAGGAAACTAAGTAAGATCTCCATGTCAGATAATACTATAAAAAGGCGTATCGAGGACATGAGTAACGACATTTTGTCTCAAAATGTACATGGTATAAAAAAGAGTGATTTCCCAATAGCCTTGCAGTTGGACGAGTCTACGGACGTTGCATGTGTGAGTCAACTGTTGGTGTTTGTACGCTATGTGCAAAAAGCAGGAACAAAACTTGAGCTGAAGGAAGAATTTCTGTTTTGTGAGAGCCTCCAAACTACAGCTACCGCGTCAGACGTCATGAATTTAATAAAAGCCGTTTTTGAAAAACATGATATTTCACTTGAGAAAATCGGGTTTGCGTGCACTGACGGGGCTCCGGCTATGCTTGGCTGTAAATTGGGGTTTGTGACACTGTTAAAAGAGATGAATCCGAACTTAGTCATAATCCACTGCATATTGCACCGATATGCATTGATGAGCAAAACATTGCCCGACAACTTGAAAGAAGTGATGGACTCTGCAGTGCATATCGTAAATTTTATCCGAGGGAGAGCGACAAATCACAGAATATTCAAGCGCTTATGCAAAGAGATGGGAACTGAGCATACTGTTCTACTTTTTTTATACTGATGTACGATAGCCGAGTCGGGGGAAAGTGTTCAACCGATTATTTGAACTACAATATGAAGTGCTCACGTTTTTGAAAAATCGTGAAAAGAAACCAGTTTATGCCACCAATTTGGAATCTTCTCGATTTTTGCTTCGCTTAGCATATCTTGCAGATATTTTCTCAGCGTTAAATGACTTGTGCATCTCACTTCAAGGAGAGGGAACGGACGTCATTTCATCAATGGAGTTCTAAAGGGTACTTTTGATCACTTTCCTAAAATCAATGAGCTCAGAGAAAGCATGGAAGTGGATAAAAATGTGCTGAGCAACATTGAAAATCATTTTACATCGTTAAAATCAAAATTTGATTCTATTTTTTCTGCTGAAAAGGTTGCCCCGTCATGGGTTCAAAATCCATTCCTGGTCAATGTTAATGAGGTGGAGGAGAAACTCCAAGAAGAAATTCTCGATCTGAAGGCATCTGAGGCTGCGGAGATGATGTTTACCGCAAGCAATCTGACTGAATTTTGGCTGTCACAGACTGAAGCTTTTAGAAATCTCAGCAGGATTGCTTTGAACCTTCTCCTGCCCTTTTCCACCACATACTTATGCGAACAAGGATTCTCCACGTTGATGCACATGAAAACCAAGGAGCGTAACCGCTTGAAATCAGTCGATAATCAAATGAGAGTCGCTTTGAATTGTTAGCTGAAAACCATCAGATGCAGGAGAGTCATTAAACATTGTTTGGTAGTGGTGATTTGTGATGTTTAGAATAAATCGTGTTGTATATATAATAAAGTCCAATGTTAATAACTCTTTTAAATGTTTCAACTTATGTGGGAAGATCGGAGATAGTGGTCCAAGGTGATGTAGATTATTTTTGAGTGGTCCACGGGCTCAAAAAGGTTGGGAACCACTGCTCTAGATCTTCCCTTTTGACGCGATACCGCCACTGATGAGAGCGTCACGAAAAGCTTATGGCTAAAACAGCTTTTTTCAAAGCTATATTAAAATTTTGTACCACCAACAAGGTTTTTGTGGATCATTATTCACAAGCATCTAACTTGGAAGCCACATATGGGGTTGCTCTTAAATATACTGATGATAAACCATGGCATAGTAAAAAAAGTTAAACCCATAGCATGGTTTAAAGTCACTTTTAATATTGTATTTCATCATTGTGCTTCAGTAATAACAAAGTAATTCATAAACTTCAAACCAAAACAAATAAAGTAATCCGCATTTTGATCAAAAGCACCCTTGTTTCCACAATTTTGCAGAACAAAATTGACCCAGCAATCCCTCAAATGTAAGGGTCCTGCCCAATAGAAAAGAATTCTGGCAGCACTGACAAATCTAATCAATAAAATCTTTTATTAAACAACTCAGACAGTTTCTTATTGCTCTCTAATTGCCTGTTAAACTGCTACCAGGAACAGGGCTTCTTGCAGTAAGACACAAAAGAGGTATCTTTTAACTGTCATTGCTCCCAGTTACCCTTGGCCAAGGTTTAGAACCCGACAGCCTCTCCCATTAGAGTAACAAATTTGTTACAGCAGGCAGCATATCATTTTTAATGTTGATGTGACACTTCTGTACATAGACCTACTCTAATACTAAACAGGTGTTGTTTTGTATCCATCTGTTTAGTGCATATTTTTTTTGTTTTGTTCTTTTTTATGTTTGTGACAATACAGGTACAATCACCATGCAGCTATTAATAATTCAAATTTGGTTTGGTTGCAATAAATTTAATTATGCATGTTCTAAAAAATGTTGTTTTTGCCATCTGCTCTTTTTTTTCATCTGCTGCTGTTTAATTTTGGTTTTTTATTGTGATGTTTTGGATGAAAAATATAATTGTTTTCTTACCAAGTACGTTCTTTACTGGGCTGAGCTCAACAAAGCTGCCAACTTTAAATTTTCAAACTTTCAAAAATTGCTTTTAAAGATAGTTGCTGAACACTTTCAGATTTTTTGCTTGAACTGCATTGAAGTGAAAATGTTTTACGTAAATAAAATCGATAAAGCACACAGTCATTTAATAAACATTAAATATGTTTTTTAATGGCATTATACCCAGTGATGGGATTCAAAATTTTAAGAACATGTTTTTTTTTGTATCAAACTCACTAACAACAGGTTCCCTCATTTTAGAAAGCCCATTTGCTGCGGTTGTCTAAGGTCTATAACAAAAAACAAGAACAAGTTCGCTGATTATCATGACACTCCAAGAACAGGTTTGCATGAACCCATGCAAACTCCCTGAATCCAATCACTGATTATATCATTAATGCAAAAAATAGATAAAAAAATTTGGGTTGGCAAGTTATTGCTGGCAGTAAGCCTACTTTAGTTGTATGTGCCCAACATGTAGATTTATTTGTTGTCAATTTCTTACCAGATTTTAGATTTAAATAAAGTAGGATTTGCATATTTGGAATATTGGAAACGAATCAATTGTGTGGTGCAACCTATATAGCATGTAAAGTTATAATAACAAAACATTGTAAGACTATATAATAGATTAAATCATTAGGCAGAGACTTCTTTGCATTGTAGACCAAGTTGCAATTGATAACGTGCACAATCATCAGCTCTTTAAAATTTTTTGTCAAACAGGCTAGAAGGATAGTAGCATTCATACTATAAAGCACAATTCTGTCAGTCTATCTGTGTGTTTTAACTCCTCCAAAACTACTTAACATACAAGCATCAAACTTGGCACAATTAATCACCACCCCAAGGTGACTGTCAAGAGAGAATTTAAGACACCATCATAAAGTCACCATCAAAAATTTTTTTTTTAAATTACCCTGAAAAGAAATGTAATTTGCAGCTTAAATGAAAGTTAGTACTTGACATACCAAGTTAAACAAGTTCTACTTCTTTGAGATCTTACATGACATCATCAGGATCATACCTATTGATTCTAGGACAAATACCCCCGGACAAATACCCACCGGACAAATACCCACCGGACATATACCCACCGGACAATTACCCCCCTTGCAAAATACCCCCTGGATATATACCCACCACAAGATGAAATGTGAGGAAAAACCCTAACCCTAACCCTAACCCTAATCCTAACCCTAACCCTAACCCTAACCCTTAAACAAAACAAAAAACTGGTGGGTATATGTCCAGGGGGTATTTTGCAAGGGGGGTAATTGTCCGGTGGGTATTTGTCCGGGGATATATGTCCGGTGGGTATTTGTCCTGATACCATACCTATTATATCATTGTCAAATTTGTTTCCTTGATCACTCAAAAAAGTACTCATCATTGAAACCCAATTAAATATTTTTTTTGTGAGATCTTTGCAAGATGCTTTCAATAAAAAAAAAGGCAGTGGCTATTTCGCCGACGGCAATTTGCCCTTGGAATCTATTTTGCCGTGATCATTCACGTGTGTTTATATAGCCAAATTTGCTATTATCGCACCAGTAGTATATAACTGCACTTTTGACCCGGATTTTGTGGAGGTTTGTGGAGGGCTACGTCATTTCCGAACGTGACTTCTGAGGTGATACATGAACTTGAAGGATATGGTAACAACTTGTAAATGACAACGTGTACTTGTAAACAAAAGACAACATGTACTTGTAAACAAATGACAACGTGTACTTGTAAACAAATGACAACATGTACTTGTAAACAAATGACAACGTGTACTTGTAAACAAATGACAACGTGTACCAACTTGTAAACAACTTAAGCAAATGTCAATACATATAAATAAAACTTGATTTAATGGCACCCCTCTTGAGAATACGTCACTTCGATATTAACTGCATTTTGAACATATGGTCTGTAAGATAGCTAGAAATCTATCACATAAACATTGGGGCGTGAAAGTCTCAGCCAATCACAAGCGGAGGCTGAATCACGACTATCAACAAAAACTGATGCCAACGGAAGCTAGAAAGCTCCGAGGTGGTCACGTTTCTTGAAAAGTCAATACAAACAATTTTTCGGAGTTGATCACGTTCTCTTGAAAAGATAAACAATTTTTAGCAATGAGCGAATTGATATTTTTAACTGCATTACACCAATGTTTTTATTACACAATTGTTGGAAAGAATAAGACAAGTCCAGACAAGAATTACGATTCTTTTTTTGTGCTAGCTGTTGTGTATATAAACCGTGTTTTTAGCGAGAAAAGCAGAAGAAAAATGGAAAACTGTGGTGAGGCACACACATCCATCGCTGACGACTATAAAGAGCGAGCGGAGAATGTGGACACTACTTACCCCCACTCCTCATCCTACGAAGAGTTGGTGGAGCAAACAGCGTTGTTGAGGCGTGCAAGAAACCATCCAGAAGAAGCAAGAAAAATACGAAAAATCTTCCTCGACATTGACAAAGAAGGAAAATCAATACCCGCAGACGGTGAGATGTTGAGAAAAGGTGTGCTGACTGTCTCAAGAGGAAAAACTCTCTTTTCAACCGATCAGCTTATCCAAGTGTGTATACATATGTTCGATGGCCTGCCTTTTGTGGCTTTCAAAGGCCCAACAGACGCCAGACCATATGTGATAGTCGTTTTCTCAGCTGACTGTCAATACGGTGATGTTTGTGAAGTGAAAACGCGGTTGGAGATTTTCAAAAAAGAGGCGGCTGTAGAAAACTTTCTTATCAGATTTAAAGTGGAAGCTATCTTTTCACCCGAGAAATATTTTCAACATCTACAAGATCGATCATCCGGATTCATCATTAGAAACGAAAACTGTGGTATCAGTAAGGAGCTAGCCGCTCTTGTGAAAACCTTGAAACACACAGCTGGGAAGAAAAAACGTTCAAGTAGTCTGCCTAGAAGTACTGAACTTTATCAAAAGAAGAGAAAACCATCTCTACTTAACGTAAAACAATAAATGTGTGATTTTAACGTATGTAACCGTCTTTAGATTTGAGTAAAATTTGTTTAAAAAATGTTGTGCCCTTCTTTCGAATCTGAAGAATCGCGAATCTTAACCTTCACAAACAACTGGCCTCACCGAGTCGATAATTTAAGCCCTGAACGAATGGCTAAAGCTGGATTTTTATACAGAGGTAGTGATGATCGAGTAATATGCTTTCAATGTGGGCTTTCTCTTTATCAGTGGTCTGATAGCGACATCCCAGAAATTGAGCACGCGAAATACTGGTCCGCGTGTGCGTATCTAGAGAGAACGTTTGGATCTGAATTCATCACCCAACACAACAGCTTTCGCATCCCAGAAGAGGAGTTTTTGTCAGGAACGAGATTCGGTTTTGCTACTCCTGAAGAAGTAGCAGATCCAACACTAACGAGAAACCCTCCAGTTGAAAATGAAGAACCGAACATAACCCCCCTAACTGAAGCAAAAGAGTGTGACACATCTCAAGAACTTGTATGCAAAGTGTGTTTTGATGCGAGAATTAATGCTTTAACCATGCCGTGCTCTCACTGTTTCGGATGTCTAGCTTGTACTACAAAGCTTTATTCAAAGGAATGTCCCATATGTCGTGTGATTATTTTGGATGTGAATCGTATTTATATTGTATAATAAAGACACTCGATTGTATTCAATTCTGTTTATTACACGTAAAGCGGTTACATTTTCAATAAATTCTCAACAAAACGCTCAACAGTTTTATCATTTACACTAACATTATCGGAAAAATGAGTCAATATCTCGGTTAAAGAGCAACCACGCGAGCGAAATAAGATATAGTACACGGTATAATGTCCACAGACTCCAGATATCAAACTTTGTAGGGTCTTCGAGTTGTAGGTCCAGGATGAGGAGTGTGAATCTAAAAAATCCGTCAAACCATAAACAATTGGATGTAGACCATAGCTATCGAAAAACTCAGCAGATCTCTGATTGTTGAAAAACATAGCAACCCAGTGTTCTCCAGGGGCGGTGCTTGGATCGGTATTAACAACATAACTCCCAGGATACTCCACAGTAGGTAGCTGATCTTTAGGATAAACGCCTTTAAAAATCTTTTTTGCGCAGGAGTCATTTTTTAATATCCTCTCAATCTGCAGTGTATCCATCAGTAATCAGTTAAAACGTTTCTATCTCTATCGATTTGAAGTAGGTTGTCAAATTCTGCGTGAATGATGACATTCATTGTTTCTGTAGGAGGAGTAGAGAAGTGCAACTCCAGACGAATGTTTCCAGTTTTACCAGCTGGAAATGAGAACAGGAAGCGGACAAATCCGGCGTAAGGTCTATCGCATACAAAGAATGACCGAGAGGAAAGGAATCACGAGAGATTCCGTTTCCGGAGTCGTTGTAGTAAAGACCGGAGTCAGTGAAGAGCGACAAAAAACTTTGAATATAGCGGTTTTGACCGTAGTTTAATTGCAGAGGATTGGCCGGTATTTGCTCCCCATCTCTGTACAAAGAAACAAAATTGACTGAGCAGTGCTTGAAGTTGAAAGGATTCTTTCCAATAGCTCCGTTGAAGGCTTCATTTTCAACCAAACCGAAAACTATCCGCCGCGGTAACTGTCCTAGAAAAAGATTCTCTTTCGAGATGGAATAAGTACCACGTGGGACTGTAAAACTTTTTACCTCTACTCTTCGAATTGGATATTTTGCAGAACTGCTTTGTAAAGCCCGAATGTGACTCAGTTGGACCGCGTCACTAGGTACCGATTTCCGACAATAAAGGGAAGCATTCGTAAGTTCTACCATGTAATCTCCTGACCCCATCAAACAAAAAACATCTTTCGATCTGTTCAACCGCAGCTTCACCTCCACTCCGCTTAAGAGATAGCGGTTCTGGAAGCATAAATCTAAGTGGAGTTTACCAATCATATCCAGTTCTTTGCTGCCGGATGCTAACTCTTTCCGTTTTTGGAATCCTTTATTCGCATTGGTTGAAGAGTCAAATTTGCTTGCTGTGTCTCCATACCAAAGAGAACAACTTAACTGAGATTTTTTAGCTTCCTCCCCAAAACTTAAAAGCGTTTCGATATAAGCTCGATAAGGGTATGTGTTGGATGCTTGGGTAACTAAAACCCCATTCAAATATAAATCACATTGAGACCACAAAGCGTGCAAGAAATTGCACACAGGAGCAACATTGCTATCATTCCCTAAAACTGATCCGTCTTGTTTTTTAATCTTCGCGCGAACATGTAGTAATGTATTCGAAAGATCGATGTAGGAGCTGTTTTCTCCTGGAATGAGGAATTCAATAGGACCATTATTTGATAAAATAGAGACAGGATTGTATTGAACGTATTTTCCTTGCTCCAAAGAAGTTTGAGAGGGAGGGACAGAGAATAAATCCAACTCCTCTTTAATCGATTCACACGACTCTGTATGAATCAGACTCGCCATCTTAACTGAATATGTCTGTCTTGGCTCTTTTCGCTTTTGAAGAAGATTTCTTTTTTCTTTTTGTGGTTTTTTTAATTCTTTTCCGTTCCCCTGGAAACGTGGCTACTTTTCGTAGTAAATTAGAACCAGTCTCTTTTGTTCTGTTCAGAGCAGCTTGTTTGAGGTTCTTACCTTCCAGAATATCAGAAACGAAGTTGGTTCCGCTTTTCAAAACCTCCTTTCCTATGGATTTAGCTCCTCGCTTTACAAGAGGTAAAACCGATCGACCTAAAGAGGCAAAGATGTTTCCTAACCCATACCCTAGCTGCCTTTGCGAGCCGGAGAAATATCCTTTTCCGGTCTGGGAGAGATAATAATCTTCATACAGTTGAGGATTACAACAATATCGTGGTCTCATGTTGTTAACGTTCTCCAACAAGGTTTGCGAAAGTAATGTGTGAGTAGAAGATGTTGTTTTCTTTTAACCGGATTATAGTTAATTTTTTCAAGTGTCCTCATCACGTATTCGTTGTAAGACTCTCTGATTGCTTTGAAATGTGGCTAGTGCTCGGAGTTTGATAAAGAGCATTCTTTCTTCTTTTGATTACTGGTGATGGTAGCAGATACCCTAAACAGCTAGATAACAGCGAAATCCAGAGATTAATGTTCTCATTTCCAGTAGTGATGTTGTAGATGCTAAACCCAACCACAAAATAAATTGCAATAATCTGCGAGAAAAACACAATTTCGCTTTTAGGGATGTCTTTACCACAAAAAGACCAATCACCCATAATTTATAAGATCTTTCTCTGTAATCCAAGAATTATATTTTTCTGGGTACCCCGACCAACTCACTAGAAACTCCACTCTCCCTCGTCTCTTACGCTTCTTTAAAATGCTGTCGATTTCGTAAATTTCGTTATCTTTTATAGACAACTGCAACTCTTTTTCATAAAACGTTCCCATAATGGGTTCACCGCTAAGATCTTTTAATCTATAATACGGTGGGTTTCCGGGAAGAGCTTTCTGTACGATGAATAACTCCTTTGACCAGTTTTGTTCATAACCCTTTCTAAAAAGGTTTTTTATCAAACTCACACGTACAAAATCGTTTTCAGATAATTTTGGTTTCTTTTTCTCTGCATCTCCGTATTGACGAATCCACAGGGTTTGCTGATCTTCCCGTCTAGCAGCTGAAGGAGTGGTTTTTATTGTTCTGTGATAGCTGTTATTATAAGAAAACATCAAGTCGTCCAAGACATTGACGTATTTGAACGTATTATTGGCTTTAAAATATCGCCAAAGCTTCGTTTTCAAAGTCCTAATTAATCTTTCAGCAAGAGCTGCTTTGGTGTCAAAATTATATGTCTGAAAAAGTGAAATGTTTTGCTGTCTCAACCATTTTTCTAACGCTTTGTTGGTAAATTCGGTTCCGCGGTCGGTTTGTAGATAGACAGGGTTGAGAGCACGACGGTAAATATTTTCAAAAGCTTGAATAACAGCTGTCGATTTTTTACTTTTCACCGGCTCACAATAAGCGAATCTGCTAAAAACGTCTATGACAATGAGAAGAAATTGATTTCCGTCGTTACTCTTTTTCAAAAGCGAAAAATCTGCTAGATCAGCCTGATGTTGGAAGTCTGAATAAGGGGCTATTGTTTTCCTTCTTTGATATTTTTTTCTTGCTGGTTTAAAAAGTGTATACACATCCTGAGCTTCCAACCACTTTTTTACCGTTTTTTTTAAAGCTTTTTGAAATTTAACAACTCCAGAAAAGGATTGAGGTTTTTTCAAAGAGTAGTAACTAGCAAACTCTCCCATAACCAATCTCAGAGCTGGTGGATTGTTTTTGGTTTTATACCGTTTTACCTTCTTTTATAACTGACTCAACTTCTTCCTTCGAAAATGGAGGGTAACAATGACCCGCCCCTTACGAAACCGAATCGAGTTCCCTTGGTCGTCACGAAGATTAATTTGAATTTCTGAGAAAGACTTTTTCATTACTGGTTGATATTGCAATTTGTCATATCTTTTACTAATAACGGAGCCGGGTTTTCCCTGACTTGCTATAACCCCCAATAACGGAGCGAGGGTGTGACCCACAATACGATTCTCAATGACATCGCAATACACATAAATATTGTTTATTGGATTCATATCCACCACGCGCTCAGAGCGAAAAATACCAACATTATGGAATGTACTCTCTGCAAACCCCAACATTTCGGTTAGAAAAGGGGCTAAATGAACCAAAACCGATGGCCTCGCCACTCCATCATTATCTACTCTAGTAGGAGCGGAAGAGTTATTCCTTATATTCAATTGAGCTAATTGCGAATTCTCATTATACCGCAAATCTAATAAAAAATCGATTGGGTTTGTCAAAGTACCATTCTCTATGAGCTCCTCATTCTTCGCTTGGAAATCGTGCTTCATTTGATTCAGCAATAAACGGATTAACTGTTTCGGTTCTTGGTAATACCCAGATGGTAATTTTGATTTAATCTGGATCTCACCTCTTTGATAGATGACCCAATAACTTGTTGTATCAACATTATACCACGAATGATTAAACTGAATTTCCGCCAACCCCACCTCCCAAGACCCTGGAAGTTGCAACTCTTTGGGTAAATGAACAATGTAGTCTGAAATCTTATTTTCTGGGTAATAATCAGGTGAAGAATTGCTAGGTAAAGTTACATACATCTTGAGATGGTGAGTGCTTTCAGTGTCACACAACAAATGGTAACATTTTTCTATAGAGAGGATTTATATTTCACAAATTTTTTCCTTAACATTTGTTTCAAGTGAAATAACACTACATTTACCTCAAAAACATTTCTCTATCATCTATACTTCACATAGCAGGTGAGTGGTTACAACATGTTTGAATTAAATTATTCAGAGAACACAGATGAGTTGCAATGACAAACTGTTAACACTCCTAGACACACAAACTAAGAGGGTTTCTCTGCTACATTTGTAATGATGACTAAATCTTACAATTCCAAAACACAAAGAAAACAGATTATTTGTGATGCAATGATAAAAGACAATTCAAACTGTTACTACTCCTAGACACACAAACTAAGAGGGTTTCTCTGCTACATTTGTAATGATGACTAAATCTTACAATTCCAAAACACAAAGAAAACAAATTATTTGTGATGCAATGATAAAAGACAATTCAAACTGTTACTACTCCTAGACACATAAACTAAGATAATTTCTCTGCAACATTTGCAATAATTCACAATTCTCCAACACCAAATGCAAACTCCTATTACACGACAACAAACATGTTTGAAATACAGTAAATGATTTATAGATCACAGATGATAAAAACTTAACTATTACAACCCATGGAAATACAAAAATTATGAAGAGTGTATTACAGTTCATCCTTTCTCTGTATCCTCATGGAAGAGTTTTTCAAAGCAGAGATCACTTCATTCCTGATCAGGTACATACAACCGAATTTTCTTCTTGGTTGAGTAAATTCTTTTACTGCAATGATTCTTTTTGTGTACACAGTTGAAGGTAGCATATTGTCATGACTGTAGCAGTTCTTTGACATTGTTTAATGTTACTAGAATCTAAAACAAGCAGCTGTTAATATTACTTCAAAACGAGATTTAACTTGCCATAACTCTGTAATTCCAACCGCTAAAACTGAATCAGCACAATTCCAACAGCTAAAACTGAGTCAGCACAATTCCAAAAAAGAGCTAGCGGCAACCACACCTTTTACTAGAACATTCCATAGCTTTTCTCTTTCAACACGTTTTGACAGCTACAATTAAAATCTATCGGTAGCGTGTTTTTATTATATTTGTTCAGGGTTTAAATCTTCGACATAATAGGTTGAATTTCTTTGAAATCTTAGGTGTTTGTCTTAACAACTGTGCTCTTTACATTCACAAATATTGTGAAGAATTACAAACTCTCCCAAACTAGGGAGCGAAACTGCTCCGAACCAGGTGAAGATTTGGTCTCTTTTTTGATTTTATCTGTTATTAGTTTTTTAATATTGCTTTGAGGAATAGGAGTTTTATCAAAAATTAATTCTCCTCTCGAATTCCACGAAGCAGAGCTGTTGTTCTCAATCGACTCCAAAAGCTTCTTGGCTTGGATTAGGTTTTTCTTGGTGAACCCTTTCAAAATATCTTTGGCTGGAATAGGTTTTTCTTCCTCCTCCAACACCAACCGCGGATTTATGGTTCTCTCTTTTAATAATAAATATTTTTGAAGAACTTGGTTGTATTGCTTGATCTTCTCACTCTCCTCCAGATCAGAGTTCAAAATTTGACTCATTTCTTCATCAAGTTTAGACATCTCTTTCTGCATTGGTTTCCTGTAAGAGTTAGGGTCTACTAAAATCATTTTCTTCATTTTTTCACAAGAGAGCCTACCAATCCGGAAATCGCTGGAATTGCTATGCTGAGGAGTGTGGAGAGGAATCCGCCTTTTTGGATTAACTTCCGCTTCCGATTGACGCTGATAGGCTTTGTCAGCTTTCGAAGAGTTTCTTTGTATGGTTCAAGTCTTTTTTTCTGTTGTTTTGTGATCCGAATATTACCTTTTAAAAGATTATGACAGCAATCCGCTAAACAATGAATAAAATCCGGCGGAGAGTTATTAATGATTGCTTTTGCAAACTTAGGTTTTGCTTTGTGGAGTAGTTTCAAAGTTGGGTAGTTCTTTTTTAGTCTCGTTGTCATGTCAAGACATATACGAACTGCTGATCTTCTGGGAATATACCAGTGCGAATTCGAAGCTGGTCAGGGGTTTCAGAGCGGAAATCGAAAAGAAGGTATCCATGTGGGGCTCTCGTAGAATCTGAGAAAATAGCTTCGATTTCTTTTACGTGTTTTGCATAGGCCTGACGAGCGAAAAATGATAGTTGTCCAGAGTCTCGTGGATTTTTAAACAGAACCACAATCTGAGAGTTTAGGGAAATCGTTCTGATCCCCCGGAAAAAAAGATTCTGCACGAGGTAAAAGACTGTGATATTGAGATGATGGCTGCCCCGCGTAAAATATTTCGTCACCTTCTCCAGATCCTGCCCCATGAGGTCGTCTAAAACTAAAATGGTCGGTTGCCCGTCAAAATAGTCAAAATCGGGCACCCCCTGAACAAACTCTGCTTCGATCTCGTCGTAAGCTTTTTGCCATATAGTGTAACACCACACAATTCGTTTTGGTGGTGGGCTCATCAAACGATCGCGGTTTTTAATAAACTTACTCACAAAAAAGGTCTTGCCGGAATTGCTAGGACCGGAAATGAGTACGGAAACAGAATTCTCTATATGAAACATTTTGAAATATTGAAGACAGTGCAAAGGTTTTAGTATTTATAACCCTAATCTTTTTTCGAAAGATGTACTCAGTACGAGGATTTTGTAGGCCCATAAACATGGTTGTGTTTACTTCTTAGAGTTATAACTTCTATCTAACTATTTTTCAACAGCTGTGTTCGTTACGCAGGAAATCTGTAACGTTTTTCTGCAGAGACAGCTATCGGAAAACATGGAGGTTATAAAAACACTCTCAAAATCTAAAAATTCATAAAATCAAGCAAAACGTGAGTAAGATGGCAGAGCTATGCTGTTATTTTCACTAACTGTTTTATTTTACAGAATGTTTAAATGCGGGATTTGTCTAAAGTCTTTTAACAACGAGGATGCTGTCCACCAACACCGGCGGGTGGAACATTTCGGAATACTCTACGAGTAAGTTGAAAAATTCTATTTTATGGAAACCATGGCTAAGTACAATATTTTCAGATGTCAGATTTGCGGAAAAAAATTTAAACGGCGAAACACGATGAGGCGGCACCATTTCAGGTGCCTAGCAAAGACAGGGGAGAGAATTAACATCCCCTACGTGGATGTTGAAGTGAGTTTGTTGTTTATTCATTCAGATTAAAGAGCTCACCAACAAGTAGTCGGTCACTAATGATATCTTTTTCAGCTGCGATGATGTTTTACTCAGTCTAAGGAGCTCAGCAGCTAGTCTGTGACGTTAGACTAATGATGTGTTTTTTATTTCAGATCTGATTGTTTTTTATTCGTCATTTTTATCCTACATTCACGAGAAAGCGAATTATATCTTTGATTGTGTTATTTAATCGGACAATAAACAGTTCAACAATACTTGAATAAGACTGCTTCAGTTATCGCTTGCAAATGCACGTGACGTCATCGGTTTAGATCGACTAAAGAAACAAGCTCTCGTATTTCACTAGAGCTAGCGTCGCACATCGCTGATGTGTGTGTGTGACGTCATCGGTTTAGATCGACGATCGACTGATTCGTCTCTTATTTCACTAGGGTTAGCGTGACTAGTAAGCGATTGATTCCAGAAATAGGCGAAGAGATTTGCGAGGTTTAAACCTTTTGGGAGCGGTTTCGCTGTATAAGATGTTGTGTAGAAGATAGTCAGTGTTATCTGATTTGTAGTATAAGCGTTGACAGAGTTTTTTCGGTGACAGCTTGGTGGTTGTATTCCTCAAGAGTGGTGGTAAAAAATTCACAGGGGCGGATGCAGCCAGAGACGAGTCGCATTGCCTCGTTTAATGATACGTCTAGTGTTTTTGTGTGGGTGCTTTGACACCAGACAGGGGTACAATACTCAGTTGGTGTAAACACAAGCGCTGTAGCGGAGGTTTTTTAGTTTGTGCAAACGGTTTCTGTATGTTAGACTTCGATCTAGGATGATTGTAAGGTATGTAGGATATTGCTGGGTGGAAACTGCTTTACGTTCCTGCCGTCCACCTAGAGCGGTTATTATACTAGCGAAATTTGCAACGATTTGTCAGTTTCATCTCTGCAGCGTCGCGCATCGCTGATGTGTGTGTGTGACGTCATCGGTTTAGATCGAACAGCTAGCAGGAAACAATTCAGTAACCTGAGTCGACGCGAATTTTACTGAGCTAGCGTCACGCATCGCTGACTTCCTTCATCAGCACACGACTAAGAGAGACGTTGCGCTTCACTGATTCAATGCGTAATTTTACTACGATTAACGCATCGCTGATTAACTTTATCAACAAACTTTACTACGGTTGAGGGTTACTTCAGATTGTTCTCGATTAACTGACGCTCCTAAGAATAGTTTGTTTTCCATCAAACGAGAATAGTATAAGACATAAATTTTATTGAGCATAAAACAGAGGAAGACACAAATTAACATTCACAATAAATCTAGGAGAGAATAAGTGTAAATTAAAGATCAAGAGGAGTTGTTGAAATCCCGTCTCCCAAAACTTTCCGCTTTCCGTAAAAAAACCCTAACCCACTTCTTTTTTGAGTGTAGGTGAAAACTTGGTGGTTTTTACATACAAACCCTTTGTTCACCCCTACACCACTGCATTTGGTTTCGAGAACATCTAAATAGGTCTCGAAGTTAAATTTATTTAATTTTGTAGACAATCCTTTACAAGCTTTTTTTATTGTGTGATTGCTGTCGCTTTCACCCCCCTGAAGGACCTCTTTTTCGCTAATGTATGTTTTCGGCGCCAAAGCCAGCATCTTACTCCCGAAGAACTCCAGTTTCAACAGCCCCGGTGTCCGTTTATCAAATATTTCACGAGTTTTGCAGCAATCTTTTTGTACCCACTCTACATTTTGAACCCGGGCCTTGATGAACTCTTTTTTGTGGAGTTCGCAAGCTAAACTAGGAAAGAAATAGTTGTAGTTTTCAAAAAACTCTTCTCTCAGTTCTGGTTTCACCACATCATCCAGAGAGTTGCTACAAAGAGAGAGATATAGCGAGTCGGTATCCATTTCAACAAATTCGTAGCAGTCATCCGGAAGATATTTTTTGATGCAGTCATAAACAAATTCCAACATCTTCAATTTTGCCCAGGAGTAGACATACAAACCAATTTGAAGAGGGAGATCGAATGTGACATGTTTTTTAAGACTTTTTACCTCATAGAGATCCTTGTCCACCAAATCTAGATTCACAAACCTGGGGGAGTTTATGGCTTTATCTACAGTGGACTGATTGTGATAGGAAATAGTTTTATACCGGTCTTTTCTCAAGAGGGATGATGAATATCCGCTGTTGCCAATCAACTTCCACGTGTCCGCTAACATCTTCCTGGAGGAGTCAATATCTCCCATCCTTCTTCCATCGCTCACATCTCGTGAAAACTTTTCAAAAGGCTTTTCAGGGGTAAATTCCACAAACTCATAAATTTTGGTGATTACTAACCCATGGTCAAGATACCATTTTGCTAAAGGTGTGGTCAGCAGGATTTTCTCACCAAAATAGCTAGATATCAGCATCCTTCTTGGTTTTTTTAAGAGCCCGTTCTCCTCCGCAAATCTCTTCATCAACTCTCCAACATCCTCTCTTCCAACCATAACATTTTTAAAGATAGGAGGAAATTCGTTAAAGAGCTGTTTCAGGTGGTTAGGAGTGTGAATATCCACTAAAACAAAACCAAATAACTCACCACTTTGAACCCCTTTTAAAATTTTTTGGTAGGATAGACGGCGTCTAGGTCTGACAGATTTCAACGTTTTGGTGAAGGAGATCACATCCTCCTCCAAAGATAACCGCTTCCACTGACATTCCCAAATGAATCGAACACGAAAACCACAATCCTCTAGTAGTTTTATTTTCTCTTCCGTGTTTTGGCGCAGCTCTTGGAAGGTTTTCCCGTTTACTGAGTTCACTCCTCCTGGGTTTTGGCATCTTTCGCATCCGTGCCACCAACAGCCGAAAAACTCGAAAGCCTCTCGAGTCTCTTCACAAAATCCATCTACTGGAAGATTTCTGGAGGTAAGGCGACGCTCACCAACATTGAAATCGTGCTCGATGAATTTACCCTCAGTCGCAGCAATCCAGCTTAACCACTGATAGGAGGCTAATCCAAATTTGTGTGGAGTCTTTGGCTGATATCTTTCCTCCTCTTTATATCTCACGAAATACCCCACCGGAAGTGTTTGAGATAGGGCCCATAGGTAAAGGGCGTTAACGTCGTAACCGCGAATAATCTGGCAAATTTTTGGGTTGGGGTATAGATGACTTTTAATGAAAGTTTCGTTTTTGATGGCTAATCATTTAAACACTAAGCTTGGGCCCCCCACCAACTGATCGAGCATGAGCTGATGAAGATCTGCGTTTTTCTTATCAATCAGGGAAAAGAAACAATCTACTGTTTGTTTAAATAAAAATCTCTTTGTTATTCCGCTGACACTAAACGATTCCTTAAATAAGTCCAACCCTTTACTTTGATAAAACCCCACACATTTTTCCACAGCTTCCACGAATGGCTGTACATCAAGGTTATTGTAATAGAGCAGTAAATCGCGAAGAGAGGTCCAGTTCTCCTCCTGCCATTTTCTGACTACTGCTTGGTAGTCCTCCAGTGAGATGTTGCTTTCTTTTAGATTGCTGTAGAATGCTTCGTGGTTGGGGAGGGTGTGATTTAGCTTTTCAAGACTATCCACGTACTCGTAGGGAAAGAAAAATTTAGTTTGACTGACGTCATAAGCTTTGATGAATTTATCGTATGAAAATCCCGGGGCAATGTAATTTTTTATGTCTAAAAATCTTAACGTTTCTGTCTTAATGCACATAAAATGATTGCTTCTCTTGATCACAAAGTCTAATTTCGGTAAAAGCACTCGAATCAGTTGTTTTTTAATTAAATTAAGATCATAGGATCCGGAGTTGAAACCAAGAACAATGTGGTTTTTCAAGAATTTTTCAAATTTCAGCTTCAGCTTTTCGCTTTTGACGTTTTCGCTGACAGACAGAGCATCAAACACATATTCATATTTTGTTTTCAACAAATCGAATGCTGCAGATGCCATTTGCTCTAAATATTCAATTACCTTCTCAACCAATTTGAGAGAATCACCCTCGGAAATGTAGCAGGTTGGGGATCTGAAACCGGGAATATTGGAGCAAAGAGAGCAGCTGAGAGGGATATGTTTGGCTTGATGTTCAAGGAGAGAAGTATTGGGGGGTAGATTTTCCTTTGAAAGGATGCATTCGAAATCATACACCGAGAAATAAGGATAAAACCGATCACTTTTGGGGACAGGAACACCAAGCTCTAGCAATTCTTCAAAAACGGTGGGGGTAAGTCGAAAAACACCTCCTTTATACGTGTATTTTACTTGCCCTTGACAGTGCTTAATATGGTGGTTGAAATTCCTTTGATTGTACCACAATGCATCACATTTTAGACATTGAAAAACGCTAGAATACTTCTCAAAATGAAAAATGTAGCTAAAATGGTTTTCGAAAAGGTTTAACTTCATAGTTTTGGGATAAATTTTCCGTGAATTTTGTATAAGACGGCAAACTGTTTCATTTTCAAGTTCTGCTAGCTCATACACCATCACATTAATTTCGAAGAGATCCTCCACAAAAAGAAGATCATGCAAAGATATCCCTTGAAAACTAGAAGCTGAAATTTGTTGTTTGTGACAGTATAAACGAAATTTTGTTTGAGTGTCAGCTTCTAAATTATTCAAGTGAAAGCCAAAAAACAAACTCAAACAGCGAAAAAAACATAAACGATCTTGATACAGTTCACCTGTATTAAAATCTGCAGTTAAACTATGTACACCATGATTATTGAAAATAAAATCAGGGAGTGAATCAGAACTTCCAATTACAGCTTTTTTCAGTTTGTTCACATAAAACGTAATATTGGTGGTAGATAAATATCGCCACTTTGTATCAGGTCTATCGAAATTTTCAAAATCGTGTTCTGAGACAGTCTCTAAAAAACGTGATAATTGATCATTATCGCTAATTAGCTTCGCGGTATTCAAAACACAGTGATTGCTATAAGAGGGATGATAATAACGTAATACACCGCTTTCAATATTCTTCAAAATGTAACCAAAGCTGAAATTAATTTTAAAGCGCGAATTTTGTTTACTCATGATAGCACTATGAATTTGGTTGAGTAAATCATTTATGTTGGAGTTAAGAAAGAAATTATATATATCTTGTATAGGTCTGATGATGCTTCTTGTTCGAATTTGAGACCATTTCTCCCGAATAAAATTTCTGTTGAGAAAGAGAGCGTTAGAGCAGTCTAAGGAAGAATCTGGGAAATGCTTACCTTAACTCCTCATTTTCAATCGTTGGTGGTTCTTCTTCCTCCGCGGATTGTCTTGGAATGCTACATAAAACACACAATGAACACAGCGCAATGCTGAGAAATTTTGCATTCACTTACCTGGAATCAGCTCTTCTTTTCTGAGGTCTTGGCGTCGAGTCGCTTCTCTTCTCCGCAGATTGTTTTGGAATGCTAAATAAAACATACATTACACACAGCGCAATGCTGCGGAATTTCAATTCACTTACCTGGAATCGGTTCTCTTTTTCTGAGGTCTTGACTTCGAGTCACTTCTCTCTGCGCAGTGATGTCTCGCTAGCTCAAGGGAGTTTGAGAAGTCGACACCACACAGACGGCAAATACAACATTTTTCTTGATGTCTCTTCATAGCATCTTTGCGGGTAAACTTTTTAAAGCACTTCTCGCACTGCACCTCCACCTTTTGGTGCGCAGTTGCGACGTGTCTTTTGAAGTTATCCACTCTCGTGAAGGTCTTGCCGCAAATCTCACATATTATCTCCATTTTCGAATGTATGTCTTGATTTCTGCTTGCGTTTTTATAGCCAACACCATATGGTGAAACGAGAAAGTTTGAGAATTGCGTAATAAAAACAGTGGTGCAATAAAAACATTGGTGTAATGCAGTTAAAAATATTAATTCGCTCATTGCTAAAAATTGTTTATCTTTTCAAGAGAACGTGATCAACTCCGAAAAATTGTTTGTATTGACTTTTCAAGAAACGTGACCACCTCGGAGCTTTCTAGCTTCCGTTGGCATCAGTTTTTGTTGATAGTCGTGATTCAACCTCCGCTTGTGATTGGTTGAGACTTTCACGCCCCAATGTTTATGTGATAGATTTCTAGCTATCTTACAGACCATATGTTCAAAATGCAGTTAATATCGAAGTGACGGTATTCTCAAGAGGGGTGCCATTAAATCAAGTTTTATTTATATGTATTTACATTTGTTTAAGCTGTTTACAAGTACACGTTGTCATTTGTTTACAAGTACACGTTGTCATTTGTTTACAAGTACACGTTGTCGTTTGTTTACAGGTACACGTTGTCATTTGTTTACAAGTACACGTTGTCTTTTGTTTACAAGTTGTTACCCTATTCTTCACGTTCATGTATCACCTCAGAAGTCACGTTCGGAAATGACGTAGCCCTCCACAAACCTCCACAAAATCCGGGTCAAAAGTGCAGTTATATACTACTCGCACCAGTGACACTGTGGTGTAGTGGATAGAGCGCTGGTCTTGAGATACCAAGATATCGGGTTCGAATCTCAGCTGGCCAGGGCTTGAAAAGAAAGGCAGTGTACACTGAAGGGGCAGGCCCGGTATGTAAATGTACGGGGCAGTGTGCACTGCAAGGGAGTGTGCAGGGTGGGGGATAGAGACCTGGGGGTGCAAAATTTTTCTTTTGGTTTTTAAAATTGACCAATCAGAGACGACCAAACATCACATGTTTAGTACGTCATTAAGATTGACCAACAGCATTTTACCATTGGAAGTGATTTTACTGCCAGACATTTGTGATTGGTCAATTTTAATGAATTAAAAAGTTTGCACCCCCAGTGTACACTCCCTCACCGTATACATTGTAACATGCATTTACATACCATGCCCCCTCCTACAGTGTACACTGCCTTTGTCTAAGTGTCCTTCCATCCAAGATTTAAATCCATAACCATTGCATTTTAAGGCAGCTGCACTATTCACGCACCACAGAGTCACCTGCAGAACTGTAGCAATCATGGCTATGTAAACACAGATCAATAGTGACAGCAAAATAGCCTCCAAGGGTAAAATGCGGTCAATGGTACAATAGCCACTTCCATAAAAAAATGCTAGGAAAATTAAAACTCAATAAACAATGCAACAAAAGATTTCTTAGTCACTCATTTTAAGCCTTCAAAGCATGTTTCTTGCTTTCTTTCTATACGCTTACACTCGCTTTATTACGCTGTTACGTGGTAGTGCTGCCTAGCACAATGTGATTTGTGATCTCAGATCATTTGTAAACCGATTTTCCAACTTTTTTAAAAATTTAAAGGGTTTATAAAGCTAATTCCAATATGATATAACACGAATTTTTACTATTGGTTTATTTTAAAAAAATACAAACTTCTGGACCACTAATGTAATTTTTTTCCCCAAAAAAAGATAAGCTCAGTAAAAAAAAGGGGAAAGTTAAATACAAAAAAAGGTATGATAATGTACTAACAATTAGTGCCATTTAAAATGTGAAGAATTTTTTTTTTCTTATTTGCCATATTTATCCTCCATTCACGAGAAAGCGATGTATCGATATGTTTTGGACAGTAAGTCCGCACTCGCTTGGGAGTTGCCATTTCCGGGTCACCTATCTTCCACATAAAGGTGGGGCGTTCCTTTAAGTGTGTAGAGTTCTTTATGCACCAATGTAGAGTTTCATATTAAGTTCTCTCGTCGTGATCTCGTGCTCGCGGTGAATTCTCCTTTTTTTTTCTTCATCAGACAGCCCACACACACCTGACAGCTCTACAGGGATATATATACACAACATTTTACATCAATTACTCTTTTACTACAGATCACCACCATATTCCACGAGGAGTATTAACCCTATTAAGGCCGGGCTTTTTTTTGCTTTCTAAGTCCGGGGGGGGGTCGATTCGACCCGAGCACTTTGGCAGCTAATAACTTTTAAACTGCTCACACTAGAGATTCCGTTTTTGCTCAGATAGATGAAGAATTTATTTTTCAATTTAATTATATACTTTTCGTTATGATCAGATTAATAGCGTTCAAGTTATTGCAAATTAAATGCACAGCATTAGATTTTAGATTTTTGACTATAATTTAAAATAAAGAAACGGCCGGCAAATTTTCTTTTTTCGTCGTGTTTACTCTTCGACGTTGTGCTTTTGCGATCGGCTAAGCGCAGTTTATCATTGTCAGCTACCAGGTAAAAAGTTCAACACTTCATCATCAATTTGCCATTTTGCCTTTTATGAGGAATTTACCAGCCGTGATGTTTGTATAACATTTCTTGTGTTGGACTAGACCAGAGGTGCCCATTGCGTCGATCGCGAAGGCATTGTGGGTAAATCGCAAGGCATTTAAAAAAATTAAATTTGAAAGAATATTTAAAAAAGTATCCGGACTATGCATCACTGGCTGATTCCATAAAGTGCAAGGCATGAGAGTAAGGCAGCAGTTCTCAAACTTTATACAGTCTGGGCGCACTTTCAATACTACAAATAACAGCAGGCTCACCATATAGCCCAGCGCCTCTGAAATGATGCACATTACAAAACTTCGTCACAACTGTTAGACATCACAACTCGGCTTCACTTCGCAAATACCAATCAAATTGGTGGCGTTCTCCAAAAAAAAAAAGGTCATCACGTACGGAACAATTACTATTTATTAATAATATGTTTTGCATTTTTAGTAGGTGGTAGATCTCTTTGACTTAGTCATGTCATAAGTAGCTCTCAGGCTGGAAAAGTGTGGGAATTCCTGGACTAGACCAAGTGTCTACTCTCTAGATAGATTTTTGTAATTTGAATTGATTGTTAGTAAATGTGAAACAGGCTGTAAAATTGCATTTCAACGACAAAAATTTCTTAACTTTATGAAATTATTACTCTTTTCATTATGCAAGCTATGCTTGTTCATCACGGATAAATATTTTTATTGATCAAAACATAAATTTCATTCAAATTAAGGAATGCTCACGAATCATATGACTCGTTTATTCTTTTTTCTACCTTGTGCGACGCAATACGACGTTTTTGTAAGCCTCTCCATCCTTGTGTGCAAACTTGGACGATTAGAATTTTTTTAGCATTTTCAAATTAGATAACACTTAGAATTAGAGCATTAATGCTTTTCTCAAATTAAAGTAAAATAAAATTAAAGCATTTCTGATTACCACAAATTAAAGTAGAATTGGAATTAGAGCTTTCCAGTTTTTCTAAAATTAGTTTGAAATTTTCACTACCCAGCGAATTTTGATGCCATTTGAACATCTTCGCAAAACCACTTTGTATTTGCGACAATTCTAAGACTCTTTCATTTTTGCCACCAAATTATTGTGAAGGCCTTTTTTCATTTTAGAGATCACCTAATTTCCATCTTGATTTTCGGCCTAACTTTTCGAAAATCCAGGTGATCCCTAATAAAAAAGGTCTTGGTCATTTTTTAGATTCGACTCTTCGGTCAGGAACTTTTCCGAAATTAGATTATAATTGGAATTAGGGATTTTTCAAATTACACTAAAATAAGAAACTTTTAGTTTTTTCAAATTAGATTACAATTAGCGTCTTTTTGCTGTAATTCACCGAATTAGCCAGCTAGAATTAATCAGTTGTCCAAGTCTGCGTATGTGACGAGTTAAATGAAAAAAGTACTCCAACAAGCTTGAGTTCTAAGTTTTGAATTTGCTACAAAAACCTGTGTCAAACGATTGTAAACTTTGATTCTTTTTAATAGCAAGTTTGTCCTACAACGATAGGTCTATGCAGCCTATCTTTTATCCCTCCCACCATAATAACACCAATACGGCAGTTTTGTTTCCTTCTGGAGGTGTCATATGATATTTAAACGGTCCTTACAGTTTTTATATTCAATCAGGATTAATTATGATGTCATCAATTTGAGCTTTATCTTCGTTACCAGTGCTTTGAGGCGTTAGCGAATTTAGAGCTATTATTTAAAAAATCTCTTGCAAGTAACAGAATACATTTCAAATGTGAAACAAAATAGGCTATTTCTGGATTAGCTAGTACGCAGTCATGCTGTTTCTGCTTATAATTTATCGTCTAATATGAAAATACGGGAACGCTACATTAAATTTACGGGTAATATCAACAATACATATATCATCGACAAAGCAGCAATACGCTCGTATGTTTCAAAAACAACTAAGGCAATGCAATTTTATCCTTAAGTGTAAGTCTAACAACAGTTTAGTCTTGCAAGCAAGAACCACAAATGCGAATAAGATCCTTATTACACAAAGGCTTTGCGCATTTTTGGCACTGGCTCAATTGCTTAGAAATTTTGTTTTTCTTTTCTCTTGCTCCTTCTCTTTTAATCTTACAGATACATGCATCGCATCGCCTTCGTTTTTCACTTTGATGAGGAAAAAAGCCACTTGATGTTTTTACATGTTTGGAGGATATTTTTTTCCCCAGTATTATCTCAATTTTGCGAACTACAGAAGAATTTATGCCAATTAAACTTGGTTGTGCTATATGTGGGCGAATCAAAGACATAGCTAGATTAAATCCGAAATCTACAGATTTTATGTTTTGAGGCTGCAGATCATTGTTCATTGCATATATCGTGCTAGCGTTCACTCGACATGTATTCAAAACGTATCAAAATGCATTCATAGTCCAGCGCTTTGATTTTGATGTACAGCTGGAGACCCCATTTTTTGGTCAATGATGTCTGTTTCGCCTTTTGAAAAGTCGTATAGTTTGTAAATAGCGAGCTTACTTTTGTTGTCATCTTTTGTAGTTGCAAGAAGCGGTGGTACTGTTCACAATAATAAAGCATTTCGCTTTCCTAAACTTTTTGTTTTTACTACATACGAGTGCAGATTTAATGTGCCGTCATTCTTTTCCCAATAAATCTCGGTCTTTGATTTCTCTAATTGCGGCTGGAATTGCTTTTCTATTTGATTGTAAAGTTCCTACAGAAGTTTTTTCGCGGTCAAGCAGCCACTGCGCCATTGGTATTGAAGTATACAATCTGTCATATAATATGTTTCTTGCCACTAAATTTGTGTGGCATTCCAAATTTTGAATTAGGTATTTTACTGTTTGTGACGTCCCAGGAGTGTAGTAAAATCTCGGCTCTGCTTTTGGCTGAGCAGAATACATAGCAGTTGAAAAGGTAAATGGATAGCGAAAAGCATTGATTGATTTTTGTAGGCGAAGATATGAAAATTGTAAACCTTGCACCTAATGCTGCCCCTAGTAGGCTGCTTTGCCAATTTGGTGCAAGGTTTACAAGTGATTGATTTATACAGCATTCCATACTTGGCTGGTTTGCTCGGATTAAATTGTTTGAAACTGATTTGCGTTTTCGTAGGATAAAGAGTATCATCCAGCGACAAATAATCATTAGGAACTAGAAATTTCCCACAGTTTTTGTTAAATTCTTCAAAAATTTTGCGAAAAGCTGCAAATCTATCGTATTGTTAAGAAGTAGGACGCGTTGTATGATCATCAAGTGATATGTCAGCAATCAAAAAATTTAAATCTATTCCTTGACATAGCTGCACTAAAAACTGGATTGCCAAATATTTGATGGAACATCGCATTAGTGCTTTGATGTGCTTGTCCTAGTAAGCCTCGCATGTAAATCATTCCAATCAGTGCCAATACTTCCGAAGGTGGTTCTGATCTCTAACATAAAAGATCTTTATATTTTTCACACCCGACTCTTCGGTCAGGAACTTTTTCGAAATGAGATTAGAATTGGAATTAAGAATTTTTCAAATTAGATTAGAATTAGAGACTTAGTTTTTCAAATTAGATTAGAATTAGCGACTTTTGGCTGCACTTCACTGAATTAGCCAACTAGAATTACGCATCTTTTGTTGTCCAAGTCTGCGTGTGTATATGAAGAGTCATATGAAAAAAGTACTCAAGCAAACTTAAGTTTTGTATTTGCTACAAAAAGCCTGTTATATCAAACGATTGTAAACTTTAATTTGTTTTATTATCAAGTTTGTGCTACAACAATAGACCTACGTAGCCTATTTTTTATCCTCTCCCCCATAATAACACCAATGCTCCCCCATAAAAACCCGCCAGAGCATTTTGTGCAGCCCTCCAAACTTATACAAACTTCCATGAATTCAATTCAATAAAAAAGGGTTGGCCGCACTTGCCGTACTGAAGAGCCAAAAACGATAGAAGCCACCATTGAAAGAGCCCTACGCAATTCTTAGTTTGAACTGACGCATTTTCCGTCCAAATAAAGAGTGATGATCTTTGTTTTTGGACGCCATCATTATCAAAGCCCTGTGATACGTCTTTACAAGAAGTTATTTCAAGATTTTAAGCTATTGCAAGCTCTTGCATTGCATACAGCTATTACAAGATTTTACGCATTGGCCCTCGGCTAACTCTTGAATGGTCAATGCTACCCTCCGACTAAAAAGTTTGCCCATCTCTGGTTTAGAAGAATGAAAATGACAAGACGATATTTGAGTCAGCATTCAATCTTATAATGTTGTGATAGTTGACGCAAGCTGTAGTTTGAACTTGAAATATCAACTTCAATGGAATTGCCTTTCTGCTCGGCCATGCAGCAAGAAACGTACCGGTAATGCTTATAAAAGTGGACAAAAGAACACGGAAAAAAATCTTCATTTGCTTTTGAAAGTGTGTAGAGATGTAGAATACAAACACATTGCTTTTGTCACGCGGTCAACAGAAAAAATTTTGGTGTTGATCATAAACTCAGGAGATGTTCCACAGCTCCTTCTCCCATTAAAAAAATTTAATTTTGTGATTCACGATTGGCTTCTTGCGTTTTGGATTTGTATTTGCTGATAACAATTCGGTATTTGATTAAATACTAACAGCTTACTCGTAAAGCAACGGAAATTAAGTTTTATAAAACTCCTAAATTAAATTTTGCTGTCTGTCGCCCCTGCGTCCTTAATCTACCACTGCATATTTTCCATCTAATAAAAATTGCAAGTGCGCTCGTTGCTCTCCCACCAACCAATCCCCAATTTTAATTGGTAACAACATTACAAATCATTATGAAAAGCGCAAACAATATTATCACGCCGCCAAATTTATTTTCTGGCTTTTACGCTTGAAAACAATTCTTTTTCCTTTGTTGCATTTGTCAAGTATCAAAATTACGAATATTTTCTAGCATTACTTTATTGATAGGTTAAGGCCTAGCGTCAAGAAGGTATTATTTATTTAACTAAAAGTTACAAAATAGCCGTGTATCTAAAAGCACTTTGATGTTTTTGGCTTGTCAAATTAAGAGTTGCTATTCACAGCGAAAAGGTTTTAAGAAGAAAGATTTCTGAGAAACTGTACAGCTTTACAGTCAGTGCTTCACTTCAAACAAGTTCTGCGGTTTACGTAGCTCGTCACGGTTTTGCGTGTGCGCTCTTTCTCCTTTTTTTCTTTATTATACAAAAGCAGTCGATAAAGAAATTTGCCCGAGTGGGTTTCGAAATTGCTATGTTTAAGTCAAAACTACAAAGAATATCTTTGTCAGTTTATAACCAACCAAAAGCCAGATAAATTTTAGGAAAAGTCAAAAAATTTCAAACATTTATCTCAAGCGGTCGCTAAGTTACAACAGTTTTAATTTGCTGTGGGTCGAATCGACCCCCCCCCGGGCCAAATAGGGTTAACGAAGAAGGGACAAAAAAAATCACGTTGTTTTTTTTTAGAAAAAAAACATTAAGGATGAAATCGATAATTTATTTAATTTTTATTAATTATTTTTAATAATTGACTGGGGACAGAAATGTCGCTACATAAATTCACCTGCCCCCTTTGAAAAATTTTGAGAGAGGTTAACAATGAAGAGCCGAACGATTTAAATACACTAAAAATGACTTCTATAAAAATGTTACGTAAATTGTAGTTACCGGTATACAAATGTTACTGTATAAGTTAAGCAAACCGCAATGAAGACGCAGTGAGTTAAAAGATTACATAATTACCGTAATACAAGTGATTGACTTAGCTGGACCGCAATTAAGTCACGGATATGGTACGAAATTTGTTTGTGTTTGAGAAAAAGTAGAAATTGTAACATCACAAATGAGATATTGATGAATGACCACGATGAAGTCGCGGATAAGTAACAAGTTTTGCAAAGCAAAAATTGCAATAGTACAAACACGAGGATGATTGACCACGATAGACGCGGATAAAGTAACAACAAGGTCTCATAAAGCAGAGGTTGAAATAGTAGACACACAAAAAGGTTGACCACGATGAAGTCGTGGATTAAGTGACAAAATGTGAAAATGCGTCTCCAAAATCAAGGCAACAATTGTATTAAAAGCGCAAATGCTTATTTTTTTTTTTTTTTTAAGTAAAAATTGTGATTTATAGGCAGACTTAAACTACAGACAAGTTTAAGTAAAATTGAAATCAGTCACAATTATGACGTAATAGTAATACAGTTGAGAAAGGTTTTAAAAATACAATACTACGTACAGCACACTTTAATTACATTGTATACACTACAAAAATAGGAAACACGCTCAAAAGGTAAACATAACATTACAGTTTAACTTCTCAGCAATAGTAATCGTTTAAGTAAGCAGGTCGGTGAACATTTCTTTTACCTAACCTGTGTAAATCAGGCGAAGCACTGGTAATTGGCAAACAATTCAAATTAACACGAGAAGTTAGGTAATCTTCGAGCAAAAATGCAGCTTTTATCCTGTCAACAGACACAGTATAATGACGATCATTGCGCATTACAACAAATGTTTTCTTACCACGTTCTAAAACAGCGTAAGGTCCTGTCCAAGGTTGATCTAAAGGCCCAGTGTGTGCATCATTTTTTATAAAAACGTGGGAGCATGTGTCAAGCTTTTTATCAATGTATGTTGAACGTGATGTGGGTATACGTGGTAAAATGTAGTTGAAATTGTGTAAATATGCTTTTTGCTGTTCACGATACATAGAAAAATCGGAGAAAGGCATAGATTGAAAATCAAAGAATTGACTTGGTAAGTGTAAGTTCATGCCATACACCATTTCACAAGCAGTAGAACCCAAATCTTCACGAACCACAGAACGCAAACCTAGCAAAACAGTGGGTAATACATCCATCCAATTTTCTCCAGCAAGCTGAGCTTTTAAAGCTGTTTTTAAAGTTCTATTCACGCGTTCAATTGCACCGTTTGAGGACGGGTGATAAGCTGTGGTAGTCTTATGTATGCAACCCAAATACTGCACAAATTCAGACCATTCTTTTGAAGTAAAGCAAGTGCCTCGATCACTCACAATAGTTGCTGGAACCCCATAATTTGCAATCCAATGAAACATGAAGCAGTCAATAACTGTAGAAGTCTTAGTATCAGTCAAAGGGGCTGCCATAAACCAACGAGAAAAACGATCAATAGCAACTAACAAGTACTTATAGCCTCTAGATGCTACCAAAGGTCCAGTAATATCAATATGAACATCAACAAATTTTGTGCTAGAAGGCGGAAAAGGTTGAATTGGAGTTTTATTGTAACGTGTGATTTTGCTGCGTTGACAGGCAAGACAACTTTTAGTCCAAAGTGTGCAATTTTTTCGCATGCCTTTCCACACAAAACGTTCACTCAGCAGTTGTTGAGTAATTTTACCACCAGGGTGACTTAAATTATGAACAAGATCAAAGGCAATTTTCTTAAAACCAGCAGGACAAATTGGACGAGTTACATTTGGTTTTGAGTCATCACACCAAATATCGTGACCATTATAATGTTTACGCGTGATTTTTAGAGAAGTGTCACTTTTAATCATTTCTTGAATTGATGCATCATGCTTTTGAGCCTCAGCAAATTGTGCCCAGTCTATGTGTTGTGCGTGGTGGAAAACAGCATTTACTTGCACGCGTGACAGTGTGTCAGCTACAATGTTTTCTGTTCCATGTATATGCTGCATGTCTGTGGTATATTCAGAAATGAATGAAAGGTGTCTAGCTTGTCTGGCATTGTTTCTAAGAGTATCAGAATGCATGGCTCGCACCAAAGGTAAATGATCAACATATAAAGTGAAATCTCTACCCTGCAAAAAGTAACTAAAATGCTGAACAGCCAAATATGCTGCAAGGAGTTCTCTGTCAAATGTGGCATACTTCTGCTGGGTAGGTGACAGAGTTTTTGAAAAGTAGCCTAGGGGGCGCCAAATGCCATCAATTAGTTGCTGAAGAACTGCACCAACGGCTGTATCACTAGCATCACTTACTAATGTAGTTTTGGCATTATCACGAGGATGAGCAATAGCAACACTGTTAACAAGAGCTAATTTTGCACTTTCAAATGCTGTTTTAGCATCTTCTGTAAATTTAACTCCTGAATACTTTTTTTTACCTTGTAAAAGCTTGTGTAAAGGAGACAAAAGTTCAGCTATTTTTGGAATTGCACGACGGTAGTACTGCAAAACGCCTACAAAACTGCGCAATTGTTTAGTTGTTGTTGGGAGGGGTAGCTTTTGGATAGCTTCTACTCGATCTGGTAAAGGTGAGCAACCATTTTCATTAACAAGAAAACCTAAAAACTTGACTTCTGATTTGCCAAAGTGGCATTTCTTTGGATTCACTTTAAGCCCAAATTCATCTAGGCGACTGAAAAGCTGTTCAAGGTGAATCATGTGGTCAGCCTCATTTTTTGAAAAGACAATAATATCATCTACATAACAAAAATGGTTTCTTAACCCTGTAAGGGCTACGTCCATGAGGCGCTGCCATTGTTGAGCTGATGTTTTTAAACCAAAAGGCATTGCTTTGAAAGCGAACAAACCCCAAGGTGTGATCACGCTTGTTTTATGTTTGTGATCAGGATGCATTGGTATTTGGTTAAATGCAGAGCGCATGTCAACAGTAGAGAAAACTGTAGAATGTTGTATTCTGTTAGTGAAATCTTGAATGTGTGGTAAATTGTATCGATCAGCTTTGATTTGTTTATTCAAAAGACGATAATCACCAACTAATCTGACCATGCCATCAGATTTAGGCACAACATGTAGAGGATTTGCCCATTCACTATCACTAGGTTCGATTAACCCCTTTTCAAGTTGAAGCTCAATCTCCTCTTTTATCTTTTGAGACATTTCTGGTGACCAACGCCGAGCTTTAGTCACAACAGGGCGATCTGTGGTGATGATGGTGTGCTGAATATTGTGATTAGGTGCAACATTAAAATCAATGTCTTCTGTGATGCTTGGAAACTGTGATAACAATTTCATGTAATCTGATGTATGTATTTCTAAATCAGTTGATGTGGTAGGTGTGAAATCTGAAGCAACCACAGTGGAATTTGATGGCCAATGCTTGATAATGCAATTACTGTCAGAACTTGTTGGATTTGAAATTCGTCTGACAGTTATATCAAAATGTGCTAAAAAATCCCAGCCAAGATAAACATGTTGTACATCACACAAGCAAAAGGTCCATGACATAGGGCCAAAACCTATATCAACCTCTTTACAGACAGTGCCATAATACTTAACTGGATCTCTAGAAGCACTGTAATAACGGCTTTCAGAATCTGGGGGAGGATTTATTTTATCTTCAGCAGTAGCAGGCAAAAAACTGTGACAAGCTCCAGAGTCTAAAATAATTAGTTGACCTGAAATTTTATCAAGTACTTGTGGAAGACCTGACACTGGAAAAGAATGATTTAAGCGAATAGTATTGAAGGTTGATGCTTGTTGTTTAAATGTACAGCCAGGCATGCATTTAAGAGCATTTTCAAAATAGGTGGCATGGTACCAGCACCATCCTTGCTGATTAAAATTAACAGAATTAGGTGGTTTGTTTGAATAAGGTTGTGATTGTGAGTTTGAAAATGAAGTGTTTTTGTGTTTGAAATGTGAATGTTGAGTATATGGTGAATGTTTGTTGTGAACTTGTCTGTAAGCATGTGATTGATTGTTGTGTGTAGGCTTGGACAAGACACTTTTGTTTTGAAGTTTTAAATTACTGACTTCAGTACACAGTTCCTGTAATTGTGAAGATATTTGCATTTGGAAAATGTTTTCACTAGTATTATCAGTTTTTAAACCATTTTCAGTGTGATTGATAGCACAGTCAGCTAAACGAGCTATTTCATCAATATTAGTTTTACCAAGTATGTTCAACATTGATACAGTATTTTGAGGCAATTTACTGTAAAAACAAGCAATAATTACTTCTTGTGCAGTTTGATCATTCAAATAAGTGGGTTTTGCTAATGTCAAAAGGCGGCGCATAAACTCACTAGGTTTTTCATTTGGGAGAATGTTAGCATTTTGTAAATCTATGACCCATTGCCAAGGGCACAGTTTATCAGTGTTTCCTAAAATACGCTTTCGTAAGTTTGTATACGGGTTATCTTGAGTGGCACAATGACCAATGTCTGAGCCATATCGGCACTGCTGATCTTCAGACATAGCAGATATAAGAATGTAAAATTTATCAAGTTCAGAATGTATGTTGAAACGTTCAAGCCATGAGTCCAGTAAAATAAAATAATTCTGCACCTGTTCGTTCCACAATTTCGGTGGATTACTGGGTTGTCTTGCAGATGCATTGAAAGGAGATGAATCTTGTTGTGCTGAAGAGGATGAAGAACTTTGCTCAGATGTCATCTCAGATAAATTGTTGTAAACAGCAAGAGAACGTGTTCGCAGAGGAGAGAAATTGTTCAGCATAAGATGATTTCTTCTTTTTTTTTTTTAATTTTTTTTTTTTTGTTTTTTGAAAAATTGGAGTAGGCTACTGACTTTGAGTTGACCAAACCGAGTCGTTCGGGGCACCAATGTAGAATTCCTTTATGCACCAATGTAGAGTTTCATATTAAGTTCTCTCGTCGTGATCTCGTGCTTGCGGTGAATTCTCCTTTTTTTTTCTTCATCAGACAGCCCACACACACCTGACAGCTCTACAGGGATATATATACACAACATTTTACATCAATTACTCTTTTACTACAGATCACCACCATATTCCACGAGGAGTATTAACGAAGAAGGGACAAAAAAAATCACATTGTTTTTTTTTAGAAAAAAAACATTAAGGATGAAATCGATAATTTATTTAATTTTTATTAATTATTTTTAATAATTGACTGGGGACAGAAATGTCGCTACAAGTGCCTTGCCCAAGGACACAACAAGCAAACTTGCCGGCTTGTTCTCCACAACCTCCCATAAATGCCGAGCGCCAAGCAGGGAAGCTATAGATACCATTTTTTAAAGTCTTTCAGTATGACTCGACAAGGGGAATGAACTCAAGTCTACCGACTGCGAAGCGGACGCTCTAACCACTACGCTATCGCAGTAACTTTGCAGTAACATGTAACTCTAATCAGTTAGAGGTGAGAATTAATTTATGCAGTGGCATACGCAGAGAGGAACTTGTAGCGCAACGGTCCTTCTCTCGGCTGACAATACAGCACACATTTGTTGTTACTTGAACAGCACGTGTTGTCGGAAAGAGTGCGAATAATACTGTACAGCGCTTTTATGCTTAGTCAGCGTCATGACGTCACAATACAAATATGGGGAGCGAAGGCATGGCGTTTGCTACAGGCTCCTATGCGACCGTCCTCAGGATCAGTGAAATGTTTGTTTTAGCGATTATTTGCCAAAAATATAATCAAAATAATAACCCTGTAATATACATGATCAAAAATCTCTAAAGAACGGAAGAGAGAAAGATAGGTACAGTGGTGATGTGTAAGTGCGTAACGGTACATTTATTCGGCGTACGATTGGTTGTTGCCAGAAGCCGTAAGGCAAGGTGGAACTGCCAATTGGACAATTGTTTTAGGTAGTAGTGCAGCAGTTGAGGTCAAGTCTAATTCAGAATATATTCTGAATGTCACCTTCTGAGTCGTCTAGAGAAGAAAAATTATCACTGTCACGAATACGTAAATTTGCGCTAGAACAATAGTTTTATATATGTATACTGTAGTTATAGTAATCATTTTTTAATTGTATATCTGAATTGTTTGTAGCCCGAACTTGCTAATCTGTTTTCAAAAAAGACCTTTTTTCTGTCGGATTTTATAAATAGATTTGTAATTCACATACCTTTCTGACGTCACAATCATGCCTACGTGACCGGGCTTTCTAGCGTTTTCTGGTGATTCTCGAAGATTCCCTTTTCTATTATTATTATTACCGATTACATAATTTATTAACGGTGTTTTCCTTGTGTCACGTGATGTTCTAGCATTTTCTAGATTATTTTCCGTCGTATATATAACGCGGCGAGATTTTTTTTCATTTATTCAGTATAATTCAGGGTGTAAGTGCGTAAGAGTGTCATTCTGTATAATTCAGGGTATAAGAGTGTAATTCAGTGTGTAAGCGTGTAAGTGTATAAGAGAGAGATTCAGAGAGTAGAGTAAAGATTAAGGTGTTGTAAAAGGCGTTGCTGTGTGGTAATTATTGTGACAGTAACCAAGCGATTATTTTGGTGGTTGTGGTTTTAGCGAGTCTCTGATATCTAATTAATGAAGTGCTTTAGTTCTGTGTTTTGGCAAGCAAAGGAATTCGAAGTCATAAAGTGGTTTGTCAATATATTGTTCTGATCTTGATCGCGAAGTGTGAGGGTTAACTTTTTCCCTCCCGCATGCGTTGCGAAAAAAATGTCCGCGAGGTGGCAGAGCGAAAAGCTATCATAATTTGTCATAATCAATCATAATTAATATTCATAAAATACCCAAGTTTGTTTGTAAATCATTACTCATCTGTTTACTTCTACATCAAGTGTAATATATCATTGAAATCTCTATTTCTTGAGGATTTCAAATAAATTAATACAAAAAAATTTTTTTGTTTGAATATGCAAATTTTATGCAAATTAACCCCCCCCCAAACAGGTGCTGAGTTGTCTTCGAAGTTAAAGTACCCTTACCTCAAAGATCACAACAGATTTTATTTTTCTACCAATTTCTTTAAAAATGGTCTCTAGATGATGCTAAGGAACTAAGCTTTCAAGGTATATCAATGAAAACTTACCTAAAAGCCTAGGTTTTCTACAATTTGCTACTTTCTGAAGTCCATGACCTTTTTGTTAACCAGTACTGACCGGTACCAAATTTTGCTAGTTAAATGTAGTATCTAAAATATGATCAGTTATTATCTGCTAGAGATTAGCCTTAACCATGTAACATTAAGTGTTTTTGAACAGGGAATTTTTTCAAGATTCAGAAAATATCAAGTTTAAATAGAATATGCTGTTACTGACAATGAAACAGCCGCTTGTTTACACCCCTCCCATTTGTTGAAAAACAAGGGTCATACAGCAAACTTTGATTTAGAAAAGCCAAACTTCTGCTAGCTTTTAAACTTGTATTTCAGTTTCTGTCTCCTTGGAAACTTGATACAAAATGACGGCTTTAGTTGTGAAATATTTGCAATTTATCTTATGTCTTCAAAGGGTGTAGTTTTTGCAAAAATTATAATTTAGTGAAGATAAGTCAAAAAAGTTTGGGGGTTTTGAACTGACATGATGTACAGTACTTATTTTTGATCAGCAAATATCATATACCACTTAGTCTAAACTATTTAAAGTTATATATTGCTGGAAAACAAATTTCCTAAAGTTTCAAATGAGACCAATATTTAGCAACACATCATATTTTTTACGCACTAAATTTACTTTTATCTACTTATCATACAAATTTGTTTGGGGGGTTTGGAGACCCCTAAAAATTTGAAAATTTTAATAAGTAAATTTTATTATTGTTGTTTGAAATTTTGTCAAATGATGCCCAAAAAGAGTAGTTTTCAGACTGTATTAATGATAAAGGCTTTGGTATTGTGGTAAACATGGTATCTTGATTTGAACTCAAAATAGTTGGCTCTTGCACGTGTCTGCTGAAAACTTTGCAATTTTTGTCGTCTGCAACTGGGCTCTTGGTGTTTTTAACTTTTTTTGGGTATGAAAATCCAACAATTAGTGCACAAATTATACATCTTTCGATGCGTGAGGAATTAAGCGTGATCTTTGAAAATTTTGTGAAAATCAGATGGGAAATAAAGTCACAAATCCATTTTTTAGTAAACTGATTTTGGAACGCATTTTGAAAAAATTTGAGGGAAATGCTGTGTTTTATTTTGCCGGTAATATTACCGGCGTAGGAGCGAAAGAGTTAACGGGTTAATAAAATGCCCGTATTAGCAGCTTTTCGCCATACACCTAAATCTATTTGATTTTCTCGAATGGGAACATGATCATGTAAAACGGGAGCGCTTTAACCCTTTGAGCATCATAAGATTCTAATTGATAAAATTTGAGACAATTCCTTTTTTGTTGTTTGGAAACAACAAAATTACAATGATTTTCAGAAAAATGGTTGTTGCGTCATAATGATATAACAATTAACAATCATGTAGCATATGTGTTACATTATCCCTCAAAGGGTCATTAGAATTACTGCCTTTTCAACCTACCCAAAATTACCGCAAGCGGTCAAAATTACCGTTTGCTTAATTACTAAAAAATGCATAATAATTAGGCATTATTTTGTGTCATAAGTTTCTTTTAACTGTTGTTACTTTTAATTAATGGATGTTAAGGCATATAGGCTAACTGCAATCAGTTGAATAAAATACCACTTCCACGACCGGTTTCGTTCCTATTAGAACTCGTCAGGTGGACTCAGGTATTGGACCAACGGTCACATGAATTGCTTCATGCGGTTTATGCCACTCCGCCATCGGTCCTTTCAACTGATGCTGTTAATTTTAAGCTTATATATGATGCACGCTCACTACAATGAGCTTGATGCGATATATGCTTTTAATTTTCAGCCAAGCCAGTGCCTTTATTACGTTATAATACGAATTATAGGAGCTGGTGTTAGCCTGTTTAAGATATTACTTTTAATTAATGGATGTAAAGGCATATAGGCTAACTGCAATCAGTTGAATAAAATACCACTTCCACGACCGGTTTCGTTCCTATTAGAACTCGTCAGGTGGACTCAGGTATTGAACCGACGGTCACATGAATTGCTTCATGCGGTTTATGCCGCTTAAAATTAACAGCATCAGTTGAAAGGGCCGATGACGGAGTGGCATAAACCGCATGAAGCAATTCATGTGACCGTCGGTTCAATACCTGAGTCCACCTGACGAGTTCTAATAGGAACGAAACCGGTCGTGGAAGTGGTATTTTATTCAACTGATTGCAGTTAGCCTATATGCCTTAACATCCATTAATTAAAAGTAATATCTTAAACAGGCTAACACCAGCTCCTATAATTCGTATTTTAACTGTTGTGTTAGACCTAATAATGTTTTGAATTATTGTAAGTGGAAGTTTAACGAGCCGTAAGCTCTGTTATGTGTTAGAATAAATTGCATAGATCCTAAGCTACAAAATAAATTGTTGAACTTCAACTTTTTTTCAGCAGCGTTTCTGTTAGTACGTTTGGAGCTTGTAATCTGCTTCTCGATTTTGAAGAAAATTTGATACTTTTCAGTCTTGCTTTATCATTAGCAACCAATACAAATCAAATTCCTCTGTGTTACAGGAGAACGCTTAATAATTATCACCTAGCGCTTGCGTTGTGGTAGATTACTTGCATCATTACTGTCACTATCTCAATGCCAAAGCAGGCAAATTTAGCTGATGCTGAATCGATTTGCTGCGCGTTATCAATAGCAGTCTGTGAATTCGCTTCATTTGAAAAAAATCATTTTCCTTGTAGATCTTAGTCGAACTGAATCTAAATATGCCTACCTCTGATCAAAGCGTAACATAACGTAGGCATAAAGCTTTTTTTTGCATGGGTAAAGAGCTCAATGCATTTCTGTCTCAAAGAAAAACTGAAGATCTATGTTAGTAGTATGTAATATGATTTTTAACCCGGATTTTGTGGTGCAAATTGTGGTGCACTACGTCATTTCCGAACGCGCTGATACGTCATTTCCAAACGTGCGGCTACGTCATTTCCGAACGTGTTGATACATGAACTTGAAGTACATTGTAACAGCTTGTAAATACAACGTGTACCAACTTGTAACAACTTGAAAACAAACGTCAAGACAACTTGAAAACAAATGGTAATACAACTGAAACAAATATATTTGTTTTTAGGAATGGTTTTATTTGTTTGAGTTCTTTTTAGGAATGCTTTGAAAATGTTCTTGTTTTAGGAATGATTATATTTGTTTTTGGAAATGATTTTATTTGTTTGATTTGTTTTTGAAAATGTTGTTTCTTGTATTTAGGAATGATTGGGTATATTTGTTTTTAGGAATGGTTTTATTTGTTTGAGTTCTTCTTAGGAATGCTTTGAAAATGTTGTTGTTTTTTGGAAATGGTTTTATTTCTTTTTGGAAATGATTTCATTTATTTTTGAAAATGTCCTAATTGGTTGTACCCTTGCTTCAGAATACCCCCACTTCAAAAGTTCTCCAATTGATTTCACTTTTCAACTCGTTTACGATTTTTTGTCTTATTGTAAGCACAACTGCTGTAAAACGGAAACATTAACTTTAGGTCGTGACTGAGCCTTTGATACTAAATCATAACTACTTCCTTTCGATCGTAAGCATTAATCGTGCATAATCATTCACATCTTGAAATTGTTTATAAAACCTCTGATCAATTTCTCCTTTTGATTCCCTAGAATGTTGTTTCTTTACTCTTCTAGATGTGTTTATTGGAGGTATTTTCCTTTACTTGTTATATTTCTGCAGTTGGCTGGAATTAATTTACATCTATTTCAGTATGTAGGCAATGGATTCAGTCTTATTACAATACAATCTTGGAGGAATATAGACATAGTTGCTGGTGTCATGAAAGACAGATGTTTGAGGGGAAATTTCGTGTGTCTATCACTGGCTGAAAACGTACATAAGAAAATATTATGCAATCTCGGAGGAATATTGATGTAATTACCACTGTCATGAAAGACAGATGTTTGATGGAAAATTTTACGTGTCTATCACTAGCTGAAAACGTACATAAGAAAATAATTTTCAACCAACAGTTTAGAACTAGCTGCAGATACGATGTTGGGGAGCATAGATTTCAAAACTAGGGTCAGACACAATCTTGGACGAGTATTGATTTCATTACTAACCGCAGATAAATCTTGGAAGAATATAGATTTCATTACTAGCCGCAGATAAATCTTGGAAGAGTATAGATTTCATTACTAACCGCAGATAAATCTTGGGGAGTATAGATTTTAGAACTAACCGCAGATACAATGTTGGGGAGCATAGATGTAGCTATCAGTATAACGAAAGACAGATGTTGAAGGAGAAAAATCTGCTCGTTCATGACTTATTGTAGGCTTACAGAAGAAGATAATATACAGTTTTTCTAGATCATACAGGTATTTCAATCAAAACATTTACCTTTATTACAGCTAGTCGTTAGTTTTAGGGGAAAATAGCCAACAGTTTTCTAGATTATCAGGTTTGTTGGAGAAAAATCACAGGCAGTGACGTTGTGAGTTTGGTGAAAGAAACATTATCAAATTTGACACAATTTCAATCAAAAACTTGTACCGCTAGCCGTTACTTTTACACTTTTAGATTAAAATTTCAGTAGCTTGACCAGACCTTTGAGTGAAATGTAGATTTGCTTCACATATGACAGTGAGGTAGTTACATTTTTATGTTAGCTTCACGCTTTCTTGGAAGAAAACTTCAGTACATTGACCAGACCTTTGAGTGAAATGTAGAGTTGCTTCACATATGACAGTGAGGTAGTTGAAGTACAGTGGTGGAAACATTTTGAAAAGATCACAACAAAGAAGCTTGTTCAAATTCAGCAGTTTTAATCACTACTAAATATTAATATTATTAAACCAAGAAGATTGAACCTTTGCTGTGTTTGGAGACTACTTCAATAATTGTTAAACTTTTACTTGTAAATATTCACCAAGCATCTAATTTACAATATCTTTTCATACAACTAGAAAACAACATTGTATCCTATTATAACACTGTTTTAAGTAAAAACTATCAAATTCTTAAGCCACCAACATAAAATTCATATTTTTCAAAATCAGCTAAGATTACTATCAACAAAAAATCTGACGCAAACGGAAGCATAAACATCACGTCAGCAAACCTTTAACTAATCACAATCGACACAGAACTTTAAAAATGGTTTACTATCAACCCCAGCATATCCATCTGTTCTTTAGTTTTTCTGTCAACAACTTTCTGACCGCACATGGTTTTCACCCTAACTCTCTCTGTTCTCCTTAAAATTGCGTCTTCGTTTTCTTTTAAACACCATACCTCACTTAAATCACTACTGTTTACATCTTAAAACCGAAAAGATTTATCTTTAATTGCGCAAATCATAAAACATTCACCTCAAGTTTACATTCATTTTTCATACAACTAGAAGCCAAAATTGTATCCTATCATCACACTGTTTTAAGATTTTTTCCGAAATTTAGCAACTTTGAAACTTATTAACAAGAAATTTTACTACCTTTCAAAGTCTACTCAACTCATCTACATAAATAAGCACAACTTTTGACATTATTCGTAGGACATTAACATAAAATTCATGGTTTTTACAGTTTCCTCAGCTCACCTACATAGAAATAAGCACAACTTTTGACATTATTCGTAGGATATTACCATAAAATTCATGGTTTTCACAGTTTACCTAGCTCATCTACATAGCAATAAGCACAATTTTTGACATTATTCGTGGGACATTAGCATAAAATTCATGATTTTCACAGTTTACCTAGCTCATATACATAGCAATAAGCACAACTTTTGACATTATTCGTGGGACATTAACATAAAATTCATGATTTTCACAGTGTTCTTAGCTCATATACATAGAAATAAGTCAAACTTTTGACATTATTTCAAGGACATTAACATAAAATTCGTGGTTTTCACAGTTTACCTAGCTCACCTACGTAGAAATAAGCACAACTTTTGACATTATTTGTGGGACATTAGCATAAAATTCATAGTTTTCACAGTTTACCTAGCTCATCTACATAGCAATAAGCACAACTTTTGACATTATTCGTAGGACATTAGCATAAAATTCGTAGTTTTCCCAGTTTACCTAGCTCACCTACATAGCAATAAACAAAACTTTTAACAATATTTTAAGGATATTAACACAAAATTCATGGTTTTCACAGTCTACCTAGCTCACCTACATAACAATAAACACAACGTTTAACATTATTTGTAGGACATTAACGTAAAATTCATAGTTTTCACAGTTTACCTAACTCACAACATTATTTGTAGGACATTAACATAAAACTCATATTTTCCGCAGTTTACTTAGTTCACCTACATAGAAATAAGCATAATTTTTGACATTATTTCAAGGACATTAACACAAAATTCATGGTTTTCACAGTCTAATTAGCTCATCTACATAGAAATAACCACAACTTTAGCAGTTTTGTAGAACATGAGTAAAACAAAAATTATTCTTTATTCTTATTAAAGTGAGTATTCACTCTCTACTGCAAATAGAAATTATTGACCCAATTCTTTAATTTTTCGTTGTCTGCTCAAAACCACAAACAGAAAACTTCAAAACAAATCTGACTCTGTGCTATCACCAATCTAAAACTCATTGTTTTAACAAAAATTCGTCAACTTATCCGTTAATTTGTAAGCACTTGAGCAAACATACTTACGTATTGTGACAAGTCGTCTTAGCTGATCAAAGACTTTTGTTTCGTACAATTAAACTCTTGCACTAAGTTTTGATCTATTTGAAACCGTTATTTGTAATTCACAACTTTCAACTCGCATCATATTGTCTCCCGTATAGGCAAATCAAGAATTTTACCTAAATCCTGGCAAAATTACATTAAGTGATATCTATTATACACTTCTTATACGTAATCACTGCTACACACGTTTGCAATTGCAGATTAGACCAAGTTGATTCATTACAAAATCTCTTACTATCTATTTTTATCAAACAACTTCAATGCTACTGTATTAAGTATAACTCACACACCATAAATTAGTTACAAAATGTAAAATCTGAGCTTACAAAACCAACTGCTAAACGTTTTTCTACTAGCTTTATCAAATCTAATGCTCTGTTAGAAGCGAACAAACTCTCATAGTAGCATCTAACATAAACTTACAGTTGTCTTTCTCAGTGACCTCATTAGTAATTGCTGTGACCAACACACAAACGTTTGAACGTGGTCTCGTGATAGTCTTGACTAACTTTCTGACAAGCCACTTTCCATTCTTAAAACAATTTTTCTTCACAACCAACTGCTTCAATGCTTTTAACACCTCAAAATCTAAACGTATAAAATATTTTCTGAACTTCACCTTCATATCTTCACCAAGTATTGACTCGCATAAAAATCATGACCCGCTATTTTCAAATTTCATTCAAGTTTTTTACCAAACTTGCAATTTGATTCTCATTTGCACAACAAAACTTATCGTTTATTTTCAAGAAACACAACCACAATTTCTGATATTGCTATACATTGAAGCGTAAATAATTCTTAATCCTCAACCTATCAAAATTATATAACCTCGTTCTGATTGATTCGTTTTTGGTTTATTGTTTTGCTCTTACTTATTTCATCATGTTGATATTGATTTATTCAACAAAATATTTGCCATTAATCGCTGTAAAAGTTTTATCTGTTCACCTCCATCCAAGATTGAACTTACACCATTTCAAATAAAGCTTTTCATAGTTTACCAACAAGAAAAAACTCAAACTAATCACGGTCAACAGACATACACTCCGCACATACTAGCAAACTTGCATCGAATTACTTTAAAAATTACCCATTTAGGTAGAAATCTGCACAGTACGGTTTATTCTTTCCAATCAAAATTACTATTTGGAGCGCTATTTCGTTGTGATTATGATAAAAGTACAAACCATATAAATTTCTTTATCAACATGCAATTTAAAGCTATTTTCATTACATCCACCAAGCTTCAAGTTTAAATTTCTAACACTGTTATACGTAATTGATATGCTAAATATCTAAGTTATATTCAATCATCATTTAACTTTCTCATCGAATTTACTTTTACCCTACACCTCATTGTGCAACAAAGAGTTCAATTTCGCCTAATTTACACCAACGTCAATACACTTGAAT